>OX638311.1:80942606-83541432 GCA_951812415.1 Beris morrisii | reverse complement strand
TTCATCTAGAGTATAATGATGTTAGATCTCCCATTTTACTTTCCCACAAATTAACTTCACTCAACTTATAAGGTCAAGCAATTAAATGAGCTATTTAGCGCGTTAAATAATAAATTGTTTGGTTCTTGCACGGACTCGCCAAATCCACTGATTGAACAACTTTGCGATGTAGTAACTGCAACAACGACAGTACATTAGTAATAAGCTAGGTTAATTTTTTTGTTTTTTTTTAGTTTATAAGGTATTTTAAGCACGTTATTGTAAGGGTTTTTTATTCCCAGTTTTCCCTTCCTCAGCAATTTTAATATGAATTATAAAGTAAAACCATTGTAAATTACAAATTAAGTTAGTCACAGCTGCAGGAGTACACTCGATCATTGTAATTGAATGTATAACATACTATCAAATTATAAAACATATCTGTAAATCTAGGAAGAATAAATTTATTATTATTATTACAATTACCAATATTTCAATTACAATTAAATTATTAAATTTACCTTTATATACAAATTTTCGCGCCTTGTGCCCATCTCCATCGTTGTACATGATATTTCGATCGCAGAAATGTCAGAATGCCAACTCTACACATATTCGCACTAACACACTTTAAAAACGCAATTTTAGCTAGTACTAAAACAGGCGAACTAGTGCCATAAACAGGCGATTTTATTGAGGTTAAATCACAATTTCTTGTACATAAACGACCAAATTAGACGTATCTGCCAAACTTAAGGTAGAGAGTTCTGTGTATCTAGTGACCCTAGTCAACACTAGACAAGTGCTATTCGAATCTGGCACTGAAATTAAGCGTCTTCTCGACGACATCAAAATAGCTGTTAGTTCTTTTGAAGCAATTGATTCTAAGAATAAGTTGTGGGATAATATTCTCGTATTTTTGACAACTCGTAAGCTCGACCCGGAGTCGCTGACAGACTGGGAAAAACACCTCGACAATCGGAATGCGTCTGCTTCATTTATTGACCTTGAGAGCTTCCTCCTTGGCCGTACTCGTGCACTAGAATCAATTGAGAGAGTAACAGCAACACGTAAACTATGACTAGCTGATCCGAAGTCAAAGCAACATGCTTAATCACATCAAACTGGTATAGCTCCAGTACCCGACAATGCAACAACGTCTCCCGCTTCCATCAATGCCATGAAATCTTGCACTCTCTGTAGTGCTGGGCACTACATCTCATCTTGTCCAGAATATCGCAAGAAAGCCTCATCACACCTCTATCCATCGGGCAGAGACCAGATGTGAAACGTACTGAAGTCACGATCGGCTGCAAGCCAATCGTATGATACTCTAGATGAATACTGAACTCCAATTTAAATTGTAGTTTGGGATAAAGTAGAATTACGTGTGTGCATGTTGTATGTCCTTTATTAAAGACTTCCATTCGGTTGCTACTTGAAACTAAAAGACAGTATCGTCAGTGTTTAGTTTCATTTCTTAAACTGGGTGAGTCACCGAAAAAACAATTTTCCTTTTTGAAGAAGTGTCACATGGAGGTCCAGGAAGCACTCACTTGATTTCTAACCTATTACCATTATATTACCATATAACCACTTAAAAATTAATGTGAACAAAATTTCAAATTCCTAGCTTGAAGCGTTCAAAAGTTATTGGAAAATATTGTTGAACACGTGTCGCGTGTGCTTTTTTTGGATGGAAAGTACCAGAAGAAATAAAAGGATTTCGCTGACTAGTAAACTCGAACCTCGTTTTCACTCAAAACTAATTTGTACAACATTCTGAACTCGTAGCTAAACGATTACTTGAGTTATAGTGAGTTCCGAAAATTAAGTGAAGACATTTTGGCAGGATATTTGTATGGCAGCTACACGAAGGACTAATAGGATTTTTTTACGGATGACGATAATTAATGAACTCAGTCTTGCTTTTGATATAAAACCAATTCCTGTAAAATTTTGAATCCCTGCTTTAACTTGTACTAGAGTTGTAGTGGGTTCTGTAACTTGCATACATTTTTGAAGGACTTTCGTAGGCTGCTACACGAAGGACTCATTCGATTTGCATTATATTCGGAACTTTCGATTCAAACATTGTAAACTTTAAGTATGCAAAATTTCAAGTTTCTAACTTGAAGCATTCGAGCAATAATTGTAAATACTTGTTTTAAGGACTCTTGTATGGGAGGTACTTGAAGGAGTGGAAGGATATCGCCCATTAACAAACTTAGCCTGGCATTTTCCATATTTCAGGTGGTGACAAAATGTCGACTTCTTAGGAAAACGCGTTCTTGAGTTATTGTGTAAGCGGACGGACGGACAACAAGACAGACGGACGGACGGATAGCAACCGGATTTGGTGTTTTTGGCTACACAAAATAATATAAAACGTTTTTTCGTCTGAAGCTCGGTTCTATGCGTTACAAACTTTTCGGGCTGGATTAAACTTATAATACTCTATATGATTTCATCTAGAGTATAAAAACAAGTGTTGAGACTGCAGTATCCACTACAGTCGAATTAAAACGAAGATTTGTTTGTGCTGAAAATTGGTTCCGGCATTCGTAAGAACGCCGCAGCTGGAACCGAAAAGAAAGGCATAAGCATCTCCAATGGAGACGCAAATTACCTTGACAGTTTTTTTTTAGCTGAAAAGAGAAACGACTATTAATATGTCCACTGTGGAAGGTTTACCTGCGTATCTAATGGCGATCACAAAGAAACTTGCGTAGGTTTAACGTAAACTTTTATTCGGACGTTCTTAAATTTCGAAAAAAGACTGAGACCGAGAAATCACATTCAATAACTTAAATACTAAAAAAATGCAAATTATCTTAATTCTAAATGTGCCAGTCGTTCAACTCGTCGATCCAAGCGAAAAAATCGTTAGCAAAACGATCGGCACTTTTCTGTCGACCCACAAATAGAGCAAACACGTTGAGTGCAATGCGCCCATTTGTGGGTTGCAAACATTGCGGAAAAGAAAAGTGTTATTGCACATGGTATGCAAAAAACCAAAACAATAACGCAACCATTATCATTACCTTTGGCCAGTAGCACATATTCCGCCGTATCACCCGAAAAGCAAAACATGTGGAATCCCCTGAAATTCGAGTAATACGACGTCACAGTACTACAGGCCAGGCCGAGTATTGACTTACTTATGGCTGAGTCATTATTATGCTCGCGCAATAGCAGAACATCTTGAACGACTGGCATATGGCTTATTTTAGTTAGCGCGAGAGGAAAACCAAATAAATGTTTTATGGTATAAACACAATTGCGACGAACTTCGCCAGCGGCGGCGAAGTTCGCTGTCAAAATTTTAAAATTGTACTGCAACACACGTACTGACGCAGAATTACGACGGCGAGCGGTTGGGCGAACTTTTCGTTGCCGCTGGATTAAATGCAATTTCTAATTTTGCCGTCGCCGTCACAGTTGGCAGTGTTTTTTATTTCAGTTGACAGTGAAAATTAGACACAACAACTTCTTGCGACACATATTTTGGCGAAAAGTGCATTTTGTGTGTTTTTTTTAATCTATTGATAAGTAAAAAGCATAAAATTATAAATAAATAAGCATAAAATCGACGACGAAATTCGCCCGCATTGTGTTTCTCCATTAACGAAGGCGAACTTTTTCGATGAATTTCGCTCGCCGCTTGCGAAGTTCGTCACAATTGTGTTTATACCATTAATCAGCCGGATGCTGATTTGGAGCTGCGCACAACATCCCTCCCTATCCTCTGAGTTTGGTTTTACTCTCGCGCATAGATACATACATACTTATTTCTGGATTTATGATAAATATATAATACTAATACTAATTCTAATACTAATTTTATTCGATCGATTGGAGTTGTGTGTGTGACTTATTTATTATTATTATTATTGAATTTTAAATGAATGGATAAACGGTTGTAGTTATGGTCCGTCTAAATGCAGGCAAAGGTTGGACCATTATATTTTCGCATCGAGGTTCGGGATGTTGATGGTTTGCAAATCTTTAACTCAGGCAGCGGGATCTCGTAGTTTGGTTGTTGGTCGACGGCCGTGTTAAAGGTCGGTGCGCTCCTATACGGTGCAATGTCGGAATTAGGGCAACTCTTTTGTGTTCTGATGTTTCCTGGTGGTGTAGGAAATGGACTTCGGCGCACGGAGACGTCGAAATGAGTCTTATTCGCTGCTGCTTTTCCGCTTGCTGAGTGCGGGGGTTTTGTAGGGTGTTTCCGCTTGTACCGTATCAATATTGCTGCACCGATTAACATCAGAACGAACGGTCCTGACCCCACTGATGCCATGGAGTACCGATGAATGGTGAGCTCTTGATCATATTCGCTGACCTTCTTGGAGATGTCAATAGCTTGAAGATCTTGGTGAAACGACTCCAAAGATCGTTGACCTTCGAATAGGGACCTGCTAATGTCTTGGTGATTCCCTACTTTAAGCGACAAGATGTTAGGCTTAATACTCATAGTGGTTGTGTTGGGGATCAGCAAGGTAGCTTTGATTGTCGCTGTCAACCGGGAGTAGTCGATCTGTGGCTGCTTGTACTCTGTAGAAATGTAGAGTGTCCGTTCGTATGGCAGCTGAATCTCCTTATTTCCTGTGCTATTCAAATGATGTATGGACTTGATTTGAATATTCGAAGTCGTTAGATCACCGAAAATTTCTGCAATACGTTCTAGAAATCGACGTTGTTTGTGAATTATTGAAAATATTGTATGGTCGTCCTATAGTTGACTTGTGAGAATGTTGTATTGTCGTTTCGGAAGTTGGTTAACTTGTAGTTAAACCTGCGTGTTCTTTAGCAACCAGAAGATATTCCTCGGATCTGCGACAGTGATTTAGTGAGCCTCTTTTGATGTAAGCACTGCACAATTTCGTCGAGTTTTTCTTCGGGACTTTCATCTCTGGATTGTGTTTCGTTACTGTAAAAGAGGATCCAATTGATTTTGACGGATTTCCCTGACAACAACATTCGATGTCGGTCGAATTAATTCAATTTGCCGATCGACATTGCTTCAAGATTTCTCGTTGAGTTTCACCTGAATGCTGATCTCTTTATTTACTCTATAATGTATGACGAAACTAAAGGCGCCTCTTCCCTCATAAGATAATCTACACCATCTCGAAGAAGTAACACCGTTGATTGTATTAGATGTGGAAAAGAGCATCAGCAATTTTTTTTGTGTTACACAAGTTGTTCATTATTTACTAATAATTAATACTTATTCATTCATATTGGTAATTTTACATTAATTTCATTATTTATTTGTTTTCTGATAGAGAAATGTATCTTAATGTTTTTCGGAAATAGTTATATATGTAGGTATATATATATTTTTTAAAAAACTGTAATGACTTATAACTTTGTTTTTTTTTAAAAAACTATATTTTTAACAAATTTTTACGACGAAGGTCTACGACTAATTAACTTATTTTTCTTTATGTATTTCTGATTTTCTTTATATTATTAATTTTCATCGAAAATAAGATTTGACAACTCGATTTTTATATTCTATATAATCTCTTTAATTTTTCTTTAAAATTTTTTTTTTTAATTCGTATCTCATTCGGAATTTTATTTGCCACAACTTTTATATTTATTTTTTTTATATTATATTCTAAACATCTATTTTTCTACTTTTTGTAGCTTTTTCGGAATTTTTATTAATCGTTACATTATCGTTATATAAATGTTCTTGGGCAAAAATTTTCAGTTCGAGTTATTCAAAATAGTGATAGCCGCGTTATTAACAATTTGCGATTAATTTAGCTTTTATATAAAAAATTATTTTCATTATGAGTTGAAGGAACGAAATGAATATTTATTATTCGATATATGGAAGTTAATTGATTATAAACATTTTTTTTTGTGAGAATGTGTGCGTAAGTCTTAAATTGATGTGGTGTGAGTAAGAAGACATGAATGTGTTATATTATTTATTTCGAAAACGTTTATTTATTGTTATTACACTTTTGATCTGCATTCGTTTAAAGTTCGATCTCGAATCCCTTTTGTTTTTCCGATTCCTTCTTAATTACTACCCCGCCTCTAGCGGTGAACATTGCAAAGTCCCTATCTAAAGGTATGAACCAAATGTTCATACATCCAAAATTATTACAGCTCGGCCAATCCTGACAAGTCGATCGACCTCGAGCGAATTACAATTAACAGTTAAGAAGCCAACACAAACAGTACAATATGATAATTTAAGATTAAACAATATTTAAGTTCAAATTACATAAAGAGGCTAAAAATTATATTATAATACAAAATTAAATTAGCGTGATAACAATTAACATATTTAAAACAATTAAGAGGTATTGGCCACCAGCTTAACCACACTTGGCCGGTTTCATGTTGTTAATCAACTCCCAAAATTACTAGTACCAGGATCACCCAAATCGGACCACAGGCGCATACGGGAGGCTTCAATAATTCCGTTGTACGGTATTTGGGTTATCTGGCAGTTCTCAATGTCTCGGATAACGTAACGATCATGCGGAAGAACCTTATGAATCCGATAAGGTCCCTTATACTTTGGAATGAATTTCTTATTAGTACCCGTAGTAGTATCAATATTTCTAATCATGACGTAATCACCCTCAGAGTATTCGACATGCGGTCGGTGATTTTTAGCGTATCTATCGGAGGTCTGGTCCTGGTTTACAACAATTCTATCATAAGCGGATTTGCGAAGAGAATTAAGATCACGATCGGAAGGAGGAAATTTGCTTTCCAAGAATTCAGTAAGGGCATCTACCTCGCAAAATCTTTGGTTAACACCAAACAACAATCCAGACGGAGTTTTCCGAGTAACAGAATGGACAGAATTATTTATAGCTCGTTCAACCTTCTTTAACATTGAGACCCAGTCAGCATGTTGCAATGGTTCAGTAATTTTTGCCAACATAGATTTAATAATTCGATTAACACGCTCGACTTGGCCATTGGCCTGCGGAGAAGCAGTAGCTACTTTAACAAACTGAATATTATGCTTAAGTAAATAGCTTGTAAATTCGGGACTAGTAAAACACGAACCTCTGTCACTAATAATAACACGAGGGCGATCATAATAGTCAATATATTTGTCAATACAGGCACACACTTCTTTGACACTAGTAGTATTTACTGGATATAACTTAATCCGCTTTGTAAACGCATCTACCATAAGAAAAAGATACTTACGCTTTGAAAGAATGGACGGAAGGGGACCGAAATGATCAACATGAATCTTATCAAAAGGTTCTGGTCGTTTAGGAATGGGACGTAATGTACGGTTGTTGCGATGAGGAGCATCAGAATAAGTAATACATTGCAGGCAGTTACGAACAAACCGTTCGATTTTGCATTGCATGTTTGGAAACCAGTAATGAATCTTAATTTGATCAATACACTTTGTAACGCCCATATGACATAATTTTTCATGAGTAACCCGAATGACATTAGTTTCCATCTCTCGTGGAACGTAAAGCTGAAGTCGATCACCACATTTACGGAAAACAATACCGTCCTCTAAAACATAAGGCTCACAAGGACCGTTTTCTAACTTCTCACGTAACGAGAGAATATTTTCATCTCTGTTTTGCGTAATCTACAACTGTAAGTCAACATGATCAGAATCAATAACAGCAATGACTTGTTCAGAATTATTTACCTGATCGGGAGTTCTTAGCACTGGCTTACACCGGCTTAACGCATCCACATGAGTCATATACTCATCCGGTCGGTAATGGGCGGAATAATTATAATGTTCTAACTCAAGAGCCCAACGAGCGATTCTCGGGTTTGAGTTCTGATTTTGAAGGGCAAAATTCAATGCCTGACAATCAGTAAAAACTTTAAACGGAATACCTTCTAAATAAATTCGGAACTTTCGTAAGGAGTAAATAATTGCCAACGTTTCCAATTCATAACTGTGATAGCGAGATTCGGCGTCAGACGTACGTTTCGAAAAGTAAGCGATCGGATGAAACTTGTAATCATCCTGTTTCTGAAGCAGAATACCACCAAATCCAATTGAGCTGGCGTCACAGTGCAACTCAGTTTCACGACTCGGATTGTACAACGCCAACACTGGCATACAAGTTAATTTGTCACGTAGGGTTTCGAAAGCTGAAATACAACGATCATCAAAGACAAACTAAGCGTTGGGCTTAAGCAGTGGTCGAAATACTGAAGCAATGCTGGAAAATCCAGGGACAAAACGACGGAAATAGGAAAATAGACACCTATGCAGTTCAACAGCGTTCGTTGGTCGCGGAAAATGTCGTATACTTTCAATATGTTGATTATTAGGCCGTACACCCCTTTTTCCAACGGAGAATCCCAGTAGTTCAATTTCTTCGTAGCAAAATTTACATTTATTAAACCTAAGCTCAAGACGATACTCAGCAAGCCTATGCAGAACACATCTCAACAGATCTAAATGCTCCGGAATAGTTTCAGTAGCCAATGTTATATCATCCATATAAACAACAACTGAACCTTCTTTCAAAAAAGGTTTCAAAACGCGATTAATGAATCTCTGAAACACAGCAGGTGCATTTCATAAACCAAAAGGCATTCTCAGGTATTCGTATTGACCGTTAGGAACAACAAGCGATGTGAGAGGAATAGAATCTTCGGATACTTTAACTTGATGAAAACCACGTTTCAAATCAAGAATTGAGAAATAGGACTTTCCTTCTAGTCTTTCCAAACAATCGTCAATTAGCGGTAAAGGATAACTGTCACGTACAGTGAGCTTATTTAGGCCTCGTTTATACATAGCCGTTTTTCACCATTTTTCTTATCAACCAAAGTAATAGGTGAAGCGTACGGAGATTGACTAGGGCGTATCTGATTTCGTAACAATAAGTCCTGAATGATTTTGTCAGCCACGGCCCGATCCGCGTAAGAAAGACGACGTGGTGAGGAGTGCACAGTTTCAGTAGAATTTAATCGTATCCTCAGCTCGTAATTATTCAACTTCAGGAATGTTCGCCAGGTCGAGATAATCGGACTCAATTGTTTTACTGATGATTTCACGACAAGACAAGTCTAAATTCGGATTTATGTCACATTCTCTCAGGGTTTCCACGTCATGTTCAATTGCAAAAATATGTGGAACGAAATGATTAACGCCATCAGAGACACTACCAACCTTCTCAGACTCATCACCTCCCGCACACACCTCCGGGATCAGACGAGGCAGACCACAAGCACCAGGAACCGTAGAGTTCCCCAAAACTGAACCATACACACAATGAAACACCTTGTTGGACTTTAATAATTCATATTGATCGGAATTGGCATTGGATTCTACAATAAATTTCGGAATTACATTTTTTGTGTCACAATCAACTAATCTAATATTTAATTTCATTAATATATTGTTGCGAGCTAGGGGTTCGCCGGGATTTCAAGTAAAACACAATTCGGTTAAAATAAAAATAAGTAATTATTTATTAATCGCACTTGAAATTCACAGAACTATGTTCGCACAATAATTCGCACTGTATGGCAGTACCGCCCGCTTATATGGCTTGACTCGTTCACTTTCGTTCTCTCTCAACACGGTCGCGTGTACCCGCTGTCTGTCACAGACGACGTAATCGAAATTACTGTGTCTTCGCTAAACGCTTCACCTGCTTATATACTAGGCGGTTGCAGTCTTGAATGTTCACCGGTGTACTTGAACGTTCGTTCAGTTGTGGAATCTTCTCGAAAGCTTCAGAGCCTTCGATTTTAACCTTCGTTCAGTGGTTTATGTACAGGGTTCTAGTACATTGGAGAGCATTCGATAAGAAGAGAGATACAATCGTGTTGTTTCGGCTTATCTTTAGCTAGGTTTCTGATTGGGCTATTTTGCAACTAGGTATTCGGTTGTTGTTGTTTTCATTATGTGAAACGATCGAGTTGCACGGTTGCGCGGTTGCCAGGTTTACATGTAACAATATTTTTATATTTACCGATCAACATCGGGTACGGAATGAGTTGATCGGGTACAACGTATATTTCACTACCAATTAATTTCTTACGGAACGTAATGGTGACCGGAATTTTCCCGTACGTATATAGTTTAAGGTTTCCGAGTCCTTTATACCCAGTATACTGGAGTTTATTTATTTCTAACAGCTTCGAAACAGCGAAACGCCTCATCAAGCTAACCGGACTACCCGTGTCGAAAAGAGATAACAAAGTGTCACATTGCGGAAGAGAACAGTTAAAGTGAAAAGCAACACTCACCAGATCAACCTCGGATAGGACTTGACATACTTCTCCTTCAGCTTCTTGATTAGGATCGGACACTCTTATGTTATTCTGGCGGAATTCATCAATTAATGCAATTTGACTAGGATTACTCGGAGGCGGATTCGGGCAATTTTTGATGATGTGTTGAGTGGAGCCACAGCGAAAACATGATCCGCGAACACGCCTTGGTTCCGGACAACGAGCAGAGATGTGGCCAACACCGGAACAATTAAAACACCGCAATATAGTTGTAGTGGACACCGGAACGGAAGAATTCGTAGTTGTTTTTGGTCGTAATGCGCTCGAACTTCTGATACTGGAAGACGGAACGGAATGACGTTCACGTAGTTGAGCGTATCGTGGTGCTAATTCTTTTAAGCGCTGAAGTGTTGTAGCCGGATATAACACAGCAATGTTTGCAGACTGGTCTCGGAATCCGTCAATAATGAAATTCACGGTTTGACTCTCCTCCATGCTGGCACGAGAGGCCAATTCTTACATTTGAAGAATATACCCCATTACAGAAACTTTCGACGGAATATATGGGGTTTTCTTCATTCTATCAATAATTTCGATGATCGTGTAGGAGTGACCGAAATTGGCGAGGAAGTTCGCCCGGAATGCGTCGTATGTTGTGGAATTATCGATGCGTAGAAACCATTCGGCTTCGGTATCCGGTTTCATCAACCGTCGGACACTCTTTAAACGCACACGCTTTCATAATCCACTTATTGGCGTCGTATCCGTCAGCACCGGGAAACATCGTAACAGAATGTTGAATGTCGTTAAAACTCGGAGAGGAGACGGCAGCAATAACGCTCGGACTTCCAGCAGTTACCTCCGCACGTAACTGTGCTATACGACACTGTTTTTCAAGAATACGCAGTTCGATATCTAGTGTGTCCTCTTCGTCACGTAACTGACACCCCCTTTCTTTATCCGGAGCATTAATAGCTTCCTCATCGGAATGATTTTCTTCTTGATTCGGGTTTAATTCCATATATTGGCTATAACACTCCCTCAGCTGTGTAACGTTAGCGTTTCTTGGGAATTCAACTTCCTTCGCGTTCAACCACGCCACTAATTTTGCGCGACTCATATCAGCCATCGCACTCCCGAAATTATTTTAAACAGCACTTATTAGGATGGTCTTTGGATTTCGAGATAATTCTCGATTGTATCCCACTTCTGAGTTGTTATATTATTTATTTCGAAAACGTTTATTTATTGTTATTACACTTTTGATCTTCATTCGTTTAAAGTTCGATCTCGAAAGCCCTTTTGTTTTTCCGATTCCTTCTTAATTACTACCCCGCCTCTAGCGGTGAACATTGCAAAGTTCCTATCTAAAGGTATGAACCAAATGTTCATACATCCAAAATTATTACAAATGTATTGTTTTAAAAAAAAAATAATAAATCGAGTGATATTCGATTAAACAACGGAAAAACTAAACCAGTGCTGAATTCAGCTGGCTTGGTTGTGAATAGGAAAATTGAGACAATGACCTAACTGGTCCGAAATAACTATAATTCCGGGCAGAGGAAACGCGCACTTAATGGTGGCTTCATTTAAGTTACGTGAGCTAACCATTTCCTTTTCCATCGGAATCCGCTTTCTTGGGAACTGCCCAGAGTGGAGAATTCCAGGGTGACATACGTTTTGTTGAATACCGTCCGACAGGGTATTGGCATGTTTATTTAATACGGCTTTGGGCTTTAGATACGTTTTGTTACGTACTCGTATGTTGCCCGCCGAGGACTTAGCTATTGTGCGCTTAAAATTATTGAAGACCGGAACACGGTCAGTGTTTATAGGGTAATCGTCAGGAGTGTTTACAGTAGGTATCCATAGTTTATTTGGTTTCACTTTTGCCAAAGTGTTTCCGTTGTGAATACCCGAACTGATTTCCTGAGATTTCTCTAATAAATTTCGTTTTGGGACTGGTTCTCGAGCTTGAATGCACAGGACTCTGCCTTGCTTATTCAATTGCGTTAATCTCTTAAGTGGAAATTTCACTGCTATCTCGCGTTCGTCGTTGAGGAGTATTAGGGTTTTGGTAGCTGTATCTATTACGGATCGGTTCCATAAAAAATCCCGACCTAAAATTCCATCGGCTGAAATTTCATTCAGATCGTCTACCAAGTGCCATTTTGTCCTGAAACATAGTTTAGGGTGAAGTCCTATAAGAACGGCGCCTAAGATTCTACGTAGTCCACCAAATATTCCACCTAACTGTCTTCTTTCGCGTTTGTCCATCTTCCGAAGGTTCTTCAACGCCGAGCGCCGTAAAAGACTTGTATCGGCCCCTGTGTCCACTTGCACTACAATCTTGCCAGATTTTGCTAGGGAACAGGGGAACTCGATGAATACATCGTCCTCGATGTCCTTCGGTAACGTGTTTAGGGTGGATTTTTTAGTGCAATCCATAACCTTCCTTTTTTTGTGCGCACGTTTTAATCTGTTCCGCGCTGGACAAACTCTTGGTTTTACCTCACATCCGAGTATATTCGTTCGGGTAAATATGTAGGTGAGGTGCAAGGGCTGAAGGAAACTGGTACCCAGGCTTGAGTTCGTGCTCTCCCAGGGATTGTTTGGCTCCCTTTTGCTAGCCCTTTTTATTTTTGAGTCCCTACGATGTTTCGTTTTTTTAGTAACCGTATTTATTTATTTATTGTTAGTGTCGTTACTAACGTTTTTGGAGTTTGAACTATAAATATTACTTTTCGGAGCGCAGCTTTGTCGAGCTGGCCCTCTAATTATTTTCGGTAATTTTCTAAAAAGTTTCTCTTGTGGAAACAAGTATCCTCTTTATGACTTAGCCTGGAACACCATTCACATTTTAACTTGGTAATGTGATTTGGATTGGTGGCTTGGTCAGAATGTTTCTGAGAAAATTCGTTTTTATTGTGGTAGATTTCTTTTTGGTCTGCGGTTCCGAATTGACGGTTATCTTGGTATGATGATGATGTATGATACCCATCTTGTATGTAGTTATGCGAGTTACCCATGAAGTGTTGGTGGGCCTGTGTATTTTCGCCTGAATGCAGTAAACAACTGGGATGAGTGTAACCCATTTGAGACAATGCTCCTGGGCATTTAAAAATCATATGGGGATTGCAACTTATCCTCAGCGAAATACTGACGGCTTTCTCTACTAGTTTGTCGAATGAATTTTCAGTGCTAGTGAGCATGGATTGCCGGACTACTGAATTGAGAAGACCCATTTTGAAAGTCCTTATAACCGACTCGTTCATTTCGGATAGTAAGGTCACTGAGTCTGCAGTAGTATATGTATAGGTCATCAATAATTTTGTGAGCTGTCGTCCTAAGATTTTTCAGACGCCTTGAAAAACTTAAAATGTCTTCTGTTGCTGTCTGGTGCGTCGTCCTGATTTCCCATAATACCCTATCGAGCGTTTTAGCTGTACTCGAATAGTAATATTCGTGTGTCCTATCTGTTTGATTCGGAGTTTTGAAAACGGGAAACATAGGAGACACTGACTCACTAGTTACTTCATAAGATGACATTTGAAAAGTTGGTTATTGTCCCTGGTCTCAGTAGTTCGTAACTGGCTAGAAAACGGCTCAGTCTTTAAAAGTAAAAAGGAAATATGTTGAAATGTATTAATTGTTGGGAGAGTGATGACTTTGATGGTTTGGCAAATAAAAACGATTGAAGAAGAGAAAAGGAAAAACTATAGACAAAGACCAAATTTGCGATGGAATACAAATTAAGAGAAATCACTGAACTTGGTGAAATTAAATCTTCTTTGCGTATCTTCTGGATCTTCTTTGCAAATGAAAAGTGTAATTAAATCTTCTTATTAAAGAAAATTTGAAATTTTTGGAAAAATTTTTCAATTGCTTCTGTCATCTTATGAAGTAACTAGTAAGTCAGTGTCTCCAAAAAAAAAAAAATGTTTGCCCGTAGGTGAAGGGTGTACTTGTTAGTATAAATACTAACGAGTTTAAAATGTGCGAAAAATCTTCTATCTTCTTGTTGAAAAATGTATACCCGTAGGCTCGACTATTAGCAATAATTGCTAATAGTTTAAACCGGCTGCGCCAATATTGAGACTGCAGTATCCACTACAGTCGAATTAAAACGAAGATTTGTTTGCCGCAGTTGGAACCAGTGGCGGATCCAGGGCCCCTATCATAGAACACGAAACGAAATTTCGAGCAGCAATTTTCGTATAGTATTCATCACAGAACTCGAAACATATGACACTTCGATCCGTTTTTTCGTATATTTTCTCGTCAACATATCAGTTTTCGAATTCAAATAGTAGGTAATACTTTCCATACGTTTCGTTCATATTCAGTGATACTTCGAAGGAAATTTTTCGTACATCACTTTCGAGTTGTACGAAATTTCGTTTCGTGTTCTATGATAGGGGCCCAGACTTTGCTGTTGGGGGGGGCGGAAATTTTTTTGATTTGGCTATTTTTTTTGATCAAGTTCTGTGAGAATTCAGCTACATAGACTGCACTTAGCACAAACGGGATCATATTGTTTTCATCTTATTATGGGTCATTCCATCATGAATCGCCAAAGTTGTGACCTTACCATTTCCGATTCTTTTGAAATTGTTTCAACTTGAAGAATTAGTGAAAAATTTAATTGAAATCCAAGTTTTTGTTTCTATCTCATTTTTTAACTAACAAAAACAACAACAATCTTTAAAATAAGCCCTACTTTATTATTCAAGGATAAAAATTACCAGAGATATGAATTTTAAAAGAGGACTCGGACATCTTTTTTGGGAAATCTTTAACATACTATAACTGACAAAAAAAATTAGATAGAAACAAGAACTTGAAATCATATTTTGTTTTCACTAATTCTTCGAGTACACAAATTTTCAAAAGAATCGGCGAGGATAAGGTCACACTTTTGG
This sequence comes from Beris morrisii, assembly GCA_951812415.1. Taxonomy (NCBI): domain Eukaryota; kingdom Metazoa; phylum Arthropoda; class Insecta; order Diptera; family Stratiomyidae; genus Beris; species Beris morrisii. The sequence continues at coordinate 83,526,304 of OX638311.1, read as the reverse complement.
CGATTCTTGATTAAATGACCCTTTTTCTATAAAATAATTGAGAACCACTATAATGTTATTCGATTTTTTTGACCCCGATCCCATTGAAATCCCAAGTTAATTTTTTGGTATGTTTTAAAAAACAGTATAGCCTGAAAAATATAAAAAAAATAAAAAAAAACCGTTTTGAGATATTCAGGGATAAAGAACAAAATCATTATCCTTGAAAAAAATTTCAAGGATAGTTTTTATTGCGATCCCCTTTAAAATAAGCCATCTTTTATTATTCCAGGATAAAAAATACCAGAGATATTCATTTTCAAAGAGGACTCGGGCACCATTTTTGCGAAAAGTTTAACATACTATAACTAACAAAAAAAATGAGATAGAAACAGAAAATTGAATTTCAATTATTTTTTTTCACTAGTTCTTAAAGTACAAAAATTTTCAAAAGAATCGGAGATGGTAAGGTCACAAATTTCGTCATTCTTGGCGGTTCTTGATGGAATGACCTTATTACCTACGCAATATTTTGTCTTGTAGTCTTTTTATCATGGTGCGTTTACACTCACACTTGAGGCTCGCCTCAAGGCGAGCCTCTACCCCCATCAGGCCATTGCAAACCGGTTTTCGTCGGCTGTGTTCTTTGCTGTGTTGAAAGCAATTTACACTCAACATGCCTTTGCGGCGCAACTTGCCTATAAGTGCGAAACGACAGAAATACGATGAGCTGCGAATTGTGTGGTACCCCAGTTCATTGTATGTGTGTACACATATGTAAGCGTGCGTCGGAGAAAAAGTTTAAGAATGTTAGACTCTTGCAACTGCACGAGCCATCTGATTTATTGGTTTTATGGTGGGGATAGAGGCGCGCCTCAAACGATGAGTGTATGGTAAATCCACCATCATGGTTCTGTTCTGTGCTTTGTATTGCACCGCAGAACTACAGTAAATGCTAATTACAGTCCACATTGCAGTGGAGTAAAAAAAATCGGAGAACGGTTGAAGTATAGGTATGTATGTTTAGAAAATTCGGAATTGCTCTTGGGGGGGCGGCCGCCCCCTCCGCCTCCCCCCTTGTATCCGCCAATGGTTGGAACCGAAAAGAGAGGCATAAGCATCCCCAATGGAGACGCAAATTACCTTGACAGTTTTTTTTAGCTGAAAAGAGAAACGACTATTAATATGTCCACTGTGGAAGGTTTACCTGCGTATCTCATGGCGATCAAAAAGAAACTTTCGTAGGTTTAACGTAAACTTTTATTCGGACGTTCTTAAATTTCGAAAAAAGACTGAGACCGAGAAATCACATTCAATAACTTAAATACTAAAAAAATGCAAATTATCTTAATTCTAAATGTGCCAGTCGTTCAACTCGTCGATCCAAGCGAAAAAATCGTTAGCAAAACGATCGGCACTTTTCTGTCGACCCACAAATAGAGCAAACACGTTGAGTGCAATGCGCCCATTTGTGGGTTGCAAACATTGCGGAAAAGAAAAGTGTTATTGCACATTGTATGCAAAAAACCAAAACAATAACGCAACCATTATCATTACCTTTGGCCAGTAGCACATATTCCGCCGTATCACTCGAAAAGCAAAACATGTTTAATCCCCTGAAATTCGAGTAATACGACGTCACAGTACTACAGGCCAGGCCGAGTATTGACTTACTTATGGCTTACTGGCTTATTTTAGTTAGCGCGAGAGGAAAACCAAATAAATGTTTTAATCAGCCGGATGCTGATTTGGAGCTAGGCACAACACAAGGTACGTCAAAAACTACTGTAGTCGAGCCTATTACGATGAATACGTATGAAATTACAGCAACTCCTAGTTGCAGTTTCATACAAAAAGGAAGCTCAGCTGCATCTCATGTTGCTGCAACAGTCAGTTTCGAATACACGCCTGTATTTCTAGCCACTGCTCTTTTTAACATCGAATCATGTTATGGTGAAATGTTAGAAGTTCGTGCTTTATTGGATCAGTGATCAAGGTGTCATTCATGACGGAATCTCTCTCACAACGTCTTAATCTACCGCGTCGTCGCGTATCACTGCCGATCAACGGCATAGGAGGACACCGCTCTAGTGTGTCTCGCTCAGCGGTGATGATAACGCTTCGTTCGCGCTTGAATCCAACATTTTCATGTTCAGTCAATTCATACGTGCTGACAAAACTGACATCATACTTGCCACCAATATATGTCACCGCGTGCTCTTGGACTCACTTTATAGATCTCGATCTTGCTGACCCTGAATTCTCGTCTGCAAGACCAATCGAACTCGTACTCGACGCAGAGATCTATAGTATAATCCTCGAGATTAGTCCACGTAGACGATCTCTCGATACAGTCGCGCGAAAAACTTCTCTCTGGTGGATTATTTCTGGGCCCGGGAATGACCAGCCTAGTTCTCACGAAATTGATCATGCGGTTTCAGGACTCCATTATTTCAGTTGATCACGAACTGCTCGACTTACTGCAACGATTCTGGATTCAAGAAGAAACTGTCGCCACAAAACCAAGGTCATATTCTAAAGAAGATACTCAGTGCGAAGAGCATTTTACATCCACACTCTCACGGACAAATGAGGGACGCTATATCGTCAAGCTGCCTTTCAAAAACCTACTAAGCGAACTTGGCAACTCGTATCTGCCTGCGTTTCGAACGCTATTGCGACAAGAAAAGCGATTTTCCAACAATGAATCGCTCAAAAATGCTTGTCTCAATGAATACGAAACTTTTGGGCACATGACTCTCGCTAACGAAATTTGACGGTCACTTTATTACACTTTCTACCTGCCCCATCACGATGTCGTACGTAAAAGCAGCTTGACTACAAAACTACGGGTAGCTCTCAACGTTCGAATTTTGGAATTGAAATCAATAATCTTCTACATGCTGAACCGAAAATTCAAACAGATCTCGCAGACGTAATCACACGTTGGCGTCGATATGTTGTCGTCCTTTCAGCAGATATTGAAAAAATGTATCGCCAGTTTCTCGTTTATGACGATGTGTTGTCAGGAGCAGATGATCAGATCGAAGCAAAACAAAAAATTCACCAACTGGACAACCTTCTCAAGGCGGGCTGATTTACACTACAAAAGTGGACTTCAAATTACGACGAAGTTTTATCTAACATCTCCCTCACACGACAATCAAATACTGTTCCTGTTTCGTTCACGGAAAATCCTCTCGTTCGTACTCTTGGAATATCATGGCAGCTAAATTTAGCCTCTTGTCTTTACATCATATCATCCGGAAACATACGCCTGTGTGACAAACCGCACTGTGCTATCAACAATATCACAGCTTTTCGATCCTCTTGGGTGGCTAGCACCTGTTGCACTACGTGCTAAAATCTTCATGCAGAAGCTGTGGGCAGTCGCTCTCGAGTGGGATCAACTACTTCAGCACTCAATGTGCCGAGGTGGTTAGGATCTTGCACTTCGTCAGTCGCAATGGAGCTCCACGGATTCTCGGGCGGTTCTAAAGCCGACTTCGGAGCTGTTATCTATCTGCGCGTGATGGCTTATTTCAACAACATTCACATCTCTCTCGTTTCTGCGAAGACACGAGTAGCACCTCTAAAGCAAGTTACGATTCCTCGACTTGAACTCTCAGCCGCATTGCTTTAAATTCGGCAAATTCCGCACGTTCAAAAAGTTCTCGACCTCGAAACATCTCCCGTTCATCTGTGGATAGATTCCAAGTCGCGCTTGTCTATATTGAAGGCAATCCCGCGCTGCGCTGAAATCTAGGAGCTCTCCAATTCTCGGTGGCATCACGTTCTTGAAAAAGAAAAGCCTACAGACTGTGCATCTCGTCGGTCATCACCTCAGCAACTTAAGGATAATCCTCTCTGGTGGAAAGGACCGGAATGGCTTAAGGAAAACTCCCCAGACGCAATTTTTGAGATACGCTCCAAATCAGCCACAACAGTCGTTGCGGTAAATCATCAAGACATCTGGAATCTTTAGACTCAATTTTCAAAACTGTCTACATTACTTCGCATTACAGCTTGGTGTTTCCGAATCTTTCATCGCTTGAAGAAATTGTTGAACGCTTTTGGACTCCATACACCTCTTAATCCCAAAGAGCTTGATAGTGCTCGAATGTTTTGGATATAGAAAGCTCAGTGCTTGTATTTCGCAGCAGATATTAAGCAAATTATACAAAAGAAACAACTCCAGCGCTCAAGCCAGCTCGTACAACTCGCTCCATTTGTTGACGCTCATGGATACCTAAGAGTGGGCGGCGGAATCTAAAATTCGTTGCTTGATCATGACGAAAAACATCCTATCTAAAACAGCATATCGGAGTAATATTTCACCTGCCACAAAAATCGAATCAATCAATAATGCAATTTGTGCATTCATATCTTTCTTGATGTCAGCATTTATACTAATGAGACCATCAGGCGAACGAACTTAAATGCATATTCGTCTGGCACACTCCAAGAAAGATCTGAATAAGCACTAAACACAAAGTTCAATTAAATTTAATTAGATCAATAATAATTACTATTAAGCAAAATCGAGTTGTAATTTAGTATATAAGATTCACATGTATAATTAAACTGTCACTCGTTATTAAACCATCGCGCATTGAGTTTTCTTTAATTCCACGATTATTTACAATCACATCCTCTAATACTACCACGTGATTCCCCACTAACAACGCTCATAATCGATTATGCCCATCAAATTATGCTTCATGCTGGAATACAGGTGACTTTCGCAACCTTACGACATATTACTGGATCTGAGGTGGTCGTGTTATATACGCGCATTTATTCATCGCAGCATCCAGTGCGTTCGACATCGAGTTGTTATCAGATAGCAACTAATGGGACAATTACCACAAACTCGGACTTGCTGCTCTAGTCCATTTCAGCATCCAGGAGTGGATTATGCAGGACCCATTTCGATTTCCACTTATCGTGGCCGCTGTACAAAGCATATTAAGGGATACATTGTTGTCATCGTCTGCTTCTCCTCATCTGCAGTTCATCTGGAGCTTGTGAGCGATTTCTCTGCAGAAGGATTTATTGCAGCGTTTAAACTTCGACGACGGATATGTTCTGCACTCACAAGCGATTGTGGAACGAATCTTGTAGGAGCAGATCGAGAATTGCGAAAACTCTCTAAAGCATCGTCTCACGAATTTACTTCTTTAGCAAACACTCTTGCAAATGATGGAATGAAATTGAATGAATGGAAATTCAACCCTCCATCTGCACCGCATTTGGAGGAAAATGGGAAGCGGCTTAGTTAAATTCCACTTGAAGAGAGTTATCGGTGACACACATCTTACATTCGAAGACTTTTCGACTCTTCTCGTTCAGATAGAAGCAGTGCTTAACTGACGACCACTCTGTCCGCTATCTGATGACCCTTCGGATCTATCCGCTCTTATACCTGGTCACTTTCTGATTGGCAGCGCATTGACAACCGTACCAGAGCCATCTCTCACCGACGTGTCTTGATCTCGCCTATCGCGATGGCAACAAATAGCTTCATCAGAGAGATTCTTTTAAAATTGGTTCGCTTGTTATCGCAAAGGACGAACGTTATCCTCCGTCGAAGTGCGCACTAGCACGCATAATCGATGTACATCCAGGTGACGATGGTCTAGTTCGAGTCACCTCGGCCAAAACACAATCGTCAACCTTTAAACGGCTGATTGTAAAACTAAGTCTTTTACCAGTTCAACGCTACAGAATGAAGAAGATACTCGCAGTAGCAAATTGAGCACCACATCACATAATTGCCAATCCTTGCATGATTGCCAAGGCTGGCGGAATGATCCGAACAAAGAGTATGAGATAAAGGGGAAGCGCTCATATAAGCTCCATCGAAAAAATCGTATCGAGTTACAGCACCTCCACAGTCTCTGTCGATTACTCAATTATAATAATGAAATAAAAACATAATAAAAACTTCTGCTGTGGGTAGGAATCGAACCCGCGACCAAAGTTTTTGGCTAATTCTCTTTGGTTTCTGGTTGCCTTTTATTTTCATTTCCCAATATAGCAACTTAACTTAGTGCGGACTTCTGCTGCATTTACACTGTGACGAAATTTGAAAAAATCATCCAATATGAGCGAGAGGCATATGGTGTTTGCACATAATATGCAGAATGATGTAGAACGGGTAGGCATGATAGCACAGTTGTTATAATTTTACAAAAAGGAGAAATTAAACAGCCGACTTTGGCAGTTTATTTTTTTAAATAAACATATAAAAAATTGTAGAATTCTCATTCATTTCAAATTTAGTATGTGCTCACTGCAGTCATTTCCTTACACTGGAGCACGCACCATATAACTGCTAAATAACAACAAACAGATAGATAGATAGATGTTTATGTCGTTCCAATAAATATTTATAAAAAGTATTTGTACAATATTTCTGTTAGCTTGGTGCTCAGATCGCATATCTTTTCAGCAATAGTAATTCAAAGTGATAACAAAATACAATTTTATGGGATATTCTCCGCTACATACGTGTGTTTAATTATATTTATTCTCCGTTAGTAAATGTGTGAGTAAAAAAGTCGGTGAATCAGCTATAAAAGCATACTGCAGTCACGATCGGCTGCAAGCCAATCGTATAATACTCTAGATGAATACTGAACTCCGATTTATATTGTAGTTGGGGATAAAGTAGAATTACGTGTGTGCATGTTGTATGTCCTTTATTAAGGACTGCCATTAGATTGCTACTCAAAACTAAAAGACAATATTCAGTGTTTAATTTCATATCTTGAACAGGGTAAGTCATCGAAAAAAAATGTCCTTTTTGAAGGACTTTCACATTTGAGGTGCAGGAAGGACTCACTCGATTTCTTACATATTTATCCTTTTCCTTGGAACCATTTAAAAATGAACGTGTACAAAATTTCAAATTCGTAGCTTGAAGCGTTCAAAAGTTATCGAAAAATATTGTTGAACACGTGTCTTAAGGACATTTTATATGGCAGCTACCAGAAAGAGTAAAAGGATTTCGCTGATTAGTAAACTCGAACTTCGTTTTCACTCAAAACTAATTTGTACAAAATTTCCAATTCATAGCTAAAAGATTACTTGAGTTATAGTAAATTCCGTAAATTAAGTGAAGACGTTTTGACAGGATATTTGTATGGCAGCTACATGAAGGACTAACAGGATTTTCTTCATAACCATATATTTAGCTCCAACTATTGAAAAAATAACACATACAAAATTTCAAAGACTTAGCTTAAGCCCTTCTGAAGTTATCGACCAATATTCTTGAACACGTGTTTTAAGGACATTTTGTATGGCAGCTACTCGAAGGAGTAGGACGATTTTGCCCGTTAACGAACTTAGCCTTGTTGTTGTTGTTATTTGGTGTGGAGGAAGACACGCAGCAATGCAGCGCATCTTGAGCATTCAGGCCAACATGGCCCATTATACTCGAATCCCCCAGTCTCTACCCGAACTTTTTCGTCCTCCTCACGAATTTCAAGAGCTCAGGTAGGGAGCGGGAACGGAGTTCCTCCATCCTCATAACATCGACGCCGTATACGTGCATTCTCGCAAAAGAGTAAGCTGGACACTGAAGAAGGAAATGTTCCGTTGTGTCGTCGCTCTCGTCGCAAGCAGTGCACATGGGGTCGTCAATGATTCTCAATCTGACCAGGTGTAGGCCACACGAGTTATGCCCTGTGAGGACACCAACCATACTACCACATTCCTTTCTGCTCAATTTGAGAAGAAAAGCAGCGGTTCGTCCACTTGGTCCCTCAACAAGGTTTCTAGTCTGCCGCATTCCCGGAAGAAGCCGCCATCTCTCAATGTGTGATTTACTCAACCACTCAGCAATGGCAGCCCTAACAGAGGCAACCGGCACACCGAAACCTGGTTCTGGTCCGACCATGGCTGACTCCGATCCAGCCTTTGCTAATACATCAGCTATTTCATTGCCAGTTATACCCTGGTGGCCTGGAACCCATATGAGCTTTAAGTCATTGAATCTGCCAACAGAATTCAACCGTTCTTTACACTCACGTACCATCTTCGAAAAGACGATTGGATTATCTAGGGATTGTAGAGCGGCCTGACTGTCGCTGCAAATGCAGATCATCCTGCCTCTCCATCTTCCCTCTATAATCCATTCTACTGCCTTAAGGATCGCATAAATTTCAGCTTGAAGTACCGAAGAATGTTTTCCTAGGGCGAAAGAGTACCTGAGATCTTCAGTCTGCAGGTACATTCCAGCTCCCGACCCGTCTTCAGTCATTGAGCCGTCTGTGTAGAATATATCAGTGAATCCGCTAAGCAGTGCGGACTGGTTTTCCCACTCCTCCCTACTCGGGATCTCCACCTGATATTTCCTTTTAAGCATACAGGTCGAAGGCATAGCATCCGAAGGCATATCGAAGATGGGGTTCCCAGACAATCTTCGAGCCATTTCTCCATGACCCGTGCAATGCTCTTTTCTCCACAGGCCTAATCTCATTAGTCTGTGTGTAGCTCTCATTTCTTCTGCCTGAACAACAATGTCAAGCGGTGGCAGATTGAGCAGTGCATTGAGTGCCGCACCCGGTGTGGTACGCAAGGCACCTGTTACACCGATGCAGACTGTCCTCTGTAGTTTAGCGAGACTAGCTCTAATGTATGCACATTTGGACTTAGTCCACCAAACCACTGATGCATAGATTAGGATGGGTCTTATAATGGCCGTATATAGCCAATATACCATTGAAGGCCTAAGACCCAATGTTCTTCCAAAAGCTCTCCGGCACTGCCAGAATGTTACTAGCGCACGGTTCGCCTTTGTATCTACATGTTCCCTCCAGAGAAGCTTGCTATCCAGGATAACTCCAAGATACTTAACTTTCTCCGAGAGCTGAATAGTTTCACCCTTCAGCATTGGTAATATTAAACCTTCAGTTTTTCTTTTCCTAGTAAACAAAACTAGTGCGGTTTTGCTAGGACTCACAGAAAGTCCGTGTCCTTCGCACCAGCTATCGATAACCCATAGGACTCTCTGCATTTTGTCGCATACATCTCTGAGCGATAGCCCAACAGCTAGTGCAGCCACGTCATCAGCGTAGGCTTGTACGTGAATATTCAGATCCTGCAGTTCGAGAAGCAGAGAGTCGATGAGCATACTCCACAACAATGGCGAAAGGACCCCGCCTTGAGCACAGGCCCTACTGACCCCCGTTGTAGCATATTGCCCATCCTCCCGTCTCCGCGAATAGCATTCTCTGTGTGAGCATAGAGTGAATCCACCTAACTAAAATGTCATCCACCCCATGTCTTTTGGCAGCATCACACAGTGATTCAAAGGGCGCACTATCGAAAGCACCCTCAATGTCCACAAAAAGGCCCAGCGCGTACTTTTTCCGGTCCAGCGCCCTTTCTATTCTGGATACCAGAGAGTGGAGCGCTGAATCACAAGACTTTCCGCCCTGATACGCATGTTGTTCCGAACAAAGAGGATGCGCTTTGAGAGGCACTTCCCTAATGTGCTTCTCTACCAGTCGTTCCAGACTTTTCAGAATAAACGATGTTATGCTGATTGGCCTGAAACTTTTGGGCAGAGTATAGTCGTCTCCCTGGCTTCGGGATAAACGCTACTCTAACCGGTTGCCATGAAGATGGGTATCCATGCGCCAAGCATGCAGAAAATATCTTTCTGAGGATCGGTACTAGAACATCTGCCCCCTTTTTTAGCATTATCGGATAGACGCCGTCTACTCCTGGTGACTTGTAGCTGTCAAATGATGAAATTGCAAATTTCACCGTCTCAGCTGTCACTACAGCAGACGCCGTATACCAACTACGCCAGGGCGCTCTGTCTTTGGACGGACAGAGTGTCTGAACCACGCATTGATCGCTTTCGATCATCTGATTTCCTGGGAAATGGGTCTCAAAGAGGGTTCTTAGTGACTCCATTCTCGAAGTGGTATACGTACCATCAGGTTTTAGCAGGGAGTCAAGCCTAGCCGTGTTGTCTTTTTGAAAGACTTTATGCAACCTAGCCGTTTCCCTGGTTCCTTCCAAACTCTCGCAGTAGTTCCTAAAAGAGGCTAGTTTTGATGTTTTAACCAGCTTCTTATATTCCCTCTGCGCTGTTCGGTAGTAATCCCAGTCGGTCTCTGAACCACTCTTAAGTGCGCGATTCAGAAGCCTCTTGGTGGTTTTCTGAGCTTCTGCAGGTCCCCAGTCCACCAGGGGACTGTGATTCCGCATCGACTCTTTCTGACAGGACACGATTCCGCAAAACACTGACTTAAAGTTAGACTTAGACAAGAAGTCACTTCCTCAATCATATCTGGCGTCCTCATCTTACGTGGTGTTTCACCATGCTCTCCTGTAAGAGAAATCTGAACAAGGTCCAGTCTGCATTCCTGGGATTTCGTATAGCCGGTATGACAGGTTTGTCAGCCGCCAGTCGAAATTCCAGATATCTGTGATCTGACAGAGTTTCCTCTTCCAGGACGCGCTAATCTATTATGGATTCCGCATTCCTAGTAGACGACAACGTCATATCTATCACTTCCGTCCGCCTCGTCGTAACAAACGTTGACTTGTTGCCTCTGTTGTTTACTACAAGGCACGACGACATAATGAACTCCAATAACCGCTCACCCCTTGGATTGCATTTGCTGCTGCCCCAAACAGTGTGTTGAGCATTAGCATCGCATCCAATGACAAGCTGTAAGTTATTTTTGTCCGCAAATCTAACGAGCCCGATCAGCTCCCTGGATGGAGGAGGTAATAACGAGTCATACGGAAGGTAAGCCGACACTACTATTATGTCTTGTCTCTTACCCTCCAATACGTTAGACATTTTGACTGCTACGACATCTTGACAGGTGAACTGCCTCAACATCGTCGCCTCTATCATATTTGATATGAATAGAGAAGCACGCGGTCGTTCAGATCCTTCATCATAAAAGATCCGGCCTCCCTGAATCGAATCCAGTCCACAGACTCGAATATTGCGAATCCATGGTTCCCGAATCATCGATACATATGGGGATGAATGCAGTTTGCTAAGCCTCCTACTTAGTAAAGCAGTAGCAGCCTTAGCATGTTGCAAGTTGATCTGGGTAAATATGATGCCGCAGTTAGCCATTCAAAATAAAAACCCCTATCATTGATTTCAGATTAACAGCGCCATAAGCACAGGTACTTTCTTCAATCATTGGTCGAATTGGATTAACCAAGAACACACTACCAGTACTTTCCTCATCAGACTTCGGATTCAGGTTAACCGTCCCCAAGTTGGTTGCGGTACATTCTTTCTCCAAGGGCCGAATCGGATTAATCGTTCGTGCATTATCAGCACTGTCCTCATCGGCAAACAGTAAATCCTCAATGAAGTTACTGAGATCCAGTGGTATGCTCCCACTGCAACCTGAATCACTCACTGCAGTCGTACATGATGGTGGGGCCTCCAAAATCCGAGCCCCGGCCGCATCAGCGGGTGGATTCCCAGACTGTGCCTGATTACCACTTGGAGAGTCTAAATCTATAGGCTTATCCATCATGTTTTCGTTTTTCTCTTAGTTGACACAAGTGTCTTAAGCCACCTCACGACGACAAGGTAGAAAGACGACGAGGAGGCATTTTGTATGAGAACTACCAGAAGAAGTAAAAGGATTTCGCTGGTTAGTAAACTCGAACTTCGTTTTTACTCCAAACTAATTTTTACAAAATTCCCAATTCGTAGCTAAAAGATTACTTGAGTTATAGTGAGTTTCGTAAATTAAGTGAATACATTTTGGCAGCTACATGAAGGACTAACAGGATTTTCTTCATAACCATATATTTAGCTCCAACTATTGGAAAAATAACACATACAAAATTTCAAAGACTTAGCTTAAGCTTCTGAAGTTATCGACCAATATTCTTGAACACGTGTTTTAAGGAGATTTTGTATGGCAGCTACTCGAAGGAGTAGGACGATTTTACCCGTTAACGAACTTAGCCTTACAAATTCAACCAAACATCCAGATTCCTAGGTGAAGGGGTTCTTGAGTTATCGTGTTCACGAACAGACGGACGGACGGACGTCAAGCGGATTTTTGGCCACAAATAAACAAAAAATAATATAAAACTTTTTTTCGTCCGAGGCTTGGTTCTATGCGTTACAAACTTTTGGGCTGGATTAAACTTATAATACTCTATATGATTTCATCTAGAGTATAAAAAAAATTTGCTACCCTGAAATTTTGTATTTACAAATTTAAAATTTTCGTCTGTCCGCCGTATGCCGTACGCAAAATCGTTTGAAGTCGCGTAGCTCCCAAACCCGTTGAGGTTTTAAGTTAAAATTTATATGGTGGGTAGATTGGATAAACTCCTACGACTGGTATCATTTGGGATGGGTGGGGGTGTAAGGGGGGAGCGTTCTAGACGAACAATTTTGGTTTCCAGATCTCAGGAACCACTTATGCTAGGGGGCTGAAACTTGGAACTTATGTAGTACTATGATAGCGGACTCATTTGCAAAAAAAAATTATCGATAAGGGTTGAGGGGTATGGAAGTGGGCTTAAAACAATGAGTCCAAAATGCTTGAAAGCCGGGATTGAAACATTCTAAAATCCATATCTCCTGAACGATTGATGTCAGAAGATTGAAACTTTGTTCTTGCCCTTAGGGATACTTGAAGATTAGACAAGGGCTAACATTTTTAAGAGGGGTGGTGGGGTGTGGGGTTAGGGGTTGAAAAACTTTGGATTACAATATCTTACGAACCAATTACACCAGAAAGATAAAATTTAGTTTCTGTATATGGGATAACAAGAGGAGTCTACTGAAAGTAAATTTTTTGAGGGGCGAGGTCGGACACGAAAGTGGAGGGATAGCAATTTCTCAAAAAATTTCATTTTTATATCTCAGAAACCGTATCAGACATGATCTTGAAAATTTTACAGGAGTTGGGATCGGTAGACCTATAGTAGGAAAAAAAATTTAGTGGTGGGGTTGTAGGGGGTGATGGTGAAAAGGGATAGAAAGGAAAAAAAATCTGATTTTTATTTCCCGAACACCGTAATGAATGGAAAGCTAAAAATTTAGGATTATATAGTACTGAGGTTCAAACGAAAATGAGAGATGGACGAACTTGTCCTGAGTAGAAAATCGATCTACACATACTCCCGTTTTTGCACCGTTAAGGAGATAGCGCGGTTTTAAGGACGAAGGATTTTCATCGTACCTGTGATCACTGTTTGATCTCTAACTTCTGATGTACTTAGCGTAACGTAATAATTCTAGGTTCGTTGGAAAGGACACAAATTCTTCTTTCTAATTGCTATCAACTGTGTCAATCAGTGTTAGACTTTATGAGAAAAATTCATTTAAATGACACAAAAATAATAAAAAATTGAAAAAAAATACAAAAAAGTCCTGTTTTCTCCAAGAAGGACCTAATTAACCACCAAATTTTATTACATTTTCGGAAAGCCCATAAAATTTCACTATACGTTTGGTAACAGAATTTCTTCATAGGTTGAATTGTAAAGGAGCGGGGCTAACAGTTATCAAGCACGTTCCCTTCAAGTAAATCTGGTTTGACACCCGTCATTCGCCGAAGGAGTATGATTAATAATAGTGAGGACGAAATAAAAGAGTTGAAGTATAGTTTATTACATTTATTTGGTTTATTACGTTTACAAATAATTTTCAACATGTCCGCCGTTGTGGAGCAAGCAGAAGTGGTATCGCCGACGAATGGCCCGTAACTGATCGCATGCTTCGGTGATACGGGAAATGAGCTGTTCTCGTGTATGAATTTCCTCTGCGTAGACGATGCTTTTCAAATACCCCCAGACATAAAAGTCCGTGGGAGTTAAGTCGGGAGATCGTGGAGGCCATGCAATGGGACCGCCATGACCAATCCATCGATCCCGAAAATTCGCGTCGAGCCACCGACGGACATTAGCACCATAATGCTCTGGCGCTCCATCGTGCTGGTACCAAAACCTGACCAGTACACGGAGTGGTATATCCTCTATGAGGTGTGGTAAAGTTTCCTCCGAAAATTCGGCATAATTGGTGGAATTGAGAATTGGGGTAAGAAATACCGGACCGATGAAAGTTCTGCCGATGATGCCAGCCCAAACATTCACACTGAAGCGATGATGATGGGACGTATTTCGGCTGGTATGGGGATTTTCACGTGCCCACACATGCATATTGTGGAAATTTTGTATGCCATCGCTGGTGAATTGCGATTCGTCGGTCCAGAGAATTCTTAGGAAAAACGCTGGATGTTCGTCTGCTCGCAGTAACATGGTACGACAAAAGTCTCGCCGATGTTCACGATCACCGGGCAACAGTTGTTGCACCGGTGTATTGTGATAGGGATACAGTCCTTCTCCTTGCAGAATTCGGAACACTTGCATGTGGTTGATGCCTAATCGATGGCCGATGCGCCGGGTGCTTACTGTGGGGTCCCTAGCCGCGATGCGCAGTATGCGCTCCTCCGTGGCCACAGGTACCGAGTGTCGCCGTCCTGGATGTTGTGTCTCCCGCCACGGCTGCAGTGTACCTCGTTCACGAAGGTTCCGATGAATGCTGATGAACATCCGATAATGGGGGTACCGAGATCTGTCCGGATACCGTTCCCGATAAACTCTTTCGGCTCGCCTAGCATTCCCGTCGCACAACCCATACACGAAGTGCATGTCTGCCATTTCTTCCGTTGTAAAAGACCTCCTATTGCTTGCCATGTTGCTCGTAATGATGTCTATGACATTCTGTTTGCTGCTGCTTCCTCCCGATGCTTTTATCGTAGAAAAATCTACGTAGGACGAAGTCATTCCTGTTCCTTAAGGGAGCAGGTAAACTCCACGCCCTACTTAAATGGATATTACTTAATTAACTTAAATGGATGTTAGTTAATTTACTTAAATGGACGCTATGTAATTAGTTGTCATATTTTTACTTACTTGTAACATAATTTCCACACATAAGAGCAATACGTGTGTTGTTAACATGATTGCTCATTACTGCTTCTGTTTTGCGGTAAATTCTATGTTTAGCAGTATTTCCAACATGTGCAGGGAACTCACTTGTTGCAAATATGAAGAAATTCTATTATCAAACGTTTTATGGGCGTTCCGAAAATGTAATAAAATTTGGTGGTTAATCAGGTCCTTCTTGGAGAAAACAGGACTTTTTTGTATTTTTTTTTTAATTTTTTATTATTTTTGTGACATTTAAATGAATTTTTCTCAAAAAGTATAACACTGATTGACACAGTTGATAGCAATTAGAAAGAAGAATTTGTGTCCTTTCCAACGAGCCCAGAATTATTACGTTACGCTAAGTACATCAGAAGTTAGAGATCAAACAGTGATCACAGGTACGATGAAAATCCTTCGTCCTTAAAATCGCGCTATCTTCTTAACGGTGCAAAAACGGGAGTATGTGTAGAACGATTTTCTACTCAGGACAAGTTCCTCTATCTCCCATTTTCGTTTGAACCTCAATACTAGTTGCACCCAGAAAAATAAAATTTTTCATTGTTGTAGCAAGGTACGGGGGTGAGGGGTGGTTTTTTATATCTCAGAAACGGCTTATGCTAGAAAGTTGAAACTTGGTACGTATGTGTAGATGTGCTGTTAGAGTAACTAAAGCAAAAAAAAAGTTCAGATTTTTATTGGCGTTCAGAGGTTGAGTAAAAAAAATGTCCGTGAATCCTCATTTTCACGAATTTCGTTAAAACTTTTAGACATGTCGAGCTATCAAAGCAACTTGACT
Source organism: Beris morrisii (assembly GCA_951812415.1). NCBI lineage: Eukaryota > Metazoa > Arthropoda > Insecta > Diptera > Stratiomyidae > Beris > Beris morrisii. Next base: position 83,510,571 of record OX638311.1, on the reverse strand, counting down.
TCTGCGGGCTATTTATATAAGCGCCTAGTGACGTTCTTCAATATTTTTTGATATCCAAGCCCTAAGGGGGTGTAAAGTGGTTGTGTACATATTCACGAATTCTGATATATTCCAAAGGTATATTGAGATTTGCAATTCACTTTTACTTCTATAAGCTTTAAACGTAGTCGGGGAAAACCCCGATTTAAGTATTTTTCTCTATTACACCTCCTGGGGGTATTGTTCAAGATTTCACTGATTCCGAAAATCTCTTAGGTTTAATGTGATCGAATTCGCTTTTACTACTATGAATTATTCTATTGATAAAAAAAATACGTAAGTAAATAAAAAAAATCTGCCAACAGTCTGGGCGAAACTTTATTATTTTATGGGTAGAAGTCCGAGGCTATTTGTAACGGTATTTTTTAGGTTGTCAGTCGCATGGTAACCTACACCGCATCTCAGCATTAAACACGTTTCGGACTTCTACCCATAAAATAATAAAGTTGCGCCCAGACTGTTGGCAGATTTTTTTTTATTCACTAAGATGCAGAATATAGTGAAATACTCGACAACTCATTGATGTCACTCTCTCAGTACAGTGAACCTAAATTAAGCATGACTAGCGGTACTGGATTTACAAAAATTTGAAGTCAGTCGTATTTTTCAGCTCAGTAAATTTGAAATTAGAAAATTAAAACCATTTATGGTTTTTGCAATTTATATTTGAAATAATTGAATTTAGAAGAAACCTTTTGTGTACTTTGTATGTGAATTGATAAATTTGTTGAAATATATCAGATATTCTGAAGCAGAAAGGAATATATATATAATAAATTAGAACATACATACTTCTGGATTTAAAGTGTCAGCACTTTCTCACGGTGATAAACACATGCAGTGAAAAATGCTGACACCCAGTCTATGCACATACATTTCTCTCGGGAATAATTTTCAATGTCTTTGGAATTTAAGATGCGTTTGTTTTCAACTGGATCAAGATCACAATTGATAAACATACTGCAGTCACGATCGGCTGCAAGCCAATCGTATAATACTCTAGATGAATACTGAACTCTGATTTATATTGTAGTTTCGGATAAAGTTGAATTATGTGTGTGCATGGTGTATGTCCTTTATTAAGGACTCCCACTTGATTACTACTCGAAACTAAAAGACAATATTCAGTGTTCAATTTCATATCTTGAACTGGGTGAGTCACCGAAAAAAAATTTAATTTCTGAAGGACTTTCACATGGAAGGACTCACTCGATTTCTTTCATATTTATCCATTTCCTTGGAACCCTTCAAAAATTAATGTGTACAAAATTTCAAATTCGTAGCTTCCAGCGTTCAAAAGTTATCGAAAAATATATTTGGAAACGTGTCACAAGGATTTTTTGTATGGAAGGTACCAGAAGGAGTAAAAGGATTTCGCTGACTAGTAAACTCGAACTTTGTTTTCACTCAAAACTAATTTGTACAAAATTCCGAATTCATAGCTAAAAGATTACTTGAGTTATAGTGAATTCCGTAAATTAAGTGAAGACATTTTAACAGAATATTTGTATGGCAGCTACACGAAAGACTAATAGGATTTTTTTTAAAATCATATGTTTAGCTCCAAAAGTTGGAAAATTAACACATACATAACTTCAAAACCGTAGCTTAAACCCTTCTGAAGTTATCGGCCAATATTCTTGAACACATGTTTTAAGGATATTTTGTATGTCAGCTACCAGAAGGAGTAACAGGATTTCGCTGACTAGTAAAGTTGAACTTTCTTTTCACTCAAAACTGATTTCTACAAAATTCCGAATTCGAAGCTAAAAGATTACTTGAGTTATTGTGAGTTTCGTAAATTAATTGAAGACATTTGAACAGAATATTTGTACAGCAGCTACACGAAGGACTCATAATATTTTCTTCATAATCATACATTTAGCTCCAACTATTGAAAAATAAACGTATACAAAATTTCAAAATCGTAGCCTTAGGCGTTCCGAAGCTATTGGTCAATATTATTGAACACGTGTTTTAAGGACATTTTGTATGAACTTAACCTTACAAATTCAACCAAACAATCAAATTCAAAATTTTGAGATCCTAGGTGAAGGCCTTCTTGAGTTACCGTGCTAACGGACAGACAGACAGACGGACACACGGATGTCAAACGGATTTGGAGGTTTTGGTCACAAATAGACAAAAAATAATATATGTAACTTTTTTTCCTCCGAGGCTTGGTTCTATGCGATACAAACTTTTAGGCTGGACTAAACTTGGAACCATTTAAAAATGAACGTGTACAAAATTTCAAATTCGTAGCTTGAAGCGTTCAAAAGTTATCGAAAAATATTGTTGAACACGTGTCTTAAGGACATTTTGTATGGCAGGTACCAGAAGGAGTAAAAGGATTTTGCTGATTAGTAAACTCGAACTTTGTTTTCACTCAAAACTAATTTGTACAAAATTTCGAGTTCATAGCTAAAATAATACTTGAGTTATAGTGAGTTCCGTAAATTAAGTGAAGGCTATTTGACAGGATATTTGTATGGCAGCTACACGAAGGACTAATAGGATTTTCTTCATAATCATACATTTAGCTCCAACTATTGGAAAAATAACACATACAAAATTTCAAAGACGTAGCTTAAACCCTTCTGAAGTTATCGGCAATATTCTTGAACACGTGTTTTAAGGACATTTTGTATGGCAGCTACCAGAAGAAGTAAAAGAATATCGCTGATTAGTTAACTCGAACTTCCTTTTCACTCAAAACTAACTTGTTTAAAATTCCGAATTCGTAGCTGAAAGATTACTTGAGTTATAGTGAGTTTCGTAAATTAAGTCAATACATTTTGACAGGATATTTGTATGGCAGCTACACGAAGGACCAAGAGGATTTTCTTCATAAGCATATATTTAGCTCCAACTATTGGAAAAATAACACATACAAAATTTCAATGTCGTAGCTTAAACCTTTCTCGAGTTATCGACCAATATTCTTGAACACGTGTTTTAAGGACATTTTGCATGGCAGCTACCCGAAGGAGTAGGACGATTTCGCCCGTTAACGAACTTAGCCTTACAAATTCAGCCAAACATCCAGATTCAAAATTTCAAGATCCTAGGTGAAGGCGTTCTTGACTTATCGTGTTCACGGACGGACGGACGGACGTCAGGCGGATTTGAGGTTTTTGGGCACAAATAAACAAAAAACAAGCCAATCGTATAATACTCTAGATGAATACTGAACTCCGATTTATATTGTAGTTGGGGATAAAGTAGAATTACGTGTGTGCATGTTGTATGTCCTTTATTAAGGACTGCCATTAGATTGCTACTCAAAACTTAAAGACAATATTCAGTGTTTAATTTCATATCTTGAACTGGGTAAGTCATCGAAAAAAATGTCCTTTTTGAAGGACTTTCACATGGGAGGTGCAGGAAGGACTCACTCGATTTCTTACATATTTATCCTTTTCCTTGGAACCATTCAAAAATTAATGTGTACAAAATTTCAAATTCGTAGCTTGAAGCGTTCAAAAGTTATCGAAAAATATTGTTGAACACGTGTCTTATGGACATTTTGTATGGCAGCTACCAGAAGGAGTAAAAGGATTTTGCTGATTAGTAAACTCGAACTTTGTTTTCACTCAAAACTAATTTGTACAAAATTCCGAGTTCATAGCTAAAAGATTACTTGAGTTATAGTGAGTTCCGTAAATTCAGTGAAGACTTTTTGACAGGATATTTGTATGGCAGCTACACGAAGGACTAATAGGATTTTCTTGATAATTATTCATTTAGCTCCAACTATTGGAGGATAACTTCTGAAGTTATCGGCAATATTTTTGAACACGTGTTTTAAAAACATTTTGTATGGCAGCTACCAGAAGGAGTAAAAGAATTTCGCTGATTAGTTAACTCGAACTTTCTTTTTACTCAAAACTCACTTGTACAAAATTCCGAATTTGTAGCTAAAAGATTACTTGAGTTATAGTAAGTTTCGTAAATTAAGTGAATACATTTTGACAGGATATTTGTATGGCAGCTACACGAAGGACTAACAGGATTTTCTTCATAATCATATATTTAGCTTCAACTACTGGAAAAATAACACATACACAATTTCAAAGTCGTAGCTTAAACCCTTCTGAAGTTATCGACCTATATTCTTGAACACGTGTTTTAAGGACATTTTGTATGGCAGCTACCAGAAGGAGTAAAAGAATTTCGCTGACTAGTAAAGTCGAACTTCCCTTTCACTCAAAACTAATTTGTACAAAATTCCGAATTCGTAGCTAAAAGATTACTTGAGTTGTAGTGAGTTTCGTAAATTAAGTGAATACATTTTGACAGGATATTTGTATGGCAGCTACACGAAGGACTAACAGGATTTTCTTCATAATCATATATTTAGCTCCAACTATTGGAAAAATAACACATACAAAATTTCAAAGTCGTAGCTTAAACCCTTCTTAAGTTATCGACTAATATTCTTGAACACGTGTTTTAAGGACATTTTGTATGGCAGCTACCCGAAGGAGTAGGACGATCTTGCCCGTTAACGAACTTAGCCTTACAAATTCAACCAAACATCCAGATTCAAAATTTCAAGATCCTAGGTGAAGGCGTTCTTGAGTTATCGTGTTCACGGACGGACGGACGGACGGACGGACGGACGGACGGACGGACGGACGGACGGACGGACGTCAGGCGGATTTGAGGTTTTTGGGCACAAATAAACAAAAAATAATATATAACTTTTTTTCGTCCGAGGCTTGGTTCTATGCGTTACAAACTTTTGGGCTGGATTAAACTTATAATACTCTATATGATTTCATCTAGAGTATAATAATGTATAACTTTTTTTCGTCCGAGGCTTGGTTCTATGCGTTACAAACTTTTCGGCTGGATTAATCTTATAATACTCTATATGATTTCATCTAGAGTATAAACAATGTGGATCAACGCAAAAGCAAATTTAGCAGGGTTAACAATCCTGTTGGTAAATGCCTTGGATAAACTGTCAGCTGCCCAGCAGAAAAAGTTTCATATACTATACAAACGGGAATGTATAAAGGTCATATAACCCTTGTACAATTTAGGGAATGATTTCCGCGGAAGCCGTATATGTTTATACAAATAGTTTGTAAAAGCTCTAACGTGAAATATTGACGATAATAATTGTTCGGGTGTTTACACCTAAAATTACAATTCCTTTGACATACAAAACAGATATATGTAACTCTACCATTTGTGCATAAGCTTTAATTTAGGTAGGTAGAACATTATGTGCTTACATATTTTCATTTCTGAAAGAAAGAATAAGGAATTTGACTTCTTAAGCCCTGTCGCCTATAACATAGACCTAGTGTCAATTTTCGGCTCCTTACCTTCCAAATTGAAAAGACAGAACTGAAAATAAATTATAACTTTAAATAATTGTAAGCCTGAAAATAAATTGATTCGTAAAAACAAGACGCATCAAAACAGTTCGATTAGCTTTGATGAAATTGAATTTTTTCATGGTAAGCTACCATAGAAGCAAATTTGAAGAAGTTTTTTTTGTTGTTTTCCGGCGTCAGTGGAGTGAAACTCCAACACGAAATCCCCGACTGTTGATTAATCGCTGTCCTTGAGGACATGACAGTTGGCAAAACCTTCCCTGGATAGGCCAGTATATAAGACTGTGTTGGACTAGGTCCGAAGGACCTGTTTCGTTATCGGATGGCATAGACTCGACAGAGGGTGTATCATGCCTACTATCCGAAACACCCTTACAGCTGGGGTCTTGTTGTTGTTGTTGTTTGAAGCGGGGGAAGATACGCAGCAAGGCCGCGCATCTTGAGCACTCAGACAATTATTGCCCCTTGCACTCGAGTCCCCCAGTCTCTACCCGAACTTTTTCGTCCACAACCCTCGAGCCATTTCTCCATGACCCGAGCAATGCTCTTTCCTCCACAGGCCTAATCTCTCTCTCTCATTGCTTCCACCTGAACAACAATGTCAAGCGGTGGCAGATTGAGCAGTGCATCGAGTGCCGTACCCGGTGTGGTGCGCAAGGCACCTGTTACACCGATGCATTCTGTCCTCTGTAGTTTAGCGAGACTAGCTCTAATGTATGCACACTCGGACTTAGTCCACCAAACCACTGATGCATAGATTAGGATGGGTCTTATAATGGCCGTATATAGCCAATATACCATTGAAGGCCTAAGACCCCATGTTCTTCCAAAAGCTCTCCGACACCGCCAGAATGTTACTAGCGCACGGTTTGCCTTTGTATCTACATGTTCCTTCCAGAGAAGCTTGCTATCAAGGATAATTCCAAGATACTTAACTTTCTCCGAGAGCTGAATAGTTTCACCCTTCAGCACCTTCTGTTTTTCTTTTCCTAGTAAACAAAACAAGTGCGGTTTTGCTAGGACTCACAGAAAGTCCGTGTCTTTCACGCCAGCCATCTAAAGGGTTTTCCAATAAGGACTTGACAACTTTTTTTCAAAATAAAATGCAAACCATTTGAAATATTTCAAAAACTTTATTATCGGGTTGAAGTACAATCAAAACATTTATGAATGGAACTCGACTTCGTTCATATGGCCACCGCGGTCACGTTTGCAGCGGTCGATTCGTTGGACCCAATTTTCGATGACTCGGCCACACATTTCGGCCGAAATGGCTGCTATTTCGTGTTCAATGTTGGCTCTGAGCTCATCCAACGTCGTCGGCTTGTTGGCATACACCAACGACTTGACGTGGCCCCAAAGAAAAAAGTCCAGAGGCGTTAAATCGCACGAACGAGGCGGCCAATCGACTGGTCCATTTCTTGAGATAACACGCTCATCAAACTTACTCTTCAATAAATCGATTGTAACGTGTGCTGTGTGGCTTGTGGCACCGTCCTGTTGAAACCACATGTTGTCCAAGTCCATATCTTCCAATTCGGGCCAAAAATAATCGGTAATCATGGCGCGATAACGATTACCATTCACAGTAACGTGACGATCATTATCGTCGACGAAAAAATATGGCCCTATGACGCCGCCAGCATGCAAACCGCACCAAACAGTTATTTTTTGTGGATGAAGTGGTCTTTCATGAAGCACATGTGGATTTTCACCGGACCAATAACGCATATTTTGCTTATTGACGAACCCACTGAGCCAAAAATGAGCTTCGTCACTGAAGATGATTTTGCGATGAAATTGATCATCTTGGCGCATCTTTTCCAGAGCCCAATCGGAGAACGTACGTCGCTTCAAATGGTCCATCGGCTTCAATTCTTGAGTCAGCTTGATCTTGTATGGGTGTAAACCAAGATCCTTACGCAAAATTCGCCATAACGTGGTCTGGGCGATGCCCAACACTTGAGAACGCCGTGGAATTGACTGATTTGGATCATTTGCTACGGACGTTTCAACGGCAGCGATATTTTCGACACTTCGACCAACCCGTTGTCTCACTGGCACGGCAACATCACACAACGAATATGTAGACTCAAATTTTTGCACTAAACTTGTTACTGCCTGTCTACTAGGGCGAGAATTACGACCGAAAATCGGAGTTAACGCTCTTAAAGTAGCGGTCACCGACTCCGAATTTCTGTAGTAAATTTTTATAATTTGCAGACGTTGTTCCTTCGTGTACTTTACCATGATAAAAATGTTAAGTTTACTGAATAAATTGACAGTGACAGTTCGATGATTAGTGATAGGGTGCGTTCACAAATTGAATTCAAAGTTGTCAAGTCCCTATTGGAAAACCCTTTATAACCCATAGGACTCTCTGTATTTTGTCGCAGACATCTCTGAGCGATAGCCCGACAGCTAGTGCAGCCACGTCATCAGCGTAAGCTTGTACGTGAATATTCAGATCCTGCAGTTCGAGAAGCAGAGAGTCGATGAGCATACTCCACACCAATGACGAAAGGACCCCGCCTTGAGCACAGCCCATACTGAGCCCCGTTGTAGCATATTGCCCATCCCCCGCCTCCGTGAATATTATTCTCTGTGTAAGCATGTAGTGAATCCACTTGACTAAAATGTCATCCACCCCATGTCTTTTGGCAGCATCACACAGTGATTCGAAGGGCGCACTATCAACAGCACCCTCAATGTCCACAAAAAGGCCCAGCGCGTACTTTTTCCGGTCCAGCGCTCCTTCTGTTCTGGATACCAGAGAGTGGAGCGCTGAACCACAAGACTTTCTGCTCTGATATGCATGTTGTTCCGAACAAAGAGGATGCGCTCTGAGAGCCACTTCCTTAAAGTGCTTCTCTACCAGTCGTTCCAGACTTTTCAGAACAAACGATGTTATGCTGATTGGCCTAAAATTTTGGGCAAAGTATAGTCGGCTTCGGGATAAACGCTACTCTGACCGGTTGCCATGAAGATGGGACGTATCCATGCGCCAAGCATGCAGAAAATATTTTTCTGGGAATCGGCACTAGAACAACTGCCCCTTCTTTTAGCATTATCGGATAGACAGCGTCCACTGCTGGTGACTTGTAGCTGTCAAACAATGAAATTGCAAATATCACCCTCTCAGCTGTCACTACAGCGGACGCCTTATACCAACTACGCCTGGGCGCTCTGTCCTTGGCCGGACAGAGTGTCTGAACCACGCATTGATCGCTTTCGATCATCTGATTTCCTGGAAAATGGGTCTCAAAGAGGGTTCTTAGTGACTCCGTTTTCGAAGTGGTATATGTACCATCAAGTTTCAACAGGGAGTCAAGCCTGACCGTGTTGTCTTTCTGAAAGACTTTGAACAACCTAGCTGTTTCCCTGGTTCCTTCCAGACTCTCGCAGTAGTTCCTAAAAGAGGCTAGTTTTGATGTTTTAACCAGCTTCTTATATTCCCTCTGCGCTGTCCGGTAGTAATCCCAGTCGGTCTCTGAACCACTCTTAAGTGCGCGATTCAGAAGACTTCTGGTGGTTTTTCTGAGCTTCTGCAGGTCCCCGGTCCACCAGGGGACTGTGATTCCGCATCGACTCTTGCTGACAGGACACGGTTCCGCAAAACATTGACTTAAGGTTAGACTTAGACAAGAAGTCACTTCCTCAATCATATCAGGCGTCCTCATTTTTCGTGGTATTTGAGACCTCTCCTGTAAGAGAAATCTGAACAAGGTCCAGTCTGCATTCCTAGGATTTCGTATAGCCGGTATGACGGGTTTGTCAGCCGCCAGTCAAAATTCCAGATATCTGTGATCCGACAGAGTTTCCTCTTCCAGGACGCGCCAATCTATTATGGATTCCGAAATCCTAGAAGACGACAACGTCTTATCTATCACTTCCGTCCGCCTCGTCGTAACAAACGTTGACTTGTTGCCTCTGTTGTTTACTACAAGGCACGACGACATAATGAACTCCAATAACCGCTCACCCCTAGGATTGCATTTGCTGCTGCCCCAAACAGTGTGTTGAGCATTAGCATCACATCCAATGACAAGCTGTGAGGTATTGGTGTCCGCGAATCTAACGAGCCCGATCAGCTCCCTGGATGGAGGAGGTAATAACGAGTCATACGGAAGGTAAGCCGACACTACTATTTATTATGTCTTGTCTCCTACCCTCCAGTACGTTAGACATTTTGACTGCTATAATATCTTGACAGGTGAACAGCTTCAACATCGTCGCCTCTATCATATTTGATATGAATAGACAGGCACGCGCTCTTTCAGATCCTTCATCGTAAAAGACCCGGCCTCCCTGGATCGAATCCAGTCCACAAACTCGCCTATTGCGAATCCATGGTTCCTGTATTATTGATACATAAAAGGGGGGTGTGCATTTTGCTAAGTCTCCTACTTAGTAAAGCAGTAGCAGCCTTAGCATGTTGCAAGTTGATCTGGGTAAATATAATGCCGCTGTTAGCCATTCAAGATAGTCACCCTCACATTACATCCACATACTGCTACTTAGGAAGATTAAATTTAATCCTCCCAAGGAAGAGATATGGACGCATGTCATATCTAGTCTGCAAGACTTCTACACTATTGCTATCTATGCCAAGCGCAAGAGTACAGCTCTCAGTACCGTCGAGACTGCTGCTCATACACTGTTCATAAACTCGCCATTTAGTGGTGTTAAGTCCTGCGTTCTGGATACGAAGGCAGGCGAGTATTTCCTGGGGTTTCCTAGGTTTACCAGGAATCCAGCATACTGCCCGAATCAGCTTCTAAAAAGTATCACCTTTCGCAACCACGAAGTTGACACGATTCTCCGCCGAAATCTTCCCAACGGCATCCGTCAGCCACTCGAAAGCTACTGAATCCCCGCAACGAACTTGCATAAGCCCGTCACAGACACCCATGCCTTCAAATCTAGGTGAGGCGGTAGGAATTCGCTATCAACCACAAGATTTGTTTCGGGTGATTCCTCCACAGATCGATTGCGCTTAATAGCGTTTTCACAGGCTGTCTTTACCACGACATTGCCACTGGCCGCTATGACACCTGTCAGAATTGCCCCAGCTCTTGCCTTGGCTCTTGCCTTGGCTCTTGCCAACCTTCTTCTCTTCTTCTGACCTTTGCTCAACTTATCCTCAACGGGACAGGAGCTAATCGGTTTCGGATTAACCGCGCCCTGAGCACGGGTGATTTCCTTAGCCAATGGTTTCAGATTAACCGTGCTAAGGGCATATGTACTTTCCTTAACCATCAGTTTCGGATCACCTAAGACCAGAGCACAGGTACTTTCCGTAACCATCGATTTCGGATTAACCGCGCCAGAGGCACTGGTACTTTCCTCAATCATTGGCCGATTCAGATTAACCGATAACACATTTCCGGTACTTTCCTCTTCAGACATCGGCTTTAGAATAATCGCTCCCACCTTGGTTGCAGCACATTCCTCCTCCTCTTCCCAGACAGGGTCTGGTTACCACTTGGATAGTCTAAGTCCATAGGCTTCTCCATCATGTTATGTCTTTCCCTTTGTTGACACAAGTGTCTTAAGCCCCCTCACCACGACAAGGTAGAAAGACGGGAGGGAATACTTAGTATATCATTCGTGATAATAAAATTGGTTTCAACATCGCCTATATAGAATAATCCTCAGCAATACCGCCAGCTGTAAGGGTGCTCGGATAGTAGGCATGATACACCCTCTGACGAATTTATGACATCCGATGACGAAACAGGTCCTTCGGACCTAGTCCATCACAGTTTTATAAACTGGCCTATCCAGTGATGGTTTTTCAACTGTCATGTCCTCAAGGACAGCGATTAATCAACAGTCGGAGATTTCGTGTTGGGGTTTCACTCCACTGACGCCGGAAAACAATAAAAAAAACTTCTTTAATTTTTTTGTAATGTCCTTCTTCCCTAGACAAGAAATAACTGCTCACTATTCTGTCGCAACTTTATCATTGGTGATGAAAATCGGCGAACAACTAAACGTCACTGATAAAAATTAAGGAGCTATGCGTCGTAACTAAAATTTCATTTTCTATAAATGTTACACACGCATGCGGTGCCATTTTGATTCGATGCATATTCTACGAAAGTTCTGTTGCTTCTGGCAGATGGGTAGGGCTACGTGTGTAGTTTCCCTTTCTTGCATATTGCAACATGTATTGAGTACAAAATGTATTGAGTTCCCGCGACTTTCGACGACCATGTTCTGCCTGCTGGGCGCAAATACCTGCTTTAAATTGAATTTACTGGTGTCATTATCAACTGAGTCGCAGGGCGGCATCTGTGGAAATATTAAAATAGTGAAAATTTAGATGATCTTGAATAGCGAAAAACTGATCTAACTTTGATCCCATTATGATTTTGGATCATCCTCTTTGCTTTTGTTTTCAATGTAAAACGAATGACTTTAATCTTGATCCAGTTGAAAAAAACACACCTAATGTTGAGCTACTCGTACATTACTTGATAACAATTTTGTTACTAACAATTTTAATGTTATTTTTTAGATATCCACTAGAAGTGCACTTGGTGAGCAGAAATGAAATCTATCCGAATATGAGTACAGCTGTAGAGCATAGATACGGCGTATCTGTCATCGGGGTGTTGTTTCACCTGACTGATAAAACCAATTCAGCTTTATCCAATGTATTGGTAAATCTACAGAACATAGAGGATGATGTTGGCAAAGCTACAGAATTGTATGAAGACGTAAGACCGGAGGATTTTTTACCATCCGACAAAAGAAAATATTTTAGATATGAAGGATCTTTAACTACTCCTGGATGCGACGAGTCTGTTATTTGGACTGTCTTTGAAAATACTATCCCAGTCACACTAGATCAAGTAATACACAATTATTGAAATAAAACTTGTTTGAAACTGTAATTATTTTATATCTTACAGGTCGAAAAATTCACCCAAGTTAAAGACACTAACGGCAATTCCCTAAAGAGCAATTATAGAAGTATTCAATCTGGAAATAACCGTGCAGTAACTTATATAACAGATAATTATGGAAAAACAGGAAAAGGTTTTCGTTCTTCAGTTCCCGTTTTACTGACAGTTGCTACGTCAGTAATGTTATGTATTTTTATATAAATTGAGTTAATCTGATAACGTTGGCAGGAATATTATGAATAAATAAATAATCTGATTTTAAAACAAATAGTTGAAATCCCATGTGTAATTTTTGTAGCTACCATACAAAAATCCTGTATAAATGTCATAACTTAATTGACGAAACTCACTATTGTTGGGACTTGTCTCTTATGACGGTGGGGTGACATACGGTCCACGGACATAACGTCCATGGACATTATGTCCGCTCTAAATGGACATAATGTGTTACGAATGCAGCCTCGGCTAAATGATTTTTTTTCTAAATTTAATTTTTTCCATCGTCATGCGATTTGTTTCCATTTATTATTATTTATGATATTTCCTCCGCCCTTTCTTGACGCGATCGCTCCACAAGGCATGTTACCTTAGCTTTTCAATTCATATGTAACAATAATAATAATAACAAGCATAATAATTATGACAATAAAAATCACTACTTTCCAAAATCATCGCGCGAAAAATAAGGTATGAATCCTGGCTATCTTACTGGCGGCATCTGCTGTGTACGAGAAAAACTAGAAGTACATCGCTTCCCGCGCAAAAGTCAACATCGAATTCGTCACAAAAACCGTTTTTTTCACGGCGATCGGGAGTTGAACATTTTTTTTTGAGTTTCGAAAAGTAGAGAAGTGATAGAGCTCGAGCGTAAAGGTCGTGTGAAGAGACGAAAGACCACCTTCGTAAATTTTCCTTCCTTTGAAAAAGTAACATTGAATTCGTTAAGAAAGTGAAAAAGAACTCTCCTAGAACTAAACCTTGAGTAGCGCTAGCGTGAAGTGAAAAAAAAAGTTTCCAATCCAACAGTGACTAAAGTGGAAAAAAAATTTTATAAAACTATTGTGTGGTGTAACATACTATAATACTGAATTTGTATGGACTCGGTGAATCGGTTGAAAAAAAATCAAAAAAGACAAATTTTGGTTGTGCGGAAGGTAATTTTTTTTATATAGACATATGCATATGTACCAGTCGATGATGGACGTAAAATGCTTCAAGGATTCAGCGCTCGCCAACTGCCAGAATAATAATTAATAACGACCAATAACATATATCAATAATAACAATAACGTATATCAGTATTCAATCAATCATAAACTTTTTTTTTTAAATTTGAATTATATATATATACTTATGAATTATCGCAAAAGGGATTTTTTTTGCATGCACATTCATATTCCTCTTTATAAATAACCATTGTGTCTAGGCATCCTGGCTTGTGGACACAACGAAGACGGCACCAAGGGTTTTTTTCTTTCAGATTCTATTACGATTTTTCCCGGTGGAAAACCGTTATACCGACCCCTACAATAAAGGGGCGAACGGGCCTTGTCCGGCTCAACCCAGAGACGGGTCGTGGGCGCCAGTGATCCGATTTAAGGCTACCGTTCTCCTTCTTTAGACCGAATCACGAGTCTAGGAAGGTTACCGACTTCTACTGAGCTAAGACCTGTAGTGGAAGAATTCCTGCAAAACGTCACAAGAAATCGTTACACAGTTGATAAGATCAAAAAAACTAGTAATTAAAATATTAACTAACAAATATTTACTGATAATAACGAAAGCCCTATCTACGCCCTCGGATATTTAAAAATGAGATAAACCCTGTCTACGTTTTGGTCTACTTATCTAGGACGTCTCTGATGATCGCCGATCTCCTGCCGCAGACATAACACCAATTAACTTCTCTGCGTCTCTGCTTCGATAGTCAACCGAATAACTCCCGCGTTCACTAATGTAACGTAATTTTGCACCACTTTTTAAACTCTTTTGTGAAAACCCTTTCGGTTCGATTGTACACTATTTTGTCGATCCGGTTCACGTCCGATCTCTACTACTTGCATCACTTTTTTTCAAATTCTTTGTTAAAACCCTTTCGGTTCGATTGTACGCTCTTTTGTCGTTCCGGTTCACGTCCGATCTCTACTCCACTCTCGATCCAAAAGCCCCCATCACACCGTATCTTCCGTCCGCGAAAACTTCTAACCGCTAATCCCGCGGGATTATTCCAATCCAGTCAATGACCGATCCGCGCAGTATTTCGCGCATCGTAACATTATCCCGTGACTTCCATTTACCCGATTCACGAACCACCGGTCATTCGCAATCACTGCACTCTACTGGCATATCGCGAACATCACAATCGCAGTAAATGTCAGTTTGGTTATTGTTGATCTTGTTTACATGTCACTCGCGGTGGATTTTGATCGATGTTGTTTATTATTGTTTTATACGCCACTCGCGTTTGTCGTGATACCAAGTCGTGCGGAAGGTTCTTTCTTTTGACTCAAAGATCCCAATTTAAAGGCGCGCCGTAACACTCGCGGCACTTTGATCGCTCCCGGACACTCGCGTCGTCGTTTCGGTCACCGTCGACCAATAATTTTTAGTGCTTAACCTATCCTAACTACCTTCTACCTTTAATCCACTAATTCCTAAACCTATCCTAATTCATACACGAGCCTATCCTTACCCGTCAACCAGTCTTTCCTTCACCATAGAGTCGAAGTTCAGTCGTTAATTTCGAATATGCTTTCTTTATTTTTAGATTTGCACCACAAGTTGGGAGAGGCCCAGAGGGAAATGCATCCGCAAGGCGTTCCTCGATGACCCAATCGGTGAGTTAATTCGATAATATACTTAGATTGCCGGAAACTAACATTCCTCTTCTCTTCTTTGCAGGATACTCGTGTGGCGGACCATAACATTCCTCCCCTACTTAAAAAGAATTTCCCAAATTCTCTAGCCTCCTTCGAGGGAAGGAAAAAAAACAACATAAACAAAAAAAAAATCGAACGTCGATTACATCATGGAAGTATGAGTGCGTTTATACGCCGACAGCCTCTACTGGGTAAGATTTCTCCTTATTTTTTTTTCTTGATTTTTACCCATTCATTTCAAAATATATTTCTAATATTACACCCTTTCCGCATATAGTCTTATTTCCTAATCTTAACAATTCATTTCAACTTATATCACTATTACTCCCTTAGCGCATCTTTTCCTTATTTCCTAATCTTATCAATTCATTCCAACTTATATTATTATTACTCCATTAACGCATCTTTCCCTTATTTCCTAATCTTATCAATTCATTTGTGAATCTACTAATATCTTATCCCCTACACCTATTCCTGGAACTGACAACAAACTTGAGTAACGACAAAAACGAAAATCAGTCCTCCCGGCCAGTATACGCCTTAAGGTCTTTGGCGTGCCATATGCCACCCGGTTTTCCATCGGCACCTCCCAGCCTGTAAGTCCAAGGCGACACTTTCTCTAGAACCTCGAACGGCCCTATGTATTTCGGTGCTAAGCTTGCCGAAAAGAATTTGGACGCGTCCGACAATACATGGTTCGTACGCCACACCAAATCTTTTGGGTAAAAATCCTGGTCTCGTCTACGTAAGTCATACCTACTCTTTGCTACGTCCGTGGCGTGTTTAAAACGATTTATGACGTCTTCCCTCACCTGATTCAAGGCTAAAGCGCGTTTCTGGGGCTCGGCATCGACGATACTGTCTTCTCCCTCCGGTTGTTCTCCATTTTCTCCACAAGTGGACATATTTTTCCCGAAGTTTACGAAGTATGGAGTACATTTCATCACCTCGTGCGTCGAAGTCCGCAATGCACAAGCAATTTTCGCCAAATTATCGGCCCACTTCCTATGATTCTCCGAGACATAGGCTCTGAGCATCGTCTTTATGGATTGGTTAATCCGTTCCGCCGGGTTGGCTTGAGGGTGATAAAACGCGGTGTACTTAATCGTGGTCCCGTAGGATTCCACCATTCGTTTGAACTCTTTCGCCCTAAACTGAACACCGTTGTCGCATACAATCCATTTTGGAACGCCGAATAAGAGAAATACATTGTCCTCTAACACTTTCGTAACAGCCGTACCCGTGGCCGCCCTGAGAGGAAATAATAAAGGAAACTTCGAGAAGTAGTCGACGACCGTCAAAATATACGTATACCCTTGCGAAGAACGTGGAAGTGGCCCGACCAAGTCTACGCAAACCATTTCCCACGGTTGTTTCGCCTCCCCGTTCCGTGAAACCATCAAACCGACGGGCAACCGTCGTTCTGGTTTGATTGCCTGGCAAATCGAACAAGACTTTACGTATTTCCGAATATCTGCTTGCATTTTGGGCCAATAATAACATCTAGCAACTCGAGCTATTGTTTTTTTTGCACCCAAGTGACCAGCTTTCGGGTCATCGTGTTGTTCTTGCAGTATCCTCACTCGCTCTCCTTTCGGTAGAACTCGCTTCCAAGCATCAGCAGAATCCAAGTCTGGATATGCGGTAGGAACATGTTTCCACAACGTTGTGCCATTTATTCTCCACTCCGGATACTTTGCTGGCTGCTTCTGTACCGTCTCCAACATTCTTCCGAACCAATGATCCGTCGGGCCCTCCGCCTGCACTACCTCCACCAGAGGCACAGACCGTGATAAGGCATCAGGAACAACGTGATCCTTCCCCTTCCTATGTATGATCTCGAAATCATACTGTTGGAGACGTATTGCCCACCTCGCCAATCGCCCAGTCGGATCTTTGACATTGTTCAACCAAACGAGAGAATAATGATCTGTCACCACACTAAACTTAGTTCCCTCCACGTAAGGTCTCAACTTTTCGATGGCCCAGAGGACCGCCAAACACTCCTTCTCAGTCGTTGAAAACTTACGTTCGGAGCTAGTTAGCGAACGACTTAAGTAGCAGATCACTTTTTCTCCGTCCGGCTGTAATTGTGTCAGCACGCCACCTAACCCGAAATTCGAGGCGTCGGTTTGAATTACGAACGGCAGGTCATAATTCGGACAGGTCAAGATTGGTGCCGTGGCGAGTTTTACTTTCGCTTGCGCGAAAGCGCGCTCGCACTCCTCATCCCAAACGAACTTCTTATTCTTCTTTAGCAAAGAAGTTAAAGGTGAGACCAGGGTGGCAAAGTCCGGAATAAATCTCCGATACCACGACACCATCCCAAGAAACTGGCGCACTTCCTTCACGTTCTTAGGAGCCGGAAACGCCATCAAACACTCCACCTTCTCCGGATCAACATGCAACCCACTATCATCCACAACGTACCCCAAGTACCGCAGTTCATCCCTGCAGAACTCGCATTTCTCTCTCGAAACTCTGAGTCCTACCGCAATTAGCCTTCGAAACACCTCTTGGAGCACTTCCATGTGTTTTTCGAACGTTTGCGTCACCACAATTATATCGTCTAAATATACGAATACAAAGGGCTCCATATCCGCTCCGAGCACCTTATCTATTAGTCTTTGCCAGGTCGCCGGGGCATTTTGCAGCCCAAAAGGCATGCGGGTAAACTCGAATAAACCTCGTCTCGGTACCGTGAAAGCGGTATATTGACGAGAGGATTCTGCCATAGGCACCTGCCAGTACGCTGACTTAATGTCCAACGAGGAAAGGTACTTTGCATCCCTTAACTTGTCAAGTGTGGCCGTCACATAGGGGATTGGATACGCGTCCCTCTCTGAAGCCTTGTTGACCTTCCTGAAGTCTACACAGAATCTAAATTTCCCGTCCTTCTTTTTCACTAGCAAAATAGGGGATGACCATGCGCTTTTAGATGGTTGCACTATTCCGCCAGCCAACATCTCATCTAGTTCCCGGTCAATATCCCTCTGCACTATGGGGTTTACCGGATAGTACCTCTGCTTAATCGGAGGAGAATTGATGGTAATAATATGCTCTACCTCCGAAGTGCGACCGAGACCATCACCCATCCGTTCGAATTCAGACTCTATAATCGCTTCCAACTCTTTCGTTTGGTTGTAATCCAATTTAGATCGTGGTTGAAGAAAATCGACGGCGGCCAAATGAAATTCATCCGCCAAATCGCAATTATCCTTCCGTAAATCAACCACTAACCCAAATTGGACCCAAAAATCTGCCCCGAGAATTAGTACATGAGGTAGTTTGGACACAACCAAACACTCTACCCACCGCATCCGACTTTTCACCGAGATCGGAACCCACACGGTTCCATCAACCCCGCACTTATTGTCATCGGCCAGTTTTACTTCCGTCGCGTTAGAATTACGCAACTCCACCCCCAACTTCTGTAAACTCTCCCAACCATACTTCCCTACAATGGTCCTCGATGCCCCTGAATCCAATAGACCCACGAACTCCACATCGAAGATGGACACTGTTAAGTGTGGCCGGGGATCTCCTTTTACCGAAGTCAAAGCGAAATTCACCGGGACAACAGATGCGGTATCTTCATTCGTGTTCATTTTACCGCCGTCTAATGAACACGGCTTTCGTTTCCCGACTCTACCCGCGCAGCTCTGGTCGTCGTTTCAATCTCAGAGACCCTGCTCCTACTTGATGTTCCCGGGTTGCAGACTGAACAGTCCTTCCTAAAAACCCCAGGTTTTCCACACCCAAAACAACGACGGCCCTGTTTACATTCGCGAGATGTGTGTCCCGCTTCCTTACAGTTGTAACACATAATTTTCTTAGGTTGTGTTGCCATATCGTTACCCTCACTCCACTTCTTTTCGGGTTTCGGCTCATCCTTAAAATCAACATACGCCAGATCAGGCTCAAGTAGTTGGTTTGAACGACGTCCCGGTGGGGGCACGAAAGATTCTACCGAAATTCTGGTTGCTTCCAGCGACCTACCCAGCTTCACTAATTCTCCTATCGATTCAATCTTTACTAAGCCTAATTGACTTTGGTAGAACGGAGTAATGTTCCGTCTCAATATTTTCAACTTCTGATCTTCTGTACATGTAGTCGACAGACGATTAAACAGACTGTCTAACACCGCTACATAGACTCCTATCGACTCATCCCTCCCTTGTGTTCTACGCTTAATCTCTTCCATAAGCCTATCGTCATAGTCGGGAGGTAAAAATTCTGCGCGCAATTCCTCCACCAACTCATCCCAATTTTTGCACTTAGCTTTATTTGATCTCAGCCAAATAAGTCCTTTGCCCTCAAATAAATCCACGGCTGAGCGAAATAAAATAGCCTTGGACACCCCGCGGGCCGTTCTAAGCTCCTCTACTCTTTCTAGAAAAGCACATAATGAGTTTTTCTCCCCACTAAACTTTAACCCCCATTTCGCTACTGCTAGAAGCGTTTCTTTCCCCGACGACGAGCGATTTTCTTCTATAATTTTGTCCTCCGACGATAACTCGCCCGATTTTGCGTACAAGTTATCCAGTTCTATTAATAACTTTATCTTTAAACTCCCCCTAATTGTCTCTTCTTCTTTTGATACTGGTTTACACCGCTCCAGACGTCGTAAAGCCCACTCGATTTTTGACAATATTTTGGCATAGTCGGACGACTTACTAGTGCCTGAAAAAATTTCAAGAAGCTCAGAAATCTCTTTAAGTTTCAGTTTGAGAGCTTCCTGGTCCTCCCCAAATTCAAACGGATATTCCATAATAATGAATGAAGTATCCGTAGAGGCCTCTGTGCGCAACGCCGCACGCAATGCTTTCCTCATATTCTCTACTTTATCTGGCTGAATACCCCGAATAGCCAGTTCGTACACTAGCTCGTCTTGGCCTAGCCGATCTACCTTCACTTTAGACATTCTCCTGCCCGAGAAGAGAAAAGGAATAATAAAAAAAACAATTATTACCTGTACTAATGAACACAAACGAAATATTTTCCTTTTTAACACCAAATTATACCCCAACGAAGTAACTCAACCAAAAAAAAAACAACATAAACAAAAAAAAAATCGAACGTCGATTACATCATGGAAGTATGAGTGCGTTTATACGCCGACAGCCTCTACTGGGTAAGATTTCTCCTTATTTTTTTTTCTTGATTTTTACCCATTCATTTCAAAATATATTTCTAATATTACACCCTTTCCGCATATAGTCTTATTTCCTAATCTTAACAATTCATTTCAACTTATATCACTATTACTCCCTTAGCGCATCTTTTCCTTATTTCCTAATCTTATCAATTCATTCCAACTTATATTATTATTACTCCATTAACGCATCTTTCCCTTATTTCCTAATCTTATCAATTCATTTGTGAATCTACTAATATCTTATCCCCTACACCTATTCCTGGAACTGACAACAAACTTGAGTAACGACAAAAACGAAAATCAGTCCTCCCGGCCAGTATACGCCTTAAGGTCTTTGGCGTGCCATATGCCACCCGGTTTTCCATCGGCACCTCCCAGCCTGTAAGTCCAAGGCGACACTTTCTCTAGAACCTCGAACGGCCCTATGTATTTCGGTGCTAAGCTTGCCGAAAAGAATTTGGACGCCCCACGTTGGGCGCCAATTATTACGATTTTTCCCGGTGGAAAACCGTTATACCGACCCCTACAATAAAGGGGCGAACGGGCCTTGTCCGGCTCAACCCAGAGACGGGTCGTGGGCGCCAGTGATCCGATTTAAGGCTACCGTTCTCCTTCTTTAGACCGAATCACGAGTCTAGGAAGGTTACCGACTTCTACTGAGCTAAGACCTGTAGTGGAAGAATTCCTGCAAAACGTCACAAGAAATCGTTACACAGTTGATAAGATCAAAAAAACTAGTAATTAAAATATTAACTAACAAATATTTACTGATAATAACGAAAGCCCTATCTACGCCCTCGGATATTTAAAAATGAGATAAACCCTGTCTACGTTTTGGTCTACTTATCTAGGACGTCTCTGATGATCGCCGATCTCCTGCCGCAGACATAACACCAATTAACTTCTCTGCGTCTCTGCTTCGATAGTCAACCGAATAACTCCCGCGTTCACTAATGTAACGTAATTTTGCACCACTTTTTAAACTCTTTTGTGAAAACCCTTTCGGTTCGATTGTACACTATTTTGTCGATCCGGTTCACGTCCGATCTCTACTACTTGCATCACTTTTTTTCAAATTCTTTGTTAAAACCCTTTCGGTTCGATTGTACGCTCTTTTGTCGTTCCGGTTCACGTCCGATCTCTACTCCACTCTCGATCCAAAAGCCCCCATCACACCGTATCTTCCGTCCGCGAAAACTTCTAACCGCTAATCCCGCGGGATTATTCCAATCCAGTCAATGACCGATCCGCGCAGTATTTCGCGCATCGTAACATTATCCCGTGACTTCCATTTACCCGATTCACGAACCACCGGTCATTCGCAATCACTGCACTCTACTGGCATATCGCGAACATCACAATCGCAGTAAATGTCAGTTTGGTTATTGTTGATCTTGTTTACATGTCACTCGCGGTGGATTTTGATCGATGTTGTTTATTATTGTTTTATACGCCACTCGCGTTTGTCGTGATACCAAGTCGTGCGGAAGGTTCTTTCTTTTGACTCAAAGATCCCAATTTAAAGGCGCGCCGTAACACTCGCGGCACTTTGATCGCTCCCGGACACTCGCGTCGTCGTTTCGGTCACCGTCGACCAATAATTTTTAGTGCTTAACCTATCCTAACTACCTTCTACCTTTAATCCACTAATTCCTAAACCTATCCTAATTCATACACGAGCCTATCCTTACCCGTCAACCAGTCTTTCCTTCACCATAGAGTCGAAGTTCAGTCGTTAATTTCGAATATGCTTTCTTTATTTTTAGATTTGCACCACAAGTTGGGAGAGGCCCAGAGGGAAATGCATCCGCAAGGCGTTCCTCGATGACCCAATCGGTGAGTTAATTCGATAATATACTTAGATTGCCGGAAACTAACATTCCTCTTCTCTTCTTTGCAGGATACTCGTGTGGCGGACCATAACAATTCACATTCGCTAGTCTTATTAAAGGCATAATGGAGTAGATCTCCAAAGAAAGGGGCCCTGGGGCTTCATCAGACAAGGATGGCCCTTATACCGGACGGCTTCTGCCTCTCTTTCTCTTTTTCGCGTCGCGATTTTTAGGTATAAGTGAGTTAGGACGGTAGCGGCGATATTCCTCTCCTTTTCTTTTTTTTCCCGGATTTCTCTGTTTTAAATGTTTTTCGACAGCATCAACTAGGATGGTGCCCCTTTGGACACATTTTTTTCGAACCCCCCATCGGCTCCTGAGCAGCCGGCGAAATATGCTGTCTAGGTCCAAAGGGGCCCATTATTCTGGATGCGAAAATGGAGGCTGCGCTAGTGGCCGAAACCATATTCGTAACAAATGTCCATGGACGTTATGTCCGTTTCAAATAAGGCATAATGTCCATGCTGAATCAGCTATAACGTCCAACGATAAATATGGTTCGGACATAAGGTCCACCAAGATTGTTTGTAGCACGCCATGAATAATAATAATGTAACTGTTACAACTTGGATTATGGAAGTTTCCTTGAAAAGAAGCTCTACAAGATTGGTATTTGACAAAGAATGTACGGAAAATAAGGATTCTCCCTCCCTGGTGTAGTTTGGTAAAATTCGAAGACATCTCTGCCCTTTGAAAAGCGACCAAATACCAAAAAATCCGTCGAGTCCATTACAAGTGCAAGAAATGTTTGCAACAAAAGAAATTTTAGAAAAATTTAAAAGCTCGAAGTACTCTACAAATGATACTTTCTATAGAGATATAATTATAGAAACAAATTTTTCGTATTCCGTGTTTGTTTCTCCAACAATTACGGAATTTTTGAATTCACATCAACAAATTAAGAGAAAATTCCTTTTAGACGCTACCTTCAGTGTGTTACCTTCTTGTGGCTACAAGCAGCTATTAATCATTCACATTGAATATCTTGAACATGTGAGTTGTTTTATATTATTAAAATAATATATATTTACTGTACTCCGCGGTTTATTCCAATTTTTTTTAAAATATCTAATTTTTCAGATTTATCCCTTCATATTTATAATGATGTCAAATAAATCGGAAGCAATTTAATAACAAGTTTTCCAGTTTATTGACAAAAATCTTTTTAAATTTGAACCGGAATCGTTTATGACTGATTATGCGAAATGCCTTGAAATTTGCTTTCCCTTCTGCTAAATTGAAAGGATGCTGGTTTCATTATTGTCAAGCTCTCAGAAAAAACGCAGCGAGAATTCCGAATTTTTTAATTAATTTAAGTAAGAACCAACACATGGACCGATTGTTCCATAGATTCATGGCGTTACCACTTTTGAAACCTGCCGACATTTTTGAAGGGTTCGATTTTCTTAAATCAGAAATTTCGATTTTAACAGAAGAAGAAGGCACAGTTTTCAATAGATTCATAAATTATTATGAAAATCAGTGGATACTTAAGGAGATAAATTAAAAAAATATAAACCATTGATCATTTTTACTTTATTATTTTTTAATAATAAAGTATCTTATACTTTTTCGTACATTTAATCATAAATAGGAAGGCCCTTCATCTTTTTCCGTTTATAAGGTCTTCCTACGAGGACAACCAAGTGCAGTTGAAGGATACAATTCGCAACTCACACTAAAATTAGCAAAACATGGCAATTTCTGTAAATTTCTTGACGGTATATTAGATGAAGATTTCAGGAAAACAGTTGAATTAAAGAATTCATTAGGTGGAACGTATGATGTCTTTCAACGACCAAAATCCAATGCAGATCTAAAAAAGTCTAAATTAATTGCAAATGCAATTAAGGGCTCATATACCCCTGAAATTTTCAAAAAATTGATTTTTTTTTTTACCGATTTTTATTTATTATACTTTTAAGAATTAAAAAAAAAATTTAAATTTAGAAAATTCCACTCCATTACAAAGTTATAGCAATAAATGTCACCAGACATCGGTTTAGAACGGCATCCTGGCTAATTGCCGCGCCAGTCTCAACAGCAGCGTTTAGCATTTATTTTTTCGTAAAAGCTGGGTTTCATAAAAAACAAGGTCATTTATAGGACCATCTGTGAAAAACACGAAGATAAAAGAGGAAGAAGGTGTACAGTACGAAGCTGAATTGGGAGACTAGCCTTAAGTTCACGTTGTACCTACCAAAAACTTTAAACGCATTTTTCTCGAAACTATGTTTTTAGACATGGTCGGCACGATAACTCAGTCAATTTTCAATATTTTTCAACTTTTTTTTTTTTAAATTTTGATAACTATTTTCTCTATAGTTTTTTTAATTTTTTGCTTGGAAATTTTTTTATAAATTATTAAAAGGAAATTTTTTTAAAAAAACTGATTACTAAAGTTTGAAATTCTGTAACTTATTTATTTTTGAAAAAAAAAAAAAAAATTCCCTCCGTGAGACTATAACTACTACATTATTTTACAAGATTCTTTTTTATTTTTGCAAATTGAATTATTTTTGGTGAAGTTATGATGCCGACTAGGAGGCACCATGGTTTTCATAAGTAATCCGTTTATACCCGTAAAAAATAATGTTAATATTAAAAAATAAAAAAAAATTTCTTTTTTTTTTATAGCTGAATAGTTAATAAGATATGTGAACTCAACAAATAAATTGTTTTTTCACCATACAACCTTTGTAATAATTTTTCAAATTTACTCGGTTTTCAGCGCGTGCAGGGGTATGTGAGCCCTTAATAAACTAGACGGAAAAAAAATTGGATTAGCTGATTTCTTTAATCAAATCACAAACCACCGAAATAAGCTCAGCATTTATAATGTAAATGATGGTAGGCCTTACGACGGAAAATTTGAAGTAATTGATGATTAAATTGATGACGATACATCAAATGACGAGTCAACTGAGAGTTGTAGTGAACAAATGAATTGCATAATATGTTTTGAGAAGCCGAGAAACATTTTATTACAACCTTGTGGTCATTACAAGCTATGTTTAGCTTGCTTTACAGAAATAAGCGAAAAGGCCATGAAAAATAAAACGAATATCTTGTGTCCGTATTGCCGTCAAATTGTTCAAAACACAGCTAATGTTTACGCTTAATCTCAAATTTGTAACTAAATTAATATCATTTTTTTTAATATACATATATGTAATATCTAATACTTAATTATCTTACTTAAACTTTTGTCTTTTTCTTTATTACATCTAACTATAACATATATTTCATATTTGGCAGCCTGTGGACATTATGTCCTATTATGTCCCTGTTCGCGTTGTGTCCATTTAGAGCGGACATAATGTCCATGGACGTTATGTCCGTGGACCTTATGTCACCCCACCTCTTATGACCATATAAAAACTTTTGAACCTTTATATTAAAAATGCACAACTTCTATCGCTGGCGGTTCGACTAAAATTTATTTTCATGACTAGTATCACAATATTAATTCCATTGTAGTACCATCCGATTGTATTTACAGTGAAAATGAATTTTAAAACTTTAATTTTAATTGGGCGGAAAGAAATCATTCCGCACAAAGAGTATTATTTTTTGTATTGCAATTTAATGATTTTATAGTAGTGTGAAAATTCGTTCGTGTGGGTGGGTTTTAGTATAGGTACTGATTTTTTCCGTTTATATCTAATATGAATTGTTTTCATAGGCGTCGAAGGACTTTATGTAGGCCTTCATATGGCGGAGTTAGACCTATTTTGACTTTGTTCACCCTGAGAAAAACTAAATTGCTTGTTAGATTGGTCTAGAAGCACACTTTTTTCTGGTTATTTATTAATGTGGTTATTGCCTCTAAATTTCCCATGTATATTTTTAATTTCGAAACGAACTCAGTGGATTCGGTGTTATTACTAGGGTAAAGTACCCTGTCCTGAGCCCTATTACCAGTAAAGAGCCCTCTTTGCAATATTTTCACCAATCGCTAAGAACATGCTTGGTTTAGCCTAATTTTGTTTTTTCGTTAAATACTTTTATTCTCTATTGTCAGTTCAACATACACTTTTCATGTGGTTCTCCTTCTAACAGAAGAAATATTTCGTGCCGAACGGACTGACCTCCTTAGCGAAGTGAAAAATTAACTATTCTTGTGCAAATATATAAGGACTTCATTTTGATTCAAACAGCAGGTAAGTACCGTATTTCGATCTAAGTTTTTACTATAGTTTTTACTGACAAATTTATACATTTCCTACATATTTAAAATAAAACGTTTTGGAATTAAAGAATTTCTTGCGAAATTAAAGGGGGGCTCATAACTGGATCAAAAATTTCATAATTTCTAGTAATAAGCCATAGTGGGGCTCACTACTAGAGATGGCAACGATTAATGAAATGATTGAAATAATCGATTATTATCCTTCGATTATTCGATTGATCATTTGATACTCTTGGTTTCGATTAATCATTTAATTTATCGATTAATTTGTTTTGATTGTGGCCAGCTGTTAAGTTAAGGTTCAAAACGTCAGAACTCCAAACTGCTTATAACTTATAATAAATAATTTGCGACTCTCTACACCCTCATAGGCAACAGAAATAGCAACTCTCTACACCTCATCGGCAACAGTGATAACGACTCTCTATACCTCATCTGCAACAGTACCTAGCAGGCAAAATTACATATACTATACGAAAATAAAGACCGTATAAAAGCCGGATAAACACTGTAGAATTCTAGGGTACGATGTCCGCGGTCACCGTGTATGACTATACGTATAGTTTGAAAGAGCACTGTACGTAAAATGTTGACTGCGATTCTACGTATAATATTCTACGTGGTTATATATGTAACATACGTACGTTCTTTGTACGTACAAAATTCACTTCAATTCTACGCCTTAAGTAACCGGCTTGAAATGGACAACGTTAACATGGCAGAAAGTATCGACACATCGGGTGAAACGTCTGCCTCGGCTTCAGGTGACGAATTTGACCTATGGTCTACTCACAAGGCATTATTACAAATAAAAAGGGGAAGACCAGCGATACAATATCAAACCTGCCTGAAGATGAATTATCATTTTTCTTAAATGCTACAGTAATAGGCTTATAAAAACATACTGCAGTCACGATCGGCTGCAAGCCAATCGTATAATACTCTAGATGAATACTGAACTCCGATTTATATTGTAGTTGGGGATAAAGTAGAATTACGTGTATGCATGTTGTATGTCCTTTATTAAGGACTGCCATTAGATTGCTACTCAAAACTAAAAGACAATATTTAGTGTTTAATTTCATATCTTGAACTGGGTAAGTCATCGAAAAAAAAAGTCCTTTTTGAAGGACTTTCACATGGGAGGTGCAGGAAGGACTCACTCGATTTCTTACATATTTATCCTTTTCCTTGGAACCATTTAAAAATGAACGTGTACAAAATTTCAAATTCGTAGATTGAAGCGTTCAAAAGTTATCGAAAAATATTGTTGAACACGTGTCTTAAGGACATTTTGTATGACAGCTATCAGAAGGAGTAAAAGGATTTCGCTGATTAGTAAACTCGAACTTCCTTTTTACTCAAAACTAATTTGTACAAAGTTTCCAATTCATACCTAAAAGATTACTTGAGTTATAGTAAGTTCCGTAAATTAACAGAAGACGTTTTGACAGGATATTTGTATGGCAGCTACACGAAGGACTAATAAGATTTTCTTCATAATCACACATTTAGCTCCAACTATTGGAAAAATATCACATACGAAATTTCAAAGACGTAGCTTAAACTCTTCTGAAGTTATCGGCCAATATTCTTGAACACGTATTTTAAGGACATTTTGTATGGCAGCTACCAGAAGGAGTAAAGGGATTTCGCTGACAAGTAAACTCAAGCTTTGTTTTTACTCAAAACTAATTTGTAAAAAATTCCGAATTCGTACCTAAAAGATTACTTGAGTTATAGTGAGTTTCGTAAATTAAGTGAATACATTTTGACAGGATATTTGTATGGCAGCTACACGAAGGACTAGCAGGATTTTCTTCATAATCATACATTTAGCTCCAACTGTTAAAAAAGTAATACATACAAAATTTCAAAGTCGTACCTTTAGGCGTTCCGAAGTTATTTGTCAATATTCTTGAACACGTGTTTTAAGGACATTTTGTATGGCAGCTACCCGAATTAGTAGGACGATTTTGCCCGTTAACGAACTTAGCCTTACAAATTCAACCAAACACCCAGATTCAAAATTTCAAGATCCTAGGTGAAGGGGTTCTTGAGTTATCGTGTTCACGGACGGACGGACGGACGGACGGACGGACGGACGTCAAGCGGATTTGAGGTTTTTGGGCACAAATAAACAAAAAATAATATATAACTTTTTTTCGTCCGAGGCTTGGTTCTATGCGTTACAAACTTTTCGGCTGGATTAAACTTATAATACTCTATATGATTTCATCTAGAGTATAAAAATGCATTTGATGCCTCGGATGAAATGAAAGCAGTTTACCCGAAGCTTTACGACGTGGCAAGAAAATACTGCCCTTTATTTGGAACATTGTTGCGAGTCGCGTCCTAGTGTGTGGCGGAAAGAGGAAATTATCCAACCTTAATGAATTAGAAAAAATTATGAAAACAATATGAATTGCAGTCTCTTTCTTGCGTAGTTTTTTTCTTTTCTTCTTCCTCTTCTTTTCTCGCTACAGTCAAGGGAATCTAACTATTAATTGTTAAATTTTCTCATTTATTGATATTTGTATAACGTACCAGAGCTTAAAAGAAAAGAAAATAAATAAACATGTAGAAACTCAACGATAGACATTTTGAAAGAAACGGGCTCAACCATCGCGCCATACAGTGGCGAGATTCGAAAATGCGCCAATGTTTGTTCCCGCGTAAAATACCAAGGGAAAAAACCGTTTTTTTCACAAGGAGAAAAAGGCAGAAAAGCTGGAGAAAGAAAACTGATACGGGAATTCGATAGGAGGAACGAGGTGAAGCAGGTTGTGCGCTGTGCGAATAAACGAAAAATTACTTTAAAATATAATACGTAACATCAAATATAGTACATTAAAAGAAAAAACAAAAAAATACATTAAGTGGACAAGAATTAAAAATTACGGGTGTGAAGTGGTGCACCACAGAAAAAAAAATCTGCCAACAGTCTGGGCGCAACTTTATTATTTTTCGGGTAGAAGTTCGGAACGCGTTTAAGATTAATGCGGTGCAGGTTACTATGTGACTGAAAACCTAAAAAAATTGGTAGAATGGGGTCGCGCTAGAATACTTACGCCGCTGCCACATATAAAATATGAATTACATAATTGGGTCATACTCCGGGACGCAGTTTAAGTAGTAATATAATACTACGTAGTTATTACGTGATTAGGAGGTTTTTCGTGATTTGGTTTTGGGCCATTACATGAAATCGGAAATGCGTTTGTAGGCGATTATATAAATAGTCTGTGGAAGTGAAAACCAATCTAATATCTCATTAATCCTAAGAATATCTTGAATATCTAAAAATCCTGAAATCAACTTTTTGACGATTATATAGGAAGCAGTAAGAAGTAAAAATGAATTCAATATCTTATTAGAACTAAGAAATATGTGGGAATTTGTGAAAATATATGCAACCCCCTTGAGCCCACTTTGGGGTTGAATATCCAAAAATCCTGAAATAAGTTTTTAGATATATATAAAGAAAGACCGAGAAAGTGAAAACCAATTCGATGTCTTATCACTCCTAAGAGATATGAAGGAATTCATGAAAACGTGTTCAACCCGTTTATACACTCTTAGGGGTTGAAAAAGGAAAACATTTGAAAACAAGTTTTAGGTGATTATTAAACAAGTCCGTGGAAGTAAAAAGTTATTCGATATCTAATCAGACCTGAGGGATATGGCTGAGTTCGTGAAAATGTATACATCCCCTTTACACCATCGTGGGGGTCGAATTTCAAAAAATCCTGAAAACACTTTCTAGGTATTTATATGAAAAATCCGTAGAATAAAAATGGATTCAATAATTGGAAAGACCTAATAGATATGATGAAAATCGTGAAAATATATGCATTCCATTTTCACTGATTATTTTTTTCGCTCCCCCTCTGTACGCCAATGGATATTTGAATTTTTTTTCAATCTAAAAGACTTTTCTAGTTGACTTACATATACATATCGGGTTTCAACTTTCTAGCATAAGCCGTTCTATAGTTAGGAAAAACACCCCCCACCCCCGTACCATACTACCCCTATAAAATATTATATTTTTTCAACATGCTACTACTATAGTTCTATCCAAATACCAAGTTTCAGCTTTATATCTTTACAGGTTCTCGAGATATAAAAATCAAAACTTTTTCTTTTTCACCCTCCCCCACCCTCACCTCCTACTCGCTCACCTCCCTGCTAGGGGTTTATTTGGCCTACTTCCGCTAAAAATTCTAAGCATCTACCTTACACTGCTCTTGAGATATGAGACGTGATATTTTAGAAAAATTCTTATCCCCTCCACTTCCATACTCCACCGCCCCCTTAAAAATTTTACTTTCAGCAAACTTTATTTGTTAACATTTATACAGAAACCAAATTTTATTTCTCTAGTGCAATTGGTTTGTGAGATATCGTAATCTAAAGTTTTTCACCCCCCACCTCCGTACGCCACTTCCTCCACTCAAAAATTTGTTTCCGATCTATTCTCCTAGTATGCCCACAGATGTTCATCAAGTTTTAATTTCGTGACATTAACCAATTAGGAGATATAGATTTTAGAATGTCTCGATCTCGGCTTTTTTGCGTTTTGGACGCATAATTATTCCCCTAACTCCCACACCCCTTTACCCATATCCTCCCTTTTTTTGCAAATGGGTCCACTATCGATGCTCTATATAAATTCCAAGTTTCAGCCTCCAAGCATTAGCGGTTACTGAGATCTAGGAACCAAAATTTTCCGTCCAAAACGCTTCCCCCACCTCCCCCCTCACACCTTCACCACTCAAAAGGTGGGCACTTGAAGGGGTCTGCTCAGTCTACCAACAAAAAAAAATTCAACTTAATAGCTCAAAGAGTTTGAGAGCTATAAGCTTTCAAACGTTTAGCGTACGGCGGACGGCGTAACGAAGAGTTAAAAACCGGTGCTGCAATCCCTGTAGCCTGCAACGACCATAGAGGCCCCAAGGAACGAAAAGGTCTCCCGACATTTGGATCATTACGGACGCAACATCAAGCCCCATCGTATAATTCACCATTTTATATTAAAAGAATCCCATTTATCGATCAAAGTAATTTTTTTTTTGCGAGCCAATAATAATTACATCTCATTAAGTTAAATTTACGTTATTTTATTTATATTATTTGTTACTCCTATTTTGGTTTCAGCATTAGGATTACCAGGACTGTAGATGTCGGTGTTTTTTTTCTTAGCTACTAATTTTCAAATGGAGTAGAGACGCTCCGTGAGCATGCCAGGGGCTTCCACAACATGTAGCCGCTTTATTTCATTTCCTTTTCACCTTCCAACCAGCCCATTCTTAATTTTATTAATTTCAGCACATACAAGGAGGAGTGCTCTTCCGGTCCAAATTCACCCCCCCCCCCCCCCCACGCTCCTGATTAGCCGGCAGAAATGTGCTGTACTGATCCCAAGAGCCTCCTTATAAATCTGGAGCCCTACCGAGGCTGCTTAGTGTCCGAAAAGGTAGTTTCGCTACAACATCTAGGCTGACAATCAAAGATTGTCTAAGTTGCTATTTTTGAGCTCGTGGCTTAAGAATACTAACAAGTTGAATGCTCATCGAAATGAATCTTCACTTTTCTGTGCAATTTTAACTTAATTGAATTACTATTTCCGTGAAATCAATCCCATTAATAAATCTTTATTATTGTTTTTGAAGTAATGCTTATGTACAGTTAATATTATCATACAAAATATACCTATACATATTTATGGATCAAGATTTTGTTTTCTTCGATTTCTTCCATTACATGGTACCTTCGTAATGAAATATAACACTACTTGTTAGATACAAAGGCGAAATTATTTTATTGAAATTAATTATTTTATATTTATTATTTTCTACATAATTTAATCGTAAATCGATTATCACATGTCGATTAATCAAATGATCGATTAATCGATTAGTTCATTTTAATTGCCACCTCTACTCACTACTGAAAAATATAGCGTTCCAGTAATGAGCCCTGTGATATTTTATAGTCTAAATGAAATCTATAATATATATTATAAGGTATAAGGTTTGTAACTCATAGAACGGCGCATCGGAGGAAAAAATATATGTATTATTTTATATTCAGTCGTAGCCAGAAACTTCAAATCTGCATGCTATTCATCTGTCTGTCTGAACGCACGAAAATTCAAGAACGCCTTGACCTAGAATGTTGAAGTTTGTATTATTCAACAACAATATAACTCGGAGATGAGCATTTCATCTACACTCCAGATTCTAGAGCATCATACGATTGACTGCAGCCAAACGTAACTACGTTGTATGCGCCACGAGTACCGATTCCGAACTGACTGCTTTATTAATCATTCTCTATGTACATTGTCTATTGTAGTGTGTGTGCATAATGTATATGTGTATTCTACTGTACTCTACAGCTCCCTTCTTAATCAAACATGAAGGTACTTTAAATATTTTATGTAAGTATAACTTAATTCAATCCCTTACACTGTGGACTACATAAGTAGAAGTAAGTTCAATATTTTATACTGTACTCTACATCTCCCTTCTTAATCATACATAAAGATATTTGTTTTTAAAGATTTTACATAACTTAATTCAATCGTTTCAATATTCAAAATTCATTAAAACACATGTGTGTGTACATTATTGTTATTTTCTTTTCTTATTAATTGCAAATACAAATTTTAATTCATTTAAGTTCAATGTAAAAGGATTTAAAGTTCTTATTTTATTATTTATTTGTAAGATGATGATGAAAACCTATCAGGAGTTTTTATTATTCGGCCATATCGGCTCATTTTACTTTATTATTTCAATAATACAGTATTGTTATCGATTTTTTAAAAAAAAAAATTTGCTACCCTCAAAATTTTATTTTTTACGTTTCATAACGAGTAGACACGAAAAAAGCAAAAAAAAATTTCAGTCCGTCTGTCCGCCGTACGCCTTACGCCGTACGCCGTACGTCGACCACTGTACGCAAAATCGTTTGAAGGCTCGTAGCTCCCAAACCCTTTGAGGTATTAAATTGAAATTTTTTTTTATAAATAGACTGGGTAGGCCCCTTGAAGTGGTTAAATTTGGAGGGGTGGTGGTGTGAGGGGGGAGGAGAGGGGAAGTGTTTTAGACGGAAAATTTTGGTTTCCAGATCTCAGCAACCGCTTATGCTAGGAGGCTGAAATTTGGAATTTATATAGAGCTTTAGTAGTGGGCAAAAAAATTGCCGATATAGGTGAAGGGGTTTTGGAGTGGGGGGGGGGGGGGAAATAATGCGTCCGAAACGCAAAAAGGTGAGATCGGCACCTTCTAAAATCCATATCTCCTAAACGGTCAATGTCACAAAATTGAAACTTAATGAATATCTGTAGGTATACTAGGAGAATAGATCGGAAACAAAAATTTGAGTGGAGGCAGTGGCGTACGGGGGTGGGGGGTGAAAAACTTTAGATTACGATATCTCACGAACCAATTGCACTACACAAATAAAATTTGGTTTCTGTGTATAGGTTGACAAATGAAGTTTGCTGAAAGCAAAATTTTTAAAGGGGGCGGTGGGGAATGAAAGTGGAGGGGATAAGAATTTTTCTAAAAAATCACGTCTCATATCTCAAGAACAGTGTAAGATAGATGCTTAAAATTTTTACCACAAGTAGGCCTAATAGACCCCTAGCAGAAAACAAAATTTTTGAAATGTGGGTGTAGAGGGTGAGGGTGGGGGAGGGTGAAAAGGAAAAAGTTCCGATTCTTATATCTCGACAACCTATAATGATATAAAGCTGAAACTTGGTATTTAGATAGAGCTATATTAGTAGCATCTTGGAAAAATATAATTTTTTATAGGGGTAGTATGGTATGGGGGTGGGGGGTGTTTTTCGTATCTATAGAACGGCTTATGCTACCAAGTTGAAACTCGGTACGTTTATGTAAATCAACTAGAAAACTAATTTAGATAAAAAAAAATTTCAAACATCCATTGGCGTTCGTAGGGGGGGGGGGGGGCAAAAAAATGATCAGTGAAAATGGAATGCATATATTTTCACGGTTTTCATCATATCTATTAGGTTTTCCCAAATGTTGAATTCATTATATTAATATTAATATAAACCAAAACGTAATTACTAATGAAGCGAATGAATATTTCGACACCTTATCTAAATACGGCTACAACGAACATCTACTTGGAAATACACGTCTTGGGAACGGTAATCCTTCCTGTATTGACCATATCTTTATTAAACACAACAGTTCCTTAAACTTCTTTCCGGGTATCTTCCACACTTCCATCACTGACCACTTCAGTACTGTCGCTAAAATCGTATTTAACACAAAATTGAGTACTGGTAATAATACAATAACGAAAGCACACATTAATTATAAAAAGCTAATCTCCAAAATACGAAATACGGATTGGTCCCCTATTTATAATTGTTCGGACCCCAATACAGCTATGGCAGCTATGAATAATATAATTACGGAAACCCGGAATGAGGTAACGACACGACACACGAGAAAGATAAAGTCGTCTATGAGAATTTTGAAAGAGTGGGTTTCCCAAGCTATTTTAACATCTATACGAAAAAAGGAGCAGTTGTATAAGGAAGTAAAAAAACATCCCCTGAACGTGCAACTTTTTGCTCAATATAAATCCTATAGAAACAAGCTAAATAGTATTATTAAATCCGCCAAGTCCAGTTACTACAAAGACCAAGTTAACAATTCCTTGAACAACCCGAAAAAATTGTGGCAAATAATTAATAATATTACTTTCAGCAAAAGCGCAACTTCTAAGTTAGGGCAACTTAAATCCAAGGAGGGTAGCATTATCCATCAACCTTCATCGATTGCATCGGAATTTAATGAATACTTTATAAGTATTGGAGAAAAAATAGCTGGAACAACCTCGCCGTCTACCGTGTACAATTTTGTCCCTGAAGAAATAAGACATTCCTTTGTAATGGAACCTATCACCCCTGATGAAATTTATTTTCATATCTCCAACCTAAAGCCTAACAAAGCTTGTGGTATTGATGGAATTACTTCTAACGTGCTGAGGAATATCTCTTCTTATATATGTGATCCATTAGCCTACATTTTTAATATTTCACTGCAGTCTGGAATCTTTCCCGACTCGTTGAAAAAAGCGGTTATAACTCCGATACTGAAGAGTGGTGATCCGCTTGATATGAGTAACTATCGTCCAATATCCCTGCTTCCCAACTTTTCAAAGATTTTTGAAAAATGATTCAAACGTAGGCTAATGAGCTTTCTAGGTGAACATAAGTTACTCGCGGATAATCAGTATGGCTTTAAGAACGGCGTAAGTACAGAACATGCATTATACGATGTGACATCATTTATCACTTCAGCAGCGGACAAAGGGAAAATGGCTATAGGTCTATTTCTTGATCTTAAGAAACTTGAAAACAACATTTTTAAAGGACATATTGTAGCTTTTGCTGATGATACAGTGTTGCTGTTTAGTGATGCGAACGTGCATACTTTGTTGGACAGTGCGACTCAGGGTTTGTCAATTGTTTCGGAATGGATAGCAAATCATAAGCTTGTCTTAAATTTAAATAAAACGAAATATGTAAGTTTCGGGTTCAATAAGGTCAACGCGGGCATTGCGCCAATAAAAATTGCAGATATTTCCCTGCAGTCTGTCACTGAAATTAAGTACCTAGGGATAACAATCGATGCCAAATTAAGGTGGGACGTTCACATTAACTCCGTATGCAAACGCATCAGAAAATCCATCTATAAATTACTCATGGGGATCGGATGGTAATAGTATTATTGTCACCTCTCTCTACCTTCCATATGACAGCGAAGAACACCCACCCCCTGACGGGTTCAGACACTTGATCAGCATGGTGGAAAGGAAGAAGATCAACATCGTGGTGGGGTGCGACGCTAACGCTCACCACACTCAATGGGGCAGCAGAGATATCAACAGTAGGGGTGAGTCACTTTTTGAATATATTTGCTCTTCCAAACTAGTATTATGCAACAGAGGTGATGATCCCACTTTTGTTATCAGAAATAGAAGTGAAGTCTTGGACATAACTCTAAGATCGAGCTACGGCACGAAGTTTGAAGTCGGTAACTGGTCAGTCTCGGAAATGGAATCCTTCTCTGATCATAGAATAATAATGTTCACGATATCTTGCGATGTAGTGCGGGGTAACTCCTTCCGTAACATCAAAAGAACTAACTGGGAGGATTTCGTAAGGGTGGTCGGTAGGAACCTTAGGCAGGAAAGCATCAGCTTAAGCAGTGCGGAACTACTTGATAGGGAGGTGGGAATGATTTCGGAAACCTTGATGACTGCCTTTAGATCGGCCTGCCCGCTCTCAAATGGGGGTGGGAAAGGTGGTCCAAAGTGGTGGTCGAAGGATCTTGAAACTCTGAGAGGAAAGGCGAGGAGGCTTTTCAAGAAAGCTAAAAATACTCAGAATGATTTGGACTGGGACGCATACAGACTCAGCCAAAAAGAATTTAAATCGTCGCTGAACTTCGCCAAGCGAAGTTCATGGAGAAAGCTCTGCGAGGAAATAGAATGTATTAATGAAGCATCTAGAATGCGTAGGATCCTCGCCAAGGACCCCAGTGTTCCGGGGTACTTGAGGAGGAATGACGGAAACTGGACGGAATCAAGTCAGGAAAGTCTGGATCTACTGATGGAGACGCACTTCCCGGGGTGCATCTCGGAGCTTGGGAACTCATCTCAGGTAGTAGATCTCCCTGTGGCGGACGTAGACATTGTAAATCGGACAATCTCTCTTGAAAGGGTAAGGTGTGCGGTTATGTCCTTCTCTCCCTTTAAGTCTCCGGGAGTGGACGGTCTGGTGCCCATTATGCTGCAAAAGACCATGCCACTTATTGGTCCTTCCTTGGTGAGGATCTTTAGAAGTTGTCTAACTCTCGGGTATGTCCCGAAGATGTGGCGTGAAGTCAGGGTGATTTTCATTCCTAAGGCTGGTAAGCCAAGCCACACCCTGGCCAAGGACTTTAGACCCATTAGTCTCTCATCGTTTTTACTGAAAACAATGGAGAGACTGATGGACTATTATCTCAGATGTGTTCTGGACGCGAGAGGCTTCTCAGCTTCTCAGCACGAAGGGAAAATCTGTCGAAACGGCCTTACATGAGGTCGTTTACACGGTTGAAGAATCTTTGAATGTGAAAGAGTATACTCTAGCAGCGTTTCTAGATATTGAGGGTGCCTTCAATAATGTGGAGACAAGTGCGTTCGAGAAGGCATTGAATAGACTGGGTGTGGACTCATTCATTTCGTGCTGGATTGTGTCGATGCTAGGGAGCAGAATTATCAACTCCTCTCTGGGGGATGGATGTAGCAGAATGAAAGCAACCCGGGGAACCCCACAGGGTGGGGTGCTATCTCCACTGCTGTGGGTCATAGTGGTTGACGAAATTTTACAGGCTCTATCTTTGACCGGAGTCAAGGTTGTTGCCTACGCGGATGATATCGTTCTGATGGTGAGAGGTAAGTTCCTGGACACCTTGAGCGATTTACTAGAAGTTGGGCTCAAATCTTTGAGCAGGTGGGCTGGTAACTGCGGTCTCAACATCAATCCGGAGAAAACCGACCTTATCCTCTTTACGAGGAAAAAAGACCGAGAATTCAGGCTCCCACGCTTGAATGGCGTTACCATCCCGCTCTCCCCCAGTGTGAAGTACTTGGGAATCTATCTCCATCCTAGGTTGAACTGGAAACTCACGATTGACGACAGGATCAAGAAGGCATCGAATGCTTACTACGCTTGTCAGAAAATGGTAGGGAAAACCTGGGGCCTTAACCCGAGAATAGTGCACTGGCTGTACATCACGGTAGTTAGACCTGTTCTTACTTATGGGTCACTGGTATGGTGGCATGCGTTGGAGATCGGGACTAACAGGGTAGCCATGAGCAGAATCCAAAGAATGGCACTCATTGGGATCTCGGGGGCCTTACGCACCACGGCCTTGCAGGCTCTGGAAGTAATGCTCCACATAATCCCATTGGAACTAGCGGTAAAATCGATAGCAGCAAAGGGTGCCTTGCGCCTGCGTGAGGCAGGCTATTGGTTGGGAGGCAGTGTGGGCCACACTAGGATCTTGTCAATTTCCCTGTGTTCCGCCATGCCGGAGAGCACCGACTACAGGACACCGTCTTGCAGTTTTGGACATTCCTATGCTGTGAATATTCCCACCAGACTGGAGTGGCGATCTGGAGTCATCGCCCCAGACACGGTTGCTATCTACACTGATGGCTCCAAAACGGAAAGCGGAACGGGCGCGGGAGTGTACTCTTGTGACCTTGGCATTATGGAATCGTTCAGGCTACCGGATAGCTCGAGCGTGTTTCAGGCCGAGATTTTTGCGCTGACAAAAGCAGCGGAGTGGATTGTGCGAAAACAGTGCGTGAATGGTACAATAACTATTTATGTTGACAGCCAAGCTGCCATCAAGGCTGTTGAGGCGCACATTACTAAATCCAGGCTTGTGGGAGAATGTAAAAGAATATTGCAGATGGTGGGTATGAATAATAACCTGAAGATTAGCTGGATTCCTGGTCACAGTGACTTCCCTGGTAATGAAAAGGCAGACGAGCTCGCCAGAAGGGGGTCGGAGATGAGCATGGAGCTGGCCGTCGAGTCGGTTCTATGTCCCATTGAATGT
Organism: Beris morrisii; assembly: GCA_951812415.1. NCBI lineage: Eukaryota > Metazoa > Arthropoda > Insecta > Diptera > Stratiomyidae > Beris > Beris morrisii. Next base: position 83,471,475 of record OX638311.1, on the reverse strand, counting down.
GTAAAGGGAATGATTGATATTGAAGCGCTCAGACAGATGGAGGAGGCCTGGGTGAATCTCTCGGGATGCCGGCAAGCAAGAATCTGCTGGCCGAAACTTGATAGGAGGAACTCTAGCTTCATTTTGTCTCTGGTCAGGGACATTTGCAGACAACTTATAGGGGTCCTAACGGGACACTGTCCCTTTGGAAGGCATGGACAAAGGCTGGGAATACCCATGGCTGACCTGTGTCGCTGTGGTGACGAGAATGTTGAGCCAACACTGGAGCATCTAGTGTGTGAATGTGATAGTCTGGCGCGCACCAGGCATCGGTACTTGGGGAAATTCTCCTTAACCGATCTATCAGAACTTGCGATGATTCCCTTATGGAGAACTACTCTCTTCATAAGGAAGAGCAATATTTGGAATCAGTAGTATAGAGCCCGGTTTTTTTATACGAGGGGACCACAATGGATCCACAGTTATCTCTCGTGATGGACTGGGGCACATTGCTTTAGTCCACCCTTCTCAACCTAACCTAACCTACTCATATTACGTAAAGTCGTGGACAAGGCAATAATGAGAATGGTTTATTTTGCTTTGGTGCAGTCGATTGTCCAGTACGGTATCATTGCTTGGGGATCTGCCTATCAATCTGCTCTTAAGCCTCTTAACATGCTATTAAGTAAGACTGTGAAACTATGCATTAACCAAAATAAATTCTTCTCGACGACTGCAGCGTTTTCAAGTTTTAACGTCATGACTACTTGACAAATTTTCGCTTATTGCTTACTGAAATTCACTTATGCTAATATTACCAAATTTAATGTACGGACCTCTAACTATCTAACTCGTGGACAATTGATGATGCCTCTCGCTATCACTAAGCTCTCTACTACCATGTACCAGAAGCATGCTAGCATTCAAGGGCCCAAGTTATATAATGTTCTTCCACAAATTGTCAAAGAAACTATGAACCATACTAACTATAAACTGCAACTAAAAAAATATGTCCAATCTAGTTTCCATGAAATTACCCAATATTTAATATAAATTAACTCCATGACGATTATTATTGTTTGTATCAGTACATGCTTTATAGTTACTATTACTTCTGTTTTTTGCTCTTCTAATTTTCTGTTTCTTATATGAAATGTAATGTTTTCAATCACGGCATTCTCTAACCGGGTTCCATCTTGATCATCTGTTTTGCTTGCATTTAAATTTATTTGAATTATTAATTATTATTAACTATTTCTATCAGATTGTATAATTTTGTTTATATACTTTACTCATGTCACCAAATCTTTATAATTATTGTTAACACCATAGTATTCACGCACAAGCGTTGGTTTCGTGAATTTCTACTTTGTTTTTGTTTTCATAAAGGATTAATAATAAAGGATTAATAATAAAAAATTGTTATTGTACGTCTTGTTCATATAAATACCTAGAAAGTGTTTTCAGGCTTTTTTAAAATTCGACCCCTAAGGGGGTGCAAAGGGGGTTGTAAACTTGTTCACGAATTCTACCATATCCTCACGTCTTATCAGATATCGAATATCTTTTCAATTTCACGTTCTTGCGTAATAATCGCCTAAAACTTGTATTTAAGTTTTTCCCTTTTTCAGCCCCTGAAAGGGTATAAACGTGTTGAACAGTTCCGTCATTTCTTTTAGAAGTGATAAGATATTGAATTGGTTCCTACTTTCTCGTGCTGTCTTCATATTTATTTATTAACTCCTTTCAGGATTTTTGGATATTCAACCCCCAAGTGGGTGTAAGGAGGTTGCATATCTGGTAATATATCGAATTCATTTTTACTTCCTAAGGTTTCCTATATAAAAAAGCCAAAAAGGTCAATTTCAGTATTTTAGATATTCAATCCTAATGGGTGTAAGGGGGTTGTATGCTTTTCAAAGTTTCGACATATTTCTTAGGTTCGATGAGATATTAGATCGCTTTTCATTTGTACAGACTTTTTATATAATCGCCTACAAACCCATTTCTCAATTTTTCGATATTCAATCCCCAAGGGTTTGTATATGTTTCCACAATTTTTGCCATTCCTTAGTTCTGAAGAGTATAAAATTGATTATTACGGCCAACCAATTCACGATTTATCGAATTTCCAGAAGAAGGTGTGAAGGGTTTGCTTACGTTTTCACAAATTTTTCAAAATCCGTCTTGTCTCATGAGATATCAAGTTGCTTCTTATGAAATCGTCTAAAAATCTGTTTCACAATTTTTTCGAAATTCAAACCCCAAGTGAAAGTAATGGGTTTGTATACGTTTTAACAATTCGTCATATCTCTTAATTCTGATAAGGCAACAAATTCGTTTTTGCTTCTATGGGCTTTTAGTGTACATAATATACTGAAATTCGAATAGTCTACACGGACTTTTTCAATGTTTAATCGGCTAAAAATCTCTATTTTAAATATTTTTTATTAAGAACAAAAATAATTTTTCAAGAAATCTAATAATCTCGAAGCAACTCATGATACACTCCGACTTTGACCGCTCCCGAACTTTGACCCGAAAAATAATAAAGTTTCGCCCAGACCATTGGCAGATTTTTAATGTTGGTTGAGTCGCTCCTAAGTCGGCGTTTCCTGTTATTGTTCAGCTGGTAGTGTGACCATATTTTCTTGGAATTGACTATTAATTGTTGGATTATGTGCTTGATCTTTTCCGATGATTGAGCTGGAGTGAACTCCCTAATTTCTGTTGGAATATATGGTACGTCTTTTTTTTAACAGCCTTTTTACTGTCTTTACAGCACATTCGATGAAAACATTGCTTTGGGGATATCGTGGTGATGAAGTTTGATAATGAAAACCCCACTCTTTCGCAAATTTGGCAAATTCTGATGTGTTTAGCTTTCGAAATGGAGGTTCATTGTCCGATCTTACGACACTTGGGATACCGTGTCTGCAAAAAATAGATTTTATGTGGTTAATAATACATTTTGTTGTTTGATTTTCCAGGCGAACAATTTCCGGGTATCTTGAAAAATAGTCGCAAACGATGAGGTAGCACTGAGAATTATGGAAGAACAAGTCCATTCCCACGATCTGCCACGGTCGTTCTGGGGCGTCTGAAGCGATGAATGCTTCGTGTCTTGGTTTTACTTGTTGAATACAAATTGAGCTTTTACTGACGTGATTTTCGACGTCCCTTGTATATCCCGGCCACCAAACAGATTGTTTCGCTCTGGCTTTGCATTTAACAATGCCAAGATGTCCCGGATGTATTTTATCCAAAGTATCCGGACGTAGCTTGATGGGAGTTACTATTCGACTACCATGCATAATAATATTCTCATTCACTGTTAAATTCAATCTTTCGTAATATGGTCGTGGTTCCGGAAAGATTTTATTTTTGTCAGGCCAACCCTTTAGACAGTAATTTGATACAATTCGAAGTGTTTCGTCATTTTGTTGTTCGTCGGATATCATTCTAATTTTTGATTTACTGGCAGGTAAATTATTAATGATAGAATGAACAAACGTTGCTAAGTATTCTTCTTCTTCATCGTTCTCCTTCTCCTCCAAGGGATGACGTGAGCGCATCATAAGAATTTCCCCGATGTGTAGAATATGTTGAATGCGTATTTCATCGTTCGCATGCGGAATCTTTGTAGGCGAGAAGTTAAGTCGTCTATGTTCTTTGTTGAAAAAATTGCTACCAATGGCTTATGGTCCGTTTTGATGCTAAAGGTTATGCCAGTTAGTAGTTCTGGAAATTTATCACATGCGGCCCAAGTCAATGCAAGAGCCTCCTTCTCGATCTGTGAGTACCCTTTCTCCGCTTCTGATAATGTTCTGGATGCGTACGCCACTGGACGGAGGATGCCTTTCTCGTCATGTTGTAGCAGTACCGTTCCTATTCCGTAGGATGACGCGTCCGATGAGATGATCGTTTCATGTTTCGGATTATATGTATAGCTTAAGAATTGGGTGTTCGGTTAGCATTTTCTTAAATTTTTTGAATGCTTGTTGCTGACTTGTTTCCCATAGAAATTCCGTTTGGCCCCGTAGCAGCTTATTTAAAGCCTCAGTTATAATGGTTCCGATCAGATCCGGCATCGTCGGAGGGGAAAAATGTCTAGGCACAATGATTCCGTTCCGACATCCATCAAAGTGACACTGTCGAGGTGTAAATTTGATTTTTAGTGAGGCGAAGGAGGTGGTGAAATTCAATAATTCACCTCTTAGCGTCGGAACGGATAGAAGTTGAAAGTTGGTCAACTTTAACCCTCCGTTTTGTGTCTCGGCTAATTACCGGAACGATTGTGACTAGGCGTTCCGAAATTCCCTTTAGATGTGTGTCGGATGGAGAAACTCAACACTCTCCGTTTTCCGGATCGGATCGGATCGGAACCATTATAACTGAGGCTTAACGGTTTTCTGTGCTCGGCTAGAAGAGGGAGAAATTTTCCCAAATAGTTAACCATCCCTAGAAATCGTTTCAGCTCCGTGAGATTTGTTGGTGTAGGATATTCTTCATTTTTGAGTCGCACGGAAAGATACCATATTGATTGACGATATGTCCCAAAAATTTTGCCGAAGTTACTCCGATTAAACATTTGCTTTTGTTCAGTGTTGCACCAAAATCCTCTAATCTGGTCAATACTTTCCTTAAATTCCTATCATGTGTTTCAGAGTCCGTTCCGAAAACCAAAATGTCGTCTGCTTGACTTACTACTCCTAAGATACCGTGCAAAATGTGGTGCATACATTTTTGGTAAGCTTCTGGTGCCGAGGATATACCGAATGGCATCCGTAAAAAACAATACCTTCCAAATGGTGTAAGAAAAGTAATCAGTAACTGCCAATTTTCTGATAACTTTACTTGCCAGAATCCTGAGTTAGCATCTAGCTTAGAAAATAATTTGGCTCCTGACAGCTGTGCTAATGTGTGGTTGGCTACCGGCATTGGATGAATTTCCCGTTCGACTGCTAGATTAAGTTTAGTAAGGTCTACACATGGTCTGATGTCGCCATTTGATTTCGATACGATGACGAACGGGGCGCAACATGGTTTAGGTTTTTTCTATAGTGTGTTTTTTTAGGTGCATGAGAACTTAAAATTATAATACAAAACAGAAATATTATTGGAATGAAATTTATTTTATTATATTCTAGTAGATAATTTCATGGCATTTATTTTTTAAATATGATTTTTGTCATATGTCCGCCGCGGCTACGAGTTACATGGTCCATTCGATCAGTCCAATTTTTGACTACTTTTTCCAATAAATCTGGCCGTATGTCGTCAATAGTGGCTTGAATATTGGCTTCCAATGCTTCAAGAGTTGCTGGTTTGTCGGTATAAACGCATGACTTAATATAGCCCCATAAAAAGTAATCCAGAGGCGTTAAATCGCACGAACGAGGGGGCCAGTTAACAGAACCACTTCTGGAAATCAAGTTGTCAAAAAAATTGATTTTGCAATAAATCGATTGTTAAGCGCGCTGTATGGCAAGTTGCGCCGTCTTGTTGGAACCAAATGTCGGCGATGTTTAGCTGATTAATTTTTGGAAACAAAAATTCAGTCAGCATGGCTCGATAGCGCTGGCCGTTCACCGTAACGGCAGCTCCGTACTCTTCTTCAACACTTCGCGCTACAACAGCAATATTCTCCTCGGTACGCACATTTCTTTGTCTTGTTGATGGTTTTGAATCGAGAAGAGTAAAATTAGTGCGAAAACGATCAATGACTGCACGAAGTGCTTGCTCACTAGGCCGATTATGTTGACCGTAAAATGGACGAAGTGCTCTATGAACTTCGCGAACAGATTTATTTTTTTCAAAGTAAATTTTCACAATTTGGAAGCTTTGTTCTGGCGTTAAACGATTCATGATGACTTGCCAAACCTTACTGAACAGAAATGTCAACACAGTTTGACATTCTCAGATGTTAAACCACAGTTATCGATATCGAAAGTTCTCATGCACTTAAAAAACACCCTATACTTTCTTTATTACTCCTAGCTGCACCGTTTTCTTTATTTTGTCGTTGACTTTGTCCTTTAATGGTATGGCGATTCGACGTGCGCGGAACATTTGGAATGGCTTTGCCTTCAGCTTTATTTCGTACTCACAGTTTTTTATGCAACCAAGCTTTTGGAAGATCGACGGAAACTCCTTTTCCGCGTTTACCTTTGATTTCAATACGACTTGATTTAACAGTGCATTTATACTCGTATTTTTATACTCTAGATGAAATCATATAGAGTATTATAAGTTTAATCCAGCCCAAAAGTTTGTAACGCATAGAACCAAGCCTCGGACGAAAAAAAGTTATTATTATTTTTTGTTTATTTGTGGCCAAAAACCTCAAATTCGCCTGACGTCCGTCCGTCCGTCCGTCCGTCCGTCCGTCCGTCCGTCCGTCCGTCTGTCCGTGAACACGATAACTCAAGAACGCCTTCACCTAGGATCTTGAAATTTTGAATCTGGATGTTTGGTTGAATTTGTAAGGCCAAGTTCGTTAACGGGCAAGATCGTCCTACCCCTTCGGGTAGCTGCCATACAAAATGTCCTTAAAACACGTGTTCGAGAATATTAGTCGATAACTTCAGAAGGGTTTAAGCTACGACTTTGAAATTTTGGATGTGTTATTTTTCCAATAGTTGGAGCTAAATATATGATTATGAAGAAAATCCTATTAGTCCTTCGTGTAGCTGCCATACAAATATCCTGTCAAAATGTATTCACTTAATTTACGAAACTCACTATAACTCAAGTAATCTTTTAGCTACGAATTCGGAATTTTGTACAAGTTAGTTTTGAGTGAAAAGGAAGTTCGACTTTACTAGTCAGCAAAATCCTCTTACTCCTTCTGGTTGCTGCCATACAAAATGTCCTTAAAACACGTGTTCAAGAATATAGGTCGATAACTTCAGAAGGGTTTAAGCTACGTCTTTGAAATTTTGTATGTGTTATTTTTCCAATAGTTGGAGCTAAATATATGATTATGAAGAAAATCCTGTTAGTCCTTCGTGTAGCTGCCATACAAATATCCTGTCAAAATGTATTCACTTAATTTACGAAACTCACTATAACTCAAGTAATCTTTTAGCTACGAATTCGGAATTTTGTACAAGTTAGTTTTGAGTAAAAAGGAAGTTCGAGTTAACTAATCAGCGAAATTCTTTTACTCCTTCTGGTAGCTGCCATACAAAATGTCCTTAAAACACGTGTTCAAGAATATTGCCGATAACTTCAGAAGGGTTTAAGCTACGTCTTTGAAATTTTGTATGTGTTAATTTTCCAATAGTTGGAGCTAAATGTATGATTATGAAGAAAATCCTATTAGTCCTTCGTGTAGCTGCCATACAAATATCCTGTCAAAAAGTCTTCACTGAATTTACGGAACTCACTATAACTCAAGTAATCTTTTAGCTATGAACTCGGAATTTTGTACAAATTAGTTTTGAGTGAAAACGAAGTTCGAGTTTACTAGTCAGCGAAATCCTTTTACTCCTTCTGGTAGCTGCCATACAAAATGTCTTTAAGACACGTGTTCAACAATATTTTTCGATAACTTTTGAACGCTTCAAGCTACGAATTTGAAATTTTGTACACATTAATTTTTGAATGGTTCCAAGGAAAGGGATAAATATGTAAAAAATCGAGAGAGTCCTTCCTGCACCTCCCATGTGAAAGTCCTTCAAAAAGGACATTTTGTTCGATGACTTACCTAGTTCAAGATATGAAATTAAACACTGAATATTGTCTTTTAGTTTTGAGTAGCAATCTAATAGCAGTCCTTAATAAAGGACATACAACATGCACACACGTAATTCTACTTTATCCCCAACTACAGTATAAATCGGAGTTCAGTATTCATCTAGAGTATTATACGATTGGCTTGCAGCCGATCGTGACTGCAGTATGTTTTTTTATTAATTTAAACTTCTCACTCGTATTGAGCCTGTGTCAATCATGAATTTTATGTAATTATTATGCACTTGCACGGTAAAAATCCAATTACTGTCACTTTGATTTACATTATTCATTGTGATTTTGCCCAAGAACAATTCGTCTGCCGATTGATCACTACTTTCACAGTCTACGCGGTTTACTTCGCGTCGTTTTATATCTTTTGGTTTGTTTGGATTGTCACTTTTTTCTTTCCTGCACACGATTGCGAAGTGGTTCCACTTCCCACAGTGTTACGGTCACATTCGTTCCCGTTCAAGCTGAAAGGAAGAGAAGAATAAAAATTAAATATAAATCAAGTAATGTAGAAATGCAGAGAGAAATCACTGATAACTTACCTGGGCATTCCTTGCGAAGCAGCTTCATCTTTTTGATATCTAAAAAGAAACAACACCAAAAGAGAATTAGTTAAAGCATTATTTGGTAAAACATAACTTCGGTAAAACGGAAGAGGAGCTGGAAGATGGTTATAAAACGTAGGATTAGGGATTATTAGCACTAGGATTATTTAGGATTTAGGATTAAGTGAATTGATATGATATGTAGGAATTATTAGGATTATTTAGGATTTAGGATTAAGTGAATTGATATGGTATGTAGAAATTATTAGGATTAGTTAGGATAGTTTAATTTAGGATAGAATAATGAGTAGTAAGGGTACAACTTTGGTATCTTACGCTTAACGTGCGACTGGGACATCCGCACTAAACTCCTCCTATTTTGGCATGGAATTCCGGGAATTCACGTCTTTGAAAGTGTTACCTTTTGATCGTGAAACCTGTTTTCGTATGGACTTAAATTGGCCCCAAAGTCGTACCTTTTGAGTGGGTACCGTAGTGAATGCAAAAGTCTTTGGTGTGAGGGGTTCGGTAGTAGCGATAATTTTCTCGCAATTTTCTGATGAAATGTATTGACTTGGATGAAAATCTGCAACTTGGGTGAACTGAAGTAACCTTTGAAGAGAGTAAGTAATATTGGTTGATGATGCTGCTATATTCATGCGTGCATCACGTGGGGATTAAGCCAGGGCCAATTGTGGTGGAGATAAGCCGCAATGGAGTTGGCTTGTAGAGATTTTGATCGGGCTCAGTGTGTTGGGGGGTAACTGGGAGTCTTGTTAATTGGAGCCTCGGTTCCAATTGGTTGGTTGCAAGATGCATTTTGATTCTTCTTTACGCCATGTTTTCTAGAAACTAGAGCCTCGGTTGCATGTAGATAATTTGCGGGAAGCCGGTTCTTGGGTTGGTTGATTTTTACCTTTTGTTGGTAGAATGTAGGTTACAAGTGCACATGTTGGCCGGCTGATTCGTGTTTACATTTTTGTTGGTAGAATGCATGTCGGTTCTTGTGCATGGTGTGAATGTAGGTTGCAATTGTACATGTTACTAGGTGTCTGGAGCCTCGGTTCCGAATAGGCAGGCTTGTACATGTTTGCTTGCGGTAATTATTACTTTATGAGATGATATTGATGGGTGGATTATCAAGAATCTTTTTGCACGTTTGCTTGTTGATATTTTTCCCTGTACGTTATTGATATGGATATGGATATTTACCTTGGATAGAGAGGAGTATATGGTGCTGTAGTCGTAGTAAAACAGCTGTGAAAAGACACTTTCGATTGTGTGAAGAGTTTGCGAGAAAACAGCTGACGTTCGTTGTCGGGTTGATTTTTGTATCTGCCTGAGACATGCGTAAGTTTTGTTTTCGTATTCTTTTTTGGGCTCGGAGGTGCATTAAGTTCAATGTTATGCACCAGATTTCGCATCGTTTTGTTGTTATTGTATGGTAATGTCTTTTGGACGATGCATGATGTGTGTATGTTTTGATTATCTCGTATTCTTCTTCTCAAGTTCGAGGTGATTTTTATATGGTTGAATTGCCGTGGGAATTTTAAAAACAAGCGATCGGTTTGTTGTTGTGATTATGATAGGTGTTGGGTGATAATGATGGGAATTAAAGTATAAGTTTTCATTTGTTATTCTTTATAATTTACACACAGTTTTAACTTTATTTTGATTACAGAATAGATTGTTTCTTAAGTAAAATAGGCTTTAGTAATTCTTCCATTTGTAAAATCCTGCGTTGAAATCTTAATCGATCTAAAGTATCGGATTGCCAAGTGCCCTTTCTACTAGATCTATATGCATATCCCCAGGCAACCATGTATTTAACAGAAACCTGATCACAAAAACGGACATATTTATAATCTAGCGAAGGCATTGTACAGATTGAGTAATTCGACGATGAGGAAAAATATCATAATTGCCAGTAGAAGATATTTCAGCACTATAGGTAATGATGACGACCAGCGTGATTTTTTGACTGGTTTGTTATACGGTCCACAAACGTCTTTGCCGTTAGCGAAAACACAATCAGGAGACATGCGTAGATGTTCGGCTTCCACATCAGAAGGGGAAGAGAATGCACTCATTATCAGAGAGCAGAAGAAGCACCTGACGTAATCCTGCAAGTTGGTGTAAAAGAAGCCGCTTTTTACCAGCTTAAGAATTTTCCTCTCATCCAGATCCAAATTTTTGAATGTCTTTAGACGGTCGTATTCGTGTCTTAAGTTCAGCATGTTGACTAAAACCCGCACGTTATAGCACGTCTTTTATATCAATCCAGGAATTATGAGCTGATGGAAAACCAAGCCATTTTACGTAAACTTGATTGCCCCTTCTTTTTAGAATCTCTTCTACAAGGTATACATCGGGGTGTTTGACTCTTATTAACTCTAGTTCGTAGAACCCTCCTTGTATTATGTTCCCCTGATAGTCTTTGAGTATGTAAGTACGCGGCTCTGTATTCTTTACTTCGTTTATCTGAAATATTTCGGTGGACCAGTTGGGGGTATATCCTTTCTCGAAAACATGCTTGTATTTGCTTACACGTACATGATCACCTTTTCTGTACTTGGGGGTCGACGAGACCTTCACCTTACGGTAGACTTCTCCAAGAAGCTGAGCCTCATTCGAAGGCCCAACGTCTATAGGACGCATTTTTATGGTGCGATGCTTTGTCCTATTGTACTTGTTTATTAACCCTTTTAGTAACCCAGTCCACTTATAGCTGCCGTTCATACTAAATTCTTTCCACATCATGTTTTTTAGTGTTCGGTTGAAACGTTCTACAATTGAGGCTTTCAATTGGCTAAAAGTAGAATAGTGGTTGATTTCAAATTTTTTCATCAAATTACGAAATGCCTTATTAAAAAACTCTTTTCCATCATCTGTTTGCAAATTTTTTGGGAAACGCCGTTCATTAAAAATTGACTGTATTGCCTTGATAATCTCCCCAGCACTTTTATTTTTAAGGGGCAAGGCCCACGCATATTTGGAGAATGTGTCTATTACTGTTAGAAGGAAATTAAAGCCCTTATTCTTAGTTGAATAAGAGCTCATATCCACTAAATCCGCCTGCCATAAGTCATCTATTCCACGAATGGTCACACGACGACGGCTAAAGTTTCTACGAGCTGTCTTATGCAGTTCATTAATAACCTGTCTTCTACTCATTTCATCATGTGTATAAATAGCGGACTTGTTTGCGCATGTTTTATATAGAAAACAGTATAGAACATACTGCAGTCACGATCGGCTGCAAGCCAATCGTATAATACTCTAGATGAATACTGAACTCCGATTTATATTGTAGTTGGGGATAAAGTAGAATTACGTGTGTGCATGTTGTATGTCCTTTATTAAGGACTCCCATTGGATTGCTACTCAAACCTAAAAGACAATATTCAGTGTTTAATTTCATTTCTTGAACTGGGTAAGTCATCGAAAAAAAAGTCCTTTTTGAAGGACTTTCACATGGGAGGTACAGGAAGGACTCACTCGATTTCTTACATATTTATCCTTTTCTTTGGAACCATTCAAAAATGAAACGTGTACAAAATTTCAAATTCGTAGCTTCAAGCGTTCAAAAGTTATCGAAAAATATTGTTGAACACGTGTCTTAAGGACATTTTGTACGGCAGCTACCAGAAGGAGTAAAAGGATTTCGCTGATAAGTAAACTCGAACTTTGTTTTTACTCAAAACTAATTTGTACAAAATTTCCAATTCATAGCTAAAAGATTACTTGAGTTATAGTAAGTTCCGTAAATTAAAACAAAACGTTTTGACAGGATATTTGTATGGCAGCTACACGAAGGACTAATAGGATTTTCTTCATAATCATATATTTAGCTCCAACTATTGGAAAAATACTATGTACAAAATTTCAAAGACGTAGCTTAAACCCTTCTGAAGTTATCGGCCAATATTCTTGAACACATATTTTAAGGATATTTTGTATGGCAGCTACCAGAAGGAGTAAAAGGATTTCGCTGACTAGTAAAGCCAAACTTTATTTTTACTCAAAACTAATTTGTACAAAATTTCGAATTTGTAGCTAAAAGATTACTTGATTTATAGTGTGTTTCGTAAATTAAGTGAAGACATTTTGGGAGGATATTTGTATGGCAGCTACACGAAGGACTAACAGGATTTTCTTCATAATCATACATTTAGCTCCAACTATTCAAAAAGTAACACATACAAAATTTCAAAGTCGTAGCTTTAGGCGTTCCGAAGTTATTGGTCAATATTCTTGAACACGTGTTTTAAGGACATTTTGTATGGCAGCTACCCGAAGGAGTAGGACGATTTTGCCCGTTAACGAACTTAGCCTTACAAATTTAACCAAACATCCAGATTCAAAATGGACGGACGGACGGACGGACGGACGGACGGACGGACGTCAAGCGGATTTGAGGTTTTTGGCCACAAATAAACAAAAAATAATATATAACTTTTTTTCGTTCGAGGCTTGGTTCTATGCGTTACAAACTTTTCGGCTGGATTAAACTTATAATACTCTATATGATTTCATCTGGAGTATAAAAATGATGCAGTTTGATCATCCGTTTACAATGATGGTTGCGGGACCGTCGGGAAGTGGTAAGACGACATTTATTGAATCATTCCTGAAAAATACGTCGCTAGTTAACACTCAGATAAAAAAGATTATCTGGTGTAATGGTGAGCAGCGAGCGATACCATCACAACTAGCATTTAAAAATATTGAATATTTAGGCTCTATACCCGAAGAATTTATAAACGAAACGAATGAACCTACATTAATCGTACTAGACGATTTGATGCTAAATGCATTTTCAAAGCAGGTTTGTGAACTTTTTACAAAAGGGTCACACCATAGGAATTTTTCAGTAATACTTGTAACACAGAACGTCTTCCATCAGGGTAAGTTTTGTCGAGATATTTCGCTTAACTGTAAATATATGGTGGTTTTCAAAAATCCCCGCGATAAAACTCAGTTCCTTCATTTAGCCAAGCAGATTTACCCTGAAAATAGTGCAGAGCTGGTGAGAATATATAAAGATATTACTCAGGCTCCACACGGGTATTTGTTAATAGATCTGACTCAGTCTACTAACGATTTATTTAGATTCAGAACAGATATCTTTAATAAAAGATTTGTGACGTGCTATTGTTCAGCGACTGATTTACACAGTAAAAATGGTGTCACGAATGAAACGATTGAAGGACAACAGACATATGCTATATGTTCTCAAAAATGCTAGTCCATGTTTAAGAAAAGCTATCATGGTAAAGGCAGATCCTGAAGTGGTTAAGACTATTTGTGAAATCACATTAAACACGTTGAAGAGGAATCATGTGCCAGGTCGTAAAATCATGAACGGTCTATGTAAGTATAAAAAAAGCATGCGAAGGTTAGTTGAAGCAAGACGATCTGTTCCTAGACAGCGTAAAATCTTAGTACAGCAAGGTGGTTTTCTACCAATCATGATAGGAAGTGTACTTTCAGGTGTTATTGGGTCGTTGATTGAAAAATATGCATAGAAGGAGCGCTCTTAATAAAATGCTACTTCTTTCACCAGAAGTGTATGAACAGTTAAAGGGTCAGATAGAAGGTGGAGATGGCCTGTCTATATTCGATAAGACGATACACACCATTTTGAGGAATAAAAAGCTGTCTGACGACGACAAATGGTATAATTATAGGAACACGCTGATAAAGTTTCTTAATGCTAAGCGTAAAGGGAGACAGTCTCGTGAAGAAAAATCTCTCGCGTTTACGCCACAAGTAAAGTTAGGAAGTCAGAAAAATTTACGAGACAATGCGACACAGACAAGGATTGCATTCAAAGAGGAGATGTCAACGCAAACCTCCCCGATGAAGAACCCCGACCCATTTTACAGTACGGCCGAAGATGTCTTTGAGACAGGCGACGTGAGTTTACCGAAGTATCATAGTTCCAGTGCCGAAGAGATAACACCGCCAAGACGATCGCTAACACCTCGGTTCAAAAGACGATTATCTGTAAGCGGTGTAGCAAAAACTTTGAAACCGGCTGCAAAGTTTCGCAAAACTACGCCTGAAGTCAAGAACATGGAAAAAGAATATAGAATTATAACAGCTGATGACGGTATAACTCAGTATACTATACCAAATGAGATGGATGTTGATGAAGCGGCACAGCTTATTGAAGAACTAGAGCAGGGAGAAGGGGTGGATAAATCAGAACAGAGAACCCCTACCAAACAAACTATATTAAAGCCTTCACGACTAGAATTTCCTTCATTAAGTACAGACGATCGGTACCCTGTACCCGGACGTTTAAAAAGAAGAACGGAACGGGCCGGAAGTGCACCTAATATTTTCTGGGAAAGAGTTTAAAAATGCCTATAAACATAAGAGAAAACGATTTTTACATATGCCTTCTAAGCAACAACTCCATGCGCATATACAATGAAAATACACTGTCAGCCTTCACGAATATGCTTCCTAGTGCCTGTAAGTTGGACGGCGGATGGAGTGTCGGAATGACTGAAATTGCATTAGCAAATCGAAAAACGAAATCAGTTAGGAAAAAAGATGGAAAACGTGTGAAAGATGATGAAAAAGCAAAAGGTACTACTAAAAAGGTGAAGAGAGCTGCGACAGATGTACTAAAGATTAAAGCTTATGTAAAAAAAGTACATGGTATTTCCATTTATCTTAAATGGAGTTACCAACAGTTATTAAAATTATGTTACAATAAACTTGATATGAACTTTTCTACTTTCTTGTCTTCGTTCAACGACGCAATTGATCCCTATTGGTATGTTGATGCTCATCCAGATTTTAAAGAGATGTTATACGCCTTTTTAGAATCTGATGAAATTCGTAAAGATATCCCTGACACGAGTAAAGACGAACGAGTTACAAGAGCAGAAGATTTCTATTTACACATTTATCAGGATAGCGAAGTTGCGGATATTGTAACTTTAGGAGTTTTCGAACATGCTTCCTTATATTATTTTTTCAGTAGTATAATTAGGCAGATTCCTAGAGAAAAACGTAATTATAAAGCACTAAAACGCATGATAGACTATTACATACCTCCAGCGCTCAGTATAAGTGAAAAGCTCGGGGAAAGTGTCCCGAAGAAGCTTGACTCTTTAGATTTAGAGATAAAAGACTTGAAGATTAAAATATAGATAAAGTACCCGCTGCCAACGCCAATTAATATTAATGATTTAGTCGGGCTTTTTGTTGCGAATATACAGTTTGATGACGAAACTGAATCTGTTGCAGCTCGGAGGAAAAAATCAGGTCAAATTAGGCAAAAAATTATTCAAACTCTAACTGATTTGGATGCAGAGGCCTCTACCTTTGAGATACCAAACAGGCGTATAATTACGGATAAAAGTATAAAGTTGAAAGTTCCCTATGAGAAACGACCCGATGGTACCCTATTAACTAGAGAAGTGCCTATAGATTTGAAAAAGAAAGACTTATCTGGATTCATTATCGATATATTCTTTCAAACGCCTGTGAAGGAGCGTAATGCTAAACTCCTTACCGCGGAGGTGGACAAGTCGTTTGAAAAAGCCTCAGTAGAAGAGGAGAAGGGTACTTTAGACAGAATAGCCGTATTAGAAGATACCATTATCGAAATAAAGAGCAGATTTCCGCGAGAACTAACAGCTGTAGTTGCAGAGGAATGTAAGGCTTTAGGAATAATACACGTTTACACTGATATCATTCGCCCCCAAATAGTAGGAAACAAATTAGTGAGGAATCTGCGTATGATTCCATTGAAAGAATGCGATAATATATTCAGGTTTGAGCATGTAGAATACTACCCTCTGGAAAAGACCTACATTGAAAGTATCTCCATAAAGATAACCGATGATCAAGGCGAATTAATCGACTTCATTCCAGGCTATACCCCAACATTTGTGATGCTTCACTTTAAAAGACAATAAAGTATAAATATTCAGACGCGTATAAGGGATCTTCATAACTAGTGTACATTCAAATCGAAATGAATTCATATTACACAAGGTATTATTTAATCCAAAGCGGTGCTCGTTTGTCGGATATAGGGGATCTTTATCGATCCCCACTTATATATCAGCGTGGAAGAGGTATTGGCAGCTTCTTTAGTGGATTACTGCGTTATTTACGGCCTTTAGTCTCCTCAGGAGTAAAAACTATAACGGAGCAAGCTATAAAGACTGGAAAAACAATATTATCAGAGGCGGGGAGTAAACCTCTCAAAAACATTTTAAAAGAGCAAGGACAAGCTGCTACTCAAGAGCTGATGCAAAAGGGCGTAAAAAAACTCTTTGACAGCATGGGTGGAGAGGGTATGAAAAGGCGTATGGCTATAAAAAGGGCAAATCCGTTTTCAACAGCACAGTTAAAAACGGTTCCTAAGCGTGGAAAACGTACCAGATCAAAGAGAAAATCTATTAAGAAAAGACCAGCAACCAGTAAAAATAAAAGAGTTAAGAACAATAAGCGTAAGCGTGTATTGGATATATTCGATAAGTAAGGAGAATGGCCTCGTACAGAGAATGTATGAAATCTGAATTAGATTTATTTAAAGCACCACCGATACAGGCCAATATTTTAAAAACAGAAGAAGTATCATACAAACCAATAGCTTCTCTTGATAACTCTTCAGTTCTGGAATTCGTCTCGCTAGGACATGGGGACACGTACCGCGATTTATCCAGTATCTACCTTCGCTTAAAAGTTCAACTAATTAAAGCAAAAGGTGGGAAAGAAGAATTCTACACCGGAAAAGAAAAAAACCCGAGTTAAAGCTGGTGACCCTGAAGAGGAAAGTGATCCAATCGGCGTAGTTAACAACCTGATGCATTCACTTTTTAGACAATGCACAATACAATTAAATGGCAGACCGATTGCCCAAACTGACAACAACTACCATTACAGAGCTTACATTGAAAACTTATTGAATTACGGTAGAGATGCGTCAACAACACATTTAGAATCTGTAGGATGGTACCTCGACCAAGATGGTATGGAAATGATTGAAGATGGAAGCAAAAGCGGGGGTCCTAGTAAATTTAATGCAGGATATCTCAAACGATCTGAATTGCTTTCGAAAAGTAATGTGGTAGAGCTTATGGGAAAGATTCATGGTGATTTACTTAATCAGTATAAGTTACTTCTGAATGGGGTAGATTTTAGACTCTCACTATCCCTGGAAAAACCCGAATTTTATCTATACTCAAAAGAAGACGGACACTCACCGCAAATTAAAATTATAGATGCAACAATGTATATGAATCATGTAACTGTTAATCCCAATATTTTAATGGCACATGAAACTATTCTTCAGCGCTCCAACGTGATATACCCGTACAAGCGTGTCGAAGTAAAAAGTTATACATTACCAGCTAACAGTTCAACACTATCTTTAGATAATGTCATAATCGGACAGCTACCGAACTTGTTAATTTTCGGTATGGTAGATAATGATGCCTACAGCGGTAAACAGACGAAGAATCCATTTAACTTTAAACACAATAATATCACACGATTCAATTTATCTGTCAATGGAGTACAAGTTCCGAACCAGGCTTTAGAGTTTGATTACTCTCAGGAAAAACCTATAAGTACACGGGGATACCTTTCACTATTTAAGGGAACAGGCATTCATTACTTCGACAAAGGCAATCAAATCTCTAAGGAATTCTTCGATAATGGATGCTTTTTAATGGCGTTCGATTTAACTGCAGACAATTCATACGGTTCATCTTGTGGCAGTTTATTGAATCAAGGAACAGTGAGGATCGAGGGAAGGTTTAAGAAAGCGCTGGAAAAAAGTGTAACTTGTATAGTATATGCCGAGTATGATGGAAGTCTTGAAATAGACAAACTTCGTGGAGTTCATACTGATTTTTAAAAGTATAAATATAGCCTTTTAATCTCGCACTCTTCATATTACTCAGCAGACGGAGAAGAACAAACATGGCCTATTGTGTTGTAAATGTCGAATATTTTAATGAAGGTAATCTAACCTTCTTTAAAAAGGTTTCATTTGCCGGTTTCTCATCACAAAATAAATTATTCTCGAAGGAAATAACGTATAAATGTCCCACATCATCGGCTACCACAACAGATCAGACAGGGGCATTTGGGAATTTGGAACTTAAACGTTTGGATGAAAATCTTATTATGACGCTAGCAAAATTTGCAACCGTTTTTGTTTATACCGCTACAACAAAGGAATTCTTAGAAAGTTACACCACCAGTCACACCAAGATCATTGACATTGATACTATAACTTCGAAAGAGCAGATATGAACACGATCGAACTTGTTAAAACATTAAGGAAAAACACAACCACAAGGAGATTTTTCAAAGGCGTATTCCCATGCGATCGTTTACCTTACAAAATTAAAAAGCCAGCATGTGTTATTGCAAATACCGACCCCGCCGACAAAAAAGGCGTTCATTGGGTAGCATTTTATTTCCCGAGGACGGGCCCTGCTGAATTTTTTGACTCCTTTGGGAGATACCCCAACAATAAATATTTTAAAAGATTTTTGCATAACAACTCTAAGGTTTTTATAAATAACAAAAAACGATTACAGAGTGTATACTCTTCAACATGCGGAAACTACTGCTGTGTATACATATATTCCCGCTGCAAGGGGAAGGATCTAAAGCTATTTCTTAAGCAGTTTTCGTCAAAAGATTTTCCAGATAATGACGACAAGGTGGTTAATTTATACCACCATATATTTTCATCGGGCGCTACACAGGATGGTGGGGTTTATTCCAACCAAAGTTGTAGATCAGAACTTGAAGGTATAAAAGCACCAGTCTAAAACAAGCACGTTTCAGTTTTCATTTTAAAACCTTCTAACGAATATGTTGTCAGCTAATGTAAAAGCAGAGTGTAATAAGTCTAGCAAAAGAAAAAAGTCAGACGATCTCCGTGAAAATACTAATAAGAAGCAAAAAAAGTCTATGATTCGCGGTGAAGACGCACTACTGAATTACACCTATCATCTGGATGACGCTCAAAATCGTAAAGTTGTTCTTGGATTTGACCCGTTCACGTTTGAGGTGAAAATAATATTCAGTTATCCTGGACGGTTTCCTGTGTCAACGGGATATACCGGGTGGATTTCAGTCTTCAATTACCTCACCCAGTTAAAGAATGAAGTTGAGGAAATACCAGGTAACCAACTTGGATTGCTGAAGGAATACAAAATACCTGTAGGAGAAAGCAGTATCAAATTGAAACATCCCGAGCTATACCGTTTGTTTGAAATTATGGAATTTTTCAACATCGTAATGTTTCACAATAACAGCGCTCGGAAAGTGTAAAGGAATACTACAAGCAATATGTAGACAGATGTAAGCAGAAGGATGTGTTCAAGTTATCAGCCGACGACTTTTTCATACCAGTCCGCAGCTCTTACGTTCACGTAAATTACTCTCGACTTTTTCATGAGCTTCCTATCTTTTGTAACATTAATATTATCTTTAGTGTAACTGTTTTGTAATAAAAATAAGAAAAAAGAAAACACATCATCTTTTTATTTAATGGTTCCATTTATTAACAAATGCAGGTAGATGTTGATACAGTTTTGTACAGCACATCTGTCGGTTGATCCTTCACTGTGTACTTTGCAGAATACTTGAAATTTGTTAAGATCACCTAATCTAGGTATTTCAAGTTGTTTTATATCGGCGCTTGGTATGTATTTTCGTAGAAACTTCTCTTTCGTTTCACCCTTGATATGTATTTTACTATCTGCATAATTCTTCAATACCTCCGGGAGAGAGTTGTAACTAAGGTTTCCTTCATCCCATTTTAAACCATTTATATTCTCCACATCAAATTGATTTTGTCTGCAAGCTTTCGGTACCATCTCCTGATATGGGTACGGGGGCGCGAAGTGATAAAGTAAAGGTGAGACTGATCCGAAAGGTAGGATAGCAAGTTCCTTAATAAAGTATTGTCGATTATTCCCACATACAAATTGAATATCAATAATTATCTCATCCATGTTCACTGTCAGACCGTCCCGAATAGAAGAAAAAAGCTGATTTTACATTGCTTATTTATATATTTTCTAAAAACGTTATAAAAAGTAAAATTATGTTATCAGCTATTTCTCTTACATACAACTATAAAATTACGTACAAATCTGAAATTATATACAAAGGTATTTCACAATTCTTTTAAATTACTTAGTCTTATTTTCTTGTATCCATATGGATACGAAAAATTTCCTGCTTTTACTACTCTCTTATCAAAAGTGAACTGAAGATGTTTTTTCTCTATTGAAGAGATGACAACTCCCGGTCGTGCGTAGCACTGACATAACCACCTCCAGTTGGAAAATTAACAATATTTGCATTGAGTTGCATGATATCATCTGAGAGAAAAGCACTATTGGATTGATTGACATTGGAAATCAATCCAATAATATATTTGCCGCTTAACTCTTCAACCGATCACAAGCTAGACCATATTGGCTTTATATGAGGTGAATTTGGAAGAGTAATTGTGAAGCTGATTTTACTATCACGAGTGGAACTGCTAGCAACCTCTTTGATGATATTGTCAAATGCTTTTTCTAACCCTTTCAAGGGATCGTCATGAATAATATCGGAGTCTTGCAAACGAAAGTTAATTTTCACACCCTTCATGTGAAACTTTTTAAAAAATACCGTGTCTTTAGACAGCACTACATAACCCTGATTTAAACCACTTCCACACTGAACAACCTTTTCAATTGATTGATTATACTGTGTAGAGGGCCTTTCAACCAGGGAGTTGCCTTCTTCTTTTTCTTCAATAAAGTCAAAAGCTGTCTTCAATACATCATGCGAAAATGAGATGTCGTATGCTCTCGAAAAACAGACAAGTAATTTTTGTATGAGATATTTCTCCCCGTCTGATAACTTAATATTACTTAATTTTAATTGCTTGATTAAAATACTTAAAGTACTTAAAAATAAATCGGAATCTAAAGCTAGACTAGATTTTAGTTGTTTAATGATATTTTCAGCATCCATTTTTCGCTATTTTCTGTTATTTTTATCTTATTACACTATTAAATACTTTATTATTAAAAAATAATAAAGTAAAAATTGCTTAACTCTATCAAGCTGCGCCTTCAGCTTAGGTTCCTGGGTCTCGAACCAGCATGGATTGATCGGGTAAATTTTCGGACCCGACCTCCTCCTCACGATCTTGGGGGTACGTCTCCTAGTTATAACAGGTGATAACCCATTTCCTTTATAACCGTCTGGGTATGACACTGTTTCTGTTGTGCTAGATGCGGTAGTTATAGCACTTCTACCAGTGTTATCCTGAGGGTACTCTTTCTGGTCAGTTGAACCAAATTCCGTATCTAAAATCGAGTTTGCTCGCTCGATCAGGGTTTGCACTTGTTGAAGTACTTGTTCAGCCTTCACCAATCCGTAATTGCCCTGAACAGTGTTTTTTCACTCGAACTCGACGATACCACTGTCTAACATGGAAGTGATTTTACAATAAAATTGTTGGATTATTTATACTAGAAATTGTGAATACACATACCTTATTTCACTTGCAGTTTCAAATTTATCTAATACCAGATCACTTGCATCGTTTTCAATGTTTTCATTAAATCGTTACAAAGTAATAAATCAATAACCTACAGGGAAAAATATCAACACACAAACGTGCAAAAAGATTCTTGATAATACCCCCATCAATATCATGAAAGTAATAATTACCTACATAACATGTACAAGCCTGCCTATCGTAATTAATTATTCGCAACCGAGGCTCCAGACACCTAGTAACATGTACAATTGCAACCTACATTCACACCATGCACAAGAACCGACATGCATTCTACCAACAAAAATGTAAATACGAATCAGCCGGCCAACATGTGCACTTGTAACCTACATTCTACCAACAAAAGGTAAAAATCAACCAACCCAAGAACCGGCTTCCCGCAAATTATCTACATGCAACCGAGGCTCTAGTTTCTAGAAAACATGGCGTAAAGAAGAATCAAAATGCATCTTGCAACCAACCAATTGGAACCGAGGCTCCAATTAACAAGACTCCCAGTTACCCCCCAACACACTGAGCCCGATCAAAATCTCTACAAGCCAACTCCATTGCGGCTTATCTCCACCACAATTGGCCCTGGCTTAATCCCCACGTGATGCACGCATGAATATAGCAGCATCATCAACCAATATTACTTACTCTCTTCAAAGGTTACTTCAGTTCACCCAAGTTGCAGATTTTCATCCAAGTCAATACATTTCATCAGAAAATTGCGAGAAAATTATCGCTACTACCGAACCCCTCACACCAAAGACTTTTGCATTCATTCCGGCACCCACTCAAAAGGTACGACTTTGGGGCCAATTTAAGTCCATACGAAAACAGGTTTCACGATCAAAAGGTAACACTTTCAAAGACGTGAATTCCTGGAATTGCATGCCAAAATAGGAGGAGTTTAGTGCGGATGTCCTAGTCGCACGTTAAGCGTAAGATACCAAAGTTGTACCCTTACTACTATAATGGGAGAAGTCACGAATACAAAACAAAACAACACGACGTAAACAAACACATCACATCACATCACTCAACACGAAATCACGTCACGGAAAATGTAAACAAAACTTCACAAACGTAAACATTGACACCTACACTTCATCGAAGACGGAGAAATGTCAGATTTGACTTTGCGATGCGAACATGGCGGACTTACACGGCAAGAATGGCAAGTCGATAAGACAGTCAGCAGGGTTTGGGTCCATGATAAAAAGTCAGATGGTGAATATTAAGTGGACACCGAATCAACCGAGATAAAAGCTAATGAAGTACGAGAAGTTATTAAACTTAAGCGAATGACCTGGAGAAAACATTCGTTGACCCAGGAAAACGGGGATTTACCGATGTAAAAAGCTGACTCGAGGTTTCGCGGGAAGTGCAGCACCCGAAAACGGTCTCTTGGTTTTTGATAGTGAAACGAGTCATAGTGAGAATACGGAATTGTTTTAAAACTCGGAGGATCCGACATAAAGATAATACGGAATTGATTTAAAATCGGTGGAATATATATAAGGAGTTGGAGTCGGATTTCGAATACGAGAGGAAGAACGCACGGAATTTTTAAATAAAGATAATACGGAATTGTTTTAAAATCGGTGGATCATATATAAAGAGTTGGTGGCGGATTTCGAATACGAGAGGAAGAACGCACGGAATTATCAACTTTTCAACGGAGGAGACTCGATCACGACCAGAGAGTGCATCTATGGAGTGCTACGTGAACGAGACACCGCGGGACAACGTACCAGCGGCGCCCTAGATGTAAGTGAGAGAGTAGGAATCTTAGCTAGCAGTCAAGTAAAGTAGGATTTTTTCGTTAGCGTAACTTTACATATACATATGCGTGATATTAGACCTTTTTATACTCTAGATGAAATCATATGGAGTATTATAAGTTTAATCCAGCCCAAAAGTTTGTAACGCATAGAACCAAGCCTCGGACGAAAAAAAGTTGTATATTATTTTTTGTTTATTTGTGCCCAAAAACCTCAAATTCGCTTGACGTCCGTCCGTCCGTCCGTCCGTCTGTCCGTGAACACGATAACTCAAGAACGCCTTCACCTAGGATCTTGAAATTTTGAATCTGGATGTTTGGTTGAATTTGTAAGGCTAAGTTCGTTAACGGGCAAAATCGTCCCACTCCTTCGGGTAGCTGCCATACAAAATGTCCTTAAAACACGTGTTCAAGAATATTGACCAATAACTTCGGAAAGCTACGACTTTAAAATTTTGTATGTGTTTCTTTTTTAATAGTTGGAGCTAAATATATGATTATGAAGAAAATCCTGTTAGTCCTTCGTGTAGCTGCCATACAAATATCCTGTCAAAATGTCTTCACTTAATTTACGAAACTCACTATAACTCAAGTAATCTTTTAGCTACGAAATCGAAATTTTGTAAAAATTAGTTTTGAGTAAAAACAAAGTTCGAGTTTACTAGTCAGCGAAATCCTTTTACTCCTTCTGATAGCTGCCATACAAAATATCCTTAAAACAGGTGTTCAAGAATATTGGTTGATAACTTCGGAAGGGTTTAAGCTACGACATTGAAATTTTGTATGTATTATTTTTCCAATAGTTGGAGTTAAATGTATAATAATGAAGACAATCCTGTTAGTCCTTCGTGTAGCTGCCATACAAATATCCTGTCAAAATGTATTCACTTAATTTATGAAACTCACTATAACTCAAGTAATCTTTTAGCTATGAATTCAGAATTTTTTACAAATTAGTGTCAAGTAAAAACAAAGCTTGAGTTTACTTGTCAGCGAAATCCTTTTACTCCTTCTGGTAGCTGCCATACAAAATGTCCTTAAAATACGTGTTTAAGAATATTGGCCGATAACTTCAGAAGGGTTTAAGCTACGTCTTTGAAATTTTGTATGTGATATTTTTCCAATAGTTGGAGCTAAATGTATGATTATGAAGAAAATCTTATTAGTCCTTCGTGTAGCTGCCATACAAATATCCTGTCAAAACGTCTTCAGTTAATTTACGGAACTTACTATAACTCAAGTAATCTTTTAGCTATGAATTGGAAATTTTGTACAAATTATTTTGAGTAAGAACGAAGTTCAAGTTTACTAATCATCGAAATCCTTTTACTCCTTCTGATAGCTGCCATACAAAATATCCTTAAGACACGTGTTCAACAATATTTTTCGATAACTTTTGAACGCTTGAAGCTACGAATTTCAAATTTTCTACACGTTCATTTTTAAATGGTTCCAAGGAAAAGGATAAATATGTGTAGAAATCGAGTGAGTCCTTCCTGCACCTCCCATGTGCAAGTCCTTCAAAAAGCACATTTTTTTTCAATGACTTACCCAGTTCAAGATATGAAATTAAACACTGAATATTGTCTTTTAGTTTTGAGTAGCAATCTAATGGCAGTCCTTAATAAAGGACATACAACATGCACACACGTAATTCTACTTTATCCCCAACTACAATATAAATCGGAGTTCAGTATCCATCTAGAGTATTATACGATTGGCTTGCAGCCGATCGTGACTGCAGTATGTTTTTTTCGGAGTTCAGTATCCATCTAGAGTATTATACGATTGGCTTGCAGCCGATCGTGACTGCAGTATGTTTTTTTACTCGAATTATACTGCTTTATTGGAATTACGAATCGAATCTTTTGTTAACTGTTTGTGACGTGTTACAGATCGCCTTCCGTGTTTTCTTGCAGGCGCGCGCGAAACTTTTCCGAATTCGTGATTCGGTCCGGAAAAGAGTAAGAACGGGGCCCTTAAACCTAGAATCACTGGCACCCACGACCCTTCTCTGGGTTGGCCGGACAAGGCCCGTTCGCCCCTTTTTTAACACGGTTTTCCACCGGGAAAAACGGTAATATTGGCGCCCAACGTTAAATGGTCGAATAATTTTTTTTTGTGGTCAATAATATTTTATTTTTGTTTTCTATTTGGTTTTGTTTCATTAAGGGTGTTGTCATATAAGAAGTACTGTGTCGTGTAGCGCTATCAGACTCAAGGAATCTGGGTGCTGGTATGGCAAACCTTACGGTCACAGTAACATTCTAGAAACCTTACCAGCGGAAATAATTAAATCGCCGACCGACTACATTGAATGATTGAATGATTTCGCTGTGGGTTTTCCAACCAGGGCGGAATGGAAGAATGGTTCAGTTATAAGTGAATTCGACACAGTTATATACACTGACGGTTCAAAGATGAACTGTGGTGTCGGAGCGGGAGTTTTCTCAGACACACACTATATCGCAAGGTCTTACCGCTTACCGGACTACGCCAGCGTCTTTCAGGCGGAGATACTGGGGATCCGGGAGGCCTGTCGGACTCTGCAGCAAGACGCTACGCCAACGCGGAATGTTGTAATCCTCTCTGACAGCCAAGGCGCAATCAAGGCCTTAGATTCGGCTACCACCTCCTCTAAACTCGTCGAACAGTGTCGAGAAGAGCTAGCCAACTTAGGAAGTCAAGCCAAAGTTACTCTGCTATGGGTCCCAGGCCACAGCAAGATAGAGGGTAACGAGCGGGCGGACGAATTAGCTAGGCAAGGTTCTGCTCTTCAGGGCCCTCTCGTAGAATCCGTTCAGGTCCCACTAGGGACTGTTAAGCGCCAAATATCCACCCACTTTCTCACAAACGCGAACTCCAGATGGAGAGGACTGACCAACTGCGTCATACAGACGAACTCCTGAGCAGGAGCCGCGTGGACGTCTCCAGAGTCACGTCAGTCAGCACGGGTCACTGGCCGATCGGCGACCACGCGGCCAGACTGGGTATTCCGTTTAACGTCAATTGCCGCAGTTGTGGGGATGCAAATAAGAGGGAAACTGTCATTCACCTTCTTTGCGAGTGTCCCGCCCTGGCTAGAGCCAGACTTCGCGCACTAGGCAAACCCTTCTTCAATAACCTCGATGAGATCTCGAAAAACAGGATAGAAGAACTGATTACCTTCTTGAACAGCTCCGGATGGATATGATAATCCATTCAAGCCCTAGGTCTCTGTAAAACTACACATATACTTCATCAGCCCTCAACGACCAGGTTAAACGAGTTGTGGTATCAAAACGGCGCATAACAGTCAGCAGGTGCGTTATTTTGACATAAATAAACTTTTTAGAACGAGTGGTATTGTATTGTATTGTATTGTAGTTATATTGGTTTTGTGTTAGTTTAAGTGATTAATTTTTATTCTTCCCTATCAAATCACGCTAACGGCTTGAGTATGCTCAAAATAAGAGTAGATCGACTGAGCCAAGAGGAGCTCACGTACGAATTAGCGATCCGGGGAATGCAGTCGGACACGGTCGACTCTATGAGGAAGGCATTGAGGGTGGCAATGCGGGCGGAAAGGGATGGGCAGACGTCCTTTTTATTGTCGGAATATCCCTTCGAATTTTCGGAAGACCCCGAAACAATTGCTAACAAATTGATTGAAATACAAGGCTTAATTACTAGCTTCGTGGGCGATAACAACTCAAGTGAGTACCTGAAGATCTACTCAAAAATTGCAAAGCGGGAGATATTTCTTCGGAGGAAGAAGAAGTAAGTCGGGTAACTGTAAGGGAAACTATTAGATCTTGTAAAGAGCAATCCATCTGCAAATGGGGTGTGAAGTTCACAGGTGAGAGCAATGCCTTGTGCTCTTTTTTAGAAAGAGTGGAAGAATTACGGTGTGCTCGTAACGTTTCGAAGCACAGTCTATACAAATCCTCAATTGACTTATTCGACGGAAAAGTTTTGATTTGGCTAAGGGCCAATCGAATGGTGCGAATGGTGGGACGAGTTGGTAGCGGAGCTGCGAGCCGAATTCTTACCCCCTGATTACGACGACCGTTTGATGGAAGAGATCAAGCGTCGCACCCAGGGGAAGAATGAATCCATTGGGGTGTACGTTGCGATAATGGAGAATCTCTTCAAGCGACAATCGATACCCTGCACTGAAACAGAAAAATTAAAGATCTTGAGGCGGAACATCACCCCGTATTTCCAGACGCAACTGGGGTTGACGGAAATAAAATCGATCAAACAATTAATCGATTTAGGTCGCACGCTGGAAACCCTTCGCCTATCGGTGGAGTCTTTTGTACCACCACAAGGACGCCGGGGCAATCTTTTGGAAACCGATTCGGCGTATGTGAAGGCTGATAGTACAGCTAAAAACCCGACAATCAAAAATCACGAGAAAAACAGAACGGGACAAAGGGAAAACGTAACTTTTACAAGTCCAACTTGCTACAATTGTAGGCGATCGGGACATTTGTCAAGGTATTGCACCGAAGAAAAGCGCTGTTTCGGTTGCGGCGAAATTGGTGTTTACCGAAGTAAATGCCCCGTATGCGCAGATGAGGGGAAAGTAAATAAAACCACCAACGTCGAACGGAATGAGCCCACTCCGGGAACTTCGGGGGCGGGAAACGGGGATCTTGCTCACTAAAAGGCGGTGAAGTGAGTACGAAAGGTGATTCCGCAACAACGACTCAAGTCGACTTCGCGTTGACATCTGTAGAGGGGATCCGAGGCCGCATTTAAGAGTGTTCGTTTTTGACGCAGAGTTCACGGGTTTATTGGACTCCGGGGCGTCAAGGACAATCGTGGGTAGTGTAGGCTTGAAGGATCTGCAAAATATGGGGGTCAGTGTGACGAAATCCAACACCGAATCGATTAAGGTAGCGAATGGAGTTCAATGTCGCATTGAAGGGTCCGTTTGGCTGCCGTTGAAAGTGGGTGAGAGGACGAGATGACTGGAATGTCTAGTGGTTCCACTCCTACCTCATACATTCATATTTACGGCAGATTTCTGGAAAACCTTCGGTCTGGTAGTAGACTTAAAGGAATACCAGTGGGTATTTTACGATCCGGTAAACGTCTCGTGTATCGAATTCCTTCACGCAAAGTCTAAACTCAGTGAGGGGCAATCACGGAGTCTGAATGCTGTCTTGAAGGAGGAATTTGCAAAGACGGGTGAAGGTTTGGGCAAGACGTCGGAGGTCGAGCACGTAATTATTACCAGCTCGGCCCCGATAAAACAAAGGTACTATCCGGTCTCGCCAGTCAGACAAAAAGACATTGACACAGAACTGGACAAAATGTTGGAGGAACGGATAGTCCAACCTTCAAAAAGCCCTTGGGCTTCGCCGATTCTCCTCATCAAGAAAAAGGATGGAACGTTCAGATTTTGCGTAGACTACCGAAAGGTGAACAAGGTATCGGAGAGAGATGCCTACCCATTGCCCTACGTCACGGCCACGTTGGACAAATTGCGTGATGCCAAATTCTTGTCCTCCCTAGACACCAAGTCGGCTTACTGGCAAGTTCCTGGCGGAATCTTCTCGACAGTATACCGCGTTCACCGTGCCCACTAGAGGTCTTTTTGAATTTCTGCGTATGCCTTTTGGGCTGCAGAACGCACCAGCCACCTGGCAATGACTAATCGACAGAGTACTCGGGGGCGATATGGGGCCATATGTTTTTGTTTACCTGGACGATATAATCATTGTAAATCAGACCTTCGAGAAACACTTACAGATTTTGAGAGAAGTGTTCCGACGGTTGACTGATGCGGTTTTACGGGTTTCTAGACCAAAAGTGCGAATTCTGTAGGTCAGAGCTGCGATATTTGGGTTATGTGGTGGACGAAACCGGACTCCATGTCGATCCAGACAAGGTTGAGTGTCTGTTAAGATTTCAAGCCCCAAGAAATGTGAAGGGAGTTAGGCAATTCTTGGGTATGGTTTCCTGGTACAGGCGTTTCATACCAGATTTCGCAAATTTGGTGGCACCTCTAACGTCGCTACTAAAGAAAAATCAAAAATTTATCTGGAGCATTGAGTGCGAGAGAGCGTTTTCGGAAGCGAAGGTGAAATTGTCCACAGCACCAATCTTGACATGCCCAAATTACGATCTACCATTCACTGTCCAAACAGACGCCTCAGATTTTGGTTTGGGAGCAGTGTTAACTCAAGAACAACAAACTGGAGAAAAGGTGATCTGTTATTTAAGTCGTTCCCTAACTAGTTCAGAGCGCAACTTTTCCACTACCGAAAAAGATTGTTTGGCGGTATTGTGGGCAGTTGAAAAACTGAGGCCCTATGTGGAAGGGACGCACTTTACAGTGGTAACAGACCACCACTCATTAGTATGGCTGCATAACTTAAAAGACCCAAAAGAATGCAGAGGCTTTGGCGAAGGTTAGGAGAGATATAACTGACCGATTTAAGGCGGCAACAGAACAAACTAAGAGTAAATACAATTTACGCAAGCGGGACGTACACTTTTTACCAAAAGACCTAGTGTGGAGGACAAATCATGTCTTATCAGACGCCTCCAAATTTTTTTCCGCGAGGTTGGCTCCAAAATATATTGGTCCTTTTGAAGTGTTGAGGAAAGTGTCTCCTTGGACGTATGAGTTGAAAGGAAACGATGGGAAACCCGGGGGAATATGGCACGTGAAGGATTTAAAGCAGTATACTTGACGGGAAATAGGATAAAATTAGATAAGATTTGAGGAAAAGAGATAAGTTTCTCATAAGAGTCTTAAGGGGAGTGGTAATTTGGGGTAAATAACTGATAATGTGAATTAAGAAAAAAAAAATAAATCGAAGAAAATGAATCTTACGTAATCACCCTTGAAGCACACGAGCATCCGGATATGTTAAAAAAAAAAAAAAGAATTAATCATATATCTTGTTCATGAGTGACACTTATTCGACCAAAAAAATCCCTTACCATTATCGTTTACGAAGCCGGAATTAAATGAAGAATTTAGGAAATTCTCCTAAGGCAGGGGGGGAATGTTACGGTCACATTCGTTCCCGTTCAAGCTGAAAGGAAGAGAAGAATAAAAATTAAATATAAATCAAGTAATGTAGAAATGCAGAGAGAAATCACTGATAACTTACCTGCTGAGCCAGGGCATTCCTTGCGAAGCAGCTTCATCTTTTCGATATCTAAAAAGATTCCAAAAGGGAATTAGTTAAAGCATTATTTGGTAAAACATAACTTCGGTAAAACGGAAGAGGAGCTGGAAGATGGTTATAAAACGTAGGATTAGGGATTATTAGCACTAGGATTATTTAGGATTTAGGATTAAGTGAATTGATATGATATGTAGGAATTATTAGGATTATTTAGGATTTAGGATTAAGTGAATTGATATGGTATGTAGGAATTATTAGGATTAGTTAGGATAGTTTAATTTAGGATAGAATAATGGGAGAAGTCACGAATACAAAACAAAACAACACGACGTAAACAAACACATCACATCACATCACTCAACACGAAATCACGTCACGCAAAATGTAAACAAAACTTCACAAACGTAAACATTGACACCTACACTTCATCGAAGACGGAGAAATGTCAGATTTGATTTTGCGATGCGAACATGGCGGACTTACACGGCGAGAATGGCAAGTCGATAAGACAGTCAGCAAGGTTTGGGTCCATGATAAAAAGTCAGATGGTGAATATTAAGTGGATACCGAATCAACCGAGATAAAAGCTAATGAAGTACGAGAAGTTATTAAACTTAAGCGAATGACCTGAAGAAAACGTTCGTTGACCCAGGAAAACGGGGATTTACCGATGTAAAAAGCTGACTCGAGGTTTCGCGGGAAGTGCAGCACCCGAAAACGGTCTCTTGGTTTTTGATAGTGAAACGAGTCATAGTGAGAATGCGGAATTGTTTTAAAACTCGGAGGATCCGACATAAAGATAATACGGAATTGATTTAAAATCGGTGGATCATATATAAGGAGTTGGAGGCGGATTTCGAATACGAGAGGAAGAACGCACGGAATTTTTAAATAAAGATAATACGGAATTGTTTTAAAATCGGTGGGTCATATATAAAGAGTTGGAGGCGGATTTCGAATACGAGAGGAAGAACGCACGGAATTATCAACTTTTCAACGGAGGAGACTCGATGACGACCAGAGAGTGCATCTAAGGAGTGCTACGTGAACGAGACACCGCGGGACAACGCACCAGCGGCGCCCTAGATGTAAATGAGAGAGTAGGAATCTTAGCTAGCAGTCAAGTAAAGTAGGATTTTTTCGTTAGCGTAACTTTACATATATGCGTGATATTAGATCTTTTTTTTTACTCGAATTATACTGCTTTATTGGAATTACGAATCGAATCTTTTGTTAACTGTTTGTGACGTGTTACAGATCGCCTTCCGTGTTTTCTTGCAGGCGCGCGCGAAACTTTTCCGAATTCGTGATTCGGTCCGGAAAAGAGTAAGAACGAGGCCCTTAAACCTAGAATCACTGGCGCCCACGACCCTTCTCTGGGTTGGCCGGACAAGGCCCGTTCGCCCCTTTTGTATAGGGGTTTTTAATACGGTTTTCCACCGGAAAAAACGGTAATAACAGTTCAAACACTTTTTCCCAATGGCTGGGTATGTCTTTTTGTCGTGCCTTTTCTGCGAACCGCACCACTCACACTTACCCGCTGTGTTCGTGTTAATACCCCACCAAAATGGGGCCGTTCGCCCAGGCTTAGCTCAATCGAGGACGGGCGGGTAACGGGGACAACTTCTCAACACAATTCTCCTTTAGGGCGCCACTCAATCGTTTGATACGAGGACAATTGAGAAACCTCACACGCAGAAAAAAACAACCACAATGTTCATTATAAATTAAATGTATATTTAAAAAAAACGCACCAGGATTAACTCGGTTTGATTAATTACTTATAGAACAAACTTAAAGGAGAAAACAAGTAATAAAAATGACCTTGAGCCGAAGGGGCGCCACCGCGAGACACCCTATAACGATATAATTACTCAAATAAGGGGCCACCTAAAAGAGAGGAGGAACCGACAAGGATACTTAGCTTCTTTCTTTATAGTCGCGCGCTCAACTCCGCCGTATTCTCCACTTATGCAGGGCCCGGTCGTAGACTTCAGACGCTCCTTCCTCTGGCAGCGGAGTTCCTTTTTGTTCCTCGTCGTCAACTTAGCTCACTTTTCCACTCTCTGATGACGAACCGTTTTCCCACCGACGTCACTCTTCAACCGTCGACAAAACCAAAAAAAGAGGCCCGCCGAGATGGCGTTCGGCCCTTATATACCCCAGCCCCAGTACAGGTTCGGCAGACTTCGTGTTCCGTTGCCATTAATTCCTCTTTCCAGCATGGAAAACTGAACTGTCAGACCTCGGACGATGACAGTTCACAAATGCTGGAGTTGTAGGTTGTTCGAGTCTGCCCCGGGAGTTTTCACACGGTTTTCCCCGTACGTCTTATTCAGTGCGCTGTGTAATTTACTTAAGCGTGCGAGGATTAGCCTTCCGATGCTTTTGTAGTTGTTCGAACCGATCCTCCCCGTTCGGACACGCTTCTTGTCCAACCCCAGGCTCCGGAATTCACCTACAGAGCCTGATCGGTAAGGACGACCGGATGCTTCTTCTGCGGGGATGCTGTTGTCTGCTACACGTCCTTTGGCCGTTAGGGATAGACAGCGGAGTTGGAGAGATGGGGCACCACATCGCCCGAACGAACGCGTCGCCTATAGCCTCAACAGATTTCCTCCTCCCCCCCCAGGCTCCGCCCAACGACAGCCCTAGTAGGCTCGTGGAGATAGAGGGTCTCCTTCCCATGACCATCGAAACTGAGACCCTTCGGCGTCAGGTATTACATGAATTATACATGATTTAAAAATATTAAAAATACATTTTCCTTTTCTTTAGGTTCTTAAGGAATATATATGATGGAACCGTCCCGTTTGCGTCGTGTGCCATTTTGGCTGCTCCGTAGACATCGCCTCCTCGGCTCTTGATTCCCTCCTTCTGCCTCATGACTTGAACCTGGAAAAGGAAACGGATCTATAGCATCTCCTGTTAGGACACAAAATAGCACATAACAGTGTTCTTGTTCGTTTTTTTCTTCACGTATACTCTGCATACCGTTGATGGCGATGAGAGCTCTTGTTGTTGCTTCCTCACAGCATGGTGTTGTCTTACTTCCGTCACTGCTTTTTCCAGAGTTAGGTCCGTGACCAGTTGTAGTTTTAAAAAAAAAAAAATATGCCAAACTATTGTAAATTGCCTCCACTTGATTATACCTCCAACCATTTTTCATATACTTTAAAATGTTCATCAAAATTTGCAAATCTAAACCGATAATTCTAACACAATTAAAGCAAAGGAGAATTTGATTGTAGGTATATACATATAATATGGTCGACAAGGGTTGAAGGGTGTGGAAGTGTGGGGAGGGGGGGGAAACAATGAGTCCAAAACGCTTGAAAGCCGGGATTGAAACATTCTAAAATCCATATCTCCTGAACGATTGATGCCACAAGATTGAAACTTCGTGGTTGTCCTTAGAGATACTTCAAAATTAGATAAGGGCTTCAATTTGAAAGTGCGGGGGGGGGGGGGGGGGTGGGTGAAAAAATTTGGATTACAATATCTTCCGAACCAATTATACCAGGAAGATAAAATTTAGTTTCTGTGTATGGGATCACAAGAGGAGCCTACTGAAAGTAAACTTTTTGAGGGGGGAGGTGGAGCACGAAAGTGGGGGGATAGCAATTTCTCAAAAAATTTCATTTTTATATCTCAGAAACCGTAACAAATATGATCATGAAAATTTTACAGGAGTTGGGGTCGGTAAACCTCTAGTAAGGAAAAAAATGTTAGGGGTGGGGGTGTAGGGGGTGATGGTGAAAAAGAGTAGAAAGGAAAAAAATTCTGATTTTTATATCTCGAAAACCGTAATGAATAGAAAGCTAAACATTTAGGATTATACAGGGTGTCTGGCACTCCGTGTGCCACCTTGTTCCTTGATATATTTGGAGAAAAAAATTGTTCTACAGGGTGGGTCAATTTTCAATATTTGTGGAGATACAGGGTGGTTAAGAAAAGTGTTTTTGACCGGTACCCTCACTCACTTAAAACGTTAAATCTTGAAAACGAATAATCACAAGACAAAGTGTTATAACTCGTTTTTTAGGCAATCGAATTACCTTTCATTTGAAGTAACAGTCTAAATTGTAACTGCACCCAATCTTGAGATATTTACTCGAAAACAAAAATTTTTGCTGCATCAACCCTTAAAATTCAGTGATCAATGTAGTTTTTCTCAGAAAACCCCATTATAAAAATGTCATTTTAATTTAATTTTTTTATGAGCCGTATTATTACCTACAAAAGCTGCATACATATGTATGAGTTACGATTAACATTTTGGAAGTAACAGGTAAAAATACATATCGCATAAAAATTAAATATTTAAAAGTCAGTGCCATAAAGTGGACCTCGTTTACAAACCTGTTTAATTTGTCGGTAGTACAACAGTATTTTTATTGCACATTTATTACTATTTAAAGTATAAAGGAAAACATACTGCAGTCACGATCGACTGCAAGCCAATCGTATAATACTCTAGATGAATACTGAACTCCGATTTATATTGTAGTTGGGGATAAAGTAGAATTACGTGTGTGCATGTTGTATGTCCTTTATTAAGGACTGCTATTAGATTGTTACTCAAAACTAAAAAACAATATTCAGTGTTTAACTTCATACCTTTGAACTGGGTAAGTCATCGAAAAAAAATGTCCTTTTTAAAGGACTTTCACATGGGAGGTGTAGGAAGGACTCACTCGATTTCTTACATATTTATCCTTTTCCTTGGAACCATTCAAAAATTAACGAGTACAAAATTTCAAATTCGTAGCATGAAGCGTTCAAAAGTTATCGGAAAATATTGTTGAACACGTGTTTTAAGGATATGTTGTATGGCAGCTACCAGAAGGAGTAAAAGGATTTCGCTGATTAGTAAACCCGAAATTTGTTTTTACTCAAAACTAATTTGTACAAAATTTCCAATTCATAGCTAAAAGATTACTTGAGTTATAGTGAGTTTCGTAAATTAAGTGAATACATTTTGACAGGATATTTGTATGGCAGCTACACGAAGGACTAACAGCATTTCCTTTATAATCATATAATTAGCTCAAACTATTGAAAAAGTAACACATACAAAATTTCAATGTCGTAGCTTAAACCCTTCTAAAGTTATCGACCAATATTCTTGAACACGTGTCTTAAGGACATTTTGTATGGCAGCTACCAGAAGGAGTAAAAGGATTTCGCTGATTAGTAAACCCAAAATTTGTTTTTACTCAAAACTAATTTGTACAAAATTTCCAATTCATAGCTAAAAGATTACTTGAGTTATAGTGAGTTTCGTAAATTAAGTGAATTCATTTTGGCAGGATATTTGTATGGCAGCTACACGAAGGATTAACAGGATTTTCTTCATAATCATATACTTAGTTCCAACTATTGGAAAAATAACACATACAAAATTTCAAAGTCGTAGCTTAAACCCTTCTGAAGTTATCGACTAATATTCTTGAACACGTGTTTTAAGGACATTTTGTATGGCAGCTACCAGAAGGAGTAAAAGGATTTCGTTGATTAGTAAACTCGAACTTTCTTTTCACTCAAAACTAATTTGTGCAAAATTCCGAATTCGTAGCTAAAAGATTACTTGAGTTATAGTGAGTTTCGTAAATTAAGTGAATACATTTTGACAGGATATTTGTATGACAGCTACACGAAGGACTAACAGGATTTTCTTCATAATCATATATTTAGTTCCAACTATTGGAAAAATAACACATGCAAAATTTCAATGTCGTAGCTTAAACCCTTCTGAAGTTATTGACCGATATTCTTGAACACGTGTTTTAAGGACATTTTGTATGGCAGCTACCCGAAGGAGTAGGACGATTTTGCCCGTTAACGAACTTAGCCTTACAAATTCAACCAAACATCCAGATTCAAAATTTCAAGATCCTAGGTGAAGGCGTTCTTGAGTTATCGTGTTCACGGATAGACGGACGGACGGACAGACGGACGGACGGACGGGCGGACGGACGGACGGACGGATGGACGGACGGACGGACGGACGGACGGACGGACGGACGGACGGACGGACGGACGGACGTCAGGCGGATTTGAGGTTTTTGGCCACAAATAAACAAAAAATAATATATAACTTTTTTTCGTCCGAGGCTTGGTTCTATGCGTTACAAACTTTTGGGCTGGATTAAACTTATAATACTCTATATGATTTCATGTAGAGTATAAACAATGAAATGTAAGTGAGTTTCAACATAATTGATGCTTTTACCTGGACGTGGTAGGTACTACTGGATGCGGTACTATGCCTTTTTTAATAGGGTGTCTTACAAAATAAAAAGCCTATAAAAGCAAAACTACCTTCATATTTTTATCAGTTTTAGTTACGTTGCTAAGAGAACAAGGTGTCAGTAGAATTTAAAAAAATTATTTCAAAATGCAATGTTTTGCAATTGGCTACTTGAACGACAAATAGATGACGACAATTTTTTCAACAATATTCTGTGGATGGATGAGTCCCAATTTACCAGAGACGGTATCACAAACTTCCACAACCTACATACGTGTGCTGAGAGCAATCCACACAAGAAGAGCGGCATTATTTCAGCACAGATTCAGAGTCAATTTATGGGCAGGTGTGATTGGTGACGATTTATTTGGACTTATTAGGCTTCCGCGTACTCTAAATAGCTCCAATTACTTACAGTTTTTATCAAATGATCTACAGGACTTGTTGGATGATATTCCACTGGTTTGATTGGCTTCCATGTTTTACCAAGACGATGGTGCTCCTGCTCATTACGGCCGACAGATCACAGATTGGTTAAATTCCAATTATAGCAATCGCTGGATCGGTAGAAATGGACCGATACACTGGCCTGCAAGATCTCCTGATCTTACTGTTATGGATTTCTTTGTATGGGGACGGATGAAGGACCTTGTCTACGCAACGCCAGTGGAAACATTGGAAGATCTAAATATCAGGATCGATGCGGCAGCAATGGAAGTAAGGCAGCAGTTGAGGAATATGAATACCAAGAGAACACTCGCCAAACGAGCTTTAGCGTGCATTCAAAATGAAGGTGGTCATTTTGAACATTTATTATAATAAAAATATTTGAAATAAAAACCATTATTAAATTCTTTCAATTCAAGCAAGTAGCGATATGTATTTTTACCTATTACTTCCAAAATGTTAATCGTAACTCATACATATGTATGCAGCTTTTGTAGGTAATAATACGGCTCATAAAAAAATAAAATTAAAATGACATTTTTATAATGGGGTTCTCTGAGAAAAACTACATTGATCACTGAATTTTAAGGGTTCACGTAGCAAAAATTTGTGTTTTTGAGTAAATATCTCAAGATTGCGTGCAGTTACAGTTTAGACTGTTACATCAAATGAAAGGTAATTCGATTGCCTAAAAAACGAGTTATAACACTTTGCCCATTGATTATTCATGTTCAAGATTTAACGTTTTAAGCGAGTGGGGTACCGGTCAAAAACACTTTTCTTAACCACCCTGTATCTCCACTAATATTGAAAATTGACCCACCCTGTAGAACAATTTTTTTCTGCAAATATGTCAAGGAATAACCACTTACAAAGTGGCACATGGAGTGCCAAACAGCCTGTATAGAGACATCCTAGAAAAATAAAACGTTTCATAGGATTAGCAAGGTACGGGGTGAGGAGTGGTATTTTATTTCTCAGAAACGGCTTATGCTAGAAAGTTGAAACTTAGTACGTATATGTAGATGTGCAATTAGAGTAACTGAAGCAAAAAAAAAATTTAAATTTTTATTGGCGTTCAGAGGTTGAGTAAAAAATATGTCCGTAAATCCACATTTTCACGAATTTCGGTAAAACTTTTAGACATGTCGAGCTATTAAAGCAATTTAATAAAAGCTCTCCCCTGAAAGTACTGTAGTTAAGAACCTAGATCTGATTCATAGTGACATCAGGTGCGTAAAATCACTGGCTGATAGTTGCGACAAATCATTACACATTATGACAACCTGCTTAAGTAGTTCTCACAATAAAGATACATATGCGCTGGCTGCAAACATGGAGACGTAGAGTGACTGTAGTTCTCTTCGTTCTACAGGACGTGTGCATACGGAGAATATTAAGACTCCACTTGCACTGAAAAAAACGTCGAAGACGAACTCAAAAAAGAAATCAAAAAAGAATGTCGACAATAACCCCTCGGAAGTAATTAATGCGCTTGAGCATTCGGATGAATTTCCAGTTGCCATTTCACAACAGGATAATGCTGAGACATTTCGCGCCTTGAGCTCTCAATGCATTTTGAAGGCTGTCGAAAGATCAAAAGTACTTTTTGTATCGCGGTTGGACCCGAACACAACTGAAGCGGAAGTCCTGACTAATATTGGAATCATTCTGAACTCTCTTGCAAAAAACTTGTTCCAGTGGCTCGCATCGATGTATCACGCGTGGCTTCCTTTAGAGTTATCCTGCCGTAGTCTGTCTTTGTCATAAATTCAGAATGTTGGCCAAACTTCGCAATCGTGTGAGAGGTCATACCACGACAACGAAATGGTCAGCGTACGCCTTATCCAAAAAACTTGGAAGTATCTCGATGTACTCAAACGTAGGGGGTTGCGTTCGAAAACGAGTCAACTGTACATCTCCGCAGCCGCATCATGCTTTGACGTAATTTGCATTACCAAAACCTGGCTTTGTAGTAATTTTAAAGATGCCAAACTCTTCGATCCTAGCTACCAAGTCTTTCGTCGTGACCGACATGCAAATCTTCAAGATGCACCAGTTGGTGGAGGTGTGCTTCATCAAAGTGTAATATTAGCAACAGTGATTACCACTACATGACTAAGTTTCCGCAGACCTCATTAGACATGAAAGACCTCAATATTGACGGGGCCACTTTCTTAAGGTTCATCTCGGACATTAATGATAATTTTGGGGTTGGTCCAGATGGTGAGCCGGCTATCGTATTGAAACGTTGTGGCGCTTCATTAATGACACCTTTGCGATACCTATTCAATACCTCCGTTATTTCCGGTGTGTTCCCTAACATTTGGAAATTTTCCACAATTAGACCACTTTGGAAGAAGGGCAAGAGGACAGATATACAGAATTATCGACCTATTGCCAACCTAGCCTGTATATCTAAACTCTTTGAATCGATTGTCTGTGAAGTTTTGAAATTTCATAGCAAATCAGTTATTGTACCTTTTCAACATGGATTTATCAAAGGCAGATCTACACCGACAAATTTGATGTAATAGTCAAATTTCTCCATTCCAGTAATCGAAGCGGGTCATCAAGTAGATTGTATTTATACCGTCTTTAGTAAGGCGTAGTGGACGTTTACTTTAATTCATCTTTTACTTTCGACGATCATATTAATTATATTGTGAATAAAGCGAACTCCATCTGGGGCTCACGTCACAAAGTCGTTATATTGTGCTTTTGTTCTATCAATTCTGGAATATGCGTGCCAGGTATGGACTCCATATTATGAGGTCCATAAGAGTAGAATTGAATCAATGCAGAAAAGATTTTTGAGGTTTGCACTTAAGGGGTTACCCTGGCTTGACTCTCAAAATCTTCCTCCCTATTCTGAACGTCTTAATCTTCTCTGTCTTGAATCGCTTCATAACAGAAGGAAAGTTCTCGGGACTGTTTTCGCATTTAACATTATCACTGGAGGAATTGATGCCCCTATATTGTTACAAGAAATTTCTTTCCGTATTCCGGGTCGTACTTTGAGAGACTATACACTACTAAACATTTCATATCATCAGACTAATTATGGGCAACATGAACCGATCACATCCATTTCGCGTCTTGTTAACCGTTTTTGAGCGCGACACAGCTGAAGTCAGCTTTAAATACAATAATTAAATAATATGTTTAAATATTCTATGTAATTGTTATATTTAATGGTCGCTTTTATTTGTTTTAAAAACTGTAATGAACTTTAAGTAATCAGGTCTTGATGAAACTGAAATAAATAATAATTTAACTTCTGCGGGCTATTTACATATAAGCGCCAAGAAACATTCTTTAAAATTTTTCGATATCCAACCCCTAAGGGGGTGTAAAGTGGTATATTGTGATTTGGAATTCACTTTTACTTCTATAAGTTTAAAACACCGATTTAAGTAT
The DNA here is from genome assembly GCA_951812415.1 of Beris morrisii. NCBI lineage: Eukaryota > Metazoa > Arthropoda > Insecta > Diptera > Stratiomyidae > Beris > Beris morrisii. The sequence goes on along the minus strand of OX638311.1, from coordinate 83,430,602 downwards.
TTTTCACTATTAAGCCCCCTGGGGGTATTGTTCAAATTTTCATTGATTCCGAAAATCTCTTAGGTTTAATGTGTTCGAATTCGCTTTTACTTCTATGGAATATTCTATTGATAAAAAAATACGTAAGTAAATAAAAAAAAATCTGCCAACAGTCTGGGCGCAACTTTATTATTTTCGGGCAGAAGTCCGGAACGCGTTTAATTCTGAGACGCGGTGTATGTTACTATGTGACTGAAAATCTAAAAAAGGTTCGGGAAGCGGTTAGAATGGGGTCACACTAGAATACTTAAACGCCGCTGTCACATATAACATATGAATTACATAATTGGGTCATACTCCGGGAAGAGGTCTAAGTCATAGTATATCAGTTAATACGCGATTAGGAGGTTTTTGGCCATTACATGAAATCGGAAATGCATTTGTAAGCGATTATATAAAAAGTCTGTGGAAGTGAAAACCAGTCTGATATCTCATCAATCCTAAGAAATATGTCAAAAGCCTTACGTCCTATTGAAGTTCAATATCCAAAAATACTGAAATCAACTTTTTGACAATTATGTTCGAAGAATTAGGAAGTAAAAATTAATTTGATATCTCATTAGAACTAAGAAATATGTAGGAATTTGTGAAAACATATGCAACCCCCTTGCACCCACTTTGGGGTTGAATATCCAAAAATCCTGAAATAGGTTTTTAGATATAAAGGATGTTTGGCACTCCGTGTGCCACCTTGTAAGGAGTTATTCCTTGATATATTTGAAGAAAAAAATTGTTCTACAGGGTGGGTCAATTTTCAATATTAGTGGAGATACAGGGTGGTTAAGAAAAGTGTTTTTGACCGGTACCCTCACTCACTTAAAACGTTATATCTTGAAAACGAATAATCACAAGGCAAAGTATTATAACTCGTTTTTTAGGCAATCGAATTACCTTTCATTTGATGTAACAGTCTAAACTGTAACTGCACCCAATCTTGAGATATTTACTCGAAAACACAAATTTTTGCTACGTCAACCCTTAAAATTCAGTGATCAATGTAGTTTTTCTCAGAAAACCCCATTATAAAAATGTCATTTTAATTTAATTTTTTTATGAGCCGTATTATTACCTACAAAAGCTGCATACATATGTATGAGTTACGATTAACATTTTGGAAGTAACAGGTAAAAATACATATCGCATAAAAATTAAATATTTAAAAGTCAGTGCCATAAAGTGGACCACGTTTAAAAACCTGTTTAATTTGTCGGTAGTACTACAGTATTTTTATTGCACATTTATTACTATTTAAAGTATGAAGGAAAACAATGAAATGTAAGTGGGTTTCAACATAATTGATGCATTTATCTGAACGTGGTAGGTACTTCTGGATGCGGTACTATGAATTTTTCAATAGGGTGTCTTACAAAATAAAAAGCCTATAGAAGCAAAACTACCTTCATATTTTTCTCAGTTTTAGTTACGTTGCTAAGAGAAGAAGGTGTCAGTAGAATTTAAAAAATTATTTCAAAATGCCTGAGTACTCCAATGAAGAATATGCTGACATGATGTTAATTTATGGAGAGTGTGACCAAAATGCTTTACCACCAGAGACATCCTCATCGACGGACACCTAGCAGGAAAGTATTTCAAGACGTTTACAGGAGAATTAGGGAAACTGGCAGCGTTAGAACAAGGAGAGTAAATGCAAATCCTGCTCCTATAATCGCTGTTCAGATTGATGAAAGAATACTGCAAGCAGTGCAAAAAGATCCATCGATCAGTATCCGACGCTTGGCATTTATTTATTTATTTATTTGAAAAGGAAAATGTACAGAATAGAAATACTCCAATAACACATTTAGCCGAGAACAAACAAAAATGAGAATGAAAATGAATGTAACTAATGAAAGATGAAATGAATATACGAATACAAAGTAATAGTGGATAGCAAAATTTAATAAATTAAAAATATAGATTTTAAGTAAATTTTAAAGGAGCGCAAAGAATGACTATGAAAACTAAGGCAAACGAAGAAACGTGGAATTAAAATATGAATTTAGTGACGCGTATGGTACAATGAAGGTATTTTGAGATCTGGAACGAAGATTATTATCTCTAAATCTAAGCTCAGCATAGAGATTGGAGTTGAAAACAAATATGACTTTATACAAAAAAAATATGTATAAATAAGATCTTCTGTCCTTAATAGGTGAAAGACCAAGTAGGTGCAACCTCATGTCATACGGGGCATCTACAAAATTGAGTCTACGATAGAGAGATCTAGTGAAACGTCTCTGCACCGCAGTTTATCATATCTACTTGGAAGGTTTGGAGTATTTTAAAAGTAGAACGCTTCCTTGCCTACCATCACACACCAGTACAGGAGCTGCTACCCATTGATTTCCCCAAATGGATGGAGATTTGCAATTGGCTCCTTGAACGACAAATAGATGACGACAATTTTTTCAACAATATTCTGTGGACGGATGAGTCCCAATTTACCCGAGACGGTATCACAAACTTCCACAACCTACATACGTGGGCTGAGAGCAATCCACACACAAGAAGAGCGGCATCATTTCAGCACAGATTCAGCGTGAATTTATGGCCAGGTGTGATTGGTGACGATTTACTTGGACCTATTAGGCTTCCGCGTACTCTAAATAGCTCCAATTACTTACAGTTTTTATCAAATGATCTACAGGACTTGTTGGATGATATTCCACTGGTACGATTGGCTTCCATGTTTTACCAAGACGATGGTGCTCCTGCTCATTACGGCCGACAGATCACAGATTGGTTAAATTCCAATTATAGCAATCGCTGGATTTTGTAGAAATGGACCGATACACTGGCCTGCAAGATCTCCTGATCTTACTATTAGGGATTTCTTTGTATGGAGACGGATGAAGGACCTTGTCTACGCAACGCCAGTAGAAACATTGGAAGATCTAAATATCAGGATCGATGCGGCAGCAATAGAAGTAAGGCAGCAGTTGAGGAATATGAATACCAAGAGAACACTCGCCAAACGAGCTTTAGCGTGCATTCAAAATGAAGGTGGCCATTTTGAACATTTATTATAATAAAAATATTTGAAATAAAAACCATTATTAAATTCTTTCAATTCAAGCACATGCACTGATTTTTTAAATATTTAATTTTTATGCGATATGTATTTTTACCTATTACTTCCAAAATGTTAATCGTAACTCATACATATGTATACAGCTTTTGTAGGTAATAATACGGCTCATAAGAAAATAAAATTAAAATGACATTTTTATAATGGGGTTTTCTGAGAAAAACTACATTGATCACTGAATTTTAAGGGTTCACGTAGCACAAATTTGTGTTTTCGAGTAAATATCTCAAGATTGGGGGCAGTTACAATTTAGACTGTTACATCAAATGAAAGGTAATTCGATTGCCTAAATAACGAGTTATAACACTTTGCCTTGTGATTATTCATTTTCAAGATATAACGTTTTAAGTGAGTGAGGGTACCGGTCAAAAACACTTTTCTTAGCCACCCTGTATCTCCACTAATATTGAAAATTGACCCACTCTGCAGAACAATTTTTTTCTCCAAATATTGTTACGCCGTAATTTTGATCGTCATCCTGAAAAGAAGAGAATTGTTCGGTAAATAAAAGTGTATCATGTTTTTAGAGAAAGATAAGCCAACTTACCAACTACTTCATCGCGTGCTCCTTGTGATTGCACCTCTGCGCACGTATTGACCTTCAGTCTCACCTAAAAAGAAACAACACCAAAATGAAATTAATGAAATAATTTATCAGTCGTACAAGCATGGAAGTCGAGCTCAACTCGAAAACAAAACAATAGAAAACTTGCATTTGTTAGTAATGTTTAATACGAAGAATATATCATAGAATTAGAGTTAGGTTAACAAATAGGAATAGAAATTTAAAATGAATTAGTGAGATTCGATTTAGTTAGGATAAGGAACGAGAATTAAGTTAGTAACATTAGGGTAGGTTTAGGAACAAAACTTTAACAAGAATTCAACAATAAGTGGGAATTAACAAACAAATACATCACATCACATCACATCACATTATAACACCACAGACGTAAACAAATACATCACTTAGGACACTCAACACAAAATCACATCACTGAAAACGTAAACAAAACTTCACAAACGTAAACGTAAGACGGAGAAATGTCATATTTGACTTTGCGATGCAAACATGGCGGACTTATACTGCGAGAATTGCAAGTCGATAAGACAGAAAGAAGAACGATCGTCGGGAATACATCGAGGGACTCCGCACCAGAGGCGCCCTAGTATTAAGCGTAGGAGTCAGGTAGTTCAGGGTATTAACTGTATGCGAGGTATTTAGAGCCAATAAAATTTAATTTTATAATTTAACCTTTGGAACAAAAGTTCAAATCGTTTAGTATCATTAAGTGTTCTCATCAAGTTTGTGACGTGTTACAGCTCGCCTTCCGTTGTTTTCTTTGTAGTTACGCGCGAAACTTTTCCCGAATTAGTGATTCGGTCGGGGAAAGATTAAGAACGGAGCCCTTAAACCAAGGAATCACTGGCGCCCACGACCCTTCTCTGGGTTGGCCGGACAAGGCCCGTTCGCCCTCTTAGTGCTGGGGTTTTAAAACGGTTCTCCATGGGGAAAAACCGTAACATTTGGCGCCCAACGTATTTTGGTGGCAATTAATTGTTCATATTTTCATGTTTCTTTTTTTGTCGGAAAACTTAAGTTTAGTGAAGAAGTGCTAGTGTGATTTCACAAGGAAAGTGCAAATTTATATATGGAGAGTGGTTGGTAAGAATTTGATTTTGGAATTTCGCGATATATATTTTTTTTTTATAATAGTAATATATATATTATTTTTTTTAAATACCGTTAGATAGAGGCAAATTACAGTACAGTCCAAGTACTGCAAGCAAATCTTCTGCAAACTTGAATGGGTATTGCGGGAACAAAATTGAATCATCGGACTCCTTCTCCGCACGTAGTGCTGCTCTGAGTGATTTCCTCATTTCATCCACTTTGTCACAGAAATTGAAGACCTGTTGGGTGAATTCAATGGGGTGGAATCATCCGGGGAATATAAAAAAATTTGGACGAAAATTCAATTTTGTTTGAGACGTCTGGAAGGTGCGAAACCGTCAAAAGAGGAAGTTTCACAGAAAATGAAGGCGAAATCGTCTATTTTGTTGCAGTTGGGAACTCTATATGAGAAGACAGGGCAAGTTTCTTCCGAAGAGGAAGATGAAGAAGCGTACAACGCTTCGACCCCAGCACAACAAATCGCCGCGACAAAAGTAAGCGTGGCGAAATGGGATCTGAAATTCTCGGGCGAGAAAGGATCAATTTCGTCATTTCTTGAAAGGGTGGAAGAATTGAGAGGGGCAAGAGGTATTTCAAAGGCAGTTTTGTTTCGTTCAGCAATTGACCTGTTCGAAGGGAAAGGTCTTGTGTGGTTGAGAGCCAACAAGGCGAAGTGTAAAAATTGGGATGACTTGGTTACCGATCTGCGTGCCAAATTTCTCCCTCCCGATTACGACGACGGCTGATGGACGAAATTCGGAAACGGACACAAGGAAGGGATGAGTCCATTGGGGTTTATGTGGCCGTGGTAGAAAGTCTTTATAGTCGTCTTTCGGCGACCTTTTCGGAGGCAGACAAATTGAAGGTTCTCCAAAGAAATATAAGCCCATTCTACCAACATCAACTTGGATTGACGAAGATAGAATCGATCGGGGAATTGATTAAGTTGGGAAGATCTTTGGAGGCCACCAGGCTTTCGGTGGAAGCATTGCAGCCTCCCCCTGGTCGCCGTACAAGTACCTTATTGGAACCAGATTTAGCCTACGTCGACTCGGAAGAACGTAATGTACCGAAGGTACATAGTTCCGAAGCTATTGGAAATCTGCGAGGGTCTGTGCCGTGGCAGATCAAATGCTATAACTGCAAGGCTCTGGGACACGTGTCACGAGAATGCGAGGAGCCACGGAAATGTTTTGGATGTGGGAAAGTGGGAGTGTTGCGAGTTAATTGTCCTGTTTGCAGCCCGAACCCGAATCAAGGGAATGGAAGGCAGGAACCGAAAACCGCAACAACCGATTCGGGAAACGCGAGTCGTGCTCACTAATTAGCGGCAAAGTGAGCACGAATGTCGAGACTATACCGCCTATTAGCTTCGCATTGACTCCAAAAGAGGGTGATATACGGCCGCATTTGAAGGTGACCGTCTTTGGTGCAGAATTCATTGGGTTATTGGATTCGGGGGCATCACGCACCAGGAACAGGGGGTCATATTGAGTTCGACCAAATCCCCATGTGTTATGTTGGCTAACGGGGATGAGTGTGCGGTGGATGGAGTGGTTTGGCTGCCAATTCAAGTGGACGATCGTACACGATGGATGGAATGTTTAGTCGTCCAAAGACTTCCCCACTCACTCATTCTTGGCTCAGATTTTTGGGTGCAATTCGGGTTAGTTGTCGATCTCAGTCGAGAATATTGGGATTTTGCCGAGCAGCCGAGTCTAGCAACGATCGAATGTCTGCATCTAAAGACGAAATTGAATGGGGATGAGGGAGATCGGCTGGAGAAACTACTGGAGGAGGAATTCGCGGAAATGGGTGATGGTCTGGGTCGTACCTCAGAGGTGGAACACACCATAATAACGATATCACCTCCGATAAAACAGCGTTATTACCCAGTATCACCTGCTGTACAGAAGCATATCGACCAAGAGCTGAAGGATATGTTGAGGGAGGAAGTAATCCAACCATCTAAAAGCGCTTGGGCCTCGCCTATCTTACTGATTAAAAAGAAGGATGGGAAGTATCGGTTCTGCGTAGACTTTCGGAAAGTTAACAAGGTGTCAGAACGAGATGCGTACCCGATTCCGTACGTTTCTGCCACTCTCGACAAATTGCGGGATGCGAAGTATTTATCTTCGATGGATATTAAATCCGCATACTGGCAGGTGCCAATGGAAGAGTCGTCGCGTCAATACACTGCCTTCACGGTACCGAGTAGGGGGTTATACGAGTTTCTTCGCATGGCGTTTGAGTTACAAAATGCACCAGCAACGTGGCAGAGACTAATCAACAGGGTTCTCGGAAGCGATTTGGAGCCATTCGTCTTCGTCTATCTTGACGATATAATCGTAGTAACGCAAACTTTTTCAAAGCACTTGGAGATTCTGCGAGAAGTGTTTCGCCGTCTGACCGCAGCAGGATTACGAGTTTCACGAGAGAAGTGTGAATTTTGTAGGTCGGAGTTGAGTTATCTCGGCTATGTTGTGGACGAGAGTGGTCTTCATGTCGATCCCGAGAAGGTGGAGAGTTTGAGGAACTTCCCAGCACCACGGAATGTCAAGGAAGTCCGCCAATTCCTGGGTATGGTGTCGTGGTATAGCCGATTTATATCGGACTTTGCGACTTTTATTGCACCACTAACTGCGCTTCTAAAGAAGAATCGCAAGTTCGAGTGGAGTGAAGAGTGCGATCGGGCTTTTTCGCAAGCGAAAGTTAGGCTTTCCACGGCACCCATACTGACCTGCCCCGACTACGACTTGCCTTTTGTAATCCAAACGGATGCATCAAACTTTGGCCTTGGGGCGGTATTATCTCAAGGCCGAGCAGAGGAGGAGAGAGTCGTTTGCTACCTGAGTCGTTCTTTGACGAGTGCGGAACGAAAGTATTCGACCACAGAGAAGGAGTGTCTGGCGGTGTTGTGGGTGATTGAGAAATTGAGACCGTATGTGGAAGGCACTAAGTTTAGTGTAGTGAATGACCACCACTCCTTGCTGTGGTTGCACAACTTGAAAGAGCCAAACGGACGTCTGGCACGATGGGCTGTAAGACTCCAACAGTACACCCAGAGAAAAATCGCATTGTAAACTCTAATAAAAGCAATGTTAAATTAAAAATTTTCGCTAGTTGTAGATTCATATCTGTCTTTTAAAATAGTAAATTAAATTTATAAAACTACAAATATCATGTATATTCAACAAGTTATTAGTAAATTGGCAATAAATTGCCATGCCTTTTCTGCTACATATACATATTTACTACTATGCTTGTTAATTCGACGAAACGCGTTCTGATTTTTCTTGTATCCAATGTTCTATTGAAATGTTTCATCAGGTATCTTTTATGTTCTTTGTCACGTACGCGGTAAGAGTTGAAGAACGATGCATTTTGTGTTTGTGTCTCATATTGTGTACATAAAAATAATAGTGCGAGACGATTTTTTTAAGAATTTGTAGCTGAAAAAAGTGCGAAAATGTGTGAAAATTATAAAGTTTCGAGTGAAGTCGAAAGCGTTATTATCATGTCGGAAAATTTTGTTGTGGAACTTTATGATGTTAATTCGACGAAAGTTTATCGCAATCATTGAAATTAACTTTAAGTCGAAAATGTAATGATTGGGAGGAATCCAAGATAAATTGGGAAAAAACATTTCTACTTCGACAAAAGGAACTTAAGCAAAAGTTCCTATCAAATACACAATTTTTGGCAGCATGGCCTATGTACAAGAATTCTAAAGGACATGAGTTGGTAGGACAAGTAATACGAATTTCAAAGAGATATACTTATGTTTTATTTTAATTTCATATACAAATCGATTTTCGATTGATGTATCCAGGGAAGGAGTATTCACTGTTTGCTAAATGGAGTGAATTTAAAAAAAAAATGTTTAATTACTTCTCAAGCCATATTAACGATAAGGCATCTAAGGAATTGCTTCTGACCAGCAAACAAATAAAGTCAGAATGTAAATTAACTTTCAACATTGAAAATGTTAGTACTAAGTAGTTTTTATTTAGATTCTGTAGATTACATTTACGCAATACTCTTAAATGCTGTATTACTGCCTGCTGCAAGGTTTTCTGATAAGAGGGGACGACACAAACGTAAGGCAACAATAAAGGATGCTCAGGAAAGTTTTGCCCTCCACTTGACATCTATAAACAATTATGAACACAGGATTGGTAAGCTTGTATCAAAATTTTATAGTGCAGGTTACACTATTCAACCTTTAATTATAGTTATCGGTCCAGATTGCTTTTAAATTGAAGATTTTTATGTTTATTTGGACCACACTCTTTACAAATTAAATTCATTTCTTGAATGTGTAGATATTTGCCTAAAAACGTTTCATACACTTGGCTTAGAATACCCGAAAGCTTGTCAAGGTCCCTGGACCTTTCTCCAAGAATATTTTTACGAAATTCATACGGATTTCGACAACAATATTCCATCTGTAGCTACCTTAATAAATTTTTTAAATGTAGTTAACATAGAAATAAAACAATAATATTCTAATGCCACTAAGTTAAGTAACAGTAAAAAAAAACAGTAATTGATGAAGATTCCTATTTTAAAATTATGTGAATAAGTAATTTTTTTTAATTTATACAGGGTGTAACTAGTACTGAGGTTCAAACGAAAATGGGAGATAGAGAAACTTGTCCTGAGTAGAAAATCGTTCCACACATACTCCTGTTTTTGCACCGTTAAGGAGATAGCGCGATTTTAAGGACGAAGGATTTTCATCGTACCTGTGATCACTGTTTGATCTCTAACTTCTACTGTACTTAGCGTAACGTAATAATTCTGGGCTCGTTGGAAAGAACACAAATTCTTCTTTCTAATTGCAATCAACTGTATCAATCAGTTTTATACTTTTTGAGAAAAATTTATTTAAATGACACAAAAATAATAAAAAATTAAAAAAAAATATAAAAAAGTCCTGTTTTCTCCAAGAAGGACCTGATTAACCACCAAATTTTATTACATTTTCGGAAAGCCCATAAAATTTCACTATACGTTTGATAACAGAATTTCTTCATATTTGCAACAACAAGTGAGTTCCCTGCACATGTTGGAACATAGAATTTACCGCAAAACAGATGCAGTAATGAGCAACCATGTTAACAACACACGTATTGCTCTTATGTGTGGAAATTATGTTACAGGTAAGTAAAAATATGACAACTAATTAGATAGCGTCCATTTAAGTAAATTAGAAAGAAGAATTTGTATCCTTTTCAACGAGCCCAGAATTATTACGTTACGCTAAGTACAGCAGAAGTTAGAGATCAAACAGTGATCACAGGTACGATGAAAATCCTTCGTCCTTAAAATCGCGCTATCTCCTTAACGGTGCAAAAACAGGAGTATGTGTAGAACGATTTTCTACTCAGGACAAGTTCCTCTATCTCCCATTTTCGTTTGAACCTCAGTACTAGTTACACCCTGTATACCTATGAAATGTTTTTTATACTCTAGATGAAATCATATAGAGTATTATAAGTTTAATCCAGCCCAAAAGTTTGTAACGCATAGAACTAAGCCTCGGACGCAAAAAAGTTATATATTATTTTTTGTTTATTTGTGCCCAAAAACCTCAAATCCGTTTGACGTCCGTCCGTCCGTCTGTCCGTGAACACGATAACTCAAGAACGCCTGCACCTAGGGTCTTGAAATTTTAAATCTGGATGTTTGGTTGAATTTGTAAGGCTAAGTTTGTTAACGGGCACAATCGTCCTACTCCTTCGGGTAGCTGCCATACGAAATGTCCTTAAAACACGTGATCAAGAATATTGGTCGATAACTTCAGAAGGGTTTAAGCTACGACATTGAAATTTCGTACGTGTTATCTTTCCAATAATTAGAGCTAAATATATGATTATGGAGAAAATCCTGTTAGTCCTTCATGTAGCTGCCATTCAAATATCCTGTCAAAATGTATTCACTTAATTTACGCAACTCACTATAACTCAAGTAATCTTTTAGCTACGAATTCAGAATTTTGTACAAGTTAGTTTTGAGTGAAAAGAAAGTTCGACTTTAATAGTCAGCGCAATCCTTTTACTCCTTCTGGTAGCTGCCATACAAAATGTCCTTAAAACGCGTGTTTAAGAATATTGGCCGATAACTTCAGAAGGGTTTAATCTACGTCTTTGAAATTTTGTATGTGTTATTTTTTCAATAGTTGGAGCTAAATATATGATTATGAAGAAAATCCTATTAGTCCTTCGTGTAGCTGCCATACAAATATCCTGTCAAAACGTCTTCCCTTAATATACGGAACTTACTTTAACTCAAGTGATCTTTTAGCTATGAATTGGAAATTTTGTACAAATTAGTTTTGAGTAAAAACGAAGTTCGAGTTTACTAATCAGCAAAATCCGTTTACTCCTTCTGGTAGCTGCCATATAAAATGTCTTTAAGACACGTGTTCAACAATATTTTTTATGGTTCCAAGGAAAAGCATAAATATGTAAGAAATGGAGTGAGTCCTTCCTGCAGCTTCCATGTGAAAGTTCTTCAAAAAGGAAAATTTTTTTCGGTGAGTCACCCAGTTCAAGATATGAAATTAAACATTGAATATTGTCTTTTAGTTTTGAGTAGCAATCTAATGACAGTCCTTAATCAATGACATACAACATGCACACACGTAATTCTACTTTATCCCCAATTACAATATAAATCGGTGTACAGTATTCATCTAGAGTATTATACGATTGGCTTGCAGTCGATCGTGACTGCAGTATGTTTTTTATTTAAAAATAAATGAAGTAACGTTTTCAAAATTATTATTTTATTTTACAATTCAAAGCATTTTATTTATCAAGGTAAGACAGTGATAGTAGTGACTTTACATGTTGCAATGTCATTTGGAACATATTACTTTGAAAATTTAACAAATACCCATTTTAAGGCATGGATTCTGATGTAGTCAATTAACAATGGTATTTTTAAATTTTACATGATGATATGTTACTTCGTAGGTTTTGGTTTTAAATTTAAATACCACAATTTTTAATTCATTAATACACCATCATCACTTTTCTGTCTAATCGCTATGACCGTACATATCTCCATTTAATTCCAAAATGAAACAAGTGTTAAAACTACATGGGAAGTATTTAAATTTACAACTACACCTTAGTAGTTCCATAAAGAAGAATGTTGACAGCACAGTTCAAATATTTTTACTATTTCGGTAGTTATTTCAACAAAAAACCTCTATGGCGCCATTTCATAGTGAAAAATAGTTAAATCATTTACGTTTCTGTTGATTTTATAGTGATTTTTCTCTGAGTGTACGATTACGACATAATACATCGAAAGGGGAAGGAGCACCTTGTCCCAGATGCCTTATCAAGGTCGGTGCTTGTAGTGGAATCGCTGTCCGTAACCGCGCTGACCGATCGGTGGTACACAAACAAATATCCATCGTGGAGAGTAGAAAAAGGAACACTATGGAAGCACGTTTCACCGAAGTATCCAGCATTAGACGACGAAAACGCCTGGAAAGGGTCCCAGCGAAGGGGGAACGAGGGGAAATTTTGCAACAATGCCATGACGATCCAAAATGTGGTCACCCGGGGGTGAAACGAACATTGGATAGGGTAGCTCGGTTGTACTATTGGCCTCGAATGCACGGGGATCAGGGACGTCATTTCAGTTTTTTCTAGGGGGGGCAAGATGTTATGTTTGCATATATTTTTATATATAAATATACATATGTTATATATAATATATAAAAATACATAATTCAGGGGGGGTCAAATGCCCGCCTGCCCCCCCACAAATGACGTCCCTGGTGAAAATGCATCCAATGAAACACAGAAACTTTCAAGCGATATATATTAGTGTATTCGAGAAGTTAGAAACCAACAGGTAAATAATTAGGCAGTATCTTCTCAGATGGATACCTGATCCGACGCAGGTAGTCGCTTCGAAGCAGCCTGACGCGCTCCGTGAAGGGCTCGAAATTCCAGGAAAATTTTTTTTTTCATGTATTAAACTTTTTTCCCCATATTCTCTAAGGTTCTAACAATTTTTTAAGCAAAACAAAAAAAAGCTCCATATAAATTCCATGTTTGACCTTCCTAGCATAAACGGTTGCTGAGATCTTGAAATTGAAAATTTGTCGTCGAAAACTATCCCCTCAAGTTTCTATTTGCGTTGGAGTACGGAGTTGTTGAAAAAATGTATGTGACATTTTACTTTATTATTTTAATAATAAAGTATTGTTATCGATTTTTAAAAAAAAAAATTTGCTACCCTGAATATTTTTTTTTCCACGTTTCATGACTAATAGACACGAAAAAAGCAAAAAAAATTTTCAGTCCGTCTGTGCGCCGTCCGCCGTCCGCCGTACGCAAAACGTTTAAAAGCTTATATCTCTCAATCTCTTTGAGCTATTAAGCTGCATTTTTTTTTGTTGGTAGACCGAGCAGACCTCTTCAAGTGGCCACCTTTTGAGTGGTGGGGGTGTGAGGGGGGAGGTGGGGAAAGCGTTTTAGGCGAAAAATTTTGGTTTCTAGATCTCATGAACCGCATAGGCTAGGAGGCCGAAACTTGGAATTTATATAGAACATCGATAGTGGACCCATTTGCAAAAAAAAATGATAATATGGGTAAAGGGGTGTAGGAGTGGGGGGAATAATGATGCGTCCGAAACGCAAAAAAGCCGAGATCGAGACATTCTAAAATCCAGATCTCCTAATCGGTTAATGCCAATATAAATTTTTGAGAGGGGGCAGTGACATACGTGGGTGGGGGTTGAAAAACTTTAGATTACGATATCTCACGAACCAATTGCACTAGAGAAATAAAATTTGGTTTCTGTATAAATGCTGACAAACAAAGTTTGCTGAAAGTAAAATTTTTTAAGGGACGGTGGAGCATGGAAGTGGAGGGGGTAAGAATTTTTTAAAAAAATCACGTCTCATATCTCAAGAACAATGTAAGATAGATGCTTAAAATTTGTACCAGAAGTAACCCTAATAAACCTCCAGCAGAAAAAAAAATTTGTACCAGAAGTAGTCCTAATAAACCCCCAGCAGAAAAAAAAATGTTGAAGGTGTGGGTGTAGAGGGCAAGGGTGGGGGAGGGTGAAAAGGAAAAAGTTCCGATTTTTATATCTCGAGAACCTATAGCAATATAAAGCTGAAACTTAGTATTTAGATAGAACTATAGTAGTAGCATGTTGGAAAAATATAATTTTTCATAGGGGTGGTATGGTACGAGGGTGGGGGGTTTTTTCCTAACTATAGAACGGCTTATGCTAGAAAGTGGAAATTCGGTACGTATATGTAAATCAACTAGAAAAGTAATTTTGATTAAAAAAAATTAAATATCTATTGGCGTTCGGAAGTGGGGCAAAAAAAATGATCAGTGAAAATGGAATGCATATATTTTCACGATTTTCGTCATATCTATTAGGTCTTTCCAAATATTGAATTAATTTTTTTTCTACGGGTTCTTCATATAAATACCTAGAAAGTGTTTTCAGCATTTTTTAAAAGTGGACCCCCAAGGTGGTGTAAAGGGGATTATACATTTTCACGAATTCAGCCGTATCCCTCAGGTCTGCTTAGATATCGAATAACTTTTTACTTCCACGGGCTTATTTAATAATCACCTAAAACTTGTTTTCCAGGTTTTTCCCTTTTCAACCCCTAAGAGTGTAAAAACGGGTTGAACACGTTTTCACGAATTCCGTCATATCTCTTAGGAGTGATAAGACATCGGATTGGTTTTCACTTCCTCGGGCTTTCTTTATATATATCTAAAAACTCATTTCAGGATTTTTGGATATTCAACCTCAAAGTGGGTGCAAGGGGGTTGCATATGTTTTCACAAATTCTTACATTTTTCTAGTTCTTAAGAGATATCGAATTCATTTTTACTTCCAAAGGCTTCCTACATAATCGTCAAAAATTTGATTTCGGGATGTTTGTTATTCAACTCCAATAGGACGTAAGGCTTTCGACATATTTCTGAGGATTGATGAGATATTAGATTGGTTTGCACTTTTACAGACATTTTATATAATCGTCTACAAACGCATTTCCGATTTCATTTAATGGCCCGAAACCAAATCACGAAAAACCTTCTAATGGCGTAACAACTGATATTATACTAGGACTAGATCTCGTCGCGGTGTATGACCCAACTATGTAATTCATATGTTATATGAGGCAGCGGCGTAAGTATTCTAGCGCAACCCCATTTTAACCGCTTCCCGAACTTTTTTTTGGATTTCCAGTCACATGGTAACCTACACCGCATCTCAGAATTAAACTCGTTCCGAACTTCTACCGAAAAAATAATAAAGTTGCGCCCAGACTGTTGGCAGATATTTTTTTTTATTTTCACTAATTTTTGGGTCTCAGACATCGAATTACTTTTACTTCTGCGTGCACTTTATATTTTTTTCGCTTTTCTGATATTGAACGAGTAAGAGGTTGTGTGGTCAGAATAGATATCATTGACGACCCCTTGTGCACTTCTTACGACGAGAGCGACGACACAACGGAACATTTCCTTCTAGAGTGTCTAGGTTACTCGTTTGCAAGAATGCATGTATACGGCGCTGATGTTATGAACATGGAGGAACTCCGCTCTCGCTCCCTACCTGAGCTCCAGTGTTGCCAACTAATTTTTTGTTAAGTAAGTAGATTTTTTGCAGCAAAGTAAGTAGAAAATTCACATTATTTATATTGTACACGAAAAGCATAAACTTTTGTTTTATTAGAAGTAAACTAAAATGTCCCAAAATTTCTTACGTGTAAAAGCTACTTTTATGAAAAAGATATTGACATTAGTTGCACTTTAGATAGTTCTTGTTAAACAAATGCAACATTATATTTACCTTACGGGTAAATATAAAAATCTATGAATGTTAAAGAATATAAAGTTATTGTTGGTCGTTTCATTTGAAACTATACATATTTTGCTTGAATTTGTTCAACATTTTGAGCAATATTTTTAAATCAAAACAGTTTGACTCTGAAATTTTAAGAAGTAATTTGGCTTGTAAACATTCTTTGATTGACGTATTTCCAGGTTTGGGTGAAAATATACGTTCGACATTTGCGGATGAATGTGGAAAAGTCAAGATATTAAATACAAAATTACATAAGGTTACAAAAGCCTTCTGTTCACCTATCTGGACAGAAAAAAGATCTTGCCAAAACACTTCTATATCTTCTTCTACATTAGAATTATTTTTTTCCACATAATTATTTAACAGTCTAAATTCATCATCCAGTTTTTGTAATTTATGGTCTTTAACAATAATGTCCTTTCAATGTATAGTTCTCACTCAAATGCTTTTCTTGTTGATTTTGTTATACAGTAGTACTGTGGATTCTGTTTACACAATATAATAGGATAAGTGCATAAATTTTACTGGAAAAGGGTTTTAGAATTTTGTTGTAAAGTAAGTAGAAAGAGGTGTCCAGTAAGTAGGTAAGGAGATAAGCATAAAAATAAGTAGATCTACTTACTTTTAGCTAGAGTTGGAAAGGCTGCTGAGCTCTTACAATTCGTAAGAAAAACAAAAAAGTTCGGGTAGAGACTGGGGTATTCGAGTACAATGGGCCACGTTGGCCTGAGTGCTCAAGATGCGCTGCTTTGCTGCGTGTCTTCTCCTACACTAAACAACAACAACAACACAACAACAAGAGGTTGTGTACGTTTTCACGAATTTCGTTATACAAATTTCATAGTTCTAATGAGATATCGAGTTCGCCTGCTAAGGAAATTAAATACAGTTTCCTAAAAACCAATTCAAAAATTTTTCTATATTTATCCCCCAAGCGGGTGTAAAGTTTAATCGAATTATACCAATATTTTTGATATAGTGAGATGTTAAATTGGTTTTAGTTTAGACTTCATGTTATTTTTTTATTTTATTCAACCCTCCAGTAGGCATGAAGTGATTTAGTACGATTTATTGCATTCCAAAATATATTTTTTTTACCGTCACGAGCTTTCTGTATAACCGATATTTTACCCCGTGTCTTAATAAAATTCAAAATAATAATAAATAAAACATACTGCAGTCACGATCGGCTGCAAGCCAATCGTATAATACTCTAGATGAATACTGAACTCCGATTTATATTATAGTTGGGGATAAAGTAGAATTACGTGTGTGCATGTTGTATGTCCTTTATTAAGGACTCCCATTAGATTGCTACTCAAACCTAAAAGACAATATTCAGTGTTTAATTTCATACCTTGAACTGGGTAAGTCATCGAAAAAAATGTCCTTTTTGAAGGACTTTCACATGGGAGGTGCAGGAAGAACTCACTCGATTTCTTATATATTTATCCTTTTTCTTGGAACCATTTAAAAATGAACGTGTACAAAATTTCAAATTCGTAGCTTGAAGCGTTCAAAAGTTATCGAAAAATATTGTTGAACACGAGTCTTAAGGACATTTTATATGGCAGCTACCAGAAGGAGTAAAAGGATTTCGCTGATTAGTAAGCCTGAACTTTGTTTTTACTCAAAACTGATCTGTACAAAATTTCCAATTCATAGCTAAAAGATTACTTGAGTTATAGTAAGTTCTTTAAATTAAGTGAAGACGTTTTGACAGGATATTTGTATGGCAGCTACACGAAGGACTAATAGGATTTTCTTCATAACCATACATTTAGCTCCAACTATTGAAAAAATAACACATACAAAATTTCAAAGACGTAGCTTAAACCCTTCTGAAGTTATCGATCAATAATCTGGAACACGTGTTTTAAGGACATTTTGTATGGGAGCTACCAGAAGGAGTAAAAGGATTTCGTTGACTAGTAAACTCAAACTTCCTTTTCACCAAAAACTAATTTGTACAAAATTCTGAATTCGTACCTAAAAGATTACTTGAATTATAGTGAGTTACGTAAATTAAGTGAATACATTTTGACAGGATATTTGTATGGCAGCTACACGAAGGACTAACAGGATTTTCTTCATAATCATACATTTAGCTCCAACTATTGGGAAAATAATATATACAAAATTTCAAAGTCGTAGCCTAAACCCTTCTGAAGTTATCGACCAATATTCTTGAACACGTGTTTTAAGGACATTTTGTATGGCAGCTACCCGAAGGAGTAGGACGATTTTGCCCGTTAACGAACTTAGCCTTACAAATTCAACCAAACATCCAAATTCAATATTTCAAGATCCTAGGTGAAGGCGTTCTTGAGTTATCGTGCTAACGGGCAGACGGACGGACGGACGGACGTCAGGCGGATTTGAGGTTTTTGGCCACAAATAAACAAAAAATAATATATAACTTTTTTTCGTCCGAGGCTTGGTTCTATGCGTTACAAACTTTTGGGCTGGATTAAACTTATAATACTCTTCATGATTTCATCTAGAGTATAAAAACATGATAATAGTTTGTGCGCAACTTAATATTTTTTAGAATTTCGGAACGCGTTTAATGTCTACACGTTGTGCAGGTTACTATGCAGCTGACAACATAAAGAATATTGAGCAGGCTATTTGGAACTATATTTTTTAGGTTGCCAGTTGCATAGTAACCTACACCACATCTCAGCATAAATCCCATTCCCGGCTGTTGATAGGTTTTTTATATATTGCCTTTTATTGAAAGTGTATGTCACTGTGCATTTTATTTTTAGGCCAGGTCCTTTCTTTAATTTACAGGCATTTACGGAAATAAACCAACCAATTTTCAATGCGTCCTACTACTGATTTTTTTAATACGGGCGATTGGTACTTTGGGCAATGAATTCGTTTCAGTCAGTCTGATAACAAAAGATTAGGCGAAAGGAAATCGTAAAAACGGTGCTTTTGCTGCACAGTTTCTGAGAATTTCTACGCGGTACACTTCTTGTCCTGAACGAAACTTCTTCCGTGAAGATGTTTTTATAGAAAAACCCCAAATACGGATGTTTGCGTTAGTGTGTGAACATACCCTATCTACATACCGCTTTGCATGCGGAGAAACGGAGAAACTATCATTATGACGAAAATGGACTGTACATCTTAAGTCGAGATCGATGACTATGGCTAGCTACTTACTAGCTAGTGGTTTGAAGCATTGTAAGTTGTATCAGTCTCTGTTAAGTCTCGGGCTGGATCACTGAATATTTATTGCACTGTGTTATGTTCTACTCGTACTTGTCGTTGAAAATTCTCAAAGTGATATTATAGTTTATTATTTATATTTATATAAATAGTGCTTAACCGATTGTCCTTTCAATTTACTAATAACAGTTTCTTTCTGCTAAACGGATATTTTAAATTAAGTTTTGTTTCTTTCGTGGTTATAATTTGTGTGTCTTATAAATTATATGGGTATGGATGAGAAAGCGGCGATCGGATCGGTAGTTGAGGATTTTTCGAATATTAAGCAAAATACCAACAACCGCGATAAAGATGAGGTGAAAAGTTGTACCCAAACGAGTTGTGAGAAAGATGATGAAACAATCAACAATGCGGTCGAAAGGGTTCTTCAAGGCTACGACTGGACTTTGGTGCCTGCAGCTTCAAAGTAAGTTTTTCAAAAGCTTTTTTTGGAGAGTATCTTGAATAGGGAAACAGTTAACATCTTTTCTAGATTTCTGACTATACTAATCTTCCTAGCCGCGTACTAAGACTTCGTGTTTTTGTGTGGAAAAACAGTGCAGTTGTACTGCAAAAACCCATTCTTCGATTTACTTTCGTCCGCTTTTTTGTAGGTTTTTGAAGCGAATTAATAAACGAATGCACGTTTTACAAAAATCAGAAGATAAGATAAATTAACTGATTAGATTATGAATTAGCCTGTGACTTATAACCAATACTTGAAGCACGCGGCGAACAACTGGTATAAAAATACACAAATTCACAGTAACTGATGCCTCACAATTTTAATAAAAGTATACCTCTAGAGAAAAAAAACTCTGCCAACAGTCTGGGCGCAACTTAATTTTTTTTTGGTAGAAATCTCGAACGCATTTAATGTATTTATACTCTAGATGAAATCTGAAAGTGTTATAAGTTAAATCCAGCCCAAAAGTCTGCAACGTATAGAATGAGGCCTTGGACGGCAACAAAGTTATATATTATTTTTAGCTTAGTTGGGGCCAAAACCTCAAAATCCGCTTGCTGTCCGTCCGTCCGTCTGTCTGTCCGATAACTCAAGAACGTCTTGACCTAGTATCTTGAAATTTCGAATCTTGTCGTTTGGTCGAATTTTTATGTCTAAAATCGTTAACGGATAAAATCATCCTACTGCTTCGGGTAACTGCCATACAAAAAGTTCTTAAAACGCGTGTTCAAGAAAATTGGTCAAAAACTTCGGAACGACTTAATTTACGACTTTGAAATTTTGTACACGTTGGTTTTTCAATAATTGCAGTTAAATATATGAATATAAAAAAATCCCATGAGTACTTCGAGCTGCCATACAAAAATCCTCTAAAAATAGCATCTATCAATTTGCAGAGCTCACTATAACTAGAAAAATCATTTACTCACGAAGTAAAAACTTTGTGTAAATTGGTTTTGAGGAAAAAAAAATCGAGTTTATAAGTCAGCGAGATCCCTTTACTCCTTCGGGTAGCTTCCATATAAAAGTAACAACTGTTAAGGAATATTGGCCGATAACTTCAGAACGGTTTAAGCTACGAGTTTGAAATTTTGCGCGTTTTGATTTTTACTTTATTATTTTTTAATAATAAAGTATTGTGATCGACCTGAAATTTCAAAAAAGTTTGCTACCCTGAAATTTTGTATTTACACGTTTTAGGACTAGTAAACACCAAAAAAGCAAAAAAAAAAATGTCCGTCTGTCCGCCGTAGACGCCGTACGCCGTCCGCCGTACGCCGTACGCCGTCCACCGTACGCCGTACGCAAAATCGTTTGAAGGCGCGTAACTTCCAAACCCGTTGAGATATTAAATTGAAATTTTTATGGTGGGTAGATTGGGTGAACCCCTACGACTGGTATAGGGGTGGGGGTACGAGGGGAGAGGAGAGAGGAGCGTTTTAGACGAAAAATTTTGGTTTCTAGATCTCAGGAACCACTTATGCTAGGAGGCTGAAACTTGGAACTTATGTAGTACTATGATAATGGACTCAATTGGAAAAAAATTGTCGATATTGGTTAAGGGGTGTGGAAGTGGGGGGGAAAACAATGAGTCTTTAACGCATGAAAGACGGGATTGAAACATTCTAAAATCGATATCTCCTGAACAGTTGATATCAGATGATTGAAACTTCGTTGTTGACCTTAGGGATACTTCAAGATTAGATAAGAGCTAACATTTTTAAGAGTGGTGGTGGGGTGTGGGGGTGGGGGATGAAAAACTTTGGATTACAATATCTTCCGAACCAATTACACCAGGAAGATAAAATTTAGTTTAAGTATATGAAATCACAAGAGGAGTCTACCGAAACTAAATTTTTTGAGGAGGGAGGTGGAGCACGAAAGTGGGGGATAGCAATTTTTCAAAAAACGTAATTTTTATATCTCAGAAACCGTATAAGATATGATCTTAAAAATTTTACAGGAGTTGGAGTCGGTAAACTTCTAGTAGGGAAAAAAATGTTGGTGATGTGGGTGTTGGTGGTGATGGTGAAAGGGGGTAGAAAGGAAAACATTCTGATTTTTATTTCTCGAAAACCATAATGAATAGAAAGCTAACAATTTAGGATTATACAGAGCCACTATGGAGACATCCTAGAAAAATAAAATTTTTGATAGGGGTATCAAGGTACGGGGGAGAGGGGTGGTTTTTTATATCTCAGAAATGGCTTTTGCTAGAAAGTTGAAAGTTAGTACGTATATGTAGATGTACTATTAGAGTAATTAAAGCAAAAAAAAAGTTCAGATTTTTATTGGCGTTCAGAGTTTGAGTAAAAAAAATGTCCGTGAATCCACATTTTCACAAACTTCGTTAAAACTTTTAGACGTGTAGAGCTATCAAAGCAATTTTACTTCTGCGGTCTATTTATATAAGCGCCTAGTAACGATCTTCAAAATTTTTCGGTATCCAACTCCTAAGGGGGTGTAAAGTGGTTGTGTACATATTCACGAATTCTGATATAGTATTTCTAAGGTATATTGTGATTTGGAATTCACTTTTATTTCTATAAGCTTTAAACGTAGTCGGGGAAAAACCGATTTAAGTATTTTACTCTATTAAACCCCCTGGGGGTATTGTTCAAGATTTCACTGATTCCGAAAATCTCTTAGGATTAATGTGATCGAATTCGCTTTTACTACTATGAATTATTCTATTGATAAAAAAAATACGTAAATAAATAAAAAAAATCTGCCAACAGTCTGGGCGCAACTTTATTATTTTATGGGTAGAAGTCCGAAACGTGTTTAATGATGAGATGCTGTGTAGGTTACTATGCAACTGACAACCTAAGAAATAACCAGGAGGCTATTTGGAACGTTATTTTTTAGGTTGTCAGTTGCATAGTAACCTTCACAGCATCTCATCATTAAACACGTTTCGGACTTCTACCCATAAAATAATAAAGTTGCGCCCAGACTGTTGGCAGATTTTTCTAATAATAGTTGGAGCTGAAGGAATTATTGTGAAGAAAATCCCATTATTCCTTCGTGCAGCTCCCATACACATATCCAGTAAAAATGTCTTCAGTCAATTTCGTTGAGCCACGAATTCGTAATTTTGATTTCCCCGATTATATTTAAAGCCATTAGAAGTTAAAGTGAATTCGATATCTCATTAGACCTAATAAATATATATATGTATATATTGTGTATTATACTGTTTTTCTGAAAATATCGAAAAATCAACTTGAGATCTCAAAGCCGTACGCCGTACGCAAAACCGTTTGAAGGTGCGATAAGAAATAACTAGGAAGCTATTTGGAACGTTATTTTTAAGTCGCATAGTAACCTACACCGCATCTCAGCATTAAAGACGTTTCGGACTTCTACCCATAAAATAATGAAGTTGCGCCCAGACTGTTGGCCGATTTTTTTAGTTATAATAGATAACTGCTTTTATACCGCTTCGAGGGTTATGCCCTAATTTTTTTTTAGGTATTTTTGTTTGAATTGCTGAATTTTCCATTGAAGAAATATTGATTGGAATTGAAACCGATTTTTATAAAATTCTATCTGCAATTACACTCAATTCATCCAAGGAAGCGGTACTAGCAGCTAGAATAGCTTGGACTTGCTGTGGTAGGCTTTGAAGCCAAAGTTTCTTTTAAGCTATTTCACCGAAAGTCAATCAAGCTAAGGGTTTCATGACGCAATATAGATGTGTGGGTTTTTTATCCCAAAAATCGGTTCACGTTGAAAACTTCTGAGGTTTCGGGTTTTCAGACTCCCCAAAACATAAAATCATAGCATCTTTAAAATATGTGTATTGACCGGTTAACGGAATGTTTTCAATGATATCCATTGCTTGTGAACTTTCGTTAGCGTTTAACATGCTACTTGCATGATTAAACTTGGTTGATTCGACTGTAATATTCGCTGAAGCGAACTGACTGTCGAGAACCCTGAACCACGCTGCAGGATTGTAGCTCCAAAATTGAATTTTCTGTATGGCTACCGAAGCTAATACAGAAGATCCGGCCGAAAACTCACCCGCCCTAGGAGAGGGTTGAATAGGTGTGTTGTCGTTGGAATCTCCAATTATTATTGATCTCAATTGATGATTTTGTCACTCGTGTTCAAAGAGAAAAAAAAATAAATCAAGATCGTTATCAGTCGAGAACGTGATCTTACTGTTTATATTTAACAGTATTTACTATGCTTGTATTAAGCAATAATACAGTATCTATTTGAATATATTAAAAATACTCGCATTATCTTTTGTTAAGAATTAAAAAGTAAAAAATTTTCGACTGGTTATAATACAGTGTAAATTATTATACCAGAGAAATTTAATTATATTGATAAATAAATTAATAAGTTTAATTGCGAATATCATTTTGTAATTAATTGTGAAAGTTATTTATTTGCTTACTGGTTTTCTTTTTTTTTTCTTGAAAAATTGTCTTATTATTTTAATAATAAAGTATTGTTATCAATTAAAAAAAAAAAAATTTGCTACCCTGAAATTTTTTTTTTACACGCTTCATGACTAATAAACACCAAAAAAGCGAAACAAATTTTCAGTCCGTCTGCGCCGTCCGCCGTACGCAAAATCGTTTGAGGGCTTATAACTCCCAAACCCTATAAGCTATTAAATTGAAATTTTTTTTCTGAATAGACTGGGCTAGACCCCTTGAAATTACCACTTTTTTAAGGGTGGAGGTATGAGGGGGGAAGAGGGGAAGCGTTTTGGACGGAACATTTTGGTTTCTAGATCTCAGCAAGCGCTTATGTTAGGAGGCTGAAACTTGGAATTTATATAGAGCTTCGATAGTGGACCCATTTGCAAAAAAAATGCCGATATGGGTGAAGGGGTGTGGGAGTGTGAGAGTAATAACACGCCCGAAAGCCGAGATCCAGACATTTTAAAATCCATACCTCCTAAACGGTTAGGCTGGACGCACACTGAAAGAGCAAAAACAGCTTTAGTCAGAAACGTTTTGACTGAACATGACTATGTCGTTGTTTCAATAGCAATTCAATGATCAGAGTACATTGATTAGTCGCGTGCCTGAAGCAAGCTCGTCTAACTGTTCTTGCTCTTTCAGTGTGAGTCCAGCCTTAATGTCACGAAATTAAAACTTAATAAACATCTGTAGGTAGGTATACTTGGAGAATAGATCGGAAACAAATTTTTGAGTGGGGGAAGAAAAAGTTTAGATTACGATATCTCACGAACCAATTGCACTAGACAAATAAAATTCGGTTTGTGTATAAAGGTTGACAAATAAAGTTTGCTGAAAGTAAAATTGTTTAAGGGTGCGGTGGAGCATGGAAGTGGAGGGGATAAGAATTTTTCTAAAAAATCCTATCTCATATCTCAAGAACAGTGTAAGATAGATGCTTAGAATTTTTACCAGAAGTACGCCTAGCAGTCTTTGTGGTGAGGGTGAGGGTAGGGGAGGGTGAAAAGGAAAAAGTTTCGATTTTTATATCTCGAGAACTTATAATGATATAAAGCTGAAACTTGGTACTTAGATAGAGCTATAGTAGTAGTATGTTGGAAAAATATAATTTTTTATTGAGGTAGTATGGTACGGGGAGGGTGGTGCTTTTTCTAACTATAAAACGGCTTATGCTAGAAAGTTGAAACTCGGTATGTACAGGGTGGGTGATCTAGTGGTTTCTTTTTAAATTATAGGTTATTTTGACACTGAAAGCCAGTATCATACCTCCGCGGAACGAAATGAGTCGCTTTACGCTTGAACAACGTTGGGAAATATTGAAAACTTATTTCCAAAGTGAGTGACAACGATTTTGGGCGAAAAATCATCTTTTTTGACGAGGCACATTTTCATCTCGGCGGCTACGTTAACAAACAAAATTGGCGCATCTGGGGCTCGGAAAACCCGCACGTTATTATCGAGAAGCCAATGCATCCACAGAGAGTGACAGTTTGGTGCGGATTGTGGAGTGGTGGCATCATTGGACCATTTTTCTTCGAAAATGTGGCTGTGAACAACGTTTCGGTCAACGGTGAACGTTACAGAGCCATGTTATTCAACTTTTTTTTTTTTACTGAAATTGAAGACATGGATTTGGACGACCTCTGGTTCATGCAGGATGGCGAGCCATGCCACACAGCCCATGCCACAATCGATCTTTTACGCACCAAATTCCCAAATCGTGTTATCAGCCGTCTTGGCGATGTCAATTGGCAGCCTCGGAGCTGCGATTTGACCCCTTTTGGATTTTTTTTTGTCTGGAAACGTGAAGGACTGATGTTATGCCAACAATCCAGTAACGATTCAAGCACTTAAGGCCAATATCATACAAGCAATCCGTGAGCTACAGCCCGAAACCATCAACAAGGTCTTGGAAAATTGGAGTGACAGAATGCGCTATTGCGCAGCCAGCCGAGGCAGCCACTTGAACGAAGTTGTGTTCCATCATTAATGGGAATGTTTACTCTTACTAATACCATAATACATGGAAAAAAATTTAATTTTGTTCATTTTATTGCATTTTTAAAAAGAAACTTGTATTTGGCCCACCCTGTATATGTAAATCAACTAGAAAAGTAATATTGGTTATCAAAAATTTAAATATCCATTGGTGTTTGGAAGGGGGCAAAAAAATTATCAGTTAAAATGGAATTCATATATTTTCACGATTTTCGTCATATCTTTTAGGTCTTCCCAAATATTGAATTCGTTTTTATTTTACGGATTCTTCATATAAATACCTAGAAAGCGTTTTCAGGATTTTTTGAAATTCGACCCCCAAGGTGGTGTAACGGTGTTGTAAACATTTTCACGAATTCAGTCGTATCCCTCAGGTCTGATTAGATATCGAATAACTTTTCACTTCCACGGGCTTGTTTATTAATCACCTAAAACTCGTGTTCAAGTTTTTTCCTTTTTCAACCGCTAAGAGGGTATAAACGGGTTGAACACGTTTTCACGAATTCCGTCATATCTCTTAAGAGTGATAAGACATCGGATTGATTTTCACTTCCTCGGACTTTCTTTATACCCACCCAAAATGGGTGCAAGTGGGTTGCATATGTGTTCACAAATTCCAGCATATTTCTTAGTTATAATGAGATATCGAATTCATTTTTACTTCCTAAAGCTTCCTACATAATCGTCAAAAAGTTGATTTCAGGATTTTTAGATATTCAACTCCAAGAGGACGTAAGGCTTTCGACATATTTCCTAGGATTGATAGGATACCAGATTGGTTTTCACTTCCACAAACTTTTTATACACTCAAAGAAAAATCCTTGGTAACATTGACAAAAAGTATTTGTTGAATTTCAACAGTGAAGTTTTGTCATAGTGATAAAAATATGTCAGTATAACAAATAAAAATTATTCAGTTTGATAAATTTTTGTAGAATTGATAAAAATTCGGCGAAATTCCAGTTCGTTCTTTTAACAAAACATGTATTATCGAAATGACAAAATTTTCTTTCATATTGATCAATATTTCTATCAAATTAACAAATTTTTTGTTGGTTTGGAAGAAACGGCTTCTGATAAAAAAAATAAATAAGAAAATCTGCCAACAGTCTGGGCGCAACTTTATTATTTTATGGGTAGAAGTACGAAACGTGTTTAATGATGAGATACGGTGTTGGGTACGATGAGACTGACAACCCAAAAAATAACGTTCCAAATAGCCTCCTGGTTATTTTTTAGGTTGTCAGTCTCATCGTACCCAACACCGTATCTCATCATTAAACACGTTTCGTACTTCTACCCATAAAATAATAAAGTTGCGCCCAGACTGTTGGCAGATTTTTTTATTTATTTACGTATGTTTTTATCAATAGAATAATTGAAAGTAGTAAAAGCGAATTCGATCACATTAAACCTAAGAGATTTTCGGAATTAGTGAAATCTTGAACAATACCCCCAGGGGGTTTAATACGCAAAAATTCTTAAATCGGGGTTTTCCCTTATAGAAGTAAACGTGAACTCCAAATCTCAATATACCTTAGGAATATATCAGAATTCGTGAATATGTACACAACCACTTTACACCCCCTTAGGGGTTGGATATCGAACAATTTTGGAGATCGTTACTAGGCGCTTATATAAATAGCCCGCAGAAGTAAAATTGCTTTGATAGCTCGACATGTCTAAAAGTTTTAACGAAATTTGTGAAAATGTGGATTCACGGACATTTTTTTTACTCAACCTCTGAACGCCAATAAAAATCTGAACTTTTTTTTTGCTTTAATTACTTTAATAGTACATCTACATATACGTACTAAGTTTCAACTTTCTAGCATAAGCCGTTTCTGAGATATAAAAAACCACCCCTCTCCCCCGTACCTTGATACCCCTATGAAAAATTTTATTTTTCTAGGATGTCTGCATAGTGGCTCTATATAATCCTAAATTTTTAGCTTTCTCTTCATTATGGTTTTCGAGAAATAAAAATCAGAATGTTTTCCTTTCTACCCCCTTTCACCATCACCCCCAACACCCACATCACCAAATTTTGGTTCGGAAGATATTGTAATCCGAAGTTTTTCACCCCCCACCCCCACACCCCACCACCTCTCTTAAAAATTTTAGCCCTTGTCTAATCTTGAAGTATCCCCAAGGACAACAACAAAGTTTCAATCTTCTGACATAAATGGTTCAGGAGATATCGATTTTAGAATGTTTCAATCCCGTCTTTCATGCGTTAAAGACTCATTGTTTTCCCCCCCACTTCCACACCCCTTAACCAATATCGACCATTTTTTTGCAATTGAGTCCATTATCATAGTACTATATAAGTTCCAAGTTTCAGCTTCCTAGCATAAGTGGTTTCTGAGATCTAGAAACCAAAATTTTTCGTCTAAAACGCTCCCCTCTCCTCTCCCCTTGTAACCCCACCCCTCAAAAATATACCAGTGGTAGGGGTTCACCCAATCTACCCACCATAAAAATTTCAATTTAATATTTCAACGGGTTTGGGAGCTACGCGCCTTCAAACGATTTTGCGTACGGCGTACGGCGTACGGCGGACGGCGTACGGCGGACGGCGGACGGCGTACGGCGTACAGACGGACATTTTTTTTTTTTTGCTTTTTTGGGGTTTACTAGTCCTAAAACGTGTAAATACAAAATTTCAGGGTAGCAAACTTTTTTGAAATTTCAGGTCGATCACAATACTTTATTATTAAAAAATAATAAAGTAATTTTGTTAGAGTGACCAAAAGTAAACTGCAAGATTTAGTTATATTCACAAAACTATTTATTAAATCAACAAAAATGTTTGTAAGAAAGATGAACACGATTCCATACGTGCGCAGAGTTCTAGTTCTATTGCGACCTTCGTGACTGACTGGTTGAATGTGAAAGTGGCCTTTGTAAAGTGAAAACTAAGTTAAAATTGACTTCATAAAATATCTGGAACTCTACACAAGGTCATCTGGAAGGTAAGTTTTACAAATTATTTGTCTATTTAAAGAATTTAGGAAAGTTTAAAATAATATGTTTCAGACGCCCATTCGAAACGATAAAGTTTCTACTAGTTTTAATTAAATTTAAAATCTAAGACTTAATATGAAATGTTTTTTATGCAAAATTAGCCTTTCCTCTGTTAAGGCATTGGTGGCCCATATAAAACTTTTTCATTCGTTGCGCTCTGATAGCACTTTTGAATGTTGTGAAGAATCATGCACACAAGCTTTCGGAAATCTCAATAGTTTTAGAAAACATCTAAGAACAAAACATTTATAGGTAGAACCCGAGCTGCAAGATTACAATGAACCAAGTTCAAGTACTCATTCTAATATCTTGCAACCAGATGCAGATTTAGATTATCAAAAACAAAATTCAGTTGAAGATAAACTGAAAAAAGTGGTTTATTTTGATGAGATTAAATATAAATTTTTTTCTATTTCACAAGCAATTTACACATGTTTTAAAATATTTAATATATTCAATTTACAATACCCATTACCAGCTTCTTTAGTGTGGCGTTTTTTTTACAAAAGTTTGTATTGTATGGTATTGTAACGGCTTACGATAAAAGTCATCCTTTTGTAAGCTTAATATGTAGTGAACTTAAAAGTAATAATTAAAAAATTTTATTTTACTTCTTATATGATATACGAGTATTATAATAGTATTTTTCTTTTTGTTTTTTGAATATATTTTTTTCATTTATACTGAACGTTTTTATTTATTTTTACTTTATTATTTTTTAATAATAAAGTATTGTTATCGACCTGAAATTTCAAAAAAGTTTGCTACCCTGAAATTTTGTATTTACACGTTTTAGGACTAGTAAACCCCAAAAAAGCAAAAAAAAAAAAAATGTCCGTCTGTCCG
Source organism: Beris morrisii (assembly GCA_951812415.1). Classification (NCBI taxonomy): domain Eukaryota; kingdom Metazoa; phylum Arthropoda; class Insecta; order Diptera; family Stratiomyidae; genus Beris; species Beris morrisii. Next base: position 83,400,923 of record OX638311.1, on the reverse strand, counting down.
CCGTAGACGCCGTACGCCGTACGCCGTACGCCGTACGCCGTACGCAAAATTGTTTGAAGGCGCGTAGCTCCCAAACCCGTTGAGATATTAAATTGAAATTTTTATGGTGGGTAGATTGGGTGAACCCCTACGACTGGTATATTTTTGAGGGGTGGGGGTAAAAGGGGAGAGGAGAGGGGAGTGTTTTAGACGAAAAATTTTGGTTTCTAGATCTCAGGAACCACTTATGCTAGGAGGCTGAAACTTGGAACTTATATAGTACTATAATAATGGACTCAATTGTAAAAAAATGGTCGATATTGGTTAAGGGGTGTGGAAGTGGGGGGGAAAACAATGAGTCTTTAACGCATGAAAGTCGGGATTGAAACATTCTAAAATCGATATCTCCTGAACAATTGATGTCAGAAGATTGGAACTTTGTTGTTGTCCTTAGGGATACTTCCAAATTAGACACGAGCTAAAATTTTTAAGAGAGGTGGTGGGGTGTGGAGGTGGGGGGTGAAAAACTTTGGATTACAATATCTTCCGAACTAATTACACCAGGAAGATAAAATTTAGTTTCTGTATATGGGATCACAAGAGGAGTCTACCAAAACTAAATTTTTTGAGGGGGGAGGTGGAGCACGAAAGTGGGGGGATAGCAATTTCTCAAAAAATTTAATTTTTATATCTCAAAAATCGTATCAGATATGATCTTGAAAATTTTACAGGAGTTGGGGTCGATAAACTTCTAGTAGGGAAAAAAATTTTGGTGGTGTGGGTGTAGGGGGTGGTGGTGAAAGGGGGTAGAAAGGAAAACATTCTGATTTTTATTTCTCAAAAACCATAATGAATAGAAAGCTAAAAATTTAGGATTATATAGAACCACTATGGAGACATCCTAGAAAAATAAAATTTTTGATAGGGGTATCAAGGTACGGGGGAGAGGAGTGGTTTTTTATATCTCAGAAACGGCTTATGCTAGAAAATTGAAACTTAGTACGTATATGTAGATGTGAGTATTAGAGTAATTAAAGCAAAAAAAAGTTCAGATTTTTATTGGCGTTCAGAGGTTGAGTCAAAAAAATGTCCGTAAATCCACATTTTCACGAATTTCGTTAAATCTTTTAGACATGTCAAACTATCAAAGCAATTTTACTTCTGCGGGCTATTTATATAAGCGCCTAGTAACGGTAACGGTAACGGAATTTTTCGATATCCAACCCCTAAGGGGGAGTAAATTGGTTGTGTACATATTCACGAATTCTGATATATTCCTAAGGTATATTGAGATTTGGAGTTCACTTGTACTTCTATAAGCTTTAAACGTAGTCGGGAAAAAACCGATTTAAGTATTTTTCTCAATTAAACCCCCTGGGGGTATTGTTTAAGATTTCACTGATTCCGAAAATCTCTTAGGTTTAATGTGATCGAATTCGCTTTTACTACTATGAATTATTCTATTGATTAAAAAAATACGTAAATAAAAAAAAAAATCTGCCAACAGTCTGGGCGCAACTTTATTATTTTATGGGTAGAAGTCCGAAACGTGTTTAATGATGAGATACGGTGTTGGGTACTATGCTACTGACAACCTAAAAAATAACCAGGAGGCTATTTGGAACGTTATTTTTTAGGTTGTCAGTCGCATAGTACCCAACACCGTATCTCATCATTAAACACGTTTCGGACTTCTACCCATAAAATAATAAAGTTGCGCCCAGACTGTTGGCAGATTTTTTCTATTGGAGAAATCCGTGTAATATTGTACCTAGGAAGTATCTACACATTAGATTTAGTACGAACTACATATGGTATGTTAAGCGTTGTCAAGTTGACAAAAAAATACACATATCTGTAATAAATTAATTAATAGGTTTTACAAAATCTACCTGTAATCTTCTATATATATATATATATATATAAAGAGGATACATGTATGTATGAACACTATGGACTCATAAACCGCTCAACCCATTTTGATCAAATTTGCAGGGAACGTGTATAAGAGTCCCAGAATGGTTCCTGTGAAGTTTGGTGCCAATCGAATCAAAAACAATACCTTTTTTCGTAATTTTTCAAATTTGTTTGCTATTTTAGTACCCTGGTGCTCAAACTGTTTATTCGTTTGTCCCTGTGCCATTCATCAATACAAACGTGAACGTATTCAATAAAACTATTGTCAATTTGACAAAATAAACAACAAAACACTTTTGTTACAAATACAAAAAAATTGATGATTTGATAATTTATTTTTGTCATAACTACAAAAACTACAAAATGTTTACTGAACAATTTTTTCTCAATTCAACAAATTCTTTTGTTATCTAGACAGTGGGTTTTTGTCAAAGAATACATGAAATTTGTCAATACGAGTTTTGTCAAATTGAACTGAATTTTTGTCAATGCTACCAAGGTTTTTCTCTGAGTGTATAATCGCCTACAAATGCATTTCCGATTTCATGTGATGGCCCAAATCCCAATCACGAAAAACTTCCTAATCGCGTAACAACTGATATTTTACTGGGACTTTGACCATGTCCCGGAATATGACCAAAATATGTAATTCACATGCTATTTGTGGAGGCGGCGTAAGTATTCTAGCGCGACCCCATTCTAACCGCTTCCCGAACTTTTACTTTATTATTTCAATAATACAAAATTGTGTTTAAAAAAAAAAAAAAAATTTGATACCCTCAAAATTTTTTTTTAACGTTTCATGACTAGTAGACATGAAAAAATCAAAAAAAAAATTCAGTCCGTCTGTCCGCCGTATGTCGACCGCTGTACGCAAAATCGTTTGAAGGCTCGTAGCTCCCAAACCCTTTGAGGTATTAAATTGAAATTTTTTTATGAATAGACTGGGTAGGCCCCTTGAAGTGACCATATTTTTAAGGGTGCGGCTGTGAGGGGGAAAATTTTGGTTTCTAGATCTCAGCAGCCGCTGATGCTAGGCGGCTGAAACTTAGATTTTATACAGGATATTTGGCACTCCGTCCGCCACCTTGTAAGGGGTTATTCCTTGATATATTTGGGGAAAAAAATTGTTCTACAGGAAGGGTCAATTTTCAATAACAGTGGAGATAAACGGTGGTTAAGAAAAGTGTTTTTGACCGCTACCCTCACTCACTTAAAACGTTATATCTTGAAAACGAATAATCACAAGGCAAAGTGTTAAACCTCGTTTTTTAGGGAATTGCGAACCGAATTACCTTTCATTTGATGTAACAGTCTAAATTGTAACTGCCCCCAATCTTGAGATATTTACTCGAAAACACAGATTTTTGCTACGTCAACCCTAAAAATTCTGTGATCAATGTAGTTTCTCAGAAAACCCCATTATAAAAATATAATTTTTTATAATTTTTAATTTTTAATTTTTTTATAAACCAAATTATAACCTACAAAAGCTGCATACATATGTATGAGTTACGATTAACATTTTGGAAGTAATAGGTAAAAATACATATCGCATAAAAATTAAATATTTCAAAAGTCAGTGCCATAAAGTGGACCTCGTCTAAGAACCTGTTTAATTTGTCGGTAGTACTGAAGTATTTTTATTGCACATTTATTACTATTTAAAGTATGTAGGAAAACAATGAAATGTAACTGAGTTTCAACAGAATTGATGCTTTTACCTGGATATGGTAGGTAATACTGGGTGCGGTACTATGCCTTTTTTAATAGGGTGATTTACAAGGAGGTGTAAAGGGGTTGTATTCTTTTTCACGAATTCTGCCATATCCCCCAAATCTAATTAGATTTCGACTAACTTTTCGCTGTCACGGGCTTGCGTAATAATCGCCTAAAACTTGTTTTTAAGTTTTTTTCTTTTTCAGCCCCTAAGATGGTAGAAATGGGTTGAACATGTTTTCACAAATTCCTAAAAGAAATTAGAAGTGATAATAAATTGAATTGTTTTTACTTTCTCGTTCTGTCGTCATATTTTTCTATTAACTCTTTTCACGATTTTTGGATATTCAACCTCTAAGTGGGTGTAAGGAGGTTGCATATCTTTTCACAGATTCCTACATATTACTTAGATCTGATGATATATCGCATACATTTTTACTTCCTAAGGTTTCCTATACAGGGTGTAACTAGTACTGAGGTTCAAACGAAAATGGGAGATAGATTAACTTGTCCTGAGTAGAAAATCGTTCTACACATACTCCTGTTTTTGCACCGTTAAGGAGATAGCGCGATTTTAAGGACGAAGGATTTTCATCGTACCTGTGATCACTGTTTGATCTCTAACTTCTGCTGTACTTAGCGTAACGTAATAATTCTGGGCTCGTTGGAAAGGACACAAATTGTTCTTTCTAATTGCTATCAACTGTGTCAATCAGTGTTATACTTTTTGAGAAAAATTTATTTAAATGACACAAAAATAATAAAATATTTAAAAAAAATACAAAATAGTCCTGTTTTCTCCAAGAAGGACCTGATTAACCACTAAATTTTATTACATTTTCGGAAAGCCCATAAAATTTCACCATACGTTTGATAACAGAATTTCTTCATATTTGCAACAACAAGTGAGTTCCCTGCACATGTTGGAAATAATGCTAAACATAGAATTTACCGCAAAACAGATGCAGTAATGAGCAACCATGTTAACAACACACGTATTGCTCTTATGTGTGGAAATTATGTTACAGGTAAGTAAAAATATGACAACTAATTAGATAGCGTCCATTTAATTAAATTAACTAACATCCATTTAAGTTAATTAAGTAATATCCATTTAAGTAGGGCGTGGAGTTTACCTGCTCCCTTAAGGAACAGGAATGACTTCGTCCTACGTAGATTTTTCTGCGATAAAAGCATCGGGAGGAAGCAGCAGCAAGCAGAATGTCATAGACATCATTACGAGCAACATGGCAAGCAATAGGAGGTCTTTTACAACGGAAGAAATGGCAGACATGCACTTCGTGTATGGGTTGTTCGACGGGAATGCTAGGCGAGCCGAAAGAGTTTACCGGGAACGGTATCCGGACAGATCTCGGTACCCCCATTATCGGATGTTCATCAGCATTTATCGGAACCTTCGTGAACGAGGTACACCCGTATCACCGATGCATGCGATCAGTTAGGAGCCCAACTACTGCGTGTGAACCCCACCAATGACATTCGTCGGCGATACCACTTCTGCTTGCTCCACAACGGCGGACATGTTGAAAATTATTTGTAAACGTAATAAACTAAATAAACGCAATAAACTATACTTCAACTCTTTTATTTCGTCCTCACTATTATTAATCATACTCCTTCGGCGAATGACGGGTGTCAAACCAGATTTACTTGAAGGGAACGTGCTTGATAACTGTTAGCCCCGCTCCTTTACAATTCAACCTATGAAGAAATTCTGTTATCAAACGTATAGTGAAATTTTATGGGCTTTCCGAAAATGTAATAAAATTTGGTGGTTAATCAGGTCCTTCTTGGAGAAAACAGGACTATTTTGTATTTTTTTTAATTTTTATTATTTTTGTGTCATTTAAATGAATTTTTCTCAAAAAGTATAACACTGATTGACACAGTTGATAGCAATTAGAAAGAACAATTTGTGTCCTTTCCAACGAGCCCAGAATTATTACTTTACGCTAAGTACAGTAGAAGTTAGAGATCAAACAGTGATCACAGGTACGATGAAAATCCTTCGTCCTTAAAATCTCCTTAACGGTGCAAAAACGGGAGTATGTGTGGAACGATTTTCTACTCAGGACAAGTTCCTCTATCTCCCATTTTCGTTTGAACCTCAGTACTAGTTACACCCTGTATAAAGGTCAATTTCAGTATTTTTAGATATTCAATCCTAAGGGGTATAAGGGGGTTGTATGCTTTTCAGTAAAACAAAAATAATGACGCAAACAAGAAAGAGAACGCCAATCAGACTAAATGTAATAATTGCGGAGTATAATTTGGAGAGTGTGGACAACTTCATATATCTTGGGAATAATCTAGCAAAAGACGGCAACGAAACGGACGAAATCAAGCGACGGATCATGATAGCAAATAAAACGTATTATTCGGTACTTCCAATAATGGTAACCAAGAAAGTGCACAGGAATAAACTGTATAAGTGTATAATATATAAAACTATTATACGACCTGTGCTCTGTTATGGCAGCGAAAAGTGGACATTAACGCGAACTTCCGAAAAAGCAGTTAACACATTCGAAAGAAAGGTTCTCCGAAAAATGTTTGGACCCGTAAAGGAAGGAACGGACTGGCGAATAAGATACAATCATGAGCTATATCAACTCTTCATGGAGACAGAAGCCTCAACGTTCATCAAACTACGCAAACTGCAGTGGGCTGGCCATGTAGAGCATATAGAAGACAGAAGAATTCCCAAGCGTGCTCTTAAAGGCAAAGCGAGTGGTAATAGGCCAGTAGGCAAACCACGCAAGCGATGGGAAGACTCGGTTGATGAAGACAGCAAAGCCATCTTAAAAATTAGCAGCTGGAGGACGCGGTCTTTGGATCGAGATGATTAGAGGCGATGACTTCAGGAGGCCAGGGCCCGACTTGTGCTGTCGCGCCAGTGATGAGGATGATGATGCTTTTCAAAGCTAAGACATATTTCTTAGGTTTGATAAGATATTAGATCGCTTTGCACTTCCCCAGATTTTTATATAATCGCCTAAAAACCTATTTCTCAACTTTTCGATATTCAACCACGGGTTTGCATTTTATTTCACAATTTTTGCCATCCCTTAGTTCTGATGAGATATAAAATTGGTTATTATGGCCAATTTCACAATTTTCGAATTTCAAGAACCAAGCGGGTGTACAGGGTTTGCTTACGTTTTCACAAATTTTTCAAAATCCCTCGTGTCTCAGGAGATATCAAGTTGCTTCTTATGAAATCGTTTAAAAACCTGTTTCAAAATTTTTTCGAAATTCAAACCCCAAGTGGAAGTAATGGGTTTGTATGTATATACGTTTTAGCAATTCGTATATACGTTTTAGCAATTCGTCATATCTCTTAAGTCTGATAAGGCAAAAATTCGTTTTCACTTCTATGGGCTTTTAGTGTACATAATATACCGAAATTTGAATTATCTACACGGCATTTTTCAATGTCTATTTTAAATTACAATCTCTATTTTAAATATTTTTATTTTAAGAACAAAATTAACTTTCCAAGAAACGCCTTAATCTCGAAACTTTGACCCGAAAAATAATAAAGTTTCGCCCAGACCATTGGCAGATTTTTTTAAGGTTTCCAGTCCCATAGTGACCTACACCGCATCTCAGAATTAAACGCGTTGCGAACTTCTAACCAAAAAATAATAAAGTTGCGCCCAGACTGTTGGCAGATTTTACTTTATTTTTTAAATAATAAAATATTTTATATTTTTCGCAGGAAAGTAATATTTACTATATTGTCCTTAGCCCATTCGAAAAGTTTTAATGGCGTGGATATTCGGTCCTTATGTGGCCGCTCTAAACTTGCTCTTGCTGTAAATCCCTATATTATACCACCGAGAGCATCGCAGCTATTTTTACCATGGGCGGTGGCAAAGAAATCCATTCTGCAGCAATTTTCAAATTACAGAAATTTTTCCGGTTTTTATGTTGAGCGCCTGAGCCAACCGAAAAACAGTGGATTTTTTTAACATTGAAACACTTGTCTATTAAAAATTTCAGTAAATAGCGTTGAAATAGATGAAGTGTTATGTTGTAAATAATCGCTAATTATTACAAAATTTGTTGATCAGTGATTAATGCGTGCCAAAGTATTGAAGGAAACCATTCAACAAAGCTATCTATAAAATCATCTGCAGATTTAATTTTTATCTTAAATGATGATATTGACGTCCACTCCTTATAGGTAAAATTTTCTACATTATTATCACTAAAAATATTCCGAAAATTTTTTTTTACTTTCTCATATCCTGTACCTTCGACACATTTGTTGAAAAAGCAAGCACTATTAGGAGGATTGCATAAAAGGCACGACCGGTAGCCATAAATTTGTTTATCTTCACTTGCAGCCAAATATAGGGTTTTTCAACAGGAACGCTCGAAATTTGTTAGGTTATAGCGGCCATGTTGTAAATTATTCAGTAGTGAATGGCAAACCATTGAAGGTTATACCGTTGAACAACGTGTGCAAGTCATCAAATTTTATTTTTAAAATCAGAGCTCTGCTCGAAAAATGTTCCGTGATTTTTAACGACGAGGCCCATTTCTTGATGAATGGATGTGTGAACAACCAATATTGTCGGATTTGTATTAATCCACACGAGATACACCAGCACCAAATGAATCCAGAGAAAGTCACTGTTCAGTGCGGATTTGGGTCCGACGAAATCATCGATCCGTACTTCTTTCAAAACGAAACTGGCATTGCCATACAGTCAAACAATCGATGATAAGCAACTTTTTGTGGCCTAAACTGGATGATATGGATACCGATAACCTCTTGTTCCAACAGGACGGTGCTACATGCCACACAGCGTATGTCACGATGGACATTCTGGACGATTGTTTTGAGTGCATCGTTATCTCGCGACGGCGACGTAAACTGGTCGCCGTGATCATGCTATTTAACGCCTTTAGACTTATTCCTTTGGGAATATCTGAAATCGCAAGTCAATGCGTATAGTCCGCAAACAATTGATGACCGTTAAGTCAACATAACGAACGCCATCAAGCAAATTCAGCCAGATTTATGCGACAAAGTCGTAGAAAATTGGACCTCTCGAATACGTGCCACCAAGCAAAACCGGGACGGACATTTGACCGACGTTATATTCCATACTTAATTCCATAAAATATTCTTTCAAATAAAAAAAGAGTTTGGTGGACATCTCACACACAACTTGTTATATTTACATTTAAAAATTTAACGTCCTTGTTGAAAGTTCCTATAAAACTTGTACTTAATATATACTGTAGTGCACTTGTAAGGTGTTCAATCTAGTACAATAAACTAGACAACCAATCCGAAGATAGACTGAACACCATACTCCTTTTTTATAATTGTACATGGAGTTAACCACACCTACCCGAGTTGATAAGATCACAACTCATGTGAACCGAGTAACATATGAAAGAACGTGTAAATGTGAGATATCTGTTTAACATTTACAAGTTCGACTCGCCCTATAAACCAAACATTGATGAAGAGGCGATGAAAAGGCACACTTTCGAAACTTGTCGCTGAAAAAAGATTATCAGTTGGGAACAAGTTCAGCTATGTCCCAGTCGGAACAGTAATGTCTACGGAATCGAATCCGTACAATATACTAGCAGCTCGTACACATTACTCTTTCGATGACAGAACTAATTACTTTAATCCGCATAGGCCCTAGTGCGTAATCGCTTACAAAGCACACTACAAGAAAAGCCTTATTTCGTTGAAGAGTAGTAAATAGTTACAGAGCATATTACATGTAAGGCCTTGTTTCATTAGAGAGTGATAGCAACATACAAATTGCATGAAAAGTAAGGCATTATATCAATAGTGAGTGGTAAATACTTTAAATGTATGAAAAGTAAGGTCTTGTAAGATCAGATCAGTAATGTGTACTGAATTGATTTCGTACTAGCAACTTGTACACATTACTCTTTCGATAACAGATCTAATTACCTTAACCCGCATAGGCCCTAGGGTGTAAACGCTTAAAAGCACAGGATAAGAAAAGACTTATACCGTTGTAAATACTTATAAAGTATTGTGTTCGTCTCCAATTTAAACTATCCTTTACTTTGTTGAGTTGCAAATAACAACAATATGAAAAATCGAAATTGTTTCAACAGTAAAAACCATTTATTCAATATAAAATAAATTAAAACACGTAAATATTACATAAGAATTCATTCAATAAACAAAATAAAAAATCTGCCAACAGTCTGGGCGCAACATTATTATTTTTCGGGTAGAAGTTCGGAACGCGTTTAAGATTGATGCGGTGTAGGTTACTTTGTGACTGAAAACCTAAAAAAAATGGTTAGAATGGGGTCGCGCTAGAATACTTACGCCGCTGCCACATATAAAATATGAATTACATAATTGGGTCATACTCCGGGACGCAGTTTAAGTAGTAATATAATACTACGTAGTTATTACGTGATTAGGAGGTTTTTCGTGATTTGGTTTTGGGCCATTACATGAAATCGGAAATGCGTTTGTAGGCGATTATATAAATAGTCTGTGGAAGTGAAAACCAATCTAATATCTCATCAATCCTACGAATATCCTGAATATCTAAAAATCCTGAAATCAACTTTTTGACGATTATATAGGAAGCCGTCAGAAGTAAAAATGAATTCAATATCTTATTAGAACTAAGAAATATGTGGGAATTTGTGAAAATATATGCAACCCCCTTGAACCCACTTTGGGGTTGAATATCCAAAAATCCTGAAATAAGTTTTTAGATATATATAAAGAAAGACCGAGAAAGTGAAAACCAATTCGATGTCTTATCACTCCTAAGAGATATGAAGGAATTCATGAAAACGTGTTCAACCCGTTTATACACTCTTAGGGGTTGAAAAAGGAAAACATTTGAAAACAAGTTTTAGGTGATTATTAAACAAGTCCGTGGAAGTAAAAAGTTATTCGATATCTAATCAGACCTGAGGGATATGGCTGAGTTCGTGAAAATGTATACAACCCCTTTACACCATCGTGGGGGTCGAATTTCAAAAAATCCTGAAAACAGTTTCTAGGTATTTATATGAACAATCCGTAGAATAGAAATGGATTCCATAATTGGAAAGACCTAATAGATATGATGAAAATCGTGAAAATATATTTATTCCATTTTCACTGATCATTTTTTTCGCCCCCCCCCCCTCTGTACGCCAATAGATATTTGAATTTTTTTTGAATCTAAATTACTTTTCTAGTTGACTTACATATACATACCGAGTTTCAACTTTCTAGCATAAGCCGTTCTATAGTTAGGAAAAACACCCCCCACTTCCGTACCATACTACCCCTATAAAATATTATATTTTTTCAACATGCTACTACTATAGTTCTATCCAAATACCAAGTTTCAGCTTTATATCTTTATAGGTTCTCGAGATAACTTTTTCCTTTTCACCCTCCCCCACCCTCACTCTACCCGCTCACCCCCAAAATTGTTTTCCCTGCTAGGGTTTTATTTGGCCTACTTCCGGTAAAAATTCTAAGCATCTGTCATACACTATTCTTGAGATATGAGACGTGATTTTTTGGAAAAATTCTTATCCCCTTCACTTCCATACTCCACCACCCCTTTAAAGAATTTTACTTTCAGCAAACTTTATTTGTCAACCTTAATACAGAAACCAAATTTTATTTTTCTAATGTAATTTGTTCTTGAGATATCGTAATCTAAAGTTTTTCATCCCCCACCCCCGTACGCCACTGCCCTCACTCAAAAATTTGTTTCCGATCTATTCTCCTAGTATGCCTACAGATGTTCATCAAGTTTTAATTTCGTGACATTAACCAATTAGGAGATATGTATTTTAGAATGTCTCGATCTCGGCTTTCGAGCGTTTTGGACGCATTATTATTCCCCCCACTCCCACACCCCTTTACCCATATCCTCCTCTTTTTTGCAAATGGGTCCACTATCGATGCTCTATATAAATTCCAAGTTTCAGCCTCCTAGCCTAAGCGGTTACTGAGATCTAGAAACCAAAAATTTCCGTCCAAAACGCTTCCCCCACCTCCCCCCTCACACCCCAACCACTCAAAAGGTGGGCACTTAAAGGGGTCTGCTCAGTCTACTAACAAAAAAAAATTCAACTTAATAGCTCAAAGAGTTTGAGAGCTATAAGCTTTCAAACGATTAGCGTACGGCGTATGGCGCACAGACGGACTGAAAATTTTTATTGCTTTTTGGGTGTCTATTAGTCATGAAACGTGGAAAAAAAATTTTCAGGGTAGCAAATTTTTTTTTTTTAAAAATCGATAACAATACTTTATTATTAAAATAATAAAGTAAAAATTAACAAAAATAAGATTCATAAATATAAGAAAAAAATCTATCTAAACTAATTGTTTACTTCGTTTTATATAAATAACACTTATTGGAATTTATTACAAATAAACAGCACTTCGCAACATTTGAAACACTCGAAACGAACTGAATTTAATTATGGGCCCTTTGATATAAAATTAAAACGAAACGTTAATGATTGCATCACCCCTTTACTTATCCGCTTCTAAGACTTTATTTCGTAAATTGTTACTAAAGCCAAGAGCATTTGGCAAAACTGTAAGGTTTCGGATTGTACCACCTCATAACTTACTCGCTTCTAAACCATTACTTTCGTAAGTAGATACCGAAGCCTATACCGTTGGACAAAACTGTAACGTCTCGGATTTCTTCCTCTCATTACTTACTAGCTTCTAAACCATTACTTCCGTAAATAGTAACTGAAGCCAAGAATGTTGGCCATAATTGTACAGAGAGAGCATTCGAGAATATTTTACAGCAATTACACTCTGCATTACTTTGGCAAGGCCTTACAAACTCATTCCTTACTCATTAATTACAAATTCATCTCTTACGAAAAGTCCGACTGGGTATGAAGCCCACGAATACATGTAAATAATTGAATACGTACACAGAAGTTTTAGGGTTGACCACACTGAATAAAATCAAAATTTGCAATGTTTGTTTTCGCACAATATTTCATTACATATCCATCGTGGGTAGTTCTATTCAATTTGTTTTTCCATTTAAAAATTATGAATCACATAATTTATACAATCAGATATCAAAACTAAAAAAAAATATCTGCCAGCAGTCTGGGCGCAACTTTATTATTTTTTCGGTAAAAGTTAGAAATGCGTTCAATTCTGAGACGCGGTGTAGGTTACTATGTGACTGAAAACTCAGAAAAAAGTTCAGAAAGCGGTTAGAATGGGGTCGCGCTAGAATACTTACGCCGCTGCCACATAAAACATATGAATTAAATAATTGGGTCATACTCCGGGACGAGGTCTACGTCGTAGTATAATATCAGTTGTTACGTGATTAGGAGATTTTTCGTGATTTGGTTTTGGGCCATTTCATGAAATCGGAAATGCATTTGTAGGCGATAATATAAAAAGTCTGTGGAAGTGAAAACCAATCTGATATCTTATCAATCGTAAGAAATATGTCGAAAGCCTTACGTCCTATTGGAGTTGAATATCTAAAAACACTGAAATCAACTTTTGACGATTATGAAGGAAGCCTTAGGAAGTAAAAATGAATTTGATATCTCATTAGAACTAAGAAATATGTAGGAATTTGCGAAAACATATGCAACCCCCTTGTATCCACTTAGGGGTTCAATATTAAAAAATCCTGAAATGAGATTTTAGATATATGTAAAGAAAGCCGGAGGAAGTAAAAACCATCCCATGTCTTATCACTCCTAAGAGATATGACGAAATTCGTGAAAACGTGTTCAACCCGTTTATACACTCTTAGGGGTTGAAAAAGAAAAAAATTTGAAAACAAGTTTTAGGTGATTATTAAACAAGCCCGTAGAAGTAAAAATATATTCGATATCTAATCAGACCGGAGGGATACGGCTGAATTCGTGAAAATATATACAACCCCTTTACATCATCGTAGGGGTCGAATTTCAAAAAATCCTGAAAACGCTTTCTAGGTATTTATATGAAGAATGCGTGGAATAAAAATAAATTCAATATTTGAAAAGATCTAGTAGATATGATGAAAATCGTGAAAATATATTCATTCCATTTTCACTGATAATTTTTTTTGCCCCCCTTCTGTACGCCAATGGATATTTGATTTTTTTTTTCAATCAAAATTAATAATAATAATAATAATAATAATATTTATTCGGTGCTGATTTCAAGTATAAACTTATGTTATTAATAACTAGAGATTAGACAATAGTCTTTACATCTTTACTTTTGCGGGGTATTTTTTACATACAAGTATTTCGAATTCTTTTGAAATTGGTGTATCATTGTGATAGGAAAATTTAGACAAAAACCTATTTCTATTCACTTATATACTAACTTAAAAAGAAAACAAAAATAAAAAATAAAATAAAAACAAAAACAAAAATAAAATTACTTTTCTATGTGATTTACATATACATACAGAATTTCAACTTTCTAGCATAAGCCGTTCTATAGTTGGGAAAAAGACCCCGCACCCCCGTACCATACCACCCCTATAAAAAATTATATTTTTCAACATGCTACTACTATAGTTCTATCTAAATACCTATCTAAAGTTTCAGCTTTACATTGTTATAGGTTCTCGAGATATAAGAATCGGAACTTTTTACTTTTCACCTTCACCCACCCTCACCCTCTACACCCTCATCCATGAAATTTTGTTTTCTGCTGGGGGTCTATTAATGGGTCCACTATCGATGCTCTATATAAATTCCAAGTTTCAGCCTCCTAGCCTATGCGGTTACTGAGATCTAGAAACCAAAATTTTTCGTCTAAAACGCTTCCTCCACCTCCCCCCTCACACCCTGACCACTGAAAAGGTGGCCACTTGAAGGGGTCTGCTTAGTCTACCCCAAAAAAAAAATCAACTTAATAGCTCAAAGAGTGTGAGAGCTAGAAGCTTTCAAACGTTTTGAGTACGGCGGACGGCGTACGGCGCACAGACGGACTGAACATTTTTTTTACTTTTTTGGTGTCTATTAGTCATGAAACGTGGGAAAAAAAGTTTTCAGGGTAGCAAATTTTTTTTTTTTAAAAATCGATAACAATACTTTATAATTAAAATAATAAAGTAAAATTTCAGGGATGAGGGTGTAGAGGGTGAGTGGAGGAGGGTGAAAAGTAAAAAGTTCCGATTTTGATATCTCGAGAACCTATAATGATATAAAGCTGAAACTTAGTATATGCTAGAAAGTTGAAATTTTTTATGTATATGTAAATCAACTAGAAAAGTATTTCTGATTTAAAAAAAATTCAAATATCTATTGGCTTTCGGAAGTGGGGAAAAAAAATGATCAGTGAAAATGGAATGCATATATTTTTACGATTTTCGTCATATCTATTAGGTCTTCCCAAATATTGAATTCATTTTTTTTTGTACGGATTTTCATATAAATACCTAGAAAGTGTTTTCAGGATTTCTTGAAATTCGACCCCCAAGGTGGTGTAAAGGGTATGTATAAATTTTCATGAATTCAGCCGTATCCCTCAGGTCTGATTAGATATGGAATAACTTTTTACTTCCCCGGGATTATTTAATAATTACCTAAAACTTTCAGGTTTTTTCCTTTTTCAACCCCTAAGAGGGTAAAAACGGGTTGAGCACTTTTTCACGAATTCCGTCATATCTCGTAGGACTGATAATACATCGGGTTGGTTTAAACTTCCTCGTGCTTTCTTTATATATATCTAAAAACCCATTTCAGGATTTTTGGATATTCAACCCCAAAGTGGGTGCAAGGGGTTTTCATATGTTTTCACAAATTCTTACATATTTCTAAGTTCTAATGAGATATCGAATTCATTTTTACTTCCTAAGAATTCCTACATAATCGTCAAAAAGTTGATTTCAGGATGTTTGTTATTCAACTCCAATAGGACGTATGGCTTTCGACATATTTCTCAGGATTGATGAGATATTAGATTGGTTTGTACTTCCACAGACTTTTTATGTAATCGCCTACAAACGCATTTCCGATTTCATGCAATGGCCCAAAACCAAATCACGAAAAACCTTCTAATGGCGTAACAACTGATATTATACTAGGACTAGACCTCGTCCCGGAGTATGACCCAATTATGTAATTCATATGTTTTATGTGGCAGCGGCGTAAGTATTCTAGCGCGACCCCCTTCTAACCGCTTCCAGAACTTTTTTGTAGGTTTTCAGTCACATAGTAAACTACACCGCATCTCAGAATTATACTCGTTCCGAACTTCTACCGAAAAAATAATAAAGTTGCGCCCAGACTGTTGGCAGATTGTTATTTAAATAAAATCGACCTAAACTATTTGAACTTAATTCTGAAAAATGTTTTTGTGAACCAGTTTGAAATGTGTACACTTCTCTCACTGCAGTGAAAAAGTGTTTTCATACGAAGAAAATTGTTTTTTGTGGAGTAATTTTATAATTAGAGTTTTCTGTCATACCATTGCCATTTCTATTTTTCTTCCGTTATTTTCTTTTAAAATTTCCTGCAAAAACACAGC
Source organism: Beris morrisii (assembly GCA_951812415.1). Taxonomy (NCBI): domain Eukaryota; kingdom Metazoa; phylum Arthropoda; class Insecta; order Diptera; family Stratiomyidae; genus Beris; species Beris morrisii. The sequence continues at coordinate 83,384,782 of OX638311.1, read as the reverse complement.
TTTCACGTCGGGAAATAAATTCCATTTTGATCAATATCTCTAAAGGACCGGGGTTTTTCTTTAACTAAACTATTATAAATCATACCGAAACTGGTGAAATCTCATTTTCTTCAATAAAATTAACCCAAACATTTACTTTTCATTGAAAAAACCCAAAAAATCAGTTGGTTTTCTCATAATATAAGCAAAGTGAGCAGTGGCGTCCCTTTTACTTTATTATTTTAATAATAAAGTATTGTTATCGATTTTTAAAAAAAAAAAATTTGCTACCCTGAAATTTTTTTTTATACGTTTTATGACTAATAAGCACCAAAAAAGCAAAAAAAATTTTCAGTCCGTCTGTGCGCCGTCCGCCGTCCGCCGTCCGCCGTACGCAACACGTTTGAAGGCTTATAACTCCTAAACCCTATAAGCTATTAAATTGAAATTTTTTTTATTAATAGACTGGGTAGGTTCCTTGAAGTGACCACTTTTTGGGTGGTGGGAGTATGAGGGGGGAGGTGGGGGAAGCGTTTTAGACGAACAATTTTGGTTTCTAGATCTCAGCAACCTCATAGGCTAGGAGGCTGAAACTTGGAATTTATATAGAACATCGATAGTGGACCCATTTGCAAAAAAAAATGATAATATGGGTAAAGGGGTGTGGGAGTGGGGGGAATAATAATGCGTCCGAAACGCTCGAAAGCCGAGATCGAGACATTCTAAAATCCATATCTCCTAATCGGTTAATGTCACGAAATTAAAACTTAATGAACATCTGTGGGTATACTAGGAGAATAGATTCGAAACAAATTTTTGAGAGGGGGCAGTGACGTACGGGGGTGGGGATTGAAAAACTTTAGATTACGATATCTCACGAACCAAATGCACTAGCGAAATAAAATTTATTTTCTGTATAAATGTTGATAAATAAAGTTTGCTGAAAGTAAAATTTTTTAAGGGGGCGATGGAGCATGGAAGTGGAGGGGGTAAGCATTTTTTAAAAAAACAGCGTCTTATATCTCAAGAACAATGTAAGATAGATGCTTAAAATTTTTACCAGAAAGAGGCCTAATAGACCCCCGGCAGAAAAAAAAATTTTGAAGGTGTGGGTGTAGAGGGTGAGGCTGGGGAGGGTGAAAAGGAAAAAGTTCCGATTTTTATATCTCGAGAACCTATAATGATATAAAGCTGAAACTTAGTATTTAGATAGAACTATATTAGTAGCTTGTTGGAAAAATATAATTTTTTATAGGGGTGGTATGGTACGAGGGTGGGGGGTGTTTTTCCTAACTATAGAAAGGCTTATGCTAGAAAGTTGAAATTCGGTATGTATATGTAAATCAACTAGAAAAGTAATGTTGATTAAAAAAAATTTAAATATCTATTAGCGTTCGGAAGTGGGGCAAAAAAAATGATCAGTGAAAATGGAATGCATATATTTTCACGATTTTCGTCATATCTATTAGGTCTTTCCAAATATTGAATTCATTTTTTTTCTGCGAGTTCTTCATATAAATACCTAAAAAGTGTTTTCAGGATTTTTTAAAATTGGACCCCCAAGGTGGGGTAAAGGGGATTATACATTTTCACGAATTCAGCCGTATCCCTCAGGTCTGATTAGATATCGAATAACTTTTCACTTTCACGGGCTTATTTAATAATCACCTAAAACTTGTTTTCAAGGTTTTTCCTTTTTCAACCCCTAAGAGGGTAAAAACGGGTTGAGCACTTTTTCACGAATTCCGTCATATCTCGTAGGACTGATAATACATCGGGTTGGTTTAAACTTCCTCGTGCTTTCTTTATATATATCTAAAAACTCATTTCAGGATTTTTGGATATTCAACCTCAAAGTGGGTGCAAGGGGGTTGCATATGTTTTCACAAATTCTTACATTTTTCTTGTTCTTAAGGGATATCGAATTCATTTTTACTTCCAAAGGCTTCCTACATAATCGTTAAAAAGTTGATTTCGGGATATTTGTTATTCAACTCTAATAGGACGTAAGGCTTTCGACATATTTCTCAGGATTGATGAGATATTAGATTGGTTTGCACTTCCACAGACTTTTTATATAATCGTCTTCAAACGCATTTCCGATTTCATGTAATGGCCCGAAACCAAATCACGAAAAACCTTCTAATGGCGTAACAACTGATATTATACTAGGACTAGATCTCGTCCCGGTGTATGACCCAATTATGTAATTCATATGTTATATAAGGCAGCGGCGTAAGTATTCTAGCGCGACCCCATTCTAACCGCTTCCCGAACTTTTTTTAGGTTTTCAGTCACATAGTAATCTACACCGCGTCTCAGAATTAAACGCGTTCCGGACTTCTACCCAAAAATAATAAAGTTGCGCCAAGACTGTTGGCAGATTTTTTATACTCTAGATGAAATCATATAGAGTATTATAAGTTTAATCCAGCCCAAAAGTTTGTAACGCATAGAACCAAGCCTCGGACGAAAAAAAGTTATATATTATTTTTTGTTTATTTGTGGCCAAAAACCTCAAATCCGCCTGACGTCCGTCCGTCCGTCCGTCCGTGCGTCCGTCCGTCCGTCCGTCCGTCCGTCCGTCCGTCCGTCCGTCCGTCCGTCCGTCCGTCCGTCTGTCCGTGAACACGATAACTCCAGAACGCCTTCACCTAAGATCTTGAAATTTTGAATCTGGATGTTTGGTTGAATTTGTAAGGCTAAGTTCGTTAACGGGCAAAATCGTCCTACTCCTTCGGGTAGCTGCCATACAAAATGTCCTTAAAACACGTGTTCAAGAATATTGGTCGATAACTTCAGAAGGGTTTCAGCTACGACTCTGAAATTTTGTATGTGTTATTTTTCCAATAGTTGGAGCTAAATATATGATTATGAAGAAAATCCTGTTAGTCCTTCGTGTAGCTGCCATACAAATATCCTGTCAAAATGTATTCACTTAATTTACGAAACTCGCAATAACTCAAGTAATCTTTTAGCTATGAATTCGGAATTTTGTACAAGTTAGTTTTGAGTGAAAAGGAAGTTCGAGTTTACTAATCAGCAAAATCCTTTTACTCCTTCTGGTAGCTGCCATACAAAATATCCTTAAAACACGTGTTCAACAATATTTTCCGATAACTTCAGAAGGGTTTAAGCTACGTCTTTGAAATTTTGTATGTTTTATTTTTCCAATAGTTGGAGCTAAATGTATGATTACAAAAAAAATCCTATTAGGCCTTCGTGTAGCTGCCATACAAATATCCTGTCAAAATGTCTTCACTTAATTTACGGAACTCGCTATAACTCAAGTAATCTTTTAGCTATGAACTCGGAATTTTGTACAAATTAGTTTTGAGTGAAAACGAAGTTCGAGTTTACTAGTTAGCAAAATCCTTTTACTCCTTCTGGTAGCTGCCATACAAAATATCCTTAAGACACGTGTTCAACAATATTTTCCGATAACTTTTGAACGCTTCAAGCTACGAATTTGAAATTTTGTACACGTTTATTGTTAAATGGTTCCAAGGAAAAGGATAAATATGTAAGAAATTGAGTGAGTCCTTCCTGCACCACCCATGTAAAAGTCCTTTAAAAAGGCCATTTTTTTTCGATGACTTACCCAGTTTAAGGTATGAAGTTAAACACTGAATAAGTAGCAATCTAATAGCAGTTCTTAATAAAGGACACACAACATGCACACACGTAATTCTACTTTATCCCCAACTACAATATAAATCGGAGTTCAGTATTCATCTAGAATATTATACGATTGGCTTGCAGCCGATCGTGACTGCAGTATGTTTTTGATTATTGTTCTAGATTTCACATATTCAATAAATTTTGTATTATAGCATCCCGAAAACAATTATAAAATTAAATTTGTTGCGAGCTGCTTTAAGAAATCACATGAATTGTGAAATTCAACCTGAAAGAGACAAGGTGTGCGAAGCCCATTTTGTAGCATCGAGCTTCAAAGTGGTTCATGGAAAAAAAGTGTTGGTAGAACATGCGATTCCTACGATTTTCGACGATGAAGTAAGTTATGAAATGTTTTACAAGAGAAAGTACTAACATATCTCTATATACAGGGTGTTTGGTACTCCGTCCGCCACCTTGTAAGGGGTTATTCCTTGATATATTTGGAGAAAAAAATTGTTCTACAAGGTGGGTCAATTTTCGATAACAGTGGAGATACAGGGTGGTTAAGAAAAGTGTTTTTGACCGGTACCCTTACTCACTTAAAACGTTATATCTTGAAAACGAATAATCACAAGACAAAGTGTTATAACTCGTTTTTTTAGTGAATCGAATTACCTTTCATTTGATGTAACAGTTTAACTGCACCCAATCTTGAGATATTTACTCGAAAACACAAATTTTTGCTACGTCAACCCTAAAAAAATCTGCCAACAGTCTGGGCGCAACTTTATTATTTTATGTGTAGAAGTCCGAAACGTGTTTAATGCTTAGATGCGGTGTAGGTTACCATGCGACTGACAACCTAAAAAATAACGTTCCAAATAGCCTCCTGGTTATTCCTTAGGTTGTCAGTCGCATGGTAACCTACACCGTATCTAAGCATTAAACACGTTTCGGACTTCTACCCAAAAAATAATAAAGTTGCGCCCGGAATGTTGGCAGATTTTTTTATTTATTAACGTATTTTTTTTATTAATAGAATATTCCATAGAAGTAAAAGCGAACTCTATCACATTAAACCTAAGAGATTTTCGGAATCAGTGAAAACTTGAATAATACCTCCAGGGGGTTCAATAGTGAAAAATGCTTAAATCGGTTTTTCGCCGACAATGTTTTAAGCTTATAGAAGTAAAAGTGAATTCCAAATCCCAATATACCTAAGAAATATATCAGATATACCCAAACCTGGCAAGGATCCTAAACTTCCATTCAGCTATCGTCCGATTAGCCTGCTTCCAACAATTAGCAAAATCTTCGAAAAAGTTATTCTAGCCAGAATCAAAAACTTCCTTGATCGCAACAACATAATACCAAATTTCCAATTCGGATTTTCTGCTCATCTCTCAACAAATCATCAACTGCTACGTGTCACTGAATCCATAAGAGAGTCGTTGGAAAACAAACGCTCCACAGGCATGGTCGTCCTGGATATAGAGAAGGCATTTGACTCCGTTTGGCATCATGGTTTAATATATAAATTAATCAAATTTTCCTTCCCAGCTTATATTATTAAACTACTACTCTCTTTTCTTGACAATCGTAAGTTCAGAGTAAAGGTCAAGGGTAGCATCTCTAGCGGTTACATAATACCAGCAGGCGTACCACAAGGCTCCTGTCTAAGTCCTACGCGGTTTAATATATATACAGCTGATATCCCCCATCATCCCAGCTGCGATTTAGCTATGTATGCCGATGATACTGGAATTCTCACAAGCTCGGCCGATCCCTGTACAATAGTACAGCATCTTCAATCTCAGCTTGAATTACTGGAATCATTCTTTAACAAATGGAAAATCAAAATTAATCCGTCGAAAACCCAAATTATCTATTTTACTAAAAAAGCGAGCAAGGCGCAACCTTCCGAACCCCTCTATTAACATCCTTGGTGAACCCATTAACTGGTCGCAAACAATAAAATACCTTGGCCTAACATTAGACAAAAAATTAACTTTTCATGAGCATACCGAACAAACTTGCCTAAAAATCTCCAAAACTATTCACACCTTGTATCCATTAATAAATAGGAAGTCAAATCTCTCAGTCGAAAACAAGCTGTTGATTTTCAAAATGGACATGCAACCAATAATCCTCTATGGCGCGCCTATCTGGATCAAATGTGCTGGCGTTCACAAGAAAAGACTGCAGATACTGCAAAATAAGTTTCTAAAGATTATTTTAAATAAACCTTTTTTCTGTTCCACTCGTATTATACACGAGTTAGCCAATACCCCATTAATAGTGGAAAGGGCAGCGAATTTCAATTTTAAATTTTACGAAAAATGTCGAAACTCAACCAACCCTCTAGTAACGAGTTTCCTATGTTAGTCTCTATTATCTCCTTATTCTGTCCTGTTTCTTTTTATCATTTTATTTACTTTACTTCTTTTTATTTTTCTTTTCTTTTTATACTCTAGATGAAATCATATAGAGTATTATAAGTTTAATCCAGCCCAAAAGTTTGTAACGCATAGAACCAAGCCTCGGACGAAAAAAAGTTATATATTATTTTTTGTTTATTTGTGGCCAAGAACCTCAAATCCGCCTGACGTCCGTCCGTCCGTCCGTCCGTCCGTCTGTCCGTGAACACGATAACTCAAGAACGCCTTCACCTAGGATCTTAAAATTTTGAATCTGGATGTTTGGTTGAATTTGTAAGGCTAAGTTCGTTAACGGGCAAAATCGTCCTACTCCTTCGGGTAGCTGCCATACAAAATGTCCTTAAAACACGTGTTCAAGAATATTGGTCTATAACTTCAGAAGGGTTTAAGCTACGTCTCTGAAATTTTGTATGTGTTATTTTTCCAATAGTTGCAGCTAAATATATGATCATGAAGAAAATCCTATTAGTCCTTCGTGTAGCTGCCATACAAATATCCTGTCAAAATGATTCACTTAATTAACAAAACTCACTATAACTCAAGTAATCTTTTAGCTACGAATTCGGAATTTTGTACAAGTAAGTTTTGAATGAAAACAAAGTTGGAGTTTACTAATCAGAGAAATCCTCTTACTCCTTCTGGTAGCTGCCATACAGAATGTCCTTAAAACACGTGTTCAAGAATATTGGTCGATAACTTTAGAAGGGTTTAAGCTACAAGATTGAAATTTTGTATGTGTTATTTTTCCAATAGCAGGAGCTAAATATATCATTATGAAGAAAATCCTATTAGTCCTTCGTGTAGCTGCCATACAAATATCCTGTCAAAATGTATTCACTTCATTTACGAAACTAACAATAACTCAAGTAATCTTTTAGCTACGAATTCGGTATTTTGTACAAGTTAGTTTTGAGTGAAAAGAAAGTTCGAGTTTACTAATCACCGAAATCCTTTTATTCCTTCTGGTAGCTGCCATACAAAATATCCTTAAAACACGTGTTCAACAATATTTTCCGATAACTTTTGAACGCTTCAAGCTACGAATGTGAAATTTTGTATACATTAATTTTTGAATGGTTCCAAGGAAAAGGATAAATATGTAAGAAATCGAGTGAGTCCTTCCTGCACCTCCCATGTGAAAGTCCTTTAAAAAGGACATTTTTTTTCGATGACTTACTCAGTTCAAGATATGAAGTTAAACACTGAATATTGTCTTTCAGTTTTGAGTAGCAATCTAATAGCAGTCCTTAATAAAGGACATACAACATGCACACACGTAATTCTACTTTATTCCCAACTACAACATAAATCGGAGTTCAGTATTCATCTAGAGTATTATACGATTGGCTTGCAGCCGATCGTGACTGCAGTATGTTTATACTCTAGATGAAATCATATAGAGTATTATAAGTTTAATCCAGCCCAAAAGTTTGTAACGCATAGAACCAAGCCTCGGACGAAAAAAAGTAATGTATTATTTTTTGTTTATTTGTGGCCAAAAACCTCAAATCCGCTTGACGTCCGTCCGTCCGTCTGTCCGTGAACACGATAACTCAAGAACGCCTTCACCGAGGATCTTGAAATTTTGAATCTGGATGTTTGGTTGAATTTGTAAGGCTAAGTTCGTTAACGGGCGAAATCGTTCTACTCCTTCGGGTAGCTGCCATATAAAATGTCCTTAAAACACGTGTTCAAGAATGTTGGTCGATAACTTCAGAAGGGTTTAAGCTACGACTTTGAAATTTTGTATGTATTACTTTTCCAATAGTTGGAGTTAAATATATGATTATGAAGAAAATCCTGTTAGTCCTTCGTGTAGCTGCCATTCAAATATCCTGTCTAAATGTATTCGCGTAATTTACGAAACTCACTATAACTCAAGTAATCTTTTAGCTACGAATTCGGAATATTGTACAAATTAGTTTTGAGTGAAAAGAAAGTTCGACTTTACTAGTCAGCGAAATCCTTTTACTCCTTCTGGTAGCTGCCATACAAAATGTCCTTAAAGCACGTATTTAAGAATATTGGCTGATAACTTCAGAAGGGTTTAAGCTACGTCTTTGAAATTTTGTATGTTTTATTTTTCCAATATTTGGAGCTAATTGTATGATTGTAAAGAAAATCCTATTAGTCCTTCGTGTAGCTGCCATACAAATATCCTGTCAAAATGCATTCACTTAATTTACGAAACTCACTATAACTCAAGTAATCTTTAAGCTATGAATTGGAAATTTTGTACAAATTAGTTTTAAGTAAAAACAAAGTTTGGGTTTACTAATCAGCAAAATCCTTTTACTCCTTCTGGTAGCTGCCATACAAAATGTCCTTAAGACACGTGTTCAACAAGATTTTTCGATAACTTTTGAATGTTTCAAGCTACGAATTTCAAATTTTGTACACTTTCATTTTTAAATGGTTCTAAGGAAAAGGATAAATATGTAAGAAATCGAGTGAGTCCTTCCTGCACCTCCCATGTGAAAGTCCTTCAAAAAGGATAATTTTTTCGATGACTTACCCAGTTCAAGATATGAAATTAAACACTGAATATTATCTTTTAGTTTTAAGTAGCAATCTAATGGCAGTCCTTAATAAAGGACTAAAGAGAATGGTGGATGGTGGATGGAGGATGGAGGATGGAGGATAGAGAATGAGGGATGGTAGATGGAGGATGGTGGATGGTGGATACAGAATGGTGGATGGAGGATGGTGGATGGTGGATAGAGGATGGATGATGGAAGATGTAGGATAGTGGATGGAGGATGGTGGATGGGGATGGTGGATGGAGAATGGTGAATGTTGGATAGAGGATGGAGAATAGAGGATGGAGGATGGTAGATGGAGGATGGTGAATGGTGGATAGAGGATGGTGGCAATTCCGCTTCATCAAGTATGGCGAGTTGGGTTGGGCTGGGATGATGGGTTAATTCCAGAGATTAACCAGAAATGGATCGCATGGTTAAATGAACTGAAACAAATACGGTTCGAGTGCCAATATGTTATTCACCTAAACTATTTACGGCAAAGCAGTCAGCTATTAGCGTATTGAAGATTATGAAGGAAACGTAAACATATGTTTTGTTAGCTCGAAAGCTCGTGTTGCCCCAATCAAAATACTATCAATTCCAAGACTAGAATTGCAGGGCGCGCTGATTGGGACTCGACTAGCAAACAGTTTCGCTAATGAATTAAAAATAAAAAATTTACCTTTTTCTACTGGACCGATTCCAAGACAGTGATTTGCTGGTTAAAAAGTACAAAGTCGTTGAAGAGTTATGTGACAATAAGAGTAGGAGAGATACTTGAGCATACAATGCCCACAGACTGGAGATGGGTTCCAACAAAGGAGCAGTAGGATTTCGATAAATTGCTATCACCTGCCCTAAAAAATTGGCCAATAAGGAGAAACCTGAAAACGAATATCCAACACGCACAAAATATATAACAGGCATCATGACGCCAAATGACACTTATGACAGGGTCATGAATGCATTGGTGAAGCATATACCAATGTTCTCTGTTGCAAGAACACCCAATTTAGGTATGGAATTAAATTAGTTTATAGACTGCTGCAGAAGTTCGTACGAACGGTTATCTGAAAATGAGAAAGAAGTATTCTTGAGCTGTATCAAATACAGGCTAGTTGATGATGCCTTTTGTCCAATTGAAACAAAACCACTTAGAGATTTTGACACCTGGAGAAAACGCTAGATAACGCATATTTGCCTAAGGCTAGACTGAATGAACTACGGAATGAAATTCTTAATTGCAGAAAAAGACCAGCGGAAGACATAGAGGAGTACTCAGCACGAAATAATACGCCATGGAAAGAAGTTAAGGATGTGTTATCGGCTAAGTATCCACGAGGGGATAAGGGGTTGTTAGTGGAATTGGAAAAGCAGGACGCCGTAGCAACATTTAAAATTTGGGTGAAGGATAAAAATACCCAAATACATTTAATAGGGAAACATTTTGAAACTGTATTTTCAGTAAAGGAGGCAGCAGAGTTATATGAAGGGGAAATGAAAAGGGTTTCAACTTATTCGGTAGTAGGACGTGGAGAATCACAACATAATCCAGTAAAAAGTCCCAAGCTCGAGAAAACAATTGATTCAATTGGAGCGCGGTTCACTTGTCACAACTGTGGGAAATCATGGCATTTCGCATGTGATTGTAGGCAATGACGAAGATCCGTACTGCACGCAATTGAATAAGTATGGACACGACATGCAGAATTGCCGCGCGAAACAGCAACCACAAAAAAAAACTCATGAAGGGAAGAATCGGCAGAAAGAGCAAATACGATTTGTGGATGGCAAAAGTCTCATAGAAAATGAGGACACTTATACTCTTTACAGCGATTGCTGTAAAACAACGGACTACTTAGAGATCTTTTAAAAAAATACTTAACAGAAAAGGAATGTTATACTGAGGGAAACGAATATGGATAGCACCATGGCACGTGGACGGCTGTCAGGACATAGACAGTGCCATGGAACTATAAGCGAACTAGAACTCGATAAAAATTTTAATGTGGTTGCAAATACAGAAGCAGGTGTTGGGAAAAACTTATCCTTCTTAATAGATACTGGAGCTACCTGTAACATAATGAAATCGGAAAGATTAAGACAAAATGTCAAAATAACAGCAACCACAAAAAAAACTCAAGAAGGGAAGGATCAGCAGAAAGAGGAAATACGATTTGCGGATGGCAAAAGTCTCACAGAAAATTATAACACTTATACCCTTTACTGCGATTTCTGTAGAACAACGGACCACTATACAGAGATCTGTTAAAAAAAATACTTAGCAGAAAAAGAATGTCATACTGAGGGAAACGAATATGGACAGCACCATGGCACGTGGATGGTTGTCAGGGAAATAAATAGTTCCATGAAACTATAAGCCAACTAGAACTCGATAAAATTTTTAATGTAATAGGAAATACAGAAGCAGGTGTTGTGAAAAACTTATCCTTTTTAATATATACTGGAGCTACCTGCACAATAACTAAGTCGGGAAAATTAAGAAAAAATGTCAAAATAGATAAAAATAATAAAGAATTGTTGCACTTTTCAAATTCGAGCAGAATTCACTAGGAACGGGCAATGCTTCGCATAGGAAGCATAAAATATCCATGTGAATTTACAGCCATTAAAAAATGCGAAATAATTTTCTGGGGATGGCATGATGGGTAAAGATTTCTTGGCAGAACAGGCTGTTATCGACTGCGTAAATAATCGGATGGTAATGAGAACAAACCACGAAGAAACTATTTTGGATCGGAAAGAGATACCGCAGTTCATCAATAGCAGTCTGAATTAAGCGAAACAAAAAAGAATCCATTCTTCGATGAATGTGGCCTTCTAATGGTTCAAATCATGTGCTAGTTTAAAGTAAGCTAGTACCATGGAAGTCACGCATAACGTCGAATACTGGAGTGTTCTAGGTCAGCATTTAATATAATAATATGCCAAAAGTAAAAGACACCACAAATGCTAAGATTTCAACGAAATCTTTTTGAATTCGACTTCGAGATCTGTCATAAGCCACAAAAAAGTATTTCGCACATTGATGCATTAAGCAGGAGACCTATATTCATCTTAATACAGCCTTGTTTTGTCACAACTCGCGTACAAGTTCAGCAGGCAAAGTAGGCCTTTGCGACAACCAATATGAACAAAGGTGTAGCCCATCAAACATCGGGCATACCAAATAAACCAGAAGTTATGCACACACCTAAAATAACGCCTGAACGGAAGGATACCAAAAACGAACTTTGAAACTACAAAGTTGTTACCAACCTAATTTCCGAAGTAGAAGGCATTGTTCAAATAAAATCAAACGGTTCCATAAATCGTTCCGAAATCTCAAGAATCTTGCAGAGAGTGATTTGCTTCAGAGGAAAAACCAAGTCAATGCACCGTCACCGGAATCAGAGAAAACCTGTGACCTGGTGGCACTCACAAAATCACAACCAGACATTCAGAGAATACTCCAAGTCCGTTTTCGGAGGATATTTTGGAAGAAATAAAACACTTCACGAAATTCAACGCCATTTAAAACGGAAAGGAATGAAAAAAGACGTAGAAACCTTAATCAAAAAATGTTCCAAGTTCCAGAAAAATAAGCAGTCACGATCAACAAAAATGCCTCTGGTAGTTACGCAAATATCAGGTAAACTATTTGGTAAGATATATGTCGATATTGTCGGACCACTCCCAGAAACATATTTCGGAAATAATTACATATTAACCATGATGATTTGACCCAATTAGTAGACCTTGCAGCTCTTCCAAATCAAGAAGATCTTCTATGAACAGATTATCAGAAGATTCTCGTCACTAAAACATATAGTTACAAGGCACAAAATTTACTAGCGATGTGTTTAATTCCCTATGCAAACTCCTGAAAGTCAAGAAACTTCAGACTACTGCATACCACCCCCAATCAAATGCCGTAGAAAGACAACACTCATTGTTAGGAAACTATCTTAGATGCTCTGTAGACGACGATCCGTCCAACTCGGAAATTTTCCTTAGACCTGTTCCGAGTAACTTACAACTCAAACAAGACCCTTTGTACGCACTAGAGAGATAACATTTTGCATTAAGATATCAACTTGAAAGATCTTTTCAGTTAGCCAAGAAGCATCTAGGAGAAGCAAAAACTAAATCAAAAGCACATTACGTTAAAACAGCAAGACTAACGGAAGTCCATGTGAGGGACGAAGTCTTACTCAAGGATATGAGCCGATCAGGGAAATTAAGCGCCGTTTATAAGGGGCGGTACAAAGTAATACATGTGCATTCCCCGGAGAATTTATATTTCCTTATTCAAAAACGAGTTAGGACAGTGCGTGGAAACAGGTTAAGACTATGGTATAATCAAGTAATGTATAACGTATGAAAACTGAAGATAGTATAATGATGTGTGCATTTTTTTCGTATGTTTGATTGGTATGGTAATGCAAGGTCTAAGAATGGAACCGTGGTGCATAGGACAGTTTTACTAATCAAAATATTTGTAAATATTGTTTTTTCACGGTACTCGTACATAAAGAAGTAGATACCGAACTTCCAAATCCTAGTACAGACAGGCCATAATTGAAAACTGTAGGCTATCGGTGAGAATCGACATACCTCAACCAGAGGAATTAACCTTCACCGTTTCGAAAATCTACAAGGTGCCAGCTTACATAGGCAACACGACCTATCAGTTCTATAATTAGACAGAAGACTTCCTAGCCTCCAACACGTCCAGGAACCAATATGCAATACTAAGCTACGAGATATTTCAGACTTGTAAGAAATTAACAACTATGGGAAAAGAGAATAATTTTATCTGTGAGCGGAAGGTACCTACAATAACGGCAAATAGAAGAAACTTTCTATTAAACCTGTATCGAGGTCAAGCTTGGACGCCACGGAATGCCATACAAAAAGCACAAGAAAATGGTACACCTTTGTTAGAAAGGAAACCAGAAACAGCTGGCTGTATATCATGAGCAGTAAAAGTAAAATCGAAATTTACTGCCTAAATGCATTAACGTCTATACAAGAACTGGGAAATATCGGTGTGATTTCTAAAAGTAACATTGTACTTTACGAAGTGAAGACTTAGTTATTTTCTCAATCGACAACACCAACCGAAATATCAGCCTATGGCAGCCTGAGGAGCGTCCCAACATAACGCTAGACAGCAAACAGCAAACCGAAAAAACTTATATAATAGGGGAAAAACTTGATACGGAGTCCTTCAGGCGAAGCCATACAACAGTATTAACTGCCGAGAACTTGGACTCCGTCTAGAAAGCTGAGAGCAACGCAGTCGACAAACTAATAGAGGAAACCCGAAATGAAGACCAACGACGACAGCAAATACAGACGACCGAACTACACTTCACTATAATATTAACGACCAGAATCTGCATAAATGCCATCCTACTAAACGCCACATACAGGGTGGGCCATCTAGTGGTTTCTTTTTAAATCATAGGTTATTTTGACACTGAAAGCTGTTTCCCGCTCGAAATCTTCACAGAAAGTCAGTCTCATACCTCCGCGGAACGAAATGAGTCGCTTGAACAACGTTGGGAAATATTGAAAACTTATTTGCTAAGTGAGTGCTGTGTAGCCCAAACAGTGCGTTTTTTGAAAAGAAGATTTGGCCGAAATGAAGCACCCACCGCGCCTGCTGTACGCAAGTTTGTGCAAAAAGTTCGTGAGACTGGCATGCTAGTGGACAACACTCATGGCCCCCGTCGTCGTACGGTGCGCACAGACGAGAATGTGGCTGCTGTAGCCGAGAGTGTGAGACTCACTCCACGAACATCAACTCGCCGTCGATCTCAACAGCTCAACATTTCACGCACTAGCCTGAGGAGAATTCTGCACAAAGATCTCGGATTATTCGCTTACAAGGTCCAATTGACTCAGCAATTGAAGGCGCACGACCATCCGCTTCGTTATCGCTTCGCAATTTGGGCCTTAGAGCAGCTTGAATCGGACAACGATTTTGGGCGAAAAATCATCTGTTCTGACAATGCGCATTTTCATCTCGGCGGCTACGTTAACAAACAAAATTGCCGCATCTGGGGCTCGGAAAACCCGCACGTTATTATCGAGAAGCCAATGCATCCACAGAGAGTGACAGTTTGGTGCGGATTGTGGAGTGGTGGCATCTTTGGACCATTTTTCTTCGAAAATGTGGCTGTGAACAACGTTTCGGTCAACGGTGAACGTTACAGAGTCATGTTATCCGACTTTTTTTTTACTGAAATTGAAGACATGGATTTGGACAATCTCTGGTTCATGCAGGATGGCACGCCATGCCACAATCGATCTTTTACGCACCAAATTCCCAAATCGTCTTGGCGATGTCAATTGGCAGCCTCGGAGCTGCGATTTGACCCCTTTTGGATTTTTTTTTTGTGGGGAAACGTGAAGGACTGATGTTATGCCAACAATCCAGTAACGATTCAAGCACTTAAGGCCAATATCATCCAAGCAATCCATGAGCTACAGCCCGAAACCATCAACAAGGTCTTGGAAAATTGGAGTGACAGAATGCGCTACTGCGCAGCCAGCCGAGGCAGCCACTTGAACGAAGTTGTGTTCCATCATTAATGGGAATGTTTACTCTTACTAATAAAGCCATAATAAATGGAAAAAAATTTAATTTTGTTCATTTTATTGCATTTTTAAAAAGAAACTTGTATTTGGCCCACCCTGTATGTACTCCTAAGCCGCCCAACTGATTTTGATAAAATTTTTAGGGAACATTTAGAATAGTCCCGGGATGATTCCTGTGAACTTTGGTGCTGGTCGTATCAAAAGCAATTGTTCTTTTTGACATTTTTCCAATTTTTTCGTGATTTTAGTACCCTGGTGCTCTAATTGTTGGTTTGTTTGTCGCGTATGGCTTCCTAAACCATTCATCCGATTGCGATGAAACTTTGTTGATATGTTGAGCGCATTCACGCGAAGTTTTCTGTATTAGTAAAACTATTGTACAATTGGTGGCGAGCGACACAAACAAATAAGTGTGTTTCAAATAGTTTAGAGACAGTTTATGTGTTTTCGGTGTGCACGTCTGACAAAATCGAACACCGGGAGCAACGGAAGCAACGGGAGCAACGAAGCAACGGAGCAGCATTAGTAACGGATGCAACGGGAATAACGGAAGCAACGGGAACAACGGAAGCAACGGGAACAACGGAAGCAACGGGAAAAACAGAAGCAACGGGTGAAACAAACGGGAAGTAAGATTGGATATCGCTGGCTTTGCAGTTTCGATAGTATATCACCATACAAACGTGAGCTTAGCAAGTATAATATCTAAATATATCTTTGGAGATTGTGATTTAATATTGATAGGTACCAATTATACCTATCTTTTATATTTAATTGATTATAATCTAATATTTATACTCTTGATGAAATCATATAGAGCATTATAAGTTTAATCCAGCTCAAAAGTTTGTAACGCATAGAACCAAGCCTCGGACCAAAAAAAGTGATATATTATTTTTTGTTTATTTGTGCCCAAAAACGTCAAATCCGTTTGACGTCCGTCCGTCCGTGAACCGGATAACTCAAGAACGCCTTTGTAAGGCTAAGTTCGTTAACAGGCAAAATCGTCCTACTTCTTCGGGTAGCTGCCATACAAAAACACGTGTGCAAGAATATTGGTCGATAACTTCAGAAGGGTTTAAGCTACGTCTTTGAAATTTTTGCATGTGTTATTTTTCCAATAGTTGGAAACTTTACGAAACTCGCTAGAAGTCAAGTAATCTTTAAGCTACGAATTCGGAATTTTGTACAAATTAGTTTTGAGTGAAAACGAAGTTCGTGTTTAGTAGTTAGCGAAATCCTTAACTCCTTAAATCCTTAACCGATAAATTCGACTTTGAAATTTTGTATGTTTTAATTTTCAAATAGTTGGAGCTAAATGCATGATTATGAAGAAAATCCTATTAGTCCTTCGTGTAGCAGCCATACTAATATCCTGTCAAAATGTCTTCACTTAATTTACGGAACTCACAATAACTCAAGTAATCTTTTAGCTACGAATTCGGCATTTTGTACAAAATAATTTTTAGTGAAAACGAAGTTCGAGTTTACTAGTCAGCAAAATCCTTTTACTCCTTCTGGTACTTTCCATGCAAAAAATTCTTAAGACACGTGTTGAACAATATTTTCCGAGAACTTTTGAACGCTTCAAGCTACGAATTTGAAATTTTGTACACATTAATTTTTGAATAGTTCCAAGGAAAAGGATAAATATGTAAGAAATCGAGTGAGTCCTTCCTGCACCTTCCATGTGAAAGTCCTTCAAAAAAGAACATTTTTTTCGGTGACTTACCCAGTTCAAGATATGAAATTAAACACTGAATATTGTCTTTTAGGTTTGAGTAGCAATCAAATGGAACTCTTTAATAAAGGACATACAACATGCACACACGTAATTCTGCTTTATCCCCAACTACAATATAAATCGGAGTTCAGTATTTCATCTAAAGTATCATACGATTGGCTTGTAGCCGATCGTGACTGCTGTATGTTCTTATTTTATTTTGTGAAACAAAGTTAGTTAGTTAGTTTGTACAATTAACAAACACCAATTTTGTCCACCAATGGTGGTAAATAAATGATTAATGGGTATAATGTACCTCCCACCAATGGTGTTAAATTTATAAATAGTAGGTTGAATGTAACTCTCACCGATGATGGTAAAAATTAAATTGATTGTATGTGGAAATGCTTTCAACTATGTCCCTATATTGAATACATTCCCCCACACTTAACATACCTATGTCATGATTTAATGCAGTTAGTGCTATCGATATCAATGATACCAAGCCAGAATGTAATCTTTTGAATTGTCACTGCTGCCACAATTGATGAAGGCATTGTAATGTGTTACGAGTCTCCAGATTTCAAAAGTATCTGAGCAGCTGTCAAATGAAAATTAAAATTAAATTTCTTGTATATAACAAAAAACTAGCAATTATACCTCACTTATGATTCGTTATCTTTGTGCAATGATTCTAATTTATTTTATTTCTTGGTTATAAAGGATAACTGCTTTTGTATGGAATCGAGATTTGTTGATTTAGTATTGTCAATTGCTGAAATTTGAACAGTAGAACTTTCAGCTGCTGAAATATTAATTGGTTGTGATACAGTTGTTTCAAGAATTCTATCGGCGATTTTACTCAGTTCGTTTATTGAAGCTATACTTGCAGCCAAGATAGCTTCTGCCTGTTGTGGTTACCTTTGAAGCCATAACTTTTTTAATGCCACTTCGCCAAAAGATGAACCAGCCAATGATTTCATTAAACAATATAACTGAGTAGGTCTTTTATCCCCAAGATCAATTCCAGTCAAAAGTTTCTGCAATTTGCACCAAATCGCAAAATCATTGCGTCCTTAAAATAAGTATAGTGACCAGTTGTTGGAATGTTCTCAATTATATCCATTGATTGAGAACATTCACTTGTATTCAACATGCTTATTGCATGGTTGAATTTGGTCGTCTCAACAGTTATATTCGCCGAGGCGAATTGACTGTTGAGAATTTTAAACCATGCTGCGGGATTGTCGGTCCAAAACTGGATCTTACGAATGGCTACCGATGCCATTGCAGAAGATCTTATAGAAGTGTAAAGGGTTAATTAGGAGTGCTTTTTATAAAATCCCAGATCATAATTTATTTTAAGTTATTTATAAATTGTTTCATTTATCTTGAATTGTTGCGCACAAGTAAATATTGAAGACTGATCAATATATTAAAACCAATTATATAACTGTTCTGAATAAATAAATGATATGTGGAAATAAAATATTTCGGAATTACAAAATATTTCTAAAAATTTTAGTAGTTTTTGCACGGTTACATTGTTAAGGCAACTGTCTATTAACTTCCTGGTTAATAGTTGGATTAATTGGATGAACTTCGCTGTCTTAAGGGCTCATATACCCCTGAAATTTTCAAAAAATTGATTTTTTTTTTTACCGATTTTTATTTTTTATACTTTTAAGAATTAAAAAAAATATTTAAATTTAGAAAATTCCACTCCATTACAAAGTTATAGCAATAAATGTCACCAGACATCGGTTTAGAACGGCTTCCTGGCTAATTGCTGCGCCACTCTCAACTGCAGCGTTTAGCATTTATTTTTTCGTAAAAGCTGGGTTTCATAGAAAACAAGGTCATTTATAGGACCATCTGTGAAAAACACGAAGATAAAAGAGGAAGAAGGTGTACAGTACGAAGCTGAATTGGGAGACTAGCCTTAAGTTCACGTTGTACCTACCAAAAACTTTAAACGCATTTTTCTCGAAACTATGTTTTTAGACATGGTCGGCACGATAACTCAGTCAATTTTCAATATTTTTCACCTTTTTTTTTTAAATTTTGATAACTATTTTCTCTATAGTTTTACTTTATTATTTCAATAATACAGTATTGTTATCGATTTTTAAAAAAAAAAAATCTGCTACCCTCAAAATTTTTTTTTTTACGTTTCATAACTAGTAGACACGAAAAAAGCAAAAAAAAATTTCAGTCCGTCTGTCCGCCGTACGCCGTACGCCGTACGCCGTACGTCTACCGGTGTACGCAAAATTGTTTGAAGGCTCGTAGCACCCAAACCCTTTGAGCTATTTAGTTGAATTTTTTTTCGTGGGTAGAGTGGGCAGTCCCCTTAAAGTGGCCAAATTTGGAGGGATGGGGGTGTGAGGGGGGAGGAGGGGGAAGTGTTTTAGACGGAAAATTTTGGTTTCTAGATCTCAGCAACCGCTTATGGTAGGAGGCTGAAATTTTGAATTTATATAGAGCTTTAGTAGTGGACCCATTTGCAAAAAAATTGCAGATATTGGTGAAGGGGTTTGGGAGTGGGGGGAGAAATAATGCGTCCGAAACGCAAAAAAGGTGAGATCGACACTTTCTAAAATCCATATCTCCTAAACGGTTAATGTCACAAAATTGAAACTTAATGAGTATCTGTAGGTATACTAGGAGAATAGATCGGAAACAAAAATTTGAGTGGGGGCAGTGGCGTACGGGGGTGGGGGGTGAAAAACTTTAGATTACGATATCTCACGAACCAATTGCACTAGACAAATAAAATTTGGTTTGTGTATAAAGGTTTACAAATGAAGTCTGCTGAAAGCAAAATTTTTTAAGGGGGCGGTGGAGCAAGAAAGTGGAGGGGATAAGAATTTTTCTAAAAAATCACGTCTTATATCTCAAGAACCGTGTAAGATAGATGCTTAAAATTTTTACCAGAAGTAGGCCTAATAGACCCCTAGCAGAAAACAAAATTTTGGAAATAAGGGTGTAGAGGGTGAGGGTGGGGGAGGGTGAAAAGGAAAAAGTTCCGATTTTAATATCTCGACAACCTATAATGATATAATGCTGAAACTTGATATTTAGATAGAGCTATATTAGTAGCATCTTGGAAAAATATAATTTTTTATAGGGGTAGTATGGTACGGGGGTGGGGGGTGTTTTTCCTATCTTTAGAACGGCTTATGCTACAAAGTTCAAACTCGATACGTTTATGTAAATCAACTAGAAAACTAATTTAGATAAAAAAAAATTTCAAATATCTATTGGCGTTCGGGGGGGGGGGCAAAAAAAATTATCAGTGAAAATGGAATGCATATATTTTCACGGTTTTCGTCATATCTATTAGGTCTTCCCAAATATTGAATTAATTTTTATTCTACGGTTTCTTCATATAAATACCTAGAAAGTGTTTTCAGAATTTTTTAAAATTAGACCCCTAAGGGGATGCAAAGGGGGTTGTAAACTTTTTCACGAATTCTGCTATATCCCCAGGTCTTATCAGATATCGAATATCTTTTCACTTTCACGTGCTTGCGTAATAATCGCCTAAAACTCGTTTTTAAGTTTTTTCCTTTTTCAGCCCCTAAGAGGGTATAAACGGGTTGAACACGTTTTCACGAGTTCCGTCATTTTTTTTAGAAGTAATAAGAAATTGAATTGGTTCCTACTTTCTCGTGCTGTCTTCATATTTATTTATTAATTCCTTTCAGGATTTTTGGATATTCAACCCCCAAGTGGGTGGAAGGAGGTTGCATATCTTTCCTATATAAAAAAGACAAAAAATCAATTTCAGTATTTTAGATATTCAATCCTAATGGGTGTAAGGGGGTTGTATGCTTTTCAAAGTTTCGACATATTTCTTAGGTTCGATGAGATATTAGATCGCTTTTCATTTCCACAGACTTTTTATATAATCGCCTACAAACCCATTTCTCAATTTTTCGATATTCAACCCCCAAGGGTTTGTATATGTTTTCACAATTTTTGCCATCCCTTAGTTCTGATGAGATATAAAATTGATTATTACGGCCAACCAATTCACGATTTTTCGAATTTCCAAAACCAATTAGGTGTGAAGGGTTTGCTTACGTTTTCACAAATTTTTCAAAATCCGTCTTGTCTCATGAGATATCAAGTTGCTTCTTATGAAATCGTTTAAAATCTTGTTTCACAATTTTATCGAAATTCAAACCCCAAGTGGAAGTAATGGGTTTATATACGTTTTAACAATTCGTCATACCTCTTAATTCTGATAAGGCAACAAATTCGTTTTTGCTTCTATTGGCTTTTAGTGTACATAATGTACTGAAATTCGAATAGTCTACACGGACTTTTTCAATGTTTAATCGGCTAAAAATCTCTATTTTAAATATTGTTATATTAAGAACAAAAATAATTTTTCAAGAAATCTAATAATTTCGAAGCAACTCATGATACATTCCGACTTTGACCGCTCCCGAACTTTGACCCGAAAAATAATAAAGTTTCGCCCAGACCATTGGCAGATTTTTTTTAATTTTTTGCTTGGAAATTTTTATACTCTAGATGAAATCATATAGAGTATTATAAGTTTAATCCAGCCCAAAAGTTTGTAACGCATAGAACCGAGCCTCGGACGAAAAAAAATTATATATTATTTTTTGTTTATTTGTGGCCAAAAACCTCAAATCCGCCTGACGTCCGTCCGTCCGTCCGTCCGTCCGTCCGTCCGTCCGTCCGTCCGTCCGTCTGTCCGTCTGTCCGTGAACACGATAGCTCAAGAACGCCTTCACCTAGGATCTTGAAATTTGGAATCTGGATGTTTGGTTGAATTTGTAAGGCTAAGTTCGTTAACGGGCAAAATCGTCCTGTTCCTTCGGGTAGCTGCCATACAAAATGTCCTTAAAACACGTGTTCAAGAATATTGGTCGATAACTTAAGAAGGGTTTAAGCTACGTCTCTGAAATTTTGTATGTGTTATTTTTCCAATAGTTGCAGCTAAATATATGATCATGAAGAAAATCCTATTAGTCCTTCGTGTAGCTGCCATACAAATATCCTGTCAAAATGTATTCACTTAATTTACGAAACTCACTATAACTCAAGTAATCTTTTAGCTACGAATTCAAAATTTTGTACAAGTTAGTTTTGAGTGAAAAGAAAGTTCGAGTTTACTAATCAGCGAAATCCTTTTTCTCCTTCTGGTAGCTGCCATACAAAATGTCCTTAAAACACGTGTTTAAGAATATTGGTCGATAACTTCAGAAGGGTTTAAGCTACGACATTGAAATTTTGTATGTGTTATTTTTCCAATAGTTGGAGCTAAATGTATGATTATGAAGAAAATCCTATTAGTCCTTCGTGTAGCTGCCATACAAATATCCTGTCAAAATGTATTCACTTAATTTACGAAACTCACTATAACTCAAGTAATTTTTTAGCTACGAATACGGAATTTTGCACAAGTTAGTTTTGAGTGAAAAGAAAGTTCGAGTTAACTAATCAGCGAAATTCTTTTACTCCTTCTGGTAGCTGCCATACAAAATATCCTTAAGACACGTGTTCAACAATATTTTTCGATAACTTTTGAACGCTTCCAGCTACGAATTTGAAATTTTGTACACATTAATTTTTGAATGGTACGAAGGAAAAGGATAAATATGTGAGAAATCGAATGAGTCCTTCCTGCACCTCCCATGTGAAAGTCCTTCAAAAAGGACATTTTTTTTCGATGACTTACCCAGTTCAAGGTATGAAGTTAAACACTGAATATTGTCTTTTAGTTTTGAGTAGCGATCAAATGGCAGTCCTTAATAAAGGACATACAACATGCACACACGTAATTCTACTTTATCCCCAACTACAATATAAGTCGGAGTTCAGTATTCATCTAGAGTATTATACGATTGGCTTACAGCCGATCGTGACTGCAGTATGTTTTTATAAATTATTAAACGGAAATTTTTTTAAAAAAACTGATTACTAAAGTTTGAAATTCTGTAACTTATTTATTTTTGAAAAAAAAAAGATTCCCTCCATGAGACTATAACTACTACATTATTTTACAAGATTCTTTTTTATTTTTGCAAATTGAATTATTTTTGGTGAAGTTATGATGCCGACCAGGAGGCGCCATGGTTTTCATAAGTAATCCGTTTATACCCGTAAAAAATAATGTTAATATTAAAAAATAAAAAAAAATTTTCTTTTTTTTATAGCTGAATAGTTAATAAGATATGTGAACTCAACAAATAATTTTTTTTTTTAACATTAAACCTTTGTAATAATTTTTCAAATTTACTCGGTTTTCAGCGCGTGCAGGTTTGGCAAAATAATGATTTGTGTTTTTATAATGAAGATTAGTAGATAGATTAGTAGATATTAAAATAAACTGTTTAATTCAACAATACTTAAAACTGAATTGTAAATTTTATTTTTGAATAACTAACTTAAGATTTTATTTATTAGATTAAAATGATATTTATTATATCTGCTTACATCAAGATTGATTTCAATAATAAAAATATTTTCCGATATATCTTATTTATTCACAAATGCGCCAACTTCGATTTGCAATCATGAAGGAATGCCGACTTCACAAACACTTAGCTAAAGAGAATACGAGAAAATAATTTCGTTAAGTTTCACCATTAAATAAAGTATTGCGACGAACCACCACAACATGAAGCTCTGACCGAGGTGATGAATTCTTTTGTGAATAAGTCCCTTTGTTGTGAACTGAGGCCGTAGAATGGTTATTTCTACTGAAACAAGTCAAAATAACCGAGGGAAAGGTTGGTGATCCATAAACAGGGGTCCAATTCCGCCTACGTCCGAATTAGTAGCTGAAACGCAAACTGGAGTGACGTGCTTTGTGGCTTCCGGGCTAGCTGCGGCTGGGGGGGGGGGACTTTGTTTGCATATCAGACCATGAAATCTATGGCTTATACAACAAAAATTTCACGCCGTCTTACCCGGGTGATAAAATTGGGATAAGATTCCCAATCGGTCATGAGAGACCGAGACCGAGAAAACTACCTTCAACTCTTATGTGCCGTCTAGCCCACCCTACCGTAGCCATATATGTCTTCTTAGAAAATATTAGAATATGACCCCTAGAGAGAGGAATGAGGGGCGGAAGGAAGTCTCTAGACGTCGTTTTTAAGAAAAAAAATCCAAAAACAAAAACAAAATAATATATACAAAAAAGTTTATAGGAGAAAAAAAAATCAAAAGAAAAAAAATTATAGGGTAAACTATACAGGGTGTTTGGTACTCCGTCCACGACCTTGTAAGGGGTTATTCCTTGATATATTTGGAGAAAAAAATTGTTCTACAGGGTGGGTCAATTTTCAATAACAGTGGAGATACAGGGTGGTTAAGAAAAGTGTTTTTGACCGGTACCCTTACTCACTTAAAACGTTATATCTTGAAAACGAATAATCACAAGGCAAAGTGTTATAACTCGTTTTTTAGGCAATCGAATTACCTTTCATTTGATGTAACAGTCTAAATTGTAACTGCACCCAATCTTGAGATATTTACTCGAAAACACAAATTTTTGCTACGTGAACCCTTAAAATTCAGTGATCAATGTAGTTTTTCTCAGAAAACCCCATTATAAGGTTGTCAGTCGCATAGTAACCTACTCCGCATCTCATCATTAAACACGTTTCGGACTTCTACACATAAAATAATAAAGTTGCGCCCAGACTGTTGGCAGATTTTTTTTATTTATTTACGTATTTTTTTATCAATAGAATAATTCATAGTAGTAAAAGCGAATTCGATCACTAATGTGAAAATCTCGTAGGTTTAATAACCTAAGAGATTTTTGGAATCAGTGAAAGCTTGAACAATACACCCAGGGAGTTTAATTGAGAAAAATACTTAAATCGGTTTTTCCCCGACTACGTTTAAAGCTTATAGGACTAAAAGTGAATTCCAAATCTCAGTATACCTTAGAAATATATCAGAATTCGTGAATATGTGCACAACCACTTTACACCCCCCTAGGAGTTGGATATCGAAAAATTTTGAAGATCGTTAGTAGGCCCTTATATAAATAGCCCGCATAAGTAAAATTGCTTTGATAGCTCGACATCTCTAAAAGTTTTAACGAAGTTTATGAAAATGTGTATTCACGGACATTTTACTTTATTATTTTAATAATAAAGTATTGTTATCGATTTTTAAAAAAAAAAAAAATTTGCTACCCTGAAATTTTTTTTTTCCACGTTTCATGACTAATAGACACCAAAAAAGTAAAAAAAAATTTCAGTCCGTCTGTGCGCCGTACGCCGTACGCCGTCCGCCGTACGCCGTCCGCCGTACGCCGTCCGCCGTACGCTAAACGTTTGAAAGCTTATAGCTCTCAAACTATTTGAGCTATTAAGTTGAATTTTTTTTTGTTGGTAGACTGAGCAGACCCCTTCAAGTGCCCACCTTTTGAGTGGTGAAGGTGTGAGGGGGGAGGTGGGGGAAGCGTTTTGGACGGAAAATTTTGGTTCCTAGATCTCAGTAACCGCTAATGCTAGGAGGCTGAAACTTGGAATTTATATAGAGCATCGATAGTGGACCCATTTGCAAAAAAAGGGAGGATATGGGTAAAGGGGTGTGGGAGTTGGGGGAATAATAATGCGTCCGAAACGCTCGAAAGCCGAGATCGAGACATTCTAAAATCCATATCTCCTAATTGGTTAATGTCACGAAATTAAAACTTGATGAACATCTGTGGGCATACTAGGCGAATAGATCGGAAACAAATTTTTGAGTGGGGGAAGTGGCGTACAGAGGTGGGGGGTGAAAAACTTTAGATTACGATACCTCACGAACCAATTGCACTAGAGAAATAAAATTTGGTTTCTGTATAAATGTTGACAAATAAAGTTTGCTGAAAGTTAAATTTTTTAAGGGGGCGGTGGAGTATGGAAGTGGAGGGGATAAGAATTTTTCTAAAATATCACGTCTCATATCTCAAGAACAGTGTAAGGTAGATGCTTAGAATTTTTAGCGGAAGTAGGCCAAATAAACCCCTAGCAGGGAAAAAAATTTTGGAGGTGAGCGGGTAGGGGGTGAGGGTGGGGGAGGGTGAAAAAGAAAAAGTTTCGATTTTTATTTCTCGAGAACCTGTAAAGATATAAAGCTAAAACTTGGATAGAACTATAGTAGTAGCATGTTGAAAAAATATAATATTTTATAGGGGTAGTATGGTACGGGGGTGGGGGGTGTTTTTCCTAACTATAGAACGGCTTATGCTAGAAAGTTGAAACCCGATATGTATATGTAAGTCAACTAGAAAAGTCTTTTAGATTGAAAAAAAATTCAAATATCCATTGGCGAAAATGGAATAAATATATTTTCACGATTTTCATCATATCTATTAGGTCTTTCCAATTATTGAATCCATTTTTATTCTACGGATTTTTCATATAAATACCTAGAAAGTGTTTTCAGGATTTTTTGAAATTCGACCCCCACGATGGTGTAAAGGGGATGTATACATTTTCACGAACTCAGCCATATCCCTCAGGTCTGATTAGATATCGAATAACTTTTTACTTCCACGGACTTGTTTAATAATCACCTAAAACTTGTTTTCAAATGTTTTCCTTTTTCAACCCCTATGAGGGTATAAACGGGTTGAACACGTTTTCACGCATTCCTTCATATCTCTTAGGAGTGATAAGACATCGGATTGGTTTTCACTTTCTCGGGCTTTCTTTATATATATCTAAAAACTTATTTCAGGATTTTTGGATATTCAACCCCAAAGTGGGCTCAAGGGGGTTGTATATATTTTCACAAATTCCCACATATTTCTTAGTTCTAATAAGATATTGAATTCATTTTTACTTCTGACGGCTTCCTATATAATCGTCAAAAAGTTGATTTCAGGATTTTTAGATATTCAAGATATTCTTAGGATTGATGAGATATTAGATTGGTTTTCACTTCCACAGACTATTTATATAATCGCCTACAAACGCATTTCCGATTTCATGTAATGGCCCAAAACCAAATCACGTAAAACTTCCTAATCACGTAATAACTACGTAGTATTATATTACTACTTAAACTGCGTCCCGGAGTATGACCCAATTATGTAATTCATATTTTATATGTGGCAGCGGCATAAGTATTCTAGCGCGACCCCATTCTACCAATTTTTTTAGGTTTTCAGTCACATAGTAACCTACACCGCATTAATCTTAAACGCGTTCCTAAATTCTACCCGAAAAATAATAAAGTTGCGCCCAGACTGTTGGCAGATTTTTTTTTACTCAACCTCTGAACGCCAATAAAAATCTGAAATTTTTTTTTTGCTTCAATTACTCTAATATCACATCTACATATACGTACCAAGTTTCAACTTTCTAGCATAAGCCGTTTCTGAGATATAAAAAACCCCCCCTCTCCCCCGTACCTTGATACCCCTATCAATTTCTAGGATGTCTCCATAGTGGCTCTATATAATCCTAAATTGTTAGCTTTCTATTCATTATGGTTTTCGAGAAATAAAAATCAGAATGTTTTCCTTTCTACCCCCTTACACCATCACCCCTAACACCCACACCACCAAAATTTTTTTTCCCTACTAGAAGCTTACCGACCCCAACTCCTGTAAAATTTTCAAGATCATACCTGATACGGTTTCTGAGATATAAAAATTAAATTTTTTGAAAAATTGCTGTCCCCCCACTTTCGTGCTCCACCTCCCCCCTCAAAAAATTTAGTTTCGGTAGATTCCTCTTGTGATCCCATATACAGAAACTAAATTTTATCTTCCTGGTGTAATTGGCTCGGAAGATATTGTAATTAAAAGTTTTTCACCCCCCACCCCCGCACCCCACCACCCCTCTTATCATTGTTTTCCCCCCCACTTCCACACCCCTTAACCAATATCAACCATTTTTTTGCAATTGAGTCCATTATCATAGTACTACATAAGTTCCAAGTTTCAGCCTCCTAGCATATGTGGTTCTTGAGATCTAGAAACCAAAATATTTCGTCTAAAACACTCCCCTCTCCTCTCCCCTTGTACCCCACCCCTCGAAAATATACCAGTCGTAGGGGTTCACCCAATCTACCCACCATAAAAATTTCAATTTAATATCTCAACGGGTTTGGGAGCTACGCGCCTTCAAACGATTTTGCGTACGGCGTACGGAGGGCGGCGTACGGCGGACGGCGTCTACGGCGGACAGACGGACATTTGTTTTTTTTTGCTTTTTTGGGGCTTACTAGTCCTAAAACGTGAAAATACAAAATTTCAGGGTAGCAAATTTTTGTTGAAATTTCAGGTCGATCACAATACTTTATTATTAAAAAATAATAAAGTAAAATCAAATAATTACTATGGATTAGGATAGGATTAGGTTTAGTATTAAAACTTGATGTGGATTACATCAAACAACACGCATTGGATATAAAAACAAACTTGAATTATACACTAATATAACACCTCCGAAATAAAACAAAAACCATAACTATATAATAACAATAATATCGAACTCTTACCTTGGATACAAGCTTTATAAATCGTTATTATAAACCTATGTAATATAAAAAAATTAACTTACCAACTTGTGTGTGAACACTTCCGACACTAAAACTTCGCGACGTTTGACAGTTCGGTGAATTTGTAAACAATAACAATGCGCGCCGCCATGATGGTTAGTAAATACTGTTACGTGTAAGCCTGGCCGCCGCGCGGCTCGATCGATTACGAATAGGAAACAGCAACAACCGAATACCTAAGTTGCAAAATAACCCAATCAGAAAGTTGAAGGTAAATAAGAGAGCGAAACAACACGACTATATCTCCCCTCTAATCGAATGCACTCGAATGTACTGGAAGCCTAGAAGATCAAATGGAATGCTCTCAAGCGTTCCAGTTGCGTCCACACACACCACCGAGCGAAGATTCAAGAACAGTCTCGACTACAATCAAGTAGTATAAAAGCAGATGAAGCTTTCAGCGAGGGACATAGTGATTTTTATTACGGCGACTGTGACAGCCAGCGTGTATACGCGACCGTGTTGGTAGAGAGCGAAAGTGATCGAGTCAAGCGATATATGGAATAAGCGGGCAGTGCTGCCATATAGTGCGAATTATTGTGCGATTATAATTCTGTGAATTAAAAGTACGGATAAATAAATTATCACTTATTTTTATTTTAACCGAATTGTGTTTTACTTGAAATCCCGGCGAAGCCCTAGCTCGCAACAATACTATTAAATTCGGAACTCGAATAATGTTGTGGTCCAATTTGACGAATTTGCAACTGGAACAAATTCGGGAAAATTTCGAAACTCTAAAAGGGATTTTTGACCGAGACCTGAGGTCAAAGGCTTTAACCGAATGAGGGTGGCCGTTATAAGTTTTCGCCGGAGGCAAATAAGTTAAGTCGGAGCTTTTTTGATTATTGAACGGTGTACGGTTAAGACAGAGCATAGGAAAAAAAGTCTAAAAACGGAATTGAGAAACGAAATACTAGGAATTAAAATCAGTGAAGTGACGATCTAATTTGATGAACGATAATTTCGAGTTAAAATTCAGTGACATAACGAACTAATAGGTGCACAACAATTACGGCGTACGAACAAATAATTTTTATAAAGAATTGAAACGGTGTACGGAAACGAATATAACACAAGTTGGTGGTTACGCGGAGTGGTTCCGAACGATTTCGTGGCGCGGAATTAATAAATTGCTAGTCGGCGAAACGGCGCGGCAGATTTCATTAACGACGAAATAAATTTTGGCGGTAACGCTGCGAGGCTCGAGCAGGATAGACCCGAGGACGAAGCAGGTTGCGAGGACACCAGTGATACTCTAGATCTAAGGACTTATATTGTTTATTTTTTTTATATTTATTTTATTCAACTTCTTGCACTAGCTTAATTAAAGATCTCATTTATACACCAGTTAATAGTTCTTTTCCGATATTTTCTGTAAAATTTTGTGTGACGTCCACCTGTTTCAGTTTTGCCTTAGAGTCTTCCGGAGGAAACTAAATTCTACCCAGTTTCACAGCTGGCTCGATAGATAGAACGGCGACGAAAATCTAGTTGTGTGGCGCCCACCCCGTCTCGACGGGTTAGCCGGCTCGTTGTCTTTCGCCCCTTACCGGAAGGGGGTTGGAGAAGAAATTTCGTAAAAATTTCCATTCCAAAAAAATTTTTGTAGTGCGGATTTCGGATTAGGTCGGAAAGTTTAGAAGAAATTTAAAAGGATTTTGCGACCGTTAGTGTGTTCATGTCGTAATGGTAATATTTCTGCCCTTGACCGAGACACGGCAGTTAATTATTTCAAGATGACTAGTCCAGTCACACCACCTTTTGCCGTATATCGGCTAAATCAAGAAGAGTTGGGGTACGAAATGGCCATACGTGGTCTTCCGATTGATAAAGTGGAAGGGATGAGGAAGGCGCTGAGGGTTTCATTGAAGCGAGAGGTATCAGGACATAGTCTCGTGATTGAAGATTATCCCTTCACGGTCGAGGAAAACATTGTGGCCTTGAAGGCTAAAATTTCTGAAATCGAGAAGGTGATTTCGGAGTTTTCAGGAGATGACCGATGCTCTGAGTATAGTAAAGTGTTGGCGAAGATTGATTGGGGGGTACGTCGGACTCGACGAGTTCAAACTACAACGGGTGAAGAAAAGAACGCAGTAACTGAGAGGGCAGCTCGTGATCTTAATGAGCGACTCTTTTGGAAAAGGCAGCTGAGGGAGCTGATTCCACTTCGGACGAGGAAACCGGACCGATTCACAAGTCCACCGGAACAAATCCGAACACGGCGCAGGGCGGTTTCGCCAGAAAAGATATTAGGCAGGTGAACGTGGCAACTCCAGCCTCAACAGCACCTGAGGTAAGAACTTTTGGCGAAAGGTTAGATGCTGCGACGCCGGCTCTGGATCAAACGAGTGACGAGGAAGAATTGGCAGACCGAACCACCCCCACGACGACAGGAATATCCATTTCGAGGTCATCTCTTGTGGTGGCGAAATGGAATCTGAAATTTGTGGGAGATAGAAGCCAGTCTATTGGTGCTTTTTTGGAAAGGGTAGAGGAGTTGCGTGAGGCTCGATGCGTTTTGAAGTCGCAACTTTTTTTTTCCGGTCGGCCGTGGATCTTTTCGAAGGGAAAGCATTAATATGGTTGCGAGCGGTGAGGCCAGCACTAAAAACATGGGACCAATTGGTAGTTTAACTCAGGCAAGAGCTTTTGCCCCAGACTATGATGAGCGACTGGAGGAAGAGATTCGGCGAAGAACGCAAGGTGCAGATGAGTCTATAGGACTGTACGTGGCGCTGATGCAGGGTCTCTTCCGTCGGTTGACGATACCGTGGTCAGAAGCGGCACAATTGAAGCTGTTGCGTCGGAATATCAGCCCTTTTCATCAAATGCACCTCGGTCTGCGGAAAGTGAGATCCATACCGGAATTAGTACTACTTGGGCGGGTGTTGGAAGCTACTCGAGTGTCAGTAGAAGCGTTTATACCTCCTGTTTCACGATGAACGAGGAGCGTACTGGAGCCTGATTTTGCGTATGTTGGGGGTCCTGAGACTTGTCCAGTTTTGGTGGAAAAGCGGAAAATCGTATGCTGGAATTGTCGGGAGATGGGCCACAATTCTCGCGAATGCCAGAAGCCACGAGCTTGCTACGGGTGCAGGAAAACAGGAGTAATTCGGAAATTTTGCTCAAATTGCAATCAGACGTCCGACATGAGTGGAGGAAGCAGAACACAGGCAGCAAGCGGCAGAGGTGCAACAAACGTCAGCAATTTTCAGTCAGAAAACTCCCCTTCGACCCATTAGAGGGCGGCGTAATGGGACGGCGTAATGGGACGGCGTAAGTAGACGATCAGGTAGTGGAGCGATGTAGTTCGGAAGTTGATTACATTTTTACCAAAATGGATGGTGATACACGTCCATACCTGAACGTAAAAATGTTCGACTGCGACATATTGGGGCTGCTGGGTTCGGGTGCTTCGAGGACGGTTCTGGGTGGAATGGATTGGACCCTCCTTCGGGGAATTGGAGTTTCGATGCAAACTCAAGGTTCGCAATCAGTTGTCACGGCGAATGGTATGAAGTGTGGAGTGCTAGGGTCGATTTGGGTTCCAATCGAACTTGTGGGTAAGAGGAAGTGGCTGGAAGTGCTGGTTGTTCCGGAAATCCCGCTTAAACTGATTCTTGGCGCTGATTACTGGACAGCAGCGTGTATCGTAGCGGACTTACGTCGAAGTTGTTGGGAATTTCAAGAGAGTACCGAAATTGCTGCCATGGAATTTCTTCAATCTCAATCAAAGCTGTCTGGGAAGGAAAGTCGGCGATGTAATAGAAAAAGAGTGGAGTGCCATGGGGGAAGGAATGTGGCAGCGCCTAATCGATCGTGTGTTAGGGGGAGATTTAGAACCGCACGTCTTTGTGTACCTGGACGGCATCGTAATCGTGACGCAGACGTTCGAAAAGCACCTGGAAGTTTTGAAGCAGATTTTTCGGGGGCTGAGGGTGGCGGGGTTAAAAGTTTCGCGGGATAAATGCCAATTCTGTAGATCGGAGTTGCAATATCTGGGATATGTGGTTGATGAGCATGGTTTGCACGTGGACCCGGGAAAGGTGGAATCTCTAGTGAAAATTCCGAGGCCACCGAACGTAAAGGTAGTCCGGCAATTTTTGGGTATGGCATCATGGTACCGTCGTTTTATTCCGGATTTTGCAACTCTGATGGCACCTCTTACGGCATTGCTGAAAAAAACCGAAAATTTGCATGGGATGAGGAATGCGACAAGGCCTTTGCAACCGATAAAGTCAAACTGTCGATTGCTCCGATATTGACGTGTCCCGATTACAGCGTGCCGTTCAGCATACTGACTAATGATTCCGGATATGGGTTGGGAGCTGTTTTCACCCAAACACTCGAAGGGGAAGAGAATGTGATAGGCTGCTTGAGCCGATCACTTACCGCCTCAGAGCGGAAATTTTCCACTACGGAGCGAGAATGTCTGGCTGTTGTGTGGGCCGTAGAAAAGCTTAGACCATACGTGGAAGGCACCAAATTTGTGGTAGTAACCGACCATTATTTGCTGGTATGGTTGAACCAGTTGAAGAATCCGTGTGGAAGACTGGCACGGTGGGCTGTGAGGTTGCAGCAGTTTGATTTCGACATCGTACATCGCAAGGGAAAGGAAAATTTGGTCCCTGACGCACTATCTCGGTCAGTTCCTGTGTGCGTATTGGCCGAACGAGAAGAAATTACTGATAAATGGTACCGCAAGATTATAGAGGATTGTGAATTATTTATCCTCCGCTTTTTCCAATCCAATGGATTAAAAAATAATAAGATTGTATTTCACAGCAGTTTTTGTAACAGTTTTTATTTTAATTTAAAACAATAGATCAGATTAATTATTTGTTATTTACATAAAATTAATTATTTTATATTTAACGATTTACATCAAACTAATTGTTACATAATGTTTCTCAGCAAGGATTTTGAAAAGACTAAAAAAATATTTCCAAAATTTTATTTTTTGATAAAATACGCCAACTTTAATTTGAATTCATTACAAGGTATGAACTTGCCAATCATTCAAAACTTCAGTAAATTAAACTCAGTTAAATAGAATTACTTAAGTATGACGTGACATACCACCACACACTCCCCTCCTAGAGCAGGCGTGTTTACAACTGCACGATACCCTAAATTATTTAATGTTAAATTTTACTGATTTTAAAGATGCATTGATTTGATTACAGTTTTGTTTAAAAGAAGGTTTAACCTTGTCTATGGAAATGTTAATTTCTTTTTGATTAATAAGTAATTTAAATTATTTATCATTTCTTTCAATAACTGGAAAAGGTCCGTCATAAGGTGTACGCAAAGATAAATTTGACATGTCTCTCTTAACAAAAACATAAGAGCAGGTATCTAACTCCTTAAATACGAAAACCTTTCGATTTGAATTGTGTTTAGGTGAATGTGGTTTGATGTTATTCATCACTTCCCGAATGCGTTTCAAGAATTCATTCTGAGGAATTTTCTGACCACTATCTGTATCAAGAATGAAATCGAAAGGTAATCTTATGTTTTGTCCATATAATATTTCTCCTGGTGTAGCTTCCGCTTCCTCACGAGGAATTGATCGGAGACCTAGTATAATGAATGGCAATTCCTCAGACCAATTAGTTAGTGATTTGCATAACAACGCTTCCTTCAATACCCTATGCCAACGTTATAATAATCCGTTCGCTTTCGGATTGTAAGCAGTTGTCCTACACCTCTTGAACCGTAACAAAGATCCAAATTCTGAAAATAAATGGGATTCAAATTGCATCCCTTGGTCCGTTTTTTCCATAACGAGAGAAATATTCTTTAACTAAGATTGTAGCAACAGTCTTAGCAGAATTTTCATAAATAGGAAATGCTTCTGGCCAACGAGTGAATCTATCCATGACTGTCAAACAATATCGAAAATTATTCGATGAAGGAAGTGGCCCTATCAAATCAATATGGATTGTCTCAAACTTTTCCGACATTTCCTTAAAATTTCCTAATGGACTTCTCACATTCCTTAAAATTTTCGCTTTTTGACAATTTCGCACTGCTTTGTCCATAGTCGGCTACCTTTATTAATAGAAGGCCAAATAAATTTTTTGTTCATTAATTTAGTAGTGGCCTTAATACCAGGATGAGATAAATTATGTACACTTTTAAATACAATTTCGCGAAGTGCTACAGGAATGTTAGGTCGAATTATAGAAAGTGACGTATCGCATTAAAGTTGCATCGTAGAATTTGGTATCGGTATTGCTACCAAATTCAAATTAGGCATTGATTTAACTTGTTCTAAGGATGTATCTACCATTTGAGCCTTAACTATTTCATTGAAATCAATGGAAGGCGGTAGTATTATTTCACTGATCCTGGATAGTGCATCAGCTACCACATTATCCTTACCCGAAATGTGCCTGATATCTGTTGAAAATTGCCCAATAAAGTCTAAATGCCTCAACTGTCGAGGTGAAGCTTTGTTTGCATTCTGATCAAAAGCGAAAGTTAACGGTTTATGATCAGTAAAAATGACAAAAGAACGGGCTTCCAACATATACCTAAAGTGTCTGATAGCTGTATAAATTACCAACAACTCTCTGTGCTGTAATTGCATTGAGTAGAAGTTAATTTCCGAGAGAAGAATGCCAATGGTTGCCAAGAACCCTGAATAAATTGTTGCAAGGCTGCGCCTACAGCTGAATCGGAAGCGTCAACCATAATTGAAAGAAGTGCTGATGTTGACGGGTAAGCCAAAACTGTATCGTTTGCTAATAAGTTTTTGCTTAATTCAAAAGCTGCCTAAGGGGTATCATTCCAGGTTAGTAATTTTTTATCTTTTTCTTTTTACTACCACAAATAAAATTATCTAGAAGCCTCTGCGACGATGCTGCCTTAGGAATGAATCTTCTATAGAAACTTATCAAGCCCAAATACCTTCGCATTTCTAAAACGTTAGTGGGGCGTGGATAAGATAAAATATCCTTAACTCTAGATTTATTAGGATGAATTCCAAGAGAATTTAGACAATGACCTAAAAATATTTTTTCAGTTTATAAAAATTGACATTTTTTTAGGTTAAGCATCAGTCCATTACTTCATAATCGCTCTAACACTGAATTTAGGTGAACTAGATGTGCTTCATTTTCAGAAGCTATTAAAATATCGTCTATATAAACGAAGCAAAAATTAAATTCTTTTAATATAGATGAGATAAATCTTTGAAAAGTTTGAGCGGCATTTCGTAATCCAAAAGTCATTCTCATGAATTCAAATGATCCGAAAGGTGTGGTAATGGCCGTTTTCGGAATATCTAGTTCACTAACTGGTATTTGGTGGTAAGTCCTTTCTAAATCAAGTGTAGTAAATATTTTACATCCAAACAAACGCTGAGTAAAATCTTGGATGTGTGGTACTGGATACTTATCCGGAATTGTCTTAGCATTTAGTGCACGGTAATCACCACATGGTCTCCAACCACCATCCTTTTTATAGCCATATGTAATGGAGAAGCCCAAGGGCTATTCGAAGTTCTACATATCCCTCAATTCCAACATTAAATCGAATTCCGCTTTTGCAATTTTAAATTTTTCAGGTTCTAAACGCCTAGGCTTGGCAAAAATAGGATTGCAATTGGTTTCGATAATTTGCTGCACATTGTGGAGGTCTTTATACTCACTAAATTTATTTGCTTCAGAAATAAAATTATATTTTTTAAGGTAGTTTGAAATTCGAGGATCGATTGGTGGTAATGAGAGTAGCGCCAAAGGGGTAGTTGGACCAGTGACAATTCTACCAATGGCTGAATTTATTTTGGTTAGTGGATCAATCAAACATTTATGTTTTAAGTCTACTACCAATCCGAAAAACCAGAAAAAATCGGCGCCTAAAATGGGCCTGTCAACCTGAGCTAAAATAAATTCCCATTTAAAAATCCTTCGCAGGTTTAATGATATATTTATGTGGGATTCAAAAGAAAACAAACGATTTTTTAGTATGGGTATGAATTTTATAGAAACGAACGAGCGTTTAATCTTACAGAAACGAAAGATTGTCACACGATGAGTGCTACGCGACGAGTGGCCTGGCATCTTCCTCTTCTTCTCGGCTCCGGCTTATTCCCGGTTCAGAGTACAGGGTGATTCCTACATCTCGGCCGTCCTGCGATGCTATCGTCCCGATGAAATCTTCACTTCCTTTCTTTATTGTACATTTTTCTTTACTTCGTCTTTATTGTACATTCTTCTTCGCTTCGTCTTTATCGTACA
Organism: Beris morrisii; assembly: GCA_951812415.1. NCBI lineage: Eukaryota > Metazoa > Arthropoda > Insecta > Diptera > Stratiomyidae > Beris > Beris morrisii. The sequence continues at coordinate 83,348,082 of OX638311.1, read as the reverse complement.
TTCTTCTTTACTTCATCTTCATCATTATTGTACATTCTTCTTTGCTTAGTCTTTATTGTACATTCTTCTTTGCTTCGTCTTTATTGTACATTCTTTTTTGCTTCGTCTTTATTGTACATTCTTCTTTGTTGTTCCGTGATAGTTATTTCGTTTCCGTTACTTCATATTAAATTAATCCGTATTTGTTTCTATGTCTTCCTCTTCATCAGTATACTCTTCCTCCACCTCGGGATAAGCTATCCTCCACGGCTTGATGTGGTCTGAGCTGGCACTCGTGCGTAAGGGTCCCTCATGATCTTCAATTTTCTCCACTCGATATCGCTCATTCGGCCCCATCTCGACGATCTTGTACGGTCCTAGATATTTCGGCATGATCTTCAAGCCTGGTCTAAACTGTGATCGTTTGACTGCGACAATATCGCCGACCTTGTACTGTCTTGCTTCCTTTCGTTTTTGATTGTAGCTGTGACGATTTTCCTCTTGTGTTTTCAGAATTTGACGTCTCGCTTCTTCTCGTACTGTGTCCTTTTCCACCATTAGATCTCTTAACATTTCGTCTTCGATCGCCTCAGCTATCCTCAAGTCCTCTTTATTACGCATTCTCACCCCAAACATTAGTATTCGGTTTATTCTTTCGATCTGTCCGTTTCCCCTTGGTACTCCGGTCGTGATGAAGATGACATCAATACCATTTTCAGCACAATATGATAAGAACTCGTTCGATGTGAACGCCGTCCCTCTATCGGCCACAATTTGCTTAGGGTTCCCAAAATTCGTCTTCTGGATCTCCAATTTTCTGATTATTTCAGCTGATGTCGTCGATTTCACAGGATACAGCCACACGAACTTAGCAAAAGCATCTACGACGGAAAAAAACTTGTTTGTATTGCTTTGACGTAGAGTGCATGGGACCGAGATGGTCGATGTGATACGTCGTTAAGGGATACTCGTCTTTATCAATCGGATGGAGGAATCCTTCTTGCTTTCCTGTCTTCCGCTCTGCAAGGAAGCATGGGATACAATTTCTCCTGCAATCTTCGCACTTTGTTCGCAGTTTTGGTATGAAGTACTCCCGATTAATAATCTCCATCATTTTCTTCGCCCCAAAGTGTCCGGCTTCGTGTACCTTCTTAATAAGCTCAGCCTGCAACTTTTTGGGGATGCATAGCAGCTTTCTGCCCTCGTCGTCCCTTTTAAAGATGACTTCTCTCTCTACGAAAAACTCTTCGAATGGTGTAGTTTCCAATATTTTTCCAATCATCTTAAGGTTGTCATCCTCGCGTTGGCTTTGCTTGACACGTTCGATAAATTCATTCTGCAGAACTAACACTACAGGATTAAGGCTTAGTGCATCCACATGTTTCATTCTAGAACCCGCTAGTAAGAAGGCCCATCCAGCTATTCTCGGCGTAATGTCCTTCTTAGTCATCTTTGATTTAAAAGCAGCGCAGTCGGTGTTGATTTTGAACTTAATGCCGAGTAGATAAACTCTGAATTTTTTCAATGCTGATACAACGGATAGAACCTCTAACTCGTACGCGCAATATTTTTCTTGGCACGGTGTCGTCTTGTTGCTAAAAAAGTACACCGGGTGGAACTGGTTGTCTCGGTTGTCGCGTTGCATCAATATTGCTCCAAAACCGATCTTCGATGCATCCGTGTGTAGTTAGATTTCAGCGTCAGGGCTATAAATAGCTAAGACTGGCTTCACGGTTAACATTTCCTTAAGTTTTTTAAAGGCAGCCATCTGACTTGGTCCGAATTGGAATTTAACGTCTTTCTTTAGTAGGTCCGATAAAGGTTTTGCTACGATCGAATAGTCCTGAACAAATCGTCGAAAATAGCCCGTCAAACCTAAGAATGATTGGATATTCTTGATGTTTCGCGGCTGCGGGAAATGCGCGACCGCTTTCGTCTTTAAATCCGATGGTGTAACTACGCCTCTTTCGATTACGTAGCCAAGAAAACCGATCTTTCGATAAAGAAAGTGGAATTTCTTCCATTTAAACGCTAAGCCGTATTACTCGGCGACTTCTAGTGTATTTTGCAGTTTACGTATTCATTCTTCTTCATTGATAGATGGGATGATCAAATCATCCATGTAGACTAGGATTTCACCACTTGCAATTAAATCCTTGAACACATGATGGACATACCTTTGGAAAACGGCTGGAGCGGTAAAGAGCCCGAATGGCATCCTTAGGAACTCGTAGTGGCCGGTGGGAACAACAAATGCAGTGTATTTTATGCTGCTTTCGGAGACTTTTACATGGAAAAAAGCATTTTCCAAATCCAGCGTCGAAAAAACGTTAGCCCCATGCAGACGGTCGATTTGATCGTCGATTAGCGGCAGCGGATACCTTCCATGATGATCTCTCGATTCAACCTCCTATAATCGATACATAACCTCTTGGTCTTGTCTTTTTTTGAAACCAACACGACGGGGCTTGCGAATTCTGACGTGCTAGGACGGATGATTTTGGCCTTCAACCATTCATCGACTTGACGATCTACATCAACTTTCTCTCCAGGCGACAAACGACGCGGAGGCTGCCAAACAGGTTTTTCTTCTTTCAGTAGGATTTTGAGAAGAACCGGACTTTGTCTAGCCCTATTTGGCCTGTAACTACCAACGATACTTTCGACCGTAGTTCTGTACTTTCCGTTGCCGATATTTAGAGTATCGCTTTGTGTTTCTTCGACTCTGAAACAGTTGAGGAGGTCGCGTTCTTCCAATTTCTCTAACGTCAGATCCTATAGACCAAATGTTATTCGCGTTCCTTTAAGGAAATCGTTTCCCAAAATGAACCGTAGGTTGAGTGACTCACGAGGGATTACGTGGACTAAGATGTCATCGGTCATGTCATCGACTTTTAGGGTGGCGTTAAATTTGCCAAGCACATCGATCCTCGCGCCTCCAACTCCTGAAATTGTTGTCTTGGATTTCTCGAGCTCTGGTGCACCGATTTCTTCGTAGGCATCTTCCCTGAGTAGCGTTAGTAGTAAGACAGACACTTTCATATCCCTGCTCAGTACGTGCGGTTGAGAGAGGCTATACCACCACAGGCGTAAAGTGTCGCGGCTGGCGGACTAAAAGTGTGCTGGTAAATCGGGTGTTTTTTGTACGGGGAACTGGTTTTGGCGAGCGCGGTTCGCTGTGGCGATATGTGTGTGCGGGATGGCATGGGCATGATGGCAGGGAGCATGTTTTCAGGGGTGCTGATTGGTCGGGGGCTTGTTTTGCGTGGGATGACGTAATCGGAGTGAGGAGTTGGGGTATATTTTTTGGATAGAGAGAAGTATATGGTGGCTGTAGTCGCGACACTTTCGATCATGTGAAGAGTTTGGGAAAAAACAGCTGTGGAAAGACAGTTTCGATCGTGTGAAGAGTTTGCGGAAAAACAGCTGACGCACGTGCATGTACGTTGGTTCGTTGTCGGGTTGATTTTTTTGTATCTGCCAGAGGCACGATGTGCGTAAGTTTTGTTTTCGTATTCTTTTGAGGGTTCGGAGGTGTATTAAGATTGAAGTTCAATGTTGACTTCCTTTATGCATCAGATTTCGCGTCGTTTTGTGGTGATTGTAAGGTAATGTCTTTTGGACGAGGTACGATGTGCGTATGTTTTGATTATCTCGTATTCTTCTTCTCATATAGTAATGAGTAATGTGTTTCCGAGTCAAGTTCGAGGTGATTTTTTTATATGGGAGAATTACCGTGGGAATTTTAAAAACAAGTTTCATTCGAGGCGATCGTTTTGTTGTTGTGATTATTCTCATGACTGATAATATGGGTGAGGTGTTGGGTGATAATGATGGGAATTAAAGTACAAGTTTTCATTTGTTATTCTTTATTCAATTTGATATAGAATTTACACACAGTTTTAACTTTATTTTGATAGAGGTGAATGAGTTCAAATAATGCAAAACAAAACAAGTTTTTATTTTTTATTGGTAGTGGCACATTTCACAAATTGATGAAATTTTATTTTTTTAAAAAACCTATTTTGAGAAAGCCACCGCGTGACTCGTCGACTCCATCGTACATCAGATACTGGTCTGACGATTGGTTTAGGTCGTCCACCTGACGCTGGGTCTTAACCCTTTCGGAGAAACGGGGCGGGAGAAAGCAGAAAATTCCATCTTCGAGATGGACCGCTAGCCTAAGTCCATACTTGGTCTTTACCAAGCGGAAAAACTTTATGTGATGCTCCTTGGCAACTTCCAGGGAGCTAACGGATGTCATGGTGTCTCCATCACCCCCAACTGCCGAGGCTAACAGCTCAAAAGTGTTTTGAAAAGTAAAAGTTATAATTAGTGAGAAAAAGTAAAAGCGGATGTTATTAAACTTACCATATTTGACTCGATGGTGTCGTAAGGAGATTATGATTTTTCTCTGGAGGCTCACCGGCTTATATACCAGTCAGAAGATAGGAAAAACAGGCAAGAACTGGAACTATCCAAGTTGAGGCAATGACATAAAAGGTGAAGCACCCGCATAGCCTTGGACTGGTTAAAAATACAGAGTAAAGATATACAAAATAATCAGAGTATCATTATTGTCCTATAAATCCAAAAGTCTAGCATTTGCATCAAAGTTGGTAATAACAGAGTAGGCTATACAGATGCCATAAATGGGAATAATGCAGATAGGCTGGTGATTTTGTAAAACTATTTTTAGCTTGGCACGTACGTGTTCTGCATACGCATGGCAGATAATCAAGTCGGCAGAAGATAATTCGGTTCTTAATAAGTGCAACATTGAAGATTGCACCATCATCGTACTCGTCATTTCTACATTTAGTGTGGGTAGTACAATGGTTTGATGCAAGAATACTGAATATGTGCAACATTGTAGATTCCGCTATCATGGTACTTGTCATTCTATAATTAGTGTGGTCTGGTGCGAGAATACTGAAAATGTGCGACATTATAGATACAATTATCGTGGTACATATCTTTCTATAATTAATGTGGAAAGTGCAACGGCCTGGTACAAGAATTCTGTTAAGAATATGTGAAATAACCTTGTGAACTAGTATAAAAGTGACAGTTTCAGGCTGGTGGAGAATATTATCATCCAGACTTCGATCTTTGAGGTAGCAGAGATTTTTATGGGTAAGAGAAGATCTTTCTTTTAAAAAATTGTATAACTTAATATAATATTATATTTTCAGATTACAGCGGTAAAGTAGAGGTGCATGCGGCCCTACTCAGGATATGCAGTGAAATAAAGAGAATTTCGGAGGTCCTTAAGGAAGATCGCATTCCTCACCTTATTGCAGCTCCAGCTTCATCGAAGGCTGTTTCCGACAAAAAAGGAACTAAGCACCAGACTTCGACCCAGCTGAAAGTACAGACTCAGGGAGTCGACATTGCAGCTCCAGCTTCATCGAAGGCTGTTTCCGAAAACCAGGAACTAAGTACCAGACTTCGGCCCAGCTGAAAGTTCAGGCTCAGGGATTCAACTTTGTAGCACAAGCATCATCGAAGATCGTGTGTGGCATCCCGAGAACTAAGAACGAGGCACAGGGAGGATTTGGGAGGATTATCGTACCAAGAAAGAGGAGGAAAGGGATAAGGATCAATCCAATCATTCCAACTTGGCATGCTACTCCATGTAAAATTTGTAGTCCATATAAGGAATGTGTAATTAAAAGATAAATGTAATAACCTTCTCTAGTTCTCAGAACTCCATTCTATAACCGAAGTAATTTAAGCTAGTTTGTAAAGAAAAGTAGCATAAGTCAAAACAATTTTTAGATAGATCAATAAGTATAGTTTTTTAAGTTTGTATTTAGCTAAAAGTAGTAATGATGAACAGCGAAAGTATAATTAACCATTTAAGTAGCAGTTTAAGTCTAGGTAGCATTGTATTTGTATTAAACTTAAATTTTTTAGTTAAGGAAACGAAAGATAAAAAAATCCCTTTTACGCAGCTGGAGAAATATCGGTTCATTGAGTTGCTAGCTCGATTCTCCATCTTGTACGGAGTACCCTTTTCAGAAAGGGGAATGAAAGATGCCATTACTCTTCTAATCGGCGAAGGAGAAACGAATAGCATATCTTTTGAGCAGATAGAAAAAAAGACAGTTGTTTGTGAAAGCTCGGATGTCAGCAGGTCAGATGTAAGTGTTCAAGATGTGCAGGGAGAGAAAAAGGATGATAGCTTAAACCAGACTGGAGGAGGGTCCGATAGCGAGATTGAGATTGTATCGAAACAGGAGGTTTTTTATAAAAAATTTAGATTGAATGGTGTTAACAGGGCCGGTCCTACCATATGTGCAAATGGCGCATTGAATCCGGGCGCCAAATTAAGGAAATCATTCTATATCTCTTATGCGATAAATTTAAAATTTGACCCGATAAAATGATCAAATATAGGGTACTAAGTAATTAGTTGAAAGGATTTTTTCCTTACATTCCATACTTTTTCCAACATTTTGCAGTGTTTTTTCATTGTTCCTTTTTTTTAAGAAAAGCACCGTGTCAATTCTCTTTACTGCTACATCTGTAATAAAATATGAAATTCGTTCAAAAACCAAACAATTGAATCTCTTCTCTTGAAACTCTTCTTTCTCTTCGACACCGGCCAGTACAGTTTTTCGTTTGTGCGATCATCTGCTAGTACAGTTTTTCATTCATACGTTCAGCGGCTAGTACAGTTTTTCGTTCGTACGATGCATTTGGAGCACTTTCAATTTGCGCTCCCATGGCGCCGAAGCGCTTGGTGCTTATTTGTTAGTGTGCTAGAAGGGCTCAGAACATGATTTGCACACAATAGAAAAAGATAGACATGGAGCACTATCGCGCCCTGCGCCACGATGAATTATGAGGGGAAATGGCAAAAACGATATACGACAACATTGCAAGAGGGGAATGATGTTGTGGATGAATCATAAGAGAAGTAAATTGTTTTAACCCGAATAAGCCCAAGCAAAAATTTAAGTGGATGCTATTTATCATCATTGAATCAACAAATTAATAGAACTTATCAAGACTTGGTATCCATACATTTTCAATAACTTCTAACAATTGACAATGGAAAAGTTCTCTGAAAGTTGGTGGGTGGGTTCTACACAGACTAACAATATTGAAACTGATGTTCCATTAATGGTACGATGGGGATGTCCGGGTTAAATAAATCGAGCGAGTGATTTGTTGTTCAACTCTTTAAACATTTTTGCGGAAAATTGGAGAGAAATTGGCGGGAAAATTTTCTTTTTCACAAAGATTGACAAATTTGGAAGTGTTTGAAGAAAGAATTTAAAAAAATATATATTTCAAGTGTTTAAAAGTGCAATATTTACTACGATGCTTCTAGGACAACGAAAGAAGACTTCAGGCTGGGAATGTAAGCAAAGGAAAAAGGCACGCGATGCAGAAGCAAAACTTCAGGGGAGTAGTTTGAAAAATTTTTTTCATAAAAGTGCGGGAAATTTAAGTGAAGTCGTTAATTCTTCCATCTCTGCTTCCAATTTCAACTCAGTTTCTAGCAATGCTACGATCCAAGCTAGGTCGGAAGATCCTTTATTACCATCATCCGGTTATATAGATCCGTTGTCATCTCCCAGTTCTTGTTATTTGAATCTGGAACCCAGCTTCATTTGTCAAGAACCTCATGGAAATTATCCACCTATGCAAAGTGAAGATTCAAATTTTGACCAGTCTTTGCTTTTTGATGATCCTGATAGTGTTGTGGTATTAGGGAGTTTTGATGACCCTGGCAACTGGTCAAATTTGAGTGACCAAAATAGGCAGTATATTGTTGAGAAAGGTCAACTTCAAATTATTAATTATAAATTTCCAATTTGTAATAAACGGAAATTTAATATAAATTCATATTCCAGAAAGCTTGAAAATGGTAATACTGTCCCGCGCGATTGGCTAGTTTATTCTATTTCGAAGGACGCAGCATTTTGTTTCCCATGTAAATTGTTTTCTGTAGAAAATATTAGTTCATTAGGTTGTGCCGGGTTTAGTGACTGGACTCATTTGGCAAGAGCCTTAAATGACCATGACAACAATAAAAAACATATGGAAAGCTATAAGAAGTGGAAGGATTTTGAGGTAGGATTAAGAACTAATACTACTGTGGATGTAGATTTAAATTAAATGTTGAAGCGCAACATTGGATCACAAGCTCTTGCGTTCAGAGGAACTTCCGATAAATTATATGACAGCAACAATGGAAATTTTTTGAAATTAGTTGAAGCTATTTCATACTTTGACTCTGTGTTAAACACGCACCTTAGGCGAATATCTAATAAAGAAACAATGAACAAATACCTGAGCAAGAATATTCAAAATGAGCTAATTGATATAATTTCGAATACAATTAATGCCAAAATCATTCAATATATTAAAGCTGCCATATATTATTCAGTTATCGTGGATTGTATACCTGATAAAAGCAGAACAAAACAAATGACATTAGTAATTCGATTCGTTCATTATGAGAAGGAAGTATATAGTATTAGGAAACATTTTATTGGGTTTTTAGAAGCAAATGATACTACAGGAAAGGGTCTTACAAAAATGATTTTAGACGAGCTAAAAAAAATAATCTAGAAATTAAAAACTTGAGAGGCCAAGGATATGATAATGGCTCGAATATGAAGGGTAAACACGCTGGTGTGCAGAATTTGATAAGGCAGATAGAACCTAGAGCTTTTTTTGTACCCTGTGCATCACATACATTAAATTTAGTTGTTAACGACGCAGCGAGTAGTTGCTTAGATGCAGTTTTCTTTTTTGATATCGTTCAAAGTCTTTATACCTTTTTTTCTGGTTCAGTTAATAGGTGGCAAGTTCTCAAATCAAATTTAAAAACTTTAACCCTTAAGCCACTTAGCGATACTAGGTGGGAAAGTCGAATCGATGCCTTGAGGCCTCTGAGACATAATTTATCTGATGTATACGAGGCATTAGTAGAAGTTTCTGAACTGGGAGATTTGACTGTTAGAAATACTGCAGAATCCTTGATTAAGAAATTATTAGAGTTTAAATTTATTATTAGTTTGGTAGTGTGGCACAATATTTTAGAAAAAATTAACATTGCCAGTAAATATTTACAAAGCCATTGCATTAATTTGTGTGCTGCTAAAGATATTTTAAAAAATACTTTGCAATTTTTGGAAGAATATCTCACTGACTTAGGATTCGAGAATACACTTTTCTTAGCCAAAGAGATTGCACATAATTTAGATGTTCCATACACTTTTCCCCAACGCTCAACGTACCGTTCTCGTAAAATAAGACCGATGTTTTCATACGAATGTCCAGATGAAGCCTTACTAGATCCAGAATTAAAATTCAAAATAAATTTTTTTTTTAGAATATTAGATCAATCGAGTCTGTCAGAGAAAGATTTAAATTATTAGATTCTCATAGTGATATTTTCAATTTTTTGTACGATATTCCTGGTCTTAGATTGTTCAACACTGAATTACTACTACAAAAATGTCTTTATTTACAAAATGCTTTATCTCACAAAAATAGCTCAGATATAAACTACGTACAGCTTTGTGAAGAATTGAAAATGTTAGCTACGTTAGTACCTCTTGGTTCGGGGAATTTAGACGTTCTTAACTTTATACACAACACCAAATTAGAGAAAATGATGCCAAACTCTGTTATTGTATTAAAAATTCTACTTACTTTGCCTATTACCGTAGCATCAGGTGAGCGTAGTTTTTCGAAGTTGAAAATAATTAAAAACTACTTAAGATCAACCATGACTCAAGATAGACTTACATCGTTGGCAACGATCTCGATTGAAAAAGATTTGCTAGAAGCATTAAACTATGACTACTTGATAAAGGACTTCGCCAAACTTAAAGCTAGACGAACAGCTTTTATTGTATAAAAATATTTAAAATGTAGCTCTTTCCATGTAGTTATTTCATTGACCAATGATAAAACTTTACTTTATATGTTTTATGATCTAACTCATATGTAATAAAAAAAATCCATCTGATCGCCATAAAATCTACTTATGTTTCACGACCCATACCTCAGAAAACATACCAAATTTTATAGTAATAATTCTAGCTGGACCGTTGTTATGATTTTATTTTTTGCGGTTGGAAGCCTTAATTGGGAGGGCATACTCTTGTGATTATTCTTGCTCAGATATATTTATACTCTAGATGAAATCATATAGAGTATTATAAGTTTAATCCAGCCCAAAAGTTTGTAACGCATAGAACCAAGCCTCGGACGAAAAAAAGTTATATATTATTTTTTGTTTATTTGTGGCCAAAAACCTCAAATCCGCCTGACGTCCGTCCGTCCGTCCGTCCGTCCGTCCGTCCGTCCGTCCGTCCGTCCGTCTGTCCGTTAGCACGATAACTCAAGAACGCCTTCACCTAGGATCTTGAAATTTTGAATCTGGATGTTTGGTTGAATTTGTAAGGCTAAGTTCGTTAACGGGCAAAATCGTCCTACTCCTTCGGGTAGCTGCCATACAAAATGTCCTTAAAACACGTGTTCAAGAATATTGGTCGATAACTTCAGAAGGGTTTAAGCTACGACTTTGAAATTTTGTATGTGTTATTTTTCCAATAGTTGGAGCTAAATATATGATTATGAAGAAAATCCTTTTAGTCCTTCGTGTAGCTGCCATACAAATATCCTGTCAAAATGTATTCGCTTAATTTACAAAACTCACAATAACTCAAGTAATCTTTTAGCTACGAATTCGGAATTTTGTATAAGTTAGTTTTGAGTGAAAAGGAAGTCGGAGTTTACTAATCAGCGAAATCCTTTTACTCCTTCTGGTAGCTGCCATACAAAATGTCCTTAAAACACTTCTTCAAGAATATTGGTCGATAACTTCAGAAGGGTTTAAGCTACGTCATTCAAATTTTGTATGTGTTATTTTTTCAATAGTTGGAGCTAAATATATGATTGTGAAAGAAATCCAGTTAGTCCTTCGTGTAGCTGCCATACAAATATCCTGTCAAAATGTATTCACTTAATTTACGAAACTCACTACAACTCAAGTAATCTTTTAGCTACAAATTCAGAATTTTGTACAAGTTAGTTTTGAGTGAAAAGGAAGTTCGAGTTTACTAATCAGCAAAATCCTTTAACTCCTTCTGGTAGCTGCCATACAAAATGTCCTTAAAACACGTGTTCAAGAATATTACCAATAACTTCAGAACGGTTTTAGCTACGTCTTTGAAATTTTGTATGTAGTATTTTTCCAATAGTTTGAGTTAAATGTATGATTATGAAGAAAATCCTATTAGTCCTTCGTGTAGCTGCCATACAAATATCCTGTCAAAACGTTATCACTTAATTTACGGAACTCGCTATAACTCAAGTAATCTTTTAGCTACGAATTCGGAATTTTGTACAAATTAGTTTTGAGTAAAAAGGAAGTTCGAGTTTACTAATCAGCGAAATCCTTTTACTCCTTCTGGTAGTTGCCATAAAAAATGTCCTTAAAACACGTGTTCAACAATATTTTCCGATAATTTTTGAACGCTTCAAGCTACGAATTTGAAATTTTGTACACATTCATTTTTGAATAGTTCCAAGGAAAAGGTTAAATATGTAAGAAATCGAGTGAGTCCTTCCTGCACCTCCCATGTGAAAGTCCTTTAAAAAGAACACTTTTTTTCGATGACTTACCCAGTTCAAGGTATGAAGTTAAACACTGAATATTGTCTTTTAGTTTTGAGTAGCAATCTAATAGCAGTCCTTAATAAAGGACATACAACATGCACACACGTAATTATACTTTATCCCCAACTACAATATAAATCGGAGTTCAGTATTCATCTAGAGTATTATACGATTGGCTTGTTTTAATAGAAAGTTAATACTTGATAGTTTTGCGTATGTACCTATGGGATCTTTTCATTTATACAGGTTGATCCAGTGTAAGTTAACAATATTTCGACGGCTTCCGTTTGAGAAGACTGAAATCGTACGGCAGGTAGTTTTTTGTAATAATGTACAGGGTATTTTGTTTGTATATTTATGTTACAACATCTAAAATAATCAAAAAACAAGTTCCTATATTTTAAAGAAATTTTTTTTTAAAATAATTTCTATAATTTATTCCTGTTATGATAACCTTTTGACCTTGAGTATAACATTTTTGATTTTTTTTTTCAGTGAAAAATGTGCTATATAAATTCATTAGGCGTCCAAGTGTATAGTGCACCGGGCGCCGAAAAGTCTAGGGCCGGGCCTGGGTGTTAAGATGGTCTTCCGGTTCAAAGAATTTGCAGAGAACGCTGAGGATCCTGTGAAAGAGCTTGAAGACATGTTTGATAGGTTGGTGAAAGAGCTAGTTTCCAATTCGGTTCACGGGAGCAAAATTGGTTTATCTATTGAACTTCCCGATTCGCCTGATGTCTATTTGGTGTAGTTTAAGGCCTGTGGCCGAGTTGAGTGGTGCTACCACTATTGGACTAATCTCGAACGTGAACCAGTCCAACACAACTTTTCTCTCAGACGGGGTTATGCGGATAAAGGCAGATATTATAAATTTCCCTTTCATCGGAGGGAGGGTGAACCCTAGAGCTTCAACAGAAAAAGAGACTTTAGCTAGAAGGTATAGCGTGATAGATGTCGGAAAAGATCATAATTTTAATTGTCTCCCGCGAAGTTTGTGTTATGCGATTGAGACGCATTCGCTGAGATTGAGCGATAAAAGTAAAATTGCGATTATTAATAAGCTGGATAGGATAGGTTGTCTAAGAAGTTATGTAGAGATGCGAAGGTTGTGATGGGCAGAAAGGGTTGTATTTTGCCTGACTTATACAAATTTCAAAGCTTTCTAAAAGACTAACAAATTATTGTTTTTAACGATCTGAAGAATTCAGAGTCTTTTATGTTTAGACCCCCATATGAGGGGAGCTCTGTGAAAAAGTTATACTTCTATTATTCTAAAGAATTGGAGCACTTTTATGTAATAAAGTCTCTTACCGGCTTGTTTAACAAACCATATGTATGCTCTCTTTGTGATAGGGTATTGCGTGCGGAGCAGCATAAATGCGTCCAAAAATGTCCATATTGTCTATCATTTCCACCATGCCAGTTTGTGGAAAAAGCTAGGGAATGTAAAGAATGTAATCGGGAGTTCAGGGGAGATATCTGCTTAGAGAGCCATTTAAAAAATAAAAGCGAAAAACAGAACGTCTGTGAAAGCTTCAGGATATGCGATCAGTGAGGCAAGTTCATAGTTCTCGATAGAAGACGAAGTTGTAGCCACATTTGCAACGAGGCCTTATGTCAGATCTGCTGGAATGATAATGTCGTGGGGAAGTTTTTAGATTACTGTTTCAAAGCTCGATCATTTGTATCCAACATTTACTGTATAGCCCATAATTCGCAGGGTTACGATGGGCACTTTATAATTTCAGAGTTAATGAACAGAAAGATGAAAATCGAACCTATAATGAATGGTACTAAAATAATGAAGTTAACTTATGGGAGAGTATCTTTCATAGACTCTTTAAATTATCTGGCATTCCCGCTCGCCCATTTTCCTAAGTTATTTGAAATTAAAGATCATGTAAAGGGCCATTATCCATTTTACTTCAACACAGTGGAAAATATTGATTATGTAGGTGAATACCCGGCACCAGCATTATATGGGTATACAATGAAAAAGGTGGAAAAAGACAAGTTCTTCGCATGGTATAATGCAAATGCAGCAGGTATTTTTGATAACCGCAAGGAGATGTTGAGATATTGCGCTTGGGCTGTATTCGGTTTATCAGGGAATTTCTTAATATTACTAACGTAAATCCGTTTGTAGAAGCCTGAACTATAGCCTCGGCCTGTATGCTTGTCTTTTGGAAAAATTACCTGAAGGAAAATACAATAGGCATAATGCCGAAACACGGCTACTACAAATTTCAAAATCAATCACTAATCGCTTCTAAATGGCTTGTTTGGGAGTCTAGAAAAATACAGGGGGAGATAATATCCGCTAATAACAAAGGCGAAGTGAAGCTAGAGAGGGGGGGTATGTATGTAGACGGGTTCAATCCAGAGACCAACACGGTTTATGAGTTCTTTGATTGCTTTTATCACGGATGTAGAAGCTGTTTTAGAGTGCAGGATGTGAGTACTAATAATGGCGGAGGTCGCGAAACCCTAGCTCAAAGGTACGAGGCCACACTTAGGAGAATTGAAATGATTAGGCGTAATGGATATAAATTGAAATACATGTGGGAGTGCGAGTTCAACAAGTTTTTAAAGTCAAATCCTGCAGAAAAAATGGAGTTGGAGAGACTTACTGTGAATATAGCGGATCCATTAAACCCTCGTAATGCTATTTTCGGTGGACGTACTGAGGTATTTAGGTTATACCATAAAAGTGAGGAAAATGAATTAATTAGATATCTGGACTTTACAAGCCTGTATCCATACATTAACAAATATTCCCCATACCCCATAGGTCATCCTGAAATATACAGAGGTGGAAATCTACCTACTAACTCAGAAATACTTACAATGCATGGGTTTATCACTTGCGCCATTCTTCCACCAAATGACTTATTCCTACCGGTATTGCCTTTTAAGAAGAATTTAAAACTATATTTTGCCCTATGTAGAACTTGTGCATCTGAAAATAGAGTATCAAGATATCAACATAATGAGAGCGAGCGGGAAATTACTGGGACATGGGTTATACCGGAAGTAGCTTTAGCTGTAAAGAAAGGCTATGAGATTAAAGTCGTGTATGAGGTTTGGAAATATAATCACACCGTGTACGATCCTGATACAAAGACGGGAGGCTTATTTACAGAATATGTCAACACCTTCTTGAAGATTAAACAGGAAGCTAGTGGTTGGGGGAGTGAATGTACGACAGAGGCCGAAAAAGATAATTTTATAAAGTCATATCGTATAAAGGTGGACATTATCTTAGACAAAAATTAAGTCCAGTCGAATCCGGGTAGATGCAAGACCGCGAAAATATGTCTAAATTCCTTTTGGGGTAAATTCGCTCAGAGGGAAAATCGTACTAACACTAAGGTGGTAAACAATTTCAAGGACTTCTGCGATTTTATACATACCCCGGGTATAGAAATCTGTTCATTACTACCAGTATCTCAAGACACTTTATGGATCACATGGAAAAACATAGAAGAGAATTTAAATATGTTACCTCATGTGAATACACCAATAGCTGCCTACACCACCGCATTTGCTAGACTTAAGCTCTACGACGCATTAGAGAAGGTTGGTGATAGGATACTTTATTGTGATACTGATAGCTTAATTTTTGTAGATGATAAGACTTCCTCTATACCCTTTGCAATTTCAAACTTTCTAGGGGATTTAACTAACGAGATTGAGAGCTATGGTCCCGATGCATTTATCTCCGAATATGTAAGTACCGGTCCTAAAACTTACAGTCTAAAAGTCCAAATAGGGGATCAGGTTGAGTATGTCACAAAGTGTAAGGGGATAACACTTAATTTTAAAAATTCCAAAAGGGTGAATTTTGAATGTCTAAAATCTTTAGTAACTGGCATCAATGGAGGTGACTCAGTTTGTGTAACGAATAATCGAAGGATTAAGCGTAAGCGTCCTGGTATTGTTACTAGCGCTGTGGAGAAGAAGCACTTACAATTCACTTTCGATAAAAGGGTTGTCGTCGAGGATAATTGTTCATTTCCTTACGGCTTCAAAAGAATTAAGTTAGGAAACTAGAATAGTAAAAATTTTAGCATTAAGAACATGCTTCAGTGTAATTATTCTTAATTTGATATATATACCTAAATATAAGTTGAAAATATCGTTTTTTCCATTAATATATAAATAGGTAAAAATAAACTGTTTTTCACTTAGCGGATTCACGTCTTACCGAAAACATGAGTAAATTTATAATTGATATCCAGTTTGTTACAGGAAATCATGGCCAGTATTTTGCTATACTGCCTTTTGGGTCAATATACCCAACGTTCTATTTCCTCCTCCCCCCTCATCCCTATCAGGAACTGAACATAAAGGCGGATCGGCAGCAGAACTATGAACGAGAAAACATCAATGGTCTGCACTGGAATGATGGCGATACATGTTATAATAGTCTACCCGACATCTTGAAGGACTTTGCTAGCTCTACTATATACGTAAAGGGCCTTGTGAAGGAGAGTTTCATCAGAAGATACTTACCAGACGTTGAGATAATACAGCTTGAAACACCTAACACTTTTAACACTTTCAAACACTATGTAAAAATCATAACCAAGCTCGAGCTACTCGTTGCGCCGTGCAGAACTGTGTAAACTTATATCTATATATGCTGATGAATAAAGTTTATTTATAAAAGAAAAACAGAGACTTTAGTATAATAATTTTATTAGCAAATCGTTATATTAAAGATAATTCTTGCACTACAAAACCACGGAATTTCATAAAAAAGTCGAGAATAGTTAATATGCACATATGAAGTGCGAACTGGTATAAAAAAGTCGGCACTCGATAATTGTAATAAATCTTTTTCCTTGCATTTAGTGGTGTATTGGCTAAAATAACCCCTCACACTTTCAGAAGCGTTGTTATTATGGTACATGACGATATTGAAGAAATCCATCCTTTCATACAAATTTGAAAGGTTCTGGGATGATAGTCGAATACTACTTTCATCGATCGGTACCACGAATTCCTTTTTTAAACCAGCTTGAACCGCTTGAGAAGCCTCGTCATTTTCATGTTTCAGCATGATCAGATGATTGTACAGCGAAGTCCATCCGGAGTAGTTCGTTGACACAGGGAGACGTCCAGGGTAGCTGAAGATTATTTTTGCCTCAAAAGTGAACGGGTCGAAGCCTAATACAACTGTAGCGAATATAAATCCATACCAACTATCGCAGTAGGTACAGAGTACATAATGCACAAGTCATCTCACATCGTTTACACCATCATTGTATTTTGCAGCATCATTTAATGTACATAATGAATTATATTAACAAACTAGTTTTAACGGTAGAATTAGGTTAGTCGTAAGGTACTTAGAATAAAACTTTGCTTTTTAAAACAGACACTGTCCGAGGTGGACAGAACGCGGAGAAAAACCTTGAACAAAAACCGCCGACCAAAGGCGAAGAGCAATTGGCTTCAATTAAACTCCCACCGTTCTGGGAAAATGCTCCTGAAGCGTGGTTTATTACCGCTGAAGCTCAGTTTCGAATTAGAAAAATTACGAAAGACGATTCGAAATATTGCCATGTACTATCTACACTGCCCGCAGACGCTATAAATTCGATTATCGACATAATTCATAAACCACCTCCAGATTGAAAGTACGAAACTTTAAAAAATCAATTAATAAAACGTCTTTCCATTTCGGAACAGAAACACTTGGACGGGCTCTTGTCGTCTGAGGAGCTAGGAGATCGAAAACCATCTCAATTGTATCGGCATATGATTTCACTTTCATCCTCCATGACAGTTAGTGAACAATTAATTGACTCGTTATGGTTGCGTAAGCTTCCTTCAGCGGTTGCTATACCACTAGCAGTAGTTGTTAATCAAAATTTAGAAAACCGACTCGAATTAGCGGACAAGGTTTCGGAAGTTACACAGAGCACCTCTCCGATTGTATCCCCCATTAACGCCACAATTGCTCCACCCATAGAATCTCAGAATTCTGAATTAGCTAGCATTAAGCTGGAGATCGAACGACTCAACGAGTCCATGAGGAGCTTGCTATCAAGAGGGTGCACTAAATCGACTTCTATCGAAAATAGACGGAAGACAAGCCCTCGATACAAAAGTCCTGAGGCAGAAAAAATTTGTTGGTACCACCAAAAGTTTAAACAGCAATCAACAAAGTGTGTAAGCCCATGCAAATTTCATAGTTCCTTCTCTAAAAATAAATAAAAAAACCGGACGTTAACGCGGCAAACACCCGGATAGCTTTACACTCCACTCGCCTCCTTTTCACAACTTGCAAAAAAAATAAAATTGAATTTCTAATAGATACCGGGGCGGAGGTTTCGGTGATACCTCATACTTACTTCCCCAAGGAATGTCGTATCAATCCAGAGTTAAATCTATGGGCTGCGAACGGGACTCAAATCAAAACGTATGGAATTAAACTTTTGGACCTAAACTTGGGTCTACGTCGTTCATTTACTTACCCATTTATTTTAGCAGAGGTTAACAAAGCGATTTTAGGGGCCGATTTCTTAAATAAATATGGTTTACTAGTAGACGTCAGACAAAAAAGATTGCTTGACTCCTCTACTAAGCTTACTGTTAATGTCTTATCAAAGAGCTCTGCTGAACAATCCCCGCGCATAAATGTATTAGAAAATGTTTATGGAAATCTACTTAAAGATTTTCCAAGCTTATTGCAGGCTCCGGACTATTCGCTACCAACGAAACACAAAGTCGTTCACCATATTTTGACTTACCACTTACCAGTTTCGAGGCCAAGACGATTGGATCTACCAAGATACAAGATTGCCCATGAAGAATTTCGCATAATGCAACACCTGGGAATATGTCGCCCTTCGTCTTCCCCGAATTCCTTGCCATTACACTTGGTACCTAAAAGAGATCCAGATGATTGGCGTCCTTGCGGCGATTACCGGCGTTTGAATGCCGTAACCATACCCGATCGGTACCCAATCCCACACATACAGAGTTTTTCGCTATGGCTAAGTGGTTGCTCGGTATTTTCCAAAATCGACTTGGTCAGAGCATACCACCACATTCCAGTTGCGGAAGACGACGTAGAAAAGACAGCCATAACAACGCCGTTCGGAATGTTTGAGTTTACACGCATGCCTTTCGGGTTGCGAAATGCTGCTCAAACATTCCAACGCTTTATGAACGAAGTTGTCAATAATCTAGACTTCGTCTTCGTTTATATTGCCGACATTTTGGTAATGAGCAAGAACGACTCAGAGCATTTGCAACACTTAACACAGCTGTTTGAAAAACTCACTGAATTCGGTCTAAACATAAAACCCACAAAATGCGTATTCGGAGTTAGTGAACTAGATTTTTTAGGGCATAAAATCATGTTAGATGTATAAAGGACTTTCCAAAGCCCACTATGAAACAGGTACAAAGGTTCCTCAGTATGGTGAACTACTACCACCGCTTTATCCCGAGAATGGCATTCCTTCTGGCACCTATACATTGTCATATTAAAACAATGGGTAACAAAAAAGGAAAAAGCAAGGAAATTTTGTGGTCACAGGACTGCGAGGAAGCATTTCAGAAAATCAAAACAGCGCTTGCCACGTCGACCTTACTAATGCACCCTCTAGAGAATCCGGAATTAAAACTTACTACAGACGCATCGAACCTCGCAATTGGTAGTGTATTAGAACAATTCAATGGAACAACCTGGGAACCACTCGCTTTTCACTCAAAAAAATTTAGTCCCGTCGAGCAAAAGTACTCGGCGTTCGACAGGGAGCTTTTAGCGATATATCTATCTATCAAGCATTTTCGTTACCATTTAGAAGGCCGTTCATTCAAAGTTTTTACAGATCATAAACCATTGACTTATGCTCTACATACTAGAACGGAGAGGAGTCCGAGACAAATTCGACACTTATACTTTATTGGCCAGTTCACACACGATATCCAATTTGTAAAAGGTAACAATAACGTGGTCGCAGATTGCTTATCGCGTACGACCGATGACGAAGTTTGTGCGTCTGACATCCCCAAACTAAATTTGGAGAACCTGTACAATGCTCAAAAAGCCGATAAGAATATCCAGGAGCTATTGTCACCATCAGAAAAAACCGAAAAATCCTTTTTCAAATTGGAAAGAAAGCATTTTCCAACACTGCATCAACCCTTATGGTGCGACGTTGCCAACGATAAGGTGAGACCCTACGTGCCCGAAACGCTGCGACGCGCAGTATTTAACTCCCTACATACAATGTCACACCCTGGAATCCGAAGCACAAGAAAAATGATAACCGAAAGGTACTTTTGGCCCAAAATGCGTAATGATATAAAGGAGTGGACCAAGACATGTCAACCGTGCCAAAAGTCCAAGATACTCCGACACACGAAAACCCCGGTGGGAAATTTTGAGCTACCGAAGGTTAGATTCGAGCACATACACATGGACCTAGTCGGGCCGCTACCTATTTCAAACGGATACTCATACGTCTTGACAATCGTAGACCGTTTTACTAGGTGGCCGGAAGCTTACCCTCTGCGGAACATAACAGCCAACACGGTGGCCAGAATATTTTTCAGAGAATATATCTCCAGATTTGGCGTACCTCTAAGAATCACAACCGACCAGGGCACGCAATTTGAGTCCAAATTATTTAGTGAATTGACAGCCTTACTAGGCAGCCATAGGATTCACACAACACCATACCGCCCCGCCTCCAATGGATTAGTGGAGCGATTTCACAGGCAACTCAAGAAGTCATTAAAAAGTCGCGAAAGTAATGGTAACTGGAGCGAGGATCTGCCATTGGTTCTATTAGGAATCCGTGCCTCTTACAAGGAGGACTTAAAGTGCTCTCCAGCAGAATTAGTTTACGGCCAAACACTGACATTGCCTTCCGAGTTCTTAACTACTCAAAATATGGTCAAGAATACGGAACCGTCTTCCTTTATTACTAAACTACGGAGCCGAATGAGCGAATTAATTCCAACAGAAACTCGAAAGTCGAAGTCTGTCTCATATGTGCCAAAAGGCCTGTCCGATTGTGAACACGTATTCGTCAGAATCGAAGGCATCAAACCAGGTCTATTACCACCATACGCTGATCCATTCAAGGTAATACGAAGGTGCCGAAAATATTACACGATAGAAATGAATAACAAAAATACGTCTGTCTCTTTAGACAGGCTTAAGCCAACATTTATTGAAAAATAACTTATTACTTCAATTTGGAGTTCTACCGAAAGCGTTTATTTTTTTTTTTTTGTTTTCTTTTTACTTTACGCAGTCATTACGTTGCTGCTGCGATTGAATTATCCAAAACGAGAAGAATTAATTGGTTGAGTTTTGCCTATATTAAAATGGATAACACTAGTAACATATTTGATAAATTCGATAGATTTTTATATTATTTTTATTTTCTTTATTATTTTTTTTTTTTCTTAACGAAGTACTGATCCTCTCCTTCACTCGTTTGGTTTTGAATTACGCGCTTCTAGCTGAAGGGGGGGGGTGATGTAGCGAATGTAAATCCATACCAACTATCGCAGTAGGTACAGAGTACATAATGCACAAGTCATCTCACTTCGTTTACAGCATCATTGTATTTTGCAGCATCATTTAATGTACATAATGAATTATATTAACAAACTAGTTTTAACGGTAGAATTAGGTTAGTCGTAAGGTACTTAGAATAAAAACTTTGCTTTTTAAAACAGACACTGTCCGAGGTGGACGTGTTCTCATTTGATACCTCTAACTCCCAATTCCTATCCCCGTGGTGCCTACTCACCTAAGTAGGCTGTATACACAATATAGTGGTTATTGATAGTTCAATCTCCACAACAACCTTCCGGTTTTGGCAGCCGTCCAGATAGTAGGTGTAGTTCAGTAGAGCACCTTCGCCAGGGACCTCGGACCTTTTCTGCTTGCACAGTTTCTTAATAACTGACTCATCCGATGGGACTGATTTTTTTCTTTTGTTAGACCGTCGCTGTTGCATTCCATCCTCGATTTTTGTAATAGGTGAAGCCATATTGTCCGGAAGATTTTTAGAGAAAAACTGACAGTCGGGTGGTTTAAGCTGATGCTTTTATACTGTCTGCCTCCGATTTACAATAATGGCTACGAAAAACCCCACCATTCTGTGTAGCACCCGATGAAAATATATGGTGATATAAATTAACTACCTTGGCGTCATTATCTGGAAAATCTTTTGACGAAAACTGCTTAAGAAATAGCTTTAGATCCTTCCCCCTACAGCGAGAATATATGTATACACAGCAGTAGTTTCCGCATGTCAAAGAGTATACACTTTGTAATCGTTTTCTGTTATTTATAAAAACCTTAGAGTTGGTATGCAAAAATCTTTTAAAATATTTATTGTTGGGCTATCTACCAATGTTATCAGGGTGAATAAATGGAGGGTGTCGAGTCGCGCATCGTTCTCTGATCATTGCTTGATTAGGTTTGATGTAACAGACAAAGCCCCCCCCCCCCAATGCGCCTTTCAGAAATCCGCGCAAGACAGATTGGACCAGATTCACCAGACAGGTCTCAAAAAACTTGGCAAAACCGCCGACAAGCCCTATAGAATCCGGGCCAGAGCTGGACAAAGAAGTCGACACGCTGACGGCGAAGTTGGTCGACGCTTTTAACCGGTCGTGCCCTATTAGCAAACCCCCAGGGAAGACATATCCTCCGTGGTGGGATGCCGATGTTAGGCTGTACAGAACCATCTCCCACAAATTGTTCAACTTAGCTAAGGACAGTAATCTGCGGGAGGACTGGACGGCGTACAGAAATAGTCTTAGAGATTTTAAGAAGACAGTCAAACGGGCCAAGCGAGAGTCTTGGGGACGCTTCTGTGAATCAATCGAGGAGACAAACGAAGCTGCTAGGCTGAGAAGGATTATATCCAAAGATCCAGTCGCACCGAGCTACCTCCGGGACTCCGCGGGGGGTTGGACGGAGTCCAGTAGCCAGACTTTGGAGCTGCTAATGAGCGTGCACTTTCCGGGTTGCTCCGAGGTACCACAGGACAGCATAGACAGTCCATTGTACGAGTACGTGGGACAGGAATCCTGCAACTCTATTGTCAGCTCGGGGAAGTTAATATGGGCAATCAGGTCATTCCTGCCTTTTAAATAGCCAGGAGTAGACGGGGTTTTTCCAGCTATGATGCAAAATGCGCTGCCCTGGTTAATTCCCTGGCTACTGGCGATTTTTAGGGGATGCCTTGCTCTCGGCCACATTTCCTGCAAATGGAGGGAGGCACGAGTCATCTTCATACCCAAAGCGGGAAGACCAAGCCACATTTTAGCGAAGGACTTCAGGCCCATAAGTCTGACCTCCTTCTTACTTAAAACCCTCGAAAGGTTGCTGGAGATATACATCCGCGACAAAGCGGGGGTTATTGCCCTGTCGGGCTCACAACATGCCTATACGAAAGGTAGATCGACCGAAACGGCGCTACACCAGGTAGTTCTGGAGATTGAAAAGTCTCTGTCTTTTAAAGAATTCACTCTCGCGGCCTTCCTAGATATCGAGGGTGCCTTTAACAACGTTAAAGTTAGGGCGATCAGCGATGCACTGAGGGATGTGGGGGTGGAAATGGGGCTCCGTAACTGGATAACCGCAATGCTAAGCAGCCGTGTCATTGAATCGACACTGGGCAGTAGCACGGTACGCAGGTACACGGCCCGGGGTACGCCACAAGGAGGTGTGATTTCACCACTACTGTGGCTCTTGGTAGTCAACACGATTTTAACTTCGCTAACCCGCCAAGGTGCGAAGGTGATCGCATTCGCGGACGACTTGGCAATTCTGATATCGGGTAGGTTTCTGCCCACTATAAGTGACCTGCTCGAAAGGGCACTCACACTAGTGAGCGCGTGGGCGGACAGCTGTGGACTGGGGGTCAATGCCTCAAAGACGGAGCTAGTTCTCTTTACGCGTAGAACCAAAGTCCCAGAGTTCACACTCCCTAAACTGGGGGGTCTCACCCTACAGCTTACAGACAATGCTAGGTACTTAGGTATAATCCTGGACCGGAAACTTACCTGGAGTAAGAACATCGACGAGCGACTAAGGAAGGCTCTAGTGGCCCTTTACGCTTGCAAAAAGATGTTCGGGAAAAAGTGGGGGATTCAGCCAGGGATGGCTCACTGGATGTACACGGCCATAGTCAGGCCTATCCTAACCTACGGAATTTTGGTGTGGTGGGTAGCGCTGGAGAAATCCACCTACCTCACTAAACTCACCAAGGTTCAACGTCTAGCTTCCACAGGAGCAACGGGCGTACTTGGCACCACACCTACAGCGGCACTAGAGATGATCCTTCATCTTCTTCCGCTGGATATTTATGGGAAGAGTGTAGCAGCAAAAAGTGCCGTTCGCCTAAGACAGTCAGGCAGCTGGGTATCTAGACCCGGGGGGCACAGCAGCATACTCGGACGGTTTAGTGAATGTAACCCGCTAGAGGATACAGACTACTTGATTCCGCAGCTCGAATTCTCTAGAAGATTCTCAACGAGGATCCCTAGCAGAGAGGGGTGGAATGTGGATCAGCCCCACGAAGGGGCCTGTCATATCTACACGGACGGTTCGAAGACAGACGCGGGTACAGGTGTAGGGGTATTCTCCGCCGACTTGAACCATAGCGAGGCATTCAGAATACCGGACTGCTGTAGCGTATTTCAGGCAGAGATGATGGGAATCGTTCAGGCTTGCAATCTGCTAGAGGCTTGTGCGATGCAGAACAAATCCGTCGTCATCCTAACAGATAGTCAGGCGGCGATCAAGGCGCTTGACTCACACTTGATCAAATCCCGCCTCGTGAGGCTATGCAGGGATAAGATTAGTGCTCTATGCACCCTTTGGAACGTTACAATTTGTTGGGTTCCGGGTCACAGCGGGATTCCGGGTAACAAGGCTGCGGACGAACTCGCAAGGAGAGGTTCGGCGCTGAATCAAGCGCTAGCTCTTCCAGTGATGAGGCCCATAGAGGACATTAAACATGCTATCGACGTGACGGCCATATCAGAGGCTAACACAAGACTCACATCGTGTCTCGTGGCCAGGCAGCTCTGGCCGACCCTAAATGCGAGCAGGACAAAGTTTATCCTACTCGGAGATAGGAATACTCTTCGTATCCTAATTGGTGTACTGACGGGCCATTGCCTGATCGGCCGGCACGCCAGAAGACTAGGTGTTGCGGACGTTACAGATCTGTGCCGCAGCTGTGGTGAACCTGACGCTGAGGAAAGTATTTTCCACTTGCTTTGCGAATGCCCGGGTCAGGCCTGGAGGCGCGAGCGTACTTTAGGTACGCGCTTCGCCATAGACTTGGGCGAATTCGCAAGCATCAAGCTGAACAAGCTGCTGCAGTTTGTCAGGCTGGCGGGGTGGTTTACTTAAAATGTTGTCTTGGGCACACGGGTCCCTTTTTCCCGTGCATGTGGGATCACAACGGACCCATTGGCGGTCTATGTGCCCACCTTACCTAAACCTAAGCCATCTACCAAAGGAGTCAAAAAATTCAGCAGGGCCTGTCCTCGGGAAATAAAATGCTACCCAATGAACGCCTTTTTTGTCTGCGGGGTCGGTATTTGCAATAACACATGCTGGCTTTTTAATTTTATAAGGTAAACGATCGCAAGGGAATACGCCCTTGAATAATCTCCTTGTGGTTGTGTTTTTCCTTAATGTTTTAACAAGTTCGATCGTGTTCATATCTGCTCTTTCGAAGCTATATCATCAATCTTGTAGAACGGTTCAATCGAACACTAAAAAACATGATGTGGATTTAGTATGAACGGCAGCTATAAGTGGACTCAGTTACTAAAAGGGTTAATAAACAAGTACAATAGGACAAAGCATCGCACCATAAAAATGCGTCCTATAGACGTTGGGCCATCGAATGAGGCCCAGCTTCTTGGAGAAATCTACCGTAAGGTGAAGGTCTCGTCGACCCCCAAGTACAGAAAAGGTGATCATGTACGTGTAAGCAAATACAAGCATGTATTCGAGAAAGGAAATACCCCCAACTGGTCCACCGAAATATTTCAGATAGACGAAGTAAAGAATACAGAGCCGCGTACTTACATACTCACAGACTATCAGGGGAACATAGTACAAGGAGGGTTCTACGAACTAGAGTTAATAAGAGTCAAACACCCCGATGTATACCTTATAGAAGAGATTCTAAAAAGAAGGGGCAATCAAGTTTACGTAAAATGGCTTGGTTTTCCATCAGCTCATAGCTCCTGGATTGATATAAAAGACGTGCTATAACGCGCGGATTTTAGTCAACATGCTGAACGTAAGACACGAATACGACCGTCTAAAGACATTCAAAAATTTGGATCTGGATGAGAGGAAAATTCTTAAGCTGGTAAAAAGCGGCTTCTTTTACACCAACTTACAGGATTACGTCAGATGCTTCTTCTGCTCTCTGATAATGAGTGCATTTTCTACCCCTTCTGATGTGGAAGCTGAACATCTACGCATGTCTCCTGATTGCGTTTTCGCTAACGGCAAAGACGTTTGTGGACCGTATAACAAACCGGTTAAAAAATCACGTTGGTTGAAATATCTTCTACTGGCAATTGTGATATTTTTCTTGTTCGTCGAATTACTCAATCTGTGCAATGCCTTCGCTAGATTATAAACATGTCCGTTTTTGTGATCAGGTTTCTGTTAAATACATGGTAGCCTGGGGGTATGCATATAGATCTAGTAGAAAGAGCACTTGGTAATCCGATGCTTTAGATCGATTAAGATTTCAACGCAGGATTTTACAAATGGAAGAATTACTAAAGCCTATTTTACTTAAGAAACAATCTATTCTGTAATCAAAATAAAGTTAAAGCTGTGTGTAAATTCTATATCAAATTGAATAAAGAATAACAAATGAAAACTTGTACTTTGATTCCCATCATTATCACCCAACACCTATCAGTCATAAGAATAATCACAGCAACAAAACAATCGTCTTGAAACTTTTAAAATAATTGTCGAGTTTCTTGGAAAAATGAATATCACAAATTTGTATATAAGTGTAAGTGGAAATATTAATAAAAAGAAAACCGACTCTGTGAATATTATCCCTTTTTGTTGAACCCGACACCTTCTTTTTACATTTTTAAAATGTTTTTTTTATATATATATCATTTCTTTTTGTTGCTATAGATTTAGGAAAAAGTATTACTGGACACTAAAACTCCAAAATGAAAATTTACATTTTTTATTTGTGGTATTTCAACTTTTAAGCCAATATCAATTTGTTTCATTCCCCGCTCGATCTGAAATTAATAGATATCGTTATCTAAAAATTTGCAGGGTTAATGGGATTAAAACTCCCTTTCGCGTTCATATTTGGCTGACGCGCGCTACGCTCCAACTACCTTTTACGCAGTACTGCGGGACTAATCTTTAATCTTTAATCTTTCACTTTTAATCTTTAATCTTTAATGTTTAATGTTTAATCTTTTATCCTTTATTCTATATCCTTGATCCTTGATCCTTGATCCTTGATCCTTGATCCATGATCCATGATCCTTGATCCTTGATCCTTGATTCTTGATCCGTGATCCGTGATCCTTGATCCTTGAACCTTGATCCTTGATCCTTGATCCTTGATCCATGATCCTTGATCCGTGATCCTTGATCCTTGATCCGTGATCCTTGATCCTTGATCCTTGATCCTTGATCCTTGATCCGTGATCCCTGATCCTTGATCCTTGATACTTGATCCTTGATCCTTGATTCTTGATCCTTGATCCTTGATCCTTGATCCTTGATCCTTGATCCTTGATCCTTGATCCTTGATCCTTTATCTTTTATGTATTATCTTTAATCATCTTTAATCTTTAATCTTTAACCTTTAATCTTTAATCTAAATCCACCATTCTAAACCCTCTATCTTATATCCTCTATTCTTCATCCTCCATCCTTTATCCTCCATACTTCGTTCTTCATCCTCCATCTTCCATCCTCCATCCTCTATCCTCCATCATTCATCATCCATCATCCATCTGCCATCCTCCATCCTCCATCATCATCCATCTGCCATCCTCCATCCTCTATCCTCCATCCTCTATCCTCTATCCTCCATCCTCCATCCTCCATCCTCCATCCTCCATCCTCTATCCTCTATCCTCTACCCTCTATCCTCTATCCTCTATCCTCTATCCTCCATCCTCCATCATCATCCATCATCCATCTGCCATCCTCCATCCTCTATCCTCCATCCTCTATCCTCCATTCTCCATCCTCCATCCTCCATCCTTCATCGTCCATCATCCATCCACCATCGTCCATTGTCCATCGTCCATCCTCCATTGTCCATCCTACATCGTCTATCATCCATCGTCTTTCATCCATCGTCCATCCTCAATCCTGAATCTTCCATCGTGAATCCTCTATCCTGAATCCTCCATCCTCCATCTTCCATTTTTCATCTTCTATCCTCCATCCTCCACCATCCATTTTCCATCTTCTATCTACATCATCTCAAAAATTCGCAAACCTTTAAGATCCACGAGCCGTGATGATCCGCGAATCGCAAGATCTGCCGTGAAGATCTGCAAACCACAAAGATTCGTAAAGATCTGCTGAGCCGTCGAGATCCGCGAACCGCGAAGATCCGTAAAGATACATCGTTTTTTTCAATAGTGATCTGATCCAGTTGAAAATAACACACCTAATTAGAAATTAAATTCATTTGAGCTTTGCCAGTTTTCACGCATACGCGCGTACTACCGTCTAGCGGTAGTAATTTGAAACCCAGATTTCAGTTCTCAAAGTGAGTCATCAGCGTCTGACTTGAAAATTTTATAAAAATTCCTATGAGCTTTTGCTAGTTTTCACGCATACACATGCGTGAAATGTGTGGGGAGCTTTTAGAAAACTCTCATGTACGCAGCATACAGATAGAGCAGCCGTGTCCATGTGAGTTGGCTGCAGTAAAGAACGTAGTCGGTGCTTGGGGTGAACCCGACAATCACATTCGACTGAACGTTCTGATTTCACCCATTAGAACCTGCTTCAAGTCATTTACCGCACTCGTAACAGCAGTTGTAACCGCACTCGAATCGGCACTTGGACCGGGCGTCGGGTCATTCGAAACTCTCGCTAGACTTTCTTGGAAACGGCGCAAGAAATCTTCGTCGTACGTACTTTGCGAATTCAGAAATTCGAACCTACTTCTTTTATCGCGATTGCGGCCCATTTCTTTTCAAATCCCGGTTGAGCCCCCAATTTTGTGGGATTCAAAAGAAAACAACTAGCAAACGATTTTTTAGTATGGGTTTTAATTTTATAGAAACGAACAAGCGTTTAATCTTACAGAAACGAACGATTGTCACACGATGAGTGCTACGCGGCGAGTGGCCTGGCATCTTCCTCTTCTTCTCGGCTCCAGCCTATTCCCGGTTCAGAGTAGGAATGTTAAAAAAATTTCGATATATCGAAATTGCGATATTTTTTGAACGATATATCAATAATATCGGCTGATATTGTAAAAAGCGATATATCGATATATCGATATATCGATATTGAAATCCGACTATCGGAATCGATATTTTTTTTTAAGTACAGCATATTTTAGAAATCGAACGGGTTTTTTATGCATTTGATCTGCATTTCTGATTATTTATGAGGGATGCCAGAAACGTTGAAAGTAGAAAAAAATGTTCGATCATGGAAACCATATCTGTCGAAACTAGGTTCAAGGCACGTGATATATACGGGCACATGCACGCAAATCTTCACTTTAGGCGCCAATACAAATATATGTACGACGAGGCAACCAGGCAACTATCAGAAATACCTGATTGTCCCTACCTCATCGTTGTCATCCGAAAGAGTTGCGTCGGCAATAAATATTGTGGTGCCAAATGATCGCAGTCGGCTTACTGGAGAGCATATTAAGGAGCGAGTATTCTTAACAACTGTCCCAGAAAAGTACTGGTTCTCATAAGCTTACATTTTAAAAATAAGTCAATATATAATATTTCATTTCAAGTTTGCTCTTAATACTTTTTTCGATTTTGCCCCTTTAATCCTTATTTCTTAAAAATAATATATTTAAAAAATAACAGTATTTCTATCCGGAAACTTTATTTCGATCAAAAAAGACATTATTTTGATTTCATAAGTCAACAGAGAAGAATTTTCCGCTTTTCACCAACATTTCCAATAGTTCAATCAAAAAACCCTCAGATATTGAAATTGCAATGATAAAATTGAAATTGAATTTCAGACTCTAAAAATAGCTAAATTTGGCAGCTGTGACCGAAGGCAACGAAATCAAATGTCATTTATTTATAAGCTTTCGGTTTGCTAAAAGCCGCGTGCGCCATATTTTTTTATTAATGTTAATTTTGATGCAGCATTGGAGTTTATTTTTCATTGGAAAAAATATTCGATATATCGATATATCGATATTTTTCTCCGATATATCGTCAGCCGATATTGATATTTTTTTCAATATCGATATATCGATATTTTTTTCCGATATTAACATCCCTAGTTCAGAGTACAGGGTGATTCCTACATTTATAATGCGATTTCCATACGTTGCAATTTTTGATGAATTTGCTGCAGTTAAGAACAAATCTGGATTAAAATGTGATCGGAATTTCGCATGGTTTGGGAGGACCGAAATTTCTGCTCCAGTGTCTATTAAAAAATTCATTTTAGACAAATTATCAAAAATAATAAGGCGATTTGACTGCAAAGTATCAGAAATCGCCGCTACTGATACTTCATTTAGTTTTCCCACTTTTTTATATTCGCATGGGAGTATGCATTTATGAGCGTTCTCTCCATATCGTTCATGATAGAAGCAAAATTTGATTGAAATTTTTGAAGATTGAGGATCTGTAGGTCGAGATCTAAATTTTTTATTGTTTATTGATTTATTGGTCGAATTAGACTCATACAATGTTTCAAATTTATTAATTTTTCTTGTTATAAAAGATAATTGTTTTTGTAATCCTTCAAGAGTTGTACCCTCATTCTGTTTAATTTTAATTTTTTTTGCCTAAATTGCTGAATTTTCCATTGAAGAAATATTCATTGGAATTAAAACCGATGTTTCTAAAATTCTATCTGCAATTATACTTGATTCATCCAAGGAAGCGGTACTAGCAGCTAGGATAGCCTGGACTTGTTGAGGTAGTCTTTGCAGCCAAAGTTTCTTTAGAGCTATTTCACCGAAAGACGAACCAGCTAAAGATTTCATAACACAATATAGCTGTGTGGGTTTTTTATCCCCTAAATCGATTCCTGTTAATAATTTCTGAAGTTTTGAATCTTCAGACTCCCCAAAACGTAAAATCATAGCATCTTTAAAATATGTATACTGACCGACTAATGGAATGTTCTCAATGATATCCATTGCTTGTGAACATTCATTAGCGTTTAGCATGCTAATTGCTTGATTAAACTTGGTCGACTCAACAGATATATTCGCCGAAGCGAATTGCCTGTCTAAAACTCTGAACCACGCTGCAGGATTGTAGTTCCAAAATTGGATCTTTTGTATGGCTTTTTTTCTTTTTTCAGCGTTATACGACTTTTTTCTTTTTTTTCGTTTTACGACTTTTATAAATTAGTATCACGTCGGGGTCACCAATTGTAGAGGATTATGAATTATTTATCCTCTGCTTTTTCCAATCCAATGGATTAGAAAATAATAAGATTGTATTTCACAGCAGTTTTTGTAACAGTTTTTATTTTAATTTAAAACAATAGATCAGATTAATTATTTGTTATTTACATAAAATTAATTATTTTATATTTAACGATTTACATCAAACTAATTGTTATATAATGTTTCTCAGCAAGGATTTTGAAAAGACTAAAAAAATATTTCCGAAATTTTATTTTTTGATAAAATACGCCAACTTTAATTTGAATTCCCAATAGCAATTGGCAATCATTCAAGACTTCAGTGAATTAAACTCAGTTAAATAGAATTACTTACGTACGACGTGACGTACCACCACAAGATGATGGAACGTGCGAAAAATAAACCTGACAAATTTTCGTCATGGCGAATGGAGGGTAATCAACTATTTAAGTACGTAGCAGCACTGCACCCGGGGTTATCGGAGGAGGAAATCTGGAAGGTAGTGCCTCCAAAGGAAATGCGTACCGGAATAATAAGTCATTGTCATGACCATCCAACGGCTGGTCATCCGGGCGGATATCTGACGTTTACCCGCGTAGCTCGGTCGCATTACTGGCCGAAGATGCGAGCCGACATTCAGCGCTTCGTGGCTAGGTGCAATATTTGTCAGGCAATTAAGCCAGAAAAGAGATTGCCAGCGGGGTTAATGGCATCAAGAACGGAAGTAAGCAAGCCGTGGGAGCCACAAGATCTCGTGTGGAGGAAAAACTTCGTTCAATCTGACGCGGCTCGTTTCTTTTCGGCAAAACTAGCTCCCGCTTCTATAAAACCGTTAAAAATTAAAGTTAAAGTGTCACCCTGGACCTACCACCTGGTAGATAAGAATGACAAAGATGCAGGGCTCTGGCACATAAAAGACCTCAAACCCCATAATAAGTAAAGAAACGAGAAGTGTGTAGAGCATTTCAGGGAAATCCTCTTGTAGTAGGGGGAAATATTATGCCTAGAAATAGAGAGAGAATTAAATTAAATAATAATAAAATAAATTCAAGATAAATAACTTTCCGACGATCGTACATGTGAAGTGAAATAACCATTTTTTATCGGAGTTATTTAAAATATTGTTACTTACCGCAACGCTACATAGGTGGAACCTTCCAAGTCAGACTCGTTTCGCCACCATAGCTGGACACTATCTACCTAAAATTACTCACAGAAATTTGGATTAATGTTATGAATTACGGAAAACCGAACAGCTAAGACAAAACAAACTGAAATTGGAGGGCGGAATTAATGTTAGATTTCCGATGGAAAATGTTAATAGGATAGGATTAGACTTAGGAAAAAATCAAATAATTACTATGGATTAGGATAGGATTAGGTTTAGTATTAAAACTTGATGTGGATTACATCAAACAACACGCATTGGATATAAAAACAAACTTGAATTATACACTAATATAACACCTCCGAAATAAAACAAAAACCATAACTAATAAACCTATGTAATATAAAAGAATTAATTTACCAATTTGTGTGTGAACACTTCCGACACTAAAACTTCGCGACGTTTGACAGTTCGGTGAATTTATAAACAATAACAATGCGCGCCGCCATGATGGTTAGTAAACACTATTAAATTCGGAGCTCGAAAAATGTTGTGGTCCAATTTGACGAATTCGCAACTGGAACAAATTCGGGAAAATTTCGAAACACTAAAAGGGGTTTTTGACCGAGACCTGAGGTCAAAGGCTTTAACCGAATGAGGGTGGCCGTTATAAGTTTTATTCTGAGTCAAATAAGTTAAATCGGAGCTTTTTTGATTATTGAACGGTGTACGGTTAAGACAGAGCATAGGAAAAGAAGTCTAAAAACGGAATTGAGAAACGAAATACTAGGTTAGGTCAGGTTATAGTGGCAGCCATCCAAACTATAAATCGACTCACTTAGACCATTCGGTTGGTCCATTGTGATACCACACCCGTGACACCTTAATGAAGTCCCATATAGGGAGTTATCGTAGCATTGCTACAGGGGAAAGCTAGTCGAACCAGCCACAGATGCGAATGAACTTGGCTAGTTCATCAATTCGTGCTCCGGCCATGTTCCCGAGTCTGGAGAAGAAGTAGCTGCCCATGGCTCTGAACCTACAGCTGGCTAGCTGGGGATACTCACAAAGTAGATGCCTAACGCTCTCTTCTTCTTCTTCACTTCTGTAGCTTCTGCAGTAGTCATTATATTGAACGCCTAAGCGTTGTGCATGTCTGCCAAAGAGACAGTGCCCTGTTATGACTGCCGTAATGTTACGGGTCTCTATACGACTTCTTTTCAGAAGATCGGCAGCCCTTCTAGGATGCATTACTGGCCATAGCTGTCTGGAGGTTTCACACGTAGTTAGGTTGAACCATCTGCCATTGGTCAGCTCCATTGCCTTCCTGTCAAGATTACTCTTGACGTAATTAAGCGGTACTTTTACCGCTTGGGTTGCATGTATAGCAGCCATTTCAGATCCAGTTTTGGCCAGCTCATCGGCTGCCTCATTTCCTGGTATCCCTTTGTGTCCCGGAACCCAGCACAGGAAAATCTTATGAGCTGCGCCCAATGTTTTCAGACGCTCCCTACACTCCCTCACTAGCTTTGACTTGACTAGGTTGGAGCTTAGAGCTTTCATTGCTGCTTGGCTGTCTATGTAAATTTTTATACACGACTCTTCGGGAAGATTTGTTGCGGAGTTTAGTATGTCCACTGCACTGCTGACGGCAAAAACCTCAGCTTGAAAAATACTGCAGTAGTCCGGCAGACGAAAGGATACTTGAATGTTCATGTCGGCTGAGAAGATCCCTGCCCCCGTTCCAGTATCCATTTTTGACCCATCCGTGAATATAGCAACTTCAGATTCCCTTATCACTTTTTGATTATCCCAGTCCCCCCTAGTAGGGAAAAGGGTATGGAATCCTGTATCGAAGCTTAAGAACGGAGTTATATAGTCGGTGAGTTCACTAAGCCCACAATCTGAAAATAATGAAAGAATTTTGCTATGCCCATAATCCGCAGATTTCCAGCAGCCACCAGACTCTTTTAGTCTCAGGGCGCTCTTGGCAGCAGCATTCTTGATTTGAATATCTATTGGCAGCAGAAGCAGCATAATCTCCATTGCAGCTGTTGGCGTTGATTGCAAAGCGCCTGTGATGCCTAAGCAAGCCGCTCTCTGCACTTTCGTTAGACTATTCTTGTGCACGCTTTTGTCCAGGGCTGTCCACCATACCAGGGCACCATAAAAAAGAATGGGCCTTACGATAGAGATGTTCATCCAGTGAACCATTGCGGGCTTTATTCCCCATTTCTTGCCAAAGGCCTTCTTGCAAGTATAGAAGGCAATTGTTGCTTTCTTGATGCGCTCATCAAGGTTTTTCTTCCAGTTAAGCTTAGCGTCAAGAATAATTCCCAGGTACTTAGCTTCAGTTTTAAGCTCCAGAGTCGTATTACCTATTTTTGGAATTGTAAATGGGGGTATTGCTCTCCTTGTCAACAAAGGGAAAGATTTTACATGATGGAGAAGCCTATGGACTTAGACTCTCCAAGTGGTAACCAGACCCTGTCTGGGAATCCACCCGCTGATGCGGCCGGGGCTCGGGTTTTGGAGGCCCCACCATCATGTACGACTGCAATGGGTGATCCAGGTTGTAGTGGGAGCACACTACTGGATCTCAGTAACTCCTTGGAGGATTTACTGCTTGCCGATGAAGATAGTGCTGACTATGCAGGAACGGTTAATCCGATTCGGCCCTTGGACGAGGAATGTGCTGCAATCAAGGTGGGAGCGGTTATTCTGAATCCGATGTCTGAAGAGGAAAGTACCGGAAATGTGTTATCGGTTAATCTGAATCGGCCAATGGTTGAGGAAAGTACCAGTGCCTCTGGCGCGGTTAATCCGAAATCGATGGTTACGGAAGTACCTGTGCTCTGGGCGTGGGTGATCCGAAACTGATGGTTAAGGAAAGTACATGTGCCCTTGCCACGGTTAATCTGAAACCATTGGTTAAGGAAATCATCCGTGCTTAGGGCGCGGTTAATCCGAAACCGACTAGCTCCTGTCCCGTTGAGGATAAGTTGAGCAAAGGCCAGAAGAAGAGAAGAAGGTTGGCAAGAGCCAAGGCAAGAGCTGGGGCAGTTATGACAGGTGTCATAGCGGCCAGTGGCAATGTCGTGGTAAAGACAGCCTGTGAAAACGCTATTAAGCGCAATCGATCTGTGGAGGAATCACCCGAAACTAATCTTGTGGTTGATAGCGAATTCCTCGCTTCCACTTCTGGCAGGACGAAGAAGATGAGGAGGACGGAAGCCATTAAAGCGGATGTCCCACCGTCTATTTCGGGAGTCGCTGCAGTGGATAGACCAGCCTGCTCTATTTTAGGAGCAACTGGTCCTAGACCGGCTGAGCGAATGCGCGGGGAGATTAGTGCAGCTGACTTAGCTGACGCTGGGCCCTCAGGCGCAAAGATCTGTCCGACTGCTGCTAGCGCGGAGACTGCCACCGCAAAGAGTGCCAAGACCTTCTCTAATGTGGCGGCCACCGCCTTGCAGGCGGTAATCGGTATTGGTCCTCAGGGCAAACAGCTGACCAAGGGTCACATTGTAGGGATCGTTGATAATAATGGATCCTTAGTAATATATTTGTGAAGAGATCCGTAGTTAATAATGGATCCTTAGTAATATATTTGTGAGGAGATCCGTAATTAATAATGGATCCTTAGTAATATATTTTAATTAAATCACTTAAGAGCTTACACAAAATAATCTCTTTATTTATTCAACAACATGAAAAAATATTTACTTAGATTGTCAATAAATTGATATTTTTAATTATATAATTTAATTTTTAAAATTACTATTTTGATATTTATCGTAATTGCGATCTGCTTGGATCTCTGTTATAAAACTGAATCTAAAAAAAAATGAATTCTTTTTTTTTTTGGAATATTCACTACTTGGATTACAAATATTTTTCATCGAAGTAACACAAATTCTTCATCGCATTGACAGTAGCTAAACTATTGAGTTTTACAGTGGATTAATGCGCTGACCGAAACATTCCTCTACACACTCCCCTCCTAGAGAAGGCAACGACTTCTTGACAAACTTAATTACAATAGATGTTTCTAAAATTAGACGAGTTCATTATGAACATGTTTTTTGGTGTTGAGAATTGAAATTTCTGACTGAATAAAACATGGTTTAAGTCTATCTATAGAAACCTTTCGATGATTTTGATTAATTAATAAAGTGAAAAATTTATCTTCTCTAATTAAAACTTGATAAGGTCCTTCGTACGGAGTCTTTAATGACAAATTAGTTGGTTCTCTACTAACGAATACATGAGAACAAGTTTCTAAATCTTTAAATATAAAAACATTTTGTAGAGAATGATTTACCACTGGCTTAGGTTTAACTTAGGACATATACTCTCTAAGTCTGAGTATGTATTCATGAACTTGTACTGATTTATTAACTCTATTGTTTTGAATAAATTCGAACGGCAACCGAATGTTTTGACCGTATAACAACTCCGCAGGAGTTGCTTCAGCATCCTCACGCAAAATAGTTCTTAAACCTAGTAAAATGAATAGTAATTGTTCTGTCCAATTAGTAATGACCTTACACTTTAACGCTTCTTTCAATACGCGGTGCCATCGCTCTAGCATTCCATTGGCCTTAGGATTATATGCAGTAGTTTTACAACGTTTGAATCCGAAAAATGAACCTAGTTCCGAAAATAATTTCGATTCAAACTGAGCTCCTTAGTCAGTCATTATTTCAAGTGGAACACCATAACGCGAAAAATATTCCATAATTAAAGTCGTAGCTAATGCTGCCAGATTGGGCTATTTCCCGCGATTTGGGCTATTTTATTTTCCAATTCGCGGGTTCGAATTTCAATACGCTACTTATAGCTTTTTGGGCTATTCGACAAACGCAAATTGTACTATTTCGCTAGTTTACAACAGAGACTTTTTACAAGAAAAAAATAGTAATAGAAAACTGAAATATCGGTCGTTTTAATTATTATTATTTTCTTCAGTACACTAAATACTATACATGTGGCAATGCTTAAATTTCACCGTCGACTTCGATAAAAAGCAGACGTCTTTTAAGCTGTAAATTGTCTTGAAAATAGATTTTTAATTTTTTACCGAAGTTTAACTTTCATGTAATTTCCAAGCATTGTTAGAAACACAGTATCACAATCGACGTCGAAGTTGAAATGAAATAAATTGAATTTACTTTTATATATGAATGGATAGGTATATATGAAACTATTGTCCAATATAAAATACCAAATCAATGTATCCACTTTTAAAATGTTCCTGAAAGAACTTTTTCTAAATCGCGTTGTTCGTCCTCGCTCAGATTGGTTACAACCCTCAAGTGAAGCAGATGTAAATAATGGCAAGGGTGATGCTAGGTCCAAACTATGCAAATGCAACTTAAGAGCCCACCACAGTGACCTAATGACACACAGTAAAACAATGAAGCACATGGAAAAAGAGAGAGCTCTAAGTCGTAGCTTACAATCCAGTTTAACTCAATATGGTTTGTATTGTTATTACGATTTTAGGGCATGTTGTTGAAATAAGCTTGGTATTCACTTTTATTTCCGGGCAGGTGTGAATGAGGACGCGAAGACGACAGATTTCCGCCTGGCTGTCTATGTTGCAATGCATGCATCTATAAATGCTGTTGACCATCTAGGCGTACTAAGAATCGTAGGAAAGGGTTCAAAATTAGAAAGCATTAGGTTACACCGAACGAAATGTTCAAAATTAATTTCAGCCGTTGTTGAGCTAGTACTTCTCATTGAACTGATAAAAGAATT
Organism: Beris morrisii; assembly: GCA_951812415.1. Taxonomy (NCBI): domain Eukaryota; kingdom Metazoa; phylum Arthropoda; class Insecta; order Diptera; family Stratiomyidae; genus Beris; species Beris morrisii. The sequence continues at coordinate 83,309,943 of OX638311.1, read as the reverse complement.
ACGGCATAATTGCTAACGAGGCAACAGATGTATCCGTTACAAAGTTCATGGGTCTATGCATAAGATACTTCAGCATGAGTCGCCAAGCTATGGCTACGAACTTTCATGCTATTGTTGAAGTTGCACCAGCCAAAACTTGGTGACAGCCTTGGTAGAATTCATTAGCGTCGCTGGCCTTGATTTCAAGATTTCCTTCGGCACTCTACCATTAGTCGAGTTGTGTTTGCATCCTGAACATAATGGCGATTTGTCAGAAATAGACATACCTAATACATTTCTGGGCATGTGTTTTAAATACTATGAATGCTAGAGGTGAGCAGCCGTTTAAAGACCTAGCTCTTTTTGCACTAAAAACGTTAACTCTTCCTGTTAGTAATACAGTAGTGGAGCATGTGTTTAGCAGCGCAATCGAATGCAACTTCAAACGCTAGATTCTCTCTTACGGCTTCGGATACACTTAAAGGTACTTATATTCTTGCATAAGCCCGAATTTTCGTCGCGTCTTGAAATTTATCACAAAATTTACCAGGTTACAGACATGTGTTGCAAAAATTTCACTCCTCCAAAAATGTGTTGAACCGCTTCAATTCAAAAATGTATGACGATAATCGAGAGCCGGCTTCATCTTATTTAGACCGTTTCTGTGATTTAAGCGAAGAAGATTATGAAGCAATTAGATTATTAAGTGTTGATGCCCAAAAACATGAGAAAACGTTACTTTTCTGGCCCCTTATCGCATTAAAATTATTTTATTCTTTTTTATATGATTTTATTAAAATTCTTAAGAATATTATTAAATCGTAAGGGGTTAACTGTATCAGCTGAATTTCATCCGAATCCAATAAGGAGTCAGTAAGTCAAGCCCTCTTATGCTATTAAAAAATGAGTTGACCCCTTATTACACCAAGGGCTTCATATTGTATTATTGTTCCAAATATTTTCTTCAAATAAGAGTTTTGAAATGGTGATAAATACAAATTTATGTATCTACACAAATATCATATTAACATTACATTGTTTCTTAGAAATTCACAGTTCTTGGTCGAAGTCGCAACTGTATTCAACACATTAAACTGCTACTGTAAAATTGCAAAGTTGGGCACTGTATTCGGGCTGCAATTCTTCTTGCGGGTTTTGGGCTATTTCTATAGCTCACGCGGCGGGTTCTCCAGCCAACTATCTGGCAACCTTAGTCGTAGCTATGGTCTTTGCTGTGCTATTTATTAACGAAAATGCTTCCGGCCATCTTGAAAATCTATCAATCACTGCTAAACAGTATCGAAAACTATTTGATAATGGAAGTGGACCAGTACATCTAAATGAATTGTTTCAATTTACTTGAAACTGGTTGGAAGCTCCCAAAAGGACTTTTAACAAATCTAGTAGTTTTTGCTTTCTGGAAATCTGGACAATGTTTAGTCCAAAGACGTATATCTTTATTGATTGCTGGCCAAATGAATTTTGATGCCAATAATTTAACAGTTGCTTTTATTCCAGGATGAGCAATATTATGAATTTTTTTAAATACCAGTTCCCGAAATTGCTTAGGTATATAAGGTCTTAGTACCTTTTGAGATGAATCACACCATAAAATTAAGTTGGTCCCCTCTATAGGAACCTGTATCATATCTAAACTTGGTAATAATTTAATTTTTTCTAAATGCTCATCAGAGAATTGAGCGGTCGCAATTTCAGAATAGTTCATTGATGAAGGCAAATCGATTTTACAAATTCTAGATAAAGCATCTGCGACTAAATTGTCTTTAGCAGAAATATGTCGTAACTCAGTAGAAAACTGACCAATAAAATCTAATTGTCTTAATTGTCTCGGAGAAGCCTTGTCTGCGTTTTGATGAAACGCAAAAATTAATGGCTTGTGGTCTGTAAAAATCGTGAAAGTTCGCCCTTCTAGTAAGTATCTGAAATGTTTAATAGCAGCAAAAATTGCCAATAACTCTCTATCATAAGCACTATACTTAACTTGGGTTTCGTTAAGTTTTTTAGAAAAAAATTCCAGAGGTCGCCAAACTGTTTTAATCTGCTGCTGCAGTACAGCACGCAAAGCCGTATTAGAAGCGTCTACTGCTAAAGATAAATTAGCAGTTTGAGAAGGGTAAGGCAATAATGTAGCATTAGCTAACATTTCCTTGCACCTTTCAAAAGAATTAGACGATTTCAAACTCCAACTCAAAGGGGTGGTGTCACGTCTTTTCTTGCTGCCTTTGGTTAGATCATCCAAAATTGATTGCTCTGATTCAGCATGAGGGATGAATCTTCTGTAAAAATTTAACATTCCTAAAAATCGCCGCAATTCTAAGATATTGGATGGCTTAGTGTAATTTAAAATAGCTTCTACTTTAGATTTTTTTTGGCTGAATTCCTTTAGAATTTAAATGATGTCCCAAGAAGTCGATTTCTTTTTTTAAAAAAAAACATTTGTTAATATTTAAAATTAATTCATTATTGTTCAATCTTTTTAAAACCTCATCCAAATGCTGTAGATGCTCATCTTCGTTCTGTGAAGCAATGAGTATATCATCTATGTAAACAAAGCAGTAGATTAAATCATTGAGAATGGAAGATATAAATCTTTGAAAGGTTTGAGCTGCATTACGCAACCCAAATGTCATTCTTAAGAATTCGAATGAACCGAAAGGAGTAGTAATAGCTGTTTTCGGAATATCGGCTTCATTCACAGGAATCTAATGATAAGCCTTTTCCAGATCTAAAGTTTGGAAACCAGTAAAATTAAATAAATTTAGTGCAAAATCTTGAATATGTGGAACCGGAAACTTATCAGGGACTGTTTTAGCGTTTAAAAATCTGTAATCTCCGCATGGTCTCCAACTTCCATCTTTTTTTAAAACCATATTTAAAGGCGAAGCCCATGGACTGCTAGAAGGTCTACAAATGCCTTTTAGCAACAACTGGTTGAATTCAGTTTTAGCGATTGCTAATTTATCTGGAAATAAACGACGAGGCTTAGCAAAGATTGGACAGCAAGAAGTCTCAATAAAATGCTTCACCGAATGAAAATTTTTATTCTCAGAGAATGATTTACTTGAATTAATTTCAAAATTGTATGTATTTAACAACTTCATTATTCTTGAATCCAAAACAGTTGTAGACAATACTGATAGATTTTGTGTTGGTCCTTTGAAAATAGTACCGACAAGCGAATTTAGTTTAGTTATCGGATCAATTAAACATTTACGTTTAATATCTATTATCAACCCGAAGTTGTGTAGAAAATCTGCACCTAAAATAGGTCTATCTACGTCTGAAATAATAAATTCCCATTTGAAATGTCTACGTAATTGTAGAGATAATGTCATCGATTGACGACCATAAGTAGCAATTCTAGTTGAATTGGCTGCTGTTAATAATAGTTGTGAATCTTTCATTGCATTAGAAAAATGCTTCCTAGGAAGAACTGCAATTTCAGCCCCGGTATCAATCAAAAAATTTAATTTCGATAATGGATCGAAAATTATAAGGCGATTTGAAAAATAACAAGTGCTAGAATTCGCCACAACTAACACTTTATCTAATTTTTTGTCTCCTCATGATTACAAGGAGGAACGCACCTATGAGCCTTTGACCCATAACGTCCATGAAAATAACATAATTCACTGTCTTTTTTTTGTTCATTTCTATCTTTAGATTTTGATCTAAATTGACTGTCTTTTTATACTCTAGATGAAATCATATAGAGTATTATAAGTTTAATCCAGCCCAAAAGTTTGTAACGCATAGAACCAAGCCTTGGACGAAAAAAAGTTATATATTATTTTTTGTTTATTTGTTGCCAAAAACCTCAAATCCGCTTGACGTCCGTCCGTCCGTCCTTCCGTCTGTCCGTCCGTCTGTCCGTTAGCACGATAACTCAAGAACGCCTTCACCTAGGATCTTGAAATTTTGAATCTGGATGTTTGGTGGAATTTGTAAGGCTAAGTTCGTTAACGGGCAAAATCGTACTACTCCTTCGGGTAGCTGCCATACAAAATGTCCTTAAAACACGTGTTCAAGAATATTGGTCGATAACTTTAGAAGGGTTTAAGCTACGACATTGAAATTTTGCATGTGTTATTTTTCCAATAGTTGGAGTTAAATATATGATTATGAAGAAAATCCCGTTAGTCCTTCGTATAGCTGCCATACAAATATCCTGTCAAATTGTATTCACTTAATTTACGAAACTCACTATACTCAAGTAATCTTTTAGCTACGAATTCGAAATTTTGTACAAAGTAGTTTTAAGTGAAAAGAAAGTTTGACTTTACTAGTCAACGAAATCCTTTTACTCCTTCTGGTAGCTGCCATACAAAATGTCCTTAAAACACGTGTTTATAAATATTCACCGATAACTTCAGAAGGGTTTAAGCTACGACCTTGGAATTTTGTATGTGCTATTTTTCCAATAGTTGGAGCTAAATGTATGATTATGAAGAAAATGCCGTTAGTCCTTCGTGTAGCTGCCATACAAATATCCTGTCAAAACGTCTTCACTTAATTTACGGAACTTACTATAACTCAAGTAATCTTTTAGCTATGAATTGGAAATTTTGTACAAATTAGTTTTGAGTCAATCAGCGAAATTCTTTTACTCCTTCTGGTAGGTGCCATACAAAATGTCCGTAAGACACGTGTTCAACAATATTTTTCGATAACTTTGAAATTTTGTACACGTTAATTTTTAAATGGTTCCAAAGAAAAGGATAAATATGTAAAAAATCGAGTGAGTCCTTCCTGCACCTCCCATGTGAAAGTCCTTCAAAAAAGAAATTTTTTTTCGATGACTTACCCAGCTCAAGATATGAAATTAAACACAGAATATTGTCTTTTAGTTTTGAGTAGCAATCTAATGGCAGTCCTTAATAAAGGACATACAACATGCACACACGTAATTCTACTTTGTCCCCAACTACAATATAAATCGGAGTTCAGTATTCATCTAGAGTATTATACGATTCGCTTGTTTAAAATTATTATTTTCTTTAATACTAGATTGAATAGTTTGCTCTATTTTCGATAACTTTTTGGTTATACCAGTTAATTGATTTTGTTAGTTAACCGGCGATGGATATTTTCTGCAGTACATTCTACTGTTGTAGTCGCGGATGGGAAAGACACTTTCGATCGTGTGAAGAGTTTGGGAAAAAACAGCTGTGGAAAGACACTTTCGATTGTGTGAAGAGTTTGCGAGAAAACAGCTGACGCACGTGCATATACGTTGGTTCGTTGTCGGGTTGATTTTTTTGTATCTGCCAGAGGCACGATGTGCGTAAGTTTTGTTTTCGTATTCTTTTGAGGGTTCGGAGGTGCATTAAGATTGAAGTTCAATGTTGACTTCCTTTATGCACCAGATTTCGTGTGGCGGAAAATTATTTCGCGTCGTTTTGTGGTTATTGAATGGTAATGTAGCCGGTCTTTGGACGAGACACGATGTGCGTATGTTTTGATTTAGGTAATCTCGTATTCCTCCTCTGGTTTTCTTCTCATATATCCAATGCGAGTAATGTGTTTCCGAGTCAAGTTCGAGGTGATGTGATGATTTTTTATATGGGTGAATTACCGTGGGAATTTTAAAAACAAGTTTCATTCGAGGCGATCGTTTTGTTGTTGTGATTATTCGGATGACTGATAGGTGTTGGGTGATAATGATGGGAATTAAAGTACAAATCATAATCGTACACAATCGATGGGTTTTTTGCTTTTTTGTGCATATACTTTCGGACTATGGATGCGGGATCACTTTTGCTTTTATGATTTGTGACCGATACCAGATATAGTTGTCAACCAACATGTAGATGTAGTAATGGATGTGTTTTTTGTTTTTTGGTTTAGCTCAATGACCTGCTTAAGTAATTTGAAAGGATTGTGAAATATTATTACATGTATTGTATGTAAATTTATATTTGTATGTAAGAAAAGTAGTTCTGAAAAATATATAAATATTCAAAGTAAACTCATTCGCTTCTCTTTTATTCAAGACGGTCTGAGAGTGAACATGAGCGAGATAATAATTGATATTCAATTTGTGTGTGGAAATAACCGTCAATACTTTATTAAGGAACTTGCCATCTTACCTTTCGGATCAGTCTGCCCATTGCTTTATCACTTCGCCCCTCCGTACCCATATCAAGAGATGATGCCGAGGGCTTGCAGACAAAATCAATTCGATGTGGAGAATATTAACGGTTTAAAGTGGGATGATGGTGACTCCAGTTACAACACTCTTCCAGAGATATTGAGGAATTATACAGACTGTAAAATATATATTAAGGGTGATACGAAAGAAAAGTTTCTCAGGAAATACATACCAACCGCTGAGATAAAACAACTTCAAATACCGAGATTAAGTGATCTAAACAAATTTCAAGCATTCTGTAAAGTACACGGCGAGGCATTAACCGACAGATGTGCTGTACAAAACTGTATCAACATTTACCTACATATGCTAATAAATGGATTCATTAAATAAAAAGATGATGTGTTTTTCTTTTTTCTTATTTTTATTGCGAAAGCGTTACAGTGAAAATAATATTAATGTTACAAAAGATAGGAAGCTCATGAAAAAGTCGAGAGTAATTTACGTGAACGTAAGAGCTGCGGTCTGGAATGAAAAAGTCCTCGGCTGACAACTTGAACACATCCTTCTGCTTACACCTGTCTACATATTGCTTGTAGTATTCCCTTACACTTTCCGAAGCGCTGTTATAGTGAAACATGACGATATTGAAAAATGGCATCAGTTCAAACAAACGGTATAGCTCGGGATGTTTCAATTTGATACTGCTACCTCCTAAAGGTATTCTGTATTCCTTCAGCAATCCAAGTTGGTTACCTGGTATTTCCTCAACTTCATTCTTTAACTGGGTGAGGTAATTGAAGACTGAAACCCACCCGGTATATCCCGTTGACACAGGAAACCGTCCAGGATAACTGAATATTATTTTCACCTCAAACGTGAACGGGTCAAATCCACGAACAACTTTACGATTTTGAGCGTCATCCAGATGATAGGTGTAATTCAGTAGTGCGTCTTCACCGCGAATCATAGACTTTTTTTGCTTCTTATTAGTATTTTCACGGAGATCGTCTGACTTTTTTCTTTTGCTTAAGAACAAGTACGAAACACATGAGATCGTCGCAAAGAAAACACCAATTCGAAGCACATGTAATCATGAACATATCTTCCCGCCAAAACAAGTACGAAACACATGAGATCGTCGTAAAGAAAAACCAGTCCCCCCACAAACGTGCAAAAAGATTCTTGATAATCCACCCATCAATATCATGAAAGTAATAATTACCTACATAACATGTACAAGCCTGCCTATTCGGAACCTGAGGCTCCAGACACCTAGTAACGTGTACAACCTATATTCACACCATGCACAAGAACCGACATGCATTCTACCAACAAAAATGTAAACACGAATCAGACGGCCAACATGTGCACTTGTAACCTACATTCTACCAACAAAAGGTAAACATCAACCAACCCAAGAACCGGCTTCCCGCAAATTATCTACTTAGAACCGAGGCTCTAGTTTCTAGCAAACATGGCGTAAAGAAGAATCAAAATGCATCTTGCAACCAATAGACGCACATGCTATTTGTTTTTAAATTCCTCTCCCCGTACAAAAACCATCCGACACACTTATGCAAAATGCATCTAACACACTTATTGCCTAAAGTCGTTAACCCCGTCTCATCTACCCATACCAATGCCCTTGGCCAATTGTCTAAGGCCATCTACCTACACTAATGTCTGTGACCTTGGCCTATTGGATAAAGCCATTAACCCCCCGTCTTATGACCATAGTCTACTGCATAGGGTCATTAACCCCGTCTTATGACCTTGGCCTACTGCCTAAGGTCATTAACACCCGGCGCCTGTGACGTCACGACTGTCTGGCTCAGGTGCCGCCTTACCTACTGAGATACTAATGTTATCGATTCTAGAGGTTTTACTAAAGGAGAAGTTTTATTCGAACTCTCTAAACTTGCTAAATTAAATGATGCTGATACTGCCGTTTCCATAATCCGGTCTGCAATCTTACCTTATTCTTCTAAAGGAGCAGAGCTGGCGGCTAAAATAACTTGAATTTGATGCGGAAGTCTTTGGATCCATAACTTTTGCAGAGTAATTCCACCAAAACTTGATCCCGCTAAAGATTTCATCAAACACAATAGTTGCGAAGGTTTCACGTCACCTAAATCTAAGCCTGTTAATAGCTTTTGCAACTTTGAATCTTCAGATTCTCCGAAACGAAGAATCATTTGACTTCTAAAATAAGTGTATTGGCCTAATGCAGGAACATTTTCAATAATGTCCATTGCCTGTGCACACTCATTGGCATTTAACTTGCTAATCGCATGGTTAAATTTAGTCGTCTCTACGCCAACGACGACTGTCCACCTTGCCGTGGTGTTGGGGCTGAGTAGGGTCTTGCCCGAAACCAAGAGATGGTCAACGTCCTCCTCCCCTCTCCTTCCATCTCCCAATATCCCTTCACTCCATCTATCCGGGCTGGATCAAGGTGTCATAAGACCCGTGCCGAGGATCGACCAGGCTGGGGGCCCATACAAATAGCCCAGTCGCGAACGGAGTATCCGGATACCTGGCGACCTCCGGATTAAATAGCCTTATCTGCACAATGCGGATCTCTGTGCAGATGGACCTTCCGTTCTCCGCTACTCGTGCGAACACAATGTATTCAAAAAATCAAACAAACACCAACAAAAAAACAGAGTCCGGATCTCTTAAAAAACCGGACGAAGAGACGGACGGAAGCTCATCCCTCTCCTTCACCCCAATGGGGTCATCTGCGAAGACTGCGGTTACAGAACCTGGTCCTAGCAACTTACCCTCGAGGACTCCGGTAACCAAACCTGGTCCAAGCGACCCAACATCCACGAAGACTTCGGCTCCCAAACCCGGTCTAAGTGGACATTCTCAAATGAGGACTTCGGTCGCCAAACCCGGTCCAATTACCACGGCCAAGACTTCGGACACCAGACCCGGTCTTAGCTCACTCAAGAAGGAGCGCAAGCCTCACCCTACTGCGAAGGAGCTGAAGGGGCAAGCTGCAAATACCTTGCCCACCGAACCGGGTACTAGCACAGGAAAGGGAGCTGCTAACATCCCAAAAAGTACCGGCACAAACGGACTTCTAGGGACTGGTAGTGACCAATCTCCACGCCACATCGCTCCTTCTAAACTACTCTATAGAGAGAAGAAAATGGCCCAGAGAGTCCTGAAACGCCTCGGTAATATACCAGAGGAACAGCGGACGGACAAGCAACGGGCCTCTATTAATTGGGCGTTAAAGCTGACCACAGAGGGGTGGGGACCATCCGACAAGGGTCCAATGTCCAAGAGACACAGATCGCTGGATGAGTCTCCCGTGGCAGCTAAAAGGGCTAAGACGGGCAACTCAAGCACCGCGGCACCTTTAAAGCTCTTCAATGACGTCTTGAAGGATCACCTCGTGATGGCCGTCATCGACAGAAGTGACGATGATGGAAGGATCACTCCAGAAAAATGGAAAGCTGTGCAGAGCGAGCTGGCGGATGGTTTTCTCAAACTTATGAGGGAGCATCCTGGTCCTATCCCCTCCTGCCATGATGGTGGGTGGCATTAGGGCCACGTCAAGCTGGTGATCTGCTCCGACCAGAGATCGGCGGATCTCTACAAGGAGGCAATTGCTGGTCTAGGCGAGGTTTGGCCTGGAGCAAAGTTGGAGGTTGTGGCAAGGGAGGACATCCCAAGCCGACCTCGAACAAGAGCCAGGATACCAAGCAAGCCTTCCGACGCGGCGGCTGTCCTGGAGATCCTTAAGATCTGCAACCCAGATCTTCCAACGCACAATTGGAAGATCGCTAAGATGGAGGAGCCAAAAGGGGTGAAAGAATCGCGACAATCGTGATCAATAAGGAGTCCCTGGTCCCTCTAGCCAACCTGAAGGGTGTGGTGAGATTTGGACTTAGTCATATCACACCCAGGGTTTACAAGGCGGACGCGACGAATCCCTTACCGAGCGCATCGAACATCGAGTCCTCGGAAATGGAAACGGATCCCGCCTCCCACGTCGTCCTTAGTGACGACTCAAAACTCGCTGAGTCTGAACTGGCGATGGAACTGGACCCGGTGCAACCCGAGTCCGACTCAGTACTGGCGTGTCAGGATCACTGCATCTTAACGGACGAAGGTGATCTCGACACGGATACTGGATCGGATGAAGGCTCGACTGGTCCTCCCGTTAACAATGAAGAAGATCTGTTGGCATCTGACCCGGAAGACCCGGAAGATGCGAACCAAACCGTGATCGAGGTTCATGCTGCAAATACTGCAAACTAACCTCCACCACTTGAAAACGGCATCAGCCTCCTTACTTCTCCGTCTAGCCAGAGATGGAGAAGACCTTGTCTTGATCCAGGATCCATGGATTGTGCATGACGTGGTAACTGGTCTCAAGACTCCAAACTATACTCTGTTCTGTGTAAGGAATAATGGCAAGCCAAGAGCATGCATCCTTGCAAAGAACAGTTTAAATATATTTCTGCTACACAGCTTCAGCGATCCTGACACCGTCGCAGTCAGCCTTGAACTGAATAACAAGATTTACTGGCTGATCTCGGCCTATTTGGCCCATGACCATCAAGGTCCACTGCCGCCGAGGGTTATAAGCGATCTAATCACTGAAGCTAGTAAGCTCAACACTGGCGTCATCCTAGGGTGTGATGCAAATGCGCATCATGCAGTCTGGGGTAGCACTGACACAAACGAAAGAGGTGAGTTGCTTTTTGACTACTTTTTAAGCACTAACCTTCTTCTCTGTAAGACAGGGCAAGAGCCTACCTTTATAACCAGGAATAGTCAAGAAGTCTTGGACATAACCCTGGTTTCCGATAATATCTCACACATGGTCAGCAACTGGAAGGTTTCTGAAGAAAATTCCTTCTCGGATCACCGCTACCTCCAATTCAATCTGAAAGATTACAAAACTATCCCACCGGCCTTTAGGAACCACAGGAGTACCGACTGAGTCAAATATAGGGAAACTCTTAGCAGCTTACTCCCATCCACACCGCCACTCCAACCGAGTAGCTCAACTGACCTCGATGGTCTGGTCACCACCCTCACGCGCGCCCTAAACGAGGCACTGTCGAACTCCTGTCCTGAGAGCAGGCCAAGAGGGAGACATAAGCCGCCATGGTGGAACGCAGAACTAGAAAATGCTGTAGGCAACTGTTTAACAAAGCCAAAAGCACCAAAGACGTTTGCGACTGGGACTCCTATAAAGGATCACTTCGTAAATACAAATATGAACTGAGAAAGGCGCAGCGCAAAGCCTGGGGACTTTTCTGTAGTGAAATAGAAGATTCCTCCGAGGCATCCAGGCTCCGTAAAATTCTCTCTAAAAACCCAACCACACCATGCTACCTGAGGAGACCGGACGGATCTTGGACTACCTCAAGTAGGGAAACCATTGATTTCCTCCTGGACACCCACTTCCCTGGAAGCTCGCATGTTGAATCGGAGCGGGTAAGCACTGCAGGAAACCATGCACCGTTCAACTCTGACGCTCTTATAACAGAGACCAAGCTCCTCTGGGCGATAGAAGGCTTTAAACCATTTAAGTCTGCGGAACCGGATGGAATTATTCCTGCTGAAATCCAACAGACCTCGGATATAATTCTGCCTTGGCTAAAAGTTATCTTGAAAGGCTGCCTGGATCTAACCTACATTCCTGAAACATGGATGGAAGTCAGGGTGGTTTTCATACCCAAAGCAGGAAAAAGCTCTCATGTCTGCCCTAAGGACCTCAGACCTATCAGTCTATCATCCTTCCTTTTGAAAACACTTGAAAGACTAATGGATGTGTACATCCGCGACAATATTGACAAGCGATTGCTGTCAATATGTCAACATGCGTACTGGAAGGGGAGGTCGGTCGAAACGGCCTTACATTCAGTCGTGCGCACCATTGAAAAATCACTTAGTATTAAAGAATACACCATGGTTGCCTTTCTCGATATCGAGGGAGCTTTCAACAACGTCAGACCAGAGGCAATCACTGACGCACTTTCTATCCTAAAGGTGGAGTCCTCGCTTGGCGCGCTGATCAATTTGATGTTAACATCCAGGATTGTGAACACAAAGCTGGGCGAGTCCTCCTCTCAAAGGTTTGTCAGCAGAGGTACACCACAAGGTGGTGTGCCCTCCCCTCTTCTTTGGAATTTAGTGGTCAACAAACTACTATTCAGACTGGAAGGGGCGGGCTGCAGAGTGATTGCCTATGCAGATGATGTTGCAATTGCTGTCTCGAGAAAGCACCTCAACACGCTGAGTGAGATATTGCAGAATGCTCTCTCTATCCTCTCCAAATGGGCAGCTGAATGCGGGTTGGGTGTGAACCCACGCAAAACAGAAATAGTCCTCTTCACCAGGAAATATAAAATTCCTCACGTAGACCCTCCTTCTCTGAATGGTACTAGTCTAGTTTTCACCGATAGCGCAAAATATTCTTATTTTGGATAGGAAACTTCACTGGAAACCTAACATTCAGGAACGGGTAAGGAAAGCAACAGTTGCGCTTTACTCGTGCAAAAAGGCCATTGGCAAAAAATGGAGTATGCAACCCAGAATAGTTCATTGGCTCTACGTGTCCGTCATCAGACCGATACTTATGTATGGCGTTATTGTCGGCCTTAGACAAAGCAGTTAACTGCACCACCCTAGGGAAGGTACAGAGATCAGCATGCATATGCATCAGTGGAGCTCTGAGAACAACTCCCTCTGCAGCACTAGACATGCTATTCAGTCTGCCACCACTAGACATTTTTGGCAAGCAAATGGCGGCCAGTGCAGCCATTCGACTTAAGGCCTCTACACAATGGACTGGCATATATGCAGGTTACTCAACAATCTTGAATAACTTGTTAGGACCGGTTTTTGATTTGTTCTGGTGTTTTCCTTGTTTTATCCTCAGATCTCCGTCCACTCCAGGCGTGTGCTTCAAGATTGGTTTGGTATTTTCCCCGAAGGAAAAAAATACCTGGCGCCCACATTTGAAAGGATTTCACTCCGGTTGTCGCCCTCCCGTCCGCCCGCACCCACTCCGACAGCAACTGGCCGGCCGCCCAAAGATTGGCGTAACAAACTTCAATGATATTCCTGAAAACACCGACTACACCCCTCCCAGTTATAATTTTGACAAAAATTTCCTAACAACCATCCCAACCCGTCTAGAATGGGAAAGGGATTCGGTACGGACGGAGGAGTCCGCCCACATATATACGACGGCTCCAAAACTAAAGGCGGGGTAGGTGGAGGTGTTTTCTCTGACATGCTTAACATTAGCAGCTCCTTCCGCCTTCTGGACCACTTTAGTGTCTTTCAGGCGGAGCTTATGGCGATCAAGGAGGCCTTGTCCTGGCTGAGGTGTAATGTAATATCTACTAGGGATATTAACATTTTCACAGACAGCCAAGCGGCAATAAGATCCTTGGAATCGGCCTCAACAACATCAAAGGTCGCCGCAGAATGTCGATCATCTCTTAAGGAGATGGCTGAACAGTTCAATATTCTTCTGTGCTGGGTGCCAGGACACAGAGATATTCCAGGGAACTGCATGGCTGACGAACTCGCTCGTCGCGGCACTACCCTTCAGATTATGCCGGAACATCGGAATCTGGGTGTGCCTCTCTCTACATGTAAACTGCTACTGGGATTTGACTCAATCGAGAAAACCAACTCAAGATGGGCAGATGGTGTTACATGTCACACTGCGAGACAGATCTGGCCGGAGCTGGATCTAAAACGCTCTAAAAGGCTGACTTTGCTCAAAAAGGCGAATATCAGCACCACAGTTGGTGTCCTGACTGGACACTGTCTTATAGGTCGACATGCCAAAAGACTCGGCCTCTTCTCAAACGACTTTTGTAGAAGCTGCCTGGATGAGGAGGAGGAGGAGGCAGTCCTTCACCTTCTCTGCACCTGTCCAGCTCTATCAGTCAGAAGGAAAGCTCATCTTGGAGCTTACTTCTTCAACTGTCTCGGTGTCTCAACGCTTCATTGCAAGCTCTAAATGGTTCGACGAGTAGGACCGGTTTCGATGATCCTGTGGTAACACAACGGACCTTTCAGGTCTAAGTGTGTCCGTGTTCTCACGGGCAGCCACGCGTACCTACCTACCTACCTACCTACGCTTATATTAGCTGTAGCGAACTGACTGTCCAAAATTTCAATTGTTTGACCAAAACGAAATTTTCTGTATGGCCACTGCAGCCATACCTGATTGTCTAGTAATTGTTTCACCCACTCTGTGAGGGGGTTCAATAGTTGCCGACTCATATTATATATATATTTCATCACCGTCTCCGACCATAGTTGTATCACCGTCAATGCAATGAAAAAGGTCTCGAAAATGATGGAGTACTTCAAAAGATCAAATCAAATAATATTCAACCCTTTAACCAAATCGCAAAAACTCAACAAAAATACAATATGACCGCAACAAACTCATACCAAAAAAAATATCAACTTACTCAACCTTTGTTTTTTTTTATTTGAAACAAAGAAAAAAAATTTTTTTTTATTTTTTGAGAAAAACTATCTTTTTTTTTGGGAGAAAAAATCTTCTTTCAAAATATCCTCTTCTTTCCTTCTTGAAACTGTAGGGTAGCTGGACTGTCGGGTTGCTTGATAAACGATAGCTGGCTTGTTGAATTTAAAACCAAACTTATGCCCTTCTTTCAGCGTAGACTGGGCTATTAGTGTATTTCATCCAATCGATTTATAAAATCGTAACTCTGGACGCTGCGGTCCGCTGTTGGGGTCACCAATATAGGGATCGTTGATAATAATGGATCCTTAGTAATATATTTGTGAAGAGATCCGTAGTTAATAATGGATCCTTAGTAATATATTTGTGAGGAAATCCGTAATTAATAATGGATCCTTAGTAATATATTTTAATTAAATCACTTAAGAGCTTACACAAAATAATCTCTTTATTTATTCAACAACATAAAAAAATATTTATTTAGATTGTCAATAAATTGATATTTTTAATTATATAATTTAATTTTTAAAATTACTATTTTGATATTTATCGTAATTGCGATCTGCTTGGAACTCTGTTATAAAACTGAATCTAAAAAAAAATGAATTCTTTTTTTTTATGGAATATTCACTACTTGGATTAAAAATATTTTTCATCGAAGTAACACAAATTCTTCATCGCATTGACAGTAGCAAAACTATTGAGTTTTACAGTGGATTAATGCGCAGACCGAAACATTCCTCTACAACATTGCCGCCCTGGAGAACGACCTATAGAAGCTCCTGGGTGAAGCTACCGCCTCACCTAGATTTGAAGGCATGGATGTCTGTGACGGGCTTATGCAAGTTCGTTGCGGGGACTCAGTAGCTTTCGAGTGGCTGACGGATGCCGTTCGGAAGATTTCGGTGGAGAATCGTGTCAACTTCGTGGTTGCGAAAGGTGATACTTTTCAGAAGCTGATTCGGGCAGTATGCTGGATTCCTGGTAAACCTAGGAAACCCCAGGGAATACTCGCCCGCCTTCGTATCCAGAACGCAGGACTTGACACCACCAAATGGCGAGCTTATGAACAGCGTAAGAGCAGCAGTCTCGACGGTACTGAGAGCTGTACTCTTGCGCTTGGCATAGATAGCGGTAGTGTAGAGGTCCTGCGGACTAGATATGACATGCGTCCATATCTCTTCCTTGTGAAGATTAAATTTAATCTTCCTAAGTAGCAGTATGTGGATGTAATGTGAGGGTGACTATCTTGAATGGCTAACTGCGGCATTATATTTACCCAGATCAACTTGCAACATGCTAAGGCTGCTACTGCTTTACTAAGTAGGAGACTTAGCAAAATGCACACATCCCCTTATGTATCAATAATACAGGAACCATGGATTCGCAATAGGCGAGTTTGTGGACAGGATTCGATCCAGGGAGGCCGGATCTTTTACGATGAAGGATCTGAAAGACCGCGTGCCTGTCTATTTATATCAAATATGATAGAGGCGACGATGTTGAGGCAGTTCACCTGCAAGATATTGTAGCAGTCAAAATGTCTAACGTACTGGAGGGTACGAGACAAGACATAATAGTAGTGTCGGCTTACCTTCCGTATGACTCGTTATTACCTCCCCCATCCAGGGAGCTGACAGGGCTCGTTAGATTCGCGGACACCAATAACTTACAGCTTGTCATTGAATGTGATGCTAATGCTCGACACACTGTTTGGGGCAGCAGCAAATGCAATCCTAGGGGTGAGCGGTTATTGGAGTTCATTATGGCGTCGTGCCTTGTAGTAAACAACAGAGGCAACAAGCCAACGTTTGTTACGACGAGGCGGACGGAAGTGATAGATATGACGTTGTCGTCTTCTAGGATTGCGGAATCCATAATAGATTGGCGCGTCCTGGAAGAGGAAACTCTGTCGGATCACAGATATCTGGAATTTTGACTGGCGGCTGACAAACCCGTCATACCGGCTATACGAGATCCTAGGAATGCAGACTGGACTTTGTTCAGATTTCTCTTACAGGAGAGGTCTCAAATACCACGAAAGATGAGGACGCCTGATATGATTGAGGAAGTGATTTCTTGTCTAAGTCTAACCTTAAGTCCGGAACCACAGTCCCCTGGTGGACCGGGAACCTGCAGAAGCTCAGAAAAACCGCCAGAAGGCTTCTGAATCGCGCACTTAAGAGTGGTTCAGAGACCGACTGGGTTTACTACCGGACAGCGCAGAGGGAATATAAGAAGCTGGTTAAGACATCAAAACTAGCCTCTTTTAGGAACTACTGCGAGAGTCTGGAAGGAACCAGGGAAACAGCTAGGTTGCACAAAGTCTTTCAGAAAGACAACACGGCCAGGCTTGACTCCCTGTAGAAACCTGATGGTACATATACCACTTCGAAAACGGAGTCACTAAGAACCCTCTTTGAGACCCATTTTCCAGGAAATCAGATGATCAAAAGCGATCAATGCGTGGTTCAGACACTCTGTCCGACCAAGGACAGAGCGCCCAGGCGTAGTTGGTATAAGACGTCAAATTTGCAATTTCATCGTTTGACAGCTACAAGTCACCAGGAGTGGACGGTGTCTATCCAATAATGCTAAAAGAGGGAGCAGTTGTTCTAGTGCCGATCCTCAGAAAGATATTTTCTGCATGCTTGGCGCATGGATACGTCCCATCTTCATGGCAACCGGTCAGAGTAGCGTTCATCCCGAAGCTAGGGAGAGACGACTATACTTTGCCCAAAAGTTTTAGGCCAATCAGCATAACATCGTTTGTTCTGAAAAGTCTGGAACGACTGGTAGAGAAGCACATTAGTGAAGTGGCTCTCAAAGCGCATCCTCTTTGTTCGGAACAACATGCGTATCAGAGCGAAAAGTCTTGTGATTCAGCGCTCCACTCTCTGGTATCCAGAATAGAAGGGGCGCTGGACCGGAAAAAGTATGCGCTGAGCCTTTTTGTGGACATTGAGGGTGCTTTTGATAGTGCGCCCTTCGAATCACTGTGTGATGCTGCCAAAAGACATGGGGTGGATGACATTTTAGTCAAGTGGATTCACTCCATGCTCACACAGAGAATGCTATTCACGGAGACGGGGGATGGGCAATTTGCTACAACGGGGGTCAGTAAGGGCTGTGCTCAAGGCGGGGTTCTTTCGCCATTGTTGTGGAGTATGCTCATCGACTCTCTGCTTCTCGAACTGCAGGATCTGAATATTCACGAACAAGCTTACGCTGATGACGTGGCTGCACTAGCTGTTGGGCTATCGCTCAGGGATGTATGCGACAAAATGCAGAGAGTCCTATGGGTTATAGATGGCTGGTGTGAAAGACACGGACTTTCTGTGAGTCCTAGCAAAACCGCCCTAGTTTTGTTTACTAGGAAAAGAAAAACTGAAGGTTTAGTGTTGCCTATGCTGAAGGGTGAAACTATTCAGCTCTCGGAGAAAGTTAAGTATCTTGGAATTATCCTGGATTGCAAGCTTCTCTGGAAGGAACATGTAGATACAAAGGCAAACCGTGCGCTAGTAACATTCTGGCAGTGCCGGAGAGCTTTTGGAAGAACATGGGGTCTTAGGCCTTCAATGGTATATTGGCTATATACGGCCATTATAAGACCCATCCTAATCTATGCATCAGTGGTTTGGTGGACTAAGTCCGAGTGTGCATATATTAGAGCTAGTCTCGTTAAACTACAGAGGACAGTCTGCATCGGTGTAACAGGTGCCTTGCGCACCACACCGGGTGCGGCACTCGATGCACTGCTCAATCTGCCACCTCTTGACATTGTCGTTCAGGCGGAAGCAATGAGAGCTACACACAGACTAATAAGATTAGGCCTGTGGAGGAAAGAGCATTGCTCGGGTCATGGAGAAATGGCTCGAAGGTTGTCTGGGAATCCTATCTTCGATATGCCTTCGGATGCTATGACTCCGATCTGTATGCTCAATAGAAAATATCAGGTGGAGATCCCGAGCAGGGTGGAGTGGAAAAACCAGTCCGCATTGCTTAGCGGATTCACTGATATATTCTACACGGAAGGCTCAATGACTGAAGACGGGTCGGGAGCTGGAATGTATCTGCAGACTGAAGATCTAAGGTACTCTTTCGCCCCAGGAAAACATTCTTCGGTATTTCAAGCTGAAGTTTATGCGATCCTTAAGGCAGTAGAATGGATTATAGAGCGAAGATGGAGAGGCAGGATGATCTGCATTTGCAGCGACAGTCAGGTCGCTCTACAATCCCTAGATGATCCAATCGTCTTTTCGAAGATGGTACGTGAGTGTAAAGAACGGTTGAATTCTGTTGGCAGATTCAATGACTTGAAGCTCATATGGGTTCCAGGCCACCAGGGTATAACTGGCAATGAAATAGCTGATGCATTAGCAAAGGCAGGATCGGAGTCAGCCATGGTCGGACCATAACCAGTTTTCGGTGTGCCGGTTGCCTCTGTTAGGGCTGCCACTGCTGAGTGGGTGAGTAAATCACACATTGAGAGATGGCGGCTTTTTCCGGGAATGCGGCAGACCAGAAACCTTGTAGAAGGACCAAGTGGACGAACCGCTTCTTTTCTTCTCAAATTGAGCAGGAAAGAATGTAGTAGTATGGTTGGTGTCCTCACATGGCATAACTCGTGTGGCCTACACATGGTCAGATTGAGAATCATTGACGACCCAATGTGCACTGCTTGCGACGAGAGCGACGACACAACGGAATATTTCCTTCTCGAGTGTCCAGCTTATTCTTTTGCGAGAGTGCACGTATACGGCGTCGATGTTATGAGGATGGAAGAACTCCGTTCTCGATCCCTACCTGAGCTCTTGAAATTCGTGAGGAGGACGAAAAAGTTCGGGCTGAGTGCTCAAGATGCGCGGCCTTGCTGCGTATCTTCCCCCGCTTTAAACAACAACAACAACAACAATAGGTGCACAATAATTACGGCGTACGAACAAATAATTTTTATAAAGAATTGAAACGGTGTACGGAAACGAATATAACACAAGTTGGTGGTTACGCGGAGTGGTTCCGAACGATTTCGTGGCGCGGAATTAATAAATTGCTAGTCGGCGAAACGGCGCGGCAGATTTCATTAACGACGAAATAAATTTTGGCGGTAACGCTGCGAGGCTCGAGCAGGATAGACCCGAGGACGAAGCAGGTTGCGAGGACACCAGTGATACCCTAGATCTAAGGACTTATATTGTTTATTTTTTTTATATTTATTTTATTCAACTTCTTGCACTAGCTTAATTAAAGATCTCATTTATACACCAGTTAATAGTTCTTTTCCGATATTCTCTGTAAAATTTTGTGTGACGACCACCTGTTTCAGTTTCGCCTTAGAGTCTTCCGGAGAAAACTAAATTCTACCCAGTTTCACAGCTGGCTCGATAGATAGAACGGCGACGAAAATCTAGTTGTGTGGCGCCCACTCCGTCTCGACGGGTTAGCCGGCTCGTTGTCTTTCGCCCCTTATCGGAAGGGAGTTGGAGAAGAAATTTTCGTAAAAGTCTACCCCAAAATACAAATCTCGAGATAGGCTAGGCACAATGTTATGAATAATAGGTTGTGTTACTCCACGAAATTTTATTTCGGCCGTTATTCTTCCACCCTTTTTGAAGCACCATCAGATGTCTTCACCTCGTGATTAATCGGCTTCCAACGCACTTGCGCTCGCTCAAGGCGCTCTAGTGCATTGGCTCCTAAACAACTAGTACTCGCACTGCTGTCTAAAAGACATTGAATATGGTGACCATAGCATAGGAACTTACATCAAAAGGTTCGGAGATGATAGTTGAAATTACTGCCTTGGATGTGCCGGTGGGTTGTAAAGTGGAATAAGATGGAATATTTAACAAAGACGTGTGGCTAACATGTGCCATCTTATGTCACAGTCGCTTACACGCACGTCTGTAAAAATGCAGGTCTTAGAGGCGCCCAAGTCGGTTTTGAGTTGGACCCATGCCAAGTTCAAAACCAACTATTTGAATGGCAATCGAGCAGCATGTAAAAACTACGTGCGAGCAAGAAAATATCCACATTCAGTTTGCTGCTCGCAAAAGCCTCGGTACAATAAATAACCTCTTCCGCTCGTAACCCCTTAGCGTCTCCATTACATTTTAAACGCAAAGTTCGTACGGGATTTGTGGTGTTGTGGCCTCTGTAAATCGGTCCGCTGTTCCTAAGATTTACCCTTGCTTTTCCATGACCATAGTAATTTGAAATGGCAAGTAAACCCATTAAATCAATTATATGGCAGTAGCAGTAGTTAAGAAATGATGCTTAGAAACTATACGGGATGTCTCGTACAACTTTTCAAGAGATGATTCCTTGTTTATTTTGAGAAAATAAATGTTTTGCTGTGTGGGTCAATTTTCATTATCCGCGGAAGCTCTTTAAATGGTTAATGCCAAGAAGAGGAAGTATATATGTATATATAGTATATGACGATCGTAGTAATTTCATGAGTCTGTCAGTTAAGAGATTTCGATATTGCTTACAATAAATGGTAGATATCGATTAAGACATGCAAGCTATGTCTTAATGTCTTTTGTGATAAATTGATACCTTTTTTAATTATGTTTATGGAACTTAGTTTGTTTTTTACATTTAGAATGCTGTAACTAAAGTGTATTCTTGAATAACTTTTAAATCTTTTTCCAGAAATGTTAGAAACCGTTTAATCTCATATTGCGCAACGCCTCCCGGTAAGTCATGCAGAAAAAAAAACACTTTTAAATTCGAAACAGTTAAAAAATTAAAAGGTGCTAAGTGGACACAAGACTGAAATATCAACAAAAGCTGAACTCGATTTATTTCTAAGCGTTATTTCGGGATTATTATGATTTAAAATATCTTGAAATTGCGATCGTTGCAAGAGACATAATCTACATGGAACAGAGAGTTGTCGCCATTTGTAAAGGTTATAACATCTTCCAATAGGGTGATTTATTTTGGGCCACCCTGTAATAGACCTTTCAGTAGAATAAAAAATTTCGATAGTTTTTACACGTTACAGCACATCATATAGATCCATCATATACGAGTATCTCCAAAAAGCTGTTGATAACATAACAAAAAAATTTAACTAAAAAATCTATAGTTATTTTTAACTTGTCACTCTTATTCGGGCCGCCCTGTATAAATGCAAATATTAGTTTTTGTTCTGATACAATAAGTAAGGTAGAATGGGTAGCCCTGCACCTTCTCTTTCCTATCTATATGATCACGTTCAGTAATCGTTAAAATGCCGAGAAAATCCGAACAGTTATTCGGAGAAAAAGAAAAACGCAAAGGAAACTAGATTCTATTATACAGGGTGTTTGGCACTCCGAGTGCCACCTTATAAGGGGTTATTCCTTGATATATTTTGAGAAAAACATTGTTCTACAGGGTGGGTCAATTTTCAATATTAGTGGAGATACAGAGTGGTTAAGAAAGGTGTTTTTGACCGGTACCCTCACTCACTTAAAACGTTAAATCTTGAAAACGAATAATCACAAGGCAAAGTGTTATAACTCGTTTTTTAGGCAATCGAGTTACCTTTCGTTTCATGTAACAGTATAAATTGAAACTGCACCCAATCTTGAGATATTTACTCGAAAACACAGATTTTTGCTTCGTCAACCCTAAAAATTCAGTGATTAATGTAGTTTTTCTCAGAAAACCCCATTATAAAAATGTCATTTTAATTTTATTTTTTTATGAGCCGTATTATTACCTACAAAAGCTGCATACATATGTATGAGTTACGATTAACATTTTGGAAGTAACAGGTAAAAATACATATAGCATAAAAATTAAATATTTAAAAGTCAGTGCCATAAAGTGGACCTCGTCCAAGAATCTGTTTAATTTGTCGGTAGTACTATATAAAAACATACAGCAGTCACGATCGGCTGCAAGCCAATCGTATGATACTCTAGATGAAATACTGAACTCTGATTTATATTGTAGTTGGGGATAAAGTAAAATTACGTGTGTGCATGTTGTATGTCCTTTATTAAGGACTCCCATTTGATTGCTACTCAAACCTAAAAGACAATATTCAGTGTTTAATTTCATATCTTGAACTGGGTAAGTCATCGAAAAAAAAGCCCTTTTTGAAGGACTTTCACATGGGATGCAGGAAGGACTCATTCGATTTCTTACCTATTTATACTTTTCCTTGGAACCATTAAAAATTAATGTGTACAAAATTTCAAATTCGTAGCTTCAAGCGTTCAAAAGTTATCGGAAAATATTGTTGAACACGTTTCTTAAGGATTTTTTGTATGGAAGATACCAGAAGGAGTAAAAGGATTTCTCTGACTAGTAAACTCGAACTTCGTTTTCACTCAAAACTAATTTGTACAAAATTCCGAATTCATAGTTCAACGATTACGAGTACTTGAGTTATAGTGAGTTCCGTAAATTAAGTGAATACATTTTGACAGGATATTTGTATGGCAGCTACACGAAGGACTAACGGGATTTTCTTCATAATCATTATTTTAGCTCCAACTATTGGAAAAATAACACATACAAAATTTCAATGTCGTAGCTTAAACCCTTATGAAGTAATCGGCCAATATTCTTGAACACGTGTTTTAAGAATATTTTGTATGGCAGCTACCAGAAAAAGTAAAAGGATTTCGCTGACTAGTAAACTCGAACTTTTCACTTAAAACTAATTTCTACAAAATTCCGAATTCGTAGCTAAAAGATTACTTGAGTTATAGTGAGTTTCGTAAATTAAGTGAAGACATTTTGACAGGATATTTGTATGGCAGCTACACGAAGGACTAATAGGATTTTCTTTAAACCCTTATGAAGTTATCGGCCAATATTCTTAAACACGTGCTTTAAGGACATTTTGTATGGCAGCTACCAGAAAGAGTAACAGGATTTCGCTGACTAAGAAACCCGACCTTCATTTTGACTCAAAACTAATTTGTACAAAATTCCGAATTCGTAGATAAAAGATTACTTGAGTTATAGTGAGTTTCGTAAATTAAGTGAATACATTTTGACATGATATTTGTATGGCAGCTACACGAAGGACTAACATGATTTTCTTCATATTCATATATTTAGCTCCAACTTTTGGAAAAATAACACATACAAAATTTCAAAGTCGTAGCTTAAACCCTTCTGAAGTTATCGACCAATATTCTTGAACACGTGTCTCAAGGACATTTTGTATGGCAGCTACCCGAAGGAGTAGGACGATTTGGCCCGTTAACGAACTTAGCCTTACAAATTCAACCAAACATCCACATAAAAATTTCAGGATCCTAGGTGAAGTCGTTCTTGAGTTATCATGTTCACGGACAGACGGGCGGACGGACGGACGTCAAGCGGATTTGAGGTTTTTGGCCAGAATTAAACAAAAAATAATATATAACTTTTTTTCGTCCGAGGCTTGGTTCTATGCGTTACAAACTTTTGGGCTGGATTAAACTTATAATACTCTATATGATTTCATCTAGAGTATAAAAGCTATCACGTTAAATGTGCATCAATGTTATATCCTCTTTATGAAGATTTTAGCTGCAAGACTTGTTTTGTAAAACGTTAAACTTATTTTTGTAAAAATATGCCGATTGATTTATTATGATTTGTTCTGCATTATATTTTTATTTCTAAATTCAAAAGATCAAAATTGTTTGTTTTTTAAACGGTGTTTCTTATATCTTGAATGATTTACAGCAAATGTAACGTCATCTTATTCAAACGTTCTTTGTGGGGCTCGAGACTGGCAAAATCACTGGCTCGTAACTGGTATAAGGGAGATCGTCACTGGGCTAGACACTTAAAA
Source organism: Beris morrisii (assembly GCA_951812415.1). NCBI lineage: Eukaryota > Metazoa > Arthropoda > Insecta > Diptera > Stratiomyidae > Beris > Beris morrisii. The sequence goes on along the minus strand of OX638311.1, from coordinate 83,285,571 downwards.
ATAATCTTTTCGGTCGATTTTACGTTTTATTTTTAAACTTAAACAGATTGGAGACATTTAATTTGCGCATATAATACATTATTACATTTTAAAGTAAAAGTTATTCTTAATTGGGTCTCGCCACTGGGTAGTTTACCCTAAGCGGTGATGGTAAATCGTAGTGGAGTTGTGATAACGTAGAAATCAGTTGCCTCTATTCCATGCTGCGGTTGCAGTAGCAGTAGCTCTTACATTTTCTTTATAGACATACCACATGATCAGGTGCAAAAGAGGTGTGTCTGTAAGTACCACGTACGCGGTATCTTAATCTCGCAAATTATGTTTGAAAACGTTGACGATGCAATTATTAAATTGCATACATTCTTAGGACTTCTGCAATGCTCGAAAAAATTGGTGAATTCACATTCAAAAATAACACAGCTTTGATATAAGTTAATTAAATAATGTAGATCGTATAATTAAAATATCACAGATGATTAATTAAAATATCACAGAAATGATTAGAACTTAAATATCACAGCTTTTATTTTCTTCCACGACTCTTTCTATTTTTTCAACTAACTTTTTTAAAAAATAATTTTTTTAATTTCATTTCGACCGGTTGCTTGATTTCTAAAAATCAAGCAACCGGCCACTTTCCTACTGCAGCACACACCCCCTTCCCAGAAAAGAGCTAACGGTCCTTCTCGATCCGGTTTCGCCGCGAACACGCTTGTGAGCTGGTCCGTTTAACGGATGCTAGCGTTTCACTGTGCGCAAAAGTTACGCGTTTGGCTACTGAGGCGGGGCTTTGAGACGGATGATCCGAAGAATATAAGGATTGCATTAAGTGGTCAATAGAGGCGTTCTTTTCTCTTCCATTTGCAGCAAGAGTAAGGAATTTCTCATGTCGTTGCAAAACTCTGAACGGCCCTTCATACTATGGTTTCCGAACTTGGAATTCACTGCAACCACCGTATGAACCTGGTGTGCAAACAGGTGTTCACAGTCTTTAAGGGATTTAAAGACAAATGTGTTCGTAGGCGTGTGTGTAGAAGGTGTTCGAGGTTTCACAGAACGCATGACCTCCCGCAGCCTTTGCACATAGTCACTAGGTGATATTGTGTGAGTTGTGTTTGTGTCCGAATGTATGAACTCGTACGGCGATTTTGGCCATACACCAGTTCAGCTGGAGTGGCATCAGCGTCTCCTTTAATGATGGAACGAAGCCCGAGAAGGATGCCTTGCACATTAATGAGTCTTTTAGTAGTCGATGCCAACGTTCAAGCATTCCGTTCGCTTTGTGGTTATAAGCAGTAGTTCTGCTTCGTTTGAACCCCAAAACCCTGCCCAACTCTGCAAACAGTTGAGCTTTGAATTGTCATTTTTGTCGATATCAACATCCCTACTCACCACACGAGAGTAGAAACCAAGTCTGGGGAGCCATTAAGATGTCTGCAGCAGTAAATGTGTTTGTCATGCTGAAGAGAATGGAGGCTCCATCGTTCAATATAACCCGGCCGAGGATGCTGGGGGATTCCGATCAGCACACTGTCATTGAGGTCGGGGTTTATTTTCTTATAGACGTTCGTGATCTGAACATCGATCTGTAGAGATAAGGTAATGTTGAGGTGGAGGAACTACTGATGGAAATGATGGAAATAATGGGTATGTGAAGATTTGGAATGAAATTTTTAAAGAGCAAACTAATTCCACCTTTGGCGTTGAGGTAGGGTTTGTTGCGGTGGTACGGAGTATAATTGGGGATGTTGAAAAATTGAGTAGATGAAGTTAGGATATTCTTTTCTGTAGTACTATAACGTCTGCACTATAGTATTAAATACGACGTTCTAATGCCTGTCTATTTTTTATAAACCACTGGGTATTCCTCTGAAGGATGCATAGGTCGAGAGGTAACATATGTACTTAGCATTGGTACTGGTAAGGTGATGACAGTTGTGTGGTTAATGTTCCATATGAATGTCGTCGGGGGATGTTTGGATAGTAGTATTGCGAGTAACGAAATCAATTATTCTGGTTGACGGCCGAGGAGGTGCGAAGGAGAGTATTGTGGATGTGGGTCTGCTTGGCTGATTATGTTTCTCGCAGTTTGTAGTTGAATTAGACGTCCGAGTGTTGTGGGACGTTGTGGGAAGTGCGGATTTAGATGCAAAGATTTAGAGGAGGAAAGTGTAGTATTGGTATGGGTTTGAGTCGTAGTCTATTTTTTACTGGGGGTGGTTCGTTCGACCAGAACTGCCTACCAACGAGACATGATGTGAGGCCCGGGCAGCTATTATACTGCCACACTCCGTGGTGCCAAATCCCGTTAACCGAAACCGTACAATGGACGCCAGCCGATCGATGGTAAAGAACATGGCAGAAGTTGCGTTCAGTCTTCTCAGCGCCCAAAAAACCGAAGTCAGTAGTATGATACTTATAACATTACGTCTGTAAGGGATAGGATACTGAAAGTCAAATTTGGTGACCACGTGATGGCTCCTCCTCCATACAAATTTGCTCCACCTTCATACAAATTTGCTTAGTAAAATTTGGTGACCACCTGATGGCTCCTCCCGCATAGGATGACCACCTTCATACAAATTTGCTTTTATGACGTCAGAGATTTAAGATTTCTTGTGTGGCCACCCCCCCCTTTCCACCGGAAAAGTGTGTGAAATCCAATGGAAGTGTTGCTTCCCTACCGCCTTAGCAAAACTCGCAAAAAGGTCTTGTTTGGTATGGGAAAAAAGGGGATAGCTGATCTTTGCAACTTCCTCCACTACCAGATAATTAGGAAACGAAAATACACGATGGGTTTTTGCTTTTTTGTGCATTGCATATACCCACCGGAATAGTCCATAGGGCGGCGGGGTAATTCACTTTTGCTTTCTGCCGATCGCAAGAGGAATCATATAATCGTACACGGTAACTTTTTACTTTTTGTGCATATACGAGTATCCACTTGACTATGGCGGCGGGGTCACTTTTGCTATTTGTGATTTGTGACTATATCTGGTTGCAAGCCGGCAACCGGTAAATGTAGTAATGGATGTATTTTTTGTATTTTGGTTTAGCTCGAAGACCTGCTTAAGTAATAATTTGAAAGAATTTTGAAATATCAGTACCTGTATTTTTTTATTTGTATGTAAGAAAAGTAGTTGATAACATGAATTTGTACATAATAAAAATATGATACAGTTAATTTTTATAAGAGTATATCTTTATTTTTAATACATAATTCATGTTTCTTAAGTAAAATATTTTTTAGTAATTCGTCCATTTGTAAAATCCTGCGCTGAAATCTTAATCGGTCTAGTGCATAGGTGACATGTTTATAATCTAGCGATGACATTGAATATATTGAGCAGCTCGACGGCCAAGAAAAATATCACAATTATCAGCAGAAGATATTTCAACACTGTAGGTAATGATGCCGACCAATGTAATTTTTTAACCGGCTTGTTATACGGTCCACAAACGTCTTTGCCGTTAGCGAACACACAATTAGAAGACAAGCGTAGATGTTCAGCTTCCACATCAGAAGGTGTAGAAAATGCGCTCATTATCAGGGAGCAGAAGAAGCACCTGACGTAATCCTTCGAATTGGTGTAAAAGAAGCCGCTTTTTACCAGCTTAAGAACTTTCCTCTCCTCCAAATCCAAATTTTTGAATGTCTTTAGACGGTCGTATTCATGTCTTAAGTTCAGCATATTGACTAAAATCCGAATGTTATAGCACGTCTTTTATATCAATCCAAGAATTATGAGCTGATGGAAAACCAAGCCATTTTACGTAAACTTGATTGCCCCTCCTTTTTAGAATCTCTTCTACAAGGTATACATCAGGATGTTTGACTCTTATTAACTCTAGTTCGTAGAACTCTCCTTGTATTATATTTCCCTGATAGTCTTTGAGTATGTAAGTACGTGGTTCTGTACTCTTTACTTCGTTTATCAGAAATATTTCGGTGGACCAGTTGGGGGTATATCCTTTCTCGAATACGTGCTTATACTTGCTTACACGTACATAATCTTCTTTCTTGAATTTAGGTATTGACGTAACCTTCAGCTTACGGTAGACATCTCCAAGAAGCTGAATTTCATTCGATGGTCCAACGTCTATAGGACACATTTTTATGGTACGATGTTTTGACCTATTGTATTTGTTTATTAGCCCTTTTAGTAACCCAGTCCACTTATAGTTTCCGTTCATACTAAACTCTTTCCACATCATGTTTTTTAGTGTTCGATTGAACCGGTCTACAATTGAGGCTTTCAATTGACTAAAGGTAGAGCAGTGATTGATTTCAAATTTGTTCATCAAGTTATGAAATGCCTTATTAAAAAACTCTTTTCCATCATCAGTTTGTAAAATTTTTGGGAAACGTCGTTCATTAAAAATTGACTGTATTGCCTTGATAATCTCCCCAGCACTTTTATTTTTAAGGGGTAAGGCCCACGCATATTTGGAGAATGTCTCTGTTACTGTTAGAAGAAAATTAAAGCCCTTATTCTTAGTTGAATAAGAGCTCATATCCACTAAATCCGCCTGCCATAAGTCATCTATTCCACGAATGGTCACACGACGGCGCTTAAAATTTCTACGAGCTGTCTTATGCAGTTTGTTAATAGCCTGTCTTCTACTCATTTCATCATGTACATAAATAGTGTATTTGTTTGCACGTGTTTTATATAGAATCCAGTATAGAAAATGATACAGTTTGATCACCCGTTTACCATGATGGTTGCGGGACCGTCAGGAAGCGGCAAGACGACATTTATTGAAACATTCCTGGCAAATACATCGCTAATTAACACTCAGATAAAAAAGATTATCTGGTGTAATGTTGAACAACTAACGAAACCATCGCAATTACCATTTAAAAATATTGAACATTTAAACTCTATACCGGAAGAATTTATAAACGAAACCAATGAACCTACATTAATTGTACTAGATGATATGATGCTAAATACATTTTTAAAGCAGGTTTGTGAACTTTTTACAAAAGGATCACATCATAGGAATTTTTCAGTAATACTTGTAACACAGAACGTCTTCCATCAGGGCAAGTTTTGTAGAGATATTTCCCTTAACTGTAAGTATATGGTGGTTTTCAAAAATCCCCGCGATAAAAGTCAGTTCCTTCATTTCGCCAAGCAGATTTACCCTGAAAATAGTGCAGAGCTAGTGAGAATATATAAAGATATTACTCAGGCTCCACACGGGTATTTGTTAATAGATCTGACTCAGTCTACTAACGATTTATTTAGATTCAGAACAGATATCTTTAATAAAAGATTTGTAACGTGCTATTGTTCAGCGACTGATTTAAACAGTAAAAATGGTGTCACGAATGAAACGATTGAAGGACAACAAACATATGCTATATGTTCTCAAAAATGCTAGTAAATGTTTAAGAAAGGCTATCATGAAAAAGGCAGATCCTGAAGTGGTCAAGACTATTTGTGAAATTACATTAAACACGTTGAAGGGAATCATGTGCCAGGCCGTAAAATATTTAACAGTTTATGTAAGTATAAAAAGAGCATGCGAAGGTTAGTTGAAGCAAGACGATCTGTTCCTAGACAGCGTAAAATCTTAGTACAGCAAGGTGGTTTTCTACCAATCCTGATAGGAAGTGTACTTTCAAGTGTTATTGGGTCGTTTATTGAAAAATATGCATAGAAAGAGCGCTCTTAATAAAATGCTGCTTCTTTCACCAGAATTGTATGAACAGTTAAAGGGTCAGATAGAAGATGGAGATAGTCTGTCTATATTCGATAAGACGATGCACACCATTTTGAGAAATAAACATACTGCAGTCACGATCGGCTGCAAGCCAATCGTATAATACTCTAGATGAATACTGAACTCCGATTTATATTGTAGTTGGTGATAAAGTAGAATTACGTGTGTGCATGTTGTATGTCCTTTATTAAGGACTGCCATTAGATTGCTACTCAAAACTAAAAGACAATATTCAGTATTTAATTTCATATCTTGAACTGGGTAACTCATCGAAATAAATTTCCTTTTTGAAGGACTTTCACATGGAAGGTGCAGGAAGGACTCACTCGATTTCTTAAATATTTGTCCTTTTCCTTGGAACCATTCAAAAATTAATGTGTACAAAATTTCAAATTCGTAGCTTGAAGCGTTCAAAAGTTATCGAAAAATATTGTTGAACACGTTTCTTAAGGATTTTTTGTATGGAAGGTACCAGAAGGAGTAAAAGGGTTTCGCTGACTAGTAAACTCGAACTTCGTTTTCACTCAAAACTAATTTTTACAAAATTCCGAATTCGTAGCTAAAAGATTACTTGAGTTATAGTGAGTTCTGTAAATTAAGTGAATACATTTTGACAGGATATTTGTATGACAGCTACACGAAGGACTAATAGGATTTTCTTGATAATCATACATTTAGCTCCAACTATTGGAAAAATAAAACACATAAAATTTCAATGTCGTAGCTTAAACCCTTCTGAAGTTATCGGCCAATATTCTTGCACACGTGTTTTAAGGACATTTTGTATATCAGCTACCAGAAGGAGTAAAGGGATTTCGCTGACTAGTAAACTCGAACTTTGTTTTCACTCAAAACTAATTTTTACAAAATTCCGAATTCGTAGCTAAAAGATTACTTGAGTTATAGTGAGTTCTATAAATTAAGTGAATACATTTTGACAGGATATTTGTATGACAGCTATACGAAGGACTAATAGGATTTTCTCGATAATCATACATTTAGCTCCAACTATTGGAAAAATAACACACATAAAATTTCAATGTCGTAGCTTAAACCCTTCTGAAGTTATCGGCCAATATTCTTGAACACGTGTTTTAAGGACATTTTGTATATCAGCTACCAGAAGGAGTACAAGGATTTCGCTGATCAGTAAATTTGAACTTTCTTTTTACTCAAAACTAATTTGTACAAAATTCCCAATTCATAGCTAAAAGATTACTTGAGTTATAGTAAGTTCCGTAAATTAAGTGAAGACGTTTTACAGGATATTTGTATGGAAGCTACACGAAGGACTAATAGGATTTTCTTCATAATCATACATTTAGCTCCAACTATTGGAAAAATAACACACATAAAATTTCAATGTCGTAGCTTAAACCCTTCTGAAGTTATCGGCCAATATTCTTGAAGACGTGTTTTAAGGACATTTTGTATGGCAGCTACCAGAAGAAGTGAAGGGATTTCGCTCACTAGTAAACCCGAACTTCCTTTTCACTCAAAACTTATGTGTACGAAATTCCGAATTCGTAGCTAAAAGATTACTTGAGTTATAGTGAGTTTCGTAAATTAAGTGAATACATTTTAACATGATATTTGTATGGCAGCTACACGAAGGACTAACAGGATTTTCTTCATAATCATATATTTCGCTCCAACTATTGGAAAAATAACACATACAAAATTTCAAAGTCGTAGCTTAAACCCTTCTGAAGTTATCGACCAATATTCTTGAATACGTGTTTCAAGGACATTTTGTATGGCAGCTACCCGAAGGAGTAGGACGATTTGGCCCGTTAACGAACTTAGCCTTACAAATTCAACTAAACATCCAGATTCAAAATTTCAAGATCCTAGGTGAAGGCGTTCTTGAGTTATCGTGTTCACGGACAGACGGACGGACGGACGTCAAGCGGATTTGAGGTTTTTGGCCACAAATAAACAAAAAATAATATATATCTTTTTTTCGTAAGAGGCTTGGTTCTCTGCGTTACAATCTTTTGGGCTGGATTAAACTTATAATACTCTATATGATTCCATCTAGAGTATAAAAAGCTCACTGACGGCGACAAATGGTGTAATTACTGTAACACGCTAATAAAGTTTCTTAATGCTAAGCGTAAAGGAAGACAGTCTCGTGAAGAGAAATCTAGTGCAGAGTAAGGTTCCTGTATACGCACTCACACTACTCACCCTACCTTAGGTTTGACCGATGCATGCTCAGGTCGAAAACCAGTAATTTTAAATTTTTTTAATTTTATCGGGGACTTACCTTATAATAATTCTAAATAATTTACTTTTCGGTATAAAATTGAAAATTTCCATAAAAGAAATTGATAATATATTGAAATTTACAAAAGAAAACCTTAATTTCGCTCACACACACTTCCATACCGAAGTAGTACTAAACTTAAGGTTACCGTAAAATTTTTGACATTTCTCAGTTGACATTTCATAAATGTCATCCAACGTGAAAGTGATCAGTCGTAGTTCGACACAGTGTACGAGTACGACGAGAAAAATACGACGACGGCCTGTTCTATCGTTCGGAAAAGGATTGGGACCGATTCGATGCGACACCAAAGTGTGGAATCGAAATAGGCAAGGAGGTAAAGTAAATTTTTCAGTTTAATTTGTCCCAAGACCATTACTTAATGGCATTGAATCAGATCTCAGGTCGAACTTATAATGATCTAATGGAATATCCAGTATTTCCGTGGATTTTATCCGATTACAAAACGAACTGTTTGGATTTGACGCAGAAATGTAGTTATCGGAAGTTGGAGAAGCCGATTGCTGTTCAACACGACGAAAATGAACAGTATTACATTAATAACTATGCTGTAAAATGCACATCTTTTTTACATTTTGATCATACTACACTCAATTTTTCTTCTTTTCAAGTATATCAACTCTTCGATGTCCAGTTTAGGTACATGGCATACCATATCACTACAGTTCGCATTATTCAAATTCGGGAACTGTTCTTCATTTTTTGGTTCGAGTTCCACTTTTTGCCAAGTTCTTTCTGAACTATCAAGGTAAATTAAATGTCCAATTGTTTTCCATCTGGTTTTAAAGTGAATTCTATATGTTTGTAGATAACAATTTTGATATACCCGACAGAACATTCCATTCGTTGAATACGACGTGGAGTTTAGCGAGCAAGGACTCGCCTACTGATGTAAAAGAATCGATTCCGGAATTTTTCTGCTTACCAGAAATATTTCAAAATATGGAATCTTTTAATTTTGGTGCGCGACAGTCCGGTGAAATAGTTAATCACGTGAGCTTGCCAGCTTGGTGTTCGAAAAATGCGCGACTCTTCGTTCTTATTCATCGGCAAGCACTAGAATTCGAGATGGTACGTAAGAATTTACATCATTGGATAGATTTAATTTTTGGATATAAGCAAACTGGAACAGCAGCTGTTAATGCAATCAATGTTTTTCATTCAGCTGTGAGTTTGATTTATTTTATTTTATCTGAAAAATATTAAATCCGTACATTCATAGACTTATTCGGAATTCGATTTTGCCGACCCGATTGAGAAGCAAGCATTTCAAACTATGATCAAAACTTATGGGCAAATGCCCAAGCAACTTTTCAAGACTGCGCACGATTGTTCAAATGAACTAAATTACAGTTCTCATCAGCCGTCTGTGATAACGTCCGTTAAAGGTTTACGCTGGGGTGTCTACACGGGATCGCCGCAGCTCGAAGATCCGAAAATATGCAACGTCTACAAAAATGTCGATTCTCCATTTCGTTTGGAAGCAAAAATATGATATACAGATTATCGATAAAAACGTGTATAATGCTTGGAACTGAGTCCGACTATAATCTAGTATCGTGGAATCATGACGACTCAATAGTGCGGATACATTCACTAAACGATTCGATCAATAGCTCGGAACCACTCGTATACAATGATCCCGTGGACGAAATAAGTGCATGTTGATCCTATTTTAACTCGAACGTGTTATGGTTCGGTCATAAATCCGGAAAATTAACAGTGTACCATTGAACCAATCACGAATCTGGCAAAAACAATCGAAACCACATTTTCGACATATCAACATTTGGTCGTACTTACTAAAGACGATTATATTCAAGTTTGGGAATCGAATGGGCTTCATGGTGAACCGCCTAAATTTCCGCAAATAATGTTTCATAAAGGATCAAACTGATAATCATACTCCATGAAATCATTTATTTCTTTTATTATACATTTCATATTATTGAAATTATTAAAGTCTAAGTACTAAACAAATTGTTGAACGTTTTAACAGCATCCTTGTTCTTTTCCGAAGTATAGGATTCTCGTTTTCGAATTCACCGCCGCTAGTAGTCCACTCCTTGCCCATCGAGCCGACGTACAGTCGCTTATTCTTGACGGTAGCCCATTCGGATTTGAAGCCTTTGTCGTTTGGCCGTCGCCGCCCATTAACAGTACTCACGCAATTACTTTGCCCCGATCGATTTCGTATAGAATGCCCGTTCGATCGTCCAATGTTAGGAGTTTGCTGTTGAAAACGGTCAGTTCGGACAGTTCCATTCCGCGTCCCTTCAAAGCATAGCTGGACCGTAATTCGATTGGGACGCGCTATCCCAGGAAATCGATACTAGTCGCTTTGACGGTGTGTAGCTCAGGTGGCCTTTCTTGAAGAAACTTCTCCAAATATACGGATCAGTTTTGCTCTTCGATTCCATGTCGAGGTCTGCGATACTTTCAATTCTGTAGATGTGAACTCCTGCGCATTAAAACCGAAAAGAAAATTAATAAGACGAGCTCGAGGCTTCCGTTCGACCTAGAGTTGGCGGTGACTGGGATCTGAAATATAAAAACAATCATTTATTTAAATTATTGTCTGAACTTTATAAATACCTCTTAAGATTTCGTACTTCCACTTTGCGCCCTCAGTCCATTTACTGTCGTTGACATTTCTCAATCGAAATGTCATATGGCTGGCGGCTACACACATTTGCACTAATACACAGATAATTTAGAACAGCCAAACTGAAAGTTTGGCTGTTCTAAATACGCCTTTTTGTAGGTTATGGTATGGTGTTCTAGTCCAATTTTGGGCTATCGGCCAAACTCCCAGTAGAAGGGTGAGTGTGTATTCAGTGACTTTAGTGCAGAGGAGATAACGCCGCCAAGGCGATCGCTAACGCCTCGGTTCAAAAGACGATTATCTGTAAGCGGTAGAGCAAAAACTTTGAAACCGGCTGCAAAGTTTCGTAAAACTACGCCTGAAGTTAAAAACATGGAAAAAGAATATAGAATTATAACGGCAGATGACGGTATAACTCAGTATACTATACCAAGTAGATGTTGATGAAGCGGCACAGCTTATAGAAGAACTAGAGCAGGGAGAAAGGGTTGATAAATCAGAACAGAGAACCCCTACCAAACAAACTATATTAAAGCCTTCACGGCTAGAATATCATTCAGTAAGCACAGACGGTCGGTACCCTGTATCTGGACGTTTAAAAAAAAGAACGGAACGGGCCGGAAGTGCACCAAATATTTTCTGGGAAAGAGTTTAAAAATGCCTGTAAACATAAGAGAAAACGATTTTTACATATGCCTTCTAAGCAACAATTCCATGCGCATATACAATGAAAATACACTGTCAGCCTTTACTTCCTAGTGCCTGTAAGTTGGACGGCGGATGGAGTGTCGGAATGACTGAAATTGCATTAGCAAATCGTAAAACGAAATCAGTTGGAAAGAAAGATAGAAAACGTGTCGGAGATGATGAAGAAGCAAAAGGTACTACTAAAAAGGTGAAGAGAGCTGCGACAGATGTACTAAAGATTAATGCTTTTGTAAAAAAAAGTGCATGGTTTTTCTATTTATCTTAACTGGAGTTACCAACAGTTATTAAAGTTATGTTACAATAAACATGATATGAACTTTTCTACTTTCTTATCTTCGTTTAACGACGCAGTTGATCCCTATTGGGCTGCTCATGCCTTTTCAGATTTTAAAGAGGAATTGTATAACAGCTTGGTAGTAGATTCAACTCATCAAAAAATCCCTGATACCAGCAAAGATGAGCGACATCCAAGACCAGAAGATCTCTATTTACATATTTATCAGGATAGTGACGTTCCAGATATTGTAACTTTAGGAGCTTTCGAATATAAGTCTATATATTATCTTTTCAATAATATAATTGCTCAGATTCCTAGAGAAAAGCGCAATTATAAAGCCCTATTACGCATGATAGACTATTACATACCTCCAGCGCTTAGTATAAGTGAAAAGCTCGGGGAAAGTGTCCCGAAGAAGCTTGACTCTTTAGATTTAGAGATAAAAGACTTGAAGATTAAAATAAAGATAAAGTACCCGCTGCCAACGTCAATTAATATTAATGATTTAGTCGGGCTTTTTGTCGCGAATATACAGTTTGATGACGAAACTGAATCTGTTGCAGCTCGGAGGAGAAAATCAGATCAAATTAGGCAAAAAATTCTTCAAACTCTAACTGACCTGGGGAAAGAGGCATCTACCTTTGAAATACCACACAGGCGTACAATTACGGATAAAAGTATAATATTGGATGTTCTCTATAAAAAACTATCCGATGGTACCCTGTTAACGACAGATGTGCCTATAGATTTGAAGAAGAAAGACTTATCTGGATTCATTATCGATATATTCTTTCAAACGCCTTTGAAGAAGCGTGATGCTAGTCTCCTTACTGAGGAGGTGGGCAAGTCGTTTGATAAGGCTTCAGTAGAAGAGAAGAAAAAGGATACTTTAGACAGAATCGCCGTATTAGAAGATTCTGTTCTCGAAATAAAGAACAGATTTCCCCGAGAACTTGCAACTGTAGTTGCAGAAGAATGTAAGGCTTTAGGAATAATCCACGTTTACACTGATATCATTCGCCCCCAAATAGTAGGCGACAAATTAGTGAGAAACCTCCGCATGATACCCTTGAAAGAGTGCGATAATATCTTTAGGTTTGAGCATGTAGAATACTACCCTCTGGAAAAGACTTACATTGAAAGTATCTCCATAAAGATAACCGATGATCAGGGTGAATTAATTGACTTCATATCGAGCTATACCCCAACATATGTGATGCTTCACTTTAAAAGACAATAAAGTATAAATATTCAGAAGTGAATAAAGACTTTCATAGTGTACATTCAAATCGAAATGAATTCATATTACACAAGGTATTATTTAATCCAAAGCGGTGCTGGTTTGTCGGATATAGGGGATCTTTATCAATCCCCACTTATATACTAGCGTGGAAGAGGTATTGGCAGCTTCTTCAGTGGATTACTGCGTTATTTACGGCCTTTAGTCTCCTCAGGAGTAAAAACTATAAAGGAGCAAGCTATAAAGACCTCTCAAAAACATTTTAAAAGAGCAAGGACAAGCTGCTACTCAAGAGCTGATGCAAAAGGGAGTGAAAAAACTCTTTGACAGTATGGGTGGTGAGGGTATGAAAAGGCGCATGGCTATAAAAACGGCTAATCCGTTTTCGACAGCACAGTTAAAAACTACTCCTAAACGTGGAAAACGTACCAAATCAAAGAGAGAATCTATTAAGAAAAGACCAGCAACCAGTAAAAATAAAAGGGTTAAGAACAATAGCCGTAAGCGTGTATTGTATATATTCGATAAGTAAGGAGAATGGCCTCGTACAGAGAATGTATGAAATCTGAATTAGATTTATTTAAAGCACCACCTATACAGACCAATATTTTAAAAACAGAAGAGGTATCATACAAACCAATTGCATCTCTTGATAACTCATCAGTTCTGGAATTCGTCTCGCTAGGACATGGGGACACGTACCGCGATTTATCCAGTATCTACCTTCGCTTAAAAGTTCGGTTAATTAAGGCAAAAGGTGGGAAAGAAGAATTTTACACTGGAAAAGAAAAAAGCAAAGTTAAGGATGCGAAAGGTGTTGAACGTGAAGAGGAAAGTGATCCAATCGGCGTAGTTAACAACTTTTTAGACAATGTACAATACAATTTAATGGCAGATCGATTGCGCAAACTGACAACAATTACCATTACAGAGCTTACATTCAAAACTTATTGAATTACGGTAGAGATGCATCAACAACACATTTAGAATCTGTAGGATGGTACTTCGACCAAGATGGTATGGAAATGATTGAAGATGCAATCAAATGCATGGGTCCTAGTGAATTTAATGAAGGATATCTAAAACGATCTGAATTGCTTTCGAAAAGTAAGGTGGTAGAGTTGTTAAGGACATTCGTCACGACCTTATGCGTTGGAGTTCTCCCGGCTATGCCGAGAGTCCGATTTTGATAAGGTCGTGGGCGACGGCAGTATTCGGTGCAGTCGCGTGTCTGGGGGTGTGGTGGTCGCTGCGTTGGCAATGTCACTGCCGACGTCTTTGCTGCGACGGCTCACATCGCAGCCGTCGTCTTTGCGGCGACGGCATTAGTCGCTGCCGTCGAGCCGCGCCGTCACCATCGCTGGCTTGTGCCATGTATGCTGGTGACGGCTGACCGCAGAATCGTGCGGTTGCTGCTTCGGCATAGTTCGCTGTCGACGCCTTCACACCTGTGGTGTGTGAGCTGCAGCGGAAAGTGCAACCGCCGTGTACGGCAGTGTGTTGTGAGTCGCCCGCCAGTTGGCGAACGACTGGCTGCCACTTCGATTTCTCGTCCTTATATAGGAATCGAAATGACAGCCAATGTCCTTGGATCTGTGATCCAATTTGTGAGGAGTGTTTTCGACCTGAGTTGTTTGGCCGCAAAACATCTCCCCACACATCCCCTTCCTAGAGGAGGGCCAGTGGTCCTCATCGATACGCCTGTGTTCTGCGTTGTCGGGGTCACCAATGTAAGGGACATTCGTCACGACCTTATACGTTGGAGTTCTCCGGGCTATGCCGAGAGTCCAATTTCAGTAAGGTCGTGGGCGACGGCAGTATTCGGTGCCGTCGTTTGTCTGGGGGTGTCGTGGTCGCTGCGTCGGCAATGTCGCTGCCGACGTCTTTGCTGCGACGGCTCACATCGCAGCCGTCGTCTTTGCGGCGACGGCATTAGTCGCTGCCGTCGAGCCGCGCCGTCACCATCGCTGGCTCGTGCCAAGTGTGCCGGTGACGGCTGACCGCAGAGTCGTGCGGTTGCTGCGTCGGCATAGTTCGGTGCCGACATCTTCACACCTGTGGTGTGTGAGCTGCAGCGGAAAGTGCAACCGCCGTGTACGGCTGGTTGCTACCGCTGGTTTAGCGCCGCTGTGTGTGATAACTGCAGTGATGACTATCGGCGTCATCACTTTGCAGTGTGTTGTGAGTCGCCCGCCAGTTGGCGAACGACTGGCTGCCACTTCGATTTCTCGTCCTTATATTGGAATCGAAATGACAACCAGCGTCCTTGGATCTGTGATCAAATTTGTGAGGAGTGTTTTCGGCCTGAGTTGTTTGGCCGCAAAACATCTCCCCACAGAATTTATAGGAAAGATTCATGGTGATTTACTTAATCAGGAGAGGTTACTTTTGAATGCGGTAGATTTTAGACTCTCACTTTCTCTGGAAAAACCTGAATTTTATCTATACTCAAAAGATGACGGACACTCGCCGCAAATTAAAATTATAGATGCAACATTGTATATGAATCATGTAACTGTTAATCCCAATATTTTAATGGCACATGAAACTATTCTTCAGCGCTCCAACGTGATATATCCGTACATGCGTATCGAGGTAAAGAGTTATACATTACCAGCTAACAGTTCTACACTCTCTTTAGATAATGTTATAATCGGACAGCTACCGAACTTGTTAATTTTCGTCATGGTAGATAATGATGCCTACAGCGGTAAACAGACGAAGAATCCATTCAACTTTAAACACAATAATATCACACGATTCATTTTATCCGTCAATGGAGTTCAAGTTCCAAACCAGGCTTTAGAGTTTGATTACTCTCAGGAAAAACCTATAAGTACACGGGGATACATTTCACTATTTAAGGGAACAGGTATTCATTATTTTGACAAAGGCAATTAAATCTCAAAGAAATTCTTCGATGATGGATGCTTTTTAATGGCGTTCGATTTAACTGCAGACAATTCATACGGGTCATCTTGCGGCAGTTTATTAAATCAAGGAACAGTGAGGATCGAGGGAAGGTTTAAGAAAGCGCTGGAAAAAAGTGTAACTTGTATAGTATATGCCGAGTATGATGGAAGTCTTGAAATAGACTAACTTCGTGGAGTTCATACTGATTTTTAAAAAGTATAAATTGTAATAATTTTGGATGTATGAACATTTGGTTCATACCTTTAGATAGGGACTTTGCAATGTTCACTGCTAGAGGCGGGGTAGTAATTAAGAAGGAATCGGAAAAACAAAAGGGCATTCGAGATCGAACTTTAAACGAATGAAGATCAAAAGTGTAATAACAATAAATAAACGTTTTCGAAATAAATAATATAACAACTCAGAAGTGGGATACAATCGAGAATTATCTCGAAATCCAAAGACCATCCTAATAAGTGCTGTTTAAAATAATTTCGGGAGTGCGATGGCTGATATGAGTCGCGCACAATTAGTGGCGTGGTTGAACGCGAAGGAAGTTGAATTCCCAAGAAACGCTAACGTTACACAGCTGAGGGAGTGTTATAGCCAATATATGGAATTAAACCCGAATCAAGAAGAAAATCATTCCGATGAGGAAGCTATTAATGCTCCGGATAAAGAAAGGGGGTGTCAGTTACGTGACGAAGAGGACACACTAGATATCGAACTGCGTATTCTTGAAAAACAGTGTCGTATAGCACAGTTACGTGCGGAGGTAACTGCTGGAAGTCCGAGCGTTATTGCTGCCGTCTCCTCTCCGAGTTTTAACGACATTCAACATTCTGTTACGATGTTTTCCGGTGCTGACGGATACGACGCCAATAAGTGGATTATGAAAGCGTGTGCGATTCGGTAAATGGCAACGCCGATTTCCGTTTAAAGAGTGTCCGACGGTTGATGAAACCGGATACCGAAGCCGAATGGTTTCTACGCATCGATAATTCCACAACATACGACGCATTCCGGGCGAACTTCCTCGCCAATTTCGGTCACTCCTACACGATCATCGAAATTATTGATAGAATGAAGAAAACCCCATATATTCCGTCGAAAGTTTCTGTAATGGGGTATATTCTTCAAATGCAAGAATTGGCCTCTCGTGCCAGCATGGAGGAGAGTCAAACCGTGAATTTCATTATTGACGGATTCCGAGACCAGTCTGCAAACATTGCTGTGTTATATCCGGCTACAACACTTCAGCGCTTAAAAGAATTAGCACCACGATACGCTCAACTACGTGAACGTCATTCCGTTCCGTCTTCCAGTATCAGAAGTTCGAGCGCATTACGACCAAAAACAACTACGAATTCTTCCGTTCCGGTGTCCACTACAACTATATTGCGGTGTTTTAATTGTTCCGGTGTTGGCCACATCTCTGCTCGTTGTCCGGAACCAAGGCGTGTTCGCGGATCATGTTTTCGCTGTGGCTCCACTCAACACATCATCAAAAATTACCCGAATCCGCCTCCGAGTAATCCTAGTCAAATTGCATTAATTGATGAATTCCGCCAGAATAACATTAGAGTGTCCGATCCTAATCAAGAAGCTGAAGGAGAAGTATGTCAAGTCCTATCCGAGGTTGATCTGGTGAGTGTTGCTTTTCACTTTAACTGTTCTGTTCCGCAATGTGACACTTTGTTATCTCTTTTCGACACGGGTAGTCCGGTTAGCTTGATGAGGCGTTCCGCTGTTCCGAAGCTGTTAGAAATAAATAAACTCCAGTATACTGGGTATAAAGGACTCGGAAACCTTAAACTATATACGTACGGGAAAATTCCGGTCACCATTACGTTCCGTAAGAAATTAATTGTTAGTGAAATATACGTTGTACCCGATCAACTCATTCCGTACCCGATGTTGATCGGTAAAGATATATTAATGAAATTAAATATTAGATTAGTTGATTGTGACACAAAAAATGTAATTCCGAAATTTATTGTAGAATCCAATGCCAATTCCGATCAATATGAATTATTAAAGTCCAACAAGGTGTTTCATTGTGTGTATGGTTCAGTTTTGGGGAACTCTACGGTTCCTGGTGCTTGTGGTCTGCCTCGTCTGATCCCGGAGGTGTGTGCGGGAGGTGATGAGTCTGAGAAGGTTGGTAGTGTCTCTGATGGCGTTAATCATTTCGTTCCACATATTTTTGCAATTGAACATGACGTGGAAACCCTGAGAGAATGCGACATAAATCCGAATTTAGACTTGTCTTGTCGTGAAATCATCAGTAAAACAATTGAGTCCGATTATCTCGACCTGGCGAACATTCCTGAAGTTGAACATAATTACGAGCTGAGGATACGATTAAATTCTACTGAAACTGTGCACTCCTCACCACGTCGTCTTTCTTACGCGGATCGGGCCGTGGCTGACAAAATCATTCAGGACTTATTGTTACGAAATCAGATACGCCCTAGTCAATCTCCGTACGCTTCACCTATTACTTTGGTTGATAAGAAAAATGGTGAAAAACGGCTATGTATAAACTTCCGAGGCCTAAATAAGCTCACTGTACGTGACAGTTATCCTTTACGATTGTTTGGAAAGACTAGAAGGAAAGTCCTATTTCTCAATTCTTGATTTGAAAAGTGGTTTTCATCAAGTTAAAGTATCCGAAGGTTCTATTCCTCTCACATCGTTTGTTGTTCCTAACGGTCAATACGAATACCTGAGAATGCCTTTTGGTTTACGAAATGCACCTGCTGTGTTTCAGAGATTCATTAATCGCGTTTTGAAACCTTTTTTGAAAGAAGGTTCAGTTGTTGTTTATATGGATGATATAACATTGGCTACTGAAACTATTCCGGAGCATTTAGATCTGTTGAGACGTGTTCTGCACAGGCTTGCTGACTATCGTCTTGAGCTTAGGTTTAATAAATGTAAATTTTGCTACGAAGAAATTGAACTACTGGGATTCTCCTTTGGAAAAAGGGGTGTGCGGCCTAATAATCAACATATTGAAAGTATACGACATTTTCCGCGACCAACGAACGCTGTTGAACTGCATAGGTGTCTATTTTCCTATTTCCGTCGTTTTGTCCCTGGATTTTCTAGCATTGCTTCAGTATTTCGACCACTGCTTAATCCCAACGCTATGTTTGTCTTTGATGATCGTTGTATTTCAGCTTTCGAAACCCTACGTGACAAATTAACTTGTATGCCAGTGTTGGCGTTGTACAATCCGAGTCGTGAAACTGAGTTGCACTGTGACGCCAGCTCAATTGGATTTGGTGGTATTCTGCTTCAGAAACAGGATGATCACAAGTTTCATCCGATCGCTTACTTTTCGAAACGTACGTCTGACTCCGAATCTCGCTATCACAGTTATGAATTGGAAACGTTGGCAATTATTTACTATTTACGAAAGTTCCGAATTTATTTAGAAGGTATTCCGTTTAAAGTTTTTACTGATTGTCAGGCATTGACTCTTGCCCTTCAAATTCAGAACTCAAACCCGAGAATCGCTCGTTGGGCTCTTGAGTTAGAATATTATAATTATTCCGCCCATTACCAACCGGGTGAGTATATGACTCATGTGGATGCGTTAAGCCGGTGTAAGCCAGTGCTAAGAACTCCCGATCCGGTAAATAATTCTGAGCAAGTAATTGCTGTTATTGATTCTGATCATGTTGACTTACAGTTGCAGATTACGCAAAACAGAGATGAAAATATTCTCTCGTTACGTGAGAAGTTAGAAAACGGTCCTTGTGAGCCTTATGTTTTAGAGGACGGTCTTGTTTTCCGTAAATGTGGTAATCGACTTCAGCTTTACGTTCCACGAGAGATGGAAACTAATGTCATTCGGGTTACTCATGAAAAATTATGTCATATGGGCGTTACAAAGTGTATTGATCAAATTAAGATTCATTACTGGTTTCCAAACATGCAATGCAAAATCGAACGGTTTGTTCGTAACTGCCTGCAATGTATTACTTATTCTGATGCTCCTCATCGCAACAACCGTACATTACATCCCATTCCTAAACGACCAGAACCTTTTGATACGATTCATGTTGATCATTTCGGTCCCCTTCCGTCCATTCTTTCAAAGCGTAAGTATCTTTTTCTTATGGTAGATGCGTTTACAAAGCGGATTAAGTTATATCCAGTAAATACTACTAGTGTCAAAGAAGTGTGTGCCTGTATTGACAAATATATTGACTATTATGATCGCCCTCGTGTTATTATTAGTGACAGAGGTTCGTGTTTTACTAGTCCCGAATTTACAAGCTATTTACTTAAGCATAGTATTCAGTTTGTTAAAGTAGCTACTGCTTCTCCGCAGGCCAATGGCCAAGTCGAGCGTGTTAATCGAATTATTAAATCTATGTTGGCAAAAATTACTGAACCATTGCAACATGCTGACTGGGTCTCAATGTTAAAGAAGGTTGAACGAGCTATAAATAATTCTGTCCATTCTGTTACTCGGAAAACTCCGTCTGAATTGTTGTTTGGTGTTAACCAAAGATTTTGCGAGGTAGATGCCGTTACCGAATTTTTGGAAAGCAAATTTCCTCCTTCCGATCGTGATCTTAATTCTCTTCGCAAATCCGCTTATGATAGAATTGTTGTAAACCAGGACCAGACCTCCGATAGATACGCTAAAAATCACCGACCGCATGTCGAATACTCTGAGGGTGATTACGTCATGATTAGAAATATTGATACTACTACGGGTACTAATAAGAAATTCATTCCAAAGTATAAGGGACCTTATCGGATTCATAAGGTTCTTCCGCATGATCGTTACATTATCCGAGACATTGAGAACTGCCAGATAACCCAAATACCGTACAACGGAATTATTGAAGCCTCCCGTATGCGCCTGTGGTCCGATTTGGGTGATCCTGGTACTAGTAATTTTGGGAGTTGATTAACAACATGAAACCGGCCAAGTGTGGTTAAGCTGGTGGCCAATACCTCTTAATTGTTTTAAATATGTTAATTGTTATCACGCTAATTTAATTTTGTATTATAATATAATTTTTAGCTTCTTTATGTAATTTTAACTTAAATATTGGTTAATCTTAAATTATCATATTGTACTGTTTGTGTTGGCTTCTTAACTGTTAATTGTAATTCGCTCGAGGTCGATCGACTTGTCAGGATTGGCCGAGCTGTAATAATTTTGGATGTATGAACATTTGGTTCATACCTTTAGATAGGGACTTTGCAATGTTCGCCGCTAGAGGCGGGGTAGTAATTAAGAAGGAATCGGAAAAACAAAAGGGCATTCGAGATCGAACTTTAAACGAATGAAGATCAAAAGTGTAATAACAATAAATAAACGTTTTCGAAATAAATAATATAACAAAATATAGCCTTTTAATCTCGCACTCTTCATATTACTCAGCAGACGGAGAAGAACAACAAAGATGGCCTATTGTGTTGTAAATGTCGAATACTTTAATGAAGGTAATCTAACCTTCTTTAAAAAGGTTTCGTTTGCCGGTTTCTCATCACAAAATAAATTATTCTCGAAGGAAATAACGTATAAATATCCCACATCATCGGCTACCACAACAGATCAGACAGGAGCATTTGGGAATTTGGAACTTAAGCGTTTGGATGAAAATCTTATTATGACGCTAGCGAAATTTGCATCCGTTTTTCTTTATAGCGCAACAACAAAGGAATTCTTAGAAAGTTACACCACCAGTCACACCAAGATCATTGACATTGATGCTATCGCTTCGAAAGAGCAGATATGAACACGATCGAACTTGTTAAAACATTAAGGAAAAACAAAACCACAAGGAGATTATTCAAAGGCGTATTCCCTTGCGATCGTTTACCTTATAAAATTAAAAAGCCAACATATGTTATTGGACATACCGACCCCGCAGACGAAAATGGGTAGCATTTTATTTTCCGAGGACAGGCCCTGCTGAATTTTTTGACTCCTTTGGTAGATACCCCAACAATAAATATTTTAAAAAATTTTTGCATACCAACTCTAAGGTTTTTATAAATAACAAAAAACGATTACAAAGTGTATACTCTTCAACATGCGGAAACTACTGCTGTGTATACTTATATTCTCGTTGCTATTTCTTAAGCAGTTTTCGTCAAAAGATTTTCCTGATAATGGTAT
The DNA here is from genome assembly GCA_951812415.1 of Beris morrisii. Taxonomy (NCBI): domain Eukaryota; kingdom Metazoa; phylum Arthropoda; class Insecta; order Diptera; family Stratiomyidae; genus Beris; species Beris morrisii. The sequence continues at coordinate 83,263,651 of OX638311.1, read as the reverse complement.
TTAATTTATACCACCATATATTTTCATCGGGTGCTACGCAGAATGGTGGGGTTTATTCCAACCAAAGTTGTAGATCAGAACTTGAAGGTATAAAAGTACCAGTCTAAAACAAGCACGTTTCAGTTTTCATTTTAAAACCTTCTAACGAATATGTTGTCAGCTAATGTAAAAGCAGAGTGTAATAAGTCTAGCAAAAGAAAAAAGTCAGACGATCTTCGTGAAAATACTAATAAGAAGCAAAAAAAAGTCTGTGATTCGCGGTGAAAACGCACTACTGAATTACACCTACCATCTGGATGACGCTCGAAATCGAAAAGTTGTTCTTGGATTTGACCCTTTCACGTTTGAGGTGAAAATAATTTTCAGTTATCCTTAACGGTTTCCTGTGTCAACGGGATATACCGGGTGGATTTCAGTCTTCAATTACCTCACCCAGTTAAAGAATGAAGTTGAGGAAATACCAGGTAACCAACTTGGATTGCTGAAGGAATACAGAATACCTGTAGGAGAAAGCAGTATCAAATTGAACAAAAAAACATCTCGAGCTATTCCGTTTCTTTGAAATGATGGAATTCTTTAATATCGTCATGTTTCACAATAACAGTGCTTCGGAAAGTGTAAGGGAATACTACAAGCAATATGTAGACAGATGTAAGCAGAAGGATGTGTTCAAGTTATCAACCGAGGACTTTTTCATACCAGCCCGCAGCTCTTACATTCACATAAATTACTCTCGACTTTTTTACGAACTTCCTATCTTTTGTAACACTAATATTATTTTCAGTGTAACGGTTTCGTAATAAAAATAAGAAAAAAGAAAAAACACATCATCTTTTTATTTAATGAATCCATTTATTAACATATGTAGGTAAATGTTGATACAGTTTTGTACAGCACATCTGTCGGTTAATGCAGGTCGGTTACAGAATGTTTGAAATTTGTTTAGATCACTTAATCTCGGTATTTGAAGTTGTTTTATCTCAGCGGTTGGTATGTATTTCCTGAGAAACTTCTCTTTCGTATCACCCTTAATATATATTTTACAGTCTGTATAATTCCTCAATATCTCCGGAAGAGTGTTGTAGCTAGAGTTACCATCATCCCACTTTAAACCATTTATATTCTCCACATCGAATTGATTTTGTCTGCAAGCCCTAAGCATCATCTCCTGATATGGGTATGGAGGGGCGAAGTGATAAAGCAATGGGTAGACTGATCCGAAAGGTAAGACAGCATGTTCCTTAATAAAGTATTGACGGTTATTTCCACACACAAATTGAATATCAATTATTATCTCGCTCATGTTCACTGTCAGACCGTGTTGAATAAAAGAGAAGCGAATGATTTTACATTGATAATTTATATATTTTTCAGAACTACTTTTCTTACATACAGTTATAAATTTACATACAAATAAAAAATACATGTACTGATATTTCACAATTCTTTCAAATTACTTAATAAGGTCATTGAGCTAAACCAAAATACAAAAAATACATCCATTACTACATTTACCGGTTGCCGGTTTGCAACTATATCTGGTATCGGTCACAAATCACAAAAAGCAAAAGTGACCCCGCCGCCATAGTCCGGTGGATACTCGTATATGCACAAAAAGTAAAAAGTTACCGTGCACGATTATATGATTCCTCTTGCGATCGGCAAGAATAGAATCACAGAAAGCAAAAGTGAATTACCCCGCCGCCATAGTCCGGTGGGTATATGCAATGCACAAAAAAAGAAAAACCCATCGTGTACGATTATGATCGGTGAATTGCAAATAACCCAGAAAATCTTTTTCGTTTGCTAATTATCTGGTAGTGGAGGAAGTTGCAAAGATCAGCTATCCCCTTCATTCCCATACCAAACAAGACCTTTTCGCGAGTTTTGCTAAGGCGGTAGGGAAACAACACTTCCATTGGTTTTTTCACACTTTTTCCGGTGGAAAGTGGGGGGTGACCACACAAGAAATCTTAAATCTCTGACGTCATAAAAACAAATTTGTATGAAGGTGGTCATCCTATGCGGGAGGAGCCATCAGGTGGTCACCAAATTTGACTAAGCAAATTTGTATGAAGGTGGAGCAAATTTGTATGGAGGAGGAGCCATCACGTGGTCACCAAATTTGACTTTCAGCATCCTGTCCCTTACAGACGTAATGTTATAAGTATAGGCAGGTGGGTATCATACTACTGAAGTCGTCATTGAACCGGGACCCTGCTGAACTTCTCTGTATCGTTCCAATTTCAGTATATGTTCTGCCAAAGCAAAAACTATTATAAAAACATTCTGCAGTCACGATTGGCTGCAAGCCAATCGTATGATACTCTAGGTGAAATATTGAACTCCGATTTATATTGTAGTTAAACGATGCTGCAACGGACCTTTTAGGTCTAAGTGTATCCGTGTTCTCATGGGCAGCCACGCGTACCTACCTACCTACCTAACCGATGCTGGTTGATTAATCGTTATTTTAACGAGCTGTCGTGTGAATTGACCTGGAGAAATCAACTTCGTTGTTGGGAGTTGACCAAATCCATTAATGATTGAGTTTTGAATGCGGAGGAGATTGGATAATGCAAGCATGGCCTGCATGGTGGTTTAGTAGAATAATTGGGATAGCTTTTGTTGGTGAAGTTCATGGATATTTTCCAACTGCTTGACGGTTTCGGTAAACTGTGACTGTATTTGTTGAAACTCTTTTTCGATTATAGCCTGGTCCTTTTGAATCATGTTGATTGTGCATCTAGGAGTGACGTTTCGAGCTAATAGTGAGAGATGTTCCTCGTTTGAATATAGTGTATCTATGATGTTGTTAGCGTAATTTGAGTCCAGCACACGAAATAATGCATTGGCATGTTTCCAATGAAATTCATCGGTCCTCTCTCTTGTCTGGTTCGTTTGTTGGGACGTAGCAGCTCATTGTTTACTGACAGTTCCTCCACAATTTTTTCGAATTGGTCAGTAATTTGTGAGCATGAGTCTTGATTGCTGAGTAGAGCACAAGTCGTGTACAATACTTGCTTGCATTTCGTTAAGAGATTGTATTCACTCCAAAATGGCAGCATTATACTATTAAGTTTGTTGGCAGAACCCTGGTTTTGAAAGTAAATGCCCGGGTTTGATTCGAACCGTGTTATCTCGAATGGATTTGCGCGGCACATGGGTAGCGTCAAGCAAGTTAAAAGAATTGTCGTTATTGCCGCTCCAATTATTAGGTGTGGTTTTTTCCGTGATCCTGGATTAGCCGCCGTGGACTTGCGAGGTAGGATGGTTGATTGTGACGAAACTTGAATACTGTCCGCACTCCGTAGTCTTATCTGCGGATGTTCTCTGTCTGTCGTATTCGGGAATTATTTTGGTCACTCTCCCCAGTGGCCAAGTAAGTGGAGGTCGATTTTCTTCCCTTATGATGACCATAGTTTCAAGTTTTACATTTGTCATCCGCTGCTTCTATTTGAGTGGTTCAGTGGAAGAGTTGCCTAACCAACAATGCTGCGAAATGAGATATCACACTCTGAACTTAGACGTAATTTTAAGAATTACTCTCAAAAAGAAATAATTTCTATTATGTTATATTGTCAAGCAATGTATACTGATGAGGAATAAATAAGTTTGGAACACAAAGACATGGTTAATGTGGTCAAATCGAAAAAACGTAAGCATCAAAAAATTCAATGTTGCTTAGGCAACTCTTCCACTCAACCACTCATTTGTGACAATGCTGCACAGTATTTAGATATTTGAGATGCTACCAATTTCCAGCACTTAACAAAGTAGTCCTTAAAGGCTGTACCGTTGTTTCGACAGAAGCGTTTAGTGGTTCGCCAATCAAGAAATGTACCGGGATTAGGGCGCTGAAGTCGTTTCGCTTTTAAGATAGCGGTGTGAGCGGCCTTGAATTCAAAATGGATTCAATCTCCACGGCCACTGTCTCCATTTCTTCGTAAGGGAGTGAAGCTGGTGACAGAGTACCTTGTAATAGGTACTTGGCTAATTTCACAGATGCTACCCAAAGGCCCCGAAAGGCCCCCAAAGTGGGAAACTGGTGGCGGTATCATACGAAACGAAAGTCCGCTCTCTTAAGGTTACACTCATGGGCTACTTTTTCTGTAGCCTTAGTGACTTTAAAAATTTTCTTACTTTTTTGAGCCGGTTTTCGGCGATGAGTGAACTAGTTCCTGAGACTTCTCCGCGCTTCATATTAGCTATGTCCTTTTTGTATTTTCGTCGAAGAATGGCATTATTGATAAGCCTGTCAGCTTTGTCGATTTCATCCATAGTCAGCTTCAAGGTGCCGTCTCGACAAGTTCGATGTCGAAGTTTGTTTACCAAACGAACCACATACCCAACAATGCGTTACAGTCGTCGGAAAGAGTTGCCGTGATTAATGTTACCAAAGGGATGATCTTCGGTTAGCGGGGTTGCAGCTCCCAGCGCAAAGTTATCAAGGGGATGCTCTTCGGTTAGGCGTGCAGCTACCAAAGCAGTTTCGGGCTCTTGTCAGCGGAGACCTTCCGCATGTTTTCTAAAGTTCGGAGGCCACAATGATTCAGATCCGTGGAGATAGATGAGACCATAAACCCACATGGTGTTTCAGATTAATTTATCTGGCTGTGCTGCTCTAGTGAGTAGATCTGCTGGTTTGTCCTTAAAGAAAACGTGACGCCATTGCTGGGAGGCCGTTTGGCATTGTATCGACGCTATTCGATTGGCGACGAATTTGCGGAACGACGGAGTGGTGTAATTGAATTATTTCTAAATCGCTCTATAAAAATACGCCTGGACTTATCATCTTTAGATCCATGTTAACACGTATGGCGAGGTCTGTAGCTAACTTGGCTGTATACAATTGAAGCCGAGGATAGGAGACTTGTTTAGCAGGAACTACTCAGGGGCACAGTAGTCGTACAGTGATCAGTTTGTTCCTACGCGCCGTATGCCTTCTCTGATGCGCCTGTGAAAATGTGAATCTGAATTTTTTTGATCTGGTGCTGACTTATGACTTGTCGAGCAACCTTGATTTTATTAAAACTTTAAAGACTGTCGCTGTACTTCAGTCACGTGAAGTGCAATTCTTGTGAAAGAGAGGCATCCCAATTAAGTTGTAAACTCCAGAGTTTTTGTAGAAAGATTTACTAAAATAATTGTTGTCACTAGACAACAACTACTGGCGCTATAAGGCCCAGCGGATCGAAGATGTGAGCTTGGACAATGCAGTTCGTTTTGTCACTCTGCGGTTGTCGGGCAAAGAACTGCTTATAACGAACGTGTCTGTCTTAGGCAGCCATGCCAGACCCATAGTTTTAGTTTTCTCCTCAGTTTTGCTATCGAACTGGAGCTGTAATTCCATGTCGGTATGGTGGACGCTTACTAGAAGTCGAGAATTGTTTGCACACCACCTGTGCAGCCGGAAACAGCAACGCATTGAGCTGTTTCTGTGCTTGCAATATTTCTGGCGTTTTGGAGGACTTGAGTTCCGGCAGGAAAATCTGTGGAACTTTCTTCTGCCTATTTCTTTAGACAACGTATTGTTACATACGAGGCGCTTGTAGTGCTACACGTAATAGTGCAAAGTTCAAAGCACTTCAGAGGATCACATTGGTTCTTACGCCATAGGACCAGCTGATGTCTTCCGTCGTTGTACAGGACTGTGCATTCTTTCGACGTCCGCGGTGAATACAAATTTTGGTAATCGAAATCGTATTAAGATCGAGAATTTGTCGTCCTGAATTGTGGATCCAGTGTGAAGCACATCGTTTAGCGAGTAGTTGGATTAGTTTTTTCTGAGGCGTCAAAGACGTCTCGCAGTTTCGTAGAAGTGCTGTGTGGCTTTAGGACTGCATGATGAAGTAAAAAGTAGTACGGATCTTGTAGATTCTTCAAACAGATCTCCTACATATTACCCAAGTCAGAATATTCCCGCATAAACTTAGTGTATTTTTCGCTCTGAATTCCTAAACAATCGGCGTTCCGGTGCCATGAATCTGTCTGTTTTGTGTGGAGTTCCCCAGCTTACTGAGAAGATGGTTGAAAGGAAGTTGCACTACAAACCGACCTAACGCATCACTTTTGCATGTATTGAGAAAGTCTTGCTCGCAATGTCTCTCGGCGATGGTCTAATTATCAGTTTCCTGGACTTCTTCAAGCCTCCAGAATTTTTCAATCTGATGCTCGATTGTGTCTTCTGTTCACTGGCTACACCACAGTAGATCCTGTTAACGTCGGAGCCCGTGGTGTGGAACCTGCCAGAAACGATGCAGCCGAAAACTGTGTTTTGTAGAGTGGACCAATCATCAGCTAATTTGATTTGGGCCACTGCCAGTATGGAGTGGCAAAGATATCTAAGAGGGTCGAGTGGTTGAAGTATGGACCTGCAAGTTTTAAATTGTGCGGAATGCACCACGAGGAAATGTCGACATCTTGGATAGGTTGAACCGTTATGATGTCGGTTGATTCTAGAGCGAAGGATGAACATACCTTGAGCTCGTTGTTGTTTCTGTCCAATGCCTTCGAAAAAATATCGTCTCTGCTGGGCCTTAGCTCAAGTTTTCCTTAAACGCTCAGTGATGAAATTCAGTTGCGATCCGGAATCGGGAATAGTCATTTCGTGCTTATTTATGACATGCAGGGTGACTGTATCGAGTACGAGAGGCATTATCTTCGCTGTTTCACCAGGCTGCTCTAGTAACAAAAGTCCAGCATTTGCATCGGCGTTTATCTTAGTCGTATCGGACTGCACCTTTGTGTCTTTCGTCTTAGTTGAGTCGAGATGAAGTAACGTGCGATTACGTTTAGAGCACTTGAAACATGTTCTTGAGGCGCAACCACTTGCAGTATGTCCCGGTCGGAAGTAGTTGTTACAAAGTTTTTGTTTCTTAATGAAATTTAGCCACTTTGATACCTACAGCTGGCTAGCTGGGGACACTCACAAAATAGATGGCTAACGCTCTCTTTTTTTTCTTCTTCACTTCTGCAACTTCTGCAGAAGTCATTATATTGAACGCATAGGCGTTGTGCATTTCTGCCAAAGAGACGGTATCCCGCTGTGACTGCCGTAATGTTACGGGTCTCAATACGACTTCTCTTCAGTAGATCGGCAGTCCTTCTAAAATGTATTACTGGCCATAGCTGACTGGAGATTTCACACGTAGTTAGGTTGAACCATCTACCATTGGTTAGCTGCATTGCCTTTCTGTCATGATTACTTGACGTAAGTAAGGGGTATTTTACCGATTTGTTTGCATGCATAGCAGCCATTTCAAATTCAATTTTGGCGAGCTCATCGGCTGCTTCATTTCCTGGTATCTTTTTGTATCCCGGAACCCAGCACACGAAAACCTTATGAGCTACGCACAGAGGCTCCCTACACTCCCTCACTAGCTTAGCTTTGACTAGGTTGGAGCTTAGAGCTTTCATTGCTGCTTGACTGTCAATAGGTGTGTTTTTTGCGCATTTATCCAGATCAGAGTAGTGATTAAAATTTACATTGAAAACACCATGAATATTGCTGTTTTTGTTATTTTTTATTGCTTTTCTCTGTAGATAGTAGGCTAGAATAAAGATTTTAACAGGAATAGCTGCCACAGTGAGGTCGCGATAAATTCTCTTATCTAGCCTTCTGGCTATGGAAAAATCATTCGGTTAGCTGCTCCACAACATCCACCCCAATGTAATCACCACTGGGTTCGCTTTTGAAAACTTCCGCTTCGTAAAGCAGACATAACTGCGGCATCGTTGCCGTCCTCGGAAATTCAATTCTCTTTTCTTGGAGGAGCTCTATCAATTTAGTTTTGTTAAGCCGGTAGTAATCACACATTTTTATTTTTCAATTTCTTTTTGATTGAAATCAATTTTTATTTGATGGAAAACCTATTCCCGTAATAGGTTTTTCTACCACACACCTGAATTATTATTCAAAATTCAATAAAACAATTTTTTTTTTATTTCGCTGTCTGCGTACAATTGCTACTTTTCTCTTTTCGCTTACTCCATTTTTATTAGTTTCAAAAGGCTCCTACGCTCGTTTCACATTACACCATCATTGAAAATTCTGGGAAGAGTTCTGTGAAAACATTTTTATTTGATGGAAAACCTATTCCCGTAATAGGTTTTTCTACCACACACCTGAATTATTATTCAAAATTCAATAAAACAATTTTTTTTTTATTTCGCTGTCTGCGTACAATTGCTACTTTTCTCTTTTCGCTTACTCCATTTTTATTAGTTTCAAAAGGCTCCTACGCTCGTTTCACATTACACCATCATTGAAAATTCTGGGAAGAGTTCTGTGAAAACATGTTGCGGTGAGGTATCCCACATACCTACGAAGGAGGAACGGGCGGATGTTTTGCGGAAGTGCCATGATGATCCGAAAGCAGGACATTCTGGATTGCGAAGCACGGTTGACATGGTAAGGCAAAGTTTTTATTGGACTAAGATGCAAGGGGACATACGAAAATATGTCCAAGCATAATAAACATGTCAGACAATAAAACCTGGGCGGAGATTACCGGAAGTTTTGTTGATGCTTTCGAGTTGTGGCGAAGCGAAACAACCGTGGGAGATGTTTTGTGTGGATTTTCTCGCTCGTCAACCGAATGATCATTCCTAGTCGAATGATAATTCCGCATCACGTCTGTTCCACCATTATAATTACATTTGAGAAATGGTAATTCGGAGGTAAATTGATAATTCATTCATACGCTCGCAACGGCATTTCGCGTCAAGTCTATGAAACCACCATGAAACTAGTGGAAGAAGTGTTGTTCCACCGTCCAAATTTTCTATTTATTTGATGTGTGCATTAATTGCGATTAATCCTTTAAACGTTTCGTTCACAATCGTTGACATATTAGTACTTTTCTATCACACAATTTCACAAAAAAAACGTAGCCGTGTGCCAATGCAAAACTGGCAACTTTTTATTGAGCATTCTCACAACAATAATATTTTCACGGATTGAATGTAATTCCGATAGACGTGTGCCAATGTTAAAACTCATTGATCATTGAATGCGAATGATCATTTCCACATATGCCAGAACAACGTTAATACTTCGCGAATATCCATCCCTCGTGTAATTCTCCAACCCATTCGATCATTCCACACACCGCTCTCCACTACATCAGATCAGTACATAAGCAGAAGCACCCAGAGTTTTCTGCCGGACACAGGCATTTTTATTGCGATAGCCACCAACGAGTATTGCGCGAATGTATTAGTGAAAAGCGTCAGAGAATAAAGAACGATAGAGTGTGATTGAGTCGTGTATAAAAATCGGGCAGCGTTGCAATACTTGTGCGATTATATTAAATTCGCATAAAACAATATTACTTTTGATTTTTAAACGAATTGTGTTTTACTTGAAATCCCGGCAAACCCCAAGCTAGCAACAAATAGTGTTAGAAAAAGTTTAAAATTCTGGAACGGACAAAGTGAAAATTTTGTGCGCTAAGAAAGTTATCGAAGTAAGAGAAGTGAAATCGAACAATCTCGATTGTTATACGCAAGAAAAGTGAGAATTTGAGTGACTTTAAACCGCCAAAAATCTCAGACAGGCTATAATTGGTAGTGAAAATGCCGCGTTATCTTAAAGATTTAAAACCCACGGAGTTGAAGGAAGAGCCGAACGATCGAGGTACTGGAGGCTGAGAGGTGATTTCGAGTTCACAATGGGAGAAGCGGCTGCAGTAAGTAAAGACGAAAGTTCGAGAGCCTCCGATATGCTTACAAATTAATACAACAGTTATCAAAAGACCTCATTCAGGAATTAGACCAACAAAGTCAAAAAACTGATCAACAAAGTCAGAAAATATACGAACAAAGTCAACTATCTATCAGAAACTGGACCACCAAAATCAACAACACAATCAACCATCAATATACCTCAAACAGAAACTAGACCAAACTTAAAAGAACCTAAACAAAAAAAAGTCTGGGCGCAGCGTTATTATTTTATGGGTAGAAGTACGAAACGCGTTTTATGCTAAGATGCGGTGTGTATTACTATGCGAGTGGGAACCTAAAACATAACGTTCCCAATAGCTCCTAGTTATTCTCAGCAGCGCCGTACTCAAAATCGTTTGAAGACGCGAAGCTTCCAAACCCAATGAGATATTTAATTAAAATTTTTATGGTGGGTAGATTGGGTGAACCCCTACGACTGGTATCTTTTGAGTGGGTGTGGGTGTGAGCGGGGATGAACAGACGAACAATTTTGGTTTCTAGATCTAAGTAACCACTTATGCTAGGAAGCTTAAACTTGGAACTTATGTAGTACTATGATAGTGGACCCATTTGCAAAAAGATGGTCGATAGGTGGACGGGTGTGGGAGTGGGATTAAAAACAATGAGTCGAGAACGCTTGAAAGCCGGTATCGAAACATTGTAAAATTCATATCTCCTGAACGATTGATGTCAGAAGGTTGAAACTTTGTGGTTTTCTTTAGTGATACTTCGAGATTAGACAAGGGCTAAAATTCTTAAGGAGAATTGTGGGGGGTGTGGGGTGAAAACTTTGCATATCAATATCCTCCGAACCAACTACACCAGGAAGATAAAATTTGGTTTGGGATCACAAGTCGAGTCTATTGAATGAAAACTTTTTGAGGGAGGAGGTGGAGCACGAAAGTAGGAAGGTAGCAATTTAAAAAAAAAAAAAAAATTATCTCAAAAACCGTACCAGATATGATATTGAAAATGTTACAGGAGTTGGGTCAGTAGACCTCTAGTAAGGAAACCATTTTGGGAGTGTGGGTGGTGGGAATGATGGTGAAACTACCCCCTTTCACCATTATTCCCAAGGAAAACATTCTGATTTTTATTTTTCGAAAACCGTAATAAATAGAAAGCTAAAAATTTACGACTATGTATATAGAGCCACTATAGAGACACCCTAGGTTACTATGCAACTGACAACCTTAAGAATAACAAGGAGGCTACTGAAAAGGTATTGTTTAGGTTGTCAGTTGCATAGGAACCTACATCGCTTCTCAGTTTTAAACGTGTTCCGGACTTTTACCTAAAAAATAATAAAGTTGCGCCCGTTGGCATATTTTTTTTTGCTTTGCTTTTTTGGGATTTACTAGTCCTAAAACGTGAAAATACGAAATTTCAGGGTAGCAAATTTTTTGAAAATTTCAGGTCGATTACAATACTTTATTATTAAAAAATAATAAAGTAAGTTTAAACTTATAAAACTCTCAGATTTCATCTACAGTATAAAAAAACAAGTGCACTAGTTGCGGTAAAATCGGTCATCGAGGTGGATACTGCAACGCACCGTCATTAGCATCGAAAACTAAAATACCGAGAAAACAAAACGAACAAAAGTCTCTGTCAAAGTCAAATCGTAGTTCGTCAGAATCAAGCTCAATCGTCAACAAGATGGATAACAAGAAGAATCGCAAATTCATAAAGGTGTGTGTTAACGGTATCTCGGTAGCCCTTCAATTCGATTCCGCATCAGACTTAACCCTAATCTCCAAGGAAATTTGGCGAACAGTAGGAAGCGCTCCGCTGGGAAAACACCGCGCATAAAGCCCCTCGGGGGTGGGCACAAAATCCTCATCTTTAGTCCTCCACGTGGGCGCTCGCTGGTAATGATCAGTCGTGGATGACATTGTGTCCCTACGATTGATCAACCAAGAATACACGCATGTACTCAATCGTGCGCAGTGGTCATTAAAACTGAGGTAATACCTAACTCTATGGTGGTGTGAGCGTATTGCCGAAGGATGAAAGGCGGAGGGTTAAATCAGTCACGAACGAGCTCCTGTGGTGGATCGGCCAATAACCACAGTATTCTTTGCCTTATTCTGGTAAGCCGGCTCTGCCAGAATGGACCTGCGTACTCGTGGGAATCAAATGAAGAAAAATAATATAAAAAACATAGACAAAACGAAAAGAAAGGCGAAGGACAACATCTGCAAGCCTAGCTCTCTGTCCGGCGTTGGTGACAATCAGTCATCTAGCTCGACGGGCGCTGAGGCTGCAGATGGTCCGACGGTGCAGGAGCAGGCCGTTGCAACGTGCGCAAATACTGCTTCTTCTTCCTTCCGAACCAGGTATCCACTGGGGCTCAGTCCTTGGTTGATTCATATTCCCCATCCTCCTCCCCTCCCTCTCCCCTTCCTGACAAGCCTCCCTCACCATCGACTTCGGTTGGAACCAGTTGCTCCTATTTTACTAAGCTGAATCTGGAGCAGGATTCTGAGGATGAAGACGACCTAAATAATACCGTAGTACCGGTCAACCTTCTGAGTGGTGTGGACGAATCTTCTGCACCACTCACCGCGACGAAAGAGATAACGGAAGCATCTTCCGCTACTCAATCATTATCCGCTGGTAAGGTTCGAAGCATAGCGGCACGCATTCGAAACAATAGGAAGCTAGCTAGAAGAGCGATCAAAGCGTTTGGGAGCGTCGAACCGAAAGATTTATCGCTGGTCCAGTCCAACAGACTGAATTGGGCAAGGGAGTACCTGAAGTTGCACCCTCCATCGGAAAAGTCTTCTGATGTAGGTAAATTGGACCCCTCGTCGGATAAAACTGGTGAGGACCAATCGAAGAAGAGAATCCGGTCGTGCGAGGGCGAGCAAAGCCAATCGAAGAAGCCGAGACCTGCAATGTCGCAGCCTACGACGTCACGGCGAACTTGCGTCCAATCTCGAACATACCGGAGGAGTTCCATGTGGCGATAAGAGATGTGAGCGTCTCTGACTACAGGATCTCCAGAGAAAGATGGGCTTTGGTAGAGTGTGCAATCACGGACCAGGTGCTGACTGATAGTGCGGAGGGATCAGAAGCCCCCTTTGCCATTGATGACATTGCACGGTATCGGGGGCTGCGGACCATGATCTGCAAGGATGAACAGACGCGGACAAGGCTCTCTGGCTACGTCTCTCGGATCGGTAATCTGTTGGACGGAGCGAAATTCGATGTGGTGCCGAGGTCATCGCTCGTTAGGCCACAGACTTGGGTATGGGTTCCGGGACCCTCCATTGAGGACGCGAAGATTGTGGGTCTGCTGAGGATACAGAACCCGGACGTTCCTATGGCGGAACTAAGTATCGCCAAGAGGGACCCACCAGCTAACGGGGGACAACGTCTTCTACTGGTATGGGACAAAGAAGCGATCCCGGCCCTGGAAAAGAAGAAGTGGGAACTGCACTACGGATGTAGCAGGAATCTGTAAGGTTATATTATGCAATAAAGGTGATGATCCTACTTTTGTTGTTAGAAACAGAAGTAAAGTCTTGGACATAACTTTAAGATCGAGCTACGGCACGAAGTTTGAAGTCGGTAACTGGTCAGTCTCAGGAATGGAATCCTTCTCTGATCATAGAATAATTAGGTTCACGGTATCTTGCGATGTAGTGCGGGGTAACTCCTTCCGTAACATCAAAAGAACTAACTGGGAGAATTTTGTAAGGATAGTCAGTACGAACCTTAGGCACGCAACCATCAGCTTAAGCAGTGCGGAACTACTTGATTGGGAGGTGGAGATGATTTCGGAAACCTTAATGACTGCCTTTAGATCGGCCTGTCCGCTTTCAAATGGGGGTGGGAAAGGTGGTCCGAAGTGGTGGTCAAAGGATCTTGAAACTCTGAGAGGAAAGGCGAGGAGGCTTTTCAAGAAAGCTAAAATAACTCAGAATGATTTGGACTGGGATGCATACAGACTCAGCCAAAAAGAATTTAAATCGACGCTGAACTTCGCCAAGCGAAGTTCACGAAGGAAACTCTGCGAGGAAATAGAATGTATTAATGAAGCATCTAGAATGTGCAGGATCCTTGCCAAGGACCCCAGTGTTCCTGGGTACTTGAGGAGGAATGACGGAAACTGGACGGAATCGAGTCAGGAAAGTCTGGATCTACTGATGGAGGCGCACTTCCCGGGGTGCATCTCGGAGCTTGGGAACTCATCTCAGGTATTAGATCTCCCTGTGGTGGACGCTGCCATTGTAAATTGGACAATCTCTCTTGAAAGGGTAAGGTGTGCGGTTATGTCCTTCTCTCCCTTTAAGTCTCCGGGAGTTGTCGGTGTGGTGCCCATTATGCTGCAGAAGACCATGCCACTTGTTGGTCCTTCCTTGGTGAAGTCAGGGTGATTTTCATTCCTAAGGCTGGCAAGCCAAGCCACACCCTGGCCAAGGACTTTAGGCCCATTAGTCTCACATCGTTTTTGCTGAAAACAATGGAGAGACTGATGGACTATTATCTCAGATGTGTTCTGGACGCGAGAGGCTTCTTAGCTTCTCAGCACGCCTATATGAAGGGAAAATCTGTCAAAACGGCCTTACATGAGGTCGTCTTCACGGTTGAAGAATCCTTGAATGAGTATACTCTAGCAGCGTTTCTAGATATTGAGGGTGCCTTCAATAATGTGGAGACGAGTGCGTTCGAGAAAGCATTGAGTAGATTGGGTGTTGACTCATTCATTTCGTGTTGGATTGTGTCGATGCTAGGGGGTAGAATTATCAACTCCTCTCTTTGGGGATGGATGTAGCAGAATGAAAGCAACCCGGGGAACCCCACAGGGTGGGGTGCTATCTCTACTGCTGTCATAGTGGTTGACGAAATTTTACGGGCTCTATCTTTGACCGGAGTCAAGGTGGTTGCCTACGCGGATGATATCGTTCTGATAGTGAGAGGTAAGTTCCTGGACACCTTGAGCGATTTACTAGAAGTTGGGCTCAAATCCTTGAGCAGGTGGGCTGGTAACTGCGGTCTCAACATCCCGGAGAAAACCGACCTTATCCTCTTTACGAGGAAAAAAGACCGATAATTCAGGCTCCCACGCTTGAATGGCGTTACCATCCCGCTCTCCCCTAGTGTGAAGTACTTGGGAATCTATCTCCATCCTAGGTTGAACTGGAAACTCACGATTGACGTCAGGACAAACAGGGTCGCCATGAGCAGAATTCAAAGAATGGCACTCATTGGGATCACTGGGGCCTTACGTAACACGGCCTCGCAGGCTCTGGAAGTAATGCTCCACATAATCCCATTGGAACTAGCGGTAAAAATAATAGCAGCAAACTGTGCTTTGCGTCTGCATGAGGCAGGCTATTGGATGGGAGGCAGTGTGGGTCACACTAGGATCTTGTCAATTTCCCTGTATTCCGCCATGCCGGAGCGCACCGACTGCAGGACACAGGCTTGCAGTTTTGAACATTCCTATGCTGTGAATATTCCCGCCAGACTGGAGTGGCGATCTGGAATCAACGCCACAGACACGTTTGCTATCTACACTGATGGCTCCAAAACGGAAAGCAGAACGGGAGCGGGAGTGTACTCTTGCGACCTTGACATTATGGAATCGTTCAGGCTACCGGATAGCTCGAGCGTGTTTCAGGCCGAGATTTTTGCGCTGACAAAAGCACCTGAAATAATTGTACGGAAACAGTGCGTGAATGGTACAATAACTATTTATGTTCACATCCAAACTGCCATTGGCTGTTGAGGCGCACATTACTAAATCCAGGCTTGTGTGAGAATTTACAAGAATATTGCAGATGGTGGGTATGAATAACAACCTGAAGATTAGTTGGATTCCTGGTCACAGTGACTTCCCTGGAAATGAAAAGGCAGACGTGCTCGCCAGAAGGAGGTCGGAGATGAGCATAGAGTTGGCCGACGAGTCGTTCTATGTCCCATTGAATGTGTAAAGGGAATGATTGATATTGAAGTGCTCAGACAGATGGTGAATCTCTCGGGATGCCGGCAAGCAAGAATCTGCTGGCCGAAACTTGATAGGACGAACTCTAGCTTCATTTTGTCTCTGGGCAGGGACATTTGCAGACAACTGGACCCCTATAATATGTCGGGACACTGTCCCTTGGGGAGGCATGGAGAAAGACTGGGAATACCCATGGCAGATCTGTGTCGCTGTGGTGATGAGAATGTTGAGCCAACACTGGAGCATCTAGTGTGTGAATGTGAAAGCCCGGCACGTACAAGGTACTTGGGGAAATTCTCCTTAACCGATCTATCAGAACTTGCGATGATTCCTTTATGGAGAATTACTCTCTTCATAAGGAAGAGCAATATTTGGAATCAGTAGTCTAGAGCCCGGTTTATACGAGGGGACCACAATGGATCACTGCGGATCTCTCGTGATGGACTGTGACACATTGCTTCAGTCCACCCTTCTCAACCTAACCTAACCTAAGCCGCTCGGGAGACGCCATTGAAATCAACGGTGTGTTCAATTGCGATCTAAGTTTTCGGAAAAAGACAATGCAGTTACCGTGCTATGTCACCAGTGACCTTGACCTTTTAGGAAACTTTGCCATAGACCGCCTCGAACTATGGAACTTGCCCCTAGTTTCGATTTGCAGCAGTGGGAGAACCAAATGTCCCGGAAATAGTGAAGAGGAAGTTCCCAAATGTGTTCAGCAGCAAATTAGCAAATTAAATTCAGTGCGCAGCTTTATCTAAGAGACAAAGTGATTCCAGTGTTTAAGCCACGGCGACCTGCACTATTCGCAGTCTTACCTGTCATCGAGAAGGAGCTGTTGCGATTACAAGACTCGGGCATGATTTCTCCAATATAATCTTCAGTTTGGGCGGCAGCAATTGTCGCCGTTCGCAAAGCTAATGGATGGCTACGACTATGCGGCTATTACTCAATGGGCTTATATCAATCACTCGACCCAAACCAATATCCGTTGCCGATACCAGAGGAAATATTTTCATCACTGGCAGGTGCAATAATATTTAGCCAGTTAGGTTTTTCGCACGCATACCTCCAGGTTCAACTAAACGATTAATCCAAGAAATTGCCCACAATCTATACCCATCGTGGGTTATTTACATATAATCGGCTACCAGGAATTTTTCAACAAATGATGGATCAAATATTACGCTCCGCAGAAGGAGCAACGGCATACTTAGACGATATCATCATCTTCGGCAGAAATCAAGAAGAGCACGATAAAAACCTCCTAAACGTCTTAAGCAGGATACAACATTTCAACATTCAAAATTTGGCAATGGATAAATTGAGACATGCTGTTACGAGTGATTAAGAATTCGCGACATCCCAAGGAAGCGCAAGTCGTGGGTGGTGTACTTCTTAAACCTGATGTCCACAGACTTACAGTGGATTGTGCAAACACATTACCAGTAACATTCGCAGCGATCAACGCAGAATCAGTATGAGACGATACAATCAACAAGATTCGAAACTATACGATAAATGGATGGCCAGATAGCAAATTTACCACCGACGATACCTGTAGACAATTCTATTTCCGTCGCAACTCCATTTCGATAGTTGATAACTGCCTACTGTTCGGCGATCGTCTCGTGGTGCCAACAAAGTTGCAAAACTAGGTACTGCGGCAACTTCATAAGAACCACCCAGGTATTCAACGCATGAAGGCTATAGCACGCAGCTACGTTTATTGGCCATATTTAGATCAACAAAGCGAGAGGACGGTCCAAATGTCTGAGCAGTGCAACGAGACAGCTAAGTCACCAGTCAAAACAAAACTGTCCCCTTGGCCGTCAGCGACTTTTTCATGGCAGCGTATTCACCTAGATTACGCTGGTCCGAGTGTAGACCACTACTACCTGGTTATAGCTGACTCCTTTTCAAAATATCCAGAAGTCATTCAAACACCTTCGCGAAACATTTACGAGATTTTGCATACTGCAGACAATTGTGTCCGATAGTGGAACGCAGTTTTCATCCATCGAATTTCAGAACTTCTGCAAAGAACTCGGCATTAATCATGTCTTCATGCCACCATTCCACCTACAATCCAATGGACAAGCAGAATGGTTCGTGGATACATTAAAGCGCAGTCTGAAAAAGCTAGAAAAGGATGGTAACATTTACGATAACTTAGCTAACTGCCTTTTAAGTTACAGATCAACCGCAAACCCAAATTGCCTTGGAGCTAAGTCACCTGCGGAAATACTTTTCGGCCGACAAATGAGAATAATATTAGACCTACTACGGCCCCCTTTACCAAGCACGAGTTCACTGAAATCAAACACAAACGCATTGTCGAGCGCTGAACAATTCAATCGCCGTAACGGAGCGAAACTTAAACGATATAGTATGTATAGTTAGAAGTTAGAAAATATAATAGTATAGTACAATATAGTAGTATGTTATGTAAACAAAGCAAGGTTTACTACAAGGTGCAAACAACTGACAAGGTGATCCGTTCCCTCGCAAATCAAATGCGAAAGCGTTTAGCAGAAAGAAATCAACTTGGGTTTAATATTTTTCGAAGGCGATATAAACCTGTCACAAACACTAGATCATCAGGAATCAGATCAGTCAAGAACCGAAGGATCAGCGCTTTCAGATCCACCAATTAGAAGGACGAAAAGAGTATCCAAACCAGTCAACAGATATACCCCTGAGCCTTTCACTCGAAAGAAGGGGGTGTTGCATAATCGCTGACCACTACCAATACACAGCCAACATGTAGGTGTGGACAGGAGAGGGTAGCTGGTCTCAGTCCGGCTACTTGACCGAAGCCCAACGCAGGCGTTTACTAATTTCGTTATTTTTTGTGAATTTAAATAAAGTTTTTGTTTCTTTCGAATAACGGTTGTTTCCTTTGATGTGAAAACACAACACAACATGAGCACCGTATCCCCCTCATTGCAGAAGTATTATAGAGTATTGCAGAACACCTTCAAATGTCATTGCCAACAATTCAGAATAATATTGAGACTTGGCACCGTCGGTTGCAAGTTGTGGTCGCTCACAAGCTTGCTGGTGTATTACAAATCGGTGATTTAGAAGGAGTATGTTCACATGTGCGTAATTGTAGACAAAGCCGATATTGGTGAAAAACCGCCATGTTTAGTGGAAAAATTTAAAAAGAAACATACTGCAGTCACGATCGGCTGCAAGCCAATCGTATAATACTCTAGATGAATACTGAACTCCGATTTATATTGTAGTTGGAGATAAAGTAGAATTACGTGTGTGCATGTTGTATGTCCTTTATTAAGGACTGCCATTAGATTGCTACTCAAAACTAAAACACAATATTCAGTGTTTAATTTCATATCTTGAACTGGGTAAGTCATCGAAAAAAATGTCCTTTTTGGAGGACTTTCACATGGGAGGTGCAGGAAGGACTCACTCGATTTCTTACATATTTATCCTTTTCCTTGGAACCATTCAAAAATTAATGTGTACAAAATTTCAAATTCGTAGCTTGAAGCGTTCAAAAGTTATCGGAAAATATTGTTGAACACGTGTTTTAAGGATAGTTTGTATGGCAGCTACCAGAAGGAGTAAAAGGATTTCGCTGATTAGTAAACTTGAACTTCGTTTTTACTCAAAACTAATTTGTACAAAATTTCTAATTCATAGCTAAAAGATTACTTGAGTTATAGTAAGTTCCGTAAATTAAGTGAAGACGTTTTGACAGGATATTTGTATGGCAGCTACACGAAGGACTAATAGGATTTTCTTCATAATCATACACTTAGCTCCAACTATTGGAAAAATAACACATACAAAATTTCAAAGACGTAGCTTAAACCCTTCTGAAGTTATCGGCCAATATTTTTAAACACGTGTTTTAAGGACATTTTGTATGGCAGCTACCAGAAGAGTTATAGTGAGTTTCGTAAATTAAGTGAATACATTTTGACAGGATATTTGTATGGCAGCTACACGAAGGACTAACAGGATTTTCTTCATAATCATATATTTAGTTCCAACTATTAGAAAAATAATACATACAAAATTTCAATGTCGTAGCTTAAACCCTTCCGAAGTTATCGGCTAATATTCTTGAACACGTGTTTTAAGGACATTTTGTATGGCAGCTACCCGAAGGAGTAGGACGATTTTGCCCGTTAACGAACTTAGCCTTGCAAATTCAACCAAACATCCAGATTTAAAATTTCAAGATCCTAGGTGAAGGCGTTCTTTAGTTATCGTGTTCACGGACAGACGGACGGACGGACGTCAAGCGGATTTGAGGTTTTTGGCCACAAATAAACAAAAAATAATATATAACTTTTTTTCGTCCGAGGCTTGGTTCTATGCGTTACAAACTTTTGGGCTGGATTAAACTAATAATACTCTATATGATTTCATCTAGAGTATAAAAATAATCAGGCGAATTTTGGAGAATTTAAGCAGGTTAGCTGCAAACTGAAAATATATTGAGTAAAATTTCCTCTCATTTATTACTTCATCAGTTTTACCGGACAAAGGTATTTTTTATGCACGACTTCACCGTCGTTTCACCACCACGACTAGCATTGTTGTCCATTTTCGCTTTCGAAAATGGACATCAATGCTTGCCGTGCCGGTGAAACGGCGGTGAACAGTTCATCGGCGAATCGTGGTGGCGGTGAACCGTGCTGTCAGTGAACTATGGGCGGTGAACTGCGGGTGGTGAATCGTGAAGCAGTGAACCGTAACTAACCCGTTTAACAGTACATATGTACATAAACATGAATTCAAGAATCAAGGTCCTACTTGAAGTGTTTTTAAATAAAGGTGTCTTGTCTTAATTCGTCAAAAATTTTAACACCTCAGCAACTCCTTACTAAGCATTATTGAACCGTGTGCTTCATAACTTCATAACTTCAAAACCCGATCACGCACAACACTTAAAATAAAACCTCCGTAATATATACGAAATGATTCGTACATTTTACGATCTTCTTATCTTCCAGGCTTTGAGTACATAAACATTATTATTCTACAAATGTAGCAATTAGTTCCACAATTTTAGCAATTAGTGTAAAGGCCCAATCTATTTTTATTTCTATAAAGATTGCTTTTCGCATTGCGAGTACATAAGATTGAACGATTATTTGGTACAGCTATTTTTGTAATGAAACGAAATTTTAATAAAATTGTTGCCAAAAAAATCTACTGGTAGTTACTTTAGCGACAACAAACTACTGTCAAGCCCATAACAACCTTAACATATACCTCAACATGTGCTGATCTTAAAGAGAATAATGTAATGTACAGCAAAAGTTTAATTTCCTATAGAATTTCCTAAATTTCCAAACTTGTTAAAAAATTCCTTTTAGTTGCGCTAAACGGTAAACATTATTATAAATATATGACAAACTAAGCAAACTTCCTTTTTGTTCATCATTTAACATAGTCAGATTTTTATTATTTCACACAAATCCGACCGATGCGATGGTTAGAAGAAAATGTTCACTAATTTAACTTTTGTTAGTCATCCGTGTAACTGAAAGCCATGTTAGTCACACGAATTTTTACCAGTAACATCACAATATTTGATCAAGTCCATAATAAACAATGTACGTGAAACGTGGGAACTGTTAGCATGGAGTTCGTTAAACATGGTTGTGATCCTAAGTATTAGATGGCTTTCAAACAGAAATACAAGAAGCGCTAATTACAGCCGACATACACAATGTCAATTGACAATTCGATAAAGATTAAATTTTCATGTCAATTTATGAATATGTTAATTTACCAGCCAAGCTTTATGGCAATCTCTACCTGCATGAATAATGACAAAATTTTGTTGACACGTTCAAGTTGGATTTAGTTAAATTTACATCAGTTACATGCGCTATAATAAATAGAACCTTTTTATGTTTATATCTTTTATTAAAAATATATGTATAGCATAGTAGTTTCCGAATAAAATACATGCATGTATAAGGCAAATTCTATTATTCTACAAATGAAGGTGGAATCGTGAATTTCATGTATTGTAGATACCTATAAATATTGATATGATATTGGCAGATTGGGTTATTTCCCGCGATTTGGGCTATTTAAATGTTCAATTCGCGGGTACAAATTTCAAAAAGCTACTTATAGCTTTTTGGGCTATTCGGCCAATAAAAATTTTGTGAAAAACTTTGGATTACAATATCTTCCGAACCAATTACACCAGGTTTCTGTATATGGGATCATAAGAGGAGTCTACTGAAAGTAAATTTTTTGAGGGGGGAGGTGGGGCACGAAAGTGGGGGGATAGCAATTTCTCAAAAAATGACATTTTTATATCTCAGAAACCGTATTAGATATGATCTTGAAAATTTTACAGGAGTTGGAAGCGGTAGACCTCTAGTAGGGAAAAAAATTTGAGTGGTGGGGGTGTAGGGGGTGATGGTGAAAGTGGGTAGAAAAGAAAAAAATTCTGATTTTTATTTCTCAAAAACCGTAATGAATTGAAAGCTAAAAATTTAGGATTATATAGAGACATTCTAGAAAAATAAAATTGTTCATAGGGGTAGCAAGGTACAGGGGTGAGGGGAGGTTTTTTATATCTCATAAACGGCTTATGCTAGAAAGTTGAAACTTGATACATATATGTAGATGTGCTATTAGAGTAACTTAAGTAAAAAAACATACTGCAGTCACGATCGGCTGCAAGCCAATCGTATAATACTCTAGATGAATACTGAACTCCGATTTATATTGTAGTTGGGGATAAAGTAGAATTACGTGTGTGCATGTTGTATGTCCTTTATTAAGGACTGCCATTAGATTGCTACTCAAAACTAAAAGACAATATTCAGTATTTAATTTCATATCTTGAACTGGGTAAGTCATCGAAAAAAAATTTCCTTTTTGAAGGACTTTCGCATGGGAGGTGCAGGAAGGGCTCACTCTATTTCTTACATATTTATCTTTTTCCTTGGAACCATTCAAAAATGAACGTGTACAAAATTTCAAATTCGTAGCTTGAAGCGTTCAAAAGTTATCGAAAAATATTGTTGAATACGTGTCTTAAGGACATTTTATATGGCAGCTACCAGAACGAGTAAAAGGATTTCGCTGATTAGTAAGCCTAAACTTCGTTTTTACTCAAAACTGATTTGTACAAAATTTCCAATTCATAGCTAAAAGATTACTTGAGTTATAGTAAGTTCTGTAAATTAAGTGAAGACGTTTTGACAGGATATTTGTATGGCAGCTACACGAAGGACTAATAGGATTTTCTTCATAGCCATACATTTAGCTCAAACTATCGGAAAAATAACACGTACAACATTTTCGGAAGTTATCGACCAATATCCTTGAACACGTGTTTTAAGGACATTTTGTATGGGAGCTACCAGAAGGAGTAAAAGGATTTCGTTGACTAGTAAACTCAAACTTCCTTTTCACCAAAAACTAATTTGGTGTATAACATAACAAAATTCCGAATTCTTACCTAAAAGATTACTTGAGTTATAGTGAGTTACGTAAATTAAGTAAATACATTTTGACAGGATATTTGTATGGCAGCTAACCGAAGGACTTACAGGATTTTCTTCATAATCATATGTTTAGCTCCAACTATTGGGAAAATAACACATGCAAAATTTCAAAGTCGTAGCTTAAACCCTTCTGAAGTTATCGACCAATATTCTTGAACACGTGTTTTAAGGACATTTTGTATGGCAGCTACCCGAAGGAGTAGGACGATTTTGCCCGTTAACGAACTTAGCCTTACAAATTCAACCAAACATCCAAATTCAAAATTTCAATATCCTAGGTGAAGGCGTTCCTGAGTTATCGTGCTAACGGACAGACGGACGGACGGACGGACGGACGGACGGACGGACGGACAGACGGACGGACGGACGGACGGACGGACGGACGGACGGATGGACGGACGTCAGGCGGATTTGAGGTTTTTGGGCACAAATAAACAAAAAATAATATATAACTTTTTTTCGTCCGAGGCTTGGTTCTATGCGTTACAAACTTTTGGGCTGGATTAAACTTATAATACTCTATATGATTTCATCTAGAGTATAAAAAGTTCAGATTTTTATTGGCGTTCAGAGGTTGAGTAAAAAAAATGTCCGTGAATACACATTTTCACGAATTTCGTTAAAACTTTTGTCGAGCTATCAACGCAATTTTACTTCTGCGGGCTATTTACGAGGGCGGATTGATAATGACGTGCAAAAATCAAGAAGGAGTGAGCAGGTAAGGAATTCGTTATTTTTTTTTACCTGGACCATCCTTAAATAGATTACCTGCAAAGTTTAAGCCTGATACCTCGTTTAGTTTTCGAGAAGCAGCCGTCTAAGCAAGTCGACTTATAAAAATTTTTAAAAATGGATAAAAATGAATTTCGTGTGTTGATTAAACACAATTTTTTAAAAGGGAAAACAGCTAAAGTAACCAAAGAAAAATTAGGTAAGCATTATGGGGACTCTGCACCATCGATCCGAATGATTTACAAATGGTTTTCTGAATTCAAGTGTGGTCGTACGAGCACACAAACCATACCAAGTCCAGGTCGTCCAAATGAGGTCACCACGCCAGAAATGATCGATAAAGTCCATGATATCGTGATAGAAGATCGTCGAGTAAAAGTGCGTGAGATAGTTAACGTAGTAAGCATCTCATTTGAACGTGTGGAATATTTTGAAAAACCATTTGGACATGAGAAAGCTATCCGCAAGATAGCTGCCGCGTTTGCTCACAATCGACTAAAAACGCAATCGTGTGACAACTTCGCAGCACGGTTTGCAACTGTTTTAACGTAATACAAATGAATTTTTTCGTTGATTCGTAACTGTTGATGAAGCATGGATTCACCACTACACTCCAGAAACCAAACAACAGTCAAAACAATGGAAGGATGTCGGTTCAAGGAGGCAAAACCGTTCTATCGGCTGGAAAGGTTATGGCGACAGTTTTTTGGGATTCCAATGGAATGATATTCACCGACTACTTGGAGAAAGGAAAAACAATGACGGGAGCATATATTCTGAGGTATTGGTTTCATTGGATGTTGAAATCAAGGCAAAACGGCTTCATTTCGC
The DNA here is from genome assembly GCA_951812415.1 of Beris morrisii. NCBI lineage: Eukaryota > Metazoa > Arthropoda > Insecta > Diptera > Stratiomyidae > Beris > Beris morrisii. The sequence goes on along the minus strand of OX638311.1, from coordinate 83,238,886 downwards.
GAAGAAAAAAGTGTTGTTTCACACGTCCGTTGTTGCAACGGCAAAACTGTTTGAATTACGGTACGAATTGCTCCCTCACCCACCGTATTCTACAGATTTGGCACCCTGCGACTTTTTATTATTTCCAGACTTGAAAAAATGGCTTGCTGGAAAGAGATTTACCACGAATACTGACGTCATAAGTGAAACCAACGCCTATTTTGAAGGGTTGGACAAATCATATTATTTGGAAGGGATCAAAAAATTGGAAAAACGCTGGACTAAGTGTATCGAGCTAAAAGGAGACTACGTTGAAAAATAAAATAAATTTTTCCGGATAAAATTATGTTTTCTCAATTTTTGCACGTCATTATCAATCCGCCCTCGTATATAAGCGCATAGTAACGTTCTTCAAAATTTTTCGATATCTAACCTGTTCAGTACCTGAACAAGTGCAATGCACCGCCTGAATAATGCAGATTGCATTATTATTGTCGCGGTCATTTGAGTTCATAAGAACTTTGGATCGCAGAAATAATGTGTGTCGGGTAGTCATTCAGTGTATCAGTGTATACCAAAGTTCTTATGAACTCAAATGACCGCGACAATAATAATGCAATCTGCATTATTCAGGCGGTGCATTGCACTTGTTCAGGTACTGAACATCTTGGGCGGCCGAAAGTAAAAACCCTGCTGAACTTTTCCATGAGTGATGTTGGATCGTCGTTGTCAGTCATCGTAATAGCGACTTCGTCCTTCCTTCTTGCGATGTATCCTTTGAGTCTCTTCCATAAGAAACCCCTAAGGGGGTGTAAAGTGGTTGTGTACATATTCACGAATTCTGATATATTCCTAAAGTATATTAAGATTTTGAATTCACTTTTACTTCTATAAGCTTTAAACGTAGTCGGGGAAAAACCAATTTAAGTATTTTCCCTATTAAACCCCCTGAAAGTATTGTTCAAGTTTTCACTGATTCCAAAAATCTCTTAGGTTTAATGTGATCGAATTCGCTTTTACTTCTACAGAATGTTCTATTGATAAAAAAAAATATGTAAATAAATAAAAAAATCTGCCAACAGTCTGGGCGAAACTTTTATTATTTTATGGGTAGAAGTCCGAAACGTGTGTAATGATGAGATGCGGTGTTGGGTACGCTGCGACTGACAACCTAAGAAATAACCAGGAGGCTATTTGGAACGTTATTTTTTAGGTTGTCAGTCGCATAGTACCCAACACCGCATCTCATCATTACACACGTTTCGGACTTCTACCCATAAAATAATAAAGTTTCGCCCAGACTGTTGGCAGATTTTTATACTCTAGATGAAATCATATAGAGTATTATAAGTTTAATCCAGCCGAAAAGTTTGTAACGCATAGAACCAAGCCTCGGACGAAAAAAAGTTATATATTATTTTTTGTTTATTTGTGCCCAAAAACCTCAAATCCGCCTGACGTCCGTCCGTCCGTCCGTCCGTCCGTCCGTCCGTCCGTCCGTCTGTCCGTGAACACGATAACTCAAGAACGCCTTCACCTAGGATCTTGAAATTTTGAATCTGGATGTTTGGTTGAATTTGTAAGGCTAAGTTCGTTAACGGGCAAAATCGTCCTACTCCTTCGGGTAGCTGCCATACAAAATGTCCTTAAAACACGTGTTCAAGAATATTGGTCGATAACTTAAGACGGGTTTAAGCTACGACTTTGAAATTTTGTATGTGTTATTTTTCCAATAGTTAGAGTTAAATATATGATTATGAAGAAAATCCTGTTAGTCCTTCGTGTAGCTGCCATACACTGTATTCACTTAATTTACGAAACTCACTATAACTCAAGTAATCTTTTAGCTACGAATTCGGAATTTTGTACAAGTTAGTTTTGAGTAAAAAGGAAGTTCGAGTTTACTAATCAGCGAAACCCTTTTATTCCTTCTGGTAGCTGCCATACAAAATGTCCTTAAAACACGTGTTCAAGAATATTGGTCGATAACTTGAGAAAGGTTTAAGCTACGACATTGAAATTTTGTATGTGTTATTTTTCCAATAGTTGGAGCTAAATATATGATTATGAAGAAAATCCTGTTGGTCCTTCGTGTAGCTGCCATACAAATATCCTGTCAAAATATATTGACTTAATTTACGAAACTCACTATAACTCAAGTAATCTTTCAGCTACGAATTCGGAATTTTAAACAAGTTAGTTTTGAGTGAAAAGGAAGTTCGAGTTAACTAATCAGCGATATTCTTTCACTCCTTCTGGTAGCTGCCATACAAAATGTCCTTAAAACACGTGTTCAAGAATATTGCCGATAACTTCAGAAGGATTTAAGCTACGTCTTTGAAATTTTGTATGTGTTATTTTTCCAAAAGTTGGAGCTAAATGTATGATTATGAAGAAAATCCTATTAGTCCTTCGTGTAGCTGCCATACAAATATCCTGTCAAATAGCCTTCACTTAATTTACGGAACTCACTATAACTCAAGTATTATTTTAGCTATGAACTCGAAATTTTGTACAAATTAGTTTTGAGTGAAAACAAAGTTCGAGTTTACTAATCAGCAAAATCCTTTTACTCCTTCTGGTACCTGCCATACAAAATGTCCTTAAGACACGTGTTCAACAATATTTTTCGATAACTTTTGAACGCTTCAAGCTACGAATTTCAAATTTTGTACACGTTCATTTTTAAATGGTTCCAAGGAAAAGCATAAATATGTAAGGAATCGAGTGAGTCCTTCCTGCACCTCCCATGCGAAAGTCCTTCAAAAAGGACATTTTTGTTCGATGACTTACCCAGTTTAAGATATGAAATTAAACACTGAATATTGTCTTTTAGTTTTCAGTAGCAATCTAATGGTATTCCTTAATAAAGGACATACAACATACACACGCGTCATTCTACTTTATCCCCAACTACAATATAAATCGGAGTTCAGTATTCATCTAGAGTATTATACGATTGGCTTGCAGCCGATCGTGACTGCAGTATGTTTTTAATTGTTGCCAAAAATTATAATCTGTATTGTATAATTGTAAGTCTCTATATATAAAAATGAATGTTTGTCTGTCTGTTTGTCTGTTTGTCCTGTATAGGCTCCTAAACCACTCATCCAATTGCGATGAAACTTTGGTGATTTGTTGAGGGTACGCCCTCGATGGTTTCTGCGTTAACAAAATTTTTTAACAGTTGGTGGTTCGCGAGTTATTTCAACATTTGAGTGTTTTTCATATGATTTAGCGGCAGTTCCTTTTTGGTGTATTAGTTATGCCTATTCCTATTACTAAATGGTATAAGAGGATAGTGGATGGAAGATGGAATATGGAGGATTGAAGATGGAGGATGGTGGATAGAGAATAGAGGATGGATGATGGAGCTTGGGGGATGGTAGATGGAGGATGGTGGATAGAGGATGGTGGATGGAGGATGGGAAATGGTGGGTGAAGGATGGTGGATAGAGGATGGAGGATAGAAGATGAAGAATGGTGGATGGTGGGCGGAGAATGGTGGATGGAGGATGGAGGATAGAGAATGGGGGATGATAGATGGAGAATGGTGGATGGTGGATAGAGGATGGTGGATAGAGAATGGAGGATGGTGGATGGTGGATAGAGGATGGATGATGGAAGATGGAGGATGGCGGATAGAGGATGGAGGATGGATGATGGAGCCATTTCAACATTTGAGTGTTTTTCATATGATTTAGCGGCAGTTCGTTTTCGGTGTATTAGTTATGCCTATTCCTATTACTAAATGGTATAAGAGGATAGTGGATGGAAGATGGAATATGGAGGATGGAAGATGGAGGATGGTGGATAGAGAATGGACGATGGATGATGGAGTTTGGGGGATGGTAGATGGAGGATGGTGGATAGAGGATGGTGGATGGAGGATGGGAGATGGTGGGTGAAGGATGGTGGATAGAGGATGGAGGATAGAAGATGGAGGATGGTGGATGGTGGGCGGATAATGGTGGATAGAGGATGGAGGATAGAGAATGGGGGATGATAGATGGAGCATGGTGGATGGTGGATAGAGGATGGTGGATAGAGGATAGAGGATGGAGGATGGAGGATGGTGGATGGTGGATGGTGGATGGTGGATGGTGGATGGTGGATAGAGGATGGATGATGGAAGATGGAGGATGGCGGATGAAAGATGGAGGACGGTGGATGGAGGATGGTGGATGGGGATGGTGGATGGTGGATGGAAAATGGTGGATGATGGATAGAGGATGTAGGATAGAGGATGGTGGATTGGAGATGGGGGATGGAGGATGGAGTAACGGGAGCAAGAAATGGGAGTAACGGGAGAAATAGTAGCAACGGGAGTAACAGGAGCATCGTGAGAAACAGGAGCAACGGATCAACGGGAGAAATGGGAGCAACGGAGAAATAGGAGCAATGGATCAACGGGAGAAACAGGAGCAATGGATCAACGGGAGAAATGGGAGCAACGGGAGTAACAGGAGCGATGGAACAACGTAAGCGAAGCGAGCGTAGCCGCGGTACGCGGCTAGTCTTTAATAAAATTTAATAGCATGAGCAGTAACTAAAAAATAAAATGAATTGATTAGATTATTTTCAGGGTTCGCTTTCAGTAGAATTCGTTTTCAATTTCAACAAAATTTAGAAGCCCAAAAATATTGTACTTCAAAATCTCTCACATGTATGAGAAATCAAGTAGGTTTTGACGTGTGTGAAGTTGGCCCCACTTGTTGAACAATTTGAAAAAAATTTTAGAGTTTTGTTTGCCCCCAAATAGTTCTATAGTTCTAGACCATTCTCGGAAATAGTTCCGTTGATTAAAGCAGTAAAATATCGTAAGAAAGTTGGGGGGCCAACTTCACAAATGTGAAATTTCAATGCGCTATAACTTCTTTCCCTTAAGCGTTAGAGAAAATGTTCATAAGGTGTCATCGAAAGAACTCTTTGGGGGGCAAACGGAACTCTAACTTAAAACACCCCAACCCTTAGGGGGAAAAAGTTTTTTTTCACTGACTCGAAAAATGTGTAATTTCAATGCGCTATAACTTCTTTCCCTTTAGTTTTAGAGAAAAAGTTCATTAGGTGTTATCGATAGAACTCTTTGGGGGGCAAACGGAACTCTAACTTAAAACACCCCAACCCTTAGGGGGAAAAAGTTTTTTTTCACTGCCTTGAAAAATTTGTAATTTCAAAGTACTATAACTTCTTTCCCTTAAGCGTTAGAGAAAATGTTCATAAGGTGTTATCGATAGAACTCTTTAGGGGGCAAACGGAACTCTAACTTAAAACACCGCAACCCTTAGGGGGAAAAAGTTTTTGTTCACTGACTCGAAAAATTTGTAATTTCAAAGCGCTATAACTTCTTTCCCTTAAGCGCTAGAGAAAATGTTCATAAGGTGTCATCGATAGAACTCTTTGGGGGGCAAACGGAACTCTAACATAAAACACCCCAACCAATAGGGGGAAAAAGTTTTTATTGGGCCATTTTTTTCCAACAAAACGAAAGCAAACATTCGTGCCGAAATCATCGCTATACCGCCCGAAATGCTCGAAAAAGTAATGGAAAACACAGCAAAAAGGGAACATTTTGCTGTGGTCGATAGAGGCAGCCACTTCAATGATTTTGTATTCAAAAAATCTGCCAATGGTCTGGGCGAAACTTTATTATTTTCCGGTCAAAGTTCGGGAGCGGTCAAAGTCGGAGTATATCATCAGTTGTTTCGAAATTATGAGGTTTCTTGGAAAGTTAGTTTTGTTCTTAAAAAAAATATTTAAAATAGAGATTTTTAGCCGATTAAACATTGGAAAAGCCCGTGTAGACTATATGAATTTCGGTATATTATGTACACTAAGAACCCATAGAAGTATAAGCGAATTTGCTGCCTTATCAGAATTAAGAGATATGACGAATTGTTAAAACGTATATAAAGCCATTACTTGCACTTGGGGTTTGAATTTCGAAAAAATTGTGAAATAGGTTTTTAGACGATTTCATAAGAAGCAACCTGATATCTCATGAGACACTAGGGATCTTGTAAAATTTGTGAAAACGTAAGCAAACCCTTCTCACCCCATTAGTTTTTGAAATTCGGAAAATTGTGAAATTAGGTCATTATCTCAAATGCCGTAATAACTAATTTTATATCTCATCAAAACTAAGGGATGGTAAAAATTGTGAAAACATATGCAAACCCTTGGGGGTTGAATATCCAAAAATTGAGAAATGGGTTTGTGGGCGATTATATAAAAAGTCTCTGGAAGTGAAAAGCGATCTAATATCTCATCAAACCTAAGAAATATGTCGAAGCTTTGAAAAGCATAAAACCCCCTTACACCCCTTAGGATTGAATATATAAAAATACTGAAATTGACTTTTTGGCGGTTACATAGGAAACCTTAGGAAGTAAAAATGAATTCGATATATCATCAGATCTATGTAGGAATCTGTGAAAACATATGCAACCTCCTTACACCCACTTGGGGGTTGAATATCCAAAAATCTTGAAAGAAGTTAATAGACAAATATGAAGACAACACGAGAAAGTAAAAACCAATTCATTTTCTTATCACTTCTAAAAGATATGACGGAATTCGTGAAAACTTGTTCAACCCTTTTATACCCTCTTAGGGGCTGAAAAAGGAAAAAATGTAAAATGAAGTTTTAGGCGATTATTACGGAAGCCCGTGAAAGTGAAAAGATATTAGATATCTGACCAGACCTGAGCGATATGGCAGTATTCGTGAACAAGTATACAACCCCTTTCCACCCCCTTAGGGGTCGAATTTCAAAAAATCCTGAAAACGCTTTCTAGGTAATTATATGAAAAATCCGTGGAATAAAAATTAATTTAATATTTGAAAAGACCTAATAGATACGACGAAAACCGTGAAAATATATGCATTCCATTTTCACTGATAATTTTTTTTGCCCCCCCCTCCGAACGCCAATGGATATTTGAAATTTTTTTTTATCTAAATTAATTTTCTAGTTCATTTACATAAACATACCGAGGTTCAACTTTGTAGCATAAGCCGTTCCATAGATAGGAAAAACACCCCCCAACCCCGTACCATACTACCCCTATAAAAAATTATATTTTTCCAAAATGCTACTAATATAGCTCTATCTAAATACTAAGTTTCAGCTTTATCTCATTATAGATTGTTGAGATATTAAAATCGGAACTTTTTGGTTTTCACCCTCCCCCACATTCACCCTCTACACCCTCATAACTGAAATTTTTTTTTCTGCTGGAGGTCTATTATACCTACTTCTGGTACAAATTTTAAGCACCTCTCTTGCACCGTTCTTAAGATATAAGACGCGACTTTTTAAAAAAATTCTTACCCCTTCCACTTTCATGCTCCACCTCCCCCTTAAAAAATTTTAATTTCAGCAAACTTCATTTGTCAACTTTTATACACAAACCAAATTTTATTTTTGTAGTGCAATTGGTTCGTGAGATATCGTAATCTAAAGTTTTCCACCCCCCATTCCCGTACGACACTGCCACCACTCAAAAATTTGATTCCGATCTATTCTCCTAGTATACCTACAGATATCCATTAAGTTTTAACTTTGTGACGTTAACCGTTTAGGAGATATAGATTTTAGAATGTGCCAATCTCGGCCTTCCTGCGTTTCGGACGCATTATTTTTCCCCCCACTCCCACACCCCTTCACCCATATTGACAATTTTTATGCAACTGGGTCCACTATCGAAGCTCTCTATATAATTTCCAAGTTTTAGCTTCCTAGCATAAGCGGTTGCTGAGATCTAAAAAAACAAATTTTCCGTCTAAAACGCTTCCCCTCCTCCACCCTCATACCCCCCCCACAGAATTTGGTCACTTCAAGGGGCCTACCCAGTCTATTCATAAAAAAACATACTGCAGTCACGATCGGCTGCAAGCCAATCGTATAATACTCTAGATGAATACTGAACTCCGATTTATATTGTAGTTGGGGATAAAGTAGAATTACGTGTGTGCATGTTGTATGTCCTTTATTAAGGACTGCCATTAGATTGCTACTCAAAACTAAAAGACAATATTCAGTGTTTAACTTCATACCTTGAACTGGGTAAATCATCGAAAAAAAATGTCCTTTTTGAAGGACTTTCACATGGGAGGTGCAGGAAGGACTCACTCGATTTCTTACATATTTATCTTTTTCCTTGGAACCATTCAAAAATTAATGTGTACAAAATTTCAAATTCGTAGCTTGAAGCGTTCAAAAGTTATCGAAAAATATTGTTTAACACGTGTCTTAAGGATATTTTGTATAGCAGCTACCAGAAGGAGTATAGGGATTTTGCTGACTAGTAAACTCGAACTTCGTTTTCACTCAAAACTAATTTGTACAAAATTCCGAGTTCATAGCTAAAAGATTACTTGAGTTATAGTGAGTTCCGTAAATTAAGTGAAGACTTTTTGACAGGATATTTGTATGGCAGATACACGAAGGACTAATAGGATTTTCTTGATAATCATACATTTAGCTCCAACTATTGGAAAAATAACACATACAAAATTTCAAAGACGTAGCTTAAACGCTTCTGAAGTTATCGGCAATATTCTTGAACACGTGTTTTAAGGACATTTTGTATGGCAGCTACCAGAAGGAGTAAAAGGATTTCGCTGATTAGTAAACTCAAACTTTCATTTCACTCAAAACTAACTTGTACAAAATTCCGAATTCGTAGCTAAAAGATTACTTGAGTTATAGTGAGTTTCGTAAATTATGTGAATACATTTTGACAGGATATTTGTATGGCAGCTACACGAAGGACTAACAGGATTTTCTTCATAATCATATATTTATCTCCAACTATTGGAAAAATAACACATACAAAATTTCAAAGTCGAAGCTTAAACCCTTCTTAAGTTATCGACCAATATTCTTAAACACCTGTTTTAAGGACATTTTGTATGGCAGCTACCCGAAGGAGTAGGACGATTTTGGCCGTTAACGAACTTAGCCTTACAAATCCAACCAAACGTCCAGATTCAAAATTTCAAGATCCTAGGTAAAGGCGTTCTTGAGTTATCGTGTTCACGGACAGACGGACGGACGGACGGACGGACGGACGGACTAACGGACGGACGGACGTCAAGCGGATTTGAGGATTTTGGCCACAAATAAACGAAAAATAATATATATTTTTTTTCGTCCGAGGCTTGGTTCTATGCGTTACAAACTTTTCGGCTGGATTAAACTTATAATACTCTATATGATTTCATCTAGAGTATAAAAATGCAATTTAATATCTAAAACCGTTTGGGAGCTACGAGCCTTCAAACGATTTTGCGTACGGCGGACAGACGGACTGACGTTTTTTTTTCTTTTTTCGTGTCTACTAGTCATGAAACGTAAAAAAAATTTTCAGGGTAGACAATTTTTATACTCTAGATGAAATCATATAGAGTATTATAAGTTTAATCCAGCCCAAAAGTTTGTAACGCATAGAACCAAGCCTCGGACGAAAAAAAGTTATATATTATTTTTTGTTTATTTGTTGCCAAAAATTTCAAATCCACTTGACGTCCGTCCGTCCGTCCGTCCGTCCGTCCGTCCGTCCGTCCGTCCGTCCGTCCGTCCGTCCGTCCGTCCGTCCGTCCGACTGTCCGTGAACACGATAACTCAAGAACGCCTTCACCTAAAATCCTGAAATTTTGAATCCGGATGTTTGGTTGAATTTGTAAGGCTAAGTTCGTTAACGGGCAAAGTCGTCCTACTCCTTCGGGTAGCTGCCATACAAAATGTCCTTAAAACACGTGTTCTAGAATATTGGTCGATAACTTCAGAAGGGTTTAAGCTACGACATTGAAATTTCGTATGTGTTATTTTTCCAACAGTTGGAGCTAGTTATATTATTATGAAGAAAATCCTGTTAGTCATTCGTGTAGCTGCCATACAAATATCCTGTCAAAATGTATTCACTTAATTTACGAAACTCACTATAGCTCAAGTAATCTTTTAGCTATGAATTGGAAACTTTGTATCTTTGTAAATCCTTTCACTCCTTCTGGTAGCTGCCATACAAAATGTCCTTAAGACACGTATTCAACAATATTTTTCGATAACTTTTGAACGCTTCAAGCTACGAGTTTGAAATTTTGTACACATTCATTTTTAAATGGTTCCAAGGAAAAGGACAGGAAGGAAGTCCTTCCTGCACCTCCCATGTGAAAGTCCTTCAAAAAGAAAATTTTTTTTCGATGAATTACCCAGTTCAAGATATGAAATTAAACACTGACTATTGTCTTTTAGTTTTGAGTAGCAATCTAATGGCAGTCCTTAATAAAGAACATACAACATGCACACACGTAATTCTACTTTATCCCCCACTACAATATAAATCGGAGTTCAGTATTCATCTAGAGTATTATACGATTGGCTTGCAGCCGATCGTGACTGCAGTATGTTTATACTCTAGATGAAATCATATAGAGTATTATAAGTTTAATCCAGCCCAAAAGTTTGTAACGCATAGAACCAAGCCTTGGACGAAAAAAAGTTGTACATTATTTTTTGTTTATTTGTTGCCAAAAACCTCAAATCCGCTTGACGTCCGTCCGTCCGTCCGTCCGTCCGTCTGTCCGTTAGCACGATAAATCAAGAACGCCTTTACCTAGGATCTTGAAATTTTGAATCTGGATGTTTGGTTGAATTTGTAAGGCTAAGTTCGTTAACGGGCAAAATCGTCCTACTCCTTCGGGTAGCTGCCATACAAAATTTCCTCAAAACACGTGTTCAAGAATATTGACCAATAACTTCGGAACGCCTAAAGCTACGACTTTGAAATTTTGTATGTGTTATTTTTCCAATAGTTGGAGCTAAATATATGATTATAAAGAAAATCCTGTAAGTCCTTCGTGTAGCTGCCATACAAATATCCTGTCAAAATGTATTCACTTAATTTACGAAACTTACTATAACTCAATTAATCTTTTAGCTACGAATTCGGAATTTTGTACAAATTAGTTTTGAGTGAAAACGAAGTTCGAGTTTACTAGTCAGCGAAATCCTTTTACTTCTTCTGGTAGCTGCCATACAAAATGTCCTTAAAACACGTCTTCAATATTATTTTTCGATAACTTCAGAAGGGTTTAAGCTACGATATTGAAATTTTGTACGCATTATTTTTCCAATAGTTGCAGCTAAATATACGATTATGAAGAAAATCCTATTAGTCCTTCGTGTAGCTGTCATACAAATATCCTGTCAAAATGTATTCACTTAATTTACGAAACTCACTATAACTCAAGTAATCTTTTAGCTACGAGTTCAGAATTTTGTACAAATTAGTTTTGAGTGAAAATAAAGTTCGAGTTTACTAATCAGCGAAATCATTTTACTCCTTCTGGTAGCTGCCATACAAAATGTCCTTAAAACACGTGTTTAAGAATATTGGCCGATAACTTCAGAAGGGTTTAAGCTACGTCTTTGAAATTTCGTATGTGTTATTTTTCTAATAGTTAGAGCTAAATATATCATTATGAAGAAAATCCTGTTAGTCCTTCGTGTATCTGCCATACAAATATCCTGTCAAAACGTCTTCATTTAATTTACCGAACTTACTATAACTCAAGTAATCTTTTAGCTATGAATTGGAAATTTTGTACAAATTAGTTTTGAATAAAAACGAAGTTCGAGTTTACTAATCAGCGAAATCCGTTTACTCCTGGTAGCTGCCATACAAAATGTCCTTAAGACACGTGTTCAACAATATTTTTCGATAACTTTTGAACGCTTCAAGCTACGAATTTGAAATTTTGTACACGTTCATTTTTAAATAGTTCCGAGGAAAAGGATAAATATGTAAGAAATCGAGTGAGTTCTTCCTGCACCTCCCATGTGAAAGTCCTTCAAAAAGGACATTTTTTTTTCTATGACTTACCCAGTTCAAGATATGAAATTAAACACAGAATATTGTCTTTTAGTTTTGAGTAGCAATTTAATGGGATTCCTTAATAAAGGACATACAACATGCACACACGTAATTCTACTTTATCCCCAACTACAATATAAATCGGAGTTCAGTATTCATCTAGAGTATTATACGATTGGCTTGCAGCCGATCATGACTGCAGTAGGTTTTTTTTTAAAAATCGATCACAATACTGTATTATTAGAAAAAAATCTGCCAACAGTCTGGGCGCAACTTTATTATTTTATGGGTAGAAGTCCGAAACGTATTTAATGATGAGATACGGTGTTGGGTACTATGCGACTGACAACCTAAAAAATAACGTTCCAAATAGCCTCCTGGTTATTTCCCAATCATAAAATTTACTTTCAGTAGACTCCTGTTGTGATCCCATTTACAGAAACTAAATTTTATCTTTCTTGTGTAATTGGTTCGGAAGATATTGTAATCCAAAGTTTTTCACCCCCCAACCCCACACCCCACCAACCCCCTTAAAAATGTTAGCCCGTGTTTAATCTTCAAGTATCCATCTTCTGACATCAATCGTTCAGGAGATATGGATTTTAGAATGTTTTAATCCCGGCTTTCAAGCGTTTTGAACTCGTTGTTTTCCCCCCCACTTCTACACCCCTCAACCCTTATCGATAATTTTTTTGCAAATGAGTCCACTATCATAGTACTACATAAATTCTCAGCTTCCCTGTGTGTGGCTCCTGAGATCTGGAAACCAAATTTTTTCGTCTAAAACGCTCCCCCTCATCCCCCCTTACACCCCCCCCCCCAAAAGATACCAGTTGTAGGACTTTACGGGTTTGGGAGCTACGCGCCTTCAAACGACACCGGCGGACGGTATACGGCGGACAGACGGACATTTTTTTTTTTGCTTTTTTGGTGTTTACTAGTCCTAAAACGTGTAAATATAAAATTTCAGGGTAGCAAATTTTTCTGAAATTTCAGGTCGATCAGAAAACTTTATTATTAAAAAATAATAAAGTAATAAAGTAAAATCAGTTTTTTTTTCAAAGTTATTCAATGCTTACATACCGATATACAAGATGGCGCACCCTGTACGTTAACCGCTAAATGTACGATCGCTAAATTTCGCGGAATTTTTTGATTACTTCATGGAATTTAGCAATCGAAATTTTAGTTCTGAATGAAAATTACGTGTTTATGGTTATAGAATTCATAGAATTTGATAATTGTGTGATTGTGCTAGCCCAACGAAGTTTCATGCTACGCGCCTGTTATATAAATGAATCTTTAGAACTTGTGAGGAGCTACCCAGAACTCTGAAAATATCGATCGGTTTTCTGAGAAAAAAAGGTCACGTGAGGTACTTAGAAAATTTTCGAATCAGTGAGAACAATTTATTTATTTATATGATTGCTGTTGAAACAGAAATGGAACAACACAATATCTCACGGCCAAACCGGATTCACGTAAGAGTTGGGGTGTTTTAAGTTAGAGTTCCGTTTGCCCCCCAAAGAGTTCTATCGATAACACCTTATGAACTTTTTCTCAAAAACTAAAGGGAAAGAAGTTATAGCGCATTGAAATTACAAATTTTTCGAGTCAGTGAAAAAAAACTTTTTCCCCCTAAGGGTTGGGGTGTTTTAAGTTAGAGTTCCGTTTGCCCCCCAAAGAGTTCTATCGATGACACCTTATGAACTTTTTCTCTAAAACTAAAGGAAAAGAAGTTATAGCGCTTTAAAATTACAAATTTTTCGAGTCAGTGAAAAAAAACTTTTTCCCCCTAAGGGTTGGGGTGTTTTAAGTTAGAGTTCCGTTTGCCCCAAAGAGTTCTATCGATGACACCTTATGAACATTTTCTCTAACGCTTAAGGGAAAGAAGTTATAGCGCTTTGAAATTACACATTTTTCGAGTCAGTGAAAAAAAAACTTTTTCCCCCTAAGGGTTGGGGTGTTTTAAGTTAGAGTTCCGTTTGCCCCCCAAAGAGTTCTATCGATAACACCTTATGAACTTTTTCTCTAAAACTAAAGGGAAAGAAGTTATAGCGCATTGAAATTTCACAATTGTGAAGTTGGCCCCCCCCCCCCAACTTTCTTACGATATTTTACTGCTTTAATCAACGGAACTATTTCTGAGAATGCTCAAGAACTATAGAACTATTTGGGGGGCAAACAGAACTCTCAAATTTTTTTCAAATTGTTCAACAAGAGGGGCCAACTTCACACACGTTAGGTTTTGATAGTTTCATCAAAATCTCGAGATTTCATTAAATCCTGTTTACCTTTCGATGTAAATCAGCTGTTTTTTGACGCCCTACTCTCCTTGTTCAAACATTTAAAAAGCAACACTTGAATATTCACCAACAGTATCTTATAGCTGATTTTCATCGCAAGATTTTGGCATGTAGATTTTGAAATCTCGAAAAGCGTTTACAACACTCTGAAACATTTGTTTGACCAGGAGCATGATGTTAAAATTTTTAATTTATTTTGTAAGATTTCAATTTTTGAAGCTTGGATTACTATCAAGCAATTTTAAATATTTTAATATTCTGTACAGGTAATTGTGATGAGCAAAAGATAATTTCAGGACTGTTCACTAGGGTGGCCATTATTTGTATGCCCAAAGATTTCTTTCACGGTACCCCCTCTAATGGTTCTAATTAGTGCAAAAAATATATGTTTTAAATTTCATCCCGATCAGATAAAAAAAACACGTACCTCAAGGTCGTTAAAAAAATTAAAATTTCACGAGATTCCGAAAAAAAAAATTTCCTACTCTACTATTCAGGATGATTTGATTACGTCTTGAAATACCTTTTTACCTCATTCAATTCATGCAAATATGGGAATTTAATTGAATCTTATGGATATCTCGAGATTTCGTTAAATTGAGTGTTGTATCTTTGGCTGTTAATCAGTTATTAATGCATGTGGTAGTAATATTATAGTTACTGAAAATACTCTTAAATTTGAATTAAAACACAAGATTTCAAACTGGATTTGCAAAAATCTAGTGATTTCGACAAAACTATTAATATCTACTGTATTACCCATACATATGAATAAATTTGAAATCTATTACGGTGACTAAGTTTTGTAAAAATAAAGGTGTGACCTGTGCCAAATCAATGCTGCCGTTCTAATGGATCGTATTGTATTTAAAACTTTCAGCATTTATTTGTACTCTATCCAAATCTTAAATACCTTAAAGTTAATATTAGGCACTTACATACCTCCTTATCGGATGTAATCAAATTGATTATAAATATTTATATTCGAAATTTTATTACTTCTCTATTGAAATATTTAAAACTAATAGTCTTGTTCTCGATTAGGAGATAGAAGAAGGATTAAAGAAAGACATTAGGGGAAATCAGATTTACTTACATAGTGGACACAATATACTTTATTAAGCGTATCTAATAGTCTCATATAATTTTTCTTCAAAGAAGATGAGATAACACAAATTTTCGGGGGGGGGGGGGGGGGAGGGGGGCCATGGTCTCTATGGCTCCCCCTCTATGACCGCCACTGCATTAACACATTAATTTAGAATCGGTTCATTATTTGTGGACTTTCTACAAATGAACCACTTTCTTTCAAGTCATGGACACTCATAGAAATATTGATGACTGTCTGTCATAGAGTTCCTTTATTTTTTGCACAATTTATTAATTATAATTTTTGCTGGATTGGTAGGTTACAGACACGTGTTGCAAAAATTTCAGTCCCTCTAAAATTATTGTTACATGTGTACTGCGGCAATCCAAACAATTCACTTATTATTGATTTTAAAATTTCGAGAGAAAAACAACAACCTTGCAATATTATAGAGAGCTCTAACATGCGAGAAATATGTGCTAGACACTTCTCGCAAGTAATAGGTACTTCTTCTGCGTTCCAAAACCGAATATGTTGGAAACTTCTCGACTCAACGCGTGCAGTATATAAACGCAGTACAGCCGGGGAATATGTTTTTCTACTGCGAGAGTGAAACGACGATCTATGAGAAAGTGCATTTTTAAAGTGATTTTCATAAATAACTGCGATCAAGTAGTAAATTAAATCGAATTGTGTTTTACTTGAACCAGACGAAATTATTTTTCAAGTACAGCTTTACCTTTAATGTGCACCTAATATGTTTTCAAATAATATTTTTAAATTGGTGATTAATACGAATCTATGTATTCACATAATATTTATTATACATAACAGTGTTTCTTAAGAATTCTGGAGCACAGTTCGTCATTGAAGTCGCAACTGTGTTCAACACGTTTAAGTATGTACAGTCAGTCACAAAAGTCTACATACACCTGGAAAATCATCAATATTTCCAAAACTACGAATATTAATAATTTAAAATATGCATTATTCCAAAGGTTTTGGCACGTTAATAAATATTACGTTCGAAATACGAAATCTAGTGATAAAATTAAAGCAAGAGGATAAATCGCTGCGCGAAATAGCAAAAATAGTAAAAAAAAGCCGGGCTACTGTACAAACAATAGTAAAAAACTTTAATTTAACTGGCAGTTTGAAAAGTAAAGCTCAATCTGGTCGTTCCAATATCTTGAATGACCGTGGCCCACGAACAGTGGTACGAAAAGTTCAGGAAAATCCGAAAACAAGTGAACCAAATATAAGCAAATGCATTGAAAATGAATTGGGAAAAGCAGTGCATCCAGAAACTATTCGTAGGACTTTGAGATCCGCAGGATTTCACGGACGCGTGCCAAGAAAGAAACCATTTATTTCTGAGGCAAACCGAATAAAACGATTGGAGTTCGCGAAAAAATACCAAGATAAGGACCACAGCTTTTGGAAAACAGTGTTTTTTACGGACGAAAGTCGCTTCAACTTATTTGGGTATGATGGCCGTGGAAAAGTTTGGCAAAAAGTAAATGCAGAGATGCAGAAAGAAAATGTTATCCCAACAGTTAAACATGGAGGAGGCAACGTAATGGTTTGGGGTGAGATGGCAGCAGCTGGTGTAGAAAATATTAATTTCATTGAAGGCATAATGGACCGTCACCAATACCTCAACATACTGCGAGCTTACCTAAGACCATCTGTTGAGCGCTTAGGGCTCGGACCGACCTGGTTATTTCAACAAGATAACGACCCAAAGCACATTTTATGGGTAGGAGTCCGAAACGTGTTCAATGCTGAGATGCGGTGTAGGTTACTATGAGACTGACAACCTATGGAATAACCGGAGGCTATTTGAAACTTTCCACCAGAAGGTTTAATAGTGAAAACTACTTAAATTGGTTTTCCCAGACTATGTTTTAAGCTTATAGAAGTGAAAGTGAACTCCAAATCTCAATATGCCTAAGAAATATATCAGAATTCGTGAATATGTACACAACCACTTTACACCCCCTTAGGTGTTAGATATCGAAACATTTTTTGGAACGTTTCTAGGCGCATATATAAATAGCACGCAGAAGTAAAATTGCGTTGATAGCTCGACATGTCTAAAAGTTTTATCAAAATCCGTGAAAATGTGGATTCACGGACATTTTTTTTACTCAACCTCTGAACGCCAATAAAAATCTGAATTTTTTTTTGCTTAAATAACTCTAATAGCACATCTACATATACGTACTAAGTTTCAACTTCAACGGCTTATGCTGGGTATCTGAGATATAAAAAACCACCCCTCACCCCCGTGCCGCGCTACCCCTATTAAAAATTTTATTTTTCTAGGATGTCTTTATAGTGGCTCTATATAATCCTAAATTTTTAGCTTTCCATTCATTACGGTTTTCGAGAAATGAAAATCAGAATTTTTTCCTTTCTACCCTCTTTCACCATCACCCCCAAAATTTTCCCTACTAGAGCTCTACCGACCCCAACTCCTGTAAAATTTTCAAGTTCGTATCTGGTTCGGTTTTTGAGATATACAAATAATATTTTTTATAAATCGCTCTCCCCCCACTTTCGTGCTTCAGCTTCCCCCTCAAAAAATTTACTTTCAGTAGACTCCTCTCGTGATCCCATATACAGAAACCAAATTTTATTTTCCTGGTGTAAATGGTTTGGAAGATATTGTAATCCAAAGTTGTTCACCCCCATCCCCACACACCACCACCCTCCTTAAAAATGTTAGCCCTTGTCTAATCTTGAAGTATCCCTAAGGATAAGCTCAAAGTTTAAATTTTCTGACATCAATTGTTCAGGAGATATCGATTTTAGAATGTTTCAATCCCGGCTTTCAAGCGTTTCGCACTCATTGTTTTCCTCTCCACTTCCACATCACTCAGCCCCTTTCGATCATACTTTTGCAAATGAGTCCACTATCATAGTACTACATAAGTTCCAAGTTTCAGCCTCCTAGCATAAGTGGTTCCTGAGATCTAGAAAGCAAAATTTTTCGTCTAAAACGCTTCCCCCACCTCCCCCCTCACACCCCAACCACTCAAAAGGTGGGCACTTAAAGGGGTCTGCTCAGTCTACCAACAAAAAAAAATTCAACTTAATAGCTCAAAGAGTTTGAGAGCTTTCAAACGTTTAGCGTACGGCGGACGGCGCACAGACGGACTGAAAATTTTTATTGCTTTTTGGGTGTCTATTAGTCCCTCCAAAAGATACCAGTCGTAGGGGTTCACCCAATCTACCCACCATAAAAATTTCATCTTAATATCTCAACGGGAGCTACGCGCCTTCAAACGATTTTGCGGACGGCGTACGGCGTCTACAGTGGACAGACGGACATATTTTTTTGCTTTTATTTGGTTTACTAGTCCTAAAACGTGAAAATACAAAATTTCAGGGTAGTAAATTTTTTTTAAATTTCAAGTCGATGACAATGCTTTATTATTAAAAAATAATAAAGTAAAATGTATTCCAAATGGGTACAATATCATTAAAAATATAAATACAAAAATTTTTCATCTAAAACGCTTTCTACCTACCCCTCCTCACACTCCCACCCAATAAAAAGTCACCACTTGAAGGGATCCACTCAATCTATCCAACAAATAAATTTTAAACAGCTGTTTACGGCGAAAATAACCCGAGGTGAATAATACGGCACTCAGAGTAGTAAATTTAGTGCCTACTCTGTCATACTATTGTCATAGTGTCTTTACGCACTCTTGTCATTTTTATACTCTAGATGAAATCATATAGAGTATTACAAGTTTAATCCAGCCCAAAAGTTTGTAACGCATAGAACCAAGCCTCGGACGAAAAAAAGGTATATATTATTTTTTGTTTATTTGTGGCCAAAAACATCAAATCCACTTGACGTCCGTCCGTCCGTCCGTCCGTCCGTCCGTCCGTCCGTCCGTCCGTCCGTCCGTCCGTCCGTCCGTCCGTCCGTCCGTCCGTCTGTCCGTTAGCACGATAACTCAAGAACGCCTTCACCTAGGATCATGAAATTTTGAATCTGGATGTTTGGATGAATTTGTAAGGCTAAGTTCGTTAACGGGCAAAATCGTCCTACTCCTTCGGGTGGCTGCCATACAAAATGTCCTTAAAACACGTGTTCAAGAATATTGGTCGATAACTTCAGAAGCGTTTAAGCTACGACATTGAAATTTTGTATGTGTTATTTTTTCAATAGTTGGAGTTAAATATATGATTATGAAGAAAATCCTGTTAGTCCTTCGTGTAGCTGCCATACAAATATCCTGTCAAAATGTATTCACTTAATTTACGAAAGTCACTATAACTCAAGTAATCTTTTAGCTACGAATTCGGAATTTTGTACAAATTGGTTTTGAGTGAAAAGAAAGTTTAGCTTTACTAGTCAGCAAAATCCTATTACTCCTTCGGGTAGCTGCCATACAAAATGTCCTTAAAAGACGTGTTTAAGAATATTGTCCGATAACTTCAGAAGGATTTTAGCTACGTCTTTGAAACTTTGTATGTGTTATTTTTTCTATAGTTGGAGCTAAATGTATGATTATGAAAAAAATTCTATTAGTCCTTCGTGTAGCTGCCATACAAATATCCTGTCAAAACGTCTTCACTTAATTTACGGAACTTACTATAACTCAAGTAATCTTTTAGCTATGAATTGGAAATTTTGTACAAATTAGTTTTGAGTAAAAACGAAGTTTGAGTTTACTAATCAGCGAAATCTGTTTACTCCTTCTGGTAGCTGCCATACAAAATGTCCTTAAGACACGTGTTCAACAATATTTTTCGATAACTTTTGAACGCTTCAAGCTACGAATTTGAAATTTTGTACACGTTTATTTTTAAATGGTTCCAAGGAAAAGGATAAATATGTAAGAAATCGAGTGAGTCCGTCCTGCACCTCCCATGTGAAAGTTCTTCAAAAAATACATTTTTGTTCGATGACTTACCCAGTTTAAGTTATGAAATTAAACACTGAATATTGTCTTTTAGGTTTGAATAGCAATCTAATGACAGTCCTTAATAAAGGACATACAACATGCACACACGTAATTCTACTTTATCCCCAACTACAATATAAATCGGAGTTCAGTATTCATCTAGAGTATTATACGATTGGCTTGCAGCCGATCGTGACTGCAGTATGTTTACTACTACTACCACGCTGAAACACATCACTATTAATGCGAAAATTCAAACATAAGTGAGGAAATCAATCATTAAAATTGTGTAAATTTACTGCTGGTGTGGAAAGGTAAAATGTTACAATGCGTGAAACTACAAACGGTGTGAAAAAATTAATATGTTCTACATATGTACTACAAAAATGTGACTTGTTTATGTTTGCTTATTATCATTATTAATTTGATTAATTTATTGATAATATAAATGAATAAACTTCAAGCGAATGATCGGCATTTGAAATCCCAGACGTATTTTGAAGGGCAAATGACACAGCAATCGATAAGTGGAAAAAATTCAATGAGATCAATCAACACATGATAATTGGAAAAAAACCAGGATATAGGTCAAAAAGGGTAGAAAGTATAAAACACTATGGGCCGTATTATTCACCTCGGGTTATTTTCGCCTTAACCAGCTGTTAACTTATCCGGGACATTAAATTTAATCACTGGTTAATTTCTCTGGGTATAAAATTGTATTATTCACCTCAGGTTAGCGATTTAGTAGGTCGGGTTATCTTAACGGCTGGTTTTCCATTTTTCCATTATTTTTCCAGTCAAACGTCAAGAATTTTATTAATTATTTACAGAATGTGACATTTTTCTTTTTTGTGAATATTTAAATTTGTATTTTCAGGAAAAATGTGAATTATTGGCTGCAATTTTTTCATGGTTGCGGATCTGGGAGCAGTACAAACGTCGTGTGTGATGCACGGTTTACACGTTCAACGAGAACCATCCTATTTGATTCTGATACTTTTCTGAGTGTGTGCATTCGGGTGATTGGATTTTACAGTGCGGACAGTCGATTGAAGGCTTGCATCTCCCAAACCCTTGGAGCTATTGAATTAAAGTTTATTGGTAGGGTAGATTGAGTGGACCCCTTCAAGTGATAAGTTTCTAGTGGATGGGTGAGGAAGGATGTGGGTGGCGTTTTAGACGCAAATCTTTGGTTCTTGTATTTCAGGAGCCACTTATGCTAGGAAGCTGAAATTCGTAACTTACATAGATTTATGATAGTGTACCCACTTGCTGGCTTCATTTTTATATGAGTGAAAGGGTTCGGGAGTTCGGAGAAAAACAATGTGTCCGAAACGCTTGAAAGCTTATGTCGAAACATTCTAAAATCCATATCACCTGAACGGTTAATGTCACAAAGTTGAAACTTGATACTTGCTAAGCTAGGAACTAGGCGAATAGATCGAAAATAATTTTTTGAGAATGGTCAGTGGCGTGGGTGGGTGGTAAAAAACTTTGCATTGAGAAGTCTCACAAACTAATTAAACCAGAAAAAGGAAATGTGGCTTATGTTTAAAGATGAACAATAGGAGTTGGCTGAAAGTATTTTTCAGGGAGGCGATGGATAAAAAATTTAAAAAATCACACCTCATATCTTAAGAACTGTATGAGATAGGATCATACAAATAATACGAGACCTAGACCATTTACACTCCTCGCTGAAAACTGGAGGGAGATGATGGAAGGAGTGAGGGTGGAGAACGATAAAATGGAAAAAATTCATTTGGCTTTACAATCCGGTATCGACAGAAAAAGTCTTTGTCGTCGCATATGTCGATGTCGATTCGTTGTGCCATTTTGTGTTGGTGACGCTCGAGTCATGTTCTTCATCAGAATCACTCCAATTATCCAACAAATGAAATCTTGCTATAACTTCAATCGTGAATAATACAAGATTTGTCAAATCGCCGGTTAAATCCCTGGATATCGTAGTAAACTGGAACTTTTTCACCGGTTAAATTTTTCCCTGGGTAACTTTAATCACTGATTACAAAACCAGCGAATCACCGGTTAAAAACGATAACTGGAGGTGAATAATACCAAATCTTTGGAAAAACTGGAATTAACCAGAGGTTATAAATAACCCGAAGTGAATAATACGGCCCTATATGTACATGTATATTATGTTAATTTAATTTATTTGTTTTAAAGCCACAAACTTCACACATTATAAACATTATTATACTCTAGATGAAATCATATAGAGTATTATAAGTTTAATCCAGCCCAAAAGTTTGTAACGCATAGAACCAAGCCTCGGACGAAAAAAAGTTATATATTATTTTTTGTTTATTTGTGCCCAAAAACCTCAAATCCGCTTGACGTCCGTCCGTCCGTCCGTCCGTCCGTCTGTCCGTGAACACGATAACTCAAGAACGCCTTCACCTAGGATCTTGAAATTTTAAATCTGGATGTTTGGTTGAATTTGTAAGGCTAAGTTCGTTAACAGGCAAAATCGTTCTACTCCTTCGGGTAGCTGCCATACAAAATGTCCTTAAAACACGTGTTCAAGAATATTGGTCGATAACTTCAGAAGGCTTTAAGCTACGACATTGAAATTTTGTATGTGTTATTTTTCCAATAGTTGGAGCTAAATACATGATTATGAAGAAAATCCTATTAGTCCTTCGTGTAGCTGCCATACAAATATCCTGTCAAAATGTATTCACTTAATTTACGAAACTCACTATAACTCAAGTAATCTTTTAGCTACAAATTCGGAATTTTGTACAAATTAGTTTTGAGTGAAAAGGAAGTTCGAGTTTACTAGCCAGCGAATTCCCTTTACTCCTTCTGGTAGCTGCCATACAAAATTTCCTTAAAAGACGTGTTTATGAATATTGACCGATAACTTCAGAAGGGTTTAAGCTACGTCTTTGAAATTTTGTATGTGTTATTTTTAAAATAGTTGGAACTAAAGGTATGATTATGAAGAAAATCCTATTAGTCCTTCGTGTAGCTGCCATACAAATATCCTGTCAAAACGTCTTCACTTAATTTACGGAACTTACTATAACTCAAGTAATCTTTTAGCTATGAATTGGAAATTTTGTACAAATTAGTTTTGAGTAAAAACAAAGTTCGAGTTTGCTAATCAGCGAAATCCTTTTACTCCTTCTAGTAGCTGCCATACAAAATGTCCTTAAGACACGTGTTCAACAATATTTTTCGATAACTTTTGAACGCTTCAAGTTACGAATTTAAAATTTTGTACACGTTCATTTTTAAAAGGTTCCAAGGAAAAGGATAAATATGTAAGAAATCGAGTGAGTCCTTCCTGCACCTCCCATGTGCAAGTCCTTCAAAAAGGACTTTTTTTTCGATGACTTAACCAGTTCAAGATAAGAAATTAAACACTGAATATTGTCTTTTAGTTTTGAGTAGCAATCTAATAGCAGTCCTTAAGAAAGGACATACAACATGCACACACGCAATTCTACTTTATCCCCAACTGCAATATAAATCGGAGTTCAGTATTCATCTAGAGTATTATACGATTGGCTTGTTTTTTGTTAAATTTTAAATCCCGCCTTACACAAAACTACGAAACAATTGAATTAAACAAAGAATCGGTCAAATCAATTCATATAACAAAAAGCAAATTACTACGCAATAAGTATGAAAATTACATGCAAAATGCGTAATTTTATGCACAATGACAAATTACTACGCATAGAGTATCAAAACCACATGCAAAATACGTAATTTTATACACAATGAACAATTTTAGACATTAAATGTGGAAAATTTCATACGGTGTTGCAATATTACTTCCCAGTCAGTAAATTTAAGAATTAAATGTGTAAAAATACAAAGTTTTAAGAATTACTCTCGATTTTGTTAAATTTAATGAAAATTTGTACATTTAATACATCAATGCGGAACATTTTACTGCTTTCAGGACAGTTATTTTCACAAAGTTTTTTACTGTATAGTCGGACCCGCGATTCAATGAAAAACCTCTGCCACTGAACTGAAAAAACATGTATATTGGACTACTCAAATACAAACGCTTCTTTCAATTTATGCTGGACCATACCAGAGGTAAGTGCAATTACATAATTTTTCATAGAGTGCGTGTATGCACTTTAGTTAACTATAGTATCAACAATTGCCCCTTAGCTCGGGTGCAAATTGTAAAAGACTTGGGACTTGTGCTCGATGCATCATTCACAGTTCTATCACATATCAGACAAATTTGCAACTCAGCTCGTAGAATGCTTGGGTTTGTTATAAGAAATACCCAAGATTTCCGTAACATTCACTGTTTAAAAGCTATGTAGCACCGAGCTAACCTGGCAATACCATATATATCGAAACAGCTGAGTCAGTCGCACTCGTGACTTCAATACGAGAACGTCGTGTATTTCAAATCGTATTCATTACTAGTTAATAAAGTATATTTATTTTACATTGCGTCAGGAGTTTTAATTCTATGGAATTCCTGGACCTCACTGAGAGAACCCACCACATTTGGTGACCCTCTAACGCAGTTCTGTGAAAAACTAGCAGGAAAATAATATACTAAAGTGCGGAACAGTTTGACTCCACGCGGTTCGAAACATCAACTCGCAAACGGTTAACATACTCCGTAGTGCGAACTGTAAAACCACCTCTCAAGGACAAGTACAATAGTCATCAGAAATACAATACGACTGCGATTCACACATATACAACACATAAATACCCAGCGTGGACGCAATACAAACAATGTTAGACGAGGCGAAAATAAAGCGGAAGCAAACACCGGTGCCATTCCTAAGGAAAAGGTCGAACAAAATTCTCCGTCACTAGTACCGGCAATACACAGTGTCACCATGTCGAAGTTTTGGACAAAAAACCTGTCATCGTGGTTCGCAAAGCTGGAGGCACAATTCAAGAACTACAAAATTGTTGCAGATACTAATAAGTTCCACCAGCTAATAGCTGTTCTAGACATAGAAGTCATCGATGACGTGATAAGTATTATCGACGATCCACCACCGTCAAATAAGTACGATTACTTAAAAAATGCATTAATAAAAAGGTATGCACCACAACCTTTAGAGCGGGTAAACAAACTTTTACGACCCGAACAGCTCGGAGACCAAAGGCCTTCAGATTTGCTTTCCAAAATGCGTCAAATAAGCGAAAACGCGGTAAACGAGGAGACAATGAAAACGCTGTGGATCAACCAACTCCCAATGGAATTGCGTTATACAGTGGCAGCGTCATAGGTGGAAAACTTGGATGAATGGACGAATGGAGAAGGAAGACAAATCGCATCCGTATCCAGCTCAAGTTACGCAGCACAGCAGGCAGCAGGCCAGTCGACAACATCCCTGGAAGCCAAGGTCGATCTACTAACACAGCAAATGTAAGAAATCATGTCTTTGTCGCTAGAAAACAGTCGGAAAAGTATATTCAAAACCTCGACGTCTAGCACCCGATAAACTGAAAGCCGCCCAAGTCGAATTCAAATATCTGTGTGAGCAGGGCATTTGGCGCCCCTCAAAAAGTAGCTGGTCAAAATCATAATGGGAGTTTTGCGCTTTTAACGCTTATTTAAATGTCCACTATTTTAGCATTTTCACAGTTGGCGCCGCGCGATTCAGCAGTAATGATTAGTAAATTCAATTTGTAGCAGGTATTTGCACCCAACAGGCAGAAAATGCTCATCGAAAAGTCGTGGGAACTCAATACATTTGTAAGATAGAGACAGAATGTACAAAATTATTGAATAAGTCTTTGCTTATATGACCTTTGTACAGTGCCGTTTCGTCGTATAGTATACGAAACTTTGCCTCCAGGGAAGCTGACAGTTTATCCGAGGTATTTACCAACAGGATTGTTAACCCTGCTAAATTAGCTTTTGGGATGATCCACATCGTTTTTTTTAATTGTGATCTGATCCAGTTGAAAAAAACACACCTACTGTTATTTTCAAATTACATTTTAGTTTAATGTTAAAGTATAAACATTATTTGTTGATTTAAATTAAGTGTGCAGGGATTCTATCAACAATGGCTAATCTATTCGCATCAGTAACGCTCATTAATTCTTCGCGTCTGAAGATGTTGTTCGTCAGGAGTTCGTGGATTCGCATGGCTGCTCTTGATTGCGTTGCGACGGTGTTAAATTTGCTCGGGGCACTCTTTCTTGAGGGGCCCCTCTTTCTTGTCGGGCATGTCTAGCATTTATTACCAATGTTTCCTCCTCTGGACCGTCTCGGCATTTTTCTATAAACAAATTGAATCAACATATAATAAAATAAAGTAAAATACAAATTAAAAACATTTACACGTTAGATGCTTCGTTGAACTCTTGAAATTATAACTACACATTTACTTACAATTACTTTGATGTTAATTCAACTTTGATAAATTATTTTTATTTTATTCCACAAAATCAGTATGTGTTTATGCGCTCGTCGCACAAACGAAATCGACCAACAAATGAAAAAAGTGAGAATACAGCGCCACCTATCGGAAGTCAACATAATTATAAACATTTCAATAATCGTAGCCAACGTACGTTGGATATACTTAAGAGTGATCATCCATTCCAATATGAACAAATATCAGTGAATACGAAAAACTGTACAGTTTTTCGTAAAAATCTCGAATCCACAGCCACCTACTGGGTCCAAATTTTCAGTAATATTGTAATCTCGCGTATACGAAGACGGATTAAATGCGCTGATCGACGTTGCACCCATGGTTGACTTGAGCTCTTCAGAATTTCAGAATACGGAATATGAGGATCTGAAGGCAACTGTGGAGGCAAACGCCCCTCGGCTTCCTGACGTATGCGTTAGAGATGGATACGTGTACAAGCGTACAGAGCCCTATAACGGTGACCCAATCACAGAAGATCGTGCTTGGAAACTTTGGATTCCATCGAGCTTGGCGCCTACTGCGATCGCTCAGGCCCATGAAGCGGATACCATGGTTCACGGTGGGTTCGCCAAAACGCTAGAGCGCATTAGGCGATACTTGTATTGGCCCGGTATGTCTACACAAGTCCGCGATTTCGTTCTTTCGTGTAATATATGTTGTGAATTTGAGCCAAATCGTACCATAAATACGAAAAATCGAAATATCTCGACTGCAGTGCCTCCTACCGGAAGTAAAATGAAGAGAAACCTTGCTGCAAACCATAATAACATATAGTCCAAATATGATGTCAAAGGGAGCAGCAGTTCTCGAGTTTTAGACGCCCGCATTCCGAACGAATATTTTTATATAATTAAGATATAATAGCCGCGTCTCGCGGCTGCGCTCACGTTTGTATGATGCTATACTATCAAAACTGCAAAGCCTGCTGTTTCCAATTATGCTCCCCATTTCTTTCTCCCGTTGCTTCCGTTACTCCCGTTGCTTCCGTTGCTCCGCTGCTCCCGTTTTTCCCATTTCTCCCGTTTCTCTGTAGCTCCCGTTGTGCCCGTTTCTTCCGTTTCTCCGTTGCTACCGTTGCTTCCGTTGCTTCGTTATTTCCGTTGCTTCGGTTGCTTCGTTGCTCCCATTTCTCCCATTGCTCTCGTTGCTCCTGTTACTCCCGATGCTTTCATTTGATTGCTCCCGTTGCTCCCGATACTCCCGTTGCTCCCGCTAGGGATGTTGATATCGAAAAAAATATCGATAAATCGATATTTAAAAAAATATCAATATCGTCTGATGATATATCGAAAGAAATATCGATATATCGATATACCGAATATTTTTTACAATGAAAAAAAATCTGTCATTAGTCTGGGCACAACTTTATTATTTTTTCGGTAGAAGTTCGGAACGCGTTCAGTTCTGAGACGCGGTGTAGGTTACTATGTGACTGTAAACCCAAAAAAAAGTTCGGAAAGCGGTTAGAATGGGGTCGCGCTAGAATACTTACGCCGCTGCCACATATAACATATGAATTACATAATTGGGTCATACTCCGGGACGAGGTCTAAGTCGTAGTATAATATCAATTGTTACGTGATTAGGAGATTTTTCGTGATTTGGTTTTGGGCCATTACATGAAATCGGAAATGCATTTGTAGGCGATAATATAGAAAGGAAGTGAAAACCAATCTGATATCTTATTTATCGTAAGAAATATGTCGAAAGCCTTACATCCTCTTGGAGTTGAATATCTAAAAATACTGAAATCAAATTTTGACGATTATATAGGAAGCCTTAGGAAGTTAAACTGAATTGGATATCACATCAGAACTAAGAAATATATAGAAATTTGTGAAAACATATGCAACCCATTTGCACACTCTTTGGGGTTGAATATCCAAAAATCCTGAAATGAGTTTTTAGATATATATAAAGAAAGCCCGAGGAAGTGAAAACCAATCCGATGTCTTATCACTCCTAAGAGATATGACGGAATTCGTGAAAACGTGTTCAACCCGGGGTTGAAAAAGGAAAAAATTTGAAAACGAGTTTTAGGTGATTATTAAACAATTCCGTGGAAGTAAAAATATATTCGATATCTAATCAGACCGTAGGGATGTGGCTGAATTCGTGAAAATGTACCCCTTTGCACCATCGTGGGGGTCGAATCCTGAAAACACTTTCTAGGTATTTATATGAAAAATCCGTGGAATAGAAATTAATTCAATAATTGAAAAGGCCTAATAGATATGACGAAAATTGTGGAAATATATGCATTCCATTTTCACTGATAATTTGTTTTGCCCCTTCTGTACGCCAATGGATATTTGATTTTTTTTAAATCAAAATTACTTTTCTAGTTGACTTACATATATGTACATACCGAGTTTAAAATTTCTGGCATAAGCGGTTCTATAGTTAGGAAAAACACCGCCCACCCCCGTACCATACTATCCCTAAAAAAATTATATTTTTATACTCTAAATGAAATCATATAGAGTATTATAAGTTTAATCCAGCCCAAAAGTTTGTAACGCATAGAACCAAGCTACGGAAGAAAAAAAGTTATAAATTATTTTTTTGTTTATTTGTGGCCAAAAACCTCAAGTCCGCTTGATGTCCGTCCGTCCGTTTGTCAGTTAGCACGATAACTCAAGAACGCCTTCACCTAGGATCTTGATATTTTGAATCTGGATGTTTGGTTGAATTTGTAAGGCTAAGTTCGTTAACGGGCAAAATCGTCCTACTCCTTCGGGTAGCTGCCATAAAAAATGTCATTAAAACACGTGTTCAAGAATATTGTTCGATAACTTCAGAAGGGTTTAAGCTATGACATTGAAATTTTGTATGTGCTATTTTTCCAATAGTTTGAGCTAAATATATGATTATGAAGAAAATCCTGTTAGTCCTTCATGTAGCTGCCATACAAATATCCTGTCAAAATGTATTCACTTAATTTACGAAACTCACTATAACTTAAGTAATCTTTTAGCTACGAATTCAAAATTTTGTAAAAATTAGTTTTGAGTAAAAACGAAGTTGGAGTTTACTAGTCAGCGAAATCCGTTTACTCCTTCTGGTAGCTGCCATACAAAATGTCCTTAAGACACGTGTTCAACAATATTTTTCGATAACTTTTGAACGCTTCAAGCTACGAATTTGAAATTTTGTACATGTTCATTTTTGAATGGTTCCAAGGAAAAGGACAAATATGTAAGAAATCGAGTGAGTCCTTCTTGCACCTCCCATGTGAAAGTCCTTCAAAAAGAAAATTTTTTTTCGATAACTTACCCAGTTCAAGATATGAAATTAAACACTGAATATTGTCTTTAAGTTTTGAGTAGCAATCTAATGGCAGTCCTTAATAAAGGACATACAACATGCACACACGTAATTCTACTTTATCCCCAACTACAATATAAATCGGAGTTCACTATTCATCTAGAGTATTATACGATTGGCTTGCAGCCGATCGTGACTGCAGTATGTTTTCAACATGCTTCTACTATAGTTCTATCTAAATAGCAATTTTCAGCTTGATAACATTATAGGTTCTCGAGATATAAGAATCGGAACTTTTTCCTTTTCACCCTCACCCTCTTCACCCTCACTCTCAACAATTTTTTTTTGCTAGGAGTCTATTTGGCCTACTTCTGGTAAAAATTCTAAGTATCTATCGTACACTATTCTTGAGATATGAGACGTTATTTTTTAGAAAAATTCTTATCCCCTCCACTTCCATGCTCAACCGCCCCCTTAAAAAATTTTACTTTCAGCAAACTTTATTTGTCAACCTTAATACAGAAACCGAATTTCGTTTTTCTTGTGCAATTGGTTCGTGAGATATCGTAATCTAAAGTTTTTAACTCCCCACCACCGTACGCCACTGCCCCATTCAAAAATTTGTTTGTTCTATTCTCCTAGTATACTCACAGATGTCCATTAAGTTTTAATTTCGTGACATTAACCGATTAGGAGATATCTATTTTAGAATGTCTCGATCTCGGCTTTCGAGCGTTTCGGACGCATTATTATAACCCCCCTCCTCCCACACCCTTTTATCCATATCATCATTATTTTTGCAAATGGGTGCACTATCGATGCTCTATATAAATTCCAAGTTTCAGCCTCCTAGCCTATACGGTTACTGAGATCTAGAAATCAAAACTTTCCATCAAAAACGCTTCCCCCACCTCCCCCCTCACACACCCACCACTAAAAAGGTGGCCACTTGAAGAGGTCTGCTCAGTCTACCAACAAAAAATTCTAATTCAACTTATTAGCTCAAAGAGTTTGAGAGCTATAAGATTTCAAACGTTTTGCGTACGGCGGACGGCGCACAGACGGACTGAAATTTTTTTTTGATTTTTTGGTGTCTATTAGTCATGAAACGTGTAAAAAAAATTTTTCAGGGTAAGACATTTTTTTTTTTTAAAAATCGATAACTATACTTTATTATTAAAATAATAAAGTAATAAATTCATATCTCTCTTTCCGTATAAAGTTTAACGTTAAGGGGAGCATATCGCAAGGGCTTTTCAGTGTAAATTTCACGAGCCATTTTCTCAGATACCACTCGAATGAAATTTTGGACACTGCAAAACGAGCAAATAATGTGGAGTAAAATTTTATTATTTTTGCGAAGGATGTATATATTGAACATCTAATTTTGACGAACAGAAAACTTCAAGTCAGTCTCATATTACATTATTAAATTATTAAAAAATTTCATATTTCCTTCTACTCTATCTGACAGCAGAGGTGGCATGAGTGGTTTTTAGAAAATGGATCAAATGAAAAAAAGTACAACTTTTCAGTGGAGGCACTTCTTGATCTCGTGGAGATTATAAAATTGTTCTTCACTTCACTAAATTTTCACGACAAAAAACAAAGCTAAATCACTTTCGAAGTGATTATAAAAACATAACGCAGTCACGATTGGCTGTAAGCCAATCGTATGATAGGATAGACTGAGTAGAAATGCACCATTTTTCATTAATTACTCCATATCTCCGTAGAAAAAAGAGGAACCTGATTAATTTTTCTTTCTTTGTTTGATCAAATACTTTGCACAAATATCGTATTCATAATAAAGAGCAAAATTTAAACAGATCTTGAGCATAATGTAGAAGAACACTTTCAGTTCAAATGGTGCATTTCTCCCATCATACGGGAGAAATGCACCACGTTTTAAATATATAGCCAACCCAAACCAAATTAGTTGAAACAAAAAAATAAAATATATTTACAACAGTAACAAACGATAACGAACTAAACAATAAATATTTTAAACATTTTTCAATTTTTATACTAATTAAAAATAATATTAAGATTATACCAAATAATAATAATTCAATAATTTTATGTAAGTTTTGATAAGAAAACGGATATATAAATTTGAAAATTTGGTTGTGGCAAAATGATTTTAATATCATAAACATTTGTGGCCATGAATTCAGGCAAAGGAGGCATGTCTTCCTATACGCTCGTGGTGCAATTCTACCGATCCCGAACAGGTGAATATTTTTTTAAATTTTCTTTTAAATAGAAACAAATAATAAACTAGCACTTTACTAAAATACACCTAAGACTATACGCTATACAGGGTGTAACTAGTACTGAGGTTCAAACGAAAATGGGATCGTTCTACACATACTCCCGTTTTTGCACCGTTAAGGATAGCGCGATTTTAAGGACGAAGGATTTTCATCGTACCTGTGCTGTTTGATCTCTAACTTCTGCTGTACTTAGCGTAACGTAATAATTCTGGGCTCGTTGGAAAGGACACAAATTCTTCTTTCTAATTGTTATCAACTGTGTCAATCAGTGTTATACTTTTTGAGAAAAATTCATTTAAATGACACAAAAATAATAAAATATTAAAAAAAAATACAAAAAAGTCCTGTTTTCTCCAAGAAGGACCTGATTAACCACCAAATTTTATTACATTTTCGGAAAGCCCATAAAATTTCACTATACGTTTGTTAACAGAATTTCTTCATAGGTTGAATTGTAAAGGAGCGGGGCTAACAGTTATCAAGCACGTTCCCTTCAAGTAAATCTGGTTTGACACCCGTCATTCGCCGAAGGAGTATGATTAATAATAGTGAGGACGAAATAAAAGAGTTGAAGTATAGTTTATTACGTTTATTTAGTTTATGACGGGTGCTTACCGTGGGGTCTCTAGCCGCGATGTGCAGTATGCGCTCCTCCGTGGCCACAGATACCGAGTGTCGCCGTCCTGGATGTTGTGTCTCCCGCCACCGCCAGTGTACCTCGTTCACGAAGGTTCCGATGAATGCTGATGAACATCCGATAATGGGGGTACCGAGATTTGTCCGGATACCGTTCCCGGTAAACTCTTTCGGCTCGCCTAGCATTCCCGTCGCACAACCCATACACGAAGTGCATGTCTGCCATTTTTTCCGTTGTAAAAGACCTCCTATTGCTTGCCATGTTGCTCGTAATGATGTCTATGACATTCTGTTTGCTGCTGCTTCCTCCCGATGCTTTTATCGCAGGAAAATCTACGTAGGACGAAGTCATTCCTGTTCCTTAAGGGAGCAGGTAAACTCCACGCCCTACTTAAATGGACGCTATCTAATTAGTTGTCATATTTTTACTTACCTGTAACATAATTTCCACACATAAGAGTAATACGTGTGTTGTTAACATGGTTGCTCATTACTGCATCTGTTTTGCGGTAAATTCTATGTTTAGCAGTATTTCCAACATGTGCAGGGAACTCACTTGTTGTTGCAAATATGAAGAAATTCTGTTATTAAACGTATAGTGAAATTTTATGGGCTTTCCGAAAATGTAATAAAATTTGGTGGTTAATTAGGTCCTTCTTGGAGAAAATAGGACTTTTTTGTATTTTTTTCTAATTTTTTATTATTTTTGTGTCATTTAAATGAATTTTTCTCAAAAAGTATAACACTGATTGACACAGTTGATAGCAATTAGAAAGAAGAATTTGTGTCCTTTCCAACGAGCCCAGAATTATTACGTTACGCTAAGTACAGCAGAAGTTAGAAATCAAACAGTGATCACAGGTATGATGAAAATCCTTCGTCCTTAGAATCGCGCTATTTTCTTAACGGTGCAAAAACGGGAGTATGTGTAGAACGATTTTCTACTCAGGACAAGTTCCTCTATCTTCCATTTTCGTTTGAACCTCAGTACTATTTACACCCTGTATATATGCCTACCTACAAAGGTTCACAACCGATAATTTGTCCTTAAACAAAAATGTGGCATATATAATAAAATTTAGTTTCCTTTACGTATTTATTTTTCTCCGAATAACTGTTCGGCATTACTCGATATTTTAACGATTACTGAACGCGATCATATGAATAGGAAAGAGAAAAAGAATACCATCTCTGCTTTGTGAATTTTACTTACGAGTGAGCGCCAATGGCGAGTGGTGCATTTCTACCACAGGTGCAGGGCTACCCATTCTACCCTACTCTAGATGAAATACTGCACTCCGCTTTATATTGTAGTTGGGGATAAAGTAGAATTACGTGTGTGCATGTTGTATGTCCCTTTTTAAGGACCTCAATTCGGTTGCTACTTCAAACTAATAGACAATATCGTCAGTGTTTAATTTCATATCTTGAACTGGGTGAGTCACCGAAAAAAAACTTGTCCTTTTTGAAGGACTTTACATGGGTGGTGCAGAAAGGACTCACTCGATTTCTTACATATTTACCCTTTTCCCTGAAACCATTTAAAATTAATGTGTACAAAATTTTAAATTCCTAGCCTGAAGCGATCAAAAGTTATCGGAAAATATTGTTGAACCCGTGTCTTAATGAGACATGTCTACGGTAAAATTGCCGTTTGAATTTTGTTCGCAACCTTTTTGAAAATAACTCTGTAAATCACTTGTTAAGTCGAGCTCGTCAATCACGGTCGTCGAAAAGGTCCCAATTGTATTAATTTATTTACAAATAAAACCCGCTATATATGAAGTTAAATCGTTTTATTACTTATTTCTTAGGTGTCAGAAGTAAAAACGCACGCGGTTTAAGAACGTTCAATTAAATCTATTGCATAGTGAAAAGTGCTGGGTGCGCGTCTTAGTAAAAGTTATATGGAAAACATAGATCGGTTTACGGTGAAGCAATTACATGCCTGGCTAAGAAAAGATAATTTGCCGACGTGGTATGATTTGAAATCAGACTTGACGAACCGTGTAAAGGAATCAGTTAAATCTTTAAATTTGGACAGTTCGATAGTTATAACGGAAGTCGAAAGTAACGATATAGAAGCGCAAGGAATGGTAACGGTAAAATAAATTGAAAGTGACGATAAAGACGCACAGGAAACGGTAACGGTAACGGTAAAAGATAACTCGAAAAGTGCATCGGAAAGTGTGGCAATTACGACAAGTTCGACATCACCATACGAGAACGAAATGATTGTAACGATTATAATGTCAACAGATGAGCAAGAAATTCCTAAATCAGAGATCGAGCAGAACAACATTCAAGCAGCTGCAGATCAATCAATATCAGGTACAACTTTCTCATTTCGCGATATAGAGGAGTCCCTTGAGAAATTTTCGGGTGAATCGGGTAAATGTTTCAAAGAATGGATACTTGAATTCGAGCAAATAGCATCGGTATGTAAGTGGAACTAGGGTCACTATATACACAACACTCTACCTAGGGTTTGGCAGATACGTCTAATTCGGTCGTTTCTGTACTAGAAATTGTAATTTAACCTCACAAAAATCGCCTGTTTATGTACTAGTTCGCCTGTTTTTGTACTACTGGGAATTGCTATCAAATTGCGTTTTTGAAGTGTGTTAGTGCGAATATGTGAAGAGTCGGAAAAACAGCTGTCGGTTCCCTTCCACAATTCTAGTACGTGTTTTTCGTTGATATGGAAGTGTGTGTGCGCGAAATTGTGGTTTTCAATGGTAAATTTCCCTATTTCTTTCATTTCTTCTATGGAAATTTACAATTTTGCAGCGAAAAGTCAATCATTTCGAATGATTATAAAGTGAAATCCCATAAACATGGAAAAAATTTAAATTTACTGGTTTTTCACCTTGGTACGCATCTGCCAAACCCCTCTTAGAGGCTGTTTTGGTGTGAGTGTGTATACAGTAACCCTAAGTGGAACGAGGTCCAAAAATATTTGTATGCGCGACGATTGCTTACTGGAGCAGCTAAGTTGGCTTTAGAAGGTAGAACAAACGTGTTTAAATTTGACAATTTGAAAACAGTCCTACAAGAGGAATTCTGTGCTAGTATTTCAAGCATTTCTCTACACAGGCAACTTGAAATAAGGAAAAAATTGTCAACCGAAACTTTTCTTCAATACCTATATTCAATGAAACAAATAGCAAGCAAAGGGAATATAGACGATGAATCCTTTACTGATCTATATAATACAAGGCTTGCCAGGTAGCGTTGATAGTAAGACCGTTTTGTTTGAAGCAACCAGCATTCAAGAGCTAAAAACAAAATATAAAATTTATGAAAATATGCAAATTCTTATGGCGTCATCGCGATCGCGTCATCAACCCTCAAGTTCACATGGGGCTAGTTCTCAACCTGAAAATAAGCAATAAGCGCTGCGGCAATTGTGGAGCGTTTTCCCACACAACGCATAATTGCCCGAACAAGACCAAAGGTACCAGCTGCTTCTCCTGCGGTGATTTCGGACACATTTCTTCGACATGTCCAAAGAAGGATCCGTTCGTGCATCGTATTTCAACAAATAATTCTTCCTTACTGATATGCTTACAAGGTAAAGAACTCCAAGCGCTGGTTTATACGGGGAACAATGTATCGCTTATGAAACGCTCTGTTCACAATGCCGTTAATTCACCAATATGTGAATACCCAAGTACTTTTCTCAGAGGTTTCGGGTGAAGTAGTCAAATAAAATCGTTAGTGTGCTGTCAAGTTGAGATGACCATAGATTCAGCAACATACTCAACGAGATTCCACGTAGTCCAAGATCAGTGGTTATCGGAAGATGTAATTCTCGGCAAAAACTTCTTAGAAAACACACATATATCAATGGAAAATGGAAAGATCCAATTATTAAAGCACCCAGTTAAGAACGAGGTAGCCGAACAGTCTGCGTTGTGCCCGATTTAGACAAGAAAGTATCCAAAGAAGACATTGCCGAAAGAATTCTCGATTTCCTTGTTGCACCCAACGCCGAAGTAAAACAAGAGGAAGAAGACGACGAAGAACCTGAAGAAGAGCAACCCGAAGAACCGCCATCAAGCGAAGAGGAAACAAAACGTAAAAGAAAGCGTCGTGGTAATTCAGATCGTGATAAAAAATCGACTGGTCGTCCGAGACGGTGAACTGCTGGTAAAAGTAATAAAGATCTTTCCACGTATGTATACTACTCCAGTTCCGACGAAAGTCCTGAACATAAATTCCAAGTGGCGAAACATTCGAGGTGGAAGGACGGTTCGGACAGTGGTCCGGATTATAATCCGTCGGGCGGATCATATTGCGAAGCTGGGCGAAAAAAACTACCACTACGTGGTACGGCTAGCAGGGCCAAGCGAAGGGGACGAAGGAAACGTTCTGAATCCGAAGAAGAATCACCATCTTTTGAAGAAGACAGTGATGAACCCAAGAAGAAACGAGGACGGGCTGCCTTAGAACTACAAGCAGATATGATGAAACCGTGGAAAACGGTTTCAATGATGACTTCAGTTCAAGCGACGACGACTCGTCTGAGGCAGACGAGATTCAGGACGGCCGAGTTGTAGGAACATCATAAACCATCACTATTATATTATACCTAACGTAAAATTATGTCTACGGTAAAATTTCCGTTTGAAATTTGTTCGCAACCTTTTTGAAAACAACTCTGTAAATCACTTGTTAAGTCGAGCTCGTCAATGACGGTCATCGAAAAGGTCCGAATTGTGTTAAACCCGCTATGTATGAAGTTAAATCGTTTTATTACTTATTTCGGACGAACCCTTCCCTACATATATAACTTTTTTTCGTTTGAGGCTTGGTTCTATGCGTTACAAACTTTTGGGCTGGATTAAACTTATAATAGTCTATATAATTTCCTCTAGAGTATAAATATATGAAATGAGGATGTGACGCAGCAACGGATAGTTATGGTAAGCGGTAATTCTTTAATACAAACATTTTACTTTTCTCCGGATTTTTTTAAATTCCTTCTACTTGAAAGAGCAAGAATAAAACTAATAACAAGGTACTGAGCGGATGGATCCCTGTGGACGTGGGGGCAACCAGGCAACTATCCTTGCCTGGTTGCCCCCACGTACAGAAACCACGTGTCTTGCATCTTTTTTTCGACAGAAATAGACTTTGCGTGATCGAAAAACAGTTTTCTAGTTTCAACCTTTCTTTCATATAGGTACCTACATTATTATATTAGATTTTCGTGTTGGGGTCGGTTTGGTCACCTCTGTCATTGAAGCCTCAATTGTGCATATTACTACGTCCTCGTGGATTATCTATGGTTCCTCTTCGATCCCTGCGCTTTCAGTGAAGCTTAGTATTTTTCGAAGAGGAATAGCCAGGAATTCCGATGGTTCCATGAAACCCTAACCGAAGTGATGAAGTCTTTTATGAGCAAGTCCCTTACATTCACAGCGATGTGCTCTGGTGCATATTTTGCTCTTAGAGAGACTAATCCTATGGAGATGCTTCCTCATGTAACAATATGACCAGTCAGAGCTATCATTAGGGTTCGGGTCAGATGTTTGCTTAATTCTTTATATTCAGACGATCTGTTTTTCGAATACTTCCGCATAAGTAACTTATTAGAGTGCCACGTAAAATATCAACTAGAAATAGCTAAATTTGCGGCCAAAGCATGAGTAGGTACACATACACAAAAATAAGCAGAAAGGAAAAATACCGTTCGAGTTCCAAAATATGCTATACTTAACAAAAAATATCGGGTCCGATAGTCGGATTTTAATATCGATGTATCGCTTTAAAAATTATGGGCCGATATTATCGATATATCGTTCAAAAAATATCGCAATTTCGATATATCGATATTTTTTCAACATCCCTAGCGTGCGCTCAACATATCAACAGAGTTTCATCGCAATCGGATGAATAGTATAGGAAGGGATACGGGACAAACAAACAAACAATTAGAGCACGAGGGTACTAAAATCGCGAAAAAATTGGAAAAGTGTCGAAAAAAAAAATTGTTTTTGATTCGAGCGGCACTTCACAGGAACCACCCAGGGACTATTCTACATATTCCCTGGTAA
Source organism: Beris morrisii (assembly GCA_951812415.1). Lineage (NCBI taxonomy): Eukaryota > Metazoa > Arthropoda > Insecta > Diptera > Stratiomyidae > Beris > Beris morrisii. Next base: position 83,200,044 of record OX638311.1, on the reverse strand, counting down.
TTTGATCAAAATCGGTTGAGCGGTTTAGGAGTCTATAGAGAACATACATACATTATGTAAAATTATTTTGTTTGTACCTCAAAGGAAACGGAGAAAATATTGGTTCCTGTGAACTTAGCACCCGACTTGCACCAAATTAACTTAAATGAATCAGATAGTACCTCGTCTGCATATGATTGTACTGAAATAATTTTTTTTAATCCAATATATATAGCAAAAAATAATTAAAAAACATACTGCAGTCACGATCGGCTGCAAGCCAATCGTATAATACTCTAGATGAATACTAAACTCCGATTTATATTGTAGTTGGGGATAAAGTAGAATTACGTGTGTGCATGTTGTATGTCCTTTATTAAGGACTGCCATTAGATTGCTACTCAAAACTAAAAGACAATATTCAGTGTTTAATTTCATATCTTGAACTGGGTAAGTCATCGAAAAAAATGTCCTTTTTGAAGGACTTTCACATGGGAGGTGCAGGAAGGACTCACTCGATTTCTTACATATTTATCCTTTTCCTTAGAACCATTTAAAAATGAACGTGTATAAAATTTCAAAATCGTAGCTTGAAGCGTTCAAAAGTTATCGGAAAATATTGTTGAACACGTGTCTTAAGGACATTTTGCATGGCAGCTACCAGAAGGAGTAAACGGATTTCGCTGATTAGTAAACTCGAACTTCGTTTTTACTCAAAACTAATTTGTACAAAATTTCCAATTCATAGCTAAAAGGTTACTTGAGTTATAGTAAGTTCCGTAAATTAAGTGAAGACATTTTGACAGGATATTTGTATGGCAGCTACACGAAGGACTAATAGGATTTTCTTCATAATCATATATTTAGCTCTAACTATTTGAAAAATAACACATACAAAATTTCAAAGATGTAGCTTAAACCCTTCTGAAGCTATCGGCCAATATTCTTAAACACGTGTTTTAAGGATATTTTGTATGGCAGCTACCAGAAGGACTAAAAGGATTTCGCTGACAAGTAAAGTCGATCTTTCTTTTCACTCAAAACTAATTTGTACAAAATTTTGAATTCGTAGCTAAAAGATTACTTGAGTTATAGTGAGTTTCGTAAATTAAGTGAATACATTTTGGCAGGATATTTGTATGGCAGCTACACGAAGGACTAACAGGATTGTCTTCATAATCATACATTTAGCTTCAACTATTGAAAAAATAACACATACAAAATTTCAAGGTCGTAGCTTAAACCCTTCTGAAGTTATCGACCAATATACTTGAACACGTGTTTTAAGGACATTTTGTATGGCAGCTACCCGAAGGAGTAGGACGATTTTGCCCGTTAACGAACTTAGCTTTACAAATTCAACCAAATATCCAGATTCAAAATTTCAAGATTCTAGGTGAAGGCGTTCTTGAGTTATCGTGTTCACGGACAGACGGACGGACGGACGGACGGACGGACGGACGGACGGACGAACGCCAAGCGGATTTGAGGTTTTTGGGCACAAATAAACAAAAAATAATACATATCTTTTTTTTGTCCGAGACTTGGTTCTATGCGTTACAAACTTTTGGGCTGGATTAAACTTATAATACTCCATATGATTTCATCTAGAGTATAAAAACATACTGCAGTCACGATCGGCTGAGAGCCAATCGTATAATACTCTAGATGAATACTGAACTCCGATTTATATTGTAGTTGGGGATAAAGTAGAATTACGTGTGTGCATGTTGTATGTCCTTTATTAAGGACTGCTATTAGATTGCTTCTCAAAACTAAAAGACAATATTCAGTGTTTAACTTCATACCTTGAACTGGGTAAGTCATCGAAAAAAAATGTCCTTTTTAAAGGACTTTCACATGGGAGGTGCAGGAAGGACTCACTCCATTTCTTACATATTTATCCTTTTCCTTGGAACCATTCAAAAATAAACGTGTACAAAATTTCAAAATCGTAGCTTGAAGCGTTCAAATGTTATTGAAAAATATTGTTGAGCACGTGTCTTAAGGACATTTTGTATGGCAGCTACCAGAAGGAGTAAAAGGATTTTGCTGATTAGTAAACCCGAACTTTGTTTTTACTCAAAACTAATTTGTACAAAATTTCCAATTCATAGCTAAAAGATTACTTGAGTTATAGTAAGTTCCATAAATTAAGTGAAGACGTTTTGACAGGATATTTGTATGGCAGCTACACGAAGGACTAATAGGATTTTCTTCATAATCATACATTTAGCTCCAACTATTGGAAAAATAACACATACAAGATTTCAAAGACATAGCTTAAACCCTTTTGAAGTTATCGGCCAATATTCGTGAACACGTGTTTTAAGGACATTTTGTACGGCAGCTACCAGAAGGAGTAAAAGGATTTCGCTGACTAGTAAACTCGAACTTCCTTTTCACTCAAAACTAATTTGTACAAAATTTTGAATTCGTAGCTAAAAGATTACTTGAGTTATAGTGAGTTTCGTAAATTAAGTGAATACATTTTGACAGGATATTTGTATGGCAGCTACACGAAGGACTAACAGGATTTTCATCATAATCACATATTTAGCTCTAACTATTGGAAAAATAACACGTACAAAATTTCAAAGTCGTAGATTAAACCTTTCTGAAGTTATCGACCTATATTCTTGAACACGTGTTTTAAGGATATTTTGTATGGGAGCTACCAGAAGGAGTAAAAGGATTTTGCTGACTATTAAACTCGAACTTTCTTTTCACTCAAAACTAATTTGTACAAAATTCCGAATTCGTAGGTAAAAGATTACTTGAGTTATAGTGAGTTTCGTAAATTAAGTGAATACATTTTGGCAGGATATTTGTATGGCAGTTACACGAAGGACTAACAGGATTTTCTTCATAATCACATATTTAGCTCTAACTATTGGAAAAATAACACGTACAAAATTTCAAAGTCGTAGCTTAAATCCTTCTGAAGTTATCGACCAATATTCTTGAACACCTGTTTTAAGGACATTTTGTATGGCAGCTACCCGAAGGAGTAGGACGATTTTGCCCGTTAACGAACTTAGCCTTACAAATTCAACCAAACATCCAAATTCAAAATTTCAAGATCCTAGGTGAAGGCGTTCTTGAGTTATCGTGTTCACGGACAGACGGACGGACGGACGGACGGACGGACGGACGGACGGACGGACGGACGGACGGACGGACGGACGTCAGGCGGATTTGAGGTTTTTGGCCACAAATAAACAAAAAATAATATATAACTTTTTTTCGTCCGAGGCTTGGTTCTATGCGTTACAAACTTTTGGGCTGGATTAAACTTATAATACTCTATATGATTTCATCTAGAGTATAAACATAACGCAGTCACGGTCGGCGGTATGATACTCTGGATGAAATACTGAACTCCGACTTATATTGTAGTTGGGGATTTTTGAAGCGCTTTCATATGGTGGATGTAGGAAGGACTCCCTCGATTTCGTATATATTTAATCTTTTCCCTGGAATCATTTAAAAATTAATGTGTACGAAATTTCAAGCTCCTAGCTTGAAGCGTTCAAAAGTTATCGGAAAATATTGTTGAACACGTGTCTTAATGATTTTTTGTACGGAAGGTACCAGAAGGAGTAAAAGGATTTCGCACTAGTAGTATACTCGAACTTCGTTTTCACTCAAAACTAATTTGTACAAAATTCCGAGTTCTAGCTAAACGATTACTTGAGTTATAGTGAATTCCGTAAGTTAAGTGAAGACATTTTGACAGGATTTTTTTATGGCAGCTACACCAAGGACTAATAGGATTTTGTTCATAATCATACATTTAGCTCCAACTATTGGAAAATCAACACATGCAAAATTTCAAAGTCGTAGCTTAAACCCATCTGAAGTTATCGGCCAACATTCTTGAACACGTGTTTTAAGGACTTTTTGTATGGCAACTACCCGAAGGAGTCGAACGATTTTGACCGTTAACGAACTTAGCCTTATAAACATCCAGACCCAAAATTTCAAGATCGTAGATCAAGGCGTTCTTGACTTATCGTGCTAACGAACAGAAAGTCGGACGGACAGACTTCAAGCGGATTTGGAGTTTTTGGTCACAAATAAACAAAAAATAATATATAACTTTTTTCGTCCGAGGTTCAATTCTATGCTTTACTGAATTAAACTTATAATACTCTCAGATTTCATCTAGAGTCGTTTTTCATATATGTACTTTAAAATTTTCAACAAAATTTGCAAATCTAAACTGACAATTCTAATACACATAACGCAAAGGAAAATTTGATTGTACTATAACGACACTCTGTCTAATTGAGGACACAACGGTAATAAACTCTTTTAGATAAATTAGAGTTTATTATACCTCCAAGATATTTTAAAATATTTTAATTTTTTCATCAAATATTAACAATCTAAATCAGCCAATCCTTCACTCTCAGAGTTAAAAATTTGAACGACGATCCTCCGACAGCACTTTGTTTATCCGTGGTCAATATTCAAAAAACCAAAAACCAAACACGCCGAAATATTCTATAGAGACTGTAATTGATTGTACCTCCAAGATATTTTAAGATATCTTAATTTTTTCATTAAAAAATAACGATCCAAATTTGCCAATTCTTCACTCTCAGAGTAAAAAAATTCGATCGACGATCCTCCAACAGCACTTTGTATTATATATCCGTGAATGGCGAATTTGTTTTATCGATTTTTATAAATTTTTATAATATTCTAAAGAGACTGCAATATATTGTGCCTCCAAGATATTTTAATGTATCAAATAAATTATATAAAACAATATCGTTTATTAGTTTAGTTTTGATTTCCTAAGTGAAACCGAAAAATCTTCTCGTATAATACATGTGATCTTATGTTTGAAATTGGAACTCACAATTTTTGGGTTTTTCACTTTTTACCTAAGAATGTATTTTTTTTTTCATTTTCATATTTCGTAACTTCCTAAATTAGTTATTTCTAAGTTTAGTTTCTATTGTAGGAAAGAAATATGTACCTACTGCCCGTATCTTTTCTATCTTAATTAGTCCCTTTTTATACTCTAGAGAAATCATATAGAGTATTATAATGAGTTTAATCCAGCTCGAAAAGTTTGTAACGTATAGAACCGAACCTCGGACGAAAAAAAGTTCATTTGTGGCCAAAAACCCAAAATTCGTTTGCTGTCTGTCCGTCCGTCCGTCTGTCCGTCAGTCCGTTTGCATGATAACTCAAGAACGCGTTGGCCTAGGAAGTAAGTAAGGCAAAGTTCGTTAATGGATGATATCCTTCCACTTCTTTGGGTACCTCCCATACAAGAGTAATTAAAACACGGATTCACAATTATTGCTCGAATGATTCAAGTTAAGAACTTGAAATTGTACAAACTTAAAGCTTACAATGTTTGAAGCCAAAGTTCCGAATATAATGCAAATCGAATGTTTCCTTTGTGTAGCAGCTTACAAAAGTCCTTCAAAAATATATGCAAGTTTCAGAATCCACTATAACTCTAGTACGAGTTAAAGCAGGAACTCAAAATTTTACAGGAATTAGTTGTATATCAAAAGCAAGACTGAGTTCATTAATTACCGCCATCCGTCGACTTCTTCGGGTAGCTGTCATACAAAAGTCCTTAAAACACGTGTACACCAATATCGAACAATATTTTAAGAACGCTTTAAGTTACGATTTTGAAATTTTGTTTACGTTGATTTTATAATAGTCACATATTAATATGAAACATACTGCAATCACGATCGGCTGCAAGCCAATCGTATAATACTCTAGATGAATACTGAACTCCGATTTATATTGTAGTTGGGGATAAAGTAGAATTACGTGTGTGAATGTTGTATGTCCTTTATTAAGGACTGCCATTAGATTGCTACTCAAAACTAAAAGATAATATTCAGTGTTTAATTTCATATTTTGAACTGGGTAAATCATCGAAAAAATTATCCTTTTTGAAGGACTTTCACATGGGAGGTGCAGGAAGGACTCACTCGATTTCTTACATATTTGTCCTTTTCCTTAGAACCATTTAAAAATGAAAGTGTACAAAATTTGAAATTCGTAGCGTGAAGCGTTCAAAAGTTATCGAAAAATCTTGTTGAACACGTTTCTTAAGGACATTTTGTATGGCAGCTACCAGAAGGAGTAAAAGGATTTCGCTGATTAGTAAACTTGAACTTCGTTTTTACTCAAAACTAATTTGTACAAAATTTCTAATTCATAGCTAAAAGATTACTTGAGTTATAGTAAGTTCCGTAAATTAAGTGAAGACATTTTGACAGGATATTTGTATGGCAGCTACACGAAGGACTAATAGGATTTTCTTTACAATCATACAATTAGCTCCAACTATTGGAAAAATAACACATACAAAATTTCAAAGACGTAGCTTTCTGAAGTTATCAGCCAATATTCTTAAACACGTGTTTTAAGGACATTTTGTATGGCAGCTACCAGAAGGAGTAAAAGGATTTCGCTGACTAGTAAACTCGAACTTTCTTTTCACTCAAAACTAATTTGTACAAAATTCCGAATTCATAGCTAAAAGATTACTTGAGTTATAGTGAGTTTCGTAAATTACGCGAATACATTTAGACAGGATATTTGTATGGCAGCTACACGAAGGACTAACAGGATTTTCTTCATAATCATATATTTAACTCCAACTATTGGAAAAGTAATACATACAAAATTTCAATGTGGTAGCTTAAACCCTTCTGAAGTTATCGACCAACATTCTTGAACATGTGTTTTAAGGACATTTTGTATGGCAGCTACCCGAAGGAGTAGAACGATTTTGCCTGTTAACGAACTTAGCCTTACAAATTCAACCAAACATCCAGATTTAAAATTTCAAGATCCTAGGTGAAGGCGTTCTTGAGTTATCGTGTTCACGGACAGACGGACGGACGGACGGACGGACATCAAGCGGATTTGAGGTTTTTGGCCACAAATAAACAAAAAGTAATGTATAACTTTTTTTCGTCCGAGGCTTGGTTCTATGCGTTACAAACTTTTGGGCTGGATTAAACTTATAATACTCTATATGATTTCATCTAGAGTATAAAAATATCCCATAAGTCCTTCATGTAATTGCCATACAAAAATTCTGTAAAAATGTCCTAACTTAATTTATGGAACTCACTAACCATCGATCGAGTAGCCACTGTACAATAGTTTCTACCTGTAAATAAAAGGTCATGCAATAATTGTACGTGCACTCCTTATTCTTTTGATATATTCCCAACTAAAATAAAAATCGGAGCTCAGTATTTCATCTAGAGTATCATACGATTGGTTTGCAGCCGATCGTGACTGCGTTATGTTTTTTTAATTATTTTTTGTTTGGATTAAAAAAAACATACAGCAGTCACGATCGGCTGCAAGCCAATCGTATGATACTCTATATGAAATACTGAACTCTGATTTATATTGTAGTTGGGGATAAAGTAGAATTACGTGTGTGCATGTTGTATGTCCTTTATTAAGGACTCCCATTTGATTGCTACTCAAACCTAAAAGACGATGTCGTCAGTGTTAATTTCATATCTTGAACTGTCACGAAAAATATTTTCTGTTTTGAAGGACTTTCACATGCAATCATACATTTAGCTCCAACGATTGGAAAAATAGTACATACAAAATTTCAAAGACTTAGCTTAAACCCTTCTGAAGGTATCGACCAATATTCTTGAACACGTGGACATTTTGTATGGCAGCTACCTGAAGGAGTCGGACGATTTTGCCCGTTAACGAACTTAGCCTTAAAAATTCAACCAAACATCCAGATTCAAATTTCCTAGGTGAAGGCGTTCTTGAGTTATCGTGCAAACGGACAGACGGAGGGACGGACGGACGTCAAGCGAATTTGAGATTTTTGGCCTCAAATAAACAAAAAATAATAAATAACTTTTTTTCGTCAGAGGCTTGGTTCTATGCGTTACAAACTTTTAGGCTGGATTAAACTTATAATAGGTACTCTATATGATTTCATCTAGAGTATACAAATCATTTCGGTTCAATCATATGCAGACGGGGTACTATCTGGTTAATATCATTTAAGTTAATTTAGTGCAAGTCGGGTGGGTGTTAAGTTCACACGAACCAATATTTTCTCCGTTTCCTTTGAGGTACAAACAAAATAATTTTCGGTACAATCATGTACAAACAAAGCTCCACCCGAAAACTATCTTTGTATTTAATTTGGTAAGAGTGGGTTGCTACGTTCACAGAGGTGGATTTCACTTGCGACTGTAAAAAACAAGAGATGAACCATTAGTTCTTTATTTTAAAATATATTCAACTGATTTAATTTCCCGTTGTATTAAAATCTTATGAGACAGAAAGATTGCAATCTTGTCTGAACCCTTGGCTAATTAGATTATTCCGACGGACGACTGTGAGTAACCCAACATTGTTTATACATACATGTATGTGCTCATAAAGTATTTACATCTTTTAATTTTATTTCATTATGGAAACTGTAATGTATGATATCTGTATGTATATATATATATATATATATATATAAATAATTGCATAAAGTACATCAAAGATCACAGGAAATAAACCTTTCTCTTCACTCTGTTCTCTATAGAAATGTATATACATATACTGACAAGTGAGTAGTGCATAAATTATCTTTAGTGCAATGGATAGAATGCGTTATGTTCAACATGATCTGAATGAATTCTTTGTTTTATGTTTCAAAAGTTTCTTATCTAAATATTACTTTGAAGTTTAATCTATAATCATTTTTGGAATTCGTACTTTTGAAAAATGTGATAACTTAATATACTATCGAGCTATGCCGCATTTGCAATTAAACAGCTGACTTTTGCAGCTTCTTTTTGCGAATAAAATGAAACTGGGCGCAACTTTATTATTTTTTCGGTAGAAGTTCGGAACGAGTTTAATTCTGAGATCGGGTGTAGGTTACTATGTGACTGAAAACCCAAAAAAAGTTCGGGAAGCGGTTAAAATGGGGTCGCGCTAGAATACTTACGCCGCTGCCACATAAAACATATGAATTACATAATTGGGTCGTACTCCGGGACGAGGTCTAGTCCTAGTATAATATCAGTTGTTACGCCATTAGAAGGTTTTTCGTGATTTGGTTTCGGGCCATAACATGAAATCGGAAATGCGTTTGAAGACGATTATATAAAAAGTCTGTGGAAGTGCAAACCAATCTAATATCTCATCAATCCTGAGAAATATGTCGAAAGCCTTACGTCCAATTGGAGTTGAATAACAAACATCCTGAAATCAACGTTTTGACGATTATATAAGAAGCCTTAGGAAGTAAAAATGAATTCGATATCTCATTAGAACTAGAAATATGTAAGAATTTGTGAAAACATATGCAACCCCCTTGTACCCACTTTGGGGTTGAATATCTAAAAATCCTGAAATGGGTTTTTAGATATATATAAAGAAAGACCGAGGAAGTCAAAACCAATCCGATGTCTTATCACTCCTAAGAGATATGACGGAATTCGTGAAAACGTTTTCAACCCGTTTTTACACTCTTAGGGGTTGAAAAATAAAAAAACTTGAAAACAAGTTTTAGGTGATTATTAAATAAGCCCGTGGAAGTAAAAAGTTATTCGATATCTAATCAGACCTGAAGGATACGGCTGAAGTCGTGAAAATGTATACATCCCCTTTACACCACCTTGGGGTCCAATTTTAAAAAATCCTGAAAATGCTTTCTAGGTATTTATATGAAGAACCCGTAGAAAAAAAATTAATTCAATATTTTGAAAGACCTAATAGATATGACGAAAATCGTGAAATATATGCATTCCATTTTCACTGATCATTTTTTTTGCCCCACTTCCAAACGCCAACGGATATTTGAATTTTTTTTAATCAAAATTACTTTCCTAGTTGATTTACATATACGTACCAAATTTCAGCTTTCTACCATAAGCCGTTCTATAGTTAGGAAAAACACCCCCCACCCCCGTACCATACCACCTCTATAAAAAGTTATATTTTTCCAACATGCTACTACTATAGTACTATCTAAATACCGAGTTTCAGCTTAATATTATTATAGGTTCTCGAGATATAAAAATCGGAACTTTTTTCTTTTCACCCTTCCCCACTCTTACCCTCTACACCCTCATCCATGTCTATTAGGCCTACTTCTGGTAAAAATTTTAAGCATCTATCTTACATAGTTCTTGAGATATGAGACGTGATTTTTTAAAGAAATACTTACCCCCTCCACTTCCATACTCCACCGTCCACTTAAAAAATTTTACTTTCAGCAAGCTTTATTTGTCAAAACCAAATTTTATTTGTCTAGTGCAATTGGTTCGTGAGATATCGTAATCTAAAGTTTTTCAACCCCCACCCCCGTACGTCACTGCCCCCTCTCAAAAATTTGTTTCGAATCTATTCTCCTAGTATACCCACAGATGTTCACAAAGTTTTAATTTCGTGATATTAACCGATTAGGAGATATGGATCTTAGAATGTCTTGATCTCGGCTTTCGAGCGTTTCGGACGCATTATTATTTCCCCCACTCCCACATTCCTTTACCCATATTATCATTTTTTTTTGCAAATGGGTCCACTATCGATGCTCTATATAAATTCCAATTTTCAGCCTCCTAGCCTATGCGGTTACTGAGATCTAGAAACCTAAATTGTTCGTCTAAAACGCTTCCCCCAGCTCCCCCCTCACACCCCCACCACTCAAAAGGTGGCCACTTGAAGGGGTCTGCTCAGTCTACCAACAAAAAAAAATTCAAATTAATAGCTCAAAGAGTTTGAGAGCTATAAGCTTTCAAACGTCTTGCGTACGGCGGACGGCGTACGGCGCACAGACCGACTGAAATTTTTTTTTGCTTTTTTTTTGTCTATTAGTCATGAAACGTGGAAAAAAAATTTTCAGGGTAGCAAATTTTTTTTTTTTAAAAATCGATAACAATACTTTATTATTAAAATAATAAAGTAAAATATGCTACTTTATTATTTTATGGGTATAAGCCCGGAACGCGTTTAATGCTGAGATGCAGTGAAGGTTACTATGTGACTGACAACCTAAAAAATCTGCCAACAGTCTGGGCGCAAATTTATTATAATATTTTACTTTATTATTTTTTAATAATAAGAAATTGTGTCGACCTGAAATTTCAAAAAAATTTACTACCCTGAAATTTTGTATTTTCACGTTTTAGGACTAGTAAACACCAAAAAAGAAACAAAAAAATGTCCGCCTGTCCGCCTGTCCGCCATCCGTCGTACGCCGTATGCCATTTAGGTTTAGGTTTAGGTAAGGTGGGTGGTCGCTTCGCGACCAAGCACATAGACCGCCAATGGGTCCGTTGTGATCCCACATGCACGGGAAAAAGGTACCCGTGTGCCCAAGACAACATTTTAAGTAAACCACCCCGCCAGCCTGACAAACTGCAGCAGCTTGTTCACCTTGATGCTTGCGAATTCGCCCAAGTCTATGGCGAAGCGCGTACCTAAAGTACGCTCGCGCCTCCAGGCCAGACCCGGGCATTCGCAAAGCAAGTGGAAAATACTTTCCTCAGCGTCAGGTTCACCACAGCTGCGGCACAGATCTGTAACGTCCGCAACACCTAGTCTTCTGGCGTGCCGGCCGATCAGGCAATGGCCCGTCAGTACACCAATTAGGATACGAAGAGTATTCCTATCTCCAAGTAGGATAAACTTTGTCCTGCTCGCATTTAGGGTCGGCCAAAGCTGCCTGGCCACGAGACACGATGTGAGTCCTGACCATCTTGTGTTAGCCTCTGATATGGCCGTCACGTCGATAGCATGTTTAATGTCCTCTATGGGCCTCATCACTGGAAGAGCTAGCGCTTGATTCAGCGCCGAACCTCTCCTTGCGAGTTCGTCCGCAGCCTCGTTACCCGGAATCCCGCTGTGACCCGGAACCCAACAAATTGTAACGTTCCAGAGGGTGCATAGAGCACTAATTTTATCCCTGCATAGCCTCACGAGGCGGGATCTGATCAAGTGTGAGTCAAGCGCCTTGATCGCCGCTTGACTATCTGTTAGGATGACGACGGATTTGTTCTGCATCGCACAAGCCTCTAGCAGATTGCAAGCCTGAACGATTCCCATCATCTCTGCCTGAAATACGCTACAGCAGTCCGGTATTCTGAATGCCTCGCTATGGTTCAAGTCGGCGGAGAATACCCCTACACCTGTACCCGCGTCTGTCTTCGAACCGTCCGTGTAGATATGACAGGCCCCTTCGTGGGGCTGATCCACATTCCACCCCTCTCTGCTAGGGATCCTCGTTGAGAATCTTCTAGAGAATTCGAGCTGCGGAATCAAGTAGTCTGTATCCTCTAACGGGTTACATTCACTAAACCGGCCGAGTATGCTGCTGTGCCCCCCGGGTCTAGATACCCAGCTGCCTGACTGTCTTAGGCGAACGGCACTTTTTGCTGCTACACTCTTCCCATAAATATCCAGCGGAAGAAGATGAAGGATCATCTCTAGTGCCGCTGTAGGTATGGTGCCAAGTACGCCCGTTGCTCCTGTGGAAGCTAGACGTTGAACCTTGGTGAGTTTAGTGAGGTAGGTGGATTTCTCCAGCGCTACCCACCACACCAAAATTCCGTAGGTTAGGATAGGCCTGACTATGGCCGTGTACATCCAGTGAGCCATCCCTGGCTGAATCCCCCACTTTTTCCCGAACATCTTTTTGCAAGCGTAAAGGGCCACTAGAGCCTTCCTTAGTCGCTCGTCGATGTTCTTACTCCAGGTAAGTTTCCGGTCCAGGATTATACCTAAGTACCTAGCATTGTCTGTAAGCTGTAGGGTGAGACCCCCCAGTTTAGGGAGTGTGAACTCTGGGACTTTGGTTCTACGCGTAAAGAGAACTAGCTCCGTCTTTGAGGCATTGACCCCCAGTCCACAGCTGTCCGCCCACGCGCTCACTAGTGTGAGTGCCCTTTCGAGCAGGTCACTTATAGTGGGCAGAAACCTACCCGATATCAGAATTGCCAAGTCGTCCGCGAATGCGATCACCTTCGCACCTTGGCGGGTTAGCGAAGTTAAAATCGTGTTGACTACCAAGAGCCACAGTAGTGGTGAAATCACACCTCCTTGTGGCGTACCCCGGGCCGTGTACCTGCGTACCGTGCTACTGCCCAGTGTCGATTCAATGACACGGCTGCTTAGCATTGCGGTTATCCAGTTACGGAGCCCCATTTCCACCCCCACATCCCTCAGTGCATCGCTGATCGCCCTAACTTTAACGTTGTTAAAGGCACCCTCGATATCTAGGAAGGCCGCGAGAGTGAATTCTTTAAAAGACAGAGACTTTTCAATCTCCAGAACTACCTGGTGTAGCGCCGTTTCGGTCGATCTACCTTTCGTATAGGCATGTTGTGAGCCCGACAGGGCAATAACCCCCGCTTTGTCGCGGATGTATATCTCCAGCAACCTTTCGAGGGTTTTAAGTAAGAAGGAGGTCAGACTTATGGGCCTGAAGTCCTTCGCTAAAATGTGGCTTGGTCTTCCCGCTTTGGGTATGAAGATGACTCGTGCCTCCCTCCATTTGCAGGAAATGTGGCCGAGAGCAAGGCATCCCCTAAAAATCGCCAGTAGCCAGGGAATTAACCAGGGCAGCGCATTTTGCATCATAGCTGGAAAAACCCCGTCTACTCCTGGCTATTTAAAAGGCAGGAATGACCTGATTGCCCATATTAACTTCCCCGAGCTGACAATAGAGTTGCAGGATTCCTGTCCCACGTACTCGTACAATGGACTGTCTATGCTGTCCTGTGGTACCTCGGAGCAACCCGGAAAGTGCACGCTCATTAGCAGCTCCAAAGTCTGGCTACTGGACTCCGTCCAACCCCCCGCGGAGTCCCGGAGGTAGCTCGGTGCGACTGGATCTTTGGATATAATCCTTCTCAGCCTAGCAGCTTCGTTTGTCTCCTCGATTGATTCACAGAAGCGTCCCCAAGACTCTCGCTTGGCCCGTTTGACTGTATGCCGTACGCAAAACCGTTTGAAGGTGCGTAGCTCTCAAACCCGTTGAGATATTAAATTTAAATTTTTATGGTAGGTAGAATGGGTGAACCCCTACTAGTGTTGTGGGGGGTGGAGGGAGGAGCGTTTTAGATGGAAGAACTTGGTTTCGAGTTCTCAAGAACCGCTTATGCTAGGAAGTTGAAAGTTGGAACTTATGTAGAACTATGATAGTGGACCCATTTGCAAAAAATGGTCGATAGTGGTCGAGAGGTGTGCGAGTGGGGGGGAAAACAATGCATCCAAAACGCTTGAAAGCTGGGGTTGAAATATTCTACAATCCATATCTTCTGAACGATTGATTTCAGACGACTGAGTGGAGTCTACTGAATTAAACAAATTGATTGCCATACGAAACCAAAATGTCGTCGGACGGTAGAGATGGGTCCGAGTCTTCTAAGTGAAAGAAGTGTAATGAGGTGGTGAAAAATAGTGATAGTGCTATAAAATGTTATGGATTCTGCCAGCAATGCATGCACACTAAGGTCGTTTCCGAATACCTTGCTGCGTCTACGTCTACGACTATATTAACATCACAGCATAGCCTTGCTATTATAACAGTTTAGAAAAAGCTTAGCTAAACCGTTAAAATGGCTCAGCTGATGCTTATTTGACATTTCGTAAATCAAAAATTAAATTAAATACTATAGAAAAATTTGAAATTTTTTTACGTTTGCTAATACCATGGATACACTGCTGGTATTGATATCATAATATCGTCAATACCAGCAGTGTATCACCCAATACTAAGCATATACGAGATAAACGAACTCATATTCTAAAAAAGCGATTTATAACCGATATGCAAGCGATTTACTAAAGCAGCAAACCACTTTGAACATGCTTTGGGTTCACTCAAATTTAATATTGCATGTCATTGCTACATAGGCGCTTGGGCCTCGCTATCATTTCAACGCTTATAAAGCGCTTTTCCTAAGCAAGTGCAAAGCGCCTTCCCTAAGCAATTACAAAGCGCTTTTTCTAAGCTATTGTAAAGTGCTTTGCCTGATCAATTGGAAAGCGTTTCAATTTCCAAAAAGAAACATCCTCAACTGGACTAGAAATTATTGATGTTTGATCTTATTATTGCATTATTGTTGTTGTTAATTTTTAGTAAATTTTAATTCTAAATAAAAGTATAACCTAGAAGACCAAAAAATAAAATGTAGGTATAATAAAATTCTTATCGACCTTATTTTCCTACGAGGAATGTAAGGCATAAAGCCATAAAATAACATCCAAAAACGAAGTTAAAGATAAGATCATGGAAAAGATAAGCAAGAAACATATTTCGATGTAGTATTTTATTTGTTGATAAATTATGTTATTAATTAAACTTAATTACACTTCATTTAGGAAAATTTAAATTAATTATATTTAATTTAAATATTAAATATTCATGAGTTATTTCTTTATTATTTTTTTTAATATGTGTTAAATAGTGAAACTTGTTCTTCTGAGCTCGAATTCCAACTCTCATCTCTTTTTCACATTCCTCAACGAATCCCTTACGGCATCTGTGTAAAAGAAATGTTGATTTCCATAATGAATAAATTAAAATCATCTTACCGTATACATACTGCGAGAACAATTTTTTTTTCAATGGGATTTTCTTTTGTTGACCGTCCCAGTTCACGGTCAAAAGGAATTCGTCACTTGAAAACATCGGAATACATTTCCGGATTTGTTGCTCTCCAATAATGGAAAGTAAATAGGTAACCTGTAAAATCGTTGTTGATATACAGGGTGTAACTAGTACTGAGGTTCAAACAAAAATGGGAGATAGAGGAACTTGTCCTGAGTAGAAAATCTACACATACTCCCGTTTTTGCACCGTTTAGGAGATAGCGCGATTTTAAGGACGAAGGATTTTCATCGTACCTGTGATCACTGTTTGATCTCTAACTTCTGCTGTACTTAGCGTAACGTAATAATTCTGGGCTCGTTGAAAAGGACACAAATTCTTCTTTCTAATTGCTATCAACTGTGTCAATCAGTGTTATTCGTTTTGAGAACAATTCATTTAAATGACACAAAAATAATAAAAAATTAAAAATAAATACAAAAAAGTCCTGTTTTCTCCAAGAAGGACTTGATTAACCACCAAATTTTATTACATTTTCGGAAAGCCCATAAAATTTCACTTTACGTTTGATAACAGAATTTCTTCATAGGTTGAATTGTAAAGGAGCGGGGCTAACAGTTATCAAGCACGTTCCCTTCAAGTAAATCTGGTTTGACACCCGTCATTCGCCGAAGGAGTATGATTAATAATAGTGAGGATGAAATAGAAGAGTTGAAGTATAGTTTATTACGTTTATTTAGTTTATTACGTTTACAAATAATTTTCAACATGTCCGCCGTTGTGGAGCAAGCAGAAGTGGTATCGCCGACGAATGGCATTGGTGGGGTTCACACGCAGTAGTTGGGCTCGTAACTGATCGCATGCTTCGGTGATACGGGAAATGAGCTGTTCTCGTGTATGAATTTCCTCTGCGTAGTCGATGCTTTTCAAATACCCCCAGACATAAAAGTTCATGGGAGTTAAGTCGGAGATCGTGGAGGCCATGGAATTGAGAATTGGGGAAGAAATACCGGACCGATGAAAGTTCTACCGATGATGCCAGCCCAAACATTCACACTAAAGCGATATTGATGGGACGTATTTCGGCTGGTATGGGGATTTTCACGTGTCCACACATGCATATTGTGGAAATTTTGTATGCCATCGCGGGTGAATTGCGATTCGTCGGTCCAGAGAATTCTTCCGAAAAACGCTGGATGTTCGTCTGCTCGCAGTAACATGGTACGACAAAAGTCTCGCCGATGTTCACGATCACCGGGCAACAGTTGTTGCACCGGTGTATTGTGATAGGGATACAGTCCTTCTACTTGCAGAATTCGGAACACTTGCATGTGGTTGATGCCTAATCGATGGCCGATGCGCCGGGTGCTTACCGTGGGGTCCCTAGCCGCGATGCGCTCCTCCGTGGCCACAGGTACCGAGTGTCGCCGTCCTGTATGTTGTATCTCCCGCCATGGCTGCAGTGTACCTCGTTCACGAAGGTGCCGATGAATGCTGATGAACATCCCATAATGGGGGTACCGAGATCTGTCCGGATACCGTTCCCGGTAAACTCTTTCGGCTCGCCTAGCATTCCCGTCGCACAACCCATACACGAAGTGCATGTCTGCCATTTCTTCCGTTGTAAAAGACCTCCTATTGCTTGCCATGTTGCTCGTAATGATGTCTATGACATTCTGTTTGCTGCTGCTTCCTCCCGATGCTTTTATTGCAGAAAAATCTACGTAGAACGAAGTCATTCCTGTTCCTTAAGGGAGCAGGTAAACTCCACGCCCTACTTAAATGGATATTACTTAATTAACTTAAATGGATGTTAGTTAATTTACTTAAATGGACGCTATCTAATTAGTTGTCATATTTTTACTTACCTGTAACATAATTTCCACACATAAGAGCAATACGTGTGTTGTTAACATGGTTGCTCATTACTGCATCTGTTTTGCGGTAAATTCTATGTTTAGCAGTATTTCCAACATGTGCAGGGAACTCACTTGTTGCAAATATGAAGAAATTCTGTTATCAAACGTTTTATGGGCTTTCCGAAAATGTAATAAAATTTGGTGGTTAATCAGGTCCTTCTTGGAGAAAACATGGACTTTTTTGTATTTTTTTCTAATTACTTTATTATTTTAATAATAAAGTATTGTTATCGATTTTTAAAAAAAAAAAATTTGCTACCCTGAAAATTTTTTTTTCCACGTTTCATGACTAATAGACACCAAAAAAGCAAAAAAATTTCAGTCCGTCTGTGCGCCGTACGCCGTACGCCGTCCGCCGTACGCTAAACGTTTGAAAGCTTATAGCTCTCAAACTCTTTGAGCTATTAAGTTGAATTTTTTTTTGTTGGTAGACTGAGCAGACCCCTTCAAGTGCCCACCTTTTGAGTGATGAAGTTGTGAAGGGGGAGGTGGGGGAAGCGTTTTGGACGGAAAATTTAGGTTCCTAGATCTCAGTAACCGCTAATGCTAGGAGGCTGAAACTTGGAATTTATATAGAGCATCGATAGTGGACCCATTTGCAAAAAAAGGGAGGATATGGGTAAAGGGGTGTGGGAGTTGGGGAATAATAATGCGTCCGAAACGCAAAAAAGCCGAGATCGAGACATTCTAAATTCTATATCTCCTAATTGGTTAATGTCACGAAATTAAAACTTAATGAACATCTGTGGGCATACTAGGAGAATAGATCGGAAACAAATTGTTGAGTGGTGGAAGTGGCGTACGGAGGTGGGGGGTGAAAAATTTTAGATTACGATATCTCACGAACCAATTGCACTAGAGAAATAAAATTTGGTTTCTGTATAAATGTTGACAAATAAAGTTTGCTGAAAGTAAAATTTTTTAAGGGGGCGGTGGAGTATGGAAGTGGAGAGGATAAGAATTTTTCTAAAATATCACGTCTCATATCTCAAGAACAGTGTAAAGTAGATGCTTAGAATTTTAAGCGGAAGTAGGCCATATAAACCCCTAGCAGGGAAAAAAATTTTGGTGGTGAGCGGGTAGGGGGTGACTGTGGGGAAGGGTGAAAAAGGAAAAGTTTCGATTTTTATATCTCGAGAACCTGTAAAGATATAAAGCTGAAACTTGGTATTTGGATAGAACTATAGTAGTAGCATGTTGAAAAAATATAATATTTTATAGGGGTAGTATGGTACGGGGGTGGGGGTGTTTTTCCTAACTATAGAACGGCTTATGCTAGAAAGTTGAAACCCGATATGTATATGTAAGTCAACTAGAAAAGTCTTTTAGATTGAAAAAATTCAAATTCAAATATCCATTGGCGTACAGAGGGGAAGCGAAAAAAATAATCAGTGAAAATGGAATGCATATATTTTCACGATTTTCATCATATCTATTAGGTCTTTTCAATTATTGAATCCATTTTTATTCTACGGATTTTTCATATAAATACCTAGAAAGTGTTTTCAGGATTTTTTGAAATTCGACCCCCACGATGGTGTAAAGGGGATGTATACATTTTCACGAACTCAGCCATATCCCTCAGGTCTGATTAGATATCGAATAACTTTTTACTTCCACGGACTTGTTTAATAATCACCTAAAACTTGTTTTCAAATACCCTAAGAGGGTATAAACGGGTTGAACACGTTTTCACGCATTCCTTCATATCTCTTAGGAGTGATAAGACATCGGATTGGTTTTCACTTTCTCGGTCTTTCTTTATATATATCTAAAAACTTATTTCAGGATTTTTGGATATTCAACCCCAAAGTGGGCTCAAGGGGGTTGTATATATATTCACAAATTCCCACATATTTCTTAGTTCTAATAAGATATTGAATTCATTTTTACTTCTTACGGCTTCCTATATAATCGTCAAAAAGTTGATTTCAGGATTTTTAGATATTCAAGATATTCTTAGGATTGATGAGATATTAGATTGGTTTTCACTTCCACAGACTATTTATATAATCGCCTACAAACGCATTTCCGATTTCATGTAATGGCCCAAAACCAAATCACGTAAAACTTCCTAATCACGTAATAACTACGTAGTATTATATTACTTCTTAAACTGTGTCCCGGAGTATGACCCAATTATGTAATTCATATTTTATATGTGGCAGCGGCGTAAGTATTCTAGCGCGACCCCATTCTACCAATTTTTTTAGGTTTTCAGTCACATAGTAACCTACACCGCATTAATCTTAAACGCGTTCCGAACTTCTACCCGAAAAATAATAAAGTTGCGCCCAGACTGTTGGCAGATTTTTTTTTATTATTTTTGTGTCATTTAAATGAATTTTTCTCAAAAAGTATAACACTGATTGACACAGTTGATAAAAATTAGAAAGTAGAATTTGTGTCCTTTCCAACGAGCCCAGAATTATTACGTTACGCTTAGTACAGCAGAAGTTAGAGATCAAACAGTGATCACAGGTACGATGAAAATCATTCGTCCTTAAAATCGCGCTATCTCCTTAACAGTGCAAAAACGGGAGTATGTGTAGAACATTTTCTACTCAGGACAAGTTCCTCTATCTCCCATTTTCGTTTGAACCTCAGTACTAATTACACCCTGTATATTATACATAGTGTTTGGCACTCCGTGTGCCACCTTGTAAGGGGTTATTCCTTGATATATTTGGAGAAAAAAATTGTTCTACAGGGTGGGTCAATTTTCAATATTAGTGTTTTTGTAGTTTTTGACCGGTACCCTTACTCACTTAAAACGTTAAATCTTGAAAACGAATAATCACAAGGCAAAGTGTTATAACTCGTTTTTTAGACAATCAAATTACCTTTCATTTGATGTAACAGTCTAAATTGTAACTGCACCCAATCTTGAGATATTTTTTCGAAAACACAGATTTTTGCTACGTCAACCCTAAAAATTCAGTAATCAATGTAGTTTTTCTCAGAAAACCTCATTATAAAAATGTCATTTTAATTTTATTTTTTTATGAGCCGTATTATTACCTACAAAAGCTGCAAACATATGTATGAGTTACGATTAACATTTTGGAAGTAACAGGTAAACATACTGCAGTCACGATTGGCTGTAAGCCAATCGTATAATACTCTAGATGAATACTGAACTCCGATTTATATTGTAGTTGGGGATAAAGTAGAATTACGTGTGTGCATGTTGTATGTCCTTTATTAAGGACTCCCATTAGATTGCTACTCAAAGACAATATTCAGTGTTTAATTTCATATCTTGAACTGGGTAAGTCATCGAAAAAAAATGTCCTTTTTGAAGGACTTTCACATGGGAGGTGCAGGAAGGACTCACTCGATTTCTTCCATATTTATCCTTTTCCTTGAAACCATTTAAAAATGAACGTGTACGAAATTTCAAATTAGTAGCTTGAAGCGTTCAAAAGTTATCGAAAAATATTGTTGAACACGTGTCTTAAGGATTTTTTGTATGGAAGGTACCAGAAGGAGTAAAAGGATTTTGCTGACTAGTAAACCTGAACTTTGTTTTCACTCAAAACTAATTTGTACAAAATTTCGAGTTCATAGCTAAAAGAATACTTGAGCTATAGTGAGTTCCGTAAATTAAGTGAAGACTATTTGACAGGATATTTGTATGGCAGCTACACGAAGGACCAACAGGATTTTCTTCATAATCATATATTTAACTCCAACTATTGGAAAAATAACACATACCAAATTTCAATGTCGTAGCTTAAACCCTTCTCAAGTTATCGACCAATATTCTTGAACACGTGTTTTAAGGATGTTTTGTATGGCAGCTACCAGAAGGAGTAAAAGGATTTCGCTGATTAGTAAACTCAAACTTCCTTTTCACTCAAAACTAACTTGTACAAAATTCCGAACTTGTAGCTAAAAGATTACTTGAGTTATAGTGAGTTTCGTAAATTAAGTGAATACATTTTGACAGGATATTTGTATGGCAGCTACACGAAGGACTAACAGGATTTTCTTCATAATCATACATTGAGCTCCAACTATTGCAAAAATTACACATACAAAAACGTAGCTTAAACCCTTCTGAAGTTATCGACCAATATTCTTGAACACGTGTTTTAAGGACATTTTGTATGGCAGCTACCCGAAGGAGTAGGACGATTTTGCCCGTTAACGAACTTAGCCTTACAAATTCAACCAAACATCCAGATTCAAAATTTCAAGATCCTAGGTGAAGGCGTTCTTGAGTTATCGTGTTCACGGACAGACGGACGGACGGACGGACGGACGGACGGACGTCAGGCGGATTTGAGGTTTTCGGGCACAAATAAACAAAAAATAATATATAACTTTTTTTCGTCCGAGGCTTGGTTCTATGCGTTACAAACTTTTGGGCTGGATTAAACTTATAATACTCTATATGATTTCATCTAGAGTATAAAAATACATATCGGTTAAAAATTAAATATTTCAAAAGTCAGTGCCTCGTCTAAGAACCTGTTTAATTTGTGGGTAGTACTGAAGTATTTTTATTGCACATTTATTACTAGTTAAAGTATGTAGGAAAACAATGAAATGTAAGTGAGTTTCAACATAATTGATGCTTTTACGTGGATGTAGTAGGTAATACTGGGTGCAGTACTATGCCTTTTTTAATAGGGTAAAATAAAAAGCCTATAAAAGCAAAACTACCTTCATATTTTTATCAGTTTTAGTTACGTTGCTAAAAGAAGAAGGTATTAGTAGAATTAAAAAAATAATTTCAAAATGCCTGAGTACTCCAATGAAGAATATGCTGACATTGTGTTAATTTATGGAGAGTGTCGCGGAAATGGACGAGCCGCGCGAAGTCTTTACCATCAGAAACATCCTCAACGACGGACACCTGACAGGGGAGTATTTCCAGACGTTTACAGGAGAATTAGGGAAACTGGCAGCGTTAGAACAAGGAGAGTAAATGCAAATCCTGCGCCGATAATCGCTGTTCAGATTGATGAAAGAATACTGCAAGCAGTTCAAAATGATCCATCGATCAGTATCCGACGCTTGGCATTGCAGTTTAACATCTCTATTTGGGAAGTTTGGAGCATTTTAAGAGTAGAACGCTTCCATGCCTACCATCACACATCAGTACAGGAGCTGCTACCCATTGATTTCCTCAAACGGATGGAGTTTTGCAACTGGCTCCTTGAACGACAAATAGATGACAATCATTTTTCAACAACATTCTTCGGACCGATGAGTCCCAATTTACCAGAGATGGTATCACAAACTTCCACAACCTACATACGTGGGCTCAGAGTAATCCACACACAAGAAGAGCGGAATCATTTCAGCTCAGATTCAGCGTCAATTTATGGGCAGGTGTGATTGGTGACGATTTACTTGGACCTATTAGGCTTCCGCCTACTATAAATTGCTCTAATTACTTACATTTTTTATCAAATGATCTACAGGACTTGTTGGATGATATTCCACTGGTACGATTGGCTTCCATGTTTTACCAACACGATGGTGCTCCAGCTCATTACGGCCGACAGATCACAGATTGGTTAAATTCCAATTATAGCAATCGCTGGATCGGTAGAAATGGACCGATACACTGGACTGCAAGATCTCCTGATCTTACTATTATGGATTTCTTTGTATGAGGACGGATGAAGGACCTTGTCTACGCAACGCCAGTAGAAACATTGGAAGATCTAAATATCAGGATCGATGCGGCAGCAATAGAAGTAAGGCAGCAGTTGAGGAATATGAATACCAAGAGAACACTCGCCAAACGAGCTTTAGCGTGCATTCAAAATGAAGGTGGCCATTTTGAACATTTATTGTAATAAAAATATTTGAAATAAAAATATTTGAAATAAAAACCATTATTAAATTCTTTCAATTCAAGCAAGTAGCGTAGATCAACATGCACATGCACTGATTTTTTAAATATTTAATTTTTATGCGATATGTATTTTTACCTATTACTTCCAAAATGTTAATCGTAACTCATACATATGTATGCAGCATTTGTAGGTAATAATATGGTTCATAAAAAAATAAAATTAAAATGACATTTTTATAATGGGGTTTTCTGAGAAAAACTACATTGATCACTGAATTTTAAGGGTTCACGTAGCACAAATTTGTGTTTTCGAGTAAATATCTCAAGATTGGGTGCAGTTACAATTTAGACTGTAATTAAAGGTAATTCGATTGCCTAAAAAATGAGTTATAACACTTTGCCTTGTGATTATTCGTTTTCAAGATTTAACGTTTTAAGTGAGTAAGGGTACCGGTCAAAAGCACTTTTCTTAACCACCTTGTATCTCCACTAATATTGAAAATTTACACACCCTGTAGAACAATTTTTTCCTCCAAATATATCAAGGAATAACCCCTAACAAGGTGGCACACGGAGTGCCAAACACCCTGTATAATACGTAATAATATTTAATACATTGGCAAATTACATTACGTTAAATTTAATCTAAGAACAAAGGTTTATTTTAAATATATTTTAAGGAATCTAAAAAAATTGTAGATGTGCCAATATCCATGTGACTGTATGTACAACAAATAAAATACTATAATAATAATAATAATATAATACTCACATGTGATCACTAATTTTGCGCTTTAAATTGAAATTGCCATTTCACGATCACTGATGAACACTAAGAGTGCGAATGCGAAGAATAGCGCGCTTCTTTTGATAAGTCGAGAATCCCCGTAATATATGGCAATTTACACAGAACTCTAGAATATATATATAAATAATAACGAAATGAAAATTTGTATCTGCTTTGCTCTCGCTTGTTTCTAAGCGCTTTCAAAGCACTTTAATGTTTCTGGTTACCAAAGCGCTTTATGTGCGCTTTAAATCAATGCACTTTGCAATTTTTCGCTGGGATCATTGTATTTATATATTATAGTAGTATCACGAAGCTCGCTTCGATGTTTTAACCGGCTTACACTAGAGGCGCTGCTTGTGTTTTGCCAATTCCCTCTTATCCTACGCGTTCGTTTCATCAGTTCATTCATTTGCTCTTTCTACTATCCAAGGGGTTGATGGGTTCCGCCGGTGCGGCGCCCGGGGTAATTGTGTAGTGGAATCTTTCTCTGTCAGTCAGTCTCATATGGCTTAGGCGATGTCGAATTTAAATTTTTTGCTGTGCAGACTGGGCGGGGAGTGGAAAGTGGAGGCTCATGTCACGCTTTTATATTTTTTTCCATCGTTTGGACGAATATTTCTGCCAGACTATCGTTTTCACGGAAATTTTTGAACTTTATGAATTTCGACATTTCGGTTTTTTTTGCAATGACATTATTTTTTGTATGGAAAATAATAGTGCGACTGGTCCAATGAGAAATATTAATTCTGTTTACAACACTTCTGTGTTAAATCGTAGTGAGCGAGATCGGGTCAAAATCGCGTTTTCTGAAATACCGACTTCACTCAATTTGTGGGAATGATATCATTTAGCCACGAAGTCGAAATTTTATACAAATTAGTTTTAAGTAAAATTTAACTCAAGTTTATTAGTTAGCGAAATCCCTTTACTTCTTCCGATTACTAATATAAATACAAAAAATCCTTAAAACATGTGTTCAAAAATATTGGCCGATAAATTCAGAATGAGCTAGTCATTTTTTCTCTATTACGCTTAATAAACTACCTTAAAAATAATAAAGTTGCGCCTAGACTTTTGGAAGATTTTTTTATATGACTACCATTTTGTTCGACTTGCAAAGTCGCGCAATTTCTCGACGGAGTGAAGTCGTAATGAAGTGTAACAAGATCGGGTTAAAGTCCCATTTTATAAAATACGGACTTACGAAACTAAGTTAGAGCAGCGCATCTTAACGGTTAGGTTGAAAATTTATCCCGTTTCCCAAAATCATTATTCCCAAAACTCCGTTTTTATTGATAATATAAATGTCCGAGCCCGAACACCCGAATTAATAAATATTAATTTTATACATTAAGTGCTTCTTTTCTGTTTTTATTTTCACAACTTTTCACAAATATGTTTTTTATTCACACACACAGCTGAGACGAGTAGAATGACACCTCAAGTATTTAAATCAGTCAGGTCGAATGAATGTACCTATAAAGTTTTTGTGAAACATCTACGACTCAAACAATAAACACATCTCCTTAGCTGCTTTGCGCCTCTTTAGTCGGATAAAAAACAGGGATATAATTTTAAAAAGAAAATAATGTTTTTAATATAGAATCTTGGGAAACGGGATTTTGGAACACGTGATTTTGACCCGATCACTCGAATGACACCTCAAGTGTCAAAATCTGGATGATTGCTTACAAATTTCGACCGAATTATTTTTTATTGATCGATTACTATATAATCATGTATATATATACTTTGTGTGTATACATAACGCTCCACTGTTGTTATGCTCTGCTCTCTGCGTCTGCAGCGCCGGTATTTTCTGGTGCGCGTTGCGACCAAATCAAAGTAATAAGGTCAACGAACAAGCATTTTGCAATATATGCGGGTTCATTGAAGAAGATAGAAGACGCAAGAAAATCAGTCATAGCTCACTCCCCTCTCCATCCCGCAATGAAAATTAAAAACAGAAGAAATTTATTCATAGCTCACTCGTTTCTTCGCTCTTTTCCCCGCAAAGAACATTGAAAAGACAGACGAGATGAGAAAAGAATGATGTGTGGAAAGGAACAGCAAAAAGCACGCGAATCGGAACATGTTACGCCATCTTTTGAGCTGAGGTGAAGTTATTCGTGATACTACTATAATATATAAATACAATGCTGGGATCCCAGCAAACACAGTACTACTTCCATAGTACTGCTAAAGTAATGAACAAACGCCTGAATGCTTTCGCTGCAAAACTTCACCTATTTATTTCGTGTATATAAACGTGTGTGTTATGTGTTTTGTTTCATGAATAAACCTCTTATCCATATGAGAGAGAGAAAGACAAAGACTAGATGCAACAGTAGTGCTATAGTACTGCCAAAGGCATGATTGCGCATTATAAGAAGTGCTTTTGTACTACTGCTAAAAGTAGCTTCGGAAGTAGTATAGCAGTACTATACATTGTCTCCGCGTGCATAAATTTAAGAGGAGTATAGCAGTACTTCTGAATGCACCATATATTTCTTCCCTTTTTCGTAAATGCGATTAAAAGGCTCATGCAATTTGCGCAAATAGGCTTGTTCAAGTCAAGTTTAACAAGGAGGTGTTGATTAACCCTTTGCGCAAATTGCATTAGAGTGTAAATCAATCTTTACGCGAGACACTTGATGATGCTCCTTCGAGTCCATACTTTGATTAACTGATTCGGAAAAACCCGAAAAGCTAATAAATTATATAAAAAAGTATGTAGATACATTGACTCGAAAAAGTAAATATACATGCATGAATATCTGATCAGGAGTTTGGCACTAGGTTAGGTTAGGTTACATTGGCGGCCAAAGCCGCACATAGACCCACGAGGGTCCATAGTGATACCACTAAAAAACAGGAGACCCAATGCAGTGGCGGATCCAGACTTTGCTGTTGGGGGGGGCGAAAATTTTTTTGATATGACTATTTTGTTTAATCAAGTTCTGTGTGAATTTAGCTACATAGACTGCACTTAGCAAAAACGGGATCATATTGTTTTCATCTTATTATGGGTCATTCCATCAAGAATCGCCAAAGTTGTGACATTTCCGATTCTTTTGAAAATGTTTGTAATTGAAGAACTAGTGAAAAACATACTGCAGTCACGATCGGCTGCAAGCCAATCGTATAATACTCTAGATGAATACTGAACTCCGATTTATATTGTAGTTGGGGATAAAGTAGAATTACATGTGTGCATGTTGTATGTCCTTTATAAGGACTGCCATTAGATTGCTACCCAAAACTAAAAGACAATATTCTGTGCTTAATTTCATATCTTGAACTGGGTAAGTCATCGAAAAAAAATGTCCTTTTTGAAGGACTTTCACATGGGAGGTGCAGGAAGGACTCACTCAATTTTTTACATATTTATCCTTTTCCTTGGAACCATTTAAAAATTAACGTGTACAAAATTTGAAATTCGTAGCTTGAAGCGTTCAAAACTTATCGAAAAATATAGTTGAACACGTGTCTTAAGGACATTTTGTATGGCAGCTACCAGAAGAAGTAAAAGGATTTCGCTGATTAGTAAACCCAAACTTCGTTTTTACTCAAAACTAATTTGTACAAAATTTCCAATTCATAGCTAAAAGATTACTTGAGTTATAGTAAGTTCCGTAAATTAAGTGAAGACGTTTTGGCAGGATATTTGTATGGCAGCTACACGAAGGACTAATACGATTTTCTTCATAATCATACATTTAACTCCAACTATTGAAAAAATAGCACATACAAAATTTCAGAGTCGTAGCTTAAACCCTTCTGAAGTTATCGACCAATATTCTTGAACACGTGTTTTAATAACATTTTGTATGGCAGCTACCAGAAGAAGTAACAGGATTTCGCTGACTAGTAAAGTCAAACTTTTTTTTTCACTTAAATCTAATTTGTACAAAATTCCGAATTTGTAGCTAAAAGATTACTTGAGTTATAGTGAGTTTCGTAAATTAAGTGAATACATTTTGACAGGATATTTGTATGGTAGCTACACGACTAACAGAATTTTCTTCATAATCATATATTTAACTCCAACTATTGAAAAAATAACACATACAAAATTTCAATGTCGTAGCTTAAACCCTTCTGAAGTTATCGACCAATATTCTTGAACACGTGTTTTAAGGACATTTTGTATGGCAGCTACTCGAAGGAGTAGGACGATTTTGCCCGTTAACGAACTTAGCCTTACAAATTCAACCAAACATCCAGATTCAAAATTTCAAGATCCTAGGTGAAGGCGTTCTTGAGTTATCGTGTTCACGGACAGACGGACGGACGGACGTCAAGCGGATTTGAGGTTTTTGGCCACAAATAAACAAAAAATAATATACACCCTTTTTTCGTCCGAGGCTTGGTTCTATGCGTTACAAACTTTTAGGCTGGATTAAACTTATAATACTCTATATGATTTCATCTAGAGTATAAAAATAATTGAAAATTTAGGTTTGTGTTTTTATCTCATTTTTTAACTAACAAAAACAACAACAATCTTTAAAATAAGCCCCACTTTATTATTCAAGGATAAAAATTACCGGAGATATGAATTTTCAAAGAGGACTCGGACATCTTTTTTGGGAAATCTCTAACATACTATAACTAACAAAAAAAATGAGATAGAAACAAAAACTTGAAATCATATTTTTTTTCACTAATTTTTCGAGTACATAAATTTTCAAATGAATCGGCGATGATAAGGTCACACTCGTTCTTGATTAAATGACCCCTTTTCTATAAAATAATTGAGAACCACTATAATGTTCTTCGATTTTTTTGACCCCGATCCCATTGAAATCCCAAGTTAATTTTTTGATATTTTTTAAAAAACAGTATAACCTACAAAATATAAAAAAAAAACCGTTTTGAGATATTCAAAGATAAAAGACAAAATCATTATCCAAAAAATTTCAAGGATAATTTTTATTGCGACAACCTTCCCCTTTAAAATAAGCCATATTTTATTATTCAAAGAGGACTCGGACACCATTTTTGCGAAAACTTTAACATACTATAACTAACAAAAAAAATGAGATAGAAACAAAAAAATTGAATTTCAATTATTTTTTTCACTAGTTCTTAAAGTACAAAAATTTTCAAAACAATCGGAGATGGTAAGGTCCCAAATTTCGTCATTCTTGGCGGTTCTTGATGGAATGACCCTATTACCTACGCAATATGTTGTCTTATAGTCTTTTTATCATGGTGCGTTTACACTCACCCTTGAGGCGAGCCTCTACCCCCATCAGGTCATTGCAAACCGGTTTTCGTCGGCTGTGTTCTTTGCTGTGTTGAAAGCAATTTACACTCAACATGCCTTTGCGGCGCAACTTGCCTATAAGTGCGAAACGACACAAATACGATGAGCTGCGAATTGTGTGGTACCACAGTTCATTGCATGTGTGTACACATATGTAAGCGTGCGTCGGGGAAAAAGTTGAAGAATGTTAGACTCTTGCGACTGCACGAGCCATCTGATTGGTTGATTTTATGGTGGGAATAGAGGCGCGCCTCAAACGTTGAGTGGATGGTAAATCCACCGTCATGGTTCTGTTCTGTGCTTTGCATTGCACCGCAGAACTACAGTAAATGCTAATTACAGTCCACATTGCAGTGGAGTAAAAAAAATCGGAGAACGGTTGAAGTATGTATGTTTAGAAAATTCGGAAGTGCTCTTGGGGAGGGGGGCGGCCGCCCCCTCCCCCCCTGTATCCGCCAATGACCCAATGTACCTATGATAGCCGCGCTTGCGTTTCGATCTGTACTGAGAGCTCCTCGTTTAATTCAAAGGTCCCTGTTACCGTAGCAAAGTTTAGCAGACTCTGCATGCTGTTAAATGAGACTTCTTTAAGATTTGTGAAGGTCGGTGCACCAAGAGCCTTCACCCGTCTCCTAGCAAGAGCTGGGCAGTTGCACAGAAGGTGTTCTAGCGTTTCCCGTTCCCCGGGTAGAGATCATTAGTAATTAGCCCCATTCTGTACGAATGCGCCCCAATTAAACAATGGCCGGTAATAATTCCGACTAAAGTTGCGCACTGCGCCCTTGGTAGTGCTAACAGGAGTTTAGTTTTTTTCTCATTTTGCGTGTTAAACATTTGTTTCGTGGTTCTGGAGGTTGATGTAGCCTGCCACCTGGCCTCGGACAGGCTTACCATCTTCTGCTCTAGGGAGTTGTGAACGACGTTAAAAGGCGGTGGTACCGAAACCGCGGTTTCTTGCCCAAGGTTTGCGCCTTTTTAAGCGAGATCATCCGCGAGTTCGTTTCCTAAAATACCACTGTGCCCTGGAACTCAGCAGAGTTCCACTTTCCCTTTTTGAGCTCAGTTTCTGTAAAGCGCGTCGACAGTTAAGTACTGCCTTGGATTTGATAAAGCAGGATTTCAGAGCCATTAAGGCTGCTTGGCTATCCGTATGGATAAAAACTGCCTTATCCCTTTTTCGCGATTTGTGAGCTATCTCCGACGCCTGCTGAATCGCCAGCATCTCCGCTTGGAAAATACTGCAATTATTCGGCAGTCTGTAGCAAGAGTTTGCTGGAAGATAAAGTGAGTGCACGGCTACGCCCACTCCGTCCTCCATCTTAGAACCGTCAGTATAGATGTTAATCGAGCCCGCAGTGTCACCGGTTTTTACCTCCCAGTACTCTCTGCTTGGTACGTTTATGGCGAACTTCCTGTCAAACCAGAGCTTAGGATCTGTATAGTCCGTAGTCCCTGTTGTAGGTAGGCTGATGTTACTGTGCCCGTATGTACATGCTTTGAACTGGTTGGACTCTCTGAGTCTTAGGGCGCATTTGCATGCTACGTACTTCGCGAACAGGTCTATTGGTGGCAGAGAGAGAAAGACGTTGAGCGAGTCTGAAGAGGTGGTACAAAGGGCGCCTGTTATCCCCAGACACGCCTGTCGCTGCACCTTTTCCAACTTTTTCCTGTAGGTTACTTTATCGAGTGCTGGCCACCATATTAGCAGTCCGTATAATAGGATTGGCCTAACTACAGCCGTGTAGATCCAGTGAGTGATTTTTGGCTCTAAACCCCACCTCCTACCGAACATTCTTTTGCACACGTAGAAAACGATGGTTGCCTTAGATACTCGTTCTTCCGTATTGAGCTTCCATGACAGCTTGCTGTCTAGGATTACTCCTAGATATCGGGCATGTCCATTCAGGGTTAGCTCAGTGCTACCCATCTTAGGCACTTAAACTGTTGAGGTTTTATTCTCCTAGTGAAAAGAACCAGTTCCGTTTTTAAAGGGTTAACGTTGAGCCCTCTGGTTCTTGACCAGTTTAGTAGCTTGTTAACAGCCCGCGTCGTAAGCTCTGACAGTGTGCTTGTGTACTTTCCTGATGCCAGTATCACCACGTCATCTCATCTCATCTCATCAGATCTTTCAGCGCCCCATTCAGAGTGAGTATCCACAAAAGTGGTGATAATACCCCTCCTTGTGGAGTGCCATTGTTAGTAATTTTGTAGGAGTGAGCACTACCCCATTCCGACGAAATAAGCCTGCTTCTTAGCAGTGTTTCGATCCATTTACTTATGGTGCTGTGGACGTTTACAGAGCCCAGAGCCTCAACAATTGCCTCCGTTGTAACATTGTTGAAAGCCCCTTCTATATCCAAAAAAGTTCCCAGTGTGAACTCCTTGTACTCTAGCGATCTCTCGATTGTACCCACAACCTTATGCAAAGCCGTGTCCACCGATTTTCCTTTGATGTATGCGTGTTGGACCTTTGAGAGGTGGTTAGAATCTATGGTTTCTCTGATATACCCATCTAGCATCCTTTCCAATGTCTTGAGAGTAAAAGATGTCAGGCTGATTTGTCTGTAGTCCTTCGGAATAACATGGCTACTTTTACCCGCTTTCGGTATAAATACCACTCGAGCGTCCCTCCAAGCCTGGGGCACGTAATTGAGTTTCAAGCAACCCTTGAAAATCGCCTGTAGCCATGGAACCACCAGACTCTCTACGTTTTGTAGCATGGCCGGTATAATTCCATCCGGTCCAGGCGATTTGTACGGGTCGAAGGAGCGAGTTGCCCCCTGCTGCATTGCGAGTATAGTCAGGATCCCGGCAGCCCGGAAAGTGAGCACTTAAAAGGGCTTCAAGTGTTTCCTTGCTGTCCTTCGTCCAACTACCATCCATTCTACTCAGCAGAGCAGGCGGAGTGGGATTCTTAGATAAAAGTTTCGTGAGTCTTGAGGCTTTTGACGTTCTCTCGATCTGGCTGCAGAAATTTCTCCAGCTGTCTCGCTTCGATTTTTTCAGTACCCTCTTAAAGATTTTTAACGAGTTCCTGTAATCGGCCCACGCTTCCGTTTGATTGGTGCGCTTCGCCGAGCTAAAGAGTTTTTGGACTTCCTCCGAGAATCTCCCAATTCCTTACTCCACCAAGGAGGTTGGGATTTTCTCGACGGTTTCCTAAGTGCCACATCGTAGTTTCCTTCAATTGTGAGAAGTAGTTCAGCCGAAGCTGAACTACTGTGATGCAGATTTATCTGAATCAGATTTAGCATCTTGGGGAGCTGTGACTGTCCGATTCAGTTTCGAGAAATGGGTATGGGTAGCGTCCGGATCCAACGTCTCAGGATCGCTCCCAACCTCCGTGTTGAGATAGATATTTGTGGCGGCTGCGGTCAGGATTTCCATCCCCAGTGTAGTATTTGAACTTATAGCAAATAAGTCTCGTTGTGGTATAAATTTAGTGTTTCAATACCAATGTTGAATTCGAACTTATTGCAAATAAGTTTCGTTGTGGTATAAATTTAGTGTTTCACTACACTACGATGAATATTCCAATTGTTGTTAAAAATATCTTCTCACAAGAAACAACTCGATCACCAATGGAAATCAACAATGAAATATTTATTTTAAAATAGTTTAAATCAACTTTTACATAAATAATATTTATGATATTTAACAATGTTGTAGGAATTATTTTAAGGACCTTTCTAATCGAAAGCAATATTTTAATATTGCTTTCGACAAAAATTTTATTTTATTTTACGATTTTCATACGCGGGTTACTTGATCACTTAAATTCACAATTTATAACAAGTCCGCGACGTGCACTACACCAGGTCCCTCTCCACTTCGTTAGCCTCGAGAGTGTTCACATTTCCATCTTTGGAATGGCGCTTCTTAAGACGTAGGTAAACACTCCCGATTCCCCAAGCCACTTTCCCGAAGCGGAGGTAAAGAAGATCCTCAGCCTTCTCGTTTATCTGGAGAATGACCTCCTGACCCCCATCTTTCACGGCCGAAACATTTGCCTTGATGACCCTCCAGTCCTCAGTGGGTATGTCGGGATTCTGCCTCTGGAGTAGCTTGAGAGCAGTCTCTGCGGGTACAACCCTCGGCAGAAATACCTTTGCCTTCGGCACAGACGGTATGAGTGCTCTGTCCATTATCTCTAGCTTCGCACCTTCCCAGAGAGATTCCAAAGAGAGGACGGTCTTTTTACACCATTCAAGTGTAAACTCGTCGTTGCATTTTATAATTTTGACCTCATTGAACCACCCTGCCGCGTCGAATGTAGGCATAGGCTTGTTCAAATTGGCCTCCATGTACGCCACTAGCTCGTCTAGCAGCCTCATCTCCACGGATTTCCACTTTTCCAGGCTAATCCTTCCAAGTTGGTCACTATGGTCGACGAGTGCCACTATAAGATGACGTTTGAGGACATCCGCTACCGACTGACCTTTTGGGCCTGACGTCGATGCCTCTGCTTGGCCAGTCTTAGACTTTTTGGTCGACAAAGGGAGAGTAGGCGCTCCTTCGCGTTCACTTGCTCCTCCACTTTGTTGCAGAACTTAGGGTCGCTGCTAACAAAGCCCTTGCGTCCTTCAATGAAAGCTCTGCCTTTGGGGATGGTTTCCCTGGCCCAGCATAGATCCTTCATCTCACTAGGAGTGAGGTCTTTCTTGTCGCCAAGTCTCGCATCACACCTCAGCGCGGCTTTGTATTGCGAGAACGCCCTGCGGAAGTCATATGCTGCTCGGTGTCCTCTGTCCTATTGGACCCAGAAGACATATGCTCCTTGGTGTCCTCCAAACTCTTGAGAGACCGCAAGAGACGCGCTTCTTCTTCGGTGTTAGCCGTCCTGGCACTGTCCTGATCTGAATCGCGTTCAGTATCGGAAGTGTCCAAAACGTCCTTGAGAAAGTGGGAACCAGTAGTGTGACCACTAGAACAGCCTGATTCCATCACTGAACTAGTTATGCTAGCAGTAGCAACTCCACTCGCACGACCTGCATCAATCATCGTACGAGTTTTCTCCGCATAGCCGCTGGCGACACAGGAGGTATCCGCACCCCCCGAGCCCTCGCCGGTAGTCGCAGCTACGCCTCCTACCGACATTTGGGTAGATATCCCTACCCGAGTTTTTACCTTTTTCTCGACCTCCATAGTACAATAAAATTTTATAGTTCTAAGAGAACTTCGTTTGGCACTAGTATAGCAGTACTTTTAAATTTGTTTGGAGAAGTGGAATGCACAAACACACCTAAAACACATCAAACAGGACATAAACGACCGAATTAGATATATGTGCCAAACCCAAGGTAGAGAGTTCTTTGTATCTAGTGACCCTAGTATTACACTGTTTGACCAAGTGGTCAAGTATTAAGCAATGCGAAAAAGCGAATACAAATTAATCTCACAATATTCGCTCGTAAAATGACCTATTTCCGAGCACCTAAGACCCTGCAGATATTTTTTTTTGATATAAAGCAAGCAATTATTTGTTTCTTCTTAAAAAAAATTTTTTCGGTTTCATAACGTGCTACCGATACTCAAAAAATTTAATTTTGGTATGATATATTTATATATTGATATGAAAATATGGTTGGAAATAGTTAATTTCATAATGATGGTAATCTTACTATTTCCGACC
The DNA here is from genome assembly GCA_951812415.1 of Beris morrisii. Taxonomy (NCBI): domain Eukaryota; kingdom Metazoa; phylum Arthropoda; class Insecta; order Diptera; family Stratiomyidae; genus Beris; species Beris morrisii. Next base: position 83,165,036 of record OX638311.1, on the reverse strand, counting down.
ACGTAAACAACTCTTTCCTTATACCGACCGCCCATTAGCCTATTGCCGACCTAGGTGTTCTATCATATAAAACAACATTGTTATGGCATATTATTAATGATATTATTTTTTTTTATTAAATTTGTTGAAGAAAACAGGATAATAAAATAATTAATGTAGATTCCATTAATTTTACTTTATTATTTTTTAATAATAAAGTATTGTTATCAACCTAAATTTCAAAAAAATTTGTTACCCTGATATTTTGTATTTTCACGTTTTAGGACTAAAAAACCCCAAAAAAGCAAAAAAAAAATGTCCGCCGTAGACGCCGTACGCCGTATGCAAAACCGTTTGAAGCTGCGTAGCTCACAAACCCCTTGAGATATTAAGTTCAAATTTTTATGGTAAGTAGAATGAGTGAACCCCTACAAGGGGTATCTTTTGGAAGATGGGGGTGTAAGGGGAAGGAGGGGGAAGCGTTTTAGATGAACAATTTCGGTTTCTAGATATCAGGACCCACTTATGCTAATAGGCTGAAAGTTGGAACTTACGTAGTACTATGATAGTGGACTCATTTGGAAAAAAATGGTAGATAAGGGTCGAGGAGTGTGCGAGTGGGGGCGAAAACAATGCGTCCAAAACGCTTGAAAGGCGGGATTGAAACATTCTAAAATCCATATATCCTGAATGGTGTCAGATGGCTGAAACTTTGTAGTTGTCTTAAGAGATACTAGGAGATTAGAAAAGGGTTAACATTTTTAAGGGGGTGTTGAGGTATAGGGTGGGGGGTGAAAAACTTTGAATTACAACATGTTCCGGCTTAATTGTGCCAGGAAGATAAAATTTGGTTTCTGTATATAGAATTACCAGTGGAGTCTACTGAATGTAAAATTTTTGAGGGAGGAGATAAGGCGCGGAAGTGGGGTAGGTTAGGTTAGGTTAGGTTGAGAAGGGTGGACTAAAGCAATGTGCCCCAGTCCATCACGAGAGATCACTGTGGATCCATTGTGGTCCCCTCGTATAAAAACCGGGCTCTATACTACTGATTCCAAATATTGCTCTTCCTTATGAAGAGAGTAGTTCTCCATAAAGGAATCATCGCAAGTTCTGATAGATCGGTTAAGGAGAATTTCCCCAAGTACCGATGCCTGGTGCGCGCCAGACTATCACATTCACACACTAGATGCTCCAGTGTTGGCTCAACATTCTCGTCACCACAGCGACACAGGTCAGCCATGGGTATTCCCAGCCTTTCTCCATGCCTTCCAAAGGGACAGTGTCCCGTTAGGACCCCTATAAGTTGTCTGCAAATGTCCCTGCCCAGAGACAAAATGAAGCTAGAGTTCCTCCTATCAAGTTTCGGCCAGCAGATTCTTGCTTGCCGGCATCCCGAGAGATTCACCCAGGCCCCCTCCATCTGTCTGAGCGCTTCAATATCAATCATTCCCTTTACACATTCAATGGGACATAGAACCGACTCGTCGGCCAGCTCCATGCTCATTTCCGACCCCCTTCTGGCGAGCTCGTCTGCCTTTCCATTACCAGGGAAGTCACTGTGACCAGGAATCCAGCTAATCTTCAGGTTATTATTCATACCCACCATCTGCAATATTCTTTTACATTCTCCCACAAGCCTGGATTTAGTAATGTGCGCCTCAACAGCCTTGATGGCAGCTTGGCTGTCAACATAAATAGTTATTGTACCATTCACGCACTGTTTTCGCACAATCCACTCCGCTGCTTTTGTCAGCGCAAAAATCTCGGCCTGAAACACGCTCGAGCTATCCGGTAGCCTGAACGATTCCATAATGCCAAGGTCACAAGAGTACACTCCCGCGCCCGTTCCGCTTTCCGTTTTGGAGCCATCAGTGTAGATAGCAACCGTGTCTGGGGTGATGACTCCAGATCGCCACTCCAGTCTGGTGGGAATATTCACAGCATAGGAATGTCCAAAACTGCAAGACGGTGTCCTGTAGTCGGTGCGCTCCGGCATGGCGGAACACAGGGAAATTGACAAGATCCTAGTGTGGCCCACACTGCCTCCCAACCAATAGCCTGCCTCACGCAGGCGCAAGGCACCCTTTGCTGCTATCGATTTTACCGCTAGTTCCAATGGGATTATGTGGAGCATTACTTCCAGAGCCTGCAAGGCCGTGGTGCGTAAGGCCCCCGAGATCCCAATGAGTGCCATTCTTTGGATTCTGCTCATGGCTACCCTGTTAGTCCCGATCTCCAACGCATGCCACCATACCAGTGACCCATAAGTAAGAACAGGTCTAACTACCGTGATGTACAGCCAGTGCACTATTCTCGGGTTAAGGCCCCAGGTTTTCCCTACCATTTTCTGACAAGCGTAGTAAGCATTCGATGCCTTCTTGATCCTGTCGTCAATCGTGAGTTTCCAGTTCAACCTAGGATGGAGATAGATTCCCAAGTACTTCACACTGGGGGAGAGCGGGATGGTAACGCCATTCAAGCGTGGGAGCCTGAATTCTCGGTCTTTTTTCCTCGTAAAGAGGATAAGGTCGGTTTTCTCCGGATTGATGTTGAGACCGCAGTTACCAGCCCACCTGCTCAAAGATTTGAGCCCAACTTCTAGTAAATCGCTCAAGGTGTCCAGGAACTTACCTCTCACCATCAGAACGATATCATCCGCGTAGGCAACAACCTTGACTCCGGTCAAAGATAGAGCCTGTAAAATTTCGTCAACCACTATAACCCACAGCAGTGGAGATAGCACCCCACCCTGTGGGGTTCCCCGGGTTGCTTTCATTCTGCTACATCCATCCCCCAGAGAGGAGTTGATAATTCTGCCCCCTAGCATCGACACAATCCAGCACGAAATGAATGAGTCCACACCCAGTCTATTCAATGCCTTCTCGAACGCACTTGTCTCCACATTATTGAAGGCACCCTCAATATCTAGAAACGCTGCTAGAGTATACTCTTTCACATTCAAAGATTCTTCAACCGTGTAGACGACCTCATGTAAGGCCGTTTCGACAGATTTTCCCTTCATATAGGCGTGCTGAGAAGCTGAGAAGCCTCTCGCGTCCAGAACACATCTGAGATAATAGTCCATCAGTCTCTCCATTGTTTTCAGTAAAAACGATGAGAGACTAATGGGTCTAAAGTCCTTGGCCAGGGTGTGGCTTGGCTTACCAGCCTTAGGAATGAAAATCACCCTGACTTCACGCCACATCTTCGGGACATACCCGAGAGTTAGACAACTTCTAAAGATCCTCACCAAGGAAGGACCAATAAGTGGCATGGTCTTTTGCAGCATAATGGGCACCAGACCGTCCACTCCCGGAGACTTAAAGGGAGAGAAGGACATAACCGCACACCTTACCCTTTCAAGAGAGATTGTCCGATTTACAATGTCTACGTCCGCCACAGGAAGTGGGGTAACAGTCATTTTTAAAAAAATTAAATTTTAATATCTCAAGAACCGTATCAGAAATAAAATCACATTCTTTCAATAATTTTCAATTATAATTTGTCGGTTATAACGGAAAGGTGCCAACATGCCAAATAGTTCTTATGCAGTTTCATCTCTCCATTATTTGATGAGCGGTAGAACAAAATTTGTATGTAAATCCATTCTACCGATCCTCGATGATCGTTCAGGTGGACTTCGTATGCAATTCAGATTCACCACTCATCGATGACCAGTAGGCTCTACTTCATACTGACTTCAAACTCACTGTTCACTGAATGCACGTATTCCTATCTCGTTCTTGATCATTCCAATTTCAAATACAATGCGCGATAAGAGATCTGTTTGTCGAAGAGTGCGGACGAGATGGTTGGATGCATTTCAGTATGAGCAAGAAAGAAATGCGAATACCTCACACGTATTCACAGATAGCAAGTACATAGCTGAACTTGTTCCCAACTGATAATCTTTTGTTGTGTTCGGAGACCGATCTATGGAATGGACGACGAAGACTTACCAGAATATAAAGCGGCTGGTCCCGCGGATGGCTTAGGCACAATTGCCGGATACTCAAATTTTGTGAGCGAAGCGGATTTGAGCCGCAGATGGTGAAGGCACTATGCTAGAATAATAGCCAATGATAAATTTGAAGTTTTGTAGCGGCACGTTGCCTGGCGTAACTTTATTTGTCAAATGGCCCCGAGTATGGGCCATCGCTTTCCTTTTATACAAATTGTACTTAAAACTACATATAAAAAAAATGAACATAAAATAATTCTTACATAGTAAATTCCTATACTAACTTATGCATAAAAAGTTCTTACGCTATTCTTATTCATAAAAAATTGTCCTATGCTAACTTATTCCTAAAAAGGTTGGTCTTCATATTTCATATAATTTATTAATATGAGGAATCCGCACGAGCCATGGATCTCAGTTCAAGTGCATAAGAAATGCATGGCCAGCAATATCCATTGCCTGGCATAGAGCAATCATCGCCCGTACAATGTTCTATGCATTTCCTATGCACAAGCAAATGTAATCGGAGAACCGATTTCGTGTGCGAGAAATTATGACGCACAGAAAGGCAAGCATAGGAAATTCCCATAACGCTGGCTCTATGCTTATCTTTGTGTGGCCGAGGTATTCTTTTGCATAACATTGAGTGACCTGTTTGTTTACATTTGGGTACTCAATGTTGTGCTTTCTTTTGTGTTAAATATGAGATCAGAAAATGTTACTCTGTGTGTGGCTCGTGGTGATTTATTGAAGGATGGTTAGGTTTATGATTAGTAGTGGCGAGAGTACACTACACTTTTTTCAGCGCCAAGTTTCGAAACTATTCCCTGCCTCTTCATCGCCTCTTCATCGATATTTGGTTTATAGGGTAAGACCTCGAATCATGCGACGAGAAAGCGTAACTGGTAAAATTGCGGTAAATCCGCTTTTTTCGTGGCACCCTTTCCACCTGTTTAGAAGGAAAGTCACGTCTAGAAGGAAGTCGACGGCAGCCATTCCGGCAAAACTGCTTGGAAGCGAAACGAAACCCCCATGTAAATTTTTTTTGTGTGTGGCCTGGTGACTTCCGAGTTCGTTCCTTTTCTTTTTTTTTTGACAGCCACGGAGACGCAAAAAAACTCCTGCGTGCAAAAATTGCGCATTTTAAAGCCCACACGGTACCAGAATCAGCAGGCGATTTGAACAAAAAGGTGCACATTAAATCGTCCAATGAATTTCCCATCATAAATCGTCTGCTAACCTCACGATGATTTAAACCACTTTGAATGCTAAAGTGATAAATTTAAAGTCGGCCGGTAACGTCGATGACCGAATATTTCGCTACGAAATGCAACCGACGTTTAATCTGCGCGAATTGGGAAGTCCTCGGAATTTTATTTCATCGATCGCTCCGAGAAACATTTCATTGACTTCGCCCTAAGTCTAAATGAGTAACGAACGACGGCATTCTCGCGAAAAAGAAGTGAAACGTAATCTCCGCGATGTAATGTTATTAACTAGGTCGGAAACGTCCATAACCTATTAGTTCATGTCGAAGTAAAAGATGCAACATTTAAGTGTGACGTGTGTGGCATGAAATTGCCAACCAAGATTTACTCGATTCGCATAAAAAAAAAAAAAGCCCTAATTTGGTCGTTCGGTGACCGTTCGAAGTGGTCGGATGAAAGACTGCCACGCCGACGAGCCCCGGCACAATCGCATCGCAGTGCGGTCCTTGTTTGAGTAGTTTTCCGCCGCCATGCAATTTCCACATTTCAAAAAATTTGAGAATTTTTCGGAACTTTCTCGAATAGTTTATGAGTGCTTTTTCTATGGTGGTTTACTTACTAAATAAGAAAAAACACAACTAGGACGTCAACAGGGCTCAATGGGGGTTTTGGCGAAAACGCAAAACCGTCGAGCAAAATTCTAAGACCTTCAGGTGGCGGTTCAAGCGTTATTTGTGTATCGCAAACACCATCAACTCCCAGATCAATGCGAAATCATATGGCTTCAAATATTTTTGGCAATACTCAGGACGCGTCGGTTAAGAACAGCGGTGCTAACGCACGTCGCGTGGTTAAGAATGGCGGTTCACACAGTCGTTTATTTGGTGAAGCCATCCGTCCCTTTACCCCTGCAAAGAATCACATGAAGAGTACCATTCCGCTCGGAGGTCCAGAGACAACAGTCACGATTGAAAATGGTGCAGCGTCATCTGTGCCGACACCAACAAATGGTCATACCGATGGGAAAAGTGGAAAAGTCGAGAATAATTAGGTGATGATCATCAGCAAAATGGAGTATCAAAAACAGATGGCAATCCAGTAACCGGTGAGGATTACACTAAATCATCGGGAATATCAGGGGGAGCCGAAAGCATACACCAGTTCCTTCTCTAAACGGTGCCAGTCAGGTCACCAACAAACATTGTATTCCTCTAGGCGGTTACTCTTCCGGATCGTGGTAGAAATGGTCTAATCAATTCAAATTTTTTATTCAAACTTTTAAAAAGAAAACCCCCAACATAAATAAAAATAAAAACAGACGAGAGAAGTTTTTGGCGACCGCTTTGCTATCCAAAAAACTAAAAAGTAGAAACAGAAAACAAAAAAAAATGTAGCAAATTACCACCACCATCCATTTTGAATTTGTATTTATATGTGGTTATATATTAATTTTGTCATACATATTATCTCTGATGCCAATCAATAATAAATAACTTTATTTTGATGTATTAATCCGATTTTGTTTCTCTTTATTTATAAACCAGCATAAATAATAAAATACAAAATGTCATTAAAACACGTGTTCAAGAATATTGGTCGATAACTTCAGAAGGGTTTAAGCTACGACATTGAAATTTTGTATGTGTTATTTTTCCAATAGTTGGAGCTAAATATATGATTATGAAGAAAATCCTGTTAGTCCTTCATGTAGCTGCCATACAAATATCCTGTCAAAATGTATTCACTTAATTTACGAAACTCACTATAACTCAAGTAATCTTTTAGCTACGAATTCAAAATGTTGTACAAATTAGTTTTGAGTGAAAAGAAAGTTCGACTTTACTAGTCAGCGAAATCCTTTTACTCCTTCTGGTAGCTGCCATACAAAATGTCCTTAAAACACGTGTTTAAGAATATTGGACGATAACTTCAGAAGGGTTTAAGCTACGTCTTTAAAATTTTTCATGTGTTATTTTTCCAAATATATATGATTATGAAGAAAATCCTATTAGTCCTTCGTGTAGCTGCCATACAAATACCCTGTCAAAACGTCTACACTGAACTAACGGAACTTTATATAACTCAAGTAATCTTTTAGCTATGAATTGGAAATTTTGTACAAATCAGTTTTGAGTAAAAATTAAGTTCGAGTTTACTAATCAGCGAAATTCGTTTACTCCTTCTGGTAGCTGCAATACAAAATGTCCTTAAGACACGTGTTCAACAATATTTTTCGATAACTTTTGAACGCTTCAAGCTACGAATTTGAAATTTTGTACACGTTCATTTTTGAATGGTTCCAAGGAAAAGGATAAATATGTAAGAAATCGAGTGAGTCCTTCCTGCACCTCCCATGTGAAAGTCCTTCAAAAAGGACAATTTTTTTCGATGACTTACCCAGTTCAAGATATGAAATTAAACACTGAATATTGTCTTTTAGTTTTGAGTAGCAATCTAATGGTAGTCCTTAATAAAGGACATACAACATGCACACACGTAATTCTACTTTATCCCCAACTACAATATAAATCGGAGTTCAGTATTCATCTAGTTTAATTTATTTTCGAACTCCAGTATGGCGTCATTTGAAGTGAACGGAAATGAGTGCAAGTTATCAGTCTCGAAAATAATGTTTTCTTTTTTCATCATTTCGACTGTTCTTCGCAACAATCCGAACTCGCCCTACGCTCTTCTCCGCGTTGATTACTCGCAAGACACTCTTCTATTGTTACACTCAGTATTTTAAGTTTAAGTCTAAAGGTTTTTAGTACAATACAGTGGATGCCGCTTATTGTAATCGCGAATAAGGTTATAGCCCGCATTTTGTTATCAAAACAGTTGGGTTCCATTTTCCACAAACAGAATTCATCGCTTATTTTTTTCTTCGTTTATTGTTATTACCCGGTTAATGTTATTGTTTTGGCGATGATTACAATAGGCGGCAACTACAACTGTCAAATGCCCGAAGGCAGTCAAGTGTTAAAATAATACCTAAAACACCTAGTATTGTGGGTGTTTGAGAAGATTAGTCGTAAACAGGGGTGTACGATACAGAATTAAAATAAGAAGGGAATGAAAAAAATTAATACCATATTTACTTACGGTTTTGAAATTTCACTTATTAAATTTAATTGTTGATAATTCACCTTATTGTAACTTACGCGGCACACGTCCGATCACTTTCAATTTCCTGAAAAAACAATAGAAAAATATGTGCACGCACGGTGCAGAATGTCATGAACTTGGCACATTCCGATTTCTATCCGAAATCTTTCAGACATTTCGGATCCTTTGTGGCGTAACGCATTCGATACAAAATGTGCATCCGAATTCGTACCGATATCATCATTCGATGTCGTACCCCTCATAATTCCGATTTCTAATCGAAATCCTTCAGACTAGTCGGATTTTTAATACCGTTTCGAATTCGGTACGAAATAGGCATCCGAATTCTTTCCTACTATTCGGACATCAGACAATTCTACACTGTTGGCTTGCTGGGACGTAGACAAATGCATTGCACTAGTGTGCAAAGTGCTGAACTCGCGTTTGCTGGGATGTAGCTAGTTTCAATACTACGTCAATCCTATTTCAATACCATGGATTGTATATTAGCTGTGTACCCATGATTGATTGACTGAAAGCTCAGCTGTCGTAAAAGTAGTTAAGACACGAACCGAAAAGGAATTGAGACACAGCTTTGCTATGTCTGACGTCATTAACTGTTATAAATAGACGTAGACCAAAGACAATAGACTCTATAAAATATCTGCAAGCCTGCTACCATTGTACTTATATATTATAGTAGTATCACGAATAACTTCACCTCAGCTCAAAAGATGACGTAACATGTTCCGATTCTATAGGTTTTGCCCTATACAAACTTGAATAAAACATGTGCTTTCTAATTCTTATAATTTATTAATATAAAATGACGTAGAACGTTCTCAGGATCATCGAACTGAGATCAATATGGATAACATATTAATATCATAGTTGCCCACCAGATGTGTTGTTGTCGCTATGATGGTCGCTACAGTATCCCCCACCAAGCAACCAATTATTTTACTGTCACCTAGACAGCTGATTAATATGTTGCGATTGCTTTCAATTTTGAAACTGTACTTTTTTTGCTTTTGGACCGGGATACGTTTTCACAGTGCGTGAAGATGATTGCTGGACATTCGTTGACTCTGCCTGAGTGGTTGTGTTTGCCGTTGCGAAATCTGCGTCGTCTTCGCGTACAGTGTATGCAGGCTTCAAACGTTCTGTCGAAATTTTTATGTCCTTCTTATTAATGCGAATGGTGAAAACTCTGTCACTTGTTCGATCGATGACCTCATGTGGTCCTGAAGACGGTGGTTGAAGCGATTTATTTTTGCCGTCTTCGCGGAGGAATAAATGAGAACATGTTTGCAGGTCTTTGAAGATGAACATGCTGTCACTTCTATGATATGCAACTGGTGTGGCTCGTAAATGTTGCATGTCGGTTCGAAACTTTTCAACGAAAACTTGCGGATCAGCATGCATGCCTTCATTGATGAAAAACTCGCCAGGAAGGTGAAGCGTTACACCATAGACTAACTCCGCTGGTGAACAGTTTAGATCCAGTTTAACAGCTGTTCGTAATCCGAGCAATACCGTCGGAAGAACTTCTACCCAGCGCTGCGTTTCGTGACACATGATCGCAGTTTTGAGCGATCTGTGCCATCGCTCGATCATCCCGTTTCCAGCCGGATGGTATTGTGAAGATCGCGTTCTTTTACATCCGGTTAGTTGAATTAACGCCTGAAACAGAGCGGATTCAAACTGTGAACCCTGGTCTGTTGTCACGGTATGAGGTGATCCAAATCGTGCTATCCATAACGTGTATAGAGCAGTAGCAACTATGTCAGCGGTGATGTCGGCGATTGGTACAGCTTTGGGCCACCTTGTGTAGCGATCGATCATGGTAAGTAAATATCGTTGACCACTCGATGGAGAAAGTGGACCCATGATATTGATGTGTATATGTTCGAAACGAGTGCTTCTCTGGCTAAATTGTTGCGGTTGATTCTTTACATGCTGATGAATTTTTGCCCATTCACATTGTTGGCAAGTTTTCACCCACTCTGTGACGTCTCTATCCAAGATTGGCCATATATATTTTCGACGAATTGACTTGCTGGTTGATCGACCTCCAGTGTGAGAGGAACGATGGAACACGTCAAATATTCTGCGTCTTAATTTGTCGGGAATGTATGGTCGGATCACTTGAGTGGATGTGTCGCAAAATAAAGGTTTTTTTGTATCCTTTACGAAAAATTTCTTGAAATTTAGCGATGAATTAGTTGTCAAAAGTACTCGGAGTTCCTGATCGTTTTCTTGACCTTCTGCAATTTCTTTGTCTTCCACTGCAGATGGCATTGTAATAACGTCTACACGCGACAGAGCATCTGCTACCACATTGTTTTTGCCAGCAGCGTGAACGATCTCGGTGGTGTATTGCGAAATGAATTGCAATTGTCTGCATTTTCAGATTTTTGCCGAAAAGCATATGTGAGCGGCTGGTGATCCGTTCGGATCGTGAAACTACGTCCTTCGACCATAAACCGGAAAGCTTTAATAGCCATATAAACTGCTAGCAATTCGCGGTCATAGGTGCTATATCGCATTTGCTTTGTACTGAATTTCGTCGAATAGAATACCAGTGGTCGCCTGTCTCCGTCCTGGTATTATTCTAAAACAGCTGCCGCAGCAGTGTCTGAAGCATCTGTAGAAATCACCAAGGGGACTCCATCCATCGGGTGCGACAATAGTGTTGTTTTGGCAATCCTGGCTTTGCTCGCTTCAAAAGCTTGCGAGGTTTCAGCTGTCCAAATAATCGGCCTTTTATCATTTTTGCGACAATCATGCAAGTACTCGTAGGTGTGTAAAGGTGCAAGGACTGACGCAGCATTTTGTAGAAAACGTCTGTAGAAATTGATGATGCCCAATTATCGTCGAAGTTCAGCTATTGTCGTTGGTTTCTTGTAGTTAATGATCGCATCCACTTTACTGGAGATAGGTTCGATACCTTTGGAAGTGATTTTGTGTCAAAGATATTCTATTTCGTTAACGCCAAACGTGCACTTTGCAGGGTTAATTCGCAGACCGTAATCTCGTAGTCGGCAAAAAACTGTTTTTAGATTACTTTCATGCTCCTCGATAGATGAAGATGCGATGAGAATAGCATCTAAATAAACATAGGCAAAATAGATCCCGCGCAGCGCTGTATCGAGCAATCTCTGAAAAGACTGAGCCGCATTTCTTAGTCCAAATGTCATCACGCAGAATTCGAACAAACCGAACGGCGTTATTACTGTCGTTTTCAGTATGTCCTCGTTTGCAACCGGAACTTGATGGTAGGCCCGTGTTAAGTCGATCTTCGAGAAAATATTTTTTCCTTCTAGATGTTGTGTGATATCGTGAATGTGTGCTATAGGGTAGCTATCGGGTACGGTGACGGCATTCAGCCGGCGATAGTCCCCACACGGTCTCCATTCGGCATTTTTCTTTCGCTTCATGAGTAGCGGGCTGGCCCACGGGCTGCAGGAAGGCCGACAAATGCCTTGTTCGATCATAAACTCAAACTCGGCTTTGGCAGTTTTAAACTTCACAGAATTGAGTCTTCTCGGACGTCCAGATACAGGCGGGCCCTTGGTGAGAATGTGGTGTGTTACGGAATGTTTTTGAGCATTTTGCGATGTGAGAGATGTGGTCAATTCCGGAAAATCGGCGAGAATACGATGGAATTTGTTGCTGGGATTGATTGTAGAAATCCGCATTCCTTCGTTGCCAAAATTACTTGCGATCGTGAACAGTTTTGTAGTCTCGTCGATGAGTTTTTTATGTTTGATGTCGACCAATAATCCAAAATGCTTTAAAAAATCCGCACCCAAAATTGGATACGCGACGTCTGCCACACAGAACAACCATTTGTAACGGCGACGAAGTCCGAAATCTAAGACGAGAAGACGTTCGCCGTAAGTGTTGATAGTGGAACCGTTTGCTGCATAAAGTTTAGTTGATGAAATCAGTTGTTCCCCTTTCCTGCGAGGAATCACTGAAACATCAGCACCGGTATCGACGAGGAACGTGTTACCGTTTAGATGATCATGCAGTAGTAGGCGGTTCTGGTTGCAAACACCGTCGCTGACCGCTAAAGCTGACGACTGTGTGATTAGTTTTCCGACGGTTTGAAAATGCACGGCTTTCTAGCGACTGATTTTGACAGTGAGCGGGAACGAGATCGCCGTGCCGGAAATTTTCTTTTGTCTCTCGCCTCCAGATCTTCGAGCCTTTTTGTTAGAGCCGCAATTACAGCTTCTTGAGATGCAATAGTTGGTTCGACTGCTACAGCCGAAACGGAAGGAAATTCGCGGCTTTCTTCCAATATCTTATCGGCCACTTGGGTTAGGGCCGATATATCAATATGGGAAGTAACCGATAAGATGGCTCGTACCCGAGCAGGAAGCCGTCGTAGCCATAAAGACCGTACTGCGTCGAGAGGTAATTGGTCTCCGGCCGTGGACTTCATCTCCCTGAAAAGTTGGGATGGCTTCTTGTCACCGAACTCCATTTCCGTTAGCACTTTCGTAAGTTGACTGCCGGGTGTTTCTGAAAAACATGCTATAAGTTGTCGCTTGAGTTCTTCATATTTGTTGGTTGCCGGTGGATGTTCCACGATGTCCGCGACTTGCTCGAGGACACTAACGTCAATAGATCTGATGAGAGTGTTGAATTTCGCGGAATCCAAAAACACTCTATTGATGGCAAACTGCGCCTCCACCTGCGCGAACCATGAAGACGGACGTCGCGTCCAAAATGGCGGAAGTTTCACATTTTGAATGGCTTCAACACGTGTCCCCAGATCAAGCAACCGACGCGGAAGATTTTGTTCGACCGGCGTCGATTTCGGCGTATCCGAATTTTCTGCTTGAACTGGATGAACTTCTTCTTGTTCTAACATAATAATTTAATTTCGGAACAACTCGCGAGCACGGAAACCGTCACTTGAAATAAAATTACGTCGGTTCACTCAGAATACTAAATTACAAAAACTAAATGATCGGTAATAACATAGCAAATCACGTGGGATCACGTAGGGGTTACCACTTATAGGTTTTGCCCTATACCAACTTGAATAAAACACGTGCTTTCTAATTTCTATAATTTATTAATACTAAGTAGATTGGTCTACACAGAAGGATACTTGGAAACGAACTGTAATATAAAATGGCGTAGAACGTTCTCAGGATCATCGAACTGGGATCAATATGGATGACATATTAATATCATAGTTGACTACCAGATGTGTTGTTGTCGCTATGATGGTCGCTACAATTCGCGTGCTTTTTGCTGTTCCTTTCCACACATCATTATTTTCCCATCTCGTCTGTCTTTTCAATGTTCTTTGCGGGGAAAAGAGCGAAGAAACGAGTGAGCTATGAATGAATTTCTCCCGTTTTTAATTTTCATTGTTCATATGACTGATTTTCTTGCGTCTTCTATCTTCTTCAATGAACCCGCATATATTGCAAAATGCTTATTCGTTGACCTTATTACTTTGATTTGGTCGCAACGCGCACGAGAAAATACCGGCGGTGCAGACGCAGAGAGCAGAGCATAACAACAGTGGAGCGTTATGTTGCGATTATGTATACATTAATAATTTATAGTCCACAATAATATTTATTTATTTATTTATTTATTTACGGGTATAAGACCCTCGAAAGATAAATACAGCTTATATATATATAAATGTAAAGGAGAATGAAATGAAGAATGTGTAAAAAAAGAAGAAGTAGGAAAAAAAAAAATTAGACTAAAATTAAATGTACTGATTATATAGTGGTGACAAGGGGATGTCAGAGTTTAACTTTCCGGAAGATCAAATATCATTTTCCTGAAAAGTTCTTGCTTCAGAGCCCGACTTCGTTGCAAAGTCGGAAAAAATGTGTTTCGTGGATCAATTTATTGCCAACTAAGGGGTCGGGTTAAAATCCGTGTTCTAAAATCCCGTTGTCCCAGAATTCCGTTGATCCAAAAACCCGTTGTCCCAAAATCCCGTTTCATAAAATCTCGTTTTCTTATTAAAATTAAAAATTCCGCTTTTTTGCCCAACTAAAGCTGCGCAGCACATCTTAAGGAATGGGTTGTGTATTTTGGTCATAGATATGTGATCCAAATTTCATTCAATAATTCGGTCGAAATTTGTAAGCAATCATCCAGATTTTGACACTTGAGGTGTCATTCGAGTGATCGGGTCAAAATCACGTGTTCCAAAATCCCGTTTCCCAAAATTCTATATTAAAAATAAATTATATCCCTGTTTTTTAACCGACTAAAGAGGCGCAAAGCAGCTAAGGAGATGTGTTTATTGTTTGAGTCGTAGATGTTTCACAAAAACTTTATAGGTACATACATATGTTCATTCGACCTGGCCGATTTGAATACTTGAGGTGTTATTCTACTCGTCTCAGCTGTGTGTGTGAATAAAAAACATATTTGTGAAAAATTGTGAAAATAAAAAAAGAAAAGAAGCACTTAATGTATAAAATTAATGTTTTTTAATTCGGGTGTTCGGGCTCGGACATTTATATTATCCATAAAAACGGAGTTTTGGCAATAGTGATTTTGGGAAACGGGATAAATTTTCAACCTAACCGTTAAGATGCGCTGCTCTAACTTAGTTTCGTAAGTCCGTATTTTATAAAATGGGACTTTGACCCGATCTTGTTACACTTCATTACGACTTCACTCCGTCGAGAAATTGCGCGACTTTGCAAGTCGAACAAAATGGTAGTGGTATAAAAAAATATTCCAATATTATTATACTCTAGATGAAATCATATAGAGTATTATAAGTTTAATCCAGCCCAAAAGTTTGTAACGCATAGAACCAAGCCTCGGACGAAAAAAAGTTATATAATATTTTTTGTTTATTTGTGGCCAAAAACCTCAAATCCGCCTGACGTCCGTCCGTCCGTCCGTCCGTCCGTCCGTCCGTCCGTCCGTCCGTCCGTCCGTCCGTCCGTCCGTCCGTCCGTCTGTCCGTGAACACGATAACTCAAGAACGCCTTCACCTAGGATCTTGAAATTTTGAATCTGGATGTTTGGTTGAATTTGTAAGGCTAAGTTCGTTAACGGGCAAAATCGTCCTACTCCTTCGGGTAGCTGCCATACGAAATGTCCTTAAAACACGTGTTCAAGAATATAGGTGGATAACGTCAGAAGGGTTTAAGCCACGACTTTGAAATTTTGTATGTGTTATTTTTCCAATAGTTAGAGCTAAATATATGATTATGAAGAAAATCCTGTTAGTCCTTCGTGTAGCTGCCATACAAATATCCTGTCAAAATGTATTCACTTAATTTACGAAACTCACTATAACTCAAGTAATCTTTTAGCTACAAATTCGGAATTTTGTACAAATTAGTTTTGAGTAAAAAGAAAGTTTGGGTTTACTAGTCAGCGAAATCCTTTTACTCCTTCTGGTAGCTCCCATACAAAATATCCTTAAAACACGTGTTTAAGAATATTGGCCGATAACTTCAGAAGGGTTTACGCTACGTCTTTGAAATTTTGTATGTGTTATTTTGCCAATAGTTTGAGCTAAATGTATGATTATGAAGAAAATCCTATTAGTCCTTCGTGTAGCTGCCATACAAATATCCTGTCAAAACGTCTTCTTTTAATTTACGGAACTTACTATAACTCAAGTAATCTTTTAGCTATGAATTGGAAATTTTGTACAAATTAGTTTTGAGTAAAAACAAAGTTCGAGTTTACTAATCAGCGAAATCCTTTTACTCCTTCGGGTAGCTGCCATACAAAAAGTCCTTAAGACACGTGTTCAACAATATTTTTCGATAACTTTTGAACGCTTCAAGCTACGAATTTCAAATTTTGTACACGTTCATTTTTAAATGGTTCCAAGGAAAAGGATAAATATGAAAGAAATCGAGTGAGTCCTTCCTGCACCTCCCATGTGAAAGTCCTTCAAAAAGGACATTTTTCTTCAATGACTGACCCAGTTCAAGATATGAAATTAAACACTGAATATTGTCTTTTAGTTTTGAGTAGCAATCTAATGGCAGTCCTTAATAAAGGACATACAACATGCACACACGTAATTCTACTTTATCCCCAACTGCAATATAACTCGGAGTTCAGTATTCATCTAGAGTATTATACGATTGGCTTACAGCCGATCGTGACTGCAGTATGTTTTTTTAGGTAGTTTATTAAGCGTAATTGAGAAAAAATTACTAGCTCATTCTGAATTTAACGGCCAATATTTTTGGAGACGTGTTTTAAGGATTTTTTGTATGTTTGTTATCGGAAGAAGTAAAGGGATTTTGCTAACTAATAAACTTGAGTTAAATTTCACTTAAAACTAATTTGTACAAAATTTTGACTTCATGGCTAAATGATATCATTTCCACAAATTAAGTGACGTCGGTATTTCAGAAAACGGGATTTTGATCCAATCTCGCTCATTACGATTTAACACAGAAGTGTTGCAAACAGAATTAATATAGAAATAACATTGGACCAGTCGCACTATTATTTTCCATACAAAAAATAATATCATTGCAAAAAAAAATAATTTTGCAGGATGGAAAAACCGAAATGTCGAAACTCCTAAAGTTCAAAAATTTCCGGGAAAACGATAGTCTGGCAGAAATATTCGTCCAAACGATGGAAAAAATATAAAAGCGTGACATGCAGCGTTGCCGCACGTCATTAATTAAAAGGACCACATTTTCACAAAAATGGTCTAATATGGAAAAAAATATGTGTACCTAGTTAAAAAAAAAAAAATTATAGAATCAAATAGAACCATGAGCTAGTCGTACTGCCCAGCAGGCAAAGTTACTATAGTAAGTACCAGTGGTGTGCAAAAAGTAATTATTCGATATTTGTTACTTCAAACGAGTACCGAGTATCGAATACCTTTTTTGACCTTTTTTTTCTTCTTTTTTTAGCTTATCACATTGTTTCCGACGACCTTTTCCCAATGCATGATCACATTGCACCAGACGACATTCTTTTTGTTTTAATTGTACCACAGTTCACTACTTGTAACAAACGCGCACGGCACGTAAAGTTCTGTTGTCAAAGATCGTCGCGCTTCCTGCTCTGAGACCCCACTTCTCGTGTCTTCGGCGTCGTCGCACTTGCTATGAGTGCAATTTGGTGAGTTGTGTCGCATTTTGGCTACATTTGCGTTTTTACACTCTGGGGGTTGCATTTCCCGACGAGAATGAAAAAGGACATTTCGTATGCAATTTTTAAGAAATAGTGTTGTCTGACGGACGCGGACGGTGTTCACAATTCACGTTCACGTTTAACCCGTAAGAAATTATGCCCATATTTTATCTTCAACATTTCTTTGAAATTAAAATCAATAGTTCAACAATTGATGAAATTGCAACAAAATTCAACAACTTGAAAAAACTTGACTTTTGTGACCCCTTATTGCATATACCACCCCTCAAATATGTGTTAAAAACAAAATTATTTTCAAAACGTGCCACTACAATACCTCTACATTCCAAGTTTCAGCTTTCTACCATTATCGGCTCTCAAGATATTACTTTTTCGCCTTTTCACCCACACCCACAAATGTTTGTCCTTGCTGTTTTTGAGACATGAGAAGTGATTTTTTTTTTAGTAAATTCTTATTATCCATTATACTCTCATGATTCACTGCACCGTGAAAATTTATAAGCGGTGAACTCTTCTTGTCCTACTATAAGCCATTAGTAAGTTTTGTCTTTCTGCTAAGTTTCACACTCCGTTACACATGACCGACACGCACCTCCGTCAAAATTATATGTCACCCTCCATCTCCAATCCCCTTTCCCCATATTCCATCGGTTATATCCTATCCTTCATCCTGCATCCTCCTTTGCTACATCCTCCTTCTTCCATCCTCCATACTCCATTATCCATCCTCCATCATCCATCATCCATCCTCCATACTCCATCCTCCATCCTCCATCCTCCATCCTCCATCCTCCATCCTCCATCCTCCATCCTCCATCCTCCATCCTCCATCCTCCATCCTCCATCCTCTATCCTCCATCCTTCATTCTCTATTCTCCATTCTCCATCATCCATTCTCCATTCCCCATTCTCCATTCTCCATTCTCCATTCTCCATTCTCCATTCTCCATTCTCCATTCTCCATTCTCCAACCTCCATCCTCCATCCTCCATCCTCCATCCTCCATCCTCTATCCTCCATCCTCCATACTCCATTCTCCATCATCCATTCTCCATTCTCCATTCTCCATTCTCCATTCTCCATTCTCCATTCTCCATTCTCCATCCTCCATCCTCTATCCTCCATCCTCCATCCTCCATCCTCCATCCTCCTTCCTCCATCCTCCATCCTCCATCCTCCATCATCCATCCTTCATGCTCCATTCTCCATCCACCATCCTCCATCCTCCATCCTCCATCCTCCATCCTCCATCCTCCATCCTCCATTCTCCATCATCCATTCTACATTCTCCATCCTCCATCCTCCATCCTCCATCCTCCATCCTCCATTCTCCATTCTCCATCCTCCATCCTTCATCCTCCATTCTCCATCATCCATTCTCCATTCTCCATTCTCCGTTCTCCATTCTCCATTCTCCATTCTCCATTCTCCATCCTCCATCCTCCATCCTCCATCCTCCATCCTCCATCCTCCATCCTCCATCCTCCATCCTCTATCCTCCATCCTTCATTCTCTATTCTCCATTCTCCATCATCCATTCTCCATTCCCCATTCTCCATTCTCCATTCTCCATTCTCCATTCTCCATTCTCCATTCTCCATTCTCCATTCTCCAACCTCCATCCTCCATCCTCCATCCTCCATCCTCCATCCTCCATTCTCCATCATCCATTCTACATTCTCCATCCTCCATCCTCCATCCTCCATCCTCCATTCTCCATCATCCATTCTCCATTCTCCATTCTCCGTTCTCCATTCTCCATTCTCCATTCTCCATTCTCCATTCTCCATTCTCCATTCTCCATTCTCCATTCTCCATTCTCCATTCTCCATTCTCCATTCTCCATTCTTCATTCTACATTCTCCATTCTCCATTCTCCATTCTCCATTCTCCATTCTCCATTCTCCATTCTCCAATCTCCATTCTCCATTCTCCATCCTCCATCCTCCATCCTACATCCTCCATCCTCTATCCTTCATCCTCAATCCTCCATTCTCCATCATCCATTCTTCATCCTCCATCCTCCATCCTCCATCCTCCATCCTCCATCCTCCATCCTCCATCCTCCATTCTCCATCATCCATTTTCCATTCTCCGTTCTCCATCCTCCATCCTCCATCCTCTATCATCCATTCTCCATTGTTCATCCTACATCCTCCATTCTCGTTCATCCATTATCCATTCTCCATGCTCCATCCTCCATCCTCCATCCTCCATCCTCCATCCTTCATCCTTCATTTTCCATTCTCCATTCTCCATCATCCATCATCCATCATCCATCATCCATCATCCATCATCCATCATCCATCATCCATCATCCATCATCCATCATCCATCATCCATCATCCATCATCCATCATCCATCATCCATCATCCATCATCCATCATCCATCATCCATCATCCATCATCCATCATCCATCATCCATCATCCATCATCCATCATCCATCATCCATCATCCATCATCCATCATCCATCATCCATCATCCATCATCCATCATCCATCATCCATCATCCATCATCCATCATCCATCATCCATCATCCATCATCCATCATCCATCATCCATCATCCATCATCCATCATCCATCATCCATCATCCATCATCCATCATCCATCATCCATCATCCATCATCCATCATCCATCATCCATCATCCATCATCCATCATCCATCATCCATCATCCATCATCCATCATCCATCATCCATCATCCATCATCCATCATCCATCATCCATCATCCATCATCCATCATCCATCATCCATCATCCATCATCCATCATCCATCATCCATTCTCCATTCTCCATCCTCGATGCGCCCTCCTACATCCTCCTTCCTCCATCCTCCATCCTCCATCCTTCACCCTTCACCCTTCATCCTTCATCCTCCATTCTCCATTCTCCATTCTCCATCATCCATTCTCCATTCTTCATTCTCCATTCTCCATTCTCCATTCTCCATCCTCCATCGTCCATCGTCCATCGTCCATCGTCCATCGTCCATCGTCCATCGTCCATCGTCCATCGTCCATCGTCCATCGTCCATCGTCCATCGTCCATCGTCCATCGTCCATCGTCCATCGTCCATCGTCCATCGTCCATCGTCCATCGTCCATCGTCCATCGTCCATCGTCCATCGTCCATCGTCCATCGTCCATCGTCCATCGTCCATCGTCCATCGTCCATCGTCCATCGTCCATCGTCCATCGTCCATCGTCCATCGTCCATCCTCCATCCTCCATCCTCCATCCTTCATCCTCCATCCTCCATCCTCCATCCTCCATCCTCCATCCTCCATCCTCCATCCTCCATCCTCCATCCTCCATCCTCCATCCTCCATCCTCCATCCTCCATCCTCCATCCTCCATCCTCCATCCTCCATCCTCCATCCTCCACCCTCCACCCTCCATCCTCCATCCTCCATCCTCCATCCTCCATCCTCCATCCTCCATCCTCCATCCTCCATCCTCCATCCTCCATCCTCCATCCTCCATCCTCCATCCTCCATCCTCCATCCTCCATCCTCCATCCTCCATCCTCCATCCTCCATCCTCCATCCTCCATCCTCCATCCTCCATCCTCCATCCTCCATCCTCCATCCTCCATCCTCCATCCTCCATCCTCCATCCTCCATCCTCCATCCTCCATCCTCCATCCTCCATCCTCCATCCTCCATCCTCCATCCTCCATCCTCCATCCTCCATCCTCCATCCTCCATCCTCCATCCTCCATCCTCCATCCTCCATCCTCCATCCTCCATCCTCCATCCTCCATCCTCCATCCTCCATCCTCCATCCTCCATCCTCCATCCTCCATCCTCCATCCTCCATCCTCCATCCTCCATCCTCCATCCTCCATCCTCCATCCTCCATCCTCCATCCTCCATCCTCCATCCTCCATCCTCCATCCTCCATCCTCCATCCTCCATCCTCCATCCTCCATCCTCCATCCTCCATCCTCCATCCTCCATCCTCCATCCTCCATCCTCCATCCTCCATCCTCCATCCTCCATCCTCCATCCTCCATCCTCCATCCTCCATCCTCCATCCTCCATCCTCCATCCTCCATCCTCTATCCTCTATCCTCTATCCTCTATCCTCTATCCTCTATCCTCTATCCTCCATTCTACATTCTCCATTCTCTATTCTCCATTCTCCATTCTTCATCCTTCATCCACCATCATTCATCCTCCATCCACCATCCTCCATCATCCATCCTCCATCCTCCATCCTCCATCCTCCATCCTCCATCCTCCATCCTCCATCCTCCATCATCCATCCTCCATCATCCAGCTCGAACATCCATCATCCATTCTCCATCATCCATCCTGTATGCTCCATTCTCCATCCTCCATCCTTCATTCTAAATTCTCCATCATCCATCCTCCATCCTTCATCCCCCATCATCCATCCTCCATCCTCCATACTCCACCCTCCATCCTCCATCCACCATCCTTCATCCTGAGTTCTCCATCTTCCATGATGGAGGAGGATGGATGAAGGAGGATGGAGAATGGAAGAAGGAGGATGTAGGAAGTAAGAAGGAGGATGTAGGAAGGAAGAAGGAGGATGTAGAAAGGAGGATGCAGTAGGAAGGATAGGAGATAGCCGATGGAATGTTGGGGAAAGTGGATAGAAGATGGAAGAGATGGAAGATGGTGACATATAATTTTAACGGATTTTAATTAATCGTAACGGAGTGTGAAAACTTAGCAGAGAGACAAAACTGGCTAATTGTATATAGTATTGTTGCGAGCTAGGGGTTCGCCGGGATTTCAAGTAAAACACAATTCGGTTAAAATAAAAATAAGTGATAATTTATTAATCTGCACTTTAATTCACAGAATTATATTCGCACAATAATTCGCACTGTATGGCAGCACCGCCCGCTTATACCATATATCGCTTGACTCGTTCACTTTCGTTCTCTCTCAACACGGTCGCGTGTATCCGCTGGCTGTACCAGTCGACGTAATCAAAATTACTGTCTCTTCGCTGAACGCTTCACCTGCTTATATACTACCCGGTTGCAGTCTAGGATGTACTTGAATCTCCACCGGTGATGTGGATGTTTCTCGAAGGCTTTAGAACTTTCGATTTTGACCTTCGTTCAGTGGTTTATGTACAGGGTTCTAGTACATTGGAGAGCATTCGATAAGAAGAGAGATACAATCGTGTTGTTTTGCCTTATCTTCAGCTAGGTTTCTGATTGGGTTATTTTGCAACTAGGTATTCGGTTGTTATTGTTTTCATTATGTGAAACGATCGAGTTGCACGGTTGCGCGGTTGCCAGGTTTAGCGATTACCATTTTCTGATTCCGGAAATGGTCCAGCAATATCCACAGCAATTCTCTCGAATGGAGCTCCCATGTTGTATTGCTGCATTTCTCCCTTTGATCTGCGTTGCGGGCCTTTACTCGATGCACAGGTAGTACACTTACGGCACCAATTTTCGACGTCATCTCGGAGATGGATCCAATAGAACCTCTCTCGTATCTTTGCCAAGGTTCTATTTATACCTAAATGTCCACCGGAAGTACCTTCGTGATACTCCTTCAGGATTTCCTCGACTTTAGAATGCGGGACGATGATTTGCATGAGATGCGATGTTCCGTCAGCGGTTTCCCATTTCCGTTTTAATAACCCACCGTCTAGGTGGAGGGAGTTCCATTGTGCCCAATAACTCTTTAAAGTTTCGCTGAATTGTGAGATGTCTTTCCACTCAGGCCGCTCCATTTTGTCCTTCCATGCCATGATCGGTGAAATATCTGGATCTTTTCGTTGGGCATCTTCCAGTTCTTGCTGATTCCATCCATCCTTTGGTTCGGTCGTTATTCGCTGAATGATTTCTCCGACTTCTTTTTCTTCTACGCGGTGACAATGCTTGCAGTTTGGTGGACAAGGACGACGTGAGAGCGCGTCGGCATTACCGTGAATTCTCCCTCTTCGGTGAACAATTTCAAAATCGTAGGATTCAAGCCTTTCTATCCATCTTGCTACTTGGCCCTCGGGATTCTTGAACTGAAGTAGCCATTTAAGCGATGCGTGATCCGTTCGAAGAAGGAACTTTTGACCATAGAGATATTTGTGAAAATGTTTTGTAGCTTCTACGATGGCTAATAGCTCTCGGCGAGTTACGCAATAGTTCCTTTCCGATTTTGAGAGTACTCGGCTGTAGTATGATAGCACTCTCTCTTGCCCGTCGATCTCCTGTGATAGTACTGCGTCGATACCGACATTGCTGGCATCAGTGTCTATGATGAAACTATGACCTGGTTTTGGATACGCCAGAACTGGAGAGTCGCAAAGTTGATCTTTTATTTTCTCGAATGCTTCCTGGCACTGTTGATTCCAAGTAAATGTCTTTCCCTTTTCTGTTAGCTGATGAAGACATTTTGCCGTGTTGGCAAAGTCTTTTACGAATCGACGGTAATATGTCGCTAGTCCTAGGAAGCTGCGCAGCTGGTGTTTATCACTCGGAGTAGGCCAATTTTTCACCGCCAGTATTTTCTCCGGATCCGTCTTTACACCGTCAGCTGAAACGATGTGACCCAAGTACTTTACTTCTGCACTAAACAAAGTGCACTTTTTCGGACTCAGCTTTAATTTTGCCGCTCGCAGTCGCTGGAAGACTTCCTGTAGATTTTTCAGATGTTCCTCGAAGGTCTTGCCGATAACGATCACATCATCCAGGTAAACGAGACAAGTTTTCCAACTAAGCCCACGCAAAGCAAATTCCATTAGTCTTTCGAATGTAGCTGGAGCATTGCACAGGCCAAACGGCATCACGATGAATTGCCACAGTCCGCTGCCGACAGAGAATGCTGTTTTCTCTCTATCATTTTCGTCTATTTCCACTTGCCAGTAGCCACTTTTCAGGTCCAACGTTGAGAACCATTTAGCATCTGTCAGGGTGTCGATGATATCGTCGATTCTAGGTAGTGGATAGCTATCTTTTTTCGTAACATCATTTAGTTGTCTGTAGTCCACACAAAAACGGGTGCTGCCATCCTTTTTCTTAACCAGCACCACTGGCGATATCCACGGACTCTTTGATTCTTCGATGATTCCCTGATGCTCCATGGTTTTGACCATTGAATTGACTTCTCCTTGTTTCGCCAATGGTACTCTTCTTGGAGGTTGACGTATCGGTGTAGCACTTCCGGTGTCTATATGATGTTTCACTAGGTTTGTTCTGCCATAGTCCTCATAACCGGTGGAGAAGACGTCGCTGAATCTTTCGATCAAATCCACTGCTTGCTTGTGTTGTTTTCCTCTAAGGTTGCTTGACTGAAGAACTGCTGATGTTACATTATTCTTCCTTCTTGAATTATTTTTAGAGGCTACGTCATGATGTTCTTCAGTGTCTATACTCGTCACCGCCGATATTGGTTCACAGCTGCCAATTATATCTCCCTTCTTTACGCTGGTAATATTGTCCGAAACGTTGAGCACTCTAATTGGTACAATCATCTTCTCATTTCTTTTTACTAGCGTTTTCCCCAATATTAGACTTCGTAATGCCGGTGTCGTTTCTGGTTCGGTGAGGTAGAATCGGTGGTCCCCGGGATCACCATCGAGCTCTGATGACTTTGGTATATCCGCATCTTCGCACAATATAACTCGCAGCTTGGTTGTGTTGGAGGATGTTATTTCCATTGGGATTTCGATGTTCCGCCACTTCATTATTCGTTGTCCTAGGTCCAGAAAATCCATTCCAAGAATACACTCGTCGGTAATATCAGCTACCACGAATACATGCGAGAATGTCAAATCTCCAAGCTGGATGTCACGTGATATTTCCCCATGGACTGTAGTAGTTTCTCCTGTTGCTGTGCGAAGTGCGTCCTTTTTGGTGTTGTGAAGCCAAGTACGGTCTACGAGGTCAGATCTTAGCACTGATCGTGTTGCGCCTGTGTCAATTGTTATTATGCAGTTTAATTTGTCGACTCGACCACTCATGCATAAGTCGTTTTCACCACGATGTAGTCGAGAAACTGCGATGATGGTTCCGGGGGCGTCGATTCCACCAGCCAACTTCTGCCCCATGAAGTTGGCTTTTACTCGTTTCCCGGACTGTTATTAGTCGAAGCGTTCTCTCGTGATAGTTCGCCTGGTTCTCCCTTTTGTTTGGCAGCGCAGCCGGAACAATAGTTGGTAGCTTTTCTTGGTTTTCTGCAGTCTCGTCTTAAGTGTCCTGCCTGTCTGCAATTCCAACATCGGGGAGCACCAGATTCTTCGCTCCGTTTGGTGTATTCGGCCCTCTGACATACACACTCTTCCGTTATTTCTCGAACTCGGTAGTTATTTCGCGAGCTTTGCTTGGCAGCTTCGAACGTAAGCCCATATACTAAGGCTTCGCCAATTGTTTTCTTTCCTGCCAATTTTAACGCCTGCTGGAGCTCTCTGTCCTGTACAGCATTGTTAAATGCGAAAACAGCTGTATCGTTGCGTTGCTCTGTTTGCGCATTGGGAAGCGATAATAGTGTAAGTCGTTCTATATCGCGCGCCAGCTCTTGAAGAGTTTCACCATTCTTTTGGGTTCGGTTGTAGAGTTGTGTTTTGTAGATCTCTCGCATGTGGTCACTGCCGTAATGAAGATCCAATGTCTGTACCAACGTCGAAAAATCTTGTTGCTGCTCTTGAGGAATTGTTTGGAGAACTTCTGCTGGTGGACCTCTTAGCGCCAATATCAAAGCTGTTCCTCGTTCCAAATCATTCCAATGATTATTTCTCGCGGCCGCCTCAAATTGGGTCTTATAGATAGCCCACTGTGTTTGTCCATCGAAGATTGGAGCCTTGAGATCTTTGTGCGTAACGTGTTCTGTCTTGATGACTCCAGTTACTTTCACGTTTTCAAAGTCCCTTTTTAGGCGTTCAACTTCTTCCACAATCTCAGATGTCTTTACCGTACTTTGTTCTTCGAAGGTTCGAAGCTTCTTCTCTACATTTTCTTCGATTCTCTTACCAATGGTGTCCATCGACTGGCTCAGATCTTTAATTTTATTATTTAAATCTTCTTTTAGTTCTTTCGTCTGTTCGCTTTGCTGTTCCAATTTTTGGTTGAGGTCTATTGATAGTTGATTGTGTTGCTGAGTTAGGTGGTCCAGTTTCTGATTAATGTCCTTCGACGTCTGGTTGAGGTCCATTGATTGTTGATCCATTTTCTGGCTGAGATCTGCTGAGAGGTCTGCTGAGAGCTGTCTTTGTTGGTCTAATTTGTTCATCATTTGCTGCATTAACTGCGACAGAGCATCCGATGTACCAAAACACTCCTCACCACTTCCTCCACGAGCTTCTTCGATTGGGAACTCGAAACTATTTGCGTCCTTACCTTCAGCCTCAAGCACGTCGATCATTCGGCTGACAAGTTCGGACTTGTTCCCGGTTGTTGATAATTCGCGTCTACCGAGCTCTTCCTTCAACTCCATTAGTTTTAAATCTTTAAGATAACGCGGCATTTTCACTATCGATTATTTGTCCGTTAAAGATTTTAATTTTCGCGATACAAATTCACTCAAATTCCCTTTTTGTCCGTATGAGAACTTTCCACTTCACTAATTAAAGTTACCGCTCGCTAGAGCACTCGAGAATATTCGATTTCACAAAATTCTCACTGTCCGTTCGAGAATTTTCACTTTACTTCACAGTTTGAAAACTTTATTCGCGCACCAAAATTCTCACTTTGTCCGTTCGAGAATTTTAAATTCACTTTTTCCACTCGCGATTTTAACCCGAATTAATCCTTGAAATCCCACTTCTGACACCAATTGTTGCGAGCTAGGGGTTCGCCGGGATTTCAAGTAAAATACAATTCGGTTAAAATAAAAATAAGTGATAATTTATTAATCCGCACTTTAATTCACAGAATTATATTCGCACAATAATTCGCACTGTATGGCAGCACCGCCCGCTTATACCATATATCGCTTGACTCGTTCACTTTCGTTCTCTCTCAACACGGTCGCGTGTACCCGCTGGCTGTCACAGTCGACGTAATCAAAATTACTGTCTCTTCGCTGAACGCTTCACCTGCTTATATACTACCCGGTTGCAGTCTAGGATGTACTTGAATCTCCACCGGTGATGTGGATGTTTCTCGAAGGCTTTAGAGCTTTCGATTTTGACCTTCGTTCAGTGGTTTATGTACAGGGTTCTAGTACATTGGAGAGCATTCGATAAGAAGAGAGATACAATCGTGTTGTTTTGCCTTATCTTCAGCTAGGTTCCTGATTGGGTTATTTTGCAACTAGGTATTCGGTTGTTGTTGTTTTCATTATGTGAACCGATCGAGTTGCACGGTTGCGCGGTTGCCAGGTTTACATGTAACAGTATAATAGAATAAGAAAAGTTCACCGTATATAAAAATGTTCACGGTGCGGTTAACGATGAGACTGTGAGGGATAATAAGAGTTTACAAAAAAAAAATCACTTCTCATGTCTCAAAAACAAAAAGGACAAACATTTGTGGGTGAGGGTGAAAAGGTGACAAAAAATTATATCTTGGGAGCTGATAATGGTAGAAAGCTAAAACTTAGAATGTAGAGGTGTTGTTTTGGCACGTTTTGAAAATAATTTCTTTTTAACACATATTTGTGAATTGCGAACGCCGTCCGCGTCTGTCAGACAACCCTATTTCTCAAAAAGTGCATACAAAATTTCCTTTCTCATTGGGGTTGGCAAATATAGCGCCGAGCGTGTAAACACGGAAATGCAGCCAAAATGCGTCAGAACTCACCATATTGCACTCATACCAAGCCCCACGACGCCTAAGACACGAAGAGTGGTGACCCAGTGCAGGAAGCGGGACGATTTTGCAGAACACAAATTTACGCGCCGTGAGAGTTCGTTGGAAGTAGTGAACTGTACAATGCAAAACAAAAGGCGTCTCGTACAATGTGATGCAAAACGAAAGGCATCTCATACAATATGATGAGCTAAAAACAAAAATAAGGTCGGCTGATACAATGTGATGAGCTAAAAAAAAACCGTGGTACAAAGTAATTGAAAAAGTATCGAATACCAAATATCGAATACTAATTTCAAGTACTCAGTAATTATTCGATACTGAAAAGTAATTGCATTGCACATCACTAGTTGGTAGGGATGTTGATATCGAAAAAAAGTATCGATATATCTGTATTGAAAAAAATATCAATATCGGCTGATGATATATCGAATTAAAATATCGATATATCGAATATTTTTTCTATTGAAAAATAAATTCTTATCTCCCTTCCCGTATTTAACGTTAAGGGGCTTAAATTAGGCTTTTCAGTGTAAAATTCATGACCCATTTTCACAGAAACTACTCGAATGAAATTTCTTACAATTATTCCTTACTGCAAAACGAGCATATAGAGTGGAGTAAAATTTTATTATTTTTGCGAGGGTTGTACAGGGTGTAACTAGTACTGAGGTTCAAACGAAAATGGGAGATAGAGGAACTTGTCCTGAGTAGTAAATCGTTCTACACATACTCCCGTTTTTGCACCGTTAAGGAGATAGCGCGATTTTAAGGACGAAGGATTTTCATCGTACCTGTGATCACTGTTTGATCTCTAACTTCTGCTGTACTTAGCGTAACGTAATAATTCTGGGCTCGTTGAAAAGGACACAAATTCTTCTTTCTAATTGCTATCAACTGTGTTAATCAGTGTTATACTTTTTGAGAAAAATTCATTTAAATGACACAAAAATAATAAAAAATTCAAAAAAAATACAAAAAAGTCCTGTTTTCTCCAAGAAGGACCTGATTAACCACCAAATTTTATTACATTTTCGGAAAGCCCATAAAATTTCACTATACGTTTGATAACAGAATTTCTTCATAGGTTGAATTGTAAAGGAGCGGGGCTAACAGTTATCAAGCACGTTCCCTTCAAGTAAATCTGGTTTGACACCCGTCATTCGCCGAAGGAGTATGATTAATAATAGTGAGGACGAAATAAAAGAGTTGAAGTATAGTTTATTACGTTTATTTAGTTTATTACGTTTACAAATAATTTTCAACATGTCCGCCGTTGTGGAGCAAGCAGAAGTGGTATCGCCGACGAATGTCTTTGGTGGGGTTCACACTCAGTAGTTGGGCTCGTAACTGATCGCATGCTTCGGTGATACGGGAAATGAGCTGTTCTCGTGTATGAATTTCCTCTGCGTAGTCGATGCTTTTTAAATACCCCCAGACATAAAAGTCCATGGGAGTTAAGTCGGGAGATCGTGGAGGCCATGCAATGGGACCGCCATGACCAATCCATCGATCCCGAAAATTCGCGTCTAGCCACCGACGGACATAATGCGCTGGCGCTCCACCGTGCTGGTACCAAAACCTGACCAGTACACGGAGTGGTGTATCCTCTATGAGGTCTGGTAAAGTTTCCTCCGAAAATTCGGCATAATTGGTGGAATTGAGAATTGGGGGAAGAAATACCGGACCGATGAAAGTTCTGCCGATGATGCCAGCCCAAACATTCACACTGAAGCGATGTTGATGGGACGTATTTCGGCTGGTATGGGGATTTTCACGTGCCCACACATGCATATTGTGGAAATTTTGTATGCCATCGCTGGTGAATTGCGATTCGTCGGTCCAGTGAATTCTTCCGAAAAACGCTGGATGTTCGTCTGCTCGCAGTAACATGGTACGACAAAAGTCTCGCCGATGTTCACGATCACCGGGCAACAGTTGTTGCACCGGTGTATTGTGATAGGGATACAATCCTTCTCCTTGCAGAATTCGGAACACTTGCATGTGGTTGATGCCTAATCGATGGCCGATGCGCCGGGTGCTTACCGTGGGGTCCTAGCCGCGATGCGCAGTATGCGCTCCTCCGTGGCCACAGGTACCGAGTGTCGCCGTCCTGGATGTTGTGTCTCCCGCCACGGCTGCAGTGTACTTCGTTCACGAAGGTTCCGATGAATGCTGATGAACATCCGATAATGGGGGTACCGAGATCTGTCCGGATACCGTTCCCGGTAAACTCTTTCGGCTCGCCTAGCATTCCCGTCGCACAACCCATACACGAAGTGCATGTCTGCCATTTCTTCCGTTGTAAAAGACCTCATATTGCTTGCCATGTTGCTCGTAATGATGTCTATGACATTCTGTTTGCTGCTGCTTCCTCCCGATGCTTTTATCGCAGAAAAATCTACGTAGGACGAAGTCATTCCTGTTCCTTAAGGGAGCAGGTAAACTCCACGCCCTACTTAAATGGATATTACTTAATTAACTTAAATGGATGTTAGTTAATTTAATTAAATGGACGCTATCTAATTAGTTGTCATATTTTTACTTACCTGTAACATAATTTCCACACATAAGAGCAATACGTGTGTTGTTAACATGGTTGCTCATTACTGCATCTGTTTTGCGGTAAATTCTATGTTTAGCAGTATTTCCAACATGTGCAGGGAACTCACTTGTTGTTGCAAATATGAAGAATCTCTGTTATCAAACGTATAGTAAAATTTTATGGGCTTTCCGAAAATGTAATAAAATTTGGTGGTTAATCAGGTCTTTCTTGGAGAAAACAAGACTTTTTTGTATTTTTTTTTTAATTTTTTATTATTTTTGTGTCATTTAAATGAATTTTTCTCAAAAAATGATAACACTGATTGACACAGTTGATAGCAATTAGAAAGAAGAATTTGTGTCCTTTCCAACGAGCCCAGAGTTATTACGTTACGCTAAGTACCGCAGAAGTTAGAGATCAAACAGTGATCACAGGTACGATGAAAATCCTTCGTCCTTAAAATCGCGCTATCTCCTTAACGGTGCAAAAACGGGAATATGTGTAGAACGATTTTCTACTCAGGACAAGTTCCTCTATCTCCCATTTTCGTTTGAACCTCATTACTAGTTACACCCTGTATATTGCACATCTAATTTTTTCGAACAGTCTCAGTCAGTCTCATATTATATTATTAAATAATGAAACATATTAAATTTCCTTCTACTCTATCTGACAGAAGAGGTGGCATGAGTTGTTTTTGAGAAAATGGATCAAACGTAAAAAATACAACTTTTGAGGAGAGGCACTTCTTGATCGTGTGGAGTCTTGCGGTTTATACAGTTTTACCCAGAATTGAGTCTAAAAAAAAATTAAAAAAAAAATTTTTTTTACCCCAAAAGCGATATGTTCTCCTTAATAAAGATTACGGTGGTGCGCGGTTTTTAAAAGAAACTCAAAACCAATAAATAAATGATATTGCGAAATTTAAAATTGTTCTTCACTTCACTAAATTTTCACAACAAAAAACAAGCCTAAATGCACTTTCGAAGTGATAATAAAAATATACGAAAAAAGGGTGTGACGCAGCAACGGATAGTTATGGTAAGCTGTGACTCTTCAATACAAACATATTACTTTCCTTCGGGGTTTTCAAATCCCTTCTACTTGAAAGAGCTAGATTAAAAAACAATAACAACAAGGTACTGAGCGGATAGATTCCTGTGCACAGGATAGTTGCCTGGTTGCCCCCATCTACAGAAATCACGTGTCTTGCATCCTTTTGTTTCAACAGAAATAGACTTTGCGTGATCAAAAAACAGTTTTCTAGTTTCAACGTTTCTGACATCCCTCATATACATTATTACATACAGGGTGTAACTAGTACTGAGGTTCAAACGAAAATGGGAGATAGAGGAACTTGTCCTGAGTAGAAAATCGTTCTACACTTACTCCCGTTTTTGCACCGTTAAGGAGATAGCGCGATTTTAAGGACGAAGGATTTTCATCGTACCTGTGATCACTGTTTGATCTCTAACTTCTGCTGTACTTAGCGTAACGTAATAATTCTGGGCTCGTTGGAAAGGACACAAATTCTTCTTTCTAATTGCTATCAACTGTGTTAATCAGTGTTATACTTTTTGAGAAAAATTCATTTAAATGACACAAAAATAATAAAAAATTAAAAAAAAATACAAAAAAGTCCTGTTTTCTCCAAGAAGGACCTGATTAACCACCAAATTTTATTACATTTTCGGAAAGCCCATAAAATTTCACTGTACGTTTGATAACAGAATTTCTTCATATTTGCAACAACAAGTGAGTTTCCTGCACATGTTGGAAATACTGCTAAACATAGAATTTACCGCAAAACAGATGCAGTAATGAGCAACCATGTTAACAACACACGTATTGCTCTTATGTGTGGATATTATGTTACAGGTAAGTAAAAATATGACAACTAATTAGATACCGTCCATTTAAGTAAATTAACTAACATCCATTTAAGTTAATTAAGTAATATCCATTTAAGCAGGGCGTGAAGTTTACCTGCTCCCTTAAGGAACAGAAATGACTTCGTCCTACGTAGATTTTTCTGCGATAAAAGCATCGGGAGGAAGCAGCAGCAAATAGAATGTCATAGACATCATTACGAGCAACATGGCAAGCAATAGGAGGTCTTTTACAACGGAAGAAATGGCAGACATGCACTTCGTGTATGGCGAGCCGAAAGAGTTTACCGGGAACGGTATCCGGACAGATCTCGGTATCCCCATTATCGGATGTTCATCAGCATTCATCGGAACCTTCGTGAACGAGGTACACTGCAGCCGTGGCGAGAGACACAACATCCAGGACGGCGACACTCGGTACCTGTGGCCACGGAGGAGCGCATACTGCGCATCGCGGCTAGCCATCGATTAGGCATCAACTACATTTATTTACTTCGTCCTCACTATTATTAATCATACTCCTTCGGCGAATGACGGGTGTCAAACCAGATTTACTTGAAGGGAACGTGCTTGATAACTGTTAGCCCCGCTCCTTTACAATTCAACCTATGAAGAAATTCTGTTATCAAACGTATAGTGAAATTTTATGTGCTTTCCGAAAATGTAATAAAATTTGGTGGTTAATCAGGTCCTTCTTGGAGAAAACAGGACTTTTTTGTATTTTTTTTGAATTTTTTATTATTTTTGTGTCATTTAAATGAATTTTTCTCAAAAAGTATAACACTGATTAACACAGTTGATAGCAATTAGAAAGAAGAATTTGTGTCCTTTCCAACGAGCCCAGAATTATTACGTTACGCTAAGTACAGCAGAAGTTAGAGATCAACCAGTGATCACAGGTACGATGAAAATCCTTTGTCCTTAAAATCGCGCTATCTCCTTAACGGTGCAAAAACGGGAGTATGTGTAGAACGATTTTCTACTCAGGACAAGTTCCTCTATCTCCCATTTTCGTTTGAACCTCAGTACTAGTTACACCCTGTATATTACATTTTCGCGTAGGGGCTGGTTTGGTCACCTCTGTCGTTGAAGCCTCAATTGGGCCTATTGCGACGTCCCTTTGGATTATGGTTCCTCTTCAGTGAAGCTTAGTATTTTTTGAAGAGGAATAGCCAGAAATTCTGATGGTTGCATGAAACCCTGACCGAAGTGATGAAGTCTTTTAGGAGCAAGTCCCTCACATTCTCAGAGAATGTGCTCTGGTGTTTCGTCTTCATCATCGCAAATTCTGCATATTTTGCTTTCAAAGAGACTAATTCTATGGAGATGCTTCTTCATGTAACAATATGACCAGTCAGAGCTATCACTAGGGTTCGGGTCAGATGTTTGCTTAATTCTAGATATTCAGACGTTCTGTTTTCCGAATGCTTCGGCATAAGTAACTTATTAGAGTGTCACGTAAAATATCAACTAGAAATAGCTAAATTTGCGGTCAAGACATGACACAAAAATAAGCAGAAATGAAAAATTCCGTTCGAGTTCTAAAATATGCTATACTTAACAAAAAATATCGGGTCCGATAGTCGGATTTCAATATCGATATATCGATATATCGCTTTAAAAAATATGGGCCGATATTATCGATATATCGTTCAAAAAATATCGCAATTTCGATATATCGATATTTTTTCAACATCCCTATTTGTTGGTACTGGGCAGCTGGTGTATGCGATTTTGATGGATACCATGTGCTGCTTATCCTGCTTCTGTTGGAGTTTATGGAGCGTGGATGGTGAGGGGAGTTAGGGCGGGGGGATGTTCGGGCAGTGTTTAAGGAGTGGGAGGCGGGCACACCGTAGCGCGGAGTTGAAATCCCTTCTTGGGTTTATAATATTCTTTGCGGCGATGTTGGTTTGTGCCTTTTGGACTAGCGTGTCCACACTGTCACACCCCGACTCAATACGAAGAGCATCTATGGAGGAGGTGCAGTAGGCGCCAAGAGCAGCTCTTATTACCTTATTCACTGCCACTTGTAAACTGT
This sequence comes from Beris morrisii, assembly GCA_951812415.1. NCBI lineage: Eukaryota > Metazoa > Arthropoda > Insecta > Diptera > Stratiomyidae > Beris > Beris morrisii. The sequence continues at coordinate 83,130,415 of OX638311.1, read as the reverse complement.
CAGAGTTGGATTTTGTGCTGACGCCGTAAATTGACACGCAGTAATTGATGTATCCACGTATGAGCGTACGGGCGACGTGAAGTATTGCTGCGGTCGAGGCTCCCAGGCTTTTGGAGGCCAATACTCTGACCAAGTTTGTGACTTTGGCCAGAGACGCGATAATGTGGCGGTAGTGTAAATTCCACTTCAGGTTTGTCGCGAATGTAATACCGAGGATTTTACACGCGGGAAGCAGTCGTAGGGCGGGTTCTTCGGATATGTTTACAACGGAAGCGCAAGTTCTTTTCCTTGTAAAGGTAATACGTTCGCCCTTTTCGAATGACAACTTCGCTCCAGTCTTACTGCACCAAGCGTGAATAGCCCTTTTAACTCGTCTAAAAGTGTCATTAAGGAGGGGGTGGGAGAAAGTAATCAGGATGTTGTCGGCGTTTAGGTAGTGTTTTGTATGCGGAATGTCGGAGAGCAGTTGCGAAAGCGAATAAGTATATGTGTTGAATAACGCGGGAGAAGTACATCCATTGACTCTCACCATAATGGATCGAGCCGAAAGGAAGTTGTCGATCGAATGAACCTGGTATCAATACCCCAGACAGATAGTTGATTAGTAAACACGGTTTTAATTACCCTGTCAAAGGCCTTCTCAAGATCGAGAGAGAGAGCATGACACTCTTGTTTGTTGAAGAGCGCCAGCCTGGCATGGTGTTCGAACTCGAGCAGAAGAGAGGTTGTACCTCTCCCAAGTCTAAAACCATGCTGCTCGGCCGGCAAAACACTCTCCAGTAGGAGACCAAGTCTCCGGCCCAAAATCTTTTCAAAAACCATTGACAAGCAAGGGAGCAGCGATATAGGACGTAGATCCTTGGAAGTAATTGCAGATGAAGCTGAATTGAACCTCTTACGGATTGGCACTTGGACAGCTCTCTTCCACATGTGTGGAAAGGAGCCCCGCGCTAGGATCAGGTTAAACAAATCTACCAGTCTGAACTTCAGGCTTTTTGTAGGTTGTCTGATCATCTCGTAAGTGATCCTGTCGTGTCCTGGAGCTGATCCCTTGCAGGAACTAAGCACCGAACTTAGTTCCGTAAAGGAGATAGGGTAACCAATGTTTCTGTCTGGGTCAGGTGAGTGGACTGAGATGTTTCGAGGGGCTGACTGTTTTTCAGCGAGTTGAACGGAAGAAAAATGCGTATCCGACAAATAGTTTGTCCAGGATAGAGCAAGGTGTTCCGCGATATGCAGAGAATTGGTAATGGGACCTAGATCAGTTGTTAAATTGGGAATTAGACCAGGCAGTCTACCCCCGAAAACAGACTTAACCTTTCTCCATGCATCGGCTAGATTAGAGCTGGGATCGATGGAACGAGCAAAAGAATTTCTGTTCTCTCTTTTTGCAGCTTTAAACTTTTTCTTGACGATAGCCGCCTTACGACGATACGCTACTAGGTTTGTATCTGTCGGGTGCCTATTGAAGAGTTTCCAAGCTCTATTCTTGGTCTTGATGGATACAAGGATATCGCGGTTCATCCATCGCGGTTGAGAACTGGGGATTGGGGAAGAGACGGGGATAGAGGTAGCTGCTGCAGAATGTACGATCTTGGCAAGGCGGGCAGCCTCCTGGTTGATATTAACCGAACTCGGTAGACTCTCTGCCGTTTCATCCACTGTAGCTCGATATGCCCAGTTGGCATGCGCTTTGACGTACCTGGCGGTTGGTCTATTGTTAGCCAATCCTTAAGTCGCTCGGATGATGACTGGCAGGTGGTCACTGCCTCCTGGGTTAGTATGGAGCTCCCATATCAGAAAAGGAGCAAGCCTGGGGGGGCTAGTGTCAAGTCGATAGCCGTCATGGTGGATCTGGTCGAGATGAGAGCGGGCGAGCCATCATTAAGGAAAACAAGGGATGCGTCCTCAATCCAGTCCGCCACCAGCCTCCCCCTGCAATCCCAACGCCCACCCCCCAAAGGGGACTGTGAGCGTTGAAATCGCCACCATAAATGGTGTTCTCGGGAAGCTGATCTGACAGATTGGACAGGTCAGCATTGGTAATCCCCGTCCGCACTCAAGATATACCGACACCACAGTCAGCGGAGGGTCAGATCTGACCGTGACGGCGCAAGCCAGAAGGTCGACATTCAGCTCCACCTGATCAAAGGCTAAAGAGTTATGAACCAGGATGGCAACACCGCCATGTATGGTATCCCTGGGAGTGTTATAACCAATATAGGAATAGGCCCCGAACCTGAGAGGTTCTTGGCCCGGAAGAATATTGGTTTCCTGCAACAGGATTATGTGGGGTCGGTATAGGGAAATAAGGATTTCAAGGTGGGGACGATTGGAGTACAGGCCTGTGATATTCCACTGGAGAATACATTGGCTACGGAAAGGGTGAAAAGGAGGTGGTGTCAATGGTATCACGTTTGGGAGCACTATAGTTCGTTTTCTATTTCAGACTCGTCCGAGATATCCACAGACTCCATGGGACTGGGTATAGTAGCTGAGGAGACTTTTTGTAAGACGGGTTTGTTTAAGACGAGGGATTGATAAATCATATTGGAATGGGGCGACAGTCCAGAGGCTACTTCCTCTAGGGCTTGTTGCCTCCCTGAAGTTTTCATGGTTATTGCAGTTGTATTATGGTCATTTGTGGTTGTTGCTGGGGTGGTGGTTTTGTTAGTGAGTTTTTGCTCATTTATTGATTTGGTGTTTTTGCTGTCAAGCAGTTGCTTTTTTAATGAGTTGATAGCGAGGGTGTGGTTGAGGGTAAGGTCGGAGATTCTTGAGAGGACAGAGTCATTGGTTGTTTGAATGGAAGGCGAAGGGGTATTAGTGGCCGAAGTTGCTGATTGAGAAGTAGTCGGTTTATGTTGATTAGTAGCGTTGTTTGGTTTGGTAGGAGGATTATTGGATGAGTGAGGGGGGTTTTGTGTAGGGGCTGCGGTGTTGGTAGGGGGAGTTTGGATGGAGCTGGTTGTTTGAGTAGAGGTGGTGCCTGGATTTCTGGGGGTTGGATTTATATTGGTTACCGCTGTTTTTGCTGACTGGGCATAAGAATGAGTGAACGAAGTAGGTTTATTTTTGAAATACGATTTTTTCGCCTCATATTGGGTACACTTTCTTTGAGTGCGAATTTTAATGATCTCCTTCTGCTCGACAAATGAAGGTCATGATTTGTTGCTCGGCTCGTGGCCCTCAGCGTTACAGTTGATGGAAAATTTGGTGTGCAAGGGGTAACGTGTGGCAAGGGTGTGGAGCAATTACTACATGTTTCGGGGTCATCACACCAGTTTTTAGTGTGCCCCAGCCGGTGGCAATTCCTACAACGTAGAGGATTGGGAAAGTACTCCCTAACCTCCACCCGCTCGAACCAAACATTTACATGGCTGGGCAAGGAGTCGAGCTCGAAGGTCACTATTAAGAGGCCGGATGGTTTATCGGTGAGTGGCTTCTTTAGTTGAGCAACCTCAACTACTTTGTGGAAATTTGGTCCACACCTTTCTTTACTACGAACACATTGTGTTGTTGTAGACTTTTTTTTTCAGGTTCGGTTGTTTGTATTACGACGAATTTGGGAGTTGGGCGGAAGGTTCTTTTGGAGGTAGGAGGGTGTCTGGGTACGGAGTCGCGTATTCATTTGATAATGTAGTCTGGCCTCTTTGGGCACGGGTTCGTTTAATCTTGGGCGAATTTGAGGGGGAGTGACCAGTCTCTTTGGCGTCCGCCAGCGGAGCGAATTTGTTCTTGCTGGCCATGCCAGCCGCTAATTAGCACTGTCAGTAAGGTCGTCCAAGTATAGGTGCAGCAAGACTTACCTGATTTATCTCCGAATTGATTAATTGTCCGTAATCACTATTAAAACACCGACGCGGTACTATTAGAGCGCGCGGGGCGCTTAAATTAGTCAAAAGTCACAAAATCCGGCACAAAAACTTGGGCAGACGGCCCTAACCTACTCACTATTTCACTAAGTCTTTGTTTTGAAATACTCAGGGGCCGAAAGGGGGACCCACCAGGGGTGCGAACACTCACTGGTGTGTAAGACCGGCACAAACCAGTTCAATCACTTCTAAAAGATATGACGGAATTCGTTAGAACGTGTTCGACCCTTTTATACCCTCATAGGGGTTCAAAAAGGAAAATACTTAAAAATCACTTTTAGGCGATTATTACGCATCGTAATTGGTTTGTGAGATATCGTAATCTAAAGTTTTTAACACCCCACTTCTGCACGCCGCTAACCCCACTCAAAATTTTATTTCCAGTCTTTTTTCCTAGTATATCTACACTCCGTCTTTAAGTTTCAATTACATGACATTTACCGTGTAGGAGATATGGATTGTAAAATGTCTTAATATCGGCTTTCGAGCGTTTCGAACGGATTGTTTTTCATCCCACTCCAACACCCCTTCACCCATATTGACAATTTTTTTCAAATGGGTCCACTATCAAAGCTTTATATAAATTCCAAGTTTTATCCTCCTAGCGTAAACGGTTGCTGATATCTAGAAACCAAAATTTTCCATCTAACACGCTAGATCTTTTTAATGTGCCACATTATTGCTTACAAAAGTTGCATAATTTGGCATCCAAAAATGAAATTAAAATGACATTTTAATAATGGGGTTTTCCGAGAAAAATCACATTGATCAAAGAATTTTAAAGTGTCGCAAGAATTTGTATTTCGAAGCAAATTTCTCAAGATAGGGTACATCTACAATATCGGTGCTTACATCGTTATCATCATTATGGAAGAAAATTCGATTCCCTAAAAAAGAAGCTATAACATGTTAAATAGTGATTACTAGTTTTGAAGATATAACAGTTTTTATTAGTAAGAGTATACATGTCCGAAAGACTTTTCTTTACCATCCTTATGTCCGCGAATATTGAAAACTGACCCACTTTTAAGAGCATGTTTATTCTAAAAATACAACAAGGAATCACCCCTATACCATTTGAGTCACGAGCAGGACTGTCTTCGATTAGGTTTTGTTTGCTTAAAAACCTTACAAACCCATGGTATAGGGTTAAGTACAAAAAGTGACCGAAATGGCATAGGCTTTGCGAACGAAATTGAACTGCACGCGACCTTACAAACCCTATACCATTTGAGTCACAGACGACATCAAGTGTGGTGTGACTGTCTTCCATTAGGTTTTGTTGGTACGTAAATGTGTTTACAAACCGTAATCGAATAATCTCAGAAGAAGTGCGTAATTTTCGGTTTGTTGATGTTCGTTTGAAAACCCTATACCATTTGAGTAAAGGTCATGAAAATCTTCGATTCGGCTTTGTATGCACAAAAACTAAGTACATTTAGAGACAAAAAATTACCGAAATAGTGTAGGTTTTGCCAACGTACGCAATTTCCGGTTTGTTGATGGTCGTTTGAAAATCCTATACCATTTGAGTCAAGGTCATGAAAATCTTCGATTCGGTTTTGTATGCACGAAAACATTTATGCTGTTATGACACTGGCTATTTTTGCGGCTTTAAAGCGGCTAGAAAATCCAAATCTAGAGGGATAGAGACTTTTACATACAATTTAGACATTGGTGTGAGAGAGACAGTCCGAACAGCAAAACTATGAGTAACTGTCAAAAAAAAATCCATAACTGTCAAAAAAAAAAGCGGCAAGAAAGCGCATTCGAGCAGTGTTTCGCAACATTCTAGCAGTTAATCCAAGAAAAAGCCACTGGCGGCTAGATTTTCCAGACGCTACAGACTTGTTTTTGACAGTTCGGTACATATAAATTATGGAAAGTATCATGTTATGTTATGAAACGCGCCAGAACCGGTATTTTTCTTAACAAACCAGTTGGTAATTTCGTTTACTATATGCCGCTAGCGTCGGAAAGAGCGGTATCTCTTCCTTTTAATGTTGTTCGCCTTGTCGCACGATTGGCTATTATTGTACTTTTTTCTAGCGAGGAAAATAGCCAGTGTCATAACAGCATTAGATACAACAATCACCGAAATAGTGTAGATTTTGGCAACGTACGCAAGTTCCGGTTTGTTGATGGTCGTTTGAAAACCCTATACCATTTAAGTCAAGGTCACGAAAATCTTCGATTCGGTTTTGTATACACGAAAACTGTAGTACATTTAGATATAAAAAATCACTGAAATAGTGTAGGTTTTGCCAAAGTACTCAATTTCCGGTTTGTTGTTGGTCGTTTGAAAACCCTATACCATTTGAGTCAAGGTCATGAAAATCTTCGATTTGGTTTATCAAATACAAGTTAATCTTCTCGAAAGTTGGTATCAGCATTTTTAAACCCATGCAATGTTTTCAATTTAAACTTTTGAAGGTGAATCACGGAATAAAATATTACCCTCTTTCAAGGACTTGTACATAGGGCAGCAGGAAGGTCTCACTTGATTTTGATTACATTTACCTGTCGTGGTCCGGTTGGGCCCCGACTCTCCCTACGCGCGCCTCGTATCGGTGATTGGGTTCAATATTCGAACTATGTCCGGCGGTCAGCGGGAAATTTGCAACATCGACTCTCGATCAATTCTGTCCAACTCGGGTCAACCGTCGAGAATTGATCGATGGTCGATGCAGATCAGCAATTATCGGGCTGATGGACAATAATTGACTAAGCGATAATTGCTGATCGATTCTTGAAAGTCCGGGAAACAGTCAGTCTTGTGACGATTCTTGAGAAATCGAGTAGCCTCCGCGGTCTTTAAAGTGTAATAGGTAATATGTAATGTTTAATATGTAATGTGTAGTTAAGTAGAGCAAATAAATAACTAATAGATAATTACTCTAAGTTCGTGGTTTTCTTGTGGACGCTTAAGCACCTGAGGTGAGTGTGAATACAGTGTTCGCGTTATTCCCCTGGGCGTGAAGCGAGCCCCAAGAAGGAAACACACCAGGAATCATTGGGCCACGACATACCTAAAACCATTGAAAACTTAATGTGTACCAAAATATCAAATTCCAAGCTTGAAAGGTCTTGCAGTCATTGATGAACTCGTGTTTTAATGATTTTTTTATGAGAGGTACCCGTAGGAGTGAACCAATTTCGCAGAATAACGAAGTCGACCTTAACTTTAACTAAAAACTAATTTCTATTAAATTTCAACGTCGTGTATTAATAATTTTTTTGAGTTATACATAGTGAGTTTCGCATTCTGTGCATTTTTGACATTTTTCCAGGATTTTTATATCTCTAATCGGATTCTACATATTCATATATTTATCTGCAACTATTGCAAAGTCAACGTATACAAAATTTCAAAGTCGTAGCTTTCTTTCAAAGTTATCGGTCAATATTCATGAATACGTTTTTTAAGGATTTTTCTGAAAAATTATAGTATCAAAAATCGCAAATCTCTTGCTTTATGGGATTTCTATTAATAGTGCAATAAGTGAAACTACGTGATTTAAAGATGGGCGTATGCGAGCTACCCAAAATATTCACTCTTTCGGTGACTTTTTGTATCTAAATGTACTATAGCTTTTGTGCATTCAAAAATAAATCGAAGATTTTCATGACCTTGACTCAAATGGTAAAGGGTTTTCAAACGACCATCAACAAACCGGAACTTGCGTACGTTGCTAAAACCTATACTATTTCGGTGATTTTTGGTATTTAAATGTACTACAGTTTTCGTGCATACAAAACCAAATCGAAGATTTTCATGACCTTGACTCAAATGGTATAGGGTTTTCAAACGACCATCAACAAACCGGAAATTGCGTACGTTGGTAAAACGTACACTATTTCGGTGATTTGTTGTCTCTAAATGTTCTACAGTTTTCGTGCATAAAAAACCGAATCGAAGATTTTCGTGACCTTGACTCAAATGGTATGGCGTTTTCAAACGACTATCAACTGGGGATCCTCATTCACTTTAAAATTGGTTTCACCTCTCATTATAAACTTACTTTCTTATTTCTTGTCTCTGTGTGGTAGACAAGTCTCGTCAAATGCCGGATGAAACATCTTACCAGATCGCTGAAAATTTATAAAGTCCACATTTCTGTACAGCTAGAGTATTTTGTAATAATAAATTATAGTAATTGAAAAAACTACGTATTTTCTTATGAATATTTAAAGTAAGTGTAATATCAATATATAAAATAAGAAATTTCAATACAAATACATATTTCTTAATTACTAACACTTCAATTTTAAAATTTCAACTTCACTTTAATACATTTCCCTTCTAAGCACAGCTATAAATGAACCTAACTCTCGAACGATACTTTTCAATGTGGAAGAAATTGTGATTTTCGTCTTTTTATGACATATTTGTTTAATGATTGCTATAACCATAATATTGTTACATGTAAACCTGGCAACCGCGCAACTCGATCGTTTCACATAATGGAAACATCAACAACCGAATACCTAGCTACAAAATAACCCAATCAGAAACCTAGTTGAAGTATATGAGGAGAGCGGAGCAATACGATTATACCCCCCCTCTAATCGAATATGCTCGAATGTGCTAGAAGCGTAGAAGATCAAATGGAATGCTCTCAAACTTTCCAGTACTGTCCACACACACCACCGAACGAAGATTCAAGAACAGTCTCGACTACAGACAAGTAGTATAAAAGCAGATGAAGCTTTCAGCGACGGATATAGTAATTTTTATTACGTCGTCTGTGACAGCCAGCGTGTATACGCGACCGTGTGGTAGAAAGCGATTGATAGAGTGCGATCGAGACAAGTGCTATGTAAAAGCGGGCGGCATTGCCATACAGTGCGAATAATTGTGCTAATAGAATTAAAGTGCGAAGAATAAATAATCACTTATTTTTATTTTAATCGAATTGTGTTTTACTTGAAATCCCGGCGAACCCCTAGCTCGCAACAATTGGTGTCAGAAGTGGGATTTCAAGAATTATTTCGGGTTGAAATCGCGAGTGAAAAAAAAAAAAAAGTGAAATTAAAATTCTCGAACGGACAAAGTGAGAATTTTGTGCGCGAATAAAGTTTTCAAACTGTGAAGTGAAGAATTCTCGAACGGACAGTGAGAATTTTGTGAAATCGAATATTCTCGAGTGCTCTAGTGAGTGGTAACTTTAATTAGTGAAGTGGAAAGTTCTCGTACGGACAAAAAGAGAATTTGAGTGAATTTGTATCGCGGAAAATCTTTAACGGACAAATTAAAGATAGCGAATATGCCGCGTTATTTAAAAGACTTAAAACTAATGGAGCTGAAGGAAGAGCTAGGTAGACGCGAATTATCTACAACAGGGAACAAGACTGAACTTGTCAGCCGAATGATCGAAGTGCTTGGAGCTGAAGGCAAGGACGCAAACATTTTCGAGTTCCCAATCGAAGAAGCTCGTGCAGGAGTGTTTTGGTACATCGGATTCTCTGACGCAGTTATTGCAGCAAATGATGAACCAACAAAGACAGCTCTCAGCAGATCTCAGCCAGAAAATGGACCAACAAAGTCAGAAAATAGACCAACAATCAACGGACCTCAACCATACATTGAAAGACATTAATCAGAAACTAGACCAGACTTCGAAGGACCTCAATCAGAAACTGGACCACCAAAGTCAACAACACAATCAACTATCTGTCGCAAAATTAGTTTATTTCGCGTAAAAATTACTTTGTTAGCGATAAAGAAACACAACGAAAATGCACAACTTTAAGATGATCAAAATTTTATTTGTTACAAAATTAGAGTGCACCCGATTTCAAGGAAATTATTGAAGCGACTGGCTCTTATAATGATGTTAACAAGTACTACCGAGTTCAAAAATGAGTTACAGTAAAAATATATTGTAGTAGTAGAATAATAATATTTTGAGGTGTAAACATATCGGGCCCCTTGAAGGAATTCAATAACTAAATTTCCATAGGAAGAAGACAAAGCTTGGTTACTGATCGTTTGTAGGTTCCAGAAGCTGTTTTGACGGAAACGACTCGTATTAACCCGTCTGGTCCAGGATGTTGTTCTATTACGCGACCAAGTGACCACTTTAGTGGTGGCGTGTTATCGTCCTTTAGAATAACCATATCACCGATGGCTAAATTCGGTAACGTATCTTGCCATTTTTGGCGAGTTTGAAGTGACTGAAGATATTCGCCTTTCCATCTATTCCAGAACTGCTGATGGATCCAAGATAGTCGACGCCAACAAGTTAAACGATCAATGTTGGCATCGAGATTTTCTGCAGGTTCTATGATGGTTGTAAGCGGATGTCCAATTAAGAAATGACCCGGTGTTAATGCTTGTAGATCATGAGGGTCTGTTGATAGTGGCGTTATCGGTTTCGAATTTACGATAGCCTGCACTTGAAGAATTCATTTCTTCATACGTCAAGTTGGCCAATCCAATCGATCGAATAAGATGGTGCTTTGCTATTTTGATGGAGGTTTCCCATAACCCACCAAAATGTGGTGATCTGGGAGGAATTGTTTTCCATTCAATTGCATCAGCTTGACATACGTGTTGACGCTGTGTTCTTGAGACGTGAATAAACGATGTAGTGCTGCCAGTTCAGATCTTGCCCCAACGAAATTTGTGGTATTGTCTGAATAAATCGTCGTGCATTTACCGCGACGAGCAATAAGCCTTTTTAAGGCTGCAATGAAGGCGTTTGTTGTGAGCTCGGATACTAATTCCAGGTGTACTGCTTTAGTTTTGAAGCATATAAACAAATTGCCTTTGCAGGAGCTCTGCCACGTATTCGTTGATGAATATATAAAGGACCTGCGAAGTCTACTCCAACTACGATGAACGGATGCAGAGCAGTTACCCTATCAGCGGCTAAGTCTCCCATTAGCTGCCGCAATGCCGACGGTTTTGTACGGAAGCACTGAATACAGTTTTGGACAATTTCCTTTGCTAGTTTTGTTCCACTAAATGGCCAGTATTGATCGCGAAGTATTGAAAGTAGAGCTTGAGGTCCAGGATGCAATGTACGGCGATGAACGTCAGTAGTCAACGATTTAACAACAGGATGTGAAGATGGAAGAACGATTTGGTGTTTAGAGTTGTATGGCAAACTTGAATATGTTAGTCGGCCACCCACTCTAATTGTGTTGTTGTTGTCGAGAAATATGTTAAGTTTTTTCAGCTTACTATTGTGTGGAAGTTGCTTCTGTTTGATAAGACAATTGTAGTCATCGCTAAACTCGGTCTTCTGAATTGATCTTAGTATTAAATACTCTGCCTGACGAAATTCTGCAACAGAAAGATGTGAGTATTGGCGATGAGATTTTGGAGTTCTGCAGTTGTTGTAGAATCGGAGGACGTATGCGAATGTTCGTTTAAGTTGATTGTATGAATTTGTGAATTTAGTTTTAGTAGTGAGGTCATCACCTATAGAACGAAAGGTTTTGTTTTTCGTTCAGGAATTTCACGATCAAGACAAATAGGGTTTTCAGGCCATTCTGAAGAGGTTTTGGCAAGAAATGATGGACCCTGATTCCAAAGGATGGAATTAACGAGCTCTGAAGTAGTTGCGCCCCGAGATACGAGATCAGCTGGGTTTTCATTGGTGGGTACATGTCTCCGAAGTGCACCGCTAGTTAGTCCTTGAATTTTCGAAACTCTGTTGGCAACAAATGTGTTCAAATCGTTTGCGTGAGAAGCTATCCATGCGAGGGTGATTGTTGAGTCAGTCCAACAAATAGTTGAACTACATTGTCTATCAAAGATGGATGTTATGTTCTGTAATAGCTCTGACAATAAAACAGCTGCGCACAGCTCTAGTTTAGGTAGCGAAATTACTTTAATTGGAGCAACCTTGGACTCTGAACATATGAGATGAACGCTGATGTTTCCAGAGTCATCTGTAGATCGAACATATAGACAGGCGCCATATGCCCGCTCGCTTGCATCCGCGAAGCCATGTAATTCCATTGTTTTCTGATTGGCCATAAATATGTGTCGAGGTATCCGAATTTGGCTAAGATCCTTTAGTTGCTCTTGAAACTCACTCCATTGAGAGTGTAAATGCGATGGTAGAGATTCGTTCCAATGCAGCTTTAGTTTCCACAAGTGTTAAAGCAGTATTTTTACTTTTACCATGATAGGATTTATGAGTCCTAATGGATCAAATATGCTGGCTACTGAGGAAAGTATTGACCGTTTTGTTACAATACCCGAACAGAACTTCCCTGGTACGTACTGAAAGTTGAAGTTGTCTTCTATTGGTTGCCAGATTAAGCCTAGGACCTTGATAGTATGCGAGTTCTCAACTTGAACTGTTTTCTGTTTGTCGCTTTCTTCAATTGCATGAAGCATGTTAATTTCATTCGAGCACCATTTGTGTAACGAGAATCCGCTTTTGTTTAGTAAAGCCGTAACTTCCGCCTTGATATTTTGCAATTCAACAATGCTGTCGGCCCCCGTCAATAAGTCATCGACGTAGAAATCTCAAAGAGTTATCTCGGCTCCGATGGGATATTCTGAAGCATGCTGAAAAGCTAATTCTTGCAAGCATCGCGTCGCTAAATACGGAGCAGATGCGGTTCCATATGTTACTGTGGTGAGAGCATACGACTTTAAGGGCTCTGATGGCGAAAAGCGCCATAAAATACATTGTAAGTAATAATCTGGCTCTTGAACTACGATTTGGCGATACATTTTTGCTATATCTCCAGTGAGAACGTACCGAAATGTACGAAAACGAAGCAAGATTGAGACAAGATCATTTTGAACTACCGGACCCACCATTTGATTATCATTGAACGAATGACCTGTTGCTGTAGGACAAGAACCGTCGAAAACAACACGAAGTTCTCTCTCTCGACGATAGTTCTCTCATGTGTCCCAAATCGAGATACTCCTTCATAAAGTTGTTGTATTCATGTCTTGTAGATTCACTCCGATTGAGTTTCTGTTCCAATGCCCAAAATCGACGTTTCGCGATTTCTGATGAGTCTCCGAGCACATTGTCGCTTTGTAGAAGAGGTAGTTTTACTGCAAATCTACCGCTTGATAAACGTTTAACAGTTTTCAGGTAATGATCTTCGCAAGATGTTTCTTCAGCTGATCGAATTGGTTTCGAAGTTGGCACATGTTCAATATCCCTAAACCGTTGCAATAAACTGTCAACAGAATCTTCATCTTCAATTGGACGGCAAATAGATGTAGTTAGGCTGCATGTAATTGGTCTTGCTATTCGACCCGAAACGATCCAACCGAACAAGGTTTTTTGTAAGGTTGGCAAATTTTCGCCAAGTTTTATTTGTCCAACCGACAGAAGATCAAAAAAGATACTGGCTCCCAAAAGCCAGTCAATTCTTTGTGGTTTACCGAAAAGAGGATCTGCAAGTTGCAGATTTTGTGGAATTTCCCAAGATTGTGTATTCAAGCTAATATCTGGTTGACATTCAGTGATGGAAGATAAGACGAATGCTTCGATTTTTGCCGAGAATTGTGTAGTTCGAGATTTTATAGTGATTTTTGTCTTATTTTTGATCGTTGAAATCCTTGATCCGATACCACAAATTGGTAAGTTTATTCTGGTTTTAGAGCTTCTGAGACGCTGAACAAAACTTTCGGTGATTAAATGTAATTGTGATCCCGAGTCCAACATAGCTCTGCATGGAACGAATTTTCCATTGCTATCTTGAGCCCAAATGAGAGCAGTTCTCAGTATCACATGTGACGATGTAGTTTCATTAGACGAATGATCGAAATGTTTATTAGCTTTCATTGTAGAACTTGATGAAGCCAAAAGCGAAAGTTGAGCATTAGACGAAGCTGTTGATGGGCTTGCATTTGACGAATTTTCTGCAGTTGCAGTCGCGGGTTTTTGCTGTTCAATATGTAGCAGTGTGTGATGCGGAGAAGAACATTTTCTGCATGAAGCCGACTTGCAATCTCGCACAATATGATTTGGTCTCAAACAATTGATGCATAAACCTTTAGCTTTGGTTTTATGAAATCGTTCGACAGGTACTAGGTTCAAGAAATCCGGACATTGATATATGTAATGACCAGACGTTTGGCAATAACTGCAGGAGTTTGACTTATTTGTCGAGATAAACGCCTTTCTGCTTGGAGTGGAGGGCGTTGTGTGCACTTTCTTCGGGATTTGTACAGCTGTTTGATGTGCTGCCTCCAAGTATTTTAGTGAATTGAGCCGCTTCTCCAAAAATGTAGTGAATCCATTAAACGTTGGACACACGAAGCTCGATGAATGTTCTTCCATGTCCTTACTTGCAATACTCTCTTCCCATTTTGCTTGAGTGGATGCATCTAATTTTTGAACTAGTATTTGTAATAAAATCCCGTCACATACCTGTTGTTTGGTCCCGATCGTTAGAAGGGATCGCATGTGCGATTTAATTTTGTCTAACATGTACAAAATCGTCACTGCTTGGTTTGCTGGAGATTGTCGATACCTTTAGAAGTGAGCGTAAATGAGCTTCAAACATAAAACGCTTGTCATCGTATCTGGCTTTTAACAGAGAAGTAGCGTTTGCGTAGCTTTTGTCTGTGATTTCCATGCCCTTTATGACATCTGTTGCTGGACCCTTCAAACTATTTTTTAAGTGTTGATGCTTTTCAGCGTTAGAGTATTTTTCGTTTTCGTGAACTAATGGCTTGAATATTGACCAAAAATCTAGCCAATCCACTAAATCGCCCGAAAATGATGTAAGCTTTAATCTTTCGACATTGCCGTAAGCGCGATTGTTTGAGAAGGAAGTTTCGAACGCGACGGAATTCCTCGGTTTAAATTTGTTTATGAGATATAGCACTGTCGATTTAACTTGAAAATAAGTTTCTTTGAATTTTTCACGTTTACTTGTGGTTACTTCTCTGCTGTCGAGGACTTCTAGCTTTGATTGCACGGTATTGAAATTAATAAAGTATCCCTCGAGTAGACTTAATTTTGTCTCGAGCTCAAAGAGATTTGCACTTTCACCTTTTTCGTCCACGTATGTCTTGAGCTTTGTTTGCTGCCCTTTGACGATACCGCGTTAAAGCTTTAAAACCGTGAGTTTATTTGCTTGGTAGTCAGATTCCGAACCACCATCCGAACCGGTTTTCGACATGATTTGCAATTATGATAACGAGAGACACGATCGCTGTTTCCAAGCGAATAAATACAGTTACGACGCCAAAGCGAGACACATGTGCTATTTAATTTTTATAATAACCTTTTTTTTATTTGATATATGGTCTAATTACCATCCGGCTCGACGGACCTTAAATGTCGCAAAATTAGTTTATTTCGCGTAAAAATTACTTTGTTAGCGATAAAGAAACACAATGAAAATGCACAACTTCAAGATGATCAAAATTTCATTTGTTACAAAATTAGAGGGCACCCGATTTCGAGGAAATTATTGAAGCGACTGACTCTTATAATGATGTTAACAAGTACTACCGAGTTCAAAAATGAGTTACAGTAAAAATATATTGTAGTAGTACAATAATAATATTTTGAGGTGTAAAAAAAAGCCAACTTCATGGGGCAGAAGTTGGCTGGTGAAATCGACGCCCCAGAACCATCATCGCAGTTTCTCGACTACATTGTGTCGAAAACGACTTGCAAGAGTGGTCGAGTCGACAAATTAAACTGCATAATAACAATTGACAACACGAGCAGTGCTAGGTTAGGTTAGGTTAGGTGGGTAGCTATTGACAGAGATAGCTAACACATAGACCGCTAGATGGGTCCGTTGTGATCCCACTGCACCACGGCACGGCGCCTACGGCTGATGGCTGTTTTTGGCTAATTTTCAAGAACAAACTGAACCCAATTGGCCGCGGTATTGTTCTATCAAATATTTTTCCGTGTTTCTTGGTGCGAAGGAGAGGAGAGTTGGAAGGAATTGGTTGTGGAGAAGAAAGGGGATACCAAACTTAATCAGTTTTTAGGAATGGGAAGGAAGATCAGGAATCGGGCCGGGTATGGCAGTGTACTAGCAGGTGTTAATGATCATTATTTTGCAGTACTATTGGCTGTGATACGATCTACCAGAACAGCAAAGTTGCCTATAGCAAATCCACTACTGTCTGGCAGCTCTGATGGTATTTGTGAATCTGATAAGAATGTAAACAGAACTCATTTGCTCAGGTTTAAATCCCTTACAAGTGACCCTATTAAACATTCCGCAATGCTCACGATTTAAATTAATATTCTGAAACCAATAGAAACTGAAAAATTCATAGAAATAAATTATGCATTGAGTGGGAATTGAACCCCGGTAGCAATGTTTTCAAGACCTAGTACACTACCACTGGACTACAACCGGCCGTCAAGTGCTAAGATCTGACCTCGTAGACCGTACTTGGCTTCATAACACCAAAAGGTACGCACTTCGCACAGCAACAGGAGAAACTACTACAGTCCATGTGGAAATATCACGTGACATCCAGCTTGGAGACTTGTCATTCTCGCATGTATTCGTGGTAGCTGATATTACCGACGAGTGTATTCTTGGAATAGATTTTCTGAAACCACACGGTATCCAGCTGGACGTAGGACAACGAATAATGAAGTGGCGGAACATCGAAATACCAATGGAAATAACATCCTCCAACACAACCAAGCTGCGAGTTATATTGTGCGAAGATGCGGACATACCAAAGTCATCAGAGAACGTTATTTGGGCAGAGCTCAATGGTGATCCCGCGAGCCACCGATTCTACCTCATCGAACCAGAAACGACTCCGGCATTACGAAGTCTAATATTGGAGGAGCCGTATTTTGTAAACCACTACTACGAGGAGTTGAAGAAAGTGTACGAGACTCTCAGCAGCCTGCTGTGCAAGCAAAAACCGCAAGCTAGCGTGTTGCAGGATCGTCAGGAAGAACCACACATTCAAGACAGCAACAATGAAGAACCAGTTGACGACAACGACAAAGAGGATGTTCATCGATTAGTGCGCCGACAAAAGGCGTTGATGCGGCTAGTAACGTACCAGTTGAAGGATGTGGAGGCAAACCAGGACGTTTCACACCCGAAGGCTTACTATGAGCTGAAGATTGACGTCTTACAGAGACAACAACTAGAACTAGCCCGCAACGATCAGCAAATCTGGGAAATTGCCACCAAGACAAGTCCGCTGGGCTACCACGCAGAGCTCCTATACAGTCTAGACTCCTGGATTCAAGACACGCTTGTTTCGCTGAAGCAGCAATTAACGGATTCAACAAGGACACCAGCAGGTCAGTCTGAACCACTAAAACCACACGGCAGCACCGTTAAACTGCCAAAAATCACAATTCCATCGTTTGATGGAGACTATCTGCAGTGGACGCAGTTCCATGATCTATATCTCCAGTTGATACACAGTCAGCCGATAACAAATAAAGAAAAAATGTTTCACTTGATTACAAATCTAACTGGAGAAGCCAAGGCCCTGATCCAACATTTACAAGTGTCTAACGAAAACTACCCAGACGCATGGGACATTTTCAATGTTCGATACAATAACAAGCGAGTATTGGTGACAACGTTACTTAACAAAATGCTGTCACAACCGACAGTTCGACCAGAGTCATCCGTTAAAAATTTGCATGATGGGACCAATGAGTGCCTTCTTGGACTGAAAAATCTTGGGCTGTCAATCGAGTCGTGGGATCCAATTATAATAATCTCATAATTAAGAAGTTGGATACAAGAACACATTCCTTATACGAAGAGTCACTCGAAAGCCCATCAATAAAAAGGTTTCTGAAATTCTTGGAAAATCGGTTCCAATCCTTGGAAGCTCTTGGACGGCGGAATCCTGTGAATACGAAAAACGTACAAAAATCAGGTGCGTCGCAAAAAACCGCATTCATGGCAGTTTCATCGAAAGTGACTTGTGTTGTGTGTAAGCAGAGTCATGCATTGTACTCCTGTAATGAATTTCGTTCACAGCCCAGAAAAAGACGTGACGTGCTAAAAACCTATAAGTTGTGCTTGAATTGCATGAAAGAGGGTCACACTCGCGCTGCTCCAGCCAAAGCTGCAAGAAATGTTCTGCGAAACACAACAGAATGGTGCATCTCGACGAACAACTCGCAAAACCATCCGAGGGCTTGTACAAGGACAATCAGACAATCGGAACACCGGACTCCATTAACACGTGTCACGCGCTTCAAGCTTCATTTCCAGTCACACCGGCTCCAATTCCGACGACACTAGCAGCACAAGCAGTTAAACCATCCAAGAGCTACGTGTTACTAAGCACTGCTTTGGTGAAATTAAGAAACAATTATGGAGTTGAAGTGGAATGCCGAGCAGTCCTCGATTCTAGGTCTCAGTTAAACTTCATCACCGACCAACTAGCCAAACAACTATCTCTACGGGAAACATTCGATCCGTTGTACATTCAAGGCATTGGCGAGAATCCACAGCGCGCACAAAGACGAGTCAACGTTGAACTGCTTTCAAAATCGTCGAAGTTCTCAATACGAATTGAAGCTCATGTCCTGCCGCAAATTAGAACACTTCAGCCTTCGCAATTATTCGACACAACATCCTGGTCTATTCCGGAAGGCATCCAGTTAGCTGACCCTACGTTTCATCGGCCAGGAAGAATTGACCTATTGCTAGGAGCTGAGCACTTTTTTGCGTTTCTGGTACCTGGACAGATAACCATGGGGGATATTTTGCCTACAGTGCAGAATACAACATTGGGGTGGATAGTAAGCGGAAGAACTCTCAACCCAGGACCAACCAAGCTACTCTGTGACATATGTTCAGAAGAAGAGGAGAAGCTAACGGAACACGTAGAACGATTTTGGACGCAAGAAGAACCCGACAAGCACTAAGTCAACAATGTCAGCAACAGAAGTCAAGTGTGAAACACATTTTACGCAGCACGTCAAAAGAGATCTCACTGGCCGCTTCATCGTGAAGTTGCCATTTGTAGGAGATCCATCCGAGTTGGGAACGTCGATGGATATAGCTCTCAGCCGATTCTATTCGTTGGAACGCAAACTGATGAGTGATCCAAAAATGAAGGATCAATACACGAAATTCATGCAAGAGTATGTGAACTTAGGACACATGAAGGAAGTTCGTCTTAGTGAAATTCAAGCCAAACATTGCTTCCTGCCGCATCACGGCGTATTGAAACCTGAGAGTACAACCACGAAGCTTCGATTCATTTTTGATGCATCAATGAAAACCTCATCGAATATTTCACTCAATGACCTTTTACACACCGGACCGACCATTCAACAAGAACTTTTCTCCATTCTGCTGCGATTTCGTCTACCGAAACACGTGTTAACAGCCGAGATATCGTCAGGTACTGCTTGACAGCAACGACAGAAAATACCAAATGATCGTATGGAGAGATGAGCGGACGGACGAATTAAGGTATTATCAGCTGACGACAGTCACCTACGGAGTAAGAACGGCTCCATATCTAGTTATAAAATGCCTGTAAAGACTTGCAGCACAATCAGCAGGACAATACCCGTTGGGATCTACCACACTTATCAGGGATTTCTATGTTGACGACGTCATGACAGGATCCAACAACCTACAGGAAGCTATGGAAACTCAAAGCCAGCTGCTCGAAATTCTCCAGTCTGGAGGATTTAAGCTTCGGAAATGGTGCGCCAATCACCCTGCACTACTCCAAAACATAGCGTCAGAAGACAAGGTGCCAGAGTTGGAACTTCGTGATGACGATGATTGCCATGTAAAAACACTGGGACTGACGTGGCTGCCAAGATCCGATGAATTTATGTTCAAAACCGAATGGGATGACAAAAGGGTTATAACTAAGCGAACGGTGTTATCGGACATCGCCCATTTATTTGATCCATTGGGCTTCATGACCCCGGTAATAGTCACGGCTAAGATTTTCCTCCAAGAGCTATGGTCCTACCAATTTGAATGGGATGATGAGTTGCCAGTCGAACACCCCTCCAGATGGACTAAATTCCGAAGAAACCTGGCTGAATCAACTACCATAAAGATACAGAGACATGTGGTCGGTGGTAACGTTAGTCAGTCATTGCAGTTGCACGCGTTCTCCGATGCGTCAGAAAAGGCATTGGGCGTTGCGATCTATATAAGATCAGTTCTTCAGGACGGACGCATTACAGTAAGATTATTGTGCGCAAAATCAAAGGTAGCCCCAAAAAGAAACATAACAATACCCCGGTTAGAACTATGTGCCGCAAGACTAGCAGCGACTCTCATGGATCGTATTAAGAAGGACTTGAGTTGGAGCCATCGCAGCTACTTTTGGACTGACTCCGAGATTGTTCTAGCGTGGCTGAATTCATCATCGTCGTCTCATTACACATTCGTAGCCAACCGTTTAGCGTTAATTCAAGAAGTCAGCACAACTGATCAATGGTTCCACGTACCTACAGCGCACAATCCTGCAGATTTGGCGTCGAGAGGGACTACAGCAGACCATCTGAAGGAATGCAGTTTGTGGTGGTACAGTCCACTATTCCTCCATGCACCTGAAAGCTCGTGGCCGTCGAAACCAGCAAATCTAACCACCGACTTAGACAAACGGCAGGCGAAGGATACGCTATTGGCCATAAATGAAATCTTCATAATCGACAACGTAGACCATCGGAATTCATTTGAACACCTGAAGCGAACTATCGCATACGTATTGAGGTTCATTGAAAACATAGGACTACTTCCAGAAATGCGTAAAAGGAACAAACTCAACATGGACGAACTAAACAATGCATTAATTGTTATCACGAGGCAAGTTCAACAGCAAGGCTTCCAAGAAGATCTGAGTCAATTACAAAAAAGTAGTTGCGTAAACGCAAACAGCAGTCTACATAGTCTGAGTCTATTTCTAGATGAGCAGGGATTGATACGAGTAGGAGGAAGACTGCAAGAATCCAATCTGCCCTATGACGCTCGCCACCAGATTTTGCTACCGTATCATCACTACGCAACTAAATTGATAATGACTGAGATTCACCGTAACAATCACCACATAGGCCCGCAAGAATTGTTGTCAACAACGAGACAGAAGTACTGGGCTATCAAAGGGAAAACTGTGGCCAGGACAATAGTACAAAACTGCGTGCGATGCAATAAGTTTAGTCCAAAACTTCTAAGTCAGTTCATGGGAAATCTTCCGGCTCACCGAGTTCAACCATCAAGACCATTCATCAGTTCAGGCGTGGACTTGTGCGGACCCTTCTGGTTTCATTTCAACATAAGAGGGAAGAGGCCGCAAAAATGCTACGCAACAATCTTCTGCTGCTTCGCTACAAAGGCCGTGCACATGGAAGTAGTTAGCGACCTCAGTACAAACTCCTTCGTCGCGGCTTTGAAACGTTTTATGAGCAGGCGTGGAAATTGCAGTACCATATACTGCGATAATGCTACCAACTTCGTGGGAGCAAGTAACCAGTACGAGGAAATTATAAAAACAATACACAATGCAAATGCCCAAGAAACAATCACGCAATTCTGCACCAACAAGGGCATTGACTTCAAATTCATACAACCTAGAGCTCCTCATTTCGGTGGCTTGTGGGAAGCTGCTGTCAAGTCAGCCAAGCATTTGTTCCAAAAGAGTATCACAGCCGCGTCATTAATCTATGAACTGTTGCAAACAGTAATGACTGAAATAGAAGCAATTCTCAACTCCAGACCTTTAACATCAATGTCAAGTAATCCAGACGACCTTTCAGCGTTAACTCCAGGGCACTTTTTAATCGGAGAACCGCTTACGAGCACTGTCGATCCGCACGCACACGCCTCAAGTGCTCCACCGCATAAAAATTGGAAGCAAATATCAGAACTCAAGCAGCAGTTCTGCCAAAGATGGTCCAAAGGATACTTGTGCGAACTGCAGCAGCGTCAAAAATGGAGACAGCATTGCAACAGCGTTGCACCAGGCACAATGGTCGTCTTGAAAGATGATAACCTACCACCCCTGAAGTGGCAGCTAGGAAGAATAATTAATACCAACAGCTGGAGTACTGAGAAGACCAATACACAAACTAGCACCACTTCCAGTTAAATATAGGAACTACAAGACAGCAAGGGTCCTGAATGCTCGCAAGCTCGGAATAAGACCAAGTTCAAGAGAGATATTCCACAGCGGTCAGACCAACCCAAAAATGTGCTGGAATCCACAATCAGCAGTCCAGCCAAGCGACCGCGACGAACTATCTCACCCATAAGCCTACTACTGATAACTTGCCTGACGTTACCGATTCTGGCTACAGACATTGTCACCGTACATCCTTTTAAGACTGAACCAGGATTGTATTTCGAAGGTATGGGTCCCACGTACCTGGCTCCTAACGAATGGAACATGGTCGTATATTACGATATGAAACTATATTGGAGAGAGTTGCAAACCATAAGAAATGGAATCGACATGTTAACCGAAACATGCAATTCAATGAAGAACTCTGTGACTTGCAAGCAAGTCAACCATAAATTTTCCGCGACTGTCGAACAACTAGAAAATAACAACGAACTGCTTGCGCATGATTACCATCCAAGATACAAACGAGCTCCACTTGACATTGTTGGCAATATCGCTCGTTCATTATTCGGAATATTAGACTCAGAATACGCCGAAAAAATGTCTTAAATTATAAATACCCTGGAAGACAATCAACAGCATGTGCAAGCGCTGATAAAATATCAAACGTCTATCATTGATTCACCGACAAATCTCATCAAGAAATCAACAGACATGATGGAGCAGCAACTTCAGGGATTTGAGCAGTACAATACCATTCTCCGACTAAACGAAATCACAACGGAAGTTCAAGATCAACGAATCTTGGGAATCTTCAATGCACTCTCGATCCGCTTAATTTTGGCAATCAACAACTATCAGCGAATTCAATCTACCTTGCTAGACGTGATCATAGACACCCATCATGGCAAGGTGAATCCGACGTTGTTGACACCAAAACAGTTACGACGTCAACTGACTTTCATAAAGGATAACCTGCCACCGACATTGCGCTTACCAGCAACTAGAAGCACTCTACTGGAAGTATACAGTCTGATGTCGGTCGAAGTTCATAATACAAAAACTGAAACGATCTTCAGGATCAAACTACCGTTGCCTTCATACGAATCATTTAACATGCTGCGGATCGTGCCGGTCCCGATCGCTGTGAACGGTTCATTCTTGATCATTGAGCCAACGTCTCAATTTTTGATTATCAGTCTACATCACAATGAATATTATCCCTTAACAGAACAAGAAATGTTAACATGCTCAACCTTGCCACAATCCGGTCGTTTATGTAAACAACTTCATCTACTATTCCGAAAGGGATCCAATATCAGCGACTGTGAAATTGTGTTTATCACGAACTCACCGTCGTTCCAAGCAGGGCCGGATTTCCCATAGGACTAAAAAGTTCTGCAGCACAGGGCCCCCACATTTTAAGGGGCCCCCAACAAATTTCACTTGGCCTCAAATTTTCATATATTCAATAAAATGGAATCAAATTATGTTGAATTGCCGCTGGGCAAGATTTGTATTCCCTGCTGGGCGTTGCGAGTGCGTTCAGAAGTCAGCACTTCGCTGACATTTGGGAGCACCCGCAACTGCCGCCAACCTAACACCGGACGCAGCAGGACAGTAAGATGATAGAAGCCGGTGTGGGTTTTTGAATTCGGCACGTTTACTTGTTTAATTGCCGTAGTCGTCGCCATTTTTGCCGTTGTCGGTGCATCTTTTGTTTTTTTCCTTTGCCGACATATTTTCCGCCGAGTGGAAATCCTCGCGACAGTAAAACTAAAATTTCCCAATTCGATTGAAAAAATAAATCTGTCCGCGATTGAAGAAAAATGATGTTCTCGCGAATCCAACTCGCGCATTCTTTTTTTTTATCTTTTCCCACTTTTTCGTACGTTACGATTTTCGTAGCAGATTGCTATTAAAGGTAAATGCAAAATATGTAAAATTCCCTTCATCATTTTTATACTCTAGATGAAATCATATAAGAGTATTATAAGTTTAATCCAGCCCAAAAGTTTGTAACGCATAGAACCAAGCTTCGGACGAAAAAAAGTTATATATTATTTTTTGTTTATTTGTGGCCAAAAACCTCAAATTCGCTTGACGTCCGTCCGTCCATCCGTCCGTCCGTCCGTCTGTCCGTTAGCACGATAACTCAAGAAGTCCGGATCGCGTTTAATGATGAGATGCGATGTAGGCGACTGCGACTGACAACCTAAAAAATAACGTTCCAAATAGCCTCCTGGTTCCCGTTCGTGATTGCTGGGTGCTTTTATATTAGTAATGTTAAAAGTAGCTAATGGAATAGGTTCATTTAATACTTGGTAAATTTGTAGGTAGAATAATAATAATAAATTGTTGAATTATCACGCCACGTCACTGTGTAATTGCTTTTCGCATCTGGGTATCTCTTCGTTTTATTAAAGGTGTTACTTTTTTCAATAAGTAATCGAAATCCGATGCTGACATTCGCAAAAAGTTTTTGTAAAAACTTGCGAAGTTTTTGCTGTTGTGGTATTGGCATCCAATGGAAGAAAGCTGATATCTTTGGTAAAAAAATTTTTTTTTCGGAATTATGTGATACAAACACAGACATTTTTATACTCTAGATGAAATCATATAGAGTATTATAAGTTTAATCCAGCCGAAAAGTTTGTAACGCATAGAACCAAGCCTCTGTCAAAATGTATTCACTTAATTTACGAAACTCACTATAACTCAAGTAATCTTTTAGCTACGAATTCGGAATTTTTTACAAATTCGTTTTGAGTAAAAACAAAGTTCGAGTTTACTAGTCAGCGCAATCCTTTTAATCCTTCTGGTAGCTGCCATACAAAATATCCTTAAAACAGGTGTTCAAGAATATTGGTCGATAACTTCAGAAGGGTTTAAGCTACGGCATTGAAATTTTGTATGTGTTATTTTTCCAATAGTTGCAGCTAAATATATGATTATGAAGAAAATCCTATTAGTCCTTCGTGTAGCTGCCATACAAATACCCTGTCAAAATGTATTCACTTAATTTACGAAACTCACTATAACTCAATTAATCTTTTAGCTACGAATTCGGAATTTTTTACAAATTACTTTTAAGTAAAAACGAAGCTTGAGTTTACTTGTCAGCGAAATCCTTTTACTCCTTCTGGTAGCTGCCATACAAAATGTCTTTAAAATACGTGTTCAAGAATATTGGCCGATAACTTCAGAAGGGTTTAAGCTACGTCTTTGAAATTTTGTACGTAGTATTTTCCAATAGTTGGAGCTAAATGTATGGTTATGAAGAAAATCCTATTAGTTCTTCGTGTAGCTGCCATACAAATATCCTGTCAAAACGTCTTCTTTTAATTTACGGTACTTACTATAACTCTAGTAATCTTTTAGCTATAAATTGGAAATTTTGTACAAATTAGTTTTGAGTCAAAACGAAGTTCGAGTTTACTAATCAGTGAAATCCTATTACTCCTTCTGGTAGCTGCCATACAAAATGTCCTTAAGACACGTGTTCAACAATATTTTTCGATAACTTTTGAACGCTTCAAGCTACGAATTTCAAATTTTGTACAAGTTCATTTTAAAATGGTTCCAAGGAAAAGGATAAATATGTAAGAAATCAAGTGAGTCCTGCCTGCACCTCCCATGTGAAAGTCCTTCAAAAAGGACATTTTTTTCGATGACTTACCCAGTTCAAGATATGAAACTAAACACTGAGAATTGTCTTTTAGTTTTGAGTAGCAATCTAATGGCAGTCCTTAATAAAGGACATACAACATGCACACACGTAATTTTACTTTATCCCCAACTACAATATAAATCGGAGTTCAGTATTCATTCAGAGTATTATACGATTGGCTTGTTTTCAAATATTTTTCTGATTAGAAAAAAAATTAGGGGGCCCCCAAAAGTGAAATAGCACAGGGCCCCTTCAAAAGTAAATCCGGCCCTGGTTCCAAGCGTGTAAGATCTCTAGAGCACAAAACGTACCTCGATGGACTCAACTTATTAGTTCAAATCAGTGGATATACGTGATGAGAGAGTAAACAACAATTAACATTGAATGCGGATCACGAGTTGTGCAAAAAACGCTCTCTGGTTCAGGGGTTCTGAAATTGAATGATGACTGCCGTGTTAAGGACGATGTGACCACGATTCAAGCCCACACTCTCTATTCCTCCGAATTAACTACATCATTCGCTTCGTCTCAAAATTTGTCGAATCTTGTGAAAGCTTTCGAAGCGGTTGAACTGTCGTATAAACCTCTGATGACTTCGACGAGCTCCGAGCGAAGATAAGTCGGCTACGCACTACAGAAGACCTTGCGACCTTAAACTATCACGGCGTCCATCAGCTCAGCGTGAGTTACATAGCAGTCGGCGCAGCTATCGTCATCAGCTGTTACCTCCTGTGGCGACATTGGTCAAAACCTCGTCGTAACCCTCCACTTCCGGCTCCAAGACATATTTATCAACAGCCACGTGAACAATTCAACGTTGGACAAGAAGCAGCGAAAATTGTTAAACTCAACGTTCAACGCGGGGGAGAATGTTAAAGACCATTCGAGGTATCAGATGAACAAAATAACATCATCTATAATAACACCAAATGTACAGGTGAAGGAATGTTCCCAAGTACCGTGTACTTTCCCACGCATGCGAAGGTGTCGCAGTACAAGCCATAACGACAAATTTGTTCGATATACGATATCACCAAACGTGATAACGGGTCAAATTTAGCAGACTACATGGGAACATTCTTTCGCCTTTTTAGCAAAAATCAAAATGTGCAGTATAAACAAAAATCGTACTAAGAGGTACAACCGAAATAAAGTATTCAGTCTGAACTCAACATTCAATCAAATCGTTTTAATTTCTAACGCGTAACGATCTAGTAAATTCAATTGTTTTGGTTAAGTACCAAAATAACATTCAACAATCCAGTAAATTCGGTACCAGTAGGTTGTTTTGGTTAAGTACCAAAATAACATTTAAGGTCTCACAGGTTTGTACCTGTGAAACCATCGCGTGGCGTTTCTGATAATAGTGAATCGCGATAATAAAAACAGGGACATTGAGGAAGTTTGGTTTAAATGGTCGAGTAGCTCGCCAGAAGCCATTTGTATCGAAGGCCAATAGGAAAAAGAGGATTAAATTTGCCAAAAAATATTTAAATAAAGGTACTGACTTTTGACAAAAAGTTATTTTCACAGACGAAAGTAAATTTAATATTTTTGGTCCTGATGGAAGGCAATTTGTGTGCAGAAGGCCTAATACGGAAATGCAAAAAGAAAATGTGTGTTTAACAGTAAAGCATGGCGATGGAAATGTGATGATTTGGAACAGTATGTCAGCCGCTGGTGTGGGCAAGATGGAATTTATTGGCATGGCAATGGATAAAATTATGTATTTAAATATTTTGAAAAGAAACTTAGAACAAACTGCGCGAGATATTGGGATAGAATCCGATTATTTATTTGAGCAAGATAACGATCCCAAACACACAGCGATTGTTGTTAAAGAATGGTTACTTTATAATGTAAGAAATCAATTACGTACGCCACCTCAATCGCCGGACCTCAACCCCATTGAGCATTTGTAGGCACATTTGGGATGTCAGTTGAGGAAAAAAAGTATTTCTGAAAAAGTTGAGCTGAAAGAGTATATTATTCGAGAATGGGAGACTATACTGTATCAGTGACCCAGAGACTCGTTGAATCAATGCTAAGGCGATTAAAAGCAGTGCTGGATGCTAAGGACTATCCAACGAAATACTACATTTTAAAAAAATAATTGTATTTCTAACTTATACTGTAAATTCATTAAAGTGTACGAATAATATACTTATTTACTTATTTTTTTATATTATCGTAAAGAGCATAATACACAGTTTCCAATTATTATTAAAGAATTTTCATTTTCATAAATCCTATTGCCTTACTGACTTTATAAATTTTTTTTTCTTGGTGTACGAATAATTTTGTGTATACCTGTATGTGCATACCGGTATTTCTACACTAAGTTTTACTTAAATTATTATTTTTGTTACTTAATTTATTGTTTTAGTTTGACAGTTTAAATCAAAACATCATCGTCTTTTTGACAATTACAAAATCAACAAATGAAGAATTAATTCACTCATAACCCGCCTTCCCATCGAGCTTGACCGATTTCAATCGCAATTGTAGGAAACGTAAATGTGCATACCTAGATAATAAATGATACATTATATAGATTTGCTATTAACACCCTAGTGTTTCTCAATACAATTAAAAAAAAAAAGAAGCTGCACATCACATATGAACACCGATGATACTGTTTTTTAGTTTCGAATAGTAATGATATGGGAGTAATTAATACTGATAAACTACATGCGCTCTCGATAATCTACTTTATAAATCGGAGTTCAATATTTCATCTAGAGTATCGGCTTGCAGCCGATCGTGACTGCAGTATGTTTTATTAAGACTTCGATAGTGTTCTATTCAAGCGTACCAAAAAAAAATTTTATCTCTATATTTTGAGAAATAATATCGGAATATATAAACCGATATTTAAAAAAAATAACAGTGTTTTTACCCGGAAAACTTTATTTCAACAAAATTATTTATTTTTTTGGGTAGGAGTCCAGAACGCCTTTAATGCTGAGATGCGGTGTAGATTTCTATGCAACCTCCTTACAACCCGTTTGGGTTCAATATTTAAAAATACTGAAATTATCTTTCTGGCAAATTTACAGGGAGAAATAAATTCGGTATCTCATCAGATCTAAGAAATATGTAGAGATTTGTGAATATGTGTGCAACTCCTTTACACGACCTCGGGGGTTGAATATCAGAAAATACTAAAATCGGTTTGTAGGCTATTATAAAAAAACTCTGCAGAAGTTGTAGCCGATTTGATATCTCATCAAACCTAAAGAGATATATAATATTGTGAAAACGTATACAACTCCCTTATACCCACTTGAGGGTTGAATATCCAAAAATTCTGAAACTCGTTTCAAAATAAATGTAAAGAAAGCCCGAGGAAGTAAAAAACAATTTGATGTCTATTATGCTACGATTAGACGGTCACTCAAAACCGTCAATGCATTGACACTCTGACGTCAAAATTACGTAGAATGTGGTCACAAAGTTGTCAATTCAATGTCAATCCGTATGATCGTCATTTTTGTGACACGTCAATGCATTGATAGTAGAATTGACTACCGAATTGACACAAGTTTTTGTGTTAATGCGTTGACAATTTTGAATGACCGTGTGATCACCCTGTCAATGCGTTTGCGACGAATTGACGGACTGATACGACACGAAATTCTGCCTTGTCCTTTCTCTACAAATTGACACATTGGCAACTTGATCGAGCGGAAATTATTTAATTTAAAATTATTTAATAATGAACTTTTGTTATCGAATGGGAATGACAAAAAATTTAAATACACTGAAATTTAGTATTTGAACATTTTTGGACTAGTAATCCCCAAAAAGGAAAAAAAATCTGCCAACAGTCTGGGCGCAACTTTATTATTTTTCGGGTAGAAGTTCGGAACGCGTTTAAGATTGATGCGGTGTAGGTTACTATGTGACTGAAAACCTAAAAAAATTGGTAGAATGGGGTCGCGCTAGAATACTTACGCCGCTGCCACATATAAAATATGAATTACATAATTGGGTCATACTCCGGGACGCAGTTTAAGTAGTAATATAATAGTACGTAGTTATTACGTGATTAGGAGGTTTTTCGTGATTTGGTTTTGGGCCATTACATGAAATGCGTTTGTAGGCGATTATATAAATAGTCTGTGGAAGTGAAAACCAATCTAATATCTATCTCATCAATCCTAAGAATATCTTGAATATCTAAAAATCCTGTAATTAACTTTTTGACGATTATATAGGAAGCCGTAAGCAGTAAAAATGAATTCAATATCTCATTAGATCTAAGAAATATGTGGGAATTTGTGAAAATATATGCAACCCCCTTGAACCCACTTTGGGGTTGAATATCCAAAAATCCTGAAATGACTTTTTAGATATAAATAAAGAAAGCCCGAGAAAGTGAAAACCAATCCGATGTCTTATCACTCCTAAGAGATATGACGGAATTCGTGAAAACGTGTTCAACCCGTTTATACCCTCTTAGGGGTTGAAAAAGGAAAACATTTGAAAACAAGTTTTAGGTGATTATTAAACAAGTTCGTGGAAGTAAAAAGTTATTCGATATCTAATCAGACCTGAGGGATACGGCTGAATTCGTGAAAATGTATAATCCTTTTTACACCAACTTGGGGGTCCAATTTTAAAAAATCCTGAAAACACTTTCTAGGTATTTATATGAAGAACCCGTAGAAAGAAAATGAATTCAATATTTCGAAAGACCTAATAGATATGACGAAAATCGTAAAAATATATGCATTCCATTTTCACTGATCATTTTTTTCGCTCCCCCTCTGTACGCCAATGGATATTTGAATTTTTTTTTTAATCTAAAAGACTTTTCTAGTTGATTTACATATACATATCGAGTTTCAACTTTCTAGCATAAGCCGTTCTATAGTTAGGAAAAACACCCCCCACCCCCGTACCATACTACCCCTATAAAATATTATATTTTTTCAACATGCTACTACTATAGTTCTTTCCAAATACAGTTTCAGCTTTATATCTTTATAGATTCTCGAGATATAAAAATCGAAACTTTTTCCTTTTCACCCTCCCCCACCCTCACCCTCTACCCGCTCACCACTAAAATTTTTTTCCCTGCTAGAGGTTTATTTGGCCTACTTTCGCTAAAAATTCTAAGTATCTACCTTACACTGTTCTTGAGATATGAGACGTGATATTTTAGAAAAATTCTTATCCCCTACACTTCCATACTTCACCGCCCCCTTAAAAAGTTTTACTTTCAGCAAACTTTATTTGTCAACTTTAATACAGAAACCAAATTTTATTTTTCTAGTGTAATTGGTTCGTGAGATATCGTAATCTAAAGTTTTTCACCCTCCGTACGCCACTTCCTCCACTCAAAAATTTGTTTCCGATCTATTCTCCTAGTATGCCCACAGATGTTCATCAAGTTTTAATTTCGTGACATTAACCAATTAGGAGATATGGATTTTAGAATGTCTCGATCTCGGCTTTCGAGCGTTTCGGACGCATTATTATTCCCCCAACTCCCACACCCCTTTAGCCATATCCTCCCTTTTTTTGCAAATGGGTCCACTATCGCTGCTCTATATAAATTCCAAGTTTCAGCCTCCTAGCCTAAGCGGTTACTGAGATCTAGGAACCAATATTTTCCGTCCAAAACGCTTCCCCCACCTCCCCCCTCACACCCCCACCACTCAAAAGGTGGGCACTTGAAGGGGTCTGCTCAGTCTACCAACAAAAAAAAATTCAACTTAATAGCTCAAAGAGTTTGAGAGCTATAAGCTTTCAAACGTTTAGCGTACGGCGTACGGCGCACAGACGGACTGAAATTTTTTTTTCCTTTTTTGGTGTCTTTTAGTCATGAAACGTGGAAAAAAAATTTTTCAGGGTAGGCAAATTTTTTTTTTTTAAAAATCGATAACAATACTTTATTATTAAAATAATAAAGTAAAATCTATCTATCCGCCGTATGTAAAAGCGTTTGAATATGTGTAGCTCACAAATGCGTTGGGGTATTAAGTTGAAATTTGTTTTGTTTGTAAATTGGATAAGCCCCTAGGAGTGGTATGAAACTTTTTGGTTGTCTTAAGGGATATTATCTGCCTAGGCAAGTACTAAAATGTTTAAGACGAGAGTTGAAGTGTCGGGGTGGGGGTTAAGAAACTTTGGATGCCAATATCTTCCGAACCGATTATACCAGAAAAATTAAATTTGGTTTATTTACATATATAAGTGAAGTGCATTAAACTGAAGCCAAACAATTAAATTTTAATTTATGGCTTGGTTCTATGTCGCAACCTATTTCTCATATTTACTAACAACCTTCTGTCGTCAACTCCCAAGCTCCAATCTACAAGGCATATATCAGACCACGCCTTGAGTATAATTAGCATACCTGGGCTGGGGTCCCAAAATCTCATTTAACCTTGCTCAACAGTGTTCAAAAACATGCGTTCCGACTAATTGGAGACGAAGCCGTTTCAGCTTCTATAGACTCCCTTGAGTATTGCCGATATGTCGGAATACTCTGTACTTACTATCGACATATCAATGGTAAATGAATGTAGTAAGTAATTAAAAATTCTTATACCTCCACTCTTATTCGCCGACCGTAACACTCGTCAAGCTTCACGCACGAGTATACTGTTCAGCCCAATTTTTGTGGAGAACAGTGAAATTTATGCAACCTCTTTCGCCATCAGTAATGTGAAACACATTGCCAGCCGATCTGCCCTGATAATTATAACCTTCAGCAGTTCAAAAACAATGTTCATCGACACTTCAGAAGCTCCCGCCCTCCCGTTCCACCACCCTAAATCCCCTACCACACCATTTTATTCTCAACCTATGTCGTTCTAGCTGTTAAATCGCATTAAAGGATGACCCGCTAAGTTATTACGACGGTCGTAAATTAATGGTAAATTAAAGAAATGTCATTGAAACGGAGTTTTTTCAATATTTTCACGAATTTCGTTATATCTCTCAGATATTTCTAGTTATAAAATTTATTTTAGTTCTGCTGGCTCTTTATATGTATACGCCCATAGAAACGTTTCAAACAATTTTTTAATATCCAACCTCTAAGGAGGTATCATGTGATTGTGTACATTTTCACGAATCCTTAACCAATCCAAACACCCAAATAAACAACCAAACATGGCGCTTTCGTGACATGTCGCAAAGTTATCATCATCGCCCTTCAGTATACAGGGTGTTTGGTACTCCGTGTGTCACCTTGTAAGGGGATATTCCTTGATATATTTGGAGAAAAAAATTGTTCTACAGTGGAGATACAGGGTGGTTAAGAAAAGAGTTTTTGACCGGTACCCTCACTTACTTAAAGCGCTATATCTTGAAAATGCATAATACCAAGGCAAACTGTTACAACTCGTTTTTAGCGAATCGAATTACCTTTCATTTGATGTAACAGTCTAAATTGTAACTGCTCCCAATCTTGAGATATTTACTCAAAAACACAGATTTTTGCTATGTCAACACTAAAAATTCAGTGATCAATGTAGTTTTTCTCAGAAAACCCCATTATAAAAATGTCATTTTAATTTGATTTTTTTATGAACCATATTATTACCTACAAAAGCTGCATACATATGTATGAGTTACGATAAACATTTTGGAAGTAATAGCTAAACAAACTGCAGTCACGATCGTCTGCAAGCCAATCGTATAATACTCTAGATGAATACTGAACACCGATTTATATTGTAGTTGGGGATAAAATAGAGTTATGTGTGTGCATGTTGTATGTCCTTTATTAAGGACTGCCATTAGATTGCTACTCAAACCTAAAAGACAATATTCAGTGTTTAATTTCATATCTTGAACTGGGTAAGTCATCGAAAAAAAATGTCCTTTTTGAAGGACTTTTACATGGGAGGTGCAGGCAGGACTCACTTGATTTCTTACATATTTATCCTTTTCCTTGGAACCACTTAAAAATGAACAAGTACAAAATTTGAAATTCGTAGCTTGAAGCGCTCAAAAGTTATCGAAAAATAATGTTGAACACGTGTATTAAGGACATTTTGTATGGCAGCTTCCTGAAGGAGTAAAAGGATTTCGCTGATTAGTAAACCCAAACTTCGTTTTTACTCAAAACTAATTTGTACAAAATTTCCAATTCATAGCTGAAAGATTACTTGAGTTATATTAAGTTCCGTAAATTAAGTGAAGACGTTTTGACAGGATATTTGTATGGCAGTAGGACGATTTTGCCCGTTAACGAACTTAGCCTTACAAACAAACATCAAGATTCAAAATATCAAGATCCTAGGTGAAGGCGTTCTTGAGTTATCGTGCTAACGGACAGACGGACGGACGGACGGACGGACGGACGTCAAGCGGATTTGAGGTTCTTGGCCACTAATAAACAAAAAATAATATGTAACTTTTTTTCGTCCGTGGCTTGGTTCTATGTGTTACAAACTTTTGGGCTGGATTAAACTTATAATACTCTATATGATTTCATCTAGTATTTCAAAAGTCAGTGCATGTGCATGTGCATGTTGATCTACATTACTTGCTTGAACTGAAAGAATTTAATAATGGTTTTTATGTTTTATTTAAATTTTTTTTATTATAATAAATGTTCAAAATGGCCACCTTCATTTTGAATGCACGCTAAAGCTTGTTTGGCGAGTGTTCTCTTGGTATTCATATTCCTCAACTGCTGCCTTACTTCTATTGCTGGCGCATCGATCCTGGTATTTATTTCTTCCCATGCTACTACTGCCCTTACGTAGACAAGGTCCTTCATCCGCTGCCATACAAAGAAATCCATAAAAGTAAGATCAGGAGATCTTGCAGTCCAGTGTATCGGTCCATTTCTACCGATCCAGCGATTGCTATAATTGGAATTTAACCAATCTGTGATCTGTAAACCGTAATGAGCTGGAGCACTATCGTGTTGGTAAAATATGGAATCCAATCGTACCAGTGGAATATCATCCAACAAGTCCTGTGGATCATTTGATAAAAAATGTGAGTAATTGGAGATGTTTAGAGTAGGCGGAAGCCTAATAGGTATAAGGAAATCGTCATCAATCACACCTGCCCATAAATTGACACTGAATCTGTGCTGAAATGATGCCGCTTTTCTTGTGTTTGGATTACTCTGAGCTCACGTATGTAGGTTGTGGAAGTTTGTGATACCGTCTCTGGTAAATCGGGACACATCCGTCCACAGAATATTGTTGAAAAAATTATCGTCATCTATTTGTCGTTTAAGGACCCAATTGCAAAACTCCATCCGTTTGGGGAAATTAATGGGTAGCAGCTCCTGTACTGGTGTGTGATGTTAGGCATGGAAGCGTTCTACTTTTAAAATACTCCAAACTTTCCAAGTAGAGATGTTAAACTGCAATGCCAAGCGTCGGTTACAGATCGATGGATCATTTTGAACTGCTTTCTTTCTTTCTTTCATCAATCTGAACAGCGATTATCGGCGCAGGATTTGCATTTACTCTCCTTGTTCTAATGCTGCCAGTTTCCCTAATTCTCCTGTAAACGTCTTGAAATACTCCCCTGTCAGAAGTCAGTTGATGAGGATGTTCTGATGGTAAAGCCTTCGCACGGCTCGTCCATTTTCGCAACACTCTCCATAAATTAACACAATGTCAGCATATTCTTCATTGGAGTACTTAGGCATTTTGAAATTTTTTTTTTTAATTCTACTGCCACCTTCTTCTTTTAGCAACGTTACTAAAACTGATAAAAATATGAATTTAGTTTTTTTTTATATGC
Organism: Beris morrisii; assembly: GCA_951812415.1. NCBI lineage: Eukaryota > Metazoa > Arthropoda > Insecta > Diptera > Stratiomyidae > Beris > Beris morrisii. The sequence continues at coordinate 83,095,137 of OX638311.1, read as the reverse complement.
TTTTTATTTTGTAAGACACCGTATTAAAAAAGGCATAGCACCGCACCCAGTATTACCTACCACATCCAGGTAAAAGCATCAATTATGTTGAAACTCAATTACATTTCATTGTTTTCCTACATACTTTAAATAGTAATAAATGTGCAATAAAAATACTTCAGTACTACCGACAAATTAAGGGGTAATACCTAGTCGGAAGCAAAAAATAAGACGGTTTTTTGTTAATTTTTTGTGTCTTTGTTAAAAAATCGATTAATGCGAAATATTGAGGGATCATTACACTTATCTTGAACTACAAAAAAAAAATGTTTATTTTAATTTTTATGAAAAAATGGCGACTGAGCAGTGCACGGAACGAAGGTCGATTTTTTGTAGGCGTCCCGCGGCTAGCAGCACAAGTCTTTAACGAACGTATGTGGAACAATGAAAAAAAATTGTTCATGATATGCACGAGTTTTACTGTTAAAGTACACATGGATATTCAGAAATTTTAATTTTTGAAAATTTGCGAGCACTTCGAAAAAAAAATCGATTTTTCAACTAAAAAATCGGCCTCAATTTGTTTATAAAAATCGTAATTGTTTATGAAACTCAAAAATCGTGTGTACTTTACTAGATAATCTATCTAAGAAGGTACAGCCAAAATTTCATATCGATCGGATAAAAATTACTCGAGTTCTACTGCTAGCCGTTTTTGAAAACATGGTTTCGAGAAAAACGCGTTTAAAGTTTCACAATGTGTTTACTACATGAAATTTAAAAGATACAGGCTTGGCTACACAGACAACGTATGTTCAATATTTGCTTAAAACTACATATTAACGCCATCTATACCTCATTTAGAAACTATATAGTGTACATTTGCATCGCCGGTAACGAGTAAAAGGGGCGAAACTCACTCCGAAACGCAATTTGTCATTTTCAAGCGCTCCGCCTTGCTTCGAAAATTCGTCTTTTACGTCCACTTAAAATTTGTTTTCAATAAAAAATGATGTCAGACATCACTCTTGCCATGTTTTTACACCATTTAAGCTAATAAAAAAACATGGAAAGAAAAATTTCCACTAGGTATTACCTCTTAAACAGGTTCTTAGACGAGGTCCACTTTATGGCACTGACTTTTAAAATATTTAATTTTTATGCGATATGTATTTTTACCTATTACTTCCAAAATGTTAATCTTAACTCATACATATGTATGCAGCTTTTGTAGGTAATAATATGGTTCATAAAAAAATAAAATTAAAATGAAAGTTTTATAATGGGGTTTTCTGAGAAAAACTACATTGATCACTGAATTTTTAGGGTTGACGTAGCAAAAATCTGTGTTTTTGAGTAAATATCTCAAGATTGGGAGCAGTTATAATTTAGACTGTTACATGAAATGAAAGGTAATTCGATTCCCTAAAAAACGACACTTTGCCTTGTGATTATTCGTGTTCAAAATATAACGTTTTAAGTGAGTGAGGGTACAGGTCAAAAACACTTTTCTTAACCACCCTGTATCTCCACTAATATTGAAAATTGACCCACCCTGTAGAACAATTTTTTTCTCCAAATATATCAAGGAATAACCCCTTACAAGGTGGCACACGGAGTACCAAACACCTTGTATAAGCTACCAAAATCGCCATCTCCAAATGATTTCATTTTGTCATTAACTTTAAAAAATTCACTGAACGCGAAACTATATATTTTATTTTTCCATGCAAAAAAATCACAATTCACAACTTTTTTTCAATCTCGTTTGATTTGAAAATGTATATGTATATACAAATTTCTACTGATGTGAATGTCCTATCTATTGTCAATCGTAGAGATGTGCCAATCCCGTGTGATCGCATAGTTTTTTCGTGCCATTCATTGACAACGTAGGCGACAAATCGAATTGACTACCAGCATCGTCAATCTGATTGTCAATTTAATTTTGGGATAGATATGACCAAACTGGTCATTCCGTGTGATCGTCAATTCGTCAAGAATTGACACAATGACGATTGAGACTCCATTGACACTGAAACGACGCATTTTTACGTGGCGTCACAGTGTCAATGCATTGACGGTTTTGAGTGACTGTCTAATCGTAGCATTAGTCCTAGGAAGTCTGACGGAATTCCTGAAAACTTGTTCAACTCTTTTACTTTTCTCTGGCTGAATTCGTGAAAATGTTCACAACCTCTGTTCAAAACTAATCACTTGAGAATAATCTTTAACGGATAAATTGACTTGACAAATGTCACCAAAACGTACAAAACTGATCACTTGAGACTAATCTTTAACGGATAAATTGACTTGATAAATGTCACCAAAACGTTCAAAATCGATCACTTCAGACTAATTCTTAACGGATAAATTGACTTGACAAATTGACTGGCACGATTGGTATTAATATTATACAAACACTAAACTTTATTAGTAATTAACTTAGCCTATACAGGGTGTAACTAAAGGGTTTTCCAATAAGGACTTGACAACTTTTTTTCAAAATAAAATGCAAACCATTTGAGATATTTCAAAAACTTTATTATCGGGTTGAAGTACAATCAAAACATTTATGAATGGAACTCGACTTCGTTCATATGGCCACCGCGGGCACGTTTGCAGCGGTCGATTCGTTGGACCCAATTTTCGATGACTCGGCCACACATTTCGGCCGAAATGGCTGCTATTTCGTGTTCAATGTTGGCTCTGAGCTCTTCCAACGTCGTCGGCTTGTTGGCATAGACCAACGACTTGACGTGGCCCCAAAGAAAAAAGTCCAGAGGCGTTAAATCGCACGAACGAGGCGGCCAATCGACTGGTCCATTTCTTGAGATAACACGCTCATCAAACTTACTCTTCAATAAATCGATTGTAACGTGTGCTGTGTGGCTTGTGGCACCGTCCTGTTGAAACCACATGTTGTCCAAGTCCATATCTTCCAATTCGGGCCAAAAATAATCGGTAATCATGGCGCGATAACGATTACCATTCACAGTAACGTGACGATCATTATCGTCGACGAAAAAATATGGCCCTATGACGCCGCCAGCATGCAAACCGCACCAAACAGTTATTTTTTGTGGATGAAGTGGTCTTTCATGAAGCACATGTGGATTTTCACCGGACCAATAACGCATATTTTGCTTATTGACGAACCCACTGAGCCAAAAATGAGCTTCGTCACTGAAGATGATTTTGCGATGAAATTGATCATCTTGGCGCATCTTTTCCAGAGCCCAATCGGAGAACGTACGTCGCTTCAAATGGTCCATCGGCTTCAATTCTTGAGTCAGCTTGATCTTGTATGGGTGTAAACCAAGATCCTTACGCAAAATTCGCCATAACGTGGTCTGGGCGATGCCCAACACTTGAGAACGCCGTGGAATTGACTGATTTGGATCATTTGCTACGGACGTTTCAACGGCAGCGATATTTTCGACACTTCGACCAACCCGTTGTCTCACTGGCACGGCAACATCACACAACGAATATGTAGACTCAAATTTTTGCACTAAACTTGTTACTGCCTGTCTACTAGGGCGAGAATTACGACCGAAAATCGGAGTTAACGCTCTTAAAGTAGCGGTCACCGACTCCGAATTTCTGTAGTAAATTTTTATAATTTGCAGACGTTGTTCCTTCGTGTACTTTACCATGATAAAAATGTTAAGTTTACTGAATAAATTGACAGTGACAGTTCGATGATTAGTGAAAGGGTGCGTTCACAAATTGAATTCAAAGTTGTCAAGTCCCTATTGGAAAACCCTTTAGTACTGAGGTTCAAACGAAAATGGGAGATAGAGGAACTTGTCCTGAGTAGAAAATCGTTCTACACATACTCCCGTTTTTGCACCGTTAAGGAGATAGAGCGATTTTAAGGACGAAGGATTTTCATCGTACCTGTGATCACTGTTTGATCTCTAACTTCTGATGTCCTTTCCAACGAGCCCAGAATTATTACGTTACGCTAAGTACGCTAAGTAACCGTATGACTTTACGAGGTTAAAAAGTGCCATAAATATAGCTATGAAGTAGGAAGGGTCGGGTGAAAAGTGCAACAAAAAACACCACAAAGTTGCAAATTTTGTAGCGAAAATTTGTAGCAACAGCATTATAGCTGTAAAAACCATTTTTTTTTGTTTTTATGTTCTCCTGAAAAGTTTTATTTTTTTACGTTTGACCAGCTTTCTTGAAAACTACTTATCGGATCGGTTTGATTTTTTTGTTTTGTTTTGAATATGCTACCACTGCTTCCAGATAGAGTGGAGGGAAATTCAAAATGTTTAACTATTTGATAATATACGAAATTATTGGCATTATTTTACCCAAAAATATGATTTGATAAACCCGACAAAGATGTTTTTTAAGTAAACCGATAATGCAGTTTTTGAACGTTATTAACGATCGGTTGTCTCGGGGATGGGAATCGAACGTGAACCGCATTGTCGGCGGGAATAAAAAATTCGCCGTTCTCCAGAATAGGCGTAAACGTCTTTCTTTTTTGAGAAGCAACAAACGAGAGGCCTTGAAAAAAGAAAACTACGTCCTTATTCTGCTTTATTACCAACTACAATATAAATCCAGTTTAGGATTTAGTATTTCGATTGGCGCTCAGTCGATCGGGACTTAGCTTTCAATTACAATTGCACAATACCTGATGAAATAATAAAGATTGCACTTGAAAGATCTTAATAAGCATTTATAACCGCTGTAAAATAAAGAACATCGGTGGAGGAAAAAATCTGCGGTGACAAGCTCTACTCAGATCAAATCGGTAACGCTGTGGCTCACTTCTTCAGCGTGTCCGGCAGAGAAATTAAAATGTTCGACAGAGTAACTCAATTTTCAATATCCGACTTGTACCTCAATCACATAAACTGTAACATATTCAAAACTTGTAATCACAATTCAACAGCTGCTTGCTTTTTAGGAAATCGAGTTAATTGTAATTTTGATGTAAACGTTGATATAGTATCTGTACCCGATTTCGAGAAATTTATTATACTTTTAAAGACAAATGTTTGCTATTCTATGACCCTTTAAATTATTTGATCAATGTGATTTTTCTCAGAAAGCCCAATTATTAATAATTCAATTCAAGTGCCATATTATGGCAATTACAATTTTGGCATACATTTTCAGTCAGTTGTGTCAGTTTTTTAATTTAAAAAAAAATGTAAATATTAATATTAATATTACTTTACTTTTATGCTAAAGAGAAACACATTTTGATTCACCCTTTTTGCTTGAATTGATAGAATATTGGTATGGTGCTTATAGATTATTTTAAAAATGTTTAATTATAGTAAATGTTTGAAATGGCCACCTTCATTTTGAATGCATTTTCCAAGTATTGTCTTAGTCTTCATACTTCTCAATTGCTGCCTTACTTCTGTTGCTGCTGCATTGATCCTGGCATTCAGATCTTGGAATTTTACTACTTCTGTTGCGTGGACAAAGTCCTCCATCCGTTGATTTGTAAACCGTTATAATACAATAATGTTGATTAAACATGGTAGTCAATCGTATCAATTGAACATTGTGGAATAAATCCTGTAGATTATTTAATAAGAAATTTATGCAATTGGAGCCATATACTAGTCTAATAGGTTCAATGACATTGTCATCAAGCACATGTGCCCATAAATCAATGATGGTACTTTTTATACTCTAGATGAAATCATATAGAGTATTATAAGTTTAATCCAGCCCAAAAGTTTGTAACGCATAGAACCAAGCCTCGGACGAAAAAAAGTTGTATATTATTCTTTGTTTATTTGTGGTCAAAAACCTCAAATCCGCTTGACGTCCGTCCGTCTGTCCGTGAACACGATAACTCAAGAACACCTTCAACTCACTATAACTCAAGTAATCTTTTAGCTATAAATTCGGAATTTTGTACAAATTAGTTTTGAGTGAAAAGAAAGTTTGGCTTTACAAGTTAGCGAAATCCCTTTACTCCTTCTATTAGCTGCCATACAAAATGTCCTTAAAGCAAGTGTTTAAGAATATTGGCCGATAACTTTGAAATTTTGTATGTGTTATTTTTCTAATAGTTAGAGCTAAATATACGATTATGAAGAAAATCCTGTTAGTCCTTCGTGTAGCTGCCATACAAATATCCTGTCAAAACGTCTTCACTTAATTTACGGAACTTACTATAACTAACAAGTAATCTTTTAGCTATGAATTGGAAATTTTGTACAAATTAGTTTTGAGTAAAAACGAAGTTTGGGTTTACTAATCAGCGAAATCCTTTTACTCCTTCTGGTAGCTGCCATACAAAATGTCCTTAAGACACGTGTTCAACAATATTTTTCTATAACTTTTGAACGCTTCAAGCTACGAATTTGAAATTTTGTACACGTTCATTTTTAAATGGTTCTAAGGAAAAGGATAAATATGTAAGAAATCGTGTGAGTGCTTCCTGCACCTCCCATGTGAAAGTCCTTCAAAAAGGAAAATTTTTTTCGATGACTTACCCAGTTCAAGATATGAAATTAAACTCTAAATATTGTTTTTTAGTTTTGAGTAGCAATCTAATGGTAGTCCTTAATAAAGGACATGCAGCATGCACACACGTAGTTCTACTTAATCCCCAACTACAATATAAATCGGAGTTCACTATTCATCTAAAGTATTATACGATTGGCTTGCAGCCGATCGTGACTGCAGTATGTTTTGTATCTGGATTTCTCACAGCCCACATATGTAAGTTGTTAAGCTTTGATATACCGTTTTTGGAGAATTAGGACTCATCCGTCCAAGGAATCTTGTTCATAAAATATCCCGTCATCAAACTGTCGTTCAAGCAGCCAATTGCAAAACTCCATCCTATTGGGTAAATCAGTGGGTGCGCTACTCTATGATGGTAGCGTTCTGCTTTTAAAAACAACAAACTTTACACTTATAGATGTTAAACTGCAATGCCAAGCGTCTGTTACTGATTGAATCAGCGATTGCCGGTACAGGATTTGCATTTGCTCTTCTTATACTAACACTACCTATATCCCGAATCCTTATGTAAACATCTTTAAATACTACCCTAACAAGTTTTCGTCGATTAAGAGATTTCTATGATGATGTTCCAATTGTAATGTTCATAAATTGAAATGTAAATTCCGATTCTCTAGAAGCAACCTAAAACATGTTGAATTATGATTATTTGTTTTGAATATTACGTATAACAGTTTACGTGATTAAGGATAAAAGGTTACCAACCAATTACCGGACACGCTGTATAGCAACATTTGTGTTTGTTTTCATATGGGCTGATAAGCTCAGCTCAGCTCCGCTTTCAGGGTTGCCAGATAGTTCGCTGAGGAGCCCTCTGCGTGAGCTTTATGAAATAGCTGAAAACCCACACGAAGCCTTGTGGGCCAAATAGCAATTCCCAGTTTTTGTTTTACAGTCCAAATTATGTATTGAACACTGTTGCAACTTTGACCACGAACTGTGCTGCAGAATTCCTAAGAAAAAATCTGCTAACAGTCTGGGCGCATATTTATTATTTTATGGGTAGAAGTCTGAAACGTGTTTAATGCTGAGATGCGGTGTAGGTTACTATGCGACTGACAACCTGAAAAATAACGTTCCAAATAGCCTTCTGGTTATTCCTTAGGTTGTCAGTCGTATAGTAACCTACACCGCATCTCAGCATTAAACACGTTTCGAACTTCTACCCGTAAAATAATAAAGTTGCGCCCAGACTGTAGACAATTTTTTTTTTATTAACGTATTTTTATACTAGATGAAATCATATAGAGTATTATAACTTTAATCCAGCCCAAAAGTTTGTAACGCATAGAACTAAGCCTCGGACGAAAAAAAGTTATATATTATTTTTTGTTTATTTGTGGCCACAAACCTCAAATACGCTTGACGTCCGTCCGGCCGTCCGTCCGTCCGTCTGTCCGTGAACACGATAACTCAATAATAGTTGGAGCTAAATGTATGATTATGAAAAAAATCCAATTAGTCCTTCGTGTAGTAGCCATACAAATATCCTGTCAAAATGTCTTCACTTAATTTACGCAGCTCACTTTAACTCAAGGAATCCTTTAGCTATGAATTCGGAATTTTGTACAAATTAGTTTTGAGTGAAAACGAACTTCAAAGTTTACCAGTCAGCGAAATCCTTTTACTCCTTCTAGTACCTTCCATACAAAAAAATCATTAAGACACGTGTTCAACAATATTTTCCGATAACTTTTGAGCGCTCAAAAGTTATCGGAAAATATTGTTGAACAGCATCGGCCTTCTCCACTTGGCTAGTTTCCGCTTGGTTTCCCCTGCTTGGATTCCTCGGCTTGACTCGTCTCTGCTTGGTTCTTTTGTTCTCTGCTTGGGTTTTCTCTGTTTGGCTCGTCTCTGCTTGGTTCCTCGTCTACCTCCTTTGTTCCCTGCTTGGCTCGTCTCTGCCTGGCTCGTCGCTTGCTTTTATACTCTAGATGAAATTGGTTTAATCTAGCCCAAAAGTTTGTAACGCATAGAACCAAGCCTCTGACGAAAAAAAGTTATATATTATTTTTTGTTTATTTGTGGCCAAAAACCTCAAATCCGCTTGACGTCCGTCCGTCCGTCCGTCCGTCTGTCCGTGAACACGATAACTCAAGAACGCCTTCACCTAGGATCTTGAAATTTTGAATCTGGATGTTTGGTTGAATTTGTAAGGCTAAGTTCGTTAACGGGCAAAATCGTCCTACTCCTTCGGGTAGCTGCCATACAAAATGTCCTTAAAACACATGTTCAAGAATATTTGTCGATAACTTCAGAAGGGTTTAAGCTACGACTTTGAAATTTTGTATGTGTTATTTTTCCAATAGTGGGAGCTAAATGCATGATTATGAACAAAATGCTTTTAGTCCTTCGTGTAGCTGCCATACAAATATCCTGTCAAAATATATTCACTTAATTTACGAAACTCACTATAACTCAAGTAATCTTTTAGCTACGAGTTTGGAATTTTGTACAAATTAGTTTTGAGTAAAAAGGAAGTTCGGGTTTACTAGTCAGAGAAATCCTTTTACTCCTTCTGGTAGCTCCCATACAAAATGTCCTTAAAAGACGTGTTCGAGAATGTTGGCCGATAACTTCAGAAGGGTTTAAGCTACGACATTGAAATTTTGTAGGTGTTATTTTTCCTATAGTTAGAGTATGATTATGGAGAAAATCCTATTAGTCCTTCGTGTAGCCGCCATAGTAATATCCTGTCAAAATGTCTTCACTTAATTTACGGAACTCACTATAACTCAAGTAATCTTTTAGCTATGAATTCGGAATTTTGTACAAATTAGTTTTAAGTGAAAACGAAGTTTGAGTTTACTAGTCAGCGAAATCCTTTTACTCTTTCTGGTAGCTGCAATACAAAAAATCCTTAAGACACGTGTTCAACAATATTTTCCGATAACTTTTGAAAGCTTCAAGCTACGAATTTGAGATTTTGTACACGTTCATTTTTAAAAGGTTCCAAGGAAAAGGATAAATATGTAAGAAATCGAGTGAGTCCTTCCTGCACCTCCTATGTGAAAGTCCTTCAAAAAGAAAATTTTTTTACGATGACTTACCCAGTTCAAGATATGAAATTAAACACTGAATATTGTCTTTTAGTTTTGAGTAGCAATCTAATGGCAGTCCTTAATAAAGGACATACAAGATGCACACACGTAATTCTACTTTATCCCCAACTACAATATAAATCGGAGTTCACTATTCATCTAGAGTATTTTACGATTGGCTTGCAGCCGATCGTGACTGCAGTATGTTTTCTGCTTAGTTCGTCTCTGCTTGACTCGTCTCTGCTTGGCTCATCTCTGCCTGGCTCGTCGTTTGCTTGGGTTTTCTCTGCTTAGTTCGTCTCTGCTTGGCTCGTCTCTGCTTGGCTCGTTTCTGCTTGGCTCGTCTCTGCTTGGCTCGTTTTCTGCTTCTGAGGTGGCTACGCTTGGGCTAGAAGCGGTGTCCTACTGACGTACAGTTCCAAGTTAAGTGAATCGGATTCAAAGAACCTCATACCTACCACGTAAAATGGAGACTAGTCAGTGACGGGCATAGATCCAGTACTTCGAAGTTCCAAGGCTAGAGTCTATAGGATTCATAGAACCCAACAAAGCAAGGAAAATCGAGCTCTGCAATTCTTAAGTTTCTCAGGCGGATCAATAATACCACAACCTTCGTCACAAGAGACTCGCTGCCCACTGGGTTGCCTTCTGGATTTTTGCTGGTCCTTATATTCTGGCGAGAACATTTAGAGACCGCGAATTTTAACATTAGTGCTTGGAATTTTCCATCGTTATATAATTCGTTGTCCGTGCCTGCTCATGCCGATATATACCCTCGGTGAATTTTGTATGGAATTTGCCGGTGGGTTTAATCAGCCGCGCAATGCCGCCTGTGGTTTGCTGTGGCTCACGCTAGCATACAGGCTTTTTTGGTCCGGCGCCTTTATTTTGTGTTCTTTCTTCTAGGCTTCCATGTTCTATGTTCCATATCCTATGTTCTATGTTCCATGTTCCCTGCTTCTATGTCTAATGCTCTGTGCGTGTGTTATGTGCTGTATTTAGTAATTCATTTTAGTCTTGTTTCTTAGTTTACTTTATTTTAATCCAGTGTTTAATTCATGTTACACGTTTCCCTATAAACCAAAAACACGAAAAATTCATGGGTCCTTATGTGCAAACTACTACCATGTTAGCACGTGCGCTTGTGTTCGTGGCAATATTGAGGGTTAAATCGGAAAGTAAACATTTCCCCAACTTTTCCTCAAGTATGTTAAACATGCGGACCTCTTCCTCCTTTAGTGAGTGTAAAAGACTAAAGTATGATCACCGAATGCTTATACATCCGATCATCAAGTGCGTATCTACTCGACCTGTAAATGCCATAACAAACTTACTCGTTCAACCAAAGACTACCCTATAAACCAAACATCGATGAAGAGACAGCGAACAGTTTCGAAACTTGTCGCTGAAAAAAGATTATCAGTTGGGAACAAGTTCAGCTGTGTACATGCTATCTGTGAATACGTGTGAGGTATTCGCATTTCTTTCTTGCTCATACTGAAATGCATCCGACCATCTCATCCGCACTCTTCGACATAACAGATCTCTTATCGCGCATTATATTTGAAATTGGAATGAGCAAGAACGAGATAGCAATACGTGCACTCAGTGAACAGTGAGTTTGAAGTCAGTATGAAGTAGAGCCTACTGGTCATCGATGAGTGGTGAATCTGAATTGCATACGAAGTCCACCTGAACGATCATCGAGGATCGGTAGAATGGACTTACATATGAATTGTGTTCTACCGCTCATCGAATAATGGAGGGACGAAATTGCATAAGAACTCTTTGGCATGTGGTACCTTCCCGTTATTCTTTGCCAGTCGACACTGCATCGATCCTCCTGCGTCGGGTCATGGTGCCGAATGCAATTTTGTTGTTCGTCGACTAGTGCAATCGAAACACGACTTCCATTGCACTAGCCGACAGAGTTATTTGTTCCGTGATCAGTTTCGTGTAGAGTTTCACGAACTGAACAGTTGAACGTCTAAGTTTGTTATGGCATTTGCAGGTCGAGTAGATACACACTTGATGATCGGATGTACGAGTATAAGCATTCGGCGATTATACTTTAGTCTTTTTCACTCACTAAAGGTGGAAGAGGTCGGCATGTTTAACATACTTGAAGAAAAGTTGGGGAAATGTTTACTTTTCGATTTAACCCTCAATATCGTCACGAACACAAGCGCGCGTGCTAACATGGTAGTAGTTTGTACATAAGGACCAATGAGTTTTTCGTGTTTTTGGTTTATAGGGTATCTATAACAAGACTGGACACTTAATACACATGCATTTTTTGTGTAAAAAAACAAAAAATCATTGCATAAGCGGAACAAAGAAATCCGATTGAACAATTTCAATTCCGTATTCTTACGGAAATTCACATGCGAAGAAAAGAGTACGCTAATATGCAAAAATGAATGATTACACATTCGCATCTGTTTTTCTCAAAGCACGTAACAGAACGCATTTTTTGCGGCTGTTCTATTCTCAAGTGTTTCAGCATACAAATTTATAGGAACAATATGAGAAATGAAATCACACAAGCACAGCTGAGCTGTGTCTGCACATGATTTGATGTAATTTTTTTTATAGGCGTTCTGTGAGGATGTCATTGTATTGGTGAATGCGACTCGTTATCAGTTTTTGTCTCTTCTTTAATCATGCATCATGCTATTGCTATCTACTTCCCTCATCTCATTAAATAAAGAAACCAAGGTCAAATTTTTATAAGAATAATACTGCGTAGTGTCCTGTCTTGTTATAGATAGTCTTTGGTTCAACTGTTCAGTTCGTGAAACTCTACACAAAACTGATAAATGAGCAAATAACTCTGCCGGCTAGTGCAATGGAAGTCGTGTTTCGATTGCACTAGTCGACGAAAAACAAAATTGCATTTGCAGCCATGACCCGACGCCGAGGATCGATGCAGTGTCGACCGGCAAAGAATAACGGAAAGGTGCCACATGCCAAAGAGTTCTTATGCAATTTCATCCCTCCATTATTCGATGAGCGATAGAACACAATTCATATGTAAATCCATTCTACCGATCCTCGATGATCGTTCAGGTGGACTTCGTATGCAATTCAGATTCACCCCTCATCGATGACCAGTAGGCTCTACTTCATACTGACTTCAAACTCACTGTTCACTGAGTGCACGTATTGCTATCTCGTTCTTGCTCATTCCAATTTCAAATACAATGCGCGATAGGAGATCTGTTATGTCGAAGAGTGCGGATAAGATGGTCGGATGCATTTCAGTATGAGCAAGAAAGAAATGCGAATACCTCACACGTATTCACAGATAGCAAGTACATAGCTGAACTTGTTCCCAACTGATAATCTTTTTTCAGCGACAAGTTTCGAAACTGTTCGCTGTCTCTTCATCGCCTCTTTATCGATGTTTGGTTTATAGGGTTATTATTCTGTGTTTGTGTGTATGTTAATTCAGTTTTATTATTATGTGTTCTTGTGTGTGTGTGTGTTAGAGATGGGTAACTCAGATCTGAGCCGGCTCAATGAACCGGCTCAAGCAGAAGATCCAACTGAGCCGGTTCAACGAATCTGAGCCGGTTCAACGGATCTTTACGGTTCAACGGTTCAACAGATCTCGACGGTTCAACAGATCTGCACGGCTCAGCAGATCTTTACGGATCTTTGCGGTTCGCGGATCTCGACGGCTCAACAGATCTTTACGGATCTTTGCGGTTCGCGGATCTCGACGGCTCAACAGATCTTTACGGATCTTTGCGGTTCGTGGATCTCGACGGCTCAACAGATCTTTACGGATCTTTGCGGTTCGCGGATCTCGACGGCTCAACAGATCTTTACGGATCTTTGCGGTTCGCGGATCTCGACGGCTCAACAGATCTTGACGGATCTTTGCGGTTCGCGGATCTCGACGGCTCAACAGATCTTGACGGATCTTTGCGGTTCGCGGATCATCACGGCTCCTGTATCTTTAAGGTTCGCGGATGATGGAGGATGGAGGATGGAGGATGGAGGATGGAGGATGGAGGATGGAGGATGGAGGATGGAGGATGGAGGATGGAGGATGGAAGATGGAGGATGGAGGATGGAGGATGGAGGATGGAGGATGGAGGATGGAGGATGGAGGATGGAGGATGGAGGATGGAGGATGGAGGATGGAGGATGGAGGATGGAGGATGGAGGATGGAGGATGGAGGATGGAGGATGGAGGATGGAGGATGGAGGATGGAGGATGGAGGATGGAGGATGGAGGATGGAGGATGGAGGATGGAGGATGGAGGATGGAGGATGGAGGATGGAGGATGGAGGATGGAGGATGGAGGATGGCGGATGGAGGATGGAGGATGGAGGATTGAGGATTGAGGATTGAGAATGGATGATGGAGGATGGAGGATTGATGATTGATGATTGATGATTGATGATTGATGATTGATGATTGATGATTGATGATTGATGATTGATGATTGATGATTGATGATTGATGATTGATGATTGATGATTGATGATTGATGATTGATGATTGATGATTGATGATTGATGATTGATGATTGATGATTGATGATTGATGATTGATGATTGATGATTGATGATTGATGATTGATGATTGATGATTGATGATTGATGATTGATGATTGATGATTGATGATTGATGATTGATGATTGATGATTGAAGTTTGATGATTGATGATTGAAGTTTGATGATAGAAGTTTGATGATTGAAGTTTGATGATTGAAGTTTGATGATTGAAGTTTGAAGATTGAAGATTGAAGATTGAAAATTGAAGATTGAAGTTTGATGCTTAAAAATTGCAGATTGAAGATTGAAGATTGAATATTGAAAATTGAAGATTGAAAATTGAAGATTGAAGATTGAAAATTGAAGATTGAAGATGGAATATTAAAGATTAAAGATTATAAATTGAAAAGAGGAGATGGAAGATATATTTAGGAAAAAGTATTACTGGACACCAAAACTCCAAAATGAAAATTTACATTTTTCATTAATGGTATTTTCACTTTAAGTCAATTTCAATTTGTTTTACTCCCCGCTCGATTCGAAATTAAAAGATATCGCTATCTCAAAATTTGCAGGGCTAAAGGGATTAAAACTCTCTTTTCGCGTTCATGTTAGGCTGACGTGCGCTTCGCTCTTGCCATAGAAATATTTTCACTTTAGTTTAATATTCTATGTCTTTTAAAGAAACTCATTAATTTCTACTTTGCAACCTTTTCAATTATTTTTCCAACGATATTCTCGTATATTGAGGAAATAAGTCAATGATTGTAACTTATTTACTAAATTTTAGGGAATACACTCTTCGAAAGGTTAAAAATAATTAAGTATGTAAGAGGCTTTGAGATAAAATCTTTTAATATTTTTAGACATTCAATTGTTATGCCGTCAAATCCAGGACTAGAGCCAACATTTTTTGAAACTAGTTTCCTATTATTTCCCGCAATACCCAGCACTGCCTTAAAATAATCAACTTTGAGTATTTTCATTAAAGCTCATAATTTATTCACAATTTTCTTTTTTTAAATTAGTTTTCGGTTTTTCAATATTCATATGCAGTCCCCTTGTACGGCAGTGCAAAAGATTCACCTGGATCTTTTGAACCGGCTCAAAGAGCCGGTTCAATGAAAAGAACGAGATCCGGTGAACCGGCTCATTGAAAAGATCCGAATTTCCCATCTCTAGTGTGTGTGTGTTAATTCATTCCCTCTAAGAAAATTACCGCATAAGTCCGCCGTAGCATTAACCGGTAATCTTTCAGTTAAAACGAATAGGCCTCGGGACAAAAACTAACTTATATACTTCATATCGGTTTACATACGTGTGATTCGCTACCTCTATCTCCATCTCTGTCACTCTTAGTTAATGATACCCTGTAGCTAGCCGTTTAATCAACCCAATCACATAGTGTAAATTACAAAGCGAGGCCAGTACGATTTAACGGGTAAATTACACTAATTACTATGTGACTGAAAACCTAAAAAAATTTATGGAATGGGGTCGCGCTAGAATACTTACGCCGCTGCCACATATAAAATATGAATTACATAATTGGGTCATACTCCGGGACGCAGTTTAAGTAGTAATATAATACTACGTAGTTATTACGTGATTAGGAAGTTTTACGTGATTTGGTTTTGGGCCATTACATGAAATCGGAAATGCGTTTGTAGGCGATTATATAAATAGTCTGTGGAAGTGAAAACCAATCTAATATCTCATCAATCCTAAGAATATCTTGAATATCTAAAAATCCTGAAATGAACTTTTTGACGATTATATAGGAAGCCGTAAGAAGTAAAAATGAATTCAATATCTTATTAGAACTAAGAAATATGTGGGAATTTGTGAAAATATATGCAACCCCCTTGAGCCCACTTTGGGGTTGAATATCCAAAAATCCTGAAATAAGTTTTTAGATATATATAAAGAAAGCCCGAGAAAGTGAAAACCAATCCGATGTCTTATCACTCCTAAGAGATATGAAGGAATGCGTGAAAACGTGTTCAACCCGTTTATACCCTCATAGGGGTTGAAAAAGGAAAACATTTGAAAACAAGTTTTAGGTGATTATTAAACAAGTCCGTGGAAGTAAAAAGTTATTCGATATCTAATCAGACCTGAGGGATATGGCTGAGTTCGTGAAAATGTATACATCCCCTTTACACCATCGTGGGGGTCGAATTTCAAAAAATCCTGAAAACACTTTCTAGGTATTTATATGAAAAATCCGTAGAATAAAAATGGATTCAATAATTGGAAAGCCCTAATAGATATGATGAAAATCGTGAAAATATATGCATTCCATTTTCACTGATTATTTTTTTCGCTCCCCCTCTGTACGTCAATGGATATTTGAATTTTTTTTTCAATCTAAAAGACTTTTCTAGTTGACTTACATATACATATTGGGTTTCAACTTTCTAGCATAAGCCGTTCTATAGTTAGGAAAAACACCCCCACCTCCGTACCATACTACCCCTATAAAATATTATATTTTTTCAACATGCTACTACTATAGTTCTATCCAAATACCAAGTTTCAGCTTTATATCTTTACAGGTTCTCGAGATATAAAAATCGAAACTTTTTCTTTTTCACCCTCCCCTACCCTTACCCTCTACCCGCTCACCTCCAAAATGTTTTTCCCTGCTAGGGATTTATTTGGCCTACTTCCGCTAAAAATTCTAAGCATCTGCCTTACACTGTTCTTGAGATATGAGACGTGATATTTTAGAAAAATTCTTATCCCCTCCACTTCCATACTCCACCGCCCCCTTAAAAAATTTTACTTTCAGCAAACTTTATTTGTCAACATTTATACAGAAACCAAATTTTATTTCTCTAGTGTAATTGGTTCGTGAGGTATCGCAATCTAAAGTTTTTCACCCCCCATCTCCGTACGCCACTTCCCCCACTCAAAAATTTGTTTCCGATCTATTCTCCTAGTATGCCCACAGATGTTCATCAAGTTTTAATTTCGTGACATTAACCAATTAGGAGATATAGATTTTAAAATGTCTCGATCTCGGCTTTTTTGCGTTTCGGACGCATTATTATTCCCCCAACTCCCACACCCCTTTACCCATATCCTCCCTTTTATTGCAAATGGGTCCATTATCGATGCTCTATATAAATTCCAAGTTTCAGCCTCCTAGCATTAGCGGTTACTGAGATCTAGGAACCAAAATTTTCCGTCCAAAACGCTTCCCCCACCTCCCTCCTCACACCTTCACCACTCAAAAGGTGGGCACTTGAAGGGGTCTGCTCAGTCTACCAACAAAAAAAATTCAACTTAATAGCTCAAAGAGTTTGAGAGCTATAAGCTTTCAAACGTTTAGCGTACGGCGGACGGCGTACGGCGTATGGCGCACAGACGGACTGAAATTTTTTTTTTGCTTTTTTGGTGTCTATTAGTCATGACACGTGGAAAAAAAAATTTTCAGGGTAGCAAATTTTTTTTTTTTAAAAATCGATAACAATACTTTATTATTAAAATAATAAAGTAAAATACGGCGCACGCGGCTTTTAGCAAAAGCTTATAAATAAATGACATTTGATTTCGTTGTTGCCAAATTTAGCTATTTTTAGAGTCTGAAATTCAATTTCAATTTTATCATTGCAATTTCAATATCTGAGGGTTTTTTGATTGAACTATTGGAAATGTTGGTGAAAAGCGGAAAATTCTTCTCTGTTGACTTATGAAATCAAAATAATGTCTTTTTTGATCGAAATAAAGTTTCCGGATAGAAATACTGTTATTTTTTAAATATATTATTTTTAAGAAATAAGGATTAAAGGGGCAAAATCGAAAAAAGTATTAAGAGCAAACTTGATTTTAATTATTTATTAATGAAATATTATATATTGACTTATTTTTAAAATGTAAGCTTATGAGAACCAGTACTTTTCTGGGACAGTTGTTAAGAATACTCGCTCCTTAACATGCTCTCCAGTAAGCCGACTGCGATTATTTGGCACCACAATATTTATTGCCGACGCAACTCTTTCGGATGACAACGATGAGGTAGGGACAATCAGGTATTTCTGATAGTTGCCTGGTTGCCTCGTCGTACATATATTTGTATTGGCGCCTAAAGTGAAGATTTGCGTGCATGTGCCCGTATATATCACGTGCCTTGAACCTAGTTTCGACAGATATGGTTTCCATGATCGAAAATTTTTTTCTGCTTTCAACGTTTCTGGCATCCCTCATAAATAATCAGAAATGCAGATCAAATGCTTAAGAAACCTGTTCGATTTCTAAAATATGCTATACTTAAAAAAAAATATCGAGTCCGATAGTCGGATTTCAATATCGATATATCGCTTTTTACAATATCAGCCGATATTATCGATATATCGTTCAAAAAATATCGCAATTTCGATATATCGAAATTTTTTTAACATCCCTACTCCAAAGTTTACATGTATCGCATACAATTAAAGGTACAGTAATAAAATTATATTTGAAATTTAATTTGTAATTTTGATAATTCGATTGAAAAAAAATTAGTTTCTTCCTAAAATTGTGCCGAAAATTGGAGTGAAGAGTGAATTATCCTACATGTAGTTCATGGGAAGAAAATAAAGTCTTGCTTTTATGAATGATAATGTATTAGTTTTTGTTACAAAATATATACATATGTATATTGGCAGCATCAAAATTTAATAACGTTGGCGCCTCATAATTATCTTCACTGACATAAGGTTCTACTTTTAAAAAAGATGAAGATGCTTCTCGATTGGTATTAATAGTGAAATTCTTGCAACACGTGTCTGTTACCTGCCTATCAGAAATAATCCACATACATAAAAAAAATGTTTGTTTGTTTGTTTTTCATCCGATTGCGATGAAACTCTGGTAATTTGTTGAACACACGCCTGCGAAGGTTTATGAATTAGTACAACCATTTTACAAATGTCGACAAGCGTGTCTTTTCAACAATTGAGTGTATTTCATGTATGATAGTTTAGCAGAAGTTCGTGCATTTTCGGTGTATCAGCTATGTGTTCCTATTGAGAAATGGTAAAATTGCTATCTGGTCGAAATTAAAACAACCCTCAACAACAATTTTCAACAGCAGACTATTGTATGACGGTTCGTGTGTAATTTTATAATTAGAAGCTCAGAAAATGAATAATTTATCGCTATGAATGTTTGTTTGCTTCTCCTGTATACGTTCCTATACCATTCATCCAATTGTGATGAAACTTTTGTAATTTGCTTAGTCAATTCATCAAGAATTGCAAAAATGACGAAATTTGTCACCTTATCACCACCGATTGTTTTAAAAATTTTTATACGGGTCATTCCATCAAGAATCGACCACAGGTGTGACCTTACCATCGCTGACTCTTTTGAAAATTTGTGTACTTGAAGAATTAGTAAAAAAAAATATGATTTTAATTTTTTGTTTCTATTTAATTTTTATACTCTAGATAAAATCTGAGAGTATTATAAGTTTATTCCAGCCCAAAAGTTTGTAACGCATAGAGCCAAGCCTCGGACGGAAAAAAGTTATACATTATTTTATGTTTATTTGTGGCCAAAAACTCCAAATCCACCTGACGTCCATCCATCCGTCCGTCCGTCTGTCTGTCCGATAGCATCATTACTCAAGAACGCCTTGACCTAGGATCTTGAAATTTCGAATTTCAAGATTCGTTAGCGGGCAAAATCCTTCTACTCCTTCGGGTAGCTGTCATACAAAAGTCCTTAAAACATGTGCTCAAGATTATTGGTCAATAGCTTCGGAACGCCTCAAGCCACGGCTTTGAAATTTTGCATACAATGGTTTTCCAATAGTTGTAATTCAAGTAATGAGTATAAAAAAAATCCCAAGAGTCTCTCGAGTACCTGCCATACAAAAATTCTGTAAAAGTATCCGCACTCTATTTACGGAACTCACAATAACTCATGAAATCGGTAAGCTACGAAGTTGAAATTTTGTCCAAATTAGTTTTGAGGAAAAATGAAGTTCATGTTCATTAGTCATTAAAATTACTTTACTCCTTCGGGTATGTCACATACAAAAAGTATTTTAATCACGTGTTCATGAATATTGGCCGATAACTTTAAAACGGTTTGCTACGACTTTGAAACTTTTTATGTCTTTATTTTTTAATTGTTGGAGCTAATGGTATGAACAAAATCTCATTAGTCCTTCGTGTCATATAAATATCCTGTAAAAATGTCTTCACTCAATTTACGGAACTCACTATATCTCAAGTAATCGTTCAGCCGCGAATTCAGTATTTTGTACAAATTAGTTTTGAGTTAAGTCTGTAGCTCCCACACAAAAAGTCCTTAAAACACGTGTTCTAAAATATTTTCCGATAGCTTTTGAACGCTTCAAGCTAGAAATTTGAAATTTTGCACTCAATAATTTTTAAACGGTTTCAGGTAAAGGGATATATATGCTAGAAATCGAGTGAGTCCTTCCTGCGAAAGTCCTTGAAAAAGGAAAAATTTACTTTCGGTGATTTTTCTAGTTCCAGATTTGAAATTGAATACTGATGATATTATCTTTTAGTTTAAGTATCAACCAAATAAGAGTCCTCAATAAAGGACAGCCTACAGGCGCACTTCTAATTTTACTTTATATATATATCGGAGTTCAGTATTTCATCTAGAGTATCATACGATTGGTTGCAGCCGATCGTGACTGCAGTATGTTTTTGTTTGTTATAGTATGTTACAGATTTCGCAAAAATGGTGTCCAAGTCCTTTTTGAAAATTCATATCTCGGGTAATTTTTATCACAGAATAATGAACTAGGGCTTATTTTAAAGGGGAGAGTTGTCGCAATATAATACTTATGAATAAAAACTATCCTCGAAATGTTTTTTCAAGAGATTGTTTGGTGTAAATGAACAAATGATGAAATTTGGACTTAGATTTCATGTTCATGTACTATTGGTTTCATTAAATATTATTTATTAATCTGTTATACTTCCACATAAATTTAAATAATTTCTTTTTGCAGAAACACATCCGATCGAAAAAGAGATCACATTAAAAGGCCTATGAACGCCTTTATGGTGTGGGCACGTGCAGCTCGGCGTCTTGTTTCGAAAGAGAATCCCCATCTTCAAAATTCTGAATTAAGCAAATCATTAGGAAAACTCTGGAAGTAAGTAACAATAATATAGTGTGGGTAGTGTGAACTAATTAATGAAAATGTTCACGTTAGCCAACTTATCGAATAGTTTCTAATTTCTTAATAATGATCGCTAATTGAATTTTTTAATTCATATACCATATGTACGACTTATCTTTTATTTATATATACTCCAACTTAAATATTTTTATTTGTAAACATTATAAAGGAAAACACGAGTTAGGTTCACTCAATCGCTTTTCCAAATAGCCCTCCCAGGATTTCGTAATTAAATTCTCGGATTTTCAAAATTTCAAGTTTCCAAAATTTTGTGAATCAAAATCTCGCCAATACATTAAAAAATTAAATTTTTTACAATAGCGCGCATCGATTAAATAAAAAAAGTAAGAAAATTTAATATACCTAAATATATTTTTTGCAGGAATTATCGTCTGAAATGCATCTGTTTGGTATCTAATTCTATATCTGACCCGGAAGACCCGGAAGGTGCTAACCGAACTGTGATTGAGGTTAATGCTATGAATACTGCAGATTAATCTTAATCACTCAAAAACGGCATCAACCTCTTTACTTCTCCGTCTAGCCAAGGATGGAGAAACTCTTGTGTTGATGCAGGATACACATGTATCGTGTATGACGTGGTAAACGGTCTCAAGTCTCCTAACTATATTCTGTTCTATGTAAGGAACAACGGTAAGCCAAGAGCATGCATTCTTGCAAAGAACAGTTTAAATATATTTCTGCTTCACAACTTCAATGATCCCGATTTTGTCCCAGCTAGCCTTAAACTGAATAACAGGAGGTATAGGTTAATCTTCTCCATGTCAGATCACCGCTATCTGCATTTAATCTTAACGATTACAAACCGATCCCACCGGCCTTTAGAAACTACAGCAAAACCGACTGGGACAAATACAGGGAAACTCTTAGCAGTTCACTCCCTCCCACCCATATCGCCACTCCAACCTAGTAGCTACCACCCTCACGCGCACCTTAAACGAGGTATTGTCGAACTTCTGCCCTGAATAGAGGCCAAGAGGAAAACAAAAACCTCTGTGAAGTTAGCACCCCACTTTCACCAAATTAAATAAGAAGTTGGTTTTCGGGTGGGATTTGTTTGTACCGAAAATTATTTCGTTTGTACCTTAAAGGGAACGGAGAAAAAATTGCTTCGTGTGAACTTAGCACCCGACATTCACCAAATTTCTTGAAATGATGTTTTTCACATAGTACGCCGTCTGTAGAGGATTGTACCGAAAATCATTTTTTTTAAATCACAATAAAAAAAAAAAAAAAAAAAAAAAAAATTTGCCAAACTATTATAAATTGACTCCATTTGATTGTACCTCCAATCATTTTTCAAATACTTTAAAATTTCCATCAAATATTAGCAATCTAAATCAGCCAATAATTCACACACATTCGAACGACGATCCTCCGACAGCACTTTGTAAATCTGTAAGTAAAGTATAGACCGATTTTCAAAAATCGAAAAACCAAAGACGCTAAAATATTCTAAAAGGACTGAAATTGATTGTACCTCCAAGAAATTTTAAGAAATCTTAATTTTTTCATCAAAAAATAACAATCTAAATCAGCCAATAATTCACCATCAGAGTAAAAAAATTCGAATGAGATCCTCCGACAATACTTTGTAAATCCGTGAGCGGAGTATAGGCCGACTTTCAAAAATCGAAAAACCAAAGACGCTAAAATATTCTAAAGGGACTGAAATTGATTGTACCTCCAAGAAATCTTAATTTTTTCATCAAATAATAACAATCTAATTCAGCCAATAATTCACCATAAGAGTAAAAAAATTCGAATGAGATCCTCCGACAGCACTTTGTAAATCTGTGAGCGGTGTATAGGCCGACTTTCAAAAATCGAAAAACCAAAGACGCTGAAATATTCTAAAGGACTGAAATTGATTGTACCTCCAACAAATTTTAAGAAATTTTCATTTTTTCATCAAAAAATAACAATCTAATTCAGCCACTAATTCTCCATCAGAGTAAAAAAATTCGAATGAGATCCTCCGACAATACTTTGTAAATCCGTGAGCGGAGTATAGGCCGACTTTAAAAAATCGAAAAACTAAATACGCTAAAATATTCTAAATGGACTGAGTTTCATGAATGAAAATATGTACCTACTGCCCGAATCTTTTTATTTTAATTAGTCCCTTTTTTAAACAGGGTAGTGTTCATTTCTTAAATATGAGAGTCTTTCCAAAAAATTTGGTTGGTTCCATATTCTCTCGCTAAGATGTTAGGTAAATGGCGGATCTTAGAATAGAATCTTAAGCCAGAAATACATGTGCAGAATATATGCACGCAGCGGTGCATGCATCTCTGCATGTGAAACAGACGTGCAGAGTTTTAGGCAGATCTCTAAGTTGTATTTGTCATAAATCAGCGCATTTTCTGATAGTCAGTTTGAGTTTCAGTTTCAGTTTATTTTAATAGACAAAAAATGATCTTAGTTTTGATCCCGCAAACAATATATTTTTGTAATTTTTACTGGTTTTATCGAATACAATTTGGTTATTTTTTCTAAGTTCTATGAAACGCTCCTCCGTTGCTACTCCACTCCACAACTATAACTAAAAACCAACATGTCAAACCACTTTTTTCTTTTTCTGTGTTGGTAAATTTCAATCTCAAGATGTGGCAATACTGCCACTGCGCAGCAAAAGTAGAAGTAGAGACATGTTGCAGCGCTCCGCTGGATGCAGAATAAGCGTGTGTTTCGTCGCATTTAAACTCAAGCGTTCTAAATCCGTTTTGCCGCGCTGCATGCAGAATATGCACATGTATTTCTGGCTTTATTTGGACTTATGCTCTTTCCTGTGAATTTAGAGCAACCTCCCAGCAAAAAATCGCGTCAGGTATATCAGGCTAAGTTATAAGTAAGGGATACCGCGTTATAAGAAAAGTCGACAAATTTATTGAATAACCGTACTAATGCTTAGATAAGTTTTATTTTAAGGTATACTTAAGGTTTTGAATACCAAGAATATAACAAAAGTTGACTATTTTATTGAATAACCATACTAATGCTTAGATAAGTCTTATTTTAAGGTATACGTAAGGTTTTGAATACCAAGAATTTAACAAAATTCGAAAATTTTATTGAATATCCATACTAATGCTTAAATAAGTCTTATTCTTAGGTATACCGTTTAAATATCAAGAATAACGAGAACATGCGCTATTTTGTTTTGTCATTCCAGTGCGAACTGTTGAGTGATTGTGCAGTGAAGTGGAATAAAGTGTGTAGTTAAAAAATTAAATAAAGTAAGTGTAATGACTTCTTCTACGTTGGGCTACTCTAAATGCCATTATAAAAAACTAATAAAACAAGAGAAAGAGAAAATGCTGTCAGAAGGCAGCAACAGCGGAGATAATAGTAAATTTTAGCTGGCTACAAACAATCTTAAAATCTTTTTCATCAGAAAATATTGATTACAACAAAGATAAAAGGTAAAATTTCACAAAATTTAAGCCTTTTGATAGCTGACGCTCTGTTAAGTGAAATTAACTGGAACGGTCGGAAAAAAATTAAGGCCATAAATAAATATAAATTTTTTAATTCCACATTATACGGTAAGGGTAAGTTTAAAATATTCTTAGCATAATTATAAAATTTCATTCATCGTTAAATGTATTTTTTAAATTAGGGTGCCTACATCAAATTTATGCTTCTTTTGAAGAGTATGAAAAGGATGTGAAAGAAGCCATGAAAAAAGGAAAAACCGTATGGTCTGCAGTCCGAAAAAGAAACGTAGTTCTATAAGCAACGATTTTTTTTACTTTCATATCTCTATATATAGGTATATGTATATTATTTTTAAGAATGAAAATATTAGTTTTTTTTTAAATGTATAACAAGAATAAATTGAATTTCAAATGGCATACGCTGTTTTTATAAAAGTGCGCAATAAATTGAAGTTGTTAATTGAACTTCGTATTGTTTTTTTATTATTACTCCCCTTACAGCAACACAATATAAGTGTTTTTAATAACGTGCTTACATAATTCATTGTACGATAACTTTGAGAAAAATCTTCAAGAAGTAGGAAAAAAAATCACTTAGATCAAAGTTCTCATAAGCTTAAGGTGGTTACTACAAAGCGCTTCTTACAAAATCTTTAACCTAATAGTATTACTAAGCCTGCGCATTGACAAAAGTAAAGGTTATTATAACTGGGGTATAAGGCTTAACCTAATCCTTGTATTAAGCCTGAAGAGTAACAAATGTAAAGCTTAGTATAAGCTTTAACCTAATCTTTACATAAGCATTATCAGTAAACAAAAGTCAAGTTTAGTATAAGGCTTAACCTAATTCTTACATAAGCATGATCATAAGGTATATGTTATAGTATCCGCTTTATACCTGATTGCCAATGACATGGCCCATGTTAGATTCAGGGATAAAATAAGGTAATTCGTTTGCGTTCAAGTTTCCCTTACAATTCATAGGCCTTTTTCACTAAGGAATAGATTGCACGTAATTAAGGCTTATATAATGATTACGGTGTTTGCTGGGCTATTTTAGAGGGTACCTGTGTGGGATACATTTTTGATAATTCATCTCTTTCTTCTACACTTGCTTTTATTGGTTTATTGTGCAGAGTATATTTTGAAATGAAATGAGTCGAGAGAAATAAGACTGAAGTGAAATTGCATATTATAATTTTAAAATTATAATATCAATCATCGTTTTAATTTTAAAATTATAATATCAATCATCGATTTAGAAAGTGCTGTCGGAGGATCTCGTTCCAATTATTTTAATCTGTCTCTGAATTAGATTGTTATTTTTTGATAAAAAAATTAAGATTTCTTAAAATTTCTTGGAGGTACAATCAATTTCAGTCCTTTTAGAATATATAAGCGTCTTTGGTTTTTCGATTTTTGAGAGTCGGTCTATACTCTGCTCACGGATTCACAAAGTATTGTCGGAGGATCTCATTCGAATTTTTTTACTCTGATGGAGAATTATTGGCTAAATTAGATTGTTATTTTTTGATGAAAAAATTAAGAGTTCTTAAAATTTCTTGGAGGTACAATCAATTTCAGTCCCTTTAGAATATTTTAGCGTCTTTGGTTTTTCGATTTTTGAAAATCGGCCTATACTCCGCACTCGGATTTACAAAGTGCTGTCGAAGAATCTAGTTCGAATTTTTTTACTTTGATGGTGAATTATAGGCTAAATTAGATTGTCATTTTTTGATGAAAAAATTAAGATTTCTCAAAATTTCTTGGAGGTACAATCAATTTCAGTCCTTTTAGAATATTTTAGCGTCTTCGGTTTTTCGATTTTTGAAAGTCGATTTATACTCCGCTCACGGATTCACAAAGTATTGTCGGAGGATCTCATTCGAATTTTTTTACTCTGATGGAGAATTATTGGCTGAATTAGATTGTTATTTTTTGATGAAAAAATTAAGAGTTCTTAAAATTTCTTGGAGGTACAATCAATTTCAGTCAATTTAGAATATTTTAGCGTCTTTGGTTTTTCGATTTTTGAAAGTCGGCTTACAAAGTGCTGTCGGAGGATCGTCGTTCGAATGTGTGTGAATTATTGGCTGATTTAAATTGCTAATATTTGATGGAAATTTTAAAGTATATGAAAAATGATTGGAGGTACAATCAAATGAAGTCAATTTATAATAGTTTGGCATATTTTTTTTTTTTTTGAATTTTTTTTTTAATTATTTTTTTATTGTGATTTAAAAAAATGATTTTCGGTACAATCCTCTACAGACGGCGTACTATGTGAAAAACATCATTTCACGAAATTTGGTGAATGTCGGGTGCTAAGTTCACACGAAGTAATTTTACTTTATTATTTTTTAATAATAAAGTATTGTGATCGACCTGAAATTTCAAAAAAGTTTGCTACCCTGAAATTTTGTATTTACACGTTTTAGGACTAGTAAACACCAAAAAAGCAAAAAAAAAAAAATGTCCGTCTGTCCACCGTAGACGCCGTATGCCGTCCGCCGTCCGCCGTACGCCGTACGCAAAATCGTTTGAAGGCGCGTAGCTCCCAAACCCGTTGAGATATTAAATTTAAATTTTTATGGTGGGTAGATTGGGTGAACCCCTACGACTGGTATATTTTTGATGGGTGGGGGTACAAGGGGAGAGGAGAGGGGAACGTTTTAGACGAAAAATTTTGGTTTCTAGATCTCAGGAACCACTTATGCTAGGAGGCTGAAACTTGGAACTTATGTAGTACTATGATAATGGACTCAATTGCAAAAAAATGGTCGATATTGGTTAAGGGGTGTGGAAGTGGGGGGGAAAACAATGAGTCTTTAACGCATGAAAGCCGGGATTGAAACATTCTAAAATCGATATCTCCTGAACAATTGATGTCAGAAGATTGAAACTTTGTTGTTGTCCTTAGGGATACTTCCAAATTAGACAAGGTCTAAAATTTTTAAGAGGGGTGGTGGGGTGTGCGGGTGGGGGGTGAAAAACTTTGGATTACAATATCTTCCGAACCAATTACACCAGGAAGATAAAATTTAGTTTCTGTATATGGTATCACAAGAGAAGTCTACCAAAACTAAATTTTTTGAGGGGGGAGGTGGAGCACGAAAGTGGGAGGATAGCAATTTCTCAAAAAATTTAATTTTATATCTCAGAAACCGTATCAGATATGATCTTGAAAATTTTACAGGAGTTCGGGTCGGTAAACTTCTAGTAGGAAAAAAAATTTTGATGGTGTGGGTGTTGGGGGTGATGGTGAAAGGGGGTAGAAAGGAAAACATTCTGATTTTTATTTCTCAAAAACCATAATAAATAGAAAGCTAAAAATTTAGGATTATATAGAACCACTATGGAGACATCCTAGAAAAATAAAATTTTTGATAGTGGTATCAAGGTACGGGGGAGAGGGGTGGTTTTTTATATCTCAGAAACGGCTTATGCTAGAAAATTGAAACTTAGTACGTATATGTAGATGTACTATTAGAGTAATTAAAGCAAAAAAAAAGTTCAGATTTTTATTGGCGTTCAGAGGTTGAGTAAAAAAAATGTCCGTGAATCCACATTTTCACACATTTCGTTAAAGCTTTTAGACATGTCAAACTATCAAAGCAATTTTACTTCTGCGGGCTATTTATATAAGCGCCTAGTAACGGTCTTCAAAATTTTTCGATATCCAACCCCTAAGGGGGTGTAAAGTGGTTGTGTACATATTCACGAATTCTGATATATTCCAAAGGTATATTGAGATTTGCAATTCACTTTTACTTCTATAAGCTTTAAACGTAGTCGGGGAAAACCCCGATTTAAGTATTTTTCTCTATTACACCTCCTGGGGGTATTGTTCAAGATTTCACTGATTCCGAAAATCTCTTAGGTTTAATGTGATCGAATTCGCTTTTACTACTATGAATTATTCTATTGATAAAAAAAATACGTAAATAAATAAAAAAAAACGGCAACTTTATTATTTTATGGGTAGAAGTCCGAAACGTGTTTAATGATGAGATACGGTGTTGGGTACTATGCGACTGACAACCTAAAAAATAACCAGGAGGCTATTTGGAACGTTTATTATTATTTTTTTCTCCGTTCCCTTTGAGGTACAAACGAAATAATTTTCGGTACAATCAAGTACAAACAAATCCTCACCCGAAAACCAACTTTTTATTTAATTTGGTGAAAGTGGGGTGCTAACTTCACAGATGTAAAACAAAAGCCGCTATGGTGGAACGCAGAATTCAGGGCTATTAAAAAATGTTGTAGGCAACTGTTCAACAAACCCAAAAGCTCTAAAGATGTTTCCAAGTGGGACTCTTATAAAGGATAATTTTGTAAATACTAATATGAACTGAGAAACGCACAACGTGAATCATGGGGACACTTTTGTAGTGAAATAGAAGAATGCGCTAAGGCATTCAGGCTCTGCTTCATGAGGAGATTGGACAGATCTTGGACCACCTCTAATAGGGAAACCATTGATATTCTCCTGGATACCCCCTTCCCTTCTAGCTCACACATTGAGTCAGAGCTGGTAAAAATCATAGAAAACCATGCACCGTGCACCTCTGAAGTTCTTATAACAGAAGCCAAAGTCGACTTTTGTCGTTAACAACTAAGCGATCGACTCTTTGCATGAGAGAATTGAAAGTTTTCCGGTTTGCATGGGCGGTTTGCGAAGAAGCGATCGTTACTCATCATAGTTCCGTGATTAAAACAAATTTACTTACTAACATTTCACTTTAACCTTATAATCACGGTTTATTAATAAAAAACTTTGTTTTTTGTCCGATCCCATTCATGTTCACATCACATGTATCAAATGAGTCGCGACAGATATCGACTATCGCAATCGCTGGCGGCTGAAAACGTGTTATGTAAAGAGTTGCATTCAATCCTGTGTACTTAGCTAAGTCGCTTAGGGCCGGTGTCACAGTCGAAGTTTAAACCAAAAATTTTGTTTAAACTTAGGAACAAACGAATAAGTTCCTAAGTTTAAACCAAATTTTTGGTTTAAACTTCAACTGTGAAACCAGCCCTTAGTCATTATTGACTAAACCACTGAGTCGCTTATGTAAAAGTGGTCTTAGGTAATAAGAGGCTTTAAACCATTTAAGTCTGCGGGACCAGATTGAATAATTATTTCTGAAATCCAGCAGACCTCGGATATAATTCTACACTGGTTGAAAGTTATCTTGAAATTCTCCCTGGATCTAACCTACATATCTGAAGCATGGATGGAAATTAAGATAATTTTCATACCAAAAGTAGGAAAAAGCTCTTATTTACCATATATCCGCCCTAAGGACCTCAGATCAATCGGCCTATCATCCTTTTTTTTAAAACATTGGAAAGACTAACCGATATATACATCCGTGACCTTATTGACAAGCGCCTGCTGTCAACATCTCAGCACGCGTACTGGAAGGGGCAGTCGGTCGAAATGACAGCACATTCACTCGTATGCACAATTAGAAAATCTCTTAGCATTGACAGCATGGTTTTTTGGCCTTTCTCGATATCGAGTGAGCTTTCAACAATGTCAGGCTGGAGGTAATAACTGAAGCACTCTCTAGCTTGAAGGTAGAGTTCTCGCTTGGCGCTGATCAATCTGATGTTCACATCTAAAATTATCAACACAAATCTGGGCGAGTCCTCTTCTCGAAGGCTTTATTTATTTATTTAATTTTTTTTAACAAGCCATTGAGACAAAATTTGTAATTTCACTAATAAAATAGCTTAAAATTAAAAAAAAATAATGAAAGAAAAATATGGTTTATAAAAAGCTTAAGCTTCAATTTAATTTTTGTTGTTGTTTGCTGTGGGGGAAGTCACGCAGCAAAGCAGCGCATCTTGAGCATTCAGGCCAACATGGCCCATTGTACTCGAATCCCCCAGTCTCTACCCGAACTTTTTCACGAATTGTAACAGCTCAGTTAGGGAGTGAGAGCTAAGTTCCTCCATCCTCATTAGTAAGCTGGACACTTTAGAGGGAAATGCGCCGTTCTGTCGTCGCTCTTGACGCAAGCAGTGCACATGGGATTGTCAATAATTCTCATTCTGACCAAGTGCAGGCCACAATATTTATGCCCTGTGAGGACATCAACCATACTGCCACATTCTCTTCTGCTCAATTTGAGAAAAAAGCTGTGGTTCGTCTAATTGGTCCCTCAACCAGTGCTGTTGTTTTGCAGTTTTTTAGGGTAGCAAAATTTACATGTTTTGAGTAATATTTGGATGCGAAGAGTAGCAGCAGTCAAAACTTTTGAAATGCATAAACACATGCAAAATTTCGTTTGTACTAATCGTTTTTTATTTTTTATGATTAAATTATTATAAAAACGGACTCAGTTTCGTTATAACTAAAACTAAAATGAAATTATTCATACAAATTATGATTACATCAGAAAAAAACAGTATTCATCTTTATAATTATAAAAATATCTTATAGACCTACAAAATCTTTCATTAAAAAAAAATTAAAATTAAAAACAAATTCCAGTTGTATTCTGTTGAGTGTTCACGAGATTCTGCGCTTTTTTGTAACCGAAAAGAAATTAAAACAACTTTAATTTGAGATAGATTTCATGTATTTTATTTGGCTATAAAGCGAGCACAATGACCGATAGGTATTAAGCGACCGATAGTTATCAAGAGACTGGCTACTAACTGGCGTCGAGTTACGGCACCGAAAATTGCAACTGCATTTTAGGTTGGTTTGAGTGAGTTCGGCTTGTTGTCGGAACATTCCGCCCGCCTTGGCACTCATGCAAGGATTGTCAATTATGAGATGTGGTGCTTAATTTACTACTGCTAGTATCTTCTTCATTCTGCAGTGAAAAGACATAGTTTTACAATCGGCCGTTTGAAGATTGACGATTGTGTTTTGACCGTGGCGACTCGAACTAGACCATCGCCACCTGGATGAACATCGATTATGCGTGCGCCCACTTCGACGGAGGATAGCGTTCGTCCTTTACGACAACAAGCGAACCAATTTTAAAGGAATCTCGCTGATGATGCCATTTGGAGAGTGTTTGAAGTTGATGCAGGTATTCGGAAGCCCATCGATTCCAGAAGTGGTTCAACATTTGTCGCCAAAGTTGCCATCGCGATAGGCGAGATCTAGGCACGTCGGTGAGAGATGGCTCTGGTACTGTTGTCAATGCGCTACCGATCAGAAAGTGACCAGGTGTAAGCGCGGCTAGATCCGAAGGGTCTCCGGATAGCGGACAGAGAGGTCGAGAATTAGGAACTGCTTCTATCTGCACGAGGAGAGTCGAAAATTCTTCAAATGTAAGATGTGTGTCACCAATAACTCTCTTCAAGTAGAATTTGACTGATTTCACAGCCGCTTCTCATTTTCCTCCAAAATGCGGTGCAGATGGAGGGTTGAATTTCGATTCAGTTCCATCATTTGCAAGAGTATTTGCTAAAGAAGCAAATTCGTGAGACGATGCTTTAAAGAGTTTTCGCAATTCTCTATCTGCTCCCACCAGATTCGTTCCACAATCGCTTGTGAGTGTAGAACATATTCCTCGTCGGCCAGTGAAGCGCTTAAACGCTGCAATAAATCCTTCTGTAGAGTAGTCGCTCACAAGCTCCAGATGAACTGCAGATGAGGAGAAGCAGACGAAGACAACGATGTATCCTTTAATATGCTTTGCACCGCGGCCACGAAAAGTGGAAATCGAAATGGGTCCTGCATAATCCACTCCTGAATGCTGAAATGGACGAGAGCAGCGAGTCCGAGTTTTAGGTAATTTTCCCATTAGTTGCTGTCCGATAACAGCTCGATGTCGAACGCACTGGATGCGCGTATAGGAACACGACCACCTAAGACCCAATACCGCTGTCGTAAGGTTGCAAGAGTCGCCTGTGTTCCACCATGAAGCGTGATTCGATGGGCGTATTCGATTATGAGCGTCGTTAGTGGGGAATCACGTGGTAGTATCAGAGGATACTTTTCGTCGTGATACAGCAACGAATTTTTGAGTCTGCCGCCCACTCGTAAATATCCATGAGCGTCAACGAATGGAGCGAGCCGTACGAGCTGGCTTGAGCGCTGGAGTTGTTTCTTTTTCATAATTTGCGTAATTTCTCCTGCGAAATACGAGCATTGAACTTTCTTTATCCAGAACACTCGAGCGCTATCAAGCGCTTTTGGATTAAGAGGTGTATGGAGTGCAGGAGCGTCCAACAATTTCTTAAAGCGATGAGAAACTCGGAAACACCAAGCTGTAATGCGAAGTAATGTAGACAATTTTAAAAATCGAGTTAAAAGATTTCAGATGTCTTGATGATTTTCCGCAACAACTGTTGTGGCTGATTTGGAGCGGATCTCAAAAGTAGCATCTGGAGGCAGTGGAGGAGTTGATGAAGGCCAGCGGACTGAGTTTTCTTTAAGCCATTGCGGTCCTGTCCACCAGAGAGAATTATCCTTAAGTTGCTGAGGCGATGACCCACGAGATGCACAGTCTGCAGGATTTTCTTTTCCAGGAACGTGATGCCACTGAGAATTGGAGAGCTCTTTGATTTCAGTGACGCGATTCCGAACGTAGTCAGCCCACCGATCGGGATTGCCTTCAATATATGCAAGCGCTACCGGAATCTGTCCATAGATGAACGGGAGCTGTTTCGAGGTCGAAAACTTTTCGAACGTGCGAAATTTGCCGAACTAAAAGCAGTGCGGCTGAGAGTTCAAGTCGCGAAATCGTAACTTGCTTTAGAGGTGCTACTTGTGTCTTCGCAGAAGCGAGAGAGATGCGAATGTCGTTGAAATCAGCCATCACGTGAAGATAGATAACAGCTCCGTAGGCGGTTTGAGAAGCGTCTGAGAATCCGTGGCGCTCCATTGCGATTGACGAAGAGCGAGGTCCTAGCCACCTCGGCACAGTGAGTGCTGAAACTGCTTGCAGCTCATCGTATTCTTTGACCCAACGAGCCGTGAGCTCATCCGAAAGTGGTTGATCCCACTCGAGACCAACTGCCCACAGCTTCTGCATGAAGATTTTAGCACGTGGTACAACAGGTGCTAACCAGCCAAGAGGATCGAAAGGCTGTGAAATTATTAATAGCACAGTGCGTTTTGTCACACAGGTGTGTGTTTCCGGATGATATGATGTAAAGACAAAAGAGTCTAAGTTTGGCTGCCATGATATTCCAAGAGTACGAACGAGAGGATTTTCCGTGAACGAAACAGGAACAGTATTTTCTTGTCGGGTGAGAGCGATGTCAGATAAAACTTCATCGTAATTCGAAGTCCACTTTTGTAGTGTAAATCCGCCCGCCTTGAGAAGGTTGTCCAGTTGTTGAATTTTTTGTTTTGCTTCGATCTGATCATCTGCTCCTGACAAAACATCGTCCTCATAGGTCTCGCGTTGAATGACTTCAACTACACATGGAAAACGATGCCCCTCATCGGCAGTGAGCTGCCGAAGTGTCCTTATTGCAAGATATGGTGCACTTGTGAGACCGTATGTAACTGTGCAGAGTTGATACGATAGTACGCTTCCTGTGGGATCCTTTCTCCAGAGAATCCGTTGAAAGTCCCGATCATCTTCATGAACAAGAATCTGGCGATACATGTTTTCAACATCTGCTGAAAAGACGACAGCATATCGACGCCAGCGTGTGATAACGTCTGCGAGATCTGTTTGAATTTTCGGTCCATCATGTAGAAGATCGTTGATTGCTATTCCAAAATTCGAACGTTGAGAGCCGTTGAACACTACCCGTAGTTTTGTAGTTAAGCTTTCACGTACAACATCGTGATGGAGCAGGTAGAAAGTGTGATGAGGTGACACACTTTCTTTAGCGAGAGTCATGTGCCCAATAGTTTCATATTCATCGAGAAAGTCTGAGTAAGCCTTTTTGAGCGATTCATTGTTGGTAAATCGCTTTTCTTGCCGCAATAGCGTTCGAAACGCAGGCACGTACGAGTTGCTAAGATCACTTGGCAGGTTTTTGAAAGGCAGCTTAACGATATAGCGTCCTTAATTTTTCCGTGAGTGCGTAGATGAAAAATGCTCTTCGCACTGAGCATCTTCTTTAGAATATGACCTTGCATTTGTGGAGACTGTTTCTTCTTGAATCCAAAATCGTTGCAGTAAGTCAAGCAGCTCGTGATCCACTGAGCACTGGAGCCGGGACCCCGGGACCAGAAACAATCCACCCGAGAGCAGTGTTTTGCGCGACTGAAGTATCGGGAGATCCTCTGCGTAGACCTTCCTCGAGGATTTTACTATAGATCTCTGCGCCGAGTATGAGATCGATTGGTCGTGCTGACGAGAATTCAGGGTCAGCAAGATCGAGATCCATCAAATGAGTCCATGAGCTTGCAATGACTTGTATTGGTGGCAAGTATGATGTTAATTTTGGTAGTACATATGAATTGACTGAACATGAAAATGTTGGATTCAAGCGCGAACGAAGCGTAATCATTACCGCTGAGCGAGACACACTAGAGCGTTTTCCTCCTATTCCGTTGATTGGTAATGAGATGCGACGACGCGGTAGATTGAGGCGTTGTGAGAGAGATTCGGTCATGAATAAGACCTTTGATCCCTGATCCAATAAAGCACGAACTTCTATCATATCACCATAACATGATTCGATGTTAACCAGAGCGGTAGCTAGGAATACTGGTGTGTATACGAGACTGACTGTTGCAGCAACATGAGATGCAGCTGAGCTTCCTTTTTGTATGAAACTGTAACCGAATTTGTTGCAATAGGCTCGACTACCGTAGTTTTTGACGTACCTTGTTATTCGCTTTTGGTCTCTGTCCGATGGATAGAGGTGTGATGAGGCTGGCCACACTGTTGACATTTCTTTTGAGTCCGACAATTTCGGATTTGATGTGGACCGAGGCAATTGTAACACAAATTCTTTTGAATAACGATTTCGCGCCTTTGTTCTGGAGATTTCTTGCGATATTCTGGACAAGATGAGATGTAGTGCGCGTCACTGCATAGAGTACACGATTTCGTAGCATTGATGGAGGCTGGAGGCGTTGTTGCATTTGCAGGTATTGATTTGATTACGAGTTGTCAAAAATACGAGAATATTATCCCACAACTTATCTTTAGAATCCATTGCTTCAAGAGCACCAACAGCTTCTTTAATGTCGCCGAGAAGTCGCTTAATTTCAGTGGCAAATTCGAGTTAAACTTTGTTACGGATCTATCCGTAACTATATGTCGACCTGCAAAGAAATAAAGCAAATCATTATTGTTGAATTCAGAATTATATTGGAGTTTACTTACCTCCGAATAGCTTTTTTTTTTAGATGTCTTCCACTTTTCCTGAAGCGATTAACGCTCCTAGCACAAGCACCTAAAAGTAAACCAATTAAGAAATATTAGTGTATTTTGCAGTAAACACGGAGAAGAGGCGGAAAAATTAAGGAATTAGGACCATTAGTGTAATATTAGGGTAAATTAGATTTAGGTTTAGCGTTAGTAGTCAAGGAACTAATCGTAATAAAAATAAGGGATACTTACGAGAGACGTGACTTCGTCGACGCAACCCACATAAACATTTTTAATACTACGAAACCGTATCCGTAACCGAACCCGAAGCGCACAACACCAAAAGGGAACTATGTAGCATAATTGTAATACTTACATTCACCGATGGTTACTCCGTCCTGCGTAGCCGCTGATTCCGTTAATCCTGAAACGAAGAAGGAAGGAATCACTTCAGTTATGAATAACAAACCGGTGTTAACAGAACAAATTAACACCGAGGAGCACGGTAACAACTAACAATTAACACGAACGACACCCAGAAGACATTTAACAAGAACACAACACAGAAAACAATTAACACGGAAAATACGACACAGGAAATACAGCACAACACCGCACAAATGTCAACACAACAACGAGAAACGTCATCCGACGACGCATACCGACACTATGGACGAGCACTGCACGAACCGAAAGTGGAGTCGATAGAGCAGATCTGCAGGTTTGAGCCCGTGCTAAAAAGTCGTATGGGTAATTTAAAGTGGATAGGAGAAAATAAATTGCACCTGAGAGAAAGGGGAAGTAATGGAAGAAAACGATCGTTGACCTTTTTGGAAAAAAAGAAACGGAGAGGTCGGCGAGATTTCGCGACAAGTGCGGACGATTTTTGCGGGGTTTTTGAAAGGTGGAACCGCTCGAGGAAAGGTCGAAAGTGAGAGGTGTCGAGACGCGAAAAGGAAGTTGAACAAAAGTTAGTTTTTGAAGAAAAGAAACGGAGGAAAAAGAGGTGATACGGCGAGGAACAAGGTCGGGAGTCAGAAACCTGGACGAAGTAATATTGGAGTTGCATACGAAAGAAGCTGTGTAAAGGAGTGAAAAAGAGCAGACTTCGTGGGACAACGCACCAGCGGTGCCCTAGATTTAAGAAGGTAGAGTAGAGTAGGATAGTTTCGCGTAAGTTCAATATATATCAGAATTAATCATTAGTAGAATTATCTCGTACAGTCATTTATTATATTTTTAATTGTCTCTCATTTATAAGGATTACTTGAACTATATTATTTTATATTTTATTACAACATTGCTTCTTGGTAAATTTCTGTGACGTATTTCAGCCTTTTTTCCGTGTGCATAGGTTAGTTTAAAGCGAATAGTGTAAGAAGTGATTCCCCGGTTCAACGGACGGGGTAAATCGTGTAAGAGCGGGTTCCTTAAATTCAGGAACCACTGGCGCCCACGACCGTTCTCTGGGTTGGCCGGCAAGGACCCGTTCGCCCCCTTTTGGTGCAAGGGGGTTTTAATTGCGGTTTTTCATCGGAAAAACGCGCTAACGGCGGTAGATAGACCGCTTCCGCGTTTAGAACCGTAATATTTGGCGCCCAACGTATTAGGAAGATTGTGTGGAAAGAATTAATAAGCAATTCAGGGGTTTGAGCGTGGAAATATATATATATATATTTTTTGTGCTATTCTGGCTAATTCTTTCATTACGGGTGCGTATTCTATATCTTTTAGTAATGGCAAAAATCCTGATTGACCGGTTAAGCCAAGATGAGCTAACTTACGAGTTAGCTATCAGGGGTGTTAAGTCCGATAAGGTGGACGAAATGAGAAAGGCGCTTAGAGCGGCTATTCGCACAGAATCTTCAGGGAAGATGTCTGTGAGGCTAGAGAATTACCCCTTCAAATTTTCGGAGGATTTGGCTGCTATAACAGCGAAGGTTAGTGAGATTCAGGAATTGATGGCAGAATTCAAAGGGGACGAGACTAGTGGGGAATATAAAAAATTCTCACAAAAGTTCTTTACTGCCTGCGAAGATTGGAAGGGTGCGAACCGACGGAAGGGGAAATATCGGCAAAGCAAAGAATTAAATCTTCAATTTTAATACAATTGAATGATTTATTTGAGAAGTCGGGGCAACTATCGTCGGACGATGAGGAAGGGAGTAGGTCTCAAATCAGGCATATGGACGTGACAACATCACCAGTGACCACGTTCGTGTCGTCTGATTCCAATAAGATGGATTTAGCAAAGTTTAAGATCACCTTTGCAGGGGAACCGAATACACTCTGCGCGTTTCTAGAGAGAGTGGAGGAATTGCGCCAAGCACGAGGGGTATCGAAATCAGTACTGTTTAAATCAGCGATAGATCTTTTCGAGGGAAGTGGACTGATTTGGCTGAGAGCCAATAAAGTAAGGTGCAAATCATGGGATGAATTGGTTGCCAAGTTGTGAGAGGAATTTCTTCCTCCCCACTATGACGATCACTTAATGGAGGAAATACGTCGCCGTACGCAGGGTGCAAGTGAATCCATAGGTGTTTATACGGCAATTATGGAGGGGTTGTTCAGGCGTCTATCAATTATCATAGATGAGGGCGAGAAAATTTAAATTTTGAGACGAAATATCGCTCCGTTTTACCAAACGCAGCTTTGTCTGAGGACGGTAAAATCAGTAGAGGAACTGGTGTCGTTAGGTCGAACTTTGGAAGAAACGAGAATATCGGTGGAGGCGTTTATACCACCTCCTATTCGCCGTGCGAACGCTTAGGAAGCGGATCTGGCTTCAGCAGATGCTCTAGGAAACAACTCGGGTGAAGGGCGTGTAAATGCCGATAACCGATCACGTGATTTCGGTCGAAAGCAAGGAATAACTTGCTATAATTGCAGAAAACCGGGACATATAGCAAGTAGCTGCACAGAAGATCGGCGTTGTTTCGGGTGTGGGAAAGTGGGCGTTTTCCGCTCACGATGTCCGACTTGCAATCCCCAAGTGCCGGGTGCGGAGCGAAGTCAACCATGTACCAGTTCGGGAAACGAGCCGAGTGCTCACTAGAGTGCGGGCTAGTGAGTGCAAAAGAAGAGACCGGGAAATCCGTACCAGTTGATTTCGCTTTAATCCCAATAGAGGGAGATAATCGGCCACACCTTCAAGTGCCGGTCTTCGACGCAAAGTTCGTCGGGTTGTTGGACTCGGGGGCGTCAAGGACCATTTGGGGAGGAAAGGGATGGAAAAGGCTGAGTGAATTGGGGGTGGAACTGCAAGCAACGTCATCGAAGGTAATTCGATTAGCCAATAATGACGCATGTGGAGTGGATGGATTGGTTTGCGTTTCTTTTAGGGTAAACGACCATACGCGCTGGATGGAGTGCTTAGTTGTGTCGAATTTACCGCACACGGTGATCATGGGTGCAGACTTTTGCTGCGATTGAGTTTTTACATCCAAAAGCCACGCTGGACGAGGAGGAGTCGGAAAAACTTAAAGAACTGTTGTCGGAAGAGTTCGGTAGGATGGGTGATGGTCTGGTCTGGGCTTGACGACGGACGTAGAACACGTGATTACCGTCTCGTCGCTGCCCATTAAACAACGTTACTACCCAGTATCCCCAGTGGTGCAGAAGCATATCGATGAAGAGTTGAACGAGATGCTGGAGGCACGTATAGTGCGACCGTCGAAGAGCCCTTGGTCGTCGCCTATCCTGCTGATTAAGAAAAAAAATGGTAAATTTCGGTTTTGTATAGATTTTCGTAAAGTAAATCGTGCATCTGTACGAGATGCATATCCGATCCCGTATGTTTCGTCCACCTTGGATAAGCTTCGTGACGCGAAATATTTGTCCTCTCTCGATATTAAGTCTGCCTATTGGCAAATTCCGATGGCGGAGACTTCAAAACAATATACGGCGTTCACGATACCTAACCGAGTTTTGTTTGAGCTCAATCGTATGCCTTTTGGTTTACACAACGCACCTGCAACGTGGCAGCGCTTCATTGACAAAGTACTAGGGGCGGATCTAGAGCCGTATGTATTTGTCTATCTTGATGACATAATTCTGGTGACTCAAACTTTCGAAAAGCATCTGGAAATTTTGCGAGAAGTGTTCCGACGACTTTATGGAGTTCTTATAGCCAGAACTCAAATTTGAAATAAATAAAAGCACGACTTTTGTCGTCAGCAGTTGCTATTAGACTAAATTCAAATTTATTCACTACTCCTACAACTAAATTAACAATCTTAAAATACAGTTTTGGTTTTTACTTTAAAATTTCAAATTCACAAAAGACTAATCGTTTTACCGGTTCTGAATATCGGTCCGGATTTTACTGAATTCATTCCTATTGTAATACAATTCGTGTTTATTACAATAGGACTGGATTTTACATTTGTTGATCGGTAAATAACAAAAGGTTTGATTTTTGGTTTCAAAATTGAATTTTATATTTTATAGAAAGCGAATCGAATATAATGCTTTGGGCCCTAACGGCCGAATATTTTATACAGCAAATATGTTTCAAAATTTGGACATCTGCTACACACTCCCTTCCCAGCGGAGCGCTAGATTAGAAGTTTATTTTGAATTCGTATTTAAATTTATATTGAATAATTCAATATTTTAATTTTTATATTTAGTAATTTTATATTTAATAATTCAATATTTTTATACTCTAGATGAAATCATATAGAGTATTATAAGTTTAATCCAGCCCAAAAGTTTGTAACGCATAGAACCAAGCCTCGGACGAAAAAAAGTTATATATTATTTTTTGTTTATTTGTGGCCAAAAACCTCAAATCCGCTTGACGTCCGTCCGTCCGTCTGTCCGTGAACACGATAACTCAAGAACGCCTTCACCTAGGATCTTGAAATTTTGAATCTGGGTGTTTGGTTAAATTTGTAAGGCTAAGTTCGTTAACGGGCAAAATCGTCCTACTCCTTCGGGTAGCTGCCATACAAAATGTCCTTAAAACACGTGTTCAAGAATATTGGTCGATAACTTCAGAAGGGTTTAAGCTAAGACATTGAAATTTTGTATGTGTTATTTTTCCAATAGTTAGAGCTAAATATATGATTATGAAGAAAATCCTGTAAGTCCTTCGTGTAGCTGCCATACAAATATCCTGTCAAAATGTATTCACTTAATTTACGAAACTTACTATAACTCAAGTAATCTTTTAGCTACGAATTCGGAATTTTGTACAAATTAGTTTTGAGTGAAAAGAAAGTTTGGCTTTACTAGTCAGAAAAATCCTATTACTCCTTCGGGTAGCTGCCATACAAAATGTCCTTAAAACACGTGTTTAAGAATATTGGTCGATAACTTCAGAAGAGTTTAAGCTACGACTTTGAAATTTTGTATGTGTTAATTTTCCAATAGTTGGAGCTAAATTTTTGATTATGAAGAAAATCCTGTTAGTCCTTCGTGTAGCTGCCATACAAATATCCTGTCAAAATGTATTCACTTAATTTACGAAACTCACTGTAACTCAAGTAATCTTTTAGCTACGAATTCGGAATTTTTTACAAATTAGTTTTGAGTGAAAAGGAAGCTTGAGTTTACTAGTCAGCGAAATCCTTTTACTCCCTCTGGTAGCTGCCATACAAAATGTCCTTAAGACACGTGTTCAACAATATTTTTCGATAACTTTTGAACGCTTCAAGCTACGTATTTGAAATTTTGTACACGTTCATTTTTAAATGGTTCCAAGGAAAAGGATAAATATGTAAGAAATCGAGTGAGTCCTTCCTGCACCTCCCATGTGAAAGTCCTTCAAAAAGGACTTTTTTTTTCGATGACTTACCCAGTTCAAAATATGAAATTAACCACTTAATATTGTTTTCTAGTTTTGAGTAGCAATCTAATGGCAGTCCTTAATAAAGGACATACAAAATGCACACACGTAATTCTACTTTATCCCCAACTACAATATAAATAAGAGTTCAGTATTCATCTAGAGTATTATACGATTGGCTTGCAGCCGATCGTGACTGCAGTATGTTTTTAATTTAGAAACAAATTCAATGGGTTCGTTATGGATTTTGGTTGTAAGTATGAACATTTCTCCCGGTACCTTGATTCTTTGTCCGTATACCATTTCTGTAGGCGAGCACTGTAAGTCGTCTCTAATCGCAGTCCGAATTCCTAACATTACTAAAGGCAGTTCTTCATACCAGTGTATAGAGTTATTTTTGGCCATTATGGATGCCTTCACATGTCTGTGAAAATGTTCTACTAGCCAATTTGATTGTGGGTGATATGCGGTTGTATGGATTCGGTGTGATACTAGGTCTTGGTTAATTCCGAGAATAATTTGGATTTGAACTGGCTTCCTTGGTCGAGAGTAATCTCTAAAGGTATTCCGAAACGAGAAATATATTGTTGTACGAAGGTTTCAGTGATGGTTATGGCAGACATGTCTTTCAATGGATACGCCTCGGGCCATCTCGTGAATCGGTCTATTAGAGTTAGTATAATAGGAGTTTCCTCCAGAAGGTGGTAGTGGACCAACAAAATCCATGTGGATATGTTCGAATCTTTGGGATGGTAATTCAAAGCAGTCGAATTTTGTTTTTGTATGTCGGTGTATTTTTGCCTTTTGGCAGCCGATGCATGTTTTTGACCAATTGTTTGAATCCTTGTTAATCGAGGGCCAAAAGTATCTGGAAGTTAATTGTTTCCTAGTTGTACGTATGCCTGGATGTGATAGGTCATGTATGGTGTTAAAAACTTGTTTCCTCAGTTCGAATGGAATAATTGGACGGTTTTTATTCGTATTTGTTTCGCACCAAACCTTTTTCTCTGACAAAGGCACTGTCAAAAATTCCAGTTTCACTTTTGATTTCGCTGGGGTTGCGTTAAGTTGTTGCAAGACTGCTCCCACAGCTGTATTTGATGCATCCGTAATGATGCTAAAAGAGGCTCCCTCTATAGGATGCGAAAGGAGTCTTGCATTGGCGAGCGCTTCCTTAGTTTTACAGAAACTAGCTTCACATTCCATGATCCAGGCGAATTGTTTCTTCGAACCTTTTTGTCTGTTTATTTCGGCAAGATGATTATGAATTGGGGTTAATAAAGTTGCTAGTTGTGGTATGAATCTATTGTAGTAATTTATCATACCAACAAATTTTTGAACTTGTTTTATTGAAACTGGAGTTTTTAAATTTTTTATTGCGTGCACCTTTTCGATTGATGGCAATATTCCTTTTTCAGATATAGTGTGACCAAAAAAGGTCAATTCCGGAACTCCGAATAAACACTGGGACAGCCGTAAAAAAGCCGTTAAAAAGTTGCTCTAAATGCTTTACATGTTCATTTTCGTCGCGACTGGCAATGAGAATGTCATCGATATATACAAAAATAAATTCCAAACCATTAACGACTTGATTAATGAACCTTTGGAAAGTTTGTGCGGCGTTTCTTAAACCAAAAGGCATACGTGTAAATTCGAAGAGTCCAAAAGGAGTTGTTATAGCTGCCTTATACACGTCCTCGGGTGCAATTGCTATTTGATAGTACGATCTTACTAAATCGATTTTTGAAAAAATTTTGCAACCGTTTAAATTCATGGAGAAGTTTTGTATATGTGGTACTGGATACCTGTCTGAAATGGTTGATGCATTCAGAC
Source organism: Beris morrisii (assembly GCA_951812415.1). Classification (NCBI taxonomy): domain Eukaryota; kingdom Metazoa; phylum Arthropoda; class Insecta; order Diptera; family Stratiomyidae; genus Beris; species Beris morrisii. The sequence goes on along the minus strand of OX638311.1, from coordinate 83,051,589 downwards.
GACGGTAATCCCTACAAGGACGCCAATCCCTACAGTCCTTTTTAGGCACCAAATACAAAGGAGATGATACAGGTGATGCGGACGGTCGACAAATTCCTAGCTGTATCATATGTTCGAATTCAAATTTTGCCGCTTTATGTTTTAGTGGCTCTAATCTTCTTGGACGGCTTGAAGGAAGTGTCCCTTGCGTCACAATATGTTAATGGCGCAATTAAAATTTGGTGCTGTACATACTGAAGGAAATTTTTTGAATAAGGCTTCGAATCTATTTTCGATGCTAAAATGGATTGGGGTTGGTGTATCTGTATTAATTGTATTTGTTTCGGCAGTTAATTTTGTTGTGTTGTCAATTAATTTCTTGTTTCGAATATCGACAAGGATATTAAATTGCTCTAGAAAATCTGCTCCGATTATTGGTTTGTTGATTAAAGCGATTAAAAAAGGATGAATAAAATCTCGACGGAGACCTAAGTTTAATTTTAGCAACTTGGTTCCAAACACTTGGATTCCCGAGCCGTTTGCTGCCGTTAAGGTATACTCGCATTTCTTGCCAGTAGATGGAAATAAGTATTGTGGTACTGCCGAGACATCAGCTCCTGTGTCTATCAGAAAATTAATTTTATTGTTATGGTCTCGTATATAAAGACTGCGAGTTTTAATACTCCCTCCCCTATTTGCCGCTGCTATAGAAGAGTTATTAAGTTTTTTGATTCTTTAGTGGTTTCGGATTTCGTGGCTAAGGGTATTTCGTTGAATTTGCAAGGCATTACACACTTCTGCCGTACTTGTGCCGTACTTCTCATGATACCAACAGGTCTCTTCGCATTTCTTTTTATTAAACTTGGTATTTCGAGAACGACTGCGCGAGCGGTTACGGTCTTTATTGAAAGATAATAAACGTTAAATTTTTTCTTTAATTTCGGTAATCTCTTGCTGCAGTGAAAAAATTGTTGGTTTATTTTCTACAGCACATGTAGAACTAGAATTTGGAAGAGCGTCCCAAATTTTATCTGCTAAAGAAGCTAATTCCTCAATTGGCTTATCGCTTTGAGATATCAAAGCGATAGCAATTGGCTGGGGCATACGGCGCATCCAAAGATTTCGAAGGAGTTTTTCACTGAAAGTATCACTAGAACCAGCCATATTGAACAATGAACGATAAAAATCCGAAGGTTTCTTATCTCCTATTTCGATATTGCCTAAAAGTTGTTCTATCCTTCTTTCTTCGCTGACCGTATGTCTTTTAATTAGGGTTGTTTTGATATTGTCGTATAAGTTTTGTTTGGGGGGTTTTTGGATGGTATCGATAACTGTTTCGATCACTTCTTGAGGAAGTGCAGCTAACGTACAATTGAATTTTGTGAGATCTAATTTTACCCTTCCGATCTCAAATTGGGCTTCTGCTTGGATAAACCATGACAGAATGCAGGAAGTCTTACATGGTAAGCAGAAATTTCTTCTGAATTATCTTCCTTCATTATTGTAATATTGCTACTGTTAGTGCCCGTATTGGCTTCTTGTGCAGTACCTTCTTCCTTGTTCATTTTAAAAAAATATTTTATAGGAGTGAAATATTATATTTATTTATAAGAGAAAATAAATATTAAGCCTTGTATCCACTGAGATTGTCCGCGAATATAGCTCGCGCGCTCTGCACGTGATCACCGTATCCAACCAAAAATTGCTTTCAACGTTCAGCTCGTCACTAGCTCGCCGGCATCACGCGCACCTCGCTTGCAGCTCGCGCGCTGTACATGTCAACTGTATCCACTGAACGTTTTATTACGAGCTCGTGAATAGAATGGCAAGAAGCTGCTAACGCGCAGACATGTTTGATGGAGACGGTTTAAAAGCAAGAACGGGCCAGCTTTTTAACGGCGGCAAGCTGCTTGTCTGTTTTCCGTTTCAAATGGAAAGCTTCGTAGCGCGTTTAGGGTTTTTCGAATGTTTCAACATTGAAGGAACGAGGTATCTGTATCTAATGTACTGGATAGATTTAATTTAGAATTGCAAACAGAATTGGGATGGCCCGGAAATTGAACGAAAATGTCAAGTGATTCGTGGCCAGTACAGAAGGGAACAAGAAAAAAAAGAAATTCGGTGCTACCGCAGATGAGACATTTAAGTCAGGATGGTTATCATTCCCTTTTTTTATCGTTTTTGCATAAAGCATTCACGCCGACCACAATATTTGCTACTTCCAAGCCAATAAAAGACCAGATAATTTGATTTTATTATATTTTATTATTACATAAAGTTATGCCAAATCATTCTTCCATGGAACTGACCCATCTTCCAATAAAAAAAAATGGCGAATTCCTCACGGATAATTTTCGCGGTTGCAGACAATTACAATTGGCTCAAATGACAATAAATTACTTTACTTTTTAACCATTCGCCAACTTCCTTCGAGACTTTATGTGTGTCATTATTTTCATAATCATAGCTTCCCATAGGGCAATATAAATGTGAAGATCGATTACTCTTCCGCAAGATGTTATGGAGATAAATACATCATAAAGTTGTAATCTTTACTTTATCTGCATGTAACAGCATTGACTTCCGCAAGACTCGAAAAAGCATTGCCATAATTCCAAAAGCATTTTCTGAAATTCGCTTGGCTCTACTCAACCCGTAGTTAAGTATTCTTTCTTTGGATCCTTTTTCCTGGTTGCCAGGAAATCACTTGTGGAAATCCTCGCGAAAGTCCAAAAACCACTAAGTCCATCAACTCTCAAATCGTTTAGCAATTGAATGCCACCATATTTACTCCTACTTTTTAGGTATGGACGAACCCAACAACGATGTGATCTTTTCTTTCTCACTTGTTCCTGCAACACAATAAGTGCCGCCGCTAAGACTTCAATATCTTCGGATGAGATCTTAATTATTTAAAACTTTCTGTACTACTATTTCCATTTAGCACTCGTTGAATGGCATCGACGAGCTGTCGAGCGTCCTCCGTTCAGAAAGCGAGCACACTTAAAAATGTGTTCGACAAAATTCTAAGCGTTCCGCTGCTCGCCAGTTATAATAAGCTACGTGCTCAATGGATACGCATCAGAAACAGATGAAGCAAAAGCACGCGTGCTGCGCGTGAAATGCTTTTGTATGAAGCGCCATGTAGTATCCATTGACCGAACATGCTGCTCGCGATCTACTTGCGAGCTGCAGTGGATACGAGCCTTTAGGTTCACTTTTGTTCTATGTATAAAGCGTTGTTTATTCACACTGCCCGCGTATTATATTAATTTCATAAAGTTGTGTTTTGAATGTATTTCAGAAAGAATATAAAATTGCAATTCGTAATTTGGAAATTTTAATTAAAAAAAATTGTACACGCTTACGATCGCAATTCGATAAGGTTGATAAAGGAGTTTTGTTTTTATGTTTCGCATATAGTTTAGAATAAATATGTAAATAATTGCAATTAATAAATACAATATAACTTCTCTATAGCGGACACCTTTGGGGAATTCAAAAGTGTCCGCTATAAAGAGGTGTCCGCTTTTCGGGGGTATTGAGTTAAATACCTAATTCATTGGGGAATAAAGAACTGTTCTCTATAGGGAGGTGTCCGGTTTTCGGAGGTGTCCGGTAATAGAAGTTTCACTGTATATAATTACTAAGAATGGAATTTTTTCATGGTAAGCTATGAATTGGAAACTAATATGATTAAATGTTAGTTCTTTTCCGGCGTCAGTAGGGTTTCTGTTGTGAAACTCCAACACGAAATCCCCGACTGTTGATTAATCGCTGTCCTTGAGGACATGACAGTTGGAAAACCTTCACTGGATACGCCAGTTTTATAAGATTGTGTTGGACTAGGTCCAAAGGAGCTGTTTCGTCATCGGAGGGCATAGACTCGTCAGAGGGTGTATCATGCCTACTATCCGAAACACCCTTACAGCTGGTGGAATTGCTGAGCATAATTTCTGTACAGCGAACTCGAAATTAAATTTACGATCCGCGAATTTTAATTTTAGCTAACTTCCCGCCATCGCAACCCTATACTAAAGGAGGTGGCGCTGAAGATCACCTAATATTTCAACCAATTTTGGTGGAATTTTTGGTTGTACGCCAGGATATATAGAGCTAAACGCTAAGAGCGCGACATCGAAACCCGTCAACAGCAATTTTATTTTTTCGCTAATTTTAAGAAGAGAATTTTTTCATGGTAAGCTACCATAGAAGCAAATTTGAGTAATGTTAGTTGTTTTCCGGCGTCAGTAGGGTTTCTGGTGTGAAACTCCAACACGAAATCCCCGACTGTTGATTAATCGCTGTCCTTGAGGACATGACAGTTGGAAAACCTTCACTGGATACGCCAGTTTTATAAGATTGTGTTGGACTAGGTCCGAAGGAGCTGTTTCGTCATCGGAGGGCATAGACTCGTCAGAGAGTGTATCATGACTATTATTACTATTCGTAATTTGCAAGACTCGTAATCCTGCGATTCGCAAAATTTCAATTTAGTATAGTTCCGATTTTCGGTTATAGGTGTGCTTTTTTGCGCATTTACCCAGATTAGAGTAGTGATTAAAATTTATATACAAAATAACAACAACATTGCTGTTTTTACGATTCTTTATAACTTTTTTTAATAGATAGTAGGCTAGATTAGAGAATTTATCGCGAGTAGTTTACCCAGTTAGCTTACTGGGTTAACTATTCCGGTTAAAATCTATATTCTAGCCTACTATCTACAGGGAAAAGGAATAAAAAATAACAAAAACAGCAATATTGTTGTTGTTTTCAATGTAAATTTTAATCACTACTCTAATCTGGATAAATGCGCAAAAAACACACCTAATGTCCAAATTTCGATTAACTTTGTCGTACGTTTTTCCAAATAAAGTTTTTAATTATTGTAATCGCGAGAACTTGTCGTTTTAATTTTCTACCTTTAGTCGTTTTTAATTAGCGCAAAAAAAAATTTTATAATTCTTTCATTATTTCCAATATGTTTTACAGTGTTTAATTTTAATCTGGCACTTTATGCACTTTGAAATTGTTTTATATTAATTTTATTTGATACTCTTTGCGCTATTGGTTTTCGGGTTAAATCCCCACTGTTTGATTTTGAAATTAATTTTGATTAAAAAAAATAATTCAATATAAAATAGGTAATAACTACTACTTTACTCTTTTCTAGTTAAAATCATTATTAAGCATTTAAAAAGTTAAAAATTGTATTTCAGGAAAGAAAATATATGTAAAATACTTTAACTTGTTTCTGTGCGTTGTAGGATTCCATTTGTTGGTTTCTCTCTCTGATACGTATTTTTCGCAATATATTTGTTATTGCCCTGCTGTTTGTGCCGAGATGTTGTTGTTGTTTCCGTGTTGGGTGTCGAGTTGTTGTTGTTTCCGTGTTGGGTGTCGAATTGTTGTTGTTTCCATGTTAGTTGTCGACGATATTTTGTAAAATTAGTTGCGAAGAAATTCTAATTCGTAGTTTAATCGTTTCGAACCGTATGTTTGTTATACTTTCGTATTTTATATATTTAGTCTTGATTCCATTTATGGAGTTATGGACTTATGCTTTTAAATTTTTAATAACTTTTATCGTTTATTGTGGTTTCAATACGTTTTTTGTTGGTTCGATTTCTATTTTAATAAACTTTTAAACTTTTGTGTACTGTATTTTACTTTTATTAAACGTTGTTCGTTTGTTGGGGTCAATAAATAAAAGCACGACTTGTGTCGCCAGCAGTTGCTATTAGACTAAATTCAAATTCATTCCTACTCCTACAACTAAATTAACAATCTTAAAATACAGTTTTGGTTTTTACTTAAAAATTTCAAATTCACAAAAGACCAATCGTTTTACCGGTTCTGAATATCGGTCCGGATTTTACTGAATTCATTCCTATTGTAATACAATTCGTGTTTATTACTATAGGACTGGATTTTACATTTGTTGATCGGTAAATAACAAAAGGTTTGATTTTTGGTTTCAAAATTGGATTTTATATTTTATAGAAAGCGAATCGAATATAATGCTTTGGGCCCTAACGGCCGAATATTTTATACGGCAAATATGTTTCAAAATTTGGACATCTGCTACAACTTACAGAGGCAGGGCTCAGAGTTTCCAGAGAGAAGTGCGAATTTTGTAGATCGGAATTGAGATATTTGGGTTATGTTGTCGATGCGCAAGGGTTACATGTGGATCCGGGAAAGGTTGAGTGCCTGGTTCGTTTTTCTGCGCCGAAAAATGTGAAGGAAGTGAGGCAGTTTCTGGGGATGGTGCCGTGGTATAGATGGTTTATACCAGATTTTTCGTCTTTAGTGGCACCTATGACGACTCTTTTGAGGAAGAGGTGTAAATTCGTATGGGATACGGATTGCAACAGGGCTTTCTCAAAAGCAAAAGTGAAACTATCCACGGCGCCAATCCTAACTTGCATCGACTTTACGCTACCGTTTGTAATCCAGACCGATGCTTCGGATTTCGGGTTGGGGGCGGTACTCACGCAGTCTCAGCCAGATGGAGAGAAAGTGATCTGCTATCTGAGTCGTTCGTTGACGAAGTCGGAACGTAATTTCTCAACGACGGAGAAAGAATGCTTAGCGGTCCTATGGGCTGTAGAGAAATTGAGACCTTACGTTAAGGGTAGTCAGTTTAGTGTTATAACAGATCACCACTCGTTAATTTGGCTGAGTAATCTGAAGGATCCGTCAGGAAGATTGGCACGGTGGGCAGTCAGACTGCAGCAATTCGATTTCGAGATTGTACATAGGAAGGGGAAAGAACATCTTGTTCCCGATGCTTTATCCAGGTCTGTGCCTCTGGTGTAGACGATGATAGCAGACGTACAGGCGGATAAATGGTACACGAAGATGCTGGGGTTGGCGGAAAATCAGTCGGCGAAGTATCCGGCTTGGAGAATTCAAGGCGGAGTTCTGTGGAAACATGTTCCAACGCGGTGTTGAGACTGCAATATCCCCTGGATATTACAGTCAGAAAGATGAGTCGAAAGTACGGAGAAATTTAAATGATTTGATCTGAAAAGTGGTCCCGGCATTCGTTGGAACGCCGCAGTAAGGACCGTAAGAAGAAGGTATAAGCGCCTCAGAGAGAGAGACGCAAATTACCTTTGAGTTTTGAGCTGAAAAAAGAATTAGGTATTAAGTTTTGCGGATAACTTACTGGTTCCGACTTTAAAGTGAAGAAATGCAAAAAGGTTGTCGATGGTTTAATTTTAAATAATACTTTTTTATTCTCTTTGACGTCTGTTGGTTCTGGTTTTTACAAAATACTGCGCGCTTAATACTAGCTAACACTAAACTTATATATTAAAAAAGTGCCGACTGACACGGAACTGAGTGTTGTCTTCCGCTTTGGGAAAACACTCAGTTACATGTCATTCGGCAAAACATTGCTGACATTAAGTTCCGGGCCTTGGTCTCGGTCGCACATTGCGTGACGAAATCTGAAACTCCAAACAATTGTATTTTGTTTGTAGCTTCGACCTCGGCCGGGCAATATGAACCGGCGCTTAAGTCCGAATCCGCAAGTTAGCAATATTATTTAAAGGTACTTAACACTACCGGCATTTCCAGTAGGTCAGTAGACAAACAGAGTTATTTACGTTAATTATTACGAAACTGACCTACCGGCAATGCGGATACGAGGGGAAATCCAAACATCTGGATTTGATCAGAGAATAGGGATGCTGCTACAATGCTGGGTACAACATCCCTCCCCATCCGATGAGTTTGGATTCACCCTCATATGTTTACATCGAATCGTCTTAAAACTAGTTATTAACAATACTATCTTAATTTAGTTACTATAGCAATGTGTATTTATTTATACTAAAATATGTATGTTAACAATACGCGAACGTTATGCCATCTGTTATTTTCGCTGGGACCTCCCGGTCCACCGGAGTCTCGTATTCAGACGGAACCCGTGGTGGTGGCTCCTTTGGTTTCTGCACCCTCTGAATTGGTCTCGTGTGGACGACCGGGTGGTGTGTTCATGGGTGAATAACGTTTGTAACGTGGGTGGTGACCTCCTTCAGCTCTATGTTCCTGGCTAGGTTGTTCGCTGGTAGTATGGAATGACTTTTCACTCGGTGTGCATGAAGAAATCGTAGACCAATCAAACAGACCGCTAACAGTAGGACCAAAAACGTACTTATTCCAATTATGGAATAGCGGTGAAACTCGATTTTGCTCCTTTGTTCGCTCATCCTCCTCGTGCTTAATGTTCTCGCGAATTCATCTTGTAGCTCTTCTAATGATTTGCGTCCCTCGGCCAAGGACTCGGCAATGTCCTTATGATTCCCTACCTGGAGTGGTAAGAGTTTCCGGGGGTTCTGGGTTAGATCTTCCACGTCGAATTCTGCCAAACTCTGTTTCATAGCCTCCGACAACTCTCCGTAGGCAACCCTTGGCTGTTTGTACTCCGTTGTAGTGTATAACGTTTCCTCGTATGGCAGCCTCAACTCTCTGTTGCTGAGCTCGCAGGGTTGTAACAATTTCAAAAAACCAAAGCTAGTCAGGCTTGCGGTGTAATGCTCACCCTGATGTTCGACTGACAGGATAAGTGGATTCTTCATTTTGTAAAGCCACTGGTTACTGGCCTCCATTTTCATCAACACTCCTTCAGTCGCCGGTACCGCCGTATATGTGCAACTTGTTGCTGGTGACGTGGTGTGTTGTAATAGCTCAACCAGGCAATCTGGACTCCCGTTGGTAAGTATGAGTCCATTGTGGCGACATATATTTACTGACGAGGTGGCATTGTAGGCTACACTTTTGCACTGCGAGTAATCCCTCTGGGACATTGTAATGAAGGCGCTATGCGACTCTGTTTCCGCTATGTATGGTATTCGTGTCTGCAGCATCAGATCCCATCGATCGTTGAGTTTCTTCGGCAGATAATAGATTTAGTTTAACGAATAAATCGCTGGGTCGGGTAGTGGAATCTCTATTTTAACTAAAAGATCGGAACCATCTAGCATCGTTGCTGTACGAGCAGCTTGATGTAGCGCATATAGATTTCGGGAGAACGGCTTAGTCTTTGCCGATAACAACAATTTTTCAAGCATTGCCGTTATGTCCGTTATGTCAAAAATGAATGGATGCAGCCTGTTGTTGTACAAATCATTCAGGATTCAACGTGTTGAGCTGGCTATATACCTTATGCGCATCGTCGCTGTCCATCGTGCCGAAAGCCCCTTTGGCAAACTTTCCGAGGAACTCTATGGCTCTCCGGGGTCTTCGCAGGTTAAAAATGTGTCATACATGTTCGCTGTTTTGGCGTAGATTCTTAATGATTACTGCCGTCTCCTTCAGTTGCCGGTACCGCCGTATATGTGCAACTTGTTGCTGGTGACGTGGAGTGTTGTAATAGCTCAACCAAGCAATCTGGACTCCCGTTGGTAAGTATGGGTCCATTGTGGCGACATATATTTACTTATAAATATCCCACCGGCTGCGCCAATGTTGAGACTGCAATATCCCCTGGATATTACAGTCAGAAAGATGAGTCGAAAGTACGGAGAAATTTAAATGATTTGATCTGAAAAGTGGTCCCGGCATTCGTTGGAACGCCGCAGTAAGGACCGTAAGAAGAAGGTATAAGCGCCTCAGAGAGAGAGACGCAAATTACCTTTGAGTTTTGAGCTGAAAAAAGAATTAGGTATTAAGTTTTGCGGATAACTTACTGGTTCCGACTTTAAAGTGAAGAAATGCAAAAAGGTTGTCGATGGTTTAATTTTAAATAATACTTTTTTATTCTCTTTGACGTCTGTTGGTTCTGGTTTTTACAAAATACTGCGCGCTTAATACTAGCTAACACTAAACTTATATATTAAAAAAGTGCCGACTGACACGGAACTGAGTGTTGTCTTCCGCTTTGGGAAAACACTCAGTTACATGTCATTCGGCAAAACATTGCTGACATTAAGTTCCGGGCCTTGGTCTCGGTCGCACATTGCGTGACGAAATCTGAAACTCCAAACAATTGTATTTTGTTTGTAGCTTCGACCTCGGCCGGGCAATATGAACCGGCGCTTAAGTCCGAATCCGCAAGTTAGCAATATTATTTAAAGGTACTTAACACTACCGGCATTTCCAGTAGGTCAGTAGACAAACAGAGTTATTTACGTTAATTATTACGAAACTGACCTACCGGCAATGCGGATACGAGGGGAAATCCAAACATCTGGATTTGATCAGAGAATAGGGATGCTGCTACAATGCTGGGTACAACAGCGGTATCCCGCACTCAATGATGATTGCGCCTGGAAGAGGGTACCAACGAAGGGGGAGCAGGCAGATGTTTTGCGGAGGTGCCATGATGATCCGAAATCGGGACATTCTGGAGTGCGAAGGACAGTTGACAGGGTAAGGCAAAGTTTTTATTGGCCTAAGATGCAGTGGGACATACGAAAGTATGTTCAAGCATGCCAAATATGTCAGGCAATAAAACCCGAGCGGAGATTACCGGCAGGTTTAATGGATACAAGGTGCGGCGAAGCGAAACAACCGTGGGGGATGATTTGTGTGGATTTGGTAGGACCACTTCCGCGCTCGTCTAGAGGTTCGACATTTATCCTCACGGTTGTGGACTATTTCTCGAAGTTCGCTTTGTTGTTTCCACTTAGAGCGGCAACGGCGGCCGCTGTTTCACGGGATTTAGAAGATCAAGTGTTTCTATTGTTTGGAGTACCAAAATGGTTGGTTTGCGACAACGGTGTGCAATTTCGATCTAGGGAGTTTAAGGGTATGGTGGAGTCATATGGAACCAAAATTAAATTCACTGCGTTCTACCACCCTCAGGCTAACCCTGCAGAGCGAATCAACCAGTCCGTAAAAACGATGCTGCGAGCCTATGTCGATGAGAATCACCGGAAATGGGACGAAAATCTCTCCAAAATAGGTTGTGCGATACGAACCGCCACGCTTGAAGTGATGAAGGTTTCGCCATACTTTGCCAATTTCGAGAGGGATATGACCGTGGTGATAGTCACCAGATCGACCTGACGTCCCATCTTCGTCATGTAAAGATCCTATCGACCGAGCCAAGGCTTTGGAGGATGTTCGAAAGGATATTACGTTGCGGTCCGAGCGCGCGGCTAACCAGACTAAGAAAAAATATGATTTAAGACGTTGAGAGGTGGATTACCTCCCGAGTGACCAAGTCATGAGAAAAAATTACGTCGTATCAGACGCGTCGAAGTTTTTCTCGGCAAATTTAGCCCCGAAATACATCGGTCCATTCGTGGTGCGGAACCGAGTTTCTCCCTGGACTTATGAGTTAGAAGGTTTAGACGGTAAACATGGAGGAATATGGCACGCTAAGGATTTGAAGCCGTATTGTAATAATATAGATAATGCGAGTTAGTGCAGAAGTTGAAGTGGAAGGAGTATAGAGGATAATACGAACCGACCAGAAAACCTATTAGAATAAGACCTAAGCATTAATTTTTTTTTTTTTGGGAATAGGGGAAATACGAGGATATTGGGCGGAATTTTCGTAATAAGATTAGTGTTCTTATACAGGGTGTAACTAGTACTGAGGTTCAAACGAAAATGGGAGATAGAGGAACTTGTCCTGAGTAGAAAATCGTTCTACACATACTCCCGTTTTTGCACCGTTAAGGAGATAGCGCGATTTTAAGGACGAAGGATTTTCATCGTACCTGTGATCACTGTTTGATCTCTAACTTCTGCTGCACTTAGCGTAACGTAATAGTTCTGGGCTCGTTGGAAAGGACACAAATTCTTCTTTCTAATTGCTATCAACTGTGTCAATCAGTGTTATACGTTTTGAGAAAAATTCATTTAAATGACACAAAAATAATAAAAAATTAAAAAAAAATACAAAAAAGTCCTGTTTTCTCCAAGAAGGACTTGATTAACCACCAAATTTTATTACATTTTCGGAAAGCCCATAAAATTTCACTATACTTTTGTTAACAGAATTTCTTCATAGGTTGAATTGTAAAGGAGCGGGGCTAACAGTTATCAAGCACGTTCCCTTCAAGTAAATCTGGTTTGACACCCGTCATTCGCCGAAGGAGTATAATCATACTCCTTCGGTAATAGTGAGGACGAAATAAAAGAGTTAAAGTATAGTTTATTACGTTTATTTAGTTTATTACGTTTACAAATAATTTTTAACATGTCCGCCGTTGTGGAGCAAGCAGAAATGGTATCGCCGACGAATGGCATTGGTGGGGTTCACACGCAGTAGTTGGGCTCGTAACTGATCGCATGCTTCGGTGATACGGGAAATGAGCTGTTCTCGTGTATGAATTTCCTCTGCGTAGACGATGCTTTTCAAATACCCCCAGACATAAAAGTCCATGGGAGTTAAGTCGGGAGATCGTGGAGGCCATGCAATGGGACCGCCACGACCAATCCATCGATCCCGAAAATTCGCGTCGAGCTACCGACGGACATTAGCACCACAATGCGCTGGCGCTCCATCGTGCTGGTACCAAAACCTGACCAGTACACGGAGTGGTATATCCTCTATGAGGTCTGGTAAAGTTTCTCCAAAAATGCGGCATAATTGGTGGAATTGAGAATTGGGGGAAGAAATACCGGACCGATGAAAGTTCTGCCGATGATGCCAGCCCAAACATTCACACTGAAGCGATGTTGATGGGACGTATTTCGGCTGGTATGGGGATTTTCACTTGCCCACACATTCATATTGTGGAAATTTTGTATGCCATCGCGGGTGAATTGCGATTCGTCGGTCCAGAGAATTCTTCCGAAAAACGCTAGATGTTCGTCTGCTCGCAGTAACATGGTACGACAAAAGTCTCGCCGATGTTCACGATCACCGGGCAACAGTTGTTGCACCGGTGTATTGTGATAGGGATACAGTCCTTCTCCTTGCAGAATTCGGAACACTTGCATGTGGTTGATGCCTAATCGATGGCCGATGCGCCGGGTGCTTACCGTGGGGTCCCTAGCCGCGATGCGCAGTATGCGCTCCTCAGTCGCCACAGGTACCGAGTGTCGCCGTCCTGGAAGTTGTGTCTCCCGCCACGGCTGCAGTGTACCTCGTTCACGAAGGTTTCGATGAATGCTGATGAACATCCGATAATGGAGGTACCGAGATCAGTCCGGATACCGTTCCCGGTAAACTCTTTCGGCTCGCCTAGCATTCCCGTCGCACAACCCATACACGAAGTGCATGTCTGCCATTTCTTCCGTTGTAAAAGACCTCCTATTGCTTGCCATGTTGCTCGTAATGATGTATATGACATTCTGTTTGCTGCTGCTTCCTCCCGATGCTTTTATCGCAGAAAAATCTACGTAGGACGAAGTCATTCCTGTTCCTTAAGGGAGCAGGTAAACTCCACGCCCTACTTAAATGGATATTACTTAATTAACTTAAATGGATGTTAGTTAATTTACTTAAATGGACGCTATCTAATTAGTTGTCATATTTTTACTTACCTGTAACATAATTTCCACACATAAGAGCAATACGTGTGTTGTAAACATGGTTCCTCATTACTGCATTTGTTTTGTGGTAAATTCTATGTTTAGCAGTATTTCCAACATGTGCAGGGAACTCACTTGTTGTTGCAAATATGAAGAAATTCTGTTATCAAACGTACAGTGAAATTTTATGGGCTTTCCGAAAATGTAATAAAATTTGGTGGTTAATCAGGTCCTTCTTGGAGAAAACAGGACTTTTTTGTATTTTTTTTTAATTTTTTATTATTTTCGTGTCATTTAAATGAATTTTTCTCAAAAAGTATAACACTGATTGACACAGTTGATAGCAATTAGAAAGAAGAATTTGTGTCCTTTCCAACGAGCCCAGAATTATTACGTTACGCTAAGTACAGCAGAAGTTAGAGATCAAACAGTGATCACAGGTACGATGAAAATCCTTCGTCCTTAAAATCGCGCTATCTTCTTAACGGTGCAAAAACGGGAGTAAGTGTAGAACGATTTCTACTCAGGACAAGTTCCTCTATCTCCCATTTTCGTTTGAACCTCAGTACTAGTTACACCCTGTATAGAATACTTACCGCCGACATCACTGACAATTTGGGAAATTCTCTGTTACGTAAGGGGGGAATGTTACGGATCCATCCGTAACTATATGTCGACCTGCAAAGAAATAATGCAAATCATTATTGTTGAATGCAGAATTATTTTGGAGTTTACTTACCTCCGAATTGCTTGTTTTTTTTAGATGTCTTCCACTTTTCCTAAGGCGATTAACGCTCCTAGCACAAGCACCTAAAAGAAAACCAATTAAGAAATATTAGTGTATTTTGCAGTAAACACGGAGAAGAGGCGGAAAAATGAAGGAATTAGGATCATTAGTGTAATATTAGGGTAAATTAGATTTAGGTTTAGCGTTAGTAGTCAAGAAACTAATCGTAATAAAAATAAGGGATACTTACGAGAGACGTGACTTCGTCGACGCAACCAACATAAACATTTTCAATATTACGGAACCGTATCCGTAACCGAACCCGAAGCACACAACACCAAAAGGGAACTATGTAGCATAATTGTAATACTTACATTCACCGATGGTTACTCCGTCCTGCGTAGCCGCTGATTCCGTCAATCCTGAAACGAAGAAGGAAGAAATCACTTCAGTTATGAATAACAAACCGGTGTTAACAGAACAAATTAACACCGAGGAGCACGGTAACAACTAACAATTAACACGAACGACACCCAGAAGACATTTAACAAGAACACAACACAGAAAACAATTAACACGGAAAATACGACACAGGAAATACAGCACAACACCGCACAAATGTCAACACAACAACGAGAAACGTCATCCGACGACGCATACCGACAGGTTTGAGACCGTGCTAAAAAGTCGTTATGGGTAATTTAAAGTGGACAGAAGAAAATAAATTGCACCTGAGGGAAAGGGGAAGTAATGGAAGAAAACGATCGTTGACCTTTTTGAAAAAAAAGAAACGGATTACTATGCGAGGAACGGGGCGTAGAGGTCGGCGAGATTTTGCGGCAAGTGCGGACAATTTTTGCGGGGTTTTTGAAAGGTGGAACCGCTCGAGGAAAGGTCGAAAGTGAGAGGTGTCGAGACGCGAAAAGGAAGTTGAACAAAAGTTAGTTTTTGAAGAAAAGAAACGGAGGAAAAAGAGGTGATACGGCGAGGAACAAGGTCGGGAGGCAGAAACCTGGACGAAGTTAATATTGGAGTTGCATACGAAAGAAGCTGTGTAAAGGAGTGAAAAAGAGCAGACTTCGTGGGACAACGCACCAGCGGTGCCCTAGATTTAAGAAGGTAGAGTAGAGTAGGATAGTTTCGCGTAAGTTCAATATATATCAGAATTAATCATTAGTAGAATTATCTCGTACAGTCATATATTATATTTTTATTTGTCTCTCATTTATAAGGATTACTTGAATTATATTATTTTATATTTTATTACAACATTGTTTCTTGGTAAATTTCTGTGACGTATTTCAGCCTTTTTTCGTGTGCATAGGTTAGTTTGAAGCGAATAGTGTAAGAAGTGATTTCCCCGAATTAGTGGTTCGGACGGGGTAAATCGTGTAAGAGCGGGTTCCTTAAATTCAGGAACTACTGGCGCTCACGACCCTTCTCTGGGTTGGCCGGCAAGGACCCGTTCACCCCCTTTTGGTGCAAGGGGGTTTTATTGCGGTTTTTCATCGGAAAAACGCGCTAACGGCGGTAGATAGACCGCTACTGCGTTTAGAATCGTAATAATCTGTCAAAAACTCTGCACGTCTGTTTCACATGCAGAGATGCGTGCACCGCTGCGTGGACCGCTACGTGCATATATTCTGCATATGTATTTCTGGCTTTCATCTTGTTGTATTCTAGGTTTATTTAAAATGTAATTTAGGTTTATTTAAGATGTCTTTGAGACTGCTTCTTTTTACACGTGTTGCACTTTTCGACGGATCGTAGAAGAAGGAGGAAGTTTGGTCTCACCAGAAGGCAATACCATTGCATTACAAGTGCATGCGATGCTTATGGTCGTTGATGCGTTCGTTCTTTTAAACCGCTGTAAGATGTAGTTCACAACATCTCTTCACTCCATAAAAGTTTCTTATCTCTCATTCTTCTACGATCTTCGTTACATTAATGATACATAGTTAATATATATATTCTTTGGCAAAAGTATCCTTTTAACAGAGATATAATAATATAAATATTTCAAGCATATTTTTTAAAATTATTCCTCACATAATTATGTTTACATGACGCCGGAAAACAACAAAAAACATAAACAAATTTGCTCCTATGGTAGCTTCTCACCATGAAAAATTCCATTCTTATAAAAATTGGTAAAAAAAATAATATTGCTGTTGACGGGATTCGATTCGGCCGCTCTTAGCGTTGAATTTCATACCAAAAAATCCACCAGTTCAGTTCAATCCAGTTGAAATATTGGGTGATCTTCAGTGCCACCTACCTTTAGTATAAGGAGGCGAAGGCAAGAATGTTACCTAAATTATAATTCGCGGAAACGAAATTAGTTTCAACATCGCCTATATAGAATAATCCCAAGCAATGCCACCAGCTGTAAGGGTGTTTCGGATTTAGGCTTGATACACCCTCTGACGAGTCTATGCCATCCGATGACAAAACAGCTCCTTCGGACCCAGTCCAACACAGTCTTATAAAAAACTGGCCTATCCAGTGAAGGTTTTCCAACTGTCATGCCCTCAGGGACAGCGATTAATCAACATTTCATGTTGGGGTTTCACACTAGAAACTCCACTGACGCCGGAAAACAACAAAAAACTTAAACAAATTTGCTTCTATGGTAGCTTCTCACCATGAAAAATTCCATTCTTATATGTTTACATAATTCATTATTATTCAATTTAAAGTATCCTTTACTTCATTTTTATTTCAACTTAAACTATTATTTATTTTTTTCTAATTTTAATAAATTTCATATCCACATTTTTATACTCTAGATGAAATCATATAGAGTATTATAAGTTTAATCCAGCCCAAAAGTTTGTAACGCATAGAACCAAGCCTCGGACGAAAAAAAGCTGTATACTATTTTTCGTTTATTTGTGGCCAAAAACCTCAAATCCGCTTGACGTCCGTCCGTCTGTCCGTGAACACGATACCTCAAGAACACCTTCACCTAGGATCTTGAAATTTTGAATTTGGATGTTTGTTTGAATTTGTTTGATGTGAAATTAAACACTGAATATTGTCTTTTAGGTTTGAGTAGCAATCAAATGGGAGTCCTTAGTAAAGGACATACAACATGCTGTAACGACTCTTTTTCCGGGGTAGGCTCATCGGGTGCCAGTGTCCGTTACAAAATATTTATTTGGTTGATTGACTTCACTTTATTTACTCTAATTGATGACATATATTTGGTTATTTGATTTCCTGTGGGTTTTCTCCTTGCTTGCCTCTGCGCGTCTGCTCTTGACTCGCTCCTGATCGCCGTCTCTGCTCAACGTGATTTGATTGTAATCCTGCGGGTACGATTCCACTCGCCTTGCCTCGACTTTCTCTGCTCTGCTCTCTCTCTGTCTTCCTACATGCCCATTCTGCTGTTCGGTCTGTCGCTGCTTGGTTGGCTTCGTTGCTTGGTTTGTTGCTACCTGGCTCAACGTCGCTTGGTCCTTCGCTGCTTGGCTCATCGCTGCTTGGTCTTTGCTCTGTTGCTCGGGGTGTCTCTACCGAGCCCAACGTCGCGTCGTCCTTCGCTGCTTGGCTTTCTCCGATGTTTGGCCCTTGCTTTGTCTTCCCTGTCTTCGTCCTACCCTGTCTTCGTCCTTCCCTGTCTTCGTCTCTCTGTGTGGCTTCTGCTTCGTTCGTCTCGACTGCGCTGTGTCTACTTGTCGTGGTTCTGGCAAAGTTCGTCGTAGCTTGTCGTAGCTGGATTTAGCCCGACTCCTGGCACGACTCTGCTTGCCTTAATTTGACTCTGTTTCTGATCATCATCTCGTCTTCGCCCGCATGATCCGCTCGTCTTGGCTTCGCTGCGGTCATCTTGGCTTCGCTGCGTTCGTCTTGGCTTCGCTACGTCCGTCTTGGTTTCGCTGCGTTCGTCTTGGCTTCGCTGCGTTCGTCTTGGCTTCGCTGCGGTCATCTTGGCTTTGCTGCGTTCGTCTTGGCTTCGATACGTCCGTCTTGGTTTCGCTGCGTTCGTCTTGGCTTCGCTGCGTTCGTCTTGGCTTCGCTGCGTTCGTCTTGGCTTCGCTGCGTTCGTCTTGGCTTCGCTGCGTTTGTCTTGGCTTCGCTGCGGTCATCTTGGCTTCGCTGCGTTCGTCTTGGCTTCGCTGCGTTCGTCTTGTGCTTCGCTGCGTTCGTCTTGTGCTTTGCTGCTGTCGTATTGGCCTTCGCTGCTTGCGTCGGGTGCGTCGCTGCTGTCGTCTTGGCCTTTGCTGCTTGCGTATGGCGTGTCGCTGCTGTCGCCTTGCTTCGTGGCTCTGTCTTTTGCGTCGCTGCTGTCGTCTTGCTTCGCTGCTTCGCCTTGTGCTTCGGCTTGGACTAGACCTAATTGATCTCAGACTTTCAAAGAGGAGGTGTAACCTCGCTGGCCTTATCCCGTCTGAGGATCGCTTAGGACGACTGTCCGGTCAGTTTCATGGTTGCTAGAAGAGGAGGTGTAACCTCGCTAACCTTCTTCGCAGACTTGATCACTGCCACCGAGCTCCCCTTCTGGTTGACTCGTTCACTATATATTTAGTGACCAACATTCGCTGTCCATGAATTATGTTATGGAACAAATTTTGTGTGGGAGAAATTTTGCCTTTTTATAATTCGCGGCTGGGGTATGCTTGCCTCGGTATATAGTCTCGCTGGGATTTCGTATACTTGTCGGCGGGTTCTCTGTCGCATTGCGTCGCCTGGAACGTTTTTGTGATCCCGCTGACCTTTTCCAGGTATATTCCGAAATTTTCTCCTTTTCAGCCTTTGTTGTGTGTCTTTTCAGATTCTGTGTTTCATGTTTGATGTATTGAGCTTGTGTTGTATTCAAAGTTCTTAGCTCTTGTGTTGTATTTGTAATTCGATTCACTGTTACATGTTTAAATTCAATGTTTGTGTGTGGAAATTTCGCATGGAAATTTCCGTCCTCACAATGCACACACGTAATTCTACTTTATCCCCAACTACAATATAAATCGGAGTTCAGTATTTCATCTAGAGTATCATACGATTGGCATGCAGCCGATCGTGACTGCTGTATGTTTCTTTATTTACTTAATCCAATTTAAAATGTTTCTAAAATTTATCGTAAGTAAGTCTTTGGGGAGGTTTTCTTGTTTTGCTAGATCTACGTAATTCAGATTGAGAAGTTGGAATAAGTGAACCACTGGCTTCTTGTTTAGGATTTGAAGTGGAAGTTGAAAACCCTAGCGGTCTCTCCCCTGTAGCAGAGACTTTATTTCTTGCACTATCTTCATTATTCGTTGTTTCGCTCCGAAGCGGTGAAAGATTTTTATCGGGTGGTGTATAGGAAGTGTGCCTTGGTACAGGGTCTTCAATAATTTTATACCAGCTGATTGTCGTACTTTTAAAATTTGATCTATGTGCCGTCTTCAAACACGTCCATTATCCAGCTTAATACTATAATGTAGCTTCCCAAAACGTTCTAGTACATACCCAAATTTCCACTTATCAGCTCCTAAGTAGTCCCGCACAGAAACCCTAGTTCCGACATTAAACTCTCTAACTTTCCAAGCTGTTGAGTTTTCTGAATTGGATCTAACATTTGTTTTAGGTATTATAAAATCTATGCGTGAACGAATTTGTCGATTCATTAATTCAGACGGAGATTTCCCAGTGGTTGGATGAATAGTTTTTCTATATGTCAGTAGGATATTTGTCAGAATTTTTTTAAGATCAACTTGATTACATTTTAATGATTATACTCTAGATGAAATCATATAGAGTATTATAAGTTTAATCCAGCCCAAAAGTTTGTAACGCATAGAACCAAGCCTCGGACGAAAAAAAGTTATACATTATTTTTTGTTTATTTGTGGCCAAAAACCTCAAATCCACTTGACGTCCGTCCGTCCGTCCGTCTGTCCGTTAGCACGATAACTCAAGAACGCCTTCACCTAGGATATTGAAATTTTGAATCTGGATGTTTGGTTGAATTTGTAAGGCTTAGTTTGTTAACGGGCAAAATCGTCCTACTCCTTCGAGTAGCTGCCATACGAAATGTCCTTAAAACACGTGTTTAAGAATATTGGCCGATAACTTCAGAAGGGTTTAAGCTACGACATTGAAATTTTGTACGTGTTATTTTTCCAATAGTTGGAGCTAAATATATGATTATGAAGAAAATCCTATTAGTCCTTCGTGTAACTGCCATACAAATATCCTGTTAAAATGTATTCACTTAATTCACGAAACGCACTATAACTCAAGTAATCTTTTAGCTACGAATTCGGAATTTTGTACAAATTAGTTTTGAATAAAAACAAAGTTCGAGTTTACTAGTCAGCGAAATCCTTTTACTCCTTCTGGTAGCTGCCATACAAAATGTCCTTAAAACACGTGTTTAAGAATATTGGCCGATAACTTCAGAAGGGTTTAAGCTACGTCTTTGAAATTTTGAGTGTGTTATTTTTCCAATAGTTGGAGCTAAATGTATGATTATGAAGAAAATCCTATTAGTCCTTCGTGTAGCTGCCATACAAATATCCTGTCAAAACGTCTTCACTTAATTTATGGAACTTACTATAACTCAAGTAATCTTTTAGCTATGAATTGGAAATTTTGTACAAATTAGTTTTGAGTAAAAATGAAGTTCGAGTTTACTAATCAGCGAAATCCTTTTACTCCTTCTGGTAGCTTCCATACAAAATGTCCTTAAGACACGTGTTCAACAATATTTTCCGATAACTTTTGAACGCTTCAAGCTACGAATTTGAAATTTTGTAGACGTTCATTTTTAAATGGTTTCAAGGAAAAGGATAAATATGTAAGAAAGCGAGTGAGTCCTTCCTGCACTTCCCATGTGAAAGTCCTTCAAAAAGGACTTTTTTTTTCGATGACTTAACCAGTTCAAGATAAGAAATTAAACACTGAATATTGTCTTTTAGTTTTGAGTAGCAATCTAATGGCAGTCCTTAATAAAGGACATACAACATGCACACACGTAATTCTACTTTATCCCCAACTACAATATAAATCGGAGTTCAGTATTCATCTAGTTTTAATTTATTTTTAAAAGTCTGTATATACCTTTCAGCTTGTCCATTTGAAGCTGGATGATACGGAGCACTTCTTTTATATAGTATTCCGTTCATTTTGTATATGCATCTACTAAAATTAAAAAGCAATGTCCTAAAAAAGGTCCAGCGAAATCCACATGTACTCTTTCAAAAACAACTTTAGGGGCTTCCCATACATGTGGTGGAACTTTCTTTAGGTTTGATTGAGTAATTTGGCATTTTGTACAGTTTTTTACCAATGTCTCGATATCCCCATCAATATTGGGCCACCAACAATAGGACCTAGCTAAATATTTCATTCGTGTTATACCGAAAGGTCCTGAGTGTAGTTCTTGACTAACACGATTGCGTAATTTACTTGGTATATAATCTCTAGAACCTCGCATTAGGCAACCTTCTACAAGACTGAACTCTATTTGGTCAATCTGAAATCGATTTTTTGAATCAAGTACTGTATTAGTTTGGATCTCCCTTATGAGCATTTCCACTTCGGCTTCTTTCGAAGTTGCAGTTGCTAACTCAAGGGTAAAGTTTCGATGCTGTTTATATCGACCACATCAGCTTCTTCAATTTTATCTTTTTTACTTTATTATTTTTTAATAATAAAGTATTGTAATCGACCTGAAATTTCAAAAAAATTTGCTCCCCTGAAATTTTGTATTTACACGTTTTAGGACTAGTAAACACCAAAAAAGCAAAAAAAAAAAAAATGTCCGTCTGTCCACCGTATACGCCGTACGCCGTCCGCCGTACGCAAAATCGTTTGAAGGCGCGTAGCTCCCAAACCCGTTGAGGTATCAAGTAGAAATTTTTATGGTGGGTAGATTGGGTGAACCCCTACGGATTGTATCTTTTAAGGGGGTGGGGTGTGAGGGGGGATGAGGGGGGAGCGTTTTAGACGAAAAATTTTGGTTTCTCAGGAACCACTTATGCTAGGAGGCTGAAACTTAGAACTTAAGTAGTACTATGATAGTGGACTCATTTGCATCAATAACCAGGAGGCTATTTGGAACGTTATTTTTTAGGTTGTCAGTCGCATAGTAACCTACACAGCATCTCATCATTAAACACGTTTCGAACTTCTACCCATAAAATAATAAAGTTGCGCCCAGACTGTTGGCAGATTTTTTATATTTGGTAATCTCGACATAGCATCTGCTTTGGCATTATCTTTGGACGTACGATACTTAATTTCGTAGTCGAATGACTGTAAGAATCATGCATAATGTTGCATTCTTGGTGGGGAGAGTGTAGGGATTTGTTTTGTAGAGGGAAAAAAATTGCGTTAAGGGCTTGTTATCCGTTACTAAGATAAATTTGCTACCATAACCTAATTGATAGAATTTCCGAATTCCGAATACAATGGCGTATGCTTCACGGTCAATTTGACTATACCTCTGTTGACAATTTGTCAACGTCTTCGAAGCGTATTGTACTGGTCTTTCGGTGCCTTCTGGATATAAATGACCCCAACTCTATATGGGCTTGCATCTGTAGCCAAAAGTAAGGGCTTTTTTGGATCATAGTGAACTAACATTACATCCGATTGCATTTGTTCTTTAACCATTTTAAAGGCTTCTTCACATTATGAGTTCCAACAAAACTTAACAGTGTCTTTTAAAAGATTATTGAGAGGATAAATTACTGTACCTAAGTTTCTTAAAAATCTGCCATAATAGTTTATTAACCCAACAAAAGCTCTAACTTGATCCTTATTTCGAGGTCTTGGCATATCTCAACTTCAATTTTTTGTTTTATTTTATGTATCCCCATTTTATCGATTAGATACCCGCAATATTCAATTTGATCAGCCATAAAATCGCATCTCTCTAAATTTACCCGCATATTATAAACACTTAGTCGCTCAAAAGCTTGTTCTAATCTTTGCAAATGAACTGCATCATTTGGTCCCGTAATTTTAATACCATCTAAAAATCCTGAGATATCGAAGGGGTATTCCACTAAGCAGGTCCATTTGCAATTCCATACATTAACTTATTTGGTCTAAATTATGTGTACTTAACGTCAATATTGCGCGATCATCTGGATGAACTTCTAACTATAAATAGGCTTTTGTGAGGTATATTTTACTAAATTTATCACCCCTTGCCATTGATGCAAAACGCTCTTCTATTGTATGTAACGGATGTTCATCAATGATTAAATTAACTGTAATTTTATAATCCACACAAATCCTAACCTTTCCATTATGTTTTTTACAACAACTACTGGAGTAGCCCATACACTTCATTCTACCTTCGATAAAACTCCGTTTTCGACAAGGTCGTGCAATTCACTTTCTGCAGCTCCTTTCATCGCGAATGGTACCCGTCGAGCTTTAATTAATACCGGATTTGTATTTGGCTTTAAGTATAACCTAGTCTGAATATTTTTTATTTTTCCGAAAGAATGTTCGAATACATTTGAATATTTCAGCGACAACTCGTTTATTTTAGTTTTAAAATCAATTGAATTTACCGAAAATATTGAACTCCAATCAATATTTAACTTTCGCATCCATTCCGTTCCCAATAATGGCGGTCTATTGGAATTTACTACGAAAAGTTTAAATTTTTCACTTATTTCACCCACTCTGACCAAAACAATCAAATAACCGAAGACCTTAATTTTAGTGCTACAATAACTCACTAATACTGTACTGGTATCACGTATTTAAGCCTCATTAAAATATTTTTCCTTATCACTCAAACTAATTATAGTCACCAGAGATCCACTATCAACTTCAAAATTAACCGCTTCTAATTCCACAGTAAATTTATTTTTGCTATTCAAATCATTATTATCACCGACACTAAAAACCCGCTCAAGAACTTCCTCGATATTTTGTTGCACTAGATTTCTACCTGTCGCTTTGGATTTGAAGCACATCTTGGCTAATGCCCTTTTTTATTGCAAACAAAACAAATTTTATTATTATGAATGCATTTATTTGCAAGGTGTGTTTCGCTTCCGCAGCGGTAACATAATTTTTTTTCCATGGGTTTTAAGAATTCAGAATTTTGTACATTATTTTTATAAGAATTGTAGATTTTTTTATTTTTAGTTTTTTTCTTGTCTCTAATAAAATTAATTACCTCTGTTTTTGAAATTTGTATAGTTTCACCACCTTTTGATGACAACTCCATTGCAGTTGCGATGTCCAGTGCCTTCTCTGCTGTTAGATCTGGTGTTTCCAGAAGCCTGGATTGCGTAGGGTATTGCTACAAATGGTTTCAGGCTAAGACACAGCTCTAGCCTTTCAATCCATCTGGAAAATATAATTTTTGAGTTATCAAATGGCTCTATACTTATGCTGTTCGCCATCTTCGTCGCCTACTGTTAAATTCTAGGTTTATTTAAAATGTATTTTAGGTTTATTTAAGATGTATTTGAGACTGCTTCTTTTTACACGTGTTGCACTTTTCGACGGGTCGTAGAAGAAGGAGGAAGTTTGGTCTTACCAGAAGGCAATACCATTGCATTACAAGTGCATGCGATGCTTATGGTTCGTTCATTTAAACCGCTATAAGATGTAGCTCACAACAAATCTGTTAAGAACATTCGTCACGACCTTATGCGTTAGAGTTCTCCCAACTATGCCGAGAGTCCAACTTTGGTAAGGTCGTAAGCGACGGCAGTATTCGGTGGCATCGTGTGTCTGGGGGTGTGGCGGTCGCTGCGTCGGCAATGTCGCTGCCGACGTCTTTGCTGCGCTCGCTTTTACTGCCACGACTTTGCTGCGGCAGTGCAGCTGTAGTGTGACTGCAGCGACGATTATCGGCGTGTCAGTTTTGCAGTTGTGTAGTGAGTCGCTCGCCAGTCGGCGAACGACTGGCTGCCACTTCGATTTCTCGTCCGTATATAGGAATCGAAATGACAACCAGCGTCCTTGGATCTGTGATCCAATTTGTGAGGAGTGTTATCGGCCTGAGTTGTTTGGCCTCAAAGAGGGTTCTTAATGACTCCATTCTTGAATTGGTATATGTACCATCAGGCTTTAGCAGAGAGTCAAGCCTAGCCGTGTAGTCTTTCTGAAAGACTTTATGCAACCTAGCTGTCTCCCTGGTTCCTTCCAAAATCTCGCAGTAGTTCCTAAAAGAGGCTAGTTTTGAAGTTCTAACCAGCTTCTTATATTGCGCTCTTCGGTAGTGATCTCAGTCGGCCTCGGCAATTCAGAAGCCTTCTGGTGGTTTTCTGAGATTCTGCAGGTCCACAGTCCACCAGGGTACTGTGATTCCGCGTCGACTCTTGCTGACAGGACTCGATTCCGCAAAACATCGATTTAAGGTTAGACTTAGACAAGAAGTCACTTCCTTAATCATATCAGGCGTCCCGAACTTTTGTGGTATATGAGATCTATGCTTCAAGAGAGATCTGAACACAGTCCAGTCCGCATTTCTGGGATTTCGTATAGCTATTATGACAGGTTTGTTAGTCGCTAGTTGAAATTCCAGATATCTGTGATCCGACAGAGTTTCCTTCTCCAGGACACGCCGATCTATTATAGATTCCGCAATCCTAGAAGACGACAACATCAATCACTTCCGTCCGCCTTGCCGGCAACTTAATGAATTCCAATAACTGTTCACCCATTTCAATTGCATTTGCTGCTGCATCCACTACATCCAATGACAAGCTGCAAGTTATTATGTCCGCGAGCCTAGGGAGCCCGGTGAGCTACCTGAATGGAGGAGGTAATACCGAGCCATACGGAAGGTAAGCCGAAACTACTATTATGTCTTGCCTTCTACCCTCTTATACGTTAGACATTTTGACTGCTACAACATCTTGGCAGTTGAACTGTCTCAACATCGTTGCCTCTATCATATTTGATATGAATAAAGAAGTACGCGGTCGTTCAGATCTTTCATCATAAAAAACACGGCCTCCCTGAATCAAATCCAGTCCACAGACTCGCCTATTGCGAATCCATGATTCCATTATCATCGATACATATGGCGATGAATGCAGTTTGCTAAGTCTCCTACTTAGTAAAGCAGTAGCAGACTTAGCTTGTTGCAAGTTGATCTGGGTAAATATGATGCCGCAGTTAGCCATCCAAAATAAAAACCCCTATCATTGATTTCGGATTAAACGCGCCAGAAGCACAGGTACTTTATTCAATCATTGGCCGAATAGGATTAACCGAGAACACATTCCCAGTACTTTCCTCATCAGACTTCGGATTCAGATTAGCCGTCCCCAAGTTGGTTGCGGGCCGAATCGGATTAACCATTCGTGCATTATCGGCACTGTTTTCATCGGCAAGCAGTAAATCCTCAATGAAGTTACTGAAATCCAGTAGTATGCTGCCACTGCAACCTGGATCACACATTGCAGTCGTATATGATGGTGGGGCCTCCAAAAGGCGAGCCCCAGCCGCATTAGCGGGTGGATTTCCAGACTGTGTCTGGTTACCACTTGGAGACTCTAAATCTATAGGCTTGTCTATCTTTTTTTTGTCTTTCTCTTAGTTAACACAAGTGTCTTATGCCTAGAGATGGCAATTAAAATTAACTAATCGATTAATCGATCATTTGATTAATCGAAATGTAATAATCGATTTACGATTAAACATGTAGAAAATAATCGATTAATCGATTAATTTTGCCTTTATAATCTTAGATAAGGTAACTATGGATAGGACACCCCGGTGTAAATGCACGTATGAAATAGAGACCAACATTTTTTTGACAGCACCATGGCATCCAAGGATGCCAAGGGATCTAGCTTGTCAAAAACACACGTGAAATAATTATGAGGGAATATTTTGTTGTTTGTTTTCATTGGTTGTCATGTTAACCTTGAACGTTATATTTGGGGCCATCCAAAAGCGTTACAAACGTGAACATATCGAACATGCATCTGTACTTAGAAAATAAATATTTATTAAAATATCCACATCTGTACAAATGCTTTGCATCGAAAGAAATCTTTTCGATGACTTGTCTCCCTTGAGTTCACAACAATATAACCTTCTCATTAAATTAGTATTAGAAAAATGGTTGCATTATTGTTAAAAATAAGTCTGACGAAATATCAAAAATCTGCCAACGTGGCGCAACTTTATTATTTTATGGGTAGGAGACCGAAACGTATTTAATGCTGAGATGCGGTATAGGTTACTATGCGACTGACAACCTATAAAATAAAGTTCCAAATAGCCTCCTGGTTATTCCTTAGGTTGTCAGTCTCATAGTAACCTACACTGCATCTCAGCATTAAACACGTTTCGGACTCCTACCCATAAAATAATACAGTTGCGCTCAGACTGTTGGCACATTTTTATACTCTACACCTTTTCAACATGTATTTCAGATTATGTAAATTGTATTTCAGAATAGTGAATTGTATTTCAGATTTGGTAAAATGTATTTCAGAATAGTGAATTGTATTTCAGAATACATAAAATGTATTTCAGAATAGTGAATTGTATTTCAGATTTGGTAAGATGTATTTCAGAATAGTGAATTGTATTTCAGATTTGGTAAGATGTATTTCAGAATAGTGAATTGTATTTCAGAATACGTAAGTTTGAATTCAGAAAACGTAAATTGTATTTCAGAGTATATGAATTGAATTTCAGAACACATATAACGTAACATTTAAATTGATAATCGAAATAATAAGACTTAATTTCCAACTTGCATATCATCCAATGCCAAAGCTTTGGCATGAAAAGTGGTAGTATGCTGCGCCGCCCGAGCACAGTCACCACCAGCTATTGTTTCTTTTGCTTGATCGATGATCTGCTCTAGGTACACCAAACGTTGTTCACCAATGCCTGGGCCAGTGACATTCGGTAGCTGCAAGTGTCCTTTCACATAGCTCTTGATTTTCGACCAAATATGCTCAACAGGATTAAGCATTGGAGAATATGGCGAAAGACGTAGCAAGTTTGCAGTACCATACTCATTCACCTCTCTGATGGCCACCTCCAGTCTCGCATGTCATGGGGCGTTGTCGCAAACAATAATCAAATCTTGTTATTGATTCCCCATTCCTTGCCACCGGTGTAGAATGGTTTTCAACCATTCATTTGCCAGCTGCGAAGTAAATGAACCCCTGCTTCTATCCCCACCTGCCCCGGAGATTGCTGCAATTAGGTGTACATTTGGTCCTCTTGAAGCAGAAAGAAGTTGTACAGCTCTACAACCAGCCTTTGCATGTCAACATTTTGATTAAGAATGCAATGGTATTTGTAATACAATTTACGTTTTCTGAATTTAAACTTACGTATTCTGAAATACAATTTACGTTTTCTGAATTCAAACTTACAGATTCTGAAATACAATTCACTATTCTAAAATACATTTTACGTATTCTGAAATACAATTCACTATTCTGAAACACATTTTACGTAATCTGAAATACAATTCACTATTCTGAAATACATTTTACGTATTCTGAAATACAATTCACTGTTCTGAAAT
The DNA here is from genome assembly GCA_951812415.1 of Beris morrisii. Taxonomy (NCBI): domain Eukaryota; kingdom Metazoa; phylum Arthropoda; class Insecta; order Diptera; family Stratiomyidae; genus Beris; species Beris morrisii. The sequence goes on along the minus strand of OX638311.1, from coordinate 83,022,973 downwards.
ACATTTTACGTAATCTGAAATACAATTCACTATTCTGAAATACAATTTATATAATCTGAAATTAATATTATATAGTCTGAAATACATGTTGAAAAGGTGTAGATGAAATCATATAGAGTATTATAAGTTTAATCCAGCCCAAAAGCTTGTAACACATAGAACCAAGCCTCGGACGAAAAAAAGTTATATATTATTTTTTGTTTATTTGTGGCCAAAAACCTCAAATCCGTTTGACGTCCGTCCGTCCGTCCGTCCGTCCGTCCGTCTGTTTGTCCGTTAGCACGATAACTCAAGAACGCCTTCACCTAGGATCATGATATTTTGAATCTGGTTGTTTGGTTGAATTTGTAAGGCTAAGTTTGTTAACGGGCAAAATCGTCCTACTCCTTCAGGTAGCTGCCATACAAGATGTCCTTAAAACACGTGTTAAAGAATATTGGTCGATAACTTCAGAAGGGTTTAAGGTACGACTTTGAAATTTTGTATGTGTTATTTTTCCAATAGTTGGAGGTAAATATATGATTATGAAGGAAATCCTCTTAGTCCTTCATGTACACTTGTTTATGAATATTGGCCGATAACTTCAGAAGGGTTTAAGCTACGACCTTGAAATTTTGTATGTGTTATTTTTCCAATAGTTGGAGCTAACTGTATGATTATGAAGAAAATCCCGTTAGTCCTTCGTGTAGCTGCCATACAAATATCCTGTCAAAATGTATTCACTTAATTTACGGAACTTACTATAACTCAAGTAATCTTTTAGCTATGAATTGGAAATTTTGTACAAATTAGTTTTGAGTAAAAACGAAGTTTGAGTTTACTAATCAGCGAAATCCTTTTACTCCTTCTGGTAGGTGCCAAACAAAATGTCCTTAAAACACGTGTTCAACAATATTTTTCGATAACTTTTGAACACTTGATGCTACGAATTTAAAATTTTGTACACGTTCATTTTTAAATAGTTCCAAGGAAAAGGATAAATATGTAAAAAATCGAGTGAGTCCTTCTTGCACCTCCCATGTGAAAGTTCTTCAAAAAGGACATTTTTTTTCGATGACTTACCCAGTTCAAGATATGAAATTAAACACAGAATACTTCTTTTTAGTTTTGGGTAGCAATCAAATGGGAGTCCTTAATAAAGAACATACAACATGCACACACATAATTCTACTTTATCTCCAACGACAATTTAAATCGGAGTTCAGTATTCATCTAGAGTATTATAGCCGATCGTGACTGCAGTATGTTTTTTACTCAAGCTCAGAACCACAATAAAAATTTTAACTTTTTTTGCTTTAATTACTCTAGTAATAGATTTACATATATGTACTGAGTTTGAACTTTCTAGCATAAGCCGTTTCTGAGATATAAAATACACCCCTCTCCCCCGTACCCTGCTACCCCTATCAAAAATTTTATTTTTCTAGAATGTCACTATAGTGGCTCTATATAATCCTAAATTGTTAGCTTTCCATTCATTACGGTTTCCCAGAAATAAAAATTAAACTTTTTTCCTTTATATCTGAGATATGAAAATGACATTTTTTGAGAAATTGCTATCCGCCCACTTTCGTGCTCCACCACCCCCTCAAAAATTTTAGGGTTTTTCACCCCCCCTTAACAATTTTAGCCCTTGTCTAATCTTGAAGTATCCCTAAAGACAACCACAAAGTTTCAATCTTCTGACATCAATCGTTCAGGAGATATGGATTTTAGAATGTTTCAATCCCGGGTTTCAAACGTTTTGGACCCATTGTTTCCCCCCCACTTCCACACCCCTCAACCCTTATCGTTCTTTTTTTTGCAAATGAGTCCACTATTATAGTACTACATAAGTTCTAAGTTTCAGCCTTCTAGCATAAGTGGTTTCTGAGATTTAGAAACCAAAATTTTTCCTCTAAAACGCTCCACCCTCATCCCCCTTACACTCCACAAACCCGCCCCCCCCCCTCAAAAGATACCAGTCGTAGGAGTTTACCCAATCTACCCACCATACAAATTTCAACTTAATACCTCAACGGGTTTGGGAGCTACGCGCCTTCAAACAATTTTGCGTATGGCGTACGGTGTATACGGCGGACAGACAGACACTATATTTTTTTTTTGCATTTTTGGTGTTTACTAGTCCTAAAACGTGTAAGTACAAAATTTCAGGGTAGCAAATTTTTTTGAAATTTTAGGTCGATCACAATACTTTATTATTAAAAAATAATAAAGTAAAATTTGGTGTTTATCAAAAAAATACGCATTTGAAAAAGCTACCCGTTTCTGGTATTTCGCCGAGATTTCAGAGACATAATCGGATCATATGTAAATATGTATATATATAATAAAATAACATGCATCTGCAAAGCATACATACATAGATTACAAAGAGATAGATAGTTCTATACTCTAGGAATCTGAGAGTATTATAAGTTTAATCCAGCCCAAACGTTTAGATCGAAGCCTTAGATATTTTGGGCTTATTCGGGGCCAAAACCTCTAAATTCGCTTGACGTCCGTCCGCCCGCCCGTCTGTTCGATAGCATGATAACTCAAGAACGCCTTGACCTATGATCTTGAAATTTTGAATCTGGATGCTTAGTCGAATTTGTACGGCTAAGTTCGTTACCGGTCAAATTTGTCCTACTCCTTTGGGTAGCTCCAATATAGAAAGTTTTAAGACACGTGTGGAAGGTTACTTTTCGATAGTCTTTGAACTCTAGGAATATGATGTTTTGTACAACATTGTATGTTACAACAATAGTTCTAGGTTAAAGGATGAATACTAGAAATCGAGTAAGTCCTTGCTGAACCTCCCATGTGAAAGTCGGTGAAAAGGGAAAATTTTGCTTTCGGTGACTCATTGAGAGCCAAGTATGAATTGAACACTGATGATATTGTATTTTAGTTTCGAGTAGCAACCAAATGAGTGTCTTTAATACAGGACAAACTACATGCACGTTCTTTATTCTACTTAATCCCATTTACAATATAAGTCGGAGTTCAGTATTTCATCTAGAGTATCACACGATTGACAAAGGAATGTGTAAATTGTGTACTTGAAGAATTAGTGAAAAAAAAAATAATTGAAATTTTTTTTTCTATTTCATTTTTTTTGTTAGTTATAGTATGTTAAATATTTTGCAAAAATGGTCTCCGAGTCCACTTTGAAAATTCATATCTCTGTTAATTTTTATCATAGAATAATAAAATAAGAATTATGTTAAAGGGGAAGGTTGTCGTGTTGTGTAAAAAAAATACCAATCAAATTTATCGTTAAAAATTTTTTTCAAGGATAACGATTTTGTACCTCACCCTTGAATATCTCAAAAAGCAATGCTTTTATTTTTTTATTTTTTTATATATTGTGTATTATACCTACTGTTTTTCGAAACATCAAAAAATCAACTTGGGATCTCGATGGGATCGGGGTAAAAAAAAACGAAGAACATCAGTGGTTCTCAATTATTTCATGGAAAAGTTACAATTATTTTAATTACTTACTCGTATGTAACAAGAAGTTAATTCTATGAGGCTACATGTAGTGCAGCTTTTAAAATAAATAAATTAAATTTGAGCTAGTTTAGTTCAATAATAATTTAATTGAGCTACTAATTGATTAAAAACATCAATGTTTTATAATATATTAAAAAAATTAAATTTGGTTTAGAAAATTAAAATTTCAACGGAGTATTTCATTAATGCATTTCATTCCAGATAACAGTAACTAAATTTAAAATGACTTGACACTGAGTAATAACATTTGAACTAGTAGAAACATTAAAAATCAATAATAGATCCAACCAAATATACATATATGGTATTCTATTATGGACAATGAACATCTAGTTGGTACAATTAGTATACATAACACAAACTTAAATAAAAAATTAAAACATCCTTGAAATTACATGACAAACCTTTTTTTTTATTTTTTCATGCTAGTTACATAATCCATTTAAACAAAATTTTTTCATCTTCTTCAAAAGATAGAGAAAACTTTTTAATTTTCACGCATCCTTTCCTCACAGGTATAACGCAATGTAGTGTTTGAGTTGTAGGAATTGCTTGTATAAGATTCTATTATTCACTCAATAAATTTTCTTCATTTTTATATTGTTCGGAGTTGATGAATTGGAAACTAATATGATTAAATGTTTGTTGTTTTCCGGCGTCAGTAGGGTTTCTGGTGTGAAACCCCAACACGAAATCCCCGACATGACAGTTGGAAAACCTTCTAGCTTCCCGCCATCGCAACCCTATACTAAAGGAAGTGGCGCTGAAGATCACCTAATATTTCAACCAATTTGGTGAAATTTTTGGTTGTACGCCAGGATATATAGAGCTGGAAACTAATATTTACTATATTATTCTTAGCCCATTCAAAAAGTGTTAATGGAGTGGTTATTTGGTCTTTATATGGGCGCTTTAAACTTGCTCTTGCTGCAAGTCGCTTTATTGTACCACCGAGACCATCGCAGATATTTTTACCATGGGCGGTGGCAAAAAAAAAACCAATCTGCATCAATTTCAAATTCCTCAGTGTGCTTGCTCAAATTAAATTTTTAAATTTTATATTGAGCGTCTGAGCCCTCCGAAAATAACGTATTTTCTTCACATTAAAACACTTATCTATAAAGAATTTTATTAAGTAGCTTTGAAATAGATAAACGGCTATAGTTTTATGTTCCAAACAATCGCTAATAATTACAAAATTTGTAGTTTTAACGTCCTGTTGTCCCTCAACCCGATAATAAATCTCAAACGGATGGATTGTGGCTTAACAGTTATTCCAGTGGAACGCTTGGACCGCATATTGTACAACGATGGAATAATTTTCTGAAAAATCCATAACCACAACGACCTCATTTACTAAAGTTATTCCTTTTCTCTTCAATATATTTGGCTTGTTGTTCAGTGATAAATGCGTGCCGAAGTAAAGAAGGAAGTCTGATTGTATTTTCGTCTCTAGCGTTGACCGGTCTGTTGACGTCCATTGGTTACAGGTAATACTTTCTACATTATTGTTACTAAAAGCATTCTGAAAAAGTTCTTTTACTTTTTCATATCCTGGACATTCGGTGCATTTGTTTAAAAAGCAACCAATATTAGGAGGATTGTATATTCCAACAGCAAGGCACGACCGGTAGTTGTAAATTTGTCTATCTTCATTTGCAGTAAAATATTTAATACCGCAACCATCCACCAGAAGCTTTACGTTTTGATGGATGACACACACATACACTGAATGTGTTCCAGAAGATCCAGCCAAAACACAGTATTTGGGTCATAGGGAAGCAAATTTGGAAAATCCTATCTTCAGTTGAGGATAAGTTTCCTTAAAGTGCTGGTACACTTCCTTCAAATTCTCCAAAACCAAACGTTTTTGGACGTGATCTTTCTTGCCGTCAATTTTGATTGAAATAAAATCCTTTTTACCAGGCATGACTCGACTTATATTATCCTTACTGTAGAAGTCTACCACTGTCTTAACCCTCGAAAGGTACGGTGGCCCCGCCGAAATAGAACCGACCGTACGGGTCGGATCCGACCCATTATCATTTTATCATTTTAACAGGGTTTTTTTAATTTTTTTTGTAAGAATAAATCATTAAGCATGTTTCAATATATGTTGTTGATCTTTTAACAATAATTGAACAATTTTTTTATTAACATTTAACATTCTATCACCCTTTTACATTGAGCAAATAAAGTATCTCTTGAATAGACTGAGGTACTTGGGTCGGATCCGACCCACACCGTACCTCTCGAAGGTTAATGATATCGGAAGTAAGGCTTCTCCAGTGTGGGATATGTAGATCTCCTTCAGAATCTCATGTCCGTTTGTACTTTCGAACTGCATACAAAGATGTTCCGGAAAATTCTTCAGTTGTTTTTTTTCTAGTCCATTTATCAGGACTTACAGATAAAATAAATTCCTTGATGTTCTTGTCACTGGCGGTTGAATATTCAGTCTTCAATCTGTGAATCATCTCGTCCTCTCGTGGTTGGTCCTTTTGATCTTCTAATCCAAAAATTTTTTTTGATTCTTTTCATATCTTCAAGCTTTTTCCGAATGTAGTTTTCTCTGGTACATCGTCTTTTGTCGAAAGGTTCTTCTCCTAAATATTGAAAACATTCATTTAATGACTTCTATGCGGCTTCCGTGCTGATGAATTTTTGGTCTAGCGCTTCATCGTCGTTGGGCTTCTCATCCGTATCCGAAGCGAAAGGTTCTTCTTCCTGGTCTAACATATCATCATCAGTAGTCTTGATATTGCTGGTAGCATTTGAGCCCTTTTTCTATAGGAAGAGCAAATTTTTACTGCTGAAGTCATCGCTGATACTCTAGAAATCATCCATGATTGCACAGGTCGTAGATCCGATATTTTTTAAAAATTTTTGATTCTCCAAAAGAATTACAGCAATGCAATTGTGAATAACGTACGTATGGTTTTTTCCATGATTTGTAAAATAATAAATTCGATTTTGTCTGCCCGTATTTATATATAATACATACCTACCAAAAAAGGGCATTTACTTGATATCCATTTTACTTTATTATTTTAATAATAAAGTATTGTTATCGATTTTTAAAAAAAAAAAATTTGCTGCCCTGAAAAATTTTTTTTATACGTTTCATGACTAATAACCACCAAAAAAAGCAAAACAAAATTTCAGTCCGTCTGTGCGCCGTCCGCCGTACGCAAAACGTTTGAGGGCTTATAGCTCCCAAACCCTATGGGCTATAATTTTTTTCTTTAATAGACTTGGCAGGCCCCTTGAAGTGACCACTTTTTGAGAGTTGGAGTGTGAGGGGGGAGGTGGAGGAAGCGTTTTAGACGAAAAATTTTGGTTTCTAGATCCCAGCAACCGCTTATGTTAGGAAGCGCAAACTTGGAATTTATATAGAGCTTTGATAGTGGACCCATTTGCAAAAATATTGTTGATATGGGTGAAGGGGGGACAAATAAAGTGTCCGAAACGTTCGAAAGGCGAGATCGACACATTCTAAAATCCATATCTCTTAAACGGTTAATGTCACGAAATTTAAACTTAACAATCATCTGTAGGTATACTAGGAGAATAGATCGGAAACAAATTTTTGAGTAGGGGCAGTGACGTACGGAGGTGGGGAGTGAAAAACTTTAGATTACGATATCTCACGTTTTTAATTGCACTCGAAAAATAAAATTTGGTTTCTGTATAAAGGTTGACAAACAAAGTTTGCTAAAAGTAGGGGGAAGGTGGAGCATGAAAGGAGGGGGTAAGCATTTTTTTTAAAAAATCATGTCTCATATCTCAAGAACAGTGTAAGATAAATGCTCAAAATTTTTACCAGAAGTAGGCCTAATAGACCCCCAGCAGAAAAAAAAATGTCAGGGAGGTGTGTGTAGAGGGTGAGGGTGGGGAAGGGTGAAAAGTAAAAAGTTCAGATGTTTATATCTCGAGAACGTATAATGATATAAAGCTGAAACTTAGTATTTAGATAGAGCTATAATAGTAGCATGTTAGAAAAATATAATTTTTTGTAGGTGTAGTATGGTACGGGGGTGGGGGATGTTTTTCCTAACTATAGAACGGCTTATGCTAGAAAGTTGAAATTTGGTACGTATATGTAAATCAACTAGAAAAGTAGTTCTGATTAAAAAAAATTTAAATATTCATTGGCGTTCGGAAGTGGGGCAAAAAAAAATAATTAGTGAAAATGAAATGCATATATTTTCACGATTTCTTACAAATCTATTAGGTCTCTCCAAATATTGAATTATTTTTTTTTGTACGGGTTCTTCATAGAAATACCTAGAAAGTGTTTTCGGGATTTTTCGAAATTCAATCCCAAGGTGGTGTAAAGGGGAAGTATACATTTTCACGAATTCAGCCGTATCCCTCAGATCTGATTAGATATCGAATAACTTTTCACTTCCACGGGCTTATTTAATAATCAAGTTTTTTTCCTTTCTCAACCCCTAAGAGTGTAAAAACGGCTTGAACACGTTTTCACGAATTCCGTCATATCTGATAAGATATCGGATTGATTTTTACTTCCTCTGGCTTTCTTTATATCTAAATACTAATTTCAGAATTTTTGGATATTCAACCCAATGGGTGCAATGGGGTTGTATATGCTTTCACAAATTCTTACATATTTCTTAGTTCTTGTTCGGACTCTCACGTCCGAACTTTTCCTTTCCTGAAAATCGTTGGGAAAGGTGAGAAAAGTAAAAAATATCGATTTGTGAGTTGTAACATTACAACTCACAAATCGACATTTTTACAAAAATTCTATTTATTCCCTTTTTTTTGTTGAACGTTTTTTTTTTGTGAATTGCGATGATGTTGGGTGCGTTGTTCCTTCTTTAAAGTACCCTTTGGAAGCAGAATCGCAACTCAAAGGGGAGTCTGAAGCGAACTCACTGTGATTTGACGGGTTCCTATTGTTTTCCCTTAACTCTCCTTTCGTTGAAGCGGCGAAAAGAAAGCACAAGAGAGAAAAATAGTATAGGGGTGAATATTGATGTGCGGGCTATTGCTTACCTCTTTGTTTCAGCGACGAAGCGGCGCGTGACCCAAAAATATATTTTGCAATGCCAATGCGAACTTGATCCGTCACGGCTTATATAGGGCCATGGAGCTTTTAGTATGCTGTTTTCCGGTCTCTACAGATGGTGCCGTAAAATATCAGCCGCCCGTGTTTACAGTGGCCGTGTTCAACAGTGGGCAATATGGCCATGTTCAGTGAAGTCTGAACATTCTCCTGCGCGCGAAGGTTTGGAGTAGGTGTCCACATTTTTTTTCTTTTTTGTTTTATAAAATTAATATTGCTTAAATTCTAAATTATAATATAAATACTTAATTCTAATGTTAATAGTACATAATATAATTATGATGTAAATTCTTGACTTAAAGTTAATCTTAATTCTAGCGATATTGACTATTTTACATTAGGTTGCATGACTTAGGTGTAATGAGCTTACTTTTATACTTTACATTTATATAATTGTAGGTTAGTTCTACTGCTATGTAAGTTCAATAAAATAAAATATATTATTATGATGAGTTGACGCGGCGAAGAATTTGAGTGACTACCCAAAGTAAGACTGGGTGGAGTCATGATACCGTGGTATCGATGCGCTGTGCTTGCTGCTAGCGGTCCGGTCTGTACTCCTTCAGTACTTTCTCTTCAGCGAGTTCCTTGGAATTGGTCAATCATCGTTTGGTAAAATAATCTGAAAAAAAATTAAAAACAAAACATCGAACCAGCAGGCTCAACTTTGGTTAGTACATAGAACATCCAAAACGAACACAACACTTCAAGAAGAATTTAATTTTTACGTCGAATTTGTGTTTCATGTCTTGCGGTTTGAAGTATACTTGCCAATGAGTCCGACTTTCCCGTAGTGAGCGTCCTTTATTCTAGTGCGATGCCACTTGGTAAGACGGATAATATTTCTTGATACCTCACTCTGTGTTCGTACTTTCCATTTCTGCCGTTCATGTGATTGATAACCACTGGTACCAGAAATATTGTTCCTTAACCTAAACGTGTAGTCAGAAATGGTCGTTGTGGAGAGTATGGGTATCGTGAATTCAGAGGTTTCTCTTTGAAATTGTTCATAGTTTGGATGTACATTGTTGCGATATGCGCTAAGGGCGCAAATTGGTCGCGGGTTTAAATCCGCTTCGATCAGCACTTGCACCGTCGTTAGATTCTCGAAGATGAAGGTCCTAAGATAGATCCCTGAGGAACACCTGATGTTGCATGAAACTCATAAGAAAATTTACCTCTGAAAACAACGTGCATCTTCCGGTCCAAGAGATATGAGTACATTTAGTAGGGAACCAGATAGACCATACAACTACAACTTTTCTAGAAGAATTTTGTGATGTAAGTATCAAACTCTTTGGAGAAGTCAGTGTAGATAGTATGAACCCATACGCGATTTTCAAGTGATTTGGCAATGAAGTCAGTAAAGTCGCATAAGTTAGTATCGGTGGAACGATTCTTAACGAAGCCATGCTGGTATGAAGAAATTAGTGGTGCTCCGTAATAACATTGTGGATTTCTAAAATTTTACTAAAGCAGCTTAGTGTGCATATGGGACGGTAGTTAGATACATCCGTAGCGTCACCTTTTTTAAAAATTGGGATGACATAGGACAGTTTCCAGATTACAGGAACCTTCGTTTATTGCTTGGTTGAAAATAATTGAAAGTGGTACTGAGATATCACAAGCGAGAGGTTTTATGAAACAATTTGGCAGATCATAGGGTTCACTATATATATTCGGATGAAGATTACTGATACATTGAAAAACATCATAAACTGAAAAAGAGATATGGCCCAGTATGTAATGTTCAGGAACAACAAAATCATAAAACATTGTCTTATTTGATGTATAATACACAGAGGCAACAAATTTTACAAAGAGTTTGCACATGGATTGATGATCAGTGACAGAGGTATCTAGATGTTTCAGAACATTTGAATGGGTTCATGATAGTAGGGCATCAGTACATTTTGTGAAAAACAAAAAAATCGCCTGTAGACAACAGTTAAGTTGAATTCATAACAATACTCTCTGGAATCAATAAAAGAGGTTAATTATAAGTCATATAATTATATTTTACAAATTTATCTATACCGCGCGAATTTTTGAAACCCGTGGACTGATGCCCTTCTAGCATGAATCGAGTTAGCTAGAATAACTTGGTAGGTTTACTCATCATTCTAAAATCTATATCTGCTAAATAGAGATGGGTTTATACCGATATATGGTGATATCACCTAATACGAATATATTCATTACGCAGTATTATAATATCTAAACTATACTAATATCTACTGTATCATGACGAGCTGGTGCTTGCTGGAAAATAATCTTCATGAAATTATCATCAAATGAAGATTTAAAACTATATTTGTTGAAGTTAAGCTGAAGAAAAAATTGCGGTGTTTGACTTTCGAATGTCGATATGATTGCAAAAATGCACTATTATTAGCTTATTGCAGAATATCTGATTGCTGAAAAAAATTGAAACACTGTATAGACACTATGAATACAAAACCGAATGTACATGAAAATCAAAATCAAAAAAACCAACAAAGACGTTAAACGTTACGGAATTACCCCATCTACCCTTGCCCAAACTTACGAGGTGCGAAATCTCACAGATTTACTCTACTATCCTTTTCATTGTCCGATATACTCGTATGTAAGTTCTATTCAATCCCATTGTTATTTTCAAATCTAACAACAGCCACCCTTTCCTCATTACATAACGCATAGATTTAGCGATCCATTTATGTTTTACTTACTAGGATTGAAATTGCTCTAATTTACCAATCTACTCTTCTTTTCCTCTTACAATAATTGCATACATTGTCATTCAAATCTTCAAAGCGTATTTACCGATCGTCCTTTTCCTATGGATTCATTGGAGGTATGTGCTGCTTTTCTGCCGACTCTACAAACTACCCTTTTTCTTACCTACTAAAAGGTACAAATATTACTATACCGTATATTCTTTGGTTACATAGTATCAGCTAAAATAAATAAACAGATTTACCCTTCGATCCTTTCCCTTCCAATAAATATTGAATTCGTTGTTTAAATCTAACATAATCTTCCCTTACTCATTTACACTTTACTTATTTAATGTGTAGCTGGTAGGTGCGAAATTACACAGGTGTACTTTCCCAGACCCGTTCCTTCTTAAAGTGCCTGCCTTCTTTCTCTAGAATGCTCTCAATATAGTCGAATATTTTTAGTTTTCTATCCTTTGCGGTTCTCGAAAAATGAGAATCAAATTTTTTTTCCTTTTCACCTTCTTCCGACATAACCCTCTACAATCACACCTTCAAAATTATTTCCCCTGCTAGAAGTCTACTGGGCCTAACTCCTGTAAAATTTCTAAGATCATGTCTGGTACTGTTCTTAAGATATAAAAATTTAATTTTTTGAAGGGAATAGCCCCTTACTTTTGTGCTTCACCTCCCTCCTCAAAACGTTGACATTCAGAAGACTCCACGTGTAATCCTATATACAGAAGCCAAATGTTATCTTCCTGCTGTAATTGATTCGGATGATATTGAAATCCAAAGTTTTTCACCCCCCACCTCCACACCCCACCATCCCCCATAAAATTTTTAGACCTTATCGAATCTTCCATTATCCCTTAAAAAAACCACAAAGTTTCAACTTTCTGACATCATCCGGTCAGGAGATATGGATTTTAGAATGCTTCAATCCCAGCTTTAAAGCGTTTCGGACACATTGTTTTTCCCCCCACTACCACACCCTTCAACCTATATCGAAATTTTTTTAGCAATTGGATCCACGATCATAGTTCTATATAAGTTCTAAATTTCAGCCTCCTAGCATAAGCGCTTACTGAGATCAACATTTTTCGTCTAAAACGCACCCCCCTCCTCCCCCTTACACATCCACCCCTAAAATACACGCCATCACCATCCATCGGTCCCATGATATGATATTGGCCCCTTTTCGTGAGTAAGGGGTTCATTGCGGTTTTCTTCGGGGAAAACCCCATATAGCGGTCGAACCGCAATCGCGCAGACTACGGAGGCCCCGATCAACACGAGGACAGCATGTCACAACTGCAGCCAGGACGGACATCGAGCCCGATCTTGTCAGAACCCCAGGGTGTACTTCTGCTGGGATTCTGGACGCCGCAATACCAGGACCATTGATTGCTGTAACCGACAAACGGGAAACGAACCAGGAGCCCGTCAAGCGCGAGGAGTGTCGGTGTCCCAGGGGAACGATCATCCACTTCAATAAGACACTTGTATCAGGCGTATCAGGTATCTCGGCGAAGACTTGATCCAGGCTACAGTCGATACGAAGGCAACAAGGAGTGTTATTAGTGAGACGCTTGCCGGAAGACTAAGGAACATAGGACGCACCATTAACCAGGAAGTGACGGTCAAAATAGCGGACGGTTCGAGGCATGATCTAGTTAAAGCCCTTTTCACACAAGTCCGGCTAGGCAACCAGCAGTGCGGAGTGCCATTGCTAGTTCTCCCCGGTCTCATTAAGGATTTGATCCTGGGTATGGATTTCCTCCAAAACATCGGCATGACGCTCACTCATGGTGTCCAAACTATCAGTCTGCAAAGTAACGATGTCGCCCCACAACCAGCAAATATCAATACATGCACCGTGCTACAGAACGCGAAGACCGATTAGCTAGGGCAGATCAATGAATTTCTGGACAGAGAGCTACACGCCTTTGACAAGATCCACGATGTCTCGAACATCACAAAACACAAAATCATAATGCGAGATGACCGACCTTTCAAACATCGATACGCTACTAGCAACCCTATAACACAAGCAACTATCAATGCGGAGGTAGACGATTTGATCAAGAAGGGATGCATAGAATCATCACACAGTCCATACAGCTCATCAGTGGTGTTAGTACAGAAAATGAATGGCAGTTGGCGACTGTGTCTCGACTTTCGGCAGCTCAACTCTCGATCGATACCCGACGCTTACCCTATACCAAGAATCCAATACATTCTGGACCGACTACGCACTGCGAAATTCATCAGCAGCTTGGACCTAAAGAACGGGTATTGACAGATACCCATGGACGAGTCAAGCAAACAGTATACGGCGTTCACCGTACCTGAACGCGGGTTGTTCCAATGGGGAGTCATGCCATTTGCACTCCACTCTGCACCCGCAACGTTCCGGAGAGCCCTGGACCAAGTAATCGGACATGAAATGGAGCCATTTGCCTTCGCCTACCTGGACGACAGAATCGTCACCGGTAAAACCTTCGAAGAACACATGCGCAGCCTGAGTGAAGTTTTTCGCCGCCTACGAGCCGCAAACCTCAAGATCAACGTAGACAAGTGTCAGTTCGTCAAGAAAGAGACGAAGTATCTGGGACATGTTATCAGCGAAAAGGGAATACATACGGATCCAGACAAAGTAGACGCGTTAGACACTCTACAGCCACCCAGGAACGTACGAGAAATGCGGCAGTTCCTTGGAATCGCGTCCTGGTGTCGACGATTCGTCCCGGAGTTTGCCAATGCCGTTCAGCTTCTAACCACCCTATTGAAGAAAGGGAAACATTGCAAATGGCAAGAAGAACAACAGGTAGCATTCGACACCATTAAAATAAAGCTCTCGGAGGCACCAGTACTAGCGTGTCCAGATTTCAGCCAGAAGCTTACGCTCCAGACTGATGCCAGTGACTACGGACTAGGGGTCGTACTAACGCAAGAAATAGACAACTCAGAACAAGAAATAGCCTACGCAAGTCGGCATATGAATCAAGCAGAACGGAACTATTCCTCTAAAGAAAAAGAATGGACATTATCTGGGGCATCCGCAAAATGCAGTGTACCTCGTTCACGAAGGTTCCGATGAATGCTGATGAACATCCGATAATGGGGATATCGAGATCTGTCCGGATACCGTTCCCGGTAAACTCTTTCGGCTCGCCTAGCATTCCCGTCGCACAACCCATACACGAAGTGCATGTCTGCCATTTCTTCCGTTGTAAAAGACCTCCTATTGCTTGCCATGTTGCTCGTAATGATGTCTATGACATTCTGTTTGCTGCTACTTCCTCCCGATGCTTTTATCGCAGAAAAATCTACGTAGGACGAAGTCATTCCTGTTCCTTAAGGGAGCAGGTAAACTCCACGCCCTACTTAAATGGATATTACTTAATTAACTTAAATGGATGTTAGTTAATTTACTTAAATGGACGCTATCTAATTAGTTGTCATATTTTTACTTACCTGTAACATAATTTCCACACATAAGAGCAATACGTGTGTTGTTAACATGGTTGCTCATTACTGCATCTGTTTTGCGGTAAATTCTATGTTTAGCAGTATTTCCAACATGTGCAGGGAACTCACTTGTTGTTGCAAATATGAAGAATCTCTGTTATCAAACGTACAGTGAAATTTTATGGGCTTTCCGAAAATGTAATAAAATTTGGTGGTTAATCAGGTCCTTCTTGGAGAAAACAGGACTTTTTTGTATTTTTTTTTAATTTTTTATTATTTTTGTGTCATTTAAATGAATTTTTCTCAAAAAGTATAACACTGTTTGACACAGTTGATAGCAATTAGAAAGAAGAATTTGTGTCCTTTCCAACGAGCCCAGAATTATTACGTTACGCTAAGTACAGCAGAAGTTAGAGATCAAACAGAGATCACAGGTACGATGAAAATCCTTCGTCCTTAAAATCGCGCTATCCCCTTGACGGTGCAAAAACGGGAGTATGTGTAGAACGATTTTCTACTCAGGACAAGTTCCTCTATCTTCCATTTTCGTTTGAACCTCAGTACTAGTTACACCCTGTATATAGAAATTGTCAAAACATATGCAACTCCTTTACACCACCTTGGAGTCGAATTTAAAAAAATTCTGAAAACGCTTTCTAGGTATTTATATGAAGAATCTGTAGAATAAAAATGAATTCAATAATTGAGAAGACCTAAAAGATATGACGAAAATCGTGAAAATATATGCATTTCATTTTCATTGATAATTTTTTTTGCTCCCCTTCCGAACGCCAATGGATATATGAACTTTTTTTAATCAATATTACTCTTCTAGTTGATTTACATATACATAACGGGTTTAAACTTTCTAGCCTAAGCTGTTCTATAGTTAGGAAAAATACCCCCCACTCCCGTACCATACTACCCCTATAAAAAATTATATTTTTCCAACATGCTACTACTATATAGTTCTATCTAAATACCGAATTCAGTTTTTGATGATTATATGCTCTCGAGATATAAAAATCGGAACTTTTTCCTTTTCACCCTCCCCCACCCTCGCCCTCTGCACCCTCACCACCAAATTTCATAACTTTTGCAGCATGGTACTTTTGGTTAGGATAGTTATATTTCCAGCGCGATCGAAGGAAATGTCGAGAAATTCTTGTGATATAGATTCTAGGGCTTTGTTGATGGAAAAAATGTTAAAGGTTTGTAGGGGCTTGTTGGGGTTTTTGTTTTTGATTGTAAAAAATTTTGGGTTGGAAGTATTGTGTGTTAATGTTGACCTGTTTGCAAGATTATTGTGCGAGTTGATACTGGGGAACATTTTCAGATTGTCCAATTAGATTTGTGAGTGTCTTAGTCTTTTCTTAGTTGAGGGTTTTTCGGCATCAAGCAATTGGTAATAATTTCGGCGTGTACCCCCACCGGGGTCAAAATCCATGATTACCTCTTATCTGGACAATTCCGGCTTAAACGACTCGAGAGCAGATAACTGTTTGAACTTGGCACTAAAACTGAACTACCGGTATTTGGATGAATAGCTTGTTGAAAGCGAAAAAATACTCGGTTTGAACTGTTCGACCGCTCAACTGGTTCTGCGAATTTTTATTTTTCTAATGCAATTGGTTCCTGAGATATCGTAATCTAAAGTCTTTCACCCTCCACCTCCGTACGCCACTGCCCCTCTTAAAAATTTCTTTTCGATCTGTTCTCCTAGTATACCTACAGATGTTCATTAAGTTTTAATTTCGTGACATTACCCGTTTAGGAGATATAGATTTTAGAACGTATCGGCTTTTGACCGTTCGGACGCATTATTATTCCCTCGACTCCCACACCCCTTCACCCATATCAGCATTTTTTTGCGCAAATGGGTCCACTATCGAAGCTCTATATAAATTCCAAGTTTCAGCCTCCTAGCGTAAGCGGTTACTGATGTCAAGAAACTAAAATTTTCCGTCTTAAACACTTCCCCAACCTCCCCCCTCACACCCCTAACCATCAAAAAGTGGTCATTTAAAGGGGCCTACCCAGTCTATTCAGAAAAAATCAATTTAATAGCTCATAGGGCGTGGGAGCTATAACCCCTGAAACGATTTTGGGCACGGCGGACGGCGGCGGCGTACAGACGGAGTGAACATTTTTCTTGCTTTGAATCATGAAACGTGAAAAAAAAATTTTTCAATGTAGCATTTTTTTTTTTAAAAATGGAATGAGATTGGGTTATTATGTAATCTACTGGATCTAAACCAAATTTGATTTTCAGTGAATGAATAAATTGATATTACAATATTGATATTAGATGATTGATGAAATAAATAATTGGCTATGTTTAAATAAACGTCTATATGGTTGAATGTACTGGAGCTGCATAAGCATTTATGATATATCCCAAAAGTATAAATAGTTATATATTTACACACCTGAATTTACTTGGTTAACACGTTTATGTTGACTCAAAACCGTATCTTATTTGATTAATAACTATAATTTTTATCATTTTTTATCAAACTATAGGCTAACTTTTTTTCTTTACATATTTCAGAAACTTACAAGAATCTGACAAGAAACCGTTCGTTGAATGGGCAGAAAAGCTTCGCATCAAACACAAACAAAAATATCCAAACTACAAATATCAACCACGTCGTAAAAAAGGAAAAATAATAGCATCTAGCCGGCCAGTGACACAAGAAAACAGCAAATTCAAGTTTCTTCAAACTAAAAGAAGTTATGTTTGCCGTAATTCATATTTACCGGAACCAGGAATTGATGATAATAATGCTAAACACTCAATAGCGATTCGCGATACTGTCACATTGAAAAACAATTTATTATCTTCTACTAGAGAATTTGATAGCAATAATCAATTGCAATACAAATCCCAAACGATTCAAGGTCTTTTAACAAACCTTACCGACAATGAAACCATTTCGATAACTAGCGATTGTGACCGAATAGTTTCGCCCCCGGCGACCTGTAGTTCAGTCCAATCGTTAGCTGGGGCGCATAATTTAAAACTACCGTATTATGTAGATGAGACAGTTCCAACTGATTATCAACCCGCAACACGCATGATTGCTGGAAGTGCAGTTTACTCACGATCTAGAGCATCGACATTTGATTCTAGAGCCGCTGGTAAGGTACCCGCTAAATACAATTCTGATTCACATTGCGGCTATCAACATTTCCATTCTCATCACTACTTAGCATCGACTAACTATATGCAAACAAATCAAGTATTACCTTCAACAGATTTACCCATTGACACTGACGTTGATCCAAGTGAACTAGATCAGTACTTTAGTCCACAGCAAGGACAGTTTCAAAGAACTTTTGCGTTACATGAACTTCAACCTATTGGAGAAGGAAAATTACTTAACGGTGAAAGAACTACCTTGACGACCGAAACAGCTGGTGACAATAATCCCTATTATCATGATTCATCCTATCAATTCACTTGGAACAGCTTTTCAAGTCCGTAAACTTAAAAACTATAATATAATATATCATATTATGAACATTTATAAATCTGTTTCGAAATAATATTCATCTATCGTGGAAGTCTGTTTTTTTCTATAATATGTTGAGTGTAACTTTTTACTTATATTATATATCTATTATAGGGTAAAGTCATCAGTCCCCAGTCACCTGACTGCATTTGTTCAGTCATATATGTATTGTTTACTTCATTAAAATATTAAAAAAAAAATACGTTTGTTTTTATAATCAATG
The DNA here is from genome assembly GCA_951812415.1 of Beris morrisii. Taxonomy (NCBI): domain Eukaryota; kingdom Metazoa; phylum Arthropoda; class Insecta; order Diptera; family Stratiomyidae; genus Beris; species Beris morrisii. Next base: position 83,004,469 of record OX638311.1, on the reverse strand, counting down.
TTATATTAGAATCGATTTCCAATTTGTAAAATAGTTTTAATAAGAATTAAATAAAAATATGTTTTATAAAAATGGACACTTTCTCATAAAAATGGACAATCACTTTATTATTTTAATAATAAAGTATTGTTATCGATTTTTTAAAAAAAAAAATTTGCTACACTGAAAAATTTTTTCTCCACGTTTCATAACTAATAGACACCAGAAAAGCCAAGGATAATTTCACTCCGTCTGTACGCAGCCGCCGTCCGTCATACGCAAAACGTTTGAGAGCTTATAGCTCCCAAATCCTATGAGCTATTAAATTGAATTTTTTTTTTGTGAATAGACTGGGTGGGCCCCTTGAAGTAACCACTTTTTGAGGGGTGGGGTGTGAGGGGGAGGTGGGGAAGCGTTTTAGACGACAAATTTCGGTTTCTAGATCTCAGCAACCGCTTATTGTAGGAGGCTGAATCTTGGCATGTATATAAAACTTTGATAGTGGACCCATTTGCAAAAAAATTGCCAATATTGTTGAAGCGGTGCGGGATTGGGGCAATAATAATGCGTCCGAAAAGCTCAAAAGCCAAGATCGAGACATTCTATAATGCAAATCTCACGAAATTAAAACCTATTGAACATCTGTAGATATACTAGAATCGAAAACAAATTTTTGAGTTTTGGGCAGTGGCATGTGGAGGTGGGGGGCGAAAAACTTTAGATTACGATATCTTACGAACCAATTGCACTAGAGAAATAAAATTCGGTTTCGGTATAAAGGTTGACAAATAAAGTTTGCTGAAAGTAAAATTATTTAAGGGGGTGGTGGACCATGCAAGTGTTTTATCAAGAAAATAATTAACTTAATTAATTTAACAATACCAGAACGAAAATTAGATCTTGTGGTCAAGAAAAGAGTGAGCCCGCAGTCAAACTCGTTCGATTAACTTTGGGTTTAGTTTGTTATTGTATATTGTTTACAGTTCAAGCAATATGCTTGAACCGTACGCAATTATTCAAGATCCTAAGTTGTTCAAGGAAAGTTAAAAAAAGAAAACAAAGTGTTTTTTCTTAATTTTCTCAGGGCCGTATTATTCACTTCGGGTTATTTATATCCTCTGGGTAATTCCAGTTTTTCCAAAGATTTGGTATTATTCACCTTCGGTTATCGTTTTTAACCGGTGATTCGCTGGTTTTGTAATCAGTGATTAAAGTTACCCAGGGAAAAATTTATCCGGTGGAAAACTTCCAGTTTTCTACGATACCCAGGGATTTAACCGGCGATTTGACAAATTTTGTATTATTCACGATTGAAGTTATAGCAAGATTTCATTTGTGGGATAAGTGGAGTGATTCTGATAAAGAACATGACTCGAGCGTCACCAATACAAAATGGTACAACGAATCGACATCGACATATGGGACGACAAAGACTTTTTCTGTCGATACCGGATTGCAAAGCCAAATAAATTTTTTCCATTTTATCGTTCTCCACCCTCACTCCTTCCATCATCTCCCTCCAGTGTTCAGCTAGGAGTGTAAATGGTCTAGGTCTCGTATTATTTGTATGATCCCATCTTATACAGTCCTTGAGATATGAGGTGTTATTTTTTAAAAAAAATGCTTATCCATCGCGTCCCTGAAAAATACTTTCAGCCAACTCCTATTGTACATCTTTAAACATAAGCCACATTTCCTTTTTCTGGTTTAATTGGTTTGCAAGACATCGCAATGCAAATTTTTTTAACACCCACCCACGCCACTGACCACTCTCAAAAAATTATTTTCAATCTATTCGCCTAGTTCCTAGTTTAGCAAGTATCAAGTTGCAACTTTGTGACATTAACCGTTCAGGAGATATGGATTTTAGAATGTATCGACCTAGGCTTTCAAGCGTTTCGGACACATTGTTTTTCTCCGAACTCCCGAACCCTTTCACTCATATAAAAATGAAGCCACCAAGTGGGTACAATATCATAGATCTATGTAAGTTCCAAATTTCACCTTCCTAGCATAAGTGGTTCCTGAAATATAAGAACCAAAGTTTTGCGTCTAAAACGTCACGCACATCCCCCTCACCACTCCACTAGAAACTTATCACTTGAAGGGGTCCACTCAATCTACCTACCAATAAACTTAACTTCAATAGCTCCAAGGGTTTGGAAGATGCAAGCCTTCAATCGACTGCCCGCACTGTAAAATCCAATCACCCGGATGCACACACTCAGAAAACTATCGGAATCAAATGGGATGGTTCTCGTTGCGTTCAACCGTGCATCACACAAGTCGTTAGTACTACTCCGCAACCATGAAAAAATTGCAGCCAATAATTCACATTTTTCCTGAAAATACAAATTTAAATATTCACAAAAAAGAAAAATGTCACATTCTGTAAATAATTAATAAAATTCTTGACGTTTGACTGGAAAAATAATGGAAAAATGGAAAACCAGCCGTTAAGATAACCCGACCTACTAAATCGCTAACCTGAGGTGAATAATACAATTTTATACCCAGAGAAATTAACCAGTGATTAAATTTAATGTCCCGGATAAGTTAACAGCTGTTTAAGGCGAAAATAACCCGAGGTGAATACTACGGCCCTAAGTGTTCACCAAGGAATGATTATTACACATTCAGTGGTGTTATTTATATTGAAAAAATATGTGAACATTGCAAAAATAAATACAAATTAAAATGATCTAAAATCTAATTTTGCTGATATTGTTTACAGGTGTCGGATATTGACCTACTGTGACAATAACGCTGACGATGATGAAAAAATATAAATCATAATAATAATATTTTGATGACTGCATCGTTGACCAGTTGGAGTCGTTGTGCAGCAAGAACTGATGTGCAGCAATAACTGATGTGCGTATTTTCCGTCGGAGTTCATCCAACTATGTTGAATGTCCGACTGGACTTTGTCATTATTTTTAGGCATTTTGCCGGCCCATGCTGTAATGAACCATGAAGTCATCTGCTAGTCTTGTTGCACGAAGTCTTGGTTGGGGTGTTGTGGAAGCTGAAGTGAATTTAGGTTTGAAATGCCGGATGATAAGCCATATTACCAGAGGTACGAGCAAGATTTGCATAGTATCATAACCAGTTTTGAAGAGAAAGTGAATTTCAACGTAATAAATACGACTCTTATAACTAATGAAAATAACTATAAATTATACGTAGGTATTAATAATTAATAAAATTATAAATGATGAATTTTTTAATGTGCAGTTGTTATTTTGGAAATAATCGAAAATTTTTGGTCCGTTGAGCCGGATATATATGATATATTATAATATATATGAGTTCGAATTAAATACATCAGAGATCGGTGAACTCGTTTGCATATTGCGTCTTCAATCTGATAAGAATGTGGTAAGTCCCTTTCTGTTCCATTTATTAGTGCTTCTTGTTATTTAATTACATTATAAATAATGACGAAGTAATCAATACGTGGAATTCGGTCTGTTTGAAACTTTTCGCATTGGCGAAATACTGTACAATTTCAATTCGCTGTATTTAGTACAGTACTTTGTACAATGCGTGGAATTTCTTCGTTCGTTGGAAGCATTTCGTATTGTCGAAATACCGTAAATTAATTTAGTACGGTGATTGAGTCGGTACATTTTCCAACAATGGAAAATTTTTTGATACAGCAACGGCTCAAAGCCAATTAGCAATTAGCCAAACTTCAGACAAATTTTCGAAAGGATTCATAGTCGAGAAAAACGATTGCATACCTCAATAAACTAATCGGAAAGGTACAAGCGATGTACGAAGAATTTGCGCAAGTCCACGGAAAGATATTGAGTTTGTTAGAAGGGGAGAAAGATTTAGAAAGGCCCTATTTCACGGAGGAGTGCTATAATAATTTTGATTCGGCACATTCAACATTCCAGGTAGAATTGGAAGATTTATTACAGGGGGCGCAGGAAGAGGGTAAATTGAAGGGGGATGCGGAGAATAACACGTTAGAAAATTCAACATCGCAAGATGAATTTGAATTGAAATTACCTAGGATTAGATCGCCAAAATTTTCAGGAAGTTATGATGAGTGGATTTCATTCCGCGATTTGTTCCAATCGTTGATCCATAGGCGGTCACCTCTGTCCAAAGTTGAAAAACTACACTATTTGAAATGCAGTCTCACGGGCGAAGCAGAGAATTTGCTAAGACAATGTGCAAAAACTGAGGCAATTACGATTCTGCATGGAAAATACTAATTCAGCGCTATGATAACAAATATGTTCTCCTGAATGCCCATTATAAAAGGCTTTTTAATTTGAATAATGCAAAGGAATCTGCTAGAACGACCTAAACAACAGAAATTAACAAATTCAAATACTCGCAACAAACATTCTTCACAAAGCGACTCCCAGCAACTATGTGTTTTATGCAAAGAAGCCCATCCACTTCGACAGTGCACACAATTTATTAATTTGGCAGCAAAGCGAAATGGATTGTGTCTCAATCACGATGCTTTCGTGTTTTTGTGAACATCGATCCCAAGTTTGCGCAATGCTCTTGAGACATGCTGTCGCATAACCCAAAGTTCTGCGAATTTCTGAAGTTTTTTTAAAGTTGGAAAGGGCTTGTTCAATTGTCGTGAAACAAGCAGCTTGCTCTTTCATATTATTGATGTGCTACGCGCTTTACACTGGACCTGTTTATGTTGTGAGCTTACGCAGCTTGTTATTACGATAAATAACGCGACTTATAGTTTTTCTGGTGATCCCGGCGATCAATGAAATTGTTGTATTGTGACTGATTGCGATGCCGTGTCGTATAGTCGGTGTATGCAAATCAGAGCGCAATGAGAACTATTTTGCTTTGGTGAAAACCGGATTTTGTAACTTGTCTCTGTGCAATGAAATCGTCTCGGACGTATGATTTATTGTAGAGAAGTTATTTCTTTTGTGCAATTGCTAAATCGAACGCTGCGGTGGTGTGTGTTATCTCGATAGATAACACAATTACCCATTCGGAAAATATGCAAGCACTCCCCTAGGTAGCAAGTACGAAGCGCTCCCTTGGCGTTGCCTTAGGTAGCGTTATTGAAGCATTTTAAGTAATTTTGTAAGGCAAGTATAAGATGCTTCCTTAGCGCTGGCCTTAGAAGCGCTATGGAAGCATGTTCGGAAAAACGATTCTCAATTGTTTAAGTACAATAGAATTTCTATTCTGTGGATTAGTTTTGCAAAGTGAACATGTGAATTTTAAAGTGTAGCGAAAAGTTAAAAAGTGTTGAAAATAAAGCAAAGAACGTTATTTTGAATGTAAGTATATTATTTATGTCTGGGGATGGAATTTGTTCATAATGAAGCTTCCATAGAAGCAATTTTTAAGTAATTTTTGTTGTTTTTCGGCGTCAGATGAGTTTCTGGTGCTTCTATGGTAGCTTCACAAAAAATTCATTCTCATTAATATTACGATAAAATAAAATTACGGTTGGCGGGATTCTATATCGCGCACTTAGAATGTGATTTAAATACCCTAGTGAAGAACCAAAATTTCCACCAAATTGTTTGAAACATTAGATGATCTTCAGTGTCACCGACCTTAACCATAAAAATTTGCTATGACAAATTTGGTAAAGTTTGTAATTCGCAGGAATAAATTTCGGTTCTATATCGCATATAGGGAAAAATCCTCAGCAATACCACCAGCTGTAAGGGTGTTTCGGATAGGCATGATAGACCCTCTGATGAGTCCATGCCATCCGATGACGAAACAGCTCATTCGGACTTAGTTTTAAACAGTTTTAAAAAAGTGGCTTCTATAGTTTTTCAACTGTCGTGTCCTCAATGGCAGTAGCCAGAACAGTGTTTAATCCTAATCGGGACTTCGTGTTGGTGTTTCGCACCAGACACTCCTCTGACGCCGAAAAACAACAAAAACTTCTTATAATTATTTATGTTATAATATATTAAAATTAAATTACAAGCTCAAATTTGTTATTTTTGACACCAATTTTGAGATGTGGTTGAAGAGATGATGCAGCCAAATTCATTAGTCAATAATTAAACCCATCTCCCTAAGTTTTACGTGTCAATCAATGGTGTTTCTTCAAATAGGAAATTTAAAATTGAAACATACTGCAGTCACGATCGGCTGCAAGCCAATCGTATAATACTCTAGAAATACTGAACTCCGATTTATATTGTAGTTGGAGGTAAAGTAGAATTACGTGTGTGCATGTTGTATGTCCTTTATTAAGGACTGCCATTAGATTGCTACTCAACACAATATTCAGTGTTTAATTTCATATCTTGAACTGGGTAAGTCATCGAAAAAAATGTCCTTTTTGAAGGACTTTCACATGGGAGGTGCAGGAAGGACTCACTCGATTTCTTACATATTTATCCTTTTCCTTGGAACCATTCAAAAATTAATGTGTACAAAATTTCAAATTCGTAGCTTGAAGCGTTCAAAAGTTATCGGAAAATATTGTTGAACACGTGTTTTAAGGATAGTTTGTATGGCAGCTACCAGAAAGAGTAAAAGGATTTCGCTGATTAGTAAACTCGAACTTCGTTTTTACTCAAAACTAATTTGTACAAAATTTCTAATTCATAGCTAAAAGATTACTTGAGTTATTGTAAGTTCCGTAAATTAAGTGAAGACGTTTTGACAGGATATTTGTATGGCAGCTACACGAAGGACTAATAGGATTTTCTTCATAATCATACACTTAGCCCCAACTATTGGAAAAATAACACATACAAAATTTCAAAGACGTAGCTTAAACCCTTCTGAAGTTATCGGCCAATATTCTTAAAGACGTGTTTTAAGGACATTTTGTATGGCAGCTACCAGAAGGAGTAAAAGGATTTCGCTGACTAGTAAAGTCGAACTTTCTTTTCACTCGAAACTACTTTGTACAAAATTTTGAATTCGTAGCTAAAAGATTACTTGAGTTTCGTAAATTAAGTGAATACATTTTGACAGGATATTTGTATGGCAGCTACACGAAGGACTAACAGGATTTTCTTCATAATCATATATTTAGCTCCAACTATTGGAAAAATAATACATACAAAATTTCAATGTCGTAGCTTAAACCCTTCCGAAGCTATCGGCTAATATTCTTGAACACGTGTTTTAAGGACATTTTGTATGGCAGCTACCCGAAGGAGTAGGACGATTTTGCCCGTTAACGAACTTAGCCTTACAAATTCAACCAAACATCCAGATTCGAAATTTCAAGATCCTAGGTGAAGGCGTTCTTGAGTTATCGTGTTCACGGACAGACGGACGGACGGACGTCAAGCGGATTTGAGGTTTTTGGCCACAAATAAACAAAAAATACTGTACAACTTTTTTTGGTCCGAGGCTTGGTTCTATGCATTACAAACTTTTGGGCTGGATTAAAATTATAATACTATATATGATTTCATCTAGAGTATAAAAATCTGAACGGATCCAAGAATTACTGTTAAATTCGTGAAAATACATTCAACTCCTTTTCACTACAAATGAATATCGAATGTATGATATATAATTTCAGAATTTTAAATATGACTAAGCAAATTGCTGGAATTAGCAACAACATTTCAGGAGATTGGTAAAAAATTAGATTCTTCAACAGAAAGCATCTATTGAAAGTAGTTCCAAAACTGAGGAAGAGATAATTGAAATCCCTGAAACTTTAATGGAGGAATCCGTTCTTCTCAAAGGACTTATTACTACAAGTCAACTGGGATAGACTCCAAAAAAAAAATTGGAATAAAAAACAAGAAAATGTTTAATAAATTCCTTCTTGGTATGTACATACTCACTATTATTTTAGATATTTAACATAACAACATGTTATCATTTTTCTACTAGAAGCAACCAAATCGGAAGTTTTTGGAGCGGCGGATTTCGAATAGGCCATGCGAGCTGGTTTTCAGATTGTGAAAAACCGGCAATACAAATCCAGCTACAAATTAAAAAAATTAACTTATAAATGTATTTTTTTCTTATTGAAATATTTTAAGATCAAATTTTGTATATTTTTTAGAACTACTGAACTTTTTATTTTATACAGGGTGTAACTAGTACTGAGGTTCAAACGAAAATGGGAGTTAGAGGAACTTGTACTGAGTAGAAAATCGTTCTACACATACTCCCGTTTTTGCACCGTTAAGGAGATAGCGCGATTTTAAGGACGAAGGTTTTTTATCGTACCTGTGATCACTGTTTGATCTCTAACTTCTGCTGTACTTAGCGTAACGTAATAATTCTGGGCTCGTTGGAAAGGACACAAATTCTTCTTTCTAATTGCTATCAACTGTGTCAAACAGTGTTATACTTTTTGAGAAAAATTAATTTAAATGACACAAAAATAATAAAAAATTAAAACAAATACAAAAAAGTCCTGTTTTCTCCAAGAAGGACCTGATTAACCACCAAATTTTATTACATATTCGAAAAGCCCATAAAATTTCACTATACGTTTGATAACAGAATTTCTTTATAGGTTAAATTGTAAAGGAGCGGGGCTAACAGTTATCAAGCACGTTCCTTTCAAGTAAATCTGGTTTGACACCCGTCATTCGCCGAATGAGTATGATTAATAATAGTGAGGACGAAATAAATGCATGTGGTTGATGCCTAATCGATGGCCGATGCGCCGGGTGCTTACCGTGGGGTCCCTAGCCGCGATGCGCAGTATACGCTCCTCCGTGGCCACAGGTACCGAGTGTCGCCGTCCTGGATGTTGTGTCTCCCGCCACGGCTGCAGTGTACCTCGTTCACGAAGGTTCGGATGAATGCTTATGAACATCCGATGAGTGCATGTCTGCCATTTCTTCCGTTGTAAAAGACCTCCTATTGCTTGCCATGTTGCTCGTAATGATGTCTATGACATTCTGTTTTCTGCTTCTTCTACGTAGGACGAAGTCATTCCTGTTCCTTAAGGGAGCAGGTAAACTCCACGCCCTACTTAAATGGATATTACTTAATTAATTTAAATGGATGTTAGTTAATTTACTTAAATGGACGCTATCTAATTAGTTGTCATATTTTTACTTACCTGTAACATAATTTCCACACATAAGAGCAATACGTGTGTTGTTAACATGGTTGCTCATTACTGCATCTGTTTTGCGGTAAATTCTATGTTTAGCAGTATTTCCAACATGTGCAGGGAACTCACTTGTTGTTGCAAATATGAAGAATCTCTGTTATCAAACGTACAGTGAAATTTTATGGGCTTTCCGAAAATGTAATAAAATTTGGTGGTTAATCAGGTCCTTCTTGGAGAAAACTGGACTTTTTTGTATTTTTTTTTAATTTTTTATTATTTTTGTGTCATTTAAATGAATTTTTCTCAAAAAGTATAACACTGATTGACACAGTTGATAGCAATTAGAAAGAAGAATTTGTGTCCTTTCCAACGAGCCCAGAATTATTACGTTACGCTAAGTACAGCAGAAGTTAGAGATCAAACAGTGATCACAGGTACGATGAAAATCCTTCGTCCTTAAAATCGCGCTATCCCCTTGACGGTGCAAAAACGGGAGTATGTGTAGAACGATTTTCTACTCAGGACAAATTCCTCTATCTTCCATTTTCGTTTGAACCTCAGTACTAGTTACACCCTGTATATTGAATAAATTTATTATTTTTGAATTATTTTAAATATTTTTTTAACTTACCTACACAGAATGAAAATTCTATTGTACTTAAACGATGGAGAATATTTTTCTAAACGTGCTTCCATAGCGCTACTAAGGCCAGCGCCAAAGAAGCCTTACAAACTTACTTAAAATACTTCAGTTACGCTACCTAGGGCAACGTCAAGTGAGCGCTTCACAATTGTAACCTAAGGCTGGACGCACACTGAAAGAGCAAAAACAGTTCTAGTCAGAAACGTTTTTGACTAAATATGACTATGTCGCTGTTTCAATAGCAATTCAATGATCAGAGCACACTGATTAGTCGCGTGCCTTGAAGCTCGTTTAGATGCGTTTAGTCGCAATTAGTCTGCTCAATTGTCGTTTCATGTCGAAATATTTTAGGGTTCATACTACTTTGGACGTTAAACAGTGCTATTTTTAGGAAATTTTTTAGAAATCTCAATATATAAAAATGAATGTTTGATTGTCTGACTCGTATACGGGTCGTATACTCATCCGATTGCAATGAAACTTTGGTGATTTGTTGAGGGCACGTCCGAGATGGTTTCTGCGTTAACAAAATCATTTAACAATTGGTGGTACGCGAGTTATTTCAACATTTGAGTGTTTTTCATATGATTTAGCGGCGGTTTGTTCGTTTTCGGTGTATTAGTTATGCGTTCCTATACTAAATGGTAAAGTTGGACTATGGATGGTGGATAGAGGATGGTGGATGGGGGATGGAGGATGGTGGATGGTGGATAGAAAATGGATGATGGAAAATTAAGGATGGTGGATTGGTGATGGGGGGGGGGATAGAGGATGGAGTAACGGGAGCAACGGGGCAACGGGAGAAATGGGAGTAACGGGAGAAATGGTAGCAACGGGAGTAACAGGAGCATCGTAAAAAACAGGAGCAACGGATCAACGGGAGCAACGGGTGAAATGGGAGCAACGGGAGAAACAGGAGCAATGGATCAACGGGATAAACAGGAGCAATGGATCAATGGGAGAAACGGGATCAACCGGAGCAACGGGAGTAACAGGAGCGTTGGAAAAACGTGAGCGAAGCACTTGTATCTCGTTGGGAGAAGTGTATTTCATATGCTGGTGACTATTTTGATTAATAAAATTAAGTTTTATAAAAGTTACAATTGTTTGAAATTGCACTACCAAAAACGAGATTTCATCTGCAATAACCTAATATGTATGTATGTACATATGTTCCCTATAGAGCTCACCTTAGTTCGAAAGTCCCAAAAGAATCACCGACAAATGAAATTTCGCGTCAGGTCTGTCGAAACGAAGTGATATTTTATTAAAAGACTGATTGACATTTCAGCTTCAAGTCACGCGACTAATCAGTGTGCGTCTAAAAATTAAACTTGCATTTAAACAAAAACGAAAAACATGTCTAGTCAAAAACGTTTTTGACTAAAACTGGTTTGCTCTTTCAGTGTGCGTCCAGCCTAAGGGAGCGTTTTCATATTTTCCGAATGGAACAAAGCTTTCATAAAGCTCATTAGCATCGATAAATTGCTGAGGCTCAAATATAAACTTCCTTCCGGTAAGCTGCCTGAAAAACAGGAACGAAGCGCTTGCCGCTGCGGACACGTAATGCTAAAAAGCAACAGGATAGGCATGGCAGAAGAAGCGATACAAGCTTCCAAAGAAGCGCGATGGTGGTGTAATGAAAGCGCTCTATTTCCTAATGGGTATCGACGTTGCGTTTTGTGACCACGTAGTCAACGAACTTGTGGCTGTGTGGTGTGTCGTATATTCGGTGGATCGCGGCTTAGAGCGCGAGGAAGATCGTTTTCTGATCAAATAATCCGTTGATTATTTTGCTTCGCGAAAACCGCTCGTAGTGGGCTCTACACCAAGGAATTATTTCGGGCGAATAATTTATTGCAAGAGCGCTGTATATTTTGGTTCAGGAATTGCTTACGGTCGGCAATTGCACTGCGGTGGTGTGTATCTCGATAGATAATACAATGATGATGCCGATAGTTGTCTTTTCAACATGATGACTATGCAAAGCGCCTTGATATCGTGAAAATCGGATTTTCAGTCGACAATTTGTTTGATATTTCGATTGATTTAATGCGTCTTTTTTGTGAAATGTGATAATAATATTAAAAAGTGACTAAATTAAGAAAAAAATTCGTTCTACAACACCCGGCTCGACGGACCAAACGAAAATAATATAAGGTCGATTTATAAAATTCAAAGGCAGCGCAGTCAGCATGCCAAAGAATTCGTCGGAATTGCAAGTGGTTTCGTTGGAACAATTCAAGCAGCGCAATTTGGCCTACTTAAAAGGTTATGTGCTACCTTGATTCTCGATTGAGTCTCCTTCTCGCAGCGCAAATTTGGCCTTCTATTGTGAACCTCAACAGAAAAAATCTGCCAATGGTCTGGGCGAAACTTTATTATTTTCCGGTCAAAGTTTAGGAGCGGTCAAAGTCGGAGTATATCATCAGTTGTTTCGTAATTTATTATGTACACTAAAAACCCATAGAAGTAAAAATGAATTTGTTGCCAAATCATACTTAATAGATATGGCGAATTGTTAAAACGTATAAAAACCCATTATATCCATTTGCGATTTGAATTCCGAAAAAATTGTGAAACAGGTTTTTAGACTATTTCATAAGGAGCAACTTGATATCTCATGAGACACGAATTTGTGAAAACGTAAGCAAACCCTTCATATCTCCTTGGTTCTTAAAATTCGGAAAATTGTGAAATTGGTTTTTAGGTCATTACATCAAATGCCGTAATAATCAATTTTATACATCATCAGAACTAAGGGATGGCAAAAATTGTGAAAACATATGCAAACCCTTGGGGGTTGAATATCGAAAAATTGAGAAATGTGTTTGTAGGCGATTATATGAAAAATCTGTGGAAGTGAAAAGCGATCTAATATCTCATGAAACCTAAGAAATATGTCGAAACTTTGAAAAGCATAAAGCAGAATGTCTAGAGGTCCTCGATGTTGGAACTTTGGACGGGCAGGACACTTAAGTCATGACTGCAGAGAAGCACGAAGATCAGCGGAATACACTCGCAGAGAGATACCTCATAATTGTCGCAATAAAAACATAAGCCAATGTTACGTGTACCGTAGGTTGGAACACGCTAGGCTCAGCGTTCTCCGATGTTGGCATTGCGGACAGGCCGGGCACTTACGGCGTGACTGTTCGCAACTACGAAGAAATCAGAATAATTACGATGACTGCGCTTCGAAATAACTGCTATGCCATAGCTGTCATGATGGAGAGTTAATCATTGACAACGATTGCCGGTGAAGAGGAACCGAAAGACAAGGTAAACGTCGTGGAGCGATGCGATGTTGGGAATGTGGACAAGAAGGACACTTAAGGCTTGATTGTCGGAAGCCGAAGAGAACACCGAATTATTGTTCGGATTGTACTGCCGAACAAAGAAAAACCAGAGGAGTAAATCTACAGAGCCAATTAGGAGAGACAGAATTGGGCTGGCGAAATTAATATTCACGTATTGGAATGCGGAGTAGTCAACAACACAGAGAGGTCGTGGGGAACTTGCGACGATTAAAAGTTCGTGATCGACAGCAGGCAAAACATAACCAAACTCGGCAAAAAAACTATTCGGCAACTAATGATCAGAATGCAGATCATTGTCAACGTGCGAAATCTTCCTGCTACAGAGTTAATAATCTCGTATTATTACACGAACCTCGAAGACAAAGAGGAATATCGCCAAAACATCAGTGCAACTGTATAGGACGGCATCGAATCAACACCCAACTAAAGGAGGGATTACCAAGTACTAAAATAAAACATACTGCAGTCACGATCGGCTGCAAGCCAATCGTATAATACTCTAGATGAATACTGAACTCCGATTTATATTGTAGTTGGGGATAAAGTAGAATTACGTGTGTGCATGTTGTATGTCCTTTATTAAGGACTGCCATTAGATTGCTACTCAAAACTAAAAGACAATATTCAGTGTTTAATTCAGTAGGTAAGGCGACACCTGAGCCAGACAGTCGTGACGTCACAGGCGCCGGGTGTTATTGACCTTAGGCAGTAGGCCAAGGTCATAAGACGGGGTTAATGACCCTATGCAGTAGACTATGGTCATAAGACGGGGGGTTAATGGCTTTATCCAATAGGCCAAGGTCACAGACATTAGTGTAGGTAGATGACCTTAAACAATTGGCCAAGGGCATTGGTATGGGTAGATGAGACGGGGTTAACGACTTTAGGCAATAAGTGTGTTAGATGCATTTTGCATAAGTGTGTCGGATGGTTTTTGTACGGGGAGAGGAATTTAAAAACAAATAGCATGTGCGTCTATTGGTTGCAAGATGCATTTTGATTCTTCTTTACGCCATGTTTGCTAGAAACTAGAGCCTCGGTTCCAGGTAGATAATTTGCGGGAAGCCGGTTCTTGGGTTGGTTGATGTTTACCTTTTGTTGGTAGAATGTAGGTTACAAGTGCACATGTTGGCCGGTTCTTGATTCGTGTTTACATTTTTGTTGGTAGAATGCATGTCGGTTCTTGTGCATGGTGTGAATGTAGGTTGCAATTGTACATGTTACTAGGTATCTGGAGCCTCGGTTCCGAATAGGCAGGCTTGTACATGTTATGTAGGTAATTATTACTTTCATGATATTGATGGGTGGATTATCAAGAATCTTTTTGCACGTTTGTTTGTTGATATTTTTCCCTGTAGGTTATTGATATGGATATTTACCTTGGATAGAGAGGAGTATATGGTGCTGTAGTCGTAGTAAAACAGCTGTGAAAAGACACTTTCGATTGTGTGAAGAGTTTGCGAGAAAACAGCTGACGTTCGTTGTCGGGTTGATTTTTTTGTATCTGCTAGAGGGACGATGTGTGTAAGTTTTGTTTTCGTATTCTTTTTTGGGTTCGGAGGTGCATTAAGATTGAAGTTCAATGTTGACTTCCTTTATGCATCAGATTTCGCGTCGTTTTGCGGTTATTGTATGGTAATGTAGCCGGTCTTTGGACGATGTGCGTATGTTTTGGTTATCTCATATTCTTCTTCTCATATATCCGATGCGAGTAATGTGTTTCCGAGTCAAGTTCGAGGTGATTTTTTATATGGGTGAATTACCGTGGGAATTTTTAGAACAAGTTTCATTCAAGGCGATCGTTTTGTTGTTGTGATTATTCTCATGACTGATAGGTGTTGGTTGATAATGATGGGAATTAAAGTACAAATCATATTCGTACACAATCGATGGGTTTTTTGCTTTTTTGTGCATATACTACCGGACTATGGATGTGGGGTCACTTTTGCTTTTGTGATTTGTGACCAGATATAGTTGTCAACCAACATGTAGATGTAGTAATGGATGTGTTTTTTGTTTTTTGGTTTAGCTCAATGACCTGCTTAAGTAATTTGAAAGGATTGTGAAATATTATTACATGTATTGTATGTAAATTTATATTTGTATGTAAGAAAAGTAGTTCTGAAAAATATATAAATATTCAAAGTAAACTCATTCGCTTCTCTTTTATTCAAGACGGTCTGAGAGTGAACATGAGCGAGATAATAATTGATATTCAATTTGTGTGTGGAAATAACCGTCAATACCTTATTAAGGAACTTGCTATTTTACCTTTCGGATCAGTCTGCCCATTGCTTTATCACTTCGCCCCTCCGTACCCATATCAAGAGATGATGCCGAGGGCTTGCAGACAAAATCAATTCGATGTGGAGAATATAAACGGTTTAAAGTGGGATGATGGGGACTCCAGTTACAACACTCTTCCAGAGATATTGAGGAATTATACAGACTGTAAAATATATATTAAGGGTGATACGAAAGAAAAGTTTCTCAGGAAATACATACCAACCGCTGAGATAAAACAACTTCAAATACCGAGATTAAGTGATCTAAACAAATTTCAAGCATTCTGTAAAGTACACGGCGAGGCATTAACCGACAGATGTGCTGTACAAAACTGTATCAACATTTACCTACATATGTTAATAAATGGAATCATTAAATGAAAAGATGATGTGTTTTCGTTTTTCTTATTTTTATTACGAAAGCGTTACACTGAAAATAATATTAATGTTACAAAAGATAGGAAGCTCATGAAAAAGTCGAGAGTAATTTACGTGAACGTAAGAGCTGCGGACTGGAATGAAAAAGTCCTCGGCTGATAACTTGAACACATCCTTCTCCTTACATCTGTCTACATATTGCTTGTAGTATTCCCTTACACTTTCCGAAGCGCTGTTATAGTGAAACATGACGATATTGAAAAATTGCATCAATTCAAACAAACGGAATAGCTCGAGATGTTTCAATTTGATACTGCTTTCTCCTACAGGTATTCTGTATTCCTTCAGCAATCCAAGTTGGTTACCTGGTATTTCCTCAACTTCATTCTTTTACTGGGTGAGGTAATTGAAGACTGAAATCCACCCGGTATATCCTGTTGACACAGGAGACCGTCCAGGATAACTGAATATTATTTTCACCTCAAACGTGAACGGGTCAAATCCAAGAACAACTTTTCGATTTTGAGCGTCATCCAGATGGTAGGTGTAGTTCAGTAGTGCGTTTTCACCGCGAATCATAGACTTTTTTTGCTTCTTATTAGTATTTTCACGGAGATCGTCTGACTTTTTTCTTTTGCTAGACTTATTACACTCTGCTATTACATTAGCTGACAACATATTCGTTAGAAGGTTTTAAAATGAAAACTGAAACGTGCTAGTTTTAGACTGGTGCTTTTATACCTTCAAGTTCTGATCTACAACTTTGGTTGGAATAAACACCACCATTCTGTGTAGCGCCCGATGAAAATATATGGTGGTATAAACTAATTACCTTGGCGTCATTATCTGGAAAGTCTTTTGACGAAAAGTGTTTAAGAAATAGCTTTAGATCCTTCCCCTTGCAGCGAGAATATATGTATACGCACCAGTAGTTTCCGCATGTCGAAGAGTATACACTCTGTAATCGTTTTTTGTTATTTATAAAAACCTTAGAGTTGGTATGCAAAAATCTTTTAAAATATTTATTGTTGGGGTATCTACCAAAGGAGTCAAAAAATTCAGCAGGGCCTGTCCTCGGGAAATAAAATGCTACCCAATGAACGCCTTTTTTGTCGGCGGGGTCGGTATTTGCAATAACACATGCTGGCTTTTTAATTTTATAAGGTAAACGATAGCATGGGAATACGCCTTTGAAAAATCTCCTTGTGGTTGTGTTTTTCCTTAATGTTTTAACAAGTTCGATCGTGTTCATATCTGCTCTTTCGAAGTTATAGTATCAATGTCAATGATCTTGGTGTGACTGGTGCTGTAACTTTCTAAGAATTCCTTTGTTGTAGCGCTGTAAACAAAAACGGTTGCAAATTTTGCTAGCGTCATAATAAGATTTTCACCCAAACGTTTAAGTTCCAAATTCCCAAATGCCCCTGTCTGATCTGTTGTGGTAGCCGATGATGTGGGATATTTATACGTTATTTCCTTCGAGAATAATTTATTTTGTAATGAGAAACCGGCAAATGAAACCTTTTTAAAGAAGGTTAGATTACCTTCATTAAAATATTCGAAATTTACAACACAATAGTCCATCTTTGTTGTTCTTCCTCGTCTGCTGAGTAATATGAAGAGTGCGAGATTAAAAGGCTATATTTATACTTTTCAAAAATCAGTATGAACTCCACGAAGTTTGTCTATTTCAAGACTTCCATCATACTCGGCATATACTATACAAGTTACACTTTTTTCCAGCGCTTTCTTAAACCTTCCCTCGATCCTCACTGTTCCTTGATTTAATAAACTGCCACAAGATGACCCGTATGAATTGTCTGCAGTTAAATCGAACGCCATTAAAAAGCATCCATTATCGAAGAATTCCTTTGAGAATTGATTGCCTTTGTCGAAGTAATGAATGCCTGTTCCCTTAAATAGTGAAAGGTATCCCCGTGTACTTATAGGTTTTTCCTGAGAGTAATCAAACTCTAAAGCCTGGTTTGGAACTTGTACTCTATTGACGGATAAATTGAATCGTGTGATATTATTGTGTTTAAAGTTAAATGGGTTCTTCGTCTGTTTACCGCTGTAGGCATCATTATCTACCATGCCGAAAATTAACAAGTTCGGTAGCTGTCCGATTATGACATTATCTAAAGATAGTGTTGAACTGTTAGCTGGTAATGTATAACTTTTTACTTCGACACGCTTGTACGGGTATATCACGTTGGAGCGCTGAAGAATAGTTTCATGTGCCATTAAAATATTGGGGTTAACAGTTACATGATTCATATACATTGTTGCATCTATAATTTTAATTTGCGGTGAGTGCCCGTCTTCTTTTGAGTATAGATAAAATTCGGGTTTTTCCAGGGATAGTGAGAGTCTAAAATCTACCCCATTCAGAAGTAACTTTTCCTGATTAAGTAAATCACCATGAATCTTTCCCATAAACTCTACCACATTACTTTTCGAAAGCAATTCAGATCGTTTGAGATATCCTGCATTAAATTCACTACGACGCCCACTTTTGCTTCCTTCTTCAATCATTTCCATACCATCTTGATCGAGGTACCATCCTACAGATTCTAAATGTGTTGTTGATGCATCTCTACCGTAATTCAATAAGTTTTCAATGTAAGCTCTGTAATGGTAGTTGTTGTCAGTTTGCGCAATCGGTCTGCCATTTAATTGTATTGTACATTGTCGAAAAAGTGAATGCATTAGGTTGTTCACTACGCCGATTGGATCACTTGACTCTTCATGTCCACCACCTGTATCATTCTTAACTTTGGTTTTTTCTTTCCCGGTGTAAAATTCTTCTTTCCCACCTTTTGCCTTAATTAGCTGAACTTTTAAGCGAAGGTAGATACTGGATAAATCGCGGTACGTGTCCCCATGTCCTAGCGAGACGAATTCCAGAACTGATGAGTTATCAAGAGAAGCTATTGGTTTGTATGATACTTCTTCTGTTTTTAAAATATTGGCCTGTATCGGTGGTGCTTTAAATAAATCTAATTCAGATTTCATACATTCTCTGTACGAGGCCATTCTCCTTACTTATCGAATATATCCAATACACGCTTACGCTTATTGTTCTTAACTCTTTTATTTTTAATGGCTGCTGGTCTTTTCTTAATAGATTTTCTCTTTGATTTGGTACGTTTTCCACGTTTAGGAGCCGTTTTTAACTGTGCGGTTGAAACGGATTTGCCCTTTTTATAGCCATGCGCCTTTTCATACCCTCACCACCCATACTGTCAAAGAGTTTTTTCACTCCTTTTTGCATCAGCTCTTGAGTAGCAGCTTGTCCTTGCTCTTTTAAAATGTTTTTGAGAGGTTTACTCCCCGCCTCTGATAATATTGTTTTTCCGGTCTTTATAGCTTGCTCCTTTATAGTTTTTACTCCTGAGGAGACTAAAGGCCGTAAATAACGCAGTAATCCACTAAAGAAGCTGCCAATACCTCTTCCACGCTGATATATAAGTGGAGATCGGTAAAGATCCCCTATATCCGACAAACCAGCACCGCTTTGGATTAAATAATACCTTGTGTAATATGAATTCATTTCGATTTGAATGTACACTATGAAAGTCTTTATTCACGTCTGAATATTTATACTTTATTGTCTTTTAAAGTGAAGCATCACAAATGTTGGGGTATAGCCTGGTATGAAATCAATCAGTTCACCCCGATCATCGGTTATCTTTATGGAGATACTTTCAATGTAAGTCTTTTCCAGAGGGTAGTATTCTACATGCTCAAACCTAAAGATATTATCGCACTCTTTCACAGGTATCATACGTAGATTTCTCACTAATTTGTTGCCTACTATTTGGGGGCGAATGATATCAGTGTAAATGTGGATTATCTCTAAAGCTCTGCATTCTTCTGCAACTACAGCTGTTAGTTCTCGCGGAAATCTGTTCTTTATTTCGAGAACAGATTCTCCTAATACGGCGATTCTGTCTAAAGTATCCTTCTTCTGCTCTTCTACTGAAATCTTATCAAACGACTTGCCCACCTCCTTAGTAAGGAGACTAGCATCACGCTTCTCCGGCGGTAATTGAAAGAATATATCGGTAATGAATCCGGATAAGTCTTTCTTTTTCAAATCTATAGGCACACCTGTCATTAACAGGATACCCTCGGGTGTTTTTTTATAGGACACATCCAATATTATACTCTTATCTGTCTATGTGCGTCTGTTCGGTATTTCAAAGGTAGAGGCCTCTGCGTCCAAATCATTTAGAGTTTGAAGAATTACCTTCCTAAGCTCAAATGATTTTTTCCTCCGAGCTTCAATAGATTCAGCTTCATCATCAAACTGTATATTCGAGACAAAAAGTCCCACTAGATCATTAATATTAATGGGCGTTGGTAGCGGATACTTTATCTTTATTTTAATATCCAAGTCTTTTATCGCTAAATCTAAAGAGTCAAGCTTCTTCGGGACACTTTCCCCGAGCTTTTCACTTATGCTAAGCACTGGGGGTATGTAATAGTCTATCATGCTTTTTAGGGCTTTATAATTACGTTTTTCTCTAGGAATCTGCCCAATTATACTATTGAAAAGATAATGTAAAGACTTATATTCGAAAGGTCCTAAAGTTACAATATCCGCAACTTCGCTATCCTGATAAATGTGTAAATAGAGATCTTCTGGTCTTGTAAGTCGTTCTTCTTTACTGGTGTCAGGGATATCTTTACGAATTGCATCAGATTCTAAGGAGGCATATAAAATCTCTTTAAAATCCGGATGAGCATGAGCATACCAATATGGCTTGATTGCATCGTTGAACGAAGACAAGAAAGTAGAAAAGTTCATATCATGTTTATTGTAACACAAATTTAATAACTCTTGGTAACTCCATTTAAGATAAATAGAAATACCATGTACTTTTTTACAAAAGCTTTAATCTTTAGTACATCTGTCGCAGCTCTCTTCACCTTTTTAGTAGTACCTTTCACTTTTTCATCATCTTTCACACGTTTTCCATCTTTTTTCCCAACTTATTTCGTTTTTCGATTTGCTAATGCAATTTCAGTCATTCCGACACTCCATTCGCCGTCCAACTTACAGGCACTAGGAAGCATATTCGTGAAGGCTGACAGTGTATTTTCATTGTATATGCGCATGGAATTGTTGCTTAGAAGGCATATGTAGAAATCGTTTTCTCTTATGGCCAGAGGCATTTTTAAACTCTTTCCCAGAAAATATTTGGTGCACTTCCGGCCCGTTCCGTTCTTCTTTTTAAACGTCCGGGTACAGGGTACCGATCGTCTGTACTTAATGAAGGAAATTCTAGTCGTGAAGGCTTTAATATAGTTTGTTTGGTAGGGGTTCTCTGTTCTGATTTATCCCCCCTTCTCCCTGCTCTAGTTCTTCTATAAGCTGTGCCGCTTCATCAACATCCATCTCATTTGGTATAGTATACTGAGTTATACCGTCATCAGCCGTTATAATCCGATATTCTTTTTCCATGTTTTTGTCTTCGGGCGTAGTTTTGCGAAACTTTGCAGCCGGTTTCAAAGTTTTTGCTATACCGCTTACAGATAATCGTCTTTTGAACCGAGGCGTAAGCAATCGCCTTGGCGGTGTTATCTCATCGGTAGTGGAACTATGATACTTTGGTAAACTCACGTCGCCTGTCTCAGGTTTGCGTGGACATTTCCTCTTTGAATGCAATCCTTGTCTGTGTTGCATTGTCTCGTAAATTTTTCTGGCTTCCTAACTTTACTTGCGGCGTAAACGCGAGAGATTTTTCTTCACGAGACTGTCTTCCTTTACGCTTAGCATTAAGAAACTTTATCAGCGTATCCCTATAATTATACCATTTGTCGTCGTCAGACAGCTTTTTATTCCTCAAAATGGTGTGTATCGTCTTATCGAATATGCACAAGCCATTTTCACCTTCTATCTGACCCTTTAACTGTTCATACACTTCTGGTGAAAGAAGTAGCATTTTATTAAGAGCGCTCTTTCTACGCATATTTTTCAATCAACAACCCAATAACACCTGAAAGTACACTTCCTATCAGGATTGGTAGAAAACCGCCTTGCTGTACTAAGATTTTACGCTGTCTAGGAACAGATAGATCGTCTTGCTTCAACTAATCCTCGCATGCTCTTTTTATACTTACATAGACTGTTAAATATTTTACGGCCTGGCATATAATTCCCCTTCAACGTGTTTAATGTAATTTCACAAATAGTCTTAATCACTTCAGGATTTGCATTTTTCATGATAGCCTTTCTTAAACATGGACTAGCATTTTTGAGAACATATAGCATATGTTTGTTGTCCTTCAATCGTTTCACTCGTGACACCATTTTTACTGTTTAAATCAGCCGCTGAACAATAGCACGTTACAAATTTTTTATTAAAGATATCTGTTCTGAATCTAAATAAATCGTTAGTAGACTGAGTCAGATCTATTAACAAATACCCGTGTGGAGCCTGAGTAATATCTTTATATATTCTCACTAGCTCTGCACTATTTTCAGGGTAAATCTGTTTGGCTAAATGAAGGAACTGACTTTTATCGCGGGGGTTTTTGAAAACCACCATATATTTACAGTTAAGCGAAATATCTCGACAAAACTTACCCTTACGTTCTGCGTTACAAGTATTACTGAAAAATTCCTATGATGTGATCCTTTTGTAAAAAGTTCACAAACCTGCTTTGAAAATGCATTCAGCATCATATCATCTAGTACGATTAAAGTAGGTTCATTGGTTTCGTTTATAAACTCTTCCGGTATAGAATCTAAATATTCAATATTTTTAAATGGTAA
This sequence comes from Beris morrisii, assembly GCA_951812415.1. Taxonomy (NCBI): domain Eukaryota; kingdom Metazoa; phylum Arthropoda; class Insecta; order Diptera; family Stratiomyidae; genus Beris; species Beris morrisii. Next base: position 82,982,064 of record OX638311.1, on the reverse strand, counting down.
TTGTGATGGTATCGCTCGTTGTTCAGCATTACACCAGATAATCTTTTTTATCTGAGTGTTAATTAACGATGTATTTCCCAGGAATGACTCAATAAATGTCGTCTTGCCGCTTCCTGACGGTCCCGCAACCATCATGGTAAACGGATGATCAAACTGTATCATTTTCTATACTGGCTTCTATATAAAACACGTGCAAACAAGTCCACTATTTATACACATGATGAAATGAGTAGAAGAAAGGTTATTAACGAACTGCATAAGACAGCTCGAAAAAATTTTAGGCGCCGTCGTGTGACCATACGTGGTATAGATGACTTATGGCAGGCGGATTAAGTGGATATGAGCTCTTATTCAACTAAGAATAAAGGCTTTAATTTCCTTCTAACAGTAATAGACACATTTTCCAAATATGCGTGGGCCTTACCCGTTAAAAATAAAAGTAGTGCCGTGATTGGCGAAGCTATGCAGACGATTTTTAATGGGCGACGTTTCCCAAAAAATCTTCAAACAGATGATGGTAAAGAGTTTTTCAATAAAACATTTCGTAATTTGATGAAGAAATTTGAAATCAATCACTACTCCACTTTTAGTCCATTAAAAGCCTCAATTCTAGAACGATTTAACAGACCTTTGAAAAATATGATGTGGCGGGAGTTTAGTATGAACGGGAACTATAAGTGGACTGGGCTACTAAAAGGTCTAATAAATAAATACAATAGGACCAAACATCGAACCATAAAAATGTGCCCTGTAGATGTTGGTCCTTCAAATGAGGTACAGATTCTTGGCGACACCTACCGCAAACTGAAGGTTACGTCAAGACCTAAATATAGAATCGGTAATCATGTGCGAATAAGCAAGTACAAACATGTGTTCGAAAAAGGTTACACTCCGAATTGGTCGACAGAAATATTCAAGATAAGCACAGTAAGGAAAACCCAACCGCGGACCTATTTACTTGAAGATTATCAAGGTAATATTATCCAAGGAGGATTTTATGAAACTGAATTGGCAAAGATCAGACACCCCGATGTATATCTTGTAGAGAAGGTTTTGAAACGGAAAAAAAGATTGCGTGTTTGTAAAATGGCTTGGATTCCCATCATCTCGTAATTCCTGGATTGATATAAAAGACGTACTGTAACATAAAAATTTTAGTCAATATGTTGAACTTAAGACATGAATACGACCTTCTGAAGACATTCAAAAATTTGGATCTGGATGAGAAAAAAATTCTTAAATTGGTAAAAAGCGGTTTTTTTTACACCAACTTGAGGGATTACACCAAGTGCTTCTTCTGCGCCTTGATAATGAGTGCATTCTCTATCCCTTCTGATGTGGAAGCTGAACATCTACGCCTGTCTCCTGAATGTGTGTTCGCTAACGGAAAAGACGTTTGTGGTCCATATGAAAAGCCCGTTAAAAAATCACATTGGTTGTCATCATTACATGTCGTGTTGAAATATTTTTTACTGATAGCTGTGATTTTTTTCTTGATTGTCGAGTTACTCAACCTATTCAATGTCATCTGTAGATTTTAAACATGTCAGTTTTTGTGATCAGGTATCGATCAAGCACATGATTGTCTGGGAATACGCATATAGAACTTGCAGGAAAGGAAATTGGCAAATCTACGCAATAGATCGATTTAGATTTCAGCAACGAATTTTAAAAATGAATGAATTGCTAAAACCTATTTTATGTAAAAGATATAATCAGAACCATCATAAAAATAAAATAATCTAGTATAAATACATTAACTGTAATTGTATCATATACTATATCATCAATAAAGCATTAATTTACTCATAATCTCTAATTTTTTTATTATAAGATACCTGTCTTAATTGTTAATCTTCACAGTTGATTCTGAAAAGAAGAATTACACCTGTAACCTATGTACTAACACTTCACAAAGTCAAGATGGTAAATATCCATATCAATAACCTACAGGGAAAAATATCAACAAACAAACGTGCAAAAAGATTCTTGATAATCCACCCATCAATATCATGAAAGTAATAATTACCTACATAACATGTACAAGCCTGCCTATTCGGAACCGAGGCTCCAGATACCTAGTAACATGTACAATTGCAACCTACATTCACACCATGCACAAGAACCGACATGCATTCTACCAACAAAAATGTAAACACGAATCAAGAACCGGCCAACATGTGCACTTGTAACCTACATTCTACCAACAAAAGGTAAACATCAACCAACCCAAGAACCGGCTTCCCGCAAATTATCTACCTGGAACCGAGGCTCTAGTTTCTAGCAAACATGGCGTAAAGAAGAATCAAAATGCATCTTGCAACCAATAGACGCACATGCTATTTGTTTTTAAATTCCTCTCCCCGTACAAAAACCATCCGACACTTATTGCCTAAAGTCGTTAACCCCGTCTCATCTACCCATACCAATGCCCTTGGCCAATTGTCTAAGGCCATCTACCTACACTAATGTCTGTGACCTTGGCCTATTGGATAAAGCCATTAACCCCCCGTCTTATGACCATAGTTTACTGCATAGGGTCATTAACCCCGTCTTATGACCTTGGCCTACTGCCTAAGGTCATTAACACCCGGCGCCTGTGACGTCACGACTGTCTGGCTCAGGTGTCGCCTTACCTACTTAATTCCATATCTTGAACTGGGTAAGTCATCGAAAAAAAAAATTTCCTTTTTGAAGGACTTTCACATGGGAGGTGCAGGGAGAACTCACTCAATTTCTTACCTATTCTTCCTTTTCCTTGGAACCATTTAAAAGTGAACGTGTACAAAATTTCAAATTCGTAGCTCGAAGCATTCAAAAGTTATCGAAAAATATTGTTGAACACGTGTCTTAAGGATATTTTGTATGGCAGGTACCAGAAGGAGTAAAAGGATTTCGCTGATTAGTAAACTCGAACTTCGTTTTTACTTAAAACTAATTTGTACAAAATTTCCAATTCATAGCTAAAAGGTTACTTGAGCTATAGTAAGTTCCGTAAATTAAGTGAAGACGTTTTGACAGGATATTTGTATGGCAGCTGCACGAAGGACCAATAGGATTTTCGTCATAATCATACATTTAGCTCCAATTATTGGAAAAATAACACACACAAAATTTCAAAGTCGTAGCTTAAACCCTTCTGAAGTTATCGACCAATATTCTTGAACACGTGTTTTAAGGACATTTTGTATGGCAGCTACCAGAAGGAGTAAAAGAATTTCGCTGACTAGTAAACTTGAACTTCGTTTTCACTCAAAACTAATTTGTAAAAAATTCCGAATTCGTTGCTAAAAGATTACTTGAGTTATAGTGAGTTTCGTAAATTAAGTGAAGACATTTTGACAGGATATTTATATGGCAGCTACACGAATGACTAATAGGATTTTCTTCATAATCATACATTTGGCTCCAACTATAGAAAAAGTGACACATACAAAATTTTAAAGTCGTAGCTTTAGGCGTTCCGAAGTTATTGGTAAATATTCTTGAACACTTGTTTTAAGGACATTTTGTATGGCAGCTACCCGAAGGAGTAGGACGATTTTGCCCGTTAACGAACTTAGCCTTACAAATTCAACCAAACATCCAGATTCAAAATTTCAAGATCCTAGGTGAAGGCGTTCTTGAGTTATCGTGTTCACGGACAGACGGACGGACGGACGGACGGACGGACGGACGTCAGGCGGATTTGAGGTTTTTGGCCACAAATAAACAAAAAATAATATATAACTTTTTTTCGTCCGAGGCTTGGTTCTATGCGTTACAAACTTTTGGGCTGGATTAAACTTATAATACTCTATATGATTTCATCTAGAGTATAAAAATGTGTGACTGACGAGGGAACGACTCTGTTCGGAACGAACAGGAATTAAGAAGGGAGTAATGTTATATGTAAACCTGGCAACCGTGCAACTTGATCGGTTTCTCATTGTTTAAAGTATTGTACTGTGTTTGCGATTGAGTGAAAAGAGGTTCCTGTTCATATGCTTTTATTACACTAACTTTAAATTACATTATTTGTCATCTTATATACACAATTATTGCTTAGTAAAATTATTCTTATTGCTAAAGTAAAATTATGCTAGAAATATTGCGTAATGTTAATTGCTACCAAGTCATATTGTCGTTTTTAGTTAGTACACAAAAAACTGGGCCATAATACTCATATCATCAAATTGCAATATTTATACATGACAATTGGTGATATGCAGTACTATGCAGTTATTGCATAAGAAGTGAATCAGTTCATATGTTGTTAACCAACTGATCCACTTCCTAGGTACTCTGTTGACCCTCAACATGCTCCCCGGTTGTGCTGAGATCGTCCATTTCTACTACGAACTCAGACTTCCTCGTTCTTGGCAGGGGTTGTGGGTTTTTTCGACAATTTGTGGCCTTCTGTCGTTTCCTCAATTGGCGTAGTCCAATAAAGATGCTGACTGTAATGAGGATTAAAAGTGTGCCATAACTGACTGAATAGTGGTGGATGTCATGCACGTCCAGCTCTTCAGGGTTGTTTTCCTCATCTCGGAGATCTTTGATTGCTTTATTTAGGTTGATGATATTCTCCCCACTGTTGTCGTTGTTAGCACTCTTCACTTGGTAATTGCTGGTATTGATCTGTTGGGTAAGTTGATGTGATAGATTTGTCGATGGAATAAATGATGCATGCATTTCTCCAACTCCTGCACCTTGCGATCGTAACGTCAACTCTGACAGCTTTATCGAGCATTTTGGTTGAAGTTGTAAAATGCCGCTCCTGTCAATTGTCCTGCTACCACTTTCTTTCCGCAGATTATATTGAATCCATATTCTTCGTCTAATACGAAGATCCATGAATTGGCTTTGTGAAGCTGGATCCAAGTCTTTGAGGGTTCAACTTGGTATATTCGACATGATGGTGCTAATATCTTGTTGTGTCGAAGCAAGTTCATCTCGCAGTTGCTTGTGTTTGATTGAAGGGTGTAAATTGGATGCTGTTGCTTGCAGATTGTGTTATCTCCCAGGGTAGTACAGCCTTGTAATTCGGTTATGGATATGGGATAGTACTCGTCTCGATGAAGGTTCACGATGATGTACTCTGCTTCTGGGCGAATAACTGCATATTTGTCTCCATGTTTAGTTGGGACTGGGACGACATGGAACAGCTCCATTTGAGTATTGAGATATAATGGAATTTTTATATCTACGACTACGTTTGTACTCGTGATCCGAACTTTTGCTGTCATCAGCTTGTAGATCATCAGCAGCGAGTTGCCTTCTTCGTTATCCCCAGGTAGGACTATGTTCGGTGGTATATTCTCTCGTATTATCCGTAGTTGTTCTTCTAATTGTGTTGGCGTTAGTAGAAGTGGGCTTAGTTTTCCTGCCTGTGTATTGACTACAACATTCATCACTGCACTTTGTAAATGACGATAATTTGAGATTGTCATCATTGTGTATGCCATAAGAGTGAACCGCATTTGATGTCAATCCTGTTCCCCAGTAACTTGACTCTGAATGTCCTGTATATGTGCCTCAATTGACTGAAGGCGATCAATCGTTTGTTCCCTGTTTCTTTGGATGATATTGCCAGTTGCCTCTAATATTGACGTCTGATTTTTTAATAGTTGCAATAGATGAGCCTCGTTATTCCTTATCTTAAGGATATGTTCATCGTATTTCTTAGCATCTTCGTGATCAAGCACACCAAACAGATTGTTTGCTATCGTTCCAACAATATCAAATGGTGATCTTTTACTTCTCGGACCTCCGCTGTTATGGGTGTATAGCATTTCATTGTTGGCTTCGACCTCTTCCAACTGCCATGTTAACTGTTTTAATAAGAGTTCGCAATCCATGGTAATTACTCCGCTGCTACATAGTTCTTGTAGTTTCTTAAGTCGAGTCCGCAGGTTGAATTTCTCATACTGTAATGGTAGTAAGTCAATGAACACAATTAACTTCCACTCATCGACAACCATGTTGACCTGTGTCAATTTTTCAAAGAAGATTCCTGGGTTTGAACTGAATGGTGTAACACTGTATGGTATCAGTTCTTCAGGTTGTTCTGCACTTCTTCCAAGTTTTATTAACCACATGAGAAGTAAATATACCAAAAATCCTCCCCAGCGATTGTCTGATCTCTTCATTGGCACTGTTTTGGATCTTTTCCTATCTTGATACTGATCTTCGTAAGGTCTCTTGTTTAACATCTCCGGTATCAATGTCCTATACCCTTGAACTGGCTTAATATGCGTTGACTTTCGCTTGCTGGAAGTGATTACCATTCTGGCAAGTTTTACCGCCGCCTTGAGTTCTTCCTCAGATGCCTTGCGCTTCGTTGGCTTATTACCTGTATCCCTTTCGCCGCATGTAGTACGTGTAATTTTAGCCGAGCTTGCTGGCTGCAAAACGCTTGTCAATGCTTGGGTATCCCTTATTTGTATGATTTCCTTTTCGTAGTTTTCCGAGACAGGTAAAAGACAGATCTTCGTTATCGGCCTTTTGATTACGTTATTTTTCGTTTTTATTGTAACCACTCGTGTGAGGCCGTCTGTTCCAGGATAGGTTTCGATTATTCTTCCTAATATCCATTTGGTTGGTGGTAGATTTTAATCTTTAATAAGAACGATTTCACCTTTGTTGATCTGTTGTTCTTTTATGACCCATTTTGGTCTCTGCTGAATATTCTGCATTCCACTTTTTCCAGAAGTCTTGTGTCGTTCTATCCAGAAGCTGCCACCTTGTCAGTAAATTAATTTGTTTATGTGTCAAATCCTTTGCTGGCGGCGCGGTAAGTGCAGCTCCGATCAAGAAATGGCCTGGAGTTAGAATATCGATATCCTCTGGATCCTTTTTTTTTTTTTACGGCCGTCGTTATAACTTAGGGGTTCACTCTTTAATGCGAACGCACAGCTAGAACGACATAGGTTGGGGATAAAATGGTATGGCAGGGGATTTAGGTCGGTGGAACGGGAGGGAAGCGTCTGAAGTGTCGGTGGACGTTGTTTTTGAACTGTTGAAGGTTATACTCATCAGGAAACAGATAGGCCGGCAATGCGTTCCACATTACTGATGTTCGGGGGATAAAGAACTGCCTAAATTTCACTGTTCTCCACGAATGGGGCTGAACGGTATACTCGTGTGCGCGTGAAGCTTGGCGAGTGTTACGGGGGACCACTAAGAGTGGGGGAATAAGTTCTTTTAGTTCCTTACTACATTTACCATTAAAATATCGATAGTAAATACTGAGTACTCCGACATTTCGGCGATGCTCAAGGGAGTCTATAGAAGCTGAAACGGCTTCGTCTCCAATTAGTCGGAACGCATGTTTTTGAACACGGTTGAGCAAGGCTAAATGGGATTTGGGGGCCCCAGCCCGGATATGCGAATTGTACTCAAGACGTGGTCTGATATATGCCTTGTAGATTGTAGCTAAGTCAGGCGCTGAAAAGAATTTCTTACATTTCCGTAGAATTCCAAGGCGTTTGGAAGCATCAATTGCGACATCAAAGATGTGTTGGCTCCAGTTTAGGTGGTTGTTAAATTTTACGCCTAGTATTTTGAAGTCAGCAGAAGGTTGAGTTTGTACGCCACCAAAGGATATATTTGAGACCGACGTCGGAACATCTCGTTTAAGGGATAGATGACAGGACTGTGTTTTGGAGGCATTGAACTCTACTCTATTTGTCTCGCCCCAGTCCAAGATAAGACTGAGGTCTGAGTTCAATGAATCGAATAACTCAGTGCGGTGTGAGGCCACCGAAGTTGGACGTGCCTCTGCAGCCGAGTCGAAATTAAAGACATTGTCCAGTGTACTATCATCTGCAAAACTATGGATTGGATTGAGAGTTGACGACAGAAGGTCGTTAATAAAGATGAGAAATAGGGTTGGAGATAAAACTGAGCCCTGGGGTACACCGGAATCGATTGGAAAAGAGGATGAAGTTATTCCGTCTAATACAACTCGTATAGAACGTTTGTAGAGAAAACTCTCAATCCATTTAAGAAAGGTTGAACTAAAGCCAAAGGCTTTAAGTTTTACTAAGAGACATTGGTCCCAAACTCTGTCAAATGCTTTAGCGATGTCAAGGGCAAGCACTTGACCTTCACCAAATTTGTGGATGCACGAGTTCCAGCGTTCCGTTAGGTAAACTAAAAGGTCACCTGTTGAACGACCGGAACGGAACCCATATTGGCGATCGTGGATCAGATCTTTGTCCATCAGATATTTGATTATGTTGCGATTGACAGCAGTTTCCATTACTTTAGCGAGCACGGATGTAATGGCAGTGGACAAAGAGGTCTTGAGTTCAGACATGCCTCGATTTGAACTAATAGTGTTTGGATTTCTTCAAAGGTCAGCGTGTGTTCACCAATAACTCTCTTTAAATGATATTTGACCGATTTTACACCAGCTTCCCACAATCCACTGAAGTGTGGTGCTGCAGCAGGCGAGAAGTGCCATTGGGTCCCATTTTTTACCATCTCAGAACAAAGTTCTGAGGTGTATTCTTTCATTTCATCCTGCGAATAGGATGTCAAAATTTTGTTCGCCAACACAAAGTTCGTCCCGTTGTCGCTGTAGATATTCGCTACATTGCCTCTTCTTCCCGTGAAGCGTTTATATGCAGCAAGAAATGCTTGCGCCGTAAGATCACTTACAGCCTCCAAATGAATTGCTTTTGTAGATAGACAGATGAATACAGATATGTGTCCTTTATATGATCTCTGTCCCCTTCCTTTTGTTGTTCTTATGTGAATCGGGCCTGCATAATCTACTCCAGTGTTTGTAAATGCTCTCGTTATCTGCACTCTGCGCATAGGTAAATTACCCATAAATTGAGTCATCGTCTTTCCTTTTTGGCGTCTGCATATGATGCATTTGTTGAGAATCTGTTTCACTGAAAGATATCCTTTAAATATCCAGTATTCATTCCTTATGTGTGATAGCGTCAAAGTATTCCCGCCATGTAGCGTCTTCAGGTGAGCCCATCTGATGATCATTGTTGTCAAAGAACTCTTATACGGTATAATAATCGGATGCCTTGTGTTGTACTGTAAGGTTGCATGATGTAGTCTACCACCTACTCTTAGCATTCCTTTTTTGTCCAAAAAAGGAGCAAGAGGTAGTAACTTGCTATCCTTACTGACTGGTTTCTTCTGTTTTAATCTTCTAACTTCTTCGCTAGAGTAATACGATTGTGTGAGCCTTATTATAACTTCTTTCGACTCTTCAAATTCGACCAAACTAAGTGGTTCATTTTTTCTTTCGCTAGCGGCTAGTTTGTGTGTCTTATAAATCGCTTACAGTACGATATTATTCGAATGAATTTTTCGAAGTTCGAATATCGTGACAGTAATTCCGGCTCTTCTCTTATTACTTGTATTTTTGACGTAAGTGCACTTACTTTCCTCATTTCCAATGTTGTTTCGATCTTCTCCATACTCTTCTGTGGTTTACTGCTTCGTAGCCATTCTGGTCCATTCCACCATAGTAAATAGTCTTCCAAAGGCAGCTGGACTGATTCCTCTTGATGCGCTGTCAGCTGGATTGTCTTTCGTCCGAACATGATACCACTTTGGTGCTTCGTTGATAGACTGAATTTCTGCCACCCGATTTGCAACAAACGTCTTCCATTTATTTGGTTCATTACGAATCCATGCTAAAACCACTGTCGAATCAGTATATGCAAACATTTCCGCATTGTGTAGCTCCATTGCAGTTTTGACTTGTTTCAATAGATGGGACAGTAGCACTGCCGCACATAATTCCAACCTTGGAATAGAAATCTTCTTTTTTGTTGGTGCAACTTTCGTTTTGGCTGCTAGTAAAGTAACCTCAACTCCGTTTTATTCTGTCCATACTTTGGAATATACCACAGCTCCATATGCATTTTCTGAGGCATCTGCAAGTCCATGAAGTTCACACTTTCGGCTAGGTTCTAGTTCCATCTACTGAGTTTGATGTTTTCTATTCTGGGTAGTTCTTTCTAACCACCTTGCGTTGATATTCTCTGGAATTCGTTCATCCCACATGATGTCTGTAAGCCATATTTTTTGAAACATTATTTTTGCCTGAATGATGATGGGAGCCAACCCTCCAAGAGGATCATATAGCTTCGATATATCTGACAAGTGTTGTCTTTTCGTATAACTTGGTTTGGATTCCTCGAGGCTGACCTTAAATTCAAATTTATCTGATGCTGGATTCCAATGTAATCCCAATGTTTTAATAGTTTCATCCACATCAATTTTCTTTGGCGAGATATTCACGTAATCTTCTGGCAAGTGATTTAGTAGTGATTTGTTGCTACTTGCCCATTTTCGTATAGAAAATCCTCCTCCTTTTAACAATATTATGATCTCTTCTTGAGTTTGAAGAGCTTCTTCCACAGTATCGGCACCCGAGATTAAATCATCCACGTAGAAATCTCGAAAAGCTGTCTTCGATCCTTTTGGGTACAGATTTTGTTCATCCTTCGCTAGTCTTTGTAAAGTTTTCACTGCAAGATATGGTGCTGATCGTGTTCCATACGTTACAGTTGTCAATTTATACTCCTGGACGGGTTGGCTTTCATTTGTTCTCCAGAGTATCATTTGAAAATGTGTATCTCTCTCGTCTATGATGATCTGGCGATACATTTTCTCAATATCTGCGGAAAAGGCAATGCGATGCTTTCTCCATCTCATCATAATTGAGATTAAGGTTTGCTGTAAAACTGGACCGGTGTGCATCTTTTCGTTGAGGCTGATTCCATTGCTGCTTTTTGCTGATGCATCAAATACCACCCTGAGTTTTGTGGTTGAACTGCTTTCATTAACTACTGCGTGGTGCGGCATGTAGTATGATTGTAAATCGTCTTCTTCCCTAGTGTAGTTTTCTATGGGTTTCATGTGGCCTAGTCGTAAATACTCTGCCATAAATTTTTTGTATTCTTCCGCGAGTTTATGATCTTTTGAGAATTTTCTTTCCATCTGACACAGTCGTGATTATGCTTTTCCTCTTGAAGATCCGAGCTGGTCTTGTACCATGTTATCGTTGAATGGGATCCGAACTGTATATCTTCCGTTTCGAAATCTTTTTGTTGTGCTGTCATAGTATCGTTCACATTCCTGTTCTGCTTCTGTTGCTTGCCTTTCCGGTGTCTTCTAGTTCCCAAAACTTCTTAAGATCACCTTCATCGGTTGTTTGTGTTATGAAGCAGTTGATGTGAGGTTGAGTCGACGGATTAGTACGTCCAGAGATTATCCATCCCAGTTCAGTACGTTGTGCTACTGGACTATTGAATCCACCTTTTATTATTCCATTTAATATTAAACTTGAAAACACGTCTGCTCCAAGTACTACATCTATTGGACCAGGAACGTCAAATGTTGGATCTGCCAGTATTACCTTTCTGATATGGTTGATCACATTTTTTGATGGCTGCTCGAGTGGCATTATGTTTGTTAACTTCGATAATACCAATGCCGTGATTGTGACTTCGAACTTAGATGGGAATCTTGGGCGTATAATGAGTTGTACGCTGAATTTTGCTACTCCAGCTGATGCTGCTCCTAATCCAGTGATTGTGGCATGTACTTTTGTGCGTTTAAGTCCAAGCCGTTGGACAACATCTTCGGTAACAAATGACGCTTGAGACCCTTGATCAATAAGAGCTCTCAACAATTCCTCTTTACCATTGTTGGATATCGTTTTGAATAATGCCGTAGCCAATATGACGTTATTTTGGATCACATTGCATGTTGTAAGTGATTGAACTTCTTCGTCCTTTGATTGTTGCTTTGCTGGTTTCTCTTCTTGATGATTATTGTCGGCATTAGTGTCATGGAGTGTTGTATGATGTAAACTTTTACAATTTTTACAATAATTTTTACTTCGGCATACTCGTGCAATATGACCAGCTGTTAGACAATTTCTGCATAATTTATGCTCCTTCACAACGTTGAAACGCTTGGATACCGACAATTCTGAATATTTTCTGCATTTGAATAGTGGATGTTTGTCATGAAACAATCAGTGGCGGATCCAGACTTTGATGTTGGGGGGGGGGGGTGGAAATTTTTTTGATTTGACTATTTTGATTGATCAAGTTCTGTGCACTTAGCAAAAACGGGATCATATTGTTTTCATCTTAGTATGGGTCATTCCATCAAGATTCGCCAAAGTTGTGACCTTACCATCTCCGATTCTGTTGAAAATGTTTGTACTTGAAGAACTAGTGAAAAAAGTAATTGAAATTCAAGTTTTTGTTTCTATCTCATTTTTCAACTAACAAAAACAACAACAATCTTTAAAATAAGCCCTACTTTATTATTCAAGGATAAAAATTACCAGAGATATGAATTTTCAAAGAGGGCTCGGAGATCGAACTGAGAAATCTTTGACATACTATAACTAACAAAAAAAATTAGATAGAAACAAAAACTTGAAATCATATTTTTTTTCACTAATTCTTCGAGTACATAAATTTTCAAATGAATCGGCGATGATAAGGTCACACTCGTTCTTGATTAAATGACCCTTTTTCTATAAAATATTTGAGAACCACTATAATGTTCATCGATTTTTTTGACCCCGATCCCATTGAGATTCCAAGTTAATTTTTTGATATTTTTTAAAAAACAGTATAATCTACACAATATCAAAAAACCCGTTTTGAGATATTCAAGGATAAAGGACAAAATCATTATCCTTAAAAAAATTCAAGGATAATTTTTATTGCGACAACCTTCCCCTTTAAAATAAGCCATATTTCATTATTCAAAGAGGACTCGGCCACCATTTTTGCTAAAACTTTAACATACTATAACTAACAAAAAAATGAGATAGAAACAAAAAATGTAATTTCAATTATTTTTTTCACTAGTTCTTAAAGTACAAAAATTTTCAAAACAATCGGAGATGGTAAGGTCCCAAATTTCGTCATTCTTGGCGGTTCTTGGTGGAATGACCCTATTACCTACGCAATATGTTGTCTTGTAGTCTTTTTATCATGGTGCGTTGACACTCACCCTTGAGGCTCTACCCCCATCAGGTCATTGCAAACCGGTTTTCGTCGGCTGTGTTCTTTGCTGTGTTGAACGCAATTTACACTCAACATGCCTTTGCGGCGCAACTTGCCTATAAGTGCGAAACGACACAAATACGATGAGCTGCGAATTGTGTGGTACCACAGTTCATTGTATGTGTGTATACATATGGAAGCGTGCGTCAGCGAAAAAGTTGAAGAATGTTAGACTCTTGCAACTGCACGAGCCATCTGATTGGTTGATTTTATGGTGGGGATAGAGGCGCGCCTCAAACGTTGAGTGTATGGTAAATCCACCATCATGGTTCTGTTCTGTGCTTTGCATTGCACCGCAGAACTACAGTAAATGCTAATTAAGTCCACATTGCAGTGGAGTAAAAAAAAGTCGGAGAACGGTTGAAGTATGTATGTTTAGAAAATTCGGAATTGCTCTTGGGGGGGCGGCCGCCCCCCCACCCTGTATCCGCCAATGGACACAATGGACACTCAGTATTTGTAGATGTGTGATACGTTTTAAATGTTATTGTCGGCGGTTCCTTCGTCCTTTGGTATGTTGTGCTTGTAGATCCTGCGTCTTTCTTGTTGAAATGTTTATCCCATATTGCTTCTAAAGCTTGGAATCTGCTTTCGAGAAATTTGAGTGTACTTTCCAGGGACTGAATTTCCTTTGATGAAACTAATGATTGCTCATATAACTTGTGAGTCTCCTTATCCATTTTTTGTGTAATTATGTGGACGATCATTCGACTCCATGTGCTGGTTTCAATGCCCAAATTTTGTAAAGCATGAATACATTCAACCGTGGTATCGTGTAGGCGTTTAATAGCCGTTGATGATTCATTCACTATCACTTGTTGTGTTAGTAAGGTTTGTAACTGAATAGAGACCAGAATACGTGGATTAGCGTACCTTTCCTCGAGAATTTTCCACCCTGCATTAAAGTTTGCATCTGTTACTTGCAGATGGCGAATCAACGTAGCAGCTTCTCCATTTACATTCGCTTTGAGATATTGCATTTTCCTTGCTGGGCTCAAACTAGTGTTTTCCAGTACTATTGACTTAAATAAATCGTGAAACGATTGCCAATTTTTGTACTCACCATTGAACGACGGAATGTTCAATCTGGGAAGCCTTAGATCTTCGGATGTAGACAGTGCAGGCTTTGAATCCATTTTGTTTTGAAGGTTGATTGACGTTTCGTAAAAAACATACTGCAGTCACGATCGGCTGCAAGCCAATCGTATAATACTCTAGATGAATACTGAACTCCGATTTATATTGTAGTTGGGGATAAAGTAGAATTACGTGTGTGCATGTTGTATGTCCTTTATTAAGGACTGCCATTAGATTGCTACTCAAAACTAAATGATAATATTCAGTGTTTAATTTCATATCTTGAGCTGGGTAAGTCATCGAAAACAAATGTCCTTTTTGAAGGACTTTCACATGGGAGGTGCAGGAAGGACGCACTCGATTTCTTACATATTTATCCTTTTCCTTGGAACCATTTAAAAATGAACGTGTACAAAATTTGAAATTCGTAGCTTGAAGCGTTCAAAAGTTATCGAAAAATATTGTTGAACACGTGTCTTAAGGATATTTTGTATGGCAGCTACCAGAAGGAGTAAACAGATTTCGCTGATTAGTAAACTCGAACTTCGTTTTTACTCAAAACTAATTTGTACAAAATTTTCAATTCATAGCTAAAATATTAATTGAGTTATAGTGAGTTCCGTAAATTAAGTGAAGACGTTTTCACAGGATATTTGTATGGCAGCTACACGAAGGATTAACAGGATTTTCTTCATAATCATACATTTAGCTCCAACTATTAGAAAAATAACACATACAAAATTTCAAAGTCGTAGCTTAAACCCTTCTGAAGTTATCGACCAATATTGTTGAAGGCGTGTTTCATGGCAGCTACCAGAAGGAGTAAAAGGATTTCGCTGACTAGTAAACCCTAACTTTGTTTTTACTCAAAACTAATTTGTACAAAATTCCGAATTCGTAGCTAAAAGATTACTTGAGTTATAGTGAGTTTCGTAAATTAAGTGAATACATTTTGACAGGATATTTGTATGGCAGCTACACGAAGGACTAACAGGATTTTCTTCATAATCATATATTTAGCTTCAACTATTGGAAAAATAACACATACAAAATTTCAATGTCGTAGCTTAAACCCTTCTGAAGTTATCGACCAATATTCTTGAACTCGTGTTTTAAGGACATATTGTATGGCAGCTACCCGAAGGAGTAGGACGATTTTGCCCGTTAACGAACTTAGCCTTACAAATTCAACCAAACATCCAAATTCAAAATTTCAAGATCCTAGGTGAAGGCGTTCTTGAGTTATCGTGCTAACGGACAGACGGACGGACGGACGTCAAGCGGATTTGAGTTTTTTGGCCACAAATAAACAAAAAATAATATATAACTTTTTTTGTCCGTGGCTTGGTTCTATGCGTTACAAACTTTTGGGCTGAATTTAACTTATAATACTCTATATGATTTCATCTAGAGTATAAAAAGGATTATGTCGTCTAAGTAGACGAGACAGATCTTTCCTTGTAGATCTTTAAGGATATTATCCATCACACGTTGGAATGTGGACTGGGCATTTTTTAACCCGAAGGGCATGCGAATGTATTCAAAATGGCCGTTTTCAACTGTAAAAGGTGTTTTTTGAATGTCACGTGAATCCAATTCGATCTGATGGAACCCGCTAGCAAGGTCTAACGTTGTAAAATACATACTTTTTCCAAGCTTGTCCAAAATCTCAGTTATATTTGGAAGTGGATAACGATCGCTTATCGTTTTATCATTGAGTTTACGGTAATCGATAACCATACGCCACTTCTGTTTACCGCTGGCGTCTCTTTTCTTTGGAACAATCCAAACAGGAGAACTCCAAGGTGAGTAGCTGGGTCTTATGATTGCTTGGTCTAACATTTCGCCAATCTGTCTTCGGACTTCTTCCTTGTGTACGTAAGGATATCTGTAGGATCTTGTAAAAATGGATGTATCATCGGTTGTAGTAATCCGATGTTTAATCTCATTAGTGAAGGAAAGTTGTTGTCCTTCTCTGAAGAAGATATCCTCGAATTTTTTACGGACGGAAAGAATTTTCTTTTCCTCCAAGTTTATGGTAAATGTGAGACACGTAACAATTTTGTGATATCATCAGGTGGAAGGATGTCATGAACATGGTCCTCATATGAAATGTTAAAGTTATTAATTTCTATAAAAGTGGATGGGGAGAATTCAGTAACTTTCAGTGGTTGTTCTAGGAAGAGCAATTCTTCAATATCTGACTGATTAGTGACTTCAGTCAGGCTATACCATTGTTTTGCGTGATAAATTCCTTCCTGAATTATTAATTCTGGTTTAATTTCTGTTTTACTTATGTAAATATCACCCTCCCGAATATCGACTGGTAGTTTAACAATCATTTTTGTTTTGGGTGGTATAGAATATTTTTGGGACATGAAATTTGTTTTAAATTGCAGTGGAATTGTGGCGTTTTTTGAAAATGTGGTTTGCGAAGTCAACTTTTGCTCCTACGGATGTCAGCGTGTCTAAGCCAAGAAGACCGTCAAAATAACCGTGGAAGCAGAAAACTAAAAATCTGGTTTTACCGGGTTGCTTAAACTCGTATAGGCTTAGAAGTATCACCTCATGATTTCGGTCGTGTTTATTCAGAATGGTCGTGATAGTTGTGGTCTTTGTCTTTAATATATTTTCAAGACGAATATACTATGGATTTATAAAGGATGACGAGGCGCCGGTGTCGAAATTTTAATGATCGTCCGAAAGGTGAAGAGATATTTATATATGGAAGGATGAATCCGTGTTTGTTAATGTCTATGAAAGCAATTGCTCCATCGAGGCGGGTAGCTGAAAATTTTCATCATTCAGCTCGATGGTTTTTTCTTGATCTTCATATGGGTAGTATTCATCTATTGGTTCGATTACGTAGTATTGATTTTGATATACCTCGTTAAAGTGTTCTGTGTTCGGTGACTGTGGAGAATTTACATTGTTTATCGAAGGTTTTTCGCTTTCAGTTACATTGAAAATTTCTTTGTTTCCGAAATTAGCTGGTTTAACAAAGTTGGTAGGTTGCATTCTATTTTGGTTTGTTTGTGGGCGATATCTGGTGTTGCCCGAAGAAGTGTCCATTGGTTCAGGTCTTGAAGGCATTAATTGATTTTGCTGGTTAAAGTTGGTCTGTGTTCTTTGTGGTGGATTAAAGTTAGTAGATTGCCTTTGAAGGAACCTGAAATTATTGGAAGGATATGCTCTTTGTTGTGAAAAATTGTTGAATTGGGGTGGTCTTTGCTGTTGTTGTTGAGGATGCGCATATGGGAATCTAATTTGTTGGTTATAAGGGTTTGGATAGTAGATATTGGTTTGTGGGAATCTACTCTGTGGTCTGGCTGACGGTAGAACTTGTCTAGGGTTCATTTGTCTATTTAGGTCTAATTTAACATAAGATATGTTTTGTTCCTTCACACAATATGAAAAAGCAACGGCCAATGATTCAGGCTTCATTGCTCTGATTGTAGACCCCAATGGTTCCCTTAAACCGGAAAGAAATGCGTTTAAACACATTTCAGAGTAAGGCTCTTTCTTTGCAGTAACAACATTCACGTTTTCCTCGTGAATGTTGACATGATTGGTCATACTCGCTAGTACTTCGACTACATCTGCATAAAATTTTTCAAGAGAATTGTTTCCTTGCTTAAGATTGTGCAGATCCCTAATCAAGGATGTTTCATTTCTTTTGTCCGCGTAATGGAGCACGAGATTTTGCTTAATATCATCCCATATTAATGAAGTCCCGTACATGTTCAAAACTTCGTTCGCAGGGCCCACGATTTTATTCCGTATCGCCCGAAGAAGAAGTTGGCCATATGGTGTGCCACTAGTGCGCGATATGAGATTCAGGATTTCGTCGACGTTATCGAGGAAATCGAAAAGGAGACGAGGATTGCCGTCAAATTTCGGTAAATCTTTGATGGCATCCGGAACTCTTAATGAGTTGAAAATATCCATGGCTGTAGTTGGTCGGGGTTCGATTGCGACTTCGTCTACCATAATGCGTTCACTTTTATTTTCGATTTTATCTTTGTTACGACTTTTAAAAGCCTTTGTTAAATTTTGGATGCTATTGGAAACTTTGACGCTGAAAAAATCAGACACACTTCGCGCACGATATTCTTGGTCGGAACTATTAGAAATTTGCTCATATTCACTATTTCTACTTAATTCTAGGTTTTCACTTGAATTGGGCCTTAGGTAATTAATTCTACTAATAAATTGGGGTGTAGGGTAGGGCCTGGATTTGAATGGGCTTTTCTTTTTAGGATAGCTCATGGAAGGAAATCCAAAATAACGACTTACATGCAAATAATTAGAGTGACTTTCCACATTTCCGCTTGATCGGTCGTCTTTGATGTTTCCTCCTTTTTCCAGTCAATGTATGGTCGTGGATGATGTTTTGGTTGGTCGCTTCTTACGATGATCCGTCGTAGGTGCAAGATTGCAGAACACAACACTAATTTTTTCAATGTCACAAATCGATAATGCGTCGATTTTGAATCAATTAAAAAAACTTATGACCACACCGCCCTGACTGCGTGACTGCGCCAGTTAAAGTTATTTTATTCTAACTTGGTTTGCATTTAAATTACAACTGAGCTAATAATCTAAAGTTAACATTTTTGGAAAGGTAAAATATGTTGATGCAGCGTCTGGTTCGGGTTTATATTCTTTGGAAAAGGTGCATACGTTTAAAATTTAATAAAAGGTGCATTTACAAGAATTGTGAAATTTAGAATATGATATTTGCTGATTACAGCGTATGTTCTTCGTCGTGTCCTGGGAACTTGGAACTTGCTGAGTTAGTCGTCGAGGCGTGGGAATCATGCCGTAACTCGCGCGTATACTCAAAAAACACCACGGAAGGCGAACTGAAACACGTCACAATATTCAATACATTCAAGAAATGGAAAACACCAGTAATTTCGCTCATATAATTTCCTTTAATTAAATATACCTGTTGCTCCTCCTACTTATACGACTCTACCTGTTCTCTCTCTTAACTTAAAATTAGGGCGCCTCTGGTGCGAAGTCCCTCAAAGACGCTCGAGTCTATTCTTCAAACTGGAGCCTTTCCTGGTCGATATGTTGTTCGCTGTGTCGATCCTCCTAGTTCCGATGCTCCAAGAAAATCCTTCCGGTAAACACTTTTATGCTACTTTACTCGTGCCGTCGCCGACTTGCGACACTCGATGCACGTTCTTCTCGTCACTCAAAATCACACACTTGAAAATACTTTCGCCGTCCGTTCGCACTGAATACACTCGATCCAAGAGACCGTTTTCGGGTGCCGTACTTTCCTCGAAGTCTCGGGTCAGCTTTCTTCCACGGTTAATCCCCGTTTCGTAGGTCAATGGTCGATTCCTCCCGGTCATTCACTTAAGTTTAATAGCTTCTCGTACTTCGTTAGCTTTCATCTCGGTTGATTCGGTGTCCACTTTATATTCACCATCCGACTTTTTAGCATGGACCCAAACCTCGCTGATCTGTCTTATCGACTTGCAATTCTCGCAGTGTAAGACCGCCATAGTTGTGCGAATTCGAATGTCACTTGACATTTCTAGAGCGTCAGTGACGTTTATGTGATGTATTTGTTTACGTCTGTGGTGTTGTGATATGATGTATTTGTTTACGTCTGTGGTGGTGTGATGTGATGTGATGTGATGTGATGTGATATGATATGATGTGATGTTATGTATTTGTTTACGTCTGTGGTGTTGTGATGTGACGTATTTGTTTACATCTGTGGTGTTGTGATGTGATGTGATGTGTTTGTTTACGTCGCGTGGAGTGTTGTTTTCGTGTTCGATGTTCCCTGTTTACGTCTGTGGTGTTGTGATGTGACGTATTTGTTTACATCTGTGGTGTTGTGATGTGACGTGATGTGTTTGTTTACGTCGCGTGCAGTGTTGTTTTCGTGTTCGATGTTCCCTCCTATCCTAAAGATACCTTAAACATAATCCTTAATTCATCTTCCTAACCCTAACTAAACCTACTAATTCCTTACATTTTAATTAATCTTAACCTAAATTCACTATAACTAACTATACCTAACAAATTCACGTTTCGTATTTCCGAGTTCAGCTCGACTTCCATGTGTGTACGACTAAAATAATTATTTGACTAATTCCCTTTTGGTGTTGTTTCTTTTTAGGTACTGAAAATATGAAGCTGCTTCACAAGGAGTGCTCTGGCTCAGCGATTCTACGAGTTTCTACATTACTTGATCTATATTTAATTTTTATTCTTCTCCTCCTTTCAGCTTGAACGGGAACGAAGGTGACCGTAACAACATGGCGAGTGGGTGACGGCACGAGTAGATTAGCAGAGTGATTGATTCCGGGTGGAGAACAAAGAGTGGTGCAAGGCGGAACGAGGAGCAGAATCGAGACTCCGAGAAATCCATACGACGCGACTTAGATCGGTAGCCAGGACGGCGGAAATCGAGCAACCGAAAGAGCTGCTGCGTTTGGACCGCGTCGAGGGAAGAAGTTCACACCAGAGGCGCCCTAGTATGTACGATAGTAGCCAGGTTAGACAAATCAACAGGTAGTGAGCGCAGGAATCTATCGCAAGTAAGTTTGTTTCGTTTGTTGAGGCGATAAGATCGTTACGTTAAATTTAAATAAAGTAGAGTCAATTTTACTTGGAGAATTTCCTTTTGCTTGTCGTAAATTTGGTGTGACGTGTTTCAGCTCGCCTTCCGTGGTGTTTTATTTTGAATATACGGGCGCGCGAAACTTTTCTCCAGACTTGTGATCCGGACGGCGAAAAGTACAGAACGGGATCCTTAAGAAAGGATCACTGGCGCCCACGACAGTTCTCTGGGTTGGCCGGACAAGGCCCGTTCGCCCCCTTTTGTGCTGGGGTTTCTAACGGTTTTTCCGCCGGGAAAAACGGTAATAATTGGCGCCCAACGTTTTAGTGGCAAATTTTTTTTTCCTTTGTTCGGAATTTTTATATTTTTCTAAGTTTGGTGACAAATTAGTGGAAGTGAGTAGTGGTTTCGCAAGGAAAGTGATAAATTCCGATATTCGGAAATATTTGGCGTTGTGTTGTTTTTTGGTAAGAAGTTGAATTTTTCATTTTTAATTATTTTTTTTTTGCATAATTGCAGTAGAATACTTTTTTCTTTTCAAGTTCGATAGTGGCAAATTGGCCTGCAGTGAATTTCTCTTCTTTTCGGCAGGAGTAATAGTTTTGAAAATTAAAACAAGTGGTGTATTATTTTTCTTGTGTATTATTAGAATAAATAAAAATTAGTTTTTTTTTATATTAGTAGGGGTTGTAGTTAAATTGATTCAAATAAATAGCTCAATAACATAACTAACTCAGAGAATTTATTTGGTGAAATACGAGTTACTTAAACAAAATGGGGAAAATTTACGTTGATCGTTTGAGCCAGGACGAGTTAGTATATGAGCTGGCAATTAGAAACCTTCAAGCTGACAAGGTCGATGCGATGCGCAAAGCTTTGCGAACGGCTTTACGGGCTGAGCGATTAGGTAACACGTCGATAGTAGCGCAAGAATATCCATTTACCTTTGAGGAGGATCTGGAAGCGGTGATAAAAAAGAATGTTGAAATCGGACTCTTATTAGAAACATTCAAAGGTGAGGAAGGGTCAAGTGAGTATACAAAAATTTTATCGAAGATTGAGTGGTGTCTCCGAAGATTAGATGGGTGTCCGCCTACGACGGAAGAAGGAAAAAAATTGAGATCATGCACAAGGGCGACGATACTTTTAAATTTGGGTACTTTGTACGATGAATCGGGTCAGGTATCTTCCGAAGAGGAAGAAGCCGCTTTTCATCCGAAAATAAAATCGGAGGCAAATTCCACGGCTGCACAAACGATGAGAACCGCTGAGGAGCGGAACTATCTAAAATAGAGGTTGCTAAATGGGACTTAAGGTTCACAGGTGAGCCAAATAAACTTTGCGCCTTCCTGGAAAGGGTGGAGGAACTTCGCAAGGCACGAGGGGTGTCTAAGGCGCATTTATTTCGCTCAGCTGTTGACCTATTCTCCGGTACGGGTTTAATTTGGCTACGCGCGAATAAATCGAATTGCAAAAATTGGGATCATCTGATTGAAGAACTGCGGGATTCACAGGATTCTCCGTAGAAACATTGCACCTTTCTTCCAAATGCACCTTGGATTTACAATTGTGGAGTCGGTAGGTGAGTTAATAACGCTTGGTCGAACGCTCGAAACAACGAGATTATCGGTGGAAGCGTTTGTACCACCACCGCCGAGAAAATCTTGTTTGCTGGAGCCAGATTTAGCTTTCGCGGACGCTAACAAGTCTCAAAAGAGTTGGCAGCAACAAGCCGAATCGGGTACTAAGTCGGGTGATTCGAGTCGAAGGGAGAGAATTTGCTTCAATTGTAGAAAAGCAGGTCACGTAGCAAGTACGTGTAAGGAGGGGAAACGCTGTTTCGGTTGTGGGAGGATTGGGGTTTTCCGATCGAACTGTCCGGAATGCAGTCCAGGACGAAAGAGTCAGCCTGAGGAGGACAAAAGTAGGCCGAGCACTAGTTCGGGAAACGAAAATCGTGCTCACTAATTAGCGGAGAAGTGAGCACGAGTAAGGAAACCGCACCTATCGTACCAGTGCATTTTGCATTAGCTCCTGTAGAGGGAGATGTCCGACCACATTTATTAGTGTCTATTTTTGACGAGGAGTTTATAGGTTTGTTAGACTCCGGGGCGTCGAGGACAATTATCGGGAAATCTGGTTGGGATATACTGCAGAAGTCGGGGGCCCATTTGGCAAATTCAAAGGCAACTGAAGTTAAGCTTGCGAATGACGAGAGGTGTACGATCAATGGAACCGTATGGATCCCAATAAAATTAAGGGATCGTTTGCGATGGATGGAGTGTCTGGTAGTGTCCAAGCTTCCACAAACACTATTTTTGGGGGCAGACTTTTGGGTGGAGTTTGGACTAATCGTGAATTTGAGTCACGATAACTGCGATTTAGCCGGCGAAATACATATCGCGGCAATAGAATCTCTTCAGCCGCGGTCGAAATTAGACTCAGAGCAAACTAGGGAATTGGAGGCAATGATTGAGTTGGAATTCGAGAGGATGGGAGAGGGATTGGGTTGCACTTCTGAGGTGAAACATAAAATCGTGACAAATTCACCTCCGATAAAACAAAGGTACTACCCGGTGAATCCTATAGTACAAAAGCATATTGATCGGGAGTTAAACGAAATGCTCGATGCTGGGATAGTGCTCCCTTCACGCAGTCCTTGGGCATCTCCAATCCTCTTGGTGAAGAAGAAAGATGGCACTTATAGGTTCTGTGTTGACTTTCGGAAAGTCAACAGTGTATCGGAACGAGATCCCTATCCAATTCCCTACGTCACCGCGACATTGGACAAATTAAGGGACGCGAAATATCTCTCGTCGTTGGACATTAAGTCTGCTTACTGGCAGGTTCCTATGGAGGAATCGTCCCGTCAGTACACGGCTTTCACTGTGCCGAGTCGGGGTTTATTTGAGTTTGCCAGAATGCCTTTTGGGCTACAGAATGCACCAGCGACGTGGCAGAGGCTGATTGACAGGGTGCTCGGAGCAGACTTGGAGCCTTTCGTCTTCGTTTACCTCGATGACATAATTGTGGTAACGCAAACCTTTGAGAAACACAAAGAAATACTGAGGGAAGTATTCCAGAGGTCGACGAAGGCAGGACTCAGAGTTTCGAGAGGGAAATGCGAGTTTTGTCGCTCGGAATTGCGGTACCTAGGTTATGTGGTCGACGAAAGCGGGTTGCATGTCGATCCAGCAAAGGTAGATGGGCTAACTAAATTTCCCGCACCGAAGAACGTAAAGGAGGTTCGGCAATTTTTGGGGATGGTGTCGTGGTATCGGAGGCTTATTCCGGATTTTGCGACTTTAGTCTCCCCTCTAACTGGGCTCTTGAAGAAGAACCAGAAATTCGTGTGGAGTGATGAACGTGAGAAGGCGTTCGCTCAGGCAAAGATTAAGTTATCCACGGCACCAATCCTGACTTGTCCGGATTACGATTTTCCGTTCGTCATTCAGACGGATGCTTCGAATTTTGGGTTGGGTGGAGTGCTGACCCAGATGCAACCGGACGGGGAGAAAGTGATTTGCTATCTAAGCCGTTCTCTAACGAGCTCCGAGCGTAAGTTCTCAACTCATCATCATCATCAATGGCGCGACAGCCCAAATCGGGCCAGGGCCTAATAATAATCAATGGCACAACAGCCCAAATTGGGCCTAGGCGTTGAAGTAATGCTAGAGTTACTTCATTACTAGACCAACGGAACACTAGGAGGTGAAGTGGTCAGCCACACGCTCGTCCGTGATTATTACCCCGATTTTAACTCAGGTACTCATTTACAGCTGAGTGAACTGGTAGTCCGGCACCCAATCCCATTCTCGAAAATTACTTGTCGCCAAGCAGATTCGAACCTGGTACCAGGTGCACCGAAGGCAAGTGCTCTAGCCACTAAGCCACCCAGACTACTAAGTTCTCAACTACTGAGAAGGAATGCTTGGCAGCTCTTTGGGCCAGAGAAAAGTTGAGGCCTTAGGTCGAGGGAACTCGGTTTAGTGTGGTGACTGATCATTATTCTCTTCTCTGGTTGCACAATTTGAAGGATCCAAGTGGGCGGTTGGCTAGATGGGCCGTACGTCTCCAACAATACGACTACGAAGTAGTTCATCGAAAAGGGAAGGATCATTTGGTCCCTGATGCTCTATCCCGGTCAGGGGACGATACAAACCACTGCGAAAACAGACCTGTGGTATAGAAAAATGATAGAGATGGTGCAGAATCAGCCAACAGAATATTCGGCTTGGCGTATTGAAGGGAATAGATTGTGGAAGCATGTACCAGCACCCTTTCCGGAATTGACGTCGGAAAATTCGTGGAAAAAGGTAGTGCCGAGAGATGAGCGGGCTAACGTATTGTCAGAATGCCATGATGATCCAAAGTCGGGCCATACAGGGGTAGACAAAACGTTTGAACGAGTAGCGCTCAAATATTACTGGCCGAAGATGCGCAAAGATGTCAAGAATTACGTTCAGACGTGCAAAGTGTGCCAAACCATTAAACCGGACCGTCGGTTACCGGCAGGACTTATGGCTTCTCGGAGTGGAGAAGCTAAACTACCTTGGGAAATGGTATGCGTTGACTTAGTGGGACCACTTCCTCGATCATCACATGGTCACAATTATGTTTTGACGGTAGTGGACTACTTTTCAAAATTTCCACTTTGGTTTCCTTTAAGGTCTGCAACAAGCGCGGCAGTTACGAGGATTTTGGAAGAGAATGTCTTCCTGCTGTTTGGGGTTCCGGAATGGTTGGTCTGCGACAATGGGGTTTAGTTTAAGGCCAAGGAGTTGCAAAAAATGGTGGAATCGTACGGGACAACGATTAGATACACCGCATTCTACCATCCACAAGCTAACCCGGCGGAGCGGATCAACCAATCGATTAAGACTATGCTGAGGGCATATGTCTCAGACAACCACAGGAAATGGAATGAGAATTTATCCAAGATCGCTTGTGCCCTTCGTACCTCGTCGCACGAAGTAATGAAATGTACCCCTTACTTCGTAAATTTTGGCAGGGAAATGTCGATCTCTGGGTTGGGGAGTGATGGACCGAATGACACTGGGTCCGAGTCATCGAGAATTATAGATCCGTTGGTAAGAGCAGTGGCGTTGGAAAAATTTCGCGAAGAAGTTAGGACGCGTTTTAAAACAGCCACCGACAAGAGTAAGAGTCGCTACAATTTACGACGACGGGATGTGGGATTTTTCCCTAAAGAGCTCGTGTTGAGGAAAAATTATGTCCAATCGGATGCGGCTAAATATTTCTCTGCTAACTTAGCTCCGAAATTTATTGGGCCTTTTACTGTAGCCAAAAGGGTATCCCCATGGACGTATGAATTGGATGATGAGAATGGGAAACTTGGCGGAATTTGGCACGTAAAGGACCTAAAAGCATTTACACCAGCCCGAGACTGAGATACACGTTTTTTTTAGGAATTTAAGATGCAATTTTTTTTAAGGATAGGAATTTGAATTATAGTAGTTAGGAAATGAATGAGTTAAATTAATTAAGTAAGAAAAATTATACCTAGTAGCCGATCCTACAGAATTTAGGAAAGTAAGGGGGGAATGTTACGGGTCAGTTTTGGTCGTCACCCTGTAAGAAAAGAAGAGAAGTGTTAGTTGAATAAAGTATATCGCGTTTAACAAATAGACAACTTACCGATTGCTTCAACACAGGCTCCTTGCGACGTCACTGCTCCGCACGCATACGTTCCAGTTCACCTAAAACGACATCAGCACAAAAGAGGGAATTAGTCAAACAATTAATAATGTTGATCGGAAGTCGAGCTGCAATATGGTTAGTTAATAGTTATATGTCGGATATGAATTGTATTAGTAGGATTAGTTAGTAGGATAAAATTGGATTACTTAATATATTTGGAGAGTTTTAATATAGGGAGAAATAGGTAAGGTAGATAGGACGCGTCGACAATCACCATCGAGATGGCAATAAATCCCTTGCGGTTAGCTGAGCCGACGCAATCGAATCCTTGATATCCGTCATCGAGCTCAAGGAAGGGGACCAACAATAAAGACACCGTATATGCCAATTGACGAAAGTTCAACTCACCTACGATTTGGCATACTTACCAAACAAGCGCGATATCCAGACCGCGCTCGAAACACAACACGAAACACTACACGAAACACAACACGAAACACAACATGAAACCGCACCGCACAAATGTAAACATTGACATTGCCATTGTCAGAAGTCACGTCATTGGAGCAAGCAGAAGTAAACAAACCACTAAACCACTTGAGCGAATACTGCGCCATCGTGTGAATTTGGAGCCGTGTAGATGATCGGTTTGGATCCCGGCTAGATCTTCGTTTGGGGTATAAACATAAATTTCGAAGGTCGAAGAAAGCTATGCACCTGAGCGAGAAAGCGGGAGGAATGACCTAGAGGAATCGACCATTGACCTGCGAAACGGGGATTAACCGTGGAAAAAGCTGACCCGAGACTTCGAGGAAAGTACGGCACCCGAAAACGACCTCTTTTGATCGAGTGTATTGAGTGTGGAAGGTCGGCTAAATTGTTTAAACAAAATTTAAATTATTTTTGCGGTTACAGTTAACCAGAAGAACGTGCGTCGAGCGTCACAAGTGGGTGACGGCACGAGTAGATTAGCAGAGTGATTGATTCCGGGTGGAGAACAAAGAGTAATGCAAGGCGGAACGAGGAGCAGAATCGAGACTCCGAGAAATCCATACGACGCAACTTAGATCGGTAGCCAGGACGGCGGAAATCGAGCAACCGAAAGAGCTGCTGCGTTTGGACCGCGTCGAGGGAAGAAGTTCACACCAGAGGCGCCCTAGTATGTACGATAGTAGCCAGGTTAGACAAATCAACAGGTAGTGAGCGCAGGAATCTATCGCAAGTAAGTTTGTTTCGTTTGTTGAGGCGATAAGATCGTTACGTTAAATTTAAATAAAGTAGAGTCAATTTTACTTGGAGAATTTCCTTTTGCTTGTCGTAAATTTGGTGTGACGTGTTTCAGCTCGCCTCCCGTGGTGTTTTATTTTAAATATACGCGCGCGAAACTTTTCTCCGGACTTGTGATCCGGACGGCGAAAAGTACAGAACGGGATCCTTAAGAAAGGATCACTATTCCTTCTGGATCAGCTGTCGTCGACCTTGAATCGGCATCTGGTTGAATTTCTGGCTCGTGACTCGTGGATGTAGAAAAGGACTTTACTGTGCCCTTTTCCTCTTTGCTTACTTTCTTGCCTTTCGGCTCTTCTGTTGCTGCTAGTGCATTGTGCCTTAAATTCAGAAACTTTAGGAAGTCCGTTAGCTTCTGAACCTTCCGTGGCGAACTCAATGCTTGTTCATAGAGTTTTCGTGTTTCCTTGTCCAACTTTTGCATCAGTAGGTGTATAATAATCGGATCCCAACTTTTCGTTTCGATGCCTAAGTTATCGACCGCATGCAAACACTCTATGGTTGTGTCATGAATACTTCTTACAGCCGACGCAGATTCATGAGTCATGTTTGGCAATAAAAACAGTGCTTCTAGTTGTGCTGATACAATGATACGTTCATTGTCATATCTTTGGAGTAGTATTTCATATGCTGTCAAATAATTTTCATCACTTATCTGAAGATGGCGTATGGCACTGTTTACTTCTCCAACGACGTAAGACTTGAGGTACTGCATCTTCCTTGCAGAACTAAGCCCTTCATCGTTGTGAATCGCACTTACGAATATATCGTGAAACGTCTTCCAAGTCTTAAAGCATCCACTGAAGTGTGGGATACTAAGAGCCGGTAGTTTAAAATTTTGGCCGCGACCCTGCGTTGCTATCGTCTGGCTAGCGGAGTGCATCCCTTGACATCTTTCTTTGATGAGTACCGTGATCTCCTCATACCGCTCTTCCAGTTGATAAAATTCGTCGCTGGTTAGATATTCGTTTTCATCTGCACTCCTGCTGTACATGATGATATCGTCGT
This sequence comes from Beris morrisii, assembly GCA_951812415.1. Lineage (NCBI taxonomy): Eukaryota > Metazoa > Arthropoda > Insecta > Diptera > Stratiomyidae > Beris > Beris morrisii. Next base: position 82,953,387 of record OX638311.1, on the reverse strand, counting down.
GGGTTTTGAGAACTTCTTCCCAGTATCTTGAAATACATTCCAACTTTTGGTTGAAGTATATCTCCGAATGCGTCTCTGTTAGATCCATCCTGGCTGCTTCTATTTTTGACTTCAGTGTGCTCATTTTTAACGCCTGCCTTTTGTACCGGTAGAGTTGTTGTTCATCCAGTGCCTCAGTGCCTTTGTTGCTGCTGGTGGCGCTGTCCTTGATACCGGGTGTAATGCCGTCTGCTGTTGGTTTCGCACCATCCGGGTTGCTGCGTGATTCGAGTGTTGACTTTACTACTGCATAAAAGTCTGTCAACTTCTCGAAAAATTGTTTCTCGAAGTATGGGTGATTAGGCCAGGTTTCCTTATAACCCGTAATCACCTCATGCCTGATTGAGAAGGTGCTCCAAAGTCCTCTTAACTTTTCCAACCTTTCCTGGATATAACTGCGTGTCTTCCTGATCTCGGGGTCCTTTTTGTAGTTGTCGTAAATCCTCTTCATGTCTTCGTATATCGTCTGCTCCGTGAGCTCGTTCATGGCCTCCATAGTTGATATTGTATAATACTTCAGTTTTTTCTTTAACTCGACGGACCAATGTTCACTTGCGTGAAAATAAGAACTCGGATGATGATCGCTTATACTATCTAAAATTATTCACACGGAAAAATATGCTGATACTATATAAAATTATTCACACGGAGAATTTTAATGCTTATCATGTAACATAACGCCAAGCATATTCGGTCGCGCATCTTATATTTTGTCTATCCTGTAAACGATTTCTACCTTTGAGATAATGTTAGTATTTACGGGATAGACGAGACAACTACAGTATTTTTATTGCACATTTATTACTATTTAAAGTATGAAGGAAAACAATGAAATGTAAGTGAGTTTCAACATAATTGATGCTTTTACCTGGACGTGGTAGGTACTACTGGATGCGGTACTATGCCTTTTTCAATAGGGTGTCTTACAAAATAAAAAGCCTATAAAAGCAAAACTACCTTCATATTTTTCTCAATTTTAGTTACGTTGCTAAGAGAAGAAGGTGTCAGTAGAATTTAAAAAATTATTTCAAAATGCCTGAGTACTCCAATGAAGAATATGCTGACATGATGTTAATTTATGGAGAGTGTGACCAAAATGCACGAGCCGCGCGAAGGCTTTACCACCAGAGACATCCTCATCGACGGACACCTAGCAGGAGAGTATTTCAAGACGTTTACAGGAGAATTAGGGAAACTGGAAGCGTTAGAACAAGGAGAGTAAATGCAAATCCTGCGCCTATAATCGCTGTTCAGATTGATGAAAGAATACTGCAAGCAGTGCAAAATGATCCATCGATCAGTATCCGACGCTTGGCATTGCAGTTTAACATATCTACTTGGAAGGTTTGGAGTATTTTAAAAGTATAACGCTTCCATGCCTACCATCACACACCAGTACAGGAGCTGCTACCCATTGATTTCTCCAAACGGATGGAGTTTTGCAATTGGCTCCTTGAACGACAAATAGATGACGACAATTTTTTCAACAATATTCTGTGGACGGATGAGTCCCAATTTACCAGAGACGGTATCACAAACTTCCACAACCTACATACGTGGGCTGAGAGCAATCCACACACAAGAAGAGCGGCATCATTTCAGCACAGATTCAGCGTCAATTTATGGGCAGGTGTGATTGGTGACGATTTACTTGGAACTATTAGGCTTCCGCGTACTCTAAATAGCTCCAATTACTTACAGTTTTTATCAAATAATCTACAGGACTTGTTGGATGATATTCCACTGGTTCGATTGGCTTCCATGTTTTACCAACACGATGGTGCTCCTGCTCATTACGGCCGACAAATCACAGATTGGTTAAATTCCAATTATAGCAATCACTGGATCGGTAGAAATGGACCGATACACTGGCCTGCAAGATCTCCTGATCTTACTATTATGGATTTCTTTGTATGGGGACGGATGAAGGACCTTGTCTACGCAACGCCAGTAGAAACATTGGAAGATCTAAATATCAGGATCGATGCGGCAGCAATAGAAGTAAGGCAGCAGTTGAGGAATATGAATACCAAGAGAACACTCGCCAAACGAGCTTTAGCGTGCATTCAAAATGAAGGTGGCCATTTTGAACATTTATTATAATAAAAATATTTGAAATAAAAATATTTGAAATAAAAACCATTAAGAATGGAATTTTTTCATGGTAAGCTACCATAGAAGCAAATTTGATTAAATGTTGGTTGTTTTCCGGCGTCAGTAGGGTTTCTGGTGTGAAACCCCAACACGAAATCCCCGACAAATTTGCTTCTATGGTAGCTTACCATGAAAAAATTCTATTCTTAAATTTAGCGGAAACATAAAATTGCTGTTGGCGGGTCTCGAAGTCGCGCTCTTAGCGTTTAGCTCTATATATCCTGGCTTACAACCAAAAATTCCACCAAATTGGTTGAAATATTTGATGATCTTCAGCGCCACCTCCCTTAGTATAGGGTTGCGATGGCGGGAAATTAGTTAAAGTTTATAATTCGTTATCGCAAATTTGATTTCGAGGTCGCTATATAGAAATTATGCTCAGCAATTCCACCAGCTGTAAGGGTGTTTCAGATAGTAGGCATGATACACCCTCTGACGAGTCTATGCCCTCCGATGACGAAACAGCTCCTTCGGACCTAGTCCAACATAATCTTATAAAGACTGGCGTATTCCAGTGAAGTGTTTTCCAACTGTCATGTCCTCAAGGACAGCGATTAATCAACAGTCGGGGATTTCGTGTTGGGGTTTCACACCAGAAACCCTACTGACGCCGGAAAACAACCAACATTTAATAAAAACCATTATTAAATGGCAAGTAGCGTAGATCAACATGCACATGCACTAATTTTTTAAATATTTAATTTTTATGCGATATGTATTTTTACCTATTACTTCGAAAATGTTAATCGTAACTCATACATATGTATGCAGCTTTTGTAGGTAATAATGCGGCTCATAAAAAAATAAAATTAAAATGACATTTTTATAAGTTTTATCTGAGAAAAACTACATTGATCACTGAATTTTAAGGGTTCACGTAGCAAAAATTTGTGTTTTCGAGTAAATATCTCAAGATTGGGTGCAGTTACAATTTAGACTGTTACATCAAATGAAAGGTAATTCGATTCCCTAAGAAACGAGTTATAACACTTTGCCTTGTGATTATTCGTTTTCAAGATATAACGTTTTAAGTGAGTGAGGGTACCGCTCAAAAACACTTTTCTTAACCACCCTGTATCTCCACTAATATTGAAAATTGACCCACCCTGTAGAACAATTTTTTTCTCCAAATATATCAAGAAATAACCCCTTACAAGGTGGCACATGGAGTGCCAAACACCCTGTATACAGGGTGTAACTAGTACTGAGGTTCAAACGAAAATGGGAGATGAGATAGAGGAACTTGTCCTGAGTAGAAAATCGTTCTACACATACTCCCGTTTTTGCACCGTTAAGGAGATAGCGCGATTTTAAGGACAAAGGATTTTCATGGTACCTGTGATCACTGTTTGATCTCTAACTTCTGCTGCACTTAGCGTAACGTAATAATTCTGGGCTCGTTGGGAAGGACACAAATTCTTTTTTCTAACGTATAGTGAAACTTTATGGGCTTTCCGAAAATGTAATAAAATTTGGTGGTTAATCAGGTCCTTCTTGGAGAAAACAGGACTTTTTGGTATTTTTTTTTAATTTTTTATTATTTTTGTGTCATTTAAATGAATTTTTCTCAAAAAGTATAACACTGATTGACACAGTTGATAGCAATTAGAAAGAAAAATTTGTGTCCTTTCCAACGAGCCCAGAATTATTACGTTACGCTAAGTACAGCAGAAGTTAGAGATCAAACAGTGATCACAGGTACGATGAAAATCCTTCGTCCTTAAAATCGCGCCTTAATGGTGCAAACGGTGCAGGGTGGGTCAATTTTCAATATTAGTGGAGATACAGGGTGGTTAAGAAAAGTGTTTTTGACCGGTACCCTCACTCAGAATACTGCAAGCAGTGCAAAATGATCCATCGATCAGTATCCGACGCTTGGCACTGCAGTTTAACATATCTACTTGGAAGGTTTGGAGTATTTTAAAAGTAGAACGCTTCCATGCCTACCATCACACACCAGTACAGGAGCTGCTACCCATTGATTTCTCCAAACGGATGGAGTTTTGAAGTTGGCTCCTTGAACGACAAATAGATGACGACAATTTTTTCAACAATATTCTGTGGACGGATGAGTCCCAATTTACCAGAGACGGCATCACCACACACAAGAAGAGCGGCATCATTTCAGCACAGATTCAGCGTCAATTTATGGGCAGGTGTGATTGATGACGACTTACTTGGACCTATTAGGCTTCCGCATACTCTAAATAGCTCCAATTACTTACAGTTTTTATCAAATGATCTACAGGACTTGTTGGATGATATTCCACTGGTTCGATTGGCTTCCATGTTTTACCAACACGATGGTGCTCCTGCTCATTACGGCCGGCAGATCACAGATTGGTTAAATTCCAATTATAGCAATCACTGGATCGGTAGAAATGGAAGATCTCCTGATCTTACTATTATGGATTTCTTTGTATGGGGACGGATGAAGGACCTTGTCTACGCAACGCCAGTAGAAACATTGGAAGATCTAAATATCAGGATCGATGCGGCAGCAATAGAAGTAAGGCAGCAGTTGAGGAATATGAATACCAAGAGAACACTCGCCAAACGAGCTTTAGCGTGCATTCAAAATGAAGGTGGCCATTTTGAACATTTATTATAATAAAAATATTTGAAATAAAAATATTTGAAATAAAAACCATTAAGAATTGAATTTTTTCATGGTAAGCTAGCATAGAAGCAAATTTGATTAAATGTTGGTTGTTTTCCGGCATCAGTAGGGTTTCTGGTGTGAAACCCCAACACGAAATCCCCGACAAATTTGCTTCTATGGTAGCTTACCATGAAAAAATTCTATTCTTAAATTTAGCGGAAACATAAAATTGCTGTTGGCGGGTCTCGAAGTCGCGCTCTTAGCGTTTAGCTCTATATATCCTGGCTTACAACCAAAAATTCCACCAAATTGGTTGAAATATTTGATGATCTTCAGCGCCACCTCCCTTAGTATAGGGTTGCGATGGCGGGAAATTAGTTAAAGTTTATAATTCGTTATCGCAAATTTGATTTCGAGGTCGCTATATAGAAATTATGCTCAGCAATTCCACCAGCTGTAAGGGTGTTTCAGATAGTAGGCATGATACACCCTCTGACGAGTCTATGCCCTCCGATGACGAAACAGCTCCTTCGGACCTAGTCCAACATAATCTTATAAAGACTGGCGTATTCCAGTGAAGTGTTTTCCAACTGTCATGTCCTCAAGGACAGCGATTAATCAACAGTCGGGGATTTCGTGTTGGGGTTTCACACCAGAAACCCTACTGACGCCGGAAAACAACCAACATTTAATAAAAACCATTATTAAATGGCAAGTAGCGTAGATCAACATACACATGCACTAATTTTTTAAATATTTAATTTTTATGCGATATGTATTTTTACCTATTACTTCGAAAATGTTAATCGTAACTCATACATATGTATGCAGCTTTTGTAGGTAATAATACGGCTCATAAAAAAATAAAATTAAAATGACATTTTTATAAGTTTTATCTGAGAAAAACTACATTGATCACTGAATTTTAAGGGTTCACGTAGCAAAAATTTGTGTTTTCGAGTAAATATCTCAAGATTGGGTGCAGTTACAATTTAGACTGTTACATCAAATGAAAGGTAATTCGATTCCCTAAGAAACGAGTTATAACACTTTGCCTTGTGATTATTCGTTTTCAAGATATAACGTTTTAAGTGAGTGAGGGTACCGCTCAAAAACACTTTTCTTAACCACCCTGTATCTCCACTAATATTGAAAATTGACCCACCCTGTAGAACAATTTTTTTCTCCAAATATATCAAGGAATAACCCCTTACAAGGTGGCACATGGAGTGCCAAACACCCTGTATACAGGGTGTAACTAGTACTGAGGTTCAAACGAAAATGGGAGATGAGATAGAGGAACTTGTCCTGAGTAGAAAATCGTTCTACACATACTCCCGTTTTTGCACCGTTAAGGAGATAGCGCGATTTTAAGGACAAAGGATTTTCATGGTACCTGTGATCACTGTTTGATCTCTAACTTCTGCTGCACTTAGCGTAACGTAATAATTCTGGGCTCGTTGGGAAGGACACAAATTCTTTTTTCTAACGTATAGTGAAACTTTATGGGCTTTCCGAAAATGTAATAAAATTTGGTGGTTAATCAGGTCCTTCTTGGAGAAAACAGGACTTTTTGGTATTTTTTTTTAATTTTTTATTATTTTTGTGTCATTTAAATGAATTTTTCTCAAAAAGTATAACACTGATTGACACAGTTGATAGCAATTAGAAAGAAAAATTTGTGTCCTTTCCAACGAGCCCAGAATTATTACGTTACGCTAAGTACAGCAGAAGTTAGAGATCAAACAGTGATCACAGGTACGATGAAAATCCTTCGTCCTTAAAATCGCGCCTTAATGGTGCAAACGGTGCAGGGTGGGTCAATTTTCAATATTAGTGGAGATACAGGGTGGTTAAGAAAAGTGTTTTTGACCGGTACCCTCACTCAGAATACTGCAAGCAGTGCAAAATGATCCATCGATCAGTATCCGACGCTTGGCACTGCAGTTTAACATATCTACTTGGAAGGTTTGGAGTATTTTAAAAGTAGAACGCTTCCATGCCTACCATCACACACCAGTACAGGAGCTGCTACCCATTGATTTCTCCAAACGGATGGAGTTTTGAAGTTGGCTCCTTGAACGACAAATAGATGACGACAATTTTTTCAACAATATTCTGTGGACGGATGAGTCCCAATTTACCAGAGACGGCATCACCACACACAAGAAGAGCGGCATCATTTCAGCACAGATTCAGCGTCAATTTATGGGCAGGTGTGATTGATGACGACTTACTTGGACCTATTAGGCTTCCGCATACTCTAAATAGCTCCAATTACTTACAGTTTTTATCAAATGATCTACAGGACTTGTTGGATGATATTCCACTGGTTCGATTGGCTTCCATGTTTTACCAACACGATGGTGCTCCTGCTCATTACGGCCGGCAGATCACAGATTGGTTAAATTCCAATTATAGCAATCACTGGATCGGTAGAAATGGAAGATCTCCTGATCTTACTATTATGGATTTCTTTGTATGGGGACGGATGAAGGACCTTGTCTACGCAACGCCAGTAGAAACATTGGAAGATCTAAATATCAGGATCGATGCGGCAGCAATAGAAGTAAGGCAGCAGTTGAGGAATATGAATACCAAGAGAACACTCGCCAAACGAGCTTTAGCGTGCATTCAAAATGAAGGTGGCCATTTTGAACATTTATTATAATAAAAATATTTGAAATAAAACTATTTGAAATAAAAACCATTATTAAATTCTTTCAATTCAAGCAAGTAGCGGCTAGGCAGGAAATCCTCGTCTTTAGTCCTCCACGCGGGCGCCTGCTGGTAATGATTAGTCGGGATGGATTTTGATTCCTCCGGATTACTCAGCCGAGACTTACACACTCGCATCAATCGGGTGCTGTGGTCATTAAGATTGAGGTACCCAAATGTGTGTTATTACCCCGTTGTGTCGTCTACCCAAAACCAATTTCACTTCCAACCCCAAGTCAAGGTGGAAATCATCGTGCTGAGGACTGCATGGCTGAGGGGGTAAGCTCAGTCGCGAACGATAAACTCCAGATACTCCAGCGACCTCTGGTTTAAATTAGCCTTCCCATGGTAATGCGGTGCTCTGCCATGGGTGACGTCCCTTTTTCACGCGCTACTCGTGGGAATTACATGAATCACAAAAAAACAACGACGTTATAGAGGGAGATAGACGGGAACCTAGCGTTCTGTCCAGTGACGACGACGAGGTTTCGCTCTCGTCCAACTCGCTGGACGACAGTTCGGGAGCTTGTCGAAGACGCTGATGTTACCCTGACCGGTGATGTGCAGGACGGCTTTGAGCGCACTGCTACTGCTTGTGGGGTGAGCACAGTTGTCTGCAGCACTGCTGACCTAACTTTTGAGACTCGGACTGGTAATAAGCAGTCCCTTCTTGCCGGGGAGGCCACAGAAGTTGCACATAGTAGGGATGTTGACCTGTACCTAGTTGCTGACACAGCCGTTGATGAAGGCACCGAAGATCAGGGGTGTTTTAAGTGGGTAAGGGTGGGCAAGAGTAGGGCAAACGCACACCTGCAGGCGAAGCGCAGGATGCGATCGGCTTTACGCAAGATTGCCAAGTATGAAGCTCTAGACCTCAGTCAGCTCAGTGATTGGGAGAAGGAGCAGTACGATAGGGCAATGATAGTTGCGTCGGATGCGGGCCTTATCAAGTATCTGGGCGACTGCAAAAAAAGGGCTACTGAGTTAAAAGCAAGCGCGGAGGCGTCAGTTTCGCGCAAAGGGGAAGTGGCCGGAACCTCTGGCATATCGGAGGGGAGGCGGGAAGATGGAAAGGGGGCATCCGCAGTTGAGAGCGGGGTGATACAGGGGAGGGTACCCGAAGCGGGGACTTCTGGGGGCTCAGCCCATCATGGGGCTGGACCCTCAGCGTCTAAGGTGGAGGGAAAGAAGGAGGGCTTTAGGGCGAAGCGGATCCGACGATACGGTGGCTGCGGGGGAGGCGAAGAAGGCTAAGGCTTCTACGTCCTTCCAGGCAACTACTGTTGAGGATAAGCTCCGCATTACCCTGGTCAATGAGCAAGAACCCAGCGGACGGCTCCTTATGGATCAGTGGCTGCAGATCGAAGGCAAGATCCTCGACGCATTGCAGACCCGGTATCGGACGGGGGATTCTGACCTGGACCTGCGGTTTGACGGAGCAGGCTGGGACGGAGGGCACAAAATTATCGCGTGCGGTAATGAAGCCTCCAGGGAGCTGATCGCTGGGGTCGTTGCCGAACTGGGCGAGTTATGGGAGGGTGCCAGGCTTAAGGCGGTCTCCCCGTCGGAATTGGCGAACTACATCCTACCTAAAGCATGGGTGTGGGTTCCCAGGCCATTCCTGGAAGCGGGTCTCCTGGGTATTGAGGGGTATTGAGGAGGCGGTTCCTACCGATGTTGGGGGTGATACAGATTAACCTCCACCACAGTAAGGTGGCAACCGCTTGTTTGGCGGCCTACATGGCGGAAAAGGGAGTCTCTGTAGCACTAATTCAGGAGCCCTGGGTTAACGGAAAAAACCTTATCCAGGGACTCAAGTTTCTGAATTACAAACTATGTTACAAGAAATGTGAAGGTAAACCCAGGGCATGCATATTGATAAAAATAGAGCTAAAGTCTTTTTTGTTGAATAATTACAGTAATGAGGACTTAACGGCAGTTATCTTAGAGAGGGAGAAGGGTAAGTCAATGTGTCTGGCGTCGGCTTACCTACCATACGACAGCGCGGATGTTCCAGCGGCAATAGTGCGGGAGCTCGCAATGTGTAGGAAATGGGATACTGTCATCGGATGCGATGCGAACGCACACCACACGCAGTGGGGAACTACCAACACCAATGAACGGGGTAAGTCTCTTTTTGATTTTATTATGGGTACCAATCTTAGGATATGCAACACAGGGTCAGACCCCACATTCATAATAAGGAACCGGAAGGAAGTGCTGGACATCACGCTAGCCACTAACTCCAGTACTTTAAGAGTTGATAAATGTGGAAGGTCTCAGATAGACCATTTTTCTCGGACCATTGCTGGATTCTCTTCGAAATTAACTTCGAGCAGGTGAGAATACAGCCGGCAAGGAATCCTAGGAAGACAGATTGGGATAGGTTCCACAGAATTACGGAGACGGATTTACCGCCTCCGCCGGTGGAACTGAAGTGTGGAGAAGAGATAGAGGATTGCGTGGGAGTTTTCAATGCTGTTTTAGTTAACGCTTTCGAAAGGTCCTGTCCGCTGCCCAGGGCCCCAAAGAAAGCTAACCCACCTTGGTGGAATGGCGAACTCAGGAAATTAAGGGAGTCTAGTAGAAAACTGTTTAATAGGGCAAAACGAGACGGAAATGTGGCGGACTGGGACAGGTACAAAGCCAGTCTCAGAGTGTTAAAGTATGAAATTAGGAAGCGTAAAAGGGAGTCGTGGAAAGGTTTCTGCGAATCTATTAGCGGAAGCAGCGAGGCGTCTAGGCTACGGAAATTACTTTCCAAGGAGCCATGTACTCCGAGCTACATTAGGCGGAGCGACGGAACATGGGTGGAAACTAGTCAAGAGACGCTAGAGCTTTTGATGTCCACTCACTTCCCTGGAAGCACATCGCTGGATGGGTACCCTACGGGAAATGGAGCTTCATTGGCAAATCATGAGATTGTTCCGGGAGGGATGGTCGAACTACTAGGTGAGGAAAGGATCAAATGGGCTATAGCAACTTTTGCTCCCTATAAATCACCAGGACCAGATGGCATCAGGCCAATCATGCTACAAAGAGCATCTGTGGCAATCCGAAATTGGCTAAGCACTATTTATAGGAGCTGCCTGTCGGTGGGGTACGTCCCATATGCCTGGCGGGAGGCGCGTGTCGTTTTTATCCCGAAAGCCGGCAGACCCAGCCACACAACAACAAAGGACTTTCGACCCATCAGTCTATCGTCCTTTGTGCTCAAGGTACTTGAGAGGCTTTTGGAAACGCATATTCGGAATCTATGTGGAAACAGGATGCTGTCAGGCGCACAGCATGCTTACATGAGAGGGAAATCTGTAGACACAGCCCTGCATGAGGTAGTGGGGTCTATAGAATCTAGTCTGGAGTATAAGGAATTTGCTTTGGCAGCTTTTCTGGACATAGAAGGGGCTTTCAACAACGTGACAGTGGAAGCAATTAGGGCGGCGTTGTATAGCATAAGATTGGAGGAGGTATTGACAAGATGGCTAACGACTCTTCTGAATACCAGAATCGTCAGTGCTAATATGGGGCAAGGCAATGTTATAAGACAGGCCTCCTCAGGGGGGGGGGGTGATATCGCCCCTTCTTTGACTCCTCGTTGTGAACGATGGTCTCCTGGAAATTGAAAAGCAGGGAATAAAGGTCGTGGCATATGCAGACGACATTGTGGTAATTGCCAAGGGTAAGTTTTTGGATACGCTTTCGAGCATTTTGGAATCTGCACTCCGGACACTCAGCCAGTGGGCTGGAAGATGCGGCCTGGGGGTGAATGCTTCTAAAACAGAAGGACACAAGGAAGCATAGAATTCCGGCATTTAGGCTGCCGAAGCTCGAAGGCGTGGAGCTTAGACCATCGGAACAAGCTAAATACCTGGGTCTAATTCTGGATAGGAAGCTCAGCTGGAAATTGAATATTCAGGAGCGTATTAAGAAGGCAAATAACGCGCTTTTCGCGTGCAAGCAGACCGTGGGCAAAAGCTGGGGTCTCAAACCAAATATAGTACACTGGTTGTACACGATGGTTGTGAGACCTATTCTGACCTATGGGGCAGTGGTATTGTGGAAAGCCATGGATAAAGAGTACAATCTTAGGGAACTAGGAAGACGGACTGCCTGTGTTATGATCACGGGAGCCCTTCGCACAACGCCTACTGCCGCGTTGGAGGTGTTTATGCATCTATTACCAGTGGATATCTTTGTGAAACAGGTAGCGGCAAATACAGCAGTTAGGCTATCGAGCTGTGCACTTTTTAAGGACATAGTTCAATTCTCGGCGAATTTCTGGGAAGCCCGGCGGATATTAGTACGGACTACTTAATTCCAGGTACTACATTGTGTATCCTAGTAGAGTGGACTGGGAGAACAATAGGGTACTACGTGAAGGGGAAATCTCCGTATATACGGATAGATCGAAAATGGAATGCGGCATTGGGGCAGGCGTCTTCTCTGAGCAGCTGAGTGTAGGGAAGTCGTTTAAGCTGCCAGATATGTGCAGCGTATTCCAAGCGGAAATTCTGGCGGTGTTGAAGGCATCAAACATCCCGTTAATGGGGGAGATATGCGATCAGAATATTTCACTCTACATTGACAGCCTGGCGGCCATAAAGGCGCTGGAATCGGTCACCATTAAGTCCCAGTTAGTAAAGCGCTGTCGAGAAGTGCTAAAGGTACTTTGTAGTCAGAACAAAGTACAGATTTGCTGGGTGCCAGGGCATAGTAATATTTTAGGGAACGAAAGAGCGGACGAGCTTGCGAGATCGGGATCGGCATCGAATGGTAGGGTTGAGGAGGATGTTTGTCCACCGATATGCGGCATCAAAGCGCAAATTGGTGAGCGATCTAAACTCTAGGTGGGCAGGACTGGCAAGCTGCAGGATTTCTAGATCCCTGTGGCCCGAGCTGGATAGTCAAAAGACTAAGTATATATTGACTTGGGATAGAGGAAAACTGCGACTGCTTGTCGAGGCACTAACGGGGCACTGTATGCTGAGGAAACACGCTCTGTGGCTAGGGATTGCGGAATCGGACATTTGTAGGTTCTGCCATGATCTGTATGCTGTGGAGGACATCACTCACATTCTGTGTGAATGCCCGGGGATCGCTAGGAGGCGTCTGAAATGGTTGGGTAGCCTTTTCTTCGAGAGCATAGAGGATTTGAGGTCGTTAGGGTATGACATATTAGTCAGGTTCTGCAGGGAATTGGAGTGTTTCTGAGGTGATGGAATAGCCCACGAGGACCTGAAGGGATCGCAATGGGCCCGTTTGGCGCCTAGTGAGCGTGGTGGTTTTAGCGCTGCGCCCCTTCTTAACCTAAACCTAAACCTAAGCAAGTAGCGTAGATCAACATGCACATGCACTGATTTTTTAAATATTTAATTTTTATGCGATATGTATTTTTACCTATTACTTCGAAAATGTTAATCGTAACTCATACATATGTATGCAGCTTTTGTAGGTTATAATACGGCTCAAAAAAAAATAAAATTAAAATGACATTTTTATAATGGGGTTTTCTGAGAAAAACTACATTGATCACTGAATTTTAAGGGTTCACGTAGCAAAAATTTGTGTTTTCGAGTAAATATCTCAAGATTGGGTCCAGTTACAATTTAGACTGTTACATCAAATGAAAGGTAATTCGATTGCATAAAAAACGAGTTACAACACTTTGCCTTGTGATTATTCGTTTTCAAGATATGTTTTAAGTGAGTGAGGGTACCGGTCAAAAACACTTTTCTTAACCACCCTGTATCTCCACTAGTATTGAAAATTGACCCACCCTGTAAAACAATTTTTTTCTCCAAATATATCAAGGAATAACTCCTTACAAGGTGGCACACGGAGTGCCAAACACCCTGTATATTTATACTCTAGATGAAATCATGTATGTAGAGTATTATAAGTTTAATCCAGCCCAAAAGTTTGTAAAGCATAGAACCAAGCCTCGGACGAAAAAAAGTTATATATTATTTTTTGTTTATTTGTGGCCAAAAACCTCAAATCCGCTTGACGTCCGTCCGTCTGTCCGTGAACACGATAACTCAAGAACGCCTTCACCTAGGATCTTGAAATTTTGAATCTGGATGTTTGGTTGAATTTGTAAGGCAAAGTTCGTTAACGGGCAAAATCGGCCTACTCCTTCGGGTAGCTGCCATACAAAATGTCCTTAAAACACGTGTTCAAGAATATTGGTCGATAACTTCAGAAGGGTTTAAGCTACGACATTGAAATTTTGTATGTGTTATTTTTGCAATAGTTAGGGCTAAATATATGATTATGAAGAAAATCCTGTTAATCCTTCGTGTAGCTGCCATACAAATATCCTGTCAAAATGTATTCACTTAATTTACAAAACTCATTATAACTCAAGTAATCTTTTAGCTATGAATTCGGAACTTTGTACAAATTAGTTTTGAGTGAAAAGAAAGTTTGGCTTTACTAGTCAGCGAAATCCTTTTACTCCTTCTGGTAGCTCCAATACAAAATGTCCTTAAAACACGTGTGAAAGAATATTGGCCGATAACTTCAGAAGGGTTTAAGCGACGTCTTTGAAATTTTGTACGTGTTATTTTTCCAATAGTTGGAGCTAAATGTATGATTATGAAGAAAATCCTATTAGTTCTTCGTGTAGCTGCCATACAAATATCCTGCCTTCACTTAATTTATGGAACTTACTATAACTCAAGTAATCTTTTAGCTATGAATTGGAAATTTTGTACAAATTAGTTAGAGTAAAAACGAAGTTCGGGTTTACTAATCAGCGAAATCCTTTTACTCCTTCTGGTAGCTGCCATACAAAATGTCCTTAAGAGGAAAATTTTTTTCGATGACTTACCCAGTTCAAGATATGAAATTAAACACTGAATATTGTTTTTTAGTTTTGAGTAGCAATCTAATGGCAGTCCTTAATAAAGGACATACAACATGCACACACGTAGTTCTACTTTATCCCCAACTATAATATAAATCGGAGTTCAGTATTCATCTAGAGTATTATACGATTGGCTTGTTTTTTTTATATACCGTTAGATAGAGGCAAATTGACCGTAGTGAGTGCTCTTCTTGATGATGGAATTATAATTGTATTTGATAACAATAAACTGGAATTGCAATATTTTCTTTGTCTCGAAGGGGATATCATTCACGAAAAGGCTGTGTGGAATATTTTGTTAAATATTAGAATTTAATTAGATATTAACTTTAGTTTTCTTCTACCTTTTTTGTTTTTACTTTATTCTTTTAATAATAAAGTATTATCGATTTTTAAAAAAAAAAAATTTGTTACCCTGAAATTTTTTTTTTCCACGTTTCATGACTAATAGACACCAAAAAAGCAAAAAAAAATTGCAGTCCGTCTGTGCGCCGTCCGCCGTACGCTAAACGTTTAAAAACTTATAGTTCTCAAACTCTTTGAGCTATTAAGTTGAATTTTTTTTGTTGGTGGACTGAGCAGACCCCTTCAAGTGGCCACCTTTTGAGTGGTGGGGGTGTGAGGGGGGAGGTGGGGGAAGCGTTTTAGACGAAGAATTCCGGTTTCTAGATCTCAGTAACCGCATAGGCTAGGAGGCTGAAACTTGGAACTTATATAGAGCATCGATAGTGCACCCATTTGCAAAAATTATAATATGGGTAAAGGGTTGTGTGAGTGGGGGGAATAATAATGCGTCCGAAATGCTCGAAAGCCGAGATCGAGACATTCTAAAATCCATATCTCCTAATCGGTTAATGTCACGAAATTAGAACTTAATGAACATCTGTGTGTATACTAGGAGAATAGATCCGAAACAAATTTTTGAGAGGGGCAGTGACGTACGGGGGTGGGGGTTGAAAAATTTTTGATTACGATATCTCACGAACGCATTGTACTAGAGAAACAAAATTTGGTTTCTGCATAAATGTTGACAAATAAGGTTTGCTGAAAGTAAAATTTTTTAAGGGGGCGGTGGAGCATGGAAGTGGAGGGGGTAAGGATTTTTTTAAAAAATCACGTCTCATATCTCAAGAACGGTGTAAGATAGATGCTTAAAATGTTTACCCGAGGTAGGCCTAATAGACCTCCAGCAGAAAAAATTTCATGGATGAGGGTGTAGAGGGTAAGGGTGGGGGAGGGTGAAAAGTAAAAAGTTCCGATTTTTATATCTCGAGAACCTATAATAATATTAAGCTGAAACTTGGTATTTAGATAGAACTGTAGTAGTAGCATGTTGGAAAAATATAATTTTTTATAGTGATAGTATGGTACGGGGGTGGGGGGTGTTTTTCCTAACTATAGAACGGCTTATGCTAGAAAGTTGAAATTCGGTACGTGTATGTAAATCAACTAGAAAAGTAATTTTGATTAAAAAGAAATTCAAATATCCATTGCCGTTTTGAAGTGGGGCAAAAAAAATTATCAGTGAAAATGGAATGCATATTTTTTCACGATTTTCGTCATATCTATTAGGTTTTTCGAAATATTGAATTAATTTTTCCCCTACGGGTTCTTCATATAAATACCTAGAAAGAATTTTCAGGATTTTTTAAAATTAGACCCCCAAAGTGGCGTAAAGGGGATGTATACATTTTCACCAATTCAGCCGTATCCCTCAGGTCTGATTAGATATCAGATAACTTTTCACTTCCACGAGCCTTTTTAATAATCACCTAAAACTTGTTTTCAAGGTTTTTCCCTTTTCAACCCCTAAGAGTGTAAAAACGGGTTGAACACGTTTTCACGAATTTCGTCATATCTCTTAGGAGTAATAAGACATCGGATTGGTTTTCACTTCCTCGGGCTTTCTTTATATATATCTAAAAACTCATTTCAGGATTTTTGGATATTCAACCCCAAAGTGGGTGGAAGGGGGTTGCATATGTTTTCACAAATTCGTACATATTTCTAGTTCTAATGAGATATCGAACTCATTTTTACTTCCTAAGGCTTCCTACATAATCTTCAAAAAGTTGATTTCAGGATGTTTGTTATTCAACTCCAATAGGACGTAAGACTTTCGACATATTTCTCAGGATTGATAAGATATTAGATTGGTTTGCACTTCCACAGACTTTTTATATAATCGTCTTCAAATGCATTTCCGATTTCATGTAATGGCCCGAAACCAAATCACGAAAAACCTTCTAATGGCGTAACAACTGATATTATACTAGAACTAGATCTCGACCCGGTGTATGACCCAATTATGTAATTCATATGTTATATGAGGCAGCGGCGTAAGTATTCTAGCGCGACCCCATTTTAACCGCATCCCGAACTTTTTTTTTGGGTTTTCAGTCACATAGTAACCTGCACTGCATCTCAGAATTAAACTCGTTCCGAACTTCTACCCAAAAAATAATAAAGTTGCGCCCAGACTGTTGGCAAATTTTTTTTTTGGGGTGGGAATTTCTTTAATTAAAATGGCGAATAAAGCTAAAATTTTTGTGGACAGACTGAGCCAAGATGAATTGGTGTATGAGTTGGCAATTCGGGGAATAATGTCTGACAAAGTGGAGGAAATGAGAAAATCACTCAGAGCAGCACTGCGTGCGGAGAAGGAGTCCGATGATACATTTTTGTTGCCGCAATACCCATTCAAGTTTGCAGACGATTTGCTTGCAATACAGTCCAAGCTTATGGAAATTGAAGACCTGTTGGGTGAATTCAATGGGGTGGAGTCATCTGGGGAGTATAAAAAAAATTAGGACAAAAATTCAATTTTGTTTGAGACGTCTGGAAGGTGCGGAACCGTCAAAAGAGGAAGTTTCGCAGATAATGAAGGCGAAATCGTCTATTTTGGTGCAATTGCGGACGCTCTATGAGAAAACAGGGCAAGTTTCTTCCGAAGAGGAGGATGAAGAAGACAAAAGACAAAAGTAAGCGTGGCGAAATGCGATCTGAAATTCTCGGGCGAGAATTGGGACGAATTAGTTACGGAACTGCGGGCCGAATTTCTCCCTCCCGACTATGACGACCGATTAATGGACGAGATTAAGAGAAGAACTCAAGGAAGGGATGAGTCTATAGGGGTTTACGTGGCTATAGTGGAAAGTCTATTCAATCGCCTTTCAACAACTTGGACAGAAGCGGAAAATGTAAAAGTCCTCAGAAGAAACATAAGTCCTTTTTATCTACATCAGCTCGGGTTGGTAAAGATTGATTCAATTGGGGAACTGATTAAATTGGGTCGGTCCTTAGAGGCCACAAGACTATTAGCCTATTAGCTTCGCATTGACTCCAAAAGAGGGTGATATACGGCCGCATTTGAAGGTGACCGTCTTTGGTACAGAATTCGTTGGGTTGTTGGATTCGGGGGCATCACGCACCATTTGGGGAAGAGATGGATGGAATGTTCTTAAGGAACAGGGGGTAATATTGAGCTCGACCAAATCTCCATGTGTTAAGTTGGCTAACGGGGATGAGTGTGCGGTGGATGGAGTGGTTTGGCTGCCAATTCAGGTGGACGACCGGACACGATGGATGGAATGTTTAGTAGTCCAAAGACTTCCCCACTCACTCATTCTTGGCGCAGATTTTTGGGTGCAATTCGGGTTAGTTGTCGACCTAAGTCGAGAACAGTGGGATTTTGCCGAGCAACCGAGTCTAGCAACGATCGAATGTCTGCATCCAAAGACGGAATTGAATGGGGATGAGGGAGATCGGCTGGAGAAACTACTGGAGGAGGAATTCGCGGAAATGGGTGATGGTCTGGGTCGTACCTCAGAGGTGGAACACACCATTATAACGAAATCACCTCCGATAAAACAGCGATATTATCCAGTATCACCTGCTGTTCAGAAGCATATCGACCTAGAGCTGAAGGATATGTTGAGGGATGAAGTAATCCAACCATCTAAAAGCGCTTGGGCCTCGCCTATCTTACTGATTAAAAAGAAGGATGGGAAGTATCGGTTTTGCGTAGACTTTCAGAAAGTTAACAAGATGTCAGAACGAGATGCGTACCCGATTCCGTACGTTTCTGCCACCCTCGACAAATTGCGGGATGCGAAGTATTTATTTTCGATGGATATTAAATCCGCATACTGGCAGGTGCCAATGGAGGAATCGTCGCGTCAATACACTGCCTTCACGGTACCGGGTAGGGGGTTATACGAGTTTCTTCGCATGCCGTTTGGGCTACAAAATGCACCAGCAACGTGGCAGAGACTATTCGACAGGGTTCTCGGAAGCGATTTGGAGCCATTCGTGTTCGTCTATCTCGACGACATAATCATAGTAACGCAAACTTTTTCAAAGCACTTGGAGATTCTGCGAGAAGTGTTTCGCCGTCTGGCCGCAGCAGGATTACGAGTTTCACGAGAGAAGTGTGAATTTTGTAGGTCGGAGTTGCGTTATCTTGGCTATGTCGTGGACGAGAGTGGTCTTCATGTCGATCCCGAGAAGGTGGAGAGTTTGAGGAACTTCCCAGCACCACGGAATGTCAAGGAAGTCCGCCAATTCCTGGGTATGGTGTCGTAGTATTGTCGATTTATACCAGATTTTGCGACATTTATTGCACCACTAACTGCGCTTCTGAAAAAAAATCGCAAATTCGAGTGAAGTGAAGAGTGCGATCGGGCTTTTTCGCAAGCTAAAGTTAGGCTTTCCACGGCACCCATACTGACCTGCCCCGACTACGATTTGCCATTTGTAATCCAAACGGATGCATCAAACTTTGGCCTTGGGGCGGTATTATCTCAAGGCCGAGCAGAGGAGGAGAGAGTCGTTTGCTACCTGAGTCGTTCTTTGACGAGTGCGGAACGAAAGTATTCGACCACAGAGAAGGAGTGTCTGGCGGTGTTGTGGGCGATTGAGAAATTGAGACCGTATGTGGAAGGCACTAAGTTTAGTGTAGTGACTGACCACCACTCCTTGCTATGGTTGCACAACTTGAAAGAGCCAAACGGACGTCTGGCACGATGGGCTGTAAGACTCCAACAGTACGATTACGACATAATACATCGAAAAGGTAAGGAGCACCTTGTCCCAGATGCCTTATCAAGGTCGGTGCCTTTAGTGGAATCGCTGTCCGTAACCGCGCCGACCGATCGGTGGTACACAAACATGCTGAATAAGATCCAAAATCAATCGGACAAATATCCATCGTGGCGAGTAGAAAAAGGGACACTATGGAAGCACGTTTCACCGAAGTATCCAGCATTAGACGACGAGAATGCCTGGAAAAGGGTTCCAGCGAAGGGGGAACGAGGGGAAATTTTGCAACAATGCCATGACGATCCAAAATGTGGTAACCCGAGGGTAAAACGAACATTGGATAGGGTAGCTCGTTTGTACTATTGGCCTCGAATGCATGGGGATGTTAAGAAAAAGGTTAGGCAGTGTCAGATTTGTCAAGCTATCAAGCCTGAGCGAAGCTTACCAGCGGGACTGATGGTCTCACGAAGCGGGCAGGCGACTCGACCATGGGAAATGATCTGTGTAGATCTGGTGGGTCCATTACCTCGGTCGTCAAGCGGGTATACATACATCCTAACAGTGGTTGATTACTTCACAAAATTCCCACTGATTTATCTTTTGAGAGCGGCTACTGGAACCACAGTAACGAAAATTTTGGAAGAACAGGTGTTTCTTCTGTTTGAAGTTCCCAGTTGGTTGGTCTGTGATAATGGGGTACAATTTCGAGCCAAAGTGCTTCAAAAGATGGTAGAATCTTACGGGACACGAATAAGATACACTGCATTTTACCATCCTTAGGCTAATCCGGCAGGACGGATCAATCAAAACATTAAAACCATGCTTAGGGCCTATGTGTCGGACAACCACCGGAAGTGGGATGAAAACTTAGCGAAAATTGGATATGCTCTTCGTACTTCATCACACGAAGTTATGAAATGTACCCCTTACTTTATTAATTTTGTCCACCACAGGGTGTACTAATGATGGGCCGGATGAAAGTAGTTCAGCTTCTGCCCAGCTCATAGATCCCCATGTTAGGGCAATCGCATTAGAAAAGTTCCGAGAAGAAATAAGGGCGCGTTTTAAAAAGGCCACCGACAAAAGCAAGAGCCGCTACGACCTACGACGACGGGATGTAGGCTTTTTTCCAAACGACCTCGTCCTGCGGAAAAATTATGTCTTGTCGGACGCGGCAAAGTTTTTTTCGGCCAACTTGACTCCGAAATTCATCGGGCCGTTCAAGGTAGTTAAAAGGGTATCTCCTTGGACGTACGAACTTGAGGATCAGAACTGTAAACGGGGCGGAGTATGGAATGTGAAGGACCTGAAAACATATGTAAAAGCCCGAGATTAGAATATGCGCGTAGTTTTTTTTTTGGTCTAGATAAAGAGAGTCATCTAACTTATGGGGGTACGTGCTAGTAATACAAGGGAATCATAGTAGCCTAAATATCAAAGTATAACAGAGAAGAGAAATGGAAATAATAAATATACCTGATGGGATTTCCTAGAGAATTTGGGAAATTCTCTTTAAGCAAGGAGGGAATTGTTACTGTTAATTGTTAGGGTACCAGAAGATTTGGAGAATCTAAATAAATATTAAATATAAAATTTAATATTATAATTTAATACTTGGAACAAAAGTTCGAATTGTTTGATAATCATTAAGTGTTCTCCTTGAGATTGTGACGTGTTTCAGCTCGCCTTCCGTTGTGTTATTTTTTTGTAGTTACGCGCGAAACTCTTCCCCGAATTAGTGATTCAGTCGGGGAAAAGATTAAGAAAGGGGCCCTTAAAAAAGGAATCACTGGCGCCCACGACCCTTCTCTGGGTTGGCCGGACAAGGCCCGTTTGCCCCCTTAGTGCTGGGGTTATATAACGGTTTCTCCACGGGGAAAAACCGTAATAATCTTGAAACTCAGCTAAACTTCTTCAGCGACACAGAGAAGACAGTTAAAACCTTAGGAATCACTTGGCTGCCAACAACGGATTTATTTTCTATCACTACTACATGGAGTGAACTAAAACAAGTTACGAAGAGAACCATCCTCTCCGATATTGCACACTTATTCGACCCTCTCGGATTTGTAAATCCAGTTATTGTATTAGCCAAGATACTAATGCAAGAACTTTGGGCTTTACAACTGAACTGGGACACCGCAGTACCTCAACAGATTCACACCAAATGGATGACATTTCGGAACACATTAAAAACGCTCAACAATGTCAGGCTTCCCCGGCACATGCTCATACCAGAATCCGTCGAAATACAGCTACACGGTTTCTCAGACGCATCCGAGAAGGCATATGGAACTGTACTCTACCTAAGATCCAAGGATAAGGATGGAAATATTCTTGTACATTTGGTGTGTGCAAAATCAAGAGTTGCACCTATCAAAACAGTCACATTACCAAGACTGGAGCTATGCGCAGCGAAATTAATGGCTCAACAGATCGAACCAGTGAAGGGCAGCATCAGGATAAAAATCAATACAATCAAATACTGGACCGATTCACGAATAGTGTTGGCTTGGATACGTTCGACATCTAATAAACTAGATCCATTCATAGCACATCGAATCTCCTATATTCAAATAAAAACTGAAGCATGTGATTGGCAATACATTACATACAACATACAAAAAGCAACCCGGCCGACATTGTATCAAGAGGGATGTTACCAGAACAACTATGCAAATCTACGCTGTGGTTTAACGGACCGGAATTTCTTCAAATATCTGAAGACAATTGGCCGATTCCCCATCATCTAGACGAGGAGAAGATTCCAGACAAATTCACACCCCCGAAAACGATTCTGACTAGCACAATCAACAATGCAAACACACTTCATATATCGGATCCACCACAAAAATTCGTTTGCGCACCTGAATCGTGTTGTGGCTCGTATATTACGTTTTAAGCAGATCCTATCAAGAATCGAACAGGAAATTCGGGAGCACCCTAGCTGGTTAACAACTGTCGAATTAAAGGAAGCTTTGCTATTCTGATGGAAATCCAAAAAACCGGCTTTGCTGACGAATTCAGGACTTGTTGCGAGTCGCGTCCTAGTGCGTGGCGGAACGAGGAAATTATCCAACCTTAATGAATTAAAAAAATATAAAAACAATATGAATTGCAGTCTCTTTCTTGCGTAGTTTTTTACTTTTCTTCTTCCTCTTCTTTTCTCGCTACAGTCAAGGAAATCTAACTATTAATTATTATATTTTCTCATTTATTGATATTTGTATAACGTACCAGAGCTTAAAAGAAAAAACAAAAAAATAAATAAACATGTAGAAACTCAACGAAAGACATTTCGAAAGACCCGGGCTCAACCTTCGCGCCGTACAGTGGCGAGATTCGAAAATGCGCCAATGTTTGTTCCCGCGTAAAAAACCAAGGGAAAACCCGTTTTTTTCACAAGGGGAAAAAGGCAGAAAAATCTACAGGAAGAAAACGATGGGGGATTCGATTGGGAGAACGAGGTGAAGCAAGTTGTGCGCTGCGCGAAAATAAAAACGAAAAATTACTTTAAAATATAATTCGTAACATTAAATATAGTACATTAAAAAACAAAAAAATACATTAAGTGGACAAGAACTAAAAATTACGGGTGTGAAGTGGTGCACCACAGAGAAAAAATCAGTGCAACGAACTAAAAAGTTGAGAACAAGAAACAAAAAACTTGTGCAGTATAAAAAAAAACTAATTAAGTAATTGAAGTGTGGGACAATATTTTAAAGATCAAACGAAGAGTTAAAAACACACGAAATAAAACCGGTGCCGCAATCCCTGTAGCCTGCAACGACCATAGAGGCCCAAGGAACGAAAAGGCCTCCCGACACTCGGATCATTACGGACGCAACATTAAGCCCCATCGTATAATTCACCATTTTATATTAAAAGAATCCCATTTATCGATCAAAGTAATTTTTTTTTGCGAGCCAATAATAATTACATCTCATTAAGTTAAATTTACGTTATTTTATTTATATTATTTGTTACTCCTATTTCGGTTTCAGCATTAGGATTACCAGGACTGTAGATGTCGGTGTTTTTTTTTCTTAGCTACTAATTTTCAAATGGAGTAGAGACGCTCCGTGAGCATGCCAGGGGCTTCCACAACATGTAGCCGCTTTATTTGATTTCCTTTTCACCTTCCAACCAGCCCATTCTTAATTTTATTAATTTCAGCACAAACAAGGAGGAGTGCTCTTCGGGTCCAAATTCACCCCCCCACGCTCCTGATTAGCCGGCAGAAATGTGCTGTACTGATCCGAAGAGCCTCCTTATAAATCTGGAGCCCTACCGAGGCTGCTTAGTGGCCGAAAAGGTAGTTTCGCTACAGTTGGCGCCCAAGCTACGGAATTTTTCACTTTTCTCGTTAACCGTTTTTTTTTCATGATTTTGCATAGGTCACGTATATGGCTTTTCGTATCGATCGGTCAATCAACTTTTACGGTTGATAGGCAAATTTCGCGGTACAGCTCAATCGGTAGTGCGGTATCTGGTTATAGTGTGCGCGAAGTGGCGCTATAGCTGGTGAGTTTCGTTCTATTTGAATTTTCGAATTATACTAATACATCGGTATGTCAATTTAGTATTGCGATTGTTTTTTTTAAAAAAAGAAACAATTTT
Organism: Beris morrisii; assembly: GCA_951812415.1. Classification (NCBI taxonomy): domain Eukaryota; kingdom Metazoa; phylum Arthropoda; class Insecta; order Diptera; family Stratiomyidae; genus Beris; species Beris morrisii. The sequence goes on along the minus strand of OX638311.1, from coordinate 82,929,346 downwards.
CTTTCATATGAAAAAAAATCTATGGTTTTGACCTAGTTATTATTTAAATTCGTTTCTACGAATTATAAAAATTATTAAAAATTGTGTTCTGATGCTAAGCTTTGGTTCGCGACCATGGAGATTGGCACCATAGACACAATACTACATTTGTAAGGTTTTGTTTCACATCACATTTCAATCAAAAGTTTAATTTTTTTTAGTTTCTTTTTATTTTTTTTTAATTCATTTAATAACCCTTAAATACTAATTACAAGCCTTTAATACCGTGAGGCTGAACGATTTAGTGGCGAACAAGGTCGTGGGAAACAGTACGTGAGCTATGCTAATGTTTTTTTTTCTCGTTAAATTTACTATTACCCGCCGATCATTTTCATTTGTGTCGCGTCGTAAATTTTGTTGTTGGAGGTCCAGTGCATCTTCTATGCAAAGCCAATTTGGAGCTTTTCACTGGTAATAATTAACAATACCTCTCGGTAGTTTTACTAAAAAGTGACATTCGCATCGAGTAGCCGCCATACGCGTCGATGTCTTCATCTCCAGATTGCCGATGTTTGTGATGTCGCTGTTTAGTACCGCGATTAAATCCATGATTTGGTCTCTCGCGAAATTTAATCCGGACCGGGTCCGTCGACAAGAAAGTTGTATTTTGTCTCTCGAAAAATTTCGTCAGTTACAGGGATCAAATCAAAGTGATGTTCGTTATTTTTAAGTAAAGCTTTATACCCGAATTAAAATGATCAGTCTACATCCATCCAATTATTTCCCGTCCCGCCTTCCTATTATAAGTTTATTTTTTTTTTTCTTCGTTATATTACTACGATTGAGTTGGAAGGAAAGGTTAAGGTTGCTAGTTGTTGGTGGCCCCAGGCATGCTGTTCTCGTTTTGCGATTAATTTTACATTTAAGGTTTATATTTACATTTGGTTTTTTTTAGGTTCGACTTGAACAATCATTAAGCAATTCATGTTGTTTTTGTATATCATCAAAGGTACATATTACTAATTACTAAATCACATATACGTATATTATTTTTTGGATTTTACTTGAGTACTCGTATATTTTGGATTTATTTATTTATATACATTTTTTTTTTTTTTTTTATTTTTATTTCTTATTTTTTCCTCTTTCTTCGACATTGAATTTTTTTTATTTAATATGGCAATGAAAATTGAACATTTGGAACCAGATGAGTTCCAGGCGGAATGCACGATTCGCGGCATTTGTGGGAGACCATCAAGGCAATATGAAGAGTTGCTTGAATCATTTAAGTTGGAGAAAGAAAAACATTTTTTACGTCCTTCGCGAATACCTAGTAAAGATAGTCGGGGTGAGCTTGAATTGTGCCGAATGCGTGTCGAATCTTTAGCACGGTCCGTAAAGGAGTTAACAGTGCAGGGTGATACGAACCTTTTGCGGAAGTACATGTCCCAAATCCTTCATTACAGCGGGCGTATTGAACGTCTTTCGAACCATACGTGCGAGTTTAAAGAGCAGTGCGAGGCCTTGCTTTGTGCTACTCGGGCATTATCAAAAATTTGTGATATTTTATCGCTAACCAATAACATAGTAGAAGTTGGTTTATTGGAAGACCAATTTGATGAGATCACGTCCTGGACTGATCGTTCAGCTTTCGGTATTACTCGCTTAGCAAATCAAACTACTCCAGTAGTCGATCAACACTACACTTTCCGTCAGCCTCAATGCGAAGAAATAAATCCGTTGCCAATTCGAACTCCTCTGACTAGCACTGTTTTAAGACCAAATATTCCGTCTATACCGGCTAGCAGTCATGCTTCGACGAATATGTGGAAATGGAGGCTGGTATTTGATGGTTCAGTATCAGGTTTAAATATCGATCGGTTTCTTTTCCGAGTCCAGCGTCTCGCCGATACAAATCGTGTTTCAAACCAAACTTTGGTCGATAATCTACATCTCCTTCTTAAAGGAAATGCTGCCGAATGGTACTGGGCATTCCTCGAAAAGAGCGAGAATCCGAGTGGGGATACTTGCTGTGTTGCTTTACGAGAACGATTCGCTACTCAGTCTACAGATTTGGATGTCCGAAGACTTATTGATGCTCGTTATCAAAAGGCCAAGGAACCATTCAGCGACTTCGTAGATGCTATCGAGCAACTAACTCTACAACTTAGCGTCCCAGCAACTGATGAGTACGTGCAGCAAGTTCTGTTGCGAAATATGCGTCCGGGGCTGCAGGCACACTTGGCTGGACTGGAATTTACATCTGCACAGATGTTGCGTCGAAGGTGTGTAGCAATCGAAGCAGCGTGGAAAAGAGTTGGATACGATGCCGACTTAAACTGTTCAGGTAGGCGTCAGATTCTAGAAATTGACTCTTCATTGGACGTGAACAGTGATATGAAGGGAGAAGTTTTTGCAGTCAATTCACCTCAGCTGCTTCTACCTAGATCGACACCAAACCGTGCTAATAACTTGGAAATCTGTTGGAATTGCAGTGATATCGGCCATCGATTCACTGATTGTTCCAATTTCAATTTCACATGTCTTCTGTTTTGGATGTGGGGCCAAAAATACGGTAAAACCTAGATGTGGTCGATGTACTCCTCAAACTTCGGGAAACCCTCCGAGGAGTGTGATGCAATCGGGAACGGGTCACACTCCAGCGTGGCAAAGTTCCAACCAAGCTACAATCGAAACAGCATCCAACACAGATCCGGAGCTAGCCAGACGGAGACTGGAGGGACTCAATCTGCTCCCATTCATACCTTGCTTAATTTAAATGAACAATCCACTCAAACTACCCCTGAACACAAACATAATTTTCGCCGAATTCGACGGTTAGAACGATCAAGACGTTACTGGCGACTCAGACGCCATCTAAAACAAATTTGTCTCGAGTCGATTATTCATTTACCGGGAGATAACCGACCATACGCCGATATCAGTATCAACGGACTAGTCATGCGAGGTTTGTTAGACAGTGGGGCGAGCTCAAGCGTTTTGGGGGCAGGTTCAATAGAACTTATAAAAGAACTTTCTCTTCCCTTACACTCTCTTCGAATCCAAGTTACCTCTGCTAATGGAGAAAAGAGCAGTGTAATTGGTTATGTTCGAACGCTAGTTACGTATGGGGATCGAACTCGCATGATCCGATTCTTAGTAGTACCCTCGCTGAAGAACACCCTGTACCTTGGCATCGACTTTTGGGATGCGTTTAACTTGGTTCCATTTCAAGTGAATGAACTTCAAACCCTTTCACCTCTTCCGGACAGTAAATTTCACACTTTGTCTTTAACTGAACAAGAACATTTACACCGGATTCTGGACTCTTTTCCCTCGTTCAACAAAATGGGTCTAGGAAAAACTACGCTATTGGCTCACCATATAGACACCGGAATAGCAAAACCAATCAAGCAGCGACATTACTCTGTATCACCTGTCGTACAGAAACTTCTGGACGCGGAATTAGATCGCATGTTGTCCATGGGCGTTATAGAGGAGTCGAACAGTTCGTGGAGCTCCCCTGTTTCGCTCGCTCAGAAACCTGGTAAAGTTCGGTTGTGTCTAGACGCAAGACGCTTAAATGAAGTAACTGTGAAGGATGCCTACCCTCTTCCTCTTATTGACGGTCTCCTAGCACGATTACAATCTACTCATTATATTTCTGGCCTTGACCTCAAGGATGCGTTTTGGCAAATTCCTCTGGATCCAGATTCCCGAGATAAGACGGCATTCTCAGTTCCTGGTAGGCCTTTGTATGAGTTTACCGTCATGCCTTTCGGTCTGTGCAATGCTCCTCAGACGATGTGTCGCTTGATGCACAAAGTTATTCCGCACCAGCTTCATGATCGGATATTTGTTTACCTGGATGATCTGCTGATAACGTTCAGCACTCTTGACGAGCATTTCGACCTTCTTCGTGAAGTTTCTCGGCTTCTTGCCGTAGCTAACCTAACGATTAATGTGGAAAAGAGCAAGTTCCTCTTGAGGGAGATAAAATATCTAGGTTATGTGGTTGGCGACGGGATTCTTAAAACAGACCCCGAAAAAATCTCTGGCATTACGACATATCCAATTCCCAAATCAACACGAGAAGTTCGTCGATTTCTGGGCATGGCAGGGTGGTACAGGCGTTTTATTCCCAAATTCGCGTCGGCTGCTTCGTCATTAACTGACCTACTGAAAGGAAATCAACGTTTTATATGGAATGACGCGGCTAATACTGCATTTGAACATATAAAAACGCTATTAACTTCAGCTCCAGTGTTAATAAACCCAGATTTCTCCAAACCGTTTTTCATCCAGTGCGATGCTAGTGCAACTGGTATCGGGAGTGTCCTTTTTCAGAAATCAGAGTCAGGCGAGGAGCATCCTATAGCGTTTATGTCTGCTAAGTTAAACTCTGCTCAACGGAACTACAGCGTGACTGAGTTGGAATGTCTTGCTGCAGTACAACGTGTTAAGAAGTTTCGTGCGTATGTTGAAGGTTTGGAGTTTACAATCATTACAGACCATGCTAGCCTGAAATGGTTGATGAGCCAGAAGGACTTATCCGGTCGACTAGCTAGATGGAGTCTTAAACTCCAAGCTTTCAACTTCAACATAGAGCATCGAAAAGGAAGTCAAAACATCATGCCTGATGCTTTGTCACGAGTGTTTTGTGATACGATAAATGCTATTGATGATGCGTTACCTCACCTGGATTTAAATTCGGATGCATTTAAAGACAAAGAGTACGTTGATTATATAACTAACGTGGCAGACCATCCCGATTTGTTTCCAAACTTGACCATAAAAGATGATAAACTTTATGTGCATAAGCCTAAAGCATCTCCCAACTGTTCGGACATTCCCGAGTGGAAACTATGGGTGCCGGCCTCAATTACTGACTCGTTGGTTGCTGACACACATAATAGTCCTTTATCTTCGCACTGTGGAATAGCAAAAACTGTCGAACTTTTGCAAAGATTCTACCATTGGCCAGGTTTAAGACAGCAAGTGACCCAATACATAAATTCTTGCGAAGTCTGCAAAGCAAGTAAGCCTCCCAATTATAATACACGACCTCCAATGGGCAAACAAATTCAAATTATCAGGCCAATTCAGCGATTATATATTGATTTTTTGGGACCATACCTAAGATCATGCGCGGGTAATAGATTCATTCTCATCGTTCTGGACCAATATACAAAGTTTGTATGGTTGAAATCGTTGCCCAGCGCCACCACAGAAAAAGTAACCAAATTCTTAGAGGATGAACTGTTCCTGACATACGGAGTGCCCGAGTTCATTCATTCCGACAACGGCGTGCAGTTCACCTCTAAGACATTTAAAAAACTACTTGATCACTTGTTGTGAACGGAGGCCTTGGAGTGAATATTTCGACTTGAAAAAGTCAAAATATTCGAAGGAAATGAAGGTTCAGAAAAGAGTGGGCCAATTCGTACGTCTGAATTGGTGGCTGAAAATCGAGCGGAAGCGACACGCTTGCTGGCGGCCGGGACTAGCTACGGCAGTTGTGGGGGGGTTCTTGCTCTATTCTCAGACCATAAACCCTTGGCCTGTACAACAAAAAATTTCGTGTCGGCTTACTCCAGGGTGATTTGAAATTGGGACTATTTTCCCAATAGGTCGTGAAAGACCAAGAAGCGGTGGAGTGCGCGACTTCGCGATTTGTCAGGGCGCTTAGGTGTTATAGCGCCCTGCCTGCCCACCCTACCTCAGCCATGACTGTCCAAAAATAAACATTCTTCATGGCCCCTTATTGAGGTTCAGGGTGAGGGAGCTTAAACGCTCGGGTTCATTTTATACGGGCTCTTCTAGCCTCTAAACATCTTTGCAAGAAACAGCAAAAAAAACAGCCATAAAAGGCCCTACAAAGAAGTCTGGAAAACGACAAAGAAATGCAACAAAAAAATATTGAAAAAAAGGGAAATAGAAAAAAAAATTATAGAAATAAAAAAAAGGAACTCACCCCATTACTCTTGTTTCAACTATTTGATTTTAAAAATTATTATTTAGATCAGTCCGTCTGTCCAGTCTGTCATGTCATTCATTTTATTATTATATTATTTATTTATTTTTATTAATTATTTATTCTAAATTCATTTTATTTAGCTATTTTAAAACCGCGACATTAAAATACTACTCTTGGCACTTGTACGTTTTTCTTTTACTTTTTCCTTCCGCGATATTTACTTTGTTTTAATTAAATTAAACTTAACCTTTCGATTCATTTTTTTCTACATTTCCATCACAATTTCCAAATTCCACCATAATAAATGCGTAAATCCACCCGGATCGGAAGAATTCCCGAGAGATTCGGTTTCGCGAATGCGATACTCAAATTGCACGCAGCAGGGTACAAACGAAGCAGCACTCAGAAATTCGGCAGCAAACGGAACAAAAATGCAAGCTTCACTGAAACGTAAGTCGGACGGTCTCCGTGTGGCTGTTTAGGCTGGTGCTGGTACTTATAATGCGACATATTACACGAAAAATTCGTAGCGAGGAGAATTTTTTTTGCGCAAGGGGGAGATCGTCGCGCGGACGCGATGGACTGACGCAAAACGGAAAAAACGTCCAGAATATGAAGTTTGGGACCACTGCACTCCTTTCACTTGACGCGATACTCGTTTAATTCCGACCACTATATTTTGAGTATTTTTTTTTCAAAAAAATTTGATCTTCACTTCGATCAGTTTCACGAACAATTAGCTACACCTATAATTTTTTGAGACGACTTTTCGTGGTTCGTGGTGTCGTATGCCGTGAGGGAAAACTGGCGAACCACGCGTCACTTGCACTCGACGTGCATTTTGCGCATTTATTTCACTTTTTTTCTTTCTTTTACTATAAAAAAAAACCCGCTGATTTTTCTTCGTACAATAGTCGCGCGACTTCTCAGGTAAATAACAAAAAAAATCGGTCCGACTGGTAAACGACTCGCTCGACAAAATCAAAACAAAACTCGCATAAATCTACACTCTTCAGCACTTGCGGCGAGACTCGGCACCCAAACTCGTCTTTTTCTTGACCGCTATGCCGCTTCCGGCATTTACCGAATAACTGTAAAAGGGATTCTCGCGGCTAAGTTGGTGGCAGTTGCGGGTGCGATCAAAACTCATCGAAAAGCTGAGTTCTGAGCGCACCCGTAACCGCTCAGCGGAAATTCATGAGTTGTCGATTGACAACTCAACACACTATGGAATCAAGCACATCTTGTTCCCATTTTACTCTCCGCAGGCTAATGCATCTGAGAGGGTAAATCGCTCCATTTTGGCAGCCATACGTGCATATATCGGAGATGATCAACGAAAATGGGATGATAGGTTGGGGGAAATATGTTCTGCACTGAGAGATGTGGTTCACGGGTCTACCGGATTTTCACCACATTTTTTGTTGTTCGGTTACCATGCAGTTCGCCACGGCTCGGATTACGAGCTACTTAAAGCACTAAATTCTCTGGGAGAAGGAGATATCCTTATAAATCCCCACCTTGAACGTCTTCGACTGCTGCAAGGCGTAGTTGTTAAGAATCTCGAGGAGGCATACGCGAGATGCGCACATACATTTACGCACTCGACCACAAAGTTATGTACTAGGGCAAATAGTTTATGTACGCAATTATGTACAGAGTAAGGCCTCTGAAAGTTTCGCTGCGAAATTAGCGCCTAAGTTCGTTAAGGCAAAAATAAGAACAAAAATCGGGACGGTGTCGTATCAACTGGAAGATGAAAATGGTGAATTACTGGGAACATTCCATGGCAAGGACATTAAGGGTTAGAACGTTTGCGGCATATATTTAAAAAAAAAAAACACGTATTTACAATTCAAATGATTCAGAACTTCATGCCCGGCTTATGAGACTTGTCTCCTGGGTTGGGTCGTCCCCATGATTGTTGCGAGTCGCGTCCTAGTGCGTGGCGGAACGAGGAAATTATCCAACCTTAATGAATTAAAAAAATATAAAAACAATATGAATTGCAGTCTCTTTCTTGCGTAGTTTTTTACTTTTCTTCTTCCTCTTCTTTTCTCGCTACAGTCAAGGGAATCTAACTATTAATTATTATATTTTCTCATTTATTGATATTTGTATAACGTACCAGAGCTTAAAAGAAAAAACAAAAAAATAAATAAACATGTAGAAACTCAACGAAAGACATTTCGAAAGACCCGGGCTCAACCTTCGCGCCGTACAGTGGCGAGATTCGAAAATGCGCCAATGTTTGTTCCCGCGTAAAAAACCAAGGGAAAAACCGTTTTTTTCACAAGGGGAAAAAGGCAGAAAAATCTACAGGAAGAAAACGATGGGGGATTCGATTGGGAGAATGCGGTGAAGCAAGTTGTGCGCTGCGCGAAAATAAAAACGAAAAATTACTTTAAAATATAATTCGTAACATTAAATATAGTACATTAAAAAACAAAAAAATACATTAAGTGGACAAGAACTAAAAATTACGGGTGTGAAGTGGTGCACCACAGAGAAAAAATCAGTGCAGCGAACTAAAAAGTTGAGAACAAGAAACAAAAAACTTGTGCAGTATAAAAAAAAACTAATTAAGTAATTGAAGTGTGGGACAATATTTTAAAGATCAAACGAAGAGTTAAAAACACACGAAATAAAACCGGTGCCGCAATCCCTGTAGCCTGCAACGACCATAGAGGCCCAAGGAACGAAAAGGCCTCCCGACACTCGGATCATTACGGACGCAACATCAAGCCCCATCGTATAATTCACCATTTTATATTAAAAGAATCCCATTTATCGATCAAAGTAATTTTTTTTTGCGAGCCAATAATAATTACATCTCATTAAGTTAAATTTACGTTATTTTATTTATATTATTTGTTACTCCTATTTTGGTTTCAGCATTAGGATTACCAGGACTGTAGATGTCGGTGTTTTTTTTTTTTCTTAGCTACTAATTTTCAAATGGAGTAGAGACGCTCCGTGAGCATGCCAGGGGCTTCCACAACATGTAGCCGCTTTATTTGATTTCCTTTTCACCTTCCAACCAGCCCATTCTTAATTTTATTAATTTCAGCACATACAAGGAGGAGTGCTCTTCGGGTCCAAATTCCCCTCCCCCCCCCCCCCCCGCTCCTGATTAGCCGGCAGAAATGTGCTGTACTGATCCGAAGAGCCTCCTTATAAATCTGGAGCCCTACCGAGGCTGCTTAGTGGCCGAAAAGGTAGTTTCGCTACAGACTATTAAAAATAAAGGCCAGCTATCCAGACAAAGCCGTTTAGTTAGCCTCACACCTTTTTTGGATGACAGCGGAATTCTACGAGTTGGAGGGCGATTTCAATCATCAAATCTACCGTATGATACAAAACACCCGATCTTGCTACCATCGTCACACGTATTCACAAGGTTGTTAATGAGTCAAATCCATCAAAGACAACAACATGCACCACCGCAGACACTACTCGCACTTACAAGACAGCAATTTTGGCCGTTGCGAGGGCAGCAATTGGCTCAAACCATCGTCCACAAGTGCGTGACTTGTTGTAAGGCGCAACCAAGGAATATCGGGCAGTTAATGGGCAACCTTCCAGCAGAGCGTATACAACCGGCACGTCCATTTATGAATGTAGGCATCGACTTCATGGGCCCCATTAAAACACACTACAAAATACGTGGTTAGCAGCCAACAAAATCTTACATAGCAGTTTTTGTATGCTTCACAACGAAGGCGATTCATCTGGAGCTGGTGTCGGATCTTTCTGCTCAAGCGTTTTTAGGGGCACTAATAAGGTTTATCGGATGAGGAGGGATCCCAAATACCATCTACAGTGATAACGCCGCGAACTTCATGGGTGCACGTTCAGAACTTCAGGATCTTCACCAAACGCTAGCAGCAAACGAAACTCAAACCCTAATAAACAATCATTGTTTAAATAATGGAATACAATGGAGGCCCATTCCACCCCGGTCCCCACATTTTGGAGGACTGCGGGAAGCTGCTGTAAAATCAGCAAAGGGTTACTTAAAAAAGGTAATGCACAGCGCACATCTCACAGCAGAAAAAATTTATACGGTTATTGTCCAAATTGAAGCCATCCTCAACTCAAGGCCACTCACTCCACTATCCACTGATCCCAACGACATGCAAGCCTTGACACCCGGCCATTTTTTAATCGGAGAACCTCTTCTTACTATTCCCGACGCCGACGCCAAACCAAGAAATAGTAAACTAGTATCATGATGGACGATTCACAAGGAATTCTGGAGTCGTTGGTTCAAGGAATACCTACAAGTGCTTCAGAATCGGTATAAATGGCAACATCCTAGTTAGGACATCAGTCCAGGAACTCTAGTTTTTTTAAAGGATGATAATCCTTTGATGGAGTGTTGCGCACAATAAAGGGCCAAGATGGACTTAGCAGAGTCCTGGACATCAAAACCTCCTCCACAGAACTTCGGAGAGCCATTCATCGAGTGTGTCCATTACCAATTAAAACCGAGGAACAAATAATACAGCCATCATCATCTAACCGGAGGATTGCCCCCGTATCCATAGGTGAACCACCGAAGCGACCAACAATAAAACGTCCGATAGCGCAAAATAAGGGACGATTTCTACCGATCAATCCGAATTGGCTTCATCAAAGTGAAAGAAGGATTGAGCCAACCTCACCACCAAAGAGGGCACGGCATACAAGCTTACTTGCAACAGCACTAATTGCGTTATTCGTTCCATCAATACTCGGTAAGGTAACCAACCCTATAGAAGTCAAAGCCTTCGAGAATCATCCAGGCATTTACTTCGAAAATTTAGGCGAAGTAAGGTTAATAAGCAGCGAATGGAACCTCTTCGCATACTACGACCTTAAGACGTATTGGCAAGAACTGTCCGGCATCAAAAACAGCATAGAGGAAATACGAAAATTTTGTGGTATTTCCATTACTAAGGGAAAGTTCTGCCAACAAATACTCCTCCAATTTGAACACCAATTGAAACACATCGACGAAGTCAACGAAATTCTTCATCGCAAATACGGTGGCGATAGTCATCTGCCCCGAGCAAAACGAGCAGCTTTGATCATTATCGGTAATATAGGCAATAAGCTCTTCGGATTGTTGGACTCCGACTATGCAGACCACATAGACAAGGGAACCGAGAAGACCCGTAACAACGAACATTACTTACAAACACTGATTCAAAATCAGACATCCATCATCGAAACAACGGTAAACATCTTCAAAAGGAAGGAATCACACATTCAGGAGCAATTTAATACCATAAATGGATACTTGAAAACCTTAACAGATATAGGTAGCGAAGAGCATTTCTTCACTTCTGTATACGATGATTACTCTTCAAGCTCATAAAGTTACTCAAACCGCACTCTGGAATGTTCTAACGGATTTACAACACGGAATAAGTGCTGCGCTCATCCTCACACCACGACAACTACACGAACAATTGATCATAATACAAGAAACTCTTCCACCGACACTAACGGTTCCCATCAGCAAAACCAGTGGTGAAATCGAAATCTGCAAGGCCATGGCTATTACCGCGAGAATAATGCAGTCAAGCGTGATTTTCAATATCAAGATTCCAATCACCCGTTCTGATTATTTTCAACTTTTCCACGTCACACCAGTTCCCTTTCCACACAAGAATCACTTCTTTTTCTTCCAACCCTCCACAAAATATCTACTTACAACACTAGAAAGAAGTCATCACTATCCGTTGTCTCAGTCTGAGCTAGACAAATGCCAGAGTTTCGAAGACAACATCTTCCTGTGCCACCAAGATTATCCGATTTATCACAAGAACGCCGACACAAGCTGCTGTGAAATGGCACTCCTCAACCACGAGAAACCCGTTTCAAGATACTGCAGCCTATAAACAACCAATTCCTCCGACTTTTGGATTCAACTCCACCACAGCAACTCATGGATTTACGCATTGCTTCGACAACACACCTTTGATGTTATCTGCGACACTTACATCACCACCACCACCTTACAAGGAGACGGGATACTTACAATCCAACCGGAGTGCGAGCTTAAACACAATTCCATGAGTATCCGAGGACACAGCTCATTTAAAACAACGCATCTCAAAGCATCATTCACCCCAGCACTTAACCTAAGTGATCTTCTAGAAGCCGAAAATATGCGGTCCCATTACATAGAAGCACCAATGACTATTGTTAAAACTAACAACGCGGAGTGGAATACGATCCTGCACCAAGTTGATCATCTCAACCATCAGACGCTTCCTTCCGATGATGTAAATACCCATCACATTCATCACTACGTTGTGGGATATCTTTCCCTCTGTGGCAGTGTTAAGTTGGCTCCTCATCCGACACTTTAAAACCAACTTCAGACCATCAACTAAACTACCACAACCGAAATCGCATACTACCAGACCAGATGATTTTGTGCTTCACTACAGCAGGGCCCGGGAGAATGTTAACGATTTATAATAATCGACATGTTTTCGACACCAAACTAGATTTATGCCGACGCATCGATTCATTTCCATATGCAAAAGTATTTTTCTTTCTTTATTTTGCAACTCACCGAGTATGCACTTTAGCATAATGTACATGACCGACCCATTATGTAGGTCATAAATTATTTTTATGTTGATGCACCTCGCTGCATATGCACTTTCGGCCACGATCATTAGTAGGCCAAAGTGAATTAGCCTTAAGTTTACGATTAAGCATTATTTTATTATGTAAGCTTAACTAAGGGACAAATAAAGTCATTCTGTATCTTACCATTAAAGAAGACGTTTTTTATTATCACAAGAAGCAGAATCAATAACGAAACGGCTCGTTATTTTACAGATACGTCCCATCTTCATGACAACCAGTTCGAGTAGCGTTTATCCTGAAGCCAGGGAGAGACGACTATACTCTGTCCAAAAGTTTTAGGCCAATCAGCATAATATTGTTTGTTCTGAAAAGTCTGGAACGATTGGTAGAGCACATTAGGGGAGTGGCTCTCAAAGCGCATTCTCTTTGTTCAGTTCAGTTCAACATGCGTATCAGAGCGGAAGTGGTGATTCATCGCTCCTGTTGAGTGACTGCAGTATCCCCGGATACTACCGTTGAATTAAAAGGAAAGGAAAAGTTTAATTTTCGGTTTCGGCGATCGCTAGAACACCACAAATTGAAACCTTAATGGGTAATCGTCACCCAAAAGGAGGCAGATTTACTCAAATTGTGTTGCTGAAAAAGAATGTTAAAGGATGAACTGGTTTGCTCGATCCTATAAAAGAGTTTGACTGCTGCAATCAAGCTCCTAAGTGCATGTTGCAACTAAGCAAAGTCGTACGTCGATGAACTATAACCGCACTCATAAGTTTCCACAAAATTGATAATTTTCACCGAACACGAAGTCGAAAGGTTCAATCACTCTAAATAAATTGATCGTCGAACAACTCCACCGAAAAAAGAAGTCAAAAGTTTCAAACACTCTGAATAAATTGATCATCGAACAACTCCACCGAAACAAGAAGTCGAAAGTTTCAATCACTCTAAAAACAACGTTGGTCACCGTTCACAAACATCAAAATTCAAATTAAAACCACTCGCCATGAATTCTAGATTTCAACTAACTATATTTTATTTACAAGGCTTACAAATTTCAGAGGGTTTTAGTTGTGGTCATCGGTTCCCATGCCTCGTAGCTGTTAAAATAAGTCAGATTTCGTCTTGGCGACAAGGAATGAGACACGATGACACCTAGTATTTAGTTGCATTTAATAACTTTAACAATTTGCTGATTTAAACATTTTACTTGTGGGAACAAAAGTACTAAGGAATTTAATTGCTGTTGGCACCTCCAACTTAAGTAGAGTACGAGACCAATGCCGAGGATGAGTCCAATATATCCAATGGTGAAGTGATGTGCATCATGTGGGCCAATGTGTGGTATTTCTGCACTGCGCAGCTCTTCCACCTGGTTCTTTATAGTCTGCAATTCTGTCATGTGGGGCTGCAGACGTGGTGATAGGTGATGACCGGGATTGAGCCGATCTTCTTTTATGACATCGCTAAGGTGTAATGATGGTAAATACGATAACTTGACTTGGGTGGGAAATACAGAATGACCCTGACTGGTGATATAGTCTTGTTTGACGATGCAATCACTGCGGATCTTTGGGATGCCACTACCTTCAATGGTAGTTTGGGTAATGTTGGTGCGTTGCTCCAAGGCATAGATCCATTGATTGAGTTGTTAGGATAACTTCCTAAAATTCTCATTTGTTTCAAAATTAAAAAACTGCACAACTTAAAGGTTAAAATTTATGAATTTCAAAAACCGACTTCAACGCGTTAAATACAACTTTCAGAGTTTGACTTGAACGCGTTAACGACAACTTTCAAAGTGACTACAATTTCAATTTCAATCTAAATCTCAAAAAATATTTAGCTAGCAAATTTAACGCTGGGTCAATGTCTATTGTTTCGAAATATAAACTTGGCTATCGACATCGGCCGAGCGAGAATTAAACAAAGCATATTATAGGCAAGATCTACCGTAAGGGTAGTCATAAAATTTATGATTTAAAAATTTAACAAATAGGATTTAAAAACTGTAATATCATGAATTCAATTCAGCAAACGATATTTAATCTGCCAACAGTCTGGGCGGATCTTTATTATTTTTTGGGTAGAAGTCCGAAACGTGTTTAATACTGAGATGCGGTGAAGGTCACTATGCGACTGATAACCTTAAAACTAACGTTCCAAATAGCCTCCTGGTTGTTCTGTAGCTTGAAATAATGAAATTCATGAAAATGTTTGAAAACCCCTTTTCACGGTCATTTTTTTTACTCCAGCTCTGTACATCAATAAAATTTTGAACTTTTTTTTTGCTTTAATTACTCCTGTAGTACTTCTACATATACATACCAAGTTTCAACTTTCTAGCATAAGCCGTTTCTGAGATATGAAAAACCACCCCCACCCCCGTACCTTGCTGCCCCTATCAAAAATTTTATTCTATTACATTTTTTTCTAGGATACTTCTACAGTGACTATATAGTCGTCAATTTTTAGCTTTCTATGCTTTGCGGTTTTCGAGAAATAAAAATCAGAATTCTTTTCGTTCCACCCCCTCCCACCATCACTCCCTACACCCACAACATCAAAATTTTTTTCTCCGCTAGAGGTCTAGCTCCTGTAAAAATTTCAAGATCATATCTGATACGGTTCATGAGATATAAAAATTTATTTTTTCGATAAATGGCTGCCACTCACCTTCAGCGCTTCACCTCCCCCCTCAAAAATTTTACATTCAGTAGACTTCTTCACTGGTAATTGTATATACAGAAACCAAATTTTATCTTCCTAGCACAATTGAGTCGGAAGATATTGTATTTCAAAGTTTTTCACCCCCCACCCCCATACCTCACTACTCCCCTTAAAAATTATAACCCCTTTCTAGTCTCCTAGTATCCCTTAATACAACTACAAAACTTCGGCCATCTGACATCAATCGTTCAGGAGATATGGATTTTAGAATGTATCAATCCCAGCTGACAAGCGTTTTGCGTATTGTTCTCCCCCCGACGCGCACACCTCTCTACCCTTTTTTTGCAAATAGATCCACTATCATAGTACTTCATAAGTTCCAACTTTCAGCCTCCTAGCATAAGCGGTTCCTGAGATCTAGAAACCAAAATTTTTGCGCGTAGCTCCCAAACCCGTATGGTATCCTTTAAGGAGGTGGGAGTGTAAGGGGGATGAGGGGGGAGCGTTTTAGACGAAAAATTTTGGTTTCCAGATCTCAGGAACCACTTATGCTAGGAGGCTGAAACTTGGAACCTATGTAGTACTATGGTAGTTAACTCATTCCATAAGGGTTGAGGGGTGTGGAAGTGGAGGGGAAAACAATGAGTCCAAAACGCTAGAAAGCCGGGATTGACACATTCTAAAATCCATGTCTCCTGAACGATTGATGTCAGAAGATTGAAATTTTGTGGTTGTCCTTAGGGATACTTCAAGATTAGACAAGGGCTTAAATGTTTTAGGGGGGTGGTGGGGTGTGGGATTGGGGGGTGAAAAACTTTGGATGACAATATCTTCCGAACCAATTACACCAGGAAGATAAAATGTTGTTTCTGTATATGGAATCACAAGAGGAGTCTAATGAAAGTAAATTTTTTGAGGGGGGAGGTGGGGCACGAAAGTGGGGGGATAGCAATTTCTCAAAAAATGTCATTGAAAATTTTACAGGAGTTGGGATCGGTAGACCTCTAGTAGGGAAAAAAATTTAGTGGAGGCGGTGTAGGGGGTGATGGTGAAAAGGGGTTGAAAGGAAAAAAATTCTGGTTTTTATTTCTCGAAACCCGTAATGAGTGGAAAGCTAAAAATTTAGGATTATATAGAGCCACTATAGAGACATCCTAGAAAAATAAAATTTTTCATAGGGGTTATATTATAATTGAAACTCGTGTTTTAATTTAAACTTAAATATATTTATTACTTTAAATATTATTCAATAGCTAGTTCGAGATTTACTACATTGTTACGACTACTACTTTGAGACTGCCTGCCGGATGTCGCACTGATAATCAGAGTTCGTTCAATCCCTTGATTCTAATTCAATGCGGTCGGAGTCTGTAATATTTAGTACTTAACTTAACTTAACTTATACTACATCACCCTTTCAAAACTATTTAATAGTAAATGATATAATTCAAAAATATATAAATGGTATTTCAATTGCAACAAAAATTCAATTATTCCTTTTGATTGTATTACGTAATAAAAAACACACCATACAAACCATCACCTAAATAACGCTATGAGAAAACTTCATTGTTTATATGTAAGTATAATTTCATTTAGCTCTTCGGAGCCACTTTGAATTTCGACGGTAAACCGCTCCATTATCAGTTTCCACATAATTCGATCGTAGTGCGTTGTCATTGCCAACTATTTTTGCTTTTACCCATTCTTTCTCCTTAGTCCTCAACCACACATCATCCCCCTTTTCATAATCGCTCTGCTGCTTTGATTTAGGATTATAGTATGTTTTATGTTTTTGATTTTCCCATTGTTATATACTCCCTGATCCTGAATAACTTTAAACTTAAAATTGCTTTCTTTACCTGGCAATAATGTCCTTGTTTTTCTTCCCATTATTAATTCTACAGGAGATATGTTTGTAGATTTTATTGGAATATTTCTCCATTCCAACAGAGCTAACCAAAGTTCCTGCTTGGATTCTACTGATTTCATTATTATGCTTTTCGCAGTTCCTACAGCCTTTTCTACTAATCCATTCGATTGAGAGTGGTAGGGGCTAGTAATCACTAGCTCTATATCAAACTCATTTGAAAATTTTTTAAACTCGTATGAGCTAAAAGGGTTGTTGTCAGCTATGATTTTCCTCGGAATACCATGCGTAGCAAATATTGCTTTCAATTTTATAATTACCTCATTCGCTGTTTTCCTGTTCAACTTCATGATTTCGAAAAACTTCGAAAAATAGTCGATAACGACTAAATAATCTTGACCAAAACAATTAATTATGTCAATACCAACCTTTTGAAATGGAAATTCTGGTATACTGTGTGGCAAGAGCTCGTCTCTGCAATTAGAACGACGATATTTTTGACAAATATTGCAGTTTGTAATCATTTTTTCGATATCGTTGTTCATCCCAGGCCAAAATACTAGTGACTTTGCTCGCATTCGCGTTCGTTCGATGCCTGCATGTCCCTCATGCAATGTACGAAGAATTGATGACCGTAGTTCCAACGGAACTAAAATACGTTCTTCATAGAAAATTAAATTGTCTTCCAGCATTAATTCGTTTCGATATCCCCAATACCCTCTGAGTTGTTCAGAAAGTTCCTTTTTCGTGTTCGGCCATCCTTGTATTAAAATTTCTGTTAGCCTTCTAAGCGTAGTATCATCATTAATAGCTTTAACAAACTCCTGTTTTCGTTTATCACTCATGTTAACCGAATGTATGACTTCATTTATATCTTTAATTTCATTACCTCCCATAGTTTTTTGATATTAGCGCGACAGTAAATCAGCAATTAGCATATCTTTTTTAAATTTATTCTATGTTTTAACAAACGTAACTTCATTCTTTGAAGTCTGGGTGAGCTAATCTGATCCATTCCTTTTTTTTAAATACCCAACAAAGGCTTATGGTCTGTCAAAATGGTAACATCCCGTCCATATAAATAATAGTGAAACTTATGGCATGCAAAAACAATAGCCAACATTTCTTTTTCGATTTGCGCATACCTAGTTTCGGTTTCTGATAAGCTTCGTGAAGCAAAACTAATCGGCTTCCCATCTTGTATGAGAGCACTCCCTAACCCAAACTTTGACGCATCTGTTTGTATTATTATTTCCTTTTTTTCGTTAAATATGCCTAAAGTTGCTGAATTTTTTATAAGATTTTTAATGCCTTCGAGGCAAGTTGTATGGGCCTCAGTCCAAATAAAAACCGTTCCCTTTTTGAGTAAATCTCTTAGTGGTTTAGAGATATCTGCTAGATTTGGCACAAAATCCCTCATATAATTAATCATCCCTAATAATTTCTGCAGGTCTTTTTTGTCTTTTGGTTCATTTATACCACTGATCGCGCTAGTTCTGTTTTCATCAATTCTAATGCCATTTTCCGAAATGATGTGCCCTAGGTATTTGACTTCCGTTTGTCGAAGCTGCAATTTTTCTTTATTAAATTTCACATTCACTTTCCTAGCTCTTTCTAACACCTGTCGTAAAATTTCTTCATGCTGTTTTTCGTTATTTGCAGCAATCAGTATATCGTCGATGTAAACTGTTACACCTTCGATATCAGCAAAATTCTCTTCATTTAACTTTTGGAAAAGTTCCGGTGCGCAGTTCACGCCAAATGGTAGCCTCTTGAAACGATAAGTTCCAAAGGGCGTGCTAAATCCACAAAGATTGCTAGCATTTTCGCTCAGCTTCACCTGCCAGTACCCTTCCTTTAAATCAAGCACTGTGAATAATTTCTTGCTAGCCAGTTTGCTTAATATTTCCTGAAATGTTGGAATCAAATGGTTTTCTACTCTATTTGCCTCATTGAGGTCTTTTGGATCTAGGCATAGCCTTAACTGTTTATTTTTTTTTCCACTACCACCAAATTCGATACCCACTTTATATTTTCATTTGTCACTTTCTTTATTATGTCTCTACTGCAAAGAATATCTAGCTCATTCTTCAGACTACCCCTAACTGCTAGAGGCACTCTACGTGCGGGCTTTACGATTGGTGTAACATCCTAACCCATCAAAAACATCCTTGTAGTCGTCGATAATCACATTTCCATTAACCTTTAATGCATCTATTTTCTTAATTAAATTCATTTTGAGGCAAGTTTCTAGTCCCAAAATCGGTGTCGTGTCGGCATCTATCACTACGAAATTAATTGGCAGTATATCATTTCGTCTAGAGCATATAAGATCTGTCATCCCTACAATGTTAAGCTTCGTATCACCATATGCTTCTATTTGAGCATTACATGTTCTGATCTCAATGTTTTTCATTTTCCGAACAAATTTCATTGGCAAAACATTCACATCAGATCCTGTATCCAATTTGAATTCGATAATGGAGTCAACTACTCTAATACGCTCGTACCACGATTTATTTACCGTAAAATAGTTATCATTAACGATTGTGTCTAAATACATAGTATTTTCACTAGGCTGACAATGAAGTTCTCTTACCTTTTTTGCTGTACAAGCAATTGCAAAGTGATTTAATCGTGCACAGTTATTGCATTGTTTTCCGTACGCTGGACAGCGCTTAGGTTGATGTTTTGACAACAATATTTGCCTGATGGTTTGTTTGATGCTTCACATTGTTCTGATTTGAGCCTTTTCGCGGATTTGAATTGTTATCTAAAAATAAAGAATTACTATTAAAATTTCGTTTATTATACAATTTGCCTGAATTATTTTTTTTAAATTTTTCTTCTTTGTGACTGCTTGCTACAACATCCACTGTAGTTGTCGCCGTTGTTGTTCGTTGCATTTCATTCATCTGATAATCCGATGCTTCTGCAGCTCTTCCCATCTCAATGCACCTAGAGTTAGGTCGGAAAGTTCTAGGTATTTCTTCCGCAAATTTTTGTTTATCACTCCGCACACTATGCGGTCTCTTAGCATTCGATCTTGTATAGCAAAATCGAATCCACAATTTCGTATCAGTTTTTTGATGTCGAGGAGAAAATTATCAAAAGGCTCCCCTTTTTCCTGATTCCTGGATTGGAACATGAAGGTCTCGTAGGTTTCATTTTTTTTTGGCAAGCAAAAATTTTTAAAAATTTTAGAAATAACCAGGAGGCAATTTGGAACGTTATTTTTTAGGTTGTCAGTCGCCCAGACTGTTGGCAGATTTTTTGAACAGTTGAGACTGCTTTGAGACTTTTGATCCAGTGTGGTCCGGATTCCATCTTTACTATTTGGCAGGTGCGGTCTAGATCGTCATGATAGAATAGCTTGACTTCGCAAGCACGGATGGACGAGCCTTTTCGATGCAATGGATGCTTTTGTTTGCACAAATGTGAGTTATCCTCAAGGGATAAGCATGACTGCAGTTCAGCTGCTGTGAGAGCATAATACTGATCGCAATGTAGGCTGCTGTTGATGAATGGGAATGATGGCTGAATGGCAGCAAAGGTACCGCTAATCCTGGTTGGTATTGGGATGATCTTAAACAACTCGAAGTTTTCGACGAGAGAAGCGGTATTCGGAGTTTGAATATGATGTGTCCTTCGACTGTGACGAGCTTGTAAAATTTTAAGATGTCGTCTTCTGTGCAAGGCAATTTAACCGATGCTGGGAGATTATTCTTTATCTTAACGAGCTCTCGTGTGAATTGTTCTGGAGAAATCAGCTGAGGGCTTATGTTTCCTTGATGAGTGTTGACCAATACATTGATTATTGAGTATTGGATACGAAGGAAATTAGATACTGCAAGCATGGCCTGCATGGTGGTAGAGTAGAATAATTGGGCTAGTCTTTCTTGGTGAAGTTCGTCGTGGATGTCTTCCACCTGCTTGACGGTTTCGGTAAACTGTGATTCTATTTGTTGATATTATTGCTCGATTACAGCCTGGTCCTTTTGAATGATATTGATCGTGGCATCTAGGAGTGACCTTTGGTTTCGAGCTAATTGGGAGAAAGTTTGTGTATCGGTCGCCGAAAAATGCCATTTGTGGTCAGCACATCTACAACTCGAACGAGTCCGTCGTGGCCGGGAATGATGTTGGTCACTCTTCCTAGTGGCCAAGTCAATGGAGGCCGATTTTCTTCTCTTATGATGACCATGTGTCTCGTCTATCCCGTAAATACTCACATTACCTCAAAGGTAGAAATTGTTTACAGGATAGACAAAACATAAGATGCGCGACCGAATATGCTTGGCGTTATGTTACATGATAAGCATTAAAATTCTCCGTGTGAATAATTTTATATAGTACCAGCACATTTTTCCGTGTGAATAATTTTATATAGTATAAGCAATTTGTTCATGAGAAATAATTTTATGTAGGATAAGCAAATTTTTAGTATATATGATTCAAGAATCTTCAAAATAAAGTTAGTCGATCATCATCCGAGTTCTTATTTTCACGCAAGTGAACATTGGTCCGTCGAGTTAAAGAAAAAACTGAAGTATTATACAATATCAACTATGGAGGCCATGAACGAGCTCACGGAGCAGACGATATACGAAGACATGAAGAGGATTTACGACAACTACAAAAAGGACCCCGAGATCAGGAAGACACGCAGTTATATCCAGGAAAGGTTGGAAAAGAGGACTTTGGAGCACCTTCTCAATCAGGCATGAGGTGATTACGGGTTATAAGGAAACCTGGCCTAATCACCCATACTTCGAGAAACAATTTTTCGAGAAGTTGACAGACTTTTATGCAGTAGTAAAGTCAACACTCGAATCACGCAGCATCCCGGATGGTGCGAAACCAACAGCAGACGGCATTACACCCGGTATCAAGGACAGCGCCACCAGCAGCAACAAAGGCACTGAGGCACTGGATGAACAACAACTCTACCGGTACAAAAGGCAGGCGTTAAAAATGAGCAAACTGAAGTCAAAAATAGAAGCAGCCAGGATGGATCTAACAGAGACGCATTCGGAGATATACTTCAACCAAAAGTTGGAATGTATTTCAAGATACTGGGAAGAAGTTCTCAAAACCCACGACGATATCATCATGTACAGCAGGAGTGCAGATGAAAACGAATTTCTAACCAGCGACGAATTTTATCAACTGGAAGAGCGGTATGAGGAGATCACGGTACTCATCAAAGAAAGATGTCAAGGGATGCACTCCGCTAGCCAGACGATAGCAACGCAGGGTCGCGGCCAAAATTTTAAACTACCGGCTCTTAGTATCCCACACTTCAGTGGATGCTTTAAGACTTGGAAGACGTTTCACGATATATTCGTAAGTGCGATTCACAACGATGAAGGGCTTAGTTCTGCAAGGAAGATGCAGTACCTCAAGTCTTACGTCGTTGGAGAAGTAAACAGTGCCATACGCCATCTTCAAATAAGTGATGAAAATTATTTGACAGCATGGGAAATACTACTCCAAAGATATGACAATGAACGTATCATTGTATCAGCACAACTAGAAGCACTGTTTTTATTGCCAAACATGACTCATGAGTCTGCGTCGGCTGTAAGAAGTATTCATGACACAACCATAGAGTGTTTGCATGCGGTCGATAACTTAGGTATCGAAACGAAAAGTTGGGATCCGATTATTATACACCTACTGATGCAGAAGTTGGACAAGGAAACACGAAAACTCTATGAACAAGCATTGAGTTCGCCACGGAAGGTTCAGAAACTAACGGACTTCCCAAAGTTTCTGAATTTAAGGCACAATGCACTAGCAGCAACAGAAGAGCCGAAAGGCAAGAAAGTAAGCAAAGATGAAAAGGGCACAGTAAAGTCCTTTTCTACATCCACGAGTTTGAAATGCATCTTATGCAAGTCGGAGCATAGTCTTTACAAATGCCAGAAATTCAACCAGATGCCGATTCAAGGTCGATGACAGCTGATCCAGAAGGAACAATTATGCTTTAATTGTTTACGTAGCGGTCACATGGCACACAAATGTTTAAGTAAAATGCTGTGCAGAACGTGCAACAAAAGGCACCATTCGCTCTTGCACGAAGTAGTAGAAGAGACATCAACCAAAAAGTACAGTCCGAAAGTGGCACAAACGCAACCATTGACGGCACATAGTCAACTTGGCACCAAACTGGATAGCGTTCTACTGGCGACGGTATAAGTAGATGTTGAAGCTTCTAATGGATCGTATATAACACTGAGAGCACTATTAGATCAAGGATCGCAGTGAACCTTTATAACGGAGAAGGCAGTACAACTACTTAAGTTACACAAAACCAGGGCTGAAGTAACTATCAATGGCATCGGAATTACCAGCAAGACATGTAGAGGTTTCACAAATGTTACCTTCAGGCCAAGATTCGAGTCAAGGGTAGAATTCCGAACTAAGGCGTTAATTCTTCCGAAGCTGACAAAGCAACTTCCTATGCAAAATTGGAATATAAACGATTGGGAACATTTAAACGCAATAACTCTGGCAGATCCCAAATGTCATGTCCCTGGACAAATCGACTTGATTCTTGGAGCAGACGTCTATTCGGATATTATTCAAGAAGGCGTCATCAAAGGACAACCAGGATATCCCGTCGCCCAGGAGACGCAACTAGGATGGGTGATCTCTGGGAGAATTGGCAAAACCGAGTGTGAAGTAGGCGTCCTGACTTCCTTAATATCGCAAGTGAATATACAAGAACTATTGACACGTTTTTGGGAAGTTGAGGAACTGCAAGGTGAGATAGAATATTAAACTGGAGATGATCATTGTGAACAACTATTTAAACAAACGCATCAACGAAAAGAAGATGGGCGATATGTCGTACGATTGCCATTTAAAGCCAACAGTAAGGAGCTTGGCTTCTCGAGAGGAGCAGCCATGGCCCGACTCCTGCAGATCGAAAAGAAATTTAAAACCGACAAGGATTTTGAGAAGGAGTATAAGACCTTCATGAGTGAGTACCTTGATCTTAAGCATATGATCCCGGTAAACACAAAATCACCGAATGTCTACTATATGCCCCATCATGCGGTTTACAAGGACGATAACAACTCGAAAACGATACGAGTGGTATTTGATGCCTCTGCAAAAACGACTACAGGACTGAGCTTGAACGAGAAAATGCATACCGGCCCAAAACTCCAAGAAGACTTGCTAACAACTTAGATGGCGTAAGCACAAGTATGCCTTCGCTGCCGACATTGAAAAGATGTACCGGCAGATTCAAATCCACGAAGATGACCAAGAATTTCAACGCATTCTATGGAGATGGAATGTTCAGGACCCAATCAAGGAGTACAAGCTGACAACAATCACGTATGGAACAGCAGCAGCGCCTTACCTAGCAGTCAGAACAATTCAACAGCTTGCCCTAGACGAAAGAGAAGCTTATCCCCTAGCATCAAATGTAATACAAAATGACTTCTATATGGATGATATGCTATCGGGAACTGACAACCTTAAGGACGCTATAAAAACTCAGCAACAATTAGTGAAGATATTCAAAGGCGCAAGTTTCAACTTACGCAAATGGTCTGCCAATCATCCTCAACTACTGAAGAAGGTTGAATGAAACCCCACACAGGTTCAATCGATTGAACTAAAAACAGAAAAATGTGTAAAGACACTTGGCATCTACTGGGATCCTTATGCTGATGAGTTTCGATTAAAAATCACGCTACCGCAAGACAAACCAAGACTAACGAAGAGAGTGTTCCTGTCAGAAGCATCCAAAAATTACGATCCCTTAGGATGGGTGTCACCAGTAACCATTACGATTAAAAGTATGTTCCAAGAGCTTTTGCTTAAGGAATTGACATGGGACGAAGAACTCCCGATGGAAATTCAATTAGAATGGAAGAAGTTAAAGGAAGAACTCCAAAAACTAGAAGACGTACGGATACCACGATGGCTGCACATATCAAAAATAACTAATTGCGAATTACATGGTTTCTGCGACGCATCCATGAAGGGATACTCAGCCGTAGTATACATCAAAACAATATCGGAAATTGGTGAATTGACTGTATCACTCGTTGCTGCAAAGACAAGAGTAACCCCAATCCGGCAACAACAGATAACCCTACCCCGTCTGGAACTTTGTGGGGCATTACTTCTATCAAGACTCATTGATGCTATAAGGCAATCGTTACGAGAAGGTTACATGGATACCTTTGCTTACATAGATTCAATAATAACGCTAGCATGGCTCCAAGGTGATCCGTCAAACCTCGAAAGATGCGGCATAGTCTCCTTACCAGCAGTAGATTACGGATTACACTTTCAACAAGAGTTGCTGCTTAGATTCTCTACACTAAAAAAATTGACCAAGTCAGGATGAGCAACAGCGAATGGGACATAATTAGCTATTTCGATTTAGAAAACTATTGGAAACGTAATGAGAATATCATTAAAACCATCGATAATCTTCACGACATATGTGAACTTGCAGTGGAGAGGAAACTGGAAACAACATGCAGAACGACAGTACAACAGTTCAATAACAGACTTACAACAATAGATCAGAACAATAAGCTACTGAATAGTGACTGTAGAAGGGTTCGAAGATCCCCATTTGACATAGTTGGTAGCCTAGGACGATCTCTGTTTGGAATACTTGATGCAGAATTTGCCCAGCAATATGAACAAGACATTCAAATGATGAAAAGAAATGAAAATCATCTGATCGAACTATTGAAGAACCAAACATCAATAACGGATTCAACTATAAATGTAATAAAGAAAACTCAAGAGGAAATCAATGACCAGTTCGCAGCAATCAACAATCAGCTGTCCAGTCTCTCCGCTATCTCCTTGAATTTAACCGGAATGCAGAACTTCCTGAACTCATTTTTATCGATGTCCTTCCAAGCGCTGCTTATTATGTCAGAGTTTCAAGAAACACAGGAGGCGATCATTGAATCGATTATGGATGTCCAGCACGCTCGGTTCAATTCTCTTATCATAACACCGTCACAACTAAAGTCGCTATTAAGAAAAATTAGAGAAAGAATACCACAAAACTTAGGTATACCTGAGCAAGGGAACACCGACTCCACCATGAATTTATATAGATTGATGGAAGTAACGACAAAGACAGTTGAATCAGCAGTTATCTTTAAAATAAGGATCCCACTGATAGCGACAGAAAACTTTCAACTGTTTAGAATGGTTCCTCTGCCTACAAGGCACAAGGGAACTTTCATTTATATACAACCATCAAGCGAGTACATCGTAGTAAATTTACATAGGGACCATTATTACCCTATTACAAGAATTGAGTTAAATGCCTGTAAGGCCCTACCAGGAAGGTACCAAATCTGTCGGCAGCACCATCCCATCTATACAATATATTCCAACATAAGTAGCTGCGAAATGAAAATGCTCACTCATCAGGATAAGATATCACCAGACTGCGACATCCGTACAAGAAACCCCGGTAAATACTGGATACAGCTACATGAGGACAACACTTGGCTATACACATTTGATACGGAGGAAACTTTGGACATCGTATGCGGTGAAAAAATATATAGCCGAACAATCAAGGAAGAAGGCATATTGAGGTTGCAGGCAGGATGCAGTATAAAACAAGAGGCGACTATCATCACGGCATATCGAACGCACGTTAACCGAGTCCATAATACATTCTCGCCTGCGCTCAACTTAAGCACTGAACTCTTTAAGCCATCAGACCGCAACATCTCATCGGTCAGCATCAATCTTAAATCATCAACAAGGCAAGATCTCGAGGACATCAACCACCACAAAAAATCTCTTAGCCTTCCTTCAGCCACAATATCGCATCATGACGTCCATCAATACGTCGTCGGCTATTCGACAAGGATCTTCATAATTGTTATCGTCGCATATCTTATCTACAACAAAGCATGCGTAACTAAGGCTACAACAGTACAGCCCAGCAAAAATAATAAATTCGAAGTAGAATTGAATTTGGGGGCCGAGAATGTCTCGTCTATCCCGTAAATACTCACATTACCTCAAAGGTAGAAATTGTTTACAGGATAGACAAAACATAAGATGCGCGACCGAATATGCTTGGCGTTATGTTACATAATAAGCATTAAGATTCTCCGTGTGAATAATTTTATATAGTATCAGCACATTTTTCCGTGTGAATAATTTTATATAGTACTAGCCGCGTACCGCGGCTACGCTCGCTTCGCTCACGTTGTTCCATCGCTCCTGTTACTCCCGTTGATCCCGTTGCTCCCGTTGAACCATTGGTCCTGTTTCTCCCGATACTCCTGTTACTATCGTTGCTCCCGTTACTTCGGTTGCTCCCATTTCTTCCGTTGATCCCGTTACTCCATCCACCATCCTCCATCCACCATCCTCGATCCATCATCCCCTATCCACCATTCCCCATCCGCCATCCGCCATTTCTTCCGTCGCGCCGTTGCTCCCGTTACTCCATCCTCTATCCACCATGATCCATCCCCCATCCACCATCCTCCATTCTCTACCCACCATCCTCCATCCACCATCCTCCATCCACCATCCACATTCCTCCATCCTCCATCCATCATCCTCGATCTTCCATCCTCCATCTCCTATCCACCATCATCCATCCACTATCCTCCATCCACCATTCCCTATCCACCATCCCCCATCCCCCATTTCTCCCGTCGCGCCGTTGCTCCCGTTACTCCATCCTCTATCTACCATACTCCATCCTCCATCCACCATCCTCCATCCCCCATCCACCATTCTCCATCCTCTACCCACCATCCTCCATCCACCATCCTCCATCTTCCATCCTCCATCCCATATCCACCATCCTCCATCCACCATCCCCAATCCCCCCATCCTCCATCCTCTATCCACCGTCCTCCATCCACCATCCTCCATCTTCCATTCGCTATCCACCATCACCCATCCACCATCCTCCGTCCTCTATCCACCATCCTCCATCCACCATCCACCATCCTCCATCTTCCATCCTCTATCCACCATCCTCCACTATCCCCTATTTAACATCCATCGTCCAACTTTACCATTTAGTAATAGGAACGCATAGCTAATACACCGAAATCAAACGAACTGCCGCTAAGCTATATGAAATACACTCAAATGCTGAAATAACTCGCGTACCACCAACTGTTAAATAATTTTGTTAACGCAGAAACCATCGAGGGCGTACCCTCAACAAATCACCAAAGTTTCATCGCAATTGGATGAGTGGTTTAGGAGCCTATACAGGACAAACAGACAAACAGACAGACAAACATTCATTTTTATATATAGAGATAAGCAATTTGTTCATGAGAAATAATTTTATGTAGGATAAGCAAATTTTTAGTATATATGATTCAAGAATCTTCAAAATAAAGTTAGTCGATCATCATCCGAGTTCTTATTTTCACGCAAGTGAACACCATGGTTCCAAGTTTAACATTTGTCATTTGCTTATTCCATTTGTGGCGATGTTGCAGAGTATTTAAATATTCGAGTGTCCATCTTCGTAGATGGTACGGCAGTGGCCGCGCCTGGCCATGAATCTTTTTAGAGATCCTAGGAACCCTTCAGAAGACAAGTCAGTGAAAAGCAGCAAAACACTGAAATGTATGATTTTTGTGGCCGTTTGCCGCTTGTTTTAAAATGTGTCCATATTGGACCGCAGAAGCCGACTCCGACATTGACGAAAGGGCGCGATAGTTGGACTCTATCGGATGGCAAGTTGCCCATCAATTGTGCTAGCATCTTAGATTTTGCCTCTAGCGCAGCGAACACAATGATGAACAATTGATCTGGCCAACGTCTTTCCCTTTAATGGCTAGTATTTCTGCCTTGCGGTAGCTAACAATGCTTCTGGAGCCACGTGCTTGTTCTCAACATATAGATCAGCAAGATGTAACTTCGTGAATTAATGTATGTATGGTAGTACCATGGAATGCTT
This sequence comes from Beris morrisii, assembly GCA_951812415.1. Lineage (NCBI taxonomy): Eukaryota > Metazoa > Arthropoda > Insecta > Diptera > Stratiomyidae > Beris > Beris morrisii. The sequence goes on along the minus strand of OX638311.1, from coordinate 82,900,309 downwards.
CGCGTCTGTTGACAGATTTTAGGTTTTAGATAAGGTGGGTGGTCGCTTCGCGACCAAGCACATAAACCGCCAATGGGTCCGCTGTGATCCCACATGCACGGGAAAAAAGGGACCCGTGTGCCCAAGACAACATCTTAAGTAAACCACCCCGCCAGCCTGACAAACTGCAGCAGCTTGTTCAGCTTAATGCTTGCGAATTCGCCCAAGTCTATGGCGAAGCGCGTACCTAAAGTACGTTCGCACCTCCAGGCCAGGCCCGGGCATTCGCAAAGCAAGTGGAAAATAATTTCCTCAGCGTCAGGTTCACCACAGCTGCGGCACAGATCTGTAACGTCCGCAACACCTAGTCTTCTGACGTGCCGGCCGATCAGGCAATGACCCGTCAGTACACCAATTAGGATACGAAGAGTATTCCTATCTCCGAGTAGGATAAACTTTGTCCTGCTCGCATTTAGGGTCGGCCAGAGCTGCCTGGCCACGAGACACGATGTGAGTCCTGACCATCTTATGTTAGCCTTAAATATGGCCGTCACGTCGATAGCATGTTTAATGTCCTCTATGGGCCTCATCACTGGAAGAGCTAGCGCTTGATTCAGCGGCGAACCTCTCCTTGCGAGTTCGTCCGCAGCCTCGTTGCCCGGAATCCCACTGTGACCCGGAACCCAACAAATTGTAACGTTCAAAAGGGTGCATAAAGCACTAATCTTATCCCTGCATAGCCTCACGAGGTGAGATTTGATCAAGTGTGAGTCAAGCGCCTTGATCGCCGCCTGATTATCTGTTAGGATGACGACGGATTTGTTTTGCATCGCACAAGCCTCTAGCAGATTGCAAGCCTAAACGATTCCCATCATCTCTGCCTGAAATACGCTACAGCAGTCCGGTATTCTGAATGCCTCGCTATGGTTCAAGTCGGTGGAGAATACCCCTACACCTGTACCCGCGTCTGTCTTCGAACCGTCCGTGTAGATATGAAAGGCCCCTTCGTGTGGCCGATCCACATTCCACCCCTCTCTGCTAGGAATCCTCGTTGAGAATCTTCTAGAGAATTCGAGCTGCGGAATCAAGTAGTCTATATCCTCTAACGGGTTTTAACGGGACTAAACCGTCCGAGTATGCTGCTGTGCCCCCCAGGTCTAGATACCCAGCTGCCTGACTTAAGGCGCACGGCACTTTTTGCTGCTACACTCTTCCCATAAATATCCAGCGGAAGAAGATGAAGGATCATCTCTAGTGCCGCTGTAGGTGTGGTGCTAAGTACGCCCGTTGCTCCTGTGGAAGCAAGACGTTGAACCTTGGTGAGTTTAATGAGGTAGGCTGATTTCTCCAGCGCTACCCACCACACTAAAATTCCGTAGGTTAGGATAGGCCTACTATGGCCGTGTACATCCAGTGAGCCATCCCTGGCTGAATCCCCCACTTTTTCCCGAACATCTTTTTGCAAGCGTAAAGAGCCCCTAGAGCCCTCCTTAGTCGCTCGTCGATGTTCTTACTCCAGGTAAGTTTCCGGTCCAGGATTATACCTAAGTACCTAGCATTGTCTCTAAGCTGTAGGGTGAGACCCCTCAGTTAAGGGAGTGTGAACTCTGGGACTTTGGTTCTACGCGTGAAGAGAACTAGCTCCGCCTTTGAGGCATTGACCCCTAGTCCACAGCTGTCCGCCCACGCGCTCACTAGTGCGAGTGCCCTTTCGAGCAGGTCACTTATAGTGGGCAGAAACCTACCCGATATCAGAATTGCTAAGTCGTCCGCGTATGCGATCACCTTCGCACCCTGGCGGGTTAGCGAAGTTAAAACTCTGGGACTTTGGTTCTACGCGTGAAGAGAACTAGCTCCGCCTTTGAGGCATTGACCCCTAGTCCACAGCTGTCCGCCCACGCGCTCACTAGTGCGAGTGCCCTTTCGAGCAGGTCACTTATAGTGGGCAGAAACCTACCCGATATCAGAATTGCTAAGTCGTCCGCGTATGCGATCACCTTCGCACCCTGGCGGGTTAGCGAAGTTAAAATCGTGTTGACTACCAAGAGCCACAGTAGTGGTGAAATCGCACCTCCTTGTGGCGTACCCCGGGCCGTGTACCTGCGTACTGTGCTACTGCCCAGTGTCGATTCAATGACACGGCTGCTTAGCATTGCGGTTATCTAGTTACGGAGCCCCATTTCCACCCCCACATCCCTCAGTGCATCGCTGATCGCCCCAACTTTTACGTTATTAAAGGCACCCTCGATATCTAGGAAGGCCGCGAGAGTGAATTCTTTAAAAGACGGAGACTTCTCAATCTCCAAAACTACCTGGTGTAGCACCGTTTCGGTCGATCTACCTTTGGTATAGGCATGTTGTGAGCCCGACAGGGCAATAACCCCCGCTTTGTCGCGGATGTATATCTCCAGCAACCTTTCGAGGGTTTTAAGTAGTCTTCCCGCTTTGGGTATGAAGATGACTCGTGCCTCCCTCCATTTGCAGGGAATGTGGCCGAAAGCAAGGTATCCCCTAAAAATCGCCAGTAGCCAGGGAATTAACCAGGGCAGCGCATTTTGCATCATAGCTGGAAAAACCCCGTCTACTCCTGGCGATTTAAAAGGCAGTGTAAAATTATGTGATTTGCTGAAATTACTAATCTTCTTTAAATAAAAACGAAATGTTGTTGAATTAAATAAAATTGTTTATTTTTACTCTCCTTTAAAAATATATTGTTTTACGTTTCACTTTTACAAAACTACCAAAAAAATTTCAAATACAATAAATGAGTTCTAAATTATTTCAAAGGCAGCGCAGTCGGCATGCCAAAGAATTTGTAGAATATTTTAATTATTCTCGTTGAAACAACTCAAGCAGCGCAAATTTGGCCTACTTGAGAGGTTGCAACGGATGCAATTGAATATAATACCGCGTAATATAGTGCTACCTTGAATTTCAGTTGAGCTTCCTTCACGCAGCGCAAATTTGGCCTACGGTGGTGAACCTCAATAGAAATATTTGTCAAAGAGGGCAAGCCGACGTTGCGCGTGGCTTAAATAGCCCGATTGAGCTTTTGTTTCCGTTGTCCTGGACGAATTTTGGCGAGGTGAAATTGGGTGGACAGTGCGGATCGAAAGTATTTAAGATTAGAAATGTAACAATTATCAAAAATAGAATTTATGTTTGGGAAGTCCAAACATTCTCCCGCGCGCAAATTAGAACAAGTATGAGTGTTGTATGTACTATAAACTTATATTTAAATACAGATAATTTAAACTTATATCTAATAAAAAGCTTAAACTATTCAACAATATAAACTTAATTCTATTATTAATTCTATACTATTGTGTGGGTGGTCTTGGCGATGCATGCCTTAGACGGAACCAGTGTGTTTTCCTTCCGGTGTACTTCACTCGAACTTGGCTCCCCTTGTTGGAGAACACCGTGTAAGTTTGTCGTCTGCTCTTTTTTATTTTTTTCCACGGAATGGAGTTGAGTTCGTCATACGTGAGATCGAATAATTCTCCCTTTTCCGTGACGAAGGAATACCTTTTCTCTCGTTCACTATTGGCCGTTGACGAAAGTATGACGTTCGGTGTCACCATTGCGGATGATGTAACCTTTGGGTCTAGACTTCGACCCGGAGTGATCGGTAGATCATTGATCCTACCAATGGGTGGGACGATATCGGGTTCCAGGTTTCTACCCGGAGTGATCGGTAGATCATTGATCATACCAATGGGTGATGATGGTGGGATGTGTAACACCACCTTGGACGGTAGAGGTTTCAGCAATTCCTCGACACTGCCTATGTTACACCCTGAAGTACATGGCAACTCTGTAGCTTGAGTTATGGTCAGTAGGTTGCATACTGTAGATTGGTGATCTCGCATTGTGTCCTTTGTTGTGGTATTATTAGTGTTGGATGAACCTTGTAGTGATACGTTTGATTCGTGATGCAGTAACGTATGATGTCGATCATTGCACTTGTAGCATGATCGGGAACTTGTGCATGCATTTCTATGGTGTTTTCCTAAGCAGTTGCAACAGATTGCCTTAGAACGAACTAGGTTCCATCTAGCTTGTACATCAAGTCCACGAAATTTGATGCATTTGAAAATTGGATGGCTTCCCTTACAGCATGGGCACGTTAACGCAGTTTTATGATTGGATTTAACGAAATACGAGTAAGTCGTTCTTTTTGGCGATGTGCTTGGTTTCGTTTCAGATTCTGCAATCACCTCAAGCGTTCTGTACCGACATTCTATAAAGCTCTCAAATTGTTTATAGGTGGGTAGTGTGTCTGAATCAGATACCTGTTGTTCCCACATGTTACGAGTTTGTGACGGAAGCTTTTTAGTCAACAAGTATAAAATTATAGCATCCCAGCTGCTTGTGTCGAGACTTAATGTCTTTAATTCGTGCAGTGCCTCGTTCGAATTGTCGATCAAATGTTTGAATTCCTTATCGGATTCCGTGCGAATATCGGGCAAATTAAATAGCGCTTTTATGTGAGTATTCACTAAGACTCGTTTGTTGTCATAACGCCGAACTAACAGATCCCAAGCTGCATCGTAGTTGGAGTCTGTGATATCGAACTGCTGTAAAGCTTTCGACGCTTCACCTGTGACAACACCCTTTAGGTAGTGAAGTTTCTGTACCTTCGGTAATTGGTTGTTGTCATGGATAACGCTTTTGAAAAGATCGTAAAAGCTTCTCCAGCTGCCATATTCGCCATTGAACCTTGGAATTTCGATCCGTGGAAGCTTAATTTCGGGCTTAGCATGCGATGGGTTTGGAATGCGACTACTGTTGCTATTGAGATTGGTATTGGTATGTTTACTAATGATCTCACTTAGTTCACCCATATAACCAAATACTGCTTCTTCAACGAGTAAATACTGCTCAGTATATTTCTCGTCAACGTCTTCAAACTCGGACCCGGTTGCAGCCATCATGATGCTTTCGTGTTTTTGTGAACATCGATCCCAAGTTTGCTCAATACTCTTGAGACGTGCTGTCGCATATCCCAAAGTTCTGCGACATTCCGATGTTTTCTTGAAGTTGGAGAGGGCTTGTTTGAATGTCGCGAAATAGACAGCTAGCTCTTTCATGCCGCTTGCCATGGTTGATGTGCTCGACCTGTTTATGTTGTAAATTTACGTAGGTTGTGCTTATCACGATAGATAACGCGACTTATAGTTTTTGGTGATCTCGGCGATCAATGAAATTGTTGTATTGTGACTGATTGCGATGCTGTGTCGTGTTGTCGGTGTATGCAGATCAGAGCGCAATGAGACTTATTGGTTTTGATGAAAACCGGATTTGTGACTTGTCTCTGTGCAATGAAATCGTCTCGGACGGATGATTTATTGTAGAGAAATTATAATTCTTTGTGCAATTGCTAAATCGGACGGCGATTGCACTGCGGTGGTGTGTGTTATCTCTATAGATAACACAATTATCGACGTTACGTTTGGGACCACGTAACCAACGAACTTGTGGCAGTGTGGCGTGTCGTAATTTGGTCGATCGCTGCTTTAGCGCGAGGGAGATCGTTTTCGGATCAAATAATCCGATGATTATTTGGTTTCGCGAAAACCGGTCGTGGTGGGCTCTAAGCAAAGGAATTATTTCGGTCGAATAATTTATTGCAAGAGCGCGGTGTGTTTTTGTGGTCCAGGAATTGCTTACGGTCGGCAATTGCACTGCGATGGTGTGTATCTCGGTTGATAACACTATGATGATGCCGATTGTTGTCTTCTCGACGTGACGACTATGCGATGCGCCTTGATGTCGCGAAAATCGGTTTTTTCGGTAAAGAATTTGTTCAAATTCTTGTGGTTTGGCTTGATTAAACGCGTATTTTTTTTGGTAAAAATGTGATAACAATATTACGAAAAGTGATTAAATTAAACAATTTTATCGTTCTACAACATCCGGCTCGACGGACCAATGAATTAATGTGATTGCTGAAATTACTAATTCTTCTTTAAATAAAAACGAGATGTTGTTGAATTGGAATAAAATTGCTTATATTTAATCTCCCTTAAAATATATTGTGTTACGTTTCACTTTTACAAAACTACCAAAAAAATTTCAAATACAATAAATGAGTTCTAAATTATTTCAAAGGCAGCGCAGTCGGCATGCCAAAGAATTTGTAGAATATTTTAATTATTCTCGTTGAAACAACTCAAGCAGCGCAAATTTGGCCTACTTGAGAGGTTGCAACGGATGCAATTGAATATAATACCGCGTAATATAGTGCTACCTTGAATTTCAGTTGAGCTTCCTTCACGCAGCGCAAATTTGGCCTACGGTGGTGAACCTCAATAGAAATATTTGTCAAAGAGGGCAAGCCGACGTTGCGCGTGGCTTAAATAGCCCGATTGAGCTTTTGTTTCCGTTGTCCTGGACCAATTTTGGCGAGGTGAAATTGGGTGGACAGTGCGGATCGAAAGTATTTAAGATTAGAAATGTAACAATTATCAAAAATAGAATTTATGTTTGGGAAGTCCAAACAGGCAGGAAGGACTTGATTGCGCATATTATCTTCCCCGAGCTGACAATAGAGTTGCAAGATTCCTGCCCCACGTACTCGTTCAATGGACTGTCTGTGCTGTCCTGTGATACCTCGGAGCAACCCGGAAAATGCACGCTCATTAGCAGCTCCAAAGTCTGGCTACTGGACTCCGTCCAACTCCCCGCGGAGTCCCGGAGGTAGCTCGGTGCGACTGGATCTTTGGATATAATCCTTCTCAGCCTAGCAGCTTCGCTCGTTTCCTCGATTGATTCAAAGAAGCGTCCCCAAGACTCTCGCTTGGCCCGTTTGACTGTCTTCTTAAAATCTCTAAGACTATTTCTGTACGCCGTCCAGTCCTCCCGCAGATTACTGTCCTTAGCTAAGTTGAACAATTTGCGGGAGATGGTTCTGTACACCCTAACGTCGGCATCCCACCACGGAGGAACTGTCTTCCCTGGGGGTTTGCTAATAGGGCACGACCGGTTGAAAGCGTCGACCAACTTCCCCGTCAGCGTCTCGAGTTCTTTGTCCAACTCTGGCCCGGATTCTATAGGGCTTGTCGGCGGTTTTGCCAAGTTTTTTGAGACCTGTCTGCCAAATCTGGTTCAATCTGTCTTGCGCGGATTTCTGAACGGCGCATTGGGGGGAACTTTGTCTATTACATCAAACCTAATCAAGCAGTGATCAGAGAACGATGCGCGACTCGACACCCTCCATTTATTCACCCTGATAACATTAGAGTCCGAGACGAGCGTGATGTCCAGCACTTCCCTCCTGACTTTAGTCACGAAGGTTGGCTCCACTCCCGTATTGCAAATTGCTAGGTTGGAATTAATTATGAAATCGAAAAAAGACTCACCCCTGTCGTTGATATCCGAGCTGCTCCACTGGATGTGGTGAGCGTTGGCATCAGCACCTACCAAAAGGCTATCTCCTTGCCTACTAGCATACTCTGTCAGTGTCTTCAGCTCGTCTGGCGGAGCACAGCGATCGTGTGCCATGTATGCCGAGGCCACCAGAAAAGGAGGTAGGCTCCCCACTCTCTCGCATCTGGCCACGGCAAGGTGCTCTGAGCTGTGAGAGGAAAGTAGAAACAGGTTAATATTACGATTGGCGAGAATACACGCTCTTAGCCTATTGTGTCCGCGGGCGTGGTATAGCACGAAGTTTTTCAACTTCAGGCCTTGAATCTTACCTCTGTTTATCCACGGCTCCTGGATCAGAGAGACGTCGATGCGTTCCTCGTTGAGAAACGCACAAAGGTTGGCAGTGGCTGCCTTAGAGTGCTTGATGACCCCACTTCCAGCTTGTTGCCAGCGCCTGGGTTGGCGCTTACCGATCTCACTTCCGAGGTGTGAACCATGTTCTTGTCAAAGAACTTGACGGTCACCACCGCTATACCAAAGACCAGTCGCCCACCGTTCTCCTTGATGGTGGAGACAGCGTCTGGCCCTAGTCGCAGCACGAAGGGTTGGCCTTCCTTCGTTGGTTCCTCCGCCTTAAAAATCTCCAAGTCACCCGGCGACATCCTCCTTTGCCATAATTGGCGCCGAAACCCATATTCTGCATTTAGGCCTATCTTCCCGTTGCACCACAGCCAACCGTACATTTGGCCACGGGTTGACCAATGACGATATCGTCGCCTTCACAAAGTCCAGAGAGGGCTCATCTAGACATTCGATCGTCCTGAACCCTCTGTGCCATCCTGTGGCGCTAAACTGCGGAGCCGGGAGACCCTGCTTGCTTCTGAAGCGGCTAAGCAACCCGCTACGTAGAGCCACTAACAGTAGCTTCCAGTTGTCTTCGGAAACTCTACCTTCGCTGTGGCCTAGGTCGATGATGGCCACCTTAAGGTGCTCCCTGACAACTGAGCTGAGTGTCTGCCGTTCGCCTTCTTGGCCTGGCAATTTCCTCGGCTTTTTTGGGTCCCTAGGACTATCCTCCTCGGACCGGAGCCTCTTGCTTGCGAACTCCTCTCTGGTTTTCTCCGCACGCACTCGCGCATCGCCAACTGGCAGCGCTGCTCCGACCCCATTTCTGTTCTGCGATTGCGACAACCTGGGTTGCCCCGAACCGCCCCTCTCGACTCCGCGCATTGTACTACTACTAGTACGTGCTATCGGTGCTGATTTGGCGTGCCGGACTACGCGCCTTGTACTATTACTAGCACTGACTTTCGTTGGCCGATCCTTTGTGTTGGTCTGAATTCGGTTCACGCTAGAACCCGGAGCCGCAACAGGGTTAGATGCTTCGTATTTAGTGATACGCGCCTTTAACCTCTGCATCGCTTTATGATCTCGTTCCGTTAGGGAAGCCGGATCCTTTTCCAGGATCTTCTTCAGCAAAAATTTGTTTGTGTTATAGCGTCTATTGGCCATTTTGGCTTCCGAGTAACGGCGCCTGGCTTTGGCACGCATACGCGCGGGAGTAGCCTCGGTATTCCCGGCATTAGCCTCCAGTTGCCCAGATGAATTGCCTTCAGTAGGCCGTATGGCACACTCTGTCGGCTTCATCTCTTTGGCACTGGCTGCTCCTCCTTTTCCGAGGAGATTGCCGGCTCCAGCAGTCTCTCCTCCATCTCAGCATCGATGGTGTGCTGAGGACTTCTCAGGTCGAGCTCCTCGAGACTTCTCTCAAGTACCTCTTCCAGGAGACTCTCTATCGTCTGTGTTGTTGTTGTTGTGTTGTTTTTGTTGCTATTCATTTCTTGGACCCACGAGTAACGCGTGAAGGGGATGGTCGCCCATGGCAGAGCACCGCATTACCATGGGAAGGCTAATTAAAACCAGAGGTCACCCGGTATCTGGAGTCTATCGTTCGCGACTGAGCTCTCCCTCAGCCATGCAGTCGTCGGCACGATGATTTCCACCTTGACTTGGATATAGGAATACAAAGGTAATGGGAAAACGGCACGGGAGGTTAAACCACACAGTTGGGTACCTCAATCTTAATGACCACAGCACTCGATTGAAAGCGTGTGTGTAAGTCTTAGCTGACCAATCGAGTGGAAATCAGATCCATCCCGACTAATCATTACCAGCAGGCGCCCACGTGGAGGACTAAAGACGAGGATTTTTCGCCTTGACAGATTGGAGGACTCTAAACGACCTCCGACTCGTACTATTCCTGCTGAGCCGAGGAATGGGGTGAGCTCGATGAGTGAACTGCTTCCTGAAACTTATCCGTAGCGCTTCATATCAGCTATGTCCTTTTTGTATTCTCGTCGTTGCATGGCCTTTATGATAAGCCTTTACGCATCGTCGATTTCATCCATGGCCAGCTTCAAGGTGTCAACTCCACCAGTTCGATGTCGAAGTTTGTTTACAAATCGAAGCATATACCCAAAAATGCGTTGCAGTCGTCGGAAAGAGTTGCCGTGATTTATGTTATCAAAAGGATGACACTCGGTTAGCGGGTGTGCAGCAGTTCCCAGTGCAATGTTCTCAGCGGGCTCTTCGGTTAACGAGAAGGCAGCTCCCAGAGCAATATTGCCAACTGGAGCAATATCGTCAACTGGCCGATCTTTGATTACCGGACGTGTATCGCCCAAAGCAGTTTCGGGTTCTTGTTGTTGGTCGACACCTTCTGCCCGTTTTTTAGAGTTGGGAGGCCACAATGATTCTGATCCATGGAGAAAAATGGGACCATAAGACCACAGGGTGTTTGAGGTTAATTTGTCCGGCTGTGCTCCTCTAGAGAGCAAATCTGCTGGGTTGTCCTTCGAGGAGACGTGGCGTCATTGCTGGGGAGCCGTTTGGCGTTGTATCGACGCTATTCGATTGGCGACAAATGTGCGGAGCGATGAAGTGGTGGAATTGATCCAAGCCAGGACTATTTCTGAATCACTCCATAGAAACACACCTGAGCATCTTGATTCTGACTGATGTCTTCTGTCGTTGTCCTGGAATATGACCTGCCGGTGCATTTTTTCCACGTCCGCGGTGAATACAAATTTTGGTAAGCGGAATCGTAATAAGATCCAGAACACGTCGTCCTGAATAGTGGGACCAGTGTAAAGCACGTCGTTTAGCGAGTAGTTGGATGTGGTTTTTGCAGAGGCGTCAAATACGACTCGTAGTTTCGTAGTAGTGCTGTGTGGCTTTAATACTGCATGATGAGGTAGAAAATAATAAGGATGTTCCAGATTCTTCAAACAGATCTCCTGCATGTGACCCAAGTCAAAATATTCTTGCATGAATTCGGTGTACTGCTTTTTTAGCTCTGGATTCCTAGACAATCGGCGTTCCAGAGGCATGATTCTATGGGTGGCCGTTTGCTTGGAGTCACCCAACTTGCTGAGGAGATAGTTAAACGGAAGTTGCACTACAAATCGACCTGGTGCATCCCTTTTATATGCATTAAGAAAGTGTTGCTCGCAGTGTCTCTCAGCGGTGGTCCAATTATCAGTTTCCTGGACTTCTTCAAGCCTCCAGAACTTCTCGAGCTGTTGATCGTTTGAATGATCTGTTTCACTTGCTACACTACAGGAAAGCCTGTTTACGTTGGAGTTCGTGGTTTGGATTCTACCAGAAACAATCCAACCGAAGAATGTGTTTTGTAGCGTCGGCGGATCATCAGCTAATTTAATTTGGCCCACCGCCAGTATGAAGTAGAACAGATCTGCACCGATGAGAACGTCTACGCGGGTCGATTGATTGAAGTCTGGGTCTGCCAGTTTTAAATTGTGCGGAATGCACCACGAGGAAATATCGACATCTTGAACAGGTTGAGCCGTAACGATGTTGGCTAAGATGTGGGCTTCTATTCTCATGTCGAAGCTGTTGATTCAAGAGCGAATCTGGATATTCACCCTTCCTTGCGCACGTTGTCGTTTCTGTCCAATGCCTTCGATGCAAACATCGTCTCTGCTGGACCTTAGCTCAAGCTTCTTCACTAGTCAAAGTGAAGTAGTGTATGGTGACGTTTAGAGCACTTAAAGCATGATCGTGAGGCACAGGCACTTGCAGTATGTCACGGTCGGAAGCAGTTGATACAAAGTTTTTCTTACTTGATGAAGTTTAGCCGCTTTGAAGGATTTAAATTCCGAAATCCTTGGCAGGAGAACAGTAGATGCTTGTCCTTGCAAAATGGACAGGTTGTGTTCTGAGTTACAGTAAGAATTTTGGATACTCCCGACCTTTTTATCAGAGTCGGTTGCATGGCGCGGTTTGTTGCCAAGAGCCTCCAGTGATTGAAAGCGTCTTTCGACTCTCAGGGACAGTCGTTGCAGATGACAGTAGCTTGTTCAGAAGCGCTGAGACCAGCCATCTGGTGTTCTCGTACCGATCGTTCACCGTTTGCCAGGCTGCTATGTAATTGGCATCAGCCGTTGTAAAATGCCGAATAAGCTTCTCAGCATCTCCCATTAAACTGGACTTAAGGTACCAAAGTTTCTGACAGTCTGCAATTGGTTGCTGATGTACCAATTGAGTAAATAAATCTCGGAACTCGCATCATTGAAGGTTGGTTGCTTGGTTTAAGTGGCAGCTCTGTCCTCTGGATGGAGCTCAATTAGCTCAATGGCCGTTTTGAAACCACAAACTCGTGTTAAACCCGGATGTTGGGGGTTGTTGTGACTGGGGAATTTAAAGGATGAGTGCGAGGAAAATTGATCTATTATATCCATCCTGTACTGTCCAGGAAGAGTAATAACTCTCCAATTTTCTTAACCAAAATCTCACTCAGGTCCCAGTAGAAAGGTTTGCCTAGTGCTCGCTCTCGGGCTCTAGCTAAAGCCGGACATTCGCAAAGGAAATGAACGAGCGACTCTCGCTCATTTGTGTCCTGACAGCTGCGGCAGTGTGCATAAAACGGAATGCCCAATTTGGCAGCCTGATCCCCAATTGGGCAGTGACCCGTACTAATCGCCGTGATTCTGGAGATGTCTGCCCGGGTCTTGTATAGAAGTTCGTCTGATTGGGCTCGGTTGTAAGATCGCCACACCTTCCTAGGTATGGCGCAGGAGGTTAGGCTTTTCCATCTGGAGTTAGCCGCTAATTGGACGTGGGAGAATATATCTCTCTTGACAACTCCTATAGGAACGTGGACTGGTTCTGCAAAAGAGCCGGGAAGAGCGAAGCCCTTCCTGGCCAGTACATCAGCCCGCTCATTTCCCACTATGTTTCTATGCCCCGGGACGCAGAGCACAGTAACTTTGAGCCGCTCCGCTAAACCGGCTAGTTAGGTACGGCATTGCTGTACCAGTTTATAGGAGATAGTAGCCGAATCAGAGCACTAGCTCTGATTGCGGCATGGCTATCGGTAAAAATAACGATGTTGCGTTTTGGCGATAAGTCGTGTTTCAGTGTCCGACAAGCCTCACGAATCCAGAGTATCTCCGCCTGCAAGACGCTAGAGTGGTTCGGTAGACGGTAGGACTTAGCGACATTATGTGTATCAGAGAATGTTCCTGCCCCGATCGCGCAGTCCATTTTTGAACCGTCGGTAAATATTATCGTGTCGAAGTCTGTTTCCACCGCACCGTTCTTCCACTCCTCTCTAGTTGGGAAACCAACAGAGAAGCCTTTCGTGAAGCTCAGTTTGGGGCGATGTAGTCAGTCGGTGACGTAACCAATTCCTTTGGTAACTGTCCCAGGATGTTGCTATGCCCGTACGGTTTCGCAGTTCAGTACCCAGATTCTTTGAGTCTGACGGCATTGTTTGATGCGGTGTTTTTTATATAAAGGTCGATTGGTAGGAGGTGGAGTAGCACGTTTAGAGCATCGGTCGGGCATGACCGCATAGCACCTGTGATGCCTATTGCCGTAATTCACTGAACTCTACTGAGCTTAGTTATGTTATAATCCGTACTCAAAGCTGGCCACCGGACTAGTAACCCGTAGTTGAGAATTGGATGTATTACGGCAGTGCACAGCCACAACACCATAATAGATTTGAGTCCCCACTTCTTGCCGAAGGTTCTCTTGCAGGCGTAGAAGGCCAGACGGGCTTTCTCCACCCGGTTTTCTATGTTGAGCTTTCCAGCTTTGAATCGAGGATAACACCAAGATACTTTGCCCTGGAACCCGGACACTTCTCCAGGCATAGGGCACATGATTTAGTAGGATGCAACTTTTGAAGATTTCCACTAGCCAAGGATCTACCACATCTTGTAGTTTTTGCAGCATAATTGGAAGTATGCCGTCCATGCCAGGGGACTTGTGGGGAGAGAAACTGTTGATGGACCAGGCAATTCTTTCCTCATTGATGACGGAACTGATGTCCTCCTCTGGTATGCGCCGCACACCATGAATACTTGATATCTCCATTCCGCTGTTTTAACACCCAGGAAAGTGAGTGTTCATCAAGAGTTCCAGAGTCTTGGCAGAGGAATCAGTCCAGGTCCCATCCGACTTTTTTTACAAACGACGGGTTCATGTGTTGCTTAGATAGAATCTTGCTGAGCCTCGCCGAATCCCGGACACTCTTAATGGATTGGCAGTGATCAGCCCAAGCCTGCTCCTTGTAAGGTTGCCAAGACTTGCTCTTGTAACAGATACTAAAAACCTATCTAGTAATTTTTCTTAATTTAGACAGGTCTTCACTCCACCATGAGGGGAGCGTTTTCTTACTATACTTCAAAGGACATGAGACATTAAACGCGACCGTCATAGCACGTTCGAGTGTCCCCACCTTGTCGTCCAGATCTTCTATAGTTTTGATGTTAAGATTGGTAGTTTTGGATAGTTTCGATTTTACGACTTGACCGAACTTCTCCCAGTCAACTCTTTTGGGATTTCTAAAAGGCTTTTGAGTCTCCGGCGTGAGATTTACGTTGAAGAAGATCAACCTGAGGTCAGAGAAGGATTACAAGTTGGATACTCTCCAATTTTCGACCCTGTAAATGTTATTTTCTGTTAGTAGAGTTAGTAGAGTAAAATTTTCCGTACTCGGAAAAAATGAAGGTTGGGGTGTCACCACTGTTACATATAGAGAAGTTAGTGTTTATAATGTAATTAAATAAGGACTCACCTCGATCGTTGGTCTCAGAGCTGCCCAAAGCGTATGTCGTGTGTTGGCGTCGCATCCCACGAAAAGATTGCCCTTCCTGGATGAAATTCCGGAGGTAAGATTCTGAAATTCCTCGGGTGGCACCGGTTGGTCGCGAGCCTTATAGACCGAAGAGATGTATAGGTCTCCCCCATTCCCAACCTCCAATTTAACAACTGTTAAATCGTCAGAGCTATAGTTTCGACACATAAAGGCGTTTATCTGCTTATTAACTAAATGCATGTTCTGGGCTTACCTTGCTTGTGGTTGTAGAAAAGGTTGCAGTGAGTGTTTTGGAGCCCCTTTACGGTAAAATTGTTTACTCATGGCTCCTGTATTAGGCCGATGTCGATGTCCTCCTCCCCAAGGAGGACCAACAAGTTATCCGAGGCGCACTTCGAGTGCTGCAGGTTAATTTGTACGACCTTCATCATTTTGGTTGGTTGTCTCCTTCTCGGCTTCCTTGTTGTCGGTGGCTGTCTCGTTCCCTGTGTTGTGCCCAGCACCCTATCGGTACCAAAATTCCATGTTTGGATTTACTCTTGATCATCAATTACCGGCAGGTTGGCGTGCAATTTGTTAACAGAATGAAAAAGCACAAACAACCGCACAGCTTGCAGGTTGTAAACAAACGTAAAAAACGTAAACAACTGCATTAGCTCGTTCTGTCGGCAACCTGCTGGAAATTAGCGTTGTCAACATATTGTTTATCAAATTCATAACATTTAATTAGTCATAAGTAAATTTCGGAGTTCCGTCTCAGGTCTTAGCGCCGGCATGCATTACGGAAGCGAAATTGCAACTCTAGCTAAACAATCGACTGTTCGGCTAGAGTTCCCAATTCCGTTACTCAAAGTGCGACCCGGTTAAGGTTTGGATTGAATTCCAAAACAAAGTTAACCGAGTGACACAGAATTGACTATTTTCCCAAAGTGGAACACGATACTCAATTCCGTGTCAGTCGGCAATTTTTTAGTATATAAGTTTTTTGTTATTAGAATTAAGTGCTCAGTAATTTTTTATAACCAACGAGGAACCGATGAAGAAAGTCTCTTATATTAAAAGTATCATTCAAATACTGTCTTTTTTTTAAACACAAAAGAATCGGTAAGTATCCGGAACTTAACAACGTTTTCTTTTTTCAGAAAAAATCTCAAAGGTAATTTGCGTCTCTTACTGAGGCGCTTATACCTTATTCTCGGTTCTTACTGCGGCGTTCTCACGGATGCCCGAACCAATTTTCAGGAATTAAAAATACTCTCGTCGATTCTCCGCTCGACGACTCAACTTTACTGTCTGTGATATCCTGGGGATATCGCGGACACAACACCTGCGATCCTCATTTCCTCTAACAACTCGTTAGCTTCGTCGACCAAGTCTATGTCGTCGTCTGGGCCTGAGGAGTGAAAGACTTTCACTTTAGCATGCCTGATGCCGAACCACAGCTTGTAATCTGCTTCCTCGAGTGCCCCCAGGCACTCCTCATTTATTAGGAGGAGGTAGGTAAGGCTGTTTCGTTGCGGTTCTTCTGCCTTGATGACCTCCCAGTCATCTATGGGAATCGTCGGATTCTGTAGGCGTAGACCGCAAAGGAGTTTTTCGCTGTCTATTTTCATTAACGGCAACCAAATGCGGGCTCTCGGTCTTTGACGGATCTCCTCAGCTCATGTCTCATGCCGTCCCAAGCGTCTCTAATCTTAGCGACGCACTCGCCGAGAAAATCCTCGAGTAGCTGTTCGCGCACCTGATCACTTGATATCCTCTGACCAGTTCACCTGAGTCAAAGCCAAGCACAGGTCCCCCGTACTTTTTCTGGTGGGCCAGTATCAGCTCCAAAAGTGCTGCCTCCACTTTACGCCATGCCTCCACTGTAAGTTTGCCGGCAGATACCCCATCCACCAATGCAACATCCAGGTGGCTTCTTGCGGCTTCGCTGAAGGTCTTCTTCGCTCGAACTCCGCTGACTGATGTTGGAAGTGTGTTTCCACCACGTACGTTCTGGAGTGTGCTGGGCTTGGGAATCTTGCTTCTCCCAGTAGCATGATCCACCTCATCCTGGGATCTGTTGCGCTTCGCAGTTTCCCGTTCTTTTGGCGGTTCCTCTCTCATGCGTTTGTTGTGCTCCTCAACAATCACCTGGTAGAAAGCTTTGTCCGCCGCATCGCGCTCGTGTACGGTACCCGCTTCCTCATTCTTAGCAATCTTGCTTAGAATGAATAAAGCGTTCAAGTACCGACTCTTTCTTGCAACCCCGACGGACTTCCGTTTCTTTACCTGCTTCCGAAAGCCGCGGCTGGCATTCTCCTTCTGGTGTTGTAGACCGGATGTTTATGGTTGAGGCTGCAATGGTGTAGTCTGGCTTGTACTCGCTGCGTTGCCTGATCTAATAATTGTCTCCTGACTGGAGAAGAAGTTCGTCCTCGGACGAGGTAGCAATATCGAGCTGAGCATCAGTTCTGGCTTTTGTCTGTTTTTTTGTGTTTTGGTTTAAGTTCATGTTTGGTCCCACGAGTATGTTCGGCAAGGGTTGGTCCATCTTAACAGAGACGGCTTGCAAGGGGTACTGCGGGAAGTGCCCAATTTTACCCCGCATGCCACCGTTAGCGATTGGAAGAGATTCACGGGCCCCAGCCAACTAGTCCCTGGGCACGGTACAGCGCTGACACCCATGGATTTGACCCAGTACAGGACACATAGGAGAAGGGAGAGGTGTTAGGAAGACAGCACAGGAGAAACACTCAGTTGGGCACCTCAATCTTAAAGACCACAGCGCACGAGTGAATGCATGCGTATAAGTCTTAGCTGCTAAGTCGTGAAGACCCAACCTGCTCGCTAAGGTGAATCAGTGCAGCAGCAGTTTGTTCCTCATATGTGAAGTATTCTTCGGTGTCCTAGCCTTCTTCCGTATTTTTATACTCTAGATGAAATCATATAGAGTATTATAAGTTTAATCCAGCGCAAAAGTTTGTAACGCATAGAACCAAGCCTCGTACGAAAAAAAGGTATATATTATTTTTTGTTTATTTGTGGCCAAAAACCTCAAATCCGCCTGACGTCCGTCCGTCCGTCCGTCCGTCCGTCCGTCCGTCCGTCCGTCCGTCTGTCCGTTAGCACGATAACTCAAGAACGCCTTCACCTAGGATCTTGAAATTTTGAATTTGGATGTTTGGTTGAATTTGTAAGGCTAAGTTCGTTAATGGGCAAAATCGTCCTACTCCTTCGGGTAGCTGCCATACAAAATGTCCTTAAAACACGTGTTCAAGAATATTGGTCGATAACTTCAGAAGGGTTTAAGCTACGACTTTGAAATTTTGTATGTGTTATTTTCCCAATAGTTGGAGCTAAATGTATGATTATGAAGAAAATCCTGTAAGTCACGAAGGACTACACGAAGGTAGCTGCCATACAAATATCCTGTCAAAATGTATTTACTTAATTTACGTAACTCACTACAACTCAAGTAATCTTTTAGGTACGAATTCGGAATTTTCTACAAATTAGTTTTTGGTGAAAAGGAAGTTTGAGCTTACTAGTCAACGAAATCCTTTTACTCCTTCTGGTAGCTCCCATACAAAATGTCCTTAAAACACGTGTTCAAGAATATTGGTCGATAACTTCAGAAGGGTTTAAGCTACGACTTTATAATTTTGTATGTGTAATTTTTTCAATAGTTGGAGCTAAATGTATGATTATGAAGAAAATCCTATTAGTCCTTCGTGTAGCTGCCATACAAATATCCTGTCAAAACGTCTTCACTTAATTTACAGAACTTACTATAACTCAAGTAATCTTTTAGCTATGAATTGGAAATTTTGTACAAATTAGTTTTGAGTAAAAAAGAAGTTCAGGCTTACTAATCAGTGAAATCCTTTTACTCCTTCTGGTAGCTGCCATATAAAATGTCCTTAAGACATGTGTTCAACAATATTTTTCGATAACTTTTGAACGCTTCAACCTACGAATTTGAAATTTTGTACACGTTCATTTTTAAATGGTTCCAAGGAAAAGGATAAATATGTAAGAAATCGAGTGAGTCCTTCCTGCGCCTCCCATGTGAAAGTCCTTCAAAAAGGATATTTTTTTCGATGACTTACCCAGTTCAAGATATGAAATTAAATACTGAATATTGTCTTTTAGGTTTGAGTAGCAATCTAATGGCAGTCCTTAATAAAGGACATACAACATGCACACACGTAATTCTACTTTATCCCCAACTACAATACAAATCGGAGTTCGGTATTCATCTAGAGTATTATACGATTGGCTTGCAGTCGATCGTGACTGCAGTATGTTTTTTTTCTTAATTTTCCTGAGGATCGTCTGACAAATCCCATATTTTTTTAAGTAGCCGACTCGCTTCGGCCAGTGTTGTCCAACAATTCGGGTTCTAACGCGGCAGAATTGTTCCGAACAGTGAACCGATAAGGATACTCCTGATACCACCTTATGTAGTGCGCTGATTACGACACGTTGCTTGTTCATAAAAGCGCGCACAGTTGCTGAGGCCTCAGTAGTGTACTTTGATGAAAGTCCCACAGGAACGGATTCGGCCTGAGATGTTTGACCAGCGATGACGGATTCGCGATACAAAATTTGATCGCATTTTCTCGTATCCAGCCTTGATGGAGTCGTAGAAGCATTTTTTGAAATACGGGTGGTTCGAATACGTCCCATAGAGCATCTAGATTGACAAGACTCTTATTGAGATAGGCATGTGTTTTGCGATCTTCGGAATCGCGTTTGAAGTTATACAGGGTGTAACTAGTACTGAGGTTCAAACGAAAATGGGAGATAGAGGAATTTGTCCTGAGTAGAAAATCGTTCTACACATACTCCCGTTTTTGCACCGTTAAGGAGATAGCGCGATTTTAAGGACGAAGGATTTTCATCGTACCTGTGATCACTGTTTGATTTCTAACTTCTGCTGTACTTAGCGTAACGTAATAATTCTGGGCTCGTTGTACTGTGTCAATCAGTGTTATACTTTTTGAGAAAAATTCATTTAAATGACACAAAAAAGGTAAAAAATTAAAAAAAAATACAAAAAAGTCCTGTTTTCTCCAAGAAGGACCTGATTAACCACCAAATCTTATTACATTTTCGGAAAGCCCATAAAATTTCACTGTACGTTTGATAACAGAATTTCTTCATATTTGCAACAACAAGTGAGTTCCCTGTACATGTTGGAAATACTGCTAAACATATAATTTACCGCAAAACAGATGCAGTAATGAGCAACCATGTTAACAACACACGTATTGCTCTTATGTGTGGAAATTATGTTACAGGCAAGTAAAAATATGACAACTAATTAGATAGCGTCCATTTAAGTAAATTAACTAACATCCATTTAAGTTAATTAAGTAATATCCATTTAAGTAGGGCGTGGAGTTTACCTGCTCCCTTAAGGAACAGGAATGACTTCGTCCTACGTAGATTTTTCTGCGATAAAAGCATCGGGAGGAAGCAGCAGCAAACAGAATGTCATAGACATCATTACGAGCAACATGGCAAGCAATAGGAGGTCTTTTACAACGGAAGAAATGGCAGACATGCACTTCGTGTATGGGTTGTGCGACGGGAATGCTAGGCGAGCCGAAAGAGTTTACCGGGAACGGTATCCGGACAGATCTCGGTACGGCGGGAGACACAACATCCAGGACGGCGACACTCGGTACCTGTGGCCACGGAGGAGCGCATACTGCGCATCGCGGCTAGGGACCCCACGGTAAGCACCCGGCGCATCGGCCATCGATTAAGCATCAACCACATTTATTTCGTCCTCACTATTATTAATCATACTCCTTCGGCGAATGACGGGTGTCAAACCAGATTTACTTGAAGGGAACGTGCTTGATAACTGTTAGCCCCGCTCCTTTACAATTCAACCTATGAAGAAATTCTGTTATTAAACGTAAAGTGAAATTTTATGGGCTTTCCGAAAATGTAATAAAATTTGGTGGTTAATCAGGTCCTTCTTGGAGAAAACAGGACTTTTTTGTATTTTTTTTTTAATTTTTTATTATTTTTGTGTCATTTAAATGAATTTTTCTCAATGTGGATTTCTGCTTCTAAATGCCGTCCGTGGTCTCCGTCTAGAACGCCAAAGAGCTGAAGAGCGACAGATCCGACGAAATCAAATGGAGATCTTTTTTCTCTTGCCAAGGTGCTGGTTCCACCACCTCTTTGATGGAATATTTCGTTGATGTCCTGAATTTGACTTAATTCGTGGAAAAATCTGTGCACAAATATTGAGCCAGTTTGACTCAATATTTGTGTACAGATTTTTCCTTTGATCATGATTGTGCTACATGCTTCCTTCATTTCTATGACACCTTTTTTAATGCCTGCTAGCTCCTGCCAGTAAGTTTTTAGATCGTAAAACGTGATGATGTTCCACTTATATACTGATGAGTCCGATTTGTCCGACTTGTCCGATGCTTTCATAATAAAATCCTGGATGATGCTTAAATGGTTGAATGTTTACCGGACTTGGAGATTGACTCATTACAGGGATGATCAGTAATGACGTCAAAACAACGCAGAGCATTGAATTATGTCGAAAACGTTTCCTCGGCATTGTTGGTTCATCTTTCTTCATTTCAGTTGGTTGAAGCCAATTGGAATTAATTGGTAAAAATCTGCCTTTGTTTGGGTGAGGTTTGGATATTTTGCGTGGAGGCCTTTTTTCAGCATTAGATGATTGTTTCTCGCAAGGATCGTCTTCCGGAAACAGTGGACACAGCAAATGGATAGCTCGACGGAATATTCCCGATGCAGTTTTTACGTTAGCTACTTTGATTAAGTTGTCGTTGCCTGGAATGATGGTTTGAATTCTTCCAAGCTGCCATTTTAACGGTGGAGTGTTGTTGTCCTTAATCAAGACCAACGTTCCGGGCTGAATGTTTTTTATTCCTGTCCTCCATTTGCCTCGTTGTTGTAACTCTGATAAATACTCCTTGGACCATCGACGCCAAAATTCATTGCGAATGTAGGACACTAGTTTCCATCTAGTGAGAAGGTTTGTATTTGCTTCCTTGGATCCAGGTTCGATCGTGGCTGTCAGTGGCTCTCCTATCAGAAAGTGTCCTGGTGTCAAAACTGATAAGTCGTTTGGGTCAGTTGACATTGGCGACAGCGGACGAAAATTCAATACTGCTTCTGCTTCTGATGATACAGTACAGAGTTCTTCGTAGGTTAATGAGGCTGAAGCTATGGTTCTCTGCAATAGATGTTTCGCTGACTTTACTGCCGCCTCCCATATTCCTCCAAAATGCGGGCTTCGTGGTGGGATGAAGTGAAAGGTAAACCCATGTTTAGTGCTGGCCCGTGTGATACTTTCTTGAGCAGCCTTACTGTGAAGTAATGTTTTAAGTTCTTCAAACTTGTTTCTAGCACCAACGAAATTCGTAGCGTTGTCACAGTATATGTTTTGACAGCACCCTCATCTGGCGATGAACCGTTTAAGTGCACCAATAAAAGCATCTGTTGATAAATCTGATACCACCTCTAGGTGGCATGCCTTTGTTGTGAAACAGCAGAACACACAGATGTACGTTTTGGTTGGTCTTTTTCCTCTGACTTTATAGTGTGTGTATATTGGTCCACAGAAGTCGATTCCAACGTTCACAAATGACCTTGCAGGGTTTACTCTCGCCGCAGATAGATTGCCCATAAGTTGCGTTAATGATTTAGGCTTAAATCTTCTGCATCGTGAACATTCATGTACAACAGAAGTTGCTAGATCCTTTCCCCTGAGAATCCAAAATCGTTGTCGAGCAGTGGAATGAACAGTTTGTGCTACAGCATGCAAATTTAACTAGTGTATTTCTTTTAATAGAAGTTTTGTAAACGTATGTGACGATGGTAGAACCATGGGATGTACTGCATCCGTTGGTTGTTCTGATTCTTGAAGTCTTCCCCCAACTCTGATGATTCCTCGCTCGTTCAAGAATGGAGTGAGATTTCTAAGTTTACTTCGGGCAGGAACTGATGTCCCTCTTTCGAGTAACTGAAATTCTTCCTGGAATGATTGCTGCTACATGTACTGCACAATTACCATGAGAGCCTCTTCTAGTTCAGCTGTAGATAGAAATTCCTTGAATTCTCCTCCTTTACCTTTAAGATGATTGATTGCTCTCAGTATTCTTGCTACGATTCTTTTGAGTTGATCGAATGAATTGCCATGATTTATTCTTTCAAGAAAATGTGGTTCCAGTTGCAGTGCTGTGAGTGCTGCTCGCGGTTGTTTTGTTTCTGGAATTTCCTTTATCGGTGTGATTGCTGTACAAGGCTAATTCGTCTCAGGTTTCTGAAGAAATGATGGTCCTTCAAACCAAAATTTTGATGTAATGAATTCGCTGGGGTGCATTCCCCGGGAAACAAGGTCTGCTGGGTTGTCCTTGGTGCTGATGTGCCTCTATTGTGCCGTCGAAGTCATGTCCTGTATGAGTGATATGCGATTGGCCACAAAAGTGTGATATGAGGAAGAGGTTGACTGAAGCCAGGCCAGTACGATTTCGAAGTCCGTCCAATAGTAAAATTCTTCGATGTCCAGTTTCAATGAAGTTTTTAGTTGGTTTACAAGTTGCGTCATGA
Organism: Beris morrisii; assembly: GCA_951812415.1. Lineage (NCBI taxonomy): Eukaryota > Metazoa > Arthropoda > Insecta > Diptera > Stratiomyidae > Beris > Beris morrisii. The sequence goes on along the minus strand of OX638311.1, from coordinate 82,877,238 downwards.
GGACGGCGGCACACAATTCTAATCTCGGTATTGTGACTGCTGTGACCGGTGCAACTCTCGATTTTGAACAAAGTATGGTCATGTTTTTATTCCTGTCTGTGTCTACGGTGCGCATATAGTGCACAGTACCATACGCCTTTTCGCTCGCATCGGAAAACGCATGCAACGTTATCGATGCCCTGTGTGTTTTTAGATATCTGGGTACCTTAATATTGTTCAGCTGGTTTAGTTCGCTACGAAAAGTTAACCACTTAGTCTGAAGTTCCAGTGGTAGCGCTGCATCCTAGTCTAGTTTTAGAGTCCACCACTGCTGCATGAAGATCTTGGCTGAGACGATGACGGGATTCACTAAGCCCAATGGGTCGAACAAATGTGCGATGTCCGCTAATACACTACGTTTGGTGATATGTTTAGGTTCTTTCCAAGAGGTAGTTACTGCAAAAACATCTCTCTTAGGTTCCCAGGTGAGGCCTAATGTCTTAACTTCACCTGTAACTTCATTATTGATGTCCACCTTGGTCTCTAGATCTTCCATGGGTATGTTGGCCAATAATTGATTATGGTTAGAACACCATTTCCGTAGATGAAATCCGGCTGATTGTAAAAGTGATTGAATCTCCTGCTGTATTAGAACTGCTTGGAGCAACTCGTTACTTCCAGTCATTAGATCGTCAACGTAAAAGTCTTTCATTGCTGCTGCTCCTAGAGGATATTTGTCACTCGCGGTCTCACCTAACACTTGAAGACACTTAGTAGCCAGGTACGGTGCAGCTGTTGTACCGTATGTTACGGTCTTTAATCGATAATACCGTAGTTGCTCTTGGGGGTTGTCTCTCCATACTATTAACTGTAGATCTTGCTCTTCTTTCTGCATCAAGATCTGTCGATACATTTTGGTGATATCTGCAGTAAACACGTACTTGTGTGTCCTGAATCGAAGTAAAATAGAAAACAGATCATCTTGCACTGTTGGTCCGGTATGCATTGTATCGTTCAATGAAGTGTTTGTGCTTGTCTTGGCTGAAGCATCAAATACTACTCGAAGTTTGGTTGTGCTGCTGCTTGGACGTAACACACAATGGTGGGGTAAGAAGTAATTGAACTGTGGTATTAATGCTGGCTTAACTTCTTCCATGTGATTCAATTTAATGTATTCATCAATAAATTGAGAGTACTCGACATTCAATAATGGATTCCTCGCAAGTCTTCTTTCTAACGCATGCTCCATTTAGTCCACCTTACGAGATGTGTTAAATTCAGGGTCTGCCAACTGCAAATTATTTGGTATCTTCCAAATTGATGTGTTGATTGATACTTGTGGTTGATATGTTGTGATTTCTGGGATGACGAAAACTTCTAGATTAGCCTTGTATCCAGAGTGCAATGATGATATGTTGATGTTCAATGAGTGTAGCCTTGATTACCCAATGCCGGATATGTTGAGTGATGCATTATAACCGGTGAGCTTCAATTTTTTCGACAACCGCTCGGTAATAAAATTTATCTGAGATCCTGAGTCCAATATAGCCTTGCAGTGAATCTGTTTAACATCGCGATCAATTATTCCTATAATAGCTGTTGCTAGCAGAACATAATATGATTTGGTTTTTAGTTATGATTGGGTTGTAAGCGTAGTCTCTGAAGAACTTGCGGCTGCACCAGCAGAACTTGCGGCTGTACTTGAAGATTGGTCCCTTTCGGTTGTAGGACCCTTACTTCCTTGCTTCTTTTGTTTGGATATCTTCGAATGTACAGGATTGCTTTGATTTTCCTTCTGGTTATCTGTTCTGTGAAGCAATGTGTTGTGTCTCTCAGTGCATTTGGAGCAATGTCTGGCCTTGCAGCTGGAAGAGAAGTCATCGTCTCTTAAACAGTTGAAACACAGGTTGAGTTTTCGAATTTGACTTATTCTGTCTGCTGCCGATAATGCCAAAAACTTAGGACACGCAAAAATCCGATGGTCTTGATCGCACATCTTGCACGCAAAACGCTCCTGGCCCAATAAAGTCGAGACGCCCTTCTGCTTCGCATTATGATTCGTCATGGAAGATTTGTTTAAACCAAGCGTTTCCAATGCTTGAAATCGTGTTTCCAAGAATTGTAAAAAGTTGTTCATCATTGGCAGATCTCTGGGATGTCCTAGCGACTGCTCAAACAGGTTATGTGTATTTCTGTCAATTTTCTTTATTAACAGAAAATGGAGAAGTGGATCCCAGGACTCTGTGTTGATAACGAGGTTGTTCAGTCCTGCGAGACACTCCTTTGTAGTATCATGTAGTCTTTTTATTGCTGTTGAAGACTCTATGTTGAAACTAGTCTGATTGAGAAGTCTTTCCAACAGCGCTGCTACTAAAAGTCGCTTATTGTTGTAACGATTTTTTAAAGTTTCCCAGGCGGCGGTGTAATTTTCGTCTGATAATGCGAGATATCGTATAAGGGTTTCAGCTTGTCCAGTAAGATTGGTCTTCAAATACCACATCTTTTGAGAATTGCCTAGCGTCTGATTGTGTACCATTTGTTCGAAGAAATCGCGAAATGGCTGCCAGTTGAGATAGCTTCCATCAAATGTAGGAATTGTCACTCTCGGGAGTTTCACAGACAGTGAGCTATGTACTGCTTGATTCGAAGATGAATTTTCCGCTCCTTGTGCCAAAAGAATCAAAGTCTTCTCTACCTGATCCGAAAGGCTGAAGTATGTGTCAGCCACATACCCTCCTTCTGCTGCACCTTCTAATGCAGCCCATATGGCTGCGTTGAGTCGTTCAATTTCACTCCAATGTCGAGTTACTGATGACATCTTAACGGTGGAGTAATGCTTGGTCATAGTTTGCTTGTTAGATAGAATGCCGTCTATCAACCGTGCGAGTGAAGTCATCATGAACGCCTGGTGTCTGATTAATGCTGCTGTGGATTCGTCTTTGGACAGATCCGCCTGATGAATACCTTTGCCGAGGTCTGCTATGTTCTGTCTTCCTCGGTGTATTTTCCTGCCTCAATTGATGTGGAGGCCAATAGAAGCTGCCGCTGGCTAATTTCGTATTTTATGATGTCGTACTGCTTTGCCAGACCTTCGTGGACTGAGTTCTTTTACTCAGCCACAATGAATTATTACTTCTGGTTTATGTTTTATATACAATTATTATCTTATAGTAAGCAAAAAAGAATATATATTAAAATATTGCGATCGATAGATCGTCAGCAATAACGATCAAAATTGTCGGTAAGGTATTTGACCGAGCGGTTAGCTGACCGTAAGGTTGTTGTGAACGGAGGCCTTGGAGTGAATATTTCGACTTGAAAAAGTCAAAATATTCGAGGGAAAGGGAGGTTCAGGAAAGAGTGGGCCAATTCCTCCTACGTCCGAATTGGTGGCTGAAATCCGAGCGGAAGCGACACGCTTACTGGCGGCCGGGACTAGCTACGGCAGTTGTGGGTTCTTGCCCAGATTTCAGACCATATACCCTTGGCCTGTACAACAAAAATTTCGTGTCGGCTTACTCCAGGGTGATTTAAAATGGGACTATTTTCCCAATAGGTCGTGAAAGACCAAGAAGCGGTGGAAGTGCGCGACTTCGCGATTTGTCAGGGCGCTAAGGTAGTATAGCGCACTGTCTGCCCACCCTACCTCAGCCATGACTGTCCTAAAAACAACTTTGTCATGGCCCCTTATTGAGGTTCAGGGTTAAGAGCTCAAACGTTCGGGTTCATTTTAAAATTGGCCTTTAGCCTTTAATCATTTTCGCAATAAAAATAAAAAAAAAGAAAACGGAACCATGTAACTCCCCCAAAAATATATAAAAAAAATTCTGAAAAGTAAAAAAAAAATATTGCAAAAAAAGGAGAACAGAAAAAAAATATATAAAATAAAAAAAAAACTCACCCCATTACTTTTTTTTTCTCTTTCACCTGGTGATTTTAAATTATTAACATTATTATTTTATTTCCGTCTCGTTAGTCAGTCCTGTCTGTCATATTATTTTTTTTGTTATATTTAAAATTTTTAATTTTATTTTAATCTTCATTTAATTTAATTCATTTATTTAATTTTATTATTTTATTTATTTTTTTAATTTAATTCATTTTTTTATTATAGTATTTTAAATTTTTAACTCTAAACTTTTAAATTTTCTCATTTAATTCATTTTTATTCGTATTTTCCTTCGTTTAAGTTTTCGGAGCCAAGGAGATTGTGACGTCGTTCAAAATAGCCGGGGTCGATGGGTTCGTACTATGTAATACAATAATCTGTTGCACCTACGGCAGTCGCCATATGATTGACAAATTTTCGCCTTGATACTTATTCGAATTTGAAACTAAGTTTCCAGCTGACGTATCTGGGGCTTTGGTTTGCCGTCCAAGTTCTGGCTATGGAGCCAAACCCCGCGGGGGAAATACTCGCAAGTTTTTCCTGCAGTATCGCTCTCCTTTTCAGTGCACTAGTGTAATATTTCTTTATGTGTACACAAACGAACACAAAAAAAATTTATTTGCACCTCAAAATCGCGACAAGCGAACGTCGAAAACGATAACGATAAGAAACTACCCAACTGGGACGACGAGCACTGACAGTATCGAAGATTTAGTTTTAATTCGTCGATGACACTCATTCTCTTGCGGAAGACATAAATAAAGCGAAACAGGTCCGTTTCATATTGTCGAAGAGGCTTATTTTAGCATTTAAATTGTAAATTGCTGGATATTTACACAAAGAATATGGGATTTATTGAATAAAACTCATTTAGACTACCCATCCGACCGATCCCAAAAAAAACTGTTCACAAGCGAGAAAACCTCTCGAGCGAAGGAAATCCCACACTAACACAATCGCGCCAATTTTGTTCCTCTCGAACTTTAAAAGGAAAGAAAAAAACCTTAAAATTATTTCTCGACCGATTTGCAATTTTTCACTCTGGAATTCAAAAGACCGCTAAACAGGCAAATGCTAAGTCATATCGCGGTTAGGCGGCTGTGGAAGTCAAAAAAACTGGACACGGGAATATCGTGATCGTTGCTCTACACCCGAGACAGCAGACACTTTTTCTCTCACTTTTCACGCAGGCCCTTCCTCGCACCACTCGGGCTCCCGTCGAACGCACGTCGCGCGGTGGAAAGTGAGGTTCACCTTGACACCAAAAAAAAAACTTTGTCGCGACGCGGAAAAATCTAGAACCGTTTGTGCGCAGCTCAACCCCGGGAAAACTTTCGGTGAAAACCCTCTGTGCGAACGACGACGACGAAGCAGAGTGCACCTTTTCCTTTTTTTTTTTTGTTATCAATTCACTTTTTCTTTTTTTTTCGTTCACACACTTGACCGCACGGATTTTTCAACGCACCCTTCCCACACGATATTCGTCGTCCGAGGATACGAAAAGAGAGCCAAAAAAAAGGAAAAAAAACCAACTACGCGTAACGACGGTTTTTTAAACTATTCAAATCGAACCCGAAACGCGTCAAGTACGACTTTAGCCTACCAATTTGGTGTAAATTGGTCGTCGTCGGAGCTCAAAGTTCTATCGCCAAAAAAATTCTCGGCACGCACGGGGCCTTAGCTCGAACTGTCTACTATCCACGCCGCTTCCGGCATTTACATAACGGTCCTTTTTTCGCTGCTAGGTTGGTGGCAGTTGCGGGTGCAATCAAAATTCATCGTATGCTGAATTCTGAACGCACTCGCAACCGCCCAGCAGGAAATTTATGAGTTGTCGCTTGACAACTCAACAAGGTGAGATCGTCAGCAATTCTCGGTCATATCGACCTTAGGGTAGTTGGCCGGGTAGTTGACCGTACAGGTGAATTAGCAATTTTCCGTGCATTGTGCAAATATTGTATTACTCGGCTATTGACCATTTGTGTAAGTCAAGTAATACAACACCTGATACAGTCTACATGTCTATATGTTTCTAGACAAAGAGCTTGCCTGATGCAATCAAGCTCCTAAGTGAATTCAACGATCTTGGATCGTTGCACGCAATCGCTGGTGTCGAAGAGAAGTTTGTCTTTGCTTAGTTGTTGGAACTTAGCAGAATCGTACGTCGATGAACTATAACCGCACTCATAAGTTTCCACAAAATCGGTTATTTTCACCGAACTGAATTGATCGTCAAGCAACTCCACCGAAACAAGAAGTCGAAAGTTTCAAACACTCTGAATAAATTGATCGTCGAACAACTCCACCGAAACAAGAAGTCGAAAGTTTCAATCACTCTAAAACCAACGCTGGTCACCGTTCACAAACATCAAAATACAAATTAAAACCACTCGCCATAAATTCAAGATTTCAACTAACTATATTTTTTTTACAACGCTTACAAATTTCAGAGGGTTTTAGTTGTGGTCATTGGTTCCCATGCCTCGTAGCTGTTAAAAAGAGTCAGATTTCGTCTGGGCGACGAGGAATGGGACACGATGACACCTAGTATTTAGTTGCATTTAAAAACTTTAACAATTTGCTGATTTAAACATTTTACTTGTGGGAACAAAAGTACTTAGGAATTTGGAATAAAAATGATGATGACGATTCTTACTTGTGGGAACGAAAATACTTAGGAATTTGGAATAAAAATATGATGATTCGTTCAAGAATGCTAATTGTTAATTCGGTAATTACCTAAAGCCCCCCATAGACACAAGAGCATGTTGGCGCAAACATAGGTTTGCGCAAACACTAGCTGTAGCGCATACACCAGCGAGCATGTTGGCGAGCCTCAGTTGCTTATTGGATTCTACCATAGAAACAACGTGTCCCTGTGCCATTCTAGTTATGCTAGTAGAGCAAAAAAAGAAAAGTGGACAAGGAAAATTATGGGCGACAAAAATTCCTTTATGTCCCTCCTTTTAGGTTTTTCTGCCCCTTCTTTTTATTACCCAAATCCTTTTCATTCTCCATATTCAGTTATTACTTAAATCTATTTTATTTTCATAATACGTTTTTAATATCCTATAAAGAGGAAACTAACCAATATGTAAGAGAGATCTTCGCCAACTCACAAATAAAAACTACAGTGAAATAAAACTATCCTCATTTATTTCAAAAAATAATTTTAAATATAAAATCTAACCAAGGCTCATGTAACGCCATATCAAGCATTACAACTTACAACCTTGGTAAAACTCGGATGAGTTGTTGTTTCGGACAAGCCCCGACAATTAAGTTATATGTTCTTTACATTATAAATTAGAAAATGGTAGGTATAAGAAGAAAAAACTAATAAATATTGATTGAATTGGATAATATTGTATTATATCCTTAATTCATTAGTAAAGTCTCGATAACGACTGTACTACTACCTTCAACGACTGCAATTCAACAACTGCACACTGAAGTTTACGCAAACATCACCACACGCGTGAGAACATTCGGCCAACACCAGCATGTAGGCGCCGAAAAATCAAAATATTTTGATTTTTCGGCGAGCATGTTTGCGCAAACGGCCAACAATGTCATACACGAGCGAATTGGCTCGCGCAAACCTATGTTTGCGCCAACATGTTCGCGTATCTATGGGGGGCTTAAAATAAAATATCAATTAGAGTCAGCTGCGTTTCATAATAGGTTTTTTTTATTATGTTCTATTTTCAAATGACAAGACTTTCCCGTCGACTTTTTAGAATAACTGACACTTAATTCTATGTTACAATAACATATTTACTAAATTTATGCAAGCTAACTTAATTCTAAATTGGCCAGTCGTTCAACCCATTAACGTTCGATGTGGTAAAGAAAAGAAAATGCTAACCAATAAAGTTGGCAGTTTTTGTTGACCCACAAATGGTGCAACCTCTGAAAAGTGCAATACGCCCATTTGTGGGTCGCGACTATTTTCAAATATTCGTTGGACTTTGCAAAACCGAACAAAGCAACAGCTCAGCCATTTAAGTTGGTCAAGCATGCCCGGTACCCGCGACGTGTAGCATATGTAACGCCATAGCGCTAAAGACAAAACTAAGAGAATTCCCTTGCTATGACGCCACAATACCGTGGTTCAGGCCGAGCATTGTAACTTGACTCGCTTGAGTTGTTACTTTGTTTATGTTGTTGAAGCTTGAATCGGACGCGGCAGGATTGAAGGACTGGTCCGTCAGCCAGCGTCGAGACCGAATGCAACATTGTCGGATGCTGCCATATGGCTGGGCACAGCACTCCACTCTCTGGTATCCAGAATAGAAAGGGCTCTGGACCGGAAAAGCGTGCTATTGATAGTGTGCCCTTTGAAACACTATGTGATGCTGGCAAAAGACATGGGGTGAGAGAGAATGCTATTCGCGAAGACGGGGGATGGGCAATATGCTACAACGGGGATCAGTAAGGGCTGTGCTCAAGGCAGTGTCCTTTCGCCATTGTTGTGGAGTATGCTCATCGACTCTCTGCTCCTCGAATTGCAGGATCTGAATATTCACGTACAAGCTTACGCTGATGACGTGGCTGCACTAGCTGCCGGGTTATCGCTCAGGGATGTATGCGACAAAATGCAGAGAGTCCTATCTATCTATCGATGGCTGGTGCGAAAGACACGGACTCCGGAGTCCTAGCAAAACCGCTCTAGTTTTGTTTACTAGGAAAAGAAAGACTGAAGGTTTAGTGTTGCCAATGCTGAAGGGTGAAACTATTCAGCCCTCGGTAAAAGTTAAGTATCTTGGAGTTATCCTGGATAGCAAGCTTCTCTGGAGGGAGCATGTAGTTACAAAGGCGAACCGTGCGCTAGCAACATTCTGTCAGTGCCGGAGAGCTTTTGGAAGAACATGGGGTCTTAGTCCTTCAATGGTATATTGGCTATATAGTATACATATACTTTAAAATTGTTATCAAAATTTGGAAATCTGAAAAGAGAATTCTAATACAATACAAAGAAAAATTTCTTTCCAATTAAGCATACAACGGAGACAGAGTAAAAAAATTCGAACGGCGATCTTCCGACAGCACTTTTTATATCCGTAAGTAGAGTATAGGGCGATTTTCAAATATCACAGAACCAAAGACGCCAAAATATTCTAAAGAGACTGAAACTGATTGGTATCCTTCGACAGAGTGGAATATAGGGCGATTTTCAAAAATCAAAAAACGAAACTCGCCAAAATATTCTAATAGTCAATTAATTGTACCTGAAAGATATTTTAGAATACCTTAATTTTTTCATCAAATATCAACAATTTCAATCCGCCAACAAAGTATACTGTATACTGTCAGAAGATCGTCATTCGATTTTTTACTCTAATAGTGAAGGAATGGCTGATTTATATTGATAATATTATATATTATAATATTTTAAATTATCTTGGAGGTACAATCAAATACAATCTATCTAGAAGATTTTAGTGCTGTTGTCTACTTAATTGGAAAGAATGTTGTTATAGTACAGTCAAATTTTCCTTTGCTTTAAATGTATGTATTAGAATTGAATGTTTAGATTTGCAAATTTTGATGAAATTTTAGTATATGAAAAAGCTTGAAGGTGCAATCAAGTGGAGTCAATTTGAAATAGTTTATTTATTTTTTATTTTTTTTTTTTTTTTAATCTTTTTTTTAATTAGTTTTATTTTATATTTTGGATCAAAAAAATCATTTTCATAACAATCATATACAGACGGGGTACTATCTACTTTACCATTTGAGTTAATTCGGTGCAATTCGGGTGCTAAGTTCACACGAACCAATATTTTCACCGTTTCCTTTGAGGTAGGTACAAACAAAATAATTTTCGATACAATTAAGTACAAAGCTCCACCCGAAAACTATTTTTTCATTTAATTGGGTAAAAGTGGGGTGCGAAATTCACACGCCACCTCTGTGAACTTCGCTTTGCCGAGGTTACAAAATTCTACATTTTTGTCAATTCTTGATGAATTGAACCAACTCTTTACGTCAACAATGGAAAACGTCGCCCTCGTAGGTCCACCAAGTTGCTTCGTGGGACTTATGTGAACTGAAGTATGTAGTATGATGTATGATACCGTGACAGTATCTATTGAGAGTTCTAAGTTACGGCAAAGTGATGGCTATATTAAATGGAAAAAATTATGGAAAATACCTAGAATCTTACTCGCTATTTCGCGAGGTATCAAAAAAGGTTGTTTACATGAGGCCGACACCCGACACTTGGCTGAGGAACTATGCAGAGCAGATAATTAACCCTGACCATACGGATATATAAAATTACACGATGGCGAAAGCGAAATAAGGAACCAAAACAAAACAAATATAAACCCCTCCCCCCCCCCCCCCTCATGCAGTTGTATTGTTCTGCCATTCTCATATTCCCGCAAGGTTATGAAGCCAAGATCATTCGACTAATGACTTATACGCACTGATATATAATATATGGATACCTCATCGGCTCATTTCCCTATACGATTTGACATATTGAAATAGCCGACGAAATCGTACCCTCTCGCTCCTTCTTAAAAATTCGAACTTCGAAAAACATGGGCAACAACTTAAATAAAATTAAAAACTTTTCAATTTGAATTATCAGTTCTGACAATTCAAATTGTTCGATTTGATGGTGAGAAGTTGTGTTTTGCGCTCGAAATTCATAACACAACTCACAGTTTACTTCAATTTTTTTATTAATAAATTTCTTGGGAAATAAAAGCTTCAGGAATATTTATAACGGTTGAGCATGTAATACGTTATTTTTGAATTTGGCGCCATACCGATAAGTACATGGTATTATATTCGTACTGCAGTAGCCAATATTACCTGTACAATTTACACAGCTTAGTTGCAATTTTATGAACTCATTTTCTTTCAATACCTTGCATTATTTATCCAAAAAAGTATTTATCAAATTCAAATTATTTGATAATTTTTCAATTCGAAATTACACCTAAAACTTCGGATTTCATTTTTCATGTTGGCTAATCTGATAGTTCTGTCATTGTTTTCCTTCTCGCCTTAATACATGCATACCGTGCTACTAACTCTTTCCTTCTTAAGATTCAGGTCATCCGTGGCTCAATCCTAATTTGTACCCCGGATAACTTTCGAAGTTTCTCTAAACTTAAAATGAATTGAATTTGTGAAAGAAACATAAAGAAATGTTTCAATCAAAAATTATTTTATTTGCATTACCAATTTTAAATCTAATGAATGTTTAAAATCATCAAAATTTTGTTCAATAATGGAGAACCTCGGGTTATCATGGACACCTTTTTCGGATATTGACATTTTAAAAACGTCGGCCATGTGAGATAGCAAATCAAGGCCTCCATTTGATATATCTCAGTGCTTATACGTCGACCAAACGATTAGAATTGACGGAATTTCGAATTTTCGGACCAAACTCATGGTGCCTTAAAGCTAACAAATTGAAGTTATCTTCTTTGCTTTATACCAGACTTGAATCTTCAATCAGGCATCTACAGAGAAAATTTTCTACAGGAAAATTGCAAGATTTGTATAAAAATTCCATCAAAATATAAAAAATTATTATGAAAAAACTTTATTGTAAAAAAAATTAACTTACTAATTATAATAATACTCATTTTTTAAAAATATTTTTTTCGCTTTAAAAAGATATTGATTTGTGAGTTTCCCGCAATTAGAATTTACAACTGAATCGTCGGCCAACGCATCTTCCAATGGCTGCAAAAAATATCTATAAGGTTCCATTCCCAGTTGATACGACTCAACAGCTCGATATATAGCACTGAATGATGGCTGTTTCTCTAAGTGAAAGTATCCTCGATTTCCATGTAATATTTGGATTCCACTACGGGTATTACAAATACTCATGTACATACAATGATCTGGCCGGTAGTTAAACTCGCACGGAAGCAGATAAAGTTTATCTGAAAAAAAGATGGTCTTATTCATCATTACTGTTTTATTAACAAAAAATTATTCTAAAAAACCAAATATTACTGTAGAAATTATTGAAATAAAATAAATCAATGAACTGTTAAGCCATTAATCGGTAAAGTCAAAATAGAAGGTACATCTAGCTTAGCAGAGAATATAAAGTGATTTGGAACCATCAGTTGTGTTGTATAGCTACAGTGCTACCACTGATACAATGCTAATATAAATAAATACTGTCGTATTAAAATTATAGTACAAACATACTCCAGTCACGATCAGGCTGTAAGCCAATGGTATGATACTCTAGATGAAATACTGAACTGCGATTTATATTGTAGGTTGTGATAAACTAGAATAAGGAGTGCGCATGTACATATTTTGCCCTGCAGTAAGAACTCTCATTTGGTTTCCACTCGAAACTAAAAGACAGTATTATCAGAGTTCAATTTCATATCTGGAACTATTACACATAGTTAACTCACCGAAAGTAAAATTTAACTTTTTCACAAACTTTCACATGGAGGTGCAGAAAAGACTTACACGATTTCCAGCATATTTATCCTTTTACCTGGAACCATTTAAAAATTTATGTTGTACAATGTTGTACAAAACATCTTATTCGGAGCTTCAAGAGTGTTTTAAGGACTTTCTGTAAGGCAGCTACTCAAAGGAGTAAAAGGATTTCGGTGACAAGTAAACTCGAACTTTGCTACATTCAAAACTTTCCAATTTGTGGATGACCGGTTTCTTGAGTTATAGTGAGTTCTGGAAATTGAGTGAAGACATTTCTACAGGGTATTTGTATGGGACGTGCATGAAGGACTAATGGGATTTTTTTCATAATCATAAATTTAGCTCCAACTATTAGAAAATCAACACATACAAAATTGGAAAGTCTTGAACACGTGGTTCAAGGACCTTTTATATGAGAGCTACCCGGAGGGTAAAGGCACTTGTCCCCCGGCAATTGACCATCGCTAAAAGTTGAGAAAAATTACATTTTGTGGACCAAATGTTGTTGCATCTAATTTTGTCATTCACTGTGAAATGATGGTTCACTTCTTTCATGCCTCGACTTTAGTTCTTAGTAATGACACTAAAATTAAACTCAAGTCAAGCTATAGATATAGATAAACTAGCCAATTCCGGGCTGAAAAGCGGGTAGAAAATCCAAATGGAGAGAGATAGAGACTTTAACATACAATTTAGACATTATTATTATTATTATTATTTATTATTCAAATTCATCAAATACTGATTACATAAATATAAAATAATTAGAAAAAATAAAAAATAAGTACAACAAAATAAGTATAGAAATACATCATTATATCCGTACACTCATAAATGCCTAAATATAATATTACATTATTTATTTGATAAAGCCGATTTTCTGTTGAACAGAAATGTTAAAGTCAATTTGACTGTAATTATAATTAAAAATGCGTGAAAGAGATGTGATTGGTTCATGTTGGCCGTAATTTGTCCGATGGTGAGGAATATCCAGCAACACATAGTCTCTCAAGGATCGAAATGGAACTTTGAAAGTAACGGCTTCCAGCAATGACGCGGAGTTAATATCACCAGAAATTACCTTGAAAGCAAAAACAGCTCTAAGGACATCTCGTCTATCAACTAACGACTCCATTGGCAGGAGTTTAAGACGCTCATGGTAAGAAGGCAGATGCAGTGGATCATGCCAAGGAAGACCTTTAAGTGCGAATCGCAAGAATCTTCTCTGAACCGACTCAATTCTATTTTTATGAACCTCATAGTATGGAGCCCATACCGGGCAGGCATATTCCAAAATAGAACGGACAAAAGTGCATTACAACATTGTTGTAATATGCGGATCATTGAAATCCTTGCACCATCTTCGCACAAAGTCCCAGACGGAGTTAGCCTTACTGACAACATAATCAAAATGGTCATTAAAAGTAACTTCGTTATTAAAATATACACCTAAATCGTTCACTTTGTCAGTTCTACATAATGGGTTTCCTTCTAAACTATAATCAAATGTAACTGGAGTTTTCTTTCTAGAGAATGATACAGTGATACACTTATTAATATTCAAAGGCATACAATTTAGTGTACACCAGTCATAAAACCGTTGCAAGTCACTCTGAAGAAGAGAACAATGAGCCGCATTGGTATTACGAAAAATCTTTGCATCGTCAGCATACATTAAAATTTTAGAGTGGAAGAGAACCGAACTCACGTCATTAATGAAGAGGATAAATAAAAGTGGACCCAAATGGCTCCCCTGAGGTACTCCAGAAGTATTATATATATCGGATGAAAGGGCTCCACGAAAAAACACCTTTTGAGTGCGATTAAGTAGATACGAACTGATCCAATTAATAAACGTGAATGGAAAACCCAGTAATTGTAGCTTATAAGTCAGGATGGAATGATTCATTTTGTCGAACGCCTTACTGAAATCAGTGTAAATGCAGTCCACCTGATTTCCACCCTCAATCGCTTTAAAAATTAGCAAATTCCATTAAATTTGTGGTAGTAGACCTACCCTTAGTAAATCCATGTTGGGATGGACTTATGATTGATTTGCAATGAAAATTCATTACATCACAAACAATAGCCTCGAAAAGCTTCGAAATACAAGAAAGGTTGGCGACAGGCCGATAATTCCGTACATCCATTCTTTTACCTTTCTTAAATAACGGCTTAATAGTAGAATATTTCCATGAACTGGGAAATACCCCTGAACGAAGAGAAGAATTGAATAAATAGCACAAGGGTGCTACTAGGGAAGAGCTGCATCGTTTTAGAACGCTTATAGGGATGCCGTCTGGACCAACAGAAAAAATATCTGCAATATTTGAGATAAATTTTAAAACAATAGCTTCGTCTATGTACAGATCCTTCATCTCCAATGAAGTAGAAGGAAACTTTGTCAAGTGTTTATGATCCTTAAAACTATTATCACAGTTAGAAGAAGTGAAAGCAGCACGAAAGTAGTTCCCGAAGAAGTTGCTAATGACTAAAGGGGCATCGCTGACCACATCATCAAAAGACATAGAAGCGGGGCATCCGTCGGAATTCCTTTTTGAATTGATGAAATCCCAGAACCGCTTAGGTTTGTCCATAATCGATAATTTAACATTATAGACGTACGAGGTATACGCCGCACTAGACCGGCTAATAAACAGGTCGCGTAAGGTTGAATAGGAAACGTAGTCTTAATCAATCCTTGAGAGACAATATGTCTTCCAAGCTTTCGTTTTTAAATTTTTCAGATGTATCAGGTCGTCGTCAAACCACGGAAAACGCTTAGGCTGTCTAGTAGATGTGACCGGTACACATCGCGCGAAACTACGAAAGATCGTGTTATAAAAGTTTAAAGTGGCAGTTTCAACATCCGGCTCACTTAGTACACCCAACCAATCACATGTAGAGATGTCGCGATTTAAAGCAGAAAAATCGACTTTATTAAAATTATAGCCATATGTTATTTCAGAAGGAAATAAGTTATTAATTCGTGAATCAAAATTAAGAACTACGTGAAGTGCTGGATGATGATTCGAATCCGGTAACAGTGGTGATGTACAATGATTGACTGTTGTTTGACAGTCCGAACAGTAAAAACTGTCAAAAAAAACCACAACATAGCGTATACGTGCAGTGTTTCGCAACATTCTAGCAGTTCAATCCAAGAAAAATCCATTGGCGGTTAGATTTTCCAGCCGCTACAAGCTTTTTTCGACAGTTTCAAAGTTATGTTATGAAACGCGCTAAATGTTTTGCATAACAAATCGTCTACTAGATGCCGCTAGCAAAATAATATCGGTAATCTATTTCTCTCAATATTGGTCGCCTTGTCGCACAATTGGCTTTTATTGCAATTAAAAAATAGCCAGTGTCATAACAGCATAAGTAAATAGCTATTATTGCAAGGAATTGCGTTTCCGGTTAGTTTTTCTTGATATATTTATTTATATACATATATAAATGATATATTTATTTATAAATATAAATACAGGGTGTTTGGCACTCCGTCCGCCACCTTGTATGGGGTTATTCCTTGATATATTTGGAGAAAAAAATTTTTCTACAGGGTGGGTTAATATTCAATAACAGTGGAGATACATCGTGATTAAGAAAAGTGTTTTTGACCGGTACCCTCACTCACGTAAAAAGTTATACCTTGAAAACGAATAATAACAAGGCAAAGTGTTAACTCGTTTGTTAGGGTAGGTTTTAGGTAAGGTGGGTGGACCAAGCACATAGCCCGCTAATGGGTCCGTTGTGATTCCACATGCACGGGAAAAGGTACCCGTGTGCCCAAGACAACATCTTAAGTAAACCACCCCGCCAGCCTGACAAACTGCAGCAGCTTATCCAGCTTAATGCTTGCGAATTCGCCCGAGTCTATGGCGAAGTACGTTCGCGCCTCCAGGCCAGGCCCGGGCATTCGCAAAGCAAGTGGAAAATAATTTCCTCAGCGTCAGGTTCACCACAACTGCGGCACAGATCTGTAACGTCCGCAACACCTAGTCTTCTGACGTGCCGGCCGATCAGGCAATGGCCCGTCAGTACACCAATTAGGATACGAAGAGTATTCCTATCTCCGAGTAGGATAAACTTTGTCCTGCTCGCATTTAGGGTCGGCCAGAGCTGCCTGGCCACGAGACACGATGTGAGTCCTGACCATCTTGTGTTAGCCTCTAAAATGGCCGTCACTTCGATAGCATGTTTAATGTCCTCTATGGGCCTCATCACTGGAAGAGCTAGCGCTTGATTCAGCGCCGAACCTCTCCTTGCGAGTTCGTCCGCAGCCTCGTTGCCCGGAATCCCGCTGTGACCCGGAACCCAACAAATTGTAACGTTCAAAAGGGTGCATAAAGCACTAATCTTATCCCTGCATAGCCTCACGAGGTGGGATTTGATCAAGTGTGAGTCAAGCGCCTTGATCGCCGCCTGATTATCTGTTAGGATGACGACGGATTTGTTTTGCATCGCACAAGCCTCTAGCAGATTGCAAGCCTGAACGATTCCCATCATCTCTGCCTGAAATACGCTACAGCAGTCCGGTATTCTGAATGCCTCGCTATGGTTCAAGTCGGTGGAGAATACCCCTACACCTGTACCCGCGTCTGTCTTCGAACCGTCCGTGAAAATATGAAAGACCCCTTCGTGGGGCTGATCCACATTCAACCCCTCTCTGCTAGGGATCCTCGTTGAGAATCTTCTAGAGAATTCGAGCTGCGGAATCAAGTAGTCTGTATCCTCTAACGGGTTACATTCACTAAACCGTCCGAGTATGCTGCTGTGCCCCCAGGTCTAGATACCCAGCTGCCTGACTGTCTTAGGCGCACGGCACTTTTTGCTGCTACACTCTTCCCATAAATATCCAGCGGAAGAAGATGAAGGATCATCTCTAGTGCCGCTGTAGGTGTGGTGCTAAGTACGCCCGTTGCTCCTGTGGAAGCAAGACGTTGAACCTTGGTGAGTTTATTGAGGTAGGTGGATTTCTCCAGCGCCTTACCACACTAAAATTCCGTAGGTTAGGATAGGCCTGACTATGGCCGTGTACATCCAGTGAGCCATCCCTGGCTGAATCCCCCACTTTTTCCCGAACATCTTTTTGCAAGCGTAAAGAGCCCCTAGAGCCTTCCTTAGTCGCTCGTCGATGTTCTTACTCCAGGTAAGTTTCCGATCCAGGATTATACCTAAATACCTAAATAAATATTGTCTCTAAGATGTAGGGTGAGACCCCCCAGTTTAGGGAGTGTGAACTCTGGGACTTTGGTTCTAGGCGTGAAAAGAACTAGCTCCGTCTTCGAGGCATTGACCCCCAGTCCACAGCTGTCCGCCCACACGCTCACTAGTGTGAGTGCCCTTTCGAGCAGGTCACTTATAGTTCGTTTTTTAGGGAATCAAATTACCTTTCATTTGATGTAACAGTCTAAATTGTAACTGCACCCAATCTTGAGATATTTACTCGAAAACACAAATTTTTGCTACGTCAACACTAAAAATTCAGTGATCAATGTAGTTTTTCTCAGAAAACCCCATTAGAAAAATGTCATCTTAATTTTATTTTTTATGAACCGCATCTACAAAAGCTGCATACATAGGTATGAGTTACGATTAACATTTTGGAAGTAATAGGTAAAAATACCTATCGCATAAAAATGAAATATTTAAAAAGTCAGCCATAAAGTGGACCTCGTCTAAGAACCTGTTTAATTTATCGGTAGTACTGAAGTATTTTTATTGCACATTTATTACTATTTAAAGTGTGTAGAAAAACAATGAAATGTAAATGAGTTTCAACATAATTGATGCTTTTACCTGTATGTGGCAGGTAATACTGGATGCGGTACTATGCCTTTTTTAATAGGGTGCCTTACAAAATAAAAAGCCTATAAAAGCAAAACTACCTTCATATTTTTATCAGTTTTAATTACGTTGCTAAAAGAAGAAGGTGTCAGTAGAATTAAAAAAAATAATTTCAAAATGCCTGAGAGCTCCAATGAAGAATATGCTGACATTGTGTTAATTTATGGTTTAGGGGGTGCTTTGAAACATGCGTTCAACAGAAATCCTGTAAACTCATTTTAACTCCAAGAAACGTTAAGTAAAAATTTTATTTGTTACAAAAAACTCCGAATACGCTTGACGTCCGTCCATCCGTCTGTCCGTCCGTCTCTTTGTCTGTCCGTGCACACGATAACTCAAGAACGCCTTGACCTAGGATCTTGAATTTTTGAATCTGGATGTTTGATTGAATTTGTAAGGCTAAGTTTGTTAATGGACAAAATGGTCCTACTCCTTCGAGAGTGCCATACAAAAAGTCCTTAAAACACGTATTCAAGAATATTGGCCAAACACTTCGGAACGCCTTAAGCCACGACTTTGAAATTTTGTACACATTGGTTTTACAATACTTTCAGTTTAAGGTATGAATATGAAAAGATGCCCATGAGTCCTTCGAGTAGCTGTCGTACAAAAATCCTGTAAAAATATTCTCACTCAGTTCACGGAACTCGCTATAACTCAAGAAATCGCTCAACAAACAAATTGAATTTTTTCGATCTTACTAATCTTTTTATTCCTATTCAAGACACGTGTTCAACAACATTTTCCGATAACTTTTGAACGCTTCAAGATAGAAATTTTAAATTTTGTACACATTAATTTTTAAATGGTTCCGAGGAAAGTGATAAATATGCCAGAAATCGAGTGAGTCCTTCCTGCACCTCCCATATGAAAGTCATTGAAAAAGGAAATTTTTTAATTTAATTAATGTGTACAAAATTTCAAATTCCTAGGTTGAAGCGTTCGACAGTGATCGGAAAGTATTGCTGAACACGTGTCTTAAGGTTTTCTTGTATGGAAGCTACTGGACGGAGCTCGATCTTACTAGTCAGCGGAATCCTTTCGATTTTGCGGACTAATGGTATTTTCTTCAAAAACATGCATTTAGCTCCAACTATTATAAAATCAACACAGTCGTAGCTTAAACCGTTCGAAAGTTAAAGCTAATATTCTTGAACACTTGTTTCAATGAATTTTCGTATGGGAACTACCTGAAGGTGTGAAGGAATTATATTGAACAATGAACTAAAACTTCATTTTCTCTTTAAACTAATTTCTACAAAATTTTAATTTCGTCGTTGAACGATTTCTTAAGTTATAGTGAGGTCCGTGTATTGGGTGAGGATAGTATGCACAATTTTACTTTATTATTTTTTAATAATAAAGTATTGTGATCGACCTGAAATTTCAAAAAAATTTGCTACCCTGAAATTTTGTATTTTCACGTTTTAGGACTAGTAAACACCAAAAAAGCAAAAAAAAAAAATTTCCATCTGTCCGCCGTAGACGCCGTCCGCCGTACGCAAAATCGTTAGAAGGCGCGTAGCTCCCAAACCCGTTGAGATATTAAATTGAAATTTTGATGGTGGGTAGATTGGGTGAACCCCTACGACTGGTATATTTTCGAGGGGTGGGGGTACAAGGGGAGAGGAGAGGGGAGCGTTTTAGACGAAAAATTTTGGTTTCTAGATCTCAGGAACGACTTATGCTAGGAGGCTGAAACTTGGAACTTATGTAGTACTATGATAATGGACTCAATTGCAAAAAAATGGTCGATATTGGTTAAGGGGTTTGGAAGTGGGGGGGGGAAACAATGAGTCTTTAACGCATGAAAGACGGGATTGAAACATTCTAAAATCGATATCTCCTAAACAATAGATGTCAGAAGATTGAAACTTTGTTGTTGTCCTTAGGGATACTTCAAGATTAGACAAGGGCTAAAAGTTTTAAGAGGGGTAGTGGGGTGTGGGGTTGGGGGGTGAAAAACTTTGGATTACAATATCTTCCGAACCAATAACACCAGGAAGATAAAATTTAGTTTCTGTATATAGGATCACAAGAGAAGTCTACCGAAATTTTTTGAGGGGGGAGGTGGAGCACGAAAGTGGGGGGACAGCAATTTTTCAAAAAATTTAATTTTTATATCTCAGAAACCGTATCAGATATGATCTTGAAAATTTTACAGGAGTTGGGGTCGGTCAACTTCTAGTAGGGAAAAAAATGTTGGTGGTGTGCGTGTTGGGGGTGATGGTGAAAGGGGGTAGAAAGGAAAACATTCAGATTTTTATTTCTCGAAAACCATAATGAATAGAAAGCTAAGAATTGAGGATTATATAGAGCCACTATGGAGACATCCTAGAAAAATAAAAGTTTTGATAGGGGTATCAAGGTACGGGGGAGAGGGGTGGTTTTTTATATCTCAGAAACGGCTTATGTTAGAAAGTTGAAACTCAGTACGTATATGTAGATGTACTATTAAAGTAACTAAAGCAAAAAAAAAGTTCATATTTTAATTGGCGTTCAGAGGTTGAGTAAAAAAAATGTCCGTGAATCTACATTTTCATAAACTTCGTTAAAACTTTTAGACATGTCGAGCTATCAAAGCAATTTTACTTCTGCGGGCTAATTATATAAGCGCCTAGTAACGATCTTCAAAATTTTTCGATATCCAACCCCAAAGGGAGTGTAAAGTGGTTGTGTACATATTAACGAATTCTGATATATTTCTAAGGTATATTGAGATTTGGCATTGACTTTTACTTCTATAAGCTTTAAACGTAGTCGGGGAAAAACCCGATTTAAGTATTTTTCTCAATTAAACCCCCTGGGGTATTGTTCAAGATTTCACTGATTCCGAAAATCCCTTAGGTTTAATGTGATCGAATTCGCTTTTACTACTATAAATTATTCTATTGATAAAAAAATACGTAAGTAAATAAAAAAAATCTGTCAACAGTCCGGGCGCAACTTTATTATTTTATGGGTTGAAGTCCGAAACGTGTTTAATGATGAGATGCGGTGTAGGTTACTATGCGACTGACAACCTAAGAAATAACCAGGAGGCTATTTGGAAAGTTCTTTTTTATGGGGATTTTCACGTGCCCACACATGCATATTGCGGAAATTTTGTATGCCATGATGGTATGGTATGCGGGTGAATTGCGATTCGTCGGTCCAGAGAATTCTCCCGATAAACGCTGGATGTTCGTCTGCTCGCAGTAACATGGTACGACAAAAGTCTCGCTGATGTTCACGATCACCGGGCAACAGTTGTTGTACCGGTGTATTGTGATAGGGATACAGTCCTTCTCCTTGCAGAATTCGGAACACTTGCATGTGGTTGATGCCTAATCGATGGCCGATGCGCCGGGTGCTTACCGTGGGGTCCCTAGCCCTAGTCCTTCTTGGAGAAAACAGGACTTTTTTGTATTTTTTTTTAATTTTTTATTATTTTTGTGTCATTTAAATGAATTTTTCTCAAAAAGTCTAACACTGATTGACACAGTTGATAGCAATTAGAAAGAAGAATTTGTGTCCTTTCCAACGAGCCCAGAATTATTACGTTACGCTAAGCACAGCAGAACTTAGAGATCAAACAGTGATCACAGGTACGATGAAAATCCTTCGTGCTTAAAATCGCGCTATCTCCTTAACGGTGCAAAAACGGGAGTATGTGTACAACGATTTTCTACTCAGGACAAGTTCCTCTATCTCCCTTTTTCGTTTGAACCTCAGTACTAGTTACACCCTGTATAAATTCCAAGTTTCAGCCTCTTAACATGAGCGGTTGCTGAGATCTAGAAACCAAAATTTTTCGCCTAAAACGCTCCCCACCTCCCCCCTCATACTCCCACCCCCGAAAAATTGGTCACTTCAAGGAGCCTACCCAGTCTGTTAAAGAAAAAAATTTCAATTCAATAGCTTATAGGGTTTAGGAGTTATAAGCCCTCAAACGTTTTGCGTACGGCGGACGGCGCACAGACGGACTGAACATTTTTTTTGCTTTTTTGATGCTTATTACTCATACAACGTATAAAAAAAACGTTTCAGGGTAGCAAATTTTTTTTTTTTTAAAAATCGATAACAATACTTTATTATTAAAATAATAAAGTAAAATTATAAAATTGCCATTCGAATAAAAAATATATAAAAATAAAATCGTTTTCGAATACCGCGGTAAAAAGGCTTATCGTGGTCAACATTTTTGGTGCCGAAACCCGGGAATAACGTTTAATTAATATTGTGGACAGTACCGGGAATTATTTATTCCAACATTTCAGACAACTAGTTGTTGTTTGTTTTTTTTATGCCGCTTTTATTACCATTATCGTGCAGAATAAGAAAACGTTAGCCGGTATATAAGCGTCTCGTTTCGCAACGCCGTGCTGGAATCTAACTCATTTTTTGTGTATTGCCTTCAACATACTTTTTCGTATCACAAGTGCTTTACAGTTCTGTACTAAGTTTTTTGTGTAATTGAACAATTTTAAGGTTGCGTTAAACGTACAAGTGCCAGGGATATTGGAAATGTCTCTACGGGCAGTGTATCGTGGGCAAGTTACCAAACTAGCCAAAGGCGCGGAGGACTATTTAATATTTCAATCATTGCAACCGTGTGAAGCCAATAGGTCATCTTTCGACGCCATCGAAGAGGATCTTCAAGTTCTTGTCGAGCGCTTAAGTGCTGCCCATGACAATTTGGTTAAAGCAAATAGCGCATTTTTCCGGCAAATACGACGAGTGGCAAACGTTTTGGGAGCAGTATCGAACTGCTGTTCATGAAAACGCTAGTCTTAGCGGAGGAAATAAGTTCAATTATCTCAAATCGGTCCTTGCTGGAAAGGCAGCCGAAACAATTGCGGGATTCACCCCAAACGAGTCGTGTTATGATGGGGCGGTTGCTCTACTGAAAGAGGAGTATGGCGATCCTGAAAGAATTCTAGATCGTATCATGCAACAGCTGATGTCCATCAAAGATGTTCGGTCGAAGGCAGACACCTAATCACTTCGAACCTTATATAACTCGGTGTCCCGTCAAGCAACTATTCAATTAAGTTGAAATCCATACTGCTAAAGTCGATGTCTGGTGAATTTTATCGCTCCTACGACAACAAAGGCATCATTGATTCCCAAAAAACGTGAACTATTCAACCAAATTTGGGAATTTTTCAAAATAGAAGACTCTCCAATCATTTTGCCATAATCACGAATGGCACACATGGATTCCTTACTACACTTTCGCATATAATACAACACCTCATTCAGATTCAAACTACACCCCTTTTAAACTTGTATACGGTCGTTTAGCAACACTTCCTAACGACGGCTCACAAGAAAATTTTTCGCCAATATATAATTATGAGAGTTATCTAGCTGAATTAAAAACCAAATTACAAAATGCTCAACATCTGGCCAGTCAATCGTTATTAGCATCAAAAATCAAAAGAAAAGACAAGCATGATAAAAATATACTCGTAAATGAATTAAACTAGAAATAGGAGATTCATAGGTGATTAAGAAACGTGAATAGAAGAAAATTTGACAGTCCATAAAGTCCACATTGTTATTTTTTGATGAAAAAATTAAGATATATTAAAATATCTTGGAGGTATTGCAGTCTTTTTACAATACTTTGTCGTCTTTGGTTTTTCGATTTTTGAAAATCGTTCGTGCTATCGGAGGATCGTCGTTACAAATTTTTTACTCTGAGGATGAAGGATTGGCTGATTTAGATTGTTATTTTTTGATGAAAAAATTAAGATATCTTAAAATATCTTAGAGGTACAATCAATTTCTGTCTTTTTAGAATATTTTGGCGTCTTTGGTTTTTCGATTTTTGAAAATCGGTCTATACTCCACTCACGGATATACAAAGTGCTGTCGGAGGATCGTCGTTCGAATTTTTTTACTCTGAGGATGAAGGATTGGCTGATTTAGATTGTTAATATTTGATGAAAAAATTAAGATATCTTAAAATATCTTGGAGGTACAATCAATTGCTGTATTTTTAAAATATTTTGGTGTCTTTGGTTTTTCGATTTTTGAAAATCAGACTATACTCCACTCACGGACTTACAAAATGCTGTTGGAGGATCGTCGTTCGAATTTTTATACTCTGAGGGTGAATTATTGGCTGATTGAGATTGTTATTTTTTGACGAAAAAGTTAAGATTTCTTAAAATATCTTGGAGGTACAATCAATTGCAGTCTTTTTAGAATATTTTAGCGTCTTTGGTTTTTTGATTTTTGAAAATCGGTCTATACTCCACTCACGGATATACAAAGTGCTGTCGGAGGATCGTCGTTCGAATTTCTTTACTCTGAGGGTGAAGGATTAGCTGATTTATTATAGGTTGTTAATATTTGATGAAAAAATTAAGATATCTTAAAATATCTTGGAGGTACATTCAATTGCAGTCTTTTTAGAATATTTTGGCGTCTTTGGTTTTCCGATTTTTGAAAATCGGCCTATACTCCACTCACGGATGTACAAAGTGCTGTCATAGAATCGTCGTTCGAATTTTTTTACTCTGTGTGTGAATTATTAGCTGATTTAGATTGCTAATATTTGATGAAAAAAATCGGCCAACAGTCTGGGCGCAACTTTATTATTTTATGGGTAGAAGTCCGAAACGTGTTTAATGTTGAGATGCGGCGTAGGTTACTATGAGACTGACAACCTAAAAAATAAAGTTCCAAATAGCCTCCTGGTTATTCCTTTAAAAAAAAAGTTTCCAGCTTGTTTCATTCAAGGCGGCATAGAGTCGATCGTTTTGTTTTGTGATTATTCTTATGACTAATAATATGGGTGAGGTGTTGGGTGATAATGATGGGAATTAAAGTACAAGTTTTCATTTTTTATTCTTTATTCAAATTGAAATTCTATATAAAATTCTATATCAAATACAAAGTGTACAAGTTGATACAATTATTCTACAAGAGTTTTAACTTTAATTTGATTACAGAATAGATTGTTTCTTAAGTAAAAAAAGTTTTAGTAATTCTTCCACTTTTAAAATCCTGCGTTGAAATCTTAATCGATCTAATGCATCGGATTGCCAAGTGCCTTTTATACTAGATCTATATGCATACCCCCAAGCAATCATGTATTCAACAGAAACCTGATCACAAAAACCGACATGTTTATAATCTAGCGAAGGCATTGCACAGATTGAGTAATTCGACTATCAAGAAAAATATCACAATTATCAGCAGAGATATTTCAACATTGTAGGTAATGACGACCAACGTGACTTTTTAACTGGCTTGTCATACGGTCCACAAACGTCTTTGCCGTTGGCGAACACACAATCAGGAGACAAGCGTAGATGTTCAGCTTCCACATCAGAAGGGGTAGAAAATGCACTCATTATCAGGGAGCAGAAGAAGCACCTGACGTAATCCTTCAAGTTGGTGTTTTACCAGCTTAAGAACTTTCCTCTCCTCCAGATGCAAATTTTTGAATGTCTTTAGACGGTCGTATTCGTGTCTTAAGTTCAGCATATTGACTAAGATCCGAATGTTATAGCACGTCTTTTATATCAATCCAAGAATTATGGGCTGATGGAAAACCAAACCACTTTACGTAAACTTGATTGCCCCTCCTTTTTAGAATCTCTTCTACAAAGTATACATCGGGATGTTTGGCTCTTATTAACTCTAGTTCGTAGAACCCTCCTTGTATTATGTTTCCCTGATAGTCTTTGAGTATGTACGTACGTGGTTCTGTATTCTTTACTTCGTTTATCTGAAATATTTCGGTGGACCTGTTGGGGGTATATCCTTTCTCGAATACATACTTGTACTTACTTACACGTACATGATCTCTTTTTCTGTATTTGGGGGTGGACGAGACCTTCACCTTACGGTAGATTTCTCCAAGGAGCTGAGCATCGTAAGTACTCCAATTCCTTTAAATAATAAAGAGCTGAGATCCTTCGTCAAATTGCCCTAGCTGCAACTAGCGCATTTTTCCGGCAAATACAACGAGTGGCAAACGTTTTGGGAGCAGTATCGAACTGCTGTTCATGAAAACGCTAGTCTTAGCGGAGCAGATAAGTTCAATTATCTCAAATCGGTCCTTGCTGGAAAGGCAGCCGAAACAATTGCGGGATTCACCCCAAACGAGTCGTGTTATGATGGGGCGGTTGCTCTACTGAAAGAGGAGTATGGCGATCCTGAAAGAATTCTAGATCGTATCATGCAACAGCTGATGTCCATCAAAGATGTTCGGTCGAAGGCAGACACCTAATCACTTCGAACCTTATACAACTCGGTAGTTACGTCTACACGATCATTAAATGCTTTAGGTGTCCCGTCAAGCAACTATTCAATTATGTTGAAATCCATACTGCTAAAGTCGATGTCTGCTGAATTTTATCGCTCCTACGACAACAAAGGCATCATTAATTCCCAGAACAAAGGCATCATTGATTCAGAGAAAACGTCTGAGTTGGACCATGACGCAAGTTCTATTGCAGGAAGTGAAGGAACAATCAGATTTTCCGGAGACAAACACGTGGAGAGTTTGCTACATTTCTTGAAGAGAGAAGTTGAGCCTTTGGAAAAGTCAGCAAACTTGAAATCTAGTTCGCTCAAAGTGACTCCAAAATCCAAACTGGCACATGCTAGAGATACTTCATCAACATTTACCTCAACACAAGGCAGAGCAAACTGCATATTTTGCACCGAACCATTCCACTCGCCCTTTCGATGCGCGATTCTGGTCAACAAAACTCCACAAGAGAGATTCACATTGGTTAAGTCCTTGATATTATGCATCAACTGTCTCAAGGCCGGACATACTCTCCACACATGCAAATCGCGACAATACCAGAACTGCAGAAGAGGACATCACACGCTATTGCACATGGGTGACAGCACAATCTCCTCTTCAGGACCCCCTAGAACTGTTCCATCAAGCAATACTTCGCAAAATTTTGTCATACAATAAATGTTGGATACAGATGATCGAGCTTTGAGTGCGCTGCGTGAAGGAAGCTCAACTGAAATTCAAGGTAGCACTATATAACGCGGTTATTATATTCAATTTGCATCCGTTGCAACCTCTCAAGTAGGCCAAATTTGCGCTGCTTGAGTTGTTTCAACGAGAATAAAATATTCTACAAATTCTTTGGCATGCCGGATGCGCTGCCTTTGAAATTTGGAGAACTCATTTTATTGTATTTCAAATTTTGGTAGTTTTGTAAAAAAGTGAATCGTAACACAATATATTTTAAAGGAAGTTAAATATAAACAATTTTATTCTAATTCAACAACATCTCGAGTTTTTATTTAAAGTAGAATTAGTAATTTCAGCAAAATCACAGTAATTCATTGGTCCGTCGAGCCGGATGTTGTAGAACGATAAAATTGTTTAGTTTAATCACTTTTTGTAATATTATTATCACATTTTACCAAAAAAATACACGTTTAATTCAACCGAACAAGAATTTGAACAAATTCTTCACCGAAAAACCGATTTTCGCGACATCAAGGCGCATCGCATAGTCGTCATGTCGAGAAGACAACAATCGGCATCATCATAGTATCATCGCCCGTGATACACACCGTCGCAGTGTAATTGCCGACCGTAAGCAATTCCTGGACCACAAAAACATACCGCGCTCTTGCAATAAATTATTCGACCGAAATAATTCCTTTGCGTAGAGCCCACCACGACCGGTTTTCGCGAAACCAAATAATCATCGGACTATTTGATCCGAAAACGATCTTACTTTGCGCTAAAGCAGCGATCCACCGAATTACGACACGCCACACAGCCACAAGTTCGTTGGTTACGTGTTCACAAACGTAACGTCGATAATTGTGTTATCTATCGAGATAACACACACCACCGCAGTGCAATCGCCGTCCGATTTAGCAATTGCACAAAAAATATATTTCCTCAACAATAAATCATCCGTCCGAGAGGATTTCATTGCACAGAGGCAATTCATCAAATCCGGTTTTTCATCAAAACAAATAAGTCTCATTGCGCTCTGATCTGCATACACCGACAACACGGCACGGCATCGCAATCAGGCACAATACAACAATTTCATTGATCGCCTAGATCACCAAAAACTATAAGTCGCGTTATCTATCGTGATAAGCACAACCTACGTAAATTTACTACATAAACAGGTCGAGGGTAAAGCGTGTAGCACATCAATCATGGCAAGCGGCATGAAAGAGCTATCTGTCTGTTTCGCGACAATTAAACAAGCCCTTTCCAACTTCAAGAAAACTTCGGAATGTCGCAGAACTTTGGGGTATGCGACAGCACGTCTCAAGAGCATTGAGCAAACTTGGGATCGATGTTCACAAAAACACGAAAGCATCTTGATGGCTGCAACCGGGTCCGAGTTTGAAGATGTTGACGAGAAATATACTGAGCAGTATTTACTCATTGAGGAAGCAGTATTTAGTTATATGGGTGAACTAAGTGAGATCATTAGTAAACACACCAATACCAATCTCAATAGCAATAGTAGTCGCACTCCAAACCTATCGCATGCTAAGCCCGAAATTAAGCTTCCACGGATCGAAATTCCAAAGTTCAATGGCGAATATGGCAGCTGGAGAAGCTTTTACGATCTTTATAAAAGCGTTATTCATGACAACAACCAATTACCGAAGGTACAGAAACTTCACTACCTAAAGGGAGTTGTCACAGGTGAAGCGTCGAAAGCTTTACAGCAGTTCGATGTAACAGAATCCAACTACAATGCAGCCTGGGATTTGTTAGTTCGGCGTTACAACAACAAACGAGTCTTAGTGAATACTCACATAAAAGCTCTATTTAATATGCCCGATATTCGCACGGAATCCGATAAGGAATTCAAACAATTGATCGACAATTCGAATGAGGCACTGCACGAATTAAAAACATTAGGTCTCGACACAAGCAGCTGGGATGCTATAATTTTATACTTGTTGACTAAGAAGCTTCCGTCACAAACTCGTAACATGTGGGAACAACAGGTATCTGATTTAGACACACTACCCACCTATAAACAATTTGAGAGCTTTATAGAATGTCGGTACAGAACGCTTGAGGTGATTGCAGAATCTGAAATGAAACCAAGCACATCGCCAAAAGGCACGACTTATTTCGTTAAATCCAACCATAAAACTGAGTTAACGTGCCCATGCTGTGGGAAGCCATCCATTTTTCAAATGCATCAAATTTCGTGGACTTGATGTACAAGCTAGATGGAACCTAGTTCGTTCTAAGGCAATCTGTTTCAACTACTTAGGAAAACACAATAGAAATGCATGCACAAGTTCCCGATCATGCTACAAGTGCAATGATCGACATCATACGTTACTGCATCACGAATCAAACGTATCACTGCAAGGTTCATCCAACACTAATAATATCACAACAAAGGACAAAATGCGAGATCACCAATCTACAGTATGCAACCTACTGACCATAACTCAAGCTAAAGAGTTGCCATTTACATCAGGGTGTAACATAGGCAGTGTCGAGGAATTGCTGAAACCTCTACCGTCCAAGGGGGTGATACACAGCCCACCATTATCACCCATTGGTATGATCAATGATCTACCGATCACTCCGGGTCGAAACCTGGAACCCGATATCGTCCCACCCATTGGTAGGATCAATGATCTACCGATCACTCCGGGTCGAAGTCTAGACCCTAAGGTAACCTCATATCCAATGGTTACTCCGAGCGGCACGACAGACGAACCATATTTTAATAGAAACAACATTGGCGAACATTCGCTACAATCTCATACATCGAGGAAATACACTCTTGCCACGGAACAGGGAGAATTGTTCGAATTAAACTACGACGAACTTAACTCCATTCCGTGGAGAAAAATCAAAAAATCAAAACGACGAGCATACACCGTGTTTTTCAACAAAGGAAGCCAAGTTCGAGTGAAGTACACCGAAAGCAAGACACATTGGTTCCGTCTAAGGCGTGCGTCGTCAAACCCAGCCACACAATAATATGAAGTATTATTAGAATTAAGTTATATTGTAGAATATGTTAAGTTTTTATTAGATATAAGTTTTGAATTACTTACAACACTCACACTTGTTCTAATTTGCGCGCGGGAGAATGTTTGGACTTCCCAAACATAATTTCTAGTTTTTATAATTGTTACATTTCTAATCTTAAATACTTTCGATCCGTACTGTCCACCCAATTTTCACCTCGCCAAAATTGGTCCAGGACAACGGAAACAAAAGCTTAGTCGGGCTATTTAAGCCACGCGCAACGTCGGCTCGCTCTCTTTGACAAATATTTCTATTGAGGTTCACCACCGTAGACCAAATTTGCGCTGCGTGAAGGAAGCTCAACTGAAATTCAAGGTAGCACTATATAACGCGGTTATTATATTCAATTTGCATCCGTTGCAACCTCTCAAGTAGGCCAAATTTGCGCTGCTTGAGTTGTTTCAACGAGAATAATTAAAATATTCTACAAATTCTTTGGCATGCCGGATGCGCTGCCTTTGAAATTTGGAGAACTCATTTTATTGTATTTGAAATTTTGGTAGTTTTGTAAAAAAGTGAATCGTAACACAATATATTTTAAAGGAAGTTAAATATAAACAATTTTATTCTAATTCAACAACATCTCGAGTTTTTATTTAAAGAAGAATTAGTAATTTCAGCAAAATCACAGTAATTCACCTGCTGAGCAACAATTAAGTTGACAGTATGGAGGAAGGCCGTAGGATTATCGCCATAGGAAGTATCGTGAGTACTTTCGCAGTCAAAAAATATTAACATAAATTTATTATCAATCCTCCTCTTCGGAGGCTTAATATAGCATAGATGGCCTGATGGCACAATTTTCCAGCAGATCTGACATGGCCTTGTTGCAAATGTGGCTACCACTTCGTCTGCTATCGAGAACTATAAACTTACCACAGTGATAGCATATCCTGAACCCCTCACAGACGTTCTGTTTTCAGCTTTTATTTTTTAAATGGCTCTCAGAGCAATTATCCCCTCTGAACACACGATTACATTCTTTACATTCTCTAGCCTTTTCCACAAACTGGCGTGGTGGAAATGATAGAGAGTATGGACATTTTTGGTCGCATTTATGCTGCTCCGCACGCAATACCCTTGTTGAGTTGTCATTAGACAACTCGACCATTTCCTGCTGGGCGATTGCAGGTGAGATCAAAATTCGGATTACGCTGAATTGTAATCGCAACCACAACTGCCACCAACTGAGCGGCATCAAAAAAAACCGTTTACCGTTATTCGGTAAAGGCCGGAAGTTGCATAGCGGTCGAGAGAGGTTCGAGCTAAGGCCCGTGCGTGCCGAGAAATTTTTTGTGTTCGATCGCAACTTTGACCTCCGACGACGACCAATCTACACCAAATTGGGAGGCTAAAGTCGTACCTGGCGCGTTTTGGTTTCGATTTCAATAATTGAAAACTGTCGTTACGCGTAGTTGTTTTTTTCTTCGCTCTCTTTCGTGTTCTCGGACGACGAATATCGTGCAAGTTCTTCGTGTCGTGTGTTAAATACGAAAAAGAAAGACTGAATTTTCGCTTGCAAGTCCGAAAATCGGAAAATATACTTGAATCGTCTTCGTAAATAGGAAGTGTGCGGCGAAAAACCCCGTGCGGTCAAGTGTGTGATCAAGAAAAAGTGTCAAAGTGAACCTCACTTTCCACCGCGCGACGTGCGTTCGACGGGAGCCCGAGCTGTGCGAAGAAGGGCCTGCTGAAATTTTTTTTTACTTCCTCAGCCGCCTAACCGCGATATGATTTAGCATTTGCTTGTTTAGCGAATTCCACAGTGGAAAAATTGCAAATCGGTCGCGAAATATTTTTAATTTGTTTCCTTCCTGTTAAAATTCGAGAGGAACAAAATTGGCGCGATAGTCTTCAAATTCGAATAAGTACCAAGGCGAAAATTTAGAATCATATGGCGACTGCCGTAGGCGCAACATATTGCGATTATGGTAGTACACAGTGCGATCACATCGGCCCCGGCAGATTTTCGAGTGTGTACATATTGTACTTAATATACCCGAAACGGCTTTTGCGTCAATTGGAGGAGTGATTTTTTTTGTCGGTGGAGTACGACTTTTCCGTGATAGCGTGAAAATTAATTCGTAATTCGTCATTTGTCACATTGTGCGTGAAGATCCAATGGAAAAAGTTTTCTTGTGCGTGATCTCACGTTCGGGGTGTTTTTCCCAAAGCAAGTTGCAAAAACTTGTCCTTTAGTCAAAAAGTTCAACGTTCTGTTTGGTGTAAACGAGTGAAAGTCAATTTTTTTATGGAAAACACGCAACCAAAAGTTACATATATCGTATTTAGTCTGAGAAGTATTGCAAATTAGCTAAACCAAGTGAAAAAGAATATGGCGATTGATTGATTTGTGAGCATGAGAAGTTTTTTTTTGAAGTGTACCGCAATACTAAATTACATACAAATAGTGTATGAAAAGAGTTTTTTTCGGGGGCGAAAAGCCGCGGCTCGGTTTAAAATATTTGAAAAGTTGGGGAGTTTAAATTTCGTTCGTTGCGCGAATTCTGAAAAAGTGCGCTTTTCCGAGAGAATTTTGTCAGTTCGGCTGGTAATTGAAGGCGCCAAAAGAGCAACTGGCCCGATCGTAAAATATAAAATGAAAATGAATAATCTAACTTAAAATAAATAATTAATAAAATTGAATTAAAAATAAATAAAATAATATTAAAAATAAAAAATTGACAGACAGGACATGACGGACGAAGACACAAAAAAAAAAAATTGAAATAATATTAATTAAAAATGAGGATGGATGCGGGAGTGATATTAATTGATAAACAAAAGAATCAAAGTATGGGGTGAGTTCTTTTTTTATTTATATACATTTTCCTTATTTTGCATTATTTTCCTTTGGTTTTTTTTGTTTTGCAGATTTTTTTTTTAATTTACTTGTCCATTTGTATACCTTGTTTTTTGAGATGATTCGAGGCTAGAAGAGCCAAATTGAAAATGAACCCGAGCGTTTAAGTTCCTCCACCCTGAACCTCAATAAGGACAGTCATGGCTGAGATAGGGTGGGCAGACAGGGCGCTATAACAGCTGAGCGCCCTGACAAATCGTGAAGTCGCGCAACTCCACCGCTTCTTGGTCTTTCACGACCTATTGGGAAAATAGTCCCAATTTCAAATCACCCTGGAGTAAGCCGACACGAAATTTTTTGTTGTACAGGCCAAGGGTTTATGGACTGAAATCTGGGCAAGAACCCCCCCACAACTGCCGTAGCTAGTCCCGGCCGCCAGCAAGCGTGTCGCTTCCGCTCGGATTTCAGCCACCAATTCATACGTAGGAATTGACCCACTCTTTCCTGAACCTTTCTTTCCCTCGAATATTTTGACTTTTTCAAGTCGAAATATTCACTCCAAGGCCTCCGTTCACAACACCCTATCACAAAGAGAACATAAGTATGGTTTGTTAAACAAGCCGGTAAGAGATTTTATTACATAAAAGTGTTCCAATTCTTTAGAATAATAGAAGTATAACTTTTTCACAGAGCTCCCCTCGTATGGAGGTCTAAACATAAAAGACTCTGAATTCTTCAGATCGTCAAAAATAATAATTTGGTACTCTTTTAGAAAACTTTGAAATTTGTATATGTCACGCAAAATACAACCCCTTCTGAACATCACAACCTTCGCATCTCTACATAACTTCTTAGACAACCTATCCAGCTTATTAATAATCGCAATTTTACTTTTACCGCTCAATCTCAGCGAATGCGTCTCAATCGCTAACACAAACTTCGCGGGAGACAATTAAAATTATCATCTTTTCCGACATCTATCACGCTAAACTTTCTAGATAGTCTCTTTTTCTGTTAAAGGTCTAGGGTTCACCCTACCTCCGATGAAGGGGAAATTTATAATATCTGCCTTTATCCGCATAACCCCGTCTGAGAGAAAACTTGTGTTGGACTGGTTCACGTTCGAGATTAGTCCAATAATGGTAGCACCACTCATCTCAGCCACAGGCCTTAAGCTACACCAAATAGGCTTGACATCAGGCGAATCGGGAAGTTCAATAGATAAACTAATTTTGCTCCCCTGAACCGAATTGGAAATTAGCTCTTTTACCAACCTATCAAACATGTCTTCAAGCTCTTTCACAGGATCCTCAGCGTTCTCTGCGAATTCTATGAACCGGAAGACCATCTTAACACCATTCAATGTAAATTTTTTATAAAAAAAACCTCCTGTTTCGATAAAATCTCAATCTCGCTATCGGACCCTCCGCCAGTCTGAACTGAAATTTCATCCTAAAGCACTCTCTGTAGAACTCTAGAGCTTACATCTAACCTGCTGCCAGCCAGATTTTTTGATATAACTCTTCCATCCTCTATTTCTGAGAAGGTGAAGTTATTTAGCTTTTTCTTGCTGTTTAGAAAACAAGCAGCCTCTTTTAAACCCTCGTCTGAAAAAGGGATACTATATAAAGCCGAAAATTAAGTTAACAACTCGAGGAATTCAAATTTTTCATCGAAAAGGGGAACTTTTTTTCTTTCATTTCCTTCACTAAAATATTTAAACTACCTACAAATATATTATGTCCTAGACTTAATGTATAGACATTTTCTCTCTCTACAATGTAAAACTAAAATTTTAGCAAAGAAAAGAAAAGAAGAGTCGTAATCTACACTTAAAAAATACTTAAGTACTTAATATTTAAAACGTCTCACACAATAAATGAAAAAATCTTTTCACTATCTTAACTTTTATTGCTACTATGTTCTTTCCTCTTTAATGAGGAACTGCGCAAAAAAGACACATTACGCCAAATAGGATTAAACGGATTGATCCTTAGCCCTCTCTCTCCTAGCTACCCATCTAAAACCACGGCATGTCCCTTTCCACGTACCGCTTCCGTTTCGTTTCGGGACTGTGGGGACCGCAGCTGATGAAGTAGCTGGACCCGAGGCAGACGGGTCTGTTTGAACTGCAGCAGCGGAAGAATCTGTTGAGTTGTCCAGCGACAACTCACAAATTTCCTGCCGGGCGATTGCAAGTGCGATCAAGATTCAGCTACGATGAACCGCCACCAACTTAACAGCGAGACGGGTTTTTGGAAAAGAACCGTTGATTTGGAGATGCCGGAAACGACAAGCGGCGGAGAGAGGTTTTTTTTTGGCGGGAAGGAGAGTGATCACGGGATATTTGACGGCACTCGTCGGCGTGTTTTTGGTTTCGGATTTTAAGGGACTTTGAGTGAGAAACTAGACAAAGCGTGGCCTGAAGATCGAGTCTTCTTGAGAAACGAGGGTGTACAAGTTGGTCATCGACAGTGTAATCCCTCCCGATCGAAATACAAAAAACGAGAAAAATTTCAGTAATCCGCGCATTAATTTTTTTGAGAGTGAAATATCCCACAGTACAGTGCATAGCGATCAATTGTATACCGCGGCGATAATAACGCTCGTCGTGTCGTTTCCTGCATGAGTTAAAATGTTAGTGAATTACCGAAAAGTGGTTATTCAGTGCGGCGAGAAGCACCAAATTCCCTCTAAGTGTTGAGTGATGCGTTCCAATAGAACCCCGCTCGCTGTATATATATATTTGTTGCGTGACCCTACGGTTTTGTGTATCAAGAAATTACATTCGGTTTAATCAACAGTTTAAAAAAAAAAGTAAAAAGGTTGAAGATTGCGTGGTTTGGCTTAAAAAGTGTTCGTCTGTCAGATTTCGGTGGCGGATGGGTAAAAACGCGGTCGTGTCCGGGAGCGCAGTGAAGAAATTTTAGAATGAAGTCTAAATGAGTTTTATTCAATAAATCCCATATTCTGTGCATAAAACGTCAAGCACTAGTTTAACTGGAAGCCTGTCTTCAAATTCGAATAAGTACCAAGGCGAAAATTTAGAATCATATGGCGACTGCCGTAGGCGCAACATATTGCGATTATGGTAGTACACAGTGCGATCACATCGGCCCCGGCAGATTTTCGAGTGTGTACATATTGCACTTAATATACCCGAAACGGCTTTTGCGTCAATTGGAGGAGTGATTTTTTTGTCGGTGGATTAAATATGGAGTGAAATTGAGCTTCTTTAAATTTCCTCAAAACGTCGTATCAGTAGACGAACGCGACGTGGATAATTTTGTTTGTTTGCTGTGATTCGTTTTATTCGCTGTATTCACGATATAATACCTAATTGCATTCGTTTGTGTTGTGCAGTGCAATCGTATTGAAAATTGCGTAAAATCCCTGAAAATTCAAGTGAACGAATTTCCGCGGCTCCACAATTTTTATACGCAGCCTAGCAATGGTCGAACGTATTTTGGAAGAATGTTCATCTGACGCGAATTTAAAATTTGATTAAAAAAATCCCCATTAAAATAATTTGAATATAAATGAATTAAAATAAAAGTAAAGAAATAAAATAGAAATAAATAATATAAAATATGATATGACTGACAGGACCTGACTGACGTGACGAAAATAATAATATTGTGTAATAATCAAATTGTGAAACAAATGTAATGGGGTAAGTTTTTTTTTTTAATTTTTTTTCTGCTATGGTTTTTTTCTTTCTCCGTATATTTTTTCTTATTCAGTGATCATTATAGGTTCGTTAATTTTTTTCTTTTTTTTACTTCTCCAATTTTGCTAACATGCGTAAAGGCTAAGGGCCAATTTTGAAAATGAACCCGAGCGTTTGAGCTCCTCCACCCTGAACCTCAATAAGGGGCCATGATATAATGTTTATTTTGGACAGTCATGGCTGAGGTAGGGTGGGCAGGCAGGGCGCTATACCACCTAAGCGCCCTGACAAATCGTGAAGTCGCGCAACTCTACCGCTTCTTGGTCTTTCACGACCTATTGGGAAAATAGTCCCAATTTCAAATCACCCTGGAGTAAGCCGACACGAAATTTTTTGTTGTACAGGCCAAGGGTTTATGGTCTGAAATCTGGGCAAGAACCCCCCCACAACTGCCGTAGCTAGTCCCGGCCGCCAGCAAGCGTGTCGCTTCCGCTCGGATTTCAGCCACCAATTCATACGTAGGAATTGGCCCACTCTTTCCTGAACCTTCCTTTCCCTCGAATATTTTGACTTGTTCAAGTCGAAATATTCACTCCAAGGCCTCCGATCACAACAAATCGCTAATTCGATTCGCAGGTTTAGATGGGGACATTGGGGAAGATTCACGCATCTCGGGTCTGTTTGAACTGCAGCAGCGGAAGAATCGCTGATTCGATTCGCAGGTTTAGATGGGGGCACTGGGGAAGATTCACACATATGCTCAGAAGCAAGCTCTGATTCCGGGTCTTCCTCAACTGCCTCTCATCAAGGCGCATACCTTCAATAACGATCTATAGATCTCCAATTTTTTCCTGTAATCTGAGAGAAATGAATTGCTAATTTTTAATTTTATTTTAAAAAATTTCCTCCTCTCCTCTGTTCGCTTGGTCAATTCTGGGATGACAATATCCCCTAGCATGCTGAAACACGACTTTTATACTAGCTCCCAAGGTTATTCCGCCTATTCTTAGCAGAACTCTTGTGCCAGATCATTCCACTTTCCACATTAATTATAGAAAGACATGTACCATGATAGCGGAATCTACAATGTTGCACATATTCGGTATTCTTGCATCAGACCATTGCACTTTCCACATTAATTATAGAATGACGAGTACCATGATAGTGCAATCCACGATGTTCCACATATTAACCGAATTATCTTCTACCGACTTGGCTATCTACCATGAGTATGAGTAACACGTACGTGCCAAGTTAAAAATTGTTTTACCTAAATCACCACTCAACAGCCTATCTACATTATTCCCAATCAAGACATGTGTATAGCCTACTCTGCTATTACCAACTTTGTTGCAAATGCTAGACTCTTGGATTTATACGACAATAATGATATTCTGATCATTTTCTATATCTTTACTCTGTATGTTCAACCAGTCCAAGGCTATGCGAAGACTTCACCTCTTAGATCATTGCCCAACTTTGGATAATTCCAATTCTTGTCTGTTCTTCCTATCTCCCGACTGGTATATAAGCCGGTAATCCTCAAGAGGAAAATCATAATCTCCTTACGATACCATCGAGTCAAATATGGTGAGTTTCATAACATCCACTTTTACTTTTTACCAATAATTATAATTTTGACTTTTCAGAACACTTTCGAACTATTAGATTCGGCAGTTGGAGGTGATGGAGACACTATGACGTCCGTTAGCTTCCTGGAAGTCGCCAAGGAGCATCACATCAAGTTTTTTCGCCTGATGAAAACCAAGTATGGAATTAGACTGGCGGTCCACCCCTATACCACTACCAATATAAAATAAAAAATAAAAACTTGTTTCATTACCGCATTATCTGAACTCATTAACCTCTATCAAAAATATCCCATAACATAACTCTTGTAGAATAATTGTATCAACTTGTACACTTTGTATAAATTCTATATTACTTTGAATAAAGAATAAAAAATGAAAACTTGTACTTTAATTCCTATCATACCTCACCCATATTATTAGTCATAAGAATAATCACAAAACAAAACGATCGACTCTATGCCGCCTTGAATGAAACAAACTGGAAACTTTTTTTTTTAAATTCCCACGGTAATTCACCCATATAAAAATCACCTCGAACCTGACTCGGAAACACATTACACGCATTGGATATATGAGATTTAAAAAGAAAACCAGAGGAGGAATACGAGATTACCGAAATCAAAACATACGCACATCGTGCCTCATTTATATACCGTCGTAAGATACAGACCGGCTACAATATCATAAAAACAACCACAAAACAAAACGATGTGAAATCATCACACGATGCATAAAGGAAGTCAACAATAACGTATGTATCACATTGAAGTTGACTCTAGTTCAATCTTAATGCACCTCCGAACCCTGAAAAGAACACGAAATTACCGAAAACAAAACATACACACATCGTGCCTATGACAGACACAAAAAAATCCAACCCGACAACGAACCAACGTACATGCACGTACGTCAGCTGCTTTTTCGCAAACTCTTCACACGATCGAAAGTGTCTTTCCATATGTGCGATTACAGCCACCATATACTCCTCTCTATCCAAAAATATACTCCAACTCCTCACTCCGATCACGTCATCCCGCGCAAAACAAGCCCCTGACCAATCAGCACCCCTGAAAACCTGCTCCGTGCCATCATGCCCATGCCATCCCGCACACATACTAGCACAAACATATCGCCACAGCGACCCGCTCATCGCTAAAACCAGGTCCCCGTACAAAAAACACCCGATTTACCCTCATTCTTTTAGCTTTCAGCACCCCACACTTTGCGCCTGTGGTGGTATAGCTTCTCTCATCCGCACGTACTGAGAGCGGATACAAAAGTGCCTGTCTTACTGCTCACACACCCACTGACTAGCACTCAAGCCGTCCGCCGGCCGCGACACTTTGCGTCTTTGGTGGTATAGCTTTTCTCATCCGCACGTACTGAGAGCGGATACAAAAGTGCCTGTCTTACTACTGATTTTTATTGGCGTTCAGAGGTGTCTGCTCACACACCCAAACACTAGCACTCAAGCCGTCCGCCGGCTGCGACACTTTGCGCCTGTGGTCTCTCATCCGCACGTACTGAGAGCGGATACAAAAGTGCCTGTCTTACTACTAAAATCTGAACTTTTTTTTTGATTTAGTTACTCTAATAGCACATCTATGGTACATATACGTACTAAGTTTCAACTTTCTAGCATAAGCCGTTTCTGAGATATAAAAAACCACCCTTCACCCCCGTACCTCGCTACCCCTATGAAAAATTTTATTTTTCTATGATATCTCTATAGTCGCTCTATATAATTCTAAATTTTTAGCTTTGTATTCATTACGGTTTTCGAGAAATAAAAATCAGAATTTTTTTCCTTTCTAACTTCTTTCACCATCACCTCCTACATCCCCACCCCTAACATTTCCCCCCACTTTCGTGCTCCACCTCCCCCGTCAAAAAATTTACGTTCAGTAGACTCCTCTTGTGATCCCATATACAGAATTTTATCTTCCTGGTGTAATTGGTTCGGAAGATATTGTTATCCAAAGTTGTTCACCCAACACTCCCACACCCTCCACCGCCCTTAAAAATGTTAGCCCTTGTCTAATCTTGAAGTATCCCTAAGGACAACCACAAAGTTTCAAGCTTTTGGCATTAATCGTTCAAGAGATATGTATTTTAGAATGTTTCAATCCCGGCTTTCAAGCGTTTTGGATTCATTGTTTTCCCCCCCACTTCCACACCCCACAACCCTTGTAGACCATTTTTTTTGCAAATGAGTCCACTATCATAGTACTACATTAGTTCCAAGTTTCAGCCTCCAAGTTTAAGCGGTTCCTGAGATCTAGAAACCAAAATTTTTCGTCTAAAACGCTCGCCCCCCTCATCCCCCCTTACACCCCCCCCCCCTCATCACCCCTTACACCCCCCCCCCCCCTAAACAACAAAATTTGAACTTAAGACCTCAACGGGTTTGGGAGCTACGCGCCTTCAAACGTACGGCGTACGGCGAACGGCGTCTACGGCGGACATTTTTTTTTTGCTTTTTTGGTGTTTACTAGTCTCATTACAGTTTACGTGTAAATACAAAATTTCAGGGTAGCAAATTTTTTTGAAATTTTAGGTCGATCACAATACTTTATTATTAAAAAATAATAAAATAAAATTAAGATATTTTAGAAATTCTTGGAGGTACAATCAACTACAATCTATGTAGAAGATTTTAGTTCCGTTGTGTTTTTAATTGGAAAAAATATCGTTATGGTACAATGAAATTTTACTTTGCTTTATGTGTATTAGAATTGTCGTATATTGATACTATCTGAATAATATCATTTCAGGTAATTTGGTGCAAGTCGGGTGCTAAGTTCACACGAACCAATATTTTCTCCGTTTCCTTTGAGGTACATACGAAATAATTTTCGGTACAATCAAGTACAAACAAAGCTCCACCCGAAAACCATCTTTTTATTTAATTTGGTAAAAGTGGGGTGCTAAGTTCACAGAGGTATACAATGGACCATATACATAGTATAATAGAATTAAGAGCAGTAAACTCGCTAGTAAGAATAGACAATAAGAACAAATTAATACATAACAATAGGCTTCAGAAACATACCATAGTATAAAATATAGCTATTGTTACATGTAAACCTGACAACCGCGCAACTCGATCGTTTCGCATAATGGAAACATCAACAACCGAATACCTAGCTACAAAGTAACCCAATTAGAAACCTAGTTGAAGTATATAAGGAGAGCGGAGTTCTCCGCGAGTGGAAAAAGTGAATTTAAAATTCTCGAACGGACAAAGTGAGAATTTTGGTGCGCGAATAAAGTTTTCAAACTGTGAAGTGAAAATTCTCGAACAAACAGTGAGAATTTTGTGAAATCGAATATTTTCGAGTGCTCTAGTGAGCGGTATCTTGAATTAGTGAAGTGGAAAGTTCTCGTACGGACAAAAAGAGAATTTGAGTGAATTTGTATTGCGGAAAATCTTTAACGGACAAATAATCGATACTGAAAATGCCGCGTTATTTAAAAGACTTAAAACTAACGGAGCTGAAGGAGGAGCCCGGTAGACGCGAATTATCTACAACAGGGAACAAGTCTGAACTTGTCAGCCGTATGATCGATATACTTCAGGCTGAGGGTAAGAACGCAAACAGTTTCGAGTTTCCAATGGAAGAAGCTCGTGCAGGAAGTGCTGAGGAGGGCTTTGGTACATCAGATTCTCTGACGCAGTTAATGCAGCAAATGATGAACAAATTAGACCAGACGTCGAAGGACAATAATCAGGAATTAGAACAACAAAGGCAGCTCTCCGCAGACCTCTCAGCAGATCTCAGCCAGAAAATGGACCACCAAAGTCAACAACACAGTCAACTATCAACAGACCTCAATCAGAAGCTAGATCAGACTTCGAAGGACCTCAACGAGAAATTAGACCAACAAAGAAGTTAGATCAAACATCAACAGATCTTAACGACCTCAACCAAAAGTTGGAGCAGCAGAACAACAAAATCGAAGATCTAAATCAGACGATGGACACCATGGGTAAAGCAATAGAAGAAAATGTAGAAAAGAAACTTCGAACTTTTGAAGATCAAATAACGGAGAAGACATCAGCGATTGTAGAAGAAGTTGAACGTCTAAGAAGGGACTTTGACAACGTAAAAACCACTGGGGTCATCAAGACAGAACACGTTACGCACAAAGATCTCAAAGCTCCAATCTTCGATGGAGAAACACCGTGGACTATCTACAAGACCCAATTTGAGGCTGCCGCGAGAAATAATCATTGGAATGATTTGGAACGAGGAACGGCTCTTATATTGGCGCTAAGAGGTCCACCAGCAGAAGTTCTTCAAACAATTCCTCAAGAACAACAACAAGATTTTTCGACGTTGGTACAGACATTGGATCTTCATTACGGCAGTGACCACATGCGAGAGATATATAAAACACAACTTTACAACCGAAGCCAAAAGACTGGTGAAACACTTCAAGAGCTGGCACGCGACATTGAACGGCTTACAATATTACCGCTTCCCAATGCGCAAACAGAGTAACGCAACGATACAGCTGTTTTCGCATTTAACAATGCTGTACAGGACAGAGAGCTCCAGCAGGCGTTAAAATTGGCCGGAAAGAAAACGATTGGCGAAGCCTTAGTATATGGGCTTACATTCGAAGCTGCCAAGCAAAGCTCTCGGAGTAACTACCGAGTACGATAAATAATAATAGAAGAATGTGTATGTCAGAGAGCAGAGTACACCAAGCGGAGCGAAGGATCCGGTGCCCCCGATGTTGGAATTGCGGACAGGCAGGACACTTAAGACGCGACTGCCGAAAGCCAAGAAAAGCTACAAACTATTGTTCCGGCTGCGCTGCTAAACAAAAGGAAGAACGAGGCGAACCGTCACGAGAGCACGCTTCGCCTAATGATAGTCCGGGAAACGAGTAAAAGCCAACTTCATGGGGCAGAAGTTGGCTGGTGGGATCGACGCCCCCGGAACCATCATCGCAGTTTCTCGGCTACATCGTGGTGAAAACGATTTATGCATGAGTGGTCGAGTCGGAAAATTAAACTGCATAATGACAATTGACACTGGCGCAACACGATCAGTGCTAAGATCTGATCTTGTAGACCGTACTTGGCTTCACAACACCAAGAAGTACGCACTTCGCACAGCTACAGGTGAAACCACTACAGTTCATGGAGAAATAGCTCGTGACATACAGCTTGGAGATTTGACATTCTCGTATGTATTCGTAGTAGCTGATTTACCGATGAGTGTATTCTTGGAATGGATTTTCTGAAACCACACGGTATCCAGCTGGGACAACGAATAATGGAGTGGCGAAATATCGAAATCCCAATAGAAATAACATCCTCCAACACAACCAAGCTGCGAGTTATATTGTGCGAAGATGCGGATATACCAAAGTCATCGGAAAATGTTATTTGGGCAGAGCTTGATGGTGATCCCGGGAACCACCGATTCTACCTCATCGAACCAGAAAAACGTTTGGGACAGCATTACCAGCGTAAAGAAAGGAGATGTAATTGGCAGCTGCGAACCAATCTCGGCGGTGACGAGTACAGACACTGAAGAACATCATGACGTAGCCTCTAAAAATAATTCAAGAAGGAAGAATAGTGTAACATCAGCAGCTCTTCAGTCAAGCCACCTTGGAGGAGCACAACACAAGCAAGCAGTGGATCTGATCGAAAGATTCAGCGCCGTCTTCTCCACTGGTGATGAGGACTATGGCAGAACAAACCTAGTGAAGCATCGTATAGATACCGGAAGTGCTACACCAATACGTCAACCTACAAGAAGAGTACCATTAGCGAAACAAGGAGAAGTCAATTCAATGGTCAAAACAATGGAGCATCAGGGAATCATCGAAGAATCAAAGAGTCCGTGGATATCGCCAGTGGTGCTGGTAAAGAAAAAGGATGGCAGCACCCGTTTTTGTGTGGACTA
Source organism: Beris morrisii (assembly GCA_951812415.1). NCBI lineage: Eukaryota > Metazoa > Arthropoda > Insecta > Diptera > Stratiomyidae > Beris > Beris morrisii. Next base: position 82,833,067 of record OX638311.1, on the reverse strand, counting down.
CAGACAACTAAATGATGTTACGAAAAAGGATAGCTATCCACTACCTTGAATCGACGATATCATCGACACCCTGACAGATGCTAAATGGTTCTCAACGTTGGACCTGAAAAGTGGGTACTGGCAAGTGGAAATAGTCGAAAATGAAAGAGAGAAAACAGCATTCTCTGTCGGCAGCGGACTGTGGCAATTCATCGTGATGCCATTTGGCCTGTGCAATGCTCCAGCTACATTCGAAAGACTAATAGAATTTGTTTTGCGTGGCCTGAGTTGGAAAACTTGTCTCATTTACCTGGATGATGTGATCGTTATCGGCAAGACCTTCGAGGAACATCTGAAAAATTTACAAGAAGTCTTTCGGCGACTGCGAGCGGCAAAATTAAAGCTGAATCCGAAGAAGTGCACTTTGTTTAGTGCAGAAGTAAAGTACTTGGGTAACATCGTTTCAGCTGATCGTGTAAAGACGGATCCGGAGAAAATACTGGCGGTGAAAAATTGGCCTACTCCGAGTGATGAACACTAGCTGCGCAGCTTCCTAGGATTAGCGACATATTACCGTCGATTCGTAAAAGACTTTGCCAACACGGCAAAATGTCTTCATCAGCTAACAGAAAAGGGAAAGACTTTTACTTGGAATCAACAGTGCCAGGAAGCATTCGAGAAAATAAAAGATCAACTTTGCGACTCTCCAGTTCTGGCATATACAAAACCAGGTCACGGTTACATCATAGATACCGATGCCAGCAATGTCGGTATCGGAGCAGTACTATCACAAGAGATTGACGGACAAGAGAGAGTGCTATCATACTACAGCCGAGTGATCTCAAAATCGGAAAGGAACTATTGCGTGACCCGCCGAGAGCTATTAGCAAGAAGCTACAAAACATTTTCACAAATATCTCTATGGTCAAAACTTCCTTCTTCGAACGGATCACGCATCGCTTAAATGGCTACTTCAGTTTAAGAATCCCGAAGGCCAAGTAGCAAGATGGATAGAAAGGCTTGAATCCTACGATTTTGAAATTGTTCACCGAAGAGGGAGAATTCACGGTAATGCCGACGCGCTCTCACATCGTTCTTGTCCACCAAACTGCAAGCATTGTCACCGAGTAGAAGAAAAAGAAGTCGGAGAAACCATTCAGAGGATAACGACCGAACCAGAGGATGGATGGAATCAGCAAGAACTAGAAGATGCCCAACGAAAAGATCCAGATATTTCACCGATCATGGCATGGAAGGACAAAATGGAGCGGCCTGAGTAGAAAGACATCTCACAATTCAGTGAAACCTTAAAGAGTTATTGGGCACAATGGAACTCCCTCCACCCAGACGGTGGGTTATTAAAACGGAAATGGGAAAGCGCTGACGGAACATCGCATCTCATGCAAACCATTGTCCCGCAATCTAAAGTCGAGGAAATTCTGAAGGAGTATCACGAAGGTACTTCCGGTGGACATTTAGGTGTAAATAGAACCTTGGCAAAGATACGAGAGAGGTTCTATTGGATCCATCTCCGAGATGACGTCGAAAATTGGTGCCGTAAGTGTATTTCCTGTGCATCGAGTAAAGGCCCGCAACGCAGATCAAAGGGAGAAATGCAGCAATACAACGTGGGAGCTCTATTCGAGAGAATTGCTGTGGATATTGCAGGACCATTTCCGGAATCAGAAAATGGTAATCGCTACATTCTAGTGTTCATCGATTATTTCAGCAAGTGGCCCGAAGCTTACGCAATTCCAAATCAAGAAGCAGTTACCGTCGCAGAACAAATTGTTACCAACTGGGTGAGCAGATTTGGAGTTCCACGTGAACTTCACTCCGATCAAGGGCGCAACTTTGAATCTCAAACATTCGAACACGTATGTCAAATGATTGGAATAAACAAAACGAGGACAACTCCACTACATCCACAGTCCGATGGAATGGTGGAACGTTTCAATAGAACACTGAATTCGAACCTATCCAAACTCGTCAGCGAAAGGCAACAGGACTGGGATCAACACATTCCTCTATTTTTAATGGCCTACAGAACATCGGTACACGCAACAACAGGAGAAACTTCCTCCCGAGTCATCTTCGGGAAGAACATTCGAGTCCCCGCGGAATTAATGTTTGGAGTGCCACCAGACCAACCGACCCATCCAAAAGATTACGTATCGGATCTTCGACATCGACAACACACAATTTACAACCTGGTCAGAGATAAAATTAATTTGGCGACCGATCGGATGAAGACGAGGTATGATCAACGGGCGAATTCATCAGGATTCCAAGAGGGCGATTTAGTGAGGGATATAGTAATTTTTATTACGTGGACTGTGACAGTCAACTAGTACGCGAACGTATTAGTGAAAAGCGATGGATATAGCGTGTGATCGAGTCAAGCAATATATAAGCGGGCGGTATTGCCATATAGTGCGAATAATTGTACGAATAGAATTAAAGTGCGAAATAATAAATTAACACTTATTTTGATTTTAAACGAATTGTGTTTTACTTGAAATCCCGGCGAACCCCTAGCTCGCAACAATATATATATTTTCTAAAGGGCGGAGGTGTAGTGTACCTAAGCCATCAAAACATCCTAACGCAAAAATTTAAACATTAAACAATCAGGCCTATTCTGTGTACAGTCACAAATCACAATTTTAGCGGAAAGTCATAATTTTAGAAAATCTGTGACTTTTCATATTCTAGCATTAGTCACAATTTTGACGTTTTAAAAAAATATCATAAAATTGTGGCTATCGAAATAGTTAATCACAACGGCCAGCCAGGCAAACAAATTTAACATTTCGTGAAGTTTCAATACTTAATATTGAAAAAAATTAAATGTTTGTAATATTTACTGGAAGAAGCTGAACAAAAGTAATTTAACGTAAATTTAGATTTAGTTTTACATTTTGCCTGATTTAAGAGCGTTAAGAAGAGGAACGCAAGTGGTCCGTTTTTATTAATCGACAATACATTTGAGAGCTACTTCGGATTTCCACGGTTTAGATGTTTACTAGGGCACACAACTTTCCATTATACACTTGCAAAGGCCGAATTGATCACTGATACTGACACAGCATCATCATTTTCACATGTCTCCAACTACGTGGAGAAATTAGTGTGACCTTTCTTGTCACTGCAGCGCCAGAATGCGAAAAAACATTTCGATCACAAGCGCAGTCACAAAATTTTAGTCACAGCAGGTTGTGACCTATGCGGTCACAAGGGCCGAATATATCATATCCATAATTATTACAACTCAACATAAATCATCATTGATATGTGACACCTTTTTCCTACGGCCCACACATGCGACAAAAACAATAAGTCATTGACGTAAGATCTCATGCACTCAGTTCAGCCCGTACAATTTCTGTGTACTCCAATTACATTTGGTAAAGTACGTGAATGCAAAGCAAAGTCCATGCATGGGACGATGCACTATGTGCGACCTATATTGAATTGTTGCATGTGCATTTTTTTGTGGATATACATATTTTTCTGTGAACGATAAATTATCGTTGACCAGAAAGGGCACGTGAATTTTTTTGATATGACGATTTGTATATTGGACAATTTCATTCACATTATGTTTTTTTGAGTTTTTTTATGTAAATGAAATTCTTAGGGCAATTATGCCAACCTATGTACTTTAGTCTTACACCCTAGGCAGACGACGCATTCGAATGATCATTCCTAGTCGAATGATAATTCCGCATCACGTCTGTCACAATGTAATTGTCGAATTGGTCATTCATTCCATCATTTCAATTACAATTGCGAAATGGTAATTCAAGCCTATAAAACTACCGTGAAACAAGTGGAACAAGTGGAAAATCAGGTGTTCCACCGTGCAAATTTTTCTATTTATTTCATGTGTGCATTAATTACGATCAATCTTTTTAACGTTTCGTTTACAATTGCTGACATATTAGCACTTTTCTATCACTCTTATTTCAACATATAAAACGTAGCCACATGCCAAAGCAAAAATGGCAACTTTTATTGAGCATTCCCACAACAATATTTTGACAGATTGAATGTAATTCCGATAGACGTGTGTCAATGTTGATCATTGAATGCGAATGATCATTCCCCGAATGATCATTCGAATGTGTCGTCTGCCTAGGGTATTAAGATAGTATGTGTAATTTAAAATAAGTAAATTTGTATAAAAGGAATGGTTTAGCCCGCGCTCAGGGCGATTCAACATTTACAGGAATACACAAATTTATTCGTACACCATTCAAAATTTTATTCAAAACAGTGTAAATGTGGTATTTAAAAAAAATAAATAGTTATGATTAAACATTTTAAAAGCATCCCTTATGTCTTTTAATAAAATTCTCAATAAAAATAATATTTGACGTATTTTATATTTTAAAATAAATTATCAGTCCTCCAACTACTAATTTCTGCAACACAAAATTATTCGTACACCTAGCAACACGATTTTATCTATGAACGCAATGAAAACGGGATATGAAATTATTTCACTTCTCTATCAGTTTACAGTACAGTGAACGTTTGCTATCCATATTTAAAGTGAAAGAAGTACTTTTATCGTTTTTTAAAATAATTTTTTTAACAAATGGGTCAAAAATCAACTGAAACTGCAACTTTTGAGCTAAAAATAATAATGAAGCCAATTTGTGAAGAAAAATCTTTGCGAGAAACAGGGCGTATTGTAGGTAGGCGTCATACAAAAAATTAAAAGTATTGTAAATAAATACAAACATTAAGGAACACTCCTAAATAAGGAAGGTCGTGGAAGAAAAAAAATACTTTCGGATGATAATGAACGAGTTACTTTTTTTTTCAACATTCGCGATTCAAACGTCAGCTGGTGTTGACGTGCCCGAAGCGAATTCCAAGTGACATAACAGCGTTTCCGTGTGCGTAATATAACCGGCGCGACCCCCGTGCGCGCGTTACCCCCTAGAGGGTCCGATTTCACCCCGCTAAGTGTTCCGAACAATACCATTAGCCCAAACAGTGTTTTGAGGTTAGGGCCGACGGCCCAACTTTTTGTGCCAAACTTTTGCGGCCTACTGTGCCCCTAGTGAAGTGCTACGCGACTCCTTTGACTATAATATAGACTATAAGTGCCTTCACGATCCGTGTTCACTAACTTAAAGACAAAAACTCAACACGACCGACATTCCTATCCTCTGCTGGCATGGCCAGCATGAATAAGTTTGCCGCACTGGCGGAGCCCCTGACCCTTCCACCTCCCCCAAAAACAAAAGACATCGCAACAGCAAACCCACAACAACATCCAGCGAGTATGCCGTACAATTCCCGGATTCCTTACCACAAATACCCAAACCCGCTCCCCCCTCAACTAAATTTTTTGTTATACAGTCCACCACATCAGGAAAAAGCCTGCAACAATACAACATTTTTATAGTGAAAAAAGGTATAGACCAGATCTCTACGTTTTATACCAGCGCCTCCTTCCTCAGGGATGGAAGTCTACTCCTTCTAGCGAACACCGAGGCCATCGCTCAAAAATTTCTAAAAACTACCAACATAAATGGCATCCCCATCAAGTGCAGCCTACATGGTAGATTGAACACATGCAAGAGGATTGCCTACTCTTCGTCAACGAGATTTCTGTCCCAGGAAGAAATCTTAGAGGGTTTGAAGGACCAACACGTAATTGAAGTCACCCAATTAAAGAAACCTCTAACCAATAGCCCAACAGGTCTTATCATCATCACCTTTGAACTATACAACTTGCCGGCCCACATCAATGTAGGCTTTGAGAGGGTTGAGATAAGGGAGTACTTCCCGAACCCACTTCGTTGCAGAAAATGCCAAAAGTTAGGACATACGAAAAACCACTGCAACTCCCTCGAAGACATCTGCGAATCCTGCTCTGTTGCTCTCCCACACGAAATTAAGTGTACCACCACCTTTTGTGTGAATTGCCAGGCCTCTGGTCACAGTCCATCTAATAAGAACTGTCCCTCCTTTGTCCAACAAAAGGAAATTCTTAAAATTAGAACCCAGCGTAAGTGTACCCAATATGAGGCAAAGAAGATATATTTCAAAAATACCCCAAATAATGCTGCCGCCTCATATGCACAAATTTCAAAAACCCTCACCAACCCCCCAGTCCTCCGCCCCACCAAGCCAGCTACCCCTCCTACCCCCTTACCTAGCTCAAGTCAACTCACTCCCTCCAACAACATCCCGGCCCCACAACCAACCTCCTACCCCAAGGACAAGCCCTCAACCTCACACACCACACCAAGCAACAACACAACCCCCCCACCTACTAACCCCTCTACCAACCCATCTACACCAACCACCCCAACACAACAACACAATCCCAACACACTTAGCACCAACATCATCAACTCAATTAAATCTCTAGCAACCACACAAACTTTAAAAACGCCTGAAAAACAACTAGCCCTGGAAGAGATATCTTCTGGGCTATCGCCACATTCAAACCATATCTTCCAAACCCTCGTACTCAATAAGCAAGTTATGCAATCAATCCCCTCCGACAATATACCCAGTCCAATGGAGACTGTGCTCATTTCGGACGGATCCGAGCCAGAACCCGATCTATAATGTTCCCAAACGTGACACCATTGACCCCATCTCCTTTCCATCCATCCCGTAGCCTCTGTATCCTTCAGTGGAACATCAGAGGCCTCTACTCTAATCGTCCCCACCTAAATATCCTTATCTCCCAATATCAACCCCACATCATACTACTGCAACCTCGTAGGTTCGGAGCCTATTCCTATGTTGGATACAACACACCCAGAGATACCAGGCATGGCGGCGTTGCCATCCTGATTCACAACTCTATACCCTCCGAACAGGTAGAACTGAATGTCGACTTTCTGGCTTGTGCCGTCACGGTTGAATCCAATCCCCCGCTGACTGTGGTGTCGGCATATCTTGAGTTTGGACTGTCAGATCAGCTTCCCGAGAACACCATTTATGGTGGTGATTTCAACGCGCACAGTCCCCTATGGGGCGGTGGGCGTTGGGATTGCAGGGGGAGGCTGGTGGCGGACTGGATTGAGGACGCATCCCTCGTCCTTCTCAATGATGGCTCGCCCACACTCATCTCGACCGGATCCACGATGACGGCTATCGACTTGACACTCGTTCCCTCCAGGCTTGTCCCTTTTCTTACATGGGAGCTTCATTCCAACCCAGAAGGCAGTGACCATCTGCCAGTCATCATACGATTGACTCAAGGATTGGCTAACCATAGACCAACCACCAGATACGTCACTTCACGTGCCGACTGGGACAAGTATAGAGCTTCCATGAATGAAACGGCAGAGAGATATCCAAATTCGGAAAATGTGAACCAGGAGACGGCTCGCCTCGTCAGGATACTCCATACTGCAGTAGCCTAATCTGTCCCCACTTCTACCCCAAACCCCAGTTCTCAACCGCGATGGATGAACCGGGAAATCTTAAACACAATTAAGTCCAAAAATAGAGCTTGGAAACGTTTCCATAGGCACCCGACAGTTACTAACCTAGTAGCGTATCGTCGCTAGGCGGCCATCATCAAGAGAATGATTAAAGCTGCAAAAAGAGAAAACGGAAACTCTTTTGCTCGCTCCATCGATCCCAGCTCTAATCTAGCCGATGCATGGAAAAAAAGTTAAATCTATCTTCAGGGGTAGACCTCCTGGTCTAATCAGCAAATTAACTACCGACCTAGGATCCATCACGAACTCCTTGCATATAGCCGAACACCTGGCTCTATGCTGGACTAATTACTCATCGGACTCCAAATTTTCCTCCGAACAACTCGTTGACAAACAGTCAGCAAACTGCATTCCCACAGTCCACTCACCCGACCCAGATAGAAGACTTGGTTACCCTATCTCCTTTGCGGAACTAAGTTCGGTGCTCAGTTCCTGCAAGGGATCAGCTCCAGGACGCGACCGAATCATTTACGAGATGATCAGACAATCCTCAAACTACCTGAAATTCAGACTAGTTGGCTTGTTCAATCTGATCCTAGCGCAGGGCTCCTTTCCACACATGTGGAAGAGAGTTATCCAAGTACCAATCCGTAAGCGATCGAACTCAACTGCTACAACACTAACCTCCAAGGATCTTCGTCCTATATCACTGATCCCTTGCCTGTCAAGGGTTTTTGAAAAGATCTTGGGTAGGAGGCTTGGCGCCCTACTGGAGAGTGTACTGTCGGACGAGCAGCACGGTTTTAGACCGGTGTGTTGGTCCTCTAGTTGTCTTCCTATATCTTCGATGGTAATAAGTATTCTTCGTTAAAATAAGGGCTAATGGTATGAGTTTGCAATCAAGCCTATCTCAAATACCATTAGACAATAAATTAGAAAATGCGCAAAAAATCAAAATCAAAAATCAGACTGTCTTTATTTTTCCAAAGTCTTCGCTTATATCTAAAATTTCTTAACATTAACAGTTCGATAACAGAACTCTGTTATCGAACCCTCTCCTTCGGTCATGCACTGACCTAGATAATATTTCTTAGCGTGAGAAATACAAAAGTGTCATCGCTAAGTTCTGACCCAATAAATTATCCAAGTTATTGCCTTGGATAATATTACAGTCATAACGTACTGGCTAAATTTATGACTCAACCAAATCGTACCTCGAGTTGACCATATGAATATACCACACAAGCTGTACATTCATATGTCATCACAACGTGCTCGGGTCGATCGTAAATTTGTGTACATGTTATGATTTCTGTTTACAATTTTAGTTGTGGGTTGTGTTATGCTTTCTGTTAACAATTTTAATTGTGGGCGTGTTTATGAATTGGTGTCTTCGTTTAAAAATGGAGTTGACATCATTCCAGTTTGTGATTGGCTGGCTGATTCAGCGCACTAGAGTGTATGTCTTACAGATCCACTACACCGGGGAGAGGTACAACCTCTCTCCTGCTCGAGCTCGAACACTATGCCAAACAGACACTTGCCAACAAACAGGAGTACCATGTCCTCTCCCTCGACCTCGAAAAGGCCTTTGACCGGATAATCAAAACAGTAATCACTAAACAGCTATCTGGGGTATTGATACCCGATTCATCCAAACGATTGATAACTTCCTTTCGGCTCGATCCATAATGGTGAGAGTCAATGGATACACATCTACACATTATAGCATCGACAATGTTCTTCCCCAAGGCTCTCCACTTTCCCCTAGTCTTTTCAATGTATATATTCACTCCCTATCCCAACTCCTCTCCGACATCCCCCACACTAATCATTACATCTACGCCGATAATTTAATCCTCACTACCTCCCACCCCCACCTTGATGACACTACTCGACGTATAAAGACTGCCATCGACACCTGGTGCATCAAGACGGGTGCAAAAATGCCATACCACAAAGGAGAGCTGATCTCGTTCTCGCGAAAACGTAGACCGACGGTTAACGAAATTCACTTCGACGACGTTACATTAATATCTCGCGCCTCGTGTAGGATACTCGGGCTTACGTTCACACCCAAGCTCAATTGGAACTCACATATTCGGGCAATCGTCGCGTCGCTCGAAAAAGTATCCAATTTAATTCGGGTCCTAGCCTCCAATAGCCTCCGAGTTAGCTCGTCCGCTCTCATCCACGTCGCCCTGACGCTCATCAGAGGCTGCGTTCGGTACGGTATCACTATCTTCGCAATTACAACAAAGACCAACTTGCGCAAACTACAAGTCGCAGTGAACAAAGTTTTACGAGCCGCCCTCGAAGCCTTTCGCACCACGCCCATCGATTCGCTGCTTATGGAGTCCGGATGCGATAGCATCCTCTCCCTCATCAAAAAGGCGCAGATAAATCTTACGGCTAAAAGTGAACTCGACCGGAGTAGTCCGCACCACTTCATCGTCACCAGCTCGGCCGCTGCCACCAACAATACGTCAACATCTCCGCTATGAAGCGCCCGCGCTGTCCTCCGCGAACCATGTCCCAATATCCCTTCTCCCATCTGTGTTTCACTCCCTCCCCAACGCCTAGCCCGCCATCCACAATCTATCCCGATCTTATCCAGGTATCCTAGCAAATCCCATACCCCGGCCGCACGATTCCAGTTACTACACAAGCGGCACCTTGAAGAACTACCGGGACGCTCAATTTATTATACGGATGGGTCAAAGACCAGCTACCAAACATCGTCAGCTTATGTTATACTCCAGCCCCCAGCCATCACTCCAACGAGCCAACGTGCCTACAAACTGCACCCGGACGCCAGCGTTTTCGAGGCCGAAGCATTCGCCATTCAGCAAGCCGCAGACGCGGCCCTCTGCCGTCAATGCCATACGCAATTTTAACACAAAGAAACCAGTTCTGCGTTACATCAGAGATCTCATCTCCGCTAACCCGGCCGGAACCCTACTGTTTTGGGTACCCGGCCATGTTGGGATAGCCGGGAACGAGATGGCGGACCGACTATCCAATCTGCACATCTCGCATCATGAAGAGGAGATTATTCCTTCTTTCATCAACTTCGCTCGACGTACCGCCAAAAGACATATGGCACAACAGCTATCTACAGTGGGCCGATAATCCGACCTTCCTGGCCCAACATTGGCGTGGCCCCCATCCGCCGGCATACAACCCGCTACAAGACAGGAAGGACTCGGTCATAATAACCAGGGTCCGACTAGGACACTCTAGGATGACCCACCAGCATTATATTATGAGAACGCCGCAACCAGGGTGTCTAACTTGCCAGAGACCGCTGACGATGACTCATATACTGACGGAATGCAGCGTAACAAGGGATTTCTTCAATCATTCCATTCCCCCCTTAAACTCCCTTCTCTCTCCTTCCGACCCGGAACCCCTCCTTCAACTCCTCAACCAACTTCACCTCCGACATAGAATTTAAGTTTTACTTAGTGCATGCCTGAATTCACTCTTTAATTTCTTCTATCTTTTCTTCATTCGCTTTGTTTTCTTTATTATTTTGCATTATGTCCTTGTCGCTTTTTTTCTTTTTCTCAGGCAATTGAATTATCCATTAGTTACTTAAAATTGCCTTCTTTTATTTTTGCTATTTATGTCTTTATATTTTACTTTTCCTAGATTTAAGTTGTATTGAGTAGACTAACTTCTTTTTTCATTTTCCTTCAACTTTTTGCTATTGCCTTGAATTATTTTCAATTTTATTAATGAATAATTTCCTTTACTTTCCTTTACTATACAAGATAAATGTACATTATTATAACTCGACGTGTCATGTGCCCTCCGGGCTTGGCCGTAAATGCGATGGGCTCCTTCGTTAATGATTGATGCCACATCAAATAAATAAATAAATGAACGAGTTATAGTACGAAAAGTGAAACAAAATGCGAGTGTAAATGTTAGGAATCTTACTGAAGAGCTGTATAACTTATCGGCCTCAGGCTTACCTATAAACTGTTGTTTTAGTCTAAAATCTGGCTTAGTGCCTACTAATCTGCAGATGAAAAACTGCTACTGAAATTTAAAGTTGCATCGAACATAAAAACACCTTGGCAATTGTGCCTAGACTATTAGCGAAGCCAAACGCTGCATCAAAAACTTGGTAAGTTCTACAACTACTTTTCGCATTCGATTCACTACGCATCATCAAACACAACAAATCATTGACGACCCCATGTGCACTGCTGCGACGAGAGCGACGACACAACGCAACATTTCCTTCTCGAGTGTTCAGCTCTTTTGCGAGAATGCGAGATGATGCGAGAATGCACGTATACGGCATTGATGTTATGAGGATGGAAGAACTCCGTTCTCGCTTCCTACCTGAGCTCTTGAAATTCGTGAGGAGGACGAAAAAGTTCGGGTAAAGACTGGGTGATTGGAGTATAATGGGCCATGTTGGCCTGAATGCTCGAGATGCGCTGCTTTGCTGCGTGTCTTCCCCCACACCAAACAACAACAACGTGCACCATTCCCAGTTGGTCGCGAGTCTCTTTCGAGACACTGTCTTTATGGTTTGAGCCTTATGTGACATAGTGCTTGTCTTTCTTCTTTCTTGTCTTTCTTCTTCACTATATAAACTACCACGATCTCCTTGAAGTGCAGAAAACAGCCGCATATCATCGAATGCACCAACTGTCATCCGCCACTTAGACGATCAAAATGAAATGCGCGAAAAGTAACCATCTAAGTTTTCTTCTCAAATGCGGGTGTAATAAAAACGACACAAGTGTGATTTGAAATAATGTAATAATGTGTCACTACATTATTTGTTTTTTGTATTTATTAAATTGCAGTAAGTTAACTTCGACCGTGTCTCTACATGTTTCATTTGATAACCCCCTTCTTATTTCCAGCCGATGTCAATTTACGTGAAATATTTTTCATCGACTTGACGAAGTACACGCTTATTTTAATCAGAATTACATATGTTATATATAAATTTGTTGAATGTTGCTCTCGGTGTATAGCAGGTAATAAACAGTACATTAAATATTATTTTTGCTTATTTTATTTAGAAGTAATACTATGTTCAGACTACGAGATTAACGGGTTTAAATCGAGTTAAACGCGTTGAAAACACTTCCCAAACGCGTTTACGAAAACACGTAGCTACAACGCGTTTAACCGAAAACATGTACTGCGACCCTCGCGGAAATCGAAGTAAACTACTTTAAGATAAACTATTTAATGCTGCAGAAACTGAATTTTGTGCTTGTGCAACGACTGCATTAGCTAATTAATTCACTTTTCATTACTGCTATAAAAACACTTTTGTTTCAAATAATTTAGAAACCACAAATTTGCTAATGAAACACAGCTGAATATCTGCTTGTCAAAACAAATCACGTCAAGCTGTCATGTATCAAAATAAAACGAGTTGCCTAGTCTGAAAACTACGTAGATTGCTACTTTAGTCTTGAGATATGGTAACACTGATGTGAATACGTCAAATCTGACATTGTCGTCGTAAAGTTTGACATTTTTAGTGGTGAACGTACTCAGAACGTGTTGTCATACGAGTGCTATTTGTGTTGTTTATAGATACTTGAAATATTCATCTTGGCCGAAAAATGGAATTAAATCGTGAACATTTTCGTTCGATGATTTTCTATGACTTTCGACGTGGATTAAACCAACAGCAGTGTGCCGATCAACTCGCTTCGACGTTTGGTGATGAAGCACCATCTCGAGCCACCGTGTTTCGCTGATTTTCTGAATTCAATCGTGGTCGCACTTCGCTACAGGACGAATTTCGTGAAGGTCGTCCAAAATTGGCAGTTGTGCCAGAAAACATCGATGCTGTGCATGAACTGATATTGCAAGATCGTCATGTGACATACCGTGAGATTGAGGCATTCCTGGGTATTAGTTCCACTCGCATACATTCGATATTGCATGAACATTTGGATGTCAAAACGATTTGTTCGCGTTGGATACCGCTCAAAAAAAAGCTCGTGTCGATTGGTGCAAAGAAATGTTAAAAAAATTCAATCGCGGTGCTTCAAAAGACGTCTATAAGATCGTGACAGGCGACGAATCATGGATCTATGCATATGAACCCGAAACTAAACAACAATCGATTGTATGGGTCTTTCAAGACGAGCCAAATCCAACAAAAGTTGTTCGCGCACGAAGCACTTGGAAGCAAATGGTCGCCTGTTTTTTCGGAGTAACTGAACATGTCGCCACCGTTCCATTAGGGCAACGTAGAACGGTGAATTCTGGATGGTACAACAGCATCTGTTTGCCAGAAGTTTTCGGAAAAATCTGGGTAACCAATCGCCGAAGACGAATCATTCTTCACCACGACAATGCAAGCAATGCACATCAGCTCAAACTAAAACGTTTTTGAGCATTGAAAACATCGAATTGATGGGTCATCCGCCGTACAGCCCTGATTTGGCACCAAAAGATTTCTTCTTATTCCCGCAGATCAAAAATAAATTGTGACGCCTGAAGAAGCGGTTGATGCGTTCAAATCACGTGTTTTGGAGGTACCTCAATCGGAGTGGAAAAACTGTTTCGCAAATAGGTTCAAACGCATGCAAAAGTGTGTTGATCTTAATGGAGAATATTTTGAAAAACAATAAAGCCATTTTTGATTATAAATATTTGTTTTTATTTGTCTATCTCAAAACTTAAGTAGCAACCTACGTACTGTTTTAACTCGCTCATTTTGCCTACTTAAACGCGTTTAAAACGCATAGTCTGTACAGGATATAAGTATGACCACAAAGCTAAATACACAACAAGCTATCATTAAACAGATAGCGCTACGCCAAACTTAAATTTCCTATCCCGACATTCGCAGACATGTCTTCGAGATTTCGGGGAGCATTTGTCTCGATACCATGTTATTTCCCATAAGGTGTCTCCAAGAATCTCTCAGACAGACCGACATCTCTTCGAGAAATATCCGAGATTAAAAACAAAGTCCACGGGAGGTAAAAAAGGCACAAAGTAGGGGTCGCACTCAACCATAGTCGTAATTTATCCTTCGAAAAACGCAGAAACTCTGCTATATGTCAAGGCACGCTCGGGCACGTCAACTCCAGTTGACGTTTAAGTCGCGAGTCTGAATTATTTCATTTAACTCCTATTCCCATTCCAGGTCATAATTTCTTTTTGATAATTCAACCGTCAACAAAATATCTTATGGCCAACCTCCAAAGAATTCACCACTATCACAGAAATAATTAAACTCCTGCAAGCACATCAAGGAAACATTCTTTCTATGCTACCATGGACAACCACTCTACAACAGAAACTCCATAATGAATAATTGCGAAATGACATTACTCAACCATGCACAGACGCTATCAAACAATTGTCAGATGTTAACCACAAATTCATCTAAATTCTGGATACAGCTACATCATCCCAATTCCTGGATCCGTGTTCTCGACCAACGTGAAACATTTGACATCATTTACGGAATTGAAGTAACAACAACAACACTAACCGGGGGTGGAATACTCACCATCAATCCGGATTGCAAACTTAAACAGGAGAGCTTGACCATAAGAGGAAGAGCCGTACATCAGAGGCAACTCAATGCTTCATTTACACCTATCATCGAGCTTGAGAAACCTATATTAACCAGAGACGACAATCCACAAAAAAAAAATCTCCGAATTCACCATTTGTCAAATCCAGTAACCAAGAGTGGGATTCGATTTCAAGACAACTAGATGCGATAAAACTTCAGACACCACCACCAACAGAACTAAACGGCCACCATATCCACCACTACATATTGGCATATCTTGTCATCGGTCTCATCCTTTTCGCTGCGGCAATTCTGATCTTCAGACGAACCGGGATAACTCACATCTCCTCAAGCAGAACCGAAATGCCGATACCAAGGCCAAAAATTAAAAAAATACCGAGTTTTGAACTACAAGAGTTCAAAGAAGGACAGAATGTCTAGAAACAAATTCTAGGCTACATCAGGTGTTGTATTTCTTCTCTCTGACGTGCATAAATGGTGTAAAAAAAATACTGACAAAGTCTAGTTGGATGAACTCCGGCGGATTTTGTAAGTATTCTAGACATGCAAAATACGCACATCAGTTATTGCTGCACAACGACACCATTGCAGGTCAACAGGTCAACGTACGATGCAGTCATAAAAATATTATTATTATGATTTCATATTTTTCAACATCATCAGCGTTATTGTCACAGTAGGTCAATATATGACACCTGTAAACAATATCAGCACAATTGGATTTTAGTTCATTTTAATTTGTATTTCTTTTTTACTATGTTCGCACATTTTTTCATTTTTTCAATATAAATAACACCACTGATTGTGTAATAATCATTCTTTGGTGAATACTGAGAGAATTAAGAAAAAACACATTGTTTTCTTTTTTGACTTTCCTTGAACACCTTAGGATCTTGAACAATTGCGTACAGTTCAAGCACATTGCTTGAATAGTAAACAATATAACAAACTAAACCCAAAGTTAATCGAACGAGTTTGACTGCGGGCTCACTCTTTTCATGACCACAAGGTCTTATTTTCATTCTGGGATTATTAAATCAACAAGATAATTATTTTTTCAATAAAACACTAGAATAGAGAAAAGAGGAAAATTCAAAAGTGTCTAAACAGAAGAGTTTCAAACACTATAAATAATCATTTGGTGACCCCGACGTGATAAGATCTTGTAGCCATTCGCAAGAAATTATCATGGTACCGGTATCGCTATGGAAAGAATTCTGGTCTACTTCAGAAAGAATTCAAAATCAAGTCGCAAAATTAAGAACATCACGAACAAGTTGAATCGTCTTGAATTTAAATGGAGTATCTTTGACACAGCAGATCAACAGCTACACCAATTTGCCGACGATTGATACGACCATCCGTATTTGAAGTAGAAATACTATGATGAAATCGAGGCTGTTTACAACACGGCAAGAAACCTCTTTAATGTTGCCTTGGATGAAATCAAGTCAAATGAGGCCAAATCAGAAGCCCCACAGCCTGCAGTTAGTGAAGAATTAAAGGAAAAGCGCATTCGAAGTCTTAATACACTAATGACTTCATTAAAAAGACTTCTCTTGACTACAAAGACGGAATTATCTACTTTCAATTGACGGGCTTAAAACCAGAGGGGTCCAAGTGATAAATTCGCGGAAATTGAGTTAATAGCAAGAAATGTCTCGTTAGACTGTCTGCTGTCCTCTACCAGTGGTGCACAGGTACAAGAGTAGCTTAAGGCTGCTATTTGTTAAAAAACAAATCCAATACTAAACGAAAAAGCACCAAAAATACGAGCCAGCGGGGTACAAGTGCAAATATAAATTATTCTTGGTTTTTTTGCACTAATTGTATTTTGCTACCATGGTACGCTTTGTTACTGTTAAGTTTTGTTACTTGATATCACAATTTGGTTTTCTGTTGAAGCTAATAATTCATAAGAATGGAATTTTTTCATGGTGAGAAGCTAGCATAGAAGCAAATTTTAAGAAGTTTTTGTTGTTTTCCGGCGTCAGTGGAGTTTGTGGTATGAAACCCCAACACGAAATCCCCCACTGTTGATGAATCGCTGTCCCTGAGGACACTGACACCGGAAAACAACAAAAACTTAAGAATGGAATTTTTTCATGGTAAGCTACCATAGAAGCAAATTTGATTTAAATGTTGGTTGTTTTCCGGCGTCAGTAGGGTTTCTGGTGAGAAACCCCAACACGAAATCCTCGACTGCTGATTAATCGTTGTCCTAGAGGACATGACCGTTGGAAAACCTTCACTGGATACGCCAGTTTCATAAGATTGTGTTGGACTAGGTCCGAAGGAGCTGTTTCGTCATCGGAGGGCATAGACTCGTCAGAGGGTGTATCATGCCTACTATCCGAAACACCCTTACAGCTGGTGGAATTGCTGAGCATAATTTCTATATATTGCACTCGAAATCAAATTTACGATCCGAGACTTATAAACTTAGCTAAATTTCCGCCATAGCAATCCTATACTAAAGGAAGGTGGCACTGAAGATTACATAATATTTGATCATCAAATATTTCAACCAATTTGGTGGAATTTTTGGTTGTAAGCCAGGATATATAGAGCCAAACGCTGAGAGCGCGACTTCGAAACCCGCCAACAGCAATTTTATTTTTTCGCTAATTTTAAGAATGGAATTTTTTCATGGTAAGCTACCATAGAAGCAAATTTGATTTAAATGTTGGTTGTTTTCCGGCGTCAGTAGGGTGGTGAGAAACCCCAACACGAAATCCTCGACTGCTGATTAATCGTTGTCCTAGAGGACATGACCGTTGGAAAACCTTCACTGGATACGCCAGTTTCATAAGATTGTGTTGGACTAGGTCCGAAGGAGCTGTTTCGTCATCGGAGGGCATAGACTCGTCAGAGGGTGTATCATGCCTACTATCCGAAACACCCTTACAGCTGGTGGAATTGCTGAGCATAATTTCTATATATTGCACTCGAAATCAAATTTACGATCCGAGACTTATAAACTTAGCTAAATTTCCGCCATAGCAATCCTATACTAAAGGAAGGTGGCGCTGAAGATTACATAATATTTGATCATCAAATATTTCAACCAATTTGGTGGAATTTTTGGTTGTAAGCCAGGATATATAGAGCCAAACGCTGAGAGCGCGACTTCGAAACCCGCCAACAGCAATTTTATTTTTTCGCTAATTTTAAGAATGGAATTTTTTCATGGTAAGCTACCATAGAAGCAAATTTGATTTAAATGTTGGTTGTTTTCCGGCGTCAGTAGGGTTTCTGGTGAGAAATCCCAACACGAAATCCTCGACTGCTGATTAATCGTCATCTCACCATGAAAAAATTCCATTCTCAGAAAAATTGGTAGAAAAAAATTAAATTGCTGTTGGTGGGATTCGATCTGGCGCTCTTAGCGTTGAGCTTTATATATCCTAGCGAACAACCAAAAATTCCATCAAATTGGTTGAAATATTGGGTGATCTTCAGTGCCACATACCTTTAGTATAAGGATGCGATGGCAAGAATTTCGTTCCAATATAATTCGCAGATTATAAAATAGGTTTCGATATCGCTATAAAGAATAATCTTCAGCAATACCACCAGCTGTAAGGATGTTTCGGATTTAGGCATGATACACCCTCTGACGAGTCTATTCCATCCAATGACGAAACAGCTCCTTCGGACCCAGTCCAACACAGTCTTATAAAAAACTGGCCTATCCAGTGAAGGTTTTCCAACTGTCATGTCTTCAGGGACAACAGTCGGGGATTTCGTGTTGGGGTTTCACACCAGAAACTCCACTGACGCCGGAAAACAACAAAAACTTCCTAATATTTCATTTCCAAAATCTTGATATGGATAAATTTTCAAAGTTTCCAAACCTTCCCCCCTCAATCCCACTTCTCTACTTCTTCTTTCAAAATTGACCTTGTCTAGGCTCGTAGTATCCCTTAATACAGTCCCACTTCACCACCTTCTGACATCAACCGTTCAGGAGATATGGATTTTAGAATGTTTCAATTCCAGCTTTGGAGCGTTTCGGATGCATTATTTTGCTCCACTTAACCCCACTCAACCATTTCGCAAATGGTTCCACTATATCAGTACTCCGTAAGTTCCAAGTCTCAACCTCCTAGCATAAGCGGCTCCTGAGATCCAGAAGCCAAAATTTTTCATCTAAAACGCCTCCTCACCTCCCCTAACAACTCTTCCCCAGGAGTGCCACTCGTAGGGGTTCACTCAATCTACCTACCAAAAAAATTTCAAAAATAATAATATGAAATACATGGAAATACGATAAAGTTCAGTGCCAGAGGGATACAAGTGCAATGTTTCACGAGTTCAGACCACGTTAAACAGTATATCTCGGGAAATTATACATATTTCTTTTTGGCGCCGCTGTGGAATTTAGAATACTCAGTCCCTAAGAAGAAAACCGATCAACCAAGTCGGTAGGTCTTAGCCATAATTATTGACACTTAAAAGACTTTGATATGATTTTACTCGAAACTACTTGAATTGCACTAGTACTACTCTGGTTTTAAGCCCGTCAATTCCAAGGCTTTTTACAAACAAAAAATTTCATTCATAAGCCAATATCTGCAGTATACATGGTGCTGTGATTGCAGAAGATGATTTTCCTGAGCAACGGTTTTCGGAATTAGAAGGACAGTTCCTGGAAATCATAATCTAGTTACATAAAAATCGGGATCGTGATTTTCCAGCTGGTATGCGCCACAAGCAATAGCCAGTGTTCATAGAGCAGTCAACCTTCCGAAGATTTCAATTCCAAGCTTTGACGGTAATTACATAATGTGGCCACAATTTCAAGACCTCTACACAGAGCTTATCCATAGTCAATCACTGGGTAAGGCTCAAAAGATGATGTATCTGAAGTCAACTGTTACTGGAGAGGGCAGTAAGTTAATATATCATCTTTCCATCTCGGAAAACAATTATAATGCAGCTTGGAAAATGCTGCAGGAAAGATACAACAACATGCGGCTAATTGTATCAGCTTTTTTGGAGAAGTTGATATCACAGCCGTCAGCTCAGACCGACTCATCGATTTCCATCAAACCAATCCCGGACGTAACCAAGGAATGTCTATCTGGATTAACAAACTTAAGCGTAAGCAACAAACTTAAGCGTAAGCAAGGGAACGTGCTTGATAACTGTTAGCCCTGCTCCTTTACAATTCAACCTATGAAGAAATTCTGTTATCAAACGTATAGTGAAATTTTATGGGCTTTCCGAAAATGTAATAAAATTTGATGGTTAATCAGGTCCTTCTTGGAGAAAACAGGACTTTTTGTATTTTTTTTTTAATTTTTTATTATTTTTGTGTCATTTAAATGAATTTTTCTCAAAAAGTATAACACTGATTGACACAGTTGATAGCAATTAGAAAGAAGAATTTGTGTCCTTTCCAACGAGCCCAGAATTATTACGTTACGCTAAGTACAGCAGAAGTTAGAGATCAAACAGTGATCACAGGTACGATGAAAATCCTTCGTCCTTAAAATCGCGCTATCTCCTTAACGGTGCAAAAACGATAGTATGTGTAGAACGATTTTCTACTCAGGACAAGTTCCTCTATATCCCATTTTCGTTTGAACCTCAGTACTAGTTACACCCTGTATAGCAGGGATTGGCAGCATCAGTCTAAAATCACATAAAAGAGCCAATATTAAAAATAATTCTCTCATTTCAGACTTCTCTTCAAGAATGAAAGCATTTGTTCGTCCTAAATAGCATCAGATCAACCGAATGATTACATACCTTTTCTATCGTCATCACATACCGTATCTTGACTACAACTCAAGGCTGTTATTACTTCACCTTCATCCTTTAATCACGCGTCGCTCTTACCTTGACCTATGTTTTTTATACAAGCTCGTGAATAATGTTCCCGGAGTTCTCCTAGTTGAAGAGTTATCATACAGGACAAGTGCAGTTCCATCCAGAAACTGTAACATCTTTCAGCCTCCTCGCGCTTTTTTGGATGTTTACTTCTTTTCGCCACTGGTAAGACTTCAGAGAACACATGACACTCTACAACTCGGATCTCTGTCCACCTCTTATACCTCTTTTATTATTAAATTGAAACATGCGCTTTTTACAAACTAGTTTTTTCTTTTGTCAATTTTTAATTTCTAAGCTATTGTATTAGTAAAATCATTGTATTTTGTCTCAATCGCTTTTAAAATAAAATAAATAAAATAAATACCGGTGAAAGACTGGCCAATCCCTAAGAATATTCAATTGGCAGATAAAACATTAAACACTCCACGAAAAATAGACGTAGCAGAACTCTTCGGAACACTTTTGTCAATTGGACAAATCAAGCTCGGAGACAATTTACAAACTCTGCAAAACACAGCATTTGGATAGGTTGTTCTGGGTAAGACGTCAAATACTACATAGTCTGCTTTCTGTGGCATCAACACCATCAATATTGAAAACCACCTACTGAATTTTGGGAGGTAGAAGAACCTGAGACACCTGTCAAAACGATGACATGACACAAAAAAGAATGTGAAGCATTTTTTATGAATACTACAAAACTCGATCACTGTGGCCGGTACATAGTCAATCTTCCATTCCAACAATCGTTATCATCCCTGGGCCAATCGAAGGATATTGCGATAAAACGTTTCCTAAGCCTGGAACGATTTAGATGCTGAGCTTAAGGAAAGATATGTAGCCTTCATTTAGGAGCGTATCCCTCTACACCTAAATCATACGGAAGAGGTAAAATTTGTGGACTATAACGAGCCGCATTATTATTTCCCACATCATTGCGTGATGAAACCAGACAGCGCTACAACCAAGTTGAGAGTAGTATTTGACGCTTCAGCAAAAACTTCGAAAAATACGTCTTCGAACGACATAATGTTCACCGGACCTACCATTCAGGAAGATATATTTTCCATATTAATTCGTTTCCGTAGTCATCGCTATGTCTTTACAGGAGACATAGAAAAAATTTATAAGCAAATCATCGTTGATAAGGCAGATCAAAACTTGCAATTAATCGCATGGAGAGACAATCTAGTCGATAGAATACGGACATACAAATTGAAAACCGTAACATATGGGACAAGAGCCGCCCCTTACCTAGCCATCAAGTGTCTACAGATGACGAATTTATCTTCCTGTAAAT
Organism: Beris morrisii; assembly: GCA_951812415.1. Taxonomy (NCBI): domain Eukaryota; kingdom Metazoa; phylum Arthropoda; class Insecta; order Diptera; family Stratiomyidae; genus Beris; species Beris morrisii. The sequence goes on along the minus strand of OX638311.1, from coordinate 82,810,977 downwards.
TATTATTTTTATTTCACTTGGTATTAGACATGTCGAGCGAAGCTCGCTTGCAAACCTCCGCTCGCAAGTCTTACGGAAGCTTTATCGAAGTTAAAAGTTCACAAACCTCCATAAGACTGTTGGTATTTACTTCCATAAGGCCTTATAGAGGTTATTACCGAAGCTATTGCTTCTGAAAGTTAAACCTCCGCTCGCAAGTCTTACGGAAGCCTTATCGAAGTTAAAAGTTCACAACCTGCGTTCAACAGTCTTACCGAAGTCTTATCGAAATTATAGCCTCCGGAAAATCAAAATGCGAAGTTTGTTTGCTAGTTGGGAATGACTGGTAGTGACAATCTAGAAGAAGCCCGGGAAACCCAGAGACAACTGATCGATATGCTCAAGGCTGGCAGATTTAATGGTGCGCAAACCACCCAGCCCTATTACAAGATGACCAGCAAAACCAACCTAACCTGAATGATGACTCCATAACAAGCCTAAAAACGTTGGGAGTTATATATGATCCGAAATACGATCTATTTGGGATTAAATCGACAATAATGCAGTACAAAAAGATAACTAAATGCACAATACTAGCAGATATCGCACACCTGTTCGATCCATTAGGTTTCGTCAGCCCAGTAATTGTATTGACGAAAGTGGTGATGCAAGAATTGTGGAAATTGCAATTGGACTGGGACGCCCGCAAGAATTGCATACAAAATGTAGTATCTTTAGAGAGACACTTGTCAAATTAAACGATATGAGAATTCGTCGACATCTAATCAGCAACAATTCCGTTAATATTGAAATTCATCCATTTTCAAAAACATCAGAAAATGCCTACGGAACGGTGGTTCACTTGCGCTCAAGGGACTCAATTGGTAATACCATGGTACGGTTTATGTGCTCACAATCAAATGTTGCACCAATTACAGTCTTTTTGGCCTTAGTAGTATACCAGAGGAACAACGGACGGACAAACAACGGGCCTCTATTGACTGGGCTTTAAAGCTGACCACCGAGGGGTGGGTACCATCCGGCAAGGGTCAAGTGTCCAAGAGACTCAGATCGCTGGATGAGTCTCCCGAGGCAGCAAAAAGGGCCAAGACGGGCAACTCAAGCACCGCGGCACCTTCAAGGCCCTTCAACGAAGTCCTGAAGGATCATCTCGTGATGGCCGTCATCGACAGGAGTGACGATGACGGAAGGATCACTCTAGACAAGTGGAAAGACGTGCAGAGCGAGCTGGCGGATAGTTTCCTCAAACTTATGAGGGAGCATCCTGGTCCTATCCACTCCTGCCGCGACGGTGGGTGGCATCAGGGCCATGTCAAGCTGGTGATCTGCTCCGACCAGAGATGGGCGGATCTCTACAAGGAGGCAATTGCTGGTCTAGGCGAGGTTTGGCCTGGAGCAAAGTTGGAGGTTGTGGCAAGGGAGGACATCCCAAGTCGGCCTCGAACAAGAGCCAGGATACCAAGCAAGCCTTCTGACGCGGCGGCTGTCCTGGAGATCCTAAAGATCTGCAACCCTGATCTTCCGACGCATAATTGGAAGATCGCCAAGATGGAGGAGCCAAAAGGGGCCGAGAGAGTCGCGACAATCGTGATTAACAAGGAGTCCCTGGCTCCCCTAGCTAACCTGAAGGGTGTGGTGAATTTTGGCCTTGGCCAAATCACACTTCGGGTCTACAAGGCGGACGCTGAGAATCCCTTACCGAGCGCGTCGGACACCGAAGCCTCGAAAATGGAAACGGATTCCGCCTCCCACGTCGTCCATAGTAACGACTCAAACCTCGCTGAGTCTGAACTGGCGATGGAACTGGACCCGGTGCAACCCGATTCCGATTCAGTACTGGTTTGCCAGGATCACTGCTCCTTAACGGACGAAGATGATCTTGGCTCGGATGCTGGACTGGATGAAGGCTCGACTGGTCCTCCCGATGGCAGTGAGGAAGATCTGCTGGCATCTGACCCGGAAGACCGGGAAGATGCGAACATAACCGTGATCGAGGCTTAATGCTGCGAATACTGCTGATTAATCTTCATCACTCAAAAACGGCTTTTACGTGCAATTTTTCTACAACCCCTTTCCGTTGAGGGGCGAACGACGACGAGTCGACTAACCCGTCGAGACGGGGTGGGCGCCACACAACTAAATTTTCGTCGTCGTTCTATCTACCCAGCCAGCTGTGTAACCGGGTAGAATTAGGTTTTCTTCGGAAATCTCTATCGCGAAACTGGAATCGGTGGACGTCACACAAATTTTACACAGAGATATTTTGGAAAAGAGCTATTTCTGGTGGATGAAAGTATTCTTTAATTTTACTAGAGTCAGGGGTTATTAGGTTATATATATAAAAAGATATAAGAACAACAATTTAAATCCTTAAAACTAGGGTACCACTGATGTCCATGTAGTCGGCTCCGTTCCCGGGTCTTAACCGTAGAGTCTCGCAGCGTTCCTCCACAATTTCTATCTTCGGTAATTCGAAGTAATCGCCGCGTCGTTTCGCCGGCTAGCGATTATCTGTTTCCGCACCACGATACTGATCGGAAACACTCCGCGTAACCACCGTCTTGGGTTCTATTCGCTTCGCACACCGTCTCGTTTCTTAGAGAATTTCTTTGTTCGCGCACCGAAATTTTCGTGCACTCATTGGTTCGTCCCGACAAGTATCGTTATCCCGAGATTTTCGTTCGCCGAAATAGATCGTACTTCACTGTCTTTAAATTTATAAACTTGAATTTTCTTTTTCAATAGGTCACTGTATTTTTACCCGTAATATTCATTCGCCAAATTTGTTCATTCTCACTGTCTTGAAAATTCCGTAACTTTCATTCCCCAAATTTGTTCGTTCTCACTGTCTTGGAATTTCTCACTGTCTTTAAATTTCTATGACTACGGTACACAATACGTCGCTGTCTTTTTTCCGTGATTTCCACTCGCCAAATTCTTTCGTTTACACCGTCTTCAAATTCGAAAAAAAACCCGCTTTCCGATTCCGTTTTATTCGATTTACTTCTTTTTCTCGCTCTGTGTTTACCGACCCGTTCCAAAAACCAAAAAGTGCCGATTCCACTCTTTTGCCTATGACGAAAACTCCTAACGGCCACCCTCATTCGGTTAAAGGCTTTGACCTCAGGTCTCGGTCAAAAACCCCTTTTCGTGTTTCGGAATTGTCCCGAATTTGTTCCAGTTGCGAATTCGATAAATTGGACCACAACATTATTCGAGTTCCGAATTTATTAGTGATTTCTGACCATCATGGCGGCGCGCATTGTTTTTGTTTACAAATTCACTGAACTGTCAAACGTCGCGAAGTTTTTGTGTCGGGAGTGTTCACGCATAAGTGGTAAGTTAATTCTTTTATTTTACGTAGGTTAATATTAGGTTTTCATAACGCTTCATAAGCTTGTATCCAAGGTAAGAGTTCGTTTTTATTATTATTATATAGTTATGGTTTTTGATTACTTCCGGAGGTATTAAATTAGTGTTTAATTCAAGTTCGTTTTTATATTTGGTGCGTGTCAAGTTTTATTACTATACTTAATCCTACCCTAATCCTTAATAATTATTTGATTTTTCCCTAAGTCTAATCCTATCCTATTAACATTTTCCATCGGAAATCTAACATTAATTCCGCCCCTCCAATTCCAGTTTGTTTTGTCTTAGCTATCCGGTTTTCTGTAATTCAAAATATTAATTCAAATTTCTGTGCGTAATTTTAGGTGGATCGTGTTGCGAACGAGTCTCTCCTGCAGGTTTCCGCCTATGTGGCGTTGCGGTAAGTAACATATTTCTAATATTTAAAACAATTGTAATTTTCACTTCTACTCTTTCAGGTACTTACATTTTCGGACGTCGAACTACGGTTGTAGCAGTCGGAAAGGTATTTATCTTGGTAATAATTCATTCACTTTTTTAACTCTTTTCAATTTCTAGGCGTAATATTTCCCCCCTTACCTCAAGAGGATTTCCCTGAAATACTCTACCAGCGACCTACAGACATACTTCCTTCCTCGTTTTACGCGTTATGGGGCTTTAGATCCTTTGCATGCCAGATCCCCGCGTCTTTGCCATCTTTATCCACCAAGTGATAGGTCCAAGATGACACTTTCTTCTGTACCGTGTACGGTCCCAAAAAGGTAGGGGCCAACTTAGCCGAAAAATAGCGCGCAGCGTCGGAGAGGGCAAAGTTTTTCCTCCAAACAAGGTCGTGTGGCAAGTAAGACACATCACGTCTACGCAAATTATAATGCGTCTTGCTTTTCTCCGCTGCCTTCTTCATTTTATCCCTAATTTCCAGGCGTAATGCTTCAAACGCTTCTGACCGTTCTCGTAATGTTTCCGGAATTAACGGATTTATTTCGGAGGGATACTCATTGGGTCCCTCGTTAAATAAATTCATTTCCCTTCCGAAATTCGCGAAGTAGCTTGTTACCCCTAGTACCTCATGTGTGGACGTGCGCAACGCACACCCTATTGCCGCGAGATGCGTATCCCAAGTTCTATGATTGTCGGAGGCATAGGCACGAAGCATCGTCTTTATGTTTTGATTTGTTCTTTCTGCCGGGTTTGCTTGGGGGTGATAGAATGCGGTGAACTTTATTTTTGCTCCATATCCTTCGGTCATTTGTTTGAAGTCTCGACTCTTGAATTGCACCCCATTATCACATACAACCCACCGAGGTACGCCGAACAACAAAAAGACCTGTTCCTCTACAATCCGACTCACAGCGGCTGCCGTCGCTGCCCTCAAAGGAAACACCAGTGGGCATTTAGTGAAGTAATCCACTACCGTGAGAATATAACAATTCCCTCTCAGAGAGCGTGGAAGGGGTCCAACCAGATCGACGCATACCATCTCCCACGGCTTGCTCACTTCAGTCCTTCAGGCCATAAGGCCAGCTGGCCGTCTCCTTTCCGGCTTAATCGCCTGACAAACATTGCACCTAGCCACATACCGCTGTATGTCGGCCCGCATCTTCGGCCAGTAATGCGACCGTGCTACGCGGGTAAACGTCCGATATCCGCCCGGATGACCAGCCGTTGGATGGTCGTGACAAAGGCTAATTATTCCAGTTCGCATTTTCTTTGGTGGCACTAACTTCCAGACTTCCTCCTCCGATAACCCCGGATGTGGTGCTGCTACGTGCTTAAATAGTTGGTTACCCTCAATTCGCCATGACGAAAATTCGTCAGGTTCATTTTCCACACGTTCCACCATCTTGCGGTACCATTTATCCGTAATTTCTTCCCGTTCGGCCAATACGCACACTGGAACTGACCGAGATAGTGCGTCAGGAACCAAATTTTCCTTTCCCTTGCGATGTACGATGTCGAAATCAAACTGCTGCAACCTCACAGCCCACCGTGCCAGTCTCCCACACGGATCCTTCAACTGGTTCAACCACACCAGCGAATAATGATCGGTCACTACCACAAATTTTGTTCCCTCCACGTATGGCCTAAGTTTTTCGACGGCCCACACCACCGCCAGGCATTCCCGTTCCGTGGTCGAAAATTTCCGTTCTGCTGCGGTCAGCGATCTGCTCAAGTAGCAAATTACTTTTTCTCCGCCTTCGTGTGTTTGGGTGAGAACAGCCCCCAGACCATAACCTGAAGCATCGGTTTGTATGTTGAAAGGCAGACTATAATCGGGACACGTCAGTATCGGAGCCGTTGAAAGCTTGACTTTTGCGGTCGCGAAGGCTTTGTCGCATTCCTCATCCCACGCGAATTTGCTGTTTTTCTTGAGCAACGTAGTGAGAGGTGCCATCAGCGTTGCAAAGTCCGGTATAAATCGTCGGTACCATGATGCCATCCCCAGAAATTGACGGACTTCTTTCACGTTTGAAGGCTTAGGAATTTTTATCAGACATTCCACTTTTCCTGGGTCCACGTGCAATCCCTGCTCATCCACCACGTAGCCCAGATATTGCAACTCCGATCTGCAGAATTGACATTTACTCCGCGAAACCTTTAACCCCGCAACTCTCAGTCGCCGAAATATTTCTTTCAACACTTCCAGGTGCTTCTCGAACGTCTGCGTCACGATTATAATGTCGTCCAAGTAGACAAACACGTGCTGCTCTAAGTCCCCTCCCAGAACACGGTCGATTAGTCGTTGCCACGTAGCCGGAGCGTTGTGCAGTCCAAAAGGCATTCGTCGAAACTGGAACAGGCCCCGGTTCGGCACAGTAAAGGCGGTATAAGGTCGAGATTCCTCAGCCACTGGAACCTGCCAATATGCCGACTTAATGTCTAGTGAAGACAGAAATTTCGCATCCCTCAATTTATCCAGTGTAGCCGAAACGTAGGGCAAGGGGTACGCATCACGCTCTGACACCTGATTCAACCTTCGGTAGTTTACACAAAACCGGTACGATCCGTCCTTCTTCTGGACCCTTAAGATCGGGGATGCCCAAGGACTACATGACGGTTCAACTATTCCCGCCTCGAGCATCTCGTCTAGTTCCTTGTCAATATCCTTCTGAACAGCGGGTGATACTGGATAGTATCTCTGTTTTATGGGATCAGATTTGGTTTTTATAATATGCTCCACCATATTGGTGCAACCAATTCCGTCACCCATCAAAATCAATTCCGCGTCAATCGCTTCCGCTAGCCGCTCACTCTGCTGCTCCGACAACTTTGATTTCGACTGAAGGAATTCTACTACCGCTACTTCCGGGTTCTCGCGAAATTCCCAACAACTTCCCCGCAGATCTGCTACAATGCCCGCTGCAGCCCAAAAATCAGCTCCCAGTATCAGCTTCAGTGGAATTTCCGGAACAACAAGTACTTCTAGCCACTTAATTTTGCCTACCAATTCGATCGGAACCCATATGGATCCCAGAATTGAGCACTTCACCCCATTCGCTGTGACAACCGATTGAGATCCTTGAGTTTCTATCGTAACTCCAATTCCCCGAAGGAGGTCTCAACCTGCTCCACCCAGAATCGTCTTCGAAGCACCCGAATCCAGCAAACCCAACATTTCACGATCAAACATTTTCACGTTCAGGTAAGGACGTGTATCCCCAACTACTTTAGTGAAAATATACCCTATTTCCATACTACTCTCCACAACCTGAACGCCTTCCTTACTAGCGGCTATCACATCAACTACCCCCACTACGCCGCGCTCTAGTGGGTACTGGGGAAGTTTTCCGGCTGATTGTTCGTAGATGTTACATTTGGTGCGCCACCTATACTATTTACTTGAGCCCTATTCCCTCCGCTCATACCAGCTGATTGGTTGCACTTGTTGCAGAATTTCCGAATCACGCCAGTCTTCCCGCATCCGTAACAAGCACGAGGCCTCTGACATTCGCGAGAATTGTGCCCCATTTCCCGACAATTCCAACACACAATAGAGCGCCTTTCTTCCACCACCGGACAAACACCTGGAGCCTCAACATATGCCAGATCTGGTTCGAGCATGTTTCGCGATCGTCGAGAAATTGGAGGATTAAATGCTTCCACCGACACACGGGTAGCTTCCAATTCTCGTCCAAGGCGTACTAACTCGGTAATTGACTTCACCTTCCGCAACCCGAGGTGCATTTGATAGAACGGTGTGATATTACGGCGCAGCAGTTTTAATTGCGCCGCTTCCGTCCACGGTGTCGTCAAACGCCGGAAGAGACCTTGCATCAACACTACATACATCCCTATGGACTCATCCGCGCCCTGCGTTCTCCGCCGAATCTCCTCCTCTAAACGTTCGTCGTAGTCCGGCGGTAAAAACTCCTGCCTGAGCTCCACTACCAACTCCTCCCACGACTTCAGAGCTGGCCTCACCGCTCGTAGCCAAATCAGCGCTTTACCTTCTATCACCAAACTATGTCCCGATCCTTCCCGTTTCAGTGCTACCCTCAACGCTTTCCTCATGCTATCCACCTTATCTACCGGTAGACCACGAATTGCCATTTCGTAGCTTAATTCCTCCTGATTTAGTCGGTCCACGGCAAAGGGAGGAGTAATACGGCTAGCCATTTTCCACTAAATATATCACAGAACCCACAAGTATGCAGAAAGTTATACTCAATAATAAAAAAAAATAAAAAAAAATTCCTTCCTTGAGATGCCGTCCCAAATTCGGATTTCCTACAAATTTCCAATTTTAAATTTCCGTACGGAGACTCGTTTTCCCCACACACTTCTATACCAAAAATAACGGCCAATAACGGCAATAACTGCCCCACGTTCGCGCCAATTTTACGTGCAATTTTTCTACAACCCCTTTCCGTTGAGGGGCGAACGACGACGAGCCGACTAACCCGTCGAGACGGGGTGGGCGCCACACAACTAAATTTTCGTCGTCGTTCTATCTACCCAGCCAGCTGTGTAACCGGGTAGAATTAGGTTTTCTTCGGAAATCTCTATCGCGAAACTGGAATCGGTGGACGTCACACAAATTTTACACAGAGATATTTTGGAAAAGAGCTATTTCTGGTGGATGAAAGTATTCTTTAATTTTACTAGAGTCAGGGGTTATTAGGTTATATATATAAAAAGATATAAGAACAACAATTTAAATCCTTAAAACTAGGGTACCACTGATGTCCATGTAGTCGGCTCCGTTCCCGGGTCTTAACCGTAGAGTCTCGCAGCGTTCCTCCACAATTTCTATCTTCGGTAATTCGAAGTAATCGCCGCGTCGTTTCGCCGGCTAGCGATTATCTGTTTCCGCACCACGATACTGATCGGAAACACTCCGCGTAACCACCGTCTTGGGTTCTATTCGCTTCGCACATCGTTTCGTTTCTTAGAGGATTTCTTTGTTCGCGCACCGAAATTTTCGTGCACTCATTGGTTCGTCCCGACAAGTATCGTTATCCCGAGATTTTCGTTCGCCGAAATAGATCGTACTTCACTGTCTTTAAATTTATAAACTTGAATTTTCTTTTTCAATAGGTCACTGTATTTTTACCCGTAATATTCATTCGCCAAATTTGTTCGTTCTCACTGTCTTGAAAATTCCGTAACTTTCATTCCCCAAATTTGTTCGTTCTCACTGTCTTGGAATTTCTCACTGTCTTTAAATTTCTATGACTACGGTACACAATACGTCGCTGTCTTTTTTCCGTGATTTCCACTCGCCAAATTCTTTCGTTTACACCGTCTTCAAATTCGAAAAAAAACCCGCTTTCCGATTCCGTTTTATTCGATTTACTTCTTTTTCTCGCTCTGTGTTTACCGACCCGTTCCAAAAACCAAAAAGCGCCGATTCCACTCTTTTGCCTATGACGAAAACTCCTAACGGCCACCCTCATTCGGTTAAAGGCTTTGACCTCAGGTCTCGGTCAAAAACCCCTTTTCGTGTTTCGGAATTGTCCCGAATTTGTTCCAGTTGCGAATTCGATAAATTGGACCACAACATTATTCGAGTTCCGAATTTATTAGTGATTTCTGACCATCATGGCGGCGCGCATTGTTTTTGTTTACAAATTCACTGAACTGTCAAACGTCGCGAAGTTTTTGTGTCGGGAGTGTTCACGCATAAGTGGTAAGTTAATTCTTTTATTTTACGTAGGTTAATATTAGGTTTTCATAACGCTTCATAAGCTTGTATCCAAGGTAAGAGTTCGTTTTTATTATTATTATATAGTTATGGTTTTTGATTACTTCCGGAGGTATTAAATTAGTGTTTAATTCAAGTTCGTTTTTATATTTGGTGCGTGTCAAGTTTTAATACTATACTTAATCCTACCCTAATCCTTAATAATTATTTGATTTTTCCCTAAGTCTAATCCTATCCTATTAACATTTTCCTTCGGAAATCTAACATTAATTCCGCCCCTCCAATTCCAGTTTGTTTTGTCTTAGCTATCCGGTTTTCTGTAATTCAAAATATTAATTCAAATTTCTGTGCGTAATTTTAGGTGGATCGTGTTGCGAACGAGTCTCCCCTGCAGGTTTCCGCCTATGTGGCGTTGCGGTAAGTAACATATTTCTAATATTTAAAACAATTGTAATTTTCACTTCTACTCTTTCAGGTACTTACATTTTCGGACGTCGAACTACGGTTGTAGCAGTCGGAAAGGTATTTATCTTGGTAATAATTCATTCACTTTTTTAACTCTTTTCAATTTCTAGGCGTAATACGGCATCAGCCTCATTACTTCTCCGTCTAGCCAGGGATGGAGAAGACCTTGTCTTGATCCAGGAACCATGGATTGTGCATGACGTGGTAAACGGTCTCAAGACTCCAAACTATACTCTGTTCTATGTAAGGAATAATGGCAAGCCAAGAGCATGCATTCTTGCAAAAAACAGTTTAAATATATTTCTGCTACACAGCTTCAGTGATCCTGATATCGTCACAGTCAGCCTTGAACTGAATAATAAGATTCACTGGCTGATCTCGGCCTATCTGGCCCATGACCATCAAGGTCCACTGCCACCGAGTATTATGAGCGATCTAATCACGGAAGCTAGTAAGCTCAATACTGGTGTCATTCTAGGGTGTGATGCAAACGCGCATCATGCAGTCTGGGGTAGCACTGACATAAACGAAAGAGGCGAGTTGCTTTTTGACTACTTTTTAAGCACTAACCTTCTTCTATGCAACACAGGGCAAGAGCCTACCTTTATAACCAGGAATAGACAAGAAGTCTTAGACATAACCCTGGTTTCCGAAAACATCTCACACATGGTCAGCAACTGGAAGGTTTCTGAAGAAAACTCCTTCTCGGATCATCGCTACCTCCAATTTAATCTGAAAGATCACAAACCTATCCCACCGGTCTTTAGGAACTACCGGAGGACCGACTGGGTCAAATACAGGGAAACTCTTAGCGGCTTACTCCCTCCCATACCGCCACTCCAACCGATTAGCTCAACTGATCTCGAAGGTCTGGTCACCACCCTTACGCGCGCCCTAAACGAGGCATTGTCGAACTCCTGTCCTGAGAGCAGGCAAAGAGGGAAACATAAGCCGCCATGGTGGAACGCAGATCTCGGGGCTCTTAGAAAATGCTGTAGGCAACTGTTTAACAAAGCTAAAAGCACCAAAGACGTTTGCGACTGGGACTCCTATAAAGGATCACTTCGTAAATACAAATATAAACTGAGAAAGGCGCAGCGCAAATCCTGGGGACTCTTTTGTAGTGAAATAGAAGATTCATTCGAGGCATCCAGGCTCCGCAAAATTCTCTCTAAAAATTCAACCACACCATGCTACCTGAGGAGACCGGACGGATCGTGGACTACCTCAAGTAGGGAAACCACTGATCTCCTCCTGGACACCCACTTCCCTGGTAGCTCGCCTGTTGAGTCGGAGCGGGTAAACATTACAAGAAACCATGAACCGTTCAACTCTGACGCTCTTATAACAGAGACCAAGCTCCTCTGGGCGATAGAAGGCTTTAAACCATTTAAGTCTGCGGGACCGGATGGAATAATTCCTGCTGAAATCCAGCAGATCTCGGACATAATTCTTCCTTGGCTGAAGGTTATCTTGAAAGGCTGCCTGGATCTAACCTACATTCCTAAAACATGGAAGGAAGTCAGAGTGGTATTCATACCCAAAGCAGGAAAAAGCTCTCATGTCTGCCCTAAGGACCTCAGACCTATCAGTCTATCATCCTTTCTTCTGAAAACACTGGAAAGACTAATGGATGTGTACATCCGCGACAATATTGACAAGCGACTGCTGTCAACATCCCAACATGCGTACTGGAAGGGGAGGTCGTTCGAAACGGCCCTACATTCGCTCGTGCGCACCATTGAAAAATCTCTCAGTATTAAAGAATACACCATGGTTGCATTTCTCGATATCGAGGGAGCTTTCAACAACGTCAGACCAGAAGCAATCACTGACGCAATTTCTATCCTGAAGGTGGAGTCCTCGCTTGGCGCGCTGATCAATTTGATGTTAACATCCAGGATTGTGAACACAAAGCTGGGCGAGTCCTCCTCTCGAAGGTTTGTCAGCAGAGGTACACCACAAGGTGGTGTGCTCTCCCCTCTTCTATGGAATTTAGTGGTCAACAAACTACTATTGAGATTGGAAGGGGCGGGCTGCAGAGTGATTGCCTATGCAGATGATGTTGCAATTGCTGTCTCGGGAAAGCACCTCAACACGCTGAGTGAGATATTGCAAAATGCTCTCTCTATCCTCTCCAAATGGGCAGCTGAATGCGGGTTGGGTGTGAACCCACGCAAAACAGAATTAGTCCTCTTCACCAGGAAATATAAAATTCCTCACGTAGACCCTCCTTCTCTGAATGGTACTAGTCTAGTTTTCACCGATAGTGCAAAATATTTGGGTCTTATTTTGGACAGGAAACTTCATTGGAAACCTAACATTCAGGAACGGGTAAAGAAAGCAACAGTTGCGCTTTACTCGTGCAAAAAGGCCATTGGCAAAAAATGGGGTATGCAACCCCGGATAGTTCATTGGCTCTACGTGTTATTGTCTGGTGGACGGCCTTAGACAAAGCAGTTAACTGCACCACCCTAGGGAAGGTACAGAGATCAGCATGCATATGCATCAGCGGAGCTCTGAGAACAACTTCCTCTGCAGCACTAGACATGCTATTCAGTCTGCCACCCCTAGACATTTTTGGCAAGCAAATGGCAGCCAATGCAGCCATTCGACTTAGGGCCTCTACACAGTGGACTGGCATATATGCAGGTCACTCAACAATCTTGAATCACTTCAATAACATTGCTGAAAACACCGACTACACCCCTCCCAGTTATGACTTTGAGAAAAATTTCCTAACAGCCATCCCAACTCGTCTAGAATGGGAAAGGGATTCGGTACGGATGGGAGAGTCCGCCCACATATATACGGACGGCTCCAAAACTGAAGGCGGGGTAGGTGGAGGTGTTTTCTCTGATATGCTTAACATTAGCAGCTCCTTCCGCCTTCCGGACCACTGTAGTGTCTTTCAGGCGGAGCTTATGGCGATCAAAGAGGCCTTGTCCTGGCTGAGGTGTAATGTAATATATACTAGGGATATTAGCATTTTCACAGACAGCCAAGCGGCAATAAAATCCTTAGAATCGGCCTCGACAACATCAAAGGTCGCCGCAGAATGTCGATCATCTCTTAAGGAGATGGCTGAACAGTTCAATATTCTCCTGTGCTGGGTGCCAGGACACAGGGATATTCCAGGGAACTGCATGGCTGACGAACTCGCTCGACGCGGTACTACCCTTCAGATTATGCCGGAACACCGGAATCTGGGTGTGCCTCTCTCTACATGTAAACTGCTACTGGGATTGGACTCAATTGAGAAAACCAACTCAAGATGGGCAAACGGTGTTACATGTCACACTGCGAGACAGATCTGGCCGGAGCTGGATCTAAATCGCTCTAAACAGCTGACTTTGCTCAAAAGGGCGAATATCAGCACCACAGTCGGTGTCCTGACCGGACACTGTCTTATAGGTCGACATGCTAAAAGACTCGGTCTTTTCTCAAACGACTTCTGTAGAAGCTGCCTGGATGAGGAGGAGGAGGAGACAGTCCTTCACCTTCTCTGTACCTGTCCAGCTCTATCAGTGAGAAGGAAAGCTCATCTTGGAGCTTACTTCTTCAACTGTCTCGGTGACCTTGCCTCAATGGAGGTCGCGAGAATCCAACGCTTCATTGCAAGCTCTAAATGGTTCGACGAGTAGGTGGTAACACAACGGACCTTTTAGGTCTAAGTGTGTCCGTGTTCTCACGGGCAGCCACGCGTACCTACCTACCCTACAGTCTTTGCCAAGATTAGAGCTCTGCGCAGCCAAACTCATGACTCAATTGATACATCAAGTTCAGAGATGCATCAACATTCACATAGACAACACAGTTTTTTTGACTGACTCTCAGATTGAGCTTTCATGGATCCAGGCGACATCTGCTAATCTAAAGAAATTCGTGGCTCATCGAGTAGCTTACATTCAGGAACGAACTAAAAACAATCATTGAAGGTACGTAAAATCAAAGTCTAATCCAGCAGACATATACTACGTTTACATGGAGGATCGAAAGATCGAAAGATAGAAATTTAGATCGCGTTTATGACAACACCGGATCGAAAGATCGAAACATGGGCAAATCGAAGAAATGACGAACGACATAACCGGTTTCGATTCGATCCAGGTCGAGAAGTTGGTTCGGATCGAGTCGATCTCATTTCAATCCGATCTGCGAACCCGGATTCAATCCTACATGTAAACGTAGTAAAAGTTTCCAGAGGGATGCTACCAAAAGAATTGTGCAGATCTAGCCCTTGGTTCAACAGCCCTGAATTCTTACAAGATCGAGACCTGAACATATCATGCTACACACTTCAATCAACAATCAGTTTACCCGAAGAAAATAAAAAACCAAAGGTTTCCTTGAGCTGTACTGAACAGAAATCACATTTTGTTCATCGAATTAACCACAAAAACTCCTTCCAACATCTATAAAATGTAGTAGCACATGTTCTACTGGCCACGCAAAAAATGCAGAAACATGTCACCCAGGACGCAGCAGCAGCAGGTATAAACACGTTAATTCTACAAGATGCTTTACATTTAATCTTCCAGGAAATGCAAGGGGAGGACTTTACTACAGAATTAACCGAACTAAAGGCAACTGGTCAACTAAATAAAAAAAAATCGTTTCTGTAGTCTAAGTACATTCTTGGATGAAAAAGGCATAATTCGAGTCGGCGGGAGACTTGAGAGATCGAGTCTGCCATATAACGCGAAACATCCAATACTGTTACTGTCCTCAAACCTGTATACCAAGCTGCTGATGACACAATTACATGAGCAAAACCTACACGCTGGCCCGCAAGCACTCCTGGCCATCTCCAGACAAAGATTTTAGACAATACATGGAAAACAACTCGCACAGACTATCGTTCATCACTGCATCACGTGCAGTAAGGCTCAACCAAATGTCCTCTCCCAAATGATGGGAAATCTTCCAACATAAAGAATTCAGCAATCTCGTCCGTTCTTAAACATTGGAGTAGATTTTCTTGGACCGATAGAAATTCACTACTAACTTCGAGGAAAACGACCCACCAAGGCATACATTGCGGCATTTGTGTGTTTCGCTACAAGAGTAATACATCTTGAGGTAGTATCGGATTTGACCACTAAGACATTCATCGGAGCACTAAACAGATTCATCGGTAGAAGAGGCTATCCAACAAAGATCTTTTCTGACAATGCTACAAATTGCATGGGAGCACGGTCAGACCTCAAAGAGTTACACGAAGCTCTAAAAAGCGAAATAGCCTAGAAGGCAATATTCAAGCACTGCTTAGAAAAGGGAACTCAGTGGAGCCCAATTCCGCCTCATTCACCGCACTTTGGAGGACTTTGGGAAGCAGCAGTTAAATCCGCAAAGTTCCATTTAAAACGAGTGATGAAAAGTGCTTCACTAACTTATGAGGAAATTTGTAATAGTACAAATTGTAGCGGTACTAAACTCAAGACCATTAACACCATTATCTGCAGACTCTAACGATTTGCAGGTCTTAACGCCAGAACATTTTTTGGTTGGACTCTTGTCACAATACCAGACTCTACTGGAAAAATCCAAAGTTTGGCTACGGTGGCTATATGGAATCTGGTTCGATATATATGTATATTCAGAATTCTGGCGGAGATGGTCAACAGAGTACCTTCACGAACTTTAAAATCGATATAAATGGAAGCATCCGTGTAAAAACGTGGAAACAGGAACTCTGGTTCTTTTAAAGGAAGACAATATACCTCTGTTGCAATGGCGAATGGGTAGAATCATACGAGCCATTAAAGGTGAAGACAATCTAACACACGTTGTGGGGACGTCAAGGCCGCATCAGGAGAACTACGCAGAGCAATTCATAAGGTGTGCCCTCTACCAATTGAACCATCTGAATTACCAGATAAGCCAGATGAAGAGGAAGACTTGTGTGCAAATAAAGACACTACTGCCGAAGCAACAAGACTACCTCGCAAGGGACGGGGTACACGATTCCTACCAATAAATCCACTGTGACTTCAGAATAATAAAAAAAGAAATGAACTTTCTTTGCCACCTAAGAGAGCAAGGCATACCAGCCTAATTACAATTGCACTGCTTACACTATTTATTCTTCCTATCCAGAGTAATGTCATTAAACCAATAGACATCAAGCCGTTCGAAAATCATCCAGGAATTTATTTCGCAGATGTAGGAGAAGCAAAACTGATAAGTAATCAATGGAATCTTATTGTATATTACAATCTCAAAACATGGCAAGAATTAATTGGAATTAAACAGAGCATAGAGGAGATACGAAAATTTTGCAGTACTACAATTACAAGAGAGAAATTTTGACAACAAATACTTCTCCCGTTCAAACACCAACTTGCACACATCGAAGAAGCAAACGACATTCTCCTTCGCAAAAATGGTGGTGACACCGATCGACCCCGAACAAAACGAGCGGCCTTTGACATCATCGGCAAAATAGTCAATAAACTTTTCGGTCTACTGGATTCGGACTATGCTTGGCTTATACAGGGTGTAACTAGTACTGAGGTTCAAACGAAAATGGGAGATAGAAGAACTTGTCCTGAGTAGAAAATCGTTCCACACATACTCCCGTTTTTGCATCGTTAATGAGATAGCGCGATTTTAAGGACGAAGGATTTTCATCGTAGCTGTGATCACTGTTTGATCTCTAACTTCTGCTGTACTTAGCGTAACGTAATAATTCTGGGCTTGTTGGAAAGGAAACAAATTCTTCTTTCTAATTGCTATCAACTGTGTCAATCAGTGTTATACTTTTTGAGAAAAATTCATTTAAATGACACAAAAATAATAAAAAATTAAAAAAAAATACAAAAAAGTCCTGTTTTCTCCAAGAAGGACCTGATTAACCACCAAATTTTATTACATTTTCGGAAAGCCCATAAAATTTTTATGTTTGATAACAGAATTTCTTCATAGGTTGAATTGTAAAGGAGCGGGGCTAACAGTTATCAAGCACGTTCCCTTCAAGTAAATCTGGTTTGACACCCGTCATTCGCCGAAGAAGTATGACTAATAATAGTGAGGACAAAATAAATGCATGTGGTTGATGCCTAATCGATGGCCGATGCGCCGGGTACTTACTGTGGGGTCCCTAGCCGCGATGCGCAGTATGCGCTCCTTCGTGGCCACAGGTACCGAGTGTCGCCGTCCTGGATGTTGTGTCTCCCGCCACGGCTGCAGTGTACCTCGTTCACGAAGGTTCCGATGAATGCTGATGAACATCCGATAATGGGGGTTGGTTGGTTGGTTTAAGTGGCAGCCCTGTCACCCAGACAGGGCTCAATTAGCTCAGAGGCCGTTTTGAAACCACAAACTCGTGTTAAACTCGGCTGTTAAGGGTTGTTGATACTGGGGAATACAGAAGATGAATGTGAGAAAGGTTGATTGAATTGGATCGCTATAGCCACCCTGTGCTGTTCAGGAAAAGTAATAACTCTCCAATCCTCTTCCCCGAAATCTCCATCAGGTCCCCGTAGAAGGGCTTGCCTAGCGCTCGCTCTCGGGCTCTAGCTAGAGCCGGACACTTGCAAAGGAAATGAACAAGCGACTCTCGCTCATTAGTGTCCTGGCAGCTGCGGCAGTGTACATTGAATGGAATGCCCAGTTTGGCCGCATGATCCCCAATCGGCCAGTGACCTGTACTGATCGCCGTGATTCTGGAGACGTCTGCCCGGGTCTCGTATAGAAGTTCGTCTGACTTGGCTCGGTTGTAAGATGGCCACATCTTCCTAGATATGGCGCAGGTAGTTAGGCTTTTCCATCTGGAATTAGCCACTATCTGGAAGTGTGAGAGTATGACCCTCTTTACGACTCCTAAAGGAACATGAACTAGTTCCGCAAGAGAGCCGGGAAGAGCGGAGCCCTCCCTGGCCAGTTCATCAGCCCGCTCATTTCCCATTATGTCTCTATGCCCCGGGACCCAGAGCACAGTGACTTTGAGCCGTTCCGCCAGACCGGCTAGTTCGTTACGGCATTGCTGAACTAGTTTAGAGGAGGTGGTAGCCGAGTCTAGTGCTTTGATTGCGGCTTGGCTGTCGGTGAAAATGACGATGTTGTGTTTTGGCGATGAGTCGTGTTTTAGTGTACGACAAGCCTCCCGGATCCCCAGTATCTCTGCCTGGAAGACGCTAGCGTGGTCCGGGAGGCGGTAGGACTTAGCCATGGGGGTACCGGGATCTGTCCGGATACCGTTCCCGGTAAACTCTTTCGGCTCGCCTAGCATTCCCGTCGCACAACCCATACACGAAGTGCATGTCTGACATTTCTTCCGTTGTAAAAGACCTCCTATTGCTTGCCATGTTGCTCGTAATGATGTCTATGACATTCTGTTTGCTGCTGCTTCCTCCCGATGCTTTTATCGCAGAAAAATCTACGTAGGACGAAGTCATTCCTGTTCCTTAAGGGAGCAGGTAAACTCCACGCCCTACTTAAATGGATATTACTTAATTAACTTAAATGGATGTTAGTTAATTTACTTAAATGGACGCTATCTAATTAGTTGTCATATTTTTACTTACCTGTAACATAATTTCCACACATAAGAGCAATACGTGTGTTGTTAACATGGTTGCTCATTACTGCATCTGTTTTGCGGTAAATTATATGTTTAGCAGTATTTCCAACATGTGCAGGGAACTCACTTGCTGTTGCAAATATGAAGAAATTCTGAAATTTATTTGTATTTGCGACTCGAAAATCGTTGACCTCGTAAATTTTTTTTTAATTTTATACCGGATTTTCGTGCATAGTGTTCTAGGATAGAAACAATATTTTGTGTGCTCCGATAGCCTAGTGGTTAGAGTGATTGAACAATTACTGTAACGGTAGGTGTGAACGCGGGTTCAATTCCTTCTGGAATTTTTTTTTTTATTTTCATGTTTTTTTTTTCTTTCACTTTACCATACATGATCGTATTTTGAGCATATTTTTTTTTTAAGAAGACGAATTAGTAAATCGATCTTCCTTTTATTGGTTTACACTACTTGTTTATTTTAGCTGGTATTTCAAACCAATTAGTGCGGCGGATTACAACGACTGTCGGTATCGAGGGAACTCTGGTGGAAAAGGAAATATAGTGTAGCTGCTGAAGAAAAGAAAACATACTGTAGCTGCTGAAGAAAAGGAAATATAGTGCAGTTGAAGAAGTTTTTTTTTAATCTCAGGACTTGAATATAATTCGTCAAAAAAAAAAATTTGAAATTGAATAATTGAATTTTTATTTTTTTTACTTTATTGAATTTGTTTTATGATGGATATCAACAGGCTATCTGCGGAGGAGTTGATATATGAATTGGCGGGTCTAGGTATTGAGGGCAAGACCGTGGATGGGATGCGGAAGCAACTTCGGTCGACATTGAAACGTTGCGCAAGCTTTTCGCGTCCAGAATATCCGTTCTCAGTGTAGGAGGACAAAGAGGCAATAGATGCGAAATTGAAGGAGATCCTCGAGCTGTTGTCGGTATTCGTGGGGGATGACAACTCCTCAGATTTTAAAAGAATAGACGCTAAGGCGTGTTGGGTGTTGAGGAGAATGAACAATTTTTTGGATCTGGATCCTGACTGCAAGGACCATGTGGCAGAAGTGCGGCTAAAGGTTGCAGATATCCATGTAGAACTGGACGACAAAGCCATCAAGGAAGGGGATGATATCGCAGGAATCAGCGATGCGTTGGGTAAAATCATCGGACCAAAACATGCTTCGTCCCCGAAGACTGCGAATCCGGATCCAACAGATTTGTCAGCTGCTTTTCTGAACTTAGTGTCGGCAGTTGGAGAAGGAAGTTGCGGCGAAAGAGGGTGAACCGAACCCGGAAGAGAAGATTGTAAAGTCATCGGTTCAGGTATATAAATGGGGGGTACAGTGCAGGGGAGTCTCTTAGTTGCTTTCTGGAGAGGGTGGAAGAGTTAAGGGAGGCGAGAGGGTGTTCCCTTTCGAATTTATATAACTCGGTCGTCTATTTGAAGGAAATGCACTGATTTGGCTGCGGACGAATAAGCCATTCATTAAGAATTGGTCGGACTTGGTATACAACCTGAAGCAGGAATTCCGACCTCCTGGTTATAATGACAGGTTGCTAGACGAAATTCGCCGCAGAACTCAGGGGGAAAATGAAAGCATTGGCATGTTTGTGAGTGTGATGCTAAGGCTATTTGGGAGATTGGATGTGCCTTGCAATGAAGTGATGAAGCTTTCCTTTATTAGAAAGAATTTAGCCCCATTTTATTCTACACAACTAGCTTTCTTAGAGATAATTTCAATAGAACAACTTGTGAATGTGGGAAGGAAGTTAGAGGCTACTCGGTTCAACGTTGAGAGCTACGTACCACCGCCCTCAAAGAAACAGATGAATCTGTTGGAACCTGATCTGGCTTATGTTTAGGTCGCTAATGATCAATTCAGTCAACAGGTTTGTCAACAGTCCGTCCTCACAATTGGAGCATCTAGCGGACAAAATAGCCAGATGGACCGTAGCAACCAACCTGGAACACCAAGCAGGTCGTTTAAATGTTTTAACTGCAACGGTGACGGACATTTGGCGAATCGTTGTCGTCAGCCAAGACGTTGCTATGGTTGCGGTATGGAGAATGTGATCCGTAGGAATTGCTCGAATTCAATCGGCCGTACCTGCGGATAACGGTGTATGGAATTACGATGCTGGGCCTGTTGGACTCAGGTGCATCACGGACGATTGTAGGAAGGGAAGGCTGGCATACTCTACAAGGACTAGGGTTTAATGTGGGTAACACGGCGGTGTCCTCAATAGCGTTGGCAGATGGTTCTGGGGTGGGTGTGTTGGGTACAGTGGTAGTTCCTTTTTACGTGAAAGAGAAGGTGGGTTTGATGGACGTGCTGGTAATTCCATCACTGCCTCAAACGCTTATTTTAGAAGCGGATTTTTGGTCAAAGTTCGGAATTGTGCCCGATCTTAGTCATAATAGTTGGGAATTTTCAACCTACGCACAAAACCTAGCCGCTCTTGAACCGATAGCACACCCATCGAATTTAACACCTCAACAAGTTCAACTTATAAACGAACTAACGTCCAGGTTATTTAGTACGATGCCGGGTGGATTAGGTTGTACGCACTTAGTGGAGCACAGGATAAAGACTAATGCCGATCCCATTAAACAGAGGCACTATAGTATCTCCCCAGCCGTGCAACGACAGGTCGATGCGGAACTAAAATCTATGTTGGGGGAAGGTGTCATCGAGCCGTCCCAGAGTGCGTGGGCATCGCCGATCGTGTTAGTGCGAAAAAAAGATGGAAAGTTTCGTTTCTGCGTCGACTTCCGGAAGGTGAATAAAGTCACAGAACGGGATGCTTACCCTTTGCCTTTCGTCTCGGCCACGCTAGACAAGCTTCGTAATGCGACGTTCCTTTCATTCCTGGACATTAAGTCCGCCTACTGGCAGATTCCGATGGAGGAAAAATCGAAACCAATCACGGCATTTACCGTACCCTGCCGAGGTTTGTTTCAATTTAAGAGGATGCCTTTTGGACTTTACAATGCTCCTGCGACTTGGCAGCGACTCGTCGACCGTGTTTTGGGTGCGGATTTGGAACCACACGTATTCGTGTATCTAGACGACATTATTATCGTGACCCAAGATTTTGAGAAACACCTGGAGGTTTTGGAGGAGGTGCTCAATAGATTGGCGAAGGCAGATCTTCGAGTAAGTCCTGAGAAATGCAAGTTTGGCGGAACCCAACTGAAGTATTTGGGATACGTGGCGCATGCTCACGGTCTACATGTGGACCCAGACAAGGTAGAGAGCATTGTCCACATACCGGCTCCAAAGTGCGTGAAAGAGGTGCGTAGCTTCGTGGGGACCATATCCTGGTACCGACGTTTCGTTCCGAATTTCGCAGAGTTGACCAAACCACTGAACGAGCTCTTAAAGAAAAATCGCAAGTTCGTTTGGTCGGTAGAATGTGAGGAAGCGTTTCGTGCGGCCAAAGAGTGCCTGATTTCAGCCCCGATTTTATCCTGTCCGGATTTCGACCGACCGTTCGTGGTGCAGACAGATGCGTCCGATTTCGGAATCGGAGCCGTACTGACGCAGTTTTGAGGAAGGAGAGAAGATGGTTGCGTACCTGAGTCGGTCCTTGACCAAATCGGAGCGCAACTATTCACAACCACGGAAAAGGAATGCCTGGCTGTAGTTTGGGCGGTTGAAAAGCTGCGTCCCTATCTCGAAGGAGCAAAATTTACTGTGATTACCGATCATCACTCGTTGGTGTGGTTATCAAACCTGAAGGACCCCTGTGGGCGGTTGGCTAGGTGGGCGGTGCGTATGCAGCAATACGATATGGACATCGTTCATCGCAATGGTAGGGACCATGTCGTTCCCGATATGTTGTCGCGTACGGTACCACAATTGTCTACTTTGAGTGTTTTAACGAGTGATCCGTGGGTAGATAAGATGAGGGGCAAGGTACAGAAAGATCCCCTGACTTTTCCGGATTGAAGAGTCCAAGGCGAAAAACTATTTAAACGCGTAAAACTGCGTTATCCCGACCTTAGTGAGGAGGGTGACGAGTGGAAATGGGTAGTACCGAAGAGCGGAAGGAAGGATTTGTTGGTGGAATGTCACGATAATGCCTTAGCGGGTCACATGGGCGTGTACAAAACTTTTGCTCGGTTGGCTGCGAGAGTATACTGGCCCAAAATGAAGGCGGACACCACTAAATATGTTCGTGGATGTCAAATATGCCAAGGTGTGAAACTGGAACGTAAAAAGGCAGCCGGCTTGATGTCTGAGTGGAAAGGTGGCAACCGACCATGGGAGATGATATCGGTCGATTTAATCGGACCCTTACCTCGATCGTCTAGTGGTTACTCACATTTTGACAGTGGTGGATTACTTCAGTAAATTCCCTTTGTTATTTTCTTTGCGTTCAGCCACTACCCCTGGTATTTGTCGAGCGTGTTTTTGTTGTTCGGAGTCCCGAAGATTCTTATTTGTGACAATGGATCGCAGTTCATTAGTAAGGATTTTCGAGCGCTTCTTAATTCCTATGGAACAACCGTATGTTATACTGCTCATTATCATCCTCAGGCCAACCCCGCAGAAAGGATGAACCAGATCAAGACAACCCTTAGGTCCTATGTGTCGGAGAACCACCGTACGTGGGATACCCATTTAGCGAAGCTTGCGTGTGCTATACGTACGTCAGAGCACGAGGTGCTTGGAGCAACGCCATACTTAATAAATTTCGGCAGAGAAATGGTGATCGATGGTGGGAATACTACGCTGACCGCGGAAGGTTTTGAAGAGATGTCAGGGCCCGCAGTGGAGGGATATTTGCATCGCATGAAGTCCTTGGAAATCTTACGCGATGATGTTAAACGTAGGATGACTATGGCATCTAGTAAAGCGAAGGATTCATACAACGCGCATCGTCGAGAGGTGGAATTTCTGCCGAATGAACTGGTATGGCGCCGGAATTTTGCGTTATCTAATGCAGCAAATTTTTATGCCGCCAGTCTAGTGCCCAATAATGTCGGACCTTTTAGAATAAAAAAATGCACGTCGTCTCACACGTACGTATTGATGGACGATAAGGACGTCGAGAAGGGAACCTGGCATGTGAAGGGCTTGAAGCCATATCATGGAGAGAACGTAAAGTATCAGATGTCTAAATCCTCATAATCTGTGTCAGTTACTGGAGTCGGGTTATCTGTGCGTTCTGTTTTCGTTTGGTGGTGGTCGTTAAGTTTAATGATTGTTGTACCCCGAAGTGTGATTGAGTAGCCTGCGAGGCACGGATGGTACTGGGTGCTGGCATGTAGAGCGACCATGACTGGCATTAATGGAAAATTTCTTCATGAAGAAATTTTCCAGGAGGTGACGGTGGAATTGTTACATGTAAATGGACGGGCAAGCCCTGGTTGTTCTAGATACCTTCTGATTTCCTTTTCAGGTCAGCACTTAGCGGAAGGCATGAAGAGCGACCGAATCAGGTCCGAAGTAGGCCCAACCGAGGATGCTGCGGCGGCTAAATTAGGATTAGGTTTAAAATTTTTATTAAAAATAGTATACCGATCAGTTGGATCTCAGCCCCAATGTTGCGATGGGAACTGGGTCCCTCTACGTTTCCCCGCGAACAAATTTAGATTTCCAAGCCGGAAGGAAGCCTGGTGGGGAGACGGAAATGCGAATTCGCGAACTCCGCTCAATGTTTTCCCAACCTCCGACACCGCCGTGCACTGCACCAAAGCCAGCCACAAGACATCAAATCGTCACGTTGCTGATGCCGCCGTACGGTCAGAAATCCCCACAGACTCAGCTGCCGTACGTGAATTCCGGCAGCTGGTGGGATAAAAGGATTACGACTGATGTAGGAGGCCGGCCAGAATTCGGACGCCTGACAGATGGGAAAAACAACACGACCCATGGCTTAATGCCATGTCAAACGTCAGAAAATAATAGGAACGCCAGAAACGAGACAGGCGAATACCCGAGGCGCAGCCTACTTAAGGCGAAAACTTGTGCTGCCCGGGACCTTTCGTGGATTTACCTGTGGACAGTGAAGAACGGTTTTTTTTTAATTTTGGTTTCCCGTTCGGAGTTTGTTTTAACGGTGGAGTATTTTTTTAGAGGTGACCGTTGTAAATTGGATTGGCGTCTGGAAACGGAGTTTGTTCAGGAAGTCGTTGGCTCCTTGTTGGGAGTTTTGGAACGGTGGAGCGTTACAGCAACAAAGAAAACGAAGGAAAAAAGAGACCGACGTGCTGGAGTTAGTGGCTGGATAAGAACGGAGTTGGCGAAGTTCGACGGGATTGGAATTGGCAAGGCGGAAGGTCATAACGAACATGCAGTAACGGCGGGGTCGGAATACGCGTCGTTGACTTAGTAAGAAGTAGCTAGAAAGCTCAAGGAACCAGGTATTTTCTCTCCCTTCACTAGGTTTTTCTCACGTAGATTTCGTAGACCAAACGGGACGTAGAGGATCCACTGAAGAAGATCCAGCGGATTGGTTGTTTGTTTTACGCACATACTTTGGTTTCATTTCTTTCTACATTTATCTCTACATTTATTTCTTTAATTATAATTTATTTCTTATTATTCTGCTTATTATGAAACGTGGATTGTTTTCATTTTCTTTTTTTTGTCAACATATATATTTTTGTGATTTCTTGCCTTTATCAATTCGTTCGTGTTTTGTTTAGCGGAGAGGTTTCCCAATTTTCCTCGAAGTATAAATTGGGTGGCGCCCGGTAAGGAAGTAGATTAAGTAGTTTAAGAAAGTAGTTTCCGGATAGGCCCTTCTTCGACTGAGCGAAGCTCGGCGCGTGATTGGAGTAGGCTCGTGGAATCAGGAGAAAATACTCGTACGGTGGTTGAGGCAACAGAGCAGACGCCTTGAAGGCTGCGGGACTTTGGTTCGATTCCGTGATGCTGCCTAGTTTTTTTTGTTGTTCCTCGGCCAATTCCAAGAATTTCACCTTGAAGAAAAGGGGTAATAAACGAATTCAACCAACTTCTGGATACAACTTCATCGTATTAACACATGGATCTACGCATTAGATCGACAATACACGTTTGATGTCATTTGCAACACCTTCGTCACTTCTGTTACACTACAGGGAGATGGTTTATTTACGATCAAAACTGAAGGTGAGTTGAAACAAGAAGCTATGAGCATTCGAGGCCATTCCAACTTTAAAATTCACCTCAAGGCTTCATTTGTATCAGCATTCAACGTGACTGAACTTTTCACAACATAAAACATCCATGAAGAAGGACCGAAGATCATTATCAAATCTAAATACGCAGAATGAAACACAATTCTTCACCAAGTTGCCCGATTAAAACATCAAACGCTTCCTTCAGACGACTTAAACGTCCAATAGGGATAACATTGACGCTGGTAATATCGCTTATCATCAGGCATTTCAAAATTAAATTCACTCCAGCTTCCAGTAACCCCAACCAAGGCCTCATACAACAAGACCATCAGATAACTTCATGCTTCATTAAGGCAGGCATCTACTAGGGCGGACGGGCCGCATCGCAAAAACCAGCCTGCCATACATTGTTATGGAAGTGCGTCCACTAAGCGACACTCGCGACGGAACGAAGTACGTAGAAAAAAAAATGCTCGCCGCACCGTTGCGATGCGGCCCGCCTCTAGTGGACGCCTGCCTTAACAGCACGGCCCGGCAGAATGTCTAAAAATACTGACAAAATCCAGTCGGACCTTCAACATAGTTGGATGAACTCCGACGGCTTTCGTAAGTATTCTAGACATGCAAAATACGCACATCAGTTATTGCTGCACAACGACACCATTGCAGGTCAACTGGTCAACTTACGATGTAGTCATCAAAATATTATTATTTTGATTTTATATTTTTTCAACATCATCAGCGTTATTGTCACAGTAGGTCAATATATGACACCTGTAAACAATATCAGCACAATTAGATTTTAGTTAATTTCAATTTGTATTTCTTTTTTACTATGTTCGCACATTTTACTTTATTATTTTTTAATAATGAAGTATTGTTATCGAACTGAAATTTAAAAAAAAATTTGCTACCCTGAAATTATATATTTTCACGTTTTAGGACTAGTAAACCTAGTTTGGGCGCAACTTTAGTATTTTATGGGTAGAAGTCCGAAACGTGTTTAATGCTGAGATGCGGTGTTGGTGACTATGGAACTGACAACCTAAGGAACAAACAGGAGGCTATTTGAAACGTTATTTTTTATGTTGTCAGTCGCATAGTAACCTACACCGCATCTCAGCATTAAGCACGTTTCGGACTTCTACCCATAAACTAATAAAGTTGCGTCCAGACTGCTGGCCGATTTTTTCGATATAAATAACACTACTGAATGTGTAATAATCATTCTTTGGTGAATACTGAGAGAATTAAGAAAAAACACATTGTTTTCTTTTTTGACTTTCCTTAAAAACCTTAGGATCTTGAACAATTGCGTACAGTTCAAGCACATTGCTTGAACAATAAACAATATAACAAACTAAACCCAAAGTCAATCGAACGAGTTTGACTGCTAATTTTCGTTCTGGGATTATTAAATCAACAAGTTAATTGTTTTTTTTTATAAAACACTAGAATAGAGAAAAGAGGAAAATTTAAAAATGTCTAAACAAAAAAGTTTCGAGCATTATAAATAAACAAATGGTCAATAGCCCAGTAATACAATATTTCCATAATGCACGGAAAATTGCCAACTACTTCATCTGTACGGTCAACTATCCGCCCGGACGAGAAAATGCTGACGAACTCACCTTACGGTCAGCTAACAGCTCGGTCAAGTACCTGACCGCTATAGTCACTGTATACGAACTAACACAAACATCCATTATCATGAGTACGGACATTGCGTGTTTCATTTGAAACCAGTGAATTTAAATTTTGTTTGCAGTTGGCTCGGTTTTTAATTTTAAACATCCTCACGGAAGTAGGTAAGCTCACTATTTACTGGAAAATTATTAAATTTCGAAATAAAAATCGGAAAGTTATAGAATATTCTGATTAAAAATCGAAATTTTATCACGCACACATTTACATTTTAGTACATCATTGACAATGACATTTCGAATTGTCAAGTTGTGATTTCGCGATTTGAGTGTTGTTTTCCGGCCGCGATCTTAAAAGTGAAATTTTCCGGCACAATACCGCAGATTCGTGTAAATTAAGAAATTCGAAATTGATCGAAATAAGCGGGACTTAAAGCCGCTTGTTATCACCCAGAAGGAGCAGCTCACGCGATACGAAACCCGGCTTAAAGGTAAAAACAAATTTTGTTGTCATTTGCGGGCTTCAAGTTAATTGCTTTTTTTCCAGATGTTGTTACCGCTTACAAAGGACTGCTAAAGGAAAAAGAGGCACTCGAAGCCCAGTAAAGATAAAACTGATGTGAAGTCTTCGAACGATGTTTCGGAAAAGGACGATGAGCCGTCCATCCTGGACTCGTTTTCGAGCGGAAACCTTCAGCTACAAATAGCCACTCTGATGAACTCGCTGGCTACACTCTCAGCCGAAAAGTCTCGCATGGAGCCATCCTTTCAGGCCGACAAGAAACAGCTTCGTTCCGAAATCGTACAAAAGGACGCCGTGGCCAAGGACCTTCAGGAAAAAATTAAAGAGCTGCGAAAACAGAATGTCGTCGATTTGGAAAGCATGAAATCGCGTATCATTGTGGAGCGTCACGAACGTGAAAAGAAAGGAAACGATCATATGGTCATGATTCGCGAGTTGCAAAAACTATACGCAGACGAGCGACACTTGAAAGAAAATCTCGAGATGCAATTGAACGACTTGAAAAGGCAGTTTTCATCGACCGGCTACGCCGACGACAAGATGAGAGACTTGACACGAGAGTTGCAAGATGTCCGGGAAAAACTAAAGAAGTACGAAACCAAACGAGTCACTTTCAAAACCGACAACACGAACATTTTGCAGCAATTGCAAAGCGAAATGCAACATCTGAAACAGCAGCACGCAATTGCCATCAAAACCGAACAGAAGCGAGCATTTACAGCCGAGGAGCGGAATAAGAAATTGGCCGCATTACATGAGGACCGAGTGGCCAATTTGGAAGCCAGACTCGCCGAGCTATCGAGCACGGTCGGCACTTAAGATCGCCTTCGTCAACAGGATCGTTGGCGATTGACTTGCTACGTGTGCAAAGAAAAAGGAATCGGTGCTTGCATTCAATGCCTTCGAAATTGTTGCTTTGTCGCGTTTCATGTAACGTGTGCCCAACAGGCCGGTCTCTACATGCGAATGGACACTGTTAAGAACAGCGCGAATGAGACACAACCCATTACCGTGCAAAAGATGTCTTATTGTCATGCTCATACGCCGGCCGATGGCAAGGCGACAATAATTTCGCAATTGAGAAGGCTCGCGAGGAAACACGACACAAGATGAAAGAAACTCGAAAATTGTTGGCCAAGAAACGATCAAGTGTTCCGCTGATTTTGATACCAACTATTCCAACTGATCGAGTTCAAGAAATTTCGGGTTTGGTGAGCATTCAAAAGAAGGCGCAATTTATTCAAAGGCTGATTGCGTACTGGACGCTAAAACGGCAGTACAGGAACGGAGTTCCGCTGTTGCGACGGCTGCAAAGTCAAGGACAAAGTCATGGAGGTTTCGGCCGAAATGGTATTGAAGGTTTGATATATGCTTTGTGTATGCTCTTTCTAATTTTTTTAATGCTCATAACGAGGAATTAACTTGGTAACTGAATTTGCAGAGAGCGAAGCGCGTCAAACAAATCCGTTTAGAAATGACAAAAATGCGAAAATCCATTACGCGAGCGAAGACTGTAGCAGTAAGTTGTAGATCTAAATTGAAATGTAGCAGGGCTAATTATTTAATTTCATTGCAGCAAAAAGTTCTGTCTGATAGTTCACAATCCGACACCGAAGCAAAGGAAGCCGAAGCAGTTGTACAGACGCCTCCATGCAGTCCCTTGAAAAGTGCATGTAATAGTGCATCACCGTCTGGCGTGAACCGTAGAACTGCCGTTCTTTTCAAACGAAAAGCGCAAGCAGCTCTAAAAAAGCCCGAACAAATAGCAAAAGAAGAATCGTCGTGCGACACCTTGACTCTCGAAAAAGTGAAATCACCGAAGCGCAACTCAAAAAATAAACGTCTTTCGAATCGACGCAGTCTCGAAGGTGAATCTCAACCCGAAAAACATCGTAGCCCATCGACAAGCCCAACAAAATCTCCGCAAACCGAAAATTACGAAGCAATTCCGGACAGTTTTCGTCTGTATCGGGCCAATACGAATCGCGAAATTTCCGAAACGGACGATAGCGGCAGCGAATACACAGGCAGTCCGTGTAGTAGCTGTTCTGAATTTAGTGGAAGTGGATCAGGATCGGATTTCGATTCGAGTTTTGGCGAAGCCGGCAGTGGTAATGAATCGGAAATGCTGTCGGCTAATGAAACCGAACCGAACGAAAATGAGAAAATCAATACACAACGGCACGGCGAAGACGACGACGAGTCATCAACGCCACAACCGAAAGAAGATAAACCGGCATTGGAACCGCTTCAATTGGTTTGGGCAAAATGTCGCGGATATCCGTGGTATCCGGCATTGATAATTGATCCGAAAACCCAGTATTTAAATTTGTGGTTTTTAATCAAAAGTTGTTGCAAGTCTTTGAGAATCAATTTTTTACGTTGATGTAAACAATGAAATTTTCTCACTCCTTTTTTTTTATTCGGAACAGTCGTATTTTTTGTCAATGCACGCACCGAATTTTTTTTATTCAACGTGTTTCAGTCGTCTTCGGCCCGATCTACGTAGTACCGAAATGACCACATAAATTTCTAGAATTAAACGGGGTGGGGGTCCACAAATTTTCGGAATTGAGTTTCATGTTACAATAATAATTTTGGGACTGATCCTGTTAACGTTCTGCCTTTTGGGCAAGTCGAAAAAATTGAGTTTCGAGAAGAAATGGAGGCCGCTGATCATCTGAATCCACTAAAGGTTTAACTAAAAACATATCAATCGGCATTTCAAGAATAGAGCTATTTAAGTACAGGCCTTTACAGATGCAAATGAATAATCCAGAGGAAGCAATCCCGACGACTAGCTCTATCGACAACTGATAGTTAGCACGGAAATCAGGGAGAATTGAAATCAAAATTCTACAATTCGTACAGCTTTTTATTCATATTATTGCGGTCATGATGGACGAGTGTTTCATCAAGATGATACGCAGCGTCGCATTATGCTGGCCAGTACGTACGTACCTACGAGTAGTATCTTGCAGCAACTAGGAGCGCTAATCAGCCACCACCGTCAATAATTTGGCCCAACAATTGAAATTTCAAGTATTTTGAGATACTTTAGCTGTTTGTGTTTCATGTTAATAGAGCACCGTTTTCGTTTTTTCTAGAAAATTACCCGCCGTCTGGGCGATATAGATATATTTTATTTTTAAAAATATTCATATGTATAAACAAAATAAAAGTCTTAAATCTATAAATTAAAAATAAAGCAGAATATTCCGTAAATATTTTTATTAAAAAAAAATTATACATGTTTTGGTTTACAAGGTATTACTGCTTAAAATGATACATATGCATTTCAATACTTGATTCTATTCTAAAAATATAAAAACATTTGTGATGAAACGTAGCAGTGTTGTTCTTCTGTAATGTAAAGCATTTTGTGTTTAAATAGTCAAAATATAAAAAACCTTAAGGATTAAACGTTATTAATTTCCACACCACCCCAGAATCTGCAGATCTTTTATCACGACAAAAGATTTGCTATTGGATCTCACTGGTCGCGTTTACGTGCAAACCAGACCAGTCTGAATAGACCAAAAAAGCCAGTCTGGTAGTACGCATAAACGCAAACCAAACCAGTACATTTGGATTGATTTTGGTCTTGATTTTGGTACAGACCAAATGAAACCAAACCAGTCTCGTACTGTGAAAATGCGCACATAAATGCAAGACTGAAAAATACCAAACCGGTCTATGTGGACTGGTCTGGCCTGCACGTAAACGCGACCACTGATCGTCAGGTAGAACTCAAGTGTGTGAACTGTCGGCGATAGGACTCACAGTTCGATGGGATTATCAAAGCGCAGCCATTATGGCTGGAAATGACGGTAGCGATCAGCACGGTTACGCTCGTTTCAGACTGTCCGGGTTTCGCCGTACGGTGCAAATTATTTTAGTGGCGCGAAGGTCCCTTTCACATTGCACGGCCACGGCACGGTCGCCGTTCGGCCGCCGTGTGGCAGCAACCGTACGGGGAAAATTTTTTAGTTGCGCGAAGAAGAGAACGATCCCTTTCACATTGCACGGCAAAACGACAAACAACTGTAGGGCAAAACTCCCAATTGAGCAATCGCTCACCCTATACGATTTATGCAGGGTTTTTTTCATATCACAACCTTTTTTCTTCCAGTATCTAGTGCATTATTTACTACGTTTACGTGGAGTATTAAATCCGGATTCAATCCTCTAAAGTCGCATGTAGACGGAGATCGGATTGAAATGAGATCTACTCGATCCGAACCAACTTCTCGACCTGTATCGAATCGAAACCGGCTATGTCGTGCGTCATTTCTTCGATTTGCCCATGTTTCGATCCGGTGTTGTCATAAACGCGATCCAAATTTCGATCTTTCGATCTTTGGATTCTCCATGTAAACGTAATAATTGGTACTTGGGTACTCAGTCGCCGTCCAGTTGCAGTGGTAGCGGACGGATGCCACACGGCGACAGTGTGGAATGAGCCTAACCGTGCTGATCGCTACCGTGATTTCCAGACATAGTGGCTGCGCTTTGATAATCCCATCGAACTGTGAGTCCTATCGCCGGACGGCGACCGTACCGTGGCCGTGCAATGAGAAACGGACCTTCTTCGCGCCACTATAATAATTTTGCGGACCGGTGAAAACCGTGCACTTTCACTTTATGCGATTTGAACCACCGAGAAAAAAAATATGAATAATATTTACCTGATAGCTGCTAATTATCTAACTTAGTCTGCTGCTGTTGATCTGGAAATTAAAAGTTTCTTATCAATGAAATTAATGTTTACTCTAAATCAAAACACTTACCTTTCGACGTTGACATTTCCTGTGACATTTCTCGATTCCGTGAAATGTCAGTCAAAATCCACCGGCTACACGTATACACACTAACACTATGTCGTTTTAGAACCCGCGAATTCTGAAATTCGCGGGTTTTAAATGTTCTAAATATATACCAAAAGTGGATATTGTCCGTACTCAAGATAATGGATGTTAGTGTGAGTTCGTATACAGTGACTCTACTGACCGCCAACTTTAATTATTTATTGCTGACGATCTTCTATCGATCGCAATATTTTAATTGTATTTCTTAAGGCCAGGTATCAGTCGAGAGGCCCGAAAAATGCCTCAATTTGAGGATTTTTTTTTGGATATAAAATAAATATATATAGAAAAAACTATTGGCGGCTTTTATTGAGGTACAAATGAAGAATAATTGTGAATTTTTTCATAAAAAAAATATTGCAAAATGGCGGCTCCAGCTCCCATGACGTAAGGCCGCGATCGGCGTGAGTTGATGCACGCGGTACCTTTTACAGCCTTGCCAAGTGATCAAAAATCCAAAAATTTAATGAAACTAGAGTAAATTAGCGGGGCCCTAGGGCCCCTCAAATTTAATTTACTTTCTTTTAAGCTTTTATTCATTAAAATCGGTTCATTCGTTGAAGCTGTAGAACGTACCGCGCTCCGGAAGAAGTGGTTTCGAGAAAAACGCGTTTAAAGTTTGACGTTATAAAAAATCGTATTTAATGTTTGTTCCACAAATCGGTCTGTAACTCGTGAAATACATTCGATATCGAAATATCCTTTTGTCCACGTATTCTCAATAACTTAAGGATGAAAATTAATAAAAAAAATGCATTTTTTCATCGTCATGAACTGATACATTGCCTTAATGTATATTTTTCGCTTACGAGACTTTATGTAATTTGTATAATACATAAACCCTAATTATCAAAAATAAAGTTAGTCCGTAATCAGAAAAAAAGCAGAAGTTATCATTGTGGCTGAGTAAAAGCACTCAGTTCACGTATATTCAATAGGTAAAGCGGAATCGATCCTCACAGCCGCTATGAAACAAACCCGTACGTCAGAAAAACATAGCTAGACAGAAAAGCCATTCTGGAGTTCCTCAAAGTGCTTTGAGTTCTTTCAGTGCGTTATGCGATCACAACAATCCGCTAATTTGTCGAAGTTAAAAGTACGATTAAATTGCCCGTTGGAAATACAAGGGTCGTAAGATAGCGCTTTCGGCTCCTATGACTATGACATAACTCAAGTGAATGTAATGACAGGGGTCTGTCCAATGTGCAAGCTATAGCTGCTTCGATACATATATGTATTAGTAAACTATATTGCTTGCGGCACTTGTCAGATTCAGTATCGTTGTTAACAGCTGATTCTGAATTTGCCAATTCAATATAGTGGTAGTTTAAACGTTACTGGATTTTAATTTAATATTATAATATTTTTTATAATTCAAATAGTTGGAACATTTAAAAAATATAACACTATTTTTCACATTAGATATCTTATTTTGTGAAAATTATGTAAGTGCTGCTAATTTGAAATTATGAACAGTGCAATTTCTTATAAAACATATTTTTCGCAATTAAATATGATTTTCATAAAAATTTCATAAAAACTTGATTTGTATTAAAATTTTGTACTCCCCTTCATTGATTCTTTACATTTTTGAGACAAAATCAACAGCTGATTCTGAATTTTCCAATTCAACTCGTGCTTATTGATTTTGTATGGAAAAATATGACAGCTAGCAATATAGTTCTAATACATATATGCTTCGATAGAATAGCAAAGCATCACAATTTGAACTGTCAAATTCAGCCATAGCAAGAAAAAGCACTGGCGGGTATTGAACAGCCAAAAGCTGCTTTAATAGCTTACAACAGCTGATTCACACATACATGTGTAAGTAGCGTGACATTCATATCATTGATGTCGAAAAATTGGTCTGGCAGCGGAGTGTAATGGACTTTTGTAATTTAAAGAACGTTTTAGACCCGACCGAGGGTGAATTGTGTTCCAAAAAATAATTAGCAATCGTGTTTTTTACCGTGTTTATTACAAGTGTATCGTTAGTGGAATATAAAAATATACTGCTTAAAAATATGCTTAATCGATACGATTGCTTAGTTTCGCGGAGTTTTTTGATTACTTCCTGGAATTTAGCAATAGAAATTTTATTTATGAATGAACATTACGAGTTTAATGTTATAGTATTTGATGATCGTGTTATTGTGCTAGCCCTACGAAGTTTCACGCTACGCGCCTGGATTATATGTAACTATGGTTTGCATTTCATAGGATTATATTTATATTTTTGAGGCAGTTACATGTATTAAATATTTAATAATTTTACAGTACGGTCTATAGGTTTGAGAATCTTTGTGCCGGCATAAAAAAGAACGCCAGGACTTGCAGACTTCTAACCGGCGACAAAAAGAATCGTAAAGAGGTCGTTGATAAAATTACTTAGCTTGAAATTAATTTTGAATAAAAGTGATTGCAGGAATTAAACGACTTGAATGCTTCGAAGCGCATTGAAGAATTCGACTAAAGAAGCCGTCAAGGAACCAGAAGATCTAACTACATTTGATGAAGACGTAAACATCTGCGTAAATCAAAAGATCAATGAAGACGCGACAAGAAGGTAAATTGAATGCACGGAAAAGAAGCAGAAATTACAGCACAGGAGCAGAGACTCTCATGTGTTACATGACTAACCCAGAAATTTACGACGTACATTGAAATAGCGTAAGCAATTCGTTATAATTTTTTTTCATAATGTATGTACGTTAATGTTTATTATTGATTTAGAGGATCCATGATGCTGTAAATTTTGATTTTATATTTATAATAAAATGTGATTTATAACTATGACTGCAATCTTTATTTTCAATTCTTCTCCTGTATTGTACCATAAAAATTTCAACTTTATATCTCAAGGGTGAGCTATGCAAAAAAATTTTTTTTTACTTTTTTGGGGTTTACTAGTACTAAAATGTGAAAATACAAAATTTCAAGGTAGCAATTTTTTTTTTCAATTTTATGTTTATTACAATACTTTATTATTAAAAAATTATAGTGTTAAATAGAAAATCACAAATCACATATTATAAATGACTTTCTCAAGACCTGGGCACACATTTTATTGAAGATCAAGTCGCGCTCGAAATGGGTTACGCGGCTGAATGTGGTCGTTCTCCTGCGAGCATAGCGCCTTGAAAACTTTGTCCATTTGAGCATCGGTGTCTTCCGTTTTGCTAGAATCAATGCGACTTTTGTAAGCGAAATTAAAAGTAGAGGAGTAAATATTTGAACCATACGTACAGATCAGGGGCGTCGCGTGGATATTTGATAAGGGTGTGCACTGTGAATTAAACAGTCATACGACCTTTCAGTTGTTTCTAGAGACAGAAATTACTAAATTTCTACAAAACAAAAACAAGTTTTTCGAGTATGCAACTGATACCTTTATCATATTCTGTCGAGTCCTTAACGTCACACACACACAAAAAATAATATTACAATTTAACCGGTAATTTGAAAATATACTGTGAATATATTTACCGATCTGTTTTCACAAGTAAACAATTGTTAAGGAACGTAAAATCAAAAAACATATTATATATTAATTCCAATGTAGATTAATTGAAAAAGTATGTAGGCAACTAAAATTTTATAATTTTTTAAACATTAAATCAATTGTTCTGTTTTTTTTTGTGAACTCTTCAACGACTTTAGAAAAAAAAATTATTAATCAGATTTTGCCTCAACGCTGTCAAAAAGTCCTTTTCAATGGTTATTGACGATAGTGCAGAAAGTCGAGCGTTTTAATTCGCTTCAAAGTAGAAAAACTTCTTTTAGTAGTAGATGTTGTTGATGGAATGGTCATAATTAAACGACAAAGATTTAAGGACTCCGAAAATGTTTCATTCAAATTTGAAGATATAATCATATTTGCAATTTCGGTTACACTCTTGTCTTTATAGCATTCCGAACAGTATATTACTTTTAGTTCATTCTCCAACATCAAATATGTAATTAAATTTGAAGAAATTGGAGTAATTTACTTTTAGTGATAAAATAAGATCACATGGAAATTTGGTTGTGTAATGATTAAAATTATCACTGTGCATCAGCTGAATAAATTTAATATTTTTTAAATCCTCGTATCGGGTGTTTATTTCATAGATAATCCTATTAAATATTTCATAATTAATTTTCTTAAAATACGAGTAATCCTTGGCTTCATTTCGTTTTTGCGGCGGTCCTCCGTACAAATCCCTTGTTTTTAAATAAATATTTTCAAATTTATCGCCAGAGCCAAGCTTTTCAATGTGTTCTGTACAATCAATCAATTTCTTTTATGCATTTTGAAATATCAAAGGATCTTTGTTGTAAAATATTATATAAGATGTCCGTGAATGCAAATATTTCTGAGTAAATATTTAAAAAATAAATTGTTTTGAATTAAAATTTCGCACATAATCTTTACCATTTCTTTTATAGTTTGTTTTTCAATTATTTAAGATCGGTGTTGGCCGACCATCAATAATTGTTTTTTTCCTTGTAAGAATAAGAACTAAACTTTTTTTTTAATTAAATCACTAACACCATCTCAAACTTCACTCGTTTTATTTACTTTTCAAATTAAAAATTTGTACGCAAATTTCTTTCGATCGCAAATAATGTTAGTACTTTTCACTTCGCTTAACCCAGAGTCAAAGAAAACCTAATGCCAATTTTTTCTCAGAATGTACATATAACATAAAATCTTTTTTTTTTGTAAAGCTCCCTCCCCTACATTATTAATGAATCTTCAATAATGCCCTTCTAAGGTCACATATATCCGCTAGCCAAAAAAATAAGCGCCCACGAAGAAATCGGCCAGCTCGTGCACGAGAGACATTCGCACCGATAACGTTTTTTTCATATGCAGTTCACTTCCCATGGACAGAGTAAATTTTTCCTTACAGCAAGCAAACATTTTGCAAGGGCACCGCGCCGATCGGTGCGAACTCTCGACTTCGCACCTGACGAACGATTGGTGCGTCGTCCATCTGCTAGCGGGCGATGATTCTTATCATAGATTTTTATTTCTTTGTGCGGTCGCTACTCCGGACTATGAGCTAGGTGATTTTTGTGTGTAAGAAACTTTGCGTGCACATTGAAGTTTCGCACGGAAACAGTTTTTTTTCATATAAATTTCGTTTGCCTATTAAAACCGAAAACACAGTCCTAGCGAGAAGCGACAGGAAAATATTACGTACCTCGCCTCGTGTGAAATATTATTTGCACTTGGTGGGTATGTTTCCTCTTTTCTGTATCGCTTACAATGCATAATATAAACTGTACAATATGTAAATACCTTACTTTTATGACAGATTGTAATTTGATATTGTCGGGTGTGCAATGCACACCTTGCACACCCTGACGAGACGCCACTGGTACAGATATAAAGTACTGCCGTAGCCCTTCTGGCTCAGCTTTCGGTAGTCGATAGCCATTGCCCAATGGCAACACATCACATTTCGATTGCAAAAGGCCGATGAATGGTACTAAATTAGAACGTTGAAGGCCGTTTTTGCACAGATCGCCCGGGTGCCGATTGCTCGTTGCAATAATGGCAACGCCGTGATTGAAGAAATGTGTAAAAAGGCGCTTTAGGATCATAGTGTCTGCAATGTCCCTCACTTGAAACTCGTCGAAATAAATCAGACAAGATTCATTTGCGATTATGTTTGCAACGGGCTCGGTCGGATCGTATGGCGTCGGCTATCGAGTCGGACGAGGCGGTTTGTTTCACGATCGTCTGCGCTTTAAATTCGTGGATTTTCGAGTGTACGTCATGAACGAATTGAAATGGACTCTCTTCATCTTGTAGATCTGAAAAGATAGAATTATTAAAAAACTTGCGACTACAATTTTACGCGATTCTCACCGATCCACAGCACTCGTAGAATAGACCCATTAGCGTTGTCTTACCACAACCAACACTTCCGTGTCCATTCGGGACGTTGTCCAGCTTCTTCGGTTTGCTCGTTGGCTCGGGCTCGTTGGCGGAGTGTAAGGAAGCACCTACATATAGAGTTCATCAAGGCGGTCTAGAGCTTTCGTCTGATGCCCGTCGGGCTGCAATTTACCGCGCTGGATTTCTGCCTGCAACACTGCTTTTGGCCGAACCCGAAGACCAACCTTTCGCCCGTATTGAGAATCAATCGCACATTGACCTTATTGTACATGTCGCGCATAATCGATCGTACAACACGGACCTCTTATCTTTCACAACGCGCCACGGATAATCACACAAGTTTCCTAGGTTCACGGCCATTCGATAATTATGACATATCACAAATCACGATTATAAACATTCTAAATGACTTTTTTCCCATTTGAAGGAATGAAAATGTCACACACATCCTTGTGTACTATAGCTGTGCTTTCTTGCTTACAGTCCGTACTCTAAGCATGGAAAAGCAGCTATGATAGCAGCTATTTGAAAATACTGACCAGAACAACTGTCACATAGCAAGCATGAGAAAGCAGCTTTTGGTTGCATTGGATAGAAAAAAGCTACTATAGCTGCTATCGAAGCAGCTATAGCTGAACATTGGACAGACCCCAGGTAGTTCGTTCCGATACATTTCTCGTGTGCCGGCATGAAGTAGTTTAATCGGAAATTCTTGTTGCACCCGCCTCGAGTTGTTCAGACACAGTATCTATCGCTTTCATCTATAGCAATTTGCTGCAACTGATTTCTCTTTTCGTTTAGCAGTTACACACATTTGATGTTACTTATAATACCATCACTTTTTCATCACTAAGAGAGATCCCTTTGAGGTAAAAGAGTCAGCACCTTTGGCGTCAGAATTTCGGCAGGAATTGATTTCAAGTCAAAAGCAAGGTTGAATTCATTACTCAGAGATATTCGACCTCTTCGCGAATCTCAAATACAAAAATTTCTTAAGCACGTGTTCACGAATAATGGCTGATAACTTCTGAATGCAGTTGGGATTTTGAAATCTAGTATTCGTTACATTGTCGGTAGGTTCATCTAAAAAATTTAACATGAAGAAAATCAAGCCTACCGTGAATACGGTATGTTGCTACATAGTATTTTGATAGGAACATACATTTCTCTATCACAACGTTCTTAAATAATAATTATCTGCAGAATCTTATAATATACAAACCTGGATGAAAATAAAACATGATGTTTATAAGGTCTTGATCTCCCCAAGTTATCTTCAATTTATACTGCATATGGATAGGTAAAATACGCTCTTCCCATTGAAAAGACCTCATCCTTGTCAAATTCATTAGCATAACACCTGAGTTAACCCCTAGCGGGCCATAAAACGGATGACGGGCGAAGCGGTTATACCAGCCAACGTTTTTATCTTCATGTTCAGGCGAAAGTGCAGCTATTTGTGAAGAATTGAATTGCTCAAAGTATGACCAAATATCAGAAACAGGCGATAGCATTAAAGTGTCTGTATCGAGATACAAAACAGAATCCACATGGCTCAGCAAAGTCTGGAATATGAAACAGTCGAAACATTCAAATTATAAAATATACTTGTAATACTAACAGGCAAAAATAATCTCTGTGCTGCACAGGGCTTAAAGAGGGATCGCCATTCTTTTGAATTTCCTTCTGGAAATTTTAATGACATAATTTGATATGTGAAACGGCCAGGAATAGCTCCCTGCCAATCCAATAACTTCTCTTGAAAGCTCATTTTAAGATTCTCTTCGGTAAATATAAAGAATTGTACCATTGGTTTTCCATGATTAAATAGTATTGCAGACTTGAGCATAGTTAAAGTTTCTTGCAAACGTTGGCCACACGCTACTACCGCTAAATTTACTGTTGGTTCTGCTACAAACCTTTTTAAAAATTTATTCATTTTAAAATACATAAAGTTCTTTCAAGTTCAATAAAAATTACTTCTCCAACTTTGCCATAGACAATAGTTTTGTACGGTTGAGTAACGTATAGTACATTACTACAATCGCAGTAAAAACTGTAAATAAAATTAGCCATCTCCGGATTGCTTTCACCATTTACCATAAACTTTAAAAACTTTCAACAAAACAAACTTCACGAGACCGAAAACTGCTCCGCAAACAGAACCTCAATCTTATGTTGCCTAAACTCAGTGTACGCTACACTTTAAGTGTATTACACTTACTAGGTTTGTTTTTTTTGCCAGCCCAGCAGGCAAAGTTTCGTATACTATACGTAGAAAGGCCGGATAAAGCCCGTAGAATTCTAGGGTACGATGTTCTCCGCCGCTCTGTAAGTGTATACGTATAGTTTTGAAGAGCGTACAAAATTCACTCCATTTCTACGAGTGGTGCAACGGATTTGCCCGACCATTTTTTTATTTCTTCCTTTAACATAGAGAATTAAAGGATTTTAAATTTGACTTATGAAATCCTGACGCTGAACCAACTGCCAAATTTCGAATCCTTCAATTCTAAATGTAAGCCAGAAGAAGTAATAAAAATGAGTATGCAAAAAGTACCTGAAATGTGACTTCAAAAATACGTTGGCAAATGGCAACTCGAAACCTTTGTCGCTCGTGCTCTGAAACTGAAAATAAAAAAACATGAATGCAGCTCGTCAAGCCTTAGAATATACTGAAACATTTAAAAAAAATACATGGAATAAAATCCATGGAGAGTCTAATCCTCAAACTTCAAAACTCAAACACGGAATGCGTCGCAATCAAAATTTTATTTGACTTGACGCTTGAAAGTTTTCTTGCTTCTCGCATGTGTGTGGGTGTGATAGATGTGTGTAGAAAATCTTTTGAATTTTCCTTACATTAGGTTTGTTCTTTTTGCCAGGTGAAGTTCACATTTTAGTGTAACTTACACTGAAAATGGGATACAACTTACACTGAAAGTGTAGGGTTTAGATCGCGCAAAAAGAACGGGTTAGTGTAGAAAAATGACAGCTAAAATTCCGAACTTTTTTATTTGTTTTATTCTTTCACTTCTATCAATGCAAATTTATTGCCATTCAATATTCTTGCATTTATTCATTCAAAACAGTATTTTCATAAATGCACAAAGTCAATTTTATCTGCATAGAGCCATCAATTCTGACAGATGGCAAAGAAGAAGATCTTACACCGGCTCCCGATCCAGTGTAAGATAGTGTACACTGAGTACACTACACTAGCAAAAAGAACAGCAACCTCTGACGTCACACCGACAAAAAGAACAGCATTAGGGCAGAAAGTGTACACTGAGTACACTACACCGACAAAAAGAACAGACCTATTTATACGGAGTATTTTGAGTATATGCATCTCTATCGTACATATGGACATATATGTCCGTTGAAAATGTGTAGAATTTTCACGACTATTCGATGGCCATGGTTGGCTGGTGGGAAACCTTACTCACATTTCTACTGAGACAGTTTTCGTTCGCTGTCCCTTTCTCACACATGGAGCTCTATGGCTGTAGAAAAGGTGTAGAATTTCGATTAGTTTTCTACAGGTATGATCTGCCTGTTGGGAGGTTAAGTTAACTTTAGTCTAGCTTACACTTTCAGTGTAATACACCTTACACTGAAAGTGTAGGGTGTAGATCGCGCAAAAAGAACGGCTTAGTGTAGAAAAGTGACAGCTAAAATTCCGAACTTTTTTATTTGCTTTATTCTTTAACTTCTATCAATGCAAATTTATTGTCATTCTATATTCTTGCATGTATTCATTCAAAACAGTAGTTTCACAAATTCAAAAAGTCAATTTTATCTGCATACAGCCATCAATTTTGACAGATGGTAAAGAAGAAGAACTTACACCTGCTCCCGACCCAGTGTAGGAAAGTGTACACTGAGTACACTTCACTCGACAAAAAGAACAGCCACCTCTGGGACGTGTTCGGAAATTAACTCGAGTAAAGAGCCGTACAGAATGAACGCAATCGCAGTCGGATTGGAATGTCAAAATGCCGCAACGAGATGCAATGAAACGCTGTAAACCGCAAGTAAACGCTGCATGTACACAATGACCGGATTGAGTTCGCAGTTCTATCAGTGTCAATAATCAAAGCGAAATTGATATGGACGTAAAAATCGGTGAATTATTTTTAATGCTCATCTTTCATTTTCCATTTTGTTATTTTCTTTTTTAAATAATATAGTGCGTTTTAGGTTATGATATTGTCATATTTGACATTTCGATGCATTCACTTGCGATCATTTTACATATTATGAACTTACTTGCGACTATCTGCGACCCATAGCGTTCATTCTGTTTAGCTACATACATTAGGTCTGTTCTTTTTGCATACACTTTCTACACTAGGTTACACTTTCTGCCCTAAAGGCTGGTTTTCATTACTGAGACATGGTTTTCATTACTCCGATATTACAGATCTGTAGCAGAAAACTAAAAAGAGACAGCAAATCGGTTTTAAGAAGGAAGAAAGGGACAAAATTTTCGACTTTATAGCAAAATTATAACCATAGTTTTTGACAGCTAGAAATTTTTAACCTAACATTTCTTGTGTTTTTGCTGTTTGTACGCTTTCAGTTGAGAAAAAGTACAATATGTGAATTTTCTCGACAACTATTGTAAGGTTAAACCGATCTGCGACTTGTCAATTGCAACGTATCTCTCATGTCGAGCGAATAGACAGCAGAATGATCTATGCATGCACCTCTAATGAAATTCTAAGCATATTTATCTCCTATTTTGATATTCATCTCACATTACAAAATTGTTAAGAAAACAATTACCGGCTCGACAAATGTCAAAGTCATAATTGCCATATTTTGGAACAGTCGTGTGCGTGCGGATGTCTATTGTGTAGGTTTGTCGGAAGCAAATTATAGGAAAAAGACGTGCATGCAAGTCTTTTTGCTATAATGTACGTCCTTACTTTATGGTTACAGATCACAGATCTCAAGTTGCAGACGAGACACTTTTTTTACAGATCTGTTGCAGATGATATTTCCTCTCTTTCACACGCATGTACAGTTTATATTGATATCTTGTTCTGGCAGACATCTACAGAATGTCGGCGTTATGAAAACCAGCCTTAATGCTTGAGTCAGATACAAAGTAGAATGAGGCAGCTCGACGCAGCTAGACGCCGCCAATAAAGGCTGGTTTTCATTATGATGACATTCTGCAGATGTCTGCCAGAACAAGATGAAAATATAAACTGTACATGCGTGCGAAAGAGAGAAAATATCATCCGCAACGGATCTGTAAAAAAAGTGTCTCGTCTGCAACTTCAGATCTGTGATCTGT
Organism: Beris morrisii; assembly: GCA_951812415.1. Lineage (NCBI taxonomy): Eukaryota > Metazoa > Arthropoda > Insecta > Diptera > Stratiomyidae > Beris > Beris morrisii. Next base: position 82,767,118 of record OX638311.1, on the reverse strand, counting down.
AACCATAAAGTAAGTACGAACATTATGGCAAAAAGACTTGCATGCACATCTTTTTCCTATAATTTGCTTCCGACAAACCTACCCGATAGACATCACACGCACACTACGGTGCCAATTTATGGCAATTATGACATTGACATTCATCGAGCCTGCCGGCGGTACTTGTTTTCTTGACAATTTCGAGAGTGGTTTTTGTTTTATTTTTTTGTAGTTTTTGTGTTTTGAATTTATGAGATGGATATCAAAAAAGGAGGTAAATATACTTATTATATACTTATCTTGTAGAACAGATAATTCTGCTGTCTATTCGCTCGACATGAGAAATATATTGTAATTGACAAGCCGCGGATCGGTTAACCTTAAATAGTTGTCGAGGAAATTCACATATAGTGCTTTTTCTAAACTAAATGCGTACAAACGGCAATGATCCGATTTATCTACAACACTGACAAAAGCACGCATTTATTTGTTTGAAATTTTTGTTTTCCCGTGTTTGACCTATTGTCGTGGTCCGGTTGACCCCGACTCTCCCTACACTCACCTCGTATCGGTAATTGGGTTCAATATTCGAACTATGTCGCAATTTCCGATACGAGGTGATAAATTTAAATTGGGCTAAAGGCCGGATACCTTTGCTCGGCGGTCAGCGGGATTTTTGCAACATCGACTATCGATCAATTCTAGCCAACTCGGGTCAACCACCGAGAATTGATCGATGGTCGATGCAGATCAGCAATTATCGGGCTGATGGACAATAATTGTCCAAGCGATAATTGCTGATCGATTTTCCCAACTCCAAAAAACAGGGAGTTTTTGATCGCGTTTCAAACCAACCAGTTGGTTGTTCGTTAAAAAGTGAAAGTATTTAATTAGTTAGTTACTAGTTAGTGAAATAAAGTAAGTGTAGAAATGTTAGTAATTAGTTAGTTACTAGTAGTAAATCGAGTAAAATAAATAAAGTGATAACAGAGTGAAAGTGTTTTAGATCAGACTCTAATAAGACCACGACAAATTGGCGCAGCCGGAAAAAAAACAAGCAATGTAAGTAAATATCCGTATATCGTTTAAATTATTTTTTTTTTGTATTCTTGTTGATATATAGTACATAAATAAAAGATATTATGTGTGTTATTATGGACGTCGGTACGGATATTTTGTGAGTTACAGTTGTCAATGTAAGAGCAGATTAACGAAGGTTGAAATGAGAGTTAGAGTTGTTGCTGAGAAAGGATAAAGTGAAAGTTACGGACAGAAAAGTTAAATTCCCGATTCGATATAGTTCGGAATTTCTGGTATTATTACAATTATAGAATAATATACGTGAAGTGGTATGTTCTTTTTGATTTTCGTTAAATAATACCGGGTGGTTGTTAAAGCGATTTTGTTGTGATTACAACACTGACCTACCTTAACGGTGCTTACAAGTCCATTCGGCTTGTTGAGTGGTGTCAAGTTGCAGAGTTGAATGCGCCCGACGGTACGATGGTTGCTGTAGCGCAAATGCAGTCAGTATAGATTGCCGGCGTATGTTGATACAGAAACACTAGTATCGAGTTGCATGCAAGGTCGTGTGAAATTTTCGTTACATAACATAGTGGATGTAGCTGAATAAGAAAAATATATGTAGCACACGATAAGACTTGCGCAAAGAATGAAGATAGATAGGCAGACGATAAGGGACTTGTCGGCTAGGCTTTGAGTTCACTTCGGCGATTTATTGTGGTAGACCGTAATTGATGTCCAACCCAAAATCAAATATTCTGACTAGAGAGGAGTTGGAAAATGTTCGAGCTCTGATTGCAGAACGTGAAGAACTTAAAGAAATAGTGAACAGGTGCGAGCGGGAAATCGAGCAGCACGAGAAGGATTGGCAATATTTAGCGGAACATATCCAAACGGAAATAACTACTGGACAAGCCCCCGACATCGAGACGGTATTAAGTAAGGCCACACAATCCACGCAAAGGTGTGGGGAAGTGGTAGATGTTTTGCTCAGCGAATTATTAACATCCATACGAGATAAACAGCAGAGATTGGAAGAAGAGGCAGAAGAGGTCGGAAAGGAAAGGAATTACTACCGCCAAACAGCGAACAGTCTAAGGACGCAATTGGAGGAAGCGGAGGAGAGAGAGAACAAAGGGGTAACCGGACGACTATCAGAAAGAGAATCAAGTCACGCAAGTCACGCCCATACAAAAATAGAAAAGAACGCAACAACCACAAGAATTACCACAATTCAACATATTGGCACAAACACGACAACCAGAATGACGACAAACGAGATATGGGAAAAGGTCATGGACACAGTGACTAAATATGTACCCATATTTACCGGCGCGAGAACTCCAAATCTAGGAAAAGAACTAAGTCGGTTCTTGGATTGTAGTGGGGATACATACGAACGGCTTGGAGAGAGTGAGAAAAGGGTGTTCATGAAATGCATCAAGTATCGACTTGTGGACGATGCTTACTACCTAATGGCATCGGAAGTTTTAAACGATTTCAATGCATTAGAGAAAGCATTGAACAAGGCATATCTACCGAAAACATCACTAAACCAATTGCGGAATGAGCTGCTGATATGTAGACAACGGCCGGGGGAGGATATAGACGAATATGCCATAAGAATGAACGGCATCTGGCAACAGATACGGGAGGCGGTGTCAGCGCGGTATCCTGGAGGGGACAAAGGGTTGTTAGAAGAATTGGGGAAGGACACTGTTGCCGCATTTAAATCCGGGGTTAGGGATAAGAACACGCAGCTATATCTAGTAGGTCGGGCGATGGGCACCCTTGCTGAGTGCACGGAAGCGGCAGCATTTTATGAAGGCGAAATGAAAAAACTGCATGGAGTAATGGAGGTAGAATGCAGGGAGCCGCAACAAGGTAACTCTTCGAACAAAGCACAACCAGCAAACGGCAATAGAACACCAAACGCGGGCTATGGGAATTCAGGTGTATCACCCAATCTGCAAGGAAAATACACTTGCTACAACTGTGGGAAAGTGGGACACTTTGCACGCGAGTGCCGACAGAGGCGTGACGAGCAGTTCTGCACAAAATGCAGTCGTTATGGGCATACTACGCAGAACTGTAGGGGAAACCGAGGAACCACTCAACCACATTCAGAAGGGACACGGGGGAACGTGAAATCACAAAAAGAGAATATACGGTTTGTGGATAGGAATGAGAGCAGGGGTGCCGAAGGGACGGCGAGCAACGTATACTGTGACTTCTGCAAGGAAAATGACCACTATTCATCAAATTGCCTAAGAAAACACTTAGCCGAAGCACAGAATAACCAGGGTAACGGGGGAACACTAAACAGCATGTACTGTGATTTCTGTAAGCAAAGAGACCACGCGCCATCGAATTGTTTAAGAAGGTACTTGGCAGAAATTGAGAAGCAGCAGCCGGAAAACTAAGGGGGGCAGCCCGTGGGCACGAGGAGGTCTGTCTAAAGAAGCAGTGCCAGGAAGTTATAAACCAAATTAAGCTAAACACAGATTTTTCGATTACAGTGCGGTCCGATATAAGTAGGAGTGGGTGGCTCTCACTGCTTATAGATACGGGAGCAACCTGTAGCCTATTAAAGTCATCCAGTATAAAAGAAAAAATTATGGTGGATAAGACAAAAACGACAACAATCGCGGGCCTATTCGGTGAGGAGAGGAAGTCACTGGGCACATGCACAGCAAAATTACAAATGGAGCGAAGTGAATTTGAGTGCAAATTTACAGTTGTCGGAGAAACGAGTTCATTGCCGGGAGATGGGATACTAGGAAAGGACTTTTTGGAAGGACGGGCTGTAATAAATTGTAAGAATAACCACATGGAAGTGTCGGCAAAAAGTGACAACAAAAATAAGGAACTAAGTGAAGAAACTATAACAGGAAATTTGATTAAATAAGCAGGGATCACCGCTCATTGTTTGCGCATAAAAGCAAGACAAGAGCAGATAATAGAGTACCCCGTCGACGCACAAGAGGATATGATCTGTCTCCAGGACGAAATCTATCCAGGGGTATATAGTGGCAACACCCTGGTGAGACCAAGAGAAGGTAGGGTATTCATCGGAGTTATCAATACCAGCACCAAAGAGGTGATAGTAGATAATTTTAAACCAAAATTCGAGAAACTTAAAAATTACAAGTTTTACAGATCAAGGGATCGCACTTTGGAACGAACTAGTGCGCGCCGAATACAGGAGATGAAGAACGTCTTGGAGTTCCTGAACTCGATGAACAATCACGAACGAGACTCCGTGATGCAGCTCTGTTTTGAATTCAACGACATATTTCATTTACCAGGAGACAAATTAACCTATACAACGCGGAAAACTTGCCGTATACCGCTGAAAGATGAAAGCCGCACTATTCATAAAAAACAGTATCGGATGCCCGAGGCACACCGGCTGGAATGTGCGGAACAGATTAAAGGACTGATCGACGATGACATCATTGAAACTAGTGACAGCCCCTTTAACTTTCCAATTATCCTCGTCCCCAAGAAAACCAAAGAGAACGAAAAAAAAAGGTTCCGACTGTGCGTTGATTTCAGAGAACTTAATAAGGAATGCGTGTCGTTCGCATATCCCCTGCCACGAATAGAAGAAATACTTGATAGACTTGGACACTCTAGATATTTTTCGACCCTAGATTTTGCAAGCGGGTATCACCAAGTGCTTATCGAGCCGAAAGATAGGGCCAAGACCGCATTCAGCGCAGATTATAATCATTACCAATACAAACGATTACCATTCGGTCTGAAGACTGCACCAGCCTTTTTCCAATCCCTTCTAAATCAAATACTGACTGGCCTCCAAGGACTAAGATGTTTCGTCTATCTAGACGACGTAGTTGTGTTTGCTAAAAATTTAGACGAACATAATGAGAAATTGAGGGAGGTTTTCGAACGATTCAGAGCAAGCAACTTAAAGCTACAACCCACCAAATGCCATTTCCTATCAAAAGAAGTGACATATCTGGGACATGTTTGTTCCGAAGCCGGAATTAAGCCGGACCCGAGGCTGACAGAAGCAGTTCGGAATTTTCCCAGGCCGGGGAAAATCCGTGAAGTGCAGTCCTTCTTGGGATTAGCAAACTACTATAGAAAATTTGTCCCTAAGTTTTCAGAAATAGCAAAACCAATTACGAAACTGTTACAGAAAGACACCAAATTTGTATGGGACCAAAAATGCGAAGAAGCGTTTGGTAAACTCAAGAATAGATTAACATCTCAACCGTTGCTGCAGTACCCCGATTTCGACGAAGAATTCACTCTGATTACCGACGCTAGCGGAGAGGCACTAGGGGCGGTACTGGAACAAAAGGGGAAACCGATAGCATACGCGAGCCGCACACTTAACTCCGCCGAAAGGAATTATTCAACTTCCGAACGTGAACTACTTGCAATAGTATGGGCTGCAGCAAATTATAGATGCTACCTGTTAGGGCGACACTTTAAGGTGCTTACAGACCACAAGCCCCTGGCAGGCATGCTAAGGGTAAAAGATACGACATCTCGAATGTTGAGACTTAGCCAGAAGCTCGCGGAATTCGATTTCGAAGTCGGTCATAAGCCAGGGAAGAGTATTACGCATGCTGACGCATTAAGCAGAATAGCCACTCCAGCGAGAGAAGATACATGTTTAGTCACAACGCGCGGTCAGGCTCGAAAATCAGAGGATATTGATGAGACCGATAAACGAACCGAAAGCAGTCAGGGGACGAATTGGCCGGTAACGGCACCTTGGGAGGATTCAACCGCAACAGATACCCTGTTGAAACTTTTTAATAAGACCAAGAGGAAAAAAATAATTGCGACAACTGCACGTGCGGGCAGAGAAATTCATCAAGGGAAAGCACTGGCTATTCAGGATCAAAAAGTATCACCGATGGTTCCGGGAAGAACTTGGAAGAAAGAAAAAACCAAGTTTACCGTCATCCGAATCAGGGCTGGGGTGGGAACCAAATGATAATCCGAGAGAACTAGAGGGAGCGGAGAACATACAACACGTCCTAGAGAGTTACCACAGTTCACCATTCGGGGGGCACTTCGGCCGGCAAAAGACCCTTAATAGAATTCGACGACACTATAAATGGAAACGGATGAGGGAAGCAGTAGAAACCTTCATAAAGAGGTGCCATAAATGCCAAAAAAACAAATCATCCAGAACTACGAAAATGCCCTTGGTAATTACTCGTATCGCTGATAAGCCGTTTGAGAAAGTTTATGTGGATATAGTTGGACCCCTACCCATAACCCTGTTAGGGAACAAATATATTCTGAGCATGATGGATGATCTTACTAGGTTTGTGGACTTCGCGGCTATGCCCAATCAAGAAGCGAACACCGTGGCTCGAATACTATACGAGCAGATAATCAGTCGATACTCATTACCTCAACAAATAGTTACCGACCAAGGTTCCAATTTCACGAGTGACACCTTTAAGGCTTTGTGCCGACTCCTAAGAGTTAAGCATATTCAGACCACTGCCTGCCACCCCCAATCCAATGCGGTGGAGCGACAACATTCATGGCTCGGGAATTACCTGAGAAGCTTCGTCGATGACAACCCCAGCGGGTGGGATATGTATCTTCGACCAGCGGCGCACGCATACAATAATACGCAACACTCTGGCACCAAATTAACGCCAATGGAAACCCTCTTCGGGTTCGCAGCCGATGTACCAAATAACCTCCAAAGGAAGGTAGAACCCGTTTATAATGCTGAAAAATACCATATGCAACTTCGTTACCAATTACAGAAAGCTTTCAAGCTAGCAAAAAAAAACTTAGGGGACGCAAAACTAAAGTCCAAGAAATACTACGATAAAACCACAAATGGCCTACAACTTCATGTAGGTGACGAGGTACTTATGAAAGACATGGCAAGACCAGGAAAACTCAGTGCAATACACAGGGGACCTTACAAGGTGATACAGGTACATTCGCCAGAAAATGTGTCCATTCTCGTAAACCGTAGAATTAAAAGGGTACATACGAACCGCCTAAAACTATGGTACGACTAGAACTTACGGAATTGGTTAGAGGCTAGGGGGATGAAGGAATAGATAGGCACCGACATCACCTACATGTTACGGGGAACGATGACAGAACTGTATAGTTATAAATGGTTAGTTAAAATTTAATAATAATAATAATTTATATAGTCCAACACGTGGACATGATAGGACTGTTATAGTTATAAATAGCTAGTTAGAATAAAGTATATAGGTGTTATATAATCCAACACGTGTTTGACCACCCATTTTGGAACGTCTAGTCGGCCTAGCTCATAAAGATGGTGGCAATCGCTGAGGCACTCAGGGGCCCAACGGGATTATTCAACAATGTACTAATTAAATACCTCTTTTGCTATTTATCATTCACAGATAACGAAAGGGTCGAGAGAGAGGGAGACGGTAGACACGTACGCTCTGAAATAAGGACCGTCCAACTCAAGACAACGGGGAGCGAGGATAACAACCACTGTAATCGATCTCTGTTAACCACTAATAAAGGAACGGGAAAATTAAATTAAGCTACTAACTTAGGAATATTAATATTTTATAACCGATTACTAGTCGGAAAATTGTCGGAAAATTGTACAATGAACTACATAATAAGGCTAACCCTACTAACAGCGACAGCAGCAGCCGTGGAAACACCGGAGGGCGTACATCTTCGAGAATTGAAGCCGACAGGAGCCGCCTTTGAGGAAATAGGGAAAGTCCTATGGTATAGTAAGACATGGACGATCCTTTCTCGAGTGGAAATGCCAGATTTTCGGGACGAGTTGGAGTTCGTAATAAACTGCACCACGGCGGTCGACAAACTGTGCCGGACGCTACACACTCACGACACACGATGTGATAATGTCATTGCCGGAATCAGGTCCAGCGTCAAGTATTTGGAAGGGAAGCGATCAGACCTAGAGCACTACGTTTTTGGCATGAGAGCTACGAGACGCAAGAGATCGTTTTTCGATGGGGTCGGAGCGTTGGGAAAAACCCTATTTGGAACCATGGACAGCAGCGACGACCGAAAGATCTACCGAAAACTGGAGAGCTTGGATCAGCGAGAAAATAGCACGATCAGTTTACTAAATGAACAAGTAACCATTATGCAATCAAATTTCAATCTATTTAATGAGTCCAGAGTACAAGCAACACGAGAAAGACAGAGATTACTGGATTTGTATACCACCATAGCACCAATGATTTACGACCAGGCGGAACGACTGACAATTGAACATAGCCGAACAGACCTCATTGAATTCCTGATACTCATCGAGATGGAGTTACGACGGATAACGGGGGAATTAGACACAATTATGGGAATAGCGCTCACATCCCATCTCGGAAAATTACACCCGGCAGTCATACATGCTAAAGAACTAATGGAGGTACTCACCACGGTCTGGGAAAGTGAGGAGATAAACCCGAAAGTTATCGATTACCAAGTACTAACTCAAATAATGAGGATACAAATAGTCGTCAACAACACAAAATTATTAGTACGGATTGACGTTCCACAAACGGAGAAGACGTCGTTTACTATTTCAAAAGTGTACACCATACCAGCATACATTGACGAGCTTACATACCACTTCTATGACCTGGAGGGCGATTTCTTGGTAGCTAACACTGACATAAGTCGATATGCAATCCTACACTACGAGATCTTCCAACGCTGCAATCCACTAACTACTACGACGACGGAAAAATACTACGTATGCGAACGAGAAGTACCAATGCTAACCACTGTCGGAGATAACTGCTTATTAAACCTATACAGAGGGTATAGTTTGGATCTGACGCGATGTCACAAGAAAAGGACCAAGAAATGGAGCTCGTTTGTCAAGATGGAAACTGCGAATCGTTGGTTATATCTTATGAGCGCTCCGAATAAGATTGAAATTCACTGCCGGTCCCTACCAGTACGAATCCTCGAGCTAAGCAATCTGGGGATATTAACTATTGACGAAAACTACAACTTCCGGAGCGGAGACCGGATGGTATATGCCACAAACAACATTCACCGCGACATCAAACTTTGGCAGCCCGAGGAGGGGGCTGGCCTAAGATCAAGTCAGCCACGGAGAAAACGGAAGGTATCCAGATTTCTAACCCACCAGGAACGCGAGACGAACCCATCGTCTTGGTTGCTCGAACACTAGATGCCACATGGCAAACCGAAAGCAAAGCGATTGATAGTTTGGTGGAACGAACGAGGAACGAAATCCAGAGGCGACATGCAGCTGATACATGGAGAACGCATTCCACTCTAATTTCAACGACCGGCGTGGGACTGATAGTCATCATGTTCTCTGTACTCATCCTTAGCATCAGATACTACCATAAATACCGAAAATATAAGTCACACAAAGAGAGAAATAACGAAGACGTAGACGCTCCGAAACCCCATGAAGGACCCACTTCGCGTACTCCGAGCCTGCCAGTGGTGCTACCAAATGCCAGTGACGCTATCATTCAACTCCACCATACACCCGCAGCTTTAAAAAACAACACTACTGAGGAGACTACAACTTCAAACATCCGACCGACGGACTCAGCCAGCAACCAGAAATTACAACCCGCTACCTTTACGCTACCGCCCCGGAAAAGGACCATACTAACCTTAGCATAATCACTAATCAAGCTCTAAGATATATATGTATGTATACTAGAAATAGAAGTAAAAATACCAAGATATATCACTATAACATTAATGTAGAAACAGGTGATAAAATATTAGGATTTGAAGAAGAGAATATACAAAAAAAAGAAACAAAGAAAACTTATAATATTGATATATAAAAAAAAAAAAAAAAAGGGGATTAAGTATTAAAAACACGAAAAAAAAAAAAAAAAATAAAAAAAAAAAATAGAATTAAAAATACCAAGATATATCGCTATAACATTAATGTAGAAACAGGGGATAAAACATTAGGATTTGAAGAAAAGAATATACAAAAAAAAAAACAAAGAAAACTTATAATATTAATATCTAAAAAAAAAAAAGGGGGATTAAATATTAAAAATACGGAAAAAAAAAACATAAAGAATACTTATAATATTAATAAACAAAAAAAAAATCTATAAAAGAACGAGAATGCCCACAAATTAACTTCTTGCGTATTGGTACGGCCTTCTGTCACCGATACGTCCAGAGTGATAACTTCCTAGACCGCCGGGCATCAGTTTTTTCAAGGGGGGAGGAATGTCGTGGTCCGGTTGACCCCGACTCTCCCTACACTCACCTCGTATCGGTAATTGGGTTCAATATTCGAACTATGTCGCAATTTCCGATACGAGGTGATAAATTTAAATTGGGCTAAAGGCCGGATACCTTTGCTCGGCGGTCAGCGGGATTTTTGCAACATCGACTATCGATCAATTCTAGCCAACTCGGGTCAACCACCGAGAATTGATCGATGGTCGATGCAGATCAGCAATTATCGGGCTGATGGACAATAATTGTCCAAGCGATAATTGCTGATCGATTTTCCCAACTCCAAAAAACAGGGAGTTTTTGATCGCGTTTCAAACCAACCAGTTGGTTGTTCGTTAAAAAGTGAAAGTATTTAATTAGTTAGTTACTAGTTAGTGAAATAAAGTAAGTGTAGAAATGTTAGTAATTAGTTAGTTACTAGTAGTAAATCGAGTAAAATAAATAAAGTGATAACAGAGTGAAAGTGTTTTAGATCAGACTCTAATAAGACCACGACACTATTCCCCAAATGCGTACGCAGTTCGAAAACGTTCGCAAATATTCGCAAACGTCTTCCGCGCTTGGTATATTGTCACCCTAAATGCGTTCAATCCCACAATGCAGTCCGGAGGAAATGGGACAATTTGCGGTCAGCATACTTGCGTTCCAAGAAAACTTCTGCAAGTGGTTCTTGTAGAAGTGGTGGCACTTACAAGTACGGTCGAATGCTATCATTCTTGGATGACACATTTGAAGCGAGACGGTAATTAAACATTCACCATCCAAAAATAAATATTTGCCTAATCGAAACTTCTTTCCGCAGTACAAAACTCCTTTGTAATGAAGGAAATGCAGTGCAATCGAGAGGATGAGTTTCCTCCGGCAAAACAAATAAGGGAAACTCGATCCAAACAGTCGGATTATTTTCTACAAAAGATGGCATTAAAGGAACGAGCTGTTCAGGTTCTTGAAAACCGGGTGAATGAGGAAAAGTCTCAGTCTAAATCGTCGGCGCAGTTGTTCTGCGAAATGCTCGCTGTTGACATGGAAAAATTTAATGAACAGCAACAAGCGCAACTACGCATTAAAATAATGCAACTGGTTTCTGAGATCGGTAGTAAATAATTCAAAATTTTTCCTTCAAACTATTTTTTATTTTATTTTGTAACACTGAATTCCATTTTGAAATATATACTATATAAAAAAAAACAACCGAAAATTTGAGTTATCATCTTAGATTCGACTTGTTTGCCAATCGACAGCACCAGTATTAGAAAAATAATTTGCGAATTTGTCCCTAGTATCTTTTGCCGAAGTAGGTGAATTTACATTTGTTCTTTCCAAAGGAACGAAATTATTTTCAACGTTTCTCCAAGAGCCTGGCACTATTTCTCCATTCAGTTCTGCGTCAACAAGCCCGGAACTAAAATAGTTCGGGCATTTCTTTTGTCGAAGCCAGTTGTGCAAAAATATATTTTCGACCAATTCCACATCTGCGTTTATTGGCGTTCGAAATATCCTCCATTTTGTTGCTAGAATTCCGAAGGAATTCTCAATGGTGCGACGCGCCCGACTCAACCGATAGTTGAAAATTCTTTCGGTTATTGACATGTTCCGATTTATGTAAGGCTTCATCATGTTGTTGTCGAGTGTAAATGCATCATCTGCTACAAACACAAAAGGAACATTCTGGAAATCTGGCGACACATCACTTGCAGACGGAACTCTGTAATGACAATGGGAATTCAATAAAAAAATTAAGCATTTTCCAAATCATCTAACCGAAGGGAATTAGAATAAAACTTTCTTCCGAAGTAACTGTTGCGAAATATCCCTCCATCACTCTGGCGACCTGCAGCTCCAATATCGCACATTACAAAGGAGTAATTTGCATCACACACCGCCAGCAGTACAATTGAATAGATCTTTTTGTAATTAAAAAACAATGACCCTGAATTCTTCGGAGCCTGAAAGCAGTATGTTTAATTACCTTTATGGGTGTTATTAAAAACAAAGTACCTGAATCGTGACGTGCTTACCGTCAATTGCTCCTATGCAATGAGGAAAATTCCATTGAGACTCGAAAGAATCTGCTATGTGTCTGAAATTTTCTTCATTTATTTCAATAAATACTTCCCGCTTAAGTGCGGAGCAAATTGCACTCGTGGTTTCTTTCACAATATTGTGAACTGCTGTTCGGGAACACTTGTAGGCGAGCGACAAACTAGCTTGGGATTCTCCAGTGTCTAAATATCTGAATAAATAAATAAAATATTTACTCGTAAAAAAACATATTCAAACATTTTACCTCAGCGTAATAGCCAGCCGCATGCTTGGTTCTATGGGCTCTCTTATCGCCGTCTGCTTCGTGAGCATTCCTCCAACAAGAGACAGAAGGTTTTCAAAGTCGGTTGCACTCATCCGCATATACGAATGAAATAATTGTGGATCATTCAAATCCATTAGCGTCTGGACTACTTGATGATGTGCTCCACTTTCTTTCCTACCCTGGTAGTAAGGCCGAACCCAGCATTTCTCCTTTTGCTTCTGTGTTTTGTAGCAATCTTGAAATTAGGAGATATTGGCATTTAAAAATTGTGAATTTGCTCACCTTTTTGGTGTCAAATGGTGTCAGCTGGACTTCACTATGACATTTCGCATGACACCAGAATTGCCATATCCAAAAGTTTTGTGGTATTTGTTCCACATCAAAATTGCTAAAGAAAAATATTGAATGGCGGGAAAAGTTTGAAAAAATGTACAACAATTATACGCGCGAATTTACTTACCTTTTTCATGTCAGCTGGACTTCACTATGACATTTCGCATGCCACCAGAATTGGAAAATGGCGGGAAAATGCGCAAAAAGTTTGAAAAAATTTACAAAAATTATTGTTTTTGGGTGATTAGAACTCCCTTTTCGCTCCAACTACCTTTTGCGAGGCGCATAGTTTCAAGATTGGGGTCGTATAATATTTTTTTAACGGTGGCGCGCCTACACGCATGGCTTATAATTGGTACGCAGTCAGAGTCGAATATGTAACCATTTTCATCGAGGTATACGAAGGCTTCAGGTGGAATAAAACCAGTTGACGTAGTTTTTTCGAAGTATTGTGGGTTAGTGAATCCAGGGCCTACATAGCGGTATGTTTCGGGTTAAGTGAAACAGCAGGATTTAAATTTTTATAATATCGCAGGATGAAAATCTAATTTGAAAGTTCAGTATCATTATTCACTAACAAAAAAAAGTGCGTTTTTGCTCTTTGAAACTTTCATGTAGGGGTTGTTAATCTTTCGTAGAAAAAGGATAGATAAAATTCATAGCAGTTCCGTCAAAATAAAAATTTCTGTTAAAATTAGCAGAGTTCCTTTGATTGAGATGAAGCACTTGTTTTTTCAATAAATAAATAAATTTCTTCAATATACCACTTTTTGCTGCATATTCAACATTTAAGTACAAATCGACTTGTTCAATACCTGTTTTGTTAAATCTACTTTTCTAATATAGATATTCATCGCTTATTTCTCAACTTAAGACAAATTTAATGAAAGGAAATGAAAGCCTAGAAAATTTAACAAAAATAAGTGTTTATTAAGTTGGTCAATACCTAGAATAATATGTTTTCAAACATAAAAAAATTTAAAAAATCATAACTTGAAACTCTAATAAAATAGATTAAAGTCTTTCGATATTTTTCAAATAATTAATATAATTTTAAAATTACTTTATTGAAGTTTACTATTTCTTCTGGCAAGAAAGAGAACATTGATATTAAAATAAAATAAAATAAAATTGATTTATTTGTATCCGTGAGCGTAGCTCGTATGGATTGTATATATAAAATACATTTAGTGATTGATGGCAGATAATAATAAAGAGAAAAAGCAAAATTAGCAAGAAATAGCAAGAATAATAAAAATACGATGTAATAAAAAATAATATGTAAAATGTAAAATGTAAAAACAAGTGTTAAAAACAAAGAAAGAAGTTAATGTAATTTTAAATTAAGAAAGTTCAAAGTTTAAGTTTAATATATGTTCTTTTAATTTAGTTTTGAATTTGACTGGGTCCATCTTGATCGCTTGTGGAAGTTCGTTGTAACTTTTTATCGCTCTAGTCATTATTCCATTTGTACCATATCGTGTAGTGCGCGCAGATTCAAGGTGGATATCATCTGCATGTCGAGTATTGTAGCCGTGGTTGTCGCTATGATATTCCAGAATTACGTTTGTATTTGTGAGATGTTTTTTCAGATGATATAGTTCTTCTATAGTAAGAAGATGATGAGACTGATGGAGGGTTTTTGTTCGTTCTCTTTTGTCAATGTTGTATAAGTTTTTAATTGCTTTGTTTTGTAATCGTTGGATTGGGATAAGCTTAGATTTGAATGCTGAACCCCAAATAGCTATCCCATATTGAATATGACTCAGAAATAGTGAATGCAATATAGCGCACTTATGTATGTCTGGAACGTTCGTACTTATCCGTCTGAAGATACCAGCTATCGGAGCAAGTTTTTTCCTGATGGATTGGATATGCGGGTCCCAGGTGAGTTTCGAGTCTAGGCAGATTCCGAGGTATTTAAATTCGTCGGCTTTTGTAATTTTTTCATTATTAAAGTCTATATCAAGCGTTGATGAGTCATTGAAAAGCATGTATTTTGTCTTCCTGACATTAACGACAAGCTTGTGTTTACTCGTCCATCGATTGATTTGCTCGAGGTCCACGTTGATTTCTTGTTTTAAGGCTACTAGACTAGTTGCTGCATATGTTAGTACGATGTCATCTGCATAGAGAGATATTTTTCCTTTTAACTCAAGTGTGGTGATGGAGTTTGCATACAGATTGTAAAGGATTGGTCCTAAGACACTTCCTTGCGGGACGCCTGTGACTACTGAAAGTTTCGAGCTTTTAAAATTGTCGAGTTCGACATATTGCGACCTTCCAGTAAGATAATTTTTAAACCATGAATATGAGTAGTAAGTATGGGGTATACTTACTACTCATATTCATGTATCAAACTACTCATATTCATGTATCAAGTATCAAATTTTAGCAGGTGCGATAGGGACAGGACACCGAAAGTGGGTAAGCGCTGACAGTTCAAAGTGGGTATAGAAAATTGCATAGAAAAACCAGTTTGGATTCCTGAAAGTGGGTATACACGTGGCCTGGGAGCTGGCTGCTGGGGCATGGAACCATGAGCGTGGTGGCTGGAACCGGTCTTGGTTTGCGCTAATTGGTCGGGAGCTGGCTTGACGTAATCGAAGTGAAGAGTCCGAGTACTGTATTCGGAAAGAGAGGAGTATACGTTGAAAGTGTCTTAAAAAAAGGGCACGTATATGCGAAGACGAATTAAAAAAAAAATAGCGTGTGCGTCTTCTTGATGCAACTATAATGCGGTTTTCATTTTATTTGATGCGATCTTCTCTGAACTTGTAAGACGACATGAGTGACGCGATTTTTTTTTACACTTGCATTTTTCCGGTCTGTGTGGGGTATATCAGGGGCTATTGTCGGGTTTGTCCTTGCGTGAATTTTCGCCCAGACCGCCGCGACGTCATCGCCCCTGATCTTGTGTGTGAAGCTATCGGCGGACAGCTGGCGTATGGGTATACTTATACGTCGGATGATATGCCTTTGGTGTGATAATGAGATTTTTGATTGCGAGAGATCAGGTTTGCGGTAATCTCGTATTCCGTTTAGGGTCTGGTCTTCTTTGTAGTGAAGGTGTATTATGATCGAACTAGAGTCAAGTTCAATGTGATACATACGTGTATATATGGGAGGTTATTGTTGACTTGCTTTATGCACCACATTTCGTGTGGCGGCAATTATTTCGCGTCGCTTTATGGTTATTGTATGGTAATGTAGCCGGTCTTTGGACGATGTGCGTAAGTTTGCGAAGTGATTTTTTATATGGGTGAATTGCCGTGGGAATTTTAAGAACAAGTTTCATTCGAGGTGATCGTTTTGTTGTTGTGATTATTCTTATGACTGGTAGGTGTTGGGTGATAATGATGGGAATTAAAGTACAAGTTTTGATTTGTTATTCTTTATTCAATTTGATATAGAATTTACACACAGTTTTAACTTTATTTTGATTACAGAATAGATTGTTTCTTAAGTAAAACAGGTTTAAGTAATTCTTCCATTTGTAAAATCCTACGTTGAAATCTTAATCGATCTAAAGTATCGGATTGCCAAGTGCTCTTTCTACTAGATCTATATGCATACCCCCAGGCTACCATGTATTTAACAGAAACCTGATCACAAAAACGGACATGTTTATAATCTAGCGAAGGCATTGCACAGATTGAGTAATTCGACGATCAAGAAAAATATCATAATTGCCAGTAGAAGATATTTCAGCACTATAGGTAATGATGACGACCAACGTGATTGTTTGACCGGTTTGTTATACGGTCCACAAACGTCTTTGCCGTTAGCGAAAACACAATCAGGAGACAGGCGTAGATGTTCGGCTTCCACATCAGAAGGGGTAGAGAATGCACTCATTATCAGAGAGCAGAAGAAGCACCTGACGTAATCCTGCAAGTTGGTGTAAACGAAGCCGCTTTTTACCAGCTTAAGAATTTTCCTCTCATCCAGATCCAAATTTTTGAATGTCTTTAGACGGTCGTATTCGTGTCTTAAGTTCAGCATGTTGACTAAAATCCGCACGTTATAGCACGTCTTTTATATCAATCCAAGAATTATGAGCTGATGGAAAACCAAGCCATTTTACGTAAACTTGATTCCCCCTTCTTTTTAGAATCTCTTCTAACAAGGTATACATCGGGGTGTTTGACTCTTATTAGCTCTAGTTCGTAGAACCCTCCTTGTATTATGTTCCCCTGATAGTCTTTGAGTATGTAAGTTCGCGGCTCTGTATTCTTTACTTCGTTTATCTGAAATATTTCGGTGGACCAGTTGGGGGTATAACCTTTCTCGAAAACATGCTTGTATTTGCTTACACGTACATGATCTCCTTTTCTGCACTGGGGAGTCGACGAGACCTTCACCTTACGGTAGACTTCTCCAAGAAGCTGAGCCTCATTCGAAGGCCCAACGTCTCTATAGGACGCATTTTTATGGTGCGATGCTTTGTCCTATTGTATTTGTTTATTAACCCTTTTAGTAACCCAGTCCACTTATAGCTGCCGTTCATACTAAATTCTTTCCACATCATGTTTTTTAGTGTTCGGTTGAACCGTTCTACAATTGAGGCTTTCAATTGGCTAAAAGTAGAGTAGTGGTTGATTTCAAATTTTTTCATCAAATTACGAAATGCCTTATTAAAAAACTCTTTTCCATCATCTGTTTTCAAATTTCGTCGTTCATTAAAAATTGACTGTATTGCCTTGATAATCTCCCCAGCACTTTTATTTTTAAGGGGCAAGGCCCACGCATTTTTGGAGAATGTGTCTATTACTGTTAGAAGGAAATTAAAGCCCTTATTCTTAGTTGAATAAGAGCTCATATCCACTAAATCCGCCTGCCATAAGTCATCTATTCCACGAATGGTCACACGACGGCGTCTAAAATTTCTACGAGCTGTTTTATGCAGTTCGTTAATAACCTGTCTTCTACTCATTGTATAAATAGCGGACTTGTTTACACATGTTTTATATAGAATCCAGTATAGAAAAATGATACAGTTTAATCATCCGTTTACCATGATGGTTGCGGGGCCGTCAGGTAGCGGCAAGACGACATTTATTGAATAATTCCTGAAAAATACATCGCTAGTAGATACTCAAATAAAAAAGATTATCTGGTGTAATGGTGAGCAACGAGCGATACCATCACAAGTAGCATTTAAAAATATTGAATATTTAGATTCTATACCGGAAGAATTTATAAACGAAAGCAATGAACCTACATTAATCGTGCTAGATGATATGATGCTAAATGCATTTTCAAAGCAGGTTTGTGAACTTTTTACAAAAGGGTCACACCATAGGAATTTTTCAGTAATACTTGTAACACAGAACGTCTTCCATCAGGGTAAGTTTTGTCGAGATATTTCGCTTAACTGTAAATATATGGTGGTTTTCAAAAACCCTCGCAATAAAAGCCAGTTCCTTCATTTAGCAAAGCAGATTTACCCTCAAAATAGTGCAGAGCTGGTGAGAATATATAAAGATATTACTCAGGCTCCACACGGGTATTTGTTAATAGATCTGACTCAGTCTACTAACGATTTATTTAGATTCAGAACAGATATCTTTAATAAAAGATTTGTAACGTGCTATTGTTCAGTGACTGATTTACACAGTAAAAATGGTGTCACGAATGAAACGATTGAAGGACAACAAACATATGCTATAAGTTCTCAAAAATGCTAGTCCATGTTTAAGAAAGGCTATCATGAAAAAGGCAGATCCTGAAGTGGTTAAGACTATTTGTGAAATTACATTAAACACGTTGAAAGGGAATCACATGCCGGGCCGTAAGATTTTGAACGGTCTATGTAAGTATAAAAAGAGCATGCGAAGGTTAGTTGAAGCAAGACGATCTGTTCCTAGACAGCGGAAAATCTTAATAAAGCAAGGTGGTTTTCTACCAATCCTGATAGGAAGTGTACTTTCAGGTGTTATTGGGTCGTTGATTGAAAAATATGCATAGAAAGAGCGCTCTTAATAAAATGCTACTTCTTTCACCAGAAGTGTATGAACAGTTAAAGGGTCAGATAGAAGATAGAGACGGTCTGTCTATATTCGATAAGACGATACACACCATTTTGAGGAATAAAAAGCTGTCTGACGACGACAAATGGTATAATTATAGGAACACGCTGATAAAGTTTCTTAATACTAAGCGTAAAGGAAGACAGTCTCGTGAAGAAAAATCTCTCGCGTTTACGCCACAAGTAAAGTTAGGAAGTCAGAAAAATTTACGAGACAATGCGACACAGACAAGGATTGCATTCAAAGAGGAAATGTCGACGCAAACCTCCCCGATGAAGAATCCCGACCCATTTTACAGTATGGCCGAGCATGTCTTTGAGACAGGCGACGTGAGTTTACCAAAGTACCATAGTTCCAGTACCGAAGAGATAACACCGCCAAGACGATCACTAACGCCTCGGTTCAAAAGACGATTATCTGTAAGCGGTATAGCAAAAACTTTGAAACCGGCTGCAAAGTTTCGCAAAACTACGCCCGAAGTTAAAAACATGGAAAAGAATATCGGATTATAACGGCTGCTGACGGTATAACTCAGTATACTATACCAAATGAGATGGATGTTGATGAAGCGGCACAGCTTATAGAAGAACTAGAGCAGGGAGAAGGGGGGGATAAATCAGAGCAGAGAACCCCTACCAAACAAACTATATTAAAGCCTTCACGACTAGAATTTCCTTCATTAAGTACAGACGATCGGTACCCTGTACCCGGACGTTTAAAAAGAAGAACGGAACGGGCCGGAAGTGCACCAAATATTTTCTGGGAAAGAGTTTAAAAATGCCTGTAAACATAAGAGAAAACGATTTTTACATATGCCTTCTAAGCAACAATTCCATGCGCATATACAATGAAAATACACTGTCAGCCTTCACGAATATGCTTCCTAGTGCCTGTAAGTTGGACGGCGGATGGAGTGTCGGAATGACTGAAATTGCATTAGCAAATCGAAAAACGAGATCAGTTGGGAAGAAAGATGGAAAACGTGTGAAAGATGATGAAAAAGTGAAAGGTACTACTAAAAAGGTGAAGAGAGCTGCTACAGATGTACTAAAGATTAAAGCTTTTGTAAAAAAAAGTACATGGTATTTCTATTTATCTTAAATGGAGTTACCAAGAGTTATTAAATTTGTGTTACAATAAACATGATATGAACTTTTCTACTTTCTTATCTTCGTTCAACGATGCAATAAAGCCAAATTGGTATGCTCATGCTCATCCGGATTTTAAAGAGATTTTATATGCCTCCTTAAAATCTGATGCAATTCGTAAAGATATCCCTGACACCAGTAAAGAAGAACGACTTACAAGACCAGAAGATCTCTATTTACACATTTATCAGGATAGCGAAGTTACGGATATTGTAACTTTAGGACCTTTCGAATATAAGTCTTTACATCATCTTTTCAATAGTATAATTGGGCAGATTCCTAGAGAAAAACGTAATTATAAAGCCCTAAAAAGCATGATAGACTATTACATACCCCCAGTGCTTAGCATAAGTGAAAAGCTCGGGGAAAGTGTCCCGAAGAAGCTTGACTCTTCAGATTTAGCGATAAAAGACTTGGATATTAAAATAAAGATAAAGTATCCGCTACCAACGCGCTTTAATATTAATGATCTAGTGGGACTTTTTGTCTCGAATATACAGTTTGATGATGAAGCTGAATCTATTGAAGCTCGGAGGAAAAAATCATTTGAGCTTAGGAAGGTAATTCTTCAAACTCTAAATGATTTGGGCGCAGAGGTCTCTACCTTTGAAATACCGAACAGACGCACAAAGTCAGATAAGAGTATAATATTGGATGTTCCCTATAAAAAAACACCCGAGGGTATCCTGTTAATGACAGGTGTGCCTATAGATTTGAGAAAGAAAGACTTATCCGTATTCATTACCGATATATTCTTTCAATTACCGCCGGAGAAGCGTGATGCTAGTCTCCTCACTAAGGAGGTGGGCAAGTCGTTTGATAAGATTTCAGTAGAAGAGCAGAAGAAGGATACTTTAGACAGAATCGCCGTATTAGAAGAATCTGTTCCGCGAGAACTAACAGCTGTAGTTGCAGAAGAATGCAGAGCTTTAGGGATAATCCACATTTACACTGATATCATTCGCCCCCAAATAGTAGGCGACAAATTAGTGAGAAATCTACGTATGATACCCTTGAAAGAGTGCGATAATATCTTTAGGTTTGTAGAATACTACCCTCTGGAAAAGACTTACATTGAAAGTATCTCTATAAAGATAACCGATGATCAGGGTGAATTAATTGACTTCATACCGGGCTATACCCCAACATATGTGATGCTTCACTTTAAAAGACAATAAAGTATAAATATTCAGACGTGAATAAAGACTTTCATAGTGTACATTCAAATCGAAATGAATTCATATTACACAAGGTATTATTTAATCCAAAGCGGTGCTGGTTTGTCGGATATAGGGGATCTTTATCGATCCCCACTTATATATCAGCGTGAAAGAGGTATTGGCAGCTTCTTCAGTGGATTACTGCGTTATTTACGGCCTTTAGTCTCCTCAGGAGTTAAAACTATAAAGGAGCAAGCTATAAAGACTGGAAAAACAATATTATTAGAGGCGGGGAGTAAACCTCTCAAAAACATTTTAAAAAAGCAAGGACAAGCTGCTACTCAAGAGCTGATGTAAAAAGGCGTGAAAAAACTCTTTGACAGTATGGGTGGTGAGGGTATGGAAAGGCGCATGGCTATAAAAAGGGCAAATCCGTTTTCAACAGCACAGTTAAAAATGGCTCCTTAACGTGGAAAACGTACCAAATCAAAGAGAAAATCTATTAAGAAAAGACCAGCAACCAGTAAAAATAAAAGAGTTAAGAACAATAAGCGTAAGCGTGTATTGGATATATTCGATAAGTAAGGAGAATGGCCTCGTACAGAGAATGTATGAAATCTGAATTAGATTTATTTAAAGCACCACCGATACAGGCCAATATTTTAAAAACAGAAGAAGTATCATACAAACCAATAGCTTCTCTTGATAACTCTTCAGTTCTGGAATTCGTCTCGCTAGGACATGGGGACACGTACCGCAATTTATCCAGTATCTACCTTCGCTTAAAAGTTCAGCTAATTAAGGCAAAAGGTGGGAAAGAAGAATTCTACACTGGAAAAGAAAAAAGCAAAGGTAAAGCTGGTGAACCTGAAGAGGAAACTGACAACAACTACCATTACAGAGCTTACATTGAAAACTTATTGAATTACGGTAGAGATGCATCAACAACACATTTAGAATTCGTAGGATGGTACCTCGACCAAGATGGTATGGAAATGATTGAAGAAGGAAGCAAAAGTGGGCGTCCTAGTGGATTTAATGCAGGATATCTCAAACGGTCTGAATTGCTTTCGAAAAGTAATGTGGTAGAGTTTATGGGAAAGATTCATGGTGATTTACTTAATCAGGATAAGTTACTTCTGAATGGGGTAGATTTTAGACTCTCACTATCCTTGGAAAAACCCGAATTTTATCTATACTCAAAAGAAGAAGACGGGCACTCACCGCAAATTAAAATTATAGATGCAACAATGTATATGAATCATGTATCTGTTAATCCCAATATTTTAATGGCACATGAAACTATTCTTCAGCGCTCCAACGTGATATATCCGTACAAGCGTGTCGAAGTAAAAAGTTATACGTTACCGGCTAACAGTTCAACACTATATTTAGATAATGTCATAATCGGACAGCTACCGAACTTGTTAATTTTCGGCATGGTAGATAATGATGCCTACAGCGGTAAACAGACGAAGAATCCATTTAACTTTAAACACAATAATATCACACGGTTCAATTTATCCGTCAATGGAGTACAAGTTCCAAACCAGGCTTTAGAGTTTGATTACTCTCAGGAAAAACCTATAAGTACACGGGGATACCTTTCACTCACACACTTTCAACTGCAGACAATTCATACGGGTCATCTTGTGGCAGTTTATTAAATCAAGGAACAGTGAGGATCGAGGGAAGGTTTAAGAAAGCGCTGGAAAAAAGTGTAACTTGTATAGTATATGCCGAGTATGATGGAAGTCTTGAAATAGACAAACTTCGTGGAGTTCATACTGATTTTTGAAAAGTATAAATATAGCCTTTTAACCTCGCATTCTTCATATTACTCAGCGGACGAGGAAGAACAACAAAGATGGCATATTGTGTTGTAAATGTCGAATATTTTAATGAAGGTAATCTAACCTTCTTTAAAAAGGTTTCGTTTGCCGGTTTCTCATCACAAAATAAATTATTCTCGAAGGAAATAACGTATAAATATCCCACATCATCGGCTACCACAACAGATCAGACAGGGGCATTTGGGAATTTGGAACTTAAGCGTTTGGATGAAAATCTTATTATGACGCTAGCAAAATTTGCAACCGTTTTTGTTTATAGCGCTACAACAAAGGAATTCTTAGAAAGTTACGCTACCAGTCACACCAAGATCATTGACATTGATGCTATAGCTTCGAAAGAGCAGATATGAACACGATCGAACTTGTTAAGACATTAAGGAAAAACACAACCACAAGGAGATTTTTCAAAGGCGTATTCCCATGCGATCGTTTACCTTATAAAATTAAAAAGCCAGCATGTGTTATTGCAAATACCGACCCCGCAGACAAAAAAGGCGTTCATTGGGTAGCATTTTATTTCCCGAGGACAGGCCCAGCTGAATTTTTTGACTCCAACAATAAATATTTTAAAAGATTTTTGCATACCAACTCTAAGGTTTTTATAAATAACAAAAAACGATTACAAAGTGTATACTCTTCGACATGCGGAAACTAGTGCTGTGTATACATATATTCTCGCTGCAAGGGGAAGGATCTAAAACTATTTCTTAAGCACTTTTCGTCAAAAGACTTCCCAGATAATGACGCCAAGGTAGTTAATTTATACCACCATATATTTTCATCGAGCGCTACACAGAATGGTGGGGTTTTTCGAAGCCAGTGTTGTAAATCGGAGGCGGAGAGTATAAAAGCATCAGCTTAAACCACCCGACTGTCAGTTTTTCTCTAAAAATCTTCCGGACAATATGGCTACACCTATTACAAAATTCGAGGATGGCATGCAACAGCGACGGTCTAACAAAAGAAAGAAATCAGTCCCATCGGATGAATCAGTTATTAAGAAGCCAGGCAAGCAGAAAAGGTCCGAGGTCCCTGGCGAAGGTGCTCTACTGAACTACACCTACTATCTGGACGGCTGGCAAGACCGGAAGGTTGTATTAGGCTTCGACCCGTTCACTTTTGAGGCAAAAATAATCTTCAGTTACCCTGGACGCTTCCCCGTGTCAACGAACTACTCCGGATGGACTTCGCTGTACAATCATCTGATCATGTTGAAACATGAAAATGACGAGGCTGCTCAAGCGGTTTAAGCTGGTTTAAAAAAGGAATTCGTGATACCGATCGATGAAAGTAGTATTCGACTATCATCCCAGAACCTTTTAAATTTGTACGAAAGGATGGATTTCTTCAATATCTTCATGTACCATAATAACAACGCTTCTGAAAGTGTGAGGGATTATTTCAGCCAATACACCGCTAAATGCAAGGAAAAAGATGTATTACAATTATCGAGTGCAGACTTTTTTATACCAGTCCGCACTTCATATGTGCATATTAACTATTCTCGACTTTTTTATGAAATAGTGCAAGAATTATTTTTAATATAACGATTTGCTGATAAAAAAAATTATACTAAACTATTTGTTTTCATTTATAAATAAGCTTTATTCATCAGCATATATAGATATAAGTTTACACAGTTCTGCACAGCGCAACGAGTAGCTCGAGCTTGGTTATGATTTTTACATAGTGTTTGAAGCTCAGTTAATTTAGGTGTTTTAAGCTGTATTATCTCAGCGTCTGGTAAGTATCTTCTGATGAAACTCTCCTTCACAAGGCCTTTTACGTATATAGTAGAGCTAGCAAGGTCCTTCAAAATGTCGGGTAGACTATTATAACATGTATCGCCATCATTCCAGTGCAAACCATTGATGTTTTCTCGTTCATACTTCTGCTGCCGATCCGCCTTCATGTTCAGCTCCTGATAGGGATGAGGGGGGAGGAGGAAATAGAACGTTGATTATATTGACCCAAAAGGCAGTATAGCAAGCTCTTTAGCAAAATACTGGCCATGATTTCCTGGAACAAACTGGATATCAACTATGAATTTACTCATGTTTTCGGTAAGACGTAATGTCAATAAGTGAGAGTCAATTTTATTTATACACATTTATATATTTTTAACAATATTTTCAAGTTATAGCTATATCAGTACACCTACCAAGTTAAGAATAATTAAACTAAAAAACCGTCTTAAAAAAAATACATTATTTTAGTTTGCTAACTTTGCTCTTTTGAAGCCATACGGGTATGACAAATGATCTTCGACGACAACTCTTTTATCGAATGTGAATTGCAAATGCTTTTTTTCCACAGCACTAATAACAATCCCAGGATGCTTACGCTTAATCTTACGCTCATTTTTTACAGTTTGTGTAAAAAATGAGCGTAAGATTAAGCGTAAGCATCCTGGGATTGTTATTAGTGCTGTGGAAAAAAAGCATTTGCAATTCACATTCGATAAAAGAGTTGTCGTCGAAGATCATTTGTCATACCATCGCTACAACCAGTCATACCATCGCTACAACCAGTTACCATAGATTTCAGACATTCGAAATTCACCTTTTTTGAATTTTTAAAATTAAGTTTTATCCCCTTACACTTTGTGACATACTCAACCTGATCCCCTTTTTGGACTTTTAGACTGTAAGTTTTAGGACCGGTACTTACATATTCGGAGATAAATGCATCGGGGCCATAGCTCTCAATCTCGTTAGTTAAATCGCCTAGAAAGTTTGAAATTTCGAAGGGGATGGGTGATGTCTTATCATCTACAAATATTAGACTGTCAGTGTCACAATAAAGTATTCTTGTACCAACTTTTTCCAAGGCATCGTAGAGTTTAAGTCTAGCAAATGCGGTAGTGTAGGCAGCAATGGGCGTGCTCACATGGGGTAACATAATTAAATTCTCTTCTATATTTTTCCATGTAACCCACAAAGTGTCTTGAGATACTGGCAGTAATGAACAGACTTCTATACCCGGGGTATGTATAAAATCGCAGAACTCCTTAAAGCTATTTAGCACCTTGGTACGATTTTCTCTCTGAGCGAATTTCCCCCAAAAGGAATTTAGGCATATTTTTGCAGTGTTACGCCTACCAGGGTTTTTTTGGATTTCACTTTTGTCTAGCGCAATGTCCTCCCTTATGCGATATGACCTTATGTAATTCTCTCTCTCTATCTCTGTCGTACATTCATTCCCCCACCCGCTAGCTTCCTGTTTAATCTTCAAGAAGGTATTAACATACTCCGTAAATAGACCACCTGTTTTCGTATTGGGATCGTACATAGTGTGATTATATTTCCAGACTTCAAAAATGACTTTAATTTGATAGCCTTTTTTCACAGCTAATGATACTTCAGGTATAACCCAAGTGCCAGTAATCTCTCGCTCACTCTCATCATGCCCGCATCTTGTTACTTTATTCTCAGATGCGCAAGTTCTACATAGCGCAAAATACAGTTTTAGATTCTTCTTGAAAGGTAATACAGGGAGAAATAAATCATTTGGCGGTAAAATAGTACAGGTGATGAAACCATGCATCGAAAGTATTTCTGAACTCGTAGGCAGATTTCCATTTCTATATATCTCCGGATGGCCTATGGGATAAGGAGAATATTTGTTAATGTACGGGTACAGGCTAGTAAAATCAAGATATCTTATTATTTCATTCTCCCCACTTTTATGGTATAATCTAAACACCTCGGTGCGACCTCCGAAAATAGCATTTCGAGGATTTAATGGTTCCACTATATTCTTAGTAAGCTTTTCCAACTCCATTTTCTCCGTAGGATTTGACTTTAAGAATTTTTTGAACTCACACTCCCACATGTATTTTAATTTATATCCATTACGCCTAATCATTTCAATTTTCCTAGCTGTGGCTTCATATCTCCGATTAAAGGTTTCGCGATCTCCACCATTCTCAGTACTTACATCCTGTAATCTAAGACAGCTTCTACAACCGTGATAAAAGCAGCCAAAGAACTCGTAGACCGTGTTTGTCATTGGATTGAAGCCATCTACGTACATGCCGCCCCTCTCTAGTTTCACTTCACCTTTATTAATAGCGGATATTATCTCGCCCTGTATTTTTCTTGACTCCCAAACAAGCCATTTAGAAGCGATTAGCGACTGATTTTGAGATTTGTAGTAGCCCTTTTTTGGCATTATACCTATTGTATTTTCCTACAGGTAGTTTTTTCGAAAAACTAGCATACAGGCCGATGCTATAGTTAAAGCTTCCGTAAAGGGATTTACACCAGTGATATTAAGAAACTCCCTCATGAATCGAATACACCCCAATCGCAAGATATTGACATCGTTTATGCAATATCGCAACATCTCTTCACGGTTATCAAAAATTCCTGATGCATTAGTATTATACCAGGCAAATAACTTATCTTTTTCTACCTCCTTCATCGTCGTATAGCCATATAACTCAGGTGGTGGATATTTACCCACATAGTCAATATTCTCCATTGTGTTGAAGTAATATGGGTAATAACCCTTTGTATGATCCTTAATTTCAAAAACCTTTGGGAACTGCACAAGCGGGAATGCCAGATAATTCAAAGAGTCAATAAAAGATACTCTACCACAAGTTAACTTCATTATCTTAGTACCGTTCATTATAGGTTCGATCTTCATTTTTCTGTTCATTAGCTCTGAAATCACAAAGTGACCATCGTAACCTTGTAAATTGTGCGCTATACAATAAATATTGGAAATAGATGATTGTACTTTGAAGCAGTAATCTAAAAACCTCCCCACGACATTATCATTTTTTCGGTATTGAAAAATATGTTCCCTTACACCGCAGACTCTACATTCTTCCTTAATATCAGAATTTTCATAACAGTTATAGCATAACTGCTGAGCAACAATTAAGTTAACAATATGAAGAAAAGTATTAGAGTTATTCTCGTAGGAAGTATTCTGAGTAGTTTCGCAATCAAAGAATATTAACATAAAGTTGTTATCAACCCTCTTCTTCAGAGGCTTAATATAACATAGATGGTCTGCTGGTACAATTTTCCAGCAGATCTGACAAAGAAATTCGTTACATGTGTGTTCGCCACTTCGCCTTTTATCGAGAACAATAAATTTTCCGCACTGTTCACATATCCTGAAACTTTCACAAACGCCTTTTTTTCCAAATTTATTCTGTAAATGGCTCTCAAAGCAGTTTTCCCCTCTGAACACACGATTACAACTTTTACATTCTCTAAGCTTTTCCACAAACGGACATGCCGGAAATGAAAGACAATACGGACATTTCTTTTCACATTTATGCTCTTTCAAATGCAATACTCTATCACAAAGGGAGCATGCATATTTTCTGTTAAAAAAAGCGGTAAGAGATTTTATTACATAAATGTGTTCCAATTCTTTAGAATAATAGAAGTATAGCTTCTTTACAGAGCTGTCTTCACATGGCGGTCTGAACATAAAAGATTCTGAATTCTTCATATCGTCAAAAACGATAATTTGGCACTTTTTTAAAAAACATTGAAATTTGTATAGGTCAGGCAAGACACAGCCTTTTTTACCAATCGCAACGTTTGCTTCTCTACACAGTTTCTTAGATAACCTATCTAATTTATTAGTATTCGTAGTTTTATTTTTACAATTCAATCTCCCCGAATTCATCTCAATTGCATAACATAAACTTCGTGCGAGGCAATTAAGGTCATCGTCTTTACCGACATCTACCACACTATACTTTCGTGCTAGAGTCTCTTTCTCTGTCGAATTTTTAGGATCCACCCTCCCGCCAATGAATGGAAAATTTACAATATCTGCCTTTATCTGCATAATTCCATCCGAGAGAAAAGTTGTGTTGAACTGATTCACATTCGAGATTAGCCCAATAATAGTTGCACCACTCAGCTCAGTTACAGGTCTTAAACTACACCAAATAGCCTTGACCTCAGGTGATTCCGGAAGTTCGATAGATAAACTAATTTTGCTTCCCTGAATCGAATTAGAAACTAACTCTTTTACCAACCTATCAAACATATTTTTAAGCTCCTTAACGGGGTCCTCAACATTCTCACTGAATTCTTTAAAACGGAAAATCATCTTAACACCATTCAAATTAAATTTTTTATAAAAAATCTCCTGTCTTGATAAAATTTCTATAGTAGTATCTGACCCACCGCCATCCTGATTTAAACTACCATCTCGTTCCTCTTCTATTACAATTCCAACACAAGTGGTTGACCTGTTATCGCTCGATCTTTCTCAGATAACCCCCATTTCGCCTCCACGCCCAGAAGAATTGTCATTAGTAGCTTCTTCATTTTTTAGAAAAGCAACAGTATCTCTCAGCCCATTGTCCGAAAAGGGAACATTATGTATTGCTGAAAATCGAGTTAACAGCTCGATGAACCAGAATTTTTCCGCCGAGTCGAAAGAGATCTTTTTCAAATTCATCTCGTCAACTAAAATATTTAAAGTCGATACAAATAAACGGTAACCTAGACTTAGAGTGCTATTTAAATGATTAATGATACTTAAACTATCCATTTTTTATTCTAAGTACTTAGATTAAAAAAATTTAGAAAATAAAAAAAAAAACACTTAAAACTACTTGCTATAACTAAGAATCAGACAGAAAAATATCTATTAATTTTATTTAGTTTTTTTATTATACCCTGTCAGTGTGGGGTATATTCGTTGCCATAGTGGGCTAATTGGATGGAACCTTACCCCTCCGCTCCTCCTTTTCGGAACGACGATTTTTGCTGATCTTGGAGAGCCGCACGGCTGACTCGATGTTGTAGGTTCGGTAGTGGTAAAGCAGCGACCTCCGACCTCTTTACTGCACTTAGATGCTATGGAGTCAGAGTCTGTAACAGCGTTACAGCTACCTCGGGCTTCTCTATCGCACTTTGATGCTGCGGGTGCAGGTTCAGCTAAGGCAAAGCTGTGACCTCCAGAGCCTTTAACACGATTAGACACCAAGCTGTCAGGATTTGCGTTATTAAGGCTGCTTTTTCGGTCCTCCCTATCGTCCTTTGGCCTCGAGGAAGCAGGATCTATGACTAGGCTGCGGTCCCTATCTTCATCCAGCGCATTTGAAATTACGGCTAGCTGTTCACTTATCTTCAGCAACGCCTTGCGAATTCCAATTTCTGTTCTGCTCTCTGTAAAAAATTCTATCAAAAAATTATATTTCAATGTGAGGAATTTTCACTTACCCATAAACGCAAACCTCGATCTGGCTTAAAAGCCCGGATGATAATATTCTTTAGCACTAGCACTCGCGACTTTTATACTACTTGCCAAGGCTATTCTGCATATTCTTAACATTTTTCCTTTTTTTCGGTCCATTGAACTAGCCGCGATATTTATAGAAAGACATGTCCTATGATACCGACATCTACAATGTTGCATTTATTAAGTGCATGATTATTTTCCACAGACGTTATCTACTAAGCCTATGCAGTACGCGCATGTCCCATTTTAATAAATTTATGGTTATAACCTCGCTCAGTCACCTATCTGGATAATACAAATCTCATTAAAAGTCTACTGAACTATCCACGATAGTTATAGAAAGACATGCCCCATGATACAGGCATCTACAATGTTGCACTTATTAAGAATCGGATTATCTTCTCAGAACACGTACGTGTCAAGTTAAAATTGTTTTCCCTAAGTCACCACTCGACAGCCTATCTGCATCATTCCTATTACTCTCATCTGTATAGCTTAATCCCCTATTACCAACTTTGTTGAAATGCTAGACTCTTGGCTTTATAGGCCGATTAATTTTAATTTATATCTTTACTCTGTATTTTTAATCACTCCAAGGCTATGCGAGGGTTTTACCTTATCTCACTCTGGATAATTCCAATTCTTACCTGTTTTTACTATCTCGCGACTGGTATATAAGCCGGTGAGCCTCCAGAGGAAAATCATAATCTCCTTACGATTCCATCGCGTCAAATATGGTGAGTTTTATAATATCCGCTTTTACTTCTTGTCACTAATTAAAACTTTTTACATTTCAGAACACTTTTGAACTATTAGCCTCGGCTGTTGGGGGTGATGGAGACACTATGACGTCCGTTAGCTCCCTGGAAGTTGCCAAGGAGCATCACATCAAGTTTTTCCGCTTGGTAAAGACCAAGTATGGAGTCAGGCTAGCGGTCCATCTCGAAGATGGAATTTTCTGTTTTCTCCCGCCCCGTTTCTCCGAAAGGGTTAAAACCCAGCGTCAGGTGGACGACCTAAATCAATCGTCAGACCAGTGCCTGATGTTCGATGGGGTGGACGAGTCACGCGGCGGCTTTTTAAATTTACGCTTTTTAAAAAAATAAATTTGTGTAATGTGCAGAACCTTATCACTTTTAATAAAATCTAAAAACATAAAATTGTTTCATTGCCGCATCACCCAACACCTCACCCATATTATCAGTCATGAGAATAATCACAACAACAAAACGATCACCTCGAATGAAACTTGTTCTTAAAATTCCCACGGCAATTCACCCATATAAAAAATCACCTCGCAAACTTACGCACATCGTCCAAAGACCGGCTACATTACCATACAATAACCATAAAGCGACGCGAAATAATTGCCGCCACACGAAATGTGGTGCATAAAGCAAGTCAACAATAACCTCCCATATATACACGTATGTATCACATTGAACTTGACTCTAGTTCGATCATAATACACCTTCACTACAAAGAAGACCAGACCCTAAACGGAATACGAGATTACCGCAAACCTGATCTCTCCCAATCAAAAATCTCATTATCACACCAAAGGCATATCATCCGACGTATAAGTATACCCGTACGTCAGCTGTCCGCCGATAGCTTCACACACAAAATCAGGGGCGATGACGTCGCGGCGGTCTGGGCGAAAATTCACGCAAGTACAAACCCGACAATAGCCCCTGATATACCCCACACAGACCGGAAAAATGCAAGTGTAAAAAAAAATCGCGTCACTCATGTCGTCTTACAAGTTCAGAGAAGATCGCATCAAATAAAATGAAAACCGCATTATAGTTGCATCAAGAAGACGCACACGCTATTTTTTTTTTAATTCGTCTTCGCATATACGTGCCCTTTTTTTAAGACACTTTCAACGTTAACACATGGCAGTTTTCTCACTTTCGATATAAACACACGCATACTCCTCTCTTTCCGAATACAGTACTCGGACTCTTCACTTCGATTACGTCAAGCCAGCTCCCAACCAATTAGCGCAAACCAAGATCGGTTCCATCCACCACGCTCATGGTTTCATGCCCCAGCAGCTAGCCCACAGGCCACGTGTATACCCACTTTCAGGAAAACTGGTTTTTCTATGCAATTTTCTATACCCACTTTGAACTGTCAGCGCTTACCCACTTTCGGTGTCCTGTCCCTATCGCACCTGCTAAAATTTGATACTTGGTACATGAATATGAGTAGTTTGATACATGAATATGAGTAGTTTGATGCATGAATATGAGTAGTAAGTATACCCCATACTTACTACTCATATTCATGGTTTAAAAATTATCTTACTGGAAGGTCGTGCGGGACCAGTTGTAAATTCAATTGTTGTGTAAGGTCATTAGTTAGCACATGATCGAGGTTAGTATTGGTAGGAATTCTGGTTGCAGTGTTGTAATTACAAAAGTAGTAGTTGTTACTATTGACTTGGTCGTATAGTTTTTTATATTCGGTGTCAGATTTAATAGATCGAAGTTCATGTCGCCAACAATGAGTGTGGGTGTATTAGTTGACATTAGGATTTCCTCGAATCTGTTTAGGAAATGGTTTATTTCAGTAGTGGTCGTAATTGGTTCTCGATAAATTCCTATCACAGTCAGTGTTTTTGTTTTGGAGAGTAATTGTACTCCGATGAAGCTGTCGTTGTCATTGCTGTTATCAAGAATTAGGCTATGGCGCAGAGAGTCGTGAACAAAAATAGCTGCGCCGCCTCCTCCTCTGTTGGGTCTGCAGGCAAAATAGCTGTTGTAGTGGTTTATGGAGCAGTACTTTGCAACGTCTGAATTCAGCCAGGTTTCAACTACTACTATGATATGAATTCGATTTGGTGTGGTATTTATTATGTGTTCTATATCCGAAATTTTGTTTCTTAAACTTCGTGAATTTAAGTAGACAATTTTAAGAGTATCAGGATCGGTAAAGTGCAGTGTCGTAAGTGTTCTTTCATTTATGTTGTACGTGTTTGAATAAAATGGCAGGGTGTAGTTATTCAAAAGCATCTAGTTGTGAGTGGGGTTTCAAGTGAATAGTTTTAGAATTTTGATCCTTTCTTATAAGAACTCTGCCATGTTTTACCCAAACAAATTGAATTGTCTTGTTTCGTTTTAAATCTCTTGCTTTCTTGTGGAGAAAATTATTACGTGGTGTTAGTGATGGATTTATATATATTGGACGCTTGTCTTCGGTGACGGCAAGTTGGTTCGCTGTCAGTTTTATAGTTCGGCTTTTTGCTAGAATTTCATCGTGAAGTGACTTTGTATTAGTTTTAATGACTAAAACTGGCGGGAAACCAGACTTCGGGCTTCCTCGGGTCAAACGTCGCGACTCGATAGCGAAATTAGCCGAATCAGCTGATTTAATGTCGAGCTTTGTGAGGAGATTCTGAAAAATGTTTGAACAATTTTCATTTTCAGCCACTGGAACTCCCGCGATCTCAAATGTTGACGACAATTTGTCCTGTTTCTGCGCATCGATACTATATTCCAGGTTATTATACGCTGCTTCAAGCTGGACATTTTTATTTCTTATAGAGATATTTTCTTGTTGCAGGTCTTCCATCAATAACTTGTAATCCTCAAGTACCGTCTGCAGAGAATTGATCTTTGCTTCTAGTTTCGTTTGGTAAGCAAGCATTGAATCCAGCTTGGTCTATTTTTCCTTCGATATAGTATCTTGTATTGTAGTAAATGGAACTGGTAGCAAAACAGAAATTGAACTTCTGGACTTTTGACTTTTCCTCTTCTGTAACAGTAGCAATTTCGCCCAAATCAACGTAATTTTCCCGATACTCTAGTTTTGATAGGTCTTCGCTCCTACATATAATATCTGTTGTCATCGTATATTGTAGACTGGTGAAACTAAGGCCGAGAGACACTGAATTAAAATTTGTTTCAAGTATTTCCTACTATAATAATAGACATGAAATTTTCAGATTTCCTCGGACCACGTTACCTTCTTTTCATAGCTGGTGCGAGGTCTTTCATATAGAACCTGGAGCTATATTGCAACAGGGAACGCCAATGCTATGTAGCCTTCATTTCGACGAGAAGGATATAACGCACTCAGCATTCAAAACGACCCTTCGGAAGTGCGCGATTCCGATGGAGGTCGAATATTTATCGGAAGTAAGTACTTAAGTTGTTGTAGTTGTTGCCTTTAATTTAAAAAAAAATGATTTCATTGTTACCTTTTTTTATTTTCTTTCATTTATTTTCACATTATTTATATATTTAAAATTTTGTTTCATATTAAATATAACACGAAGGTAGAAGAACTTGAAATGCTAAGCGATTATGTCGATATGGACAAGATAAATGACGAAGTAGTTATCTCGGAGGAATTAGTTAGCTTTGAGGAATTAGTTGTTTCCAAATCTCCAGAGGTTCAAATTCCAAAATACCCTTGTTCCTCTATATCCGAAATTCACCCTGTATCAAAAAGAAAACAATATAAAAATTTAATTTCAAGAAAAAAAATTATATTCGATTAATAAATCGCCGCGAGTCAAGCATCAAATCCTTAAATATTATCTTTAAAGAATTGCAAAATAAGCAGCTTATTTCTTCTGAAATAAGTAGCCATTTGGAAAAGGCTGGAAATGAAATTCCCAATGCAATTCTTAAGAAACTACTAGAAGGCAAACGTATCAAAACATATCCGGAAGAATTACGTAGATTTGCCTGCACCGTTCATTTTTACTCCCCAAAGGCATATAACTACGTCCGAACTGTTTTCAAAAAGACTTTGCCTAGCGTATCAACTATACAGCGATGGTACTCTAGTATAAATTGAGAACCAGGATTTCTGGAAGAAGCTTTCAATACACTTCGAGCGAAAGTTTCATCCATGCGATTGAAGAACTGCAAATGCATATGCTCTCTCATAATAGATGAGATGAGTATTATGAAAAAAATTGAGTTACTCGGTAAAACTCAGGCTCAGGCCTATGTTTTTATGGTAGTATCAATGAATGCTCACTGGAAATTGCCTATAGCATATTTCTTTATTCACTCGCTGAGTGCAAATGAACGTGCTAATCTAGTTCTAACAGCTATTGAAAAATTGCAAGCAATTGGAGTTAAAATTGCTTGTGTAACATGTGATGGTCCGTCTTACAATAAGTCCATGATAAGAGCTTTAGGTAGTAACATAGACTTTCCAAATGCACGCCCATTTTTCGTAACGAAAGAAAATCCAGATGACAGGATATTTATAATGCTGGACGCTTGCCTTTGCGTTAAACTGATTAGAAATCACTTTGCTGCAACAGAATTAAAATCTATAGCTGGAAATATTGACTGCAGATACATAAAAATGCTATATGAAATGCAAGAGAGTGAATGCATAAAGCTGGGAAATAAGCTCTCAAAACTTCATCTTGAATGGCAAAGCAATAAGATGAAGGTGAAATATGCTACCCAAGCTCTGAGTGCTAGTGTTGCAGATGCGATTGGATTTTGTAACAAGGGACTGCACTTAGAAGAATTCAAAGGTTCCGAAGCAACAGTCGAATTTATAAGAAAAATCGACCTTGCTTTCGATATCTTAAATAGTAGAAATCAATTTTCGAAGGGAACAAAAGGGCCGTTAAGAGCATCTAATTACACCCAACGTTGCGAAGAGATAAAGAAAATACAAGAGTATATTGTCTCTCTAAGAACAGCTGATGGCAAACCAGTATACACGTCTAAAATAGGCACGGGATTCACTGGTATAGCAGTTGGTCTGCAAGTTGTGAAGGAAATTTACGAGGAACTCTGGATAAAAAAGGGTTTCTTAAAATATGTCTTATCATATAAATTAAGTCAGGACCATATCGAATTATTCTTTTGCACAATCAGAAGCAAATCGGGATGCAACAACAACCCTACTGCAAGACAATTCGTTACAGCAATAAAATCTTTGTTGAATCATGCCCAAATAACAAGTGCTGGAGGCAATGTCCAAGAATTGGAGACATGCAGTTTGCTGCAGCACAATAAGCGTCACCAAAAATGGACTGAATATGCTCTTGGACTCAACGGATAATTTGTATCCACCATCCGAAGAATTAGATTTTGATGAAATTTGGACACTACTTCATATAACGGAATTATCAGAGTTTCAAGAATCTGCAGTAGGCTACATTAGTGGTTATGTAGTTAAAATGGTCAATAGGGTAATCAAATGCACGGAATGTAATCTTGCTTTATTGGCAGCTGCACCGGGAATGAACAATTTGATATTTCAAAAGACCCGGGAGGACTTATTTTGCCATCGGCGGACGTCACATGTACAGGGTGTAACTAGTACTGAGGTTCAAACGAAAATGGGAGGTAGAGGAACTTGTCCTGAGTAGAAAATCGTTCTACACATACTCCCGTTTTTG
Organism: Beris morrisii; assembly: GCA_951812415.1. NCBI lineage: Eukaryota > Metazoa > Arthropoda > Insecta > Diptera > Stratiomyidae > Beris > Beris morrisii. The sequence continues at coordinate 82,730,430 of OX638311.1, read as the reverse complement.
CACCGTTAAGGAGATAGCGCGATTTTAAGGACGAAGGATTTTCATCGTACCTGTGATCACTGTTTGATCTCTAACTTCTGCTGTGCTTAGCGTAACGTAATAATTCTGGACTCGTTGGAAAGGACACAAATTCTTCTTTCTAATTGCTATCAACTGTGTCAATCAGTGTTATACTTTTTGAGAAAAATTCATTTAAATGACACAAAAATAATAAAAAATTAAAAAAAAATACAAAAAAGTCCTGTTTTCCAGGAGGACCTGATTAACCACCAAATTTTATTACATTTTCGGAAAGCCCATAAAACAGAATTTCTTCATATTTGCAACAACAAGTGAGTTCCCTGCACATGTTGGAAATACTGCTAAACATAGAATTTACCGCAAAACAGATGCAGTAATGAGCAACCATGTTAACAACACACGTATTGCTCTTATGTGTGGAAATTATGTTACAGGTAAGTAAAAATATGACAACTAATTAGATAGCGTCCATTTAAGTAAATTAACTAACATCCATTTAAGTTAATTAAGTAATATCCATTTAAGTAGGGCGTGGAGTTTACCTGCTCCCGTAAGGAACAGGAATGACTTCGTCCTACGTAGATTTTTCTGCGATAAAAGCATCGGGAGGAAGCAGCAGCAAACAGAATGTCATAGACCTCATTACGAGCAACATGGCAAGCAATAGAAGGTCTTTTACAACGGAAGAAATGGCAGACATGCACTTCGTGTATGGGTTGTGCGACGGGAATGCTAGGCGAGCCGAAAGAGTTTACCGGGAAAGGTATCCGGACAGATCGCGGTACCCCCATTATCGGATGTTCATCAGCATTCATCGGAACCTTCGTGAACGAGGTACACTGCAGCCGTGGCGGGAGACACAACATCCAGGACGGCGACACTCGGTACCTGTGGCCACGGAGGAGCGCATACTGCGCATCGCGGCTAGGGACCCCACCGTAAGCACCCGGCGCATCGGCCATCGATTAGGCATCAACCCCATGCAAGTGTACTGAATTCTGCAAGGAGAAGGACTGTATCCCTATCACAATACACCGGTGCAACAACTGTTGCCCGGTGATCGTGAACATCGGCGAGACTTTTGTCGTACCATGTTACTGCGAGCAGACAAACATCCAGCGTTTTTCGGAAGAATTCTCTGGACCGACGAATCGCAATTCACCCGCGATGGCATACAAAATTTCCACAATATGCATGTGTGGGCACGTGAAAATCCCCATACCAGCCGAAATACATCCCATCAACATCGCTTCAGTGTGAATGTTTGGGCTGGCATCATCGGCAGAACTTTCATCGGTCCGGTATTTCTTCCCCCAATTCTCAATTCCACCAATTATGCCGAATTTTTGGAGGAAACTTTACCAGAACTCATAGAAGATATACCACTCCGTGTACTGGTCAGGTTTTGGTACCAGCACGATGGAGCGCCAGCGCATTATGGTGCTAATGTCTGTCAGTGGCTCGACGCAAATTTTCGGGATCGATGGATTGGTCGTGGCGGTCCCATTGCATGGCCTCCACGATCTCCCGACTTAACTCCCATGGACTTTTATGTCTGGGGGTATTTGAAAAGCATCGTCTACGCAGAGGAAATTCATACACGAGAACAGCTCATTTCCCGTATCACCGAAGTATGCGATCAGTTATGAGCCCAACTACTGCGTGTGAACCCCACCAATGCCATTCGTCGGCGATACCACTTCTGCTTGCTCCACAACGGCGGACATGTTAAAAATTATTTGTAAACGTAATAAACTAAATAAACGTAATAAACTATACTTCAACTCTTTTATTTCGTCCTCACTATTATTAATCATGGTTGGTTGGTTGGTTGGTTTACGTGGTGGCCCGTCTACCGAAAAACAGGGCCCAATTAGCACATGAAGCGCCGGTTTGATACCACAACTCGTTTAACCTGGTCGTTAAGGGCTGATGAAGTATATGTACAGTTTTACAGAGACCAGGGGCTTGAATGGATTATCATATCCATCCGGAGCTGTTCAAGAAGGTAATCAGTTCTCCTATCTTGTTTTTCGAGATCTCATCGAGGTTATTGAAGAAGGGTTTGCCTAGTGCGCGAAGTCTGGCTCTAGCTAGGGCGGGACACTCGCAAAGAAGGTGAATACAAGTTTCCCTCTTATTTGCATCCATACAACTGCGGCAATTTACGTTAAAGGGAATCCCCAGTCTGGCCGCGTGGTCGCCGATCGGCCGGTGACCCATGCTGACTGCCGTGACTCTGGAGACGTCCACACGGCTCCTGCTCAGGAGTTCGTCTGTTCTGCTCCGGGAGTAGGATGGCCATATCTTCCTAGATATGACGCAGTTGGTCAGTCCTCTCCGTCTGGAGTTTGCGTTTGTGAGAAAGTGAGTGGATATTTGGCGCTTAACAGTCCCTAGTGGGACCTGAAAGGATTCTTCGAGAGAGCCCTGAAGAGCAGAACCTTGCCTAGCTAATTCGTCTGCTCGCTCGTTACCCTCTATCTTGCTGTGGCCTGGGACCCAAAGCAGAGTAACTTTGACTTGACTTCCTAAGTGGGCTAGCTCTTCTCGACACTGTTCGACGACTTTAGAAGAGGTGGTAGCCGAATCTAAGGCCTTGATTGCGGCTTGGCTGTCAGAGAGGATTATAACATTTCGCTTTGGCGTAGCGTCTTGCTGCAAAGTCCGACAGGCCTCCCGGATCCCCAGTATCTCCGCCTGGAAAACGCTGGCGTAGTCCGGTAAGTGGTAAGACCTTGCGATATAGTGTGTATCTGAGAAAACTCCCGCTCCGATTCCACAGTTCATCTTTGAACCGTCAGTGTATATGACTGTGTCGAATTCATGTATAACTGAACCATTCTTCCATTCCGCCCTGGTTGGAAAACCCACAGCGAAATCCTTCTTGAAGGTCAGTCTCGGGATAATGTAGCGAACTATTTCCGCTGGTAAGGATTTTAGAATGTTACTGTGACCGTAAGGTTTGCCATACCAGCACCCAGATTCCTTGAGTCTGACAGCGCTACATGACACAGTACTTCTGATATGTAAGTCAATAGGTAATAAATGCAACAATACGTTCAAAGCATCAGTCGGACATGACCTCATTGCACCCGTAGTTCCGACTGCGATCCGTAGATAAGAATTGGACGTATTACGGCTGTATACAACCACAGAACCATTCTTGGTTTAAGCCCAAACTTTTTGCCGAAGGTTCGTTTGCAGGCGTAGAAGGCGATACGGGCTTTCTCCACCCGTTGTTCTATGTTTAACTTCCAGCTGAGTTTCGTATCAAGCACAACTCCAAGATACTTTGCACTAGGTGATAATGGTAGTTGATGGCCGTTAAGGCGGGGGAGGTTAAAGTCCGGTATTTTAGTTTTAGTGGTGAAGAGCATCAGTTCAGTTTTGTCCGGATTTACACCCAGGCCGCAGCCAGCAGCCCACGTGTTCACCTTACCCAGCGCGCCTTCCATGATCTCACTGATCACTGAAGGAAACATCCCTGATACCAGTATAACCACGTCATCCGCATACGCCACCACCTTAACCCTTTCCCTCTCCAGTTTTACTAAGATCTTGTTCATGACCATTAACCAGAGAAGAGGCGAGATAACACCACCCTGGGGTGTACCTCTGCACACAGATTTTTCCAAATGGCTGTTCCCTAAGCTATAGTGAATAATTCTCGTTCTCAACATGGATACTATCCAGTCGCTGAGACATTCCTCGACACCGAACTCGGTAAGAGATTCTTGAATGGCCTCAGTATGAACGTTATTGAAAGCACCTTCAATATCTAGAAAGGCAGCTAGGGTGTATTGTTTGTAATGCATTGTGTATTCAATTGTTCGCACAACCTCATGCAGAGCAGTCTCTGTGGATCTTCCCTTGAGGTATGCATGCTGCGATTTTGAGAACGGAGATCTATCTAAGATCTGACGCAAATGGATGTCTAATATGCGCTCTAGTGTTTTCAGTACGAAAGAGGTCAAACTAATTGGTCTGAAATCTTTCGCGAGTTCATGACTACGTTTGCCCACCTTCGGTATGAACACAACTTTGACTTGTCTCCAAGTCTGAGGCACATGATTCAGGGAGATGCAACTTCTAAAAATCGCCACCAGCCAGGGAGCTACTATATCTTGTAGCTTCTGCAGCATAATTGGTATTATACCGTCGAGGCCAGGAGATTTGTACGGTGAAAAGCTGTTGATTGCCCAACAAGTCTTCCTCTCGTCGACAATCAATTTAGTGTCGTAGTCTGATATTCGCCGCTCACCCTGAGGGCTTTGGGTGTCCGTGCAGCTGTCCCTAGATCCGGGGAAGTGGGTATTTATTAAGAGCTCCAGTGTCTCGGCAGTGGAGTCAGTCAAGTTCCCGTCCCCTCGCTTCACGAACGACGGGTTCGTGTGCAATTGGCAAAAATCGAGGCAATAAAGCGTTGCGGAAGCAACTCTTGGCAGATGACGATTCTACGCTGGATCGATTCACACAACGCTGTAGGGCAAGTGAATTGGCCTCAAAGCATCTGCGTGGACTCAAAGACGCAGACTCATCTCATATTCACGCTATTACAAAGTACGTACAAGACCAATCATCGTCAAGAAAGATCAGGAAAAACATCCTAACCAGCCGATCTTTTCGACTGCAAACGCTGTGGCCAACAACACGGGCCAAGATCATGCCCGGCATACAAGAAACTATGCAACAAATGCAGTCGTGAAGGCCACTACGCTAAAATGTGCAAAGCCAAAGCGGACGGAGAAAACAAAACATCCACAAAGAAGCCAGCAAGGAAGGTGCATATGGTCGAGGAGCAGGAAGACAACGAAGACTTATATATCAACGCAATTGACAACGAACGAAGCCAGACAAACATGGACGACGACAGAAATTGGTTCGAGCAGATCACAGTTGGAAAAGTCACCGTCAAGATCAAGTTAGACACTGGGGCACAATGCAACGTGCTGCCACGAAAAATAGTCAACAAAGTTGGAGCTGTCATGCGAGAGTCGAGAACCAAGCGGATAATCACATACGGAGGAGAGAAGATCAAAGTGGAAGGCGAGATAGTTACCAAAACACGAGTCAGGGGCGAAACCTTCAATCTAAAGTACATTGTCGTTTCCGAAGATGTGTCTCCAGTGATGGGCAAAGCAAGCTGCGAACAGACGGGCCTGATCATGCGCGTTAAGGCAATTGACACAAACGCATCAGTATTCGAAGACTTAGGCTGTCTCAAAGGCTTTGAATACGACATCGACTTCGTCGATAATCCCTCTTTCGAGATACATGCAGCCCGAAGAATCCCGCACGCATACCGGGAAACAGTTAAAAAAGAGCTGGACAACATGGTTCAGCAGAAAGTGATCCGCGAAGCCACAGAAGCAACGCCAGCAGTATCGCCAATGGTTGTGGTCAAGCAACATGGAAAAATCCGCATCTGCATTGATCCAACAGACGTCAACAAGAATGTAATCCGCCGATACTACCCACTGAAAACCTTAGAGGAGATCGCTGCAAAAATAGCAGGATCAACTGTCTTCAGCAAATTAGACTGCAAAAAGAGATTCTGGCAAATCCGGCTGTCAGAGCGGACGCAGAAATTTCTAACATTCGCAACACCGTAGGGTCGCTACAGCTGCATCAAGCTGCCGTTCGGGTTGTGCTCACCGCCAGAGATCTTTCAGCAAATTATGTCAAAGCTGCTCTCCGGCATAGACAACGCCGAAGCATCAATGGACGACATCCTAATCTATGCGAAGAACACGGCGGAGGTGGAAAAAACAACGGCAGAGGTAATTAGGAGAATCAAAGCAGCAGGCCTGACCCTCAACAAGGAAAAGTGCGAGTTCAGAGTGAAGAAAATCAAATTCTTGGGGCACATGCTGAGCGCAAACGGAGTGGAGCTGGATCCGGAGAAGGTAGAGGCGATCAACAAGCTGCGGACGCCGGAAAACAAGACCGAGTTGCAGCGCCTTCTCGGTATGATCACTTATCTAACCAAATTCATCCCGTGCCTCTCGGAAATCACCCAACCGCTACGTAAGCTGTTGGAGAAGGAGTCTGAATGGGTGTGGATCGATCTTCAATTAAAAGCATTCATCAAGATCAAAGATGCCCTTTCATCACCGCCAGTACTAAAGTTTTACGACGTTAACAAAGACGTCACCCTGCAGGCAGACGCCAGCTCATACGCACTGGGTGCAGCAATAATGCTGGATAAGCAACCGGTGGCATACGCATCGCGCTCGCTCTCAAAAGCGGAACTTAACTACCCGCAGATTGAAAAAGAAGCGCTAGCAATCCAGTTTGGATGCCAAAAGTACCACGAGTACATCTATGGTAAGCAGCTAACAGTTGAGACCGACCACAAGCCTCTTGAGACGATTTTCAAAAAGCCGATACCGAATGCACCACCACGACTACAACGCATTCTTCTCGATATTGCACCATATTCGCCGACCGTCGTCTACAGAAAAGGAGAAACCATGTTTATCGCAGATACACTTAGCCGAGACATCGACAACGGCAAACCTCCAACGACAGAAGAGTTCGAGGTCGCAATTTTGGCAGTATCCGACCAGGCAGTAGACAGAATACAGCAGGCGACCGAGAAAGACGAATCGCTATGTATTGTGCGACATTATGTGCGAGTTGGATGGCCCGAGCAACAGCAAAAGGTACAAGAGCCAACGCGCCTATATTGGAATTTTCGTGATGAGCTTTCGGAATACGATGGCGTCATGTTCAAGGGCCGCAAAGTTATCATACCAGCTGTCGAAAAACCAAACATACTAACTCAACTACACGCAGGGCATCAAGGCATCAAAAGGACACTATCGATCGCAAGGAATCATTTATTCTGGTTGAACATGGGCAAAGAAATTACCGAATACATCGAGAAGTGCCACGTTTGTGAATCAACGCAGAGAAACAACGTCAAAGAACCGTTGATCAACAAAGAAATTCCACATTATCCATTCGAAATCGCCGCCACAGACTTGTTCACATTCAAGTCTCGAGAATATCTCCTCATAGTGGACAGCTACAGTGGTTTCTTCGACTTCAAGCAGCTGAGCCACAATAAGTCGATGGAGATCATCAAGCACATGAAGACATGGTTTGCCATTCATGGAATTCCGGCTAAGCTTGAGTCCGACAACGGGCCACAGTACGCTTCGATGGAGTTTCGGAAATTTATATCGGATTGGGGAATCGTGCACACCACATCAAGCCCAAAATATCCCAGATCCAACGGACTCGCTGAAAGGTTTGTGCAAACAGCGAAAAACATGCTGCGAAAGTGCATAAGCGACAAATCAGACATCGAGTTGGCTCTTCTGAATTACCGCAACACACCAAGGAGCGACGAGCTGGGTTCTCCAAACCAACGGCTGATAAGCCGTACAACACGCTCTCTCCTGCCGACGCTTAAAAATCAGCTCAGGCCGCTAGTCATCGCCAAGGTGAATGAAAAGCTAAAAAAGAAAAAGACCGGCCCAAACGCTTCGCGTTGGCGATCAGGTTCGATTGCAACAAGAACATCGAGTTTGGACAGGTGCTACAATTGAAGGTAAAACGAAACTACCTCGCTCACTTCTGGTGCGCACTAATGACGGACGAACATTTCGACGCAATACGAGCCAACTGCATACCACGCGAGCGTCATTTGAACGAGCCCCAACTGCTGATGCCCGACGGTAAACAACATCGCCGAGAAGAATATCGTCGAGAACAGCATCGCCGAGAACAACATCGCCGAGAACAATATCGCCGAGGAAAACATCGCCAACGGACAACCAACGCTACCAAGATCGAGGTCAGCACAGGACGAAATGGCAATTCCACCAACAAAACAAATCACAACACGCTCCGGGCGAGTTGTTAAGCGAGTTGAAAAAATGAACCTATAATGTATTTTTTTAAACTCAACTTAAAAGATAGTGAAATTACTTATTTTTTTTAAGAAAGGGAGATGTGACATGTGCACCATCTATGAATATGTAGGGCTTCAGTCTAATAAAGATACTACAACAGAACAGACGTATAAATGAAACGTTACAGTGCACAGGGACAATAAGCTGCGAATATGAAAAACTAATATACGACTAAAATTAAAAATTTATCAATATACCCTTTTTTCCAAAAGCAATTTTTACTTCAGCGATCGTTCTTGTTGATAATTCTTCGTTGCCTGGCGGCCCGCAAATCGTTAAAACTCGATGGCTACTGCGCGTGTACTTCCTTTCGTAACGCCGCACCATTTACTATAGAAAAGTTTTACTTGTAACTCGTGTAATTGAGCGGGAAAGAGAGTGCAATGTTTTTTGTCCCATCGTTGTCTCGGATATTGTATGGGAAAATCTGATATGGGTAGTCCATTTATATTACCAGGTCCCTGGTTTAAGCCTTGTTAACGTCAAATACCAAATGAGCAATTGGTAATCTCATTAACACTAGCTTACTTTACTTTCATGTTTTGGCTAAGGTCGGAATTTTTATATTGTCAATTTTCTGAATCTGAATCTTATGACTCTGGTTTTTTATGTTCAATTCAGCTGCGCGACTATAGTTCAGAGGGCTCTGTCTGCGTGCAGCCACTAAAGAGCCGTACAGAATGAACGCAATCGCAGTCGGATTGCAATGTCAAAATGTCGCAACGAGATGCAATGAAACGATGTAAACCGCAAGTAAACGCTGCATGAGTACAATAACCGGATTGTGTTCGCAGTTCTATCTGTGTCAATAATCAAAGCGAAATTGATATGGACGCAAAAATCGGTGATTTATTTTTAATGCTCATCGAAATCTCTTTCATTTTCCACTTTATTATTTTCTTCTTTAAAAAATATAGTGCGTTTTAGGTTATGATAATGTCATATTTGACATTTCGATGCGTTCACTTGCTATCATTTTAAATATTATGAACTTACTTGCGATTATCTGCGACCCATAGCGTTCATTCTGTTTAGCTACATACAATCACATGCATTTGAAACTCGTTTTTTCCCCTCCGTTATTCTACACAACGAATTTTTCACTGTAGAGATGGTAGCAGGGACCTGTCAATAGAAATGGACTACTCATAACAAGTTTTTCCCAGGGACCTGGTAATAGAAATGGACTACTACCTACTCATATCAGATTTTCCCATACAATATCCGAGACAACGATGGGCCAAAAAACATTGCACTCTCTCTCCCACTCAATTACACGGTGTTGTTGTTATGCGGATTTTGAATTTTCGAAAAGTTTCGAAACTTCAAAGTGACAAAAGGAAATTCATAGTTGAGAACTGTCACAACAAATCAGGTAAGTAAATGTTTTTATTTTTGAATTTAATATTTAGGTGATAAACTTGGTAGCAGGGACCTGTCAATAGAAATGGACTACTCATAACAGGTTTTTCCCAGGGACCTGGTAATAGAAATGGACTACTACCCACCCATATCAGATTTTCCCATACAATATCCGAGACAACGATGGGCCAAAAAACATTGCACTCTCTCTCCCACTCAATTACACGGTGTTGTTGTTGTGCGGATTTTGAGTTTTCGAAACCACGCGGCAGCGAAGAATTTTTAACAAGAACGATCGCTGAAGTTGTTGCAGGTCTAAAAGTAAGTAATTATTTTAATATTGAAAAAAAGTGGCAGTGCATTAGTTAGATACTACGGGTACGGGTGTGTGTGAATTCGCGGCTAAATTCAATTTAGTGCACTAATTTAAAAAGTTTTTAGTTTAGGAAACCTTCATACGTTTATACTAAATTCGTTCATTTCCAATTTAGTTATGAAGAATTTCATTTACAGGATAACATTTAGTTTGCCGAAGGAAATTTAATGCACTTAATTAAATTTAATCAGGAATCCACACCCTTAAAATCTTCACGAACAAAACTTATTCCTACATCTGCATCAATTGTAGAAATTCACATTTTTCTCAATTGATACATATGTATTTAGAATTGACACGATTTCATCGTTAGTATCATTAAGCCTCCCAACCACGTCAAGGTCGCATTGTTTGGGAGGATCTAAAAATGAAATTAATATTATATATAAAAAAGATAATTAAATTACCGCCTTCAATTGATTCCAGATTCCTTTCGAATTTCAACCAGAGGTAAATCATCTTGGGACTGCCAGTAGCTGTTTCATCCTTGACGCGGGTGTCTCCAGCAGACGTTCATGCATTGGGCGAATGTGATATGGACAAATCAATACGACAACGGGTAAAGCCTTTTCTCTACTAATGGATATATTGTCTACTAATATTATTTCTTTATTTACTAGTAAGGAATTTTTTAAAACTATAATTTTTTATTTGTTTTTAACTATACTAACTATCTACCAGTCATCTCTGCCTTACATTGATTTTGATTTTTGATTTTGAAATTTGATAAAAAGTTTAATACCGCGAAATACCTTTTCTTTTTGTGAATTTGTATAGTTAGAAATGGGTTGTTTTACAAGCTCAAAATGCCGTAAATTTAGAGTACCTATATTTTTTTGAAAAAAGGGTATATATTGATAAATTTTTAATTTTAGTCGTTTGACACGTTTGCCTTCTAGTAGTTTCTTAAGAATTGCATTGGGAATTTCATTCCTAGACTTTTCCACATGGCTACTTATTTCAGAAGAAATAAGCTGCTTATTTTGCAATTCTTTAAAGATAATATTTATGGATTTGATGCTTGACTCACGACGATTTATTAATCGAATACAATTTTTTTTAATTTTATTTTTTGCCTGTAATGCATTCTGATATTCTTTTCTTGAAATTAAATTTTTATTTCGTTTTCTTTTAGATACAGGGGCAATTGCGGATATAGAGGAGCACGGGTATTTTGGAATTTGAACCTCTGGAGATTTGGAAACAACTAATTCCTCAAAGCTAACTAATTCCTCCGAGATAACTACTTCGTCGTTTATCTTGTCCATATCGACATAATCGCTTAGCATTTCAAGTTCTTCTACCTTCGTATTATATTTAATATGAAACAAAATTTTAAATATATAAATAATGTGAAAATAAATGAAAGAAAATAAAAAAAGGTAACAATGAAATCATTTTTTTTTTAATTAAAGGCAACAACTACAACAACTTAAGTACTTACTTCCGATAAATATTCGACCTCCATCGGAATCGCGCACTTCCGAAGGGTCGTTTTGAATGCTGAGTGCGTTATATCCTTCTCGTCGAAATGAAGGCTACATAGCATTGGCGTTCCCTGTTGCAATATAGCTCCAGGTTCTATATGAAAGACCTCGCACCAGCTATAAAAAGAAGGTAACGTGGTCTGAGGAAATCTGAAAATTTCATGTTTATTATTATAGTAGGAAATATTTGAAAGACATTTTAATTCAGTGTCTCTCGGTCTTAGTTTCACCAGTATAAAATATTCGATGACAACAGATATTATATGTAAGAGCGAAGACTTATCAAAACTAGAGTATCGGGAAAATTATGTTGATTTGGGAGAAATTGCTACTGTTACAGAAGAGGAAAAATCAAAAGTCTAGAAGTTCAATTTCTGTTTTGCTACCAGTTCCAATTTCTACAATACAAGATACTATATCGAAGGAAAAAGAGAGATGTAATATCAATGTTCTCTTTCATGCCAGAAGAGGTAGTAGACTTCAATAAAGTAATCTTAAAATTATGTTAATTACTACTTATTTGAAAAATATCGAAAGACTTTAATCTATTTTATTACAGTTTCAAGTTGTGATTTTTTAAATTTTTTTACGTTTGAATACATATTATTTTAGGTATTGACCAACTTAATAAACACTTATTTTTGTTAAATTTTCTAGGCTTTCATTTCCTTTCATTAAATTTTTCTGAAGTTGAGAAATAAGCGATGAATATCTATGTATATTAGAAAAGTAGATTTATTTTTAGTTGAAATATGCATTATATTTGTTATTGCATATTTAACAAAACAGGTATTGAACAAGTCGGTTTGTACTTAAATGTTGAATATGCAGCAAAAAGTGGTATATTGAAGAAATTTATTTTTTTATTGAAAAAACAAGTGCTTCATCTCAATCAAAGGAACGCTGCTAATTTTTAACAGAAATTTTCATTTTGACGGAACTGCTATGAATTTTATCTATCCTTTTTCTACGAAAGATTAAGAACCCCTACACGAAAGTTTCAAAGAGCAGGAACGCACTTTTTTTTCAGTAGTGAATAATGATACTGAACTTTCAAATTAGATTTTCAAGCTGCGATATTTTAAAAATTTAAATCCTGCTGTTTCACTTAACCCGAAACATACCGCTATGTAGGCCCTGGATTCACCAACCCACAATACTTCGGAAAAACTACGTCAAAACGGTTACATATTAGACTCTGACTGCGTACCAATTACAAACCATGCGTATAGGCGCGCAACAGTTAAAAAAATATTATACGACCCCAATCTTGAAACTAGCGACCCTTTGGCGTTATGGCGATACTGCATCGCGAACTTCATTGGCATTGGCAGAAATGAGATTGAGGATACAAAATTCTGGTGGCTTAATCGACAAGACATTTAGTTATTTTTCTTAGAATAAGTTAATTTTAAACTAACACGGAAAAAAAAGAAAAGAAACTAGTCTAAGTACTAACATTATTAGCAGCTTCCCTAGTATAAGGCATGCTTGACCGAGACATTCGCTACAGAAACCAATAGCCTTCAGCTATCAGTCCAAGTGGAGAATGGTTCGGCCTGGAATAATTATAAGAAAATATGATTTATAAATATATCCCAATTAATACAAATACTCACGATTTCCAGGCGGACATCCAACATAGTTGGATGAACTCCGGCGGATTTCGTGGGTATTATAGACATAGGTATACATTAGAATTGTCATTGAAATAAAGATATTTTGATCCTCTCAAAAATATTCCCCGATACCATTTATATCTTAGAGTGCCCACTTGAGGCCATTAAAAACATAAGCAGATTAGATATTAAAGCACTTTTTAAAACTTAAAAAATATCGCTATGTGGGTAACTTACCTGAAAAACTTAACATATCTTGATGCGCCAGCTGCATTGCTTAAACAGTTCTCCACACTACACTTCCACTTTCCTACAGACATTATTCCACTTTCCTTAAAAGTATCTACGTACGGATGTAATTTGTTATTTAATTTTTCCAAATCGCTCGTAAATTTCCACGCACTTTATATATTCGACAATAAGTCAGAATAAAAATTCTCAGCAACAAAAAGTTTCTCAGAATTTATTCTTGCAGTACTTTGTGAACTTTATTAATATCATTAAAAGACTTTACCTACAAAAATACACGCAATTTTTCTCAATACTCTTTTTGGGAATTCGTATATTTTACAGGAACAATATTACAAAAAAAAAAGACAATACTTGTACAACATTTTTTTATTTAACTGTATCAATAACAATTTATTTATTTGATATAGCAAGACACAATTCTACCATATGCCAATTTCAATTATAAAATAGAAAATTTAATATTATAAATATTTATAACGGTTTTGATTTGCGAATACAATGGTCAAATCACAGCTGACACCAAAATTCACTTTTAAAGTTCGAAAACAGCACACTCCATCTTCTTCTAATTCCCACGATCTGAATGCATTTATCTCTGTCCAGCTCAATAAGGAAATTAAATTACCCAAATTATGTCCCTTAGCATTCGAAGTTCCATAAACGAGCTAAAATCAAGTAAAAACTGGTATTTCTGAATGAAATTACAATAAAAGTTATTATCAGAAATTATTTTATGTTCATTTACAATTTTAGAACGATATCTTGTTTATACACCATATATAAAAAAAAAGTTCGAGAAGTGCAAAACACGACTAATCACGTACAATTTATTCGAAACTTCAAAAAAGAAAACTTGTCCCACATGAAATAGGTAGCCCATCGATTACCTCGTTCACGTGGTAGCGTAGTATAGTGTAGCGTATTATGAAATCCGGTTGATATATGAGTGTTCACGTGAAGTGAATTGACGTTTCGCACTCTTGATTATTAATTGACAGCTGTCACAACTGGTATTTATTTTATTAAAAAAAAATCACATTCGTCGTTTTATTTCTTAAATAACCTTTCTTCTTTTATTTTTCAGCGAAATGGAGTCATTAAAGGCACTGGTATTAGAATCGTTGAGAAAATCCAAACAAATAAAGTTGTCTGTCAACACAGTTTTTTGACAATTCACTCGAAAAGTAATACGGAGAGCAACGGCAAGTGTTCTCGTGGGAAGGATTAGCAAATCCACTATACTACACTACACGGTTTTGCTACGTTGTAGGAAAACCGCTCCGTAGCAAAATTTTGTGTGTTCACGTGGTACTACGAAGTGCTACGTAGCGGTCACTGAGCTATATAAATGGAGACCCCATCGGCTCATTTCTCTATACGATATGACAGATTGAAATAGCCGATGAAATCGTACCCTCTCGCTCCTTCTTAAAATTTCGAATTTCGAACAACATGGGCAACAACTTAAATAAAATTAAAAACTTTTCAATTTGAATTATCAGTTCTGACAATTCAAATTGTTCGATTTGATGGTGAGAAGTTGCGTTTTGCGCTCGAAATTCATAACACAACTCACAGTTTACTTCAATTTTTTTATTAATAAATTTCTTGGGAAATAACAGTTTCAGGAATATATATAACGGTAGAGCATGTAATACGTTATTTTTGAATTTGGCGCCAAACCAATAAGTACATGGTATTATATTCGTACTGCAGTAGCCTATATTACCTGTAAAATTTACGCAGCTTAGTTGCAATTTTATGAACTCATTTTCTTTCAATACCTTGCATTGTTTATCCAAAAAAGTATTTATCAAATTCAAATTATTTGGTAATTTTTCAATTCGAAATTACACCTAAAAGTTCGGATTTCATTTTTCATGTTGCCTAATCTGATGGTCCTCTCATTGTTTTCCTTCTCGCCTTAATACATGCATACCGTGCTACTAACTCTTTCCTTCTTAAGATTCAGGTCATCCGTGACTCAATACTCAATACTACTAGCGGTACGTCGTTGACCACGTGAACGAGGTATATATTACCAGGTCCCTGGTTTTCCCTACTGAGATATAACAAATGGAGACCTCGATTTGCTATCTCACATGGCCGACATTTTTAAAATGTCAATATTTCGAAAAAGGTGTCCATGATAACCCGAGGTTCTGCATTGTTGATCAAAATTCTGATGATTTTAAAATCATTTCTTTATGTTTCTTTCAAAAATTCAATTCATTTTAAGTTTAAAGAAACTTCGAAAGTTATCCGGGGTACAAAGTAGTATTGAGTCACGGATGACCTCAATCTTAAGAAGAAAAGAGTTAGTAGCACGGTATGCATATATTAAGGCGAGAAGGAAAACAATGAGAGGACCATCAGATTAGGCAACATGAAAAATGAAATCCGAATTTTTAGGTGTAATTTCGAATTGAAAAATTACCAAATAATTTGAATTTGATAAATACTTTTTTGGATAAACAATGCAAGGTATTGAAAGAAAATGAGTTCATAAAATTGCAACTAAGCTGTGTAAATTGTACAGGTAATATTGGCTACTGCAGTACGAATATAATACCATGTACTTATCGGTATGGCGCCAAATTCAAAAATAACGTATTACATGCTCAACCGTTATAAATATTCCTGAAGCTTTTATTTCCCAAGAAATTTATTAATAAAAAAATTGAAGTAAACTGTGAGTTGTGTTATGAATTTCGAGCGCAAAACACAACTTCTCACCATCAAATCGAACAATTTGAATTGTCAGAACTGATAATTCAAATTGAAAAGTTTTTAATTTTCTTTAAGTTGTTGCCCATGTTTTTCGAAGTTCGAATTTTTAAGAAGGAGCGAGAATTTTTAAGAAGGAGAGAGGGCTGCTTCGATAGCAGCTATAGCAGCTTTTTCTGTCCAATGCAACCAAAAGCTGCTTTCTCATGCTTGCTATTTGGCAGTTGTTCTGTCCAGTATTTTCAAATAGCTGCTATCATAGCTGCTTTTCGATGCTTAGAGTACGAACTGTAAGCAAGAAAGCAAAGCTATATTACATAAGTATGTGTGTGACATTTTCATTCCAAAACTATAAACGTCTAAACGATTTATTGAGTTAGAGAGTTTAGAAACTTCAGTGAAGACATTTTTCGAGGAATTTTTGATGGCAGCACGAATGATTTATATGATTTTATATATCGCCGTGTCGGAAGAACAGTGGCGCAACTGCAAAAAATTCTAATTTTTTTCGGAGAAACAAAATCATTTTTGACAATTGCCCATAAGCCATACGAGCTTATTAATAGTTACTATAGACAGCTTAGATCAAGAGCACGTTCGTTTAAAACTACGGGGAACGATTTTATGTAAGAATAGCAAAACCACAAAATATTGAAATGTGAAAACAAAAAATTTTCAAAATTGCAGTTGCGTCACTGTTCTTCCGACACGGCGATATTTAGTCTGGTGCCCACAGAATTTTATATTTCGACGGCTGATATCTTTGTCTTACTAGTAATTTCTTTTACGACAATTCCCTGATTCTTTAATTAATCTTGACTACTAAAACTAAAATTAAATTCACCATAACTTTAGTGTTCAAAATCATAATTTGTTCATCTTCTCGCCTTTTCTTCACGTTCAAAATTCATCCCACACCCGACAAAACCATTTTTTCAATATACAAACCCCAATTTATAAATTCATAAATGACATGAATTTCACGCCACTTACACATGTATGTATCGAACAGCTGTTGTAAGCTATTAAAGCAGCTTTTGGCTGTCCAATACCCGCCTGTGCTTTTTCTTGCTATGGCCAGAGCTCTCTGAACTATAGCCGCGCAGCTGAATTGAACATAAAAAACCAGAACCATAACAAACACGACAGCTCCATACAAATCGCATCAATTTTGTATGGCGGATGCATGACTTGGATGATAAAAACCAAGTTTTTTATTAAAGTGCAAGCTTTTGTTAGGCAAAGCAAAGTTAAATAGTTTATAAACATATTTAAAAATGAGAATTAGACAAGTTTTCTCATCTGGAATGGAGTTTTCATAGAAAAAATTAGGTTGAAAAAAATATCGCAATTTTCAGCAATGTCGGCATTCCGCCATTTCAAAAATGTGCAGTTAAATTGCTTATTTTTTGAAAGATAATTTTTGTTATATGAAACACATTGCATATTGCTATGATTCTGAACATTTGTTATTCAGTATCGACTGTAGAGGGTTCGTCAATTCCAAAGTTTTGTATTAAAACACCGCGCTTTGGGATAATAAAATATGATTACGAATTCGTTTCAAAAAAGATTCTCCAATGAACTGGTATATTTTCTCGTTTTGGTCCGTGACGTCATACATCATATAAAAAACGAGGCATTTCTCACGACGAACTGTCATATGTGCGCGGCCTGAGTTTAAGTCGGCGGTGCTATGGCCACCGCCGACTTAAACTCAGGCCGCGCACATATGACAGTTCGTCGTGACACCAATTTCGCGGTGCTGGAACTGGAAGACAACAAAATTCGAATGTTTTATTTCACTTTTATGATTTAACATTTAATGATTGTAAACATGAGATCAGGTGCTATTAGATAGTTTCTTTAGATAGATATATAGATGTTTATTTCGTTCCAAAAATGTGTATAACAACTTTTGTACAATATTTCTGCATTATGACACAATAAATACAATATATACCGAATTCGAATAGTTTCTGATTAATACTTTGGCTTCTAGTAGTGGATATTTATAAATTTATTAGGTTTTGAATTCGGTTGATTTTGGTTTTAATCGAACTGTTACCGGTCCTTTGCTACTGGTGATGCAAGGTATTTCTTTGGGTTGTAAGTTCCTGGATTTGGATGCTTAACTCCGATTTTTTGTTCGGAATCGTGGACACAAGGGCACATTTCTTTCCATCTTCTAATACCGATTTGGTGAAATGTTCTATCATGTAGTTGACTTCAGCAAGGTTTGCTTGGGCGAGATTGACATTTTTGAAGTCGAGGTCGCGAGTAAGGAGTCTATGAAATCTAATCCGATTTGTATTAGATAAATTTAAGTATTGAATGGCACAATTATAATATTGGGTAATTTTGCCTGAAATTGAAAATGTACCAGTTAAGTGTGGAGAGGATAGTTCGTGGATCTTTGTGAGTTGTGTTAGAATATCTCCAGAATTTATTATTGGCTCGATCCACGAGCGTTAGACGAGTAGAACGTATGTTCTGTACGAGTTTCGAGAAGAGTATACTAATTACTTCCGATAACTATAAATATTCGATCTCAATTGGAATCGTGTACTTCCGGAGGCTCGATTTAAATGATGAAAGTGTTATATCCCTCTCGTCGAAATGAAGGCTAGATAGCCTTGGCGTTTTGTCTTGAATTATAGCTCCAGGTTCTATATGTAAGTCCTCGCACTAGCTATAAAAAGATGGCGATGTGGTCAGAGGAAAACTCAAAATTTAAAGTTTATTATCATAGTAAAAGATATTTCAAGCAAACAAATTTAAATTTTGAATATACATGTGATAAGATAGTTAATTTCCTATATTGTTACTGCGCAAATCATTACTACATGAATTCTGGACTGAAAATAATTTAAGTACGTCGACCGTGCAACACATAGAAATGAACAGTTCAGCCCAATAAAATTTTTAGAGCTGGAAATTGTAACATAAGGAGTGGTAGAGATTAAAACACTCTGTCATTGTTCAAATGGAACAAACCAAACGATACAACACCAAAATATCTTAATACAATCTACCAATTTCAATTATATTACACAAAATTTAACATTATGAATATTTATAACGGTTTTTGTTTTGCGAATGAAACAGCCAATGCACAGCTGACACCAAAATTTCACTTTCCGAGTTCGAAAACAGTACACTCTATCTTCTTCTAATACTCTCGACCCTGACTGCATTTAACTCTGTCCGGCACAAGAAGGAAATTAAATTAACCAAATTATGTCTAAAATCTAGTAAAAAATGGTATTTCTGATTGAAACTACAATAAAAGTTATCATCAAATATTATTTTATGTTGATTGACAATTTTGGAACGATATCTTACTTAAACTTATATAAAAAATGTTCGAGGAGTGCAAATCGAGACTTCAAATCAGAAAACTTGTCCCACATGAGATAGAGACATAAGGTTTGTTCTTTTTGCCAGGTGAAGTTCACATTTTAGTGTAACTTACACTGAAAATGGGATACAACTTACACTGAAAGTGTAGGGTTTAGATCGCGCAAAAAGAACGGGTTAGTGTAGAAAAATGACAGCTAAAATTCCGAACTTTTTTATTTGTTTTATTCTTTCACTTCCATCAATGCAAATTTATTGCCATTCAATATTCTTGCATTTATTCATTCAAAACAGTATTTTCATAAATGCACAAAGTCAATTTTATCTGCATAGAGCCATCAATTCTGACAGATGGCAAAGAAGAAGATCTTACACCGGCTCCCGATCCAGTGTAAGATAGTGTACACTAGAGTCACTGAATACACACTCACCCTTCTACTGGGAGTTTGGCCGATAGCCCAAAATTGGACTAGAACACCATACCATAACCTACAAAAAGGCGTATTTAGAACAGCCAAACTTTCAGTTTGGCTGTTCTAAATTATCTGTGTATTAGTGCAAATGTGTGTAGCCTCCAGCCATATGACATATGACATTTCTCAATCGAAATGTCAACGACTGTACGAAATCTTAAGAGGTATTTATAAAGTTCAGACAATAATTTTTAAATAAATGATTGATTTTATATATCAGATCCCAGTCACCACCAGTATTACAATTCGACATATCCGCTTACGGCACCGATTATATCAAATGGTAGGTCGAACGGTAGCCTCGAGCTCATCTTATTCATTTTCTTTTCGGTTTTTATGCGCAGGAGTTCACATCTACAGAATTGGAATTATCGCAGACCTCGACACGGAATCGAAGAGCAAAACTGATCCGAATATTTTGAGAAGTTTCTTCAAGAAAGGCCACCTGAGCTACACACCGCCAAAGCGACTAGTATCGATTTCCGGGGATAGCGGCGACCCAATCAAATTACGGTTCAGCTATGCTTTGAAGGGACGCGGAATGGAACTGACCGTTTTTAACGGCAAACTCCTAACATTGCACGATCGAACGGGTCTTCTATACGAAATCGATCGGGACAAGTAATTCCGTGGGTACTGTTGATGGACGGCGACGGCCAAACGACAAAGGGCTTCAAATCCGAATGGGCTACCGTCAAGAATAAGCGACTGTACGTCAGATCGATGGGCAAGGAGTGGACTACTAGCGGCGGTGAATTCGAAAATGAGAATCCTATGCTCGTGAAAATTGTCTCGACAAATGGAGAGCTACGAATAGTAATAATTATTGATCTACTTAAATTTAATTGACCTTTGTGTTTAGTGCTTATTCAGATCTTTCTTGGAGTGTGCCAGACGAATATGCATTTAAGTTCGTTCGCCTGATGGACTCATTAGTATAAATGCTGACACCCAGAAAGATATGAATATGCACAAATTTCATTACTGATTGGATTGATTTTGTGGCAGGTGAACTATTGTGCCGATATGCTGTTTCAGACAGAATTAAAATTCACATTCAAATTAAAAAGATGAGTTTTCATTAAAGTATACGGCTCAACAGACTGCGCAACGCTTCCATAAAAGCATTTTCCGTCGTGCCACAGACTATTTTATTCGGATAAGTCGGCATAGACTGGTTCCACTTCACCCAATTGCTTGATCTGACGGAAAAAATATTCAAATAAAATATACACTTCTCGATAGCACTGAAACTTACCTCGCTAGCTCCTTCATTTAAGGTCGACAGCAAGCGACAGCCTTCGAGTTTGTGATTTGTGGCAAGTGCACAAGGTAACAATTGGGACAATTGATTTCGACCTTTTCCATTCGCATTATATTGTGAATTTCCTTCTCGGTCCATACAATTATGATAGGGTGCTTCGAGAAACCATTCTTAAAACGATAGTCATCCTTAATGTAATGATCGCATTGCTTAACTTCGTTTGGCGTTGCCTTGAAGATTTTGATGACACTCGCGCGGCAATAGGAGCTCTCCCGTGTCAAGTCGCGATTCGCATCGAGTATTACGGTTTCCTTTCCGGTCGATATGATACCGTTTGTTCCAAAATCTGATTGTTGATGAGTTTGTAGAGGAGCGGTCGGCAGTAGCAATGTTTTCTTCTCGGTCCTGCACTTTGTGCTTGTTCCACTTTCGTAAGTAACTCTTCAGCTGATTGAACACAGCGTTGTGAAGAATCATGTCGAAGCCGGCACGTCTCCGGTTGGGAATTCGGGCCGAAAAGACATAACGCGGCAAGCGTTATGCAGTTCGCACAATTGTGGGTCGTGGTTTGTTACCATTTCACCCTGCAAAAAACGAAACCAGTCTGATGTCTCAAATAGATGTTGGGCCAACCAAAGCAAATGCGTCCAAGCGCCAACATGTGGACAGTCCACTTGTGTGCGTTGGCTACCACTTGTCGGCGCTGGTGCTGCTTCACCGCTGTGTCGGTTTTTCGTCACAAATCAAAGGGATTTGTGAACGCTTGGCCAATGGCGTACACATGTTGGCTAGCCGCTCAGTCATCGTTTGGAACTCAAGAACGAGAGACATCCGAACAAAAATGGCGGTGTGGGAAAATGAAATCACTTTCAAATTTATTGAACTGTACGAAGCTGAGCCAGCGATATGGAATCCCAAAGTGGATGCCCATAAAGATAAGAACAAGGTAAGTGCGATTTTCAGTCAACAAATTGAAAAAGAAAACATTTGTTCATATTGTGTAATTCCATCAAGAATCGCCAAAGTCGCCGATTCTTTTGAAAATTTTTGTACTTGAAGAACATAAATTTTCAAAAGAATGGTAAGGTCACAAATTTCGGCATTTTGGCGATTCTTGATTGAATGACCCTATAGTGACCAAACTGATCGTGTTGTCGCCGCAGAAAAAAGAAGTGTTTTTTTTTATTTTCCTACTTTATTTTTGTTCGCAGGTGAATGATGCATGGGTCAGAATATCCAAAACAATGAATATTTCTGTCACTGCGCTAAAAAAAAAGAGGCATTAATGGCCACTTTCAGACAGCATGTGAAAAAAAAAGAAAGCTGGACTAAGGTTCTCTTTAGCTGATTCAACACAGCGTTGGGAACTTTCATGTCGAAGGCGGTACGTCTCCGGTTGGGAATTCGGGCCGATAGGACATAACGCGGCAAGCGTTTGTTATCATTTCACCCTGCAAAAAACGAAATCAGTCTTGGGACAAATTAAACTGAAAAATTTACTTCGGAAAAGAACAAGGATGCTGTTAAAACGTTCAACAATTTGTTTAGTACTTAGACTTTAATAATTTCAATAAAAAAATATGAAATGTATAATAAAAGTAATAAATGATTTCATGGAGTATGATTATCAGTTTGATCCTTCATGAAACATTATTTGCGGAAATTTAGGCGGTTCACCGTGAAGCCCATTCTATTCCCAAACTTGAATATAATCGTCTATAGTAAGTACGACCAAATGTTGATATGTCGAAAATGTGGTTTCTATTGTTTTTGCCAGATTCGTGATTGGTGCAATGGTACACTGTCAATTTTCCGGATTTATGACCGAACCGTAACACGTTCGAGTTAAAATAGGATCCACATGCACTTATTTCGTCCACGGGATCATTGTATACGAGTGGTTTCGAGCTATTGATCGAATCGTTTAGTAAATGTATCCGCACTATTGAGTCGTCATGATTCCACGATACTAGATTATAGTCGGACTCAGTTCCAAGCATTATACACGTTTTTATCGATAATCCGTATATCATATTTTTGCTTCCAAACGAAATCAAATTCGAAAATTTAGAATCGACATTTTTGTAGACGTTGCATATTTTCGGATCTTCGAGCTGCGGCGATCCCGTGTAGACACCCCAGCGTAAACCTTTAACGAACGTTATCCCAGACGGCTGATGAGAACTGTAATATAGTTCATTTGAACAATCGTGCGCAGTCTTGAAAAGTTGCTTGGGCATTCGCCCATAAGTTTTGATCATAGTTTGAAATGCTTGCTTCTCAATCGGGTCGGCAATATCGGCAAAATCGAATTCCGAATAAGTCTATGAATGTACGGATTTAATATTTTTCGGATAAAATAAAATAAATCAAACTCACAGCTGGATGAAAAACATTGATTGCATTAACAGCTGCTGTTCCAGTTTGCTTATATCCAAAAATTAAATCTATCCAATGATGTAAATTCTTACGTACCATCTCGGATTCTAGTGCTTGCCGATGAATAAGAACGAAGAGTCGCGCATTGTTCGAACACCAAGCTGGCAAGCTCACGTGATTAACTATTTCACCGGACTGTCGCGCACCAAAATTAAAAGATTCCATATTTTCAAATATTTCTGGTAAGCAGAAAAATTCCGGAATCAATTCTTTTACATCAGTAGTCAGTCCTTGCTCGCTAAACTCCACGTCGTATTCAACGAATGGAATGTTCTGTCGGGTATATCAAAATTGTTATTTACAAACATATAGAATTCACTTTAAAACCAAATGGAAAACAATTGGACATTTAATTTACCTTGATAGTTCAGAAAGAACTTGGTAAAAAGCGGAACTCGAACCAAAAAATGAAGAACAGTTCGCGTATTTGAATAATGCGAACTGCAGTGATATGGTTTCATGTGCCATGTACCCGACCGTGCATGTACCTAAACTGGACATCGAAGAGTTGATATACTTGAAAAGAAGAAAAATTGAGTGTAGTATGATCAAAAATGTAAAAAAGATGTGCATCTTACAGCATAGTTATTAATGTAATGCTGTTCATTTTCGTCGTGTTGAACAGCAATCGGCTTCTCCAACTTCCGATAACTACATTTCTGCGTCAAATCCAAACAGTTCGTTTTGTAATCGGATAAAATCCACGGAAATACTGGATAGCCGCAGATCACTTTCACGTTGGATGACATTTTTGAAATGTCAACTGAGAAATGTAATAAATTTGACGGTAACCTTAAGTTTAGTACTACTTCGGTATGGAAGTGTGTGTGCGCGAAATTAAGGTTTTCTTTTGTAAATTTCAATATATTATCAATTTCTTTTATGGAAATTTTCAATTTTATACCGAAAAGTAAATTATTTAGAATTATTATAAGGTAAGTCCCCGATAAAATTAAAAAAGTTTAAATTTACTGGTTTTCGACCTGAGCATGCATCGGCCAAACCTAAGGTAGGGTGAGTAGTGTGAGTGCGTATACAGGAACCTTAGCCCGGTCAAGACCCCATTTACCCCTTTGTGCAAGGGAGTTCGTCCGTAAGGAACGTCCGAAACGACCCAAGGCGGCAGAGAACCCAACAAACAATGATAAACTTTGACTTCCCCCCGGTTCCACCTCCCACAGGACTTCTAACGCACATGGAACACATGCGAATGGATTCGAAGCATCAATTTGCCGCGCAGTACGTGCTATCACGAGCGGCAGCCGAGCATGGCGAGTGGGACACTCTTCTAGCCACAGCCGTTGCTGTTTCGGCATCGAGTTCCGGCCTGCTAGCAATTGGCGCCAATTCAATGTGCGCTTCGCCATCTGCCCACTCGGAAAGCTCATCCGGTAACGGACGGCTATCGTCGACCGGATCCGATCCGGGCGGTAATCTTCTCATCAACAACAACAATAACAACAACAATTGTAGCAGCAAACTGAGTGATATTTTACGGGGCGGTAATAACGGCGGTTCGTTGCACGCGTCGCAGTACGGTGTCGTCGACGATTTGCACGCGAATCGAATGTCGCTGATGGCAGCCGCGGCTGCAGGTATCGTTGAACAGGACGGTGGTGGCGGCGGTGCGGCGTTTCGAGCAGTCTGGGATCGCCGGGTGTCGATTCAAATCGCGTCGATGCCGTCCAAGCAGCCGTCGTTATTCGCTATTCAGATCGATCGATCTGAAACATAAAAACAATCATTTATTTAAAAATTATTGTCTGAACTTATACAAATACCTTTTAAGATTTCGACTTCCACTTACAGCCGTTGACATTTCGATTGAGAAATGTCATATATCATATGGCTGGCGGCTACACTCATTTGCACCAATACACAGATAATTTAGAACAGCCAAACTGAAAGTTTGGCTGTTCTAAATACGCCTTTTTGTAGGTTATGGTATGGTGTTCTAGTCCAATTTTGGGCTATCGGCCAAACTCCCAGTAGAAGGGTGAGTGTGTATTCAGTGACTCTACCCTAATGCTGTTCTTTTTGTCGGTGTGACGTCAGAGGTGGCTGTTCTTTTTGTCCAGTGTAGTGTACTCAGTGTACACTTTCTTACACTGGGTCGGGAGCAGGTGTAAGTTCTTCTTCTTTACTATCTGTCAAAATAGATGCTTTGTGTTAACTTAACCTGGCAAAAAGAACAAACCTAATGAAAAATTCGTTGGGTAGAGTACTGTGGAGAAGTTAACAGTTGGGAACAGCTGTTTCTTTGACATTTACATTTGTCAAAATAAAATTTATTATAACCGTGTTTTTTATGATAAATAAGTGTCATGAATAATAATATTGACCACGATTAATTTTTTATGCGCATAAAAAATCTTAAAATCCGCTTGGGTTTAAAAAAAACCACTCGATGTCACTAAAACCAATGTCAATTTGATAAAAAAAACTGACAAATTCAAATGAATGACATGAGATGTCAAAATTTTCATACGGCAATTGACGAATATACGATGTGCTCTGGTGGGAAATTTCGGAACCTTCTAAGATAGACAAAAACTGGCAGTTCAACGTTATTTTAATACAAAATTGAGATTGCGAGCAAATAAAAGTGTTTTACAACAAAATATCGCTTAAAGTGAACTTAAATTATTGTTATAATTAAATAAGAAGGACAAACGTGTCATAATATATCAAAAGAAAATTTATTTTTTTAAAAAACCAATTTCAAGCACCAAAATGAAAGAAAAATGTAACGAAAAAATGGTTCATGTTCCTTTTAAATAATTTAAAAATTATTCCATATTTCTTTTTTCTGGAATATTAAGCATTTGTGAAGTTATTTCGATGTTTATACCGCCCGTTAAAAAAAAAATTGTTCATTCCTGACTTCGTTGTGCGGGTTTGAGTCTAACATTTTCGGAACGTAGAATCGAAAATGAATACCTTACTATCAACCGCACCGATCGTCATCAATTTTTATTATGTCTTTCATAATGAAATTAAGAAAGAATCGAAAACTTCCCGAGCTCCAAATCACAAAATTACACACGAACCGCCATATAACAGTTAGCTGACAAAAATTTGTCTATCTTAAAGGGTTGTTTTTTTGCCACCAGGTGGAAATTTCCAACTTTACCATTTGTCAATGCAAAATTAAATAGCGGCACATTTAAATGGTGGAAAAAAATTGGTCTCCACGGTTTTAGCACCATCTTTTGGTCTGTGAGCGAACTGTCAAATCGAATGAAGATTTTCACTCGAAATCCGTACCGCAAAACAGAAAGCCAACGGGAAAATCGAGCAATGAAAGTTTTCATCGCTTTTTTTACATGCATTTGATATGGGAATGAAAATTTTCATAGAGGACCTTACTACGCTTTCATTTTGCATTGCCGTATGAAAATTTTGACATCTCATGTCATTCATTTGAATTTGCCAGTTTTTTTTTCAAGCTGATTTCGGTTTTTGTGATATCGAGTGTTTTTTTTTAACCGGATTTTAAGATTTTTTTGGCGCGTATAACATTAACCGTGGTCGATATTTCTATCCGTGGTACTTAATTACCATAAAAAACACGCGAATAATAAATTTTATTTTTGAAAATGTAAATATCAAACAAACTGCTGTTCTCAGTTGTTTACTTCTCCACATTATTCTACACAACGAATGTTTCATTGTGGAGACGGGAGAGATATATGGTAAATTAGCGAATGAAAATTTTCATCGAGGTCCGTACTAGGCTTTATACATCGAACCTGGCTTTAAATTGCAGCACATTTAAATGGTTGCGGAAAATTGGTCTCCACGGTTTGAGCGCCATCTATTGGTCGATGAGCGAACTGTCAAATCGATTTAAAATTTTGGCTAGAACTCCGTAGCGCAAAACAGAAAGCCAATGCGAAAATCGAGTAATCAAAATTTTTGATCACTTTTTTTACATGCATTTCTTATGGGAATCAAAATTTTGAACGAGGTCCGTACTAGGTTTTACGTTCGTCAATTCTCGAACGTGATACGTCGGTTAGATTTCAAGAATACCAGCCGAACTGTTTCATTCGACAATATGGGAAATCATGGAAAATCTCGAATGAAATGAATCTTGAACGAACTCGAGAATTGTGTTGTGAACGGAGGCCTTGGAGTGAATATTTCGACTTGAAAAAGTCAAAATATTCGAAGGAAAGGAAGGTTTAGGAAAGAGTGGGCCAATTCCTACGTCTGAATTGGTGGCTGAAATCCGAGCGGAAGCGACACGCTTGCTGGCGGCCGGGACTAGCTACGGCAGTTGTGAGGGGGTTCTTGCCCAGATTTCAGACCATAAACCCTTGGCCTGTGCAACAAAAAATTTCGTGTCGGCTTACTCCAGGGTTATTGTGAAATTGGAACTATTTTCCCAATAGGTCGTGAAAGACCGAGAAGCGGTGGAGTGCGCGACTTCGCGATTTGTCAGGGCGCTTAGGTGTTATAGCGCCCTGCCTGCCCACCCTACCTCAGCCATGACTGTCCTAAAAACAACTTTATCATGTCCCCTTATTGAGGTTCAGGGTGAGGGAGCTTAAACGCTCGGGTTCATTTTATAGGGGCTCTTCTAGCCTCTAAACATCTTTGCAAGAAACAGCAAAAAAAACAGCCATAAAAGGCCCCTACAAAAAAATCTGGAAAACGACAAAGAAATGCAACAAAAAAATATTGAAAAAAAAGGAAATAGAAAAAAAAAATTATAGGAATAAAAAAAGGAACTCACCCCATTACTCTTGTTACAACTATTTGATTTTAAAAATTATTATTTAGATCAGTCCGTCTGTCCAGTCTGTCATGTTATATTTTTAATTTTTTTAATATTTAATTATTTTAATTTATTTTTTTATTTCATTTTCTTCAATCATTATTCACTTCTGAATTTCAACTCTCAACTTTTTTTTTCCGATTTTTTATTTTAACTTTAAAATTTTCGCCATTTTTCACTCTTTCTCAATTTCAACTCTCAATTTTTTTTCAATTTTTATTTTAACTTTAAAATTTTCGCCATTTTTCACTCTTTCTCAATTTCAACTCTCAATTTTTTTCAATTTTTATTTTAACTTTAAAATTTTCGCCATTTTTCACTCTTTCTCAATTTCAACTCTCAATTTTTTTCAATTTTTATTTTATAACACTGTACTGGTTAATTTTAATTAAATACACATAACTCCAAAATTTTTATAACAAACACCCAAATACACATAACTCCAAAATTTTTATAACAAACACCCACGTCCATTTTGAACAGTCTGCTGACTGGCACTCGCGGGAAAATTTTCACAAAAGGCTTTTTCTTCCGTTTGCGGGTCCATTCGAGGAAAATTGAATTTTTCACACGAATACAAGACACTTGTAGCGAGCCCGACGACTCTTTTCGTTTTTTTCGATATGTGAATTTCGCCCGTTTGTCAAAGCAGCGATCAACAGACACCACAACTCACGGCACGGCACGCGCAGTTCCAAAAAAACTTCACGTCCTCCTTGTCACTAGCAAGTTCGGTGTCACTCTCCTCAACTCTTCTCGACCGCTATGCCGCTTCCGGCATTTACCGAATAACGGTAAACGGTTTTTCGATGCCGCTCAGTTGGTGGCAGTTGCTGGTGCGATCAAAATTCATCGTAGCTGAATCTTGAACGCATTTGCAATCGCCCAGCAGGAAATGGTCGAGTTGTCTATTGACAACTCAACAATTGAGCCCGAGATCTGAAGTTGCAGACGAGACACTTTTTTTACAGATCTGTTGCAGATGATATATCCTCTTTCGCACGCATATACAGTATATATTTTCATCTTGTTCTGGCAGACATCTGTAGAATGGTGGGGTAATGAAAACCAGCCTTTAACGAATTTTTCATTTTATAATACATTTTTGTTGAATTATTTACTTGATTATAAACAAACATTGTAAATATTGCATTTAATACCTCGTTCACGTGTAGCGTATTATGAAATCCGGTTGATATATGAGTGTTCACGTGAAGTGAATTGACGTTTCGCACTCTTGATTATTAATTGACAGCTGTCACAACTGGTATTTATTTTATTAAAAAAAATTACATTCGTCGTTTTATTTCTTAAATAACCTTTCTTCTTTTATTTTTCAGCGAAATGGAGTCATTAAAGGCACTGGTATTAGAATCGTTGAGAAAATCCAAACAAATAAAGTTGTCTGTCAACACAGTTTTTTGACAATTCACTCGAAAAGTAATACGGAGCGCAACGGCAAGTGTTCTCGTGGGAAGGATTAGCAAATCCACTACACTACACTACTCGGTTTTGCTACGTTGTAGAAAAACCGCTCCGTAGCAAAATTTCGTGTGTTCACGTGGTACTACGAAGTGCTACGTAGCGGTACGTCGTTGACCACGTGAACGAGGTATAATATTGTATTATCCGCGCGAGCTACGCTCATGGATACTGAAATAAATTCACTCACTCACTCTAATTTTTTCTATGAAAACTCAATTCCAGATAAGAAAACTTATCTAATTCTCATTTTTAAAGTCATGCATCCCTCATACGAAATTGTTGCAATTTGTATGGAGCTGTCATGTTTGTTATGACTTTGATTATCAGATGTTCAATTCTGTTGCGCGACAATATTCCAGAGGGCTATGGCATATATGGAATTTGACAGTTCAGTTCATTCCGGTCGGAACACAGTACTAGGTTTAATAGTCAGAATGTTCTCCGCTAGAAAATTGCTGAATAAATTGCCACAACACCAGAAAAATTACAGCAAGTGCAAAAGCAGCAACTGTAATTGAATCGACGTGTTTAGTTAGTTCTATTTTACAACTGGCTATAAGTTAAACTAATAATTATTTTAAACTTTTAGAACATGTTTGCGAGGATTACCTTTTACCCAACATTATTTTACAATGTAGTAATGGAAAAAGTTAGTGCAAGACGGTGGTACGACCGAATAGACGAAACTGTAATCTTAGGAGCATTACCATTTCGTTTTATGGTTAAAGACGTAGGTATATTTTCTTTGAAATATTCGTTCCTCTTCCATTATCGCAGTGTGCTTGCATTAGTAACTTAATAATTTTTACGCGCGAAACATGTTTTAATGACAAAAGGAACTAGTTAAACTAAACTTTTGCACTCAAAGGCAATATTTTGTAAAAGTAAAAATGTGAAACTGAAATTGCGAAGTGGGTGGGTAAAAAACCATTTAAAAAGAGCGAAAAAATTCCGGTAATAATTTTACCGAAAACCTATGTGTTGTGTAAAGGCAGGCGTCCACTAGAGGCGGGCCGTATCGCAACGGTGCGGCGAGCAATTTTTTTTCTACGTACTTCGTTCCGTTGCGTGTGTCGTTCAGTGGACGCACTTCCATAACAATGTATGGCAGGCGGATTTTTGCGATGCGGCCCGTCCGCTCTAGTGGACGC
This sequence comes from Beris morrisii, assembly GCA_951812415.1. NCBI lineage: Eukaryota > Metazoa > Arthropoda > Insecta > Diptera > Stratiomyidae > Beris > Beris morrisii. The sequence goes on along the minus strand of OX638311.1, from coordinate 82,699,706 downwards.
CTGCCTTAAGTGAACGATTATTCTAATGGCTTCGGATATACGAGAAGCAATAAGCAATTTGGCCGACTGAAATCCGATGGACGACGGAAAGCTCCAAACTAGGGTTTGTTGGTTAGGTTATATGTAGTGAACAATTTCTCTATTTGCAATAAAAGCCCGTGGTTACAATAATTACACCTGATCTTGATTTTTGGGCGGTTTGAAAGTTACAGGGGCCTGTTCATGATTTCTGCTATAGCTACTTTTGTATGTCCAAAGCAATCAAAAATCTGCTCCTTCGTCCTTGCTTTTTGACGCTAAGATCGCGGTTCGAATTACGCTCATGGTGCTTACACCACTAACAGTGCTTGCGTTTGGTCCGAATTGTCGGTGCGCTTATGTTACTTTCAATTCGGACCGATCATGTGCACACTGTGTACTCACAGTGCCCATCCTCGGAACCGTGAGCAGTGATTTTTGGTAAAGGTTCGTTATATAAGGGGCGCTCCAAAAATTTTTTTTTTATTTTTCTTCAATGGATTTTGCACATTCAAACCAATATCAGTTGTTATCAATCCCGGGTCGACCTGAAATTAAAAGATGTACGTATTTAAAAATTGCGAATTTACTTACCTTTTTGATGTCAGCTGGACTTCACTATGACATTTCGCCTGGTACCAGCATTGGCATATTGCGCGGCGCAAAAGGTAGTTGGAGCGAAAAGGGAGTTTTAATCACCCAAAAACAATAATTTTTGTAAATTTTTTCAAACTTTTCGCGCCTTTTCCCGCCATGTTCCAATTCTGATGTCGAACAAATACCACAAAAGTTTTAATATGCCAATGCTGGTGCCATGCGAAATGTCATAGTGAAGTCCAGCTGTCATCAAAAAGGCAAGTAAATTCGCAATTTTTAAATACGTATATCTTTTAATTTCAGGTCGATCCGGGATTGAAAACAACTGATATTGGTTTTAAAGAACTAAATCCATTGAAGAAAAATATTAATTATCATTTTGGAGTGCCCCTTATATTTATAAACACACACACACACTCGATTTTTATTCTGTTCCCAGCAGACCAATAAAGCGGAATGTTCTGATATCCTCGGAAAGTTCCGAGCTATTTCTGATATAGGGGAATGGGAGGCAGAAGTTTCCGGTGGATTTCAGTCGGATAATTTAGAGATAATTCCATGAGGAACAACAATAAGAATTTCATGGAATTATCAGGCAGAATTCCAAAAGAACTTTCCGACATCCGGATATATCGTGGATAACTCTGTGTAAATTCCATTTCAATTCTATACAAAAATAGTAAAAGGGGAACGTTCGACTTTTGTATCTGTCTGTTGATTTTTAAATTCTGTTAATTTTTCCGTCAAATTTAGTTTAATTTCAGTTGATTTCCCAGCAGATTAAAAAATTCGTATTCTTCCGATTCAGCGACGGTTCTAAGAAGTCGTTATGTTTTTTTAAATTGTATTTTATGTGTATAATATGTACATTACAAGAATAAATAATCCTTGTTCTGAGAAGTATATAAATAAAAATTATTCTTAAATGAAAAGTAATTCGCTGTCTTGTCCGGTCTGATGCAAAAAATGCAGGATCAGTAGAATTTTCCCACAATCGGTTATGATTGTAGATAATTCTACAGGCTCTATGTTTCTTTGCGCCAAATCAGATAAAAATGATCAAAGTTAAATTCGAGTAAGCTTTCGGAAGGGGAAAAAAGCTTTGGGAAATGCTCCGGACATTTCTCAAAGATTTCGGTAAGAAATATCCCACGGAACAGCGTCAACCTCACCATATGGAAATCTGTCGGAAATCGCATGGATTTCTAGCCCGGAATTCCGACTATATAAAGAACTTTCTATCGGAATTCTGACGGATTTCTGTGTATTTGGTCTGCTGGGTTCATACCGAAATCGGAGCCCTCGATCGGCATCATTTCGGAAGCATAGTCGACTACGAATCGGTATGAATCAAAATTGGTTGTATGCGCCTGGTAGAAGAAGACCTATGACGAGCGCACCTTACGCATATCTCCACAGAGACTTAGTGAAGTTATTTTACCACATAAACATCAATATTTCGAGAGTGAACAAAACCGATAAGAACCCTTCACCTATCGTCTTGCTCTCGCTTAGCCCTTGCAATTATTAAAAAAACAAGAACACATTGAAATATTTCTGGTTTTCTCTCACCATCTCTAACCCTTTATGCCATAGACCATCTCATGCTTAATTTTAATCGAATTTGTGTTTTTTATGTAAACAAACAGCAAACCCACTCTGTCAAAAGAGCTATGACGCAGTTTCGTTTTTGCTTCATTTCTCTTGGCCCATTTCATTTCCTTATATTCTTATTCGTAGGTAAGAACAGAATGGAAATCGATTGTATGCGGCCGCCCTAAACGCTGTTATGACACTGGCTATTCTTGCGGCTTTAAAGCGGCTAGAAAATCCAAATGTAGAGGGATAGAGACTTTAACAGACAATTTAGACATTGGTGGGAGAGAGACAGTCCGAACAGCAAAACTATGAGTAACTGTCAAAAGAAATCAATTTCATAGCGCATTCGTGCCATGGAAGTATATGGAATGGCTGAGAACTTCTAATGAAATCTAATTGTGTTAGTACATACTTCCATGGTTAGTAAACCGAAGTATGAATATTGGTAGCCTTTAGCCAATCAGTAACATGAAATGTGACATTCTACACCCAACATGTAGTTTGCATCATGCGTGCACTTCCATTACAAATTGTTGTTCTTCACTATTTTTCTTTTGACACTGGACACTCCAGAGTACCTACTTGCATCTCACTTCCACTACAATCCAATTTTCTATTTTTCTCCTTCGCATGAAAAATTACGCTCATGTACACAGCTTTTACGCGTATCACCACCGCTTGATTCGAGCAGTGCTTTGCATTGCACCATTCTAGCAGTTAATCCAAGAAAAATCCACTGGCGGCTAGATTTTGCAGCCCCTACAGGCAAAGACTATCTACAACAAGACGGGACACTACGCAGTATTTTTCTTATAAAAATCTGACCTTGGTTTCTTTATTTAATTAAATGAGGGAAGTAGATTGCAACATATGTTGCATGATGAAAAAAGAGACAAAAACTGATAACGAGTCACATTCGCCAATTCATCATTACAGAGCGCATAAGAAAGTCTATTTATAAAAAATGACAACAAACAAGTGCAGACACGGTTCAGCTGTGTTGGTGTGATTTCATTTCTCATATTGTTCCTATAAATTTGTGTGCTGAAACACTTGAGAACAGAACACACGCAACAAAATGCGCTCTATTAGATAGGCTTTAAAACTGCATTGTGAAAAAACGATGCACACAGATGTGAACGTCATTCATCATCATTTTTGCATATTAGCGTGCTCTTTACTTCTGATGTGAATTTGCATAAGAATATTGAATTGAAATTGTTCAATGGGATTTCTTTGTTCTGCTTATACAATGATTTTTTGGTTTTTTAAACATAAAATGGATGTTTATTAAGTTTCCAGTATTCTTGTGGATAGTCTTTGCTACAGGCTTCTTTTTGGCAGTTTCAGCATAAATAAGAGGTTTTTTGCTGTGGCTCGATAAAGGTTAAGCAAGAAAGCAGCTACCCTACTAGACAAAACTCATCAGTTCACATATACTATTAAATCGAGAGACGCAAACATCCATATCAAAAATCTGCGGTTTCAGTATAAATAATGTGGAAAATAATTTTCTATTGATGAGTCTGTCGATGATTATGATTATCATGATTATATGATGAATTTTCTGCTTACACTTGCAATGAGTGCTCATCTCTTATATTTTTCTTCTGGACTATGTTAAATTGCGTTTGCTTCAAACATGAATTATTTGTTTCCCTTGAATTTATTAGTTTGTTTGATTCATAAACTGATTTCTTTATACTTTTTACATAATAGAATTTTTATATGCAGATTTACATGCATACATATTTCATTATTCCCCTTCTCTTGAAAAACTACTCTCATGATCACATATTTTACGCATTTCCCTCCGATTGCATCATGCAAATGCAAGCGTAGCCGCGGGACGCGGCTAGTTCATAATAAAAGTATACATCAGTAAAAGTCACCAATAACTTCATTCATTGCTCATTTTTACAGTCATCATGAAGTTTTAGGGTAAAATCATCACGAAATTATTATTAAAATCATCGAAAATCTCATTATGAAAATCATCGAAACACTCATCACGAACTCATTATTAAAATCATTGAAAAACTCATCATTAAAATTATCAAATCACTCATCGAAACACTTATTAGGAGGCGAAGAACGGTATTGCAATATTTATATGTGTGTAGCTGTAACTTTCGTCTCAACGTCATTTTGAGTGTTTAATATAGAAAACAATGTTTTATTAACAATGGAAATTAGCGAAAAATTTAAGGACACTCCTAGTAATGGTCATTTTCACTTAATTTTTATTCTCCTTTTTCGATCGCAAAGCCCAAAAATTACCATATGTTACGGCAACTTGCGTATGTTTGGGTTGATAAGATGTGACGCGTTCGAAAATTAGCTCGAGTAAGGCTGCGGTCCGAATTACGCTTTCTGCACTTTTAGCGCTCGGTCCGAATGGCGCTCACAACGCATACAATTTGTATGGAGGGGTAATTTTCTGCCGCTTACACTGCTCACGGTTTCGAGGATAGGCGCGGTGAGTACACTGTGTTCACACGATCGGTCCGAATTGAAAGCGGCATATGCGTACCAACAATTCGGACCGAACGTGAGCACTGTTAGTGATTTAAGCACCATGAGCGTAAGAGTAGAGTCAATTTACTTTATTATTTTCTAATAATACAGTATTGTGATCGATTTAAAAAAAATGTGCTCCCCTTAACATTTTTTTTCACGTTTCATGACTAGTAGACACGAAAAAAGGAAAAAAAAATTCAGTCCGTCTGTCCGCCGTAAGCCGTACGCAAAATCGTTTGAAGGCTCGTAGCTTCCAAACGCTTTGAGATATTAAATTAAAAATTTTTTATGAATAGACTGGGTAGGCCCCTTGATGTGGACGAATTCTGAGGGGAAAGGAGGGGGGTGGGTTTTAGACGAAAAATTTTGGTTTCTAGATCTCAGCAACCGCTTACGCTAGGAGGCTGAAACTTGGAATTTATGTAGAGCTTTGCATAAAACTTGTCAATATGGGTCAAGGGGTGTGGGAGGGGTGGGGAGGGAAATAATATGTCCGAAATACAAAAAAGCCGAGATCAACACATTCTAAAATCCATATCTCCTAAACCGTTAACGTCACAAAATTGAAACCTAATGAATATCTGTAGGTATACTAGGAGAATAGATCAGAAACAAATTTTGGAGTGGGACAGTTGCGTACTGGGGTGAGGGGTAAAAAACTTTAGATTACGATATCTCACGAACCAATTGCATTAGACAAATAAAATTCTGTTTGTGTATAAAGGTTGACAAATAAAGTTTGCCGAAAGTAAAATTTTTTAAGGAGGCGGTGGATCATTTCGGATCGAATTTTTCTAAAAAATCGTGTCTCATATCTCAAGAACAGTGTAAGGTAGATGCTTAAAATTTTTACCAGAAGTAAGCCTAATAGACACCGAGCAAAAAAATTTTTTTTGGGGTGAGGGAGGGTGTAAAGGAAAAAGTTCCGATTTTTATATCTCTAGAACCTATAATGATATAAAGCTGAAACTTGGTATTTAGATAGAGCTATAGTAGTAGCATATTGGAAAAATATAATTGTTTATAGGTGTAGTATAGTACGGGGTGTTTTTTCTATCTATAGAACGGCTTATGCTACAAAGTTGAAACTTGGTATTTATATGTAAATCAACTAGAGAAGTAATTTAGATAAAAAAATTTCAAATATCATTTGGCGTTCGGAAAGGGCGGGGGGCGAAAAAAATGATCACAGAAAATGGAATGCATATATTTTCACGATTTTCGTCATATCTATTAGGAAGATTTAATTCATTTTTATTCTACGGCTTCTTCATATAAATATCAAAAAAAGTGTTTTCAGAATTTTTTGAAATTCGACCCCTAAGGGGGTGTAAAGGGGTTGTATACTTTTTCACGAATTCTGCCATATCCCCTAGGTCTGATCAGATATCGAATATCTTTTCACTTTCATGGGCTTGCGTAATAATCGCCTAAAACTTGTTTTTCATTTTTTTCCTTTTTCAGCCCCTAAGAGGGTTTAAAAGGGTTGAACATGTTTTCACGAATTCCGTCATTGACATTTTTTTCTTGACCACCCTGTATCACAGATATTAAGAATGAACCCATCCTGTAGAACAATTTTTGTCTCAAAATATATCAAGGAATAACCCCTTACAAGGTTGTCCACGGAGTACCGGACACCCTGTATAATCCCATTTCTCAATTTTTGGATAATCAACCCTAAGGGTTTGCATATGTTTTCACAAATTTTGCCATTCCTTAGTTTTGATGAGATACAAAATTGCTTATTACGTCATTTGGTGTAATGACCTTAAAACCAATTTAACGATTTTTCGAATTTCAAGAACCAAGGGGGTGTGAAGAGTTTGCTTACGTTTTCACAGATTTTTCAAAATCCCTCGTGTCTCATGAGATATCAAGTTGCTTCTTATGAAATCATCTAAAAAACTGTTTCAAATTTTTTCGAAAATCAAACCCTAAGTGGAAGTAATGGGTTTTTACTTCTATGGGCTTTTAGTTTACATAATATACCAAAATTCGAATAGTCTACACAGACTTTTTCAATGTTTAATCGGCTAAAAATCTCTATTTTAAATATTTTTATTTTAAGAACAAAATTAACTTTTCAAGAAACCTTATAATCTCGAAACAACGGATGATATGCTCCGACTTTGACCGCTCCCGAACTTTGACCCGAAAAATAATAAAGTTTCGCCCAGACCATTGGCAGATTTTTTACTCTAATGACGTAATAGAGTTGCGTTCGAAAATGCCAGAGTAGATCAAAATGGGTAAATCTCTCATTTAAATGTGTTAGTTAACTCTGAAGGTAACTAACTCTACGCGAGTTAAAGAGCCGTACAGAATCAACCTCATAGCAGTCGGATTGGAGTGTCAAAATAACGGAGGGGAAAAAACGAGTAGCTAAACAGAATGAACGCTATGGGTCGCAGAGAGTCGCAAGTAAGTTCGTAATATTTAAAATGATCGCAAGTGAACGCATCGAAATGTCAAATATGACATTATCATAACCTAAAACGTACTATATTATTTAAAGAAGAAAATAATAAAATGGAAAATGAAAGAGTGGCTGCTATTGTGACGTCCCCCCGGTTTGACTATGATTCCTCTTCAATCCCTGCGCTTTCAATGAAGCCTAGTATTTTGCGAAGAGGAATGGTCAGGAATTCTGATGGGTCCATGAAATCCTGACCGAAGTGACGAAGTCTTTTGTGAGCTAAACCCTCACAATCACAGAGGATATGCTCTGGTGTTTCATCTTCGTCATTGCATACTCTGCAAATTTTAGTCTCAGAGAGACCAATCCTATTGAGATGCTTCCTCATGTGACAATGTCCAGTCAGAGCTCCCACTAAGGTTCGGGTCTGATATCTGCTTAATTTTAGATAATCTGATGTTCTTTTTTCCGAATGTTTTGGCATAAAAAGCTTTGAGTGCCTTTTGCCCGGTGCCAAGTTCCAGTGAATGGCACTTTGCGATTTTTGCCACATTCGGATGTTCATTCCGGATGTGCCTAATGGTATCATACAAATGGATATGGTCCCATGAAGTCAGCTTCTGAACCTTTCCTAGCCAATAAGTCGGCCATTTTATTACCTTCATAGCCGCTGTGTCCCGGAATCCAAATGAGGTTAACTCTGTTCTTATTTCCGAGTTCAATCAGGCATTGGAGGCAATTCCAAACAAGTTTGGAGTAGATTTGAACGGTCTGAAGTGCCATTATTGCAGCCTTGCTGTCCGAGAGAATATATATTTGTTGCTTTTTGTAGCCCCGTCTGATATTTTCTCTAATGCATAGTTCAATAGCATGATTCTCCGCATGAAAAGCAGTGGATGTTATGTAAGTAGAATTTGATATTTGGGCGCACTCCATAAACTCCTGCTCCTACACCTTGATCCGTTTTAGATCCGTCTGTGTACCAGATTATGGATCCTAGTTTTGGAGTGGGTTTGTTTGTGGCCCAATCCTCCCTTTCAGATAGGACAATTTTGAATGGCTTTGTGAAATTAAATTTCGGTACCATTGAATGATAAAGAGGTATCGATAGTAAGTACGCGTAACAAAAGTGTGCAATTACGTTTTTTGTGTCGAAAAATGGCGTCGCGTTTAACAAGGGGCCAACTCGTCGAAGCCCTTGAGGCCGCGGGAGTTGGCGCTCCATCTGCTGCCAGCAGATCGCAATTGCATACTATGTATGCTTCGTTAAACCCGCCTGCTGCCGAAACTGATGCCTTTGCTGCTGAAACTGATGTCCCTGCTGCCGAATTTGATGCCCCTGCTGCCTCATGCTGTCCATTCAGTCGCTGCCGTCTTTCACGACCGCCCGTCAAGTGCGGGTACGAGCACATATGTCGAGAACGGGGCTCTAGTCCTCATGTTGACTAATTTGAAAAAGAAAAAGGAGTTGCTGGAGCTACAACAAGACATTCAACGTCTCGAATTGGGTGTTTCCTCGGCTAAAACACCCTCTGCTGAACGAATGGACTTTAAGGATGACGAGGATTTGGTCGCTGAGTACAGTGGTAACGATTGTCGAGATGTTGAGACGTTCCTCGGCGATTTGGATGCCTTATTTGATGTGGGCGAGTACAGTGAGCCCTTTAAGCTAATATGCCGGAGGCGTCTATTCACGGGCACTGCGCGAGCATACCTTCGCTCATCTGCGGCCACCACCTATAATACTCTGCGGCTGGAACTGAGACAAGAGTTTTGCCGTCGGTTCACAGTACAAGAGGTGTACCAACAGCTACAGAACCGGATGTGGAATCGCAAAAACGAAACATACCAGCGGTACATCATAGAGATGCAGGCCATCGCCAAACGGGCACTGTAGTGGTCAACGCATGCTCGTGGTCTTGTACTACGAGCAGCGCCTGTTTCCTGAAATAAGAACTTTCACTCATGGCACCTGAGGATGCCGATGTGTGGAGCTTACCTGACTAGAACTATGGCACCTATGGATGCCAAAGTGTATGACTAGTCAGGCTTGTATTTTCTCTGTAAAAAATAGTTAAATTAGTAATTACCTCTTTTCTAAAAAAAAGACGAACGAGACTTGTTTGGTGTTTTAAAAGGTTTTATATTTCTGGTGATAAAAAAAAGACTGAGAGCTTAATCATAACATCGAACAACTTAAATACTAAATTATCACTAAATAAGTATTTTGAAAATGGGCCAGTCGTTCAACCCATTGCAAAAGTCCATGCAGTTGGAATTTGCCGATCAAGACAATCGGCAATTTTTAGTGACCCACAAATGGTGCAACCAACTGAAAGTGCAATGCGCCCATATGTGGGTCGCGACTATTTCGCAATTTGATCGCGAGGGAAAAATATAATAAAATGAAAAATAAAAAATAAGCAAAACAAAACAAAGCGAACAAAGTAGCAGCTCGACCATTTCCAGTACCTATGGCACGCGACATGTTCTGACTCAGCAGTAAAGGAGAATCCAGTGGATTCCCCTGGCTGTGACGTCACATTACCGTACCTCAGGCCAAGAATTGCAATTCGAACTGTTTACGGTCGAGTTGCTAGGTTGTTGTTTTTGTTTTGATTAATTTTTTAAAAACAAAGAAGAACGACTGGCCTGAATTAAAATAATATTCGTCGGGAGGAAATGTAAACGCCGGATGCTGCCCTTTGGCTGGGCACAACATCCCTCCCCATCCTAACGAGTTTGCATTTACTCCCGAGTTACAAATTTCTATTCGATATACTGTACAGCATGCTTTTTACAAATTTCTATTCGATATACTGTACAACTAATTGAAAATTGAGCTTAAATGCGTTGAATGAAGAGAAAAAAAAAATAAAAATATATAACAATCTATAATATAAACTAATGCGAACGTAATGTTATCCGTATCTCTTGCCGGGGACTGTGGTGCTGGTCTCTTGATGTAGGGCTGGGTCTTTGGATGCTGCGTCCTTCGTGATGACCTCATGTGCAATTCGGGCAGAGTGGGCTCTTCATGTACGGCTCCTCTTGATGAGTTCGAAAACGATGGTGACGCTACACGTTTTGACTTGTTTCGCGCTTTGACGAACCGTAAACAAATCAGACCGACTATTATTGATAGTGCGAGAAATGAACTTAGTGATACCATGGAGTAGCGATGGAATATGAGCTCTTGGCCTTGTTGAACGATTTTTCTTGCGTCGTCTGCTCGATTTAGATCGTCTTGCAGGGCGTCTAAGGTTTTTCTTCCTTCGGCCAAGGAGGCTGCTATGTCCTCATGGTTACCAACCTTAATTGGTAATGGTTTTCTGGAACTAACGGTTGGTTCATGGGAATCTACCATAGCAAAGTTGAACCTCAAAGAGTCGGTGAGGTTCACAAATTCTATCCACGGTTGCTTGTACTCCGTGGCGGTGTGAAACGATCTTTCGTACGGCAATCTTATCTCCCTGTTTCCAAATTCACAGGGCTGCGTGATCTTAAATATCCCCAATCCAGTCAAATTTACGGCATAATGGGCTCCATTGTAAGAGGTAGACAGTATGATGGGGCTTTTTAGTTTGTATAGTCATTGATTGCTGGCTATCATCTTGGTGAAAACTCCTTCAGTTGCTGGCACTGCCACGTGTTTGCAAGTGACTTCTGCGGAGCGTGAATGTTGTAGTAGTTCGACCAGGCATTCGGGACTTCTGTTTGTCAATATTGGTCCGCTGTTGGGGCATATGGCTAACGTTGAAGTCTTATTGAAGGCCACTTGTGTACATTGGGAATAGTCCTGCTCTGATAACGTGGTGAATTTCTTCTGGGACTCTGCTTCTGTGATGTATGGATATTGCGTTTGAAGCAATACATCCCATTTCCCGTTAAGTTTTGTTGGTAGAAAATGTACTCTTTAAGCTTCGTACAGGATTGCGTCTGATAGCGGGATTATGATTTTAACCAAACTCTATCGCTCCTCTGGAACTTCTGGTTGTAAGTACATGGCGCATATGATCGTTATTCCGACGCAAGGTTTGAATTATCGTCGTAGTTTCCTTTACAATTTGTTGGCACGTCCTCTGGGGATTTCGCTTTGAATCGTGGTCTCTCACTAAGTTGCATAACTGGTCGATTTGACGGACATAGCGGTCGGCGATGTCCAAAACGGTCGAGTAGTCCATGGGTGTGAATTCAATGTAAATGGTCCACATGTTTTTAGAAAATATGACATCTCCAGTTTTTTCGAAATTTGCTGGCGTGTCCTTCAACTGGATGTTTTGGTACGGTTGTATTTCTTCCGGGGATACAGATAACAAAACGTGCGGTAATAAATGAATGGCAATTTTATAATTTATTTGTGTTGTAAAAACATTCTTAATGATGGTAAAAGATTTTTTTTTATTTATTGTATTGTATTGTATTTCTATTGTTATATAATTTGATCTACGTTAAAGTTTTAGTGTTATTTATCATTAATAATTATTCATATTTATTTATTGCGTTTATTATTTAACAATGTCTTATGTATTTAAAAACATTACATAATTTCTTATATTGAGATTTTTTTTTTATATTTCAAATGTAAGTTTCTTTTTAATAAAAATTTTATAGACTTTACGTAATTCCATGTGATTTTAGTATATTAGTTAAGTGAATAATAGTATTTTTGTGATTTAACTTTGTTTGGATTTTGTACATTAGTTAAATGTAGTATATATGATTTAACTTAATTTAGATTTTTTGTGTAGTAGTTAAATGTAGTATTTATATGATTTAAGTTGTTTTAGATTTTTGTGTAGTAGTTAAATGTAGTATCTAGTTGTAGACTAGTGTAGTAGTTAAATGTAGTAGTTATGCGATTTAACTTTGAATATTGTGTGAATATTGTGTGAATATTGTTTGAATATTGTTTGAATATTGTGTTCACCTAAAAATACAAATGAAAAATAAAATAGAATCGAATGATATTCGAGTTTAAGGAAATGACCTATACCAGTGCTGAATTAAGTTTTGAGCTTATCTACCGGTTCTACAAGATCATGGTGATAGCCGCTGGCTTGGTTAAGGGTACGGAAATAGCGACAGTGTCCTAACTGGTCCGGAATGTCTATGATTCTGGGCAGTGGAATCGAGCGCTTTATGGTGACTTCGTTTAATTTGCGTGAACTCACCATACCCTTTTCCATCGGCCGTTTTCTGGGCACTGCAACGAGTGAAGGATTCCAGAGTGACATACCTTTTTGTAAAATACCGACCGACGGGGTATTGGCATGTTTTTTAATCTCGACTTTATGCTTTTGGCACTGTTTGGGACTAATGTTGCCCGCCGAGTTCTTAGTTTTCCTATGCTTTAAATTATGGAAGGTTGGAACAAGATCAGCATTTAGAGGATCATCAGGAGTAAAGTTTAAAGTGGGTATCAGTACTTTATTTGGTTTTACTTTTGCGAAAGTTTCCCCGATGTGAATACCCGAACTGATTTCCTTAGATTTTCCTAATACATCACGCTTTTGGACTGGTACTCTGGGCTTTGTAGCTTTCTGTGTACGAGATTGAATACAGAAAAGTCTGCAATGGTTATCCAATTGCGCCAGTCTCTTTAGCGGGAATGTTTCTGCTGCTTCGTGTCCACCGCTGAGGAGTGTTAAGGTTTTGGCAGTAGTGTCGATTACGGATCGGTTCCATAAGATATCTCGACCTAAAATTCCATCTGCTGGAATTCTATTTAAATCGTCTACCAAGTGCCATTTCGCCCTAAATTGTAGTTTAGGATGAATTCCTATTAGAATGGTGCCTAAGGTTCTACCTAAACTACCAAATACTCCACTTATGTGCCTTCTTTCGCGTTTATCCATCTTTCGAAGGTTCTTCATCGCCGATTGTCGTAAAAGACTTGTATCGGCTCCTGTGTCCACTTGCACTACAATCTTACCAGATTTTGCTAGAGAACAGGGGAACTCGATGAATACATCGTCGTCGATATCCTTCGTTAACGTATCTAGGGCGGATTTTTTGGTGCAATCCACGCCTCTCCGTTTATTGGACACGCTTTTTAATTGCCTACGCACAGGACATACTTTTGTTTTCACCTTACATCCGAGTAAGTTTGTTCGGATGAAAAGGTAGGTGAAGTGCAAGAACTGTAGGAAGCTGGTACCCAGAGTTGAGTTTATGCTCTTCTGGGGATTGATTTGCTTCCTTTTTGTATCGCTTTTTGATTTGCGGTTCCTACGCTTAGTGTTTGTCTTAAGAACTGAGTTAATTGTATTAATACTTATTATCTTATTATTATTGTTAGTGTCGTTGCTAACATTTTGGAAGGTTGAAGTGTGGATCATATTTGTCGGGGTGCAGCGTTTAATGTTGAGCTGACACTCTAATCGTTTGCGATGCTTTTTTAAATAATTGCTTTTGTTAAAACAAATGTCTTCAATATGTCCAAGTCTAGAACACCATTCACATTTTAGCTTAAAAATGCGACTTGAACGGGTGTTTTGGAACGTGTGTAACTTTGAGAGATTCCTATAATTCACCAACGGCGCTGAGACATTGATAATGTCCTTAGATGTGACCTGGTGCGTCATTTTGATCTTGCGCAATATGTTATCGAGAGTTATAGTTGTTAACGTTTTGAAAGGGAAAAAAAAATTATGAGAAACTCTTGAATGTATACGTATAGGACTTGTGTAATTTTTCAGAGACTAGGAATATCTATCGGGTTTTAAAAAATAAAAAAAATTGAAAAAGGAAATAACTTTTGGGTGTGCGTTCCCATTGACGATGTCTTTGGTGATAAATATTAAACACTACAAAATTTATGAAAAAAAAAGAAAATTTAGAAAAATCACCAAATTTGAAAATTACTGCTGAAGGCGAATGTATGCATTGTTGACTCCATGCCAACAAGCGATCATTCGGGCTTGGCTTACAGTCATTCTTTGCTGAGAGACTTCAATTCCGTATTTTTTACTATCGGCCCTATGCCGATAAGTAGTAATTCGACTGTTAAGTATACCCATAGGAGTAAAGGGTTACTAACAGGTTGAAAACCGGAATGGTTGAAGAAAGGAAAAACGAAAAAGTTTTTCTTTTTTTTTGAGTTAAAAAAAAAGTAATGTTTTTTTTTTTTTTTTTAAATAAAAAAAAATTTCGAATTCCGACCAAGTATATGATTAACATATACCAGGACGAATCCTACCGGCTGCGCCAAAATGTAGTGGTCTACGCATGCTCGTGGTCTTGTACTACGAGCAGCGCCTGTTTCCTGAAATAAGAACTTTCACTCATGGCACCTGAGGATGCCGATGTGTGGAGCTTACCTGACTAGAACTATGGCACCTATGGATGCCAAAGTGTATGACTAGTCAGGCTTGTATTTTCTCTGTAAAAAATAGTTAAATTAGTAATTACCTCTTTTCTAAAAAAAAGACGAACGAGACTTGTTTGGTGTTTTAAAAGGTTTTATATTTCTGGTGATAAAAAAAAGACTGAGAGCTTAATCATAACATCGAACAACTTAAATACTAAATTATCACTAAATAAGTATTTGGAAAATGGGCCAGTCGTTCAACCCATTGCAAAAGTCCATGCAGTTGGAATTTGCCGATCAAGACAATCGGCAATTTTTAGTGACCCACAAATGGTGCAACCAACTGAAAGTGCAATGCGCCCATATGTGGGTCGCGACTATTTCGCAATTTGATCGCGAGGGAAAAATATAATAAAATGAAAAATAAAAAATAAGCAAAACAAAACAAAGCGAACAAAGTAGCAGCTCGACCATTTCCAGTACCTATGGCACGCGACATGTTCTGACTCAGCAGTAAAGGAGAATCCAGTGGATTCCCCTGGCTGTGACGTCACATTACCGTACCTCAGGCCAAGAATTGCAATTCGAACTGTTTACGGTCGAGTTGCTAGGTTTTTGTTTTTGTTTTGATTAATTTTTTAAAAACAAAGAAGAACGACTGGCCTGAATTAAAATAATATTCGTCGGGAGGAAATGTAAACGCCGGATGCTGCCCTTTGGCTGGGCACAACAGCACTGATAAGTGAAGTTGAGCTAATCAACTTCGTCGTTGACGGGCTCCGCCTACGAGATGCCGAGACATATCTGCTGTTGAGCGCTCAAACCATTAGACCTCTGAAGAGCCTCATGGATATGCACGAGGAGCTAAGTCATTCGGATTCCGCTCAACAGGCTGTCGCATTGTCCATACGAGAAGAGACCGCCAGAGAGCTGTTTTAAATGCTGAAGAACTGGGCATCGGCATGTTGAGTGTCCAAATCCGAGGAAAAATTCTGAATCTGCTGTATTGACGACTGCTGCCCGGGTACCTATCCGACCTGCTGCCCCAACTGCTGCCAAATTTGTGTCTGCTGCCGCAGCTATGAAGTCACCTGCTGCCCCACCAGCCCTGCTAGATTCAGATGATGATGAAGTCCCTGCAGATTCGAACGACGTAGTCAACATAATAAATAAGGTAAGTGCTGCATATGCTGTTAATCAAAAAGAACGCTCCGAACTATTCGATTATTTATCTCTCTTCGATACCGGCAGCCCTGTTAGTTTAGTTAGACGGTCGGCGGTACCCTTTCCTGTGCCCAAAAAATTAATGAATTCTGGATACTTAGGCCTAGGAAGCATCCAATTAAAAATTCATGGTAAGCTTAGTTGTCTCTTAAAATTCCGAAATACGTGTAAAACATTAACACTTTTTGTAATGCCAGATGAAACCATGATGATGCCTCTGATCTTGGGACGCGACTTCTTATCAATTTTCAATATCCACTTCTCAATTACTTGTGTAAATAAAAGAAATCGCTTTAGTTTGAAATCTCACGAGTTATCATTTAAAAGACGGCTGCATATATGCATTTCAGACACATCTAGTAGAGGCGAGTCTAATAACATCTTGTTAGACGAAACTTCTAATAATGAAGAGGGAGACACCCAGGTTACTACCAACAGCTGCTGTGCTGATCCAATCATTTGCGGTCCCCAGTCAATCCTAAATATTTGTCCGACATACGCAGAGACCCTAAAAGATTTATCGATGTAAATCCATACCTAGATAAGGAATGCAGTGATAACCTTAAAGAAGTTATTGAAGACAACTACTTAAGTCCGAAGCATTTGTTAAAGAAACCCCAGCGATGCTCCATTTCATTGTGCTCCCCGTCGTCTAGTTTATAGCGAACGCCTGCAGGTACAAAAAATTACTGAAGATCTGCTGTCTCATAGGATTTTAAGACCAAGTAACTACCCATACGCCTCAGCTAACGTTTTGGTAAAAAAAAATTTAGAATTAAGGATGTGTATAGACTATAGAGCCCTTAGTAAGTTGACGATTCGTGGCAATTACCCACTGCCGCTAATAGAAGATTGCATTGACTACTTGGACGTTATTTTACAACTTTGGATTTGCGAAATGGTTTCCATCAGGTCAAAATGTCCCCTGAGTCCATTAAGTACACAGCCATTGTCAAGCCTCTTGGCCAGTATGAATATTTGTGAATGCCCTTTGGGCTCAAGAATGCCCCTGCTGGTCTTCCAACGATTTATCTGTGAAATTTTTAGAGATATGCTGGATGCGCGAGCTATTATCATTTACATGGAATGATATACTGATAGCAACCTCTTATGATGATCATTTCAAATTAGTTGGCGAAGTTCTGAAGCGAGCATCGGAATAATGCCTAGAACTCAAGTTGAGCAAATGCTGATTCGGAGGATCGAGTGTCTGGTATATTCCGTCAGTGCCTCGGAAATACGCCCGGGAAGTTCACATGTAAAGGCTATAAAGCAATACCCTGTGCCCGAAAATCTGCGAGAGTAAGGCTTGCCTGGGATTGTTTTCATATTTCCGTAGATTTATATCTTCGTTCTCAAAAATAGCCAAGCCTCTATTGACCCTAACGCGTTGGCGTTCCCTATAAATTTAATGATGAATGCGTTGCTGCCTTTAAGGAACTGCGAGACAAGGTAGCCGCCAGCCGCCTTTTAGCGATATATAACCCTGATAGAGAGACAGAATTACATTGTGATGCAAGTACGGCACGCTATGGAGCCATCTTAATGCAAAAACAAGACGGTGGAAAGTTCCATCCAGTCCTCTTTTTTTCAAAGGCCACAACTTCACCTGAGTCTAGATACCACAGTTTCGAGTTCGAAACCTTGGCAATAATCTATGCATTGAGACGTATCCGTGTATACCTCGAAGGTATCTATTTAAAATTTTTACTGATTGCAATTCCCTCACACAACCCGCGAATCTCCAGGTAGGCCCTTGAATTAGAAAATTACAATTACATCATACAGCATCGGGGTGGCGTATCTATGGGACATGTTGATGCCTTTAGCCGATGTCACCCCAACGGGTCCACCCAGAAAGAAGATTTCACTGATGTCTTAAGCCCCCCATAGACACAAGAGCATGTTGGCGCAAACATAGGTTTGCGCAAACACTAGCTGTAGCGAGCATGTTGGCGAGCCTCAGTTACTTATTGGATTCCACCATGGAAACAACGTGTCCCTGTGCCGTTCTAGTTTTACTAGTAGAGCAAAAAAAGAAAAGAGGAAACGAAAATTATGGGCGACAAAAATCCTTTTATGTCCCTCCTTTTAGGGTTTTTGTGCCCCTTCTTTTTATTACCCAAATCCTTTTCATTATCCATATTCAGTTATTACTTAAATGCATTTTATTTTCATTATACGTTTTTCATATCCTATAAAGAGGAAACTAACCAATATGTAAGAGCGATCTTCGCCAACTCACAAATAAAAGCTACAGTGAAATAAAACTATCCTCTTTTATTTCAAAAAATAATTTAAAATATAAAATCTAACCCGATCTTGTATAAAGCTCTTTATCGGAAGGCTGTAGAAGAAACAAGGCACATGTAACGCCATACCAAGCATTACAATTTACAACCTTGGTAAAACTCTTCCGTGTGCGGATGAGTTGTTGTTTCGGACAAGCCCCGACAATTAAGTTATATGTTCTTTACATTATAAATTAGAAAATGGTAGGCATAAGAAGAAAAAACTAATAAATATTGATTGAATTGGATAATATTATATTATATCCTTAATTCATTAGTAAAGCCTCGATAACGACTGTACTACTACCTTCAACGACTGCAATTCAACAACTGAACACTGAAGCTTGCGCTTACATCACCACACACGTGAGAACATACGGCCAACGCTGAAAAATCGAAATATTTTGATTTTTGGGCGAGCATGTTTGCGCAAACGGCCAAAAATGCCATACACGAGCGAATTGGCTCGCGCAAACCTATGTTTGCGCCAACATGCTCGCGTGTCTATGAGGGGCTTTATGTCATGAAACTATGACCAACTCCGCCAAAGACGGTCGAAACACTGCTGCCACTGATATTCAATGTCATGATGTCCCGAATCACAAAACTAATGTTAGTCTTCTGTCGCCCTCTGATGCCAACCGAGATGCAGCTGCCGTAAATAACACTTGTAACACTGCCGCTAATGCGAATGATCAGAACTTCATGAATCTGGGGAACTCGGCCAACGCCGCCCCAACCGATGCACCTTCTGCTACTGCCGTCCCTACTAGACTAAATTACCAAGTTGCTTCTGTTAATAGCGATGAATTGGACTTTCTGATTCAGGTTACCCAGAATCGGGACGAGAAGATACGCCAAATATGAACTGGCTCATGAACTAGTATCACGAAAGGATAGTTCCGGAAGACCTCGATTATATGTCCCCCCTCAGAAATGGAAGAGAATGTTATTAGATTGAATCATGAGAAAATAGTTCACTTAGGAGTAGACAATACCTGCGATCAAATTAAAAAAGTCTACTGGTTCCCAAACATGAGAGGGGAGGTTAACAGTTTTATCAAGAACTGCATCAAGTGCGTAATGTATTCCGCACCTCCCCCATCAAACGAACGTAATCTCTTTAACATACCCAAGGCACCAGTCCCTTTTGTCACAGTCCATCTGGATCATTTCGGTCCACTACCTGCTGTAAATTCGAAGCGAAAGCATATATTGCTGGTTGTAGATGGATTCACGAAATTTATCAAACTATATGCTGCTAATTCCACAAGTACGCGAGAAGTAATCTGCTGTCTCGAGAAATATTTTAGCTATTATAGCCGACCCCGCCGTATAATCACAGATAGAGGAATCTGATTCACTTCTGCTGACTTCAGTACGCTAGCGGACAGGTAAAAAGAGTTAATCATGTAATAAAACGGATGCTTGGCAAACTTTTTTTTGGTCTCACTTGCTATCCAGAGCCGCGGATGGTCTTAATAATGCTGTCCATAGTGCTACCAAACAGACCCCTAGTAAATTATTGTTCGGATAGACGTAATAGACGAACTCACTGAGTATTTAAGCGAAAAGTTCGGTGACGATTCTGGGCGAGATCTCGATGAAATCCGGGCACAAGCCTCTTGGCCTTGTTTTCCGGCGTCCGAAGCTGTTGATAGCCTCTTCCTCGGATCCAGCTTCACTCCGTTTGCGCTGAACATGTGCCCTAAGAATTTGATTTTCTTCACGCCAAACTCGCACTTTTCCTTGTTTGAAGGTCAGGCCTGCTGCTTTGATTCTCCTAATTACCTCTGCTGTTGTTCCAGCCCGCCGTGTTCTTCGCATGGATTAGGATGTCGTCCATTGATGCTTCGGCGTTCTCTATGCCGGAGAGCAGCTTCGACATAATTTGCTGAAAGATCTCTGGCGCTGAGCACAACCCGAACGGCAGCTTGATGCAGCTGTAGCGACCCCACAGTGCTGAGAATGTGCTGAGAATGTTTTGTTGCCAATTGTTTTTTGTCAAATGTTTTTTAACAATACAAACAATATAAAAGAATCTTTTAAAATTAACGAAGCAAATCTCAACTGACTTTTGAAAATAACAAGACATTTTTGAATTTTACAATCATTGTTCTTTCGATCTGACGAGAGCTTTACAAGATTTTTTCAATTTAGCAAAATAAATTGAAAATTGTTTTGGAAAACAACAAGATTCTCATGAAAAATTTTGGAGTTTTAGGAAATTGTAACAAGATTTTGAATGTAACCAGCTTTCTTTGAGAATATCTTTGAATTTTACGAGAACTTTAGAAGATGTTTTCAATTTAACAAAGTAGAAATTAGTTTTAAACATGACGACATTTGCATCAAATATTTTTTGATGTTATGAGATATAAGAATAAAGAATAAATAAATTATTTTTAGGTAGAATTGGTTTTTGAATATATCAATTTTTTATGAAATACATACCTACGATATTGGATTCGTATATTCGGATTTCGGAACAATTTTTTGTTACTGAAGTCTTACCAGTATATTATTTACTTAGAATTATTACTTTGATGGTATTGAAATCAGAAAACTTTTGGTTATACGTTTAAATACATATATAATATTATAAATATAATAGTAATCTTTTGGTGAATGTTTTCACAGTACATGTGAATGAATGAAAATGCAAGTTTTCTGGGTTCAATACTGTTTACTGTTTATTTTTGCATGACGTTTCGGACTCGACTGAGTCCTTTATCAAACTGATCGACAATATCTTTACAAACTGTTTTTATATGAAAGCAGGTAGAAAAAATGTTGCAATATTTAAACAAACGAGTCAATTAAAAACAAAGGGGGAAATTACTTTAACAAGGGTAGTCATAAAACTATTAAAAGGAACGGAGTTAATTAAAAGGGGATTTTTATGAAATCTAAGCTTAATTGGTTTTTGGGATCGGTTTTTTCCAAAACGTAGAGCAGGTAGCCAAAGTGAAGAGAGGTTGTATTCAGCGTCTCGGTTGAAGTTTTGTGGGTGTTTGGCTATCTCGATGGTAGTGTTTTGTCTTGGCTAAAATTTTAACATTGTTAAAAGCGATTGAGTAGTTTTCTACCGCTGCATGTTCCGCAATTGCCGATGAGTGGACCTGGTTTTTTGTGTACAGCGCTGATGTTCACGAATCCTAGTTCTGATGGTCCGTCCCGTTTCTCCTATGTGGACTTTGTTACAAGACCCGCAAGGAACTTTATAAATACCCTCCATTTCCAATGGGATTTTATCCCTTTGGTTTCCTAGGATGCCTCGGATCGTAGTTGCCGTAGAGTACGTCGTCCGTATGTCAGCTTTCTTGAGTACCCTGCCGATTTGATTTGTGGTACCTTCTATGTAAGGTAATGTTACCCACCGTTTGATAGTATGGTCGTTCTTATCTTTCTCTTCCTGGTTTTTCATAGCTTTTGGTTTTTGTTTGCAGTGCTTTTTGTTGATAGTGCTCTTCGTGTATCCGTTGGCTGCAAAGGTTTTCTGTAGATGTTCCATTTCGTTGCGAAGGGCGTGTGGGTTACCGTTGGTGATACATTGCGCTCTGTGGATAAGAGTTCTAAGTACTCCTTCCTTCTGCTTAGGATGATGGTGGGATGATGCATGTAGATACCTGTTTGTGTGAGTAGGTTTCCAATGGAGATCGAAAAAGACGGCAAATTTCCCTTCTTGAATGTATTAGTTGAAAAATCTGGTCCTTCTCTTCAGTTCTCTGTTTATAGTAATCATAAATAATAACGTTAAGTGAGAATTGCGAACACAGCGAAAACAATAGAAAATAAGCTAAGAATGTAAATATTATATAAATACAATTTTTTTTGTCGAAATTGAAGAAAACATCTTACGAATACAAAACAAGCTTATCCATCAAAATCTTGAAATCTTCGGGAACGCTAAAAATCTTCGAATTGAAGAAAAATCTTGCATCGCTGCTACTACTCAAGATATATTCTCGAATCTCTCAATCACATTGAATTCAATTTCAAGGACTTTCTTTTGGTTGGTACTCAAAACTAAAAGACAGTGAGTTCTGTAAGTTGAGTGAACACATTTTTACAGGATTTTTCTATGGCAGCTACTCGAAGGAGGACTCATAGGAATAGGGCCACCCTAACCTAAATGGGCTATAGCCCTGGGAGTGGCAATTTTTATTTATGTTATGTTTTAATTTTTTTTTAAAAAATACTGACCACAAGAGCGCAAAAATGGAAGATTGTATTTTAAAACTATTATCTGATTTAGATATCAATTTGGAAGATTGTAGAGGACAATCTTATGATAATGCTTCTAATATGTCGGGTATATATAGCGGCCTCCAAGCGCGCATTAAATCTTGCCATTTACGTACCGTGTGCAGCACATTCTTTAAATTTAATTGGAGAGTCGGCGGCGGAATGCTACGTACAAGCAACTAAATTATTTTTATTTCTTTAAAATCTACACAATTTCTTTGCCGCGTCAACATCAAGATGGAAAATTTTGAAAGATACGCTAGCATTAAAGAAACAAAGTGCCCAAAAATTAAGCGACACCCGTTGGTCAGCAAGAGTTGATTCAGTGAAGACAACTGTTTCTGGTTATGAAAATTTTAAAAATGCTTTGAATAAAGTTTTCGAATATAATTTCCAAAAGCCTGCAAAAAAATTTGAAGATGAGGGGTTGTTAAATGAGTTCAACTCACTGGTAGCATTTTGGAGCGAAATATTAGAAATCATAGATAAAACTAATATATCACTTCAAAAAGTTGATACTACAATTGAAAGCATTATTTGATTATACGCTTCTTTAGAAACAAAACAAAATATAGAATCATTTAACCTTTACAAATCCGAAGATATAAAATTGTCTAATTCTGAAACTTTTATATTTTATATTTGCCGCTTCCACTAGCTTTCAAAATTGTATTTTCTTATGACTAGGGGCGCATTATTTTTAGTAGCCCACGGGCGCCGTATATCTTAGAATGGCACTGCATAGGAACTATTTCAAATTTTTTCCTTCAACTGCAGCGAGTGGAAAAGCAATGTATAAAACATTTAAAAAGTCACAACCTAAGACTCATTCGTTGTTTATACGAACATCTAATTTGTAAGCACAAAACGGACGAACTTGTATGAAAAGCATGTGTGTCTTTCGGAAGAAGTCGTATGTTCTGAGAAATTCGGCCCCTGTCAGATTTTAGGCCACGGCACGCCTATGGCTGCTTGACCACAACAATTGGCGATACTGCTGGCATTGCTTCTGTGGCTTCGCGGATCACTTTTTGCTGAACCATGTTGTCCATCTCTTTTTTGACTGTTTGCCGGTATGCGTGCGGGATTCTCGGGCTGCATGTATCTCGAATGAGGGATTGTCGACGAAATCGATGTCGTATTCAAAGCCTTTGAGACAGCCTAAGCCTTCGAATACTGATGCGTTTGTGTCAATTCCTTTAACCCCCATGATCAGGCCCGTCTGTTCGCAGCTTGCTTTGCCCATCATTGGGGACACATCTTCGGAAACGGCAATATACTTTAGGTTGAAAATTTCGCCTCTGACTCGTGTTTTGGTAACTATTTCGCCCTCCACTTTGATCTTGTCTCCGCCGTATGTGATGATCCGCTTGGTCCTCGACTCTCGCATGACCGCTCCCACTTTGTTGACTATTTTTCGTGGCAGCACGTTGCATTGTGCCCCGGTGTCCAGCTTGATCTTGACGCTGACTTTTCCAACTAATCTGCTCGAACCAATTTTTGTCGTCGTCCATGTTTGTCTGGCTGCGTTCGTTGTCTATTGCGTTGATATAAAAGTCTTCGTCGTCTTCCTGCTCCTCGACCATATGCACCTTCTTTGCTGGCTTCTTTGTGGATGTTTTATTTTCTCCGTCCGCTTTGGCTTTCCATATCTTAGCGTAGTGGCCTACACGACTGCAATTGTTGCATCGCTTCTTGTAAGCCGGGCATGATCTTGGCCCGTGCTGTTGGCCACAGCGCTTGCATTCGAAATGATCGGCTGGTTAGGAAGTTTTTCCTGATCTTTCTTGACGATGATTGGTCTTGTACGTACTTTGTAATAGCGTGAATATGAGATGAGTCTGCGTCTTTGAGTCCACGCAGATGCTTTGAGGCCAATTCACTTGCCCTACAGCGTTGTGTGAATCGATCCAGCGTAGAATCGTCATCTGCCAAGAGTTGCTTCCGCAACGCTTTATTGCCTCGATTCTTGCCAATTCCTCTGCTGAGCAGCCAAACGTGTTAAAGATGACCACGGTTTTGTGCCGATCGACAACATGAATGTCGCAACCTGCACATTCTGCGGCTTTTGTCCCATGTTCGTTGCTACCTCAAACCATTCGTACTGTTGTATCCACAACGACCAATTGTTGGCGCTGTTCACCGCGACGACGATTAGTGGCTTGGTTTCTGGTATTTCGCCGAGATTTCAGTTACAGAATCGTACCAGATCATAAGTAGATATCTACATATATGATAAAATAACATGCATCTGTAAAGCATAAATACATAGATTACAAAGATATAGATAGTTTTATACTCCAGATGAAATCAGATAGTGTTATAAGTTTAATCCAGCCCAAAAGTTTGTAACGCTTAGAACGAAGCCTCACAACACAAAAAAAGTTAAATATTATTTTGTGCTTATTTGGGGCCAAAACGTCCATCAGCTCGTCCGTCTGTGCGTTAGCATGATAACTTAAGAACGCCTTGACCTAGGATCTTGAAATTTTGAATCTGGATGCTTGGGCGAATTTGTAAGGCACAGTTCGTTTACGGGAAAAATCGTCCTCATCTAGAGTATCATACGATTGGCTTGCAGCTGATCGTGACTGCAGTATGTTTATTTAATATTTGCAAAAAACTTTTCAAATGCGAGCTAAAATTGTTGCCCCTAAAATAAATAAAATCAGTTTTGTACGCCCATGCAGCTTTTACTTCGACACGCGCATAAAACAATTTGGCTCTTTTTTATGGTGGCATGTCCAATCCTTTTAGGTATATAATCTAAAGTTCTGATTGCGGTATTCTGACATAGTTTTTTATCTGCCATTTTAATGAAAATTCTCGCTAGCGATTTCTTAACCCTTTCTGGCGTTTCTAACCGTTTTTGAAAAATTCTTAATTACGAACATGACAGATCCGTCACAACAGTGATCTACACAATTCATTAAGCAGGGTTTCGTTAAACGATACTCAAACTTTGACTGTGAAACAGTATTGACTTGAGCTAAATCTTAAGTTACCGGCTCAGGTTCAACTGAGCCAGAGCTTAAGCTCGCACTGTGTGCTCTCTTTTATTGTTCCTCACTTACTCGCAATCTTTTCTGTCTTATATTTTCCGAATTTCCCGATTTTCTATTTTCTCGGTTTTCTACTAGATTCCACTTCTGACACCAAACTATGTGGGGGGCTTAATTTTGACAGAAACACACGGATTTAAATTTAATTTCTTTAATCGAGAAATATAAGAATATATACAGAAACAAAATTAAAAAAAAATACTACTTCAATGTAAACGGTCGGTACTCGTCTTCTCTAGGCCGCAGTACCGAATGCAATATACTACCTTTCCAAAAATTCAATAACTTTCAATGCATTAGTACTCGTAGCAGTTTAGCCGTAAACCGCATAGAGAATGGGTTGAATTCAGTTCCTATACTATACGTAGGGTGTTTCAATAGGAACGCTCGAAATTTGTTAGGTTATATCGACCATGTTGTTAAAGAAACATTTCGAATTGGTTGTGAATTGTTCAGTGAATGGCATATCACCATGGAAGGTTATAGCGTTGAACAATGTGTGTAAATCATCAAATTTTATTTTCAAAATCAGAGCTCCGTTCGAAAAACATTCCGCGCGCTGCGTAATTTTTAACGATGAGCCCCATTTCTTGATGAATGGATGTGTGAACAACCAAAATTGTCGGATTTGGGACGATACTAATCCACACGAGATAAACCAGCATCAAATGCATTCCGAGAAAGTCACTGTTTGGTGCGGATTTTGGTCTGGCGAAATCATCGGTCCGTACTTCTTTCAAAACGAAACTGTTATTGCCATAACCGTCAAACGTTCTATGATAAGGATCTTCTTGTGGCCTAAACTGGATGATATGGATACCGATGACAGGTGTGTTTTTTTGCGCATTTATCCGGATCGGAGTAGTGATTAAAATTTACATTGAAAACACCATGAATATTGCTGTTTTTGTTATTTTTTATTGCTTTTCCCTGTATATAGTAGGCTAGAATATAGATTTTAACATGAATAGCTGCCCCAGTAAGCTCACTGCGCCAGCTATTCGCCATAAATTCTCTAATCCAGCCTACTACTATCTATGGAAAAAAGTTATAAAGAATCATAAAAACAGCAATGTTGTTGTTATTTTGTATATAAATTGTTTAACCTACTCTGTTCTTGACAAGTGCGCAAGAAAACACACCTATTTAAAAATTGAACGTCCCTATTGAATGACCCTGTACAGGGTCATTGGCACTCCTTCCGCCACCTTGTAAGGGGTTATTCCTTGATATATTTGGAGAAAAAAATTTTTCCTCAGGGTGGGTCAATTTTCAATAACAGTGGAGATACAGGGTGGTTAAGAAAAGTGTTTTGACCGGTACTCTCACTCACTTAAAACGTTTTATCTTGAAAACGAATAATCACAAGGCAAAGTGTTATAACTCGTTTTTTAGGGAATCGAATTATCTTTCATTTGATGTAACAGTCTAAATTGTAACTGCAATTGATATTTACTCGAAAACATAAACGTCAACCCTAAAAATTCAGTGATCAATGTAGTTTTTCTTAGAAAACCCCATTATACAAATTTCATTTTAATTTTATTTTTGTTTTGCTGCATACATATGTGTTAGAAAATAATTTAATTAAAAACACTCAGTCACAGTATTGTATTTTAGGTACTTTAATTTAATTTCAACTTGTAACAACTACAAATAAAAGGCGCGTTGCTTTTTCCGGCACTCGGCTCAAGGACTCGGCGTGTCACTTAAGACTGGCGATCAACTTCTTTTTTGCCCGTTAGTCATCTCCGCTATCTACCGGTTGTATGTGTGCGCTATCACGGCCAATCTGATCTGCAGCTCGCTCTCGAGATGTGCCCTGAAATTTTCAATTTATTGTTATTCCGTCGAAAATAATAATATTCCATGCAAATGTTCAGAGGGACATGACAAATTATGTTCGCGCTATTTTTCTAGAAATCAGTATCGCATAACTAACATGACAACCTTTAGGTGATACAATTTACTCAGAGGCCAACAGACATGTTAAATGTATAGAATAAACAAAATCTATTCAGCGGCTAGCATAGCCACTCGAAATCAGGATAAACTCAAAATTGGATCACATCACTGACATGACAATCTTTAGACGACGCGATTTACTCAGAGGTCAAAGACATATTAAATTTCGAATAGATCATTCAGCGGTCAGCATGGACTCCATGACATCAAAATATTAGAACAATTTACTCAGAGGTCAAAAGACATGTTAAATGTATAGAATAAACAAAATCTATTCAGCGGCTAACATAGCCACTCGAAATCAGGATAAACTCAAAATTGGATCACATCACTGACATGAAAATCTTTAGACGACAGGATTTACTCAGAGGTCAAAGACATGTTAAATTTCGAATAGATCATTCAGCGGTCAGCATGGACTCCATGACATCAAAATATTAGAACAATTTACTCAGAGGTCAAAAGACATGTTAAATGTATAGAATAAACAAAATCTATTCAGCGGCTAGCATAGCCACTCGAAATCAGGATAAACGATGGCTGCTTTTGATTGAATCAACACCCTTGCACCACTCAGCAATGTTGATCATAGAACGGTCGGGATCAAAAGGCATAAAATTAGGCACGTCCTTTCGCGACGGTGTTTTTTCTGCGTTCTTCAGCATTTTAACTATTTGAGTTACTATGCTAACTTCACTCAACGGAGGTGTTAAACTATCCCGATCACTACTATTTTTGCGTTTACTCATTGTCGCGGTAAGATCACAACACAGTCAAAAGTAAAAAAAATAATTGTCACACGTGGTTAAAAAAAATTCACTTCAGTTATGGGCGTTTATCTTTTGGGTAAAGTACACTTCTGATGTTAGAAAATAATTTAATTAAAAACACTCAGTCACAGTATTGTATTTTAGGTACTTTAATTTAATTTCAACTTGTAACAACTACAAATAAAAGGCGCGTTGCTTTTTCCGGCACTCGGCTGAAGGACTCGGCGTGTCACTTAAGACTGGCGATCAACTTCCTTTTTGCTCTCTATCCCCACCAAAAAATCAACCAATCAAATGGATCGTGGAGTCGCAAGAGTCTAACATTCTTCAACTTTTTCTCCGACGCACGCTTCCATGTGTACACACATACAATGAACTGTGGCAGCATGCACTTCGCAGCTCATCGTATTTCTGTCGTTTCGCACTTATAGGCAAGTTGTGCCGCAGAGGCATGTTGAGTGTAAATTGCTTTCAACACAGCAAAGAACACAGCCGACGAAAACCGGTTTGCAATGACCTGATGGGGGTAGAGGCTCGCCTCGAGGCGAGCCTCAGGGGTGAGTGTGAACGCACCATCATTATTGAGACATAGTTTTTATTACTCTGACAATTACAGATCTGTAGCAGAAAACTGAAAAGAGACAGCTAATCGATTTCAGGAAGGAAGAAAGGGACAACATTATCGAATTTGTAGCAAAATTATAGCAATAGTTTTTGACAGATAGAAATTTCTAACCTAAAATTTCTTGTGTTTTTCGCTGTTTTTACGCTTTCAGTTGAGAAAAAGTACAATACGTGAATTTTCTCGACAACTATTGTAAGGTAAAACCGATCTGCGGCTTGTCAATTGCAACGTATCTCTCATGTCGAGCGAATAGACAGCAGAATGATCTATGCATGCACCTCTAATAAAATTCTAAGCATATTTAACTCCTTTTTTGATATTCATCTCACATTATAAAATTGTTAAGAAAACAATTACCGGTTCGTCAAATGTCAAAGTCATAATTGCCATATTTTGGAACAGTCGTGTGCGTGCGGATGTCTATTGTGTAGGTTTGTCGGAAGCAAATTATAGGAAAAAGACGTGCATGCAAGTCTTTTTGCTATAATGTACGTCCTTACTTTATGGTTACAGATCACAGATCTGAAGTTGCAGACGAGACACTTTTTTTACAGATCTGTTGCGGATGATATTTCCTCTCTTTCGCACGCATGTACAGTTTATATTTTCATCTTGTTCTGGCAGACATCTGCGGAATGTCGGCGTAATGAAAACAATAATAACACTTTGCCTTGTGACTATTCGTTTTCAAGATATAACGTTTTAAGTGAGTGAGGGTACCGGTCAAAAACACTTTTCTTACCCACCCTGTATCTCCACTTATATTGAAAATTGACCCACCCTGTAGAACAATTTTTTTCTCGAAATATATCAAGGAATAACCCCTTACAAGGTGGCACACGGAGTACCAAACACCCTGAATATAGAAGTACACAGTAAAAAATTTTGTGAAATTTACTATCAGTAGTAAGGGTACAACTTTCATATCTTACGCTTAACGTGCGAAGTGGACATCCGCACTAAACTCCTCCTATTTTGACATGGAATTCCAGGAATTTATGTTCTACAAAGTTGTACCTTTTGAGCGTGAAACCTGTTTTCCTATGGACTTAAATGTGAGGCAAAGTTGTACCTTTTGAGTGGGTGGTAATGTGTGGAGTAGTGAATGCAAAAGTCTGTGGTGCGAGGGGTTCGGTAGTAGCGATAATTTTCTCGCAATTTTCTCGCTCTGTTCTGATGAAATGTATTGACTTGGATGAAAATCTGAAACTTGGGTGAACTGAAGTAACCTTTGAAGAGAGTAAGTAAGATTGGTTGATGATGCTGGTATATTCATGCGTACATCACGTGGGGATTAAGCCAGGGCCAATTGTGGTGGAGATAAGCCGCAATGGAGTTGGCTTGTAGAGATTTTGATCGGGCTCAGTGTGTTGGGGTGTAACTGGGAGTCTTGTTAATTGGAGCCTCGGCCCCAATTGGTTGGTTGCAAGATGCATTTTGATTCTTCTTTACGCCATGTTTGCTAGAAACTAGAACCTCGGTTCCAGGTAGATAATTTGCGGGAAGCCGGTTCTTGGGTGTTGCTAGATGTTTACCTTTTGTTGGTAGAATGTAGGTTACAAGTGCACATGTTTGCCGGTTCTTGCGTGTTGCTTCATGTTTACATTTTGTTGGTAGAATGTAGGTCGGTTCTTGTGTGTTGCTTCATGTTTACATTTTGTTGGTAGAATGTAGGTTACAATTGTACATGTTACTAGGTGTCTGGAGCCTCGGTTCCGAATAGGCAGGCTTGTACATGTTATGTAGGTAATTATTACTTTCATGATATTGATAGGGGGATTATCAAGAATCTTTTTGCACGTTTGTTTGTTGATATTTTTCTCTGTAGGTTATTGATATGGATATTTACCATCTTGACTTTGTGAAGTGGTAGTATATAGGTTACGAGTGCAATTCTTATTTTCAGAATCAACTGTGAAGATTAACAATTAAGGCAGGTATGTTATAATAAAAAAATTAAAGATTATGAGTAAATTAATGCTTTATTGATGATATAGTATATGATACAATTACATTTAATGTATTTATATTAGATTATTTTATTTTCATGATGGTTCTGATTATATCTTTTACATAAAATAGGCTTTAGCAATTCATTCATTTTTGAAATTCGTTGCTGAAATCTAAATCGATCTATTGCGTAGATTTGCCAATTTCCTTTCCTGCAACTTCTATATGCGTATTCCCAGCCAATCATGTGTTTGATCGATACCTGATCACAAAAACTGACATGTTTAAAATCTACAGATGACATTGAATAGGTTGAGTAACTCGACAAACAAGAAAAAAATCACAATTATCACCAAAAAATATTTCAACACGACACGTAATGATGACGACCAATGTGATTTTTTTAACGGGCTTTTCATATGGACCACAAACGTCTTTACCGCTAGCAAACACACATTCAGGAGACATGCGTAGATGTTCAGCTTCCACATCAGAAGGTGATGAAAATGCACTTATTATCAAGGCGCAGAAGAAGCACTTGGTGTAATCCCTCAAGTTGGTGTAAAAAAAACCGATTTTTACCAGTTTAAGAATTTTTCTCTCATCCAGATCCAAATTTTTGAATGTCTTCAGAAGGTCGTATTCATGTCTTAAGTTCAGCATATTGACTAAAATTTTTATGTTACAGTACGTCTTTTATATCAATCCAGGAATTATGAGATGATGGGAATCCTAGCCATTTTACAAACACGCGATCTTTTTTTTTCCGTTTCAAAACCTTCTCTACAAGATATACATCGGGGTGTCTGACCTTTGCCAATTCTGTTTCATAAAAACCTCCTTGGATAATATTACCTTGATAATCTTCAAGTAAATAGGTTCGCGGTTGGGTTTTCCTTACTGTGTTTATCTTGAATATTTCTGTAGACCAATTCGGAGTGTAACCTTTTTCGAACACATGTTTGTACTTGCTTATTCAAACATGATTACCGATTCTATATTTAGGTCTTGACGTAACCTTCAGCTTGCGGTAGGCGTCGCCAAGAATCTGTACCTCATTTGAAGGACCAACATCTACAGGGCGCATTTTTATGGTTCGATGTTTGGTCCTATTGTATTTATTTATTAGACCTTTTAGTAGCCCAGTCCACTTATAGGTCCCGTTCATACTAAACTCCCGCCACATATTTTTCAAAGTTCTGTTAAATCGTTCTACAATTGAGGCTTTTAATGGACTAAAAGTGGAGTAGTGATTGATTTCAAATTTCTTCATCAAATCCTGAAATGTTTTATTGAAAAACTCTTTCCCATCATCTGTTTGAAGATTTTTTGGGTAACGTCGCCCATTAAAAATCGTCTGCATAGCTTCGCTAATCACGGGAGCACTTTTATTTTTAACGGGTAAAGCCCACGCATATATGGAGAATGTGTCTATCACTGTTAGAAGAAAATTAAAGCCCTTATTCTTAGTTGAAAAAGAGCTCATATCCACTAAATCTGCCTGCCATAAGTCATCTATTCCACGAATGGTCACACGACGGCGTCTAAAATTTCTACGAGCTGTTTTATGCAGTTCGTTAATAACCTGTCTTCTACTCATTGTATAAATAGCGGACTTGTTTACACATGTTTTATATAGAATCCAGTATAGAAAAATGATACAGTTTAATCATCCGTTTACCATGATGGTTGCGGGGCCGTCAGGTAGCGGCAAGACGACATTTATTGAATAATTCCTGAAAAATACATCGCTAGTAGATACTCAAATAAAAAAGATTATCTGGTGTAATGGTGAGCAACGAGCGATACCATCACAAGTAGCATTTAAAAATATTGAATATTTAGATTCTATACCGGAAGAATTTATAAACGAAAGCAATGAACCTACATTAATCGTGCTAGATGATATGATGCTAAATGCATTTTCAAAGCAGGTTTGTGAACTTTTTACAAAAGGATCATATCATTGGAATTTTTCAGTAATACTTGTAACACAGAACGTCTTCCATCAGGGTAAGTTTTGTCGAGATATTTCCCTTAACTGTAAATATATGGTGGTTTTCAAAAATCCCCGCGATAAAAGTCAGTTCCTTCATTTAGCCAAACAGATTTACCCTGAAAATAGTGCAGAGCTAGTGAGAATATATAAAGATATTACTCAGGCTCCACACGGCTATTTGTTAATAGATTTGACTCAGTCTACTAACGATTTATTTAGATTCAGAACAGATATCTTTAATAAAAGATTTGTAACGTGCTATTGTTCAGCGGCTGATTTAAACAGTAAAAATGGTGTCACGAATGAAACGATTGAAGGACAACAAACATATGCTATATGTTCTCAAAAATGCTAGTCCATGTTTAAGAAAGGCTATCATGAAAAAGGCAGATCCTGAAGTGGTCAAGAATATTTGTGAAATTACATTAAACACGTTGGCACATGATTCCCCGTGCCAGGCCGTAAAATATTGAACAGTGTATGTAAGTATAAAAAGAGCATGCGAAGGTTAGTTGAAGCAAGACGATCTGTTCCTAGACAGCGTAAAATCTTAGTACAGCAAGGTGGTCTTCTACCAATCCTGATAGGAAGTGTACTTTCAAGTGTTATTGTGTCGTTGATTGAAAAATATGTATAGAAAGAGCGCTCTTAATAAAATGCTACTTCTTTCACCAGAAGTGTATGATCAGTTAAGGGGTCAGATAGAAGATGGAGATGGTCTGTCTATATTCGATAAGACGATACACACCATTTTGAGAAATAAAAAACTGTCTGATGACGACAAATGGTATAATTATAGGAACACGCTAGTAAAGTTTCTTAATGCTAAGCGTAAAGGAAGACAGTCTCGTGAAGAAAAATCTCTCGCGTTTACACCAAAAGTAAAGTTAGATAAACAGAAAAATTTACGAGACAATGCGACACTGACAAGGTTTGCTTTCAAAGAGGAAATGTCAACACAAACCTCCCCGATGAAGAATCCCGATCCAATTTACAGTATGGCCGAAGATGTCTTTGAAGCAGGCGACGTGACTTTACCAAAGTATCATAGTTCTAGTGCAGAAGAGATAACATCGCCAAGACGATCACTAACGCCTCGGTTCAAAAGACGATTATCTGTAAGCGGTATAGCAAAAACTTTGAAACCGGCTGCAAAGTTTCGCAAAACTACGCCTGAAGTTAAAAACATGGAAAAGAATATCGGATTATAACGGCTGCTGACGGTATAACTCAGTATACTATACCAAATGAGATGGATGTTGATGAAGCGGCACAGCTTATAGAAGAACTAGAGCAGGGAGAAGGGGTGGATAAATCAGAACAGAGAACCCCTACCAAACAAACTATATTAAAGCCTTCACGGCTAGAATATCCTTCTGTAAGCATAGAGGATCGGTACCCTATACCTGGACGTTTAAAAAGAAGAACGGAACGGGTCGGAAGTGCACCAAATATTTTCTGGGAAAGAGTTTAAAAATGCCTGTAAACATAAGAGAAAACGATTTTTACATATGCCTTCTAAGCAACAATTCCATGCGCATATACAATGAAAATACACTGTCAGCCTTCACGAATATGCTTCCTAGTGCCTGTAAGTTGGACGCCGGATGGAGTGTTGGAATGACTGAAATTGCATTAGCAAATCGAAAAACGAGATCAGTTGGGAAGAAAGATGGAAAACGTGTGAAAGATGATGAAAAAGTGAAAGGTACTACTAAAAAGGTGAAGAGAGCTGCTAGAGATGTACTAAAGATTAATGCTTTTGTACAAAAAGTACATGGTTTTTCTGTTTATCTTAAATGGAGTTACCAACAGTTATTAAATTTATGTTACAATAAACATGATATGAACTTTTCTACTTTCTTATCTTCGTTTAACGATGCAGTTGATCCCTATTGGGCTGCTCATGCCTTTCCAGATTTTAAAGAGGAATTGTATAACAGCTTGGTAGTAGATTCAACTCATCGAAAAATCCCTGATACCAGCAAAGATGAGCGACTTTCAAGACCAGAAGATCTCTATTTACACATTTATCAGGATAGCGAAGTTGCAGATATTGTAACTTTAGGAGCTTTCGAATATAAGTCTATATATTATCTTTTCAATAGTATAATTGCACAGATTCCTAGAGAAAAGCGCAATTATAAAGCCCTATTACACATGATAGACTATTACATACCTCCAGCGCTCAGTATAAGTGAAAAGCTCGGGGAAAGTGTCCCGAAGAAGCTTGACTTTTTAGATTTAGAGATAAAAAACTTGAAGATTAAAATAAAGATAAAGTACCCGATGCCAACGCCAATTAATATTAATGATTTAGTCGGGCTTTTTGTTGCGAATATACAGTTTGATGACGAAACTGAATCTGTTGTAGCTCGGAGGAGAAAATCAGGTCAAATTAGGCAAAAAATTATTCAAACTCTAAATGATTTGGACGCAGAGGCCTCTACCTTTGAGATACGAAACAGGCGTATAATTACGGATAAAAGTATAATATTGAATGTTCCCTATAAAAAACTACCCGAGGGTATCCTGTTAACGAGAGAAGTGCCTATAGATTTGAAGAAGAAAGACTTATCTGGATTCATTGTCGATATATTCTTTCAAACGCCTTTGAAGGAGCGCAATGTTAGACTCCTTACCGAGGAGGTGGGGAAGTCGTTTGATAAGGTTTCAGTAGAAGAGAAGAAGAAGGATACTTTAGACAGAATCGCCGTATTAGAAGATTCTGTTCTCAAAATAAAGAACAGATTTCCGCGAGAACTAACAGCTGTAGTTGCCGAGGAATGTAAGGCTTTAGGAATAATCCACATTTACACTGATATTATTCGCCCCCAAATAGTAGGCGACAAATTAGTGAGAAATCTACGTATGATACCTGTGAAAGAGTGCGATAATATCTTTAGGTTTGAGCATGTAGAATACTACCCTCTGGAAAAGACTTACATTGAAAGTATCTCCATAAAGATAACCGATGATCGGGGTGAACTGATTCACTTCATACCAGGCTATACCCCAACATTTGTGATGCTTCACTTTAAAAGACAATAAAGTATAAATATTCAGACGTGAATAAAGACTTTCATAGTGTACATTCAAATCGAAATGAATTCATATTACACAAGGTATTATTTAATCCAAAGCGGTGCTGGTTTGTCGGATATAGGGGATCTTTATCGATCTCCACTTATATACCAGAGTGGAAAAGGTATTGGCAGCTTCTTCAGCGGATTACTGCGTTATTTACGGCCTTTAGTCTCCTCAGGAGTAAAAACTATAAAGGAGCAAGCTATAAAGACTGGAAAAACAATATTATCAGAGGTGGGGAGTAAACCTCTCAAAAACATTTTTAAAGAGCAAGGACAGGCTGCTACTCAAGAGCTGATGCAAAAGGGAATGAAGAAAATCTTTGACAGTATGGGTGGTGAGGGTATGAAAAGACGCATGACTATAAAAAGGGCAAATCCGTTTTCGACAGCACAGTTAAAAACGGCTCCTAAACGTGGAAAACGTACCAAATCAAAGAGAAAATCTACTAAGAAAAGACTAACAACCAGTAAAAATAAAAGAGTTAAGGACAATAAGCGTAAGCGTGTATTGGATATATTCGATAAGTAAGGAGAATGTCCCCGTACAGAGAATGTATGAAATCTGAATTAGATTTATTTAAAGCACCACCGATACAGGCCAATATTTTGAAAACAGAAGAGGTATCATACAAACCAATAGCTTCTCTTAATAACTCTTCAGTTCTGGAATTCGTCTCGCTAGGACATGGGGACACGTACCGTGATTTATCCAGTATCTACCTTCGCTTAAAAGTTCAGCTAATTAAGCCAAAAGGTGGGAAAGAAGAATTTTACACCGGAAAAGAAAAAAGTTAAGTTAATGATGATAAAGGTGGTGATCATGAAGAGTCAGATTTCCAATCGGCGTAGTGAACCACCTAATGCATTCACTTTTTCGACAATGTACAATACAATTAAATGGCAAACCGATTGCTCAAACTGACAACAATTACCATTACAGAGCTTACATTGAAAACTTATTGAATTACGGTAGAGATGCATCAACAACACATTTAGAATCTGTAGGATGGTACCTCGACCAATATGGTATGGAAATGATTGAAGGTGGAGGTAAAAGCGGGCGTCCTAGTGAATTTAATGCAGGATATCTCAAACGATCTGAATTGCTTTCGAAAAGTAATGTGGTAGAGTTTATGGGACAGATTCATGGTGATTTACTTAATCAGGATAAGTTACTTCTGAATGGGGTAGATTTTAGACTCTCACTATCTCTGGAAAAACCCGAATTTTATCTATACTCAAAAGAAGACGGGCACTCACCGCAAATTAAAATTATAGATGCAACAATGTATATGAATCATGTAACTGTTAACCCCAATATTTTAATGGCACATGAAACTATTCTTCAGCGCTCCAACGTGATATATCCGTACAAGCGTGTCGAAGTTAAAAGTTATACATTACCAGCTAACAGTTCAACACTATCTTTATATAATGTCATAATCGGACAGCTACCGAGCTTGTTAATTTTCGGCATGGTAGATAATGATGCCTACAGCGGTAAACAGACGAAGAATCCATTTAACTTTAAACACAATAATATCACACGATTCAATTTATCCGTCAATGGAGTACAAGTTCCAAACCAGGCTTTAGAGTTTGATTACTCTCAGGAAAAACCTATAAGTACACGGGGATACCTTTCACTATTTAAGGGAACAGGCATTCATTACTTCGACGAAGGCAATCAAATCTCAAAGGAATTCTTCGATAATAGATGCTTTTTAATGGCGTTCGATTTAACTGCAGACAATTCATACGGGTCATCTTGTGGCAGTTTATTAAATCAAGGAACAGTGAGGATCGAGGGAAGGTTTAAGAATGCGCTGGAAAAAAGTGTAACTTATATAGTATATGCCGAGTATGATGGAAGTCTTGAAATAGACAAACTTCGTGGAGTTCGTACTGATTTTTGAAAAGTATAAATATAGCCTTTTAAT
The DNA here is from genome assembly GCA_951812415.1 of Beris morrisii. NCBI lineage: Eukaryota > Metazoa > Arthropoda > Insecta > Diptera > Stratiomyidae > Beris > Beris morrisii. The sequence continues at coordinate 82,662,078 of OX638311.1, read as the reverse complement.
CTCGCACTCTTCATATTACTCAGCAGACGAGGAAGAACAACAAAGATGGCCTATTGTGTTGTAAATGTCGAATATTTTAATGAAGGTAATCTAACCTTCTTTAAAAAGGTTTCATTTGCCGGTTTCTCATCACAAAATAAATTATTCTCGAAGGAAATAACGTATAAATATCCCACATCATCGGCTACCACAACAGATCAGACAGGGGCATTTGGGAATTTGGAACTTAAGCGTTTGGATGAAAATCTTATTATGACGCTAGCAAAATTTGCAACCGTTTTTGTTTATAGCGCTACAACGAAGGAATTCTTAGAAAGTTACACCACCAGTCACACCAAGATCATTGACATTGATGCTATAGCTTCGAAAGAGCAGATATGAACACGATCGAACTTGTTAAAACATTCAGGAAAAACACAACCACAAGGAGATTTTTCAAAGGCGTATTCCCATGCGATCGTTTAACTTATAAAATTAAAAAGCCAGCATGTGTTATTGCAAATACCGACCCGCTGAATTTACTTTGCTATTACGTTGTTGTTCTGCAATTAATTCTTATTTAAATAAAAAAACGGAGTATTGTAAAATTGGAACAAATCTGTCTTTATTCAAATCACTTGTCGTAATATCGCATTATTACAATTAACGGCACCAAAGGATTATTTTCAATTTATTGACTAGGCGAATTCAAGGCAGCGCAGTTGGCATGCCAAGAATTTGTCGAGAACACAAATTAAATGATTTATATAAAAACTAAGGCTAACTCAACGGTTGAGTAACTTTATCGGAAGTAATTTTTTGTTGGAACAATTCGAGCAGCGCAATTTGGCCTACTCGAAAGGTTACAACAAAAATTCGAAATGCTACCTTGAATGCCGAGTTTTGAATATTCCTTCCGTAGCGCAAGCCTGGCCTACAAGAATTAACGTTCAAATGGTCTAATATCAAAGAGGGCGAGCCGACGTGGCGCGTGGCTTAAATAGCCCGATTGAGCTTTGAGTTCCCGTTATCCTGGACCAATTTTCGGCGAGGTGAAATTGGGTGGACAGTACCGGGTAAAATTATTTAGAAGTTATATAACGTTGCGTTATGGAAATTTTAAATATTTAAAATTATGTTTGGAAAGTCCAAACATTTTCCCGCGCGTAAAATTTAAATGGAATAAGCGTTGTAATTCAAACTTATACAGTTGCATGCAACTAATTCGCAAACTTATATTTGATACAGGCTCAAAACTTACAAACTGATTTAATTCAAACTTATATCTAATAAAAACCTTATACTAATCAACAACAGCTTGATTCTAATTCAATTAATTCCAAAACTTATATCTAATAATTAAAAAACTAATGCTATTTAATAAATAATTCAACTCTAAGATTATTGTGTAGGTGGGTTCGATGCTGCACGCCTTAGCCGGAACCAATGCGTCTTGCTTCCGGTGTACTTTACGCGAACTTGGTTTCCTTTGTTAAAAAACACGGTGTAAGTTCGACGTTTCGATTTTTTTATTCTTCTCCACGGAATAGAATTGAGCTCACCATAGGTGAGATCAAACAGTTCTCCCTTTTCAGTGACAAACGTATACTTCTTTTCTTGAATGTTATTGTTGTTCGTTGACGAACGTGAGACGTTTGGTATCACCGTTGGGGGCAAAAAGATCTCTCGTTCTAGGTTTCGCCCCGGAGTGATTGGTAGATCATCGATCCTACCAATGGGTGATAGGTTTCGCCTCGGAGTGATTGGTAGATCATCGATCCTACCAATAGATGATGATGGCGGGCTGTAGAGTACCACCTTGGGCGGTAGAGTTCTCGGTAGATCTTCGACCCTGCCTATGTTGCGTCCTGGTGTAGGTGGTAAGGCTTGAAGTGCAGGAGCGGACGGGCAGTCACAGGCGGTAACCAGAGAAATAGTGCGATCCAAATCGCTAGCGTAGCCATCTAGCAACCCGATGTCAATCTCTTCCAAACTTCCTAAATTCTCGTCATCGAAGTTGACATCATTGATTAGTTCCAAAAAATCCAAGTCAAAGTCCATCTATGGAAGAAAATCAGGATATAAAAGCGGAAATATTGCGAAACTGAACATATAATTGACGGATTATTACTGAAGGACAAACATTTAATTGATGGGAAGAACGCAAATCTTTGAGATTGGTCTCTGGAATGTCTTTGATTGTGATTCCACTGTTACGACTCGCACAAGACCGTCACTCCCTTTATGTATGGCTTTGATTCTTCCTAAATGACATTTCAGTGGTGGAATGTTCTCTTCCTTGATGAGCACAACGTCGTTAATGTTTACGTTGTCTGTTTGAGTCCTCCATTTTTGCCTTTCTTGTAATTGCTGAAGGTAATCGTGTGACCATTTGTGCCAGAAACCTTGGAACAGTTTTTGCCAGTATTTCCAGCGTTTTCAAGTGTGGTCTTTGGTTTCCAACAAACAAGGTTCAGGTCTCGCGATGAGTGGTGACCAGATGAGAAAATGACCTGGTATTAAAAATTCGTAGTCTGGATCTGAAGTTAAAGCGCAGAGCGGCCTGGAGTTCAAACAGGCTTCGATTTGAATCAACACTGTACTGAGCTCTTCGAATGTTAAGGCTGCGTTGCCGATCGTGCGCCTTAAGTGGTACTTAATTGACTTGACTCCAGATTCCCAAAGTCCGCCAAAATGTGGAGCGGCCGGGGGATTAAAGTGCCAAGTAATGCCATTACTTAGTGTGGCTTCTGCTGTGTGATTCGATCCTTTCTTTATCGCCCTTTTCATCTCTTCTCTCAGGATTCGGTCAGCTCCTACAAAGTTTGTACCGCAATCCGAGTATATGTCTGTGCATAAACCACGTCTGCCAATGAATCGTCGAAAGGATGCTAAGAAGGCTTCAGACGACAGGTCGGATACCACCTCTATATGTATTGCCTTTGTGGCCAAGCAAATAAAAATACAGAAGTATCCTTTAGTGCGCCGTGCTTTTCGTAGCTTTGATTCCTTTATTTCTAAAGGGCCTGCAAAATCAACCCCGCAATGCTGGAACGGTCTTCACGGACATTTGCACTCTGGCGTTGGGTAGCTCACCCATCAATTGTTCTTTTGGCCTAGCTTGAAACCGGTGACACGTACTGCAGTTTCGAATTTTATGTTGTACTAAGTGTCGAATATTGATTATCCAATATTCGTGTCTAATCGTATTGATGACCAAGTTTGATCCTCCGTGAAGCGTGCGTTTATGACAATCGTCTACAACTAGATCCGTGAATCGGTGTTTTTTGGGTAGGATCATAGGATGTCTATTGTTATAGGCGAGGGCTGAATGTTGTAGTCGGCCACCAACCCGCATAATATCGTTTTTGTCGAGAAACGGGTTCAAACTATTGAGCTGGCTATTGCGTGGCAGTTGCTGATTCCTTTTTAGTAGTTTCACTTCATCACCATAAGCTTTGTTCTGAACTTGTCTGACCAGCGCCGTTCTAGCTTCTTGAAACTCCTTTGTTGATAAGCTTCCTGATAGCCTAGTGCTTTTGTCCTTCTGAGCACAGTACGCTACGCATCGCATCAAGGATGTTAAAGACGAGAACCGTTCAAATAGCGTGAATTCCTTAGTTGGTAAGGATGTGTGAAATGCCCTGGTCTTCCTTATTTCCAGATTTGTATTAGAGCTGTCTTCAGACCTTTGCTGAGGCCATTGTGTAACATCTAATATGATCCATTCGGGTCCTTTCCACCACATACCATGTCTTGGCAATTCGCTAGGGCTTATACCTCGTGATGCGACATCGGCAGGATTTTCCTTTGATGGCACATACCCCCAATGCGTAAGGCAAGCGTCGTCCTGAATTGTTACTACTCTGTTAGCAACATACATATGTAGTCCATTTGGTTGGATATCCTTGTATCCAAGCTAATGTGATTTGCGAGTCGGTCCACGCAAAACATTGAACCTCTCGTAAGTTTAATTCTTCTCGTGATGATTTGATTAATCTTGCGAGTAGCTCCGCAGCACAAAGTTCTAAACGTGGTAGCGTTGTTGGCTTAATCGGGGTGACTCTTGTCTTCGAGATGACCAAATTAACATAAACTTGATTGGTACTGTCTGTGACCCTCAAATACAGAACAGCGGCGAAGGCTCGATTTGATGCGTCACAGAAGCCGTGAAGTTGAATGTTACTTGTGGAATTAACGTTGGTATGCATCCATCGCGGAATTCGAATTTCCGACAAGTGGTGAAGTTCCGACTTGAAGATTACCTATTCAATTTCTAACTCCGTTGGCACTGGGTCGTCCCAATTGCATCCGGACATCCACAATTTTTGCAACAATATTTTTGCCTTAACGATGGCTGGCGAAACCCAACCTAATGGGTCGAATAACCTTGCGATATCTGCTAGGATATTCCGCTTGGTCCACTTGGGGTTCTCAGTGTCTGAAGAGTTCATTGCCAGTGTAAAATAATCGTGTTCGGGGTTCCATAGAATGCCTAATGCTTTAATATAATTCTTTTCTCCGAATCTTACCGGAATGTTAATTTCACGGTCTTCGAGCGGTATGTTTTCCAACAGACGTGAGTCGTTACTGGTCCACTTTCGTAAGTGGAACCCTCCACCCTTAAGAAGATTGATGAGTTCCGTTTGCATTTTTAGAGCTTCGTTGATGTCATGACTTCCGGTTAGCACATCATCGACGTAGAAATTCTCAAATACGGCTTGTGAACCTAGTGGATATCTATTCCGATCGTCATGAGCAAGTTGCTGTAGGGTCTTTATGGCTAAATAAGGTGCGGATGCTGTTCCAAAAGTTACCGTTGTAAGACAATACTCTCGAATGGGTTGATCAGAACTTTCTCGCCATAATACTCGCTGATATTGCTGGCCTTGTGGGTCAACTCCTATCATTCGATACATTTTTTCTATATCAGCTGTGATTGCGTACTTAAACAATCTCCATTTCATCATAATTGCGAAGAGTTTCGGTTGTAAACTAGGGCCAATCAACATTTGCTCGTTAAAATTTTTTCCATTAGACGTTTTTGCCGATGCGTCGAATACCACCCGCAATTTTGTAGTGGCTCTCCTTCACGACTGCATGATGCGGTAGATAATAATAGTTTCGAAGGTTGTGATCTGTATGTTCGTTGGTTTCTTTGATGGGAATCATGTGTTTTAGCTCCATATATTCATGTATACACCGTGAATACAACTCTCGTTGCTCTGAATTTTTGTGCAGTTTGCGTTCGAGGCATAACAATCGATTTTTTGCTATATATTTTGACTCTCCAAGAGATGGGGGGTTTGGGTTGAAAGGTATGCTTACTTGGTATGACCCGTTTGGACGTCGTACATGTGTCGAGTCATACAAGCTTTCACACTGTTTTTCACTAGTTGTGAATTGTCGCTGCGGCTGAACTTCCTCCATTTCCCAAAACCTCTTCAGTTCTTCATTGAGATTACAATCAGCTCGTGTTTGTGTTGTAAAGCCCATGGTGGTGTTTGCAACCTTTGAAGAATCTAATGGTACTTGGCCGAATAGAATCCATCCCAAAGTCGTTTCCTGAGCTACTGGACTATTTGTTGGGCCATGCCTCAAGTCTCTTCGAATTATTTGCGCGTAAACTTGAACTCCAAGAAGTAAATCTATTGAACCTGATTCAAGGTAGTGTGGGTCAGCGAGTTTAATTCCCTTCAGATGAGGCCAATCACATGCTGAAGTTGCTGACGACGAACAAACCTTTGTGATGTTCTTAATTACATAAGCTTGTGTGTGGACATCGTTTTCTTTTCCGAATTTTGGCATGATGGTTAAGTCAATGACTTGAGTAGAATTACTCACGTTCACTGAGTTCAAGCCGGTAACTGCAAGCGAAGTCGGACGTGATTTAATTCTCGTTAACTGATACGCTGCCTGCGATATGAATGAACTTTCGGATCCTGAGTCGATCAGCGCTCGGAGTGATATGTAGTTGCCGTTTGAAGTCATAATGTTGACCATCGCAGTCGCCAACAAAGCTTGCTTATTTATGGTCTGTAGGTTGCAAATTGTGGATTGGGTTTCTTGTACTGACTCCTTTTTCGTGGTCTGATTTGTGGTTGATGAACCTTGCAGTGATACATTTGATTCGTGGTGCAGTAACGTGTGATGTTGATCATTGCACTTGTAGCACGATCGGGCACTTGTGCAAGTGTTTCTATGATGATTCCCTAAGCAGTTGAAACATAGTGCTTTAGAACGAACTAGGTTCCATCTAGCTTGTATATCAAGTTCACGAAACCTTTGGCATTTGAAAATCGGATGGCTTTCCTTACAGCAAGGGCACGTTGATGTAGGTTTGCTGTTGGATTTGATGAAATGAGTCGTGCTTTTTGGCGATGGGCTCGGTTTCGATTGAGATTCTGCAATCGCCTCAAGTGTTCTGTATCGGCCTTCTATGAAGCTCTCAAATTGTTTAAATGTGGATAGCTCGTCTAAATCAGATACCTGTTGTTCCCACATGTTGCGAGTCTGTGTCGGAAGTTTCTTCGTCAACAAGTATAGAATTATAGCATCCCAGCTACTTGTGTCGATACCTAATGCCTTTAATTCGTGCAGTGCCTCGTTCGAATTGTCGATCAAATGTTTGAATTCCCTATCGGATTCCGTGCGAATATCGGGGAAATTAAATAGCGCTTTTATATGAGTATTCACTAAGACTCGTTTGTTGTCATAACGCCGAACTAACAAATCCCAAGCTGCATCGTAGTTGGAGTCTGTGATATCGAACTGCTGTAAAGCTTTCGACGCTTCACCTGTGACAACACCCTTTAGGTAGTGAAGTTTCTGTACCTTCGGTAATTGGTTGTTGTCATGGATAACGTTTTTGTAAAGATCGTAAAAGCTTCTCCAGCTGCCATACTCGCCATTGAACCTTGGAATTTCAATCCGTGGAAGCTTAATTTCGGGCTTAGCATGTGATAGGTTTGGAGTGTGACTACTGTTGCTATTGAGATTGGTATTGGTATGTTTACTAATGATCTCACTTAGTTCACCCATATAATCAAATACTGCTTCCTCAATGAGTAAATACTGCTCAGTATATTTCTCGTCAACATCTTCAAACTCAGGCCCGGTTGCAGCCATCATGATGCTTTCGTGTTTTTGTGAACATCGAGCCCAAGTCTGTTCAATGTTCTTGAGACGTGCTGTTGCATACCCTAAAGTTCTGCGACATTCCGACGTTTTCTTGAAATTGGAAAGGGCTTGTTTAATTGTCGCGAAACAGACAGATAGCTCTTTCATGCCGCTTGCCATGGTTGATGTGCTACGTGCTTTACCCTCGACCTGTTTATGTTGTAACTTTTACGTAGTTTGTGCTTATTACGATAGATAACGCGACTTATAGTTTTTGGTGATCTCGACGATCAATGAAGTGGTTGTATTTGTGACTGATTGCGATGCCGTGTCGTGTAGTCGGTGCATGCAGATCAGAGCACAATGCGATTTGTTTGACTTGGCGCAAACCAAATTTTGTGACTTTCTCGGTGTAATGAAATCGTCTCGGACGGATGATTTATTATAGAGAGATTATGTTTTCTGTGCAATTGTCAACTCGGACGGTGATTGCACTGCGGTGGTGTGTGTTATCTCGATAGATAACACAATTACTGACGTTACGTTTACGATCACGTTACTAACGAACTTGTGGTTGTGTGGCGTGTTGTAATTCGATGGATCGCGGCTTGAGCGCGAGGGAGATCGTTTTCGGATCAAAACAAACCGATAAATATTTTGTTTTCGCGAACACAGGTCGTGATGGGCTCTATACAAAGGAATTATTTGGCGAATAATTTATTGCACGAGCGCACTATGTTTGGGTTCAGGAATTGCCGACGGTCGGCAATTGCACTGCGGTGATGTGAATCTCGGTACCTTTCGACGTGACGACTATGCGACGCGCCTTGGTGTTGTGGAAATAGTTTTTTTCGGTTAACGATTTGTTGATATTTTTATAGAGTATTGTAAAATTGGAACAAATCTGTCTTCATTCAAATCACTTGTCGTAATATCGCATTATTACAATTAACGGCACCTAAGGATTATTTTCAATTTATTGACTAGGCGAATTCAAGGCAGCGCAGTTGGCATGCCAAGAATTTGTCGAGAACACAAATTAAATGATTTATATAAAAACTAAGGCTAACTCAGCGGTTGAGTAATTTTATCGGAAGTAATATTTTGTTGGAACGATTCGAGCAGCGCAATTTGGCCTACTCGAAAGGTTACAACAAAAATTCGAAATGCTACCTTCAATGCCGAGTTTTGAATATTCCTTCCGTAGCGCAAGTCTGGCCTACACGAATTAACGTTCAATTGGTCTAATATCAAAGAGGGCGAGCCGACGTGGCGCGTGGCTTAAATAGCCCGATTGAGCTTTGAGTTCCCGTTATCCTGGACCAATTTTCGGCGAGGTGAAATTGGCTGGACAGTACCGGGTAAAATTATTTAGAAGTTATATAACGTTGCGTTATGGAAATTTTAAATATTTAAAATTATGTTTGGAAAGTCCAAACACCCGCCGACAAAAAAGGCGTTCATTGGGTAGCATTTTATTTCCCAAGGACAGGCCCTGCTGAATTTTTTGACTCCTTTGGTAGATACCCCAACAATAAATATTTTAAAAGATTTTTGAATACCAACTCTAAGGTTTTTATAAATAACAAAAAACGATTAAAAACGTATACTCTTCGACATGCGGAAACTACTGCTGTGTATACATATATTCTCGCTGCAAGGGGAAGGATCTAAAGCTATTTCTTAAGCACTTTTCGTCAAAAGACTTTCCAGATAATGGCGCCAAGGTAATTAGTTTATATCACCATATATTTTCATCGGGCGCTACACAGAATGGTGGGGTTTATTCCAACCAAAGTTGTAGATCAGAACTTGAAGGTATAAAAGCACGAGTCTAAAACTAGCACGTTTCAGTTTTCATTTTAAAACCTTCTAACGAATATGTTGTCAGCTAATGTAAAAGCAGAGTGTAATAAGTCTAGCAAAAGAAAAAAGTCAGACGATCTCCGTGAAAATACTAATAAGAAGCAGAAAAAGTCTATAATTCGCGGTGAAGACGCACTACTGAATTACACCTATCATCTGGATAACGCTCAAAATCGTAAAGTTGTTCTTGGATTTGACCCGTTCACGTTTGAGGTGAAAATAATTTTCAGTTATACTGGATGGTTTCCTGTGTTAACGGGATATACCGGGTGGATTTCAGTCTTCAATTACCTCACCCAGTTAAAGAATGAAGTTGAGGAAATACCAGGTAACCAACTTGGATTGCTGAAGGAATACAGAATACCTGTAGGAGAAAGCAGTATCAAACTGAAACATCTCGAGCTATTCCGTTTGTTTGAATTGATGCAATTTCTCAATATCGTCATGTTTCACTATAACAGCGCTTCGGAAAGTGTAAGGGAATACTACAAGCAATATGTAGACAGATGTAAGCAGAAGGATGTGTTCAAGTTGTCAGCCGAGGACTTTTTCATTCTAGTCCGCAGCTCTTACGTTCACGTAAATTACTCTCTACTTTTTCATGAGCTTCCTATCTTTTGTAACATTAATATAGATTTCAGTCTTCAATTACCTCACCCAGTTAAAGAATGAAGTTGAGGAAATACCAGGTAACCAACTTGGATTGCTGAAGGAATACAGAATACCTGTAGGAGAAAGCAGTATCAAACTGAAACATCTTGTTTGAATTGATGCAATTTTTCAATATCGTCATGTTTCACTATAACAGCGCTTCGGAAAGTGTAAGGGAATACTACAAGCAATATGTAGACAGATGTAAGCAGAAGGATGTGTTCAAGTTGTCAGCCGAGGACTTTTTCATTCTAGTCCGCAGCTCTTACGTTCACGTAAATTACTCTCTACTTTTTCATGAGCTTCCTATCTTTTGTAACATTAATATTATCTTAAGTGTAACTGTTTTGTAATAAAAATAAGAAAAAAGAAAAAACATCGTCTTTTTATTTAATGGTTCCTCTTATTAACAAATGCAGGTAAATGTTGATACAGTTTTGTACAGCACATCTGTCGGTTGATCCTTCACTGTGTACTTTGCAGAATACTTGAAATTTGTTTAGATCACCTAATCTAGGTATTTCAAGTTGTTTTATATCGGCACTTGGTATGTATTTTCTGAGAAACTTCTCTTTCGTTTCACCCTTGATATGTATTTTACTATCGGCGTAATTCCTCAATACCTCCGGAAGAGAGTTGTAACTAAAGTTTCCTTCACACCATTTTAAACCATTTATATTCTCCACATCAAATTGATTTTGTCTGCAAGCTTTCGGTACCATCTCCTGATATGGGTACGGGGGCGCGAAGTGATAAAGTAATGGTAAGACTGATCCGAAAGGTAGGATAGCAAGTTCCTTAATAAAGTATTGTCGATTATTCCCACATACAAATTGAATATCAATAATTATCTCACTCATGTTCACTGTCAGACCGTCCCGAATAGAAGAAAAAAGATGATTTTACATTGCTTATTTATATATTTTCTAAAAACGTTATAAAAAGTAAAATTATGTTATCAGCTATTTCTCTTACATACAAAAATAAAATTACGTACATGTCTATAATTATATACAAAGGTATTTCACAACTCTTTTAAATTACTTAGTCTTATTTTCTTGTAGCCATATGGATACGAAAAATTTCCTGCTTTTACTACTCTCTTATCAAAAGTGAACTGAAGATGTTTTTTCTCTATTGAAGAGATGACAACTCCCGGTCGTTTCCTCTTAATCTTTGACTTATTCTCTACACAAACACGATCCTCGCTATCTCCAATTACTAAGGATTTTAGACGTTGAAAGTTGAGGATCTTAGAAGTTTCAAAATTGATTGTTATCTTCTTACACTTAATAATATATTCACTTTCTTTATCAGTTTCAACTTTAAGCCCATAACTTTTCGGACCTGTGCTTACAAATTCAGATATGAAGGCTGTAGCTCCAAAAGACTCAATCTCATTTGTGAGATCCCCTAAAAAGTCAGACATGGTAAAAGAAAGAGGGTTTATTTTATTATCTACAAAAATCAAACTATCAGTATCACAGTAGAGAATTGCGTTTCCGACTTTTTCCAATGCTTCGTAAAGTTTAATTCTAGCAAATGCTGTTGTGTATGCCGCAATTGGAATGTTAACGTGGGGTAACATGTTCAAATTTTCAGCTAAATACTTCCAATTGACCCAGATAGTTTCGTCATTAATAGGAAGCACTGAACAAATTTCAATCCCGGGTGATTCAGTAAAACTGCAGAATTCTCTGAAATTGTTAAATACTTTGGTAAAAGTTTTATCCTCTCTTTGAGCAAATTTCCCCCATAAAGAGTTCAAACAAATTTTAGCAGTGTTACGCCTCCCGGAATTCTTCTGCATTCGATCTCTATCAAGATTAATATCTTCTCTCATTTGATAGGTCTTTAGAAAACTATCTCTCTCAACTTCAGATATATATTCGGAACCCCATCCACTCGACTCCTGCTTGATTTTTAGAAAGGTATTAACGTATTTCGTAAAAAGACCACCGGTTTTTGAATTTGAGTCATATTGAGTGTAGTCATATTTCCAAACCTCATGCACTTTTGAAATTGTATAACCCTTTTTTACAGCCAACGACAATTGTACATGTGATGAAACCATGCATTGAAAGTATTTCAGACACCGGAGGTATATCTCCACTACGAAAAATTTTCGGATGACCAATAGGATATGGCGAATATTTATTTATGTATGGGTACAAACTAGTAAAGTCCAAATATCGTATTACCTCATTCTCTCTAGCTGTGTGATGCAATTTAAATACCTCTGTACGCTCCCCGAAAATATCATCACGTGGATTGAGTGGTGGTAAAATGTCTTGAACAATTATATCCAGCTCTTTATTCACTATAGGATTCTTCTTCAAGAATTCTTTGAACTCACATTCCCACGTAAAGATGAGTGTGTACCCACTACTTTTAATTAACGCAATTCGTTGCTCTGTACTTTCATATCTCTGTGATAGCGTTTCAAATCTACAACTTCTATTTTCCGAAGTCTTTTCCACATTGAAACAATCTTTACAACCGTGAAAATAGCATCCAAAAAACTCGTACACTCTTTTATCTTTTATCTTTAAACTCTCCCAGGCAAGCCATTTGCAGGCAATGGGAGACTGGTTTTGAGATTTAAAATAACCATTTCTAGGCATTACACCCAAAATATTTTTTTCGAGAAAATTTTTCCGGAAAACGAGCATGCAAGCTGATGCTATAGTTAAACTTTCAATTAAAGGGTTTACTTTAGTTATTTCGATGAATTCACACATGAACCTTGTACAACCCATTCGAAGGATATTTACATCACTTTTGCAATACAACAGTATTTCTTTTCTGTTATCGAAAATTTTTTTGTGATGCATCGCTATACCACTTTAAGAATGTCTCTCTCTCCTTGAATTTCATAGAATTATACCCATACAGTTCTGGTGGCGGATATGAGCCCACATAATTTAAGTTTTCAACTGTATTAAAATAATAAGGATAGTACCCCTTCTCATACTCCTTAATATCGAAAACACTGGAAAATTTGGCAAGAGGAAATGATAGAAAATTTAGAGAATCAATAAACGCCACTTTCCCACAGGTTAACCTTATTATTTTGGTGCCGTTCATTATAGGGTCGATTTTCAGTTTCATAGCTAACAGTTCAGAAGTAATGAAATGACCATCGTATCCCTGTAAGTTATGTGCTATACAAAAAACATTAACGATTTGGGGACGCGGTGTCAGACAATAATCTAGAAACCGTCTAACTACATTCACTCTTGCATCATGTTCAAACACGTGCTCTCTAATCCCACAGACGTTACATCTAATATTTATGTCCGGCTCTTTAAAACAACTATAACATACTTGGTGCGCAACTATCAAGTTCGCTATGTGAAGGAATGAGGTTAGACTTTTCTCATAAGCAGTGTTCTGAGTGCTTTCACAGTCAAAGTATATTATTAGAAATTTACTATTTGATCTACCCTTATATGGCTTAATATAGCATAAATGATCTTCTGGAGTAATTTTATAACATATAGGGCAATACCTTTCATTACATACATGTTCTTCTTCCTTCCTTTTCTCGAGATTAAGAAATTTCAAACACGATCTACATATCTTGAAAGTTTCGCAAACGGTTTTTGCTTTAACGTTATTTAGCAGGTGATTTTGGTAGCAGACTTCCCCTTTGAAAGAACGATTGCAAGTCTCACACTTAACCATACATGTCACAAAATCACAGGAAAGACAATAAGCACACTTCACACTGCATTTATGTACCTCTTTCACCATCACCCTAAAACAAATGGCTCGAGGAAGGCAGTTGACTTCATTATCCAGGCCAACATCTATTATACTATATTTTCTAGCTAGAAAATCTTTTTCTTCTAACTGCGTAGCACTGAGATAACCACCTCCAGTTGGAAAATTAATAATATTTGCATTGAGTTGCATGATATCATCTGAGAGAAAAGCACTATTGGATTGATTGACATTGGAAATCAACCCAATAATATATTCGCCGCTTAACTCTTCAACCGCTCGCAAGCTAGACCATATTGGCTTTATATGAGGTAAATTTGGAAGAGTAATTGTGAAGCTGATTTTACTATTACGAGTGGAACTGGTAGCAACCTCTTTGATAATATTGTCGAATGCTTTTTCTAACCCTTTTAAGGGATCGTCATGGATAATATCGGAGTCTTGCAAACGAAAGTTCATTTTCACACCTTCCATGTGAAACTTCTTAAAAAATACCGTGTTTTTAGACAGTACTACATAACCCTGATTTAAACCACTTCCGCACTGAACAACCTTTTCAATTGATTGATTATACTGTGTAGAGGTCCTTTCAACTAGGGCGTTGTCTTCTACTTTTTCTTCAATAAAGTCAAGAGCTGTCTTCAATACATCATGCGAAAATGAGATGTCATATGCTCTCGAAAAACAGACAAGTAATTTTTGTAGGAGATATTTCTCCGCGTCTGAAAACTTAATATTACTTAATTTTAATTGCTTGATTAAAATACTTAAAGTACTTAAAAATAATTCGGAACCTAAAACTAGACTAGATTCTAGGTGCTTAATGATATTTTCAGCATCCATTTTTAGCTATTTTCTGTATATTTTTATCTTATTACACTATTAAAAAATTGCTTAACTCTATCAAACTGCGCCTTTAGCTTAGGCTCCTGGGTCTCGAACCAGCATGGACTGATCGGGTAAATTTTCAGACCCGACCTCCTCCTTACGATCTTGGGGGTACGTCTCCTAGTTATAACAGGTGACAACCCATTTCCTTTATAACCGTCTGTGTATGACACTGTTTCTGCTGTGCTAGTGTGGTAGTTGTAGCACTTCTACCAGTGTTATCCTGAGGGTACTCTTTCAGGTCAGTTGAACCAAATTCCGTATTTAAAATCGAGTTTGCTCGCTCGATCAGGGTTTGCACTTGTTGAAGTACTTCTTCAGCCTTCACCAATCCGTGATTGCCCTGGACAGTGTTTTTTCCCTCAAACTCGCTTTTTAGCAGCAAATTCACTTGATCGATGTAAATTTGTGCTTGCCTAAGCGCTTCTCTACTATTGAACATTTAATTTGGCAAAATTTCGCTTATCGCTACCGTCGACTCCCGGAATTGTCTTTAGAGTATAAATCTGAAAAAATCAAAATAATAAGAATTTAGTATGAAAATTGAAAAAACATCAAAAATTTAAACTTACCGTACGGATGCCTGGTGTTATATCAGCGTCAAACTTCTTTTTGCCAGTCAGTAAAGGGTATGTGACGATACCTCTGTCCAACTTGGAAGTGATTTTACAATAAAATTGCTGGATTATTTATACTAGAAATTGTGAATACATATACCTTATTTCTCTTACAGTTTCTAATTTATCTAATATTAGATCACTTGCACCGTTTGAATCTTTCCATTAAATAGTTCCAAAGTTGCAAATACAGATCACTTATATGTTGCCACAAACGTATAATTAAACTACACATGAATATTTTATCTTATGTTTCCGAGTTATCTAGAATTAGAGTGCGTTTGAATGATGAAGATCGCTTGCATCGTTTGAATCTTTCCATTAAATCATTACAAAGTTGCAGATGAATATTGCCTGCACCTCTTAGAAAAAGAGTTATTTTATGCATAGGTAATTACTACTCCTGGATTGTATATTCGTATAGGTAAAAATATTCATGTTAACTGATTTACTGATTTTATATTAATATTGGCTTGACAGGATTTTGCTCTTCCGTACACCCACTTTAGGTAGTTCTAGAACTGCAAAACTGTATATAAACTCAGAACTTTTCAGGTGAAAATTAATTTCTCACAGCCAGCAGTGAAAGAAGCAGTGAAATGGTAAGTTGTAAACACTTTCATTATACACATTTTCATTATACACTATTTTATTTCTAGTCGATTGCAGCACTGAACGAGATTGCCAAGGGGAATACAGATTCCCTCATATTGACCGAAAACCTTGTCGTGGGGGAACACTACAAAGTTCGAGAGTTCAAACTCTTAAAAACAAAGTATGGCGCAAGACTTGCGGTTTATTTTGAGCAAGGCTGTTTTTACTTCCTACCTCAACGATTCGCTACTTCTATACGGATCCAAAAGCAAGTGTCGGAATAATTGAATGAATAATTATTTTGTGTTCATTGGCAGAGATGAAAGCCGTGGTGGCTTTTTGAAAATAAGTTTTGTTGAGAAAGCAGAATAAAATAACCAACAAAACTCTGGAATATTTTTCCTTCACTCCAATCTCTTTCAAAATAAAAAAACTTAAACAAATTGAATTACAGTGTTTTATTTATATTTTGAGCCAAAACTCCTTTCCTTAACATTCTATCAATATCATCTCACAAAGTAATAATTACCACAAGCAATTACCTACATAACATGTACAAGCCTGCCTATTCGGAACCGAGGCTCCAGACACCTAGTAACATGTACAATTGTAACCTACATTCTACCAACAAAATGTAAACATAAAGCAACACACAAGAACCGACCTACATTCTACCAACCAAATGTAAACATGTAGCAACACGCAAGAACCGGCAAACATGTGCACTTGTAACCTACATTCTACCAACAAAAGGTAAACATCAAGCAACACCCAAGAACCGGCTTCCCGCAAATTATCTACCTGGAACCGAGGTTCTAATTTCTAGCAAACATGGCGTAAAGAAGAATCAAAATGCATCTTGCAACCAACCAATTGGAGCCGAGGCTCCAATTAACAAGACTCCCAGTTACCCCCCAACACACTGAGCCCGATCAAAATCTCTACAAGCCAACTCCATTGCGGCTTATCTCCACCACAATTGGCCCTGGCTTAATCCCCACGTGATGCACGCATGAATATACCAGCATCATCAACCAATCTTACTTACTCTCTTCAAAGGTTACTTCAGTTCACCCAAGTTTCAGATTTTCATCCAAGTCAATACATTTCATCAGAACAGAGCGAGAAAATTATCGCTACTGCCGAACCCCTCGCACCACAGACTTTTGCATTCACTACTCCACACATTACCACCCACTCAAAAGGTACAACTTTGCCTCATATTTAAGTCCATAGGAAAACAGGTTTCACGCTAAAAAGGTACAACTTTGTAGAACATAAATTCCTGGAATTCCATGTCAAAATAGGAGGAGTTTAGTGCGGATGTCCACTTCGCACGTTAAGCGTAAGATATGAAAGTTGTACCCTTACTACTACTATCCTTAAAGCAGTAAAAATTCCGCATTGATGTAAGTTTACGAATTTTCATTAAATTTTACAAAATCGAGAGTAATTTTTAAAACTGCGTATTTTTACATATTTAATTCATAAATTTTGCTGATTGGGTAGTTTTTTTTTTTTTTTTTAACGAGGAGTAAAAGCATCGAAAGCCTAAGTCAGTGCGGGACTTTAACCCGCTAAACATCTCCTCAGTCGTACGGATGGTGTATAAAATTACGCATTTTGAATGTAATTTTGATACTTCAAGCGTAGTAATTTGTGTTTTATGATATCTATTAACTTGACCGCTTCGTTGTCACTTGTTTCGTGGTTTTGTGTAAGGCGTGATTTAAAATTTAAAAAGAAAATAATGTTTATAAAGTGTGAAGTTTGTGGCTTTAAAACAAATAAATTAGTTTTATATAATAAACATGTATAGTGTTTTATACTTTCCACCCTTTTTGACCTATATCCTGGTTTTTTTTCCAATTATCATGTTTTGATTGATCTCATTGAATTTTTCCAATTGTCGATTACTGTGTCTTTTACCCTTCAAAATACATCTTGGAATTCATCTTCCGTTCATTCGCTTGAAGGCTCATTCATTTATATTATCAATAAAATAATAATAATAAAAAGCAAACATAAACATGTCACCTTTTTGTGTACATATTATTTTGTCCACACCGTGTGTAATTTTACGCAAATTTTTAGCGATTGATTTCCACGCTTATGTGTGAATTTCCGCATTAATAGTAAAAATCACAGGAGTGCGTAATTAAATTTGACAATAGTAATTTTACTGCTCTCAGAGTAGGCACTAAATTGCCTACTCTAAGAGTAGTAATTTTATTTTTTCTCATCTTGCCCTCCCTCCCTAAAAAAAAAATTGAAATGACGTCCCTGATATGTCGCCTATTTAATAATATGGTGCCTGTTTACTAAGTTAGTACCTATTTAGCAATTTGACGTATATCTACATTGTGACGACGGAGATTTCCACGAGAAATTTCCACACACAAACATCGAATTAAAACATGTAACTCTGAATTAAATTTTAAAACTTAGAACAAACACAGAATAAAAAAGCACGAGCAATGAACAACACAGAAAACAAAGAATTTAACTTTGTTATGATTCGCAGTTGGTGAACAGAAGGGAGCCAGTCGGCAGCAGTTAGTCTGCGAATAAGGTTGTGGATTTGTAATTCACTTATAGCAACTTTGACTGCTGAGCTCGACCGATTCGACCTATGTCGGAGAGGATGACGCATTGATAGGAAAACCGTCTCTAATCGGTTCCCAAGCTGGAATAGGTTGTGGATTTATAATTCCCCTTTGAAGGTTTGAGATCGGCTAGTTCATGTCCAAGCAGAGCGGAGCTGAGCCAAGCAGAGCAGAGACTAGCCAAGCAGAGCAGAGCCAAGCAGAGCAGAGACTAGCCCAGCAGAGCAGAGCAGAGACTAGCCCAGCAGAGCAGAGCTGAGCCAAGCAGAAGACGAGCCTAGCAGAGCTGAGCCAAGCAGAGCAGAGCCAAGCAAGCAGAGCGAAGCTGAGCCAAGCAGAGCTAAGCGAAGCAGAGCAGAGACTAGCCAAGCAGAGCAGAGCCAAGCAGAGCAGAGACTAGCCCAGCAGAGCAGAGCTGAGCCAAGCAGAAGACGAGCCAAGCAGAGCTGAGCCAAGCAGAGCAGAGCCAAGCGGAGCGAAGACTAGCCCAGCAGAAGACGAGCCAATCAGAGCTGAGTCAAGCAGAGCTGAGCCAAGCAGAGCAGAGCTAAGCGGAGCGAAGAATAGCCCAGCAGAGCAGAGCTGAGCCAAGCAGAAGACGAGCCAAGCAGAGCAGAGCCAAGCGGATCAGAGCCAAGCGGAGTAGAGACTAGCCCAGCAGAGTCAAGCAGAGCAGAGCCAAGTAGAGCAGAGACTAGCCCAGCAGAATCAAGCGGAGCAGAGTCAAGCAGAGCCAAGTAAAGTAGAGTCAAGCAGCAACGAGTAGAGCAAGGCACAAACGAGCAGTGCGAGCTACGACGCGCATAGCGAGTCACAACGAGCTGAGCAAGCCACAATGAGCAGAGCGAGCCACGACGCGCGGAGCAAAGCAGCGACAAACACACAGCAAGCCACGACGAGCACAGCAGACGAACAGAGCAAAGCAACCGTCGACAGAGCAGATCAGGCGAACAGAGACGAGATGACGTTCAGTAACAGGGTCAAGTTAAGGCAAGCAGAGTCGTGCCAAGAGTCGAGCAAAAACCAGCTACGACAGGCCACGACGAACTACGCCAAACCACGACAAGCAGACACAGCCGAGCCAAGGAAACAAAGAAGAGGTCACACAGAGAGACGAAGATAGGGAAGGATGAAGACAGGGAGAGCAAAGGCCACACAGAGAAACGAAGGCAGGGAGAGAGCAGAGTGGGTCAAGGCAAGGCGAGCGGAGTCGTACCCACAGAAAATACGAATCGAATCACGTTCAGCAGAGGCGACGATCAGACGGCAAGGAGAAAACCCAAAGGAAATTAATTTTTAATGTAATACATATTAGGTGTACAAATAAGTTCCCGGCGTTCGCGTATAGATGGCGCTAACACGAAATATTGGGAAAAAATGGCGGATCAAGCTGGTAATATGCCAAGATCAGACATATTGCAACAATTCCCCATCATTACATTTGTATAATTTTATCGTCGTCAGTTACTTATGAGTCCTCAAACATGTCGGAGTTCGAGCCAAATAAGCGCCATTTGCGGGAAGTTTTGCGTTTTTTCGAAGACGCAGAATTGGAGGCACTACTGGACGAAGATTCATGCCAAACAAAGCAAAGTCTTGCCGATTCATTGGATGTGACTCAACAAGCCATTGCACATCGTCTGAAAGCTTTGGGAATGATGCAAAGCAAGGAAATTGGGTGCCGTACGAATTGAAGCCAAGAGACGTCAAACGGCGTTTTTTCACGTGCGAACAGCTGCTCCAACGGCAGAACAGGAAAAGATTTTTGCATCGTATCGTGACTGGTGATGAAAAGTGGATACACTACGACAACCCGAAGCGCCAAAAATCGTGGGGATACCCTGGCCATGCATCAACATCGACCGCAAAGCCGAATATCCATGGTTCCAAAGTCATGCTATGCATTTGGTGGGACCAGCTCGTCATGGTGTATTCTGAGTTGCTGCAACCGAGTGAAACCATCACAGGACCTCTTTATCGAAGACAACTAATGCGTTTGAGCTGAGCTTTGAAATAAAAACGGCAGCAATATGAGCAGAGACACGATAAAGTGATTTTACTACACGACAACGTTCGGCCACATGTTGCTCAGATTGTGAAAACCTACCTGTAAACACTGAAATTCGACGTCCTACCCCACTCGCCATATTCAAAAGACATCGCTCCTTCCAACTACCACCTATTCCGATCGATGGCGCATGGCTGAGCAGCGCTTCCGTTCTTTTGAAGATGTCAAAAATTGGGTCGACTCGTGGATCGCTTCAAAGGACGTGGAGTTTTTTCAACGCGGAATTCGTATGCAGCCAGAAAGATGGGAAAAGGTTGTGTCTAGCGATGGACAATATTTTTAAAAAAAATAATCCAACCAATTTCCCACAATAAAGGCTCACAGTTTGACAAAAAACGACGGAAACTTATTTGTACACCTGATATCTTGTAACAGATGCCGGCACCCGCTGAGCCAACCCCGGCTTTAAATCAAGTCGTTACAACATACAAACACGAAATATCAATGGGTAGCGTTCTGTTTGCCTGGATAGCAATTTTGGTACTCTCGAATCTTGATAACGTCTTGAGGCCAAAGACGGCGGAGCCTGCCAGTGACAGGCTTCGTTTATACATATACTAGCTTACTAGTAAAAATCATAAATCCTAATTAATAAATAATTCTTAGAATTATTACCTACATTATTAAAATAATTTTTATTATTAAATCTTAAAGTGATATAATTTTATAAATTTAATTTGTATTAATTATTTTCAGCTTCTAGAATTCAACAATGTCAAGAGCGTTGTCTCAATGAATGAGGACTATGAATTGTCCTTATTTTCATATAACAAACAACAATGGAACGCCCATGGTATAAAATTTCTCCAGTTAGCTACTACCGATATTTTTTCCGCACCATGCCAAGAAAAATTACAGATTGGAGTCGAATTTATCAATAAATATATATCAGAACATGCAAATAGTTCAACAGAAAATGTAGGAACGGTATATGTTCACTGCAAAGCTGGTAGAACGCGCAGTGCAACATTAGTAGGGTGCTATTTAATGATGGTAAGTCTAATATTATATTTTTGATTTAAGAATAAAAGGAGTTCAATTCAAAGTTCGCTATTGTTCGCTATCTATGCGACTTAATCATTCAAATGAGAGAAGATATCATAAATTTATTATAAAGGGTTTTCCAATAGGGACTTGACAACTTTGAATTCAATTTGTGAACGCACCCTTTCACTAATCATCGAACTGTCACTGTCAATTTATTCAGTAAACTTAACATTTTTATCATGGTAAAGTACACGAAGGAACAACGTCTGCAAATTATAAAAATTTACTACAGAAATTCGGAGTCGGTGACCGCTACTTTAAGAGCGTTAACTCCGATTTTCGGTCGTAATTCTCGCCCTAGTAGACAGGCAGTAACAAGTTTAGTGCAAAAATTTGAGTCTACATATTCGTTGTGTGATGTTGCCGTGCCAGTGAGACAACGGGTTGGTCGAAGTGTCGAAAATATCGCTGCCGTTGAAACGTCCGTAGCAAATGATCCAAATCAGTCAATTCCACGGCGTTCTCAAGTGTTGGGCATCGCCCAGACCACGTTATGGCGAATTTTGCGTAAGGATCTTGGTTTACACCCATACAAGATCAAGCTGACTCAAGAATTGAAGCCGATGGACCATTTGAAGCGACGTACGTTCTCCGATTGGGCTCTGGAAAAGATGCGCCAAGATGATCAATTTCATCGCAAAATCATCTTCAGTGACGAAGCTCATTTTTGGCTCAGTGGGTTCGTCAATAAGCAAAATATGCGTTATTGGTCCGGTGAAAATCCACATGTGCTTCATGAAAGACCACTTCATCCACAAAAAATAACTGTTTGGTGCGGTTTGCATGCTGGCGGCGTCATAGGGCCATATTTTTTCGTCGACGATAATGATCGTCACGTTACTGTGAATGGTAATCGTTATCGCGCCATGATTACCGATTATTTTTGGCCCGAATTGGAAGATATGGACTTGGACAACATGTGGTTTCAACAGGACGGTGCCACAAGCCACACAGCACACGTTACAATCGATTTATTGAAGAGTAAGTTTGATGAGCGTGTTATCTCAAGAAATGGACCAGTCGATTGGCCGCCTCGTTCGTGCGATTTAACGCCTCTGGACTTTTTTCTTTGGGGCCACGTCAAGTCGTTGGTCTATGCCAACAAGCCGACGACGTTGGAAGAGCTCAGAGCCAACATTGAACACGAAATAGCAGCCATTTCGGCCGAAATGTGTGGCCGAGTCATCGAAAATTGGGTCCAACGAATCGACCGCTGCAAACGTGCCCGCGGTGGCCATATGAACGAAGTCGAGTTCCATTCATAAATGTTTTGGTTGTACTTCAACCCGATAATAAAGTTTTTGAAATATCTCAAATGGTTTGCATTTTATTTTGAAAAAAAGTTGTCAAGTCCTTATTGGAAAACCCTTTATATAAAGCCTTCATTGACTAGTATGCAGAATGCCGTACACTATGAGTTGAAACCAGACCGTTTAAAAATCGTTGTATCCGTGTAGGAATTTTTATCTTGTAAATAAAATTGGAGAGTTTTTTTTCATAATAAAGTTTGATGATCGACCTGAAATTTGAAAAAATAGTAGCTAGTCTGAAATATTATATTTTCGCGTAGTAAAAAACAATGCCTACTGTCTGGGCGCAATTTTATTATCTTACTAGTTGAAGTCCAGAACGCGTTACGATGCGGTGTAGTGTGGGGACGGAAATTCTCGGACAAATTTCCGACTACAAAAACTTGACACAGATCATTGAATTAAATAACAAAGGCTAGACAACAATGAAAACAAAATTCGCATGAATCGAAAAATAAACATAGAATAAATAAGCACCAACACTGAACATAGAATACGAAAAATACAAAATTGTAGTCTGTTTATGATTCGCAGTTGGTGTCTGTACCTGTCCCTATCAGTGGCGGATCCAGACTTTGCTGTTGGGGGGGGGCGGAAATTTTTTTGATTTGACTATTTTGCTTGATCAAGTTCTGTGTGAATTTAGCTACATAGACTGCACTTAGCAAAAACGGGATCATATTGTTTTCATCTTATTATGGGTCATTCCTTCAAGAATCGCCAAAGTTGAGACCTTACCATTTCCGATTCTTTTGAAAATGTTTATACTTGAAGAACTAGTGAAAAAAATAATTGAAATTCAAGTTTTTGTTACTATCTCATTTTTTAACTAACAAAAACAACCAAAATCTTTAAAATAAGCCCTACTTTATTATTCAAGGATAAAAATTGCCAGAGATATGAACTTTCAAAGAGGACTCGGACATCTTTTTTGGGAAATCTTTAACATACTATAACTAACTGAAAAAAATGATATAGAAACAAAAACTTGAAATCATATTTTTTTTTCACTTATTCCTCGAGTACACAAATTTTCAAAAGAATCGGCGATGATAAGGTCACACTTTTGGCGATTCTTGATTAAATGATCCTTTTTCTATAAAATAATTGAGAACCACTATAATGTTCTTAGATTTTTTTGACCCTGATCAAATTGAGATCCCAAGTTAATTTTTTGGTATGTTTTGAAAAACAGTATAACCTACAAAATATAAAAAAATAAAAAAAAACCGTTTTGAGATATTCAAGGATAAAGGACAAAATCATTATCCTTGAAAAAAATTTCAAGAATAATTTTTATTGCGACAACCTTCCTCTTTAAAATAAGCCATATTTTATTATTCCACGATAAAAATTACCAGATATATTCATTTTCAAAAAGGACTCAGACACCATTTTTGCGAAAACTTTAACATACTAACAACAACTAACAAAAAAAATGAGACAGAAACAAAAAATTGAATTTCAATTATTTTTTTCACTAGTTCTTAAAGTACAAAAATTTTCAAAAGAATCGGAGATGGCAAGGTCACAAATTTCGTCATTCTTGGCAGTTCTTGATGGAATGACCCTATTACCTACGCAATATGTTGTCTTGTAGTCTTTTATCATGGTGCGTTTACACTCACCCTTGAGGCGAGCCTCTACCCCATCAGGCCTTTGCAAACCGATTTTCGTCGGCTGTGTTCTTTGCTGTGTTGAAAGCAATTTATAATTAACATGCCTTTGCGGCGCAACTTGCCTATAAGTACGAAACGACAGAAATACGATGAGCTGCGAATTGTGTGGTACCATAGTTCATTGTATGTGGAAGCATGCGTCGGAGAATAAGTTGAAGAAGGTTAGACTCTTGCGACTGCATGAGCCATCTGATTGGTTGATTTTATGGTGGGGATAGAGGCGCGCATCAAACGTCGAGTGTATGGTAAATCCACCATCATGGTTTTGTTCTGTGCTTTGCATTGCACCGCAGAACTACAGTAAATGCTAATTACAGTACTCATTGCAGTGGAGTAAAAAAAATCGGAGAACGGTTGAAGTATGTATGCTTAGAAAATTCGGAATTGTTCTTGGGGGGGTGGCCGCCCCCTCCGCCCCCCCCGCCCCCCCCCCCCCCCCCCTGTATCCGCTAATGGTCCCTATTAATGGGATAACGAGCGACTAGAAGGGAGGAAGTCGGTAGCGGTCAGCCAGTAACGAAGGTTGTGGATTTTACAATTCCGATGGAGTGAAAACTGAAGACTGTACTCAATCAAGTCGACCTATGTTTTGGGCTGTGGATGTTACAATTCCGCCAAAACGTAGAATCGAGGAGATTGAAAGACTGGACTAACGGCCGTCACAGACCAGTACCATCCTACACGGAGGCTGTGGTTTTCACAAATCCGCTTCAAGTATTTTGGGACTGCCATGTTGGCGCTGAGTCTGCGCTAAGGCTGTGGTTTCTATAAATCCGCTTAGAGTAGTCTCTGAGCTAATCAGAGTCAGTAGGACAAACGCACTGAGCCAAGCGTAACCACCACCGACGAAGCAGCCAGAAGCTACATCCTACAACAAGGCGAACTAGCAGAAACGAGATTCGACGAGCTGAGACGTGAGGGCAGAGACGAAACGAGCTAAGCAGAACAACGACGAGCCACAACGAGTAAAGCGAGCCACAACGCGCATAGCGAGCCACGACGAGTAGAGCAAGCCACGACGAACAGAGCAGAGCAACCGTCGACAGCGCAGATCAAGCGAACAGAGTCGAGCTAAGACCAGCTACGACAAGCCACGACGAACTACGCCAAACCACGACAAGAGAGCATATGCCAGACGCGGAGACGAAGACAGGGAAAGGTGACGAGCAGAGCAATGGCCACTCGCGGAGGCGAAGACAGGAAGAGCTGACGAGCAACGTCGAGAGAAGACGAGCAGAGTCGAGGCCCAGACGATCTACGACAAGCCACGGCGAACTACGAAAAGTCACGACGCGAGCAACGGCGCGCAGGAACGAGCAAAGGCAAGCAGAGCAGAGTCAACGAGCAGAGGAATGTCAAAACGAACAGAGGCAAGTGAAGTCAGACCCAGACGGATAGAGTCAAATCACGTTGAGTATGGCCAAGGCAAGGCTAGTAGAGCAGGCGAGCAAACGACGAGATATGACGTGCTGGAATGAGCGAGCAGAGGCGAGGTACGTCAAGCGAAGACGAGACAAGGCGAACACAGCCTGCCATCGAAGGCGAGCAGAAGATTGTGATATGAATTTGAATTTTAAGAAATGTGTCTAAAACCTAACCTAACCTACACGGTGTCGTTGTCAGGTTCAATTTTAAGTAAAACACTGATACTCTGCTAACAATTATTTTATTTTAGTTAATTTCATTTAAGCACCTTAACATTCCGTTAACCATTCCTTTCCAATTAAAGACTCAAAAACCAACTGGTTCGTCTCCGAGGATGACAATCCCTCCCAGCAGATCTCGTTGGATCACACGCACCGTGACTATTGATCCGTTAAACTGTTAAACTAGCTGTAGGACATTTCGCTTTTGGTGTGGTATGGTAGGAGGGGTCGCCGAAGTGTCTGCTTTCCGTGGTGAAGTGAGTTTCATGGTACCCATGAAAGTTGCCGATCGTGGTTGGTCCTGGCACGATAATACATCAATTTGCGTCTCCATTCGCCGTCTGTCCGTTGTTTCTCCGTATGGTCACGTTCAAGGATCGCTTCAGTAGGGTGGTCATCTAGGTAGCTTACATGCTAGCTTTTTGGGCTGTTGTTGAAATGGACTTGTATTTGTATTGATTCTTTGACGCGTCCAGTAATGTTTGCCAGCAACGTAGGTAACGCCTAGGTTGATTATCACTAAACTGGTAGCCGTCGCCGATATGAGGGTGAAATGTAGTGCCAATTTCAATCTCTGCTTCTTTGACTTTTGTGTCGTTTATATTAGTTTTGATTTCTCTCCTTACTTAATTTTCATTAAAACGTTATTAATCTAAACTATCGTTTTTAATTACATCAGGCTATGGGCCGATGAAAACATAGTTTTTTTACTTTATTATTTTTATACTCTAGATGAAATCATATTTATACTCTAGATGAAATCATATAGAGTATTATAAGTTTGATCCAACCCGAAAAGTTTGTAACGCATAGAACCGAGCCTCGGACGAAAAAAGTTATATATTATTTTGTAGTTAGTTGTGGCCAAAAACCCCAAATCCGTTTGCTGTCCGTCCGTCTGTCCGTCCTTCCGTGCGTCTGTCCGTCTGTCTGTCCGTCCGTCCGTCCGTCTGTCCGTCCGTCCGTCCGCCCGTCTGTCCGTCCGTCTGTCCGTCCGTCCGTCCGTCTGTCCGTCCTTCCGTTTGCACGATAACTCAAGAACGCGTTGCCCTAGGAAGTTGAAATTTTGTCAGCACCTGTAAAATGGAAAAAGTAAGGCTAAGTTCGTTAATGGGCAATATCCTTCCACTCCTTCGGGTACCTCCCATACAAGAGTCCTTAAAACACGTATTCACAATTATTACTCGAATGCTTCAAGCTAGAAGCTTGCAATTTTGAATACTTAAAGTTTACCAAACCAGGAGGCTATTTGGAACGTTATTTTTTAGGTTGTCAGTTGCATAGTAACCTACACCGCATCTCATCATTAAACACGTTTCGGACTTCTACCCATAAAATAATAAAGTTGCGCCCAGACTGTTGGCAGATTTTTTTACTATTGTGTGAAGTAATTTCGTGAAGAAATTCTGGCAACGACAGTTAATTTTACGTTAGGACAAAATATTTTTTGGTGCAAACGTGCATCCTATATTTGCTGCATACAATGGCAAATGGAAGTGTTTTCTAAAGGGCCGTGAAAACTTCTTACGGCCAGGGCGACGCTAGAATTAGCTGATTTGTGGCAATATGCCGAAAATTATATAAAGGAAACGGATGTTACAAAAAAAAAGTGACGGTGAACGTATAGCTAAGGCGAAATTAATTCTGATGATCGATCCGATTAATTATAGCCATATACAGTCAGCGAAGACAGCCGCTGAAATTTGGACAAGTGTGTGTGCGGTACAGTGCAAAAGTGAAAGTGCATTCAAGCACCAATATACAAGATTTGTGGCACAGACGATCCGGTCACGTCGGTCATGAAAAACTGTACAGTCTCAGTGGAGGTAACATGATAAAAGGAATGCAATTGTCCAAAATTCATCGCACTCATTGCGAAATATGTGTACAAGGAAAGCATACAAGGAAACCATTCGTCAGCAGTAATAGCAAGTGCAATGATTTTCTACAGCTAGTTCACTCAGATGTGTGTGGACCAATGTATGAGAATTCGTTTGGTGGTGCTCTCTACTTTGTTACATTTATCGATGACTACTGTTGAAGTCCGAACTGATTTGCTCGGAGCTTGATTGATGCAATCAAGCTCCAATTGAATGCAAAGATCTTCTATCGTTGCACGCAATCGCGGATGTCGAGAAGAGATTTTTCTTTGCTTAGTTGGTGCAACTAATTAAAGTCGTACGTGCGATGAGACAAAACTGCAACAGCACAAGAAATCAAAAAGTTGGATGAGACCAAACTGCACCAGCACAAGAACTCGAAAAGTTCTATGAGACAAAACTGCACCAGCACAAGATCTCGAAAAGTTCGGTGAAACAAAACTGTATCAGCACAAGATGACAATTACAATTTTAATGGCTTAAAGGCTGTTGATTTAGCAAAAGAAATGTTATACTTGAGAAATTTAAAATGGCCAAGATAAATTATGCTGTGGGAATTTTGAAAATAACAAAATGATGATTCGTTCATTAATAAAGAAAATGATGATTCGTTCATTCTCCCCGGCCTTGAGTGATTGCACTCAAGCTTCGAAATCCACGTTGAAGCTGCAACTGTCGCTCCTTCGGAGCCCTCGAGGGGCTGGTTTTGGATGATGGACCTTTAATTGCTGCAGGCACCTCCAAATTAAGTAGAGGATGAGACCGATGCCGAGGATGAGTTCAATATATCCAATCGTGAAGTGATGTGCATCGTGTGGGCCGATTTGTGGTGAGGACCCATTGCGCAACTCTTCCACCTGTTTCTTTATAGTCTGCAAATCTGTTATGTGGGGCTGCAGTCGTGGTGACAGGTGAAGAGCGGGATTGAGTCGGTCTTCTTTTATGACATCGCTAAGGTTCAATGATGGCCGATATGATAGCTTGACTTGCGTGGGAAAGACAGAGTGGCCTAGGATGGTGATGTAGTCTTGTTTGACGATGCAGTCACTGCGGATTTTAAGAATGCCACTGCCTTCTATAGTAGTTTGAGTAATGTTGGCGCCGCAGACCACGTTGATGTTGGTGCGTTGCTCTAATGCGTAGATCTATTGATTAGGGTCTTCGAGCTGGATCCAGTGTGGTCCGTCTCCCATTTTTACTATTTGGCAGGTGCGGTCTAGGTCGTCATGATTGAATAGCTTGATTTCGCAGGCACTGATAGCAGAGCCTCTTCGATGCAATGGCTGCCTTTGTTTGCATAAATGTGAGTTCTCCTCAAGCGATAAACATAACTGCAGTTCAGCTGATGTGGGAGCATAATATTGATCGCGATGTAAGTTGATGATGATAAATGGGAATGATGGGTGAATGGCAGCAAAGGTGCCGTTAATTTTGGTTGGTATTGGCATGATCTTGAATAACTCGAAGTTTTCCGGCGAAAGCAGAGGTATTCGGAGTTTGAATATGATGTGTTTTTTGGTGGGTCGTCCTTCAACTGTGACGAGCTTGTAAAATTTTAAAATGTCGTCTTCCGTGCCAGGCAGTCTAACCGAAGTTGGGAGATTGTTCTTTATTTTAACGAGCTCTCGTATGAATTGGTCTGGAGAAATTAGTTGAGGGCTTACGTTTCCTTGATGGGTGTTGACCAATACATTGATTATTGAATTTTGAATCCGGACGAAATTAGATACTGCAAGCATGGCCTGCATAGTGGTTGAGAAGAATAATTGGGCTAGTCTTTCTTGGTGAAGTTCGTCGTTGATGTTTTCCAGCTGCTTGACGGTTTCGGTAAAC
The DNA here is from genome assembly GCA_951812415.1 of Beris morrisii. Taxonomy (NCBI): domain Eukaryota; kingdom Metazoa; phylum Arthropoda; class Insecta; order Diptera; family Stratiomyidae; genus Beris; species Beris morrisii. Next base: position 82,632,569 of record OX638311.1, on the reverse strand, counting down.
TGTGATTCTATTTGTTGAAATTGTTGCTCGATTACAGCCTGGTCCTTTTGAATGATGTTGATTGTGGCATCTAGGAGTGACGTTTGGTTTCGAACTAATTGTGAGAGGTGTTCCTCGTTTGCATATACTTGATCTATGGTGTTGGACATATTATCAGCATAATTTGAGTCCAGCACACCGAATAATGCATTCGCCATGTTTCCAACGAAATTTATCGCCCCTCTCACTTGTCTGGTCCGTTTGCTAGGACGTAGCACCTCATTGTTTACTGAGAGTTCATCCACAATTTTTTCGAATTGGGCAGAAATTTGTGCACATGAGTCTTGATTCTTGAGTAGAGCACAAGTCGTGTGTAGTGATTGCTTGCATTTCGTTAAGAGGCTGTATTCACTCCAAAATGGCTGCATGTTGTAGTATGCAATTAAAGTCCATTCGCTGACTATGATGTTGGCGGAACCCAGATTTTGAAAGTAAATGCCCGGATTTGATTTGAACTTTGTTGCCGTGAATGGATTTGCGAGGCACATGGGTAATGTCAAGCAGGTTAGCAACGTTGTCATTTTTGTCGATCCAATTGTTAGGCGTGATTTCTTTCGTGGTCGTGGATTCTTCGCCGTAGACTGGTGAGGTGACGTGGATGCTTGTGGTGAAATTTGAGTGCTGTCCGTAGTCTTACTCGCGGATGTTGTCTCAACGTCATCACTTGTCGAAAATTCCTCCAAGGGGAGCGGAGAAAGCTTGTGTATCGGCCGCCGAAAGATGCCATTTGCGGTCCGCACATCAACAACTCGAACGAGTCCGTCATGTCCGGGAATGATGTTTGTCACTCTTCCCAGTGGCCAAGTCAGTGGAGGCCGATTTTCTTCTCTTATGATGACCATGGTTCCCAGTTTTACGTTGGCCACCTGCTTATTCCATTTATGGCGATGTTGCAGAGTATTTAGATATTCGAGAGTCCGTCTTCGCCAGAATTCATCCTTGAGATGTGCTACCAGTTTCCAGCGACTTAACAAGGTAGTCCTCAAAGGCTGAGCCATGGTTTCAACCGAAGCGTTCAGTAGTTTGCCAATCAAGAAGTGCCCACGGGTTAAGTCGCTCAAGTCATTTGGGTCTGAAGAGAGTGGTGTGAGCGGTCTCGAATTCAAAATGGCTTTACTCTCCACGACTACCGTTTCCATTTCTTCGTAGGTGAGGGAAGCTGCTGCCAGAGTACGTTGTAGTAGGTATTTGGCAGATTTGACGGCAGCTTTCCAAAGGCCCCCAAAATGCGGAGCCCGTGGCGGTATCATACGAAAATCAGCTCCCTTGAGAGTACATTCGTAGGCTATTTTCTCTGTCGATTCGGTAGCTTCTAAGAATTCTCTTACTGCCGTAAGCTGGTTTTTGGCTCCGACGAAGTTGGTTGTATTGTCGCAGTAGATGGTACGGCAGTGGCCACGCCTGGCTATGAATCTTTTTAGGGCTCCTAGGAACCCTGCAGAAGACAAGTCAGTGACCAATTCAAGATGTACCGCCTTCGTTGAAAAGCAGCAAAACACGGCAATGTACGATTTTTGTGGTCGCTTGCTACGTGTTTTGAAATGTGTCCATATTGGACCGCAGAAATCGACGCCGACATTGACGACAAAGTGCGAAGGTTGATCTGGCCAACGTCTTACTCTTTAATGGCCAGTATTTCTGCCTTACGATAGCTAGCTGGAATGTTTCGCGTTTGTTGACAGATTGGAGGACTCTAAACGACCTCCGACTCGTACTATTCCTGCTGAATCGAGGAATGGGGTGAGCTCGATGAGTGAACTGCTTCCTGAGACTTTTCCATAGCGTTTCATATCAGCTATGTCCTTTTTGTATTCTCGTCGTTGCATGGCCTTAATGATAAGCCTTTCAGCTGTAACAATGATCCGACGAGTTTGCTTGGTACGTCTTTATTCGTCAGCTGTCTGTGTCCGACTGGCTAAGTGGTGTACATGACATCCTCCTTTGGAGAAGATTTTTACGTTACTTTGTTACTCTACTCTTTTTAAATTTTTAAAAGTGTATTACTAATTCACATACATTGTTAATTCATTTGATTCATTATTACTATACACGTTCTTAACCCTTTGTCTACCGAGCGGGTCCAATGGACCCGAATGAGATAGTGTGTTACATGTGAGACAAAATTAGTAGTATGCCAATGCATTTCAGAGAATTCCACGCTGTTTGAGTAACAGCAACGAATAAATACGGTATTCTGTACAGTTTGGACTTTTGAAAAGTAACTAGTGTTTATGTGTTTATGAAAATAGTAAATTACTGCTTCATTTATTGAGTTAGGTAGTGTCAATAAATTCGGTATTCAGTACAATTTGGAATTCCGTAAGGTGACTAGTGTTTATGTGCTTATGAAAATAGTAAATTACTGTATCATTTATTGAATCAGGTAGTAAAATTTTATATAATTTAGTTGTTTTGTTATTTTAGTTTCTAAATTTTTGAAAAAATGGATATGCGAAGACCATTGAAGCCCGCAGAATTGGAGGCAATTATGAATGAGATGAGTGATGTTGAAGACAACAGTGACAGTGAATATGTATCATCGGATGACGATGGAGAAATAGACATCGAAATTTTATCACAGGACAAGGAAAATTCAGACATTGACAACTCTAGTGATTCCGACTCAGATGAAATCGACGACGTTGTAATGAACACCATTAGCGAACCAAATTTAACTTTTATATCTAAGAATCGACAAGTGTGGCTCGAAAATCCTGTCAACCCTCAGCAGGGGCGACAAGGTCAGCATAACATTTTGCGAGAAAAATCAGGACCTACACGATACGCCCTCCGAGAAGTTGATAGTATAACTTCAGCGTTTTTGATTTATTTTAGAAGACCATTCTTAGAAACTATTATCAAATGGACGAATGTAGAAGGATATAATGTCTTTGGAAATAACTGGAAACCACTTGACCAAAATGAATTGCGAAAATTTATTGGATTACTAATACTTATTGGGGTCTATAAATCAAAAAACGAAGAGATATCTCAGTTGTGGAGTAAGAAAGATGGACGAAAAATTTTCAAAGATATTATGAGCCATACTAGATTTCAAGATATACTTCGAGTCATAAGATTTGATAATGCAGCTGCAAGAAGGATAGAAGGATCAACAGACAAATTACAACCGATTCGCGAGTGTTTCGAAATGTGGAACGATCACCTATAAGACGGATTTATTGCAGGTTGGAGTATGACCGTAGATGAACAATTGGTCACTTTTAGAGGAAGATGTCCATTCCGGCAATATATACCTTCAAAACCAGGAAGATATGGTATCAAGTTTTGGGCAATTTGTGTCACCTCATATGCTTGCAAGCTAGAAATTTATGTAGGAAAAACTGGAGAAGAGAGAGAAAAAAATCAAGGCGAAAATGTGGTGAAGAGATTGGTAAAGGAGATCGAAAACTTTGGACGAAATATAACTTGCGACAATTTTTTTACTTCGTATTCACTTGCTAATTATTTACTATCAAAAAAACTGAGTATTATAGGAACAATCCGAAAAAATAAACCGGACTTGCCCAGTTGCTTCACAAATCCCAAAAACCGTGAAGTCTTTTCCACATTATTTGGTTTTCAAAATGATAAAATGATAACTTCATACTGCCCAAAAAGAGGAAAAATTGTGACATTACTTAGTACATTACATAATGACAAGAAAATCGATAACGGACCCAAGAAGAAACCTGAAATAATTCTAGACTATAATAAAACTAAAGCTGGGGTCGACACCATGGACCAAATGACAAGGACATACAGCGTGAAAAGGAAAACTAGAAGATGGCCACTGATTGTTTTTTATAATATGATCGATATTAGCGTTATGAATGTATACATAGTGTGGTCATCTCTCAATAGGAATTGTGTCAAAAAGTTCCGTAAGAGAATGAATTTTATCATAGAATTGGGAAAACAGTTGGCACAATATAATTAAAATTCTGGTGAACCAAGCACCAGCACAGTATATGAACCTCCAAAAAAGAAAAAACGATGCAGTATATGCAGTGCTAAAAAAGATCGAAAAACTGAAACAACATGCTATAAATGTAATCAACATGTATGCGGAGAAAATTCTGTTACATTATGTAAAAATTGTTTTGAATAAATCTATCTATATCTAAAATATATAAAGTAAATATGTTTAAATAGAGAAAAACACCTGAAATTTCATATGGGTCCAACGGACCCGTGCGGTAGTTATTGAAAGTTTTTTTTTGCAGTAGACAAAGGGTTAAGCTGGATTAATTCATAAATTCATAACGTTATCAAGTAAACATGATTCACAAATGTTAAAATTAATTGAAAATAAGTGTTCATAATGTTTCATAAATGTTAAAAATAAACGAAAAGCGAAACTAAAATTTATGGTGGTGTAAGGAGTTGGCTTCACGGCTGGTACCTAGTAACTTTCTTCACTACTCTGCCATACCGTGTGATTACCGGTGGAACTGCTTCAGCGTTGACCTGCGTGGACATGTAGCTGGGATCTTTAGCTGGCTCAGCGACCTCCTCCTCTGGACCTGTGTTAGGCACCACGACCTTTGGTGCGTTAATTGACGCTTTAGTTTTTCGAAGGTGATGTGAGTTTCTACGAAAGACTTTCCCGCTGCTGTCCTGTACGTAGTAAGACCTTGGATGGTCCGCTTTGGAGATTACTTTACCTCCACACCAATTGCGGTGACCTTTTTGAATTCGAATATTGTCACCTGTCGCTAACTCGTGTTCTGACCTCTTTGCTGGATCCGCGTATTGATTTTGGAGAGACCTTAACTTTTTCAATTCCGCTGGTACGTTTTTTATTGTGACCGGCTTTAGCTGCGTTTGCTTCGTTGGAAGATTTGTTCTTGTGCTGCGGCCCATTAGTCTTTGCGCTGGTGATCCGAGAGTTTCGCTTCTTGGTGTGTTACGATGATGCAGCAAGGCTAATTGCACGGCTGACCCGTCCAGTTGACATCGCCTTAATATTGATTTGGCTGTTTGTACGTGCCGTTCTGCGAAACCGTTTGACCTCGGAAAGTGGGGGCTCGACGTAGCATGCAGAAAATTCCATTTCTTAGAGAACTCTTTGAACACTTTTGCTGAATATTGAGGCCCGTTGTCTGTTTTTAGTACTTGCGGTGTCCCATGCAGTGCGAACCACGAGCTTAGCGTTTTGATTACTTCTTTTAAAGTGGTGGCTTTCAGTTTTTTGAAATCGACGAAACCGGAATAGCTGTCTGCTATCACTATGTACTCCTTTCCTTTGTATTCGAACAAGTCTGACGATACATATTGAAACGGTAAATACGGAACTTCGGTGTGATATATGGGCTCCTTGTTGTTGTTTCTTTGAGTCTGTTGACAAACCGAGCACTTTTCGACGAACGCTTTTACGTCACTGTGTTAGTTTCGCCAATAAAGAAATTGTCGGGCTCTTTGCAACGATTTTACTATACCAGGGTGCCCTGCGTGGATTTCTTTCAAGCAATTTTTTATTTCCTCGCTAGGCACTACTACTTTTTCACCTTTATACAATAGCCCTTCATGGTATTCTAGCTCGAATTGGAAATTGAAATAGTGTTTTTCTGGGTCGGGAACTGCATTCTTATCAGTTGGCCATCCTCTCTGGACTAGCTGAATCACCTGTGGCAGCTCCTTGTCCTGGCTGGTAGCCTGTATGAATCGATCTGCCGCTCTATCTGACATGGACGCTATGCCCTGAATCACTAATTCTTCTTTATCGAAGCTGTCATCTTGCTCGACTGATGTTTCCTTACAATCTCTGCTTAAAGTGTTGGCGATGAAGAGATTCACTCCTTTTACATAGACGATCTTAGGTGCATACGGCATAACCTCGTATATTATCTTTTGCAACCTAGCGGGAGCCATATGCAACGGCTTCTTAAAAATGTTTTCCAACGGCTTGTGATCCGTCTCGACCTCTAACTCTTTTCCGTTTATAAACTGGTGGAACTTTTTACAACCAAACTTTACCGCAAGTGCTTCTTTTTCAATTTGCGGTAGAAGCTGCTGGGCCTTGGAACATGCTTTTGACGTGTACGCAACTGGTTGATTTTGTTGAAGCAATGTGGCTCCTATGGCCTTTGAACTTGCATCTACTGATATCTTAATCTTTTCCCGAACGCCATAGAAGCGCAGGACTGGTGGCGACGCTAAGGCTTTTTTCAGGCTGACTACAGCGTCATCTTGCTCTTGGGTCCAGACCCACTCGTTCTCCGCTGACAGGAGTCTGCGTAGCGGTTCTGTAACGAGAGACAGATTTTTAACGAACTTTCCGAGATACGTTACCATTCCCAGCAATCTCTGCAGTTGTTTTTTGTCTTTTGAGGTTTCCAGACGAGTCACTGCTTCCACTTTGTCGGCGTCTATCTTTAGTCTATTTTGGGTCAGGACATGTCCCAAGAACTTAACCTCCGATGCGTTGAAAACACACCTTTCCTCGATCAACGTAAGGCCCGCTTGCCTAAATCTCGATAGGATTGCCTTCGTGATAACTTCTAACTGTTCTACCGACTCTGCGTGTATTAGGAGATCGTCCATCGAGCCTTCAACATTTTCCACGTCTCCTATCAGCTCGTTGATTTTCTCTGAAAACACTTCAGGCGCTGAGGAAATTCCGAAAGGTAATCTGTTGCAGCAAAATCTGCCCCACGGTGTTGCAAACGTCAGGTACTTTCTTGTCCTTTCTGAAACTTTTATTTGCCAGAACCCTCTTTTGCAGTCTAAGACTGTAAACTGTACTTTGACTTTTTGATCCTCGCTGCTATTTCTTCAATAGTCTTCAACGGATAGTGACGTCTTAAGATATTCTCATTCAATTCGGTGGGGTCCATGCATATTCTTATCTTTCCGCCTCTTTTTACGACCATTATTGGGCTTACGGCTGGGGTTGGTTCCGATATTGGCGATATAACTCCCAATTTTAGCATTTTGTCTAGTTCTTCTCTCACTGACTTTCTCAATGCGTGAGGTATTTTTCTTGGCGCAAAGATTTTGAATTGAGGATTTTCTACGAAATCGATGTCATATTCAAAATTTCTATAGCATTCGAGGCCAGAGTACAGTTCACTTTGTATAGGTGTTTTTTCTCCCAGCGCTTGGGCACGAACTATTAACCCCAACTGCTCACAGGAATCCTTGCCTAGTATTGGCATCAAATCTTCCGCGATTATTTTAAACTTAATTTTTACTGGATCATGTCTAGTTTTTATTCCGCACTTTAGAGTTGTTTCACCTTTTACGCACAGCTCATGTTCCGAGTAGCTTACTAGACGTTTAGTTTTTGACGGAACAATCTTTGCATCCAGTACTGCTGCTAACTGTTCGGATAACACGTTACATTGAGCACCCGTATCTAGCTTTACGTGCAGTTCTTTTCCGTGAACTTCTACTATCTCCACCCAGTCTTTTGACACGTCTTTGCTTAGGACTGCGCTGATCAGAAGACGCAGGAGTCCGTTTCTGATAAATCATCTTGGACTGCGTTGACTTGATGGCTTTTCTTAGTGCTATTGCGTTTAGTTTTACACATCTTTGCGAAATGTCCTACTCTATCGCAATTTTTACACTTTTTCATGTACGCTGGACAACTCTTTTTTACGTGAAGGTTGCCGCATCTGTGACAATCGAACTGTTGCTTACCTTTTTCACTGAAGCTCCGCCTTCTTACAGCGTTCACTTCAGGTTCTAGTGAACTGCCCTTTATTTCGCTTAATTGTTGAGTTGCCAGTTCACTTGCTTTGCAGATTTCAATTGCCTTTGTCAGCGTTAAACCTTGCTCTGTGAGGAGTTTTTCTCGCACCGCTTCTGAAGCTATTCCTACTACGATCTTATCTTTCAGGAGACTGTCCTGCAATTTGTCGAACTCACACTTTTTTGCTTGAACCTGTATTTTCAACAGGAACTCTGCAAACGATTCTCCTTGCAGCTGGCAAATTTTGTTGAATACGTATCTTTCAAAAGTCGTGTTTGCTTTGGGCTCGAAATATTCTAAGAACGCTTTTTTTTTATTGCGGGCATGTTTTTTTTTCTGTCGCCGATAGGCCCAAAGTGTGAAATATCACCGCCGCTTCGGGTTCCACGACGGCCATGAACGTTGCCGCCTGAACTTCATCCGGCTTCTTTGACAGTTCAGTTGCGGTCGCAAACCACTCGAACTGTTCTAGCCATTGCCTGTAATTTACAGCTGCGTTTTCGGCAACATTCAACTGCTTAGGCGGTTTTATTACGGACATTTCGGGCTTTGTTGCTTGTTCGTCGTAGTCTTTACCACTGACGCGATTTTCCCCGTCTTTGACTTCCAGCACTAGCTAGGCGTAACATGCGAGACGCACACACGCACTGTTACAGTTACTGTTCAATTTCCGTATGGATTATGCGAAGCGCGCGAGACGAATTGCGTTTTACACTGTTTATTGTCACAAATTTCTTCCGTGACTTTAACTCTTGCGTCGCGACGAGATGCGGTTTTTGTTTAACAGTTTCTTCGCTGAACTTTTAACTTGATAGAATTTGTACCTCGCTAATCCACTGTCCCGGGTTTTGGCACCATGTAACAATGATACGACGAGTTTGCTTGGTACGTCCTTATTCGTCAGCTGTCTGTGTGCGACTGGCTAAGTGGTGTACATGACAGTCGATTTCATCCATGGTCAGCTTCAATGTTTCATCTCCACCAGATCGATGTCGAAGTTTGTTTGCAAAACGAAGCATATACCCAACAACGCGTTGCAGTCGTCGGAAAGAGTTGCCGTGATTGATGCTGTCAAACGGATGGGTTTCGTTTAGCGGGCGTGCAGTTCCAACGGGCTCTTCGGTTAACGAGCAGGCAACATCGTCAACTGGAGAAATATCCTCGATTGGTCGATCTTCGAATACCGGACGCGCATCACCCAGGGCTGTTTCGGGCTCCTGTTAATGGTCGAGACCTTCCGCATATTTTTTAGAGTTGGGAGGCCACAATGCTTCTGCTCCGTGAAGAAAGATGTGACCATAGAACCACAGGGTTTTTGCGGTTAGTTTGTTCGGCTGTGCTCCTCTTGGGAGTAGATCTGCTGGGTTGTCCTTAGAGGAGACATGGCGGCGTTGCTTGGGAGCCGTTTGGCGTTGTATCGAAACTATACGATTAGCGACAAATTAGCCAGAACTATTTCTGAATCACTCCATAGAAACATACCTGGGCTTGTCATCTTTAGATCCATCTTGATTCGTGTGGCGAGATCTGCCGCCAATTTTGCTGCACACAGTTCAAGCCGTGGAAGAGAAACTTCCTTAGCAGGAGCTACTCTGCTTTTGGAGCAAAGTTGCCGTACAGTGACCAGTTTGTTGCTGTCCATTGACCTCACGTACGCTGCCGTACCGTACGCTTTTTCTGATGCATCCGCGAAGATGTGAATCTGAATTGTTTTGGTCTGGTGCTGACTTAGGACATGTCGAGGAATCTTAATTTGAGTAAGACCTTTAAGACTGTCCCTGTACTTCAGCCATGTGGAGTGCAATTCTTGTGGAAGAAAAGCATCCCAATCAAGTTTTAAACTCCAGAGTTTTTGTAGGAAGATTTTGGCGACAACAACTAGTGGCGCTATAAGCCCCAAAGGATCAAAGATGTGAGCTATGTCGGACAATGCGGTGTGTTTCGTCACTCTGCGGTTGTCAGGCAACGAACTGCTTATAACGAATGTGTCTGTCTTTGGCAGCCATGTCAGACCCATCGTTTTGGTATTCTCCTCCGTTTTGCTGTCGAAATCGAGCTGCGATTCCTTGTCGTTAGGGTGAATGCTTTCTAGCAGCCGAGGATTGTTTGCACACCACTTGCGCAATCGGAAGCCTGCAGTCAAGAGTAACGCGTTGAGCTGTTGTTGTATTTGCATGAGTTCTGGCAGACTGTTGGAGCCAGTTAGGACGTTATCGACGTAGAAATCGTTTTTGAGAACCTGAGCCCCATCAGGAAAAGCTGTGGAACCTTCTTCTGCTAATTTCTTGAGGCAGCGCTTTGCTAGATACGGTGCGCATGTGGTGCCGTAGGTTATAGTGCAAAGCTCAAAACACTTCAGCGGATCATCTTGGTTCTCGCGCCACAGCACCAGCTGATGTCTTCTGTCGTTGTCCTGGACTATGACCTGCCGGTACATTTTTTTCGACGTCCGCGGTGAATACAAATTTTGGTAAGCGGAAACGTAATAAGATTGAGAACACGTCGTATTGAATAGTGGGCTCAGTGTTAGATGTGGTTTTTGCAGAGGCGTCAAATACGACTCGCAGTTTCGTAGTAGTGCTGTGTGGTTTTAATACGGCATGATGAGGTAGAAAGTAATAAGGATGTTCCAGATTCTTCAAACAGATCTCCTGCATGTGACCCAAGTCAGAATATTCTTGCATGAATTCTGTGTATTGCTTTTTTAGCTCTGGATTCCTCGACAATCGGCGTTGCAAAGCCATGAATCTATGGATGGCCGTCTGCTTAGAGTCTCCCAATTTGCTGAGGAGATGGTTGAACGGAAGTTGCACTACAAATCGACCTGATGCATCCCTTTTACATGTATTGAGAAAGTGTTGTTCGCAGTGTCTCTCGGCAGTGGTCCAATTATCAGTTTCCTGAACTTCTTCAAGCCTCCAGAACTTCTTGATCTGTTGCTCGATTGAGTGATCTGTTTCACTGGCTATGCCACAGAAAACCCTTTTTACGTTGGCGCTCGCGGTTTGAATTCTGCCAGAAACAATCCAACCGAAAACTGTGTTTTGTAGCGTCGGCCGACCATCAGCTAGTTTGATTTGGCCTACCGCGAGTATAGAGTAGAAGAGATCCGCGCCGATGAGAACGTCTACGCGGGCCGATTGATTGAAGGCTGGGTCTGCCAGCTTTAAATTGTGCGGTATGCACCACGACGAAATGTCGACATCTTGAACAGGTTGCGCCGTAACGATGTTAGTCAAGATGTGGGCTTCTATTCTCGTGTCGAAGCCGGTGATTCGAGAGCGAAACTGAATATTCACTCTTCCTTGTGCGCGTTGTCTTTTCTGTCCAATGCCTTCGATGCAAACATCGTCTCTGTTGGGCCTTAGCTCAAGTTTTTTCACTAGACGCTCAGTGATGAAATTCAGCTGCGACCCGGAATCGAGAATAGCCCGGCATGGGATAGCTACCCCTCGCTTATTTATGACATGCAGGGTGACTGTACCGAGCATCACATACGAAGTCTTGCTGTTCGTTGTTAGCGGGAGAGGCAATATCGTCGCTGTTTCACCCGGCTGACAAAAGTCCGGCATTTCCATCGGCCTTTTTCTTAGTTGCTTCGGGCTGCACTTTGGTGTCTTTCGTCTTAGTTGAGTCAAAGTGAAGTAGTGTATGGTGACGTTTAGAGCACTTGAAATACGATCATGAGGCACAGGCACTCGCAGTATGCCCCGGTCGGAAACAGTTGATACAAAGTTTTTCTTCCTTGATGAAGTTTAGACGCTTTGAAAAATTTAAATTCCGAAATCCTTGGCATGAGTACAGTAGATGCTTGTCCTTGCCGAGTGGACAAATTGTGTTCTGGGTTACAGTGAGAACTTTGGCTGTTCCCGACCTTTTTGTATCAGAATCGTTTGCATGGCGCGGTTTGTTGCCAAGAGCCTGATTGAAAGCGTCTTTCCAGGAACGATAGGAAGTCGTGAATTGACTGTAACGCTCTTGGCTGAGTTATGGACTGCTCCCATAACACTTGTGTTGATCTGTCCAGCCTTTTGGTGAGGATGTGGAGCAGCAGAGGATCCCAATCTTCGGTTGCTACGTCTAAGTTTTGCAATGCCAGCAAGCATTCTTGAGTAGTGTCATGCAAGGCCTTGATGGAAGTGTAACTCTCAGGAATAGTCGTTGCAGATGACAGTAGCTTGTTTAAAAGCGCTGAGACAAGCCATCTGGTATTCTCGTATCGATCGTTAACCGTTTGCCATGCCGCAATGTAATTGGCATCAGCTGTAAAATGCCGAATGAGTTTCTCAGCATTTCCCGTTAAGCTGGATTTAAGGTACCAGAGTTTTTGATAGTCTGCAATTGGTTGTTGATGTACCAATTTAGTGCACAAATCTCGGAATTCGCGCCATTGAAGGTAGTCTCCGTTGAATTTCGGAAGCGTGATTTGTGGAAGCTTCATCCTAACTTCGCTGTTTTTGATGATTGCTGTTCTGGCTTCGATGGGTGAGCTGTCGTTTTGCTGATTGCTTTTCTCAACCTGCTCGCTTAGGTGAATCAGCGCGGCAGCAGTCTGTTCCTCATGCGTGAAGTATCCTTCGGTGTCATAGCCTTGATCCTGAGGATCGTCTGACAACTCCCATATTTTTTGATGCAGCCGATTCGCTTCGGCCCAGTGTTGCTCAATAATCCGGGTTCTAACGCGGCAGAATTGTTCCGAATATTGAACCGATAAAGATACTCCTGATAACGCCTTGTGTAGTGCGCTGATTACGACACGTTGCTTGTTCATGAGAGCGCGCACAGTTGCTGAAGCCTCAGTAGTGCACTTTGATGCAAGTCCCACTGGACCGGTGGCGGCCTGAGATGCTTGGCCAGAGATGACGGATTCGGGAGCCTTTGAAGATTTATTTTCAATATCTTCCCAGGTCTGGATCCTCGATAGAAAAATTGATCGCATGTTCTCATATCCACCTTGATGGAATCATAGTAACATTTCTCGAAATACGGGTGGTTGGGTTGTGGACCATGCTTAATCCGGATCTCGTTGTCGCATGCTTCGAATGCGTCCCATAGCGCATCTAGGTTGACAAACCTCTTGTTGAGGTAGTCATGTGTTTTGCGATCTTCGAAATCGCGTTTGAAATTGGAAATGAGACGCTGGATCTCTTCTCCAGTGTTCTGCTGCTTCTTGAAAAGCTGGTCCATGCTGCAATCTGTGAGCCGAGAATGTGCCTGAATGCTGGTATGTCCTTCGAATCACGTCGGGGTCACAAAAATGTTGAAGGCCGAACTGATTTGCTCGAACCTGTAAAGGAGCTTGATTGATGCAATCAAGCTCCAATTGAATGCAAAGATCTTGGATCGTTGCACGCAATCGCCGATGTCGAGAAGAGATTTTTCTTTGCTTAGTTGGTGCAACTAAGCAAAGTCGTACGTTCGATGAGACAAAACTGCAACAGCACAAGAAATCGAAAAGTTGGATGAGACCAAACTGCACCAGCACAAGAACTCGAAAAGTTCTATGAGACAAAACTGCACCAGCACAATATCTCGAAAAGTTCGGTGAAACAAAACTGCACCAGCACAAGAACTCGAAAAGTTCGATGAGACAAAACTGCATCAACACAAGAACTCGAAAGCCGCACAAGAACTCGAAAGGTTCGATGAGACAAAACTGCCCCAGCACAAGAAATCGAAAATTTTAAGAACTATTACAAGAAAATTAACCACTCGCCGTCGATTCTGAATTTCAACTAAATTAATTTATTCACAACAATTTACAAGAAGTGTATGTACAATTATCTGTGGTCATCAGTTCCCATGCCTCGTAGCCGTTGAAACGACCCAGATTTCGTCTGGGCGACGAGGCATGGGACATGATGACACCTAGCGTTAGATTACAATTTTAATGGCTTAAAGGCTGTAGATTTAGCAAAAGAAATGTTATACTTGAGAAATTTAAAACGGCCAAGATAAATTATGCTGTGGGAATTTTGAAAATAACAAAATGATGATTTTTTCATTAATAAAGAAAATGATGATTCGTTCAACTACAGTGGGAAGACGTTTACATACACGATAAAGCGTAAATTTGAGGTATTTGAAAAATTTAAAATTTTCAAAACGATGGTTGAACCATAGAGTAAGTACTAATAGAGAGACAACACTCTAACATTGTCTGATCCGTTACTTGTGGGCAATGAAAGCGACTTTGGGGGAAGTGTAAGGAGGTTACTGTTTTCGTACTTGAAAGCTTTCTGCAATGCGAACGATTCCCCTACCCTGATATTTTAAATTTTCGTTTAACGACTACTAGACCTCAAAATTTCCCGCCATGCGTGTTCGAATGCGAGCATCTCACAAGCTGATCTATTGAATTGAAATTTTTTAAGTGGGTAGACAGGGTAGAGTGGTGACTTTTTGGAGACTGCGGATAAGATGGAGGAAAGGGGAGGGAGCATGAGCAACCGCTTACAAAAGAAAGTTGAAACTTGGAACTTATTTAGATTTTTGACTGTGGAGCCATTTGAAAAAAAATATACAAAAAAATTGTTCAGGTCCGAAAGTTAGGTACTCGTATATAACGCAAATCATGGAGCCACAGATAAAAAAAAAGGTAATTATTATTTTTCGTTCAGCTATGACCCAAAACTCCGAAAACGCTTGTCCGTTCGTTTGTTGGCAGGATAGCTCAGGAGCGGATGACGGTCACATTTTTTCACGATCAAATACGTTTTGTAAGACTAAGTTCGTTAAGGGGCGATATCATTTCACTCCTTCCAGTACTTATACTAAAGTCCTTAAAACACGTATTAACTAGAAGAATCGTTAAAAAAACGTTAGGAGCTTAACATTATGCACACATTAATGTTTCAATATTCACACTTGAAAAACAGAATATCAGGCAAATCGAACGAAAAATTACTGTTACAGAATTCGCTAACAGGATACAGGAAGTCAAAATTATGAAGTAAATTGAGACTCGTTTTTTAAAGAATATTTAAATATGACGAATGTTAATGACGTGCAAACAAAATACGTATGTAGGTATATAGGTACTAATGGCGAATTCCTTATTAAATGAAAGTATGAATTTTTAATAATTAAAGGTTAGTGAAGAGCAAAAATAATGAGATATCGATACCTATCTATTATATTTGTTTGTACTATTATAATATCTTACATAATACAATAATAAAAAATCTGCCAACAGTCTGGGCGCAACTTTATTATTTTTATACTCTAGATCAAATCATATAGAGTATTATAAGGTTAATCCAGCCCAAAAGTTTGTAACGCATAGAACTAAGCCTCGGACGAAAAAAAGTTGTATATTATTTTTTGTTTATTTGTGCCCAAAAACCTCAAATCCGCTTGACGTCCGTCCGTCCGTCCGTCTGTCCGTGAACACGATAACTCACTTGGATGTTTGGTTGAATTTGTAAGGCTAAGTTCGTTAACGGGCAAAATCGTCCTACTCCTTCGGGTAGCTGCCATACAAAATGTCCTTAAAACATGTATTCAAGAATATTGACCAATAACTTCGGAACGCCTAACGCTACGACTTTGAAATTTTGTATGTGTTACTTTTTCAATAGTTGGAGCTAAATATATGATTATTATTCCTTTAGTCCTTCGCGTAGCTGCCATACAAATATCCTGTCAAAATGTCTTCACTTAATTTACGAAACTCACTATAACTCAAGTAATCTTTTAGCTACGAACTCGGAATTTTTTACGAATTAGTTTTGAGTGAAAACGAGTTTACTAGTCAGCGAAATCCTTTTACTCCTTCTGGTAGCTGCCATACAAAATGTCCTTAAAACACGTCTTCAAGAATATTGGTCGATAACTTCAGAAGGGTTTAAGCTACGACATTGAAATTTTGTATGTGTTATTTTCCCAATAGTTGAAAATAGATGTATGATTATGAAGAAAATCCTGTTAGTCCTTCGTGTAGCTGCCATACAAATATCCTGTTAAAATGTATTCACTTAATTTACGAAACTCACTATAACTCAAGTAATCTTTTAGCTACGAATTCGGAGTTTTGTACAAATTAGTTTTGAGTGAAAAGAAAGTTCGACTTTACTAGTCAGCGAAATCCTTTTACTCCTGCTGGTAGCTGCCATACAAAATGTCCTTAAGACACGTGTTTAAGAATATTGGCCGATAACTTCAGATGGGCTTAAGCTACGTCTTTGAAATTTTGTATGTGTTATTTTTCCAATAGTTGGAGCTAAATTTAGGATTATGAAGAAAATCCTATTAGTCCTTCGTGTAGCTGCCATACAAATATCCTGTCAAAACGTCTTCACTTAATTTACGAAACTTGCTATAACTCAAGAAATATTTTAGCTATAAATTGATAATTTTTTACAAATTAGTTTTGAGTAAAAACAAAGTTCGGGTTTACTAATCAGCGAAATCCTTTTACTCCTTCTGGTAGCTGCCATACAAAATGTCCTTAAAACACGTGTTCAACAATATTTTTCGATAACTTTTGAACGCTTCAAGCTGCGAATTTGAAATTTTGTACACGTTCATTTTTAAATGGTTACAAGGAAAAGGATAAATATGTAAGAAATCGAGTGAGTCCTTCCTGCACCTCCCATGTGAAAGTCCTTCAAAAAGGACTTTTTTTTTCGATGACTTACCCAGTACAAGATATGAAATTAAACACTGAATATTGTCTTTTAATTTTGGGTAGCAATCTAATGGCAGTCCTTAATGAAGGACATACAACATCCACACACATTATTCTACTTTATCCCCAACTACAATATAAATCGGAGTTCAGTATTCATCTAGAGTATTATGCGATTGGCTTGTTTGGGTAGAAGTCCGAAACGTGTTTAATGGTGAGATGCGGTGTAGGTCACTATGCGACTGATAACCTAAAAAATAACGTTCCAAATAGCCTCCTGTTTAATCTTTAGGTTATCAGTCGCATAGTGATCTGCAACGCATTACTCCAGCTCTGTACATCAATAAAATTTTGAACTTTTTTTTTGCTTTAATTACTCCTGTAGTACTTCTACATATACTATACATACAAAGTTTCAACTTTCTAGCATACGTTATTTCTGAGATATGAAAAACCACCCCCACCCCCGTACCTTGCTACCCCTATCAAAAATAGGATACTAGGATACTTCTACAGTGACTCTATATAGTCGTCAATTTTTAGCTTTCTATGCTTCGCGGTTTTTGAGAAATAAAAATCAGAATTATTTTCGTCCCACCCCCTCCCACGGGGTGACGTTCGCCAACACCACAAACCTTTTTTTTCCTGCTAGCAGTCTACTGGACCTAACTCCTGTAAAACTTCTAAGATCATATCTGATACGGTTTTTGAGAATTAAAAATTAAATTTTTTGAAAAATGGTTATCCCCCCACTTTCGTACGTCACCACCCCTCTCAAAATTTTTACATTCAGTAGACTGCACTTATGATCTTATATACAAAAACCAAATTTCATCTTCCTGGTATAATTGGTTCGGAAGATATTGTAATCTAAAGTTTTTCACCCCCACCCCTACACTCCACTTCCCCCTTAAAAATTTTAGCCCTTGTCTACTCTCATATCCCTTAAGATAACTACAAAGTTTCACACTTCTGAGATCAACGGTTCAGTAGATATGGCTTTCAGAATGCTTCAATCCCAGCTTTCGAACGTATCGGACACATTGTTTTTCCCCCCACTCCCACACCCCTCAACTGTATCAACCATTTTTTTGCAAAGTAGGTCCACGATCATAGTACTACATAAGATCCAAATTTCAGTCTCCTACCATAAGCATTTCCTGACATCTAGAAACCATAATTGTTCGTCTAAAACGCGCCCGTCCTCCCCCCTTCCCTCAAAAAGTCTTAAATCGTACTGGTTCACCCAATCTACCCACCATAAAAATTTCAATTGAATATCTCAACGGGCTTGTGAGCTATGCGCCTTCAAACGGTTTTGCGTACGGCGGACGGCGTCTACGGCGGACAGACGGACATTTTTTTTTTGTTTTTTTGTGGTCTACTAGTCCTAAAACGTGAGAATACAACATTTTTTGGACATTTCAGGTCGATCACAATACTTTATTATTAAAAAATAATAAAGTAAAATGAACTAATATAGGTAGTTGGATACATTGGTGAAAATACATGTAATTTTAAAAGAACAAGTTCACTAAAATCGAAAAAAAACGTGTTGTTTTTTATACCTCGTTTTAATACTCATATGCATAAAAAAATAAAATTTCTGTTTGCATGTACGAGCATGATTGAAATTTATGAATATTAGTAAAATATTGGATGGGGCTTAAATCTTTTTCGTGTTCACACCGGATACTACCACATTATTCCGTCCATGAAATAAACTCGCAGGAATTGGACAAGATTTAAATAAAAACCGATATAATTATTTCTTATTATTTCTGGTGAGAGAACTTATTAATATTATATGTATTTTCGTGAGTACGTAACGTAAAATATGCCATATGAACATTACTAACGCACAAAAATCGCGGATACAACAATATATGTAGAAATAATAAACAATTACAAAATGACATAAAAGTCTATTAAACGGAAATCAGTAAATATTTACTCCAATTCTAATGAGATTACTGCACCACGTAATATCAACTATTTAAAAAAAAATCTGTCAATGGTCTGGCCAAACTTTATTATATTCGGGTCAAAGTTCGGGAGCGGTCAAAGTCGGAGTATATCATCAGTTGTTCGAAATTATGAGGTTTATTGGAAAGTTAGTTTTGTTCTTAAAAAAAATATTTAAAATAAAAATTTTTAGCCGATTAAACATTGGAAAAGCCCGTGTAGACTATTCGAATTTCGGTATATTATGTACACTAAAAGCCCATAGAAGTAGAAACGAATTTGCTGCCCTATCAGAATTAAGAGATATGACGAATTGTTAAAACCTATATAAAGCCATTAATTCCACTTGGGGTTTGAATTTCGAAAAAATGGTGAAACAGGTTTTTAGACGATTTCATAAGAAGCAACTCATGAGACACGAGGGATTTTGAAAAATTTGTGAAAACGTAAGCAAACCCTTCACACCCCCTTGGTTTTTGAAATTCGAAAAATTGTGAAATTGGTTTTTAGGTCATTACATCAAATGACGTAATAACCAACTTTATATCTGATCAGAACTAAGGGATCGAAAAATTGTGAAAACATATGCAAACCCTTTGGGGGTTGAATATCCAAAAATTGAGAAATGGGTTTGTAAGCGATTATATAAAAAGTCTGTGGAAATGAAAAGCGATCTAATGTCTCATGAAAGCTAAGCAATATGTCGAAGCTTTGAAAAGCATACAACCCTTTTACACCCCCTAGGATTGAATATCTAAAAATACGGAAATTGACTTTTTGGCGATTATATAGAAAACCTTAGGAATTAGGTAGGTAGGTAGGTACGCGTGACTGCCCGTGAGAACACGGACACACTTAGACCTAAAAGGTCCGTTGTGTTACCACAGGATCATCGAATCCGGTCCTACTCGTCGAACCATTTAGAGCTTGCAATGAAGCGTTGGATTCTCGCGACCTCCATTGAGGCAAGGTCACCGAGACAGTTGAAGAAGTAAGCTCCAAGATGAGCTTTCCTTCTGGCTGATAGAGCTGGACAGGTACAGAGAAGGTGAAGGACTGTCTCCTCCTCCTCCTCATCCAGGCAGCTTCTACAGAAGTCGTTTGAGAAGAGACCGAGTCTTTTAGCATGTCGGCCTATAAGACAGTGCCCGGTCAGGACACCGACTGTGTTGCTGATATTCGCCCTTTTGAGCAAGGTCAGCTTTTTAGAGCGTTTTAGATCCAGCTCCGGCCAGATCTGTCTCGCAGTGTGTCATGTAACACCCTCCGCCCATCTAGAGTTGGTTTTCTCAATTGAGTCCAATCCCAGTAGCAGTTTACATGTAGAGAGAGGCACACCCAGATTCCGGTGTTCCGGCATAATCTGAAGGGTAGTACCGCGTCGAGCGAGTTCGTCAGCCATGCAGTTCCCTGTGATTCAAGATTGTTGAGTGACCTGCATATATGCCAGTCCACTGTGTAGAGGCCCTAAGTCGAATGGCTGCATTGGCTGCCATTTGCTTGCCAAAAATGTCTAGGGGTGGCAGACTGAATAGCATGTCTAGTGCTGCAGAGGAAGTTGTTCTCAGAGCTCCGCTGATGCATATGCATGCTGATCTCTGTACCTTCGCTAGGGTGGTGCAGTTAACTGCTTTGTCTAAGGCCGTCCACCAGACAATAACACGTAGAGCCAATGAACTATCCGGGGTTGCATACCCCATTTTTTGCCAATGGCCTTTTTGCACGAGTAAAGCGCAACTATTGCTTTCTTTACCCGTTCCTGAATGTTAGGTTTCCAATGAAGTTTCCTGTCCAAAATAAGACCCAAATATTTTGCACTATCGGTGAAAACTAGACTAGTACCATTCAGAGAAGGAGGGTCTACGTGAGGAATTTTATATTTCCTGGTGAAGAGGACTAATTCTGTTTTGCGTGGGTTCACACCCAACCCGCATTCAGCTGCCCATTTGGAGAGGATAGAGAGAGCATTTTGCAATATCTCACTCAGCGTGTTGAGGTGCTTTCCCGAGACAGCAATTGCAACATCATCTGCATAGGCAATCACTCTGCAGCCCGCCCCTTCCAATCTCAATAGTAGTTTGTTGACCACTAAATTCCATAGAAGAGGGGAGAGCACACCACCTTGTGGTGTACCTCTGCTGACAAACCTTCGAGAGGAGGACTCGCCCAGCTTTGTGTTCACAATCCTGGATGTTAACATCAAATTGATCAGCGCGCCAAGCGAGGACTCCACCTTCAGGATAGAAATTGCGTCAGTGATTGCTTCTGGTCTGACGTTGTTGAAAGCTCCCTCGATATCGAGAAAGGCAACCATGGTGTATTCTTTTTTCAAATGGTGCGCACGAGCGAATGTAAGGCCGTTTCGACCGACCTCCCCTTAAAGTACGCATGTTGGGATGTTGACAGCAGTCGCTTGTCAATATTGTCGCGGATGTACACATCCATTAGTCTTTCCAGTGTTTTCAGAAGAAAGGGTGATAGACTGATAGGTCTGAGGTCCTTAGGGCAGACATGAGAGCTTTTTCCTGCTTTGGGTATGAATACCACTCTGACTTCCTTCCATGTTTTAGGAATGTAGGTTAGATCCAGGCAGCCTTTCAAGATAACCTTCAGCCAAGGAAGAATTATATCCGAGGTCTGCTGGATTTCAGCAGGATTTATTCCATCCGGTCCCGCAGACTTAAATGGTTTAAAGCCTTCTATCGCCCAGAGGAGCTTGGTCTCTGTTATAAGAGCGTCAGAGTTGAACGGTGCATGGTTTCTTGTAATGTTTGCCCGCTCCGACTCAACAGGCGAGCTACCAGTGAAGTGGGTGTCCAGGAGGAGATCAGTGGTTTCCCTACTTGAGGTAGTCCAAGATCCGTCCGGTCTCCTCAGGTAGCATGGTGTGGTTGGATTTTTAGAGAGAATTTTGCGGAGCCTGGATGCCTCGGATGAATCTTCTATTTCACTACAGGATTTGCGCTGCGCCTTTCTCAGTTCATATTTGTATTTACGAAGTGATCCTTTATAGGAGTCCCAGTCGCAAACGTCTTTCGTGCTTTTAGCTTTGTTAAACAGTTGCCTACAGCATTTTCTAAGAGCCCCGAGTTCTGCGTTCCACCATGGCGGCTTATGTTTCCCTCTTGGCCTGCTCTCAGGACAGGAGTTCGACAATGCCTCGTTTAGGGCGCGCGTAAGGGTGGTGACCAGACCTTCGAGATCAGTTGAGCTACTTGGTTGGAGTGGCGGTATGGGAGGGAGTAAGACGCTAAGAGTTTCCCTGTATTTGACCCAGTCGGTCCTCCGGTAGTTCCTAAAGGCCGGTGGGATAGGTTTGTAATCTTTCAGATTAAATTGGAGGTAGCGATGATCCGAGAAGGAGTTTTCTTCAGAAACCTTCCAGTTGCTGACCATGTGTGAGATGTTTTCGGAAACCAGGGTTATGTCTAAGACTTCTTGTCTATTCCTGGTTATAAAGGTAGGCTCTTGCCCTGTGTTGCATAGAAGAAGGTTAGTGCTTAAAAAGTAGTCAAAAAGCAACTCGCCTCTTTCGTTTATGTCAGTGCTACTCCAGACTGCATGATGCGCATTTGCATCACACCCTAGGATGACACCAGTATTGAGCTTACTAGCTTCAGTGATTAGATCGCTCATAATACTCGGTGGCAGTGGACCTTGATGGTCATGGGCCAGATAGGCCGAGATCAGCCAGTGAATCTTATTATTCAGTTCAAGGCTGACTGTGACGATATCAGGATCACTGAAGCTGTGTAGCAGAAATATATTTAAACTGTTTTTTGCAAGAATGCATGCTCTTGGCTTGCCATTATTCCTTACATAGAACAGAGTATAGTTTGGAGTCTTGAGACCGTTTACCACGTCATGCACAATCCATGGTTCCTGGATCAAGACAAGGTCTTCTCCATCCCTGGCTAGACGGAGAAGTAAGGAGGCTGATGCCGTTTTCGAGTGATGAAGTTTAATCTGCAGTATTCGCAGCATTAAGCCTCGATCACGGTTATGTTCGCATCTTCCGGGTCTTCCGGGTCAGATGCCAGCAGATCTTCCTCACTGCCATCGGGAGGACCAGTCGAGCCTTCATCCGGTCCAGCATCCGAGCCAAGATCATCTTCGTCCGTTAAGGAGCAGTGATCCTGGCAAGCCAGTACTGAATCGGAATCGGGTTGCACCGGGTCCAGTTCCATCGCCAGTTCAGACTCAGCGAGGTTTGAGTCGTCACTATGGACGACGTGGGAGGCGGAAGCCGTTTCCATTTTCGAGGCTTCGGTGTCCGACGCGCTCGGTAAGGGATTCTCAGCGTCCGCCTTGTAGACCCGAAGTGTGATTTATCCAAGGCCAAAATTCACCACACCCTTCAGGTTAGCTAGGGGGGACAGGGACTCCTTGTTAATCACGATTGTCGCGACTCTCTCGGCCCCTTTTGGCTCCTCCATCTTGGCGATCTTCCAATTATGCGTCGGAAGATCTGGGTTGCAGATCTTTAGGATCTCCAGGACAGCCGCCGCGTCAGAAGGCTTACTTGGTATCCTGCCTCTTGTTCGAGGCCGACTAGGGATGTCCTCCCTTGCCACAACCTCCAACTTTGCTCCAGGCCAAACCTCGCCTAGACCAGCAATTGCCTCCTTATAGAGATCCGCCGATCTCTGGTCGGAGCAGATCACCAGCTTGACATGGCCCTGATGCCACCCACCGTCGCGGCAGGAGGGGACAGGACCAGGATGCTCCCTCATAAGTTTGAGGAAACCATCCGCCAGCTCGCTCTGCAAGTCTTTCCACTTGTCTGGAGTGATCCTTCCGTCATCGTCACTCCTGTCGATGAAGGCCATCGCGAGATGATCCTTCAGGACTTCGTTGAAGGGCCTTGAAGGTGCCGCGGTGCTTGAGTTGCCCGTCTTGGCCCTTTTTGCTGCCTCGGGAGACTCATCCAGCGATCTGGACACTTGACCCTTGCCGGATGGTTCCCACCCCTCGGTGGTCAGCTTTAAAGCCCAATCAATAAAGGCCCGTTGTTTGTCCGTCCGCTGTTCCTCTGGTATACTACCAAGGCGCTTCAGGATTCCCAGGGCCGTTTTCTTCTCTTTGTAGAGCTGTTTAGAGGGAGCGATATGGCCGGTACTTTTCGGGATATTTGCAGCTCCCTTTCCTCTGCCGGAGGGTACTGTTTTGAGTGAGCCAAGACCAGGTTTGGTGTCCGAAGTCTTGGCCATGGTAATTGGACCGGGTTTGGTGGTCGAAGTCCTCATTTTAGAATGTCCACTTGGACCGGGTTTGGGAGCCGAAGTCCTCGTGGATGTTGAGTCGCTTGGACCAGGTTTGGTTGCCGGAGTCCTCGCGGGTGAGTTGCTAGGACCAGGTTCTGTGACCACAGTCTTCGCAGGTAACCCCATTGGGGTGGAGGAGAGGGATGAGCTTTCGTCCATCTCTCCGTCCGGTTTTTTGAGAGATCCGGACTCTGTTTTTTTGTTTGTATTTGTTTTTTTTGAATTCATTGTGTTCCCACGAGTAGCGGAGAACGGAAGGTCCATCTGCACAGAGATCCGCATTGTGCAGATAAGTTGAATATTTAAAACTCCTGAAAGGAGTTAATAGATAAATATGAAGACAACACGAGAAAGTAAAAATCAATTCAATTTCTATCACTTCTAAAAGATATGACGGAATTCGTGAAAACTTGTTCAACCCTTTTATACCCTCTTAGGGGCTGAAAAATGAAAAAACTTAAAAGTGAGTTTCAGGCGATTATTACGCAAGCCCATGAAAGTTAAAAGATATTCGATATCTGATCAGACCTGAAGGATATGGTAGAATTCGTGAAAAAATATACAACCCCCTTTCCACCCTCTTAGGGGTCGAATTTAAAAAAATCGTGAAAACACTTTCTAGGTATTTATATGAAGAAGTTGTACAATAAAAATGAATTCAATATTTTTAAAGACCTAATAGATATGACGAAAACCGTGAAAATATATGCATTCCATTTTCACTGATCATTTTTTTCACCCCCTTCCGAACGCCAATAAATATTTGAATTTTTTTTATCTAAATTACTTTTCTAGTTGATTTACATATGCATATCGAGTTTCAACTTTGTAGCGTAAGCCGTTCTATAGATAGCAAAAACACCTCCTACCCCGTACCATACTATTATATATATTTTTCATATTTTTCCAACATGCTACTAATGTAGCTCTATCTAAATACCAAGTTTCAGCTTTATATCATTATAGGTTATCGAGATATAAAAATCGGAACCTTTTCTTTTTCACCCTCCCCCACCCACAACACAAAAAATTTTTTTTTCTGCTAGGGGTCTATTTTAAATAAATTAAATTTTTTTTTAAAAAATCGATCACAATACTGTATTATTAGAAAATAATAAAGTAAAATTAACTTCAATATTTCTTACCCTCTTGTTATCCTATAACATAAAATTTCACCAGAATTAAACTGAAACAACGATGAATGAACTTAACATCATTTAAAATTGTTCCCCTCTTCGGCTAAACTCAAGCTTTTTGAACTATTGGCTGGTGAAGCTTTTTGGGATGGAAGAGCTTTTACAGCTGGAAATTTCAAATAGAATGTATGAAAAACAAATCAGTAGAGAACGGCTATGGGTTTGTTTCTCTATTAGATCTTTCTCTATGGTTGATCGAGCAACCGAAAAAAAGTTGAAAATCATTCGATCGAATAACGGCGGCGAATATAACAGCACTGAATTCAAAAAATATTTAGAAAATTGCGGTATTGTACATCAGATGACTGTCGCTTACACGCCACAGCAAAACGGGAAGGCTGAACGAATGAACCGTACGCTCGTCGAGAAGGCCAGATGTATGATTATAGACGCAAAATTATCTGCTAATTTTGGGCAGAGGCAGCGACGTACAGCGACGTATTTAGTGAATCGTCTTCCTATAGGCCACAGAAATAGGACGCCTGAAGAAATTTGGACTGGAAAGTGTCCAAATATTTCACATTTGAGAGTTTTCGGGAGCAAAGCTATGGCGCATATACCAAAGGAACGTCGAAAGAAATTCGATCCGAAGTCAACAAATTGTATTATGGTCGGATATGAATTGAACAAAAAAGCGTATCGTCTGTTCAATCCGGTGACAAATGGAAATTATCATCAGCCGTGATGTGGTATTTGTTGAAGATATTCCTTCTTCAAAGACAAGTTATAGCTTCACGGAAAGTCAATTTTATTTTTTCGTTGAAGATGAAATTGAAGTGGAGGAATTAGATAAATTAGCCACTCCTTCAAATGTGTCAGAGAATGCGTCTAGTGATACAGCCCAACCGACTGCCACGGCGGTCAATGATGTGGACGCACAGAGAGATAACGCTGATTGTGAGAATGATGTATCAATTGATGATCCGAATGATGTATCTTATCATCCGTCTAACTACCTAGAGCGGCAAGTCATAAATTCGGTAACTTCGGAAAGACCCGCAACTCGTTTAAATCCAAATTCCTTCTTAGTCATGAGTGACCCAGATTCTGTTTGTGAGGCTCTGGATAGTAGTCAAGCTGTTAACTGGAAAAATTTGATAGATGAGGAATTTCTCTCACTAATTTTAAATGACATGGACGCTGACAAGTCCATAGGCGCGCCTTGGCCTAAAATCTGGCAGGGGCCGAATTTCTCAGAACATACGACTTCTTCCGAAAGACACACATGCTTTTCATACAAGTTCGTCCGTTTTGTGCTTACAAATTAGATGTTCGTATAAACAACGAATGATTAGTCTTAGGTTGTGACTTTAAAATGTTTTATACATAGCTTTTCCACTCGCTGCAGTTGAAGGAAAAAATTTGAAATGGTTCCTATGCAGTGCCGTTCTAAGATATTCGGCGCCCTTGGGCTACTAAAAATAATACGCCCCTCGTCATAAGAAAATACAATTTTGAAGGCTAGTGGAAGCGGCAAATATAAAATATAAAAGTTTCAGAATTAGACAATTTTATATCTTCGGATTTGTAAAGGTTAAATGATTCTGTATTTCGTTTCGTCTCGTTTCGTCTCTAAAGGAGCGTATAATCAAATAATGCTTTCAATTGTAGTATCAACTTTTTGAAGTGATATATTAGTTTTATCTATGATTTCTAATATTTCGCTCCAAAATGCTACCATAACAGCAGTTTCCAGTGAGTTGAAGTCATTTAACAACACCTCATCTTCAAATTTTGTTGCAGGCTTTTGGAAATTGTATGCGAAAATTTTATTAAAAGCATTTTTAAAATTTTCATAACCAGAAACAGTTGTCTTCACTGGATCAGCTCTTGCTGACCAACGAGTGTCGCTTAATTTTTGGGCACTTTGTTTTTTTAATGCTAGCGTATCTTTCAAAATGTTCCATCTTGATGTTGACGCGGCAAAGAAATTGTATAGATTTTAAAGAAATAAAAATAATTTAGTTGCTTGTACGTAGCATTCCGCCGCCGACTCTCCAATTAAATTTAAAGAATGTGCTGCACAGGGTACGTAAATGGCACGATTTTTATAGATTTAATGCGCGCTTGGAGGCCGCTATATAGTATACCCGACATATTAGAAACATTATCATAAGATTGTCCTCTACAATCTTCCAAATTGATATCTAAATCAGATAATAGTTTTAAAATACAATCTTCCATTTCTGCGCTCTTGTGGTCAGTATTTTTTAAAAAAAAATAAAACATAACATCAATAAAAATTGCCGCTCCCAAAAGGCTTGCGCCCCAGGGCTATAGCCCATTTAGGCCTGTGGTTAGGGTGGCCCTATTCCTATGAGTCCTCCTTCGAGTAGCTGCCATAGAAAAATCCTGTAAAAATGTGTTCACTCAACTTACAGAACTCACTGTCTTTTAGTTTCGAGTACCAACCAAAAGAAAGTCCTTGAAATTGAATTCAATATGATTGAGAGATTCGAGGATATATCTTGAGTAGTAGCAGCGATGCCAGATTTGAAGATTTTTCTTCAATTCGAAGATTTTTAGCGTTCCCGAAGATTTGAAGATTTTGATGGATAAGCTTTTTTTGTATTCGTAAGATGTTTTCTTCAATTTCGAAAAAAAAAATTGTATTTATATAATATTTACATTCTTAGCTTATTTTCTATTGTTTTCGCTGTGTTCGCAATTCTCACTTAACGTTATTATTTATGATTACTATTATATTTATAATATTATATATGTATTTAAACGTATAACCAAAAGTTTTCTGATTTCAATACCATCAAAGTAATAATTCAAAGTGAATAATATACTGGTAAGACTTTAGTAACAAAATCCGAAATCCAAATATACGAATCCAATATCGTAGGTATGTTTTTCATAAAAAATCGATATATTCAAAAACCAATTCTACCTAAAAATAATTTATTTATTCTAGGATCTCATAACATCAGAAAATATTTGATGCAAATGTCGTTATGTTTAGAACAAATTTCTACTTTGTTAAATTGAAAACATCTCATTCTCATTCTCAAAGAAAGCTGGTTACATTCAAAAACGTTTGTAAACTTGAAGAAAATCTTGTTACAATTTCCGAAAACTCCAAAATTTTTCATGAGAATCTTGTTGTTTTCCAAAACAATTTTCAATTTATTTTGCTAAATTGAAAAAATCTTGTATAGCTCTCGTCAGATCGAAAGAACAATGATTGTAAAATTCAAAAATGTCTTATTATTTTCAAAAGTCAGTTGAGATTTGCTTCGTTAATTTGAAAAGATTCTTTTATATTGTTTGTATTGTTAAAAAACATTTGACAAAAAACAATTGGCAACAAAAAGTTTGCGGATAGGAAGGAATTACTTTTTGGGAAGGGGCCAGAATTATTTTTCTGGGAAGGTCCAAGCCTCTCCTGGCCCCTCCAACGGCGCGGCTATGAACAAGTCTACCGCCTGGAAGGAAGGCAATCAATAATCGGCGATACAAGGCCAGACTTGTAATCAAAGGCTGCAACCAACGGAAAGGTATCGACTATGAGGAAACGTTTTCACCAGTTATCCGATATGGATCCATACGATATCTGCAAGCTATTGCTGCAAAGCAAAATTTGATGATTGATCAAATGGATGCAGTTACGGCTTTCTTACACGTTGAGCTAACAGATGAGATATATGTATATGAAACAGCCTGAAGTGTTCGACGATGGTACTGACCGAGTGTGCTGTCTAAAGAAGTCCTTGTACGGCCTGAAGCAAGCAAGCCGAATTTGGAACCAGAAATTGGTAGGCATTGAACATTTTCGGATTGACCCGTGCAAAATCCGATGCTTGTATATACTCCATCATTCGAGACGAACGTATTTTGATTGTTGCCATCTATGTCAATGATGTGCTTATTTTCTCGAATGACACGGCATTCAACGATAATTTGAAAATTCATCTTGGAAGTAAATTTATGATGAAATATATCGGGGAGGCGCAATACGTTCTGGGCATGAAAATTAATAGGAACAGTTCTTCGATTTCCATCAACCAGAGTAAATATGTACAGGACATATTGAATCGTTTTGGAATGTCCGATTGCAACCCATTATCATCACCTACGGATATAAATCAGAAATTATCAACAGAAATGTGCTCTAAAAATCAAACTGATCGAGACGAAATGGCAAAGGTGCCATATCAGGAAGCTGTTGGATCGCTGCTATTTTTATCACAAGTGTCAAGACCAAACATTCAGTTTGCCGTGATCAGCGTCAACCGTTTCAACAACAACCCGGGAAAGCCACATTGGCTTGCGGTCAAACGGATACTTAGGTATCTCAAAGGAATTATCGATAAAGAGTTATCGTTTCAGCGTAACGGACAGGATGATGAATTAATTCTGCATGGATACTGTGATGCGGATTACGGCAGCGATCCATATGATCGTCGTTCTGTAACTGGCTGCGTATTTCTTTTTCAAGGAGGTGCTATTTCTTGGAACTCTAAGAAGCAGCCTACAGTTGCACTGTCAACAACGGAAGCTGAGTACATGGCTATGTCGTCAGCTACGCAGGAAGCCCTTTGGCTACGAGGTCTTCACAACGAGTTGTTTGGAGAACAATTTGAGTGCAAGATTTTTTGCGACAACAAAGGTGCGCTTCATTTTGCCAACACTACTGCTCATCATCTGCGCAGCAAGCATATTGACATTAGGCATCATTTCGTTCGAGAGCAAGTAACGGCTGGACACATAAAATTGGAATATATTAGGACAGCGGATATTTATTTATTTATTTATTTAATTGGGATCCGATTAAATACGAGCCCCTCAAATTTTCGGCCAGGCCCATGGAGCATATAACACTTCGATTACAATAGTGTACATTTTTAAATGATTAATTCACGTGCTTAAGCTATAATTATGTTTAGAAGTTATGTGGTAAAATAATACAAAAGTTCCATCCGAACACCACACTCCCCTACAATGCTTATAGTTCCACACAACACAACACTCCCGTATGGCATGCCATACGATCTCTAGCAGTTGGACGATTGCTAAAGATCGTACGCCAGCATAATTCTATAAAGAATTATCGTTACTTAATACTTAAGAATTGTTGTTGTGGAATTATAAAGAAGAATTGTTGCTACTTAATACTTAAGAATTGTTGTTGTGGAATTATTGAAGGTAGCATAATTCCAAACAAGCATAGACATAGATAGCAATAAGGAATTTAGCATGATAAGCATAATTTACTTATAAATTAATCCGTAAGCGAGAATAAAGGTGATTTTCCAGTAGACCGTACAACTGTCTATTACTTTTGAGTATAGCCCCCAAAGGCTCCTCTACTCGGAGTACAGTTTCCCAGCTTCTCCAAAATACTTTTTGAGTATAGCCCCCAAAGGCTCCTCTACTCGGAGTACAGCTGCCCAGCTTCTCCAAAATACTTTTTTGAGTATAGCCCCCAAAGGCTTCTCTACTCGGAGTACAGCCGCCCAGCTTCTCCAAAACTACTTCTTTGAGTCTAGCCCAAGGGCTCCTCTATTCGGAGTATAGCTGGCCAGCTTCTCCAAACAATCCGAGGATTGCGGATATCGACCCCTTGAGTATAGCCGGAAGGCTTCTCAGAGCATCACCGGAAACAATATCATCACAGTTAAGAATAATAATAATGGTAATGTAATGTAGGATAGGTTTAGGTTTAAGAAGGGGCGCAGCGCTAAAAAAAAACCACCACGCTCACTAGGCGCCAAACGGGCCCATTGCGATCTCTTCAGGTCCTCGTGGGCTATTCCATCACCTCAGAAACACTCCAGTTTCCTGCAGAACCTGACTAATTTGTCATACCCTAATGACCTCAAATCCTCGATGCTCTCGAAGAAAAGGCTACCCAACCATTTCAGACGCCTCCTAGCGATCCCCGGGCATTCACACAGAATGTGAGTGATGTCCTCCACAGCATACAGATCTTGGCAGAACCTACACATGGCCGATTCCGCAATCCCTAGCCGCATAGCGTGTTTCCTCAGCATACAGTGCCCCGTTAGTGCTCCGACGAGCAGTCGCAGTTTTCCTCTATCCCAAGTCAATATATACCTAGTCTTTTGGCTATCCAGCTCGGGCCACAGGGATCTAGAAATCCTGCAGCTTGCCAGTCCTGCCCACCTAGAGTTGGCTGTCTTTTTAGGATGGTAGAATGGTGCCAATATAAAATAATTAGGAGGCAATGTAATTCAAGAGTGAAAAGCAAGGTACGCTACATTAATAAGCAAGAATAATACAAAATAGAAATTAAAATTAAAGATAAGGTAAAAATAAAAATAAAATAAAAGTAGATAAAAAATAAAAGGGAAATTCAGTATAAGGTAAAAATGATACAAGGATGGAAATTAAAAAAAAAAAAAAGAAAAATAAAATAAAAATAAACATAAGATAAAATTAAAAGAAATTCAGTATAAAGTTGTACAAAGACGAAAGCAAAAGGTAATTCAAAGAAAGAAAGGAAAGATAAAAGAGAGTAGCATTAAAATCTTAATAGTATAGTGTGTGAAGTAGTGTAAAAGGAAGGAGGGTAGGATAGCTATATTTGCTGTAGGAGGTGAAGATGATTTAGGAGTTGAAGGAGGGGGTCCGGATCTGGACTGGAAAGAAGGGAGCTTAAAGGAGGAATGGAGTGGTTGAAATACTGCATAGTCAGTCTGCATTCAGTTAGGATGTGGGTTATCGTCAGCGACTTCTGGCATGTGAGACATCCTGGCTGCAGCGTTTTGGTGATGTAGTGTTGATGCGTGATTCTAGTATGGCCTATTCGGACTCGGGTCAGCGTTACTGAGTCCCTTCTTTTCTAATCTTGGCTATATGCTGGCGGATGCGGGCTTAGCCAATGTTTGGCCAAGAAGGTGGGGTTTTGGGCCCAGTCCAAGACCCGCTGTTGATGAAGCGTCATTCTGGCCGTACGTCCGGCGAAACTGATGAAGGCTGGCAGTATTTCCTCCTCGTGTGCGGAGATCGGCAGTCTAGACAGCCGGTTCGCCATTTCATTGCCGGGGATGCCAACGTGGCCCGGCACCCAGAGAAGTTTTGTTCCAGCCGGATTAGCCGAAAGGAGCTCTTTGATCATGAGTAGAATCGGTTCGGTGGGGTTGGGTTTGGACACTGCATCCACAGCGGACTTGGAATCGGAGAAAATCACAGTAGATGTTGCAGCTATCCAGGCGGCTTCAGCAGCCTTCCAGATGGCGAAGGCCTCAGCCTCAAACACGCTGGAGTCTGGGTGCAATTTAAAACTTTGTTGTCTCGATGGCACGTTGGTGTCTGGCTGGAGCGTGACCACGAATTTGTAGCGGATGCATCGTAGTTGGTGAAGATATGGTGGTGTGGACTCTTAGTGTCGATGCAGCTTTTGGCCGCAAGGTTGATTTGCGCCTTTTTCAGGGTTGTTTTGACGCTGTCACAACCGGACTCTACCAATAGCGCGTTTATAGGTGAGGTGCGGAAGGCACCTAGGGCAGCTCGGATGAATTTATTGGCCGCTACCTGCAAGTTCTGGAGGTTAGTTTTAGTGGTGACCGCGTATATGGTAATGGCGTACTGTAGATTGTTGTTGTTGTTGTTTGGTGTGGAGGACAGGGTGACCACAAGTGCTACGAAGGTAGCAAAATGCTACTATTGACAATTTTTTGCTACTATGTTACTATATGAATAAATTTGCCACCCTGGTAAAATTAGCCGTTATAAAACTTGTGTATGCCAAAAATATGATACTTTGACAAATTATATCAAATATAAAATTCATGCACGCCTCTGGTCTTGCATTCGAAATCGCGTACCATCGATAGCTGTCTAATATTATTGTACTGAGAAATATAGTATAGTGCCTAGCGCATGCCGCATACATAATCGCAATCGAATTACGCATCTTTTTCGAATCTATCACTCGTTTGAGCGAAGGGCAAAATATGCATTTTGTGTGAATTTTGATTTTCCTAAATAAATATTCACACTTTGAAATATTATTTTTTCTTTAAACATTTTAAATTTGTAATATATACAGTGTTATGAGTAACAGATAAGCATGTAATGACGTAACTAGTTCCATTTAATTAAAAGAAGTATTAGAAAATATATTTGCTACCCAAGCTAAAAATTGCTTCCCAAATTTGCTACCCTGAGAAATATCAAAACGGTCACACTGGTGGAGGAAGACACGCAGCAATGCAGCGCATCTTGAGCATTCAGGCCAATATGGCCCATTATACTCGAATCCCCCAGTCTCTACCCGAACTTTTTCGTCCTCCTCACGAATTTCAAGAGCTCAGGTAGGGAGCGAGAACGGAGTTCCTCCATCCTCATAACGTCAACGCCGTATACGTGCATTCTCGCAAAAGAGTAAGCTGGACACTGAAGAAGGAAATGTTCCGTTGTGTCGTCGCTCTCGTCGCAAGCAGTGCACATGGGGTCGTCAATGATTCTCAATCTGACCAGGTGTAGGCCACACGAGTTATGCCCTGTGAGGAAACCAACCGTACTACCACATTCCTTTCTGCTCAATTTGAGAAGAAAAGCAGCGGTTCGTCCACTTGGTCCCTCAACAAGGTTTCTAGTCTGCCGCATTCCCGGAAGAAGCCGCCATCTCTCAATGTGTGATTTACTCACCCACTCAGCAATGGCAGCCCTAACAGAGGCAACCGGCACACCGAAACCTGGTTCTGGTCCGACCATGGCTGACTCCGATCCAGCCTTTGCTAATACATCAGCTATTTCATTGCCAGTTATACCCTGGTGGCCTGGAACCCATATGAGCTTTAAGTCATTGAATCTGCCAACAGAATTCAACCGTTCTTTACACTCACGTACCATCTTCGAAAAGACGATTGGATTATCTAGGGATTGTAGAGCGGCCTGACTGTCGCTGCAAATGCAGATCATCCTGCCTCTCCATCTTCCCTCTATAATCCATTCTACTGCCTTAAGGATCGCATAAACTTCAGCTTGAAATACCGAAGAATGTTTTCCTAGGGCGAAAGAGTACCTGAGATCTTCAGTCTGCAGGTACATTCCAGCTCCCGACCCGTCTTCAGTCATTGAGCCGTCTGTGTAGAATATATCAGTGAATCCGCTAAGCAGTGCGGACTGGTTTTCCCACTCCTTCCTACTCGGGATCTCCACCTGATATTTCCTTTTAACCATACAGATCGAAGTCATAGCATCCGAAGGCATATCGAAGATGGGGTTCCCAGACAATCTTCGAGCCATTTCTCCATGACCCGTGCAATGCTCTTTTCTCCACAGGCCTAATCTCATTAGTCTGTGTGTAGCTCTCATTGCTTCTGCCTGAACAACAATGTCAAGCGGTGGCAGATTGAGCAGTGCATCGAGTGCCGCAGCCGGTGTGGTACGCAAGGAACCTGTTACACCGATGCAGACTGTCCTCTGTAGTTTAGCGAGACTAGCTCTAATGTATGCACATTTGGACTTAGTCCACCAAACCACTGATGCATAGATTAGGATGGGTCTTATAATGGCTGTATATAGCCAATATACCATTGAAGGCCTATGACCTCATGTTCTTCCAAAAGCTCTCCGGCACTGCCAGAATGTTACTAGCGCACGGTTCGCCTTTGTATCTACATGTTCCCTCCAGAGAAGCTTGCTATCCAGGATAACTCCAAGATACTTAACTTTCTCCGAGAGCTGAATAGTTTTACCCTTCAGCATTGGTAACACTAAACCTTCAGTTTTTCTTTTCCTAGTAAACAAAACTAGAGCGGTTTTGCTAGGACTCACAGAAAGTCCGTGTCTTTCGCACCAGCTATCAATAACCCATAGGACTCTCTGCATTTTGTCGCATACATCCCTGAGCGATAGCCCAACAGCTAGTGCAGCCACATCATCAGCATAAGCTTGTACGTGAATATTCAGATCCTGCAGTTCGAGAAGCAGAGAGTCGATGAGCATACTCCACAACAATGGCGAAAGGACCCCGCCTTGAGCACAGCCCCTACTGACCCCCGTTGTAGCATATTGCCCATCCCCCGTCTCCGCGAATAGCATTCTTTGTGTGAGCATAGAGTGAATCCACTTGTAGGTACCCTCGTATCAGTGTTTGCGCGACATGCATGATTGCGGCAGTACTGGCTCCCAAGCTTTTCGAAGTGAGGGCCCGGAGCAGATTATACACTTTTCCGAGTGACGATACCACGTTGCTTATGTGTTTATTCCATTTGAGTTTGGAAGATAGAGTTAATCCGACTACCCTGCATGTAGGTATCGGATGCAGAGGATGCATTTTGGCACCTTTCTTATTGCACCATGTGTCAACGTTCGTCTGTATACGTCTTAGGGTGTCGTTAAGGAGGGGGTGTGAGGAGGTGAAAATGCTATTATCCGCGTGTATATAATGTTTAGTGTAGGGTATGTCAGAGAGTAGTTGAGATAAAGAGTAAATATATGTATTGAAGAGTACAGGGGATAGAGGAGATCCTTGGGGTAGCACGTTATCGATTCTATAATGTTTGGATGTGTCTCACCATTATGGATCGAGCCGAAAGGAAGTTATCAATCGTTTGGATGAACCGAGTATCAATACCCCAGATAGATAGCTGTTTAGTGACTACTGTTTTGATTACTCGGTCAAAGGCTTTCTCAAGGTCGAGGGAGAGGACATGGTACTCCTGTTTGTTGGAAAGTGCCTGTCTGGCATAGTGTTCGAGCTCGAGCAGGAGGAAGGTTGTACCTCTCCCCGGTCTAAAACCGTGCTGATCGTCCGACAGTACACTCTCCAATAGGGCGCCAAGCCTCCTGCCCAATATCTTTTCAAAAACCCTTGACAGGCAAGGAATCAGCGATATAGGACAAAGATCCTTGGAGGTAAGTGTTGTAGAAGCTGAGTTCGATCGCTTACGGATTGGCACTTGGACAACTCTCTTCCACATGTGTGGAATGGAGCCCTGTGCTAGGATCAGATTAAACAAGTCAACCAGTCTGAACTTCAGATAGTTTGTAGATTGTCTGATCATCTCGTAAGTGATTCGGTCGTGTCCGGGAGCTGATCCCTTGCAGGAACTAAGCTTAGTTCCGCAAAGGTGATAGGGTAACCAAGAGTTCTATCTGGGTCGGGTGAGTGGACTGTGGAATTGCAAGGTGCTGACTGTTTGTCAGCGAGCTGAGCGGAAGAAAATTTTGAGTCCGAAGAATAATTAGTCCAGCATAAAGCAAGGTGTTCGGGTATATGCTATATATCTATGGTACAGCTTTTTGGTTTCGTATTGAGTGCATTTCCTTTGTGTGCGTATTTTCAGAATTTCCTTCTGTTCCACGAAGGATGGGCCTGTTTTGCTGTTGGGCTGGTGGCCCGCGGTCTTGCAGTTTATGCAGAAGGAGGACGTACATGGGGTGTCGTGGGGTACGGGCCCAAAGCAGGTGCCGCAGGCCTCGGTCTCTTCACAATGATTCTTTGTGTGGCCGAGTTTCTGGTAGTTCCTGCACCTTAGGGGGTTGGGAAAGTATTCCCTAACCTCCACTCGTTCAAAACCCACATTAAGGTGGCTTGGGAGGGTGTAGAGGTTAAAAGTAAGGATGAGCAGTCCAGAGGGTTTTTGAGTTAATGGATTTTTTAGCTGCGTAACTTCGACTACGTTTTGTTCCTGAAGTCCCGCCAGTATTTCCTCCTGAGTGAGGTAGATCAGGGAGGAGGCGTAGATCATACCTTTACAGGTGTTTAGTTTTCCGTGAAGGTTGCACTCAACTTTGATATCATGGATTTGTGTAGTGTTAAGAAACTTCTGGGCGATGGTATGGTTTTCACATAATATGAGCAGGCTACCGTCTCGCAAGAAGGAGGAGTTTATGTACTTGGTGGAGATGGAATCAACACCTTTTTTCACCACGAAAACATTGTGTTGCTGGAGACTTTTTTGTTTTGGCAGTAACGTTTGTAGAACTACGAATTTTGGAGTCAAGGTAGCAGGTTTAGGGGTAGCAGGTTTAGGGGTAGGTTGGGGCATATTGGGGTATGAAACCGAGAATTCATTAGACGCGGGGGTTGTGGTATCTCGGGCGCGCGCTCTTTTCCCTTTGGGGTGTCGTGGTCATTTTAAAGTCTGATTTAAAAACACTGCCACTCTGTTCACACTTACTTTATTATATATTATATATTTATACAAACTATTAACTAACTTTTTAAACTGTTAACTGACTAACTATTAACATTTCTACACCTAGTTTATTCCACTTGATTACTAACTATTCAAATACTTCAATATATTTCAATACAAATACTCTATTTCACTTGATTCCTAACTATTCAAATACTTAACTTTTTAATGAAAAACCAACCGGTCGGTTTGAAACGCGATCGAAAACTCTTCCCGTTTTTTGGACTTGCGAATCTCGATCAGCAATTATCGCTTAATCGGTTAATGTTCACCGTGCCGATAATTGCTGATCCGCATCGGTCATCGATCAACTCCCGGTAATCGACCCAATTTGGGTTTTAGCTGATCGATAGCCGACGTCGCATTTTCCTTCCTGACCGTCGGGCACAGGTGTTCGAACTTTGTACTAAATAAAGTGCATCACCTCGTATCGGAAGTCACTACATACCACATATCGATATTCAATATACTTTCCGGTACGAGGTATGCCTGCATAGGAAAGTCGGGGTCAAACCGACCCACGACATTCCTCCCCTCTTGAAAAAACCGATGCCCGGCGGTCTAGAAAGTTATCATTCTGGACGTATCGTCTTTCGTTTGAATTTTATATAATATTTTCCGGTGGCAGAAGGCCGTACTAATACGCAAAAATTTAAGTTGTGGCTAATTTTAGTTTTTTTTATAAATTTCCATTATTTTCTTTTTTATGGGATCTACTTTTTTCTTTTGTCTATATTGTTTTATGTTATCACGTTTCGTTTTTTTTAAAAGTTTCTTAAAACTAGTAATTATTTTTTTTTTTTTTAGTTATTAAATATCGTGTTTTACTTGCATGCTTTTTTTTTATCTCATAGTTTTTTTTTCAATTTGTCTTATTTTTGTATTCCTTCAATTAAAAGTTAAGTTTTTTTATATCCCATAGGTTGTTTTTCTTTTTATTTTGTTTCAAATTTTTTTTAAAAGTTTTTTTTTTTTTTTAGATTTCATTTTCTGCGTATTTTACATTTTTACATTACATCTAAAAAATTTTTTTTTTTTTATTATCTTTTAATTGTTTTTTATTCTTAGTTTTAGATGCTCTGAACAAGTGTATTACTTTCAATTTCTTCTGTGATGATTCTTCTGGATTGTTGATTGTTCTGTCCTTTTTTTTCTGTTCCCGTTTTTTTTTGTGAACCGCTACGTAGCTTAATGGTGTTGATGCTCAACTTTCGGACGGAGTCAGGTTATTGGATGCGATTGTACCGATCGAGTGGAGTTGGAGTTTGAGGGACGCAATTCCTTTTCATTGACTTCTTTCGGCATACAGTCTTTGATGTGTTGGCCGAGTCTATTTCGCCATCTTCTCTTGTTGTTAGATAGTTTATATGCATAGCGTCTGGCGGATGTAACTAATGTGGTTGTAATTATAACGGTCCCCGAAAAATCTAGCCGTTCTTATGACTATATGTGGTGCAGCTGACGATGTTACATAGCTGCATTTGAATATACCGTTTGAATACCGCGGTGGCTGCGATTTACCTTATAGCTGCGCGCCCAAGATAGTGACTCCCTTGTCAATTTTTCATTGAATGTTTATTAAGAAACTGTGTCCTCAATCATTACTAATATCACATGGTTGGTATTGTTTTTCATCTTCATTCTGATGTGCTCTGTTTGATTTCGCCATAATATTACAATAAATTTTTTTCGTTAACTGAGTTTTTATTTGCATTATAGGGGATTTTGTATCTTCCATCGGCTGCTTTCCTCTATTTTCGTTGATGTTGCCGTACCCAATCAAACACCCCCTCCGCTTCGAATATGATACCACGCATCGTTGCATCTCAAAAGTACTACCGCTGGTTTGGTGTATCGTGCCTCTTTAGCTTCCGTTTCTGTTCGCTGTTCTGTTCAGATCCCTATTTTGGCTAATGACAAACTCCTACTACCTTAAAATTTAGTCTTAATTCGAATCTTATATTATCAGTATTTCCGTTTTATCTTACTTCTAACTATTTATATATATATATATATATATAATATCTCTGATTTTTTCTCTAGTGGTTTCTTTCCATCATAGAATTTAAAAGTTTTTTTTTTCGTTATGGATTTTTTTTTTAATTTGATTTATTATTTTTTTTTTTTTCTTAAACATTGCTTCAATAAAACGTATTTTTTTTTTTTACTTTACTTCTCTCTTTCTTCTTCAAATATGCCATGACACTCATCTATTTTCGGCGGCTGAGTGAACGCTCGACTTGTTACAACTTACAACTGATATGCAGATCCTCCATGGTAGAGCTGATAGTGTAATTGTTTGCCTAGAATTGAACTAAATGAAAGTTTAGTAAATTGCTTAGAAATAAAACAAAATTTTCTACATGATTTTTCTTTTCAACTCGGTGGTTTTTTCTTCGCGGTATTTAGTTTATTTTAGTACTATTCCCTTTTCAGTTTCTTTCGAAACCACTTGTGACACTTCTTGGTTGTGTTGGTCCAGTTATTTCGTTCTTCCCAACCAATATCTTGTCCTTCCCTAAT
Organism: Beris morrisii; assembly: GCA_951812415.1. Classification (NCBI taxonomy): domain Eukaryota; kingdom Metazoa; phylum Arthropoda; class Insecta; order Diptera; family Stratiomyidae; genus Beris; species Beris morrisii. Next base: position 82,593,132 of record OX638311.1, on the reverse strand, counting down.
ATTGTTGTTTCTAATATCACCCTTTTCCTCAACTTCAGCTGTTTTCCCTGCTAATTGATTAAAATCCGCTAGGTTGCCGTTATTCGATCTTACAAACCCAACTCGTTCCCTCGGAGCCTCTCGTTTTTGGTTTGTGTTCGCGTAACTGGCACTATGCGGATATTCCTTAATTTTAGCTTGCTCTATACTATCATCTGATTCTGCCTTCACTAGTTTCTCGTCGTTCGGACTCTTTGTTATGCCCTGCAGTATCTTTTTCTGATTCCACTTATTTCTTTCTTTTTCTATACCTGCGGTAATCGCTTCTCTCGGCCCTATCGTTGTGGTTTTCCTCTTTCCCTCTGATTCTTTAAGCGTCTTCAAAATAATTGGTTGGTTTATTTCTACATTCACCTTCTTACTTGTATTTACCTTATGATCCCAGTTTTTTTTCACTTCTGTATTTCCTCTTTTAGCAATATTTGCTGTATATACTTTTCTTTGCTTTTCTGAGCAACCAACACTCTTTTGAACCATGGCAAGATCTTCTCCCAGTATTTCATCTCCCGAGATATCCATAACTTTGCCAGTATTTCTTGGGCACTCTTTACGTAGACAGACATCATTGTGCCTATGGACTGCCTTTATTCGTTTCCCGAGCTGCCACCAGCGTCCTCCGCTAGATATTTTTTCAGGCAGTTGTTCGTACTGTGATCCTTCCTGTCGCAGAACTCACAATACAACATTCTCTCTACTTCATAACTCGTTTTTGAGTTTGGCTCCTCGAATTTAACCCGTTTGGGAGGTGAGCTTTGACTTTCCGACAGTTGACTTGACCGTTGATATCCTTTACAGTCCCGTGTTTTGTCTCGTTGAAGCTGCCAACAGTCTCTTGCAAAGTGGCCTATTTTCCCACAATTGTAACAAACGAGACTGCCTCGGGTTTTACTACCAGCTCCATTACATTGCCCGTTATCCTTTCCATTCGAGTTTATATTTTGAGAGCTATCCTGCCTCCTCCTCATACTCCTTATCTTTCTCATCTCTCCCTCATAGAAGATTGCCGTCGCTTTCACCTCACTTAAATCAGTCGTGTTCAGTCCAATCAAATACATTTGCGTGTCATTTTCACGCACCCCCGCCTTGAATGTAGCGATCTCATCTTTCTCCAGCTCTTGCAACAGTCCACTGTCTCCTCCTGGATAGCGGTCAGATACCGCTTCCTTCATCTGCCGCCAAATTCCTTCCAGGCGGAACGCGTACTCTTCCATCTCTTCTCCCGGGCGCTGATTGCAAGAGCACAATTGAACTCGCAGTTCCCTCAAGGAGATTTTTGGTAGATATGCCTCTGTCAGAAGTTTTTCCAGTGTAGTGAAGTTATCCAGAGTTTCGGATGCCACCAAATAGTATGCATCGTCTACTAGTCTATACTTTACGCACTTCATGAAGATAGGTTTCTCATTCTCTTCTAGCCGAGTATACGTCTCACCGCAACAATCCAAAAACCGTCTTAGTTCCTTCCCCAACTTCGGAGTTTTTGCTCCCGAGAACAGGGGAATAAACTTGGACACCACGTTCATCATCTTATTCCAGATTTCGTTTGTAGACATTATCGTTGCTGTATTTTCGACAATATCTGTAACAATTTCTGTTGTAGGTGTTCTCTTGGCATTTTGGACCTTTGGTATGTCACGGCCTGTTGGCTCTACCCTTGTTAACGGCTTCGAAATTTCGTTATCTCCTTTGTTGTCCATTCTCTCCGCGTCCTCTAGCAGCGCACTTAGCCTACTGGCGTTTTGACGGAAATAATCTCTCTCCTTCCTACTTTCTTCAGCTTCTTTTTCCAATTTCATGTGCTTTTCCTTGATCGTTTTCAGAAATTCACAGAGCAAAATGTCTACCACCTCACCGCACCTTTGCGTGGTCTGTGTGGTTTTGTTCAAGATTGTCTCAATTTCTGAGTGGCTGTCTGTAATTTCCGCCTGCAACTGTTCTGCCAGATACTGCCAATCTTTTTCATGCTGTTCAATTTCCCGTTCATAACTATTTATTTTCTCTCTGAGCTCTTCGCGTTCTGTAATTAGCGCTCGAACATTATCCATCTCCTCCCTTGTGAGAATGTTAGATTTAGGGGTTTCCATTCTTACACTCTTTTTTTTTTTTTAAAAAAAAAACAATTTTGTCTAAAAGAACCGCAGTGATTATCACTATTATGTACTGAACGTAGTTCCCATCTTCTCGCAAGATTTATTTTACAATAAGTATAGTATGGCCACCCGCAACCTCGTTGTAAAAAAACCCAAAAACCCAAAACCGCACCGTGATTTTCATGGTAATTATATTCCGATCTACATTTTTGTGTGGCTTTGTTCCCCACACAAAAACAAATCTTGGTGCCAGTATTGTTATTCTTTTTTTTTTTTACTAATCATACAAATGAGTATTCCCATTCCCGAACGGTACATTAAACACAGAAATCGGCACATATTCATTCATCCCTCGTACTATCACCCAATTAATGTATCATGCAGGGCAGTCCCATATGATATAAAAATTCTTTCTCTTCTTTCTAACGTATTTACAAAAAATTTAAAATTTGTAAAAAAAGGTAACATAAAGATCGCAGTGCAAATACACGAAGTCGTTGACTATATCCATCAATGTTCATTTACTTTGTCACATTTAAAACATTGACCTACCTCAACGGTAATTACGAGTGTGATCCGAACAGCCAGTTACCCCATATGGGACAATTTTTGAGTTATCTAGTTGTAGTGTTCAGGTGACGAATTGATGTTATAATAACGTCCCCGCTTCGAAAACTGCAGTGCTCTTCAATTGAAATAACGCCGAGGTTGTTGATCTCTTGTATTTTCTTAGATGCGTTACGGCAATGGATTTCTGTTTTACTTTTTGATCCCATGATGTAAAGCCAGCTATTCTTAGTCTCCATCTTCACGAATGCACTCCATTTCCTAGTTCTCTTTGTAGAACATTCGCTTGTATCTAAGCTATGTCCTCGGTAAAGGTTCAGCAAGCAGTTTCTTCCAATTGAGGTTAGCATGGGTACGCTACGTTCGCATAGAAAACGTTTCTCGGGCTCAGTAGTTATTAATTGTTTGCATGATTTAAACGTGTCGTAGTTTAAAACGGCATATTGATTCATATCCGTGTTAGCGGCAAGAAAATCTCCACTCAAAGTGTAGAAGTAATACCCGGAGTCATCTATATGTGAGGGCACTGTGTTAATTTTCGAAACTGTGAATGCTGTTTTTTCGGATTGAGGTATATCGATTCTTATTAGTAGGCTGGATGTGGCGACGATGGTTCTCACTGTAATTGTCTGTACTACGATGTGGTAGTTCAGAGCTTTTGCATCTAATTCACTATGGTTCAATACTGTTGATATGATCTTCATCAATTCTTCTACGTGTACAATTGCTAGATGTAATTTCCCCATATAGGATGTTTGAGCAATTCCCGTTATAGTGTCGAGTAAACTTGAGATTCGCAGGACTTTCATTTCGGCCAGTATCATGAATTCCGTGAGATCGGTTCTTCGTTGTTCTATAATAAGTTTGTCTGCTTGTCCATATAGCACTGGTGCCATTGAGGCATAGAGATTCAGTAGCTTCTTTCTTTCGTTAGCGGCTTGTACTCGAGACTCGTTAAAAAGTTGGAAATTAGACTTTAGTATTGTAACCTGTTCCTTTATTAGATGAAATGACGCATTTTCTTTGTCGTCCAGATTTTTCAGCATGGTAGATATTCGACGATTGTCATCACTGTCCATTGTCTCGAACAACGTTTTGCTAAGCGCCCCCACTCCGTCGAAAAATGATCTCTTCTGTTGCGTGGTTCTAATTCCGAAGACGTAATGATCCATTTCTGTTTTCTTCACCTGCAGATGGTTCAATTCTGATTTGAGTCCGTTGATGGATTGGCAGCGTGTACCATATATATGCAACTTTTGGTACAGGCTAGCTGCCACGTTGGTGCAGTTGGACACAAAACCCAATTCCGCTTCAAAGTTCGGTATCTTAACTGTGGACAGTATAGTCTAGTGATTGCTGTACCAGTTGAGTTTGCCAACTTCCTCGAATATAGCGCCGGTTGGCTCTATCTCTCTGATGGTGTATTCTGACCCGGCTAATACTCCAATGGCTACCACCACCGCCCAAATAATGTGCGATATACAGCTTATCATCATTGCTTTACTGGTTATTCCTAAATTCTTTAATTCTATGCTACTCTTACTTTTACAGATTTATATTTGTGAAGTTGTCTATCCTAATTTAGTTCCTAACTTACACACTTAGTTTTGTATTTTTTTTGTATTTTTTCCTTGTGCGAAAAAGAAAAATCTGTCATCAATTTCTCTTTTAGTTTATTAAAAGCGAGCTCACAGTGTTCATCCCACTCGAATTTAATGTCTTTTCGTAATAGTCTGGTAATTGGTTTGGTTATATCTGAAAAACCGGGTACAAACTTGTGATAGTAATTGGCTAACCCCAGAAAAGATTGTACCTCTCGAATCTTCCCCGGTCGAGGAAAGTTTCGAACAGCATCGATTAGCCTACGGTCGGGTTTTATCCCTTCTTCTGAACAGACGTGGCCCAAATATGTAACTTCTTTGGTAAGAAATTGACATTTTGAGGGCTGTAACTTTAAATTGCTTGCTCTAAATCTTTCGAAAATCTCGCGTAGTTTTCCATTGTGCTCGTCCAAATTTGTTGCGAACACTACTACATCGTCCAGGTACACAAAGCACTTTATTCCTTGAAACCCGATTAATATTCGATTTAGAAGTGATTGAAAAAATGCAGGAGCTGTTTTAAGACCAAGCGGCAACCGTTTATAATGGTAATGGTGGTAGTTCGCACTGAACGCTGTTTTTCCCCGATCCCGAGGTTCTATGAGGACTTGGTGATAGCCACCTGCTAAATCGAGAGTCGAGAACTACCGAGAGTGCCCCAATCTATCCAATATATCTTTAAACAGAGGAAGCGGGTAGGAAAATGAGACGCACTGTTTGTTTAATTCCCTGAAATCGACACAGATTCGGAACTTTTTCTTCTCGCAATTATTGATATTCTTTTTTGGTACTAGGATGATAGGAAAGTTAAAAGGGCTATTGCTCGCTTCGATAATATCTTCATCTATCATTTTCTCGATTTGCTGCTTACATTCGAGCCTATGTGCTTCAGGCATTCGGTATTGTTTTTTGTTGATCGGGGTTGTCTCGTATTTGAGTGGTATCCTAAAAGTTTTCCTATTAGTATATGTCAGCTTATCTCCTGGTAGGTGAAATATATCATTAAATTCGTAGCAGATTTTTGTTACTGCATCTCGCTCTTGTTCGTTCAATGTTTCGGGTAAGTTCAAAACTTCTTTCATGAGTTGTATCCGACTTGCATTGGTTTCTACCTTATTCAGTCCCTTTTGGACTTTAATGTGATAGTCTCTTAGTTTTCTCAATCTCGGATTGAAATCATCGATGACGATCTCTGTTGTGTTGGTATTTATAATATCAAATAAAATCTTGCCGTTAACTGGCCTAACTAAAGCATTACTGTTGTACACACCCGGTCTGATTTCTTCACTGAAACAAACCATGTCTTCTTGGATGTATACTGCAATTTCCACAATCTGCTCATGGCGTGGCTTTAGGTGCAAAACATTTTGAGAGTTACTGCAACTCTGTGCCTGTGCATCTTTTGAAAGGCTTTGGTATCTCTCGTACTCTTGTGTATCCCGATCTGATTTGATGCTGTTCTTTCTGTATTTCATGTCCGGTGCGTATTGAGCCGTTCGCTCTTGATTCGAAGTGTCGTTCGCTAATAGGCTCACAAGCGACTACTATAACTTGTTGTTGTGGGTTCGATCTATTCTCCGAATGTAATTCGGTTTTTTTTGTGCATTTCGATCCTATAGTTTATACAATCAACAACTACTTGTCCCTTTAAAAATCCCTTCCTAAAAGCCCATCACCAGGAATTCCTTCCGTGTCATTGATTACGCTAAATTCGCATAAATATTCGCTGTCTCGCATAAATATTCGTTGCTCATTCAGGTGTACTACTGCCAGGCACCAATGCATATGTACCGTGCATATGTAGCGGCACGAGTATTTTTCCGCCTTTGGAGTAATCGGGCTGTGTCCAGTGCTCAAGTCCTTTTGGCCCTCGCTTGACCAGACATGGCAGAAAGAACGTACTCACAATGGACACCCGTGCTAGACTTAGGTGTTTCCGGCTGCAGTCGATTGATGATGGCGATTATCTCGTCTGGTGGTCCCTCACACCCATGCTGGGCGATACTTGGTGTTGTTTGAGGGGAAAGGTGCTGGTCCTTCTCATGCGGGGACGCGATACAGCGTCGTAGGTGTATGGTGGCGTTCTTTGTTGGTTCCATTGTTGTTCACTTTATTTTAATTAAACTAAACTGGTTTTCGCACCGCTGACAGTTGAAAGTATACTAATTTGGCTCTATCGAGTTAGTGACCTTTATGCCTTGGTCTTGACTTGCTAAATTCCGATGGTCTTTAGTCCAAAGGTATTTTGTTTTTAAGGTCTGTGTATTTGGCGCGAACATTTTGAATTCTTAGTTTGTTGGTAGGACGCTATTCTGATGGTCTAGGTATCCGTCCGCGGCGTGATAGGCCTTTATTTCGCTAAGATGTTTAAATGTTTATTTATATACATATAGTACTACAAGATTGTACATCTTATATAATAGTACAAATAAAATCAAAATAGAATCCAATAAATCCAAAAAAGTAATAATAACACTATCAACAATCAAAGCAAGAAGAAAGAAAAGAAAAGATAGTTAAAGAGCAAGAAATAACAGTAATGAAAAAATTACATTGTATGAAAGAGAGAAAAAAATAAAAATAAAAAGAAATTGATAAACTGAATGATATAATACAGAGTCGAAACAAATATAATTAATTATTTAAAATAGAACTGCATAATAGATTCTTGAAAGCACTAGAACTGCCTGCACGCTGAACACTGACACGAAGATTATTCCAAAGTCTAATCGACTGAACAAGGAAGGAGCTCTCTCCAACTGACCTCGAATATCGCGGTGCAAGAAGCCTTTGATGTCGCTTCGAGTTTAACGGTACTAAGCTTTCTCTTAAATAAGATGGTTCACCTGTAACAAGAATGTTATGCAACACCAACAAAATTTTCCGTTTCAAATAAATTGAGAGGGAGCAACCCAGCAATTCATTCCTGTAAGGAGAAATATGATCGTAGCGTCTCAAGCGGAATACAAAACGTAAGCAATCATTGAAGGCAATGTCTAGTTTTCGTTGGCAGTTGGAATCGAATTTGGGAAGAATAACACTACCATATGTAAAGAAAGGAATTATGAGTAAACGTACCAGCTTTAACCTGATTTTCCATGGTAGGATACTGGCGAAAATCCAGAGCCTACGTAAACCACCATAAACCTTCCTCAATATGGTAGATACATGGGAACAACAACTCATAGAGCTATTAAGGGATACACCTAGATTTTTGACAATGGAGTTAAAAGGCAGCAAGATAACCCTTGGAAGGCACTCCTCAAGAAGGCTGCAATCTTGGTAAACGACAATGCACTGTGACTTGAGCTCATTAAGTTTTAAATTATTCCGAACAGACCAATTGAAAACTCGCTCCAAGTCGTCATTGATACGACTCGCGCAATCTTCAACAAGTCCAATTGGACGACATAGGTACAGTTGGACATCATCTGCATATAAGTGCACACTAGAGTCGACAAGTACCTCAGGCAAGTCATTAATATAAAGAGTAAAAAGTAGTGGACCTAATATTGATCCCTGAGTCACACCTCGCACAATTGGAAGGGATGATGATAGAACATCATCCACCCGAACTTGCTGCCGCCTATCACGGAGGAAACTATGGAGTAGCGAAACTGAGCCTAGATCAAAGTTGAAGGTCGATGATAATTTAAGCAGTAGTTTTTTGTGGTCCACTGAATCAAAAGCTTTGGAAAAATCTAATAAGACGAGGTAGGTGATCATGTCTGAATCCATGGCCTTTCTTACATCGGAAATGACTTTCAATAATGCTGACTCACAGCTATGATGCGGACGGAAACCAGACTGCCAGCGGGATATTAATTTTGCGTTATGTAAGTAATCCTGCATTTGCATTGACATAACTCTCTCTAGTACTTTTGATAGAAAACAAAGAATACTAATAGGACGGTAGTCACTAACAGTTGAGGGACAGTTGGTCTTCGCAATTGGGAGCACCGTTGCAACTTTCCACGCAGAAGGGAAAATACTCATAGACAAGCATGAATTCAAAATGTGTAAAACATAGTTACTTATGCATGGGAATATGGCTTTTATAAATTTAGGATGTAAGTCGTCAGGTCCCATGGCATACGATTTAATGGAGTTAACAGCTGAAAATTACTAGGTTAAACTTATGCACCGAAAATTAAAACGTGTTTCCGACGTAACACTACTTTCAATGGTACTTTCGAAAGAGGCCTGAGGAGGAACTTGTGAAGAAATGGGACAAGAGTTAACGAAGTGTTAGTTTAGTTCATCAGAATCTCTGATCATCAACGTCAGTCATATAATACATATCATTCCAGGGAAGCATATTTGATTCCAACACTATGTCGGAGACACGTAAGTTATTGTAGTCTCGATATTTCACTGTTTTCGTCAGCTTACAGGCTGTCATACATACGTCATAGCTCATGAAGAGTATATTATGATCAAGAAAACTAGGAGGGCAGGATTGGTTTAGAAACAGCACTCGGTTCCGATCTGTTGTAAGGAGAACATCTAGTAGAGATGGGTGAGAAGTATTGAAATAAGTAGGCTCAGTGTTTACAACAGTAAGGTTCGAAGATTGAGTAAGATGGAGGAAGCTATCTTTCTGTTTACTGCTCCGAAGTAAATCAACGTTAAAGTCACCGCCCACAATAACATTATTATATCGATGTGTAATATCACTCATTGATTCCATAAAGAGCTCTGCAGTATCCTCATTGAAGCACCCAGGAGGGCAATAGGAAGATGTGAGGACAGCTTTTTCAAGTCCACAATCCAATTCAACAGCAATGAACTCTAAAACACCTGAGGAAGATCTCGCGATAACTCTACCCTTCAAACTTTCTTTAACGAATACAGCGACTCCACCCCCAATTCGCTCATTACGATCATTCCTGAAAAGTTTGTATCCTGGTATGGAAACTGAAGTACGTGAAACATGACCACCCAACTAGGTCTCTGATACCATTAAGATGTGAATGTCTGGATTTATCAGCATTGAACGCAGCTCACTTATTTTGTTTCTAATGCTTCCGGCATTAATAACAACAATATTAAGTCCCCGCGATTGTCGACAAAAGGTTTGAATGACGTGTCCTCCTGCAATCTAGCCATTGTCATTGCACGGCAGACACATCCCAGTGCAATCAAGAAGCTTACAAATGCAAAAAATGGCTATGTAAAAATACACAAACAATTTACAATAACATAATAACTGAAGAAAAATAGCGAAAGAGAGTACTATTAGAAAGACAAAGAAGTGTGAGAAAATTAAAATGAAATTTAGGTAAACAAAGAAAGTTAGGTTAGCATTGATGTTCATCTTTATGGTCCAGTGTCAGTTTCTACCTTTCGTGAAAGTTCAATTAGATCGATGGAGTTTTTTATCAGAACTGCGGTGCTATCTGTTTTATGCCTGACATAAAGTAAGCCGTCCTAGGTAAAAGCGGAAAAAATTTGCTCAGATCTTCGCATATCCAGAGCTTTCTTTAATAATTTCGCGTTCTTCGGCGAGAGGCTTTCGTTCGCGTATATTAGACTGTCCGAGGCGAATCCCTGCAGCATACATAATTTAGGTTTGGTTTTGAGCATTTTTATCCGAAACTCGCGGGCCTCACGTTGACAGGAGAACTTGCAGATTATGGGTTTCGAACGATTGTCGTTACATGATTTCGGTCGGAAAGCACTAGTATACGGTGATAATTTATGATTGATAATCGATGAGATCTCTGCCACAACCTCCATTACATTTTCATTCCGGTTGTAGGGAACGCCACGAATAATCACATCATTCAGGCGATCTACGCGTTGTGTATTGTCGAATAATCCCGCTACTCTGCCGGTAACATCCAACACTTCGCGGGTAAGTTTAGAATACGCCAGTTCCCATTGTATCAATTTTGCTGGTATTTTTAAGTATATCTGCTTTGACGCAATTCATTTCAGTTTTGAATTTTATAAAACAATCATCCACATATTTCCTTAGGTTGGACTCGAAACTGTCGAGCCTCTTATTGATAGCCTCGAGCTTGTCAAGTAAGACGTCTTCGTGACCGGCAGCATCGGCCAATTTAACCAAATTGGTGCGTTTTTTTGGACATTTCTTCAGGTCGGACGTTGAGAAATACTTAAGATTACACCGTAAAGAATAATTTAACTTTATTTGTTGCTTTAAAACTTTAATTTGCGGGACAAAAACACGGAGGAAAATACTGTATGTTTACTCGTTTGACATTTGACGTAAACTCTGTTCTCGTTGATATGCTGTTCGGGTGCGAGCATCGCCGTCCTTCTGAAGTACCACGATTACTGGTGATATAAAATTTGAAATTTTATGCGGCCTGTCGAATTTAGGGGCTAGTTTTGCTGCGAAGCCGTCAATAGCCTTTGAGATGTGATGTTGCTTCACCATGACTAGTTGTCCAATGGTGGGGTCCATTGTCGTCGTCTCAAATTGTAGTGCCGCCCCTGATCTTGTGCCGCTTGCTCTAGGTTTCGTCTTACGATACGGAAAGCTCCTGTAGCCTTGTAACTTTCTCGGTAGATGTTTGTTGTACTGTGCCTGTCCCGAAGGTCTGTTCATCGTATAATGCTTGTGGGAGACGCAGTTCTCGTCCTTGAGTTAGAAATGCAGGGCTGTATCCGGTAGTCCCTGAGACGGCAGAATTTATTGCTAGTGTGATCTCTGGAAGTAAGTCGTCCCACTCACGTTGATTATTACCGGTCAATTGGGCCGTCTTTATGGTTCGATTGGCTCGTTCCGTTGAGTTTTCTTGAGGCGTGTATGGGGCTGTAAATTGGTTCTTCACCCCCATCCCTTGCAAGAGCTTCTGGAATGCCCTGCTGGTGAGCTGGGTTCCGTTGTCGGTAACTAGTATTTTAGGGTCCCGAATTTGGCTAGGATGCGTTCTCGGAAGGTCTTTTGCAGTCCCTTGCTGGTCGCATTCCGGAGTGGGATTATTTCCGTAAATTTTGAGAATTTGTCGAAGAACACCAATATCGTACGTAGAATGTCCGTGTTTCGTGCGTGGCATCGGTCACACAAAGTCTGCACATAGGATTATCCAAGGTTCTTCCACGATCTGTGTGAGCATTTTCCCTGTAGGTTTTTGCTGACTTTGCTTATATTTCTGGCATGATTCGCAAGATCGTACGTACCGGCTGATCTCTCTGAATATTCCGGGCCAGTAGTAGCGGTTAGCGATTCGGCCGATTGTCTTTCGGATGCCGAGGTGTCAGGCGCTGCGTTTGTCGTGGTTCTCTCCCAGTATTCTGTTGCGAAGTGGTGTCGGGACGCAGAGTTTTCATGGCGCACAATCCTCGTCGTTCTCCCATCTTCGATGACATAGTCGGGAAATTTGTCTGGATTCTCTTACACCTCCGTTAACCTTTTTTCCAGCCATTTGCATTTTGGCTCATTTGTTTTTCCGATAGAAGTCGTGTAAAGTGTGTCCGTCGGCTATCGGGCGAGGGCGTCGGCGACCACGTTCAGTTTGCCTCGTCGGTACTGGATGTCAAAGGTGTATTGTTGTAACTCCAATGCCCATCTCGCGATTCGTCCTGTGGGGCTTTCGATCGAATTCAACCATTTAAGCGCCATGTGATCAGTAATGACTGTGAACTGGTACCCTTCTAGGTAGGCATCTTGCATCTTGCGGATTCTCTAGACAATGGCCAGACACTCTTTCTCCGTTGGCGAGTAGTTGCGTTCGGCTGGATTCAGGTGGCGGCTGGCGTACGCTATCACGTGTTCCTTACTATCGATTTCCTGGGTTAGTACTGCCCTCAATCTGTAGTCACTGGCATCCGTTTGGAGGGTGAAGTTTTGATTGAAGTCTGGACAAGCCAGTACCGGGGCGTCGCAGAGTTTTTGTTTGATGGTGTCAAAGGCTTCTTGTTGTTCTTCCACTGTTTACCCTTTTTCAGTAGCTTGGTAAGGGGATGTACCAAAGTAGCGAATTCAGGCACAAAACGTCGGTTTTAGGATGCGACTCCTAAGCTGCAACGCAGCTCCCGAATGTTTGCCGGTGGCTGTAATTCTTTGATCGCGACTATCTTATCTGGGTCAGTGTGAATTCCTTGTTCGCTCACGACGTATCCAAGGTACTTCTTTTACTTCTTGAAAAACCTGCATTTATCCACGTTGATCTTCAGATTGGCAGCTCGTAGCCGACGGAACACTTCCCGTAGATTGTTCATGTGTTTTTCGAAGGAAGCTCCCGTGACAATGATGTCGGCTAGATATGCAAAAGCGTGTGGTTCCATCTCCGGGCCAATTACTTGGTCCAAAGCCCTCTGGAAGGTTGCTCGGGTCGAGTGAAGCCCGAATGGCATTACTCGCCAGTGAAATAGTCCGCGGCCAGGTACGGTGAATATTGCTTACTATCTTTGTCCATTGGTATCTGGCAGTACCTGTTTTTCTAGTCCAAGCTGCTGATGTACTTAGCATTTCGTAGCCGATCTAAGATGTACTGAATCCTCGGTAGCGGATATGCATTCGGCACGGATCGAGCATTGAGTTGTCGAAAATCGAGGCAGAGCCTCCAACTGCCGTTTTTCTTTTGCACCAGGACTACTGAAGAACTATAAGGACTATGCGATGATTCTATGCACCCCTTGCTGAGCAAGTTGTCTACTTCTGTGTTGATGATGGCTTGTGTTACTGAGTTGCTAGAAGTGTATCCGTGTTTAAAAGGTTGATCAGACCGCATTCTGATCTTGTGCTTGGTGATATCCGTGACTCCGCTAAGTTGTTCGAAGGCATGTAATTCTCGGCTCAGGAACGCGTTGATGCTTTCCATCCGTCTTGTCACCTCATCTTGTATCACAGTGTAAGTGCTGATGTTACTTTACTAGGGGGCGACGCCCTTGCCTTGTAGCACGACGGTTTGGCCACCACAGCTGAGTGTTGTACCGATGTGATGTAGAAAATCCACTCCTAGTATTATTGTATGTTCTCGATGATCCCAAGGAGAATCATCAAGGGTATTCTGCACTGACTCTGGCCTAATCGGATGTTCGAAAAAGAGCTTTAGTTACCTCTCGCGTTGAACCATCTGCCATTTTGACGGTTATCTCCTGGTTAATGATACGTCCGGGGGTCTTATATTTATTGGCGAAGGATTCGCTAAAAAGATTTTTGTTGCCCCTGTGTCTATGGTGGCCTCCAGTACCTCTTCGCCGTGGTCAACATTGGCGAAGATGTGACTGTCCTCCTGATACAGAAGATTTATTGAGGGCGAGGATCGTCTGGCTGAGGCACCGGCATTCCACGCGACTGGCGGGCTTCTTGCTCGTTTTCCGATCGGCTTCCGGGTGTTCCGGCGTCCACACTCCCAACAGAAGTATACGCGGGGATTTTGACAGAGTTGTGCCCTATGGCCATCCTGGCAACAACGTCGACACGCTGTCCTGGTGTTCATTGGGGGTTCTATGACTTGAGCTTCAGCACAGCGTCGTTCTTCTTTGACCCGTGTTGTCAGACGGTTGAGTTCCTTTTCTCCCTGGATGCTTTCGAAATCGTCGGCTAACGCGATTAGCTCCGTAAAAATCTCTCCGCCGAATGTAGAGTTGATACTTGGCATGATAGTTCCGGAAAGTTCGCTCAATTTTTTGTTCCTCCGAGTAGCCCATTGGGCACATCAGGTTTTGTAATCCCAGGACGTAGTCCTTAAAGGTTTCTCCTGGTTGTTGCAGCTGCTTCCGGATCTTGTCATCCAGAGTTTCCAATTTCCGAGCTGGGAGGAAGAATTTTAGGAAGTCTTCCTTGAACTCAACTCAGTGCCGCCATGCACGGTGAGTGTTTCTGAACCATGTTAGCGCCTTATCGCGGAGGAGCTCCGGCATTGTTCTTGGAAAGGAGTCTCTCGGGATGCCGTATACAACAGCCAATTCCTCGACTCGTTCGAGGAAGTTCAAGGGCTCTTTCCTACCGTCGTACAATATTTGAGTGACCACTTCCGGATCTGGTCGGCAGTTAAGGCATAGGTCATGGTTGTTCTCCGGTTGGAATAAGGGTGATCGAAACCGCATCCTCGCTGTGGACTGCAGCCTCCGTATGGAACTCTTCCTTAGCGGCCCCTTAATCCTGTTACTCTGGAGGGTTTTCCCCGAGAAATACCTGTAGTTTTGATGTTGGGGCCGGTGTGGTGCTTTTAATGTGTTTGGCCTCGAATTCCGAAAGTCTTTGTTCGTGTTCACTGTGCCCTGTTACCTTGATCCATGAGATGAATTGTCTTCTTAGTTCGTCGACTGTGCCTGCGTTGTCGATCCCGAACTCATTCGCATAGGTGAGGAGCTCATTCCTGCGCAATCCGTAGATCAAATTTGTTCCACCCATGATGCTAGGTCTTCACTTATTTCACGTTTTGTGTGTCCTTTAACTGTTTGTTAATTCTCCACGCACTGTCTTGTTAATGCACTATTTTGGTCACTCACTGTCTGTTTATTCACGGCAAGGTGGTAGGTGTTAGTTTCCTATTAGTTATTTCACTGTCTGTTCACAGGTAATTCACTGCCAGTTTTCCTTGTCCCTAATTTGTTTTGTGAAGTCCCTGCTCGGACGCCTCAACGGGTGCCAGTGTTCGTTACAAAATATTAGTTGATTTGATTGACTTCACTTTTATTCGATAACTTAACATTTCTAATTCATTTATATTCATTCATTGCTCTCTCTCTCCTTGACGTCTCAGTGGCTCACTGGTCTGATGCTCGCCTGCTCTCGTTTCGTCTTCGTCTATACTCGTCTCGGCTCCGTTCATTCCGGCTCGATCTACTCCTATGCAGCGCTGTCGTTTGTACTACGATAGTAGTATTTGTACTACTATTGAACTTCATGTACTACTGTACTACTCCTTGCAATTTTGTACTACTCTTGAGGCAAGAGTCTTGCCTCGAAAATGAAATTCTTTTTCGATTTTATACTAACTATTTCTTCCAAAAATAAATTCTTAAAAACTTTAGATGAGGACTTTACAATTTACATTGCAAAAGTTTACACTTTTTCATAACACTGTACTACTTACTAAACTGACTAAACCACCCAGCAGACAAAGTTTCGTATACTATACGTCGAAATTAGACTGGGTAAAAGCAGTATAGCACGTATAGAATTTTTGGGTACTATATACGCGGTCGCCGTATATATTTTTACGTATGTTTTGTAAAAACACTATACGTATAATATTTACGGTATAATATTTTAAATAAAATAAAACATGAATGCAGCTTAAGGCTTGAGGGATATCCTGCAACTTCCTTAAAAATACATATAATAATATTCATGATCTGGTACAAATACGATTAGGCGATGAAAGTCACATCGCAATGGAGGATGGAACGGTTATACTTCACTGAGAATAAGAATTGTAACAGACTATTTCACACGTATTCTGTAAGTTTTCCTGCTTCTTAAATGTATGCACCTAACATATTGTAATAAATGAATGTAGAAATTGAATTGAATTTATACGGAAACTTTTTTAATAGCTGAGTAGCAGGTGCTTAGCGTGCAACTTCGTAGGACTAGCGCAATAAAGGCCTGTTTACATGCCGGTTGCAAATAATTTTTACTGAGATAGTGAGGGAGAAGGAAAATATCTAATGAGAAACTGATCAGGAGTGAAACGAACAGATATTATATTCAGCAAAAAATACTGACGATATTTTGTGAATGTATGTGTTAAAATATTTTTTTTAAGTGGTCTCTTTCTACTCTATTGAAAATTCGATAAGCTAGCTCCCTCACAATCTCAGTAAAAATTATTTGCAACCGTCATGTAAACGGACCTTAACATGATCACGAAATTTAATAAATTCTGCAATCATGAAAACGGAGTTTTCATTCATAAACAATATTTTGATTGCTGGGTTTCACGAAACAATCGAAAAAATCCCATAAAAAAAATTATCGAATCGGTGCGCCCTACGAAAATTAATGTATGGTATCTCTATCGTAGAAATGAACCTAAATGTTCGTTGAAACTGTGTATTCGATGGCTATGGTCTAAACTGCTGGGCAGCACACAAAGTCAAAAATAATGGGTATATTGGCAGCAATGAAACAGTTAAAAGTTTAAATTCATTTAGTTGCAACTTCACAGTGAACTTTTTCGATACTTCTTTTTGGCGAGAATAAATTTTTAATAAATTTTACGGAAGAGTTTTGTGAAGCCTAAAAATGGAAAGGTATTCAAATATAAAAGTCCAAACCAATCCATTTTTTCTAAAAGGAAACAATTCAGGTTCTTAATCAGGAAACGCAAGGATGTACAGATACAGCCAACCGAAATAACCGAACAAAATTCGGTCTTACAATTAAGTCCAAAAAAGTCTCGCGGTCTTACTACGGAACAATTGCGTGTAAGTAGAGCAGTACTTATTGAGTTAAGAGAATGATATTGTTAACAAAATAATAAATGCATTTTAGGAAGATCTGGGCTGCACTGTGGACGAGGAATTAAAAGAAAATGAAGTTCAAAGCTTTGAAATTGATTCTGCTTTGCAGAAAAAGAAAGATAAGAACACTAAGCTGGATGAGAATCCTAGGGCAAATACTCCAATAGTCCATAGGGACCAGAAATTTCGACCAGATTGGAAAAAAAATTTTATTTGGATTGAGGAAAGAGAAAAAACATACTGCAGTCACGATCGGCTGCAAGCCAATCGTATAATACTCTAGATGAATACTGAACTCCGATTTATATTGTAGTTGGGGATAAAGTAGAATTACGTGTGTGCATGTTGTATGTCCTTTATTAAGGACTTCCATTAGATTGCTACTCAAAACTAAATGACAATATTCAGTGTTCAATTTCATAACTTGAACTGGGTAAGTCATCGAAAAAAAATTTCCTTTTTGAAGGACTTTCACATGGGAGGTGCAGGAAGGACTCACTCGATTTCTTACATATTTATCCTTTTCCTTGGAACCATTTAAAAATGAACGTGTACAAAATTTCAAATTCGTAGGTTGAAGCGTTCAAAAGTTATCGAAAAATATTGTTGAACACGTGTCTTAAGGACATTTTGTATGGCAGCTACCAGAAGGAGTAAAAGGATTTTGCTGTTTAGTAAACTCGAACTTTGTTTTTACTCAAAACTAATTTGTACAAAATTTCCAATTCATAGCTAAAAGATTAATTGAGTTATAGAGAGTTCCGTAAATTAAGTGAAGACGTTTTGACAGGATATTTGAATGGCAGCTACACGAAGGACTAATAGGATTTTCTTCATAATCATACATTTAGCTCCAACTATTAGAAAAATAACACATACAAAATTTCAAAGTCGTAGCTTAAACCCTTCTGAAGTTTTCGGCCAATATTCTTAAACGCGTATTTAAAGGACATTTTGTATGGCAGCTACCAGAAGGAGTAAAAGGATTTCGCTGACTAGTAAAGTCGAACTTTCTTTTCACTCAAAACTAATTTGTACAAAATTCCGAATTCGTAGCTAAAATATTACTTGAGTTATAGTGAGTTTCGTAAATTAAGTGAATACATTTTGACAGGATATTTGTATGGCAGCTACACGAAGGACTAATAGGATTTTCTTCATAATCATATATTTAGCTCCAACTATTGAAAAAGTAACACGTACAAAATTTCAAAGTTGTAGCGTTAGGCGTTCCGAAGTTATTGGTCAATATTCTTGAACACGTGTTTTAAGGACATTTTGTATGGCAGCTACCCGAAGGAGTAGGACGATTTTGCCCGTTAACGAACTTAGCCTTACAAATTCAACCAAACCCCCAGATTCAAAATTTGAAGATCCTAGGTGAAGGCGTTCTTGAGTTATCGTGTTCACGGACAGACAGACGGACGGACGTCAAGCGGATTTGAGGTTTTTGGGCACAAATAAACAAAAAATAATATATAACTTTTTTTCGTCCGAGGCTTGGTTCTATGCGTTACAAACTTTTGGGCTGGATTAAACTTATAATACTCTATATGATTTCATCTAGAGTATAAAAATGTTTTTGTAAGGTATGTAACATGTATCTGACAAATAATAAGCCTCATTTGGATCGACGTAATAATTCCATTTGGCACAAAAAATCTGTCGAAAGTTTAAAAAACCAACCTAAAGTTGAAGATAAAAACGACGAGTTCAAAACGCAAACGGAAAACGTGAAAACAGCGGAGTTAAGAATTATAATGTTTATTCTGCAATATAATTTAGCGTTTACGCTAGTAGGTCCGCTTATAGAGTTAATAAAATCCGTACCGTCTGACTCAGAAATTACAAAGAAATTAAAATTAGGTAAAACTAAGGCTACAGAAACTACCAACACTTTATTGCTTCACGAAGCAAATAATGCACTGACTGATGTGTTAAAAAAACAAAAATTTTTTCTTATTATTGATGAAACCACTGATGTAAGTTCATCGAAATGCTTAGCATTGGTTGTAAGGTATTTCGATTTCTCATTTGAAAGGATTGGGGATAGGTTTTTGGCTATGATACACCTTAGCAACTCTGACGCAAAATCTATTTATGATGCGATTTCTACATGGTTTTCAAAATACAATGTCCCTTTAAAAAATTGCATAGGTTTTGCAAGTGATAATGCCTCCGTTATGGTAGGGAAAAAAGGAGGTGTCAAGGCATTGTTTTTAAGAGATAATCCACAGTTGTACACAATTGGTTGCATTTGCCATTCGTTACATCTTTGCTCTTTTGCTGCGTCAAAAATTATTCCGGGAAATGTTGAAATTTTAGCAAGAAATATCTATTTGTATTTCTCACACAGTCCAAAGAGACAGGAGGAATTAAAACAATTTCAAGCTTCTTTTAATGTAGAAACGCACAAAATTTTAAAAACTTGCACAACCAGGTGGTTATCTTTGGAAAATGTGGTGAGCAGAATTTTAGAGCAGTGGAAACCATTGCAGCAATATTTTTATCTGGTTTTAATTCTCAATCAGATCGTAATGTAGATTTGGCTTTAAAAGTAAGTTCTGAAATGAACGATATGAATAAATTTTATTTGTCCTTTTTAACCTACATTCTCAGTCTCACTAACAAAATAAACATTGAATTTCAGGCTGAATCGCCACGAATTCATATCTTGCTACCTACCATTAAATCTTATTATAAGACAATATTAACTAACTTCATCAAAACAGAATATATATCAGATGATAATTTAGATGATAATGATTTTAATAATAAACATTATTTTAAGAAAAGCACGGCAGTTTATACTGGCGGTAGAGCAGAACTTTTAGTAAATTCAGGAATCTTCTCAGAAAAGGAATTTCTTGAAATGAAACAAAATTGCATGAACTATTATTTAACCTTTTGCAAGCAAATATCGAGGAGAATAAATTTCAATGACGCACTTCTAAGTTCTCTACAAGGTTTAAATCCCTCATCCTTGGCAGAAACTACGACAAATTTTGTTTTTTTAATGCCAAATTTGGTGGAGGAAAATGAAATTGAAGACTTAGACGCTGAATGGCGACTAGTACTAAATCAGTCAATAGTACCAAAAAAATTTAGATTTTGAATATTTTTGGGCTAGAATATTTATGTTGAAAAAAAATGCTTTAAAAGAAAAAATGTTTCCAAAGCTAACGAAATTCATCAGTTCCTTAATATATCTTCCGCATAGTAGTGCAACTGTGGAGAGAACCTTTTCTCAGCTTGCGCTTATTAAAAATAAAACACGGAATGCTTTAAGCATTACCACTGTGAATTCAATAATGGCTACGAAAGAGTTGCTTACTGGAACAGATGCTGCAAATTGGGTACCAAGCAAAGAGCTTATTGAAAAATACCATAAGTGAATACTGGTACTGATGACAATCAGTCGTATTGATATCTGATTTGATATGTCATTGCGAATATGTCATTAAGTCTAGATATTTGAGGCAAAATTTAACGATATCTTCGCACATTGTTAAATCAGAAATCAAGAATTTTTTTTCAAATAAAAATACGACTGATTATTTTTATTATTTCTTGTGAGCGATATTAGAGGATAACTGAAATATCATGAGAATATAATTTGTAAGATTAAAGCCAATTATGTTTGGTGGCCGTTTAATGCACATATAAATATTAAATTTCAAAATTAAATTAAGTTAAAGTTTTGCAAGAACATGGTAGAAACCGTAAGTACTAAATTTATACCATTTTTTCCTTGTATATAATTATCGATAAATAAAAAAGAGAAGAATGTATAATTTTCTGGAAAAATATTTTTTAACGTCATAAAAACAGTAACTTGTAATTTCTTATATATTTATATATATAGTTTTTTTAATCAGCATATGGTAGTTATGTTCATTCATATTGTATTTAATACTATAGTATTATAAACTTTTTATTTAATTTTTTTTATTAAAAAAGGAAATGATTGATGGAGATACATAAATTTAAATAAAAATTGTAAAAGGCCATCATTATCGACTTAGCCAGGTTTAATAGGCAAAAGCAAATAATATATGTACCTATATATATGTTTTTATAACAGAGATAATCTGTTCTTGTAATTTCTGCTACATTTAGTTTATTTAATCAGGTTAGTTATAAATATTCATTCCTACCTTATTTAATATTATACCTAATACCCATATTTTGAATTTACTTCAAATTAGTAAAAAAATTTAAATTTGCAGTATGAGTATAGTATTTTATAAGGCATGTGTGTACATAACTATCCAAAGAGAAAAAGAAAGAATTTATATGTAATTTGCCGATGTAAATTTAAATTATGAATTATGAATGAAAAGGAATAGAATTATGAATGAAAAAGAATAGAATTATTTATAAATTAAATTTACGGAAAAATATGTTAATACATGTATTGATTGCTAATAAAAACCCTATTTATGCATTATACCTTGTTCTGCTTTTAAAATTTTTGGTTATCGGAAAAACACAATATACTGTACAAGTACATACTCGTATATCGTTTTTTGGGTGGTGCCTGTCGTACTGAATGCAAACTTCAAATCCCCATAAATGACTGACTTTAAAATTTTCCGATTCTCAAATTTGTAAGTCATGTACTACTGTTCTTTC
This sequence comes from Beris morrisii, assembly GCA_951812415.1. NCBI lineage: Eukaryota > Metazoa > Arthropoda > Insecta > Diptera > Stratiomyidae > Beris > Beris morrisii. The sequence continues at coordinate 82,571,813 of OX638311.1, read as the reverse complement.
TAAAATACTACTGTCTTTAACTGAAATGTACTACTGATCAACACAACAAAACGACAGCACTGCTCGTATGCCCTCGTGTGGACTTTGCTCTCTCTTTGACATCATTCCAATTCGAAAAATCCCTAGTTAGAGAAGTTTTGATTGCTGTGGCAAAAGTTACATCTACTTCGGTCGTCGGTCAACTGATTCAGGTCTGGACTTTCCGATTTGTGCGTTGATGTTGACGAATTCGGGCTATCAAATCGAGACTTTTTTGTCCTCGCATATTCATACCATAGTTTTCCGCTAGGATTTTTTTTAATTCCTCGAGGACATAAATAAATAGTACTCCTAAGGAATTAAAAAAAATCTAAAAATCTAAAAAATAACGTTCCAAATAGCCTCCTGGTTATTTCTTCGGTTGTCAGTCGCATAGTAACCTACACAGCATCTCATCATTAAACACGTTTCGGACTTCTACCCATAAAATAATAAAGTTGCGCCCGGACTGTTGGCAGATTTTTATACTCTAGATGAAATCATATAGAGTATTATAAGTTTAATCCAGCCCAAAAGTTTGTAACGCATAGAACCGAGCCTCGGACGAAAAAAAGTTATATATTATTTTTTGTTTATTTGTGGCCAAAAACCTCAAATCCGCCTGACGTCCGTCCGTCCGTCCGTCCGTCCGTCCGTCCGTCCGTCCGTTCGTCCGTCCGTCCGTCCGTCTGTCCGTTAGCACGATAACTCAAGAACGCCTTCACCTAGGATCATGAAATTTTGAATCTGGATGTTTGGTTGAATTAAGGCTAAGTTCGTTAACGGGCAAAATCGTCCTACTCCTTCGGGTAGCTGCCATACAAAATGTCCTTAAAACACGTGTTCAAGAATATTGGTCGATAACTTCAGAAGGGTTTAAGGTACGTCTTTGAAATTTTGTATGTGTTATTTTTCCAATAGTTGGAGCTAAATATATGATTATGAAGAAAATCCTGTTAGTCCTTCGTGTAGCTGCCATACAAATATCCTGTCAAAATGTATTCACTTAATTTACGAAACTCACTATAACTCAAGTAATCTTTTAGCTACGAATTCAAAATTGTGTACAAGTTAGTTTTGAGTGAAAAGAAAGTTCGAGTTTACTAATCAGCGAAATCCTTTTACTCCTTCTGGTAGCTGCCATACAAAATGTCCTTAAAACACGTGTTTAAGAATATTGGTCGATAACTTCAGAAGGGTTTAAGCTACGACATTGAAATTTTGTATGTGGTTTTTTTTCAATAGTTGGAGCTAAATATATGATTATGAAGAAAATCCTATTAGTCCTTCGTGTAGCTGCCATACAAATATCCTGTCAAAATGTATTCACTTAATTTACGAAACTGACTATAACTCAAGTAATCTTTTAGCTACGAATACGGAATTTTGCACAACTTAGTTTTGAGTGAAAAGGAAGTTCGAGTTAATTAATCAGTGAAATTCTTTTACTCCTTCTGGTAGCTGCCATACAAAATATCCTTAAGACACGTGTTCAACAATATTATTCGATAACTTTTGAACGCTTCAAGCTACGAATTTGAAATTTTGTACACGTTCATTTTTTAATGGTTCCAAGGAAAAGGATAAATATGTAAGAAATCGAGTGAGTCCTTCCTGCACCTCCCATGTGAAAGTCCTTCAAAAAGGACATTTTTTTCGATGACTTACCCAGTTCAAGGTATGAAGTTAAACACTGAATATTGTCTTTTAGTTTTGAGTAGCAATCAAATGGCAGTCCTTAATAAAGGACATACAACATGCACACACGTAATTCTACTTTATCCCCAACTACAATATAAGTCGGAGTTCAGTATTCATCTAGAGTATTATACGATTGGCTTACAGCCGATCGTGACTGCAGTATGTTTTTTATTTATTTACGTATTTTTTTTATCAATAGAATAATTCATGGTAGTAAAAGCGAATTCGATCACATTAAACCTAAGAGATTTTCGGAATCAGTGAAATCTTGAACAATACCCCCAGGGGTTTAATAGAGAAAAATACTTAAATCGGGTTTTTCCGCGTCTACGTTTAAAGCTTATAGAAGTAAAGGTGAATTCCAAATCTCAATATACATTAGGAATTTATCAGAATTCGTGAATATGTACACAACCACTTTATACCCCCTTAGGGGTTGGAAATCAAAAAATTTTGAAGATCGTTACTAGGCGCTTATATAAATAGCCCGCAGAAGTAAAGTTGCATTGATAGCTCGACATGTCTAAAAGTTTTAACGAAATTCGTGAAAATGTGGATTCACGGACATTTTTTTTACTCAACCTCTGAACGCCAATAAAAATCTGAACTTTTTGTTTGATTTAGTTACTCTAATAGCACATCTACATATACGTACTAACTTTCAACTTTCTAGCATAAGCCGTTTCTGAGATATAAAAAACCACCCCTCACCCCCGTACCTTGCTACTCCTATGAAAAATTTTATTTTTCTATGATGTCTCTATAGTGGCTCTATATAATTCTAAATTTTTAGCTTTCCACTCATTACGGTTTTCGAGAAATAAAAATCAGAATTTTTTTCCTTTCTACCCCTTTTCACCATCACCCCCCCCCCCCCCCCCCCCCCACTAAATTTTGTTTCCCTACTAGAGGTCTACCGATCCCAACTCCTGTAAAATTTTCAAGATCATATCTGATACGGTTTCTGAGAAATAAAAATGAAAGTTTTTGAGAAATTGCTATCCCCCCACTTTCGTGCTCCACCTCCCCCCTCAAAAAATTTACGTTCATTAGACTCCTCTTGTGATCCCATATACAGAATCCAAATTTTATCTTCCTGGTGCAATTGGTTCGGAAGATATTGTAATCCAAAGTTTTTCACCCCCCAACCCCACACCCCACCACCCCTCTTAAAAATTTTAGTCTTTGTCTAATCTTGAAGTATCCGTAAGGACAACAACAAAGTTTCAATCTTCTGACATCAATCGTTTAGGAGATATGGATTTTAGAATGTTTCAATCCCGCCTTTCTAGCGTTTCGGACTCATTGTTTTCCCCCCCACTTCCACACCCCTCAACCCTTATCGATAATTTGTTTGCAAATGACTCCACTATCATAGTACTATATAAGTTCCAAGTTTCAACCTCCTAGCATAAGTAGTTCCTGAGATCTGGAAACCAAAATTTTTCGTCTAAAACGCTCCCCCCTTACACCCCCACCCCCTTAAAAGATACCATCCGTAGGGGTTCACCCAATCTACCCACCATAAAAATTTGAACTTAATACCTCAACGGGTTTGGGAGCTATGCGCCTTCAAACGGTTTTGCGTACGGCGTATACGGCGGACAGACGGACATTTTTTTTTTTGCTTGGTGTTTACTAGTCCTAAAACGTGTAAATACAAAATTTCGGGGTAGCAAATTTTTTTGAAATTTCAGGCCGATCACAATACTTTATTATTAAAAAATAATAAAGTAATTGTTTATTGAAATATTCCAAAGAAACAATATGAAAAAGTTTACCCTTTGTTCATTGGGAAATAATGCCAATAGTTGCTCGGTAAGAGCGCCAAAATCTTTTGGTGCTATTTTCTGAGTGTTATACAAGATATTCTCAATAATAACGTCAATTAGTTCGCTGAGAAAGCTAACTCCAAGGCAGGAATTTTGCTCATAGAATTTCAAAATTCCTCTCCCCTTACAATTATTTTCTAATATTTTTTTGAGATTTAATGGAGAACTATTCTGTAAATTTATCATCCATGACTCGAATTTCGAGTTGTTGAATATTGTGTCGTCATCAATATTGAACTAAAAGTAATAAGTTTAGTTTTCGTGTTTTATATTTCTATATTAGAGGTTGTTCAAAACTAATCACTTGAAACTAATTTCGAACTTGTAATCAAAATGTTGTCACCAAAACTAATCACTTGAAATTATCTTTAACTGGTAAATTGACTGAAATTGACTGAAACGAACTGAAACGATTGGTATTGATATTATACACACACTAAACTTTATTAGTAATTAACTTACCCTATATATACAAAATTTCCTAAACTAAAAAATGCTTATTTAGCTGTATGTTCGTCATAAAAATGGAATAGGTTACAGGTATCCAAAAGTTGGAATTCCTTCCCATCACCTGAAATATGCACAGGTAATTTGCTACCTTTGTGTCTAGACACAATGTCAGCAAATCACACGTCCCACATATTTCACCTGATGTGAATTTTATATTTTTTGTGCTACTGATGATACTTAAATTATGCGAGTACATAATTTCTAAAGGTGAAATATGAACATTCTCCCCGCCGTTGAAGACAGACTTCAACTTAATCTTCGAATGTAAAATCAGTATGTGTCCTTTTCCTAGGTGCTGCTTTAGGTGGGCTGGGTCTTGCTTTGTATCTGCTCCAAAGAATATATACCAGTATTACTAAAATTAGTAAGATGGACATGTAGCCGACGGAAAATTGATGGATTTCTCAAGAAGATACTTCATTTGAACCATCTTGGTTAGCCTTTAGTCTCGTTATCTCATTCTGAAGAATATCGATGTCCTTTATATCCAGTTGGAATGGTGGGAATGTGTAAGATACATTCTCGGATACTTCTGCTGTAAAGTTGTAGGTCGGATCAAACGATGGTATAAATGAAGATCTGATTTGAGTTGGGAATGTAGACCGTGAGGATATCGTCATTAGTCCATCCTTTATCATGCAACTTCCTTTAAACGATAGTAGGCCCGTGTTGACAAGTGTCATCTGCGTGAGTTGTTCCCCACAAACAACGTTAATGATAGTCTTCTTATTCACAGCATATATCCAGTTGTTGGGATTATTTAATTGAGTCCATTTTTGTAGACCATCTGTGACGATTGTTTTACTCTTGTTTGATGAATGCTCGTGATTTAACATGTTGATTTCACACTGGTTACTATCGGCTCCCTTGTGGTAGATCGGATGTGTTTGTTTGCAGTACTTTTCGTCGTTGACTAGTAGTTTACATGTATTCCACTCTGTCACTGTAATTGGAAGGTAGCGATCTCGGTGCAAATTGATGATTAATACGTCAGTTGTTTGCTCAATAGCTGCATTGCTGCCATTTACTATCATTGGCACAGGGAATATTTTGAAAGCTTCAAATCCTTCGTTTATGAGCAACGGAAGCTTAATCTCTGCAATAACATATTCTGTAGTAGCACGTCCTTGTATCGACATCAGATGGAAGAGTTGAAGTAAATCTGTGTGATCTTCTACCTTGGGTAGTTTTCGATTTGATGGTAGATGTTGCTGGATATTATTTATTTCCCTTTCTAATTGTAGCGGTGTTATTAGTAGAGGGCTGATTTGTCCTTGGTGCACATTTGTAATCACATCTAATAATGCCGTTTATGTTTTCTGTTAATTTCGAAGTGCTAGTGAAAGGTGAACAGCTACTGACATTGCTATTTGTTGAGTTCGTTGAGTTTGAACATCCTTTTTTAACAAGTAGTATTCATGCATTTCCTTCTCCATGTGTAGGAATTGATTTCTTATTTTTCTTAAGTATATTTGTAGTTGACTCGATTATTGATGTCTGTGCTCTGAGCATATCCCTCATATGGATTTCGTTTCCTTTTATTTGTTCAATTAGCTTTGCTAATTTCTTAACATATTCTTCATCCAAGAGTCCGAAAAGTGAATTGGCTAGGTTACCAATTATCTCAAGTGATGCTCTTTTTTGTCTATTTTCTGCTTTGTTGTGCACCAATAGTCTGTTAACTTCATGGATCTGGTCAAGCTGATGTTGTAATTGAGTGAAGATCGCAGTGCAATATCTTCCACTTTCAGATATGTTACACAGTTGACCTAACTTGTATAATTCTTCGTCCAATGCCTTTGCTTCCTGCCAGTATGTTGTCATGTTGTAGTATACGATCAGTTTCCGTTCATCAGTTATTAGGTTGGTTGAGCCCATACTATCGAAATATAAACCAGGCGGTGAAATAAAGGGTTTTATTTCAACCGATGTTTGTTCCCCAAATGTTGGGACAAACAATGCCAATAATACTAAAGTGATGGCGCTCAGACCACCATTTATTTGACGACTCTTCTTGGATGGCGGTGGATCTAAAGTATCAGTGGTGTTGTCAAAATCCGATGGCGGCCTTGAGGTGTCGGTAGTACTGTCATCCTTTTGTTCGGTTGGTAGAGCGCAGAGACGATGTATTGGACTTCTTAGCACACCTGACGATGTTTTAATGTCTGCAACTCGTACCAGGTTGTCTTCGCCTCTAATAGTTTGGATAACACGTCCCATATGCCATTTGAGAGGTGGCATGTTGTCTTCTTTTATTATTACCATAGTCCCAGGCTCAATATTTGCTGAAGTTCGGTTCAATTTGCGCCTATGCTGTAGTTCGCTTAAATATTCCTTGGTCCACCTTTTCCAAAATTCTGATTTCACATATTGAACTAGTTTCCAACGTGTGATTAAAGACGAGGTCTCTGCTGGTAATGTTGACTCTGGAATGCTAGTCAATGCTTCTCCAATGAGAAAATGACCAGAAGTTAGTGCTGTTAAATCATTCGGATTTGATGATAAAGGCTTTAAGGGTCTAGAGTTTAGTATTGCCTCGATTTCAATAGCAACTGTCTCTAGCTCTTCATATGTTAACGAAGCTGGACTTATTGTTTTAAATAAAAATAGCTTTCCTGATTTTGCGGCTGCTTCCCAAAGACCGCCGAAATGAGGAGCCCGCGGTGGAATAAAATGGAAATCGATACCCTTCGCTAGACATAGGGATGCCATTTTTTCTTTAGACTCGTTTGTCTCCATCATCTTTTTTACCTCCTCTAGTTTATTGTACGCTCCGAGAAAGTTGGTGGCGTTTTATCGCAATAGATATTCCGTGAATTGCCTCTTCGACCGAAGAATCGTTTTAGCGCACCCAGGAAACTTTCCGTCGTCAGATCTGATACAACTTCCAGATGGACTGCTTTTGTAGCAAAACAGTAAAATACCGCTATATAAGATTTTTGTGGTCTTTTACCGCGGATTTTGAAGTGTATCCAGATGGGTCCGCAGAAATCCACTCCAGCATTGTAGAACGGTCGATTTTGTTGTATTCTAGTTGCGGGAAGGTTTCCCATTAGTTGTGAGCATAGCACTGGTTTTGCTCTGACGCAGCGAACGCATTGTTGTACGACTGATCGAGTAAGAAATTTTCTTTTCAGTGGCCAGAAACGTTGACGAATTATTCCCAGCATCGTTTGAGGTCCTGCATGCAAGTTGTCCTTGTGTGTGTCCAGTGCTAATATACGCGTAAAAGGGTGATACTGTGGCAATAGCATTGGATGTTTTGCATCTTCTATTCTTCCTCCTACTCGAAGAATCTGATTATGGTCGATAAACGGTGTCAGACTGGATAGGCGGCTGTGTTGTTCCACTTGACCATTTCTTCTTAGTTGTTTGATTTCGTCTTTAAATTCTCTATTTTGCATATGATGTATGATTTTCATTTGTGCGTCGTTTAATTCTTCAGCGGTGAGCTGTCCTAGTTTGCGTTGATGTGAAGTTCGCAGGTTTCTCGTAAATCGTTGGATATATGCTACTATGCGGGTCAAATATTTGAATGAGTAATGGTGATTTATCATGTCTATAACGTGGGGCTGCTGACATGCTGCAATTAAAACACTTTCTCCTTTTTTCTCTAACAAACATGACTCTGTTAATTCGTTGGATGCAGGCCACTCCTGTGATGATTTCTTCAAGAAGTCGGGCCCATGATGCCATAAAGAGGAATTTATTAATTGCTTTGGTGTCAGTCCCTTTGATACCAAATCCGATGCGTTTTCTTTGGTGTTCACGTACCTCCAATTTCGGATCTCGCTCAAATTTTGAATCGTGGCTATTCGATTAGCTACGAAGGTCTTGTAAGATGAAGATTCTGCTTTAATCCAACTCAAGACTACTTGGGAATCGCACCAATAGAATAGTTGATCATCGGCTAGTTGTAAAATTTGTTTAAGGCGATGGGTCATTTGAGCTAGCATTCGTGCAGCACATAACTCAAGTCTTGGTATTGTCTCAGCTTTGGTTGGTGCTACTTTGGATTTTGCACATAATAATCTGACTGCAACCTTTCCTTGGGTATCAGTTGATCGCAGATAAACTGCTATTCTATACGCTTCTTGCGACGCGTTTGAGAAGCCATGAATTTGTAGTAGTGATCTCGAGGTGGTAAGACAGACTTGTCTTGGTATCTGTAATTCGTTCAGCTGTTGTAGTTCCTTTCGGAATATTAACCACTGTGTATGTAGTGTGTCTGGGAGTTCCGTGTCCCAGTCTAGTTTCAATATCCATAACTTTCGCAAGAATAATTTTGCTTGTGCGATGACTGGATTCACAAAACCAAGTGAATCGAATATATGGGCGATATCTGCCAATATTGTCCGTTTCGTAACTCTTTTTATTTCGGACCAGTTAGTCCTGACGGCAAAGTAGTCGATCTTAGGCATCCATGTTATACCTAGCGTCTTGATTTCCTCATCCGCCTTGTCCTCCAGATCCAAATTTAACTCGATGTCTGCATCTGGTATCCTTGATAATAACATAGAATTGTTCGAACACCATTTCCGTAGATTGAAACCAGCGTTTCGAAGAAGTCCCTTCAACTCCGCTTGCATTTGAAGAGCTTCTTTTAGGTCTATTGGGTTTGAGTTGGACTTAGGAGGCGAATGGTCTTGAATAAAAGTCTCCGTCTCCGACGAAAGTTACGAATAGACTAATTTTTATTTCTAAAACATTTACAATTCTACTAACTTAAATCTAGTTTTAGTTAGGGTTAATACAGGTACCTGATTTACAATTTTGAAATTCAATTGTTGTTTAAGCCTAGTACTAACTAGAAGCGAAAACGAAATTTTCTGCCAAATCACATACAAAATCCACTAACAATTTTCGCTGGAACGGAAAATTTGTATGGGAAATTTCGTTTCGCTTCTAGTTAGTACTAGGCTTTAAAGCAGAATATTTTCCGTTTCTGAACAAGGGTGCGGATTAAAATTTTGCACAATGAGCTTTTGCCTAAAATGCATTCGCGGTTATTGTTTGAAGTTATTTCGAATTTTATATTTAGAATCCAATGCTTTGTTTAAATATATTCACGGTTATCGCTTAAACTAAATTTGAGAATAAAATGCTTTTGATTTAAGTAATTCACGGTTATCGGTTCAACTAAATTTTTTGATAAAATACTTTTGTTTAAATAAATTCACGGTTACTGCTTAAATAAGTTTTAGAATACAATGCTTTTGTGGTAATATCATTGGCATGTTCTATGATACCACTACAGGTCGTTACTACCTGTCATTACGTCATCCATGTAGAAATCGGTTTCAACTATTCTTGATCCTAAGATGTGTGTTGACTGACTCTCTTCAGCTAATGCTTGTAGACATTTCGTAGCTAGAAGTGGAGCTGAGGTTGTGCCATATGTTACCGTTTTGAGTTTGTAGAATTCAAGTTCTTCGTTCGAGTCATCTCGCCAGACGATCAATTGGTATTGTTGATCTCTCGGGTCCATCCGTATCTGACGGTACATCTTTTCGATGTCTGCCGTAAAGACATATTTATGAAGCCGGAAGCGAATTAAGATACTGAATAAATCATCTTGGACCACAGGTCCCTTGAATAATATTTCATTGAGAGATACGTTCGTTGAAGTCTTACATGACGCGTCATATACCACTCGTAGTTTAGTTGTGGTACTAGAGGGTTTCATCACACTATGATGAGGAATGAAGTAATGCGATAAGTTTATCTCTGCCTTGTTGATCCTCTCCATATGGTTTAAAATCAAGTATTCTTTCATGAAGGCTGCATATTGAATTTTCAGGTCTTCATCTTTATTGATGCGTTTCTCGATGTTGATGAATCTGCGAACTGCGATATCCCTCGACTTTCCTAAAGTTGATGGTTCCTTCCGAAATGGGAGTCTGACGATGAACCGACCTGATGCATCACGAGTAGTAGTCTCCTCAAAGAATGTTTCGCAATAGCGCTCCGCTTCTGTTAATGGTGAAATTTGTGAGGTGTCGATTTCATCCATCTCCCACAGTCTTTGGATGTTAAGTTCGATGTCATCTTGTGTCGTTATTCCGCAGAACGCCTTTGAAATTGATGCGTCTTGGGTTTTTCCCAATACTACCCATCCGAAATTAGTATTTTGTAAAGTCGGCAAATTTTTGCCAAGCGCTATCTTCCCGTTTAACATGAGGGAAGAGTAATATTCGGCTCCAATCAGTACATCAATTTTTCCGATCTTGTTGAAGTTCGGATCGGCGAGCTGGATATTTGTTGGAATTTCCCACCCACGAACATCTATACCGCGACTTGGTTGATCAGCTGTAATCTTCGGTAGTATTATTGCTTCAATTCCAACCGAAAATTTGTTTGTCCTGGATAGAAGTTTGGCGTATAAGCGTCGTTGGGTTTTGTATTGACGGTTTCCAATACCCTCTATCGCAGTATGGCAATTCTTCTGTTGTAAGCGAAGTCGTTTAGCTAGTTCCGCAGATATAAAATTGACTTGCGATCCGGAGTCAAGTATTGCTCGACATTCGACCAGTTCGTTGTTGTTGTCCAGAATATGAATCACTGCAGTTGCAAGAAATACGTATCCGGAATGATTCCCCTTTCCAATCCCTGATGTGAGAACGGTAGATTGTGTTTCTGCATCTGAAGTCGATAATACCTGAATCTTTGGCTTAGTCGGTTTACTTGGCTTTGCATTACTTCATTTAGCTTCTTCATGTAAAAGTGTATTGTGTTTTTTATCACATTTGCGGCAGTTACTCGGGTGCAAAGTGACCGCTCTTCAGACAATTAATACACAGTTGTTGTTTTTTTATTACTTGAAAACGTTCTTTAGTATCCATTTTCAAGAACTTTGGACATGAATATATGGCGTGTGTACTTTGACAAGCTGGGCAATTTGTCGTGTCTGCTGTTATCAAAGTTGATGGTCTGGTCCGGTGTTCTGCTTGTGATCGTTGAACGCAGTTTCTTCCCAATGCTTGAAGTGAATGAAAACGCGCTTCGAGGAAATTCAACAGTTCCTTGGTATTTTGTATTTCCTTGGGTTTCTTCAGTGATTGTTCGTATAAACCGTGGGTCGATTTGTCCATTTTCATGATTTAGTTGAAATTCCTAGTATACATTCTCTAGTGACATCGGGTAGTGACTTAACGCAACTTGATGATTCTTGCTGCGCTGTAGGTTGAGTTAATAACCGGTTAAGTATTGTGGTCACTAATAGCTGATTATTGTCGTATCGGCTAACTAAAATGTTTCAGGCGGAGATGTAGTTTTCTTCGGCTACTGGTAAGTGTTGGATCAATCGCTTCGGCTCTCCTGATAGGTTTGACAACAAATAATACATTTTTTCGGTATTGCTCATTTGTTGGTCATGAATCATCCGCTGGTATAGATCTGAGAATGACTTTAAATAGTTCCCATCAAAAATTGGTAGGTTAATTTTGGGAGCTTCACGTTTGGAGAACTGATGGTCCGATCGGTTGACTGACCCTGCTGTGCTAAGTCCATGAGCTTAATCACGACATCTTGGGTCCAGCTTTCCAACTTGCATATTGTATCTATTTTGTAGTCGAAACGCTCAGGATTCTCGCCAGTTGACCAGATGGTTTGGTTTATGTCGGCAATCTCCCCCCAATATTTGTTGATAGCGTCAATCTTCACTCGATAGTATGTTTTTGATTGAGGTCCCTTCATCCTTTCTTCAATGTCATTAACAAGTCGCGTTAAAACATTGATCAAGGCCCGTTGTTTTCTGAAGAGGGGTCTGAATACCTCCAGGTCTTGTTGATCTGCTGCACTTGTCGGATTCACAAGTTGCTGGCTGCTTTCTCCCATCTCTGATCCTATTCTGATGTCGTGTTGGTCACCGGAAGAGGCATCATCAGGTTTTTGAAGTCGATATTGCATATTGGCCTTCAACTTGTTGTATCCATCGCAGACTTTTCCGAAGTATTCACTGGTGAAATACTCCGAATCCGTAGGTTTGCTTTCCAGAAGGTCCCGATGATTGTGCTCAAAGATTCTCCACTTCGCTTCCAAGGCATCTAATCTGCTTGTAAGATATTGCGGAGTCTTCCGTGTTGCCGAGTCCTTCTTGTAGTTGATGATGATAGTTTCTATCTCCTTCCCCAGGTGGAGCTGTTCTTGTATGATGTCCTTCATCTCGTTAGCGAAGTTGATAGTTACGTGTTCGGGGTCACCAAAATGTTCAAAACTAATCACTTGAAACTAATTTCGAACTTGTAATCAAAATGTTGTCACCAAAACTAATCACTTGAAATTATCTTTAACTGGTAAATTGACTGAAATTGACTTAAACGAACTGAAACGATTGGTATTGATATTATACACGCACTAAACTTTATTAGTAATTAACTTAGCCTATATATACAAAATTTCCTAAACTAAAAAATGCTTATTTAGCTGTATGTTCGTCATAAAAATGGAATAGGTTACAGGTATCCAAAAGTTGCAATTCCCATCACCTGAAATATGCACAGGTAATTTGCTACCTTTGTGTCTAGACACAATGTCAGCAAATCACACGTCCAACATATTTCACCTGATGTGAATTTTATATTTTTTGTGCTACTGATGATACTTAAATTATGCGAGTACATAATTTCTAAAGGTGCAATATGAACAGAGGTGTATACTGTTTTTTTTCTCCAGTGGAAAGCTTTTCACGAAACTCCGCCCTTAAAACCCATTCCCAGCCACTGATGCCATATGGCATCACTAAACCACGGCACTTAAAAGGAACGGGCTAGTGTTTGTTTAATATTTTTTGTCTTTTTTAGTGACGCGCCCTAGAGAGTAGAGTTGCAGCTACCGTTTGATGTAAAAAACAGGGTACTTTAAGTTTAACTGTCACAAGTATCGTAAATATTGTGTTCTTTTTATTTCTCAACAAAAAATTCATTATGGGGTCACGTCGATGGTAAAATTTGTTTTTCCTTGTATATATAATAAATTTTTTTTTAAAAGTCATAGTGCATTTTGAAGTTCGATAAATATGCAAGGCATTGTGTATAGCATTGTATTTATATCTAATACTATGTTCAGACTACGAGATTAACGCGTTTAAATCGAGTTAAATGCGCTGAAAACACTTCCCGGACGCGCTTACGAAAACACTTAGCTACTACGCGTTTAACCGAAAACATGTACTGCGACCCTCGCAACTTTCAATTTTGTACTTGTGCAACGACTACATTAGCAAATAAATTCCCTTTTTATTACTGCTATACAAACTAATTGGTTGGAAACAATTTAGAAAGCATAAATTTGCTAATGAAACACAGCTGAATATCTACTTGTCAAAACAAATCACATCAAGCTATCATATATCAAAATAAACCGAGTTGCCTAGTCTAAACACTACTTTTTTAACATGTTAAATTTACGTACTTATATGCGTTTAAAATACATAGTCTGTACAGGGTATTATAGTAGTACATATCACGAAGCTTACTTCGATGTTTGAACCGGCTTACACTAGAGGCGCTGCATGTGCTTTGCCAATTCCCTCTTATTCTACGCGTTCGTTTCATTTGTTCATTCATTTGCTCTTTCTACTATCCAAGAGGTTGATTGGTTCCGGTGCGGTGCGCAGGGAACTTGTGTAGCCGAATCTTCTCTATCAGTCAGTCTCATATGGCTTAGGCGATGTCGAATTCCAATTTCTTGCTGTGCAGACTTGGCGGGGAGAGGAAAGTGGAGGTTCATGTCTCGCTTTTATATTTTTTTCCATCGTTTGACGTATATTTTTCTCAGACTATCGTTTTCCCGGGAATTTTTGATCCGACTAGAAATTTCTTCGACTTGCAAAGTCGCGCAATGCCTCGACTTTGGTACTTAGGAATTTTGACATTTCGGTTTTTCAATCATGTAAAATTATTATTTTTGTAATATTATTTTTTGTATTTAAAGTAATAATTCGACTGGTTCAATGAGAAATATCAACTCTGTTTGCAACACTTCGGCGTAAAATCGTAGTGAAGTGGAGCGGGATCTGGTCAAAAACTCGTTTTATAAAATACCGACTTCACTCAATTTGTGGAAATGATATCATTTAGCCACGAAGTCGAAATTTTATACAAATTAGTTTTATAACTCGAGAAATCGTTGAGCTTGGAAGTGTAAATTTTATAGAAATTTGTTTTGAGCTGAAAGTAGGATCATTTTTGCTGTTGGGCGAAATCTCCTTACTTCTTCGAGTAGCTTCCATACAAATCTTTAAAACACGTATCCCCTAGTGATGATAACTTTTGAACTCTTCATGCCAGGAATTTGAAATTTTGAACACATTAATTTTTAAATGGCTTCAGTTAAAGTGATACATATGTTAGAAATAGAGTGATTCCTTCCTGCAGCCTCCATGAAAAAGTCATTGAAAAGGAAAATTTAACTAAAGTTGCAGATATGAGATCTAGAACGGAAGATGTTGTGTTTCACTTCGAGGAGTTTGATTCTTCCTTAAAAAAGAGCAAACTACATACACACTCCTTATTGTCCTTTATCTCTAACTACAATAGACATCGGAGTTCAGGATTTCATCAAGAGTATTACATGATTGGATTATAGCCGATTGTAACTGCCGTATCTTTTTTCCATCATTTGGCCGAATATGTTTGTCAGACTATTGTTTAACGGAAATTTTACTTTATTATTTTTTAATAATAAAGTATTGTGATCGACCTGAAAATAAAAAAAAATTTGTTACCCTGATATTTTGATTTTTACGTTTTAGAACTAGAAACCCCCCAAAAAAGCAATATCTTCCGAAACACCACAGACGATAAAATCTGGTTTCTGTATATAGGATCACAAGTGGAGTGAGTCTACTGAATGCAAACTTTTTTAGGAGGAAGGTTGAGAACGATAGTGCAGTGATATCCATTTTGCAAAAAATTCAAAAAAATCCAAGAAAATACGTAAATAAATAAATAAAATCTGTCAAGTTTATTATTTTTTGAGGTAGCAGTCCGGATCAGGTTTAATGCTGAGATGTGGTGTAGTACTACGCACCTGATAACCTAAAGAATAAGTAGGAGGCTATTTGAAACGTTTTTTATTAGGTTGTCAAACGCATAATAAACTACCGAAAAAATAATAAAGTTGCGACCAGACTGTTTGCAGATTTTTTTATACGACTACTATTTTGTTCGACTTGCGAAGTTGCGCAATTTCTTGACTTTGGTACAAATGCTCGACAAATGTGTAATCGGTCTTTCAATCCTGCAACTTATTTGTTGTTATTATTTTTTGTGTGGAGAGTAATGATTCGAGGCCCGATTTTAAATAAATATCAACTCTGGTTGTAAAGTTGTAGTGTCATATGTGGGAATTGGTGTGGATCACCTAATGCAGTTGGCATTTCTGGGTCTCCACATCTCCACAAAAATTAGTTCGATGGAGAGTTTTTTTTTGACAGCGAGCGAGGGGCAAAAGAAGAAAAAATAGGAGGTTAAGGTCGAGTTTTAGCGCGGTTTATATAAAATAAGTTAGTTTTATGAAATAGAATAGAAAAATTAGAGTCGGTGCACGTAAATATTAAAAGAATGGACGGAAATAGGTCTGTTCTTTTTACATACACTTTCTACACTAGAATACACTTTTCTGCACTAACTCTTGAGCGGGTGCAGAGAGGTGAAGAGGATCAATGAAAAAAGAACAAACCTATTAGGTTTGTTCTTTTTTCATTCACCCTCTTCACCTCTCTGCACTCTCTCAAAAGTCAGTGTAAAAAAGTGTAGAAGGTGTAGCCAAAAAGAACAGACCTATTGTTTCCATTGAGTGTCGCGATTAAATAAATAAGTTACTTGGCTAGAAGCACTGTAGTGAAATCGGCGAATTTTGTTTGTTTTTTGTTAATCCATCGCCGCCAAGAAAAGGCATTCGTCCGCTGCTTTTTTTTTTATTCTAATTGTGAGTTGGAATTTATTATTTGCGGAGTAATCCGGGTTGCCCCAAAACCACCACGGGCAGAAGATAATGAAGTCGCACGACAGGTCCTCAATTGTATGTGGCGACGAGCTCCAATGGACGAACCAGTTTAAATCCAGTCCAAAACGGACAAAATGATTTTGCGTCGGTTATAAATAAAGTTAAATTAATTAAAATATGACAGACAATGAAGGGACAGAAACCGACTCGGACTGACATGTAAATAAAGTAAAAATAATTAAAATACCGTAAAAAAAAGAAAAATTATGTATGCAGCGGATAAAGAAACGAGGTAAATTTTTAATTTTGTTTTTTTTGGCTTATTATTATTTTTTGTTTGATATTGTTTGTTTTTTTTGTTTTCCTTTCTGGTTTTTTTTTCTTTTTTTTTTCTAATAAAGGCAAAATGATAAAATAGAAAGCCTTTAGGATGCATCTTCTCGTCTGAAGACCTTCCGCCCCTCATTCCTCTCTCTAGGGGCCATATTCAAATATTTTACTTTGAGGACAAGTATGGCTAAGGTAGGGTGGGCTAGACGGCGCACAACAACAGCGCCAGTCGAGTTGAAGGGAGTTTTCTCGGTCTCTCATGATCGATTGGAAATCTTATCCCAGTTTTATCACCCGGGTAAGTCGGCGTGAAATTTTTGCTGTGCAGGCCATGGGTTTTATGGTCTAAAATGCGAACAACGTACCCCCCACCCCACAGCCGTAGCTAGCCCGGAATCCAGCAAGCACGTCGCTCTAGTTTGCATTTCAGCCACCAATTCGGACGTAGGCGGAATTGGACCCCTGTTTCCCGATCCCCAACCTACCCTTCGGCTATTTTGACTTTTTTGAGTCCAAGGCCTCCGTTCACAACAAAGTGAAATCGTAACGAAGTGAAAGAAGATCGGGTCAAAATTCCATTTTAAGAAATACCGACTTACGAAACTAATTTAGCGCAGCGCATCTTAACGGCTAGGCTGAACAATTTTCCCGTTTCCCAAAATCACTATTGCCAAAATCCCGTTTTCATGGATAATATAAATGTCCGAGCCCGAGCGCTCGAATTAATAAACATTAATTTTATACATTAAGTGTGCCTTTGCTTTTTTATTTTCACCACTATTTTGAATTGTTCACATACAGGGTGTAACTAGTACTGAGGTTCAAACGAAAAGGGGAGATAGGGGAACTTGTCCTGAGTAGAAAATCGTTCTACACATACTCCCGTTTTTGCACTGTTAAGGAGATAGCACGATTTTAAGGACGAAGGATTTTCATCGTACCTGTGATCACTGTTTGATCTCTAACTTCTGCTGTACTTAGCGTAACGTAATAATTCTGGGCTCGTTGGAAAGGACACAAATTGTTCTTTCTAATTGCTATCAACTGTGTCAATCAGTGTTATACTTTTTATGAAAAAATTTATTTAAATGACACAAAAATAATAAAAAATTAAAAAAAAATATAAAAAAGTCCTGTTTTCTCCAAAAAGGACCTGATTAACCACCAAATTTTATTACATTTTCGGAAAGCCCATAAAATTTCACTATACGTTTGGTAACAGAATTTCTTCATAGGTTGAATTGTAAAGGAGCGGGGCTAACAGCTATCAAGCACGTTCCCTTCAAGTAAATCTGGTTTGACACCCGTCATTCGCCGAAGGAGTATGATTAACAATAGTGAGGACGAAATAAATGCATGTGGTTGATGCCTAATCGATGGCCGATGCGCCGGGTGCTTACCGTGGGGTCCCTAGCCGTGATGCGCAGTATGCGCTCCTCCGTGGCCACAGGTACCGAGTGTCGCCGTCCTGGATGTTGTGTCTCCCGCCACGGCTGCAGTGTACCTCGTTCACGAAGGTTCCGATGAATGCTGATGAACATCCGATAATGGGGGTACCGAGATCTGTCCGGATACCGTTCCCGGTAAACTCTTTCGGCTCGCCTAGCATTCCCGTCGCACAACCCATACACGAAGTGTATGTCGGCCATTTCTTCCGTTGTAAAAGACCTCCTTTTGCTTGCCATGTTGCTCGTAATGATGTCTATGACATTCTGTTTGCTGCTGCTTCCTCCCGATGCTTTTATCGCAGAAAAATCTACGTAGGACGAAGTCATTCCTGTTTCTTAAGGGAGCAGGTAAACTCCACGCCCTACTTAAATGGATATTACTTAATTAACTTAAATGGATGTTAGTTAATTTACTTAAATGGACGCTATCTAATTAGTTGTCATATTTTTACTTACCTGTAACATAATTTCTACACATAAGAGCAATACGTGTGTTGTTAACATGGTTGCTCATTACTGCATCTGTTTTGCGGTAAATTCTATGTTTAGCAGTATTTCCAACATGTGCAGGGAACTCACTTGTTGTTGCAAATATGAAGAAATTCTGTTATCAAACGTATAGTGAAATTTTATGGGCTTTCCGAAAATGTAATAAAATTTGGTGGTTAATCAGGTCCTTCTTGGAGAAAACAGGACTTTTTTGTATTTTTTATTATTTTTGTGTCATTTAAATGAATTTTTCTCAAAAAGTATAACACTGATTGACACAGTTGATAGCAATTAGAAAGAAGAATTTGTGTCCTTTCCAACGAGCCCAGAATTATTACGTTACGCTAAGTACAGCGGAAGTTAGAGATCAAACAGTAATCACAGGTACGATGAAAATCCTTCGTCCTTAAAATCGCGCTATCTCCTTAACGGTGCAAAAACGGGAGTATGTGTAGAACGATTTTCTACTCAGGACAAGTTCCTCTATCTCCCATTTTCGTTTGAACCTCAGTACTAGTTACACCCTGTATACATATGTTACTTTATTATTTTTTAATAATAAAGTATTGTGATAGACCTAAAATTTCAAAAAAATTTGCTACCCTGAAATTTTGTATTTACACGTTTTAGGACTAGTAAACACCAAAAAAGCAAAAAAAAAAACATTGTCCGTCTGTTCGCCGTATACGCCGTCCACCGTACGCAAAATCGTTTGAAGGCGCTTAGCTCCCAAACCTGTTGAGGTATTAAGTTGAAATTTTTATGGTGGGTAGATTGGGTAAACTCCTACAACTGGTATCTTTTGGAGGGGTGTGGGTGAAAGGGGGGATGAGGGGGGAGCGTTTTAGACGAAAAATTTTAGTTTCCAGATCTCTGGAACCACTTATGCTAGGAAGCTGAAACTCTGAAGTTATGCAGAACTATGATAGTGGACTCATTTGCAAAAAAATTATCGATAAGGGTTGAGCGGTGTAGAAGTGGGGGGGAAAACACTGAGTTCAAAACGCTTGAAAGCCGGGATGGAACATTCTAAAACCCATATCTCCTGAACGATTGATGTCAGAAGATTGAAACTTTGTGGTTGCCCTTAGGGATACTTAAAGATTAGACAAGGGCTAAAATTTTTAAGGGGGTTGTTGGTTGGGGGGTGAAAAACTTTGGATTACAATATCTTCCGAACCAATTACACCAGGAAGATAAAATTTAGTTTCTGTATATGGGACCACAAGAGGCGTCTACTGAAAGTAAATTTTTTGAGGGGGGAGGTGGGGCACGAAAGTGGGGGGATAGCAATTTCTAAAAGAATTTCATTTTTATATCTCAGAAACCGTATCAGATATGATCTTGAAAATTTTACAGGAGTTGGGATCGGTAGACCTCTAGTTGGAAAAAATTTTGTGGTGGGGATGTATGGTGAAAAGGGATAGAAAGGAAAAAAATTCTGATTTTTATTTCTCGAAAACTGTAATGAATGGAAAGCTTATATAGAGCCACTATATAGAGACATCCTAGAAAAATAAAATTTTTGATAGGGGTAGCAAGGTACGGTATTGAGGGGTGGTTTTTTATATCTCAGAAACGGCTTATGCTACAAAGTTGAAACTTAGTACGTATATGTAGATGTGCTATTAGAGTAACTAAAGCAAAAAAAAAGTTCAGATTTTTATTGGCGTTCAGAGGTTGAGTAAAAAAAATGTCCGTGAATCCACATTTTTACGAATTTCGTTAAAACTTTTAGACATGTCGAGCTATCAAAGCAATTTTACTTCTGCGGGCTATTTATATAAGCGCCTAGTAACGATCTTCAAAATTTTTCAATATCCAACCCCTAAGGGGGTGTAAAGTTCTGATATATTTCTTAGGTATATTAAGATTTGGAATTCACTTTCATTTCTATAAGCTTTAAACGTAGTCGCGGAAAAACCCGATTTAAGTATTTTTCTCTATTAAACCCCCTGGGGGTATTGTTCAAGATTTCACTGATTCCGAAAATCTCTTAGGTTTAATGTGATCGAATTCGCTTTTACTACTATGAATTATTCTATTGATAAAAAAAATACGTAAATAAATAAAAAACATACTGCAGTCACGATTGGCTGTAAGCCAATCGTATAATACTCTAGATGAATACTGAACTCCGATTTATGTTGTAGTTGGGAATAAAGTAGAATTACGTGTGTGCATGTTGTATGTCCTTTATTAAGGACTGCTATTAGATTGCTACTCAAAACTGAAAGACAATATTCAGTGTTTAACTTCATACCTTGAACTGAGTAAGTCATCGAAAAAAAATGTCCTTTTTAAAGGACTTTCACATGGGAGGTGCAGGAAGGACTCACTCGATTTCTTACATATTCATCCTTTTCCTTGGAACCATTCAAAAATTAATGTGTACAAAATTTCAAATTCGTAGCTTGAAGCGTTCAAAAGTTATCGGAAAATATTGTTGAACACGTGTTTTAAGGATATTTTGTATGGCAGCTACCAGAAGGAGTAAAAGGATTTCGGTGATTAGTAAACTCGAACTTTCTTTTCACTCAAAACTAACTTGTACAAAATACCGAATTCGTAGCTAAAAGATTACTTGAGTTATTGTTAGTTTCGTAAATGAAGTGAATACATTTTGACAGGATATTTGTATGGCAGCTACACGAAGGACTAATAGGATTTTCTTCATAATGATATATTTAGCTCCTGCTATTGGAAAAATAACACATACAAAATTTCAATCTCGTAGCTTAAACCCTTCTAAAGTTATCGACCAATATTCTTGAACACGTGTTTTAAGGACATTCTGTATGGCAGCTACCAGAAGGAGTAAGAGGATTTCTCTGATTAGTAAACTCCAACTTTGTTTTCATTCAAAACTTACTTGTACAAAATTCCGAATTCGTAGCTAAAAGATTACTTGAGTTATAGTGAGTTTTGTAAATTAAGTGAATCATTTTGACAGGATATTTGTATGGCAGCTACACGAAGGACTAATAGGATTTTCTTCATGATCATATATTTAGCTGCAACTATTGGAAAAATAACACATTCAAAATTTCAGAGACGTAGCTTAAACCCTTCTGAAGTTATAGACCAATATTCTTGAACACGTGTTTTAAGGACATTTTGTATGGCAGCTACCCGAAGGAGTAGGACGATTTTGCCCGTTAACGAACTTAGCCTTACAAATTCAACCAAACATCCAGATTCAAAATTTCAAGATCCTAGGTGAAGGCGTTCTTGAGTTATCGTGTTCACGGACAGACGGACGGACGGACGGACGGACGGACGTCAGGCGGATTTGAGGTTTTTGGCCACAAATAAACAAAAAATAATATATAACTTTTTTTCGTCCGAGGCTCGGTTCTATGCGTTACAAACTTTTGGGCTGGATTAAACTTATAATACTCTATATGATTTCATCTAGAGTATAAAAAGAAAAGAAAAATAAAAAGAAGTAAAGTAAATAAAATGATAAAAAGAAACAGCACAGAATAAGGAGATAATAGAGACTAACATAGGAAACTCGTTACTAGAGGGTTGGTTGAGTTTCGACATTTTTCGTAAAACTTAAAATTGAAATTCGCTGCCCTTTCCACTATTAATGGGGTATTGGCAAACTCGTGTATAATACGAGTGGAACAGAAAAAAGGTTTATTTAAAATAATCTTTAGAAACTTATTTTGCAGTATCTGCAGTCTTTTCTTGTGAACGCCAGCACATTTGATCCAGATAGGCGCGCCATAGAGGATTATTGGTTGCATGTCCATTTTGAAAATCAACAGCTTGTTTTCGACTGAGAGATTTGACTTCCTATTTATTAATGGATACAAGGTGTGAATAGTTTTGGAGATTTTTAGGCAAGTT
This sequence comes from Beris morrisii, assembly GCA_951812415.1. Taxonomy (NCBI): domain Eukaryota; kingdom Metazoa; phylum Arthropoda; class Insecta; order Diptera; family Stratiomyidae; genus Beris; species Beris morrisii. The sequence continues at coordinate 82,549,678 of OX638311.1, read as the reverse complement.
TGTTCGGTATGCTCATGAAAAGTTAATTTTTTGTCTAATGTTAGGCCAAGGTATTTTATTGTTTGCGACCAGTTAATGGGTTCACCAAGGATGTTAATAGAGGGGTTCGGAAGGTTGCGCCTTGCTCGTTTTTTAGTAAAATAGATAATTTGGGTTTTCGACGGATTAATTTTGATTTTCCATTTGTTAAAGAATGATTCCAGTAATTCAAGCTGAGATTGAAGATGCTGTACTATTGTACAGGGATCGGCCGAGCTTGTGAGAATTCCAGTATCATCGGCATACATAGCTAAATCGCAGCTGGGATGGTGGGGGATATCAGCTGTATATATATTAAACCGCGTAGGACTTAGACAGGAGCCTTGTGGTACGCCTGCTGGTATTATGTAACCGCTAGAGATGCTACCCTTGACCTTTACTCTGAACTTACGATTGTCAAGAAAAGAGAGTAGTAGTTTAATAATATAAGCTGGGAAGGAAAATTTGATTAATTTATATATTAAACCATGATGCCAAACGGAGTCAAATGCCTTCTCTATATCCAGGACGACCAGGAATAACCAGGAGGCTATTTGGAACGTTATTTTTTAGGTTGTCAGTTGCATGGTAACCTACACCGCATCTAAGCATTAAACACGTTTCGGACTTCTACACATAAAATAATGAAGTTGCGCCCAGACTGTTGGCAGATTTTTTTAGGGTTGACGTAGCAAAAATTTGTGTTTTCGAGTAAATATCTCAAGATTGGGTGCAGTTAGACTGTTACATCAAATGAAAGGTAATTCGATTCACTAAAAAAACGAGTTATAACACTTTGTCTTGTGATTATTCGTTTTCAAGATATAACGTTTTAAGTGAGTAAGGATACCGGTCAAAAACACTTTTCTTAACCACCCTGTATCTCCACTGTTATCGAAAATTGACCCACCCTGTAGAACAATTTTTTTCTCCAAATATATCAAGGAATAACCCTTTACAAGGTGGCGGACGGAGTACCAAACACCCTGTATATAGAGATATATTAGTACTTTCTCTTGTAAAACATTTCATAACTTACTTCATCGTCGAAAATCGTAGGAATCGCATGTTCTACCAACACTTTTTTTCCATGAACCACTTTGAAGCTCGATGCTACAAAATGGGCTTCGCAAACCTTGTCTCTTTCAGGTTGAATTTCACAATTCATGTGATTTCTTAAAGCAGCTCGCAACAAATTTAATTTTATAATTGTTTTCGGGATGCTATAATATAAAATTTATTGAATATGTGAAATCTAGAACAATAATCAAAAACATACTGCAGTCACGATCGGCTGCAAGCCAATCGTATAATATTCTAGATGAATACTGAACTCCGATTTATATTGTAGTTGGGGATAAAGTAGAATTACGTGTGTGCATGTTGTGTGTCCTTTATTAAGAACTGCTATTAGATTGCTACTTATTCAGTGTTTAACTTCATACCTTAAACTGAGTAAGTCATCGAAAAAAAATGTCCTTTTTAAAGGACTTTTACATGGGTGGTGCAGGAAGGACTCACTCAATTTCTTACATATTTATCCTTTTCCTTGAAACCATTTAACAATAAACGTGTACAAAATTTCAAATTCGTAGCTTGAAGCGTTCAAAAGTTATCGGAAAATATTGTTGAACACGTGTCTTAAGGATATTTTGTATGGCAGCTACCAGAAGGAGTAAAAGGATTTTGCTGACTAGTAAACTCGAACTTCGTTTTCACTCAAAACTAATTTGTACAAAATTCCGAGTTCATAGCTAAAAGATTACTTGAGTTATAGCGAGTTCCGTAAATTAAGTGAAGACATTTTGACAGGATATTTGTATGGCAGCTACACGAAGGACTAATAGGATTTTTTTTGTAATCATACATTTAGCTCCAACTATTGGAAAAATAAAACATACAAAATTTCAAAGACGTAGCTTAAACCCTTCTGAAGTTATCGGAAAATATTGTTGAACACGTGTTTTAAGGATATTTTGTATGGCAGCTACCAGAAGGAGTAAAAGGATTTCGCTGATTAGTAAACTCGAACTTCCTTTTCACTCAAAACTAACTTGTACAAAATTCCGAATTCATAGCTAAAAGATTACTTGAGTTATTGTGAGTTTCGTAAATTAAGTGAATACATTTTGACGGGATATTTGTATGGCAGCTACACGAAGGACTAACAGGATTTTCTTCATAATCATATATTTAGCTCTAACTATTGGAAAAATAACACATACAAAATTTCAATGACGTAGCTTAAACCCTTCTGAAGTTATCGACCAATATTCTTGAAGACGTGTTTTAAGGACATTTTGTACGGCAGCTACCAGAAGGAGTAAAAGGATTTCACTGATTAGTAAACTCGAACTTCCTTTTCACTCAAAACTAACTAGTACAAAATTTCGAATTCGTAGCTAAAAGATTACTTGAGTTATTGTGAGTTTTGTAAATTAAGTGAATACATTTTGACAGGATATTTGTATGGCAGCTACACGAAGGACTAAAAAGATTTTCTTCATAATCATATATTTAGCTCCAACTATTGGAAAAATAACACATACAAAATTTCAGAGTCATAGCTGAAACCCTTCTGAAGTTATCGACCAATATTCTTGAACACGTGTTTTAAGGACATTTTGTATGGCAGCTACCCGAAGGAGTAGGACGATTTTGCCCGTTAACGAACTTAGCCTTACAAATTCAACCAAACATCCAGATTTAAAATTTCAAGATCCTAGGTGAAGGCGTTCTTGAGTTATCGTGTTCACGGACAGACGGACGGACGGACGGACGGACGGACGTCAGGCGGATTTGAGGTTTTTGGCCACAAATAAACAAAAAATAATATATAACTTTTTTTCGTCCGAGGCTTGGTTCTATGCGTTACAAACTTTTGGGCTGGATTAAACTTATAATACTCTATATGATTTCATCTAGAGTATAAAAATCTGCCAACAGTCTAGGCGCAATTTTATTATTTTATGGGTAGAAGTCCGAAACGTGTTTAATAATGAGATACGGTGTTGGGTACTATGCGACTGACAACCTAAAAAATATTTTAGAATTTTAAAAAGAAAATAATATCTTCAAAATAGAATCTTGGGAAACGGTTTTTTAAGAGCGCGATTTTGGAACACGGGATTTTGACCCGATCACTCGAATGACACCTCAAGTGTCAAAATCTGAAAAACCGAAATTTTTAATTTTAATAAGAAAACGGGATTTTGGAACAACGGGATTTTAGAACATTGATTTGTGCATGAAAATTGGTATTTTTCTCGAAAATCTATTGTGTATGGGACGCATGATGGCATTTCATGCATGCTGTCATGCGGCATAATGGAAATCAAATCATTTTGATTTTTGTGTGCGGAGTCAACGCGCATGACAACATGCATGCGGGTCTATGGCCCTCGTCATTCCAATTTTACAGTTTTCGAATGCGGATGACGGCTCATTGAAGGTGAAAGAAAATATTTTCTTTGATTCTTGTTCCGTATCCTGACGGAAAAGAAACATCTTATTACCAGGTGCGTTGCGTGAATCTACATAGGCCTAGCGCAATGATACGATCGCTAAATTACGAACAATTTTTAGATTTGTTCCTGGAATTTAACAATCGAAATTTTAATTTTGAATGAAACCTATGTTTTTATGGTTATAGAATTCTTTGAATACAAGGATATAAGGATAGTCGTAAAACTCTTGAGTTGTGCTTATGACAAGCCCCGATAATTCTTGTGGTACAAAAATTGGTTTTTTTGCGCTTTGCGTAGTTATTTACTATTGTTTATTCTTTATGCAATTGTTTTTATTTATATTTTTATTTCTCTTCCTTTTTCTCCCCTTTTTATTCTGGACATCATCGTCCAAAACACTGTTGGTTACGAGTGTACAAGCCACTACGTCGACCATTTCTCTTTGAGTTTTGAAGCGAAACTGGTTGGCATGAACGTATATGGCAAATCAAAATTCATGCATGACACGCAAGACGCATCGTCTATGGGGCCCTTAACGCTCCACCGTCCCTAGGCTCTGCTCTCTGCGCCGCCGGTACTTTCTCGTGCACGGTGCGACCAAATCAAAGTTGTCAACGAACAAGCGTTTTGCAATCTATCTATACGGATTCGTTGAAGAAGATAGAACACGCAAGAAAATCAGTCATGGCTCACTCCGCTCTCCACCCCGCAATTTGAAAAAAAATAGAAACGCAAGAAATTCATTCATTGCTCACTCGTTTCTTCGCTCTATACCCCGCAAAGAACGTTGAAAAGAAAAACGAGACGAGAAAAGAATGATGTGTGGAAAGCAACAGCACAAACCTCGCCAATAGGAACATGCAACGCCATCTTTTGAGCTGAGGTGAAGTTATTCCTGATACTACTATAAGATATAAATACAATGATAGTAGTCTGTTTCATTTGTTTTGTTTACTTGGTCTATCTATACCGTTATTTTCGGCGTTGCCAAATGGCATCGCTGGTCAAAACCCGTTACGTTGCAGCTTATTATTGCACCACGTTATCTGATAAAATACAGATTGAAAATGCTCGCAAGAAGTTCAAGTTATTAAATGGTGTTTAAGTTTTTTGTTGTTTTCCGGCGTCAGTGGAGTTTCTGGTGTGAAACCCCAACACGAAATCCCCGACTGTTGATTAATCGCTGTCCCTGAGAGCATGACAGTTGGAAAACCTTCACTGGATAGGACAGTTTTTTATAAGACTGTGTTGGACTGGGTCCGAAGGAGCTGTTTCGTCATCGGATGGCATAGACTCGTCAGAGGGTGTATCAAGCCTAAATCCGAAACACCCTTACAGCTGGTGGCATTGCTTGGGATTATTCTATATAGGCGATGTTGAAACTAATTTCATTACCGCGAATTATAATTTAAGTAACATTCTTGCCTTCGCCTCCTTATACTAAAGGTAGGTGGCATTGAAGATCACCTAATATTTTAACCAATTTGGTGGAATTTTTTGGTTGTTCGCTATGATATATGAAATTCAACGCTAAGAGCGCCGAATCGAATCCCACCAACAGCAATTTTATTTTTTTTTTATTACCAATTTTTATAAGAATGGAATTTTTCATGGTGAGAAGCTTAAACAAATTTGCTTCTATGGTAGCTTCTCACCATGAAAAATTCCATTCTTATTAAATGGTGCTAGATTTGACGGGATTGCTCAGTACGTTGGACCCTGTAATCGTCGTCGTTGTGCGTATCAATTTTGCAAAGGTCAAGCAAGAATACAGTGCAAGAAGTGCGATGTTGGATTATGTGTCAGTTTTTTGAAAAATACCATACATCTCGCGACTTTTGAATTTTTTACAATAATAATTTTTTTAAGTACATTTAATTCGAATTTATTAAAAATTTTGTTCAATAAATAATTCTTCCTTATTTCTTTAATTTCGTTTTTATATTCTAGATAAAATCTGAGAGTATTATAAGTTTAATCTAGCCTAAAAGTTTGTAACGCATAGAACCGAGCCTCGGACGAAAAAAAGTTTTATATAATTTTGTTTGTTTATTTCGGGCCGCAAAATCGGTCTTGACAACGTCCGTCCATCTGTCTGTCCGTTAGCACGATAACTCAAGAACGCCTTGAGCTAGGATCTTGAAATTTTGAATCGTTTGTAAAGCTAAGTTCATCAACGGGCAAAATAGTCCTACTCCCTCGGGTAGCGGCCATACAAAATGTCCTTAAAACACGTGTTTAAGAATAGTGGCCGATAACTTCAGAAGGGTTTAAGCTACGACTTTGAAATTTTGTATGTGTTGATTTTCCAATAGTTGAAGCTAAATGTATGGTTATGAAGAAAATCCGATTAGTCCTTTCGTGTAGGTGCCAAATAAACATCCTGTTAAAATGTCTTCACTTAATTTACAAACTCACTGTAACTCAAGTTAGCTACGAATTCGGAATTCTGTACAAATTATAATAGTTTTGAGTGAAAACGAAGTTCGAATTTAGTAGTCAGCTAAATCATTTTACTCCTTCTGGTAGTTTCCACAGAAAACATCCTTAAGCACGTGTTCAACAATATTTTTTTGATAACTTTTGAACGCTTCAAGCTAGGAATTTGAACTTTTGTACAGATTAATTTTTAAATAGTTCCAAGGAAGGGGATAAATATGAATATGGCGGCCTGTACCACTACATTAAATGAAATAAAAAGAGTCCGAGTCTGACAACGGTTTGATTACAACTAACTCTATATTTCATGGTTATATAAAATTAAACTTAAAGCTAACTGTTAACTTAATACTAAATAATGTACGAGTACAATTAGTTGCGGTTGGAATTTGATATTGTTTCGTGTTTATAAATCGAAGTGTCTTTCGTGGAAGCAGAACGTAGTATTTCGGTTGCTACATCACCCTCCCCTTAGCTGAAGGCGTAGCTGTTCTTCAAGGACTTAACCATTTGTGGCTCTGTTACAATTTTCTTCAAATCGTATTCATTGCACAACCATTGTTGTATTGCACTGCACTGCTCCGACGCCGGTGTTAGGAGCGTCAGTGCTTACGCTGAATTCAGCTTCTTTCAAAGAATGAGATAATATTACAGCATTTGGAAGGGCTTGTTGATCACTGTAAAGCTTCTTCTTGGTCCAGAAAATTTTTTTTTTTTTTATTTTTCTGTTGAACCAGTACTGTGAGGTGATTGTGTATCGGAGTTAGCATTTTAGACAGTTGGGGAATAAAACGATGGTAGTTGTTTACCATTCCCACAAACTGCTGTATTTTTCCAATCGAGGTTGGTGAAGGTAATGTTGTTATCGCTTCGACCCGGGATTTCGAAGGTAACATTTTTTTTTCAGCGATTTCGTGTCCTAAAAAAGACAGTTCTGAAACTCCGAACACGCATTTCGAGCGTTTGATGTTGAGTCCATAGTCAACAAGTCGTTGAAAAAGAGATTCCAAGTGGTTTTTGTGCTCGCTTTCGGGTTTGCTTGCCATCAGCAGGTTGTCAACGTAAGCAAATACGAAGTCTAATTCTTAAATAACTTCGTTGATAAATCTTTGAAATGTGTGACCTGCATTTCTAAGACCGAATGGCATTCGAGTAAGCTCGAATAAGCCGAATGGTGGTGCGAATGCTGTTTTGTAGACATCTTCTGGAGCAATTGGAATTTGGTGATAAGCTCTTATTAGGTATATTTTTGAAAATATGGTGCATCCATGGAGATACATTGAAAAGCTGTGAATGAGAGGGATTGGGATCTATCCGGTACTGTTAGATTGTTGAGACGGTGATAGTCACCGCATGGTCGCCAGTCGAAACTGGATGAACAACATGGACGGTATATGCCCATTTGGACCATTTGACTGAATTCGAATTTTGCGGCTTTATGCGTAGTTGGAAGCCGCCGAGGTTTCAATGTGGGTAGTGTACCTGAAGTAACTATGTGCTGTACTTTATGCTTTATTGGGTTTTTGAAATTTAGAGCTTCGCAAATGGCGTGAAATTTTTTTAACAACACACCGAGTTCTGAATTTACTGCAAAATGCCGTGATGTAGGAGAATCATTTTTGACGTACAGCAATTTAGCATATATTTTGGTCTGACAATCGATTAGAATTTTCTTGTGTAAGTCGAGGACTATATTATGTTTTGTTAGAAAATCTGCACCCAATATGGCTTTATTTACAGAAGCTATAACGAAAGGATGTACGAAATCTCGACGTAAGCCCATGTTTAATTTTAATAGTTTTATACCGAATGTTTTGATTGAGGTGCCATTAGCAGCAGTCAGCACATAGTTTATATCTTGACAAGTTTGCTGATATTTACTGTATGGTATTATCGATACTTCTGCTCCCGTATCGACTAAGAAATTGACGTTGTTGTTACTGTCCCTTACAATGGCGTGATGTTGTGTTTTGCCTGATAGTAGGAAGCGAATTTTTTTTTTTTTTTTCGGCAACTTTGGTGGTGGAATCTTTGTCAAAGAGACAAGGAGATTGACACCTTGTTGCATTAGGTCCGAACTTTAAGTGATACCAACAAACTTTATTCCTACTTGTGCATCGGTATCTTTTACATTCCTTGAATTGGATCATTCCCTTGATCTGCTATTATGCTCAGGAGTTTTCCATGATAGTGCGTCTATTCTAGTTCTAAGTTCCCAAATCTCAGCTTGTCAATTTTGTGTATTCTCCGTGGCATCGGAAACTAATTTAACGGCTAAGACAAGGTGTGTGCTTGGTAATGCATTCCAAATTCTATCTGCTAATGCGATTAACTCGCTAATATTATTATCGCTTTGGGGAATGAGAGCGATTTTAATGGCTTGGGGAAGTTGGCGCATCCACAATTTCTTTCCTTATCCCTCATTTATTGCTGCGCATGGACCCGCTAGCTGTGAAAGATATCTATAAAATTCTGATGTTCGACGATCGCCAACAATTCGACGATCTCAACAATGAGAAATCATTGTTGAGAAGTTTTTCGATCCGCTTCTCTTCACTTAGTGAATGCCTGCTAATTAAGGCGTTCTTAAGGTGAGGATAAAGATCTGATTCGGGCGGGCTTTGAATAGTATCAATCACATTTTCAATCACTTCCTGCGAGCTGCTATTACGTGATTATATTTATTCAGATCCTTTTTGATATTGCCTACACAGTAAAAAATGTTTACTACTCTTAGAGTTTGCAATTTAGTGCCTACTCTGAGAGCAGTAAAATTACTATCGTCAAATTTAATTACGCACGTCTATAATTTTTACTACCTTATGCTGAAACACATCACTATTAATGCGGAAATTTACACACAAGTGTGGAAATCAATCGCTAAAACATGTGTAAATTTACTGCTGGTGTGGAAAGGCAAAATTTTAAAATGCGTAAAATTACGAACGGTGTGTAAAACCTACACATAGAAATGCATAAATTCCCAGACTATTCCCAGATTTTGTAGGGCAAATGACACAGCCAATCGACAATTGGAAAAAGTCAATGAGATTAATCAACACATAAGAATTGAGGAAAAACCAGTACATAGGTATTAAAAGTGTAAAAATTATAAAAGATCGATAACTAAATAAATGCGTATTCTTTATTATATCATCGAATTCCGCGGCCTCGCGGCGGGAGGTTCCATTAACAGGTTTGGTACGCTAGGCGAGATAAATCTCTCAAGCGCCAAGCTGGACCGAAAACGGAAAAAAACACTTATCAAAGGTAACGCCTCTCCGCGTGGTTTTACAAAGTTTGAGTCCCAACCACAATATGTTCTAATCGCACATAAGGATAAAGTTATTTCCTTGGGTAGCTTAAACTTATTCTTATTAAAGAAAGCGGTCGACGGTACATTGCGAATCTTTTTCTTAAAACCAAAAACCTAGGAGGTTTAGCTCCTATTCAAGTTGAATTACATAAAACTTTTAAACATTTCAAAAGGCATTGTTTATAGTCGTGCTCTAAGCGCTCACAGCGAAAAGGACATTGTGGCAGGCTTAACGGAGAGCTGTGTAACAGGCGCAACCGTATTAAAAATAAATTAATGACGTAGAAACTCCTATTGGTTTAGTCATTTTGAATTTCGAAACGTACGAGATTCCAAAAGAAATACTTGTAGGGTGGGAACTAGTGCCAGTTAGACAATATTTCCCAAATCCAATGAGGTGCAGGTATTGCCAAAAACTAGGCCACACAATGAAATGGTGCAATAATAAGCCAGCCTGTGAGACATGCGGCGAGCCGGAGCCACACAATCCTCCGTGTAATAGGCGTCTCTGCCTAAACTGTAACATACTAGGGCACACCTCTTCAGACCGTAACTGTCCCAAATTTATCGAACAAAAAAAAATTTTAGAAATTTAAACAAAGCACAAATGTACAAGTAAAAAGGCATACTTCGGTTCCAACAGAAATAATGGCATCACATATGCGAATACATTATCCTCCGCAAACCCATCTAAAACCCGTATCCCGCTGAAAAACACCTCTGAGTTTATGAACATAAACCAAAATCAACCAAAAATAACTCCAGAAAAAACATTCTTCGCAGTAATACAACAAGCTAACAAAACGAACAACCCAAACGTCACACCAACGAAGGAAAAAGTTTCCGACGTACAACAAAAAAACCCCAACTCTAACTTAAATATAATCGATAAAAACTTATTAGTACAATCGACCTCAAACGAACCGATTGTACTTCCAACCACATCTTCCGTTTCATCCAACATACCCCATGAAGAGTCCGATCCGTACTCAGACACTATGGCTTTAACCCAACTCCGCCAACACTACAAGGAAATAGACCGAAATCTACCTAGGGAAGTCATAGACTCGTCGGACGAATCAATATAATGCCTAACACAAACAACAATCAACACGGTTATCGAACGAAAGGACTAACAATCCTGCAGTGGAACATCCGCGGATTCAAAAACAACAAAGAAAGTCTTGAACTTTTAATTACAAAATACAAACCGCACATAGTACTCCTGTAAGGGACTAAGATTTTAGAAAATCAAGGTCCATCGCACTTCAAGCATTATTTCGCACTCTGGTCAAACAAGAACTATAACACTCAACGCAGTGGAGTTAGCATCTTTATCTACAAATCTTTATCTTACAACTCAATTGCGTTGAATACGAACATACTCTGCAACGCTATCACAGTACATACAAATCCTCCTGTCTCATTCTTGCACTTATACATAGAATTTGACTTAGCCCTTCTCTTTTATCACCTTCAAGACCTGCTCATCCAACTTCCGCAAAACACAATTGTTGCGGGAGATTTCAATGCACATAGCCCGCTGTGGGGATGCTCGAATACCAATGCACGGGGAGTACTAGTTGAAGACTGGCTAAACAACAACAGCCTAGTAATTCTGAGCAATGGTTCCCCCACCCACTTCTCCACAAGATCTACGTTAACTTCTATTGACCTCTCTATGGTTCCCTCTGTACTAGCACCTTTCTGTCACTGGTACGTTGATCCAGATCCAAATATATTACTATCCAATCGTAATAAAAACGCACATTGCCCTCGCAATTGCTCTCTTCACCTCACGATATATAACCTCAAAAGCTAACTGGCCCCTATATCAACAAAAACTCATCCTCCTAAATAAAGCTTACGCTGTCTCTAAAAACGTAAATAAAGAAGTAGCTATCCTGCGTAAAATTGTAAGAATAGCCGCCACACAATCTATGCCATCCACATCTACTCACAAATCCAAACAACCACCTTGGCTTAATAGAAACATAATTAAAGAAACAAAAAAAGCCTACCAGAACTTTCTTTCTCATCCAGGTTTGCAGACCCAGTTGGCGTATCGAAAAAAGGCTCCTTCGACAAAACGACAAATCAAGCAAGCCAAAAAAGCAAGCTGGGAAACATTTTCCGCTTCATTGGATCAATACACAAACATCACCGAAGCGTGGCAAAAAATTAAGCACCTATCAGGCAACTACCAGCATAGAATTCTGGCAAACTTATCAACCACAACAGGCAACATTACCAACTCCCGCGACATAGGCAATGAGTTTGGCAGAATCTGGTCTAATTATTCTTAAAACAATAACTTCTCAGCACAACAAATTGTTGTGCACGGAGGCCTTGGAGTGAATATTTCGACTTGAAAAAGTCAAAATATTCGAGGGAAAGGAAGGTTCAGGAAAGAGTGGGCCAATTCCTCCTACGTCCGAATTGGTGGCTGAAAATCGAGCGGAAGCGACACGCTGGCGACCGGGACTAGCTACGGCAGTTGTGGGGGGGTTCTTGCTCAATTCTCAGACCATAAACCTTGGTATGTACAACAAAAAAATTTCGTGTCGGCTTACTCCAGGGTGATTTAAAATGGGACTATTTTCCCAATAGGTCGTGAAAGACCAAGAAGCGGTGGAATTGCGCGACTTCGCGATTTGTCAGGGCGCTCAGCTGGTATAGCGCCCTGTCTGCCCACCCTACCTCAGCCATGACTGTCCAAAAAACACATCCTTCATGGCTCCTTATTGAACTTCGGGGTGGAGGAGCTTAAACGCTCGGGTTCATTTTTAAATTGGCCCTTCTAGCCATGAATCATCTCAACAATAAAAAAAAACAACAATATACGCCCTAAAAAAAATCAAAAGGAAAAAAAACAGTGCAAAAAAAAAGAAACAAAATTAAAAAAAAATTAACTCACCCCATTAATTCTCCTATTACTCCTTTGATTCTCGTTTTTTTTATTATTATTATTATTTTTTTTAATTCCGTCCCGTCAGTCCTGTCCATTTGTCATATTTTTTTTTTTATTTATTAATTAGTTATTAGATTAACTAATTTTACTTTATTATTTTAATAATAAAGTATTGTTATCGATTTTTAAAAAAAAAAAAATTTGCCACCCTGAAAATTTTTTTTTATACGTTTCTTGACTAATAAGCACCAAAAAAGCAAAAAAATTGTTCAGTCCGTCTGTGCGCCGTACGCCGTCCGCCGTACGCAAAACATTTGAAAGCTTATAACTCTCAGACCCCTCCAAGTGGCCACCTTTTGAGTGGTGTGGGTGTGAGGGGGGAGGTGGGGGAAGCGTTTTAGACGGAAAATTTTGGTTTCTAGATCTCAGTAACCACTTAGGCTAGGAGGCTGAAACTTGCAATTTATATAGAGCATTGATAGTGGACCCATTTATAATATAGGTAAATGGGTGTGGGAGTGGGGGGAATAATAATGCGACCGAAACGCTCGAAAGCCGAGATTGAGACATTCTAAAATCCATATCTCCTAATCGGTTAATGTTACGAAATTAAAACTTAATGAACATCTGTGGGTATACTAGGAGAATAGATCGGAAACAATTTTTTGAGAGGGGCAGTGGCGTACGGAGGTGGGGGGTGAAAAACTTTAGATTACGATATCTCACGAACCAATTGCATTAGGAAAACGAAATTCGGTTTCTGTATTAAGGTTGACAAATAAAGTTTACTGAAAGTAAAAATGTTTAAGAGGAGGGGGGGGGGAGAGTATGGCAGTGGAGGGGATAAGAATTTTTCTAAAAAATCACGTCTCATATCTCAAGAACAATGTACGATAGATGCTTAGAATTTTTACCAGAAATAGGCCCAATAAACCCCTAGCAGGAAAAATGTTGGGGGTGAGGGTGTAGAGGGTGAGGCTGGGGGAGGGTGAAAAGGAAAAAGTATTATAAAGTAAGATAAAGTAAGTATTTAGATAGAACTATAGAAGTGTCATGTTGGAAAAATATAATTTTTTATAGGGATACTATGGTACGGGGGTGGGGGGTGTTTTTCCTAACTATAGAACGGCTTATGCTAGAAAGTTGAAACTCGGTATGTATATGTAAGTCAACTAGAAAAGTAATTTTGATTAAGAAAAAATCAAATATCCATCGGCGTACAGAAGGGGGGCAAAAAAAATTATCAGTGAAAATGGAATGCATATATTTACACAATTTTCGTCATATCTATTAGGTCTTTTCAAATATTGAATTTATTTTTATTCCACGTATTCTTCATATAAATACCTAGAAAGTGTTTTCAGGATTTTTTGAAATTCGACCCCCACGATGGTGTAAAGGGGTTGTATATATTTTCGCGAATTCAGCCGTATCCCTCCGGTCTGATTAGATATCGAATATATTTTTACTTCTACTGGCTTGTTTAATAATCACCTAAAACACGTTTTCAATTTTTTTCCTTTTTCAACCCCTAAGAGTGTATAAACGGGTTGAACACGTTTTCACGAATTTGGTCACATCTCTTAGGAGTGATAAGACATGGGATTGGTTTTTACTTCCTCGGGCTTTCTTTACATATATCTAAAAACTCATTTCAGGATTTTTTAATATTCAACCCCTAAGTGGGTACAAGGGGGTTGCATATGTTTTCACAAATTCCTACATATTTCTTATTTCTAATGAGATATCAAATTCATTTTTACTTCCTAAGGCTTCCTACATAATCGTCAAAAGTTGATTTCAGTGTTTTTAGATATTCAACTCCAATAGGACGTAAGGCTTTCGACATATTTCTTACGATTGATAAGATATCAGATTGGTTTTCACTTCCACAGACTTTTTATATTATCGACTACAAATGCATTTCCGATTTCATGAAATGGCGCAAAACCAAATCACGAAAAATCTCCTAATCACGTAACAACTGATATTATACTACGACTTAGACCTCGTCCCGGAGTATGGCCCAATTATGTAATTCATATGTTATATGTGGCAGCGGCGTAAGTATTCTAGCGCGACCCCATTCTAACCGCTTTCTGAACTTTTTTCTGAGTTTTCAGTCACATAGTAACCTACACCGCGTCTCAGAATTGAACGAATTCCAAACTTCTACCGAAAAAATAATAAAGTTGCGCCCAGGCTGTTGGCAGATTTTTTATTTTTATTTTAATTCATTTTTATTCATATTTTTTTTTGTAAATTCCCTTTTTGTATATTTTCTTTAATATTCGTTTTTGTGTATTTCATTGATTTGCAAACGTCGAATCGGAACACGGCACTAAATGGTGGATCCTCTGCTTTCGGGGAATCCGTGTCTCTTTATTTAAGAACGAATAATTCGTGGAGAAAATATGATCGATGTCCGCACTCATTCAATCAATTCACCCAGTATAAATAAGAAACGAGAAACATAAGAGGGCGATAAATGTTTGGGTGCTGGTCACGAGAAATTCCAAAAAAAGATCTCCAGGAAAACGTTTCACTATGTCGTGCTTACACACACGGACAGCTGATTTGACATTCGTTCAGAAGCGCGCCTTATTACTCGTGTCGTTTTATCTACTCTTCAAATTAATTTTTAACATTTAATTTATTTGAAAAAAAGCTTGAGCGCAAGCACTTTCTTGGTTTTGCAAATTTCTTAGTTTTTTGGAAATGCGTGTATGACCGCGAATTCATTTCAATAGTAGTTATTATAGTATTTATTTAACATTCCGGCAAATCAACGACTTCACACACTCAACAGGCGCTTAAAAATTATTTTTCACAACAGCGTGCGCGATTCACCGACGATTTTCTCACCGAAATTCCATCTTTTATCCATACAAGAGCGGGAGACGCAAACATTTTTGAAATTCACTTCTTCTACAGGAATCTAACGGACTGCTCGGTGTCGGGTCAGCAACGCGGACAGATAGACAAAAAAAATCCTAACGTTTGGGAATTCAACTGAAATGCACTCAAGGTCGCCCCGTGAAAGTACTTTTCCGACACTTCGGACCAGTTCTTTTGGCGCCTTCAATTTCCAGCCGAACTGACGAAATTCTTTCGGAAAAGCGCAACTACAAACTCTCGTCGCGAAACGAACGAGAAAATAACACACACACGAGACACGAAACCTTTGCCTTGGGGGGGTTTTTCGATGCCGGAAACTTGGGGGCGGCGATTCAGATAAAAAAATTACTTTTTAAAATTGAAAAAAGAAATTTAATGGAACTTTCACATGCGCTCGTGGACCATTAAAACTAAAAAAAAAGGTTCGCCCGGATTCAAAAATAAGCCGCTCGATTTGATTCGGTTTAGTCGCGTTCGAACCTCCGTCCACCTTCTCGAGAGCTCACAACGTTCTTTCTCCAAAAACCGTTAGCCCGCCGGCTTCTGTTTCCGGCATCTCTCGAACAACGTTATTTTGCTCGCTGCTAAGTTGGGGGCAGTTGCGGGTGCGATCAAAATTCATCGTAATGCTGAATTCTGAACGCACTCACAACCGCCCAGCAGGAAATTTATCGTTTGTCCAGCAACAACTCAACAAAATCAGGGAAAAACTGCACTTCACTCTCAAGGCAATCTCCAACAGAATCTGTTACCCAATAACCCTCCGCAAGTTAAACTGCGCCTTAAGCATGCTGAAGGGGAAAACACCGGGAAGAGACAAAATCTCCTATGAGATGCTCAAGAATTCTGCGGCCTCATTTCAGATAAGACTGTTAAATCTTTATAATGAGATTCTAGCTTCAGGAACTTACCCGCATGCGTGGAAAATAGCTGAGCTGCGCCCATTGCCTAAAAACAATTCTCACACTAACTCCCCGAATGACTACCGACCTATCTCACTAATTACCTGCCTTTTCAAAGCGTTAGAGAAAATTTTAGGATCACGGCTAGGTTCATATACATATAGAAGGTCGTTTATCGAGTGAACAACACGAGTTCCGGATGGGAAGGGGAACTATCTCTCTTCTCCATACATTGGAACATGATCTCTCGAAAGGTTTAGCTAAAAGGCTTCACTCTGCCGTCTTAAGCTTGGATCTCGAAAAAGCGTTCGATAGAGTATGCCAACATATAGTGGCGAAACAACTTATCGATTGGGAAGTCGATACGACTTTCATAAAACTTATACTAAGCTTCTTATCAAATCGAACCATTACAGTGTCAGTCAACGGTTTTCTATCATCTCTCTTCCCCATGCAAAATGGTATTCCACAGGGTTCTCGACTTTCCTTTTTAACACTTACATCCACTCCCTATCGGCCTCGCTCTCCCACTCACCTAACAGCTCCCACCTCATATATGCAGACAACATATTAATTTATTCCACAGACTCAAAAATCGCCGTTATAATAATCTGGAAAGAAGTCTCTCGATCGTAGAAGTCTGGGCCAACTCATCAGGAGCGAATATATCATCTACTACATCCGAGCTCCTTCACGTTTGCCGAAAGATGCACTGTCCAACCAACAACTTGTGTATCAATGGAGTGGAAGGAGAAGACAACATAAAGATTTTAGGGATCATCTTCAATAAATCCCTTCGCTGGAACGAACATGTAAGACTTATACAACAGAAGCTCCGAAAAATCAATCAGTTAATGCGCACTATCGCCGGCCATACGTTTGGTCCATCAATTAAGGCTTCGAAGGGAATTGCAAGATCCCTAACGGAAGGCATACTTAACTAGATATGGAATAGTTCTCTATGGTACAGCTAAGAAAACGCACCTAACAAAAATTCAAGTTGCTTTGAATGCAGTACATAGAACAGCATTGGGAGCCCTCAGGTCGACCCCAATACCATCCTTGAGAATAGAAAGTGGGACTTTACCGTTGGATCTATATATCAAGAAACATCAGCTAGAATTAGTCGCCAAAAACCTTACCAATCCTTACAAGCCCTATCATGCCACTCTTAGGGACCTAATTGATAATCCAGCTTATGGTCACTTCCAGTCCTACCTTCAAAAAGCGCTATGTATCTACGAACAGCTTAGCATACCAGTGCCACATTTACTTCCCTGTCCTCAGCTTCCCTACCCACTTCTGCAAGAGAGCCGAAACTTCATCGTGCATGCCTTCAGCAGCTTGAAAAAAGTACCACTAGCCACTTACAATATATTGTAAAGCACAGAGAAATTCTAACCGACTTAACAGGAAAACGGTTCATATATACAGATGCGTCAAAAACTTCTCTCGCCAGCACGTATGCAATAGTTGAATACAAACCTACTGACAAGTTATTCCTAACTCTAGAATCTGCCCACCTTAATAGTTCTGTAGATGTCCAAACAGCTGAAATATGGGCAATCGCTCACGCAATCTTAATCTTTCTGGATTTACCTGGACCGACCATAATTTTTTCCGACTCAAAATCCTCCATTGATGCTATCTCTAACAGGAAAAATCAGAACTACATTCCAACACAGCTAAGAAACCTCTTAGCCTTAGGACATAGCACTCTGTTGGATTCCAGGGCATGTCGGTATACCGGGCAATACCATTGCAGACGAAACTGCAGGAAGATTATCAAGACTCCCTCAAAATGGGAATGGTATCATTCCCCCTTCCGAAAATTTTTTGATAACCCAGGTACGAACAATTATCCAGGAAGACAACGCTGCAATCTGGGCCCATAGCACATCCTTTCCGAAGTCTCACTGGTCACAGACTTTATATCCAGTCTACGACTCCACCATGCCTCGGAGATTAGCCACAATACTCGTGAGATTAAGACTAGGCCACACTTGGCTGACCAAAGGTCACCTCGTTTTGAAAAAAGATCCACCATCATGCCCCCACTGTCAAAATAGGCTTACCCCAAAGCACATCCTCGAATAATGCCCAGAAACTTCATCTTTCTTTCACCACCACATTCCCCCCCCCCCCCCCCCCCCCTTAGATGTCCTTTTAAATCCAACACAAACCTCAAACTCCCTACTCTTTCAACTCTTCTTCCATTTAAATATTTTAAATCAAATTTAATCGATTTATTTTTCCAACCATTATATGTTCAAATATGAAAATTAAGAAATAATGTATTAAAAAAAAAAGTTTTGTGTAAATTAGCGCTGCATGTACTTAGCTTACAAGGCGCCTATCTAGCTCCGTCTAATCCTTTAGGCTGTAGCTCAGGAAATAAAAATAAAAAAAAAATCATCGAATTCAATTACAAAAAGTAATAATGGTAATAAAAAAATGTATCAAGACAAATAATTCTGGTTAAAAAAAAAAACCTAATAATCCCTTACTTAAAAAAAAATTAAATAAATTGATTATTTCATAATCTTCTACGTATACATAATAATAAACATAATAAACAATGCAAAGAACAATATAATTTCTATTTTTCAAATTTTAAGTTAGCAAAAGTCTTAATACCTACATTTTTAGAGAGTTTACCAAAGTATTGTCCGCATAAATGTGGAATATGTTCCGATTTCCAGCATTTAAAGCATATAGATTGTTTAAATTTTTGAATTATTTACTTCATATTTGCAATTACCAACTAATGCGATCCAAGGTGCTAAAGAAGGAACCTCAATATCTTCCAGCGTAGTTCCTATCTAAAGATAAAAAGCATAAAATACTATATAATTAAAGATAGAATAATTTTTAATACCGAATACGATTGGAAAAGGAAGTTGATTTCCTCATTGAAATATTTGGAAATGAAAGTAAATACCATTCGGTCCGTATCTTCATTTTCGCTTGTAAGAATTTCCATTGTTATTTTTGATTTCTTGTATCTACCATATTGGATAATTTTCTTTATTTTCTTAGAAAAATCACCTTGTAGCGCTTCGTTATCTTTCCAAGTTAATTTATTAAAATGTTCATACATAAATTCTTTTTTTAGTTGGTGTGTCTAAAAGATCATTTATGAACTTTCTCTGCTCCTGGTAGAGCTCAGCCATCAGTTGCTTAATTTCAGCAAATTCATCCTTACTAAACGTTTTGTTTTGACTAAGTATAATAAATTTTTTTTTTTAAATAAAAGTTTTCTGATTTATCGCTTAAATTTTCCGATCTCCAATTTAAACAAATGCTTTGAAAATTTTTTTTCTTCTTTAGTGGTATGGTACTGTTTTTTTTGTATACAATTTGGAGCGCGATTAAGAATAGTGATGGGTCCATACCGATATATGGTGATATCACCTAATACGAATTACGCGGTATTATAATATCTAAACTAATATTTGAATATTACTAATATCTACTGTATCATATTGAGCTGGTGCTTGTTGGAAAACAATCTTCATGAAATGATCATCGAATAGAGATTTATAACTATATTTGGTGAAGTTAAGCTAAAGAAAACATTACGGTATTTAAATTTTAAAAGTCAATATGATCGCGAAAATACACTATTATTAGCAGCTTATTGCAAAATATCGAATTGCTGAAAAATTGTTATCTCGGTATAGACCCATGAACACAAAACCGAAAATACATGAAAATCGAAACTAAAAAAACTAACAAAGATGTTAAACATTACGAACTTACCCCATTTACCCTTGCTCAAACTTACGAAGTGCGAAATCAATCGGATTTACTCTACTATCCTTTTCATTGTCCAATATATGTTAGTTATATTTAATTCAATTGTTATTTCCAAATATAAAAACACCCACCCTTTCCTCCTTATACAGGGTGTAACTAGTACTGAGGTTCAAACGAAAATGGGAGATAGAGGAACTTGTCCTGAGTAGAAAATCGTTCTACACATACTCCCGTTTTTGCACCGTTAAGGAGATAGCGCGATTTTAAGGACGAAGGATTTTCATCGTACCTGTGATCACTGTTTGATCTCTAACTTCTGCTGTACTTAGCGTAACGTAATAATTGGGCTCGTTGGAAAGGACACAAATTCTTCTTTCTAACTGCTATCAACTGTGTCAATCAGTGTTATACTTTTTGAGAAAAAATCATTTAAATGACACAAAAATAATAAAAATTTAAAAAAAAATACAAAAAAGTCCTGTTTTCTCCGAAAAGGACCTCATTAACCACCAAATTTTATTACATTTTCGGAAAGCCCATAAAATTTCACTATACGTTTGATAACAGAATTTCTTCATAGGTTGAATTGTAAAGGAGCGGGGCAAACAGTTATCAAGCACGTTCCCTTCAAGTAAATCTGGTTTGACACCCGTCATTCGCCGAAGGAGTATGATTAATAATAGTGAGGACGAAATAAATCCTTGCAGAATTCGGAACACTTGCATGTGGTTGATGCCTAATCGATGGCCGATGCGCCGGGTGCTTACCGTGGTCTCCCGCCACGGCTGCAGTATACCTCGTGCACGAAGGTTCCGATGAATGCTGATGAACATCCGATAATGGGGGTACCGAGATCTGTCCGGATACCGTTCCCGGTAAACTCTTTCAGCTCGCCTAGCATTCCGTCGCACAACCCATACACGAAGTGTATGTCGGCCATTTCTTCCGTTGTAAAAGACCCCCTTTTGCTTGCCATGTTGCTCGTAATGATGTCTATGACATTCTGTTTGCTGCTGCATCCTCCCGATGCTTTTATCGCAGAAAAATCTACGTAGGACGAAGTCATTCCTGTTCCTTAAGGGAGCAGGTAAACTCCACGCCCTACTTAAATTGATATTACTTAATTAACTTAAATTAATGTTAGTTAATTTACTTAAATGGACGCTATCTAATTAGTTGTCATATTTTTACTTACCTGTAATATAATTTCCACACATAAGAGCAATACGTGTGTTGTTAACATGGTTGCTCATTACTGCATCTGTTTTGCGGTAAATTCTATGTTTAGCCGTATTTCCAACATGTGCAGGGAACTCACTTGTTGTTGCAAATATGAAGAAATTCTGTTATCAAACGTATAGTGAAATTTTATGGGCTTTCCGAAAATGTAATAAAATTTGGTGGTTAATCAGGTCCTTCTTGGAGAAAACATGACTTTTTCGTATTTTTTTTTAATTTTTTATTATTTTTGTGTCATTTAAATGAATTTTTCTCAAAAAGTATAACACTGATTGAAACAGTTGATAGCAATTAGAAAGAAGAATTTGTGTCCTTTCCAACGAGCCCAGAATTATTACGTTACGCTAAGTACAGCAGAAGTTAGAGATCAAACAGTAATCACAGGTACGATGAAAATCCCTCGTCCCTAAAATCGCGCTATCTCCTTAACGGTGCAAAAACGGGAGTATGTGTAGAACGATTTTCTACTCAGGACAAGTTCCTCTATCTCCCATTTTCGTTTGAACCTCAGTACTAGTTACACCCTGTATAACGCATAGATTTAGCAATCAATTTTTCCTTTATTTACAAGGATCCACTTTGCACAAATTTACCAATCTACTCTTCTTTTCCTCACACAATAAATTTCATACATTGTCATTCATATCTTCAAAGCCGACAGTCCCTTCTCTTCCGATAAATGTTGAATTCGTTGTTTAAATCTACCATAATCTTCCCTCACTCATTTACAGTTTCCTTATTTAATGTGTAGGTGGTAGGTGCGAAATTGCATAGGTGTACTTTCCCAGACCCTTTCCTTCTTAAAGCGCCTGCCTTCTTTCTCTAGAATGCGCTCAATATAGTAGTAAATTTTTAGTTTTCTATCCTTTGCGGTTCTCGAAAAATATTGAAACAGATATTTTTCCTTTTCACCTTCTCCCGACATCGCCCCTGTAGTGTCCCTTTTGGGAGCTCTGAATATAAACACGTATTTGTTTTCACTTACTTACTTTATTGTACTTAACTTTTACATTACCTCTGGTAAACGACCCGTTCGGTCGGTGGTCAGATCTGATCTCTCATTATCAAACCCTCCGAGCATGATGGATGGTAATCGTCGCTAGTCAGTGATAACTGCCGATCAGCAGTATCACTGACTTGCGTGTCGCGACTATCGACCTTTGGTAGTAGGTCAGCAATATCGGTGGCTCGTGTATCGCGAATGTCGACCTTTCGTAAGACTGAATGGTTGTTGACCGGTGCTATTGACTTGTACATTGCCGATGGATCATATTATCATGCACACGTCGTCGGCAGTATACAGTCAATAGCAGGGAAGTAAGTCGAGCCGATTTCCTGATCACCGATCAGATTTGATTATCAGATTACGTGAATGGTGAAATCGGGCCTCGACATCCCTTCCTCCCCGAAAAAATTCGGCGCAAATCGTTCCATCATGCTCGGCTCACATATCACATACAAGCTTAATTATTGTATATATAAGAATGGAATTTTTTCATGGTAAGCTACCATAGAAGCAAATTTGATTTAAATGTTGGTTGTTTTCCGGCGTCAGTAGGGTTTCTGGTGAGAAACCCCAACACGAAATCCTCGACTGCTGATTAATCGTTGTCCTAGAGGACATGACCGTTGGAAAACTTTCACTGGATACGCCAGTTTCATAAGATTGTGTTGGACTAGGTCCGAAGGAGCTGTTTCGTCATCGGAGGGCATAGACTCGTCAGAGGGTGTATCATGCCTACTATCCGAAACACCCTTACAGCTGGTGGAATTGCTGAGCATAATTTCTATATATTGCACTCGAAATCAAATTTACGATCCGAGACTTATAAACTTAGCTAAATTTCCGCCATAGCAATCCTATACTAAAGGAAGGTGGCGCTGAAGATTACATAATATTTGATCATCAAATATTTCAACCAATTTGGTGGAATTTTTGGTTGTAAGCCAGGATATATAGAGCCAAACGCTGAGAGCGCGACTTCGTATATATATTATATTGACTATTGTATATATATTATATAACCCGGAAAACTTGTTTTTTCATTTCAACATGTACTGTGAAAACATTCACCAAAAAAATTAATTATTGTCATAAAATTTTTTTTCCAAATAAAAAAAAGAATATTTTTATACTTATATTACATACATATACAGGGTGTTTGGTACTCCGTGCACGACCTTGTAAGGGGTTATTTCTTGATATATTTGGAGAAAAAAATTGTTCCACAGGGTGGGTCAATTTTCAATAACAGTGGAGATACAGGGTGGTTAAGAAAAGTGTTTTTGACCGGTACCCTTACTCACTTAAAACGTTATATCTTGAAAACGAATAATCACAAGGCAAAGTGTTATAACTCGTTTTTTAGGCAATCGAATTATATTTCATTTGATGTAACAGTCTAAATTGTAACTGCACCCAATCTTGAGATATTTACTCGAAAACACCAATTTTTGCTACGTGAACCCTTAAAATTCAGTGATCAATGCAGTTTTTCTCAGAAAACCCCATTATAAACATGTCATTTTAATTTTATTTTTTTATGTGCCGTATTATTACCTACAAAAGCTGCATACATATGTATGAGTTACGATTAACATTTTGGAAGTAATAGGTAAAAATACATATCGCATAAAAATTAAATATTCCAAAAGTCAGTGCATGTGCATGTTGATCTACACTACTTGTTTGAACTAAAAGAATTTAATAATGGTTTTTATGTTTTATTTAAAAAAATTTTGTTATAATAAATGTTCAAAATGGCCACCTTCATTTTGAATGCACGGTAAAGCTCGTTTGGCGAGTGTTCTCTTGGTATTCATATTCCTCAACTGCTGCCTTACTTCTATTGCTGCCGCATCGATCCTGATATTTAGATCTTCCAATGTTTCTACTGGCGTTGCGTAGACTAGGTCCTTCATCCGTCCCCATACAAAGAAATCCATAATAGTAAGATCAGGAGATCTTGCAGGCCAGTGTATCGGTCCATTTCTACCGATCCAGCGATTGCTATAATTGGAATTTAACCAATCTGTGATCTGTCGGCCGTAATGAGCTGGAGCACCATCGTGTTGGTAAAACATGGAAGTCAATCGTACCAGTGGAATATCATCCAATAAGTCCTGTAGATCATTTGATAAAAACTGTAAGTAATTGGAGCTATTTAGAGTACGCGGAAGCCTAATAGGTCCAAGTAAATCGTCACCAATCACGCCTGCCCATAAATTGACGCTGAATCTGTGCTGAAATGATGCCGCTCTTCTTGTGTGTGGATTGCTCTCAGCCCACGTATGTAGGTTGTGGAAGTTTGTGATACCGTCTCTGGTAAATTGGGACTCATCCGTCCACAGAATATTGTTGAAAAAATTGTCGTCATCTATTTGTCGTTCAAGGAGCCAATTGCAAAACTCCATCCGTTTGGGGAAATCAATGGGTAGCAGCTCCTGTACTGGTGTGTGATGGTAGGCATGGAAGCGTTCTACTTTTAAAATACTCCAAACGTTCCAAGTAGATACGTTAAACTGCAATGCCAAGCGTCGGATACTGATCGATGGATCATTTTGCACTGTTTGCAGTATTCTTTCGTCAATCTGAACAGCGATTATAGGCGCAGGATTTGCATTTACTCTCCTTGTTCTAACGCTGCCAGTTTCCCTAATTCTCCTGTAAACGTCCTGAAATACTCTCCTGTCAGGTGTCCGTCGATGGGGATGTCTCTGATGGTAAAGCCTTCGCGCGGCTTCTCCATTTTCGCGACACTCTCCATAAATTAACACAATGTCAGCATATTCTTCATTGGAGTACTCAGACATTTCGAAATTATTTTTTTTATTCTACTGACACCTTCTTCTGTTAGCAACGTAACTAAAACTGATAAAAATATGAAGGTAGTTTTGCTTTTATAGGCTTTTTATTTTGTAAGGCACCCTATTAAAAAAGGCATAGTACCGCACCCAGTATTACCTACCACATCCAGTTAAAAGCATCAATTATGTTGAAACTCAGTTACATTTCATTGTTTTCCTACATACTTTAAATAGTAATAAATGGGCAATAAAAATACTTCAGTACTACCCACAAATTAAACGAGGTCCACTTTATGGCACTGACTTTTGAAATATTTAATTTTTATGCGATATAGATTTTTACCTATTACTTCCAAAATGTTAATCGTAACTCATACATATGTATGCAGCTTTTGTAGGTAATAATACGGCTCATAAAAAAATAAAATTAAAATGACATGTTTATAATGGGGTTTTCTGAGAAAAACTACATTGATCACTGAATTTTAAGGGTTCACGTAGCAAAAATTGGTGTTTTCGAGTAAATATCTCAAGATTGGGTGCAGTTACAATTTAGACTGTTACATCAAATGAAAGGTAATTCGATTGCCTAAAAAACGAGTTATAACACTTTGCCTTGTGATTATTCATTTTCAAGATATAACGTTTTAAGTGAGTGAGGGTACCGGTCAAAAACACTTTTCTTAACCACCCTGTATCTCCACTAATATTGAAAATTGACCCACCCTGTAGAACAATTTTTTTCTCCAAATATATCAAGGAATAACCCCTTACAAGGTCGTGCACGGAGTACCAAACACCCTGTATATAATTATATATTTATATTTTTTTTTTTAAAAAAAAAAATGAGAGAAATTTTTTTTTTCATTCTTGTGCAACCAATAACAATTTTTAAATTAATTGTTCCATAATCGAAATACAATTTTTTTTTTTTGTTAATATTTAAATTGCGGTGCACTTTTTCTTCTAGCCTCCCTCGTTCGTAATAGATCAAGATATAGAAAATTGTTGTTTTGTACTTATTATTTTGATAAATGTGATTAGTTATGCTGTTTATTACGTTAATATCGTTTATAGTTTTTCTTGATTGATTTATCTCAAATTTTGCTTTTTCTTTTCGAAATATTTTGTATTAACTATTTTTTTTTTTTTGGAAATAAGCTAGAATAAAAGACAAATTATATTTAAACTAATCCAACTATACATCTCGGGTGTGGGTTAGCTACTTTAGGCAGTGATGGTTTGTCATTCCATTCTTCACTTGGGATTTCTTCTGGCTCTTCGTGGCGGTCCTCCTTTGCTTTTTGTGGCGGGAGTGGGTACCGAAAATCTGTCTTCTGTTTTTCCGCGTTTGGATGATCCGGAGTGGATCTCATTTTGCTGCTCGGTGTATGGTTCTGCCGTGAAGAATGGTAATCGGTACTGTCCCTCTTTGACCGATGGTTGAACCAATATCTACACCACATATACGTGGCGATTAGCACGATGGCAATTATGCAGATTCCGGTCGTTGATATCAGAGTGAAGTGTAGTTCGGCCGTCTTTATTTGCTTTCGCCGCTGGTCTTCTCTTCGGGTTTCCTCTATCAGTTTGTCGACTGCGTTGCTCTCAGCTTTCCAGACGGAGTCCAAGTTCTGAGCTGTTAATACTGTCGTGTGGGCTTGCCTGAAGGACTTCGTATCAATTTTTTCCCCGATTAAGTAAGTTTTTTCTGTTTGCTCTTTGCCGTCTATCGTTATGTTTGGACGCTCCTCAGGCTGCCATAGGTTGATGTCTCGGTTGGTGTTGTCGATTGAGAAAATAAGTAAGTCTTCACTTCGCAAATTACAGTGTTCCTTGATAGAAATCACGCCGATATTCCTCAGTTCTTGTATAGACGTTGATGCGTTTAGGCAGTGAATTTCGATTTTACTTTTGGTGCTCATGATATACAGCCAGCTGTTTCTGGTTTCCATCCTAACGAAGGTACTCCATTTTCTTGTGCTTTTTGCATGGCATTCCGTGACATCCAAGCTGTGACCTCTATATAGGTTTAATAGACAGTTTCTTCCTATTGTCGTTATTATTGGTACCTTCCGCTCGCAGATAAAATTATTTTCTATTCCCATGGTTGTTAGTTTCTTGCAAGTCTGGAATATCTCGTAGCTTAGTATTGCATATTGGTTCCTGGCCGTGTTGGAGGCGAGGAAATCTCCTGGCAGATCATAGAACTGGTAGGTCGTGTTATCTATGTAAGCTGGCACTGTGTAGATTTTCGAAACGGTGAAGGTTGTTTTCTCTGGTTGGGGTATATCGATTCTCACCAGTAGCCTATAGTTCTCAACTATGGCCTGCACTGTCATGATCTGTATTAGGGTTTGGAAGTTTAGTATGGTCGAATCTACTTCACTATGTTCGAGTACCGTGGATATGATTCGTACTAGTTCTTCTGCATGTATAACAGAAGGATGTAATTTTCCCATGTTGGACGTGAGAGCTATTTCCATTAGAGTGTCGACTGAGTCCCCAATCCGTCGAATTTCCATTTCGATTAGTATTATAAATTCTGTGAGGTCTGTTCTACGCTGCTCAATTATCAGTTTATCAGCTTGGCCATATAAGACTGGGGCCATAGCCGAATAAAGATCGAATAGTTTCCTCCTCTCGTTCGTTGCCTGGATCCGAGATTCATTGAAGAGTTTGATGTTGGACTTCATTATTGTGACTTGTTCTTTGAGTAGATGAAATGATGTATTCTCTCTTTGGTCTAGATTCTGCAGCATATTGGTAATTCGCTTGTCGTCCATACTATCCATTGTGCCGAACAATGACTTACTTAGTGCCCCCACTCCGTCGAAGAATGATCTTCTATATCGTGTAGTTTTGACGCCAAAGACGTAATGTTTCAGGTTGAAGATCTTCTTTTGCAAGTGAAATAAGCTCGTTCTCAGGCTGCTGGTGATAGATTGGCACCTCGTGTCAAATGCGTGAAGTTTCTGGCAGAGATTGGCGACGGCATCAGTGCAGTTGGACACAAACGCTAGCTCCGTTCCAAACTCCGGTATATCAATTCGAGAGAGAACTGTCCAATGTTTATTGTACCAATTAATTTTTCCGACGTCCTCAAACACCACTCCCGTCGGTGTAACTTCGGTTATCGTATAGTCTGGTTCCGTTGATGTTTTCGCCATTACCATCACTACCAAAGTTATGCCTAACGCAACCACCTCGTTCATGTTCGTAGTTCGGCTAATACTACTTATTGTTTTTTATTTATATAATATTTTTTGTCTGATATGACAGTATTCTACAATATTTGAATCTAGCTTTACTTAATAATATTGATTACATACATAAAATAACTTACAAGAGAAACATTACATATCGATGATTTTATTACAAGAAACAAAAAAGTAATTATGAGAGATAACGCTGTTTATAATCAAATTTACAATATTCTCAATGAATTTTTTTTTTTTTTTTTTATCTTCCAAATATAGATAGCTATACGTTTTTCACTCTACATACGTAAATTTGCGCTCTTAGTGTTCAAAAGTGTTGTGTACGCGATAGACGGCACACGCGCCTTATGACGTGTTCAAAAGTGTCCTTCTTGCTTCTTCCTAAGGGATTATCGGTTTAGCCGTCGCAGCGGTATGATTCCTTGGTACCCCTTTTTTTTTTTTTTGCTTGTTATCTGTAACAGAAATTTCTTGTTATTTAGTTTAGACAGAGTGAAAATGTACCCGTTGTTATTGCTATTAATTGGCTGCTATTATAATAATTCTGAATAACACAAAAAAAATGTTTACAATTATTCAATTATACCATAGTTTTACCCTGTTCACATGTACTCTCCTAACTCGTTTTTGAATAAGGATAGATATATTTTCCGGGGAATGCACATGTATTACTTTGTACGGTCCCTTATAAACTGCGCTTAGTTTCCCTGATCGGTTCATATCCTTGAGTAAAACTTCGTCCCCCACATGGACTTCCGTCAGTCTTGCTGTTTTATCGTACTGTACTTTTGATTTAATTTTAGCTTCTCCTAGATGCTTCTTGGCTAACTGACACGATTTTTGCAGTTGATATCTTAATGCTAAATGATATCTCTCTGGTGCGTATAAAGGTTCTTGTTTGCATTGTAAGTTACTCGGGACTTCGGACACGAAACCGAAAAGTGTCTCCATTGGTGATAGCTTGGTGCCCGCATGTTTTGTGTTATTGTACGCATGTGCTGCAGGTCTAAGGAAAATGTCCCAGTTGGACGGATCGTCGTCTACAAAGCTTCTAAGATAGTTTCCTAACCAGGAGTGTTGCCTTTCTACGGCATTTGATTGGGGGTGGTACGCTGTAGTCTGCAGTTTCTTGATTTTTAATAATTTGCATAAGGACTTGAATACATCGCTAGTGAAGTTTGTGCCTTGGTCGGTAACTATCTGTTTCGGTAACGAGTATCGGCTGATGATCTGTTCATACAAGATCTTCGCTACTGTGGTGGCTTCTTGATTTGGCAGAGCTGCGAAGTCTACGAACCGAGTCAAATCGTCCATCATTGTTAATATGTATTTATTTCCGGAATATGTTTCTGGGAGTGGTCCGACGATATCGACATATATCTTATCGAATGGTCTATCTGATATTTGCGTGACTACCAGAGGCATTTTTGTTGTTCGTGACAGCTTATTTTTCTGGCACTTCGAACATTTTTTAATTAAGGTTTCCACGTCTCTTTTCATTCCTTTCCACTTGAAATGCCGTTGAATTCTGTGAAGTGTTTTATTTCTTCCAAAATGCCCTCCGAAAGCAGACTTATGATAATCTTGGAGTATTCTCTGTATGTCCTCTGGTCGAGTTATCACTTCTGGTTGAGGTTTTGTGAGTGACAAAAAGTCGCAGGTTGTCTCTGATTCCGGTGACGGTGCATCGATGTGGTTTATTCTCCGATGGAAATCTTTCTTTGCAAGCAGGTGATTTCGGTACCATTTATGGAACTGTTTGATTTTATTCGACCAATGCCCTCTGCTTCGGTAATTAGGTTGGTAATGACTTATTGGTTTCAAGGTTCGTTTTTGGTATCCGTTTTGTTTAGGCGTTATTTTAGGGGTATGCATAATTTCTGGGTTATTTGGTACGACCGATTTTTGATGGGTTATATCTTTGTTCGTGTTGGCTGTTGCTGCCTCCTTTGCCTGCTGAACTTGTGCGCGAGTTGTAACTAAACAAGGCTGTACTAAGGTGGGGATAGGTATCCTGCTTAATGCATCAGCGTGTGAAATACTTTTTCCTGGCTTATGACAGATCTCGAAGTCGAATTCAGAAAGCTTTTGTTGAAGTTTTAGCATTCGTGAAGTGGTGTCCTTTACTTTTAGCATACCTGCCAACGGCTTGTGATCAGTGATTATCTTAAAATGTCGACCTAGCAGATAGCACTTGTAGTTTTTCGTTGCCCAAACTATTGCGAGTAGTTCGCGTTCTGATGTGGAATAGTTTTTCTCTGCGGAATTCAGAGTTCGACTTGCATAAGCCACGGGTTTTCCGTTTTGTTCTAGTATCGCGCCCAAGGCTTCTCCACTAGCGTCCGTCACTAGTGTGAATTCTTTATCAAAGTCTGGATATTGCAGCAAGGGTGGTGATATCAGAGCGTCTTTGATTTCAGTAAATGCTTGTTCACATGCTCCATCCCATAAAAATTTACTATCCTTCTGGAGTAGCTTGGTTATAGGTTTAGTTATCTCTGAAAACTTCGGAACGAACTTTCGGTAGTAATTTGCGAGGCCCAGAAACGATTGTACTTCGCGGATTTTTTTCGGTCTTGGAAACTTCTGGACGGCTTCTGTTAATCGCGGATCAGGTTTAACTCCCACATCAGAACAAACATGTCCTAAGTAAGTCACTTCCTTGGCTAGGAATTGGCATTTGGTGGGTTGCAACTTCAAGTTGCTTACTCTGAACCTATCGAATACTTCCCGTAACTTTTCGTTGTGTTCATCTAGGTTTTTTGCGAAGATAACTACATCGTCTAAATAAACGAAACATCTAAGTCCTTGCAGACCCGTTAATATTTGGTTTAGTAGAGATTGAAAGAACGCTGGGGCAGTTTTAAGCCCGAATGGCAAGCGCTTATATTGGTAGTGATCGTAGTTCGCACTAAAAGCTGTTTTCGCTCTGTCTCGCGTGTCGACAAGTACTTGATGGTAGCCTCTCGCTAAGTCCAGAGTGGAGAAGTATCTCGAATGGCCAAGTCTATCCAGTATATCTTCTATCCGTGGTAGCGGGTATGCTAGCGATATACATTGTTTGTTCAATTCTCGGAAATCCACGCAGAGACGAAACTTCTTCTTTTCATTCTCCTTGGTCTTTTTTGGCACTAGAATAACGGGAAAATTATAGGGGCTGTCACTGAATTCGATGATATCGTCTTCCAGCATAGCTTCAATTTGATCTGCGCATTCCAATCGGTGTACTTCGGGCATTCGGTACTGCTTCTTATAAATAGGGTTGTTCTCGTCCTTCAGAGGGATCTTAAAAGTTTTCCGATTCGTGTATGTTAATTTGTCTCCCGGTAGATGAAAAATATCGCTGTATTCGAAGCAAATCTGTGTCACTGAGTCACGTTCGTAATCGTTAAGGGCATCCGGTAAATTGAGGTTTTCCTTCATTAGCTGCAGACGACGTGCATCTGGCTTTTCTGTTTGTCGCTTTAGTCTGTGAACCTTATAGTTCCCTAATCGTTCAAACCGTGGTTTATAGTTGTCTAGCCGTACATCCTCTGTAGTGGCGTTTACAATTCCAATGAAAACCTTCCCCTGTACTGACCTAACCAAAGCATTACTACTGTAAACACCAGGTTTAATTTCTTCCTGCAAGCACACCATGTCTTCGCGGATATTCACCGCTAACTCTATGATTTGATCATGTCGCGCTTTTATGGTAAGGGCGTGTGCGTGTAAGGGTTCGCTGGCTTCTTTTTCGTAGAGTTCGCTTGATGACCCCGTCCTTTTATCGGTTTCTCCTAGCTTGTCCTTACCTATTCTTCCCCTTAGTTCATCTACTATATCAGTACCATCTATACTTCTTTTCAGCAACTCCTCTTCCCAGGCTTTAGTGTTTCCTCTGATTTCTTCCCTTTTCAGATCCGATTGCTCCTTGTTTATACACCCTGGTGCCCGAGTTTCAATCCTCCTTCTTAGTTGCTCTACCTTATTACCGCTTGTTTTTTCTGCTGTATGGTGGAAATCCACTATATTGCCTGTGTTAGGAGTTACAAAACCGACTCGTTCCCTCGGGGCCTCTCGTCTTTGGTCTGCACTCCAGTATTTGACATTATGCGTGATTTTCAGGTTACTAGCTTGCTTTAGACTAACACGTGGTTCCGTCTTTTTTTGTTTCGCTGTATTCAGACAGTTATCGACGCGTTGCGGTATCTCCTTCTGATCCCAATTAGTTCCTTCGTGGTTTGTTCTCATTAAAACCCGATTATTTACGCAATCGATAACAGCCTGATCTGCCAAGAAATCTTTCCCCAGTATACCATCCCCAGGAAATTCTTTCGCATCTTTAATAACAGTAAATTCACATGGATATTCGATGCTTCCTATACGAAGTTTAGCATTGCATGTCCCTAGTGACTCCTGCTCGGATCCGAAAAGTCCGACAATGGTTTGGGTTTTGTTTCCATCTATTTCAACATTTTTTCTTAATCTTTCCAACTTAATTATGTTACAGGTAGCTCCAGTATCTATTAAAAAGGATAAGTTTTTCCCGACACCTGCTTCTGTTTCTACAACTACATTAAAAATTTTATCGAGTACAAGTTCGTTTATATGTTCTTGGCACTGTTTACGTCCCCGACAGCCGTCCACGTGCCCCGGTGCTGTCTTTATTCGTTTCCCTCAGTATTATTTTCCTTTTCTGCTAAGTATTTTTTTAGACAGATCTATGTATAGTGGTCCGTTGTTTTACAGAAATCGCAGTAAAGGGTATAGGTTTCATCGCTCTCTCTGTGATTTTTGCCATCCGCAAATCGTATTTGCTCTTTTTGCTGATTCTTCCCTTCTTGGTGGTGTTTTTTTTGTTGCTGTTTCGAGCGGCAATGCTGCGTGTTGTGTCCATACCTACTGCACTGTGTGCAGTACTGATCTTTTCGTCTTTGCCTACAATCCCTTGCAAAATGGCCTGGTTTTCCACAATTGTGACAAGTAAACCGCGCTCCTGATGAATCATTTGTTTTCTCGAACTTGGGACTTTTTACCAGATCATGTTGGGGTTCTCCGCGTCCTCCTACCGAATACGTTGAAATTCTTTTCATTTCACCTTCATAAAACCCCGCTGCCTCCTTTACTGCCATTAGAGTTCCTAAATTTTTCCCTATTAAATAAATTTGGGTATTTTTATCCTTCACCCCAATCTTAAATGTAGCTACGGCGTCTTTTTCTAATTCCACTAACAAACCCTTATCCCCTCCCGGATACTTAGCCGAAACCGCATCCTTAACCTGTTTCCATAGCGTATTCATTCGTTCTGCGAACTGCGCTATGTCTTCTGCTGGTCTTTGTCTGCAATTGAGAAGTTCATTCCGTAGTTCATTCAATGTAGCCTTAGGCAAATAAGCATTGTCTAGCGTTTTCTCCAGTGTATCAAAATCTTTTAATGGTTCTGTTTTAATGAGATAGAAGGCATCATCAATTAACCTGTATTTGATACAGCTCAAGAACACTTCTTTCTCATTCTCAGATAACCTTTCGTATAAACTTCTACTGCAGTCTATAAATCGGTTTAATTCCATACCTAAGTTGGGTGTTCTTGCACCAGAAAACATTGGTACATACTTAACCAATGCATCCATGACCCTGTCATATGTATCGTTTGAAGTCATGATGCCTGTTATGTATTTTGAGGTTGCCTTATGTTCGTTTTTAGATTTCCCCTTATTGACCACGGTATTTTGTGGACCAGGTGATAGAGATTTATAGAAATCCTGCTGCTTCCTTGCTTCGCTACGATCTTTTAACTGACTTTCTAGATCGTGGTTTGACAACTCCGCCTCAGAAAGCTGTTGTCTCAAAGCGGTCGCAGTCTTTTTTAAATGTTCCCTTTCCCGCGTGATTTCTTCTACTTGCTTTTCCCAATTCCGTTTGTCGTTCGCAAAGGTAGCTAGAAACTCGGTGAGAAGAACATCAACAACTTCTCCACACCGCTCTGCATTCCACTTTGATTCGATTAGTAAAATCTCCCCAGCCTGTTTACCTTCTAACTCAGATTCTAGGCGTTCTGCTAGAAATTTCCAGTCTTGGATATGGCCTTCTAATTTTCTCTCAAGAATACCAACCGTTTCTTTACACTCTTCGCTTTCCCGTACTAACGCTTGAAACCTTGTCAGTTCATCTCTTGTAAGAATGTTTGATCTTGGCGTTGACATAACCACGGGTGACGACTAAAAATTAATGCTTGACAATACCAATATGTATATATAATAAATTTACGGGAAAATCTACGTGTTGTACATAGTCCTACTGTGATGGTAATTTTAACCCCATTAAAATTAACGCCTCTAAAACGCAAGCAATATACTTCACTAACCGCAGAACTCATCCCTATATTCCAACCCAAAATCTTTCTGTCTTCTACGAAGAATGAAATACAACGGACTAAAAACTTAAAATACCTAGGATTTCATTTCGACAACAAGCTAGCGTCTAATAACCACATCACCGAAACGTTATATAAAACTAATGCCCTTATAAAAACCCCCTATCCTTTCATAACCAGAAAATCACTATTAAACATCAACCACAAAATACTTATTATAGATACTATTATTACTTATTACAAAATATTGTTCTACTGAAAGATTACACTCTTTAGCAAAATTATTATGTAAATAGCAAATTTTGGCAATAAAACAAATATGAACATATTCTTTGTGAAAAAGAAAGACTTACCCCAAGTTCACAGCACGGCATAATTCAGCACAAAAAATTAATTACCCTTACCTTCTGCCACAGTTCTGCCTTGCAATGCTCACATGAAAATTTTCATTTTTAGTTCACTACACAGTTTTTTCCATTCTAATGTTCACTTTCAAATTTCCATTTTTAGTCCCTACACAGTTTTTTCCATTCTAATGTTCACTTTCAAATTTCCATTTTTAGTCCACTACACAGTTTTTTTTTTCTTTTTTTTTTTTTAAGGTTCACCTAAACAGTCACTTGTTTAATTTTACACTTTTACACGGCTGCGCCAATTGTAGTGTCCCTTTTGGGAGCTCTGAATATAAACACTTATTTGTTTTCACTTACTTACTTTATTGTACTTAACTTTTACATTACCTCTGGTAAACGACCCGTTCGGTCGGTGGTCAGATCTGATCTCTCATTATCAAACCCTCCGAGCATGATGGATGGTAATCGTCGCTAGTCAGTGATAACTGCCGATCAGCAGTATCACTGACTTGCGTGTCGCGACTATCGACCTTTGGTAGTAGGTCAGCAATATCGGTGGCTCGTGTATCGCGAATGTCGACCTTTCGTAAGACTGAATGGTTGTTGACCGGTGCTATTGACTTGTATATTGCCGATGGATCATATTATCATGCACACGTCGTCGGCAGTATACAGTCAATAGCAGGGAAGTAAGTCGAGCCGATTTCCTGATCACCGATCAGATTTGATTATCAGATTACGTGAATGGTGAAATCGGGCCTCGACACCCCCTACAATCACACCTTCAAAATTGTTTTCGCTGCTAGAAGTCTACTGGGCCTAGCTCCTGTAAAATTTCTAAGATAATATCTGGTACTGTTCTTGAGATATAAAAATCTAATTTTTTGAAGGGAATAGCCCCTCACTTTTGTGCTTTTCTGTTATCAAATAAAATTTGGTGGTTAATCAGGTCCTTCTTGGAGAAAACAGGACTTTTTTGTATTTTTTTTTAATTTTTTGTTATTTTTGTGTCATTTAAATGAATTTTTCTCAAAAAGTATAACACTGATTGACACAGTTGATAGCAATTAGAAAGAAGAATTTGTGTCCTTTCCAACGAGCCCAGAATTATTACGTTACGCTAAGTACATTTTATATTCATTAATATTTTATATTCATTAATATTTTATATTCACTAATATATGATATCAGCGAATCCATAGTAATATGTGATATCAGTGAATATATACGAATATGGATATCTGACCTAATACATGGTAGGGAATATTCCAATATCATATCATGGGACCGATGGATGGTGATGGCGTGTCTTTTGCGGAGGGGGGATGTGTTAGGGGAGGAGGGGGAGCGTTTTAGATGAAAAATGTTGGTTCCTAGATCTCAGGAACCGCTTATGCTAGGAGGCTGAAATTTAAAACTTGTGTAGAACAATGATCGTGGAACCAATTGCTTAAAAAATTTTAGATACAGGTTGAAGGGTGTGGGAGTGGGGGGAAAAATAATGTGTCCGAAACGCTTGAAAGCTGGGATTGAAACATTCTAAAATCCATATCTCCTGAACGGTTGATGTCAGAAGGTTGAAACTTTGTGGTTATCTTAAGGGATAATGGAAGATTAGATAAGGTCTAAAAAAATTATGGGGGGTGGTGGGGTGTCGAGGTGGGGGGTGAAAAACTTGGGACATCAATATCTTCCGAACCAATTACAGCAGGAAGATAAAATTTAGTTTCTGTATATAGGATTATAAGTGGAGTCTACTGCACGTAAACTTTTTGAGGGGGGAGGTGAAGCACAAAAGTGAGGGGCTATTCCCTTCAAAAAATTAGATTTTTATATCTCAAGAACAGTACCAGATATGATCTTGGAAATTTTACAGGAGTTAGGCCCAGTAGACTTCTAGCAGGGAAAACAATTTTGAAGGTGTGATTGTAGGGGACGATAACGGGAGAAGGTGAAAAGGAAAAAAATGTGATTCAAAATTTTTGAGAACCGCAAAGGATAGAAAACTAAAAATTTACTACTATATTGAGCGCATTTGTCGTGGTCAGGTTCGATTTTAAGGAAAACACTAGTACTCTGCTAACAATTACTTTATTTTTAGTCCTTTACATTTAAACATCTTTACAATTTAAGACTCCGAAAACAACTAACTCGTCGCCGAGGGTGACAATCCGTCCCGGCCGATATCTGCCAATCGTGCAGATATCGTTGGATCACACGCGCCGTGATTATTGACCTGATCGTTGATCGATGACCGTTGAGCTAATTGCATTGTGTCGATGATGCATTTCACCTTAAATCGGCAGTATGCAGTCAACCTCGAGCGGAAATCGTATCAGGTCATTCATATTGCTGTACGGGCATTATGTCGAGTTGATGACCCGTTGCACATGCTTTCGCGTAATAGAGGAATGATGGGCCAAATAGGGCCTCGACATCCTTCCCCCCTTGAAAAAATTGTACCGTAGGGATTGTCATGCTCGACTTACACATAGTACACACATACACAGTACATTTTTTTTTTTTGGAATCTGGAATTTGGAATGCTAAATTATTCTAACATTACGTGTAAAAAAATCTAGAAAAAAGATTACAAAAGATTACATGCATTAATATTTCCTCCTATTTGAATGCTACAATGTTTAAGATATAAAATATAAATTGTAAAGAAAATTTGGAATGCTAAATTATTCTAACCTTACATGTAAAAAAATCTAGAAAAAAGATTACAAAAGATTACATGCATTAATATTTCCTCCTATTTGAATGCTACAATTTTTAAGATATAAAATATAAATTGTAAAGAAAATTTGATAAGCTTTTACACTAGCTGTAGGGCATTTCGCTTGTGGTGTGGTCTGGCAGGAGGGGTCGTTGAAGTATCTTCCTTCCGTGGTGAAGTAGGTTTCTCATGGCGTGTCATGGCACCCATAGAAACTGCTGATGGTGGTTGGTCCTGGCCCGATAAAATTTCACTTTGCGTCTCGATTTGCTGCGTGGGTTTCTCCATATGGTCACGTTCAAAGATCGCTTCAGTAGTGTGGTCGTAGTTGGTGGGGGACAGCTTACAGGCTCGCTTCTCGGGCTGTTGTCGAAATGGACTCGTATTTATATTGACTCTTCGACGCGTCCAGTAATGTTTACCAGCGACGTAGATAATGCCTAGCATGATTATCACTAAACTGGTAGTCGTCGCTGATATGAGTGTGAAATGTAGTGCCGTTGTTTTAGCTAGTTGTCGTCGATAAAGGTTCAGCAAGCAGTTTCTCCCAATTGAGGTTAGCATCGGTACGTTACGTTCGCATAGAAAACGGTTCTCGGGCTCAGTAATTATTAATTGCTTGCATGATTTAAACGCGTCGTAATTTAAAACGGCATATTGATTCATGTCCGTGTTAGCGGCAAGAAAATCCCCATTCAAACTATAGAAGTAATACCCGGAGTCATCTATATGTGAGGGCACTGTGTATATTTTCGAGACCGTGAATTCTGTTTTATCGGGTTGCGGTATATCGATTCGTATTAGTAGGCTGGCTTTGTCGACGATGGTTCTCACTGTAATTGTCCGTACCACGATGTGGTAGTTGAGAGCTTTTGTATCCAATTCACTATGATCCAATATTGTTGATATGATCTTCATCAGCTCTTCTGCGTGTAAAACTGCTGGATGTAATTTCCCCATATGGGATGTTTGAGCAATTCCCGTTATAGTGTCGAGTGAACTTGAAATTCGCCGGACTTCCATTTCGGCCAGTATCATGAATTCCGTGAGGTCGGTTCTTCTTTGTTCAATTATAAGTTTATCTGCTTGTCCATATAGCACTGGTGCCATTGAGGCATAGAGATGCAGTAGCTTCTTTCTTTCGTTAGCGGCTTGTACTCGAGACTCGTTAAAAAGTTGGAAATTAGACTTTAGTATTGTAACCTGTTCCTTTATTAGATGGAATGACGCACTTTCTTTGTCGTCCAAATCTTTCAGCATGGCAGATATACGACGATTGTCATCGCTGTCCATTGTCCCGAACAACGTTTTGCTGAGCGCCCCCACTCCGTCGAAAAATGATCTCTTCTGCCGTGTGGTTCTAATTCCGAAGACGTAATGATCCATTTCTGTTCTCTTCTCCTGCAGATGGTTTACTCCTGATTTGAGTCCGTTGACAATGGATTGGCAGCGTCCATCATACGTATGTAGCTTTTGACACAGGCTAGCTGCCACGTCGGTACAATTGGCCACAAAACCCAGTTCCTCTTCGAAGTTCGGTATCTTAACGGTGGACAGAATAGTCCAGTGATTACTGTACCAGTTGAGTTTGCCCACTTCCTCGAATATAGCGCCGGTTGGCTCTATCTCTCTAATGGTGTATTCCGACCCGGCTAATACTTCCATGACTACCATCACCACCCAAATAATGTGCGATATACAGCTTATCATCATTGCTTACTGGGTATTCTTAAATCTTTAAATTCTATGCGACTCTTACTTTTACAGATTTATATTTATGAAGTTGTCTATCCTAATCTAGTTCCTGACTTAAACACTTAGTTTTGTATTCTTTATTTATTTATTTTTTTTTTTTTTTTGGAATCTGTCGCTCCCCCTTTTTTTTTTTTTTTTTTTATACACAAAAATTTTGATCTCTTTATTTCAAGTGTTATTTTAAATATTTATGACACATGACTCTTACTGTATTTCTTCTTACTTGTATTTGCTGTCTACTATAACTTACTGTCTATTATAATAATAGATGGGTCCTCGTGCGCATTGAGTTTGAAAATCTATAATCCTTGGATCCGGTTGCTGCTGCTATACTGGATGAAATTCGGCATGTGTGCGTAAATATATATTAGTTATCTGTAATAAAAACCGGTTTGAGATCTGTATTTTTGAAACCTGCAAGAGCCCTATAAAAACTCGTTACTTATATCGATTTGAATGTTATGTATGAGTTAGATAATGCTCTATTTTATTTATTATTTTTTTTTTTCTTTTCTTTTGTGTATAATATGGGTTCTGACAAAGGATTTCTTTACTTATACCAAAGTTTCAGTCTGTTGACATGTACCCGTTTCAGTCGTTTCCCAGTCAAAATAGTTACGTTCTCGGGTGAGTGTATGTCTATAACTTTATACGGGCCTCTGTAAATTGCACTAAGTTTTCCCGGTCTGGCCATATCCTTTAATAAAACCTCATCGCCGATATGCAAAACTGTTATTTTTGCAGATTTATCATAATATTTTTTCGATGTTTCTTTGGATTTCTCTAAGTTTTTTTTGGCCAACTGAAATGCTCTTTGTAATTGGTGTCTGAGTACTAAATGATACCTGTCTGGGTTATATACTGGTTCGGGGCTTCGCCGTAAATTGTTAGGAATTTCCGATACAAACCCAAATAGTGTTTCCATTGGAGTTAATTTCGTTCCTGCGTGCTTAGTGTTGTTGTAGGCATGGGCTGCGGGTCTAAGATACAAATCCCAATTTCCAGGATCATTATCCACGAAACTTCTTAGATAATTTCCCAGCCAGGAGTGTTGTCGTTCTACAGCATTGGACTGTGGGTGATACGCCGTAGTTTGTAATTTCGTGAGCTTCAGTAGTTTACATAAAGACTTGAAAACGTTCCCGGTGAAGTTAGACCCCTGATCGGTGACTATCTTCTGGGGTAGAGAGTAACGACTAATTATTTGCTCATATAAAACTCTGGCTACCGTATTGGCTTCCTGATTTGGGAGCGCTGCAAAGTCTACAAATCGCGTTAGATCATCCATCATTGATAAAATAAATTTATTTCCGGCTTCTGTTACTGGGAGGGGTCCGACTATATCAACGTATATTTTATCGAACGGTTTATCGGCCACCGGTGTAATGACCATAGGCATTTTCGTCCCGCGTGATGGTTTATTTCGCTGACACTTTGGACATTTTCGAATAAAGTTCTCCACATCTTTTTTCATCCCTTTCCACCTGAAGTAGCGTTGAATTCTGCCAAGAGTTTTGTATTTTCCAAAGTGTCCGGCCAGAGGAGTATCGTGGAAATGCTGAAGTATCTCCTTGATGTCCTTGGCTTGGGTTATGTTTTGAGTTTCTGGATTATATGACTTTTTCCGTTTGTATGTAGAGGATGTCGAGGATGAGTTTTTGTCACGTTGCCCACGGCGTTTATGGTCCTTCTTCCTATACCACTTGTGGTAACGTTCGAGCTTTGCTACCGCTTTCCTATTGGCGTGTCCGCGGTTATATGGATGAGCTATTGCCTTCACCTTTTGTTCTCGTCTCTTCGGGCTAGTAGGTATTTCCGTTTCGTTCACGTTCTTAGGTTCTAACACGACTGTTTCCTCAGATTGGGTATGGTCGACACTCCGTCCTTTGTCGTCTAGTGCTCCTTCTCCGCGCTGCTGCGAGCGGGTTACTACCATTCGAATTTCGTCAACTACTTTGGTCGTTGGGATTCTACTTAAGGCATCGGCATTGGTGATACTTTTTCCCGGTCTATATAATACCTCGAAATCGAATTCAGACAGCTTTTGATGGAATCGCAACATACGCGATGTAGTATCTTTGACCCTTAACATTCCTCCCAGTGGTTTATGATCAGTTATTACCTTGAAATGCCTTCCGAGCAAGTAGCATTTATAATTTGTGGTGGCCCAAACAATTGCTAATAACTCTCGTTCTGAAGTAGAGTAATTTTGTTCGGCCTGATTTAGAGTTCGGCTCGCGTAGGCTACAGGTCTGCCCTCCTGCTCTAGTACGGCTCCCAATGATTCACCGCTTGCATCAGTGATCAAGGTGAATTCTTTGTCAAAGTCAGGATACCTTAAGAGTGGGCGAGAAATCAATTTCTCTTTTAGTTTATTAAAAGCGAGCTCACAGTGTTCATCCCATTCAAATTTAATGTCCTTTCTTAATAATCTGGTAATCGGTTTGGTTATATCTGAAAAACCGGGTACAAACTTGCGATAGTAATTGGCTAACCCCAGAAAAGATTGCACCTCTCGAATCTTCCTCGGCCGAGGAAAGTTTCGAACAGCATCGGTTAGCCTAGGGTCAGGTTTTATTCCTTCTTGTGAACAGACGTGGCCCAAATATGTAACTTCTTTGGCCAGAAATTGACATTTTGAGGGCTGTAATTTCAGATTACTTTCTCTAAATCTGCAAAAAATATCGTATAGTTTCTCGTTATGTTCGTCTAAATTTTTCGCGAATATAACTACATCATCTAGATATACAAAGCATTTCATACCCTGAAAACCTGTCAAGATTTGATTGAGCAATGACTGAAAGAACGCTGGTGCAGTTTTGAGTCCAAAGGGCAGTCGTTTATACTGATAATGTTGGTAATTAGCACTGAAGGCTGTTTTTTCCCGATCGTTCTTGTCTATGAGGACTTGATGATATCCACTCGCCAAGTCTAGAGTAGAGAAATATCGCGAATGACCAAGTCGATCTAGAATATCTTCAATCAGCGGAAGTGGGTATGAGAATGAAATACATCGCTTATTTAGTTCTCTAAAATCGACGCAGAGACGAAACTTACG
This sequence comes from Beris morrisii, assembly GCA_951812415.1. Classification (NCBI taxonomy): domain Eukaryota; kingdom Metazoa; phylum Arthropoda; class Insecta; order Diptera; family Stratiomyidae; genus Beris; species Beris morrisii. The sequence goes on along the minus strand of OX638311.1, from coordinate 82,507,461 downwards.
CACCTCACTACTTGAAGAAGATTTCTTTGGTACTAGGATCACTGGGAAATTGAATGGACTGTCGCTCGGTTCGATAATATCGTCATCTAACATGTTTTCGATCTGCTGCTTACATTCTTGTCTATGCGCCTCTGGCATGCGATATTGTTTTTTGTTAATCGGATTCGTTCCGTCTTGTAGGGGTATTCGAAACGTTTTCCGATTGGTGAATGTCAGCTTGTCCCCGGAAAGATGAAAAATATCGTTGAACTCGTAGCATAGTTGCGTCACTGTCTCTCTTTCTTCATGGTTTAAATTTTCGGATAAGTTGAGGGCATCCTTCATTAATTGTAATCTTTGGGCGTTCGGTCGTGGTGGGCTTTGGATTCTCGGTTTCCGAATGTGGTAGTCTTGCAATTTTAGTAATGTAGGTTTGAAATCTTCTATTACTACCTCTTCTGCATTAGAATTTATGATCCCAATAAAAATTTTACCTTCCACAGGTCTCACTAAAGCGTTACTACTATACACTCCTGGTTTGATTTCCTCTCGTAAACATACCATATCCTCTTTAATGCTAACAGGGATTTCTACTATCTGTTCCTGTCTGGGATTTATGCGGAATACACACTTTACATCGTGTATGGTTCCCATGCACTTTATCTCCTGTTTGATACTTGAGTTCATTTGGTTGCTAGTTTCGGTCCCGCTATCTTTCCTCACTGTAGGTTTATCTTCAGTCCTGCTTTGGACTATTTTCGTAACTTCTTGCGGGCATGCCCACATTCCCAACTTAAGGTTTCTACAATCAATAATTGCCTGTCCTTTTAAAAACGTCTTCCCAAGCAGCCCGTCCCCTTCGAAGGAGTTGGTATCATTGACAACTGTGAATTCGCATGGATATTCGTTACTTCCTATGCGAAGGATAGCATCGATATTTCCAAGTGATTTCTGTTCGGATCCGAAAAGTCCGCAAACGGTCTGTATTTTAGTTTTTCTAATCTCAATGTTTTTACTTAAACTCGCCAATTTAATTATATTACAACTAGCTCCCGTATCCACTAGTAATGATAGACGGTTACCTATTCCTACCTCCGAGGTCACAACTATATTAAAATTCCTATCAAGCTCTGTTCCGGCTGTAATTTCAGGGCACTGTCCTTTATAGAGGCAGCCCACATCGTGCCCTCGGGCTGCCTTTATTCGTTTCCCTTATGGTTGTCTGCGTTCTCCGCTAAGTATTTTCTTAAGCAGATTTCCGTATAATGATCCGGGGTTCTGCAGAAATCACAATATAAGTTTCCTGAGACGGACTCATCTCCGTTGACATTATTGATTCCTGCACATAGTACCTTCTCTTTTTGCGATGTGGGTTGTTCTTTTTGGTGCTGCGATGGTAGGCTCGTCCGGCAGTTTTGAGCCTCATGTCCGTATCTATTACATCGAGTGCAATATAGATTGGATTTTCGTTGTCTGCAGTCCTTCGCAATGTGTCCGGGCTTATTACAAGAGTAACACGTAAGTTTTGCCCTGAGTGGGTTCGAGCCCTCGGCTTTTTCTCGGGTTCCACTTCCATTGCTATTGGAGGTCTCTTTTGTTCCCTGGCCATGGTTCCTAGAAGTCTCTTCGCGTGTCAGTCTGGAAAAAGATGTCAATTTTCTCACCTCACCCTCATAAAATACCGCAGCTTCTTTCACTGCACGTAGCGTTTCCACGTTTTTCCCAATTAGGTAGATCTGGGTATTTTTGTCTTTTATACCTGCCTTAAAGGTGGCTATGGCGTCCTTCTCTAATTCTTCCAACAACCCTCGGTCTCCCCCAGGATATTTAGCCGAGACAGCGTCTTTTATTTGCAGCAAGATATCATGCATCCTCGTCGAGTAGTCCTCGGTGTCTTCACCTGGTCGTTGTATGCAGTTTGCTAGTTCATTTCGTAACTCGTTCAATGATGCTTTCGGGAGGTATGCCTTATTGAGGATCTTTTCTAAGGTCTTGAAATCTGCGATAACCTCGGATGTAACCAGGTAGTAAGCATCCTCCACCAGCCGATACTTAATACACGTCAAGAAAATCGTTTTCTCGGTTTCCGAAAGCCGGTCATAAAGTGATCCGCTGCAATCTAAAAACCGACCCAATTCCTTTCCCAACTTTGGGGTTCTAGCTCCAGAGAACTGTGGTACATACTTTACCAGTGCATCCATGACCTTATCATATGTATCGTTTGATGTCATGATTCTTGTTATAGATTCGTTTTTAGGTGTCCCCTTATTGACAGTATTTTTTGGACCAGGTGATAGAAATTTATGGGAATCCTGCTGCTTCCTTGCTTCGCTACGATCTTTTAACTGACTTTCTAGATCGTGGTTTGACAATTCCGCCTCAGAAAGCTGTTGTCTCAAAGCGGTCGCAGTCTTTTTGAAATGTTCTCTTTCCCGCGTGATTTCTTCCACTTGCTTTTCCTAGTTCCGTTTGTCGTTCGCAAAGGTAGCTAGAAACTCGGTGAGAAGAACATCAACAACTTCTCCACACCGCTCTGCATTCCACTTTGATTCGGTTAGTAAAATTTCCCCAGCCTGTCTATCTCCTAACTCAGACTCCAGGCGTTCCGCTAGAAACCTCCAGTCTTGGATATGGCCTTCTAATTTTCTCTCAAGAACATCAACCGTTTCTTTACACTCTTCGCTTTCCCGTACTAACGCTTGAACCTTTGCCAGTTCCTCCCTTGTAAGAATGTTTGATCTTGGTGTTGACATAACCAGGGGCGACGATCAAAAACAATTTTACGGGAAAAACCACGCGTTGTACATAGCCCTGCTATGACAATGAATTTAACCCCCTGCGATTGTAAACTACTTTCCGTCCACAGCCATCTACTCGTCGGGCACTATTTGCCCTGATATCTGTATCTCTGTCGATAATGCTCTAAAAGTGGAAATTAAATATCTACACCAATGAAAAATTTACTAGTTAATGCCTCTACAACGCAAGCAGTATACCTCACTAAACGTAGACTCGTCACTGCTAGCCACATCACATAAACGTCACATAAACTAATGCCCCTTAAAAAACCCTCTATCCGTTCATAACAGAAAATCACTATTAACATCAACGATAAAATACTTGTATATAAGTCGACTTTTTCGATCAAAACTTGCAGTTCTAAATCATGCCTTTCTGTTGTATAAGTATGTAGTTTTAATAGTTTGGTAAAGTTTTTAGTTATATTGTAGTTAAAATTCATCAATTAGATTTTTGTTTTGCTTGCCATTTTCCTGTATATTTTTCTTCCCGTATGTTACGAATTTAAACAACTTGAAGCATTATATTCTTAAAAGTTGTATAGTTAGTAAGTTTGAACACTCATATATAATTTTCATAAAAAAGGAAAAACTTACCCCAAGTTCACACGGCATAATTCAACACACAAACTTCCCACTACACAGTTTTGCTTTTGTAATGTATAGTTCACTACACAGTTTAAATTTTTTGTTAATGTTCACCTAAACAGTCACTTGTATAATTTTTTAACCGGCTGCGCAATTTGTCGTGGTCAGGTTCGATTTTAAGGAAAACACTAGTACTCTGCTAACAATTACTTTATTTTTAGTCCTTTACATTTAAACATCTTTACAATTTAAGACTCCGAAAACAACTAACTCGTCGCCGAGGGTGACAATCCGTCCCGGCCGATATCTGCCAATCGTGCAGATATCGTTGGATCACACGCGCCGTGATTATTGACCTGATCGTTGATCGATGACCGTTGAGCTAATTGCATTGTGTCGATGATGCATTTCACCTTAAATCGGCAGTATGCAGTCAACCTCGAGCGGAAATCGTATCAGGTCATTCATATTGCTGTACGGGCATTATGCCGAGTTGATGACCCGTTGCACATGCTTTCGCGTAATAGAGGAATGATGGGCCAAATAGGGCCTCGACACATTCTAGAGAAAGAAGGCAGGCACTTTAAGAAGGAATGGGTCTGGGAAAGTACACCTGTGCTATTTCGCAGCTACCACCAACACATTAAATAAGGAAAGTGCAAATGTGTAAGGAAAGATTATGGTACATTTAAACAACGAATTCAAAATTTATCGGAAAGGAAAGGACTGTCTACTTTGAAGATATAAATGACAATGTATGAAATTTATTGTATAAGGAAAAGAAGAGTAGATTGATAAATTAGTGCAATTTGGATCCAAGTAAATAAAGAATAAATAGATCGGTAAATCCATGGTATGAGAAGGGGTCGATGGAAAATGAATATCATGATATTCGAATATTTGATATCTGCATATTCCTAATATCTAATATATCCAAATAGTAGTAATATCATAGCGAATACTAATATATTCGTCTCATCTCTAATTAAGATAATTATTTCTTTGGATAAAAGTAGTTATCAGTGAAGAGTTTCTGTGAGAGATCAAATTGCGAAAGTTCTTAGATATACTTGGCATAGCATGCTAGCTACATTCCGAAATACATCAACTGTTATGCATTTCGAACGACTTCTAAGTTCCTCAACAATTATTTGAACTACTGTCTTCAAATATATTCCGAGTTTTTCTTCTTTTTTACACAAATCCAAAACTTTTGGCGGGAACTTTTGCCAAAGAATTTTAAAATCTGCCAATAGCTTATTCATCTCAAGTTTTGTGAAAGATGTTTCTTTGTCACTATCCGAAAAAGAACAACTTAGTAGTAAGTGCTACACTTTTGTGTTCTAGCTCCATAGGTGCGAGATGGCGAGCATGATGAATGCTGACACTTTCGTTTGTATGAAGCTGTTAGAGCTTTTTCGCGAAAGTATCAGCATTTTCGATCATATTGCCCAGAAAAGCTTCTTTTACGGCCAAAAAGCTTGTTCTGGGTAATGTGGTAAGGAAAATCCGTTGGTGTGTGAGACCGGCAGTAGCGATAATTTTCCTCGCTGTTTCTCGCTCCCGCCTGATGAAAGTGTATACCAAATTAGTTTTTCCGTGAAAGGGGAAGCTGAATTGCAAGTTAGCTTTCGCAAGTAGATGGGAAAATAGTTGGTGTGTGAGACCGGCAGTAGCGATAATTTTCTTCGCTCTTTCTCGCTCCTGCCTGATAAAAGTGTATAGACAATTAATTTTCCCCAGGTTAACTGGAGTCTCGGTTCCAAGAGCAAGTTTCTGAAAGTGGTTGTGTGGGGCGGTTCCAAGAGCAAGCTTCTGAAAGTGGTGGTGCAGAGTATTATAATACAATTTTTGTTTTTCCGTGAAAGGGGAAGCTAAGTGATGTGTGTGGCAGAGTGGCTAATTACAAGCTTCTGAAAGTGTTCCCCGTAGGCTAGTTAACTGGAAGTGGAGCCTCAGTTCCAAGAGCAAACTCCTGAAAGTGTTCCCCGTAGACTGGTTAACTGGAACCCCGGTTCCAAGAGCAAGCTTCTGAAAGTTGAGGTGTGGGGGCATTTAAAGAAAACTACTAAAATAAAAGTTTTGCATTTTATTCATTCATTTCTTTCTACGAAGCTTTTCCTTGAAAGGGGAAGGTAGGTGAAGTGAAGGCATTCACAGATTGAGTAATTCGACATGAATTTACCTTTTCTAACGTTTCTGAAAAATATATAAATAATCGATATAAAATCATTCCCTTTTCTTTTATTCAACATAGTCTGACAGTGAACATGAGCGAGATAATAATTGATATTCAATTTGTGTGTGGAAATAACCGTCAATACTTTATTAAGGAACTTGCTATCTTTGCTTTCGGATCAGTCTGTCCATTGCTTTCTCACTTCGCTCCTCCGTACCCATATCAGGAGATGATGCCGAGGGCTTGCAGACAAAATCAATTCGATGTGGAGTATATAAACAGCTTAAAGTGAAGTGGTGGTGACTTTAGTTACAACACTCTTCCGGAGATATTGAGGAATTATGAAGACTGTAAAATATATGTTATGGGTGATACGGACAGATGTGCTGTACAAAACTATATCTAAATTTTGTTAATAAATGGATTCATTAAAAAAAAAGATGATGTGTTTTTTCTTTTTTCTTATTTTTATTACGAAACCGTTACACTAAAAATACGGGCCTATTACGAAACTCGAGTCGAGTGAGTAACTCGACTCACATTTGGACTCGACTCGAGCTAAAGTTGGTATTATGAAACTCGACAATTGGAAAGTCACTTCATTTCCAGCAGTCGAGTGAGTTTGACATTTCTTATAAGTAAATACTCACTGGATCGGCTCTCATAATACGCAGTTCTCTTAACTCACACTTTTTTTTCGACTCAAAGTCGAGTGAAACTCGACAAGTAGGCACTCGTCGAGTTTCACAGTCGCTGAATGTGAGTTTTTTGGTCGAGTCGAGTTTCGTAATAGGCCCGATAATATTAGTCTTACAAAAGATAGGAAGCTCGTAAAAAAGTCGAGAGTAATTTATGTGAATATATAAGAGCTGCGGACTAGTATGAAAAAGTCCTTAGATGTTAACTTCTGCTTGCATCTGTCTGCATATTGTTTGTAGTATTCCTTTACACTTTCTGAAGCGCTGTTATTATGAAACATGACGATATTGAAGAATTCCATCATCTCAAATAAACGGAATAGCTCGAGATGTTTCACTTTGATACTACCTTCACCTACAGGTATTCTTTAAACGTTTTGCAATCCAAGCTGGTTGTCCGGTATTTCTTCACCAACTTCATTCTTCAACTGCTTCAAGTAATTGAAGACTGAAATCCAACCGGTGTACCCTGTGTATACGGGGAAGCGTCCTGGATAACTAAATATTATTTTCACCTCAAACGTGAACGAGTCGAATCCAAGAACAACTTTTTGATTTGGAGAGTCATCCAGATGGTAAGTGTAGTTCAGTAGAGCGTTTTCACCGCGAATCATTGACTTAGATATAATAGATATACACGTATCAGTAATTCCCACAAGTCGAAGAGTATACACTCTGTAATCGTTTTTTGTTATTTATAAAAATCTTGGAGTTGGTATGCAAAAATCTTTTAAAAAATTCATGGCTGAGGTATCTACCAAAGGAGTAAGAAAATTCAGCAGGTCCGGTCCTCGGAAGATAAAATGCCACCCAACGAGTACCTTTTTTGCTTGCAGGATTGGTATTTGCAATGACGCATGCCGGTTTTTTTAATTTTATAAGGTAAACGATCGCGGGAATAGACCTTTGAATAATCTTTTTGTAGCTGTGTTTTTCCTTAATGCATTAACAAGTTCGATCGTGTTCATATCTGCTCTTTTGAAGCGATAGCATCAATGTCAATGATCTTAGTGTGACTCGTGGTGTAACTTTCTAAGAATTCCTTTGTTGTTGCGCTATAAAATAAAACGGTTGCAACGCTAATGTCATAATAAGATTTTTATCCTGACGTTTAAGTTCCAAATTCCCAAATGCACCTATCTGATCTGTTGTGCTAGTTTAAAGCAGGAAGATAGTCTAGTCCCTATCAGTGGCGGATCCAGACTTTGCTGTTGGGGGGGGGCGGAAATTTTTTTGATTTGGCTATTTTGTTTGATCAAGTTCTGTGTGAATTTAGCTACATAGACTGCACTTAGCAAAAACGGGATCATATTGTTTTCATCTTATTATGGGTCATTCCATCATGAATCGCCAAAGTTGTGAGCTTACCATTTGCAATTCTTTTGAAAATGTTTGTACTTGAAGAACTAGTGAAAAAATTAATTGAAATTCAAGTTTTTGTTCCTAGTTATCTCATTTTTTAACTAACAAAAACAACAACAATCTTTAAACTAAGCCCCTCTTTATTATTCAAGGATAAAAATTACCAGATATATGAATTTTCAAAGAGGACTCGGACATCTTTTTTGGGAAATCTTTAACATACTATAACTAACAAAAAAAATGAGATAGAAACAAAAACTTGAAATCATATTTTTTTTCACTAATTCTTCGAGTACACAAATTTTCAAAAGAATCGGCGATGATAAGGTCACACTTTTGGCGATTCTTGATTAAATGACCCTTTTTCTATGAAATAATTGAGAACCACTATAATGTTCTTAGATTTTTTTGACCCCGATCTCATTGAGATCCCAAGTTAATTTTTTGGTATGTTTTGAAAAACAGTATAGCCTAAAAAATATAAAAAAATAAAAAAAAACTATTTTGAGATACTCAGGGATAAAGGACAAAATCATTATTCTTGAAAAAAATTTCAAAAATTATTTTTGTTGCGACAACCTTCCCCTTTAAAATAAGCCATATTTTATTATTCCAGGATAAACATTACCAGAGATATTCATTTTCAAAGAGGACTCGGAAACCATTTTTGCAAAAACTTTAACATACTATAACTAACAAAAAAATGAGATAGAAACAGAAAATTGAATTTCAATTATTTTTTTCACTAGTTCTTAAATTACAAAATTTTTCAAAAGAAGGCAAGGTCACAAATTTCGTCATTCTTGGCGGTTCTTGATGGCATGACCCTATTACCTACGCAATATGTTGTCTTGTAGTCTTTTATCATGGTGCGTTTACACTCACCCTTGAGGCTCGCCTGTACCCCCATCAGGCCATTGCAAACCGGTTTTCGTCGGCTGTGTTCTTTGCTGTGTTGAAAGCAATTTACACTCAACATGCCTTTGCGGCGCAACTTGCCCATAAGTGCGAAACGACGAAATACGATGAGCTGCGAATTATGTGGTACCACAGTTCATTGTATGTGTGTACACATATGGAAGCGTGCGTCGGAGAAAAAGTTGAAGAATGTTAGACTCTTGCGACTGCACGAGCCATCTGATTGGTTGATTTTATGGTGGGGATAGAGGCGCGCCTCAAACGTTGAGTGTAAGGTTCTGTTCTGTGCTTTGCATTGCTCCGCAGAACTACAGTAAATGCTAATTACAGTCCACATTGCAGTGGAGTAAAAAAAATTGGAGAACGGTTGAAGTAGGTATGTATGTTTAGAAAATTCGGAATTGCTCTTGTGCACAGGAACAATAAACTGCGAATGTATATAAAACTAATATACGACCATTCCTCTGTTATGGCAGACGTGGACATTAACGTGAACTTCCGAAAAACCAGTTAACGCATTCGAAAGAAAGGCCCTCCGAAGAATTTTGGGCCCTGTGAAGAATGGAACGGAGTGGCGAAAAAGATACAACCATGAGTTGTATCAACTCTACGATGAGCCACAAGCGTCAACGTCCATCGAACTGCGTAAACTGCAGTGGGCTGGCCATGTAGAGCGAATGGAAGATAGATAGATAAATAGATAATTAAATAAATAAATAGATGTTTATTTCGTTCCAATAAATATTTATAAAAGTACTTGTAAAATATTTCTGTTGATTGGGTGCTCAGATCGCATATCTTTTCAGCCGTAGTAATTCAAAGTGTTTCTTTTGTGCATAAATTAAAGCTATTTGTGATTAAGAATGGAAGATAGAAGAATCCCCAAAGGCGATCTTAATGACGAAGCGAGTGGTAACATGGCAAACCACGTAAGCAATGAGAAGACTCGGTTGATGAAGATAGCAAAGCCATTTTAAAAATTAGCAGCTGGAGGACTGCGGCCTTTGGATCGAGACGATTGGAGGCGACGACTTCAGGAGGCCAGGACCTGATTTGGGCTGTTGCGGCATTGATGATGATGAGCTCAATGGGCTAGGAGGCTAGGAGTCTTCCAACGATTTCGCGCAAGGCGGACGGCATACAGACGAATTAAATTTTTTTTTTGCGTTTATGGTGTCTGCTTGTAATTTTTTTTAAATCGATTACTATACTTTATTATATTAAAATAATAAAGAAAAGGATTGAATTCATAAGCTTCTGATTGTTAAAATCTACTTGTATCGTTCACATTCTTTGACGTGCTTTCGTTTCGAATTGAATCATTGTTATTGTTCGTAGAGAGATTTGACTTTTTCTTATCGATCACCGGTCCATAATTGATGGTGATCGGTTGATAATATCCTTTCTTTTGAAGTCATATTCACAAAATCACTATACGAGTACACCAATATTTTGTATACACTTACGCACGCTTTGTAACTGGAAAACAAATGAAGTTGGAGATTGGAGACCTTAGAGTTGGAGACCAACACTAATCAAGCAGTATGAAAAGGCTTTCGCAGACTTTCGTTCAACGCTACTACATTCTAGCCATTTCGTGCTGATGAATATACGCGTTAAGATGAATTGGAAATTGTCTTCCGACTGCAGTGACAGTCTCAGACCAGTGAAGAATGAAAACGTTAAGAAATTACCTGAAAAGCTGCGATACTTTTCTAGAAACTATTCGGTATTTGGATAGCTTTCTAATATTGTTATAATATGATACTTCGTCTTAAATAAATAAAACGTCCTATTATGTGTAACTTTAACTTACTAGGTGAGCTAACCATTTCGGGGGGAAGGGGTTATTCAAAAAAAAATTTTGCCGCGCTAATTTACTATATATCTCTATCATATCTACAGTGAAAAATTCGTTGTGTAGAATAATGTGGAGAAGTAAACAGCTGGGAACAGCTGTTTGTTTGGCATTTACATTTTTCCAAATTAAATTTATTCTAAGCGTGTTTTTTATGGTAATTAAGTGTCATGGATAATAATATCGGCCACGGGTTAATTTTATACGCTCATAAAAATTCTTAAAATCCGCTTAGGTTTAAAAAAAAATTCATAGAAACAATCGTTATCTCAAAAACCAAAGTCAGTTTGAAAAAAGATACTGACAAATTCAAATGACTGACACGAGATGTCAAAATTGTTGTACCGCAATGCAAAATTAAATAGCAGCGCATTTAAATGGTGGCCTCCACGGTTTCAGCACTATCTTTTGGTCGATGCGAACTGTCAAATCGTGGCAAAATTTTGACACGAACTCCGTACCACCAAACAGAAAGCCAACGCGAAAATCGAGTTGGCAAAATTTTGACAACTTTTTTTACATGCATTTCATATGGGTGTCAAAATTTTGCTCGAGGTCCGTACTAGGCTTTACTCATCATTCTAAAATCAATATCTCCTGAACGATTAATGTCAGACCGTTGGCACTTTGTGGTTGACTTGAAACAATTGGAGATTAGAAAGGGTAAACATTTTTAAGGAGGGTGGAGGTCAGGGGTATAAACTTTGAATTACAATATCTTCCGATTCAATTGTACCAGGAAGATAAAAATTGGTTTGTGTACCATATATTGAATTATAAGTCGAGTCCACTGAATAAAAATATTTAAGTGGGGGGAGAGCAATTTTTCAAAAAACAAAAATTTTATATCTCAAGAACCGCACTAGATATAATCTTGAAAATTTTACAGGAGTTAGGACTAGTAGACTTCTACCAGGGAGATATTTGTGTGGGGGTATGGTGGATGGGAGTGGAAGATCGGGTACAGCTTCAATATCAATGTTTATATCAAATGAAAGGTAATTTACTTCCCTGAAAAACAAGCTAGAATATGTTCAAATGCGATTATTATTTTTGTCGATTATTAATTTTGACGATATAACAGTTGACGTGAGTGAGGGTGTTCTATGTAATAGTTCTAATTGAGTATTACAGAACGAATGTTACTTATTTAAATCGATTTTAATTAAATAAACTTTTCTACATGAAATTCTTAGTTAATAATAACATCTTTTTTTAAGTTAATGAAAATTATCACCGATCGCTAATTCAATGAATTTTGTCGTCGATTATTTTTTACTTCCAGCTCGTATCTTCGAAAATTATATCTGATTAATTTTTTCTAAAAAATGACATATATTTTTAATAATTTTTTCTCACAGAATTGTTGATTTTAGCGAACTGTGTGGAGTGTTTTCTACCTGTGTTGCCCACAAGTAGTCGACACCCCACACACCCCCTTCCTTGAGAAGGGTTAATGATCCTTCTCGATATCGTTTCGTCGTGAACCCGACTGTGACCTGGTTCGCATTACGTGTGCTGGTGTTGAATTCTGCGTGAAATTTACGCGTTTGGGTATTTTCGCGGGGCCTTGATACGGATAAGTAAGAGAATCGAAAGAGGGTTTCAGACGGTCGATTGAAACGTTCTTCTCTTTGCCATTTAAAGTCAGTGTGAAGAACTTTTCGTGTCGTTTCAGTACCTTGAACGGACCTTCGTAAGGCGGTTGAAGAGATTTCCTCACTTGGTTCTGGCGTACAAACACATGACATAGTCTTGAAGTGAGTTAAAGACAAATGTGCTCGTAGATGTGTGTGAAGAAGGTGATTGTGGTTTCACCGAACGCATGACCTTCCGCAGCCTTTGCACATAGTCACTAGGTGATATTGTGTGAGTGATGTTTGTGTCCGAATGTATGAGCTCGTACGGCAAACAAAGATTTTGGCCATAAACCAGTTCAGCTGGAGTGGCATCAGCGACTCCTCTGATGATGGAGCGAAGCCCGAGAAGGATGAATGGTAGTTCGCGAGTCCATCCTTCTGATGCTTTGCAGATCAAGGAGTCTTTGAGTACCCGATGCCATCGTTCTAGCATACCATTTGCTTTGGGATTGTAAGCAGTCGTTCTGCTTCGTTTGAACCCCAAAACCCTGCCCAACTCTGCGAACAGCTGAGCTTCGAATTGCGCTCCTTGGTCAGTCACAATTGTGAGTGGAGTTCCGTATCGCGGAATGTATTCCCTGACCAGCGAGGTAGCAACAGTGGATGCACGAATGTCCGCAATTGGATATGCTTCCGGCCATCTAGTAAATCGATCGATGACAGTAAGACAGTAACTGAAGACTTCCGAAGTTGGAAGCGGTTCAACCAAGTCGATGTGAATGTTGGTGAACTTTGCAGTTACTGGCTCGAAGGAGCCGAGAGGACTCTTCACATGTCGCGAGATTTTAGCTTTTCCACATGCTATGCATTGTCTGCACCAAGTGTGGGAATCTTTGTTAATTGATGGCCAGACGAACTTTGCGGCCAAAAGCCTAGTTGTTGCTTTGGCACCTGGATGAGCCGTACCATGTACCAAATCGAAAATCTTCCTTCGCAACGTCGCAGGTATGTATGGTCGCAAAGTCTTTTGCGATGCGTCACACCATAGCTGCTGGGAGGAATTTTCTATGTTAATTGGTAACATTTTCAGACTCGTTGAATTTTTGACGGAAGTTAGCTCCTCATCAATCAATTGCGCATCCGCTATCTGAGCATAATCCACCGTCGATGGGATTATGAGCTCGTTGATGCGGGACATTGCGTCAGCGACAACGTTATCCACACCAGATATGTGACGTATATCCGTCGTGAACTGGCCGATGAGGAAAGTTGGCGTGGAGACGCCTTTTCCGAGTTTTGCTTGAAAGCGAAGATAAGTGGTTTGTGATCAGTGAATAGCGTGAAAGTTCTGCCTTCCAGCATGAACTTGAAGTGCTTTATGGCAACGTAAGCTGCCAAAAGCTCGCGATCATACGTACTATATTTCCGCTGTGCCGCAGAAAGTTTTTTCGAGAAGAATGCCAAAGGTTGCGAGGCATTCGATACTTTCTGCTGTAACACAGCCCCGATTGCTGTGTCCGAAGCATCGACCACAAGCGAAAGTGCTGCCGAGGAAGAAGGGTAAGCAAGAGTCGCAGCTTGCGCTAATTGCTTTTTACAGCAATCGAAGGCTTCCAAAGACTCAGGGCTCCAATGAAGTTCCGACTTATCGCGTTTCTTTTTACTACCTTCCGTGAACTTATCTAATATAGATTGAGACGAGGCAGCGTGAGGTATGAACCTTCGGTAGATGTTCATCATACCGAGAAAACGCCTCATCTCGTGAACGGTAGTTGGTTGCGGATAGGAGACTATGGCTTCGACTTTTGAAGCAATTGGACGAATTCCATTTGCGTCAATGGTGTGTCCTAAGAAATCTACCTGAGTTTTTACGAAATGGCATTTCGCGAAGTTTATCACTAAACCGTGCATTTCAAGTCGCTGAAAAAGCGTTTCGAGATGAACGAAATGTTCTTCCTCTGACTTTGAGGTGATCAAGATGTCGTCAATGTAGACGAAACAAAAATCTAGATCCCTCAAAATAGAAAAAATAAACCTTTGAAAGGTTTGTGCAGCATTGCGCAAATCGAACGTCATTTGCAGGAACTCATACAAACCGAAAGGTGTCGTGATCGCCGTCTTTGGAACGTCATCCTCGTTCAGAGGTATCTGATGATACGCACGTTCCAAATCGACTGTGGAGAAAACTGAACAGCCATGAAGTTGCTGGGCGAAATCCTGAATGTGCGGGATCGAATATTTATCCGGGACTGTTTGAGCATTAGGTGCCCGGTAGTCACCGCAAGGTCTCCAACTTCCATCCTTTTTACGGGCCATGTGAAGTGGAGAGGCCCATGGACTATCGGATGGTCTGCAAATGCCACGATCAACCATTTAACCAAACTCAGCCTTCGCAATCGCAAAGCGAGTGGGTGAGAGACGTCGCGGTTTCGAGACGCCCTTCTGTGACGATAAAATGGCGGACCATATGCATTTTCGACGTGTTTTCTTTGTTGGCGTGTAAAATGTTTTTATAATTGTTAAGCAGTGCTGTAACCCGAGGGTTCTCGTGCTTGGCCGCTAGGACAGATAATTCTGTGGAAGGTCCCTTCAAAACCTGACCGATGGCTGAACTGACGTTGGTAAGCGGATCGATCAGACAGCGTTGTCTGAGATCGACAACCAAACCAAAATGTCGTAGGAAGTCAGCTCCGAGGATTGGTCGATCAACGGCAGCGACGATGAAGTTCCATTCAAAATTCCGTCGAAGTTTGAGTAAAGTTTTAAGTGTCTTAAGACCATATGTCGAGATCTTGGTGCAGTTCGCTGCAGCCAGAATCAAGTTTGGATTCGCGGCGCGGCGGTCATCACCATGTTTGGGAACAACCGAAATGTCTGCACCGGTATCCACAAGAAATCGTAGGCCAGATATTGTTTCCAAAATAATTAGGCGACTAGAGTTTGGACAAATGTATTTTTGCGTGCGGAAACTTGCACGGCTTGCGACATTTCTTTGCTTTGTCCCCAAAACGTTCATGGTAGAAGCAATAACCATTTGCCGAATGTGATGTGCTTTTGGATCGGCCGCGTGACTTGCTTCTACCATTGCTTTGTGAGCCGGATTGCCGTTCAAAGTTTCGACTCTGTCTTGTGTTTTGAGCGAGCTCACTGACAGTGCCAACTAACGCAGCAATTTGCTTTAGAAGTGATTCAAAACCAAATTGCTGCATGTTTGTCGATGTGGTGGCAGACGTACTAGCTATTTGGGAGTGAGCCGTCGCGACAGCTATCCTGTCAGCAATCTCGCTCAACTCATCGAGGGGGCCCGTGGACACCGTTAGAATCGCCTGAGTCTGCGAGGGAAGACGTTGTAGCCAGAACTTTTTTAAAATGTCGTTTGAAAAATTGCTACCAGCGAGCGGACGCATCTGGCCGAGCAACTGGGACGGTTTCGAATCGCCCAAGTCCAAGCCACTGACCAAACGCTTCAATTTGGCGTCCTCGGACTCCCCAAATCTCTTAATCATCGTATCCTTGAAATAGCTGTATGGAGTCTGTGGAGGAATGTTTTCGATGATGTCCATCGCTTGCTCACATTCCGCCGTACTCAACATGCTTAACGCGTGATTAAACTTAGTTAATTCCGCGACTATGGACGCAGCCGCAAACTGTGCATCCATAATGCGGTACCATGCGGCTGGGTTCGAGGTCCAAAAGGGCAACTTCTGGATCGCGACCGCAGCCAGTCGCGGAAGGGAATTAGCTGACGTATCGATGTCAAGTTGAACTGTTGTATCATCACTGGCCCGTGCCAACGGATTATTTCTGTCTTCGTTTGACATTTAAATGTATTTAATAGAGAAGTAGAAGTCACTGAAAAAAGAAATCAAACCAAAACGTAATATCGCGCACCTCAGGAAGTTATCAACGACACTATTCAAAAAATCTTACAAAAATAATTAATAGTATACTTAATCTGATTATTTCTTAATTATTTAGCGTTGATGTTGATATTGTTGCTGTGATTGTTGCTGATGATGTTGTGGTATTGTAGATAATCTTGATATCTTCGCTAATCTTGATCTGATGTTCATGTAATTTCCGTTGTTGTAACTGCTGTTTCTTCTGCGTTGCGGCAATACCGTTATTTTAATGCTGATGATATTTTAAAAAATATGCGCTGCGTATTTTTGTTGTCGGGGTCACCAATTGTTCTATGTAATAGTTCTAATTGAGTATTACAGAACGAATGTTACTTATTTAAATCGATTTTAATTAAATAAACTTTTCTACATGAAATTCTTAGTTAATAATAACAGCTTTTTTTTAAGTTAATGGAAATTATCACCGGTCGCTAATTCAATGAATTTTGTCGTCGATTATTTTTTACTTCCAGCTCGTATCTTCGAAAATTATATCTGATTAATTTTTTCTAAAAAATGACATATATTTTTAATAATTTTTTCTCACAGAATAGTTGATTTTAGCGAACTGTGTGGAGTGTTTTCTACCTGCGTTGCCCACAAGTAGTCGACACCCCACAAGGGCACTCGTCACAAAAACTTTTCTTTACCACCCTGTATCGGCGCGGATATTGAAAATTGACCCACACTGTAGAAGATTTATTTTCCCGGAATATGTCAAGAATTACCCCTGAGAAAGTTGCCTACCAATTTATGGACACCCTGTGTTACTCATTTCAGATGTAGTCATAATCAATCACATTTCATATAATAGTGGTACTAGACTACCACACCACGTGAACGAGGTAGTTAATGTTTCCTCAGAGTTTTGTGCTATCTGTTGCTATCAGTACCGAATTTATAGAAACTTTTCAATCCTGTTAACTTAAAAGAAACAAATGAAATTGTTGTTGACAGAAATTGATGTCTAGCTCCTAGTGATAAAGTGTGATAGTTACTGAGGAATATAATTCACTAAATTATAATGCAGAGAAACAAATACTATAACTGGTTTGTATATAATGCGCATCTCGATGAATACCTCCTAGGGTTTTTCGGAGTTTCATAATATACTCTCCAATGAGTTAATGCAACTTGATGAACAAACAGCTTCTTCGGACCTTGTCCAACTCAAAGTTGAAACTAAAGTTGTAGTGTGTACCCGTTACACTACTCGTGAACTTTCTATCCAGTGAATACCGTTATCTATATTTTATTATATTTTCGATTTAACTGATTTTGCAAAATGCGCTACTTAATTTTAGTAATCACGTTCATTCTCTTTTCAGCGAAATAATTGGCAACCAGAACGCGCTGTTCAGCATATGAAAGAAAAGAGACCACATATTCTACTTCATAAGAAACAATGGGATGCTCTTAGAGTATTTTACAAACAAAATATCCAAAAGGAGGCATAAGAGATGGAGACCATTATTATGATTTAAATAGTATTTTTTTAAGTTTCGTTTAATACACATAGTTTAAATCCCGTTCTGCACACATGAAAGACGAAAAGATAGAATAGCATTTTATATATTTTAACTCTGAATGCTCCAAATGTGTTTTACAACATTAATGCCGAAAGGATATCTAGGATGACGGGTGATGGTATTATTATAATTTTTAATGCAATTTAATAAATAACATTCACATTTATTTTTTAGCGTATCTGTTGTTATTATTTATTAGTATACTATCAAAACTGCAAAGCCAGCGGTTTCCTGTCTTGCTTCTCGTTGCTCCGTCGCTCTCGTTACTCCTGTTGTTCCCGTTTCTTTCGTTGCTCTTGTTGCTTCCGTTGCTCCCGTCGCTTCCGTTGCTCCCGTTGACCCGTTGCTTCCGTTACTCCCGTTGCTTCTGCTATTCCCGTTATTCGATTTTGTCAGGCGTGCGCACTTATACACCAAAATCACACCAACTGTCGCTAAACTATATGAAACACACACATTTGTTTGTGTCGCGCGAGTTACTGCATGATTCCCACGCCTCGACGACCAACACAGCAAGTTCCCACGACTCGACGAACAACATACGCTGCATATTAGCAAGTTCATATTCCAAATTGCAGCAAGTTCATATTCCAAATTGCACAATTCCTATAAATGCACTTTTTACTAAATTCCAAACGTATGCACCTTTCCCAAAGAATGTTAACCTGAACCAGACGCTGACTTAACATATCGCCGTGTCGGAAGAACAGTGACGCAACTGCAATTTTGAAAATTTTTTGTTTTCACATTTCAATATTTTGTGGTTTTGCTATTCTTGCATTAAATCGTTCCCCGTTGTTTTAAACGAACGTGCTCTTGATCTAAGCTGTCTATAGTAACTATTACTAAGCTCGTATGGCTTGTGGGCAATTGTCAAAAATGATATTGTTTCTCCGAAAAAAATTAGAATTTTTTCCAGTTGCGTCACTGTTCTTGCGACACGGCGATCTTATCTTAACATATAACTTTCTTAAATTGTAAACTTTGAATTCTTTTGGCAGTTGTAATTTGAAAGTCAAGAAAGTAACATCGATAATAAATTTAATATTTTAAAAGCAACCAAAATTTTTTTTTTTTTATGCACCTTTCCCAAAGAATGTTAACCTGAACCAGACGTTGACTTAACATATCTTATCTTAACATATAACTTTCTTAAATTGTAAACTTTGAATTCTTTTGGCAGTTGTAATTTGAAAGTCAAGAAAGTAACATCGATAATAAATTTAATATTTTAAAAGCAACCAAAATTTTTTTTTTTTTTAAAAAAAATTTACAAAAGTAACTTTAACCAGCCAGCCAGGGATGGCTCACTGGATGTACACGGCCATAGTCAGGCCTATCGTAACCTACGGAATTTTAGTGTGGTGGGTAGCGCTGCAGAAATCCACCTACCTCAATAAACTCACCAAGGTTTAACGTCTTGCTTCCACAGGAGCAACGGGCATACTTAGCACCACACCTACAGCGGCACTAGAGATGATCCTTCATCTTCTACCGCTGGATATTTATGGGAAGAGTGTAGCAGCAAAAAGTGCCGTGCGCCTAAGACAGTCAAGCAGCTGGGTTTCTAGACCTGGGGGGCACAGCATCATACTCGGACGGTTTAGTGAATGTAACCCGTTAGAGGATACAGATTACTTGATTCCTCAGCTCGAATTCTCTAGAAGATTCTCAACGAGGATCCCTACCAGAGAGGGGTGGAATGTGGATCAGCCCCACGAAGGGGTCTTTCATATCTACACGGACGGTTCGAAGACAGACGCGGGTACAGGTGTAGGGGTATTCTCCACCGACTTGAACCATAGCGAGGCATTCAGAATACCGGACTGCTGTAGCGTATTTCAGGCAGAGATGATGGGAATCGTTCAGGCTTGCAATCTGCTAAATGCTTGTGCGATGCGAAACAAATCTGTCGTCATCCTAACAGATAGTCAGGCGACGATCAAGGCACTTGACTCACACTTGATCAAATCCCGCCTCGTGAGGCTATGCAGGGATAAGATTAGTGCTTTATGCACCCTTTTGAACGTTACAATTTGTTGGGTCCCGGGTCACAGCGGGATTCCGGGCAACGAGGCTGCGGACGAACTCGCAAGGAGAGGTTTGGCGCTGAATCAAGCGCTAGCTCTTTCAGTGATGAGGCCCATATAGGACATTAAACATGCTATCCACGTGACGGCCATATCAGAGGCTAACACAAGATGGTCAGGACTCACATCGTGTCTCGTGGCCAGGCAGCTCTGGCCGACTCTAAATGCGAGCAGGACAAAGTTTATCCTACTCGAAGCTAGGAATACTCTTTGTATCCTAATTGGTGTACTGACGGGCCATTGCCTGATCGGCCGGCACGCCAGAAGACTAGGTGTTGCGGACGTTACAGATCTGTGCCGCAGCTGTGGTGAACCTGACGCTGAGGAAAGTATTTTCCAATTGCTTCGCGAATGCCCGGGTCTGGAGGTCTTGGAGGCGCGAACGTACTTTAGTTACTCGCTTCGCCATAGACTTGGGCGAATTCGCAAGCATTAAGCTGGATAAGCTGCTGCAGTTTGTCAGGCTGGCGGGGTGGTTTACTTAAGATGTTGTCTTGGGCACACGGGTACCTTTTCCCGTGCATGTGGGATCACAACGGACCCATTGGCGGTCTATGTGCTTGGTCGCGAAGCGACCAATAACCGTACCTAAAACCTAAACTTTAACCGGCGCATTCGTGCATTAGTTTTTTTTAATCGGTTTAAAATCGACGGTTTATCGATTTGTGACATTGGAAAAATTAGTGTTGTGTTCTGCAATTTTGCACCTACGACGGATCATCGTAAGAAGCGACCAACGAAAACATCATCCACGACCATACGTTGACTGGAAAAAAAGGAGGAAAAATCAAAGACGACCGATACCTAGCGGAAATGCGGAGAGTCATCCTAATTATTTGCATGTAAGTCGTTAAAAGCCCATTCCAATCCAGGCCCTACCCTACACCCAAATTTAGTAGAATTAAGTACCTAAGGCCCAATTTAAGTGAAAACCTAGACCTGAGTAAAAAAAGTGAACCCGAAAGTGAGCAAATATCAAATAGTTCCGACCAAGAATATCGTGCGCAAAGTGTGTCTAATTTTTTCAGCGTAAAAGTTTCTAATAGCCTCCAAAATATAACAAAAGCTTTTAAAATCCGTAACAAAGATTTGGATAATCGAAAATTTAACAACGGCTAAAAGTGAACGCGTTATGGTAGACGAAGCAGCAAACGAAATACAACCAACAATTACAGCCATAGATATTTTCAACTCATTAAGAGTTCCGGACGCCATCAAAGATTTACCGAAATTGTCAATTGTCTCCTTTTCGATTTCCTCGATAACGTGTAACGACTTGTTTTATAGCCGGTTCATCGGTTGCCAGGATTCGTTACAAACATTTATTTGTTCTTGACTTCACGTTATTATATATTTGGTTAAAACACATTCATATTCACGTTATAATTTCCTAGCGTTCTGCTCGTCTTCGATGTCAGGTTTTGCTTGCCTTGTCTCGCCTCCGCTTGACGTACCTCGCCTCTGCTCGCTCGCCTCAATTCATCGTTATGCGCTCGTCTTAGCTCACTGTATTACGTCTCTGCCCGTCACGTATCCCGTCGTTCGCTCGCCTCCGCTCGTCTGCTGTCGTAGCTGATTTAGCTCGACTCCTGGCACGACTCTGCTTGCCTTACTTGACCCTGTCACTGATCGTTATCTCGTGGTGTGCTCTGTGCTTGGCTCTGCTCGTCGTGGCTCGCTGTGCTCGTAGCGTCTTCGCTCTGCTCTATTTCAGCTCTGCTCTAGGCTATTCTCTGCTATGCTGGGTTCGTCTCTGCTGGGCTATTTTCTGCTTTGCTAGGTTAGTCTCTACTCTGCTTGGCTTAACTCTGCTCTGCTTGGCTTAGCTCTGCCTGGCACTGCTCGGCTTGCTCCGCTGCTTGACTTATCGCTGCTAGGCTCATCGCTGCTTGACTTGCTCCGCGGTTTGGCTTGTCGCTGCTTGGCTCTGCTGCTTGGCTCTGCTGCTTGGCTGGATCCGTTGCTTGTCTTGTCGCTGCTTGGCTTGCTCCGTTACTTGGCTTGTCGCTGCTTGGCTCGTTCAGTGCGTTTGTGCCCTACTGACTATGATTGGCCTTGACTATACTAAGCGGACTTGTAGAAAGCCACAGCCTTAGCATAGACTCAGCGTTCTCATGGCAGTCTCAAGCTACTTGAAGCGGATTTGTAGAAAACCACAGTCTTCTTGTAGGATAATACCGGTCAGTGACGGCCGATGGTACAGTCTTCAGCTTTCACTCCGGCGGAATTATAGAAATCCACAACCTTCGCTACTGGCTGATCGCTGCCCACTGCCTGCCTTCTGCTCGTTCACTGGGAGAACACTTACCATCGGGGAATTATTACGTTTGTTCTTGGTATGGAAGAATTTCTTTCCTTCGTGACATAATTCGTGGTCGATTTCTGTACCCTTCACTATATAGTAAACTCGTACTTCACATGTGGTTTGTCGGCGGGTTTTATTTGGAAGCCGATGTCGCCTGTGGCATTGGTGTAGTCCTCGTTGATCTTACAGGCATTTTAATTTTTTTTTGATGCCGATGGTCAACTTTTCAGGTTTTATGTTTCTTGTGTTCCTTTTGTCTCCTTCGTGTTATTCTAGGAACAGAACATCTCTTATGTTAAATTAGACTTAAATAGACAAACGAACCCTTGACAAGTTCTACCGTCAGCCAGACCACAAAACCAACAAATTAGATTCCCATATGCGCATCCTCAACAAGAGCAGCAAAGAACACCCCAATTCAACAATTTTAATTCACAACAAAGAGCATATCCTTCTAATAATTTCAGCTTCCCTCAAAGGCAATCTACTAACTTTAATCCACCACAAAAAACACAGACTAAGTTTAACCAGCAAAATCAATTAATGCCTTCAAGACCTGAACCGATGGACACTTCTTCGGGCAACACCAGATATCGCCCAAAAACAAACCAAAATAGAATTCAATCTACCAACTTTGTTAAACCAGCTAATTTCAGAAACAAAGAAATTTTCAACGTAATTGGAAGCGAAAAACTTTCGATAGATAACGTATATACTCCGCACTCGCCAAACCCAGAACACTTTAACGAGGTATATCAAAATCAATACCACGTAATCGAACCAGTGGATGAATAACTACCCTTGTGAAGATCAAGAAAAAACCATCGAGCTAGAGGATGAAAATTTTCAGCTACCCGCCTCGATTGAGCAATTGTTTTAATAGACATTAATAAACACGGATTCATCCTCCCATATATAAATATCTCTTCACCTTTCGCACGATCATTAAAATTTCTAATCGACACCGGCGCCTCGTCATCCTTTATAAATCCATAGTATATTCGTCCTGAAAACATATTAAAGACAAAGACCACAACTATCACGACCATTCTGAATAAACACGACCGAAATCATGAGGTGATACTTCTAAACCTCTACGAGTTTAACCAACCGGGTAAAACCAGATTTTTAGTTTTCTGCTTCCACGGTTATTTTGACGGTCTTCTTGGCTTAGACACGCTGACATCCGTAGGAGCAAAAGTTGACTTCGCAAACCACATTTACAAAAAACCCCGCAATTCCACTGCAACTTAAAACAAATTTCATGTCCCAAAAATATTCTACACCACCCAAAACAAAAATGATTGTCAAACTACCAGTAGATTTTTTTTTTCGGTGAATGTTTTCACAGTATATTTTGAATCGAAAATACAAGTTTTCCGGGTTCAATACTGTTGTTATTTATTTTTGCGTGACGTTTCGGACTCGACTGAGTCCTTTATCAAACTGATCGACAAAATCTTTACAAACTGATTAAAGGTTAGTTGTTTTCCGGCGTCAGTAGGGACTGTTGATTAATCGCTGTCCCTGAGGACATGACAGTTGGAAAACCTTCACTGGATAGGCCAGTTTTTATAAGATTGTGTAAGACTAGGTCCGAAGGAGCTGTTTCGTCATCGGAGGGCATAGACTCGTTAGAGGGTGTATCATGCCTACTATCCGAAACACCTTTACAGTTGGTGGAATTGCTGAGGATAATTTCTATATAGCGAACTCGAAATCAAATTTACACTCCGCGACGTTTAAACTTAGCCAAATTCTTGCCATCGCAACCTTATACATACTAAAGGAAGGTGACGCTGAAGATTACCTAATATTTCAACCAATTTGGTGGAATTTTTGGTCGTACGCCAGGATATATAAAGCTAAACGCTAAGAGTGAGACATCGAGAGCCGCCAACAGCAATTTTATTTTTTTTCCCCTAATTTTTGATAGTCCGTCCCGTTTCTCCTATGTAGACTTTGTTGCAAGACCCGCAGGGAACTTTATAAATATCCTCCATTTCCAGTGGGATTTTATCCTTTTGGTTTCCTAGGATGCTTCGGATCGTAGTTGCCGTAAAGTAGGTCGTCCGTATGTCAGCTTTCTTGAGTACCCTGCCGATTTGATTTGTGCTACCTTCAATATAAGGTAATGTTTGATAGTATGGTCGTTCTTATCTTTTTCTTCCTGGTTCTGCATAGCTTTTGGTTTTTGTTTGCATACTCTGTTGATAGTGCTCTTCGTGTATCTGTTGAATGCAAAGGTTTTCTGTAGATGTTCCATTTCGTTGCGAAGGGCGTGTGGGTTACCGTTGCTGATACATTGTGCTCTGTGGATAAGAGTTCTAAGTACTCTTTCCTTCTGCTTAGGATGATGCATGTAGATACCTGTTTGTGTGAGGAGGTTTCCTATAAACAAAGAACTGTAGAGAAGGAGCAGATTTTTCAACTAATACATCCAAGAAGGGGAGTTTGCCGTCTTTTTCGATCTCCATTGTGAATTTGATGTTTCTGTGGCATGAGTTAAGATGATCCAGGAACTTATCTAATTCCTCTTTTCCATGCTGCCAAATGATGAAGGTATTATCAACATATCGAAGGTATAGTTTCGGTTACCAGTCGATATTCATAAGTAAAACAGAAATTAAACCAGAATTAATAATTCAGGAAGGAATTTATCACGCAAAAGAATGGTACACCTTGATTGAAGTCACTAATCAGTCAGATATTGAAGAATTACTTTTCCTAGGACAACCACTGAAAGTTACTGAATTCTCCTCTTCCACTTTTATAGAAATTAATAACTTTAACATTTCATACGAGGACCATGTTCATGACATTCTTCCATGTGATGATATCACAAAATTGTAACGTGTCTCACATATAAATTTGGAGGTAAAGAAAATCCTATTTATTGTCTGTAAACAATTCGAGGATATCTTCTTCAGAGAAGGACAGCAACTTTCCTTCACTTACACATCGGATTACTTCAACCGAAAATGCACCCATTTATACAAGATCCTACAGGTATCCTTACATACACAAGGAAGAAGTTCGAAGACAAATTGGCGAAATGTTAGACCAAGCAATCATAAGACCCAGCTACTCATCTTGGAGTTCTCCTGTTTGGATCCTGATTGACGCCAGCGGTAAACAGAAGTGGCGTATGGTTATCGATTACCGCAAACTCAATGATAAAACGATAAGCGACCGTTATCCACTGCCAAATATAACTGAGATTCTGGACAAGCTTGGAAAAAGTATGTATTTTACAACGTTAGACCTTGCTAGCAGATCGAAAGGGATTCACGTGACATTTAAAAAACAGCTTTTACAGTTGAAAACGGTCATTTCGAATATATTCGTATGCCCTTCGGGTTGCAAAATGCCCCGTTCACATTCCAACGTGTGATGGATAACATCCTTAAATATCTACAAGGAAAAATCTGTCTCGTCTACTTAGACGACGTAATCATTTTTTCTACACCCCTTCAAGAACACGCAGAAAATCTAAAGAAGGTATTTTCCAAACTGCGTGATGCAAACTTAAAAGTTCAGCTCGACAAGTCGGACTTCCTCCATAATGAGATTGCATTCCTGGATCACATTATAACCACAGAAGGAGTTGTACCAAATCCAGACAAAATCAAGACAATCAAGGAATTTCCCATTTCAACCACTCAAAAGGAGATCAAATCATTTCTAGGTCTTCTGTGTTATTACCGCAAATTTATAAAGGACTTCGCGAATCTTACCAAACCCCTAACAAAGTGTTTAAAGAAGGGTAAGAAAATGGAATTTACAGATCGTTACATGTCTACATTCGAAGCTTGTATAGATCTTCTTACAAATGATCCAATCTTACAGTATCCAGATTTTACGAAACCATTCGTACTACATCCGAAGTCAATTATTCCACCATCGAAAAGGAACTGCTAGCTATCATTAGGGCAACAAAATACTTCAGGCCCTACTTATTTGGCAGACGATTCAAAATAATCACCGATTACAGACCCTTAACATGGATAATGAGCTTAAAAGGCCCAAACTGAAAATTAGTAAGATGGCGCTTAAAACTAGAGTACGATTATGAGATCGTGTTTAAAAAGGGATCCCAAAATTCAAAAGCTGATGCCCTAAGTAGAATTAAGCCCAAGGAAGAAATCGCCAAAGTTGAAGCCAATGTTAACGAAGTAAACGATACAACAACTAACGCATCCAACAACGGTACCTGTGGAACAGTTCGTTCCACCGCAGAAAACATGGATGACGGTATCCCTATTTCTGAACGGGCATTAAACGAATTTAACTTAGAACTCATTTTAGAAAAAACAAACAAAAATTACAAACTGAATTTTGAAATGCCTTTTAAGAATAAACAAAGACGCACAATTAGAATGCTTAACCTTTCGGAAGCAAACGTGACGGAATTATTAAAAAAAAATGTATCCCCTAACTAACGATGAAATATTTCAATCCGTATATTCTAAATTCTTTTCTCAATCTAAAACTTTTAAACTCATACGATGCAAAGAAATCCTAGCAGACATTACAAACAATGGTGAACAGGACCAAATTATCAATGAATATCACATTAAAAACAATCATCGCGGTATTAATGAAACTCTTCTTCATCTTAAAAGACAATATTATTTCACTTTCATGAAAAATAAAATAACGCAAATTATTAATAATTGCGATAAATGTCAAAGCCTTAAATATGATCGCCATCCTCCTAAACCCATTTTTCAACTCACCGAAACACCCGAAAAACCTCTGGACATAATTCACACAGATATATATATAGCATCAATAATCGCCAAATTTTAACTATTATCGACAAGTTTTCAAAATTTGCTTTATCCTATACTCTAACAGCCAGAAATAGCCTTTCCGTAATAAGATCAATAAAGAATTTCATGAGCATACACAGAATCCCTAAAAAAAATTATATCTGACCAGGGTAGTGAGTTTACAGCAAACATATTTAGAGATTTCTGTAAACAAACACATATGTATATTATACATGCAACACATTAGCGACATAAACATGAAATAAGATGTAACACAGTGTAAAATAACAGTGCGGAAGATTTTTTTGAGTTCAGAAAATAAGAAGTAAACGTGAAATTCTATACTTCCTCCAGCATTGCGTTAAATACAATGTTATATAAAAGTGTTAAATTAAAATTAATACCATAAATTTACTCAAAAGTTTTATAAGATATTTTTCATAAATATTTTATTTAGAAACAATTATAAACTAAAATGAATTGGGATTGGGAGTGCAAAATTGAATTAGGAAACATGTAACAATTAAAAATATTTAAAACAGTTTTTTATTCGAGATTCTTTCTCAGCAACGCGAAATAACTTAAAATTTAAAAAAGTTCTTATTTTCTCAACAACGCGAAACAGCCTTAAGTGTCGAAATATAACATAAATACCATTCACAAGGATACACATACGTATACGTTTACGAATCGAACTAGAAGTCATGCGAAAATAACAATATAAAAGATAAAACATACCCATTTTTTTTTCTCTCTTAACTTTTCTCTAAATAAGGAGACGCACAATAATTTCAAATATCCTGCATATACTGAAGTGGGAAAGAAATAAATGATTCCTACAAAACTAATTGCAAATTAAACGACAAAATCAAAAAATTAATAAAATTCAGAGTTAAAGATAGCACACATAAAGTTTACACTGTGAAGAGTGTAAGTTATCTTTAATATACTGAATTCCATAATACTACCTCGACCTTAAGAAAATTTACAGTTCTCTTTACAATTCTACCTATTTTTTTACAATGCTGAACTCAGGAATCAGCATGGAAGGTAGCAAAACCCAAGAAGGAAATTCCAAACTGCATGAGGATGCAAAAGAAATATATTCTTATGCAGTAAGGCTTCCATCCTTTTGGTTAAATTCACCTGCAACATGGTTCAGACAGTCAGAAGCACAATTTGCGATATGCAAAATAACCAAAGATATTAGCAAGTATAACTATACGTTATTAGCGCTTCCGCAAGAGGTTATCGAAACGGTGATCGATACCATACAAAATCCTCCGACAGAAAATAAATACGAGTTTTTAAAAACAATACTAATAAATCGACACTCAATAAGCGAAGAACGGAGAATAGATTAGCTCCTAGGCAATATTGAAGTGGGAGATAGGACACCTTCTGAGTTCTATTGTTCAATGAGAAATATGGCCGGCTCGGGCGAAGTGCTTAGTAATAAATTAATTCGCAACTTGTGGATGCGAAAATTACCACAACCAATTACTATCGCACTAATTCCCTAAAAAGAAAAACCAATGGAGGAATTAATATCAATGGCAGAGAGAATTTGAGATGCCCTTCCAAACTCAAAAACTATTTGTAGCATTGAAACTAACCCTGCCATTTCTTCATTAAAACAAGAAATAGCTGATCTAAAAAAACAAATTGAACGGTTGTCTTTACGTAATAAACATAATCGAGACAGAGGTACCCGAGTAGAAATTTTATCCGCCCAATTCAGGCGTGCCTGAAAATAAATCCGGCCCAGATGAGGCGAACCCAATCTGGGCCTAATCAGGGTGTAACGCTCTCGCGAATCTGGGCCGGATATGGCGCCTGACGTATGCCGGATTTTGAAAAAAAAACGAAAAATAATATTCACAAACTTTTTTCGTTTTGTTTTCTTCCAACTACAAATTTATTTTCCTGTAAATTATTATTATTTGTTTGAAAAAAGAGGATTGAATCTACTTACAATAATTTGCACACTTTCGGATTCGAACCATGGTCCCGTCACACATAAGTCCGTACGCTACCCACTCGGCCAATCTGAACATTCTCGTAACATGGTCAAGAATCATCAAGAATCGCCTAATATGACAAAATTTTTGACCTTACCATCTCCGATTCTTTCGAAAATTTTTGCACTTGAAGAACTAGTGGAAAAAATTATTGAAAATCAATTTTAGTTTATTATTTTAAACGCAAAACGTTTGAGGGTTTATAGCTCCCAAACCCTATGAGCTATTGAATTGAAATTTTTTTCTTTAATAGACTGGGTAGGCCCCATGAAGTGACCACTTTTTGGGGGGTGGAAGTGTGAGGGGGGAGGTGGGGGAAGCGTTTTAGACGAAAATTTTTGGTTTCTAGATCTCAGCAACCGCTTATGTGAGGAAACTGAAACTTGGAATTTATATAGAGCTTTGATAGTGGAGCCATTTCCAAAAATATTATTGATATGGGTGAGGGGGTGTGGGAGAGGGGGAAAAAAAAGTGCGTCCGAAACGTTCGAATGACGAGATCGACACATTCTAAAATCCATATCTCCTAAACGGTTAATGTCACGAAATAAAAACTTAACAATCATCTGTAGGTATACTAGGAGAATAGATCGGAAACAAATTTTTGAGTAAGGGCAGTGACGTACGGAGGTAGGGGGTGAAAAACTTTAGATTACGATATCTCACGAACCTATTGAACTAGACAAATAAAAATTGGTGTCTGTATAAAGGTTGAGAAATAAAGTTTGCTAAAAGTAAAATTTTTTAAGGGGGCGTTGGAGCATGTAAGTGGAAGAGGTAAGAATTTTTTTAAAAAATCACGTCTCATATCTCAAGAACAGTGTAAGATAGATGCTTAAAATTTTTACCAGAAGTACGCCTAATGGACCCCCAGCAGAAAAAAAAATTTCAGGGATGAGGGTGTAGAGGGTGAGGGTGGGGGAGGGTGAAAAGTAAAAAGTTCCGATGTTTATATCTCAAGAACCTATAATGATATAAAGCTGAAACTTAGTATTTAGATAGAGCTATAGTAGTAGCATGTTGGAAAAATATAACTTTTTATAGGGGTAGTATGGTACGGGGGTGGAGAGTGTTTTTCCTAACTATGGAACGGCTTATGCTAGAAAGTTGAAATTCTGTACGTATATGTAAATCAACTAGAAAAGTATTTCTGTTAGTTTTAGTTTGAGTTTTAAGAAGGGGCGAAGCGCTCCGCCACCGCGCACACTAGGCACCAAATGGGCCCATAGCGATCCCTTCAGAACCTCGTAGGTCACTAAACATCCCCTAAACAACCCAGATCCCTAACGAACTTGACTAGCTTATCATGCCCTATTGACCTCAGGTCCTCCAAATTCTCAAAGAAAAGACTGCCCAGCCACCTTAGTCGCCTCCTTGCAACCGCTTGGCACTCACACAAAATGTGGGTGATGTCCTCCTCAGCATATAGGTCAAGGCAATACCTGCACACGTCAGAGTCAGCGATCCCCATGCGCATAGCATGCTTCCCTAGCAAGCAGTGCCCTGTCAGTATTCCGACAAGTAGCCGCAGACTTCCCCTACTCCATGTCAATATCTCCCTAGTCTTTCGCCTGTCCAACCTTGGCCAGAGTGCCCTAGAAGTCCTGCAGCTCGTTAGCGCCTCCCATCTAGAGTTCACTGCGTCCGCTGCACAATCCCTGATACGTGCTTTAATTCCGTTTAATGGCGGATTAACCACCTCCTCTACCATCCCTTCCGACGCCGATCCTAGTCTCGCCAGCTCATCGGCCTGCCCGTTGCCTGGTACGTCACTATGCCCTGGTACCCAGCATAGTCGTACTCTATTCTGACTACAAAGTACCTTAAGCACTTCTCGACAGCGCTTTACTAGCTGGGATTTAATAGTCGCCGATTCCAATGCATTCAAAGCCGCCTGGCTGTCAATGTAAAGTGAGATATCCCGACCAGATACCCCCTCCATCAACATGATGTTACCTGCCTGAAGCACTGCCAGAATCTCCTCTTGGAATACACTACAAGCATCCGGCAGCTTAAAAGACTCGCTTGCACTCAACTGCTCAGAGAAGACTCCAGCGCCAGTGCCGCATTCCATTTTGGAACCGTCCGTATACACGGAGAGTTCTCCCTAATTTACTACCCTGTTGCTTTCCCAGTCCGCTCTGCTTGGGTATACAACCCTGAACGATGATATAAAATCATTCACCGGGATCATATAATCCGTGCAAAAGTTGGCCGGACCCTCAAGAAATTCCCTAAGAATGGAGCTGTGTCCTACGGATCTCTCCCTAAAGAGACAACAGCTCAATAGTTTTACCGCTGTGTTTGACGCAATCTGCTTAATGAAAATATCAAGCGGTAAAAGGTGCATGCAAACTTCCAGTGCCGCTGTTGGCGTTGTGCGCAGGGCCCCTGTGATCATTACACAAGCACTCCGCTCAGTTCCCTTTGGATATACTTTTTGTCTGTGGCTTTCCACCATACCAGTGCCCCGTACGTCAGAATGGGTCTTGCAACCGCCGTATACAGCCAATGTACCATATTCGGTTTCAAACCCCAGCTCTTTCCAACGGACTGTCTACACGCAAAAAGCGCGTTGTTAGCCTTTTTAATACGCTCTCCAACATTTTCTTTCCAATTCAGCTTCCTATCCAAGATTAGGCCCAGATATTTCGCTTTTTCCGAGAGTTGCAGCTCGACTCCTTCAAGCCTTGGCAGCCTGAATTCCGGGATCTTGTGCTTCCTAGTAAATAAAACCAACTCAGTTTTTGAGGCGTTAACCCCCAAGCCACATCTTTTGGCTCACCTGCTCAGTGTACGGAGTGCCGACTCCAAGATGTCAGTGATAGTATCCAAAAATTTTCCCTGAACTAGTATGACTATGTCATCCGCGTAGGCCACAACCTTGATTCCTTTCCTTTCGATTTCCATCAGAACCTCGTTCACTACAAGAAGCCACAGAAGAGGCGATATCACCCCACCCTGTGGAGTACCCCTCGAGGGGACTCTCCAAGTGGTAACCAGACCCTGTCTGGGAATCCACCCGCTGATGCGGCCGGGGCTCGGATTTTGCGCCCTTCGAATCACTGTGTGATGCTGCCAAAAGACATGGGGTGGATGACATTTTAGTCAAGTGGATTCACTCCATGCTCACACAGAGAATGCTATTCACGGAGGCGGATGGGCAATATGCTACAACAGGGGTCAGTAAGGGCTGTGCTCAAGGCAGGGTCCTTTCGCCATTGTTGTGGAGTATGCTCATAGACTCTCTGCTTCTCGAACTGCAGGATCTGAATATTCACGTACAAGCTTATGCTGATGACGTGGCTGCACTAGCTGTTGGGCTATCGCTCAGGGATGTCTGCGACAAAATGCAGATAGTCCTATGGGTTATAGATAGCTGGTGTGAAAGACACGGACTTTCTGTGAGTCCTAGCAAAACCGCACTAGTTTTGTTTACTAGGAAAAGAAAAACAGAAGGTTTAGTGTTGCCTATGCTGAAGGGTGAAACTATTCAGCTCTCGGAGAAAGTTAAGTATCTGGGGATTATCCTGGATAGCAAGCTTCTCTGGAAGGAACATGTAGATACAAAGGCAAACCGTGCGCTAGTAACATTCTGGCAGTGCCGGAGAGCTTTTGGAAGAACATGGGGTCTTAGGCCTTCAATGGTATATTGGCTATATACGGCCATTATAAGACCCATCCTAATCTATGCATCAGTGGTTTGGTGGACTAAGTCCGAATGTGCATACATTAGAGCTAGTCTCGCTAAACTACAGAGGACAGTCTGCATCGGTGTAACAGGTGCCTTGCGCACCACACCGGGTGCGGCACTCGATGCACTGCTCAATCTGCCACCGCTTGACATTGTTGTTCAGGCGGAAGCAATGAGAGCTACGCACAGGCTAATGAGATTAGGCTTGTGGAGGAAAGAGCATTGCACGGGTCATGGAGAAATGGCTCGAAGGTTGTCTGAGAACCCCATCTTCGATATGCCTTCGGATGCTATGACTCCGATCTGTATGCTCAATAGAAGATATCAGGTGGAGATCCCGAGTAGGGCGGAGTGGGAAAACCAGTCCGCATTGCTTAGCGGATTCACTGATATATTCTACACGGACGGCTCAATGACTGAAGACGGGTCGGGAGCTGGAATGTATCTGCAGACTGAAGATCTCAGGTACTCTTTCGCCCTAGGAAAACATTCTTCGGTATTTCAAGCCGAAGTTTATGCGATCCTTAAGGCAGTAGAATGGATTATAGAGGGAAGATGGAGAGGCAGGATGATCTGCATTTGCAGCGACAGTCAGGCCGCTCTACAATCCCTAGATAATCCAATCGTCTTTTCGAAGATGGTACGTGAGTGTAAAGAACGGTTGAATTCTGTTGGCAGATTCAATGACTTAAAGCTCATATGGGTTCCAGGTCACCAGGGTATAACTGGCAATGAAATAGCTGATGCATTAGCAAAGGCAGGATCGGAGTCAGCCATGGTCGGACCAGAACCAGTTTTCGGTGTGCCGGTTGCCTCTGTTAGGGCTGCCACTGCTGAGTGGGTGAGTAAATCACACATTGAGAGATGGCGGCTTTTCCCGGGTATGCGGCAGACCAGAAACCTTGTTGACGGACCAAGTAGACGAACCGCATCTTTTCTTCTCAAATTGAGCAGGAAAGAATGTAGTAGTATGGTTGGTGTCCTCACAGGGCATAACTCGTGTGGCCTACACATGGTCAGATTGAGAATCATTGACGACCCCATGTGCACTGCTTGCGACGAGAGCGACGACACAACGGAACATTTCCTTCTTCAGTGTCCAGCTTACTCTTTTGCGAGAGTGCACGTATACGGCGTCGATGTTATGAGGATGGAAGAACTCCGTTCTCGATCCCTACCTGAGCTCTTGAAATTCGTGAGGAGGACGAAGAAGTTCGGGTAGAGACTGGGGGACTCGAGTGCAATGGGCAATAATTGTCTGAGTGCTCAAGATGCGCGGCTTTGTTGCGTATCTTCCCCCACTTCAAACAACAACAACCCCTCGAGGCTTGCCTTGTTACCTTTCCTTGCCCCCTCTCCGAACTCACAATCCTGGTTTCCAACAAGGTCGTCAACCAGCCCGTCAGTCCCTTCTCTAAGCCTATGCCATTTAAAGCCTACCTAATTGCTTCCACTGTTACGTTGTTGAAAGCCCCCTCAACGTCAAGAAATGCCGCCAGCATGAATTCCTTACTTTCCAAACTAAACTCTGTAGACCCCACTACTTCATGTAGGGCTGTGTCTACGGATTTCCCTCTGATGTAGGCGTGCTGAGCATTAGACAGCAGCCTGTTATCGCATAATCTCCGAATGTATGTTTCTATAAGCCTCTCCAGCACCTTAAGAACGAATGACGATAGCCTTGAAAATAGACTTGAAAATGTTGTACATAATAAAAAAGGGTTTTTTTGTTAGTTGTAGTATGTTTAAGATTTCGCTAAAATGGTTTCCAAGTCCTCTTTGATTGATTCCACAAACATCTAACATAAGCTTCACGTTTTGGTGGATAACACACACACAAACCGACTGTGTTCCAGACCATCCAACCAAAACACAGTATTCGGATCATAGTGCATCAAATTTGGAAAATCTTACAATCCTGTTACACTTCCTTCAAATTTTCCAAAACCAAACTGTTTTGGACGTGATCTTTCTTACCATCTGATTGAAATAAAATATTTTTTAACAGTCATCTGAAAAGTTTTCAAGACAAAACCCATTTCTATATATGTACATACATACCTATCAAAAAGAACATATAATTGCTATTCATTTTTTATGGCTTCGCCTGGTAACGTATTATTCTCTGATTAGTAGGACATACCAAATATGGTAATTATTGTTATTTTCAATTTAATTTTTTTGGGATAAATGTATTACAAAACAGTCATCTTTTTAACAAATTAGTAACTTAATTAAATTATTAGAGAACTGAACTAGCTTAAATTTATGATTTGAAGAGCTGCCCATATACCTAGCATCACAAAATTTAATCCTCGTTACATACCAGTAAGTAAGTAATTAAAATAATTGTAATTTTTCTATAAAATAATTGAGAACAACTTATGTTCTTAGATTTTTTGACCCCGATTCCTTTGAAATCCCAAGTTGATTTTAATTTGGATTACAATATCTTCCGAACCAATTACACCAGGAAGATAAAATTTAGTTTCTGTATATGGATATATAGTTTCTGTATAAGAGGAGTCTACGTAAACTTTTTGAGGGGGGAGGTGGAGCACGTATCAGATATGATCTTAAAAATTTTACAGGAGTTGGGGTCGGTAGACCTCTAGTAGGGAAAAAAATAAATAGAAAAATAAAATTGTTCATAGGGTTAGCAAGGTACGGGGGTGTGGAGTGGTTTTTTATATCTCAGAAACGGCTTATGCTAGAAAGTTGAAACTTAGTACGTATATGTAGATGTGCTATTAGAGTAACTAAAGCAAAAAAAAAGTTCAGATTTTTATTGGCGTTCAGAGGGTGAATAAAAAAAGTGTCCGTGAATCCACATTTTCACGACTTTCGTTAAATCTTTTAGACATGTCGAGCTATCAAAGCAATTTTACTTCTGCGGGCTATTTATATAAGCGCCTAGAAACGTTCTTCAAAATTTTTCGATATCCAACCCCTAAGGGGGTGTAAAGTGGTTGTGTACATATTCACGAATTCTGATATATTTCTTAGGTATATTGAGATTTGGAATTTACTTTTACTTCTTTAAGCTTTAAACATAGTCGGGGAAAAGCCGATTTAAGTATTTTTCCCTATTAAACCCCCTGGAGGTATTGTTCAAGTTTTCACTGATTCCGAAAATCTCTTAGGTTTAATGTGATCGAATTCGCTTTTACTTCTATGGCATATTCGGACTTCTGCCCATAAAATAATAAAGTTGCGCCCAGAATGATGGCAGCTTTTTTTAATATGTTTGGAAAAACAATATAATATACAAAATATAAAAAAATATGTAAATACGCATTTTGAGATATTCAAAGATAAAGGACAAAATCGTTATCGTTGAAAAAAAAATTAATGGATAATTTTTATTCGTATTTTTTTATATTGCGACGACCTTCCCCTTTAAAATAAGCCCTATTTTATTATCCTAGGATAAATATTACCAGAGATATTAATTTTCAAATAGGACTCGGACACTATTTTTGCGAAATCTTTAACATACTACATATAACTATTATAACAAAAAAAAATGATATAGAAACAAAAAAATGGATTTAAATTTTTTTTTCATAATTCTTCTAGTACAAAAATTCTCAAAAGAATCGGCGAATGCCACAAATTTCGTAATTTTTGCCGAACCTTGATAAAATGACCTAATATGCAATAACACGAAATTAATTTTCTTTTGGTCCACAATCTCCATATATAAAAATGAATGTTTGTTTGTCTGACCCGTATATGCTCCTAAACCACTCATCCGATTGCGATGAAACTTTGGTGATTTGTTGAGGGCACGTCCGAGATGGTTTCTGCGTTAACAAAATCATTAAACAATTGGTGGTACGCGAGGTCTTTCAATATTTGAGTGTTTTTCATATGATTTAGAAGTTTGTTCGTTTTCGGTGTATTAGTTATGCGCAGTTGCAGTGCTGATAGTTTTGGCGCCCGGCGCACTTTCTACGTTTTGGTGCCCCAAATTTTATATTTTGTTTTCGAAAATGAAGGACAATTTTCAAGATTTAGCATGATATAAATAGAGGAGATGGTGTTAAAGTGACCCCTGCTGTTAATTTGGCCAGCTAATTATTTCTAATAATTCACAATATCATTTATGGTTTGTGTTACATATCTGGTTTTCTGATATTCTAGCCTTATACTATGTTCAGACTACGAGATTTACGCGTTTAAATCGAGTTAAATGCGCTGAAAACACTTCCCGGACGCGTTTACGAAAACACGTAGCTACTACGCGTTTAACCGTAAACTTTGGAAGAAACTATTCAATGCTGCAGAAACTCAATTTTGTGCTTGTGCAACGACTGCATTAGCTAATAAATTCCCTTTTCATTACTGCTATACAAACTAATTGGTTTCAAACAATTTAGAAAGCATAAATTTGCTAATGAAACACAGCTGAATATCTACTTGTCAAAACAAATCACATCAAGCTATCATGTATCAAAATAAAACGAGTTGCATAGTCTGAACACTACTTTTTTAACATGTTAAATTTACCTACTTAAATGCGTTTAAAATGCATGGTCTGTACAGGGTATTAGAGTTTGAGAGCTATAAAGTAGTGAAAATGAGGCTTCTTCGACTGAATACATACAATTCGACATCATTTCAGTCTTACCCAGGAGGCAAGATCTTTTTCACTGCATATAAATTCATTTGAGTCGATATTAAGATATGTAGTGTATGTTATGCATGCGCGCACGCACAGTTCAAGGAGTACGTAAATTTTTTTAACTCCTTCAGAAATAGTATTTCTTGAAAAAATCAAAAAGTCGCAGTTCCCTTCAATTCTGAAATTGCCCCCCCCC
The DNA here is from genome assembly GCA_951812415.1 of Beris morrisii. Lineage (NCBI taxonomy): Eukaryota > Metazoa > Arthropoda > Insecta > Diptera > Stratiomyidae > Beris > Beris morrisii. Next base: position 82,470,362 of record OX638311.1, on the reverse strand, counting down.
CCCCCCAAATTACGTCCCTGAATTCGGCATGTAATATTGAAACAAATTGTGAAGGATCCTTTCCTACTGACCAAAGAAGTAAAATATACATTCAATTGTGATTTTATGAAGCAGAATGAATGTCCTGGAGCTGAAGGCAATAATTATATGCGATTTTTGCCTATAAAATTGATTTTGTTACCTATTTTTCCTCTGGTTTTATGCACATATTTAATTTGGCTCTCCGGTGCCATATTACCACTCAATTCAAAGATAGTCGTATGCACAAATTTCTGAATTTAAATTATTTTTTAGAAACTGTGAGGCTTTCTTCCAATTTTAAGGAATTAAGTTTAAAGGTTTTGCTGACATAACCAAACATTTTAAAGTTTCCTTTGAAACGTAATTACTATTAGCACTTATTTTTTTCCACAATAAAACCTAGCAAGAAAAATATCACATTTTCTTTGGTCGTCAAACAGTGCTCCCAACTCGTGAAAATTCTAAATATTTTAATTTTCCCGATAACATTAGAACAACTGTACCCGTATTGCCTTTTAATTCTTAGATAACACTTCTTCATTGCATTCGTATAGTGGTGATCACGTCACGAGAGTTTAATTCCCTATTTATTATAATTAATTAATTATAATTATAATTTATAATTAAGAAACCCATTGAAATTTACATGAAAAAATAATGTACATAAAGAACTGAAGCACTGGCACCTCGCATACGCCTAGGATCTCTGAGAACCCATTTCGTTCCTGTGGCGCACTTTTATAAACTGCGCCAGATACCATGAATACATATGCACTCAGCGGAATACAGCACATGCCGTCGCGCATAAAAACATTGCTGGTCACAGTACCGTGCGTGTTGGATGTCGAACCGTGGTGCAGATGAAATTTTTGCGCCAAAGAGTAAGTCAATAGATTCGCACATGTTTGATCGAACAAAACGATGTACATGTCCGATCGGTGGAGGAAAATGATGTTGGTTATACAAAATCGTTTATGTATGTACTATGTATTTGTGAAGAGGGTGCAACGAACATGTATTTATATGATAAGATCAAACAGCAATCACATATTTAAGGAATAAAACAAGCGTTTGGGAGTACCACGTGTTATTAATTTGTATTTGGATGGATAGGTATATGTAGGTAGGATGCCGTGTTTTAAAATTGCAAAATTTACAAACAGCGAATTTCATAATTGCGGGTTCGTACATGAACGAACAATTGCGTAGGTAGGTGGAACATTAGGTGTGGCGCCCTATAATTTTAGCGCCCGGCGCAGTTGCTCCACTTGCTCCTATGGAAGATCCGCCCCTGGTTATGCGTTCCTATTACTGAATGGTAAAGTTGGACTATGGATGGTGGATAGAGGATAGTGAATAGAGGATGGAGGATGGAAGATGGAGGAGGGTGGATGGTGGGTGGAGTATGGTGAATGGAGGATGGAGGATGGAGAATGGGGGATGGTAGATGGAGGATGGGGGATGGGGGATGGAGGATGGTGGATAGAGGATGGATTATGGAAAATTGAGGATGGTGGATGGAGGATGGAGGATGGAGGATGGTGGATGGTGGATGGTGGATGGTGGATGGAGAATGGTGGATGGAGGATGGTGGATGGAGGATGGTGGATAGAGGATGTAGGATGGAGGATGGTAGTTTTAGGATGGGGGATGAAGGATGGTGGATAGAGGATGGAGTAACGGGAGAACCGGAAGAAATGGGAGTAACGGGAGAAATGGTAGCAACGAGAATAACAGGAGCATCGTGAGAAACAGGGGCAACGGATCAGCGGGAGAAATGGGAGCAACGGGAGAATGGATCAGATTTAAATTTCCGATGCTCACGAATAATTTCTTACGCTCTCGCAATGAAATCAAAGCAAAATAGGTGAAATTTTCGATTTTGGTTGGGACTCACGGGCTCTTAAGCTCATTTAATCGGTTTTTTCGCGGATTTTTTACGATCATAACCTACAAAAGGAGTTGCAACCGGTGCAAGTTCCCGATCTTAGGTGCTGTACACATTGCACACGACCGAACGAATCTTCCGATACGACTTATCGTTACCAGGTTTTTGTGAAAACTTAGTTATTGATTGAAAAATTAGTTATGATTGTAATTTATAACATTTTCAAGAATATCATAAATGAAAATATCTACGGGTTTGATAACAATAAGAAAAATTAATGCATCATACGACAAAAAATATACTTACGACGGACGGACAATTTTCTTATTATTATAAAATAAAACTACAAATCTCTTGTGATTTTCTTTTATGATATTCTTAAAAATTTTATAATTAACGATTATAGCTAATTTTTCAATAACTATAGATTTTACAATAAGCCGAAAATCGAAAGTTCGTATCGGAAAACTCGTTCGGTCTTGTGTAATTGTTTAAAGCACCTAATTTTTTTTTTAACAATAGTATTATAGATTATGTAACTATCTGTGCCTCGGAATCAAAAATAACATTCGATTCTTTCCATCATAGAATTTTTATTTATTTTATTTTATTTTTAAGGAACACCCAAACCAAAATTACTGAAGGTAAGGTAAAAACTACTACAACAAAATATATAAAAAATTCTAAATGCAGCATCACAACAATTAAAATTCTCATCGATATTTCTATTACAATTTTCCATTATTTACCAGCCTTAGCTCCAATGATCCCCTCCAATCTTTAGCTCCAACAACCTTCAACTCCAACAATTTTCTGCTCCAACAATCTTCAGCTCCAGTAATCACCAACAGATCAGCACGCTAGCTAAAACAACAACAACTAAAAAATCAGCACGCTACAGAATAACAATAAATCTTCAACCTGGCAGAACAAAAAATCCTCAGCGCCAACAGTCGCTAGCAGAACAAAAAATCTTCAACCTAGCAGAACAAAAGAATCCTCAGCTCCAACAACCTTCAACTCCAGGAATCACCAACGCCAGCAGAACAACAAAAAAACTCACATATACACAATCTTATAAATTTCACACTTTAATTTAATTCAATAAAGAATGATTACAATATTCCTTAAAAAACTCACATATACATAAACTTATAAATTTCACACTTTAATTAAATTCAAGAAAGAATGATTATAATATTTACTAATATTGCGCTGTTGTATCTTGTCGATGTGGGATGGAAGACGAGGATCCATTTTTCAAGTCTATGGTTTTGATTTTCAGATATAAGGATCCATTTTTCGGGTCTTTTGTTTTCTAAGGTCAAAGAATTTCTTTTCTAAGCCAAAACAGATGACACAAAAGCTTCAACGCTTCAGTCCTGCAAAGTGCCGACACTAAAAAAAGAAAATGAAAAGAGAAAATATTAAAATTGTCTGAAGTTAGAAATGTAAATACTAGAGAAACTGTCTGAAGAATAGCTAAATAGAAAAGAAACTATCTGAAACGTTTAAAATTCAAGAAATGAAAAATTGAAAAATTAAAAAAAAAAGGAAAAATTAAAAAGTAAAAACTAAAAATTATGATCGCATTTCCAATGAAGACTTTTTGCACCCATAAGTGGAATAAAAAAGAGCCTCCATTATTGAACCTTTGTTAAAAATACTTAGTAACGAGGTATAAATCTGGTTGGGTATCAAATTTTAGCAGGTGCGATAGGGACAGGACACCGAAAGTGGGATAGCGCTGACAGTTCAAAGTGGGTATAGAAAATTGCATAGAAAAACCAGTTTGGAATCCTGAAAGTGGGTATACACGTGGCCTGTGGGCCGGCTGCTTGGGCATGGAACCATGAACGTGGTGGCTGGAACCGGTCTTGGTTTGCGCTGATTGGTCGGGAGCTGGCTTGACGAAGTGAATCGAAGTGAAGAGTTCGAGTACTGTATTCGGAAAGAGAGGAGTATACGTGTGTTTATATCGAAAGTGAGAAAACTGCCATGTGTTTACGTTGAAAGTGTCTTTAAAAAAGACCACGTATATGCGAAGACGAATTAAAAAACAAAGCATGTGCGTCTTTATTGCTTATTTTTGTGAAATTGTGGCTGAAAAAGGAAGGTATCGTTGGAATAAAACATTTTTTGTTTTCTTTTTTCAATTACTATTTTATTGAAAAGTAAGATATGTATTATTTTATACACTTAAATTGCTGTACGTATATCTTTTTACTTTTTTAAAAAACGAAGCTTTAGGAATCCATCACGGGACTCGTCAACCCCATCAAAAACCAAGTATTGTGTCTGAGACTGTATTACGCCTAGAAATTGAAAAGAGTTAAAAAAAGTGAATGAATTATTACCAAGATAAATACCTTTCCGACTGCTACAACCGTAGTTCGACGTCCGAAAATGTAAGTACCTGAAAGAGTAGAAGTGAAAATTACAATTGTTTTGAATATTAGAAATATGTTACTTACCGCAACGCCACATAGGCGGAAACCGGCAGGGGAGACTCGTTCGCCTCACAGCTGGACACGATCCACCTAAAACTACGCACAGAAATTTGAATTAATATTTTGAATTACAGAAAACCGAATAGCTAAGACAAAACAAACTGAAATTGGAGGGGCGGAATTAATGATAGATTTCCGATGGAAAATGTTAATAGGATAGGATTAGACTTAGGGAAAAATCAAATAGTTATTAAGGATTAGGGTAGGATTAAGTATAGAATTAAAACTTGACATGCACCGAATATAAAAACGAACTTGAATTAAACACTAATTTAATACCTCCGGAAGCAATCAAAACCATAATTATATAATAATAATAAAAACGAACTCTTACCTTGGATACAAGCTTATGAAGCGTTATGAAAACCTAATACTAACCTACGAAAATAAAAGAATTAACTTACCACTTATGCGTGAACACTCCCGACACAAAAACTTCGCGACGTTTGACAGTTCAGTGAATTTGTAAACAAAAACAATGCGCTCCGCCATGATGGTCAGAAATCACTAATACATTCGGAACTCGATTAATGTTGTGGTCCAATTTATCGAATTCGCAACTGGAACAAATTCGGGACAATTTCGAAACTCGGAAAGGGGTTTTTGACCGAGACCTGAGGTCAAAGCCTTTAACCGAATGAGGATGGCCGTTAGGAGTTTTCGTCATAGGCAAATGAGTGGAATCGGGGCTTTTTGATTTTTGGAACGGGTCGGTAAACACAGAGCGAGAAAAAGAAGTAAATCGAATAAAACGGAATCGAAAAGCGGGTTTTTTTTCGAATTTGAAGACGGTGTAAACGAAAGAATTTGGCGAGTGGAAATTTCGGAAAAAAAAAGACAGCGACGTATTGTGTACCGTAGTCATAGAAATTTTATGACAGTGAGAAATTCCAAGACAGTGAGAACGAACAAATTTGGCGAATGAAAGTTACGGAATTTTCAAGACAGTGAGAACGAACAAATTTGGCGAATGAATATTACGGGTAAAAATACAGTGACCTATTGAAAAAGAAAATCCAAGTTTATAAATTTAAAGACAGTGAGAAATTCCAAGACAGTGAGAACGAACAAATTTGGCGAATGAAAGTTACGAAATTTTCAAGACAGTGAGAACGAACAAATTTGGCGAAAGAATATTACGGGTAAAAATACAGTGACCTATTGGAAAAGAAAATCCAAGTTTTATAAATTTAAAGACAGTGAAGTACGACCTATTTCGGCGAACGAAAATCTCGGGATAACGATACTTGTCGGGACGAACCAATGAGTGCACGAAAATTTCGGTGCGCGAACAAAGAAATCCTCTAAGATACGAAACGGTGTGCGTAGCGAATAGAACCCAAGTCGGTGGTTACGCGGAGTGTTTCCGATCAATATCGTGGTGCGGAATCAGATAATCGCTAGCCGGCGAAACGACGCGGCGATTTCTTGAATTATCGAAGATAGAAATTGTGGAGGAACGCTGCGAGACTCTACGGTTAAAACCCGAGTACGGAGCCGACTACATGGACACCAGTGGTACCCTAGTTTTAAGGATTTAAATTGTTTTTCTAATATCTATTTATATAAAATAACCTAATAACCTCGTACTCTAGTAAAATTAAAGAATACTTTCATCCACCAGAAATAGCTCTTTTCCAAAATATCTTTGTGTAAAATTTGTGTGACGTCCACCGATTTCAGTTCCGCGATAGAGATTTCCGTAGGAAACTATAACCTACCTAGTTTCACAGCTGGCTAGGTAGCTAGAACGACGACGAAAACTATAGTTGTGTGGCGCCCACCCCGTCTCGACGGGCTAGTCGGCTCGTCGTCGTTCGCCCCTTAACGGAAGGGGGTTGAAGAAGGATTATACGTAAAAACTGGTTCAAGTCTTCGACCTGACGCTGCGTCTTCACCCTCTCCGAAAAGCGCGGTGGCAAAAAACAAAATACCCCCCATCCAAATGTACCGCTAGCCTAATGCCGTATTTCGTCTTCAGCAGACGGAAAAACTTTATGTGTAGTTCCTTACCGATCTCTAGAGTACTGGTGGGGATCATAAGGTCTCCATCACCAGCTGCGGCAGAAGTTAGCAAATCAAAGGTGTTCTAAAAATGTAAATAGAGCGATAATTAATACAAATTCAGAAAACTTAGTGTGATGTAATACTCACCATATTCGAACCGACGGACTCGTAAACTGTTTATGATTTTCAACTGAGGTTTTACCTGCTTATATATCAACCAGAGGGCAAGAAAAATGTTCAAGAGACCTTGAATTTACTTAAGAAAAGGTAATGAGTTGAAAAGGTTAAGATCTCCATAAATCCTTACACTGAGGGCAAAAAGTACAAGAAATAACCAGATTATCATATTTTTTCATATAATTCAGAGCGTCTGACTGCTGTAACAAAGTTGCTAAAGACAATGTTAAGTATGTACTTTTATGAGAATTGTATTATCCAGATGGGTGACTAAGCGGTACTATAACCATAAAATTTATTAAAATGCGACATGCGCGTACAGTGGTAGGCTTAGTAGATAACATCTATGGAAAATAATCATGTACTTAATAAATGCAACATTGTAGATGTCGGTATCATAGGGCATGTCTTTCTATAACTATCTAAGTATAGAGAATAAAAAATGGATAGTTTAAGTATCATTAATCATTTAAATAGCACTCTAAGTCTAGGTTACCGTTTATTTGTATCGACTTTAAGTATTTTAGTTGACGAGATGAAGTTGAAAAAGATCTCTTTCGACTCGGCGGAAAAATTCCGGTTCATCGAGCTGTTAACTCGATTTTTCCCTTTTCGGACAATAAGCTGAGAGATGCTGTTGCTTTTCTAAAAAATGAAGAAGCTACTAATGACAATTCTTCTGGGCGTGGTGGTGAAATGGGGGTTATCTGCGAAAGATCGAGCGATAACAGGTCAACCACTTGTGTTGGAATTGTAATAGAAGAGGAACGGAATGGTAGTTTAAATCAGGATGGCGGTGGGTCAGATACTGCTATAGAAATTTTATCAAGACAGGAGATTTTTTATAAAAAATTTAATTTGAATGGAGTTAAGATGATTTTCCGTTTTAAAGAATTCAATGAGAATGTTGAGGACTCCGTCAAGGAGCTTGAGAGTATGTTTGATAGGTTGGTAAAAGAGCTAGTTTCTAATTCGATTCAAGGAAGCAAAATTAGTTTATCTATCGAACTTCCGGAATCACCTGAGGTCAAGGCTATTTGGTGTAGTTTAAGACCTGTAACTGAGCTGAGTGGTGCAACTATTATTGGGCTAATCTCGAATGTGAATCAGTTCAACACAACTTTTCTCTCGGATGGAATTATGCAGATAAAGGCAGATATTATAAATTTTCCATTCAAAATTCGACAGAAAAAGAGACTCTAGCACGAAAGTATAGTGTGGTAGATGTCGGTAAAGACGATGACCTTAATTGTCTCGCACGAAGTTTATGTTATGCAATTGAGATGAATTCGGGGAGGATGAATTGTAAAAATAAAACTACGATTACTAATAAATTAGATAGGTTATCTAAGAAACTGTGTAGAGAGGCAATCGTTGCGATTGGTAAAAAAGGCTGTGTCTTGCCTGACCTATACAAATTTCAATGCTTTTTAAAAAAGTACCAAATTATCGTTTTTGACGATATGAAGAATTCAGAATCTTTTATATTCAGACTTCCATGTGAAGACAACTCTGTAAAGAAGCTATACTTCTATTATTCTAAAGAATTGGAACACATTTATGTAATAAAATCTCTTACCGCTTTTTTTAACAGAAAATATGCATGCTCTCTTTGTGATAGAGTATTGCATTTGAAAGAGCATAAATGTGAAAAGAAATGTCCGTATTGTCTTTCATTTCCGGCATGTCCGTTTGTGGAAAAGCTTAGAGAATGTAAAAGATGTAATCGTGTGTTCAGAGGGGAAAACTGCTTTGAGAGCCATTTACAGAATAAATTTGGAAAAAAAGGCGTTTGTGAAAGTTTCAGGATATGTGAACAGTGCGGAAAATTTATTGTTCTCGATAAAAGGCGAAGTGGCGAACACACATGTAACGAATTTCTTTGTCAGATCTGCTGGAAAATTGTACCATCAGACCATCTATGTTATATTAAGCCTCTGAAGAAGAGGGTTGATAACAACTTTATGTTAATATTCTTTGATTGCGAAACTACTCAGAATACTTCCTACGAGAATAACTCTAATACTTTTCTTCATATTGTTAACTTAATTGTTGCTCAGCAGTTATGCTATAACTGTTATGAAAATTCTGATATTAAGGAAGAATGTAGAGTCTGCGGTGTAAGGGAACATATTTTTCAATACCGAGAAAATGATAATGTCGTGGGGAGGTTTTTAGATTACTGTTTCAAAGTACAATGATCTATTTCCAATATTTATTGTATAGCGCACAATTTACAAGGTTACGATGGTCACTTTGTGATTTCAGAGCTAATGAACAGAAAAATGAAGATCGAACCTATAATGAACGGTACTAAGATAATGAAGTTAACTTGTGGTAGAGTATCTTTTATTGACTCTTTGAATTATCTGGCATTCCCGCTTGTGCAGTTCCCAAAGGTTTTTGAAATTAAGGATCATACAAAGGGTTATTACCCATATTACTTCAACACAATGGAGAATATTGACTATGTGGGTAAATATCCACCACCTGAGTTATATGGCTATACGACGATGAAGGAGGTAGAAAAAGATAAGTTCTTTGCCTGGTATAATACTAATGCATCAGGAATTTTTGATAACCGTGAAGAGATGTTGCGATATTGCATAAACGATGTCAATATCTTGCGATTGGGGTGTATTCGATTCATGAGGGAGTTTCTTAATATCACTAGCGTAAATCCCTTTACGGAAGCTTTAACTATAGCATCGGCCTGTATGCTAGTTTTTCGAAAAAACTACCTGCAGGAAAATACAATAGGTATAATGCCAAAAAAGGGCTACTACAAATCTCAAAATCAGTCGCTAATCGCTTCTAAATGGCTTGTTTGGGAGTCAAGAAAAATACAGGGCGAGATAATATCCGCTTTTAATAAAGGTGAAGTGAAACTAGAGAGGAGTGGCATGTACGTAGATGGCTTCAACCCAAAGACAAACACGGTCTACGAGTTCTTTGGCTGCTTTTATCACGGTTGTAGAAGCTGTTTTAGATTACAGGATGTAAGTACTGAGAATGGTGGAGGTCGCGAAACCTTTAATCAAAGATATGAAGCCACAGCTAGGAAAATTGAAATGATTAGGCGTAATGGATATAAATTAAAATACATGTGGGAGTGTGAGTTCAAAAAATTCTTAAAGTCAAATCCTACGGAGAAAATGGAGTTGGAAAAGCTTACTAAGAATATAGTGGAACCATTAAATCCTCGAAATGCTATTTTCGGAGGTCGCACCGAGGTGTTTAGATTATACCATAAAAGTGGGGAGAATGAAATAATAAGATATCTTGATTTTACTAGCCTGTACCCGTACATTAACAAATATTCTCCTTATCCTATAGGCCATCCGGAGATATACAGAAATTAAAATCTGCCTACGAGTTCAGAAATACTTTCGATGCATGGTTTCATCACCTGTATTATTTTACCGCCAAATGATTTATTTCTCCCGGTATTACCTTTCAAGAAGAATCTAAAACTGTATTTTGCGCTATGTAGAACTTGTGCATCTGAGAATAAAGTAACAAGATGCGGGCATGATGAGAGTGAGAGAGAGATTACTGGCACTTGGGTTATACCTGAAGTATCATTAGCTGTGAAAAAAGGCTATCAAATAAAAGTCATTTTTGAAGTCTGGAAATATAATCACACTATGTACGATCCCAATACGAAAACAGGTGGTCTATTTACGGAGTATGTTAATACCTTTTTGAAGATTAAACAGGAAGCTAGCGGGTGGGGGATTGAATGTAGGACAGAGATAGACAGAGAGAATTACATAAGGTCATATCGCATAAGGGAGGACATTGCGCTAGACAAAAGTGAAATCCAAAAAAACCCTGGTAGGCCTAACACTACAAAAATATGCCTAAATTCTTTTTGGGGGAAATTCGCTCAGAGAGAAAATCGTACCAACACCAAGGTACTAAATAGCTTTAAGGAGTTCTGCGATTTTATACATACCCCGGGTATAGAAGTCTGTTCATTACTGCCAGTATCTCAAGACACTTTGTGGGTTACATGGAAAAATATAGAAGAGAATTTAATTATGTTACCCCATGTGAGCACGCCCATTGCTGCCTACACTACCGCATTTGCTAGACTTAAACTCTACGATGCCTTGGAAAAAGTCGGTACAAGAATACTTTATTGTGACACTGACAGTCTAATATTTGTAGATGATAAGACATCACCCATCCCCTTCGAAATTTCAAACTTTCTAGGCGATTTAACTAACGAGATTGAGAGCTATGGCCCCGATGCATTTATCTCCGAATATGTAAGTACCGGTCCTAAAACTTACAGTCTAAAAGTCCAAATAGGGGATCAGGTTGAGTATGTCACAAAGTGTAAGGGGATAACACTTAATTTTAAAAATTCAAAAAAGGTGAATTTCGAATGTCTGAAATCTATGGTAACTGGTTGTAGCGATGGTGACCCAGTTTGTGTAAAAAATGAGCGTAAGATTAAGCGTAAGCGTCCTGGGATTGTCATTAGTGCTGTGGAAAAAAAGCATTTGCAATTTACTTTCGATAAAAGGGTTGTCGTCGAAGATCATTTTTCATACCCGTATGGCTTCAAAAGAGCAAAGTTAGCAAACTAAAATAGTGTATTTTTTTTAAGACGGTATTTTAGTTTAATTATTCTTAACTTGGTAGATGTACTGATATAGCTATAACTTGAAAATATTGTTAAAAATATATAAATGTGCATAAATAAAATTGACTCTCACTTATTGACATTACGTCTTACCGAAAACATGAGTAAATTCATAGTTGATATCCAGTTTGTTACAGGAAATCATGGCCAGTATTTTGCTAAAGAGCTTGCTATACTGCCTTTTGGGTCAATATACCCAACGTTCTATTTCCTCCTCCCCCCTCATCCCTATCAGGAGCTGAACATGAAGGCGGATCGGCAGCAGAAGTATGAACGAGAAAACATCAATTGTTTGCACTGGAATGATGGCGATACATGTTATAATAGTCTACCCGACATTTTGAAGGACCTTGCTAGCTCTACTATATACGTAAAAGGCCTTGTGAAGGAGAGTTTCATCAGAAGATACTTACCAGACGCTGAGATAATACAGCTTGAAACACCTAAATTAACCGAGCTTCAACACTTTCAAACACTATGTAAAAATCATAACCAAGCTCGAGCTACTCGTTGCGCTGTGCAGAACTTATATCTATATATGCTAATGAATAAAGCTTATTTATAAATGAAAACAAATAGTTTAGTATAATTTTTTTATTAGCAAATCGTTATATTAAAAATAATTCTTGCACTACAAAACCACGGAATTTCATAAAAAAGTCGAGAATAGTTAATATGCACATATGAAGTGCGGACTGGTATAAAAAAGTCTGCACTCGATAATTGTAATACATCTTTTTCCTTGCATTTAGCGGTGTATTGGCTGAAATAATCCCTCACACTTTCAGAAGCGTTGTTATTATGGTACATGACGATATTGAAGAAATCCATCCTTTCGTACAAATTTAAAAGGTTCTGGGATGACAGTCGAATACTACTTTCATCGATCGGTATCACGAATTCCTTTTTTAAACCAGCTTAAACCGCTTGAGCAGCCTCGTCATTTTCATGTTTCAACATGATCAGATGATTGTACAGCGAAGTCCATCCGGAGTAGTTCGTTGACACGGGGAAGCGTCCAGGGTAACTGAAGATTATTTTTGCCTCAAAAGTGAACGGGTCGAAGCCTAATACAACCTTCCGGTCTTGGCAGCCGTCCAGATAGTAGGTGTAGTTCAGTAGAGCACCTTCGCCAGGGACCTCGGACCTTTTCTGCTTGCCTGGCTTCTTAATAACTGATTCATCCGATGGGACTGATTTTTTTCTTTTTTTAGACCGTCGCTGTTGCATGCCATCGTCGAATTTTGTAATAGGTGAAGCCATATTGTCCGGAAGATTTTTAGAGAAAAACTGACAGTCGGGTGGTTTAAGCTGATGCTTTTATACTCTCTGCCTCCGATTTACAATACTGGCTACGAAAAACCCCACCATTCTGTGTAGCACCCGATGAAAATATATGGTGGTATAAATGAACTACCTTGGCGTCATTATCTGGAAAATCTTTTGACGAAAACTGCTTAAGAAATAGCTTTAGATCCTTCCCCTTGCAGCGAGAATATATGTATACGCAGCAGTAGTTTCCGCATGTCGAAGAGTATACACTTTGTAATCGTTTTTTGTTATTTATAAAAACCTTTGAGTTGGTATGCAAAAATCTTTTAAAATATTTATTGTTAGAGTCAAAAAATTCAGCTGGGCCTGTCCTCGGGAAATAAAATGCTACCCAATGAACGCCTTTTTTGTCTGCGGGGTCGGTATTTGCAATAACACATGCTGGCTTTTTAATTTTATAAGGTAAACGATCGCATGGGAATACGCCTTTGAAAAATCTCCTTGTGGTTGTGTTTTTCCTTAATGTCTTAACAAGTTCGATCGTGTTCATATCTGCTCTTTCGAAGCTATAGCATCAATGTCAATGATCTTGGTTTGACTGGTGGTGTAACTTTCTAAGAATTCCTTTGTTGTAGCGCTATAAACAAAAACGGTTGCAAATTTTGCTAGCGTCATAATAAGATTTTCATCCAAACGCTTAAGTTCCAAATTCCCAAATGCCCCTGTCTGATCTGTTGTGGTAGCCGATGATGTGGAATATTTATACGTTATTTCCTTCGAGAGTAATTTATTTTGTGATGAGAAACCGGCAAACGAAACCTTTTTAAAGAAGGTTAGATTACCTTCATTAAAATATTCGACATTTACAACACAATATGCCATCTTTGTTGTTCTTCCTCGTCCGCTGAGTAATATGAAGAATGCGAGGTTAAAAGGCTATATTTATACTTTTCAAAAATCAGTATGAACTCCACGAAGTTTGTCTATTTCAAGACTTCCATCATACTCGGCATCACGGTACGTGTCCCCAAAAGTTACACTTTTTTCCAGCGCTTTCTTAAACCTTCCCTCGATCCTCACTGTTCCTTGATTTAATAAACTGCCACAAGATGACCCGTATGAATTGTCTGCAGTTGAAAGTGTGTGAGTGAAAGGTATCCCCGTGTACTTATAGGTTTTTCCTGAGAGTAATCAAACTCTAAAGCCTGGTTTGGAACTTGTACTCCATTGACGGATAAATTGAACCGTGTGATATTATTGTGTTTAAAGTTAAATGGATTCTTCGTCTGTTTACCGCTGTAGGCATCATTATCTACCATGCCGAAAATTAACAAGTTCGGTAGCTGTCCGATTATGACATTATCTAAATATAGTGTTGAACTGTTAGCCGGTAACGTATAACTTTTTACTTCGACACGCTTGTACGGATATATCACGTTGGAGCGCTGAAGAATAGTTTCATGTGCCATTAAAATATTGGGATTAACAGATACATGATTCATATACATTGTTGCATCTATAATTTTAATTTGCGGTGAGTGCCCGTCTTCTTCTTTTGAGTATAGATAAAATTCGGGTTTTTCCAGGGATAGTGAGAGTCTAAAATCTACCCCATTCAGAAGTAACTTATCCTGATTAAGTAAATCACCATGAATCTTTCCCATAAACTCTACCACATTACTTTTCGAAAGCAATTCAGATCGTTTGAAATATCCTGCATTAAATTCACTAGGACGCCCACTTTTGCTTCCTTCTTCAATCATTTCCATGCCATCTTGGTCGAGGTACCATCCTACGGATTCTAAATGTGTTGTTGATGCATCTCTACCGTAATTCAATAAGTTTTCAATGTAAGCTCTGTAATGGTAGTTGTTGTCAGTTTGTGCAATCGGTCTGCCATTTAATTGTTTTGTACATTGTCGAAAAAGTGAATGCATTAGGTTGTTCACTACGCCGATTGGATCACTTTCCTCTTCACGGTCGCCATCTTTTGCATCCTTAACTTTGGTTGTTTCTTTTCCAGTGTAGAATTCTTCTTTCCCACCTTTTGCCTTAATTAGCTGAACTTTTAAGCGAAGGTAGATACTGGATAAATCACGGTACGTGTCCCCATGTCCTAGCGAGACGAATTCCAGAACTGAAGAGTTATCAAGAGAAGCTATTGGTTTGTATGATACCTCTTCTGTTTTTAAAATATTGGCCTGTATCGGTGGTGCTTTAAATAAATCTAATTCAGATTTCATACATTCTCTGTACGGGGCCATTTTCCTCACTTATCGAATATATCCAATACACGCTTACGCTTATTGTTCTTAACTCTTTTATTTTTACTGGTTGCTGGTCTTTTCATAATAGACTTTCTCTTTGATTTGGTACGTTTTCCACGTTTAGGAGCCGTTTTTAACTGTGCTGTTGAAAACGGATTTGCCCTTTTTATAGCCATGCGTCTTTTCATACCCTCACCACCCATACTGTCAAAGAGTTTTTTCACGCCTTTTTGCATCAGCTCCCCACCTCTGATAATATTGTTTTTCCAGTCTTTATAGCTTGCTCCTTTATAGTTTTTACTCCTGAGGAGACTAGAGGCCGTAAATAACGCAGTAATCCACTGAAGAAGCTGCCAATACCTCTTCCACGCTGATATATAAGTGGGGATCGATAAAGATCCCCTATATCCGACAAACCAGCACCGCTTTGGATTAAATAATACCTTGTGTAATATGAATTCATTTCGATTTGAATGTACACTATGAAAGTCTTTATTCACGTCTGAATATTTATACTTTTATTGTCTTTTAAAGTGAAGCATCACAAATGTTGGGGTATAGCCTGGTATGAAGTGAATCAGTTCACCCCGATCATCGGTTATCTTTATGGAGATACTTTCAATGTAAGTCTTTTCCAGAGGGTAGTATTCTACATGCTCAAACCTAAAGATATTATCGCACTCTTTCAAGGGTATCATACGTAGATTTCTCACTAATTTGTCGCCTACTATTTGGGGGCGAATGATATCAGTGTAAATGTGGATTATTCCTAAAGCCTTACATTCCTCGGCAACTACAGCTGTTAGTTCTCGCGGAAATCTGTTCTTTATTTCGAGAACAGATTCTTCTAATACGGCGATTCTGTCTAAAGTATCCTTCTTCTTCTCTTCTACTGAAACCTTATCAAACGACTTCCCCACCTCCTCGGTAAGGAGTTTAGCATTACGCTCCTTCACAGGCGTTTGAAAGAATATATCGATAATGAATCCAGATAAGTCTTTCTTTTTCAAATCTATAGGCACTTTTGTCGTTAACAGGATACCCTCGGGTAGTTTTTTACAGGGAACATTCAATATTATACTTTTATCCGTGATTATACGCCTGTTTGGTATCTCAAAGGTAGAGGCCTCTGCGTCCAAATCATTTAGAGTTTGAATAATTTTTTGCCTAATTTGACCTGATTTTCTCCTCCGATCTAGAACAGATTCAGTTTCGTCATCAAACTGTATATTCGCAACAAAAAGCCCGACTAAATCATTAATATTAATTGGCGTTGGCAGCGGGTACTTTATCTTTATTTTAATCTTTAAGTCTTTTATCTCTAAATCTAAAGAGTCAAGCTTCTTCGGGACACTTTCCCCGAGGTTTTCACTTATACTGAGCGCTGGAGGTATGTAATAGTCTACCATGCGCAATAGGGCTTTATAATTGCGCTTTTCTCTAGGAATCTGTCCAATTATACTATTGAAAAGATAATGAAACGAATCATATTCGCGAGCCCCTAAAGTAACAATATCCGCAACTTCACTATCCTGATAAATGTGCAAAGAGAAATCTTCCGCTCTATAAGGTCGTTCATCTTTGCTAGTATCAGGGATATTTCGAATAGTTGAATCAGTTACCAAGCTGTTATACAAACCCTCTTTAAAATCTGCAAAGGTATGAGCTGCCCAATAGCGATCAACTGCGGCGTTAAACGAAGATAAAAAAGTAGAAAAGTTCATATCATGTTTATTGTAACATAAATTTAATAACTGCTGGTAACTCCAATTAAGATAAATAGAAAAACCATGCACTTTTTTTACAAAAGCATTAATCTTTAGTACATCTGTAGCAGCTCTCTTCACCTTTTTACTAGTACCTTTCACTTTTTCATCTTCTTTCACACGTTTTCCATCTTTTTTCAAAACTGATTTCGTTTTTCGATTTGCTAACGCAATTTCAGTCATTCCGACACTCCATCCGCCGTCCAACTTACAGTGTATTTTCATTGTATATGCGCATGGAATTGCTGCTTAGAAGGCATATGTAAAAATCGTTTTCTCTTATGTTTATAGGCATTTTCAAAATCTTTCCCAGAAAATATTTGGTGCACTTCCGACCCGTTCCGTTCTTCTTTTTAAACGTCCAGGTATGGGGTACCGATTCTCTGTGCTTACTGAAGGATATTCTAGCCGTGAAGGCTTTAATATAGTTTGCTTGGCAGGGGTTCTCTGTTCTGATTTATCCACCCCTTCTCCCTGCTCTAGTTCTTCTATAAGCTGTGCCGCTTCATCAACATCCATCTCATTTGGTATAGTATACTGAGTTATACCGTCATCAGCCGTTATAATCCGATATTCTTTTTCCATGTTTTTGACTTCGGGCGTAGTTTTGCGAAACTTTGCAGCCGGTTTCAAAGTTTTTGCTATACCGCTTACAGATAATCGTCTTTTGAGCCGAGGCGTTAGTGATCGTCTTGGCGGTGTTATCTCTTCGGTACTGGAACTATGATACTTTGGTAAACTCACGTCGCCTGTCTCAAAGACATCTTCGGCCATACTGTAAAATGGGTCGGAATTCTTCATCGGGGAGGTTTGCGTCGACATTTCCTCTTTGAATGCAATCCTTGTCTATGTCGCATTGTCTCGTAAATTTTTCTGACTTCCTAACTTTACTTGTGGCGTAAACGCGAGAGATTTCTCTTCACGAGACTGTCTTCCTTTACGCTTAGCATCAAGAAACTTTATCAGCGTGTTCCTATAATTATACCATTTGTCGTCATCAGACAGCTTTTTATTCCTCAAAATAGTGTGTATCGTCTTATCGAATATAGACAGGCCATTTCCACCTTCTATCTGACCCTTTAACTGTTCATACACTTCTGGTGAAAGAAGTAGCATTTTATTAAGAGCGCTCTTTCTATACATATTTTTCAATCAACGACCCAATAACACCTGAAAGTACACTTCCTATCAGGATTGGTAGAAAACCACCTTGCTGTACTAAGATTTTACGCTGTCTAGGAACCGATCGTCTTGCTTCAACTAACCTTCGCATGCTCTTTTTATACTTACATAGACCGTTCAAAATTTTACGGCCTGTCACATGATTCCCCTTCAACGTGTTTAATGTAATTTCACAAATAGTCTTGACCACTTCAGGATCTGCCTTTTTCATGATAGCCTTTCTTAAACATGGACTAGCATTTTTGAGAACATATAGCATATGTTTGTTGTCCTTCAATCGTTTCATTCGTGACACCATTTTTACTGTGTAAATCAGTCGCTGAACAATAGCACGTTACAAATCTTTTATTAAAGATATCTGTTCTGAATCTAAATAAATCGTTAGTAGACTGAGTCAGATCTATTAAAAAATACCCGTGTGGAGCCTGAGTAATATCTTTATATATTCTCACCAGCTCTGCACTATTTTCAGGGTAAATCTGCTTGGCTAAATGAAGGAACTGGCTTTTATCGCGGGGGTTTTTGAAAACCACCATATATTTACAGTTGAGGGAAATATCTCGACAAAACTTACCCTGATGGAAGACGTTCTGTGTTACAAATATTACTGAAAAATACCTATGATGTGACCCTTTTGTAAAAAGTTCACAAACCTGCTTTAAAAATGCATTTATCATCATATCATCTAGTACGATTAATGTAGGTTCATTCGTTTCGTTTATAAATTCTTCGGGTATAGAGCCTAAATATTCAATATTTTTAAATGCTAGTTGTGACGGTATCGCTCGCTGCTCAGCATTACACCAGATAATCTTTTTTATCTGAGTGTTAACTAGCGATGTATTTTTCAGGAATGCTTCAATAAATGTCGTCTTACCACTTCCTGACGGTCCCGCAACCATCATTGTAAACGGATGATCAAACTGCATCATTTTCTATACTGTTTTCTATATAAAACATGTGCAAACAAGTCCACTATTTATACACATGATGAAATGAGTAGAAGACAGGTAATTAACGAACTGCATAAGACAGCTCGTAGAAACTTTAGCCGTCGTCGTGTGACCATTCGTGGAATAGATGACTTATGGCAGGCGGATTTAGTGGATATGAGCTCTTATTCAACTAAGAATAAGGGCTTTAATTTCCTTCTAACAGTAATAGACACAAGGCAATACAGTCAATTTTTAATGAACGACGTTTCCTAAAAAATTTGCAAACAGATGATGGAAAAGAGTTTTTTAATAAGGCATTTCGTAATTTGATAAACAAATTTGAAATCAACCACAACTCTACTTTTAGCCAATTGTAGAACGGTTCAATCGAACACTAAAAAACATGATGTGGAAAGAATTTAGTATGAACGGCAGCTATAAGTGGACTGGGTTACTAAAAGGGTTAATAAACAAATACAATAGGACAAAGATTCGCACCATAAAAATGCGTCCTATAGACGTTGGGCCTTCGAATGAGGCTCAGCTTCTTGGAGAAGTATACCGTAAGGTGAAAGTCTCGTCGACCCCCAAGTACAGAAAAGGTGATCATGTACGTGTAAGCAAATACAAGCATGTATTCGAGAAAGGATATACCCCCAACTGGTCCACCGAAATATTTCAGATAAACGAAGTAAAGAATACAGAGCCGCGTACTTACATACTCAAAGACTATCAGGGGAACATAATACAAGGAGGGTTCTACGAACTAGAGTTAATAAAAATCAAACACCCCGATGTATACCTTGTAGAAGAGATTCTGAAAATAAGGGGGAATCAAGTTTACGTAAAATGGCTTGGTTTTCCATCAGCTCATAATTCCTGGATTGATATAAAAGACGTGCTATAACGTGCAGATTTTAGTCAACATGCTGAACTTAAGACACAAATACGACCGTCTAAAGACATTAAAAAATTTGGATCTGGATGAGAGGAAAATTCTTAAGCTGGTAAAAAGCGGCTTCAGTCATAAGAATATTCACAACAACAAAACGATCGCCTTGAATGAAACAATCCGGAAACTTGTTTTTAAAATTCCCACGGTAATTCACCCATATAAAAAATCATCACAAAACAGCATCACCTCGAACTTGACTCGGAAACATATTACTCGCATTGGACACTTTCAACGTAAACACATGGCAGTTTTCTCACTTTCGATATAAACACACGTATACTCCTCTCTTTCCGAATACAGTACTCGAACTCTTCACTTCGATTCACTTCGTCAAGCCAGCTCCCGACCAATCAGCGCAAACCAAGACCGGTTCCAGCCACCACGTTCATGGTTCCATGCCCAAGCAGCCGGCCCACAGGCCACGTGTATACCCACTTTCAGGATTCCAAACTGGTTTTTCTATGCAATTTTCTATACCCACTTTGAACTGTCAGCGCTATCCCACTTTCGGTGTCCTGTCCCTATCGCACCTGCTAAAATTTGATACAAAAGGGGGTTACTTACTACTGGGAACTGTTATGGACCCCAGTCAACGTCTCAATAGGAGAAATAGAGCAGTTTCACTCTTCCCCTTTCCATGTATCGAATCTTTAACTCCTTAACAAAATAACATCCAAATCTTTTCACTTTTTCAAGAACCTGCTTCGCACGCAAAATCAATGAAATGGCATTCTGGAAATTGTTATTTTTAGATTAAAATAAAGATAATACAAATTATAAATGTTCTTTCTATTACCAGTTAAAAGGAAGCATTTAGAACCGAAGTACATGGCCTAGTTTTTTTTCAGCTCGAAGGGAATAACCTGTCTTCCGAGACGAATGAAATCGGTGAAATTTACCTTTGTAATTGGACACGGAAAATGATAAACCAAATTTTTCATATTTTACATTTAAGTTCTAAATGAAACTTTGGTATGTTTTAGGATTCTGTTAATAAAAATTTTGGAAAAATTTCCCTTTGTGATTGGACACGGAAAATTATAAACCAAATTTTTCATATTTTACATTTAAGTTCTAAATGAAACTTTGGTATGTTTTAGGATTCGGTCAATAAAAATTTTTGACATTCGGAACGTATGACTATAAAAAAAACCGATTTCAAATTTTTAATTTCATCCAACCAGTACAATTCGAGACGCCATTATGGCATGTTTGGTTGACGCGCGCTATGCTCCAACTACCTTTCGTGCAGCCCTGCGGGGCTCAGAGATTACGACTCCCTTTTTGCGTTCATGTTTGGCTGACGCGCGCTACGCTCCAACTACTTATCGTGCAGCCCTGCGGGGCTCAGGGATTAAAACTCCCTTTTCGCGATCATGTTTGGCTGACGCGCGCTAGTAGTAAGGACCACACCTAGCTATCATTTTAGCATTACGCCAGTACAGAACAGCAATACTGAAGTGTGGTCAAAATAAATGGAAATAGTGTTGTTGTATCACGGCCGTTTAGACCAGCTGGTATGGTCTTTTTAAATTAGGTCAGATAAAACAGGAAATCTGTTTGTTTGTGATTGGTTCTTTCGGAATGAGGTTATTTGTGTGTTTTTTAGAGGGATGGGAGTGTAAGTGGGATAGCTATACTTGTGTTGAAATAAACAGGAAATCGGCTTGTTTCTTGTTTTGTAGAGCCATGAAGGTGTGAATGAGTTGGATGATATGTACTGTATATGCATCTTGCTTCAGGATAGCTATCTTGCATCTGGTTAAACTAGATTTTGTTTGTTGTCATCTTGTATCATGGCGGAAAGTTTGTTTTTAAAATGTGCTCATGATTACATGTGCTTGGGGGGGAACTGGTTTTCTTTACAACGATCTAGCGGAAAGTTTATTTTTAACATGTGCTCATGATTACATGTGCTTGGGGGGGAACTGGTTTTTCTTTACGACGATCTGTTTCGTACTTGTTTTGGCGGGAAGATATGTTCATGTAATCATGAACATATCTTCCCGCCAAAACTGTGCTACGAATTGGTTTCTTCTTTGCGACGATCTCATGTATTTCGTACTTGTTTTGGCGGGAAGTTTGTTATTGACATGTGTTCATGATTACATGTGCTTCGAATTGGTTTTTTCTTTGCGACGATCTCATGTGTTTCGTACTTGTTCTTATTGTAGTTAACCGGCTATGGATATTTTGTGCAGTACATTCTACTGTAAAAGAAAACCAGGAATATTTTATCTCGACATCTGATTTCGTATGCCGGATTTTACGTTTTATGACGGTGTTCTATTTCAATGATGTGTAAGGTGTATTATTAAGGAGTGAAAAAATGTGTAGTATAATGAAAGAACTTCGTAACTTCAATTTTTATGTGGGTATTTCCTGATGTTGTACTTGAATGTATATATTTTTCTCGTTCGCTTTCATTGTACTAAATAGGTATTATTAAGAGGTCTTAGGCTGGGATCTCGTGAATGAGGTTGGAAATTAAACAAATTCTTTTAGACTTAAAATCTTTTATTTAAAATACTATCTCTATGCTTACTACATAATATTAAATCTAATACTTCAGATAGTTGTGCAACTCTTTTTTGAAATCTGACTCTGTCTCGAGCATACATTTCCCACATTCCTTTTCGACTATTACGATACGCGAAACTCCAGACAACAAGGCGTTTGATAGCAATCGTGCCATCGAACCTTACTTGTT
Source organism: Beris morrisii (assembly GCA_951812415.1). Classification (NCBI taxonomy): domain Eukaryota; kingdom Metazoa; phylum Arthropoda; class Insecta; order Diptera; family Stratiomyidae; genus Beris; species Beris morrisii. Next base: position 82,448,018 of record OX638311.1, on the reverse strand, counting down.
TTTTCATGATATATCTAAGTTACAGAATGTTGTTATTTTTTTCCATCTTACTACCATTTACAGGTATTATCGTGAATACTGTAAATATGAAAACCAATCGCAGATATGAGTATACAAGATCCAAGAGTTATTAGAATGTTGTAACTGGAAAATGCGGACCTTGATGATGTTGGTGTAGTGAGTGGTCTATCATATGGTCCACAGACATCCTTCCCTCCAGCATAAATGCAATTTGGCGATAACCTTAGATGCTCTGCTTCGATATCAACAGGAGAATTAATGGCACTCATCACCAGTGAACAGAAGTAGCACTTGGTGTTGTCTTTTATATTAGTGTAGAAAAAACCACTTTTTGCAAGTTTCTGTGCCTTCCTATCGTCAATAGATAAGTTGCTGAACGTCTTTAAACGATCATATTCGCGCTTTAAGGTTAACATCGTTACTGAAGTTTCAGAGTTTTAAAAGACATCTTTTATATCAATCCAAGAGTTATTGTGAACGGAGGCCTTGGAGTGAATATTTCGACTTGAAAAAGTCAAAATATTCGAGGGAAAGGGAGGTTTCGAGGGAAAGAGTGGGCCAATTCCTCCTACGTTCTAATTGGTGGCTGAAATCCGAGCGGAAGCGACATGCTTGCTGGCGGCCGGGACTAGCTACGGCAGTTGTGGGGGGGTTCTTGCCCAGATTTCAGACCATAAACCCTTGGCCTGTACAACAAAAAATTTCGTGTCGGCTTACTCCAGGGTGATTTAAAATTGGGACTATTTTCCCAATAGGTCGTGAAAGACCAAGAAGCGGTGGAGTGCGCGACTTCGCGATTTGTCAGGGCGCTTAGGTGTTATAGCGCCCTGCCTGCCCACCCTACCTCAGCCATGACTGTCCTAAAACAACTTCTGTCATGGCCCCTTATTGAGGTTCAGGGTGTAGGAGCTTAAACGCTCGGGTTCATTTTAAATTGGCCTTTAGCCCTTAATCATCTTCGCAATACAAAAAAAAAACACAACCATGTAACCCTCCCAAAGATATCTAAAAAAATTCTGAAAATTAAAAAAAATATTGCAACAAGAAAAAAATATAGAAAATAAACAAAAAAAAAAACTCACCCCATTACTTTTTTTTTCTTGAACCTGATTGATTTTTATTTTTATTTGATTATTAAAATTTTTATTTCTGTTACGTCCGTCCTGTCCTATCGTTAGTCATTAATTTTATTTTTATATTTATTAATTTATATTAATTTTTACTTCATTTTTTCTAATTTTTATTTCTAATTTTTTTAGAATTTTAATTCATTTTTTTTTTGTTTTATGTACTTCAGTTTTATTATTTATTGTGTTTTATTTTACTCATTTCATTTTATTAATTATTTATGGATTAACGTTGCTTCATTTTACATTTTTTTATAAATTTTTATTCTTTCGAACCGACTTTGCCTTAATATTTCCAATCTGTCCGTGCAGCTGTATTGCAATTCCAGAAACCACAACATTTTCAAGCAAGGAAATTTTCTACTTCTCACTTAACACCGCCCCTTGCACATTTCTTGGGGTCGGAGCGTCGCCTGCACTACAATTTCCTCTCTCTCTGCACACTTGCTGCATGGAGCTAACTGAAACGTCACTTTTTCGCACTTCCCTATTCCTCCAGCAACGACTTATTCTTCTTCTTGTTGTTGTTATGCCGTCGACTGACACTTTCCCCTGTACAGGCACAATACCGAAATTTTCCCCGACAAAACCCGTTCAATCTCTCGATTTTTTTGCAGGCCGACAGAAAAAAAATTTGCAGCGCCGCTATCCAAGACTGCACGTAACGAAATTAACTGAAATCTTTTGAACGGCAGGAAATTTACACGATCGGGAAAAGAAACTCTTCGCGAAACTTGGACTCGGTGGACTGACGACAAAACGGAAAAACGTCCAGAATACGAAATTTGGGACCACCGCACTCCTTTCACTCGATGCGATACACGTTTAATTCATTTGAGAAAATTCAAAGACGCGAACGATTTGCAGTTGGAACTTAGGACTTCCCGCTGCCTTCTTGAATAACTTCACTCAGACAACATCGCCGGGTTTCCCTAATTCACCGAGACGTAAACGTTCAAGCATCGCATTCCATCATTCGAATGAATTTGCCCTCGATTCTATTCGAGTCGAAAATGCAATCACTGCGGCCGCAACTCCTGCCCGTCTCGCGAAAACCACCGAAACTCGCGAAAACCACACGCAACGCGGAACAGAAACAAGCTCGAACAAATGTGGAATCCCACTCAAACGAAAACTTCAATTGAATGCTCCGGGAAAAACCAACAAGAAACCAACAATTAGGAAAAACCTTCGTTCGCGGACACACAAATCAACCACGTCTTTACACTTCGCACGCCATCATCTCTTTTTCTCTCTTCTCGACCGCTATGCCGCTTCTGGCATTTACCGAATAACGGTTCCTTTCCAAGACCCGTCTCGTTGTTAAGTTGGTGGCAGTTTCGGGTGCGATCAAAACTCATCGAAAAGCTGAGTTCTGAGCGCACCCGCAACCGCTCAGTGGAAATTCATGAGTTGTCGGTTGACAACTCAACAACCTCATGCTCACGCTGAGAGCCGGGCAATTATGGGCCTAACCCCTCGAATCACTGCCGCAGATCCTTGGAGTGATAGATCCCCACACGTTTGCCTCCTAGATCCTCCAATTCGTATCGTGAGTTGCCTAGCACACGACGAATCCTGCACTTGAGGAACTTCTTCGCCAGCTTGGCGTTATAATTCTGCGCGGCTGTGGACAGGGAAAAATTCCTTCTGTAGACCTCTTGTCCTACACAAAATTGTGTTTTAGCAGCACGCAGATTATAACGCTTGCTACTGTCCTCATGTGCGACCCTTATTTTCGTCTGCGCCAGTTGCCTCACGATAGGAATTCCCTCTCGAGGTCGAAGCTGTACATTTGACTCACCCAACGCTCGCAAACGCTTCAGCAGTTCGTAGTCCTTCCCATGCAACATCATGTGATTTCCAAACAAAACCTGATAAGGAGAAAATCCAGTGGCTTGGTGGAGTGAGCTCCGAAGTGCACATCCAATTTTGCTTAGACTCTCATCCCATCGTGTTTGGTCATCAGTGATGAATGCGCGAATTCCAGCCAGGATGGACTGATTGACACGCTCCGAAGCATTCGCTTGCGGTGAGTAGCTCGGGGTGTACAGGTGTTGAACTCCGTATTTGTCCAGCATAGAGTTAAACACATTCGACCTAAATTGAGAGCCATTATCGGAGAGGATCGTTTCGGGTGTTCCAAACGTATGGAAGACCTGCCCCTCCAAATAGTTGGTAATCTCTTCGGCAGTGATTCGCCCCAAAGGATGTAACAGGGGGAATTTCGTGAAGTGGTCCAAGACGATCAAGATTGCTATTTTACCCCGTTTGGTACGCGGATATGGTCCCAGTACGTCGATGTAAAGATGTTGAAATGGCTGATCTGTCTGGAACGGTTCTCCCATAGGCGCTCGTAGAGGTCTGTTCGGGGACTTTGTCTCTTTACAAGTGTCGCACGCCAGAACGTAGGTGCGTACTTGTGTAGCCAACCCGGGCCAGTACAAAAATCGCCTGACTCGCTCTAGCGTTTTGGCATAACCACCATGGACCGTGGTGTCTGCCTCGTGCGCCTGAGCAATCGCAGTTGACGTAAGGCTCGATGGAATCCACAACTTCCAGGCCCTGTCTTCAGCAATCGGGTCACCGTTGTGAGGCTCTGTGCGCTTGTACACGAAACCATCCCTCACGCATACGTCAGGAAGCCGATCAGCGTTCGCATCGACAGTGGACACTAATTCTTTATATTCTTTGCCAGAGAACTCTGGAGAATCCATGTCCACCATCGGTGCCACGTCGATCAGTGCGTTTAATCCCTCTTCGTATACGCGAGAGAGAGCGTCGGGTACAACGTTCAGGCTCCCTCGTCGGTGCTCGATTGTGAAGTCATAACCTTGGAGTTTTAGACTCCACCTTGCCAACCGTCCTTGTAGGTCTTTCTGCGACATTAGCCATTTGAGACTTGCGTGGTCCGTAACGACTTTAAACGCCGACCCTTCTACATAGGCTCGAAATTTTTTCACGCCCAACACAGCTGCATATCACTCGTTCGGTTCGGTTCGGTTACGCTGTAGTTGCGTTGAGCGGAAGTGAGCTTCTGTGACATATACGCCACAGGAGATTCCGATCCGTCGTCGTTTTCCTGAAAGAGAACGCTACCCACACCTGATTTACTGGCATCGCATTGTATTACGAAAGGCCTCTTAAAATCTGGATTAATCAGTAAGGGGGCTTTCGTCAACAAGTCTTTCACTAATAGGAAGGAAGTTTGTGCCTCTGTAGTCCAAGCAAACTGGTTGGACTTCTTTAGGGTGTCTGAGATCGGTGACACGGTAGCGGCAAAGTTGGGGACGAATCGTCGATACCAGCCTGCCATACCAAGGAAGCGTCGTACTTGACGTGCGGACTTTGGCGAAGGGTAATCGACGATGGCTGAGACTTTGTTCGGATCTGTCTTCTAGCCTCCGTCTCCAACGATGTATCCGAGATATTTCACCTCTCTCAGACAAAACTTGCTCTTGTTGACGTTTATAGTCAAGCCAGCCTTTCGCAAACAATCTGCGACTTCAGCCAATAAAATCAAATGTGAGTCGAAATCCTCAGAAATCAACAGCAGATCGTCCAAATATACGAACACCTGTTCCTTCAACTCGGGTGGGATGACTTTGTCCATCAAACGACACATCCTTTGCGGCGCGCTGCATAACCCAAAGGGCATGCGAGTGTAGTGATATAGAAGCCGGCCAGGGATCGTGAATGCAGTGTACTCTCTGGATTTGCTCTCGAGAGGAATCTGCCAAAAGGCGTCTTTCAGGTCAAGGCTGGTGATAAAGTTGGCTCGCGGCAAACGACTTAAGATACCGTCAATATGTGGTAATGGATATGCATCCTTCTTCGTCACATTATTGACTTTGCGCGAGTCCAAGCACAACCTAACCTTGCCTGGTTTCCTCACGAGAACCACAGGCGAGCTCCACGCACTCTGACTGGTCTCTATCACGCCAAGTGTTCTCATGCGATCGATCTCGTCATACAGGAGTTTTTGGATCGCAGGAGACACGGGATAGTGTCGCTGTTTGATGGGACTAGCATCACCAACGTCTATACTATGTTCGACGACGTTGGTCACACCCAGTCCTTGAACTTCGTATGATGGAAATTTGGACTTTGCATTTGCTATCGAGGAGTCCTTTAACGTCCACTCCGTACAGGGATACCACAGCGTACGGACGTACGTCAAACGGCTCGGTAATGATCGTCGATAAAATTGCTTTCTTTTTTTCACGCACCATCCTCCAGAATATACGAAGGCGCAAGATTGACTTTCTGCGACCCGCTCCACTCATTAGTGATGATACTTGATCGCCACTCGCGACTGGAGTAGATGAAAAAATTCGCTCTCGAGCCTCCATATATTGCTTTAGCCGTAGATGGTAAGGCTTGTGAGGATGGAGGGAATGACGTCTTGGATGACCATCCTTAAGGTCATCTTCAGGCCGAGAAACAGCCGGCTCCGTCTTATCGCTTTGTTTCTGTAATATTGTGACGTGCGGAGTATTAGGTGACGAGAAAATAGGTTGGGATGATTTTACGCTAAAAGGATGGGAGTTAGGTTCAGAAAATGTTGAGGTAAGGGTAGTAAAATTTGGAGGGTTGTTTGAAGGGGTTGAAAAATGGGTTAAAGTTTGTTTATTAGGGAGTTCTAAATTGAATTGGGAGTTGGAATCGGGGTTTCGAAATCTATTTCCTACTGCGGTCGGGTTGCAGTGCTCGGGCGGTAGGAACCCGTTGTCCTTCCGTCCCTTCGGCCGTTTCCCGCCTTGCAATGGATGCAGTTGGGCTTTAGCACGTCAGCCCGCCCACATCCAAAGCAGAAGATGCCTTTTGCGGCCTCCCCACATTCACGGTATCCATGCCCCTCCTTCCCGCAATTCCAACAAGTCAGGGGGTTCGATAGCCCGGCCACATCGACTGACGGAGGCGTATTCGGATTCCCTTCGTCGATTTGCTCATGTAGTTCGTGGATTCTGGTTTGTTTCCAGGGGGATGGTCTGGTAGCCTTACGCACATCTTCCACTTGTCCCACTAGCCGACGTAATTCGTCCATCGTTAGGACTGAGTGGAAGCACATTTGTTGCTGTGTGCTGGCCACCAGATTTCCGCGCACCAGATCCACGAATTCGGACTCCATCATGGGAGTACGCAGCAATGTGCGAAGCTCCGTCATGTCTTGTTCATAAGACATGAAGGGCTCATTTGGCGCTTGCCGTCTGCCAAGCATCTGCTTGCGCACCTCCCAATCCGTACTTCGCGCTCCCCAGACCTGTAGGAATGCATCCTTCAGGTTACCCCACGATGCATCGGGGTTAGATCGACGCCACAACCAGTACCACTTGTTGGGCCGACCTTCCAGCAGCAGATGGAAATCCTGCGTCAGCACATCTAAGTTGCCGCGTAAGTCGCTCATCGCGAGAGTCTCGGCCCTAAAAATCATCTCCTCTGCGCGTAGGAGTTGGCGATCTCCGTTGAAGCGAAGACGCCAATGCCTTAATGGGCTGTAGGAATTGCGTTGGCGATAGCTAGATCCGTGGCTAACGCGATCGCTGGCCCCAGCGGCCATAGACCATAAACCCTTGGCCTGTACAACAAAAAATTTCGTGTCGGCTTACTCCAGGGTGATTTAAAATTGGGAAAGACCAAGAAGCGGTGGAGTGCGCGACTTTGCGATTTGTCAGGGCGCTTAGGTGTTATAGCGCCCTGCCTGCTTACCCTACCTCAGCCATGACTGTCCTAAAACAACTTCTGTCATGGCCCCTTATTGAGGTTCAGGGTGTAGGAGCTTAAACGCTCGGGTTCATTTTAAATTGGCCTTTAGCCCTTTATCATCTTTGCAATACAAAAAAAAACACAACCATGTAACCCTCCCAAAGATATCTAATAAAAATTCTGAAAATTAAAAAAAATATTGCAACAAGAAAAAAATATAGAAAATAAACAAAAAAAAAACTCACCCCATTACTTTTTTTTTCTTGAACCTGATTGATTTTTATTTTTATTTGATTATTAAAATTTTTATTTCTGTTACGTCCGTCATGTCCTGTCGTTAGTCATTAATTTTATTTTTATATTTATTAATTTATATTAATTTTTACTTCATTTTTTCTAATTTTTATTTCTAATTTTTTTAGAATTTTAATTCATTTTTTTTTTGTTTTATGTACTTCAGTTTTATTATTTATTGTGTTTTATTTTACTCATTTCATTTTATTAATTATTTATGGATTAACGTTGCTTCATTTTACATTTTTTTATAAATTTTTATTCTTTCGAACCGACTTTGCCTTAATATTTCCAATCTGTCCGTGCAGCTGTATTGCAATTCCAGAAACCACAACATTTTCAAGCAAGGAAATTTTCTACTTCTCACTTAACACCGCCCCTTGCACATTTCTTGGGGTCGGAGCGTCGCCTGCACTACAATTTCCTCTCTCTCTCTGCACACTTGCTGCACGGAGCTAACTGAAACGTCACTTTTTCGCACTTCCCTATTCCTCCAGCAACGACTTATTCTTCTTCTTGTTGTTGTTATGCCGTCGACTGACACTTTCCCTTGTACAGGCACAATACCGAAATTTTCCCCGACAAAACCCGTTCAATCTCTCGATTTTTTTGCAGGCCGACAGAAAAAAAATTTGCAGCGCCGCTATCCAAGACTGCACGTAACGAAATTAACTGAAATCTTTTGAACGGCAGGAAATTTACACGATCGGGAAAAGAAACTCTTCGCGAAACTTGGACTCGGTGGACTGACGACAAAACGGAAAAACGTCCAGAATACGAAATTTGGGACCACCGCACTCCTTTCACTCGATGCGATACACGTTTAATTCATTTGAGAAAATTCAAAGACGCGAACGATTTGCAGTTGGAACTTAGGACTTCCCGCTGCCTTCTTGAATAACTTCACTCAGACAACATCGCCGGGTTTCCCTAATTCACCGAGACGTAAACGTTCAAGCATCGCATTCCATCATTCGAATGAATTTGCCCTCGATTCTATTCGAGTCGAAAATGCAATCACTGCGGCCGCAACTCCTGCCCGTCTCGCGAAAACCACCGAAACTCGCGAAAACCACACGCAACGCGGAACAGAAACAAGCTCGAACAAATGTGGAATCCCACTCAAACGAAAACTTCAATTGAATGCTCCGGGAAAAACCAATAAGAAACCAACAATTAGGAAAAACCTTCGTTCGCGGACACACAAATCAACCACGTCTTTACACTTCGCACGCCATCATCTCTTTTTCTCTCTTCTCGACCGCTATGCCGCTTCCGGCATTTACCGAATAACGGTTCCTTTCCAAGACCCGTCTCGTTGTTAAGTTGGTGGCAGTTTCGGGTGCGATCAAAACTCATCAAAAAGCTGAGTTCTGAGCGCACCCGCAACCGCTCAGCGGAAATTCATGAGTTGTCGGTTGACAACTCAACAGAGTTATGATGCGAAGAGAAACCAAGCCATTTCACGTAAACTTTATTTCCTCTCCTTTTTAGAACCTTTTCTACAAGATATACATCAGGATGCCTGACTCGTGTTAGCTCCAGCTCATAGAACCCGCCTTGTATTAAATTCCCCTGGTAATCTTTGATAGTGTAAGTACGCGGTTCTGTCTTTTTCACTTCATGTACGCGGAATATTTCGGTGGACCAGTTGGGAGTATACCCCTTTTCGAATACATGCTTGTACTTACTTATACGTTGGTTGTACAAACCTACTTATACGTACGTGATCCCCCTTCTTTAAGTTTGGTCTTGACGTAACCTTCAGCTTACGGTAGACATCGGTAAGAAGCTGTACCTCATTTGAAGGACCAACATCGCATTTTTATGGTTCGATGTTTTGTCCTATTGTATTTGTTTATTAACCCTTTTAGTAACCCAGTCCACTTATAGTTTCCGTTCATACTAAATTCTTTCCACATCATGTTTTTTAGTGTTCGGTTGAATCGTTCTACAATTGAGGCTTTCAATTGACTAAAGGTGGAGTAGTGATTGATTTAAAATTTTTTCATCAAATTATGAAATGCCTTATTAAAAAACTCTTTTCCATCATCAGTTTGCAAATTTTTTGGGAAACGTCGTTCTTTAAAAATTGACTGTATTGCCTTGATAATCTCCCCAGCACTTTTATTTTTAACGGGTAAAGCCCACGCATATTTGGAGAATGTGTCTATCACTGTTAGAAGAAAATTAAAGCCCTTATTCTTAGTTGAAAAAGAGCTCATATCCACTAAATCCGCCTGCCATAAGTCATCTATTCCACGAATGGTCACACGACGGCGTCTAAAATTTCTACGAGCTGTTTTATGCAGTTCGTTAATAACCTGTCTTCTACTCATTGTATAAATAGCGGACTTGTTTACACATGTTTTATATAGAATCCAGTATAGAAAAATGATACAGTTTAATCATCCGTTTACCATGATGGTTGCGGGGCCGTCAGGTAGCGGCAAGACGACATTTATTGAATAATTCCTGAAAAATACATCGCTAGTAGATACTCAAATAAAAAAGATTATCTGGTGTAATGGTGAGCAACGAGCGATACCATCACAAGTAGCATTTAAAAATATTGAATATTTAGATTCTATACCGGAAGAATTTATAAACGAAAGCAATGAACCTACATTAATCGTGCTAGATGATATGATGCTAAATGCATTTTCAAAGCAGGTTTGTGAACTTTTTACAAAAGGATCACATCATAGGAATTTTTCAGTAATACTTGTAGCACAGAACGTCTTCCATCAGGGTGAGTTTTGTCGAGATATTTCCCTTAACTGTAAATATATGGTGGTTTTCAAAAATCCCCGCGATAAAAGTCAGTTCCTTCAATTAGCCAGACAGATTTACCCTGAAAATAGTGCAGAGCTAGTGAGAATATATAGAGATATTACTCAGGCTCCACACGGGTATTTTTTAATAGATCTGACTCAGTCTACTAACGATTTATTTAGATTCAGAACAGATATGTTTAATAAAAGATTTGTAACGTGCTATTGTTCAGCGGCTGATTTAAACAGTAAAAATGGTGTCACGAATGAAACGATTGAAGGACAACAAACATATGCTATATGTTCTCAAAAATGCTAGTCCATGTTTAAGAAAGGCTATCATGAAAAAGGCAGATCCTGAAGTGGTCAAGACTATTTGTGAAATTACATTAAACACGTTGAAGGGGAATCATGTGCCAGGCCGTTAAATATTTAACAGTCTATGTAAGTATAAAAGAGCATGCGAAGGTGTTGTGAACGGAGGCCTTGGAGTGGTTATTTCGACTTAAAAAAGTCAAAATAACCGAAGGGAAGGTTGGGGATCGGGAAACAGGGGGGGGGGGCCTACGTCCGAATTGGTGGCTGAAATGCAAACTGGAGCGACGTGCTTGCTGGCTTCCGGGCTAGCTGCGGCTGTGCCCTTCAACTCGACTGGCGCTGTTGTTTTGCGCCGTCTAGCCCACCCTACCATAGCCATATCTGTCCTGAGGAATGAGGGGGCGGGAGGTCTTCAACCGAGAAGATCCATCCTAATGGCCGTCTATTTCACCATTATTCAGCGCTAAAAATTTAAACAAATACAAAAAAAAAGAAAACAACCAAAAAAAAGAAACAAACAATATAAAAAAATTACCTTTTTACTACTGCATTCTCCTTTTCTCTCCTTCCTTGTTTAGGTATTTTAATTTTTTATTATTTATTATCTGTCCGCGTCAATTTCTGTCCTTTTACCGCCTTGTCATAATTTTATTTTTTTAATTTAAAATGTTATTTATTTTATTTTTATTTCATAATTTTATGTATTTATTTGTTTATTTTTATGTTTTGTTTTGTATTTAAATTATTTAATTTTATTTATTTATTTGTTTTGTTTTTTCTTTTTTGATCAGGAAAACCGCATACGCCGACTTCGCAACTTGCTACGTCAATTTGCACACGATTCCGTCGTTACGTTGTACATTTAATGGTCTCGGAGAACAGCGCTACGATTTTAAAAAAAATAACTCGCGATTTCTCTTTTCGTCCGCGCCAAAAAACTTAACTTAACTTTTTCTCATTTCTTATTCTTTATGCATTTCGCCCGTGCGCGCCAAAAAACTTCACCTTTTTCGTCCGCGCCGAAAAAAAAACTTAAACTCCACTTTCTTTTCTTATTCTTTTTTCTAACTTAACTAATCATTTTTCATTTTTTTGGTCCTTGCGCTAAAACTTCACTTAACTTCTTTTATTTATTATTCTTTTCTTTAGTTTTTCTGCCCGAGCGTGCCAAAATCTTAACCTAACCTTCTCTTCGGTTATTTTGACTTTTTTAAGTCGAAATAACCACTCCAAGGCTTCCGTTCACAACAAAATGGCGCCCAACGTGGGGCTAGCCAAACCAGCGCGTAGTTCACAACGCGTGATGGGACAATATGCGAGTCGGAAAAATGACGCATAAAAGTTGTCACATCAAAAGGACTTAAAATTTGACTGGTAGCGACTTAAAATAACGCTTAAACAGCACCTACAAGTTCAGTGAACAAGCTCTTTTGTTACTTCACTTACTTCTAGTGTGGTTCGAATTTACAGCTGGACATTGTGAAACCTTCATATTGACAGTTTTCTGGTGGCAACCTTTAGGCGCCATCAGAATTCCATATGAAGGGGCAGCCTTTTCTATCTGTGGGTTCGAATTGGACTTAGTGTGGGTTAAGTAGGGTCTTCAAGACCCATCCAACTGATGTATTGTAGGTACCCTTTTGAAAGCTGGGCTTGCCTTGACTTAGCGGGCAAGTCGTCAGACGACTCGGCAGACTACCTGCAATATATGTTTTAGAATGGTGAGGAGAAGAAAATACTGAAGTCTTCAAAAGAGTTCCTTATTTCCTTATTCCATCCTTTTAGAATTCCTATAACGTTAAATTAAATTAAATTATGTAGTATATTTTTTTTGATTTTAAGTCTTAGGACAATTTATTTTTCATATTAGTATTTTATTTTATTTTTCTTTTGTTTTATCCCATTTTTTTTTATTTTCCTCAATTCCAATTTTCCCAGGAAGTTGAAGAGGCTGAGATTTGCCTTTTAACTCGACCTAGCAGGAGAGAGGATGAGGTTTGGGAGGTGGATAGCGAGAAGATCCATCACGTTTTGATTTTTATTTTTGTTGCTTTAATGGAGCTTTCTTTTGCTTTGATTTTTTTTTGATTTTTGCATTTGCTAGTTGCTTTGCTTTACATTTTTTTTGTAGATTTTCGTTAATTTCGAAGATACGGATTTGTTTTATTTGTTTTGTTTTTGAGCCTTATTTATTTAAAGTTGCATGATTTTTTTTTTTGGCTTTCGTTTCTTTAATTTGGATTGCCGATATTTATATATATTTATTTTCTTTTGCTATCATCATTGGTATTGTTAGTCGCGTATTCGAATTTGATTGCTTCGCTACATTTGCACGCATCATAATCTTCTTTTCTTTTGGTTTGATTGGCTTTATTTTAAGCTGCTTATTTTTTTTTGTTTAGATCCTTAGTTTGAGGGATATTTTTTTTTGTAGTTAATATATTTACCTATGTAACTATTTATTTATTATAGGGGTTTTTCTATTTTGCATTTTAGGTTAGTTTTTTCGTATCCTTAGTAAATTATTCCTTTTCTTCTTGTATGGTATTATTAGCTGGTGAATTATTTATATATTCATCATTATTAAAATTTAGAAAATTATTATATTTTTTTTTGCATAGCATTTTTTTTTTAAGTTTATCGTAGTTTTCGTTGTTTAAATTTTTAGATTTAGGTGTTGAATTTATTTTTTTTGTTGGCTTAGTTAATTTTTCTTAGATTTAGGTATTATTTTGTTAGCTTAAATTTAGTTGGTGTACTTAGTCTTAGTTCTTTTGGTTATGGTAGTTTAATTTATTATGTAGTTAGTTATTAGATTTTTTTTGTATTATTATTTTTGTAGTATATAATTTATTTTTAGAACATTTATTTTTGCGTTGTTAGTTTTAGTAATCTACATACATTTTGAAGTTGAGTTTATTTTTTTTGTTTCATTTTTCTATTTATATTTATGTGGGATATTTAGTTTAGGTAGTGTAGATTATTTATTAGATTTATTTCTTTTTTACCTTTTTTCCATCAACCATGCCAATGTCACGAACACCGGAAAAAAGGGGTGAAGATGTTCTGTGCACTGTCTGCCAGGAGTGGGTGGAGTTCGAAAATGAGGCAGTAACGAAATGTGCCCACCAATTTCATGAGAATTGCCTAGACAAGTGGATGACGAAAAAGCAGAGTTGTCCCACCTGTAGAAAAGAAGTGGACAAGTCGGACTACTGGTCTTTCCGGGGAGTAGAGGGAGCGATAGCCGCCCCTGGACCGTTGACAAGAAGCAGGGCTCAGTTAACGGTCCCACAGCTTCAAAGAGATGGATTTCTCTCCTTAGGGAGCCAAATTTGGATCCTCCACACGAGCTGGGCGGCGGACCACTACCTTCGGAAAATCTACCAAAACCACCACAACTACAACTGCCACAACTACAACTACCACTACAACCGATGACGACAGGAGAGGCACGTGTGAATCTTGGAGTTGATGAGATCACTCAACTGATTCGCACGGTGCTGAGGGAGGAGCGGTCTCATCAATTCCAAGAGTCGCGCAGTGATCGTTCACGTACCACGAATCACACCTCCCGAGCTACAAGTGCTGCTCGAGCACCTGAGAGGGCTCAGCCACCACAATATCCGGTCGCTCAGTTCGCTGATCGCAGGAGCACCGAACCAAACTATAGACGCCGCAACACTACAAGTCCCATACGGACATGGCGATTAAAATTTAATGGAGACGCTAAGGTGTTGCGAGCTGAAGAACTTATCTATCGCGCCGAAGCTCTTGCGACCAGCAAGCTGACTTGCTTGCACGCAGTTTTTACATGCTGCTAGACGGCCGTCCGAACAGTTGGTTCTGGACCTGGCACAGGTCCAACCCAATGCCAACTTGGGTGGTACTTAAACCTGCATTTTTGCAGACATGGGGTGTGCGAGCAAGTGACTGGGACATTCGACGGCAAATGTTAGCCAGACGTCAGGTCCCAAGCGAGTCCTATCAGATGTTCGAGCAGGACTTGTGTGAGCTCCGTAACTTGCTGTCGAATCCGATGCACGACGGAGAGTTCGTGGAACTGGTGCGGGCAAATTTGTTGCCAAACACGCAGCAACAAATTTGCCTGCAACAAATTTGGTCGCTTGACCATCTTCGACAGATAGTGTCCAGAGTCGAAGACATTAGACGGTCCACCAGATACGGCTACTCGAGTCATACCCGAGTTGCTGAGGTCGTGGAGCCTCCTACAGAGGTTTGTGATGAGCGCGATGGTTCCGAAGCCATGGCAGCAATTACACCTGGGGCTCCACTAAAATGTTGGAACTGTGAGCGTACAGGTCACAGTTACCGACTATGTGCAGAAGCTCCCAGGGGTATTTTCTGCTATGGCTGCGGAACAAAAGACGTTTTGCGACCGCATTGTTCTCGTTGCAATCGGTAAAACTCCGGAACGGACAAAACCACTTCGGCAAATTCTCGTCCTTTTTGGAGCAACCCACAGCAGCCACCCAAAACGTAGGAGACTCTTCGATCTCCGCAACTTGTGGTGATGACGACTCATTACCAGCCAAACCATCGGATTTGACAAATGCCACGACTGAGTCTCATCCAGTCGTAATTCTTCCCAAATCCCTACCTCCTGTTCGCAAAGCGCCTGTACCTCGGAAGCCTTACCATGTAAAACTGAAGGAGTACATGGAGGCACGCGACAGGATTTTTAACGACTCAAAATCCCCTTTTGTTAGTATTTCATCTTGTTCCCCATTTCAACCTTCCCCTATTCCAACTCCTAAAAAGGCGATTTTACGTTTACGCGCATTTTGGCGTCAAGTTCGTGAGAGAAAGAAGGCAGTAATGTCGACTATTATCTCCGAACCTTTTGACGTACGTCCCTATGCTATGGTCTCCCTGTTTAATGTAAACGTTAAAGGTCTTTTAGACAGTGGTGCGAGCATTAGTTGCCTAGGAGCCAATGCACCAGAACGCCTTGAGCAAGCGCAAGTGCATTGGAAGCCGATTTGCCACGAGGTGAAGACAGCTGATGGTGCTTCACAGAGGGTAGTGGGAAGTGTGACGACCGAAATTCAATTTCGTGGAGTTACACAACCTATTACCCTTTACATCGTGCCGAGTTTATCTCAGGATTTATATCTTGGAGTAGACTTCTAGCGAGCCTTCCATCTTGCTCCATCCATTATCAGTTGTGTCAACACACAAACCACCTCTTTGCAACGTGATGCTACTGCGATGCACTCTTTAACGAGCAAAGATGTTGAACGCTTAGAGAACGTTAAGTCCAAGTTCCCTTCTTTCGAACTTCACGGTTTGGGGAGGACTAACGTTCTCGAACACGAAATCGACGTGGGAGAAGCGCGCCCCATCAAACAGAGACACTACCCAGTATCGCCTGCGATTCAAAACCTCATGTATGGCGAGGTCGATCGTATGCTGGCAATGGGAGTGATAGAGGTTAGTTTGAGTGCGTGGAGTTCGCCGGTAGTGCTCGTGAGGAAACCAGGGAAAGTCAGGTTGTGTTTGGATTCTCGAAAGGTGAATAATGTGACGAAAAAGGATGCATATCCACTTCCACATATCGACGGAATCCTTAGTCGATTACCACGAGCCAATTCCATAAGCAGTCTTGACCTGAAGGACGCCTTTTGGCAGATTCCTCTCGAGGCTAAGTCCCGTGAAATGACGGCGTTTACCATTCCCGGACGACCCCTCTATCATTTCACCCGGATGCCATTTGGGTTGTGCAATGCACCCCAACGTATGTGCCGTTTGATGGATCGTGTTATCCTACCCGAATTGAAGAACCAAGTATTTGTTTATTTGGACGATCTATTGTTGATCTCGGAGGATTTCAATTCTCACTTGGTTTTGTTGGCGGAAGTTGCCGAATGCCTAAGGAAGGCTGGACTTACAATCAATGTGGGAAAAAGTAAGTTCTGTCTGAGGGAAGTGAAGTACCTCGGATACATTGTTGGAGATGGAGGCCTGAAGACAGATTCGGAAAAAGTCTCGGCCATAGTTGATTACCCTTTGCCGAAATCCGCACGTCAGGTTAGACGCTTTCTTGGTATGGCTGGATGGTATCGACGATTCATTTTCAACTTTGCAGCTGTGGTCTCACCGATCTCAGACACGCTGAAAAAGGCCGACAGATTTACTTGGACTTCAGAGGCGGAAACTGCGTTTCAGTCTGTGAAGGCCATGTTAACTGCGGCCCCTGTATTGGTAAATCCAGACTTCACTAGACCATTCGTAATACAATGCGATGCTAGCAAATCTGGAGTGGGGAGCGTTCTTTTCCAAGAGAACAATGATGGATCGGAATCTCCTATTGCGTTTATGTCCCAGAAGCTCAATTCCGCTCAACGCAACTACAGTGTTACAGAGCTTGAATGCTACGCCGCTGTGTTGAGCGTGAAAAAATTCAGAGCGTACGTGGAAGGGACATCATTTAAGATTATAACGGACCATGCGAGTCTCAAATGGCTGATGTATCAAAAGGATCTTAGTGGACGTTTGGCTCGCTGGAGTTTGAAGTTGCAAGGCTTCGACTTCGTGATCGAATATCGTCGTGGGAGCCTGAATGTTGTACCCGACGCCCTCTCTCGCGTATACGAAGACGGATTAAATGCGCTGATTGACGTTGCACCCATGGTTGACTTGAACTCTTCAGAGTTTCAGAATCCGGAGTATGAGGATCTGAAGTCAACTGTGGAAGCAAACGTCCCTCGGCTTCCTGACGTATGCGTTACAGATGGCTATGTGTACAAGCGTACAGAGCCCTATAACGGTGACCCGATCACAGAAGATCGTGCCTGCAAACTTTGGATTCCATCGAGCTTGGCGCCTACTGCGATCGCTCAGTCCCATGAAGCGGATACCATGGTTCACGGTGGGTTCGCCACAACGCTAGAGCGCATTAGGCGATACTTGTATTGGCCCGGTATGTCTACACAAGTCCGCGATTTCGTTCTTTCGTGTCAGACTTGTAAAGAAACGAAGTCGCCGAATCGTCCGCTTAGAGCTGCAATGGGAGAAGCCTTCAAAACGCAGAAGCCCTTTCAACATCTGTACATTGATGTATTAGGACCATACCGTAGGACCAAAAGTGGAAAAATCGCTATCCTTGTTGTCCTTGACCATCTGTCAAAATTTCCCATCCTTCATCCCCTAAGAAGAGTTACGGCGGGTGAGATCACGACGTTTTTGGAGAGGGATGTCTTCCATATGTTTGGTACCCCCGAGACAATTCTCTCCGACAATGAGTCTCAGTTCAAGTCGGCGACATTTAACTCCATACTTTCCAAGTATGGGGTTAAACACCTATATACCCCGAAATACTCGCCTCAAGCGAATGCTTTGTTAAGAACATTCGTTACGACCTTTGCGTTGGAGTTATCCCGGCTATGCCGAGAGTCCAACTTCTTTAAGGTCGTGAGCGATGGCAGTATTCGGTGCCGTCGCGTGTCTGGGGGTGTGGTGTTCGCTGCGTCGGCAATGTCGCTGCCGACGTCTTTGCTGCGACGGCTCACATCGCAGCCGTCGTCTTTGTTGCGACGGCTCACATCGCAGCCGTCGTCTTTGTTGCGACGGCTCACATCGCAGCCGTCGTCTTTGCAGCGACGGCTCATATCGCAGCCGTCTTGCTGTTTGTGTTATGTGACTGCAGCGACGACTATCGGCGTTATCGCTTTGCAGCCGTGTAGTGAGTCGCCCGCCAGTTGGCGAACGTCTGGCTACCACTTCGATTTCTCGTCCTTATATAGGAATCGAAATGACAGCCAGCGTCCTTGGATCGTTGTGATCCAATTTGTGGGGAGTGTTTTCGGCCTGAGTTGTTTTGCCGCAAAACATCTCCCCACAGCTTCAGAGCGAGTCAACCGTTCAGTTTTAGCTGGACTCCGTGCGTTCATCGTGGAGGACCAGACTCGATGTGACGAAAATTTAAGCAAAATAGGATTTTCTCTTAGGAGTTCAATTCACCAAGCCACTAAGTTTTCGCCCTATCAGGTTTTGTTTGGGACTCACATGATGTCTCATGGGGATGACTACGCTCTGTTGCATAGTTTGAAAGCGCTAGGTGTTGTAGACTTGCAACTGGGTCCCAGAGAAGGTACTCCTATCGTGAGGCAACTGGCACAAGCGAATATTCAGGTCGCACACGAGAACAGCAGTAGGCGTTATAATATGCGTGCGGCTCAAACTCAATTTAGAGAAGGACAGGAAGTGTACACGGCGTTGTAGACAACGGCGAACAGTCTATGTGTAGTGTCATCTGTGGGAATTGGTGTGGACCAATTAATGCAGTTGGCATTACTGTGATCCACACCAATTCCAGACAACAATCAGTTCAGTGGCGGGTTTTTGAGCTGTCTGACAGCTAAGAAGAAAGAGGGGAGGAAGTGAAGTTTTGGCGCGGACCGGGAAAAAATGTAAAATTAAAAGTTAAGGTCGGTTTTTTTTTTGGCGCGACGGGCGAAAAAATGGGAAAATTAGAAAAAGTAATAGGGAGTTCGAGTTAAGTTTTAAGCGCGGATGTGCATTGTATAATATAGAATAAAAATAGAAATAGAAGAGAAAAGAGGTTAAGTTTTTTTTTGGCGCGCAAAAAAATTAAGAAAAAGTAAAAATTTCGTAAAGAAAATGCTCCGTAAGTGCGCGGCTCCGGTAAACGTGAAATAACCGCGACGAGCTGCTCCGGCGTAAAAATATACCCGCGTCATAGTCAAAAGTGCAAGAATTGAATCGATCTTGTTGTACACGAGCAATTTGTTACCGAGCAAAACTGATCGCGGCGGCCTAGTGTGATTCGTTCGCGCTCGTGTTGCTCCACCGTCCCCATAATTTTTTTTCATCGGTTTCGGCATATTTATTGCATAACAAACCAACAACAACATGGTAGCGCTGTTCCCCGAGACCATCAAATGCACAACGTAACGACGGAATCGTGTGCAAATTGACGTGCAAGTTGCGTAGTCGGCATATGCGGTTTTCCTGATCGTGACCACCGAGCGAAAAAAAAAAGTGACTCGAAGAAGTTTTCGGCCACCGTATAAAAAAAAAAAATGAAAAAGCAAAAGCAAATAAATAAATAAAATTAAATAATTTAAATACAAAACAAAACATAAAAATAAACAAATAAATAAATAAGCAACACCAATAAAATAAAAATAAAATAAAATAAATTATAATTAAGATAAATTAAAAATAAATTAAATTTAAACATTAGAAAATATGACAGACAGTGACAGAAACTGACACGGACGGATATGTAAACAACATTAATATAGAGTAAAAAAAAAAAGAAATACAAGGATTGAAAAAATGCAGTAAGCCTGGAAATATTAAGGTAATTATATTTTTTATTATTTTTTTTTTCGTACTTCTGTACAGTTTTTTTTGTATGATTTGATTTGTTTTGTTTTTGTTTTCGATTTTATTGAGAGAATGGTGAAATAGACGACCATTAGGATGGATCTTCTCGTTTGAAGACCTATCGCCCCCTCATTCCTCTCTTTAGGGGCCATACGTTTAAATTCTTGAAGGGACAAGTATGGCTATGGTAGGGTGGACTAGACGGCGCACAACAACAGCGCCAGTCGAGTTGAAGGGAGTTTTCTCGGTCTCTCATGACCGATTGGGAATCTTATCCCAATTTTATCACCCGGGTAAGTCGGCGTGAAATTTTTGTTGTACAGGCCATGGGTTTTATGGTCTGAGGTGCAAACAACGTACCCCCCCACAGCCGCAGCTAGCCCGGAAGCCAGCAAGCACGTCGCTCCAGTTTGCATTTCAGCCACCAATTCGGACGTAGGCGGAATTGGACCCCTGTTTCCCGATCCCCAACCTTCCCTTCGGTTATTTTGACTTTTTTAAGTCGAAATAACCACTCCAAGGCCTCCGTTCACAGCAAAGGTTAGTTGAAGCGATCTGTTCCTAGACAACGTAAAATCTTAGTACAGCAAGGTGGTTTTCTACCAATCCTGATAGGAAGTGTACTTTCAAGTGTTATTGGGTCGTTGATTGAAAAATATGTATAGAAAGAGCGCTCTTAATAAAATGCTACTTCTTTCACCAGAAGTGTATGATCAGTTAAAGGGTCAGATAGAAGATGGAGATGGTCTGTCTAAATTCGATAAGACAATACACACCATTTTGAGAAATAAAAAACTGTCTGATGACGACAAATGGTATAATTATAGGAACACGCTAATAAAGTTTCTTAATGCTAAGCGTAAAGGAAGACAGTCTCGTGAAGAAAAATCTCTCGCGTTTACACCAAAAGTAAAGTTAGATAAACAGAAAAATTTACGAGACAATGCGACACTGACAAGGTTTGCTTTCAAAGAGGAAATGTCAACACAAACCTCCCCGATGAAGAATCCCGATCCAATTTACAGTATGGCCGAAGATGTCTTTGAAGCAGGCGACGTGAATTTACCAAATTATCATAGTTCTAGTGCAGAAGAGATAACACCGCCAAGACGATCACTAACGCCTCGGCTCAAAAGACGATTATCTGTAAGCGGTATAGCAAAAACTTTGAAACCGGCTGCAAAGTTTCGCAAAACTACGCCCGAAGTCAAAAACATGGAAAAAGAATATCGGATTATAACGGCTGCTGACGGTATAACTCAGTATACTATACCAAATGAGATGGATGTTGATGAAGCGGCACAGCTTATAGAAGAACTAGAGCAGGGAGAAGGGGTGGATAAATCAGAACAGAGAACCCCTACCAAACAAACTATATTAAAGCCTTCACGGCTAGAATATCCTTCAGTAAGCACAGAGAATCGGTACCCTATACCTGGACGTTTAAAAAGAAGAACGGAACGGGTCGGAAGTGCACCAAATATTTTCTGGGAAAGAGTTTAAAAATGCCTGTAAACATAAGAGAAAACAATTTTTACATATGCCTTCTAAACAACAATTCCATGCGCATATACAATGAAAATTCACTGTCAGCCTTCACGAAGATGTTTCCTAGTGCCTGTAAGTTGGACGGCGGATGGAGTGTCGGAATGACTGAAATTGCATTAGCAAATCGAAAAACGAGATCAGTTGGGAAGAAAGATGGAAAACGTGTGAAAGATGATGAAAAAGTGAAAGGTACTACTAAAAAGGTGAAGAGAGCTGCTACAGATGTACTAAAGATTAATGCTTTTGTACAAAAAGTGCATGGTTTTTCTATTTATCTTAAATGGAGTTACCAACAGTTATTAAATTTATGTTACAATAAACATGATATGAACTTTTCTACTTTCTTATCTTCGTTTAACGACGCAGTTGATCCCTATTGGGCTGCTCATGCCTTTCCAGATTTTAAAGAAGAATTGTATAACAGCTTGGTAGTAGATTCAACACATCGAAAAATCCCTGATACCAGCAAAGATGAGCGACTTTCAAGACCAGAAGATCTCTATTTACACATTTATCAGGATAGCGAAGTTGCAGATATTGTAACTTTAGGAGCTTTCGAATATAAGTCTATATATTATCTTTTCAACAGTATAATTGCGCAGATTCCTAGAGAAAAGCGCAATTATAAAGCCCTATTGCGCATGGTAGACTATTACATACCTCCAGCGCTCAGTATAAGTGAAAAGCTCGGGGAAAGTGTCCCGAAGAAGCTTGACTCTTTAGATTTAGAGATAAAAGACTTAAAGATTAATATAAAGACAAAGTACCCGCTGCCAACGCCAATTAATATTATTGATTTAGTCGGGCTTTTTGTTGCGAATATACAGTTTGATGACGAAACTGAATCTGTTGTAGCTCGGAGGAGAAAATCAGGTCAAATTAGGCAAAAAATTATTCAAACTTTAAATGATTTGGACACAGAGGCCTCTACCTTTGAGATACCAAACAGGCGTATAATTACGGATAAAAGTATAATATTGAATGTTCCCTATAAAAAACTACCCGAGGGTATCCTGTTAACGAGAGAAGTGCCTATAGATTTGAAGAAGAAAGACTTATCTGGATTCATTATCGATATATTCTTTCAAACGCCTTTGAAGGAGCGCAATGTTAGTCTCCTTACCGAGGAGGTGGGGAAGTCGTTTGATAAGGTTTCAGTAGAAGAGAAGAAGAAGGATACTTTAGACAGAATCGCCGTATTAGAAGATTCAGTTCTCGAAATAAAGAACAGATTTCCGCGAGAACTAACAGCTGTAGTTGCCGAGGAATGTAAGGCTTTAGGAATAATCCACATTTACACTGATATCATTCGCCCCCAAATAGTAGGCGACAAATTAGTGAGAAATCTACGTATGATACCTTTGAAAGAGTGCGATAATCTGATAATCCATGTAGAATACTACCCTCTGGAAAAGACTTACATTGAAAGTATCTCCATAAAGATAACCGATGATCAGGGTGAACTGTTTAACTTCATACCGGGCTATACCCAACATTTGTGATGCTTCACTTTAAAAGACAATAAAGTATAAATATTCAGACGTGAATAAAAACTTTCATAGTGTACATTCAAATCGAAATGAATTCATATTACACAAGGTATTATTTAATCCAAAGCGGTTATGGTTTGTCGGATATAGGGGATCTTTATCGATCTCCACTTCTATACCAGAGTGGAAGAGGGATTGGCAGCTTCTTCAGCGTTATTTACGGCCTTTAGTCTCCTCAGGAGTAAAAACTATAAAGGAGCAAGCTATAAAGACTGGAAAAACAATATTATCAGAGGTGGGGAGTAAACCTCTCAAAAACATTTTAAAAGAGCAAGGACAGACTGCTACTCAAGAGCTGATGCAAAAGGGAATGAAAAAAATCTTTGACAGTATGGGTGGTGAGGGTATGAAAAGACGCATGACTATAAAAAGGGCAAATCCGTTTTCAACAGCACAGTTAAAAACGGCTCCTAAACGTGGAAAACGTACCAAATCAAAGAGAAAATCTACTAAGAAAAGACTAACAACCAGTAAAAATAAAAGAGTTAAGGACAATAAGCGTAAGCGTGTATTGGATATATTCGATAAGTAAGGAGAATGTCCCCGTACAGAGAATGTATGAAATCTGAATTAGATTTATTTAAAGCACCACCGATACAGGCCAATATTTTGAAAACAGAAGAGGTATCATACAAACCAATAGCTTCTCTTAATAACTCTTCAGTTCTGGAATTCGTCTCGCTAGGACATGGGGACACGTACCGTGATTTATCCAGTATCTACCTTCGCTTAAAAGTTCAGCTAATTAAGGCAAAAGGTGGGAAAGAAGAATTTTACACCGGAAAAGAAAAAACCAAAGTTAAGGATGATAAAGGTGGTGAACACGAAGAGTCAGATTTCCAATCGGCGTAGTGAACAACCTAATGCATTCACTTTTTCGTCAATGTACAATACAATTAAATGGCAGACCGATTGCTCAAACTGACAACAATTACCATTACAGAGCTTACATTGAAAACTTATTGAATTACGGTAGAGATGCATCAACAACACATTTAGAATCTGTAGGATGGTACCTCGATCAAGATGGTATGGAAATGATTGAAGGTGGAGGCAAAAGCGGGCGTCCTAGTGAATTTAATGCAGGATATCTCAAACGGTCTGAATTGCTTTCGAAAAGTAATGTGGTAGAGTTTATGGGAAAGATTCATGGCGATTTACTTAATCAATATAAGTTACTTTTGAATGGGGTAGATTTTAGGCTCTCACTTTCTCTGGAAAAACCTGAATTTTATCTATACTCAAAAGAAGACGGGCACTCACCGCAAATTAAAATTATAGATGCAACAATGTATATGAATCATGTAACTGTTAATCCCAATATTTTAATGGCACATGAAACTATTCTTCAGCGCTCCAACGTGATATACCCGTACAAGCGTGTCGAAGTAAAAAGTTATACATTACCAGCTAACAGCTCAACACTATCTTTAGATAATGTCATAATCGGACAGCTACCGAACTTGTTAATTTTCGGCATGGTAGATAATGATGCCTACAGCGGTAAACAGACGAAGAATCCATTTAACTTTAAACACAATAATATCACACGATTCAATTTATCCGTCAATGGAGTCCAAGTTCCAAACCAGGCTTTAGAGTTTGATTACTCTCAGGAAAACCTGTAAGTACACGGGAATACCTTTCACTATTTAAGGGAACAGGCATTCATTACTTCGACAAAGGCAATCAAATCTCAAAAGAATTCTTCGATAATGGATGCTTTTTAATGGCTTTCGATTTGACTGCAGACAATTCATACGGGTCATCTTGTGGCAGTTTATAAAATCAAGGAACAGTGAGGATCGAGGGAAGGTTTAAGAAAGCGTTGGAAAAAAGCGTAACTTGTATAGTATATGCCGAGTATGATGGAAGTCTTGAAATAGACAAACTTCGTGGAGTTCATACTGATTTTTAAAAACTATAAATATAGCCTTTTAATCTCACATTCTTCATATTATTCGGCTGAGCAACAAAGATGGCGTATTGTATTGTGAATGTTGAATATTTCAATGAAGGTAATCTAACCTTCTTTAAAAAGATCTCGTTTGCCGGTTTCTCATTACAAAATAAATTATTCTCAAAGGAAATAGCGTATAAATATCCCACATCATTGGCTAGCACAACAGATCAGAAAGGTGCATTTGGGAATTTGGAACTTAAGCGCCTGGATGAAAATCTTATTATGACATTAGCGAAATTTGCAACCGTTTTTGTTTATAGCGCTACAACAAAGGAATTCTTAGAAAGTTACACCACGAGTCACACTAAGATTATTGACATTGATGCTATCGCTTCAAAAGAGCAAATATGACCACGATCGAACTTGTTAAAACATTAAAGAAAAACACAACCACAAGGAGATTATTCAAAGGCGTATTCCCTTGCGATCGTTTACCTTATAAAATTAAAAAGCCAGAATGTGTTATTGGACATACCGACCCCGCAGACGAAAAAGGCGTTCATTGGGTAGCATTTTATTTTCCGAGGACAGGCCCTGCTGAATTTTTTGACTCCTTTGGTAGATACCCCAACAATAAATATTTTAAAAGATTTTTGCATAACAACTCTAAGGTTTTTATAAATAACAAAAAACGATTATAAAGTGTATACTCTTCGACATGCGGAAACTACTGCTGTGTATACATATATTCTCGCTGCAAAGGGAAGGATCTAAAGCTATTTCTTTAGCAGTTTTCGTCAAAAGATTTTCCAGATAATGACGCCAAGGTAATTAATTTATACCATCATATATTTTCATCGGGTGCTACACAGAATGGTGGGTTTTATTCCAACCAAAGTTGTAGATCAGAACTTGAAGGTATAAAAGCACCAGTCTAAAACAAGCACGTTTCAGTTTTCATTTTAAAATCTTCTAACTAATATGTTGTCAGCTAATGTAAAAGCAGAGTGTAATAAGTCTAGCAAAAGATAAAAGTCAGACGATCTCCGTGAAAATACTAATAAGAAGCAAAAAAAGTCTATGATTCGCGGTGAAAACGCACTACTGAACTACACCTACCATCTGGATGACGCTCAAAATAGAAAAGTTGTTCTTGGATTTGACCCGTTCACGTTTAAGGTGAAAATAATTTTCAGTTATCCTGGACGCTTTCCTGTGTCAACGGGATATACCGGGTGGATTTCAGTCTTCAATTACCTCACCCAGTTAAAGAATGAAGTTGAGGAAATACCAGGTAACCAACTTGCATTGCTGAAGAAATACAGAATACCTGTAGGGGAAAGCAGTATCAAATTGAAACATCTCGAGCTATTCCGTTTGTTTGCAATGATGGAATTCTTCAATATCGTCATGTTTCACTATAACAGTGCTTCGGAAAGTGTACAGGAATACTACAACCAATATGTAGACAGATGTAAGCAGAAGGATGTGTTCAAGTTATCAGCCGAGGACTTTTTCATACCAGCCCGCACCTCTTACGTTCACGTAAATTACTCTCGACTTTTTCATGAGCTTCCTATCTTTTGTAATACCAATATTATTTTCAGTGTAACGGTTTCGTAATAAAAATAAGAAAAAAGAAAAACACATCATCTTTTTATTTAATGAATCCATTTATTAACATATGTAGGTAAATGTTGATACAGTTTTGTACAGCACATCTGTCGGTTAATGCCTCGCCGTGTACTTTACAGAATGTTTGAAATTTGTTTAGATCACTTAATCTCGGTATTTGAAGTTGTTTTATCTCAGCGGTTGGTATGTATTTCCTGAGAAACTTTTCTTTCGTATCTACCTTAATATATATTTTACAGTCTGTATAATTCCTCAATATCTCCGGAAGAGTGTTGTAACTGGAGTCACCATCATCCCACTTTAAACCGTTTATATTCTCGGCATCATCTCCTGATATGGGTACGGAGGGGCGAAGTGATAAAGCAATGGGCAGACTGATCCGAAAGGTAAGATAGCAAGTTCCTTAATAAAGTATTGGCGGCTATTTCCACACACAAATTGAATATCAATTATTATCTCGCTCATGTTCACTGTCAGACTGTCTTGAATAAAAGAGAAGCGAATGATTTTACTTTGAATATTTATATATTTTTCAGAACTACTTTTCTTACATACAAATATAAATTTACATACAAATAAAAAATACAAGTAATAATATTTCACAATCCTTTCAAATTACTTAAGCAGGTCATTGAGCTAAACCAAAAAACAAAAAACACATCCATTACTACATTTACATGCTTTATAATATAGTAATTGTATCAAACTCTTCACTGTGTGTAAATTCTATATCAAATTGAATAAAGAATAACAAATGAAAACTTGTCCTTTAATTCCCATCATTATCACCCAACACCTATCAGTCATAAGAATAATCACAACAACAAAACGATCGCCTTGAATGAAACAATCTGGAAACTTGTTTTCAAAATTCCCACGGTAATTCACCCATATAAAAAATCATCACATCACCTCGAACTTGACTCGGAAACACATTACTCGCATTGGATATATGAGAAGAAAACCAGAGGAGGAATACGAGATTACCTAAATCAAAACATACGCACATCGTGCCTCGTCCAAAGACCGGCTACATTACCATACAATAACCACAAAACGACGCGAAATAATTTTCCGCCACACGAAATCTGGTGCATAAAGGAAGTCAACATTGAACTTCAATCTTAATGCAACTCCGAACCCTCAAAAGAATACGAAAACAAAGCTTATGCACATCCTGCCTCTGGCAGATACAAAAAAATCAGCCCGACAACAAACCAACGTACATGCGCGTGCGTCAGCTGTTTTCTCGCAAACTCTTCACACGATCGAAAGTGTCTTTCCACAGCTGTTTTTTCCCAAACTCTTCACACGATCGAAAGTGTCTTTCCACATCCGCGACTACAGCAGTAGAATGTACTGCAGAAATATATCCACCGCCGGTTAACTACAATAAGAACAAGAACGAAACACATGAGATCGTCGTAAAGAAAAACCAGTTCCCCCCAAGCACATGTAATCATGAGCACATGTTAAAAACAAACTTTCCGCTAGATCATCGTAAAGAAAAACCAGTTCCCCCCAAGCACATGTAATCATGACCACATGTTAAAAACAAACTTTCCGCCATGATACAAGATGACAACAAACAAAATCTAGTTTAACCAGATGCAAGATAGCTATCCTGAAGCAAGATGCATATACAGTACATATCGTCCAACCCATTCACACCTTCATGGCTCTACAAAACAAGAAACAAGCCGATTTCCTGTTTATTTCAACACAAGTATAGCTATCCCACTTACACTCCCATCCCTCTAAAAAACAAACAAATAACCTCATTCCGAAAGAACCAATCACAAACAAACAGATTTCCTGTTTTATCTGACCTAATTTAAAAAGACCATACCAGCCACACTTCAGTATTGCTGTTCTGTACTGGCGTAATGCTAAAATGATAGCTAGGTGTGGTCCTTACTACTCGCGCTACGCTCCAACTACCTTTCGTGTAGCCCTGCGGGCTCAAGGATTAAGACTCCCTTTTCGCGTTAATGTTTGGCTGGCGCGCGCTACGCTCCAACTACCTTTCGTGCAGTCCAGCGGGGCTAAAGGGATTTAAACTCCCTTTTTCGCGTTCATGTGTGACGAGAAACGTCAAACGGAACCGTCATGGCGGTTCGAATAAAATGTACTGGGTGAGCAAAATTAAAAATTTGAAATCGGTTTTTTACATAGTCTTACGTCCCGAATGTCAAAAATTTTTATTGACCGAATCCTAAAACATACCAAAGTTTCATTTAGAACTTATATGTAAAATATGAAAAATTTGGTTTATCATTTTCCGTGTCCAATCACAAAGGTAAATTTTTCCCTTCATAAAAATTGGATTATACTAAATAAACAATTGACGAATATACCATGTGCTCTGGTGGCAAATCTCGGAACCTTTTAAGATAAACAGAAACTGGCAGTTGCATGTGATTTTCATACAAAATTGAGATTGAGCTCGAATAAAAGTGTTTTACTCCAAAATATCGCTTAAAGTGAATTTAAATGAACCTCATAATTCAATAAGAAGGACAAACGTATCATAACATATCAAAAACAAAATTTATTTTTTTCAGAAACCAATTTCAAGCACCAAAATTAAAGAAAAAATTAAAAAAATTTTTCCATATTTCTTTTTCTTGGAATATTCAACAGTTGTGAAGTTATTTCGAAGTTTATACCGCCCGTTCATAGAGAAAAATTGTTCATTTTCTGACTTCGTTGTGCGGGTTAGAGTCTAACATTTTCGGAATGTAGAACCGGAAATGAATACCTTACTATCAACCGTACCGATCGTCATCAATTTTTATTATGTCTTTCATAATGAAATTTAGAAAGAATCGAAAACTTCCCGAGCTCCAAATCACAAAATTACACACGAACCGCCATATAACAGTCAGCTGACAAAAATTTGTCTATCTTAAAGGGTTGTTTTTTTGCCACCAGGTGGAGATTTCCAACTTTACCATTCGTCAATTGACGAATATAACCAGAGCACATGGTATATTCGTCAATAGTGAACGGCCATTCTTCCAACACAATATTTGCACAACTCATGACAGAAGATAACTGACACATCATGCCATACGGGATGCGTTTGGAAATTAACTCGGGTAGAGTAAAGAGTCGTACAGAATGAACGCAATCCAGTTCACCGTGAGACCTTAACCGGTCAACAAGTGGCTACGCGAAAGTGGCTCAGTGAGTGCTTTAGTGCAACAAACAGCATCATAAACCAAAAATTTTGTTCAGCTAAGTGCCCTATTGTTCTCGGTTTTCGGTTAAAAAATTTTTTTTTTTGTGCGTTGTTGTTGTTGTTCTCGTTGGGTTCAAGTGTAAGACACGTGAAAAGTCGTAGCGGCGATATGCCGGAGCAGGTGGGATCAGTGGCATCACCCCATAGGGTGAAGCAATACCCCGTCAATCACCCCGGTCCATATGTGGTTTAAATACGGGAAATCGATTCTCCCCTAAAACCTGTACGGGTATCTATCTACATTCACCAAAAATACAACTCGGTGAAATCGGCAACAAAAATCGCCAAGGGGAAGGTCAAAGTGGTTTTAGGTGACCGCCAGCAGGCAAACCATCTCCCTGTAGACGAAAATTTTGCAGGATTTCGTGTTTATGTCCCGGCGTCAGAGGTCGAAACCGCTGGAATAATCGAATTTCCAACCGATGAAGACCATGATCACATCGTTAATATGGGTCGCGGAAAATTTAAAAATTTAAATATCCCAGACCTAAAAGTCTTAGAAGCTCACCGATTGTCCAAGCCCAGGGAAGGTGCGGAAGTCGGAGAGCGTACCCCGATTCCACTGGTTAGAGTTCATTTTCCCGGAAAGACCCTACCTGACTACGTTGAATACTGCGGCTGACTTATCCCGGTAAGGATCCAAAATCCAAATGTTCTGTAACTGGTGCCAGCGCTTCAACCATACAAGGAAGTTTTGCGTCAACAAGCCCCGCTGTGCTAAATGCGGTGATGAACATGTTACCACGGAGTGTGTCACCAATGATCCTAAATGTATCTATTGCGGAAGTACTGAACATTCACCCGGTTTGGAGAGTTGTGAAAAATTCAGAGCAGTTAACAGAAAGGCCCAAAACATGTGAAAAGTTACCCAAAAATTGTCGTATGCGCAAGCATTGGCACTAGCTCAACCTACCCCCCTTCCCGCAGCATCACAACCAACACCAGAGGTGCCTCTCCTTACTCCATGAGCCTTCCCATCACTTCCGAAGAAGACGAACCCCGTAACTATTCCGTCACGCCCCGGAAGCCCACGCCCATCAACCAGCCGGCAATCTCGCACCAGCAGTGTTGGGAGCCGCAAGCGATGTCGCAGTCCATCATCGGACCGTAAAAAAAACCCAGATGCTAAGCGAAACAGTGAAGAAACGGCTTCGCATATGCCTCTCGGATTCAGATCAACTGCGTCCGAATATTCACTCCGTGATATCATCTTTCAATTATGCGAAAGGCTAGGTCTATCACAACCATGGATTATTCTTATTGATTCCATAATTACCCCACTTATAGAAACCATCCGTTCGAAGTTTTTACCTTTTATCTCACTACTTTCGTCGCTAGTTCCCCAAAATGGATAGATCCCATAGAAGGAACACTCTGTCCTTGCTGCAAAGGAATTGTCGCAGTATAATCCCCAAAATAAATCAATTTCGCCATATGCTAGAAATTTATGATATCGACGTCTTCGCACTAAGTGAAACATGGCTGATGCCATCAACACACCTTGTTATTGCCGGGTATCATTTGGAAAGGAAAGATCGGCTGGACGGATACGGTGGAATCCTGCTTGGAGTTAGACACGGCATTAAATACAGAGTAGTTAATTTTTCTACGGAGCTAGAATGTTTATGCTGCTGCCTCCTCCTAGACAACAGAACAGTGTATGTCACCTCCGTATATATTCCACCCGGTGTGACGATATCAGCAGCTAGCATAAGATCAATATTCCCCCCTGAACAGACGCCAATAATAGCATTGGGGGATTTTAATGCAAACAGCCTTGAGTGGGGTCCTGTGCCTGAAGACAGGAGGGCAAGAATTCTGGAACCGTTTATCGATGATGCAGAACTGGTGACATTAAATGACGGGTCGCCAACTAGAATTCCCTCACCGCCTCAGAGACGGAGTGCACCCGAACTATCCATTGTTTCTTCAAATTTGGCGTCAAGATCCTCGTGGCGAGTTTTGGATAATACTGTCGGCACTGACCACTTACCTATCCAGCTGACTTTCGCATTTTCATACACTCCGCAACTCTCCTTCCTTATTCCAGACTGCACAAAGTCTATATGCTGGACGTTCTATAGCGAGGAAATTACAGCAGGTCTTCCTTCTGTCATCTCCTCGGAATCCCCTATGATGAGATACAGCAGGCTCACTTCCCTGATAACCAACGCCTCTGAAAAGGCACAAACCCGACGTAGAGTTACCACACACTCAGCACAACGAAGGCATTCTTCCAAAGACTGGTGGGATCAAGATTGCCATCTGAAATACCGCGAAAAGTTAGAAGCTTTCAGAATGTTCCGCAGGTGTGGCACCCGCACCGCATTCATCACATATCAGAGACTGGAGAACGAACTTAACCATCTTCTTGCCCATAAAAAGAGAGAATCGTTTAAAAACTTCTACAACTCTCTATCCAACCAGTCTTCTTTATCCACGTTATGGTCAATGAGTAGAAGATACAGCGGAATTAACACCAGTATTCCAATTGCAGACTGCTCCACCTGGATCGACTCATTTGCATCAAACCTAGCACCGCCGTTTGTCCCAGCATACATTCGCCTGACAATGATTTCTTAGGGTCGTCATTTTCTATGAAGGAATTCGAATCGGCTCTCGCTGCTTGTAATAACTCTTACCCGGGTCCTGATAATATCCGTTATGAACTCTTACGAAAACTGCCGACTAATGCAAAGGAGGTTTTGCTCTCACTGCTCAACGAATTTTTCAGAGCACGTACCTGCCCGGAGGAGTGGTATAGCTGCCGAGTTATTCCTATTCCAAAGCCGAAGAAGTCTCTTACTGATATTGAAACATACAGACCGATCTGTCTTCTCTCGTGTGTCAGGAAAACTCTTGAAAAAATGCTTCATACTCGGCTAGAATGGTGGGCAGAGCATAACAATAAGTATTCTCCATCCCAATACGGGTTTCGTAGAGGTAAGAGTACAAACCATTGCATTGACTCCCTAAGTTCCTTTATTTATAACACCTTTGCGAAGAAGGAAATATGTGTAGCAGTGTTCTTAGACATCCAAGCGGCATACGACAAAGTGCTTATCAATGTCCTTTATCAAATTCTGAGTGATCTTGGAGTCCCAACTTCGGTTGCCCGTTTCTTGTACACGCTAATGCATAAGAGGGATTTCATGTTTACAGTTAACGGAAAAACTATTGATAGCAGAACAGGTTTTTTCGGACTTGCACAGGGTTCGGTTCTTTCACCCCTGCTTTACTGTCTGTACACTAGGAATATAGACTTGGCGATTCCCGCTAATATTTCGCTAATGCAATATGCAGACGACGGAGTTGTTTTCATTTCTGGTAAGGATCAAAACGCTATTCAAACCAGCATTCAACTAGCCTGCACGCAACTCGAAGAGTTTTTCAGCGGTCTTGAGTTGGAGATCTCAACAAAAAAAACTGAATTAATGGTTTTCACTTGGAAGCGGAAAACTCTGAACTTTCAAGTAAGTATTAACAATATAAATATTGCGAAGTCTCCATTTTTCAAATATCTGGGCGTTTACTTTGACCCCAAGCTGACCTGGAAATGCCACATAGACCATATAACGAAGAAATGTAGTCGGCGGGTAAATTTTATTAAATCAGTTTCAGGATCATGGTGGGGTGCCGACCCATCATGCCTTCTAACCATCTATAAATCTACTGTAAGATCGGTTATGGAATATGGTATTATCGGGTTTTTTGGCGCTGCTGAAACTCACATAAGAAACCTAGAGAGGATTCAAAGCCGTGCAATTCGGGCGTGTATCGGTTTAATGAAAACAACCCTCATCGGTTTCATTCACTGGTCGAAAAATTCTTTATTCGAACGAATGTATTGGATATTCCCCTTCTACATGAAAGTCTATCCGAACTAAGGGCACGTAGACCATTGAACGCATTGAGTATGGTCTATCAGCAAGCATGCGAGCTAAATATTAGAAAATCACAAATGCCACACCGATTTCAGCACGACCTAAAAGTAGTTCAGTACACACCTACAACCCGATTAGATATGACCGAAATAGTTAAAGGAGTCCCTAGGGCCATGCTCCCTTATGTAGCGAGCAATCTATTCGCGTCTTTCATTGGATCCTTGGAAGAAAAGCCAATAATTTTCTACACAGACGGCTCGAAATCAGTAGAGGGGACAGGTGGAGCTTTCTATCTTAATGAGTCCTGCCAAATGAGCTTCAAACTGCCAGAACCGGCATCAGTATTCTCGGCGGAAGCAATCGCTGTATATATGGCATGCCGCAATATTCAACTGTATCACTCCCCGGGAAACTACTTAATTTTATCCGACAGTCTGTCAACAATACTCGCTATAAGCAACATTGGTAAGCCTTCCCATACATACGTGTTCAAATGCAAGAAGGTCCTCTTTCAACTCGATAGTGTTGGATACAAAGTAACACTGGGCTGGGTTCCAGCACATTGCGGTATCCGAGGAAACGAACTAGTAGACAAGCTAGCGCGCGAAGGGGCGTCCTTACCTCTCACACAAACGCTCTTCTCGAATCCGCTTCAAGAAGACTTCATTACGACTCCGAAACAAAGACTTTTAGATAGGTGGCAAAAACACTGGCAAGAAGATGACACTCCACTGTCACTCCATAATTCCAATGATCCCAATACATGCATGGTTCCAAAAGCTGCTGGTAGAACCTAGCCGCTCAATGGTAACTCTTTTTTCTCGACTCATGGCTAATCACAATGGCCTCAATACCAACTTGAACCGACTAGGAATTAATGCAAGCCCACTGTGCGCCGATTGCAACCAATATGAGACTTCCAATCATGTCTTGTAGTCATGTTCCAAATACCCCTTTAGAACTACACTTTTTGCATCTCTGGCGACTTTAGGCTTCACTCCTCCTCTGTTTATACGGGACATCATCGCAGTCTCTATCATGCAAAATAACGACAAACCTCTTTTAGTGCTGTTTAACTTCGCTAAAGCAAACAATATACGTTTTTAATATTATTTTAAATAAACTTTTCCACGGCTCCAATATGGCTACAGCCTCTGAGCCTCTTAATTTAAGGAAAAAAAAAAAAAAAAATTAACGCAATCGCAGTCGGATTGGAATGTCAAAATGTCGCAACGAGTTGCAATGAAACGCTGTTAACCGCAAGTAAACGCTGCATGAACACAATGACCGGATTGAGTTCGCAGTTTATCAGTGTCAATAATCAAAGAGAAAATGATATGGACGCGAAAATCGGTGAATTATTTTTAATGCTCATCGAAATCTCTTTCATTTTCCATTTTATTTTCTTCTTTAAATAATACAGTGCGTTTTAGGTTATGATATTGTTATATTTGACATTTCCATGCGTTCACTTGCGATCCTTTTAAATATTACGAACTTACTTGCGACTCTCTGCGACCCATAGCGTTCATTCTGTTTAGCTACATACAATCACATGCATTTGAATCTCGTTTTTTCCCCTCCGTTATTTTGACACTCCAATCCGACTGCGATTGCGTTCATTCTGTACGACTCTTTAGAGTTACCTTCAGAGTTAACTAACATAATCAAATGAGATTAAACTCTACTCTGATATTTAGGAACGGATAGAGTTACCCGAGAGTCATATTCAGAGTTGACATGATATTGAAGTTTGATAATTTCATTTGATGTGTGATTTTTATTAAAATGAAGAAAAATGAAGTGGTATTCCAAAGTTTTATAGCTGCAACTAAAGATTTTCGACAAAAGTTTACACTGACATGCAATGTATTCAAAAATACTGACCCCTTGATGCTTCGAGTTACATATGACGTTTCTAACTCCTTGTAACCCAGCTCATGACTAGAGTTAGTAGAGTTACTCCTTTTTACTCTACTTTGTCATTTTCGAACGCAACTCTATTGCGTCATTAGAGTAAAATTAACTCTACTCTACATTTCCGAACGATTTTTTTTACTCTACTCTTACTCGAGTTAATTTCCGAACAAGTCCACGGCAATTCTTCTTCTCTCGGTTGATCAAAGCAGTCAACCGATCAACCAGGGACCTGAGCCGCGATTCTGGCGACATGCGAATTGCGAAAATTCCGCATATTTCCCTTCATTTTCGAAACAGGGAAATTTGTCGGTTTCATGAGGCAAGGCTGTTGGCGAATATTTTCGTGACCTTCCTAGGTATTCAAATTGAAATTCGCATATGTGAATTGAGGAAACTGTTTGTTTTTCGTTTCGTGTTTGTTGTCAATATTGGGTCTGTTCTTTTTGACTGATTGATTGGTTGCAGGGTGTTGGAATGGGGGAAGGACAATGCGTCCGAATTGCTCGAAAGCTGAGATTGCAACATTCTACAATTCATATCTCCTGAACGGTTGATGTCAGACGGTTGAAACTTTGTGGCTGTTTTATGGGATACTAGGAGCCTAGACAAGGACTAAAATTTTGAAGGAGGGGAATGTGGGAGTGGAGTAAAAAACTTTGGATTACAATATCTTCCGAACCAATTATACGAGGAAGATAAAATTTGATTTTTGAAGATAGGATTACAAGTCAAGTCTATTGAAAGTAAAATTTTTGAGGGGGAAGTGGAGCGCAAAAGTGGGGTACAGCCATTTTTAAAACAAATTTATTTTTATATCTTCAGAACCATGCCATATATGGCCTTACAAATTTTACAGGAGTGAGGCCTAGTAGACCTCTAGCGGAGAAAAAAATTGTCGTTTAATAAAAGAGAATATCTAGGGTCTTGTAGTTTTAATTGATGATATGAAGAAGAATGTCCGTCCGTTGTACGAATTTTTGTAGTCTTACGACAGATTCTTTTTTTTTATTGTTATCAATTAAAACTTCAAATCTCTGGGGATTTTCTTTCATGGTATTCTTAAAAATATTATAATTAACGATTATTATTAATTTTCAATAACTAAAGATTTCTCAATAAGCCGAAAAGAGAAAAGTCGTATCGGAAAATTCGTTCGGTGGTGTGCAATGTGTACGGCGCCTTTTTAATGTTTACCTTAAGATGAAGGGAAATTTTAGGATCTACACCATTATATATAAATGGCTCCAGCTCCTTGAGGAAATCTTGCGCTAACTGCAGTGTTAATCGATACATTTTGCGGAACCTAAACACACAAATAGTTACATGTAAATTTCACTATAAACAATTTTATCTCACAAGTTTTCTGGAATATCAAATGGGTTTTGTGAGTCCCGTAACAATCTCCTTGGTATTCTCGTTCTATTACGAGATTCTGCGTTCAAAATTGGGAAGATTGCATCCATTTTATTACACTTTACGAGTATATTCAATTTAAAATAGTTTCGTTTTTACTGACTGTTTCTGTCAACGAAAAATGTCAAAACTTTAGTGGGTCACGTTCAAAATACAAATGAAGTCATTTTCGAAATGGGGTATGTTCGAATATCAATATTGACATATTCGAAATTAGCGAAAAATTCGCAAGGAAAATTTGCGAATTGTCGTTAGAATCGCGGCCCTGGTAATATATACCTCGTTCACGTGGTAGTAGTGTAGCGTATTATGAAATCCGGTTGATATATGAGTGTTCACGTGAAGTGAATTGACGTTTCGCACTCTTGATTATTAATTGACAGCTGTCACAACTGGTATTTATTTTATTAAAAAAAAATTACATTCGTCGCTTTATTTCTTAAATAACCTTTCTTCTTTTATTTTTCAGCGATATGGAGTCATTAAAGGCACTGGTATTAGAATCGTTGAGAAAATCCAAACAAATAAAGTTGTCTGTCAACACAGTTTTTTGACAAATCACTCGAAAAGTAATACGGAGCGCAACGGCAAGTGTTCTCGTGGGAAGGATTAGCAAATCCACTACACTACACTACGCGGTTTTGCTACGTTGTAGAAAAACCGCTCCGTAGCAAAATTTCGTGTGTTCAAGTGGTACTACGAAGTGCTACGTAGCGGTCCGTCGTTGACCACGTGAACGAGGTAATACACGGACTACCTATTTCGCTATCTCATGTGGGACAAATTTTCTGATTTGAAGTTTCGGAAAAATTGTACGTGGTTAGTCGAGTTTTGCACTTCTCGAACTTTTTTTTTATACAGGGTGTAACTAGTACTGAGGTTCAAACGAAAATGGGAGATAGAGGAACTTGTCCTGAGTAGAAAATCGTTCTACACATACTCCCGTTTTTGCACCGTTAAGGAGATAGCGCAATTTTAAGGACGAAGGATTTTCATCGTACCTGTGATCACAGTTTGATCTCTAACTTCTGCTGTACTTAGCGTAACGTAATAATTCTGGGCTCGTTGGAAAGGACACAAATTCTTCTTTCTAATTGCTATCAACCGTGTCAATCAGTGTTATACTTTTTGAGAAAAATTCATTTAAATGACACAAAAATAATAAAAAATTAAAAAAAAATACAAAAAAGTCCTGTTTTCTCCAAGAAGAACCTGATTAACCACCAAATTTTATTACATTTTCGGAAAGCCCATAAAATTTCACTATACGTTTGATAACAGAATTTCTTCATATTTGCAACAACAAGTCAGTTCCCTGCACATGTTGGAAATACTGCTAAACATAGAATTTACCGTAAAACAGATGCAGTAATGAGCAACCATGTTAACAACACACGTATTGCTCTTATGTGTGGAAATTATGTTACAGGTAAGTAAAAATATGACAACTAATTAGATAGCGTCCATTTAAGTAAATTAACTAACATCCATTTAAGTTAATTAAGTAATATCCATTTATTTTATTTATTACGCGACTTGCATACGTGACTACCTCCGATGACGTACTCCACCATGTCACTTCCAAATTAGGCTTCATTCCTCAGAATGTTACGTGCAAGAAGCTTACTCCGGATAACCTGGTCGACCGCATCACAGCTTCATTCAAGCTGTCATATCCACCGGATATGGCCGACATTGCTAAAATCGATTTCTGGCCAGAAGGCGTATTCATCAAGGACTTCATCAACAAAACCCGGAACGAACCACATTTTCGGCAGCGACAACCTCGCAATCTGCAACCGTAAACTCATTATTAACTTCAACTCTAGCCGCGGGCTCTAACTTATTATCAACTTCTGGCCTTAAGCTATACTATCAAAATGTACGTGGTATGAGAACCAAGCTGGAGAATTTTAAATTGTCGTGTTTTGTTTCTAATGACGATATAATATGTATCTCTGAAACCTGGCTCAACGACTCCATATTCAGTTCCGAACTTTCTTCGACCCATTCTGTTTTTCGCCGCGATAGGGACTTAACTGTAAGTAATAAATCGGATGGCGGTGGTGTTCTCATTGCAGTTAGAAACTCACTTACTTGTACACTCTGCGATGATTTTCCTTCCAAATCCTTCGACTGTATCCTTGTGAAAATCAGTGTCTCCCATGTCAATAGTCTGTTCGTGGCTTGTGTCTACGTTCCTTGCGCCAGTAAGCCTGACATATATGATGATCTTTTCTCATTACTCTCAAACTATGTAAATATTCTTTATCCCACATCATCCTTCATCGTATGTGGTGATTTTAATTTACCATCTGTTCTTTGGTCACCCAACTTTGAGTCTATTCTCAATGTTACTTTTAATGCTCTCTCTTCTAAAGTATCGTCTTTTTTGTCACTTTGTTCTCTTAAGCAGATCAATAATGTAGCAAACCACCATGGTAAAGTTTTAGATCTAGTGTTATCCAATTGTGATAGCACTCAAACTAATCTTAGTACCTCAATCTCTCCTTATCTTAACATTGATCCCTATCACCCTCCTCTTGCACTCTCCCACAGGTTTACTTCGTCTTCCCGTATGTCAATGCCCAGTGTGAAGAAATTCAACTTCAGTAAGGCGAACTTTAGCTCCATTGAACTCGCTCTATGTAATTTCGACTGGAATGCTGCCTTCGCTCATCATGGTATTGAATCATCACTTCAGATATTCTATGAATTTCTCAATGGACTCATTCACCGCTATGTTCCCCTACGTAAGCTCCCTAAAAACAATCCGGTCTGGTTCAACACTGAAGTCGCCAAAGCACTTCATCTAAAAAATTTAAGTCGCTCCCGGTACTTTAGGTCTGGTTCTGAAGAAGATAAATCTGTGTTCCATAGCTACCGTCGCCTTGCAAAATCTACAATTAGATCTGCTATACGTACCTACATATCCAAAGTTGAATCATCAGTCAACCGTAGAGAGACAAAACTTTTTTGGTCTTATGTTCGCACTTTGCGATGTTCTCCTTCTTTCCCTACTGAAGTTAGCTATAATGACTCCACTGCTACCAACTCTCAAGAGTCTTGTGAGCTATTTGCACAATACTTTTCGTCTATGTATTCTTCCCCTTCATCTTCATTCGTTCCTCATAGCTTTGAAATTTCCCCCACCGATATTCCTCTTCTCTCTATAGCTCCCTCAGTTATTGAGCATCAACTTGAAGCACTAGACCGTAGTGTGAAGGGTGGTCCCGATGGCCTCCCAAACTTATTCTTAAAGCCACTTTCGTCTTCCCTGAGTATTCCTCTCTCCATTCTCTTCAACAAAAGCCTTTCTGAAGGAATATTTCCATCATTATGGAAGCAAGCCTCTATCGTTCCCATCCATAAGAAAGGTGATACAGCTGTAGTCACAAATTATCGTCCTGTTTCAATGTTGTCTTGTTTCTCTAAAATATTCGAACGCGTCATACATGATCATTTATATGAAAATATAAGTCACCTCATTCTCCGTGAACAGCATGGTTTCTTCAAAGGCCGGTCTACTGCTTCTAATCTTTTAGAATTCACAAATACAGTGGCAAAAACGCTTAATTGTAGAAGGCAGTTGGATGTTGTCTACACTGATTTCTCCAAAGCCTTTGATTCAGTTGATCATAGCTTGCTTTTGTCGAAATTGCAAGGCTGTGGCGTCGGTGATACTCTTTTGGAGTGGTTTGCGTCCTATCTTGCTGAGCGCAGTTCTCGTGTAGTTCTTAATGGATGTTCGTCTACTGTATTCTTCCCGCTCTCTGGAGTTCCTCAAGGCTCAACACTTGGCCCACTCCTTTTCATAATCTTTGTTAATGACCTACCCCTAAACTTCCACTCTTTATTCCTTTTCTACGCTGATGACCTCAAAATCTACAGGGAGATATCTTCAAGAAGTGACTGTATCCTATTACAGTCTGATCTTAATGAACTAACCCTATGGTGCTCATATAATCGCCTTCCGCTTAATATAAGCAAATGCCATAAAATGACCTTTACACTAAAACATGCAGTTATACCCTTCGATTACACTCTGAACTCCACCCTTCTCGTCGAAGTATCCCAGATTCGTGATCTAGGTGTAACTTTCGACCGAAGACTTAAATTTGATATTCACTTTCAAAACATTATTTGCACTGCATCAAGATTGTCTGGTTTCATTTTGAGATCCGCTTATATGTTTTCCAATATTCAAACGTGCGTCCAGCTCTATCTGACACTTGTTCGCAGCGGATTGGAATATTGTTCTTCTATTTGGTCCCCTCATTATAGTTGTCACATTGAATCTCTTGAGTCTGTTCAGCGTCGATTCACCCGGTCACTCCTCTTCAAATATAACCTACCCTACTGCTCCTACAGTGAACGTTTATCCTTACTCAATATTCCCTCACTAAATCAGCGCAGATTGTATCTTGACGAGTGTATTCTCTTTAAGGTTTTTAACGGTATTATGAACTCTACCTTACATCTTAACCTTGAGTTTCGCTCTACCTCGCGGCCGAGTAGGTCTGTCTCTATATTCGCGCCAGCTGCGGCTTCAACTAACGTCTACTTTTATTCGCCACTGGTTCGATTACAAAGGAATCATGATAGGCTCCAGGTTGGTTCTCTGTCTACATCTTTTTTAGCTTTCAAAATCTTAGTCAGGTCATTAATTTTCACAGGCTGATGTTAATCTTAACTTAATTTCTTTTAACTCTAACTATTAACACAATAATTTTCTACCTGTGTTTTTACTATTACGTTCTTTCTTCTTTTTTCTTTTATAAAATTTTTTCTTTTTGTTTTTCTGGCTCCCGTTTGTTTTTTTTATTTTTGTTTTATTTAACAGATTGTGTAATTGGGTTTCTTAAATCTGTGCAGTGTGTCCGAATGAATAAATAAATAAATAAATAAATAAATAAATAAGTAGGGTGTGGAGTTTACCTGCTCCCTTAAGGAACAGGAATGACTTCGTCCTACGTAGATTTTTCTGCGACAAAAGCATCGGAAGGAAGCAGCAGCAAACAGAATGTCATAGACATCATTACGAGCAATATGGCAAGCAATAGGAGGTCTTTTACAACGGAAGAAATGGCAGACATGCACTTCGTGTATGGGTTGTGCGACGGGAATGCTAGGCGAGCCAAAAGAGTTTACCGGGAACGGTATCCGGACAGATCTCGGTACCCCCATTATCGGATGTTCATCAGCATTCATCGGAACCTTCGTGAACGAGGTACACTGCAGCCGTGGCGGGAGACACAACATCCAGGACGGTGACACTCGGTACCTGTGGCCACGGAGGAGCGCATACTGCGCATCGCGGCTAGGGACCCCACGGTAAGCACCCGGCGCATAGGCCATCGATTAGGCATCAACCACATGCAAGTGTTCCAAACGCTGCAAGGAGAAGGACTGTATCCCGACTTTTGTCGTACCATGTTAGTGCGAGCAGACGAACATCCAGCGTTTTTCGAAAGAATTCTCTGGACCGACGAATCGCAATTCACCCGCGATGGCATACAAAATTTCCACAATATGCATGTGTGGGCACGTGAAAATCCCCATACCAGCCGAAGTACGTCCCATCAACACCGCTTCAGTGTGAATGTTTGGGCTGGCATCATCGGCAGAACTTTCATCGGTCCGGTATTTCTTCCCCCAATTCTCAATTCCACCAATTATGCCGAATTTTTGGAGGAAACTTTACCAGACCTCATAGAGGATATACCACTCCGTGTACTGGTCAGGTTTTAATACCAGCACGATGGAGCGCCAGCGCATTATGGTGCTAATGTCCGTCGGTGGCTCGACGCGAATTTTCGGGATCGATGGATTGGTCGTGGCGGTCCCATTGCATGGCCTCCACGATCTCCCGACTTAACTCCCATGGACTTTTATGTTTGGGGGTATTTGAAAACCATCGTCTACGCAGAGGAAATTCATACACGAAAACAGCTCATTTCCCGTATCACCGAAGCATGTAATCAGTTACGAGCCCAACTACTGCGTGTGAACCCCACCAATGCATTCGTCGGCGATACCACTTCTGCTTGCTCCACAACGGCGGACATGTTGAAAATTATTTGTAAACGTAATAAACTAAATTAACGTAATAAACTATACTTCAACTCTTTTATTTCGTCCTCACTATTATTAATCATACTCCTTCGGCGAATGACGGGTGTCAAACCAGATTTACTTGAAGGGGACGTGCTTGATAACTGTTAGCCCCGCTCCTTTACAATTCAACCTATGAAGAAATTCTGTTACCAAACGTATAGTGAAATTTTATGGGCTTTCCGAAAATGTAATAAAATTTGGTAGTTAATCAGGTCCTTCTTGGAGAAAACAGGACTTTTTTGTATTTTTTTTTAATTTTTTATTATTTTTGTGTCATTTAAATGAATTTTTCTCAAAAAGTATAACACTGATTGACACAGTTGATAGCAATTAGAAAGAAGAATTTGTGTCCTTTCCAACGAGCCCAGAATTATTACGTTACGCTAAGTACAGCAGAAGTTAGAGATCAAACAGTGATCACAGGTACGATGAAAATCCTTCGTCCTTAAAATCGCGCTATCTCCTTAACGGTGCAAAAACGGGAGTATGTGCGGAACGATTTTCTACTCAGGACAAGTTCCTTTATCTCCCATTTTCGTTTGAACCTCAGTACTAGTTACACCCTATATAAACAAGATATCGTTCTAAAATTGTAAATGAACATAAAAAAATTTATGATAATAACTTTTATTGTAGTTTCATTCAGAAATACCATTTTTTACTTGATTTTAGCTCGTTTATGGAACTTCAAATGCTAAGTGACATAATTTGGGTAATTTAATTTCCTTATTGAGCTGGACAGAGATAAATGCATTCAGATCATGGGAATTAGAAGAAGATGGAGTGTGCTGTATTCGAACTTGGAAAGTGAAATTTTATTGTCAGCTGTGATTTGACCGTTGCATTCGCAAATCAAACCCGTTATAAATATTTATAATATTAAATTTTCTATTTTATAACTGAAATTGGCAAATGGTAGAATTGTGTCTTGCTATATCAAATAAATAAATTGTTATTGATACAGTTAAATAAAAAAATGTTGTACAAGTATTGTTTTTTTTTTGTAATATAGTTCCTGTAAAATATACGAATTCCCAAAATGAGTATTGAGAAAAATTGCGTGTATTTGTAGGTAAAGTCTCTTAATGATATTAATAAAGTTCACAAAGTACTGCAAGAATAAATTCTGAGAAACTTTTTGTTTCTGAGAATTTTTATTCTGACTTATTGTCGAATATAGAAAGTGCGTGGAAAATTTCAGAGCGATTTGGAAAAATTAAATAACAAATTACATCTATAAATCGTGATTATTTGTATTAATTGGGATATAATTATAAATTATATTTTGTTATAATTATTCCAGGCCGAACCATTCTCCACTTGGACCGATAGCTGAAGGCTATTAGTTTCTGTAACGAATGTCTCAGTCCAGCATACCTTATACTAGGGAAGCTGCTAATAATGTTAGTACTTAGACTAGTTTCTTTTCTTTTTTTTCCGTGTAAGTTTAAAATTAACTTATTCTAAGAAAAATAACTAAATGACAGGACATTTAGTTAAGTCACCAGTATTTTGTATCCTCACGTTCATTTCTGCCAATGCCAATGAAGTTCGCGGTGGAGTATCGCCATAACGCCAGAGGGTAGCTAGTTTCAAGATTGGGGTCATATAATATTTTTTTAACTGTTGCGCGCCTATACGCATGGTTTATAATTGGTACGCAGTCAGAGTCTAATATGTAACCGTTTTCT
Source organism: Beris morrisii (assembly GCA_951812415.1). Lineage (NCBI taxonomy): Eukaryota > Metazoa > Arthropoda > Insecta > Diptera > Stratiomyidae > Beris > Beris morrisii. Next base: position 82,403,498 of record OX638311.1, on the reverse strand, counting down.
TCGAGGTAAACGAAGGCTTCGGGTGGAATAAAACCAGTTGACGTAGTTTTTTCAAAAGTATTGTGGGTTGGTGAATCCAGGGCCTACATAGCGGTATGTTTCGGGTTAAGTGAAACCGCGGGATTTAAATTTTTATAATATCGCAGCTAGAAAATCTAATTTGAAAGTTCAGTATCATTATTCACTACCAAAAAAAAGTGTGTTTTTGCTCTGTGAAACTTTCGTGTAGGGGTTGTTAATCTTTCGTAGAAAAAGGATAGATAAAATTCATAGCAGCTCCGCCAAAATGAAAATTTCTGTTAAAAATTAGCAGAGTTCCTTTGTTTGAGATGAAGCACTTGTTTTTTCAATAAATAAATAAATTTCTTCAATATACCACTTTTCGCTGCATATTCAACATTTAAGTACAAATCGACTTGTTCAATACCTGTTTTGTTAAATATGAGGCTGATGGTCTTTGTAACTAGTGCTTAAGAATAATTGTGTGTATTTATACAGGGTGGGCCAAATACAAGTTTCTTTTTAAAAATGCAATAAAATGAACAAAATTAAATTTTTTTTCCATGTATTATGGCTTTATTAGTAAGAGTAAACATTCCCATTAATGATGGAACACAACTTCGTTCAAGTGGCTGCCTCGGCTGGCTGCGCAGTAGCGCTTTCTGTCACTCCAATTTTCCAAGACCTTGTTGATGGTTTCGGGCTGTAGCTCACGGATTGCTTGGATGATATTGGCCTTAAGTGCTTGAATCGTTTCTAGATTGTTGGCATAACATCGGTCCTTCACAATCGCAGCTCCGAGGCGGCCAATTGACATCGCCAAGACGGCTGATAACACGATTTGGGAATTTGGTGCGTAAAAGATCGATTGTGGCATGGGCTGTGTGGCATGGCGCGCCATCCTGCATGAACCAGAGGTCGTCCAAATCCAGGTCTTCAATTTCAGTAAAAAAAAAGTCGGATAACATGGCTCTGTAACGTTCACCGTTGACCGAAACGTTGTTCCCAGCCTCATTTTCGAAGAAAAATGGGCCAATGATGCCACCACTCCAAAATCCGAACCAAACTGTCACTCTCTGTGGATGCATTGGCTTCTCGACAATCACGTGCGGGTTTTCCGAGCCCCAGATGCGGCAATTTTGTTTGTTAACGTAGCCGCCGAGATGAAAATGCGCCTCGTCTGAAAAGATGATTTTTCGCCCAAAATCGTTGTCCAATTCAAGCTGCTCTAAGGCCCAAATTGCGAAGCGATAACGAAGCGGATGGTCGTGCGCCTTCAATTGCTGAATCAATTGGACCTTGTAAGCGAATAATAAGAGATCTTTGTGCAGAATTCTCTTCAGGCTAGTGCGTGAAATGTTGAGCTGTTGAGATCGACGGCGAGTTGATGTTCGTGGAGTGAGTCTCACACTCTCGGCTACAGCAGCCACATTCTCCTCTGTGCGCACCGTACGACGACGGGGGCCATGAGTGTTGTCCACTAGCATGCCAGTCTCACGAACTTTTTGCACGAACTTGCGTACAGCAGGCGCGGTGGGTGCTTCATTTCGGCCAAAACTTCTTTTCAAAAAACGCACTGTTTGGGCTACACAGCACTCACTTTGGAAATAAGTTTTCAATATTTCCCAACGTTATTCAAGCGTAAAGCGACTCATTTCGTTCCGCGAAGGTATGATACTGACTTTCTGTCAAAATTTCGAGCGAGAAACAGCTTTCTGTGTCAAAATAACCTATGATTTAAAAAGAAACCACTATGGTTGTGAGTATATACAGGGTGGGCCATGTATATACTCACAACCATTTGAATCAATCGAATCTCACACAAATCCAAGTAGTATTATGGTGGTGAGGTGGTCTGAGCATTTGAGAAAATGCGAACAAGCAAATTCATGCCCGTCTATTACGTTGCGCCACACCCCCAGCCAGCAGAAGCGGTGATTTTTCACAACCCTTCTTTACGTGCCGTGATACGCAAGCATATAAAATATATACAATGCTTAATGCGGACTTTGGTGTTTGCTAGGGTCGCGGCCCATATTGAAGTGAATACACTGAGTAGTATGCATATGGTGTCGATATAATTTGGACCTGGCCGCAGGTGAGTAAAATATGTTGTGTTTGATTTGAGATGTGCTATTGAGTGGTATTTGAAACGAAGCAATATCGAATACTTCTCAAAAGTGGTATTTGATGCTAATAATTGTTTAAAGTATCAAATACTAAATAACGAATAATTACTTTTTTCACATCTCTAGTTTCCAGTTTGGCTTTATAACTCGTGACTGTCATTGATGAGTCATCAATGGTTACGTTTACGTGCAGACCATAGTGGTACAATTAGATTGGTTTGGTATTTTTCGGTCTTGCATTTATGTGCGCTTTTCACAGTACATTTGGTTCGTACCAAAATTAAAACCAAAACAAGACCAAATGGACTGGATCGGTTTAGGTTTAAGCGTTCGACCAAACTGTTTTCTTGGTAGACTGGTCGGGTCCGCACGTAAACGTGACCAATGACGACGTTAGTGATTGGCTATGAGGGTCCTACGTCAAAGATACAGAAATTCACACGGACAAATTTGTGTATTTCATTTCATTCGAATAACTATTACAGTGCTTTAGAGTGCTTTACTGTCCTTCAACCTTCCAGAGCTTACGAATTGATTTAGATATTCCAACATCGTGGTAAATGAAGTAAAAGAGTCCACCAAGAGTTGTTATTGAAAAAAGCAGTAGAACACCATGCGCAATTTTAGGAACAATGGTTCCGAAGAGAATTGGTCGCACGTAATCCGTTACAACAGCTTCCAGTCCCCTATGGAGAAAAAAATTTACTTATTTTCTTTGCAATTACATATTTCAAATTACCAGTGCTGGTGCATAACAATTGTAATTGCCATCACAATATCGAGACCTTGAGAAGGGAATGCGATTGCGACCGGTATTACTCCCAATAATCCAAGCGAAAGCGCCTTCTCTACTGTCCATAGCGTCGAATGTTGGTCTTTAGTATTAGCATTTGGGGAACCATTAGTGGAAATACAGCGTGTGACTTGCTAAGATGGGAAGAAACTTCAGAAACGCTCAAACAAAGATTCTGCCGTGCTAATTATAAATATTGATACATTACATTTCGCGTATAATGAATACGTTTAATCTTTCATTAGGTTTATTGTTTTTACGATGTTTACACTTTTTAATACACTTAACTTTGCGTTGAAAGTTTAAGTGAACAAGAATTTCCACTTGGCAAAAGAGAACACATCAGTGCAGAAAAATGATGGATAAAACTGTGAATTCTCTTGCTTGATTCTTCACACTCATACAATGCAGATATATTTGTATATATAGGGTCTTTCAACAAGGACGTTAAATTTTTAAATGTAAATAAAAGAAGTTGTGTATGAGATGATATCCACCCAATTCTTTTTTTATTTGAAAGAATATTTTATGGCAATAAGTATGGAATATAACGTCGTTTAAATGTCCGCCCCGGCTTTGCTTGGTGCCACGTATTCGAAAGGTCCAATTTTCGACGACCTTGTCGCATAAATTGCTGTATGGCGTTCGATATGTTGACTTAAAGATCATCAATTGTTTGCTGATTATACACATCGACCTACGATTTAAGATAACCCCAAAGAAAAAAGTCTAAAGGCGTTAAATCGCACGATCACGGTGGCCAGTTCACTTCGCCGAGGCGCGAAATAACAATGCCCTCAAATCGTTCGTGCAGAATGCCCATCGTGACATGCGCTGTGTGGCACGTAGCGCCGTCCTGTTGAAACCACATGTGGTCGGTATCCATATCATCCAGTTTATGCTACAAGAAGGTGCTTTTCATCGATGACGGTTATGGCAATGCCAGTTTCGTTTTGAAGGAAATACGGACCGATGATATCGCCAGATTAAAATCCGCACCAAACAGTACCTTTCTCGTGATGCATTTGGTGTGCTGGTGAAAATCTAATTTGAAAGTTCAGTATCATTATTCACTACCAAAAAAAAGTGTGTTTTTGCTCTGTGAAACTTTCGTGTAGGGGTTGTTAATCTTTCGTAGAAAAAGGATAGATAAAATTCATAGCAGCTCCGCCAAAATGAAAATTTCTGTTAAAAATTAGCAGAGTTCCTTTGTTTGAGATGAAGCACTTGTTTTTTCAATAAATAAATAAATTTCTTCAATATACCACTTTTCGCTGCATATTCAACATTTAAGTACAAATCGACTTGTTCAATACCTGTTTTGTTAAATATGAGGCTGATGGTCTTTGTAACTAGTGCTTAAGAATAATTGTGTGTATTTATACAGGGTGGGCCAAATACAAGTTTCTTTTTAAAAATGCAATAAAATGAACAAAATTAAATTTTTTTTCCATGTATTATGGCTTTATTAGTAAGAGTAAACATTCCCATTAATGATGGAACACAACTTCGTTCAAGTGGCTGCCTCGGCTGGCTGCGCAGTAGCGCTTTCTGTCACTCCAATTTTCCAAGACCTTGTTGATGGTTTCGGGCTGTAGCTCACGGATTGCTTGGATGATATTGGCCTTAAGTGCTTGAATCGTTTCTAGATTGTTGGCATAACATCGGTCCTTCACAATCGCAGCTCCGAGGCGGCCAATTGACATCGCCAAGACGGCTGATAACACGATTTGGGAATTTGGTGCGTAAAAGATCGATTGTGGCATGGGCTGTGTGGCATGGCGCGCCATCCTGCATGAACCAGAGGTCGTCCAAATCCAGGTCTTCAATTTCAGTAAAAAAAAGTCGGATAACATGGCTCTGTAACGTTCACCGTTGACCGAAACGTTGTTCCCAGCCTCATTTTCGAAGAAAAATGGGCCAATGATGCCACCACTCCAAAATCCGAACCAAACTGTCACTCTCTGTGGATGCATTGGCTTCTCGACAATCACGTGTGGGTTTTCCGAGCCCCAGATGCGGCAATTTTGTTTGTTAACGTAGCCGCCGAGATGAAAATGCGCCTCGTCTGAAAAGATGATTTTTCGCCCAAAATCGTTGTCCAATTCAAGCTGCTCTAAGGCCCAAATTGCGAAGCGATAACGAAGCGGATGGTCGTGCGCCTTCAATTGCTGAATCAATTGGACCTTGTAAGCGAATAATCCGAGATCTTTGTGCAGAATTCTCCTCAGGCTAGTGCGTGAAATGTTGAGCTGTTGAGATCGACGGCGAGTTGATGTTCGTGGAGTGAGTCTCACACTCTCGGCTACAGCAGCCACATTCTCCTCTGTGCGCACCGTACGACGACGGGGGCCATGAGTGTTGTCCACTAGCATGCCAGTCTCACGAACTTTTTGCACGAACTTGCGTACAGCAGGCGCGGTGGGTGCTTCATTTCGGCCAAAACTTCTTTTCAAAAAACGCACTGTTTGGGCTACACAGCACTCACTTTGGAAATAAGTTTTCAATATTTCCCAACGTTATTCAAGCGTAAAGCGACTCATTTCGTTCCGCGAAGGTATGATACTGACTTTCTGTCAAAATTTCGAGCGAGAAACAGCTTTCTGTGTCAAAATAACCTATGATTTAAAAAGAAACCACTATGGTTGTGAGTATATACAGGGTGGGCCATGTATATACTCACAACCATTTGAATCAATCGAATCTCACACAAATCCAAGTAGTATTATGGTGGTGAGGTGGTCTGAGCATTTGAGAAAATGCGAACAAGCAAATTCATGCCCGTCTATTACGTTGCGCCACACCCCCAGCCAGCAGAAGCGGTGATTTTTCACAACCCTTCTTTACGTGCCGTGATACGCAAGCATATAAAATATATACAATGCTTAATGCGGACTTTGGTGTTTGCTAGGGTCGCGGCCCATATTGAAGTGAATACACTGAGTAGTATGCATATGGTGTCGATATAATTTGGACCTGGCCGCAGGTGAGTAAAATATGTTGTGTTTGATTTGAGATGTGCTATTGAGTGGTATTTGAAACGAAGCAATATCGAATACTTCTCAAAAGTAGTATTTGATGCTAATAATTGTTTAAAGTATCAAATACTAAATAACGAATAATTACTTTTTCCACATCTCTAGTTTCCAGTTTGGCTTTATAACTCGTGACTGTCATTGATGAGTCATCAATGGTTACGTTTACGTGCAGACCATAGTGGTACAATTAGATTGGTTTGGTATTTTTCGGTCTTGCATTTATGTGCGCTTTTCACAGTACATTTGGTTCGTACCAAAATTAAAACCAAAACAAGACCAAATGGACTGGATCGGTTTAGGTTTAAGCGTTCGACCAAACTGTTTTCTTGGTAGACTGGTCGGGTCCGCACGTAAACGTGACCAATGACGACGTTAGTGATTGGCTATGAGGGTCCTACGTCAAAGATACAGAAATTCACACGGACAAATTTGTGTATTTCATTTCATTCGAATAACTATTACAGTGCTTTAGAGTGCTTTACTGTCCTTCAACCTTCCAGAGCTTACGAATTGATTTAGATATTCCAACATCGTGGTAAATGAAGTAAAAGAGTCCACCAAGAGTTGTTATTGAAAAAAGCAGTAGAACACCATGCGCAATTTTAGGAACAATGGTTCCGAAGAGAATTGGTCGCACGTAATCCGTTACAACAGCTTCCAGTCCCCTATGGAGAAAAAAATTTACTTATTTTCTTTGCAATTACATATTTCAAATTACCAGTGCTGGTGCATAACAATTGTAATTGCCATCACAATATCGAGACCTTGAGAAGGGAATGCGATTGCGACCGGTATTACTCCCAATAATCCAAGCGAAAGCGCCTTCTCTACTGTCCATAGCGTCGAATGTTGGTCTTTAGTATTAGCATTTGGGGAACCATTAGTGGAAATACAGCGTGTGACTTGCTAAGATGGGAAGAAACTTCAGAAACGCTCAAACAAAGATTCTGCCGTGCTAATTATAAATATTGATACATTACATTTCGCGTATAATGAATACGTTTAATCTTTCATTAGGTTTATTGTTTTTACGATGTTTACACTTTTTAATACACTTAACTTTTCGTTGAAAGTTTAAGTGAACAAGAATTTCCACTTGGCAAAAGAGAACACATCAGTGCAGAAAAATGATGGATAAAACTGTGAACTCTCTTGCTTGATTCTTCACACTCATACAATGCAGATATATTTGTATATATAGGGTCTTTCAACAAGGACGTTAAATTTTTAAATGTAAATAAAAGAAGTTGTGTATGAGATGATATCCACCCAATTCTTTTTTTATTTGAAAGAATATTTTATGGCAATAAGTATGGAATATAACGTCGTTTAAATGTCCGCCCCGGCTTTGCTTGGTGCCACGTATTCGAAAGGTCCAATTTTCGACGACCTTGTCGCATAAATTGCTGTATGGCGTTCGATATGTTGACTTAAAGATCATCAATTGTTTGCTGATTATACACATCGACCTACGATTTAAGATAACCCCAAAGAAAAAAGTCTAAAGGCGTTAAATCGCACGATCACGGTGGCCAGTTCACTTCGCCGAGGCGCGAAATAACAATGCCCTCAAATCGTTCGTGCAGAATGCCCATCGTGACATGCGCTGTGTGGCACGTAGCGCCGTCCTGTTGAAACCACATGTGGTCGGTATCCATATCATCCAGTTTATGCTACAAGAAGGTGCTTTTCATCGATGACGGTTATGGCAATGCCAGTTTCGTTTTGAAGGAAATACGGACCGATGATATCGCCAGATTAAAATCCGCACCAAACAGTACCTTTCTCGTGATGCATTTGGTGTGCTGGTGAAAATCTAATTTGAAAGTTCAGTATCATTATTCACTACCAAAAAAAAGTGTGTTTTTGCTCTGTGAAACTTTCGTGTAGGGGTTGTTAATCTTTCGTAGAAAAAGGATAGATAAAATTCATAGCAGCTCCGCCAAAATGAAAATTTCTGTTAAAAATTAGCAGAGTTCCTTTGTTTGAGATGAAGCACTTGTTTTTTCAATAAATAAATAAATTTCTTCAATATACCACTTTTCGCTGCATATTCAACATTTAAGTACAAATCGACTTGTTCAATACCTGTTTTGTTAAATATGAGGCTGATGGTCTTTGTAACTAGTGCTTAAGAATAATTGTGTGTATTTATACAGGGTGGGCCAAATACAAGTTTCTTTTTAAAAATGCAATAAAATGAACAAAATTAAATTTTTTTTCCATGTATTATGGCTTTATTAGTAAGAGTAAACATTCCCATTAATGATGGAACACAACTTCGTTCAAGTGGCTGCCTCGGCTGGCTGCGCAGTAGCGCTTTCTGTCACTCCAATTTTCCAAGATCTTGTTGATGGTTTCGGGCTGTAGCTCACGGATTGCTTGGATGATATTGGCCTTAAGTGCTTGAATCGTTTCTAGATTGTTGGCATAACATCGGTCCTTCACAATCGCAGCTCCGAGGCGGCCAATTGACATCGCCAAGACGGCTGATAACACGATTTGGGAATTTGGTGCGTAAAAGATCGATTGTGGCATGGGCTGTGTGGCATGGCGCGCCATCCTGCATGAACCAGAGGTCGTCCAAATCCAGGTCTTCAATTTCAGTAAAAAAAAAGTCGGATAACATGGCTCTGTAACGTTCACCGTTGACCGAAACGTTGTTCCCAGCCTCATTTTCGAAGAAAAATGGGCCAATGATGCCACCACTCCAAAATCCGAACCAAACTGTCACTCTCTGTGGATGCATTGGCTTCTCGACAATCACGTGCGGGTTTTCCGAGCCCCAGATGCGGCAATTTTGTTTGTTAACGTAGCCGCCGAGATGAAAATGCGCCTCGTCTGAAAAGATGATTTTTCGCCCAAAATCGTTGTCCAATTCAAGCTGCTCTAAGGCCCAAATTGCGAAGCGATAACGAAGCGGATGGTCGTGCGCCTTCAATTGCTGAATCAATTGGACCTTGTAAGCGAATAATCCGAGATCTTTGTGCAGAATTCTCCTCAGGCTAGTGCGTGAAATGTTGAGCTGTTGAGATCGACGGCGAGTTGATGTTCGTGGAGTGAGTCTCACACTCTCGGCTACAGCAGCCACATTCTCCTCTGTGCGCACCGTACGACGACGGGGGCCATGAGTGTTGTCCACTAGCATGCCAGTCTCACGAACTTTTTGCACGAACTTGCGTACAGCAGGCGCGGTGGGTGCTTCATTTCGGCCAAAACTTCTTTTCAAAAAACGCACTGTTTGGGCTACACAGCACTCACTTTGGAAATAAGTTTTCAATATTTCCCAACGTTATTCAAGCGTAAAGCGACTCATTTCGTTCCGCGAAGGTATGATACTGACTTTCTGTCAAAATTTCGAGCGAGAAACAGCTTTCTGTGTCAAAATAACCTATGATTTAAAAAGAAACCACTATGGTTGTGAGTATATACAGGGTGGGCCATGTATATACTCACAACCATTTGAATCAATCGAATCTCACACAAATCCAAGTAGTATTATGGTGGTGAGGTGGTCTGAGCATTTGAGAAAATGCGAACAAGCAAATTCATGCCCGTCTATTACGTTGCGCCACACCCCCAGCCAGCAGAAGCGGTGATTTTTCACAACCCTTCTTTACGTGCCGTGATACGCAAGCATATAAAATATATACAATGCTTAATGCGGACTTTGGTGTTTGCTAGGGTCGCGGCCCATATTGAAGTGAATACACTGAGTAGTATGCATATGGTGTCGATATAATTTGGACCTGGCCGCAGGTGAGTAAAATATGTTGTGTTTGATTTGAGATGTGCTATTGAGTGGTATTTGAAACGAAGCAATATCGAATACTTCTCAAAAGTAGTATTTGATGCTAATAATTGTTTAAAGTATCAAATACTAAATAACGAATAATTACTTTTTCCACATCTCTAGTTTCCAGTTTGGCTTTATAACTCGTGACTGTCATTGATGAGTCATCAATGGTTACGTTTACGTGCAGACCATAGTGGTACAATTAGATTGGTTTGGTATTTTTCGGTCTTGCATTTATGTGCGCTTTTCACAGTACATTTGGTTCGTACCAAAATTAAAACCAAAACAAGACCAAATGGACTGGATCGGTTTAGGTTTAAGCGTTCGACCAAACTGTTTTCTTGGTAGACTGGTCGGGTCCGCACGTAAACGTGACCAATGACGACGTTAGTGATTGGCTATGAGGGTCCTACGTCAAAGATACAGAAATTCACACGGACAAATTTGTGTATTTCATTTCATTCGAATAACTATTACAGTGCTTTAGAGTGCTTTACTGTCCTTCAACCTTCCAGAGCTTACGAATTGATTTAGATATTCCAACATCGTGGTAAATGAAGTAAAAGAGTCCACCAAGAGTTGTTATTGAAAAAAGCAGTAGAACACCATGCGCAATTTTAGGAACAATGGTTCCGAAGAGAATTGGTCGCACGTAATCCGTTACAACAGCTTCCAGTCCCCTATGGAGAAAAAAATTTACTTATTTTCTTTGCAATTACATATTTCAAATTACCAGTGCTGGTGCATAACAATTGTAATTGCCATCACAATATCGAGACCTTGAGAAGGGAATGCGATTGCGACCGGTATTACTCCCAATAATCCAAGCGAAAGCGCCTTCTCTACTGTCCATAGCGTCGAATGTTGGTCTTTAGTATTAGCATTTGGGGAACCATTAGTGGAAATACAGCGTGTGACTTGCTAAGATGGGAAGAAACTTCAGAAACGCTCAAACAAAGATTCTGCCGTGCTAATTATAAATATTGATACATTACATTTCGCGTATAATGAATACGTTTAATCTTTCATTAGGTTTATTGTTTTTACGATGTTTACACTTTTTAATACACTTAACTTTGCGTTGAAAGTTTAAGTGAACAAGAATTTCCACTTGGCAAAAGAGAACACATCAGTGCAGAAAAATGATGGATAAAACTGTGAACTCTCTTGCTTGATTCTTCACACTCATACAATGCAGATATATTTGTATATATAGGGTCTTTCAACAAGGACGTTAAATTTTTAAATGTAAATAAAAGAAGTTGTGTATGAGATGATATCCACCCAATTCTTTTTTTATTTGAAAGAATATTTTATGGCAATAAGTATGGAATATAACGTCGTTTAAATGTCCGCCCCGGCTTTGCTTGGTGCCACGTATTCGAAAGGTCCAATTTTCGACGACCTTGTCGCATAAATTGCTGTATGGCGTTCGATATGTTGACTTAAAGATCATCAATTGTTTGCTGATTATACACATCGACCTACGATTTAAGATAACCCCAAAGAAAAAAGTCTAAAGGCGTTAAATCGCACGATCACGGTGGCCAGTTCACTTCGCCCCGGCGCGAAATAACAATGCCCTCAAATCGTTCGTGCAGAATGCCCATCGTGACATGCGCTGTGTGGCACGTAGCGCCGTCCTGTTGAAACCACATGTGGTCGGTATCCATATCATCCAGTTTATGCTACAAGAAGGTGCTTTTCATCGATGACGGTTATGGCAATGCCAGTTTCGTTTTGAAGGAAATACGGACCGATGATATCGCCAGATTAAAATCCGCACCAAACAGTACCTTTCTCGTGATGCATTTGGTGTGCTGGTGAAAATCTAATTTGAAAGTTCAGTATCATTATTCACTACCAAAAAAAAGTGTGTTTTTGCTCTGTGAAACTTTCGTGTAGGGGTTGTTAATCTTTCGTAGAAAAAGGATAGATAAAATTCATAGCAGCTCCGCCAAAATGAAAATTTCTGTTAAAAATTAGCAGAGTTCCTTTGTTTGAGATGAAGCACTTGTTTTTTCAATAAATAAATAAATTTCTTCAATATACCACTTTTCGCTGCATATTCAACATTTAAGTACAAATCGACTTGTTCAATACCTGTTTTGTTAAATATGAGGCTGATGGTCTTTGTAACTAGTGCTTAAGAATAATTGTGTGTATTTATACAGGGTGGGCCAAATACAAGTTTCTTTTTAAAAATGCAATAAAATGAACAAAATTAAATTTTTTTTCCATGTATTATGGCTTTATTAGTAAGAGTAAACATTCCCATTAATGATGGAACACAACTTCGTTCAAGTGGCTGCCTCGGCTGGCTGCGCAGTAGCGCTTTCTGTCACTCCAATTTTCCAAGACCTTGTTGATGGTTTCGGGCTGTAGCTCACGGATTGCTTGGATGATATTGGCCTTAAGTGCTTGAATCGTTTCTAGATTGTTGGCATAACATCGGTCCTTCACAATCGCAGCTCCGAGGCGGCCAATTGACATCGCCAAGACGGCTGATAACACGATTTGGGAATTTGGTGCGTAAAAGATCGATTGTGGCATGGGCTGTGTGGCATGGCGCGCCATCCTGCATGAACCAGAGGTCGTCCAAATCCAGGTCTTCAATTTCAGTAAAAAAAAAGTCGGATAACATGGCTCTGTAACGTTCACCGTTGACCGAAACGTTGTTCCCAGCCTCATTTTCGAAGAAAAATGGGCCAATGATGCCACCACTCCAAAATCCGAACCAAACTGTCACTCTCTGTGGATGCATTGGCTTCTCGACAATCACGTGCGGGTTTTCCGAGCCCCAGATGCGGCAATTTTGTTTGTTAACGTAGCCGCCGAGATGAAAATGCGCCTCGTCTGAAAAGATGATTTTTCGCCCAAAATCGTTGTCCAATTCAAGCTGCTCTAAGGCCCAAATTGCGAAGCGATAACGAAGCGGATGGTCGTGCGCCTTCAATTGCTGAATCAATTGGACCTTGTAAGCGAATAATCCGAGATCTTTGTGCAGAATTCTCCTCAGGCTAGTGCGTGAAATGTTGAGCTGTTGAGATCGACGGCGAGTTGATGTTCGTGGAGTGAGTCTCACACTCTCGGCTACAGCAGCCACATTCTCCTCTGTGCGCACCGTACGACGACGGGGGCCATGAGTGTTGTCCACTAGCATGCCAGCCTCACGAACTTTTTGCACGAACTTGCGTACAGCAGGCGCGGTGGGTGCTTCATTTCGGCCAAAACTTCTTTTCAAAAAACGCACTGTTTGGGCTACACAGCACTCACTTTGGAAATAAGTTTTCAATATTTCCCAACGTTATTCAAGCGTAAAGCGACTCATTTCGCTCCGCGAAGGTATGATACTGACTTTCTGTCAAAATTTCGAGCGAGAAACAGCTTTCTGTGTCAAAATAACCTATGATTTAAAAAGAAACCACTATGGTTGTGAGTATATACAGGGTGGGCCATGTATATACTCACAACCATTTGAATCAATCGAATCTCACACAAATCCAAGTAGTATTATGGTGGTGAGGTGGTCTGAGCATTTGAGAAAATGCGAACAAGCAAATTCATGCCCGTCTATTACGTTGCGCCACACCCCCAGCCAGCAGAAGCGGTGATTTTTCACAACCCTTCTTTACGTGCCGTGATACGCAAGCATATAAAATATATACAATGCTTAATGCGGACTTTGGTGTTTGCTAGGGTCGCGGCCCATATTGAAGTGAATACACTGAGTAGTATGCATATGGTGTCGATATAATTTGGACCTGGCCGCAGGTGAGTAAAATATGTAGTGTTTGATTTGAGATGTGCTATTGAGTGGTATTTGAAACGAAGCAATATCGAATACTTCTCAAAAGTAGTATTTGATGCTAATAATTGTTTAAAGTATCAAATACTAAATAACGAATAATTACTTTTTCCACATCTCTAGTTTCCAGTTTGGCTTTATAACTCGTGACTGTCATTGATGAGTCATCAATGGTTACGTTTACGTGCAGACCATAGTGGTACAATTAGATTGGTTTGGTATTTTTCGGTCTTGCATTTATGTGCGCTTTTCACAGTACATTTGGTTCGTACCAAAATTAAAACCAAAACAAGACCAAATGGACTGGATCGGTTTAGGTTTAAGCGTTCGACCAAACTGTTTTCTTGGTAGACTGGTCGGGTCCGCACGTAAACGTGACCAATGACGACGTTAGTGATTGGCTATGAGGGTCCTACGTCAAAGATACAGAAATTCACACGGACAAATTTGTGTATTTCATTTCATTCGAATAACTATTACAGTGCTTTAGAGTGCTTTACTGTCCTTCAACCTTCCAGAGCTTACGAATTGATTTAGATATTCCAACATCGTGGTAAATGAAGTAAAAGAGTCCACCAAGAGTTGTTATTGAAAAAAGCAGTAGAACACCATGCGCAATTTTAGGAACAATGGTTCCGAAGAGAATTGGTCGCACGTAATCCGTTACAACAGCTTCCAGTCCCCTATGGAGAAAAAAATTTACTTATTTTCTTTGCAATTACATATTTCAAATTACCAGTGCTGGTGCATAACAATTGTAATTGCCATCACAATATCGAGACCTTGAGAAGGGAATGCGATTGCGACCGGTATTACTCCCAATAATCCAAGCGAAAGCGCCTTCTCTACTGTCCATAGCGTCGAATGTTGGTCTTTAGTATTAGCATTTGGGGAACCATTAGTGGAAATACAGCGTGTGACTTGCTAAGATGGGAAGAAACTTCAGAAACGCTCAAACAAAGATTCTGCCGTGCTAATTATAAATATTGATACATTACATTTCGCGTATAATGAATACGTTTAATCTTTCATTAGGTTTATTGTTTTTACGATGTTTACACTTTTTAATACACTTAACTTTTCGTTGAAAGTTTAAGTGAACAAGAATTTCCACTTGGCAAAAGAGAACACATCGGTGCAGAAAAATGATGGATAAAACTGTGAACTCTCTTGCTTGATTCTTCACACTCATACAATGCAGATATATTTGTATATATAGGGTCTTTCAACAAGGACGTTAAATTTTTAAATGTAAATAAAAGAAGTTGTGTATGAGATGATATCCACCCAATTCTTTTTTTATTTGAAAGAATATTTTATGGCAATAAGTATGGAATATAACGTCGTTTAAATGTCCGCCCCGGCTTTGCTTGGTGCCACGTATTCGAAAGGTCCAATTTTCGACGACCTTGTCGCATAAATTGCTGTATGGCGTTCGATATGTTGACTTAAAGATCATCAATTGTTTGCTGATTATACACATCGACCTACGATTTAAGATAACCCCAAAGAAAAAAGTCTAAAGGCGTTAAATCGCACGATCACGGTGGCCAGTTCACTTCGCCGAGGCGCGAAATAACAATGCCCTCAAATCGTTCGTGCAGAATGCCCATCGTGACATGCGCTGTGTGGCACGTAGCGCCGTCCTGTTGAAACCACATGTGGTCGGTATCCATATCATCCAGTTTATGCTACAAGAAGGTGCTTTTCATCGATGACGGTTATGGCAATGCCAGTTTCGTTTTGAAGGAAATACGGACCGATGATATCGCCAGATTAAAATCCGCACCAAACAGTACCTTTCTCGTGATGCATTTGGTGTGCTGGTGAAAATCTAATTTGAAAGTTCAGTATCATTATTCACTACCAAAAAAAAGTGTGTTTTTGCTCTGTGAAACTTTCGTGTAGGGGTTGTTAATCTTTCGTAGAAAAAGGATAGATAAAATTCATAGCAGCTCCGCCAAAATGAAAATTTCTGTTAAAAATTAGCAGAGTTCCTTTGTTTGAGATGAAGCACTTGTTTTTTCAATAAATAAATAAATTTCTTCAATATACCACTTTTCGCTGCATATTCAACATTTAAGTACAAATCGACTTGTTCAATACCTGTTTTGTTAAATATGAGGCTGATGGTCTTTGTAACTAGTGCTTAAGAATAATTGTGTGTATTTATACAGGGTGGGCCAAATACAAGTTTCTTTTTAAAAATGCAATAAAATGAACAAAATTAAATTTTTTTTCCATGTATTATGGCTTTATTAGTAAGAGTAAACATTCCCATTAATGATGGAACACAACTTCGTTCAAGTGGCTGCCTCGGCTGGCTGCGCAGTAGCGCTTTCTGTCACTCCAATTTTCCAAGACCTTGTTGATGGTTTCGGGCTGTAGCTCACGGATTGCTTGGATGATATTGGCCTTAAGTGCTTGAATCGTTTCTAGATTGTTGGCATAACATCGGTCCTTCACAATCGCAGCTCCGAGGCGGCCAATTGACATCGCCAAGACGGCTGATAACACGATTTGGGAATTTGGTGCGTAAAAGATCGATTGTGGCATGGGCTGTGTGGCATGGCGCGCCATCCTGCATGAACCAGAGGTCGTCCAAATCCAGGTCTTCAATTTCAGTAAAAAAAAAGTCGGATAACATGGCTCTGTAACGTTCACCGTTGACCGAAACGTTGTTCCCAGCCTCATTTTCGAAGAAAAATGGGCCAATGATGCCACCACTCCAAAATCCGAACCAAACTGTCACTCTCTGTGGATGCATTGGCTTCTCGACAATCACGTGCGGGTTTTCCGAGCCCCAGATGCGGCAATTTTGTTTGTTAACGTAGCCGCCGAGATGAAAATGCGCCTCGTCTGAAAAGATGATTTTTCGCCCAAAAACGTTGTCCAATTCAAGCTGCTCTAAGGCCCAAATTGCGAAGCGATAACGAAGCGGATGGTCGTGCGCCTTCAATTGCTGAATCAATTGGACCTTGTAAGCGAATAATCCGAGATCTTTGTGCAGAATTCTCCTCAGGCTAGTGCGTGAAATGTTGAGCTGTTGAGATCGACGGCGAGTTGATGTTCGTGGAGTGAGTCTCACACTCTCGGCTACAGCAGCCACATTCTCCTCTGTGCGCACCGTACGACGACGGGGGCCATGAGTGTTGTCCACTAGCATGCCAGTCTCACGAACTTTTTGCACGAACTTGCGTACAGCAGGCGCGGTGGGTGCTTCATTTCGGCCAAAACTTCTTTTCAAAAAACGCACTGTTTGGGCTACACAGCACTCACTTTGGAAATAAGTTTTCAATATTTCCCAACGTTATTCAAGCGTAAAGCGACTCATTTCGTTCCGCGAAGGTATGATACTGACTTTCTGTCAAAATTTCGAGCGATAAACAGCTTTCTGTGTCAAAATAACCTATGATTTAAAAAGAAACCACTATGGTTGTGAGTATATACAGGGTGGGCCATGTATATACTCACAACCATTTGAATCAATCGAATCTCACACAAATCCAAGTAGTATTATGGTGGTGAGGTGGTCTGAGCATTTGAGAAAATGCGAACAAGCAAATTCATGCCCGTCTATTACGTTGCGCCACACCCCCAGCCAGCAGAAGCGGTGATTTTTCACAACCCTTCTTTACGTGCCGTGATACGCAAGCATATAAAATATATACAATGCTTA
Organism: Beris morrisii; assembly: GCA_951812415.1. Lineage (NCBI taxonomy): Eukaryota > Metazoa > Arthropoda > Insecta > Diptera > Stratiomyidae > Beris > Beris morrisii. Next base: position 82,386,255 of record OX638311.1, on the reverse strand, counting down.
ATGCGGACTTTGGTGTTTGCTAGGGTCGCGGCCCATATTGAAGTGAATACACTGAGTAGTATGCATATGGTGTCGATATAATTTGGACCTGGCCGCAGGTGAGTAAAATATGTAGTGTTTGATTTGAGATGTGCTATTGAGTGGTATTTGAAACGAAGCAATATCGAATACTTCTCAAAAGTAGTATTTGATGCTAATAATTGTTTAAAGTATCAAATACTAAATAACGAATAATTACTTTTTCCACATCTCTAGTTTCCAGTTTGGCTTTATAACTCGTGACTGTCATTGATGAGTCATCAATGGTTACGTTTACGTGCAGACCATAGTGGTACAATTAGATTGGTTTGGTATTTTTCGGTCTTGCATTTATGTGCGCTTTTCACAGTACATTTGGTTCGTACCAAAATTAAAACCAAAACAAGACCAAATGGACTGGATCGGTTTAGGTTTAAGCGTTCGACCAAACTGTTTTCTTGGTAGACTGGTCGGGTCCGCACGTAAACGTGACCAATGACGACGTTAGTGATTGGCTATGAGGGTCCTACGTCAAAGATACAGAAATTCACACGGACAAATTTGTGTATTTCATTTCATTCGAATAACTATTACAGTGCTTTAGAGTGCTTTACTGTCCTTCAACCTTCCAGAGCTTACGAATTGATTTAGATATTCCAACATCGTGGTAAATGAAGTAAAAGAGTCCACCAAGAGTTGTTATTGAAAAAAGCAGTAGAACACCATGCGCAATTTTAGGAACAATGGTTCCGAAGAGAATTGGTCGCACGTAATCCGTTACAACAGCTTCCAGTCCCCTATGGAGAAAAAAATTTACTTATTTTCTTTGCAATTACATATTTCAAATTACCAGTGCTGGTGCATAACAATTGTAATTGCCATCACAATATCGAGACCTTGAGAAGGGAATGCGATTGCGACCGGTATTACTCCCAATAATCCAAGCGAAAGCGCCTTCTCTACTGTCCATAGCGTCGAATGTTGGTCTTTAGTATTAGCATTTGGGGAACCATTAGTGGAAATACAGCGTGTGACTTGCTAAGATGGGAAGAAACTTCAGAAACGCTCAAACAAAGATTCTGCCGTGCTAATTATAAATATTGATACATTACATTTCGCGTATAATGAATACGTTTAATCTTTCATTAGGTTTATTGTTTTTACGATGTTTACACTTTTTAATACACTTAACTTTTCGTTGAAAGTTTAAGTGAACAAGAATTTCCACTTGGCAAAAGAGAACACATCAGTGCAGAAAAATGATGGATAAAACTGTGAACTCTCTTGCTTGATTCTTCACACTCATACAATGCAGATATATTTGTATATATAGGGTCTTTCAACAAGGACGTTAAATTTTTAAATGTAAATAAAAGAAGTTGTGTATGAGATGATATCCACCCAATTCTTTTTTTATTTGAAAGAATATTTTATGGCAATAAGTATGGAATATAACGTCGTTTAAATGTCCGCCCCGGCTTTGCTTGGTGCCACGTATTCGAAAGGTCCAATTTTCGACGACCTTGTCGCATAAATTGCTGTATGGCGTTCGATATGTTGACTTAAAGATCATCAATTGTTTGCTGATTATACACATCGACCTACGATTTAAGATAACCCCAAAGAAAAAAGTCTAAAGGCGTTAAATCGCACGATCACGGTGGCCAGTTCACTTCGCCGAGGCGCGAAATAACAATGCCCTCAAATCGTTCGTGCAGAATGCCCATCGTGACATGCGCTGTGTGGCACGTAGCGCCGTCCTGTTGAAACCACATGTGGTCGGTATCCATATCATCCAGTTTATGCTACAAGAAGGTGCTTTTCATCGATGACGGTTATGGCAATGCCAGTTTCGTTTTGAAGGAAATACGGACCGATGATATCGCCAGATTAAAATCCGCACCAAACAGTACCTTTCTCGTGATGCATTTGGTGTGCTGGTGTATCTCGTGTAGATTGGTATCGTCCCCAATCCGACAAATTTTGGTTGTTTACACATCCATTCATCAAAAAAAGGACTTCGTCACTAATAATCATGTAACGCGCGAACCGTTTCTCGAACGGAGCACTGACTTTGAAAATAAATAACCATGTGTGTTGCTAATTATTTTTTTGAAAATCGGCCAAATGACAGTTCAAAATCGGCTAAAATCGGCTAGACATTCTTTTTTTGTTCTAATTACTTGATCGTAACAGTATCACAGGAATTTCAATGGTCATAGATTTTTGGAAAGTCCCTTAATGTATGGAAGATAGTCGAATTCTAGTGCTGAATGGTAAGTATGTTAATGTAGCACACAAGCATTGAACTGAAATATGTGAAGTAAACATTAAGTGCGTTTATGCAAAAACCTAACTTGCTCCGTAGGATTTTCAGATGATACCTTTTTCATCCCCTACTACACAAATCGGCTATATGTTCGGCTATCGGCTATATGTTCGACTATCGGCTAAACTTAAATTTCTTGAGCTAGATCTTAATGAAATCGGCTAAATTTAGCCGATTTTCGGCTAAATTGGCAACACTGAACATCTGATAACCAGGGCTATTACAAATGTAGCACCGAGCCAACTTGGCAACACCAAGTATACCAATACAGCTGAACCAGTCACACTTGTGACCAGTCGCACTCGTGATCTTGGCACAAGAACCTCGGATACTTTAACTCGCAAAATTGTTATCGCTAGTCAAATAAATATATTCATTTTATACCTTGTTTTATATCTTATCAGATTTGTGGAATCTAGGAACCTCCACATTTGGTGACCCCGACGTGATTTGAACACGCAACCTTCTGACGCAGTTCTGTGAAGAACCAGCAAGGAAATAAAATACTAAAGTGCGGTACAGTTGACTCAACGCGGTTCGAAATACCAACGCGGTTCGAAATACCAACGCGGCAAACGGTTAACATACTCCGTAGTGCGAAGTGTTAAACAAAATCTCGAGGTCCAGTACAATTGTGATCAAAACACAATACGACTGCGATTCACACACATACAACACATAAATACCCAGCGTGGACACAATACAAAAATGTCAGACGACGGCGAAAATAGAGCGGAGGCAAGCACCGGTGCCATTCCTAAGGAAAAAGTCGAAAAGAATTCACCGTCACTAGCACCTGACACCGCCGTAGTAGACCATTCAAATGACAGATCGGCAATACATAGTGTCACCATGTCGAAGTTTTGGACAAAAAACCCGTCATCGTGGTTCGCAAAGCTGGAGGCGCAGTTTAAAAACTACAAAATTATCGCAGATTTTAAAAAGTTCAACCAGCTAGTAGCTGTTCTGGACATAGAAGTCATCGATGACGTGATAAGTATCATCGACGATCCACCACCGTCAAACAAGTATGATTACTTAAAAATGCACTAATAAAAAAGTATGCACCACAACCTCCAGAGCGGGTAAACAAACTTTTACGACCCGAACAGCTCGGAGACCAAAGGCCCTCACATTTGCTTTCCAAAATGCGGCAAATAAGCGGAAACGCGGTAAATGAGGAAACAATGAAAACGCTGTGGATCAACCAACTTCCAATGGAATTGCGTATGGAACGAAACGGCTCACCCTGAACCTAGGAATGCGACGACCATTCTCCTGGTCGTTTGTAATTGCAGACACAGAGTCAAACATAATCGGAGCAGACTTCATCCGTCATTATGGATTACTGATCGACATCAAGAACGGTAAACTCATTGACAAGTTGACGAAATTAACCGTCAATGCGTACAGAACTACCGGGTCAGAAACAAAAATCGCAACATATAACATCCACGACAAGTACACATCGTTATTATATGAATTCAACGACATAACGATATTGAACTTAAACAAACGAGCCGCAACAACATCCATACGCCACCACATACAAACAGTGGGGCAGCCAGTATATTCAAAACCTCGACGTCTAGCACCCGACAAACTGAAAGCCGCCCAAGACGAATTCAAATATCTGTGCGAGCAGGGCATTTGCCGCCCCTCAAAAAGTAGCTGGTCAAGCCCTTTGCATATGAAGAAGAAAAACACAGGGGAATGGAGGCCTTGTGGCGATTACCGGAGACTGAACGCCGCAACCGTTCCCGACCGCTTTCCGATACCTCACTTGCAGGACTTCAGCCACAACCTACACGGAAACACTATATTCTCGACTATCGACCTACAACGAGCCTATCACCAAGTGCCAGTATTCGAACAAGACATACCAAAGACAGCAATAATTATCCCTTTTGGGTTATTCAAATTTTTGTTCATGACGTTTGGTCAAAGAAATTCCGCTCAAACAATGCAACGATACATGCAGGAAGTGCTGTCAGGACTTACGTTTGCATGGGTGTACATAGATGATATCATCATAGCTTCAAAAAATACAGAAGACCACGAACAACATTTGCGAACCGTGTTTCTAAGGCTAAGAGAACACGGATTATGTATCAACCCCGCCGAATGTACAATCGCGAAAAATGAAGTAAAATTCCTCGGTCACCTCATCACGAAGGAAGGAATAAAGCCTCTTCCGGAGAAAATTGAAGTGATAAAAAACTTTCCACAACCGCAACACGCGAACGAATTAAATAGATTTTTGGCAACAATCATTTTTTACCGACGGTTCATAAAGTCAGCGGTAACACACCAAATGATCCTCCAGAAGTTGATTGTGGGAAATAAAAAGAACGACAAAAGTAAGATCGAGTGGAACGATGAAGCCATCGCAGCATACCAAGCCTGCAAAGACGACTTGACGAACGCAACGATCCTGGCTCACCCCGCAATAGATGCACCAATTTTCTTACAAGTCGATGCATCGGATTTAGCAGTAGGGGCTGTACTACAACAAACCGTAAACGACGAAGTTCAACCTCTCGCATTTTACTCGAGGAAGCTAACACCTGCACAAACGAAGTACAGTACATACGATCGGGAACTACTCGCGATATATCAAGCAGTAAAATACTTTCGACACTGGTTGGAAGGTCGGTCATTTACGATCTTCACAGACCACAAACCAATCACATTCGCATATCAACAAAAGAATGAAAATACTTCACCAAGACAAGCGAGACACCTCGACTTCATCAGTCAATTTTCGACTAACATCAGGTACATTCCCGGCTCGCAGAACGTAGTAGCAGACATGTTATCTAAGATCAACCAAATAACACGTATCGACTATGCCAGAATAGCGGATCAACAGAAAGACGATTCTGAACTACAGTCATTCCTACATGAAACACGTCAGAGCTCTTTGAGACTGCAGAAATATGACATACCGAATATCAATGAAAGGCTCTACTGCGATACCACCAACAACAAGGTCAGGCCATTTATACCATTGCCATCCCGTTCGGCGGTCATCAAGAAATTTCATGACATATCGCATCCAGGATCTCGCGCAACCAGCCGTCTTGTTCGCCAACGTTTCGTCTGGCCTGGAATCGCAAAGGACTGCTCCAACTTTGTCAAACACTGTATCCGATGCCAACGCTCGAAAATACAAAAGCACAACAAAACACCCCTCGCGAAATACGAAATACCTGAAGGACGATTCGAACACATCAACATGGATTTAGTTGGACCACTACCAGAATCGGAGGGAAATCGTTACTGTCTCACAATAATAGGCAGGTTCTCCAGATGGCCGGAAGCAATTCTAATTCCGGACATGACAGCAGAAAGGGTTGCCAAGAACCTTATTTCGACATGGATAGCCCGTTTTGGCGTTCCAACGCGTATTACGACCGATCAGGGTAGACAGTTCGAGTCAGTGCTGTTTGGACACCTAACTCGGATATTAGGCATTAATCATCTAAGGACAACCAGTTACCATCCCATATCAAATGGCATCATCGAACGCTGGCATCGAACCTCGAAAGCAGCGATCATGGCACAGCATACAACGAAATGGTGCAGGAATTTACCCACCATAATGCTGGGCTTGAGAGCGACATACAAGGAGGACATCAAAGCAACGCCTGCAGACATGATCTACGCTACAACCCTCAGACTTCAAGGCGAGTTCTTCGATGAAGGGAAACAACTACCAGACGAATCCGAGTTCATTACCAATTTTCGCAAATCAATGGAGGAAATCAAAGCAAAGCCGACATCAAATCACTCTAAACAGCGAATTTTCATCCACAAGGACTTAAAAGACTGCACACACGTCTTCGTGCGAAACGATACGGTGCGGGCCGCACTACAGCCACCATACGATGGACCCTTCGAAATTGTCAAAAGATGGGGCAAGTATTTTACAATAAAAATAAAAAATCGTATCACAAAAATATCAGTGGACCGACTAAAAGCAGCATTCATAGCAGATACAGCACAATCAAATCCTACGACAAAATCACATGCAACAGCTACCTCAACTGAATCGACAATTAACAAGCCAATTGCAGTTACAACACCTTCGTTCGAAGTAACAACCACAACAAGATATGGAAGAACGATAAGACCACCTGTACGTTTCATTCAGCAATATCACTGAAAGGGGACTACTGTAGCACCGAGCCAACTTGGCAACACCAAGTATACCAATACAGCTGAACCAGTCACACTTGTGACCAGTCGCACTCGTGATCTCGGCATAAGAACCTCGGATACTTTAACTCGCAAAGTTGTTATCGCTAGTCAAATAAATATATTCATTTTATACCTTGTTTTATATCTTATCAGTTTTGTGGAATCTAGGAACCTCCACACAAACATGACAGCTCCGTACAAATCGCAACTATTTTGTATGGGGGATGCACACGGAAGTATATCGAATGGCTAAGAACTAGACTTTTCCTAATGAAATCTGATTGTGTTAGTACATGGAAGTTAGAATGTTGGTAAGCCTTTAGCCAATCAGCAACATGAAATGTGGCATTCTGTTCCCAACATATAGTTTGCATCATGCTTGCTTCTCACTTCCACTTGTTGTTGTTGTTCTGCAGTCTCAAGAACCGTACAGAATGAACGCAATCGCAGTCGTATTGGAGTGTCAAAATAACGGAGGGGAAAAAAACAGTTTCAAATGCATGTGATTGTATGTAGCTAAACAGAATGAACGCTATGGGTCGCAGATAGTCGCAAGTAAGTTCGTAATATTTAAAATGATCGCAAGTGAACGCATCGAAATGTCAAATATGACAATATCATAACATAAAACGCACTATATTATTTAAAGAAGAAAATAATAAAATGGAAAATGAAGGAGATTTCGATGAGCCTTAAAAATAATTCACCGATTTTTGCGTCCATATCAGTTTCGCTTTGATTATTGACACTGATAGAACTGCGAACTCAATCCGGTCATTGTGTTCATGCAGCGTTTACTTGCGGTTTACAGCGTTTCATTGCAACTCGTTGCGACATTTTGACATTCCAATCCGACTGCGATTGCGTTCATTCTGTACGGCTCTTCATTCTTTTGATTGAAGACCATTTGTATCTCACTTTCACTTTCACGTTTCAAGTATCGAGGAAATCAATTAAATGTAAATGAGTTTCAATAAGATTGAAGCACTTACCTGGATGTGGTAGGTAAAACTGGGTACAGTACTTTAACTTTTTTAGTGTGGTACCTAACAAAATAAGACGCCTATAAAAGCTAAACTACCTTCATATTTTTATTAGTTTCAGTTAAATTGCTAAAAGTAGAAGGTATTAGTAGAATTTAGAAAATGATTTCAAAATGCCTGAGTACTCCAATGAAGAATATGGAGAATGAAGGATTTAGAAAACTGGCAGCATTAGGACGAGCAGAGTAAATGCAAATCCTGCGTCAACATTCGCTGTTCAGATCGATGAAAGAATACTGCAGGAATTTCAAAATGATCAATCAGTATCCGACGCTTGGCATTGCAGTTGAACATCTCTAAGTGAAAAGTTTGGAGTGTTTTAAAAGCAAAACACTTGCATCCCTAGCATCACAGACCAGTGCAGGAGCTGCTACCCATTGATTTGCCCAAAAGGATAGAGTTTTGCATTTGGCTCCTTGAGCGACAAATAGATGACGAGAATTCTATGAACACCATTCTTTGGACGGATGAGTCCCAATTTACCAGAGACGGTATCACAAACTTCCACAACCTACATACGTGGGCTGAGAGCAATCTACACACAAGAAGAGATCTTCTGATGTAACTTTTATGGATTTCTTTGTATGGGGACGGATGAAGGACCTTGTCTACGCAACGGCAGTAACATTGGAAGATCTAAATACCGGGATCGATGCGGCAGCAACATTAGTAAAGCAGGAGTATGAATACCAAGAGAACACTTGCAAAACGAGTTTTAGCGTGCATTCAAAATGAAGGTGGCCATTTTGAACATTTATTGTAATTAAAAATTTTGAAATAAAGCATAAAAACTATTATTAAATTCTCTTACAAAGTCTGGTTGATGCAATACGCGGATTGCAGCCGCCTAATCAACAAAATGCAAATGTAGCAACGCATAATAACATTCGCGGCATTCATTTACAGCCCTATGAAGAAGAAAGTGAATCTTTCGATTCTTACATTGATCGCGTCGAGAACTGTTTAGAATTACGTAACCTTGATAGTGCCGTTCCCGAAAACGATAGTCAGTACACCAAATTTTCTTAAATTGTCTCGGTCCGAAGTTGTCGACACACTTACTTGTACCTGACCCGCCCAAACATAAAAAATTTTGAGAAATCGTGAACCTCCTTTGTGAACATTTATGCCACGGCCGAGTGAAGTTGCCGAACAGCAAAAATTTCTACTAAGAGGAATGATTCTACAGCAGGATTCCAATAAAACGTTCGACGACGCAGTAAAATTGGCACTATCTATTGAGTCTTCTAAATGTGAAAGCATACAAATTCGGAAAGCGGCAAGTACTACAAGTCAAATACATTCGATAAATAAAATCAATAATAACAAGTCTCAAAAGGGAGGCAGTATTCAAAGAAACAGAAATTTCCGGAACAAGGTGCGTGGGCGATGTTACAAGTGGTAAGAAGGACACCATCGCCACAGCTTGTAAGGAAACGAACTTAAAATGTAAAAAGTGTTCTAAGCCGTTTGTTTCAGTAAAACAACTGGTAACGTATACACCATTACGGAAACAAACACTCTCGACGTTAGCGATAATTGTAGTAATCCGTGTGACGATGATTACTTCATTAATAATGTAATTACGGATTGCTTACAAACGGATAAAATGTTAATTGACATTAAAATACAGGATGCTAATCTTAAAATGGAGCACGACACAGCCGCTGCAGTATCAACCATGTCACTACAACAGTTTAAAGAAGTTTGGCCCCAAAAGAAATTGCGTTCTATAAATAAATAAATAATATATCCTTGCGGAGTTTGCAAAATGGTTGTCATACAAAACCCGTAATATTCGAGTGGATTTATTCATTATAAATGAATCGGTTGAACCAATATTAGGTCGAGACTAGGGTTACTGTATACGCACTCACACCAAAACAGCCTCTAAGAGGGGTTTGGCAGATGCGTACCAAGGTGAAAAACCAGTAAATTTAAATTTTTTTCATGTTTATGGGATTTTGCTTTCTAAACATTCGAAATGATTGACTTTTCGCTGCAAAATTGTAAATTTCCATAAAAGAAATGAAAGAAATACGGAAATTTTCAATTGAAAACCACAATTTTGCGCACACACACTTCCATACCAAAGAAAAAGAAGTACTAGAATTGTGGAAGGGAACCGACAGCTTTTTTTCCGACTCTTCACATATTCGCACTAACACACTTCAAAAACGCAATTTGCTAGCAATGTTCATTAGTACAAAAACAGGCGAACTAGTACATAAACAGGCGATTTTTGTGAGGTTAAATTACAATTTCTAGTACAGAAACGACCGAATTAGACGTATCTGCCAAACCCTAGGTAGAGAGTGTTGTGTGTGTATCTAGTGACCCTAGTCGAGACTAGCTCAAGAAACTAGGGTTAGGAATTCGTTCAATACACCAAATAAATAATGCGACAATAAAAGTCAACGATTTAAGTGAAGAAGAATACCAGTTACAAATTAAGGAAATTACATCCACGTATAGTGAACTATTTTCAAAAAAAATTGGTAGGATTCCAAATTTTAAATGCTCGTTGAAACTTAAGAACGAATCGTGTTCACCCATTTTTACACGTCCAAGACCAGTACCATGCGCTCTAAAAGATAGAATTGAAGCTGTAATCAGTTGTTTAGAAAAAGAGAGTGTTATTGAGAAAATCGTATATTCTAGGTGGAGTACACCTATTGCTCCAGTTATAAAGAAATTGGAGAAATACGATTGTGCGCAGACTACAAAGCCACTATTAATAAACTGATAGAGGACGACAAATACCCCATACCTCGAGTGGAGGACATATTTGCAAAGGTGTGTGGTGGAAATTTTTTCATTAAATTGGATCTTCATAAAGCATATTTACACATGGAAGTCGATAACAAGAGTACAGAACTACAAACACTAAGAACACATAAAGGAAATTACAAAGTAAATCGTCTTATGTTCGGAGTGAAACCGGCCCCTAACAGATGGCAATATTTCATGGACTCTTTATTGCAGGATCTTGATGGAACTTCATGCTTCTTTGATGATATAATACCGTAAGCTGCCTAATGCGACTACTGGGGTCAGCCCTGCAGAGCTAATGTTCGGACGCTCCATAAGGACAAGAATAGACTTAGTTAAACGCGATTTAAATAGCGAAATGTTCGAAAATAACACCCCGAAGGGTTGTTCGGGTGGTACGACAATTTGAAATTGGTGATTTAGTGCAAGCGCGATTCTATGACAACAAAAACATTAAGTGGAAATTCTGGACGATTTCATCAAGAAAGGGGGGACTACATTACGAAGTGTTAATAGACAATAAAATACACTTCAGACTCATAGATCAGATTAGGTTAACCGACTGTGACAAGCCGAACCATACCTGATACAAGACATTAACAGTGATCACAACCGACAAAACGACTATCCCGATATAGTTGACATACCTTTTTTACGAGTCAGCTCCAAAAAAGGTTCTCTAATGAAGTGCTATATTTTCTCCTTTCGTTCCGTGACGTCACAAATCAGCTGCAAACTGAGGGCATTTCTTACGACGAACTGTCATATGTGCGCGGCTTGAGTTCAAGTCGGTGTTGTTTGCACACGTTGTTTAACGCTATAACCTAACAAATTTCGAGCGTCCCTATTCAAAGACCCTATAAAAAGCCTGTATATACACAAGCCTGTTAGCGGGGAGCCAACTCACCAATGATTGGCCCGGAACCATTCTGTGGAGTAGGTAAAGGCTTCATTAAGGATGGTATTTTAAAGTGGGTAAATCTTCAGGTGGAAGATTATTGGAACTCACTTTCAGGACTTAGACAATCAAAGAAATTCCTGACTTTCTCAAGTAGGAGAGCGTCGGAATTCCTTTCCTTAAGCAGGTATAACGCACGGGTTATAATGGGATATTTTTCCGGACATTATTTCCTTAATTATCACCTTAAGATCATCGGTAATGTATCACTAGATACATGTCGACTCTGTGATATCACATCTGAAACCACGGCACACATTCTGTGTGATTGTGATGCAGTGGCCAGATCAAGAAGGCATATTCTCGGTGGATTTACTCTCACCTATGAAGACTCCCCTGAGTAAAATCAACTCCTTTCTCTAAGGAATCAATATGGCCTAGGGAGTGGTTAAGAGCCAGGAACAAAAGACCTCTTAGGTCGTAGTTCGAGAAGTAGTGATGCTTCTATAGGCTTTACCAGTTAAATAAATAACGACACAGTAAGATAAACATTCACTATCTTGAGATCGGTGAATGTCTGTAATAGAAAAGCAGTAAATTTCACTCCGTTTGAATATTTTCATTTGCTGTTGTTGTGCCCAGCATACTACCGGCATCATTAATCCGCATTTGGATTTACTCTCACTCACCAACTACTGGCAGATTAGCTTGACATTTGTAAATAAACAGAACGAAAAGCGAAAACAACCGCATAGTTTGCAAGTTGTAAACAAACGTACAAAACGTAAACAACTGTAATAGCTCGTTCTGCTAGCGACTAGCTCGAAATTGTTATTGTACACCATATTCGTAGCATTTAGTTAAGCTAGTATTACACTATTTGACCAAGTGGTCAAATTGTAGTAATAAGCAATGCGAAATAGCGAATTTGACCGAGCGGATATTGCGAAAATAATTGGAATTCGCTATTTCGCATTGCTTATTACTACAATTTGACCACATGATCAAACAGTGTAATACTAGCTTAAGTCATTAAGTAATATCGCGGAATTCCGTCTCAGGTCTTAGCACCGCCTCGTGCTACGGTAACGAAATTACAACTCTTGCTCAACATTCGGTTGATTGCTTGGAGTTCCCAATTCCGTTACGCAAAGTGCGACTCGAATAAGGGGAGCTTATAGGATGTGCAAAAATGGCCATTCGTTCTATTTGCTACTTGATCGAAGCATTTCAAAAAAATTACTTCACTTTTTTTATAACAGCTGTTCAAAAATCAAAATAAGTGATAATTTATTAATTCGCACTTTAATTCTATTCGCACTGTATGGCAATACCACACACTTTTATATAGCACTTGACGCGATCACACGCTATCAATCGCTTTTCACTAACACGTTCGCGTACTAGCTGACTGGCACAGTCCACGTAATAAAAATCACTATCTCCCTCGCTGAAAGCTTCGCCTGCTTCTATACTACTTGGCTAATCGAATCTTCGTTCGGTGGTGTGTGTGGAATGTTCTACAAGCCTTGAGAGCTTTCGATTTTGATCTTCTATACGCTGTTCTGGTGCACACGAGAACATTCGATTAGAAGGTGTTCCACTTCGTATTTGTTCCGCCCCTTATATACTCAACTAGGCTTTTGATTGGGTTAATTTGCAGCTAGGTATTCGATTGTTGCTGTTTCTATTATGCGAAACCGATCGAGTTGCGCGGTTGCCAGGCTTACATACATATAACAATACGTTTAATTGCAATTAGCGATTAAGGCTTAGTATTTTCGAATACTATTCTTAAACGCACAGCATTGTATTTATACCTTATAATCATCATCATCAATGGCGCGACAGCCCAAGTCGGGCCCTGGCCTCCTGCTATACCTTATAGTCAATTTGTGCATAGCAATAATGACGTTACCATTGCCATTGCCAGATAAATTGTCATGGTACGCTTACATTTACCCTTGAGGCTCGCCTCTACCCCCATCAGGCCATTGCAAAGCGGTTTTCATCGGCTGTGTTCTTTGCTGTCTTGAAAGTAATTTACACTCAACATGCCTCTGTGGCGCAACTTGCCTATAAGTGCGAAACGACAGAAATACGATGAGCTGCGAATTGTGTGGTACACAGTTCACAGAGCTCGCCTCAAACGTTGAATGTAAATGCACCATCAGTGTAGACGCAGGATTACATTACCATTACAACTTTCTCTGATAAAATGATTGCTTGTCAAGTGGATGTCATAGTTTTACTTTCCAGAAGATCAAATATCATTTCCTGAGAAGTTCTTGCTTGACTCTCATTAGCCCGACTTCGTTGCAAAGTCAGAGAAAAGGTGTTTTCTGGATCAATTTATTGCCAACTAAGGGGTCGGGTTAAAATCCGTGCTCTAAAATCCCGTTGTCCCAAAATCCCGTTTCATAAAATCTCATTTTCTTATTTAAATTAAAAATTCCGGTTTTTTACCCAACTAAAGCCGAGCAGCACATCTCAAGGAATGGGTTGTGTATTTTAGTCGTAGATGTGATCCAAATTTCATTCAATTATCAGCAAACATCCAGATTTTGACACTTGAGGTGTCATTCATGTGATCGGGTCAAAATCCCGCTATAAAAAAAACCGTTTCCCAAGATTCCATTTTGAAGATATTATTTTTTTTTCAAAATTATAAAATTAAATCCCTGTTTTTTATCCGACTAAAGAGGCACAACGCAGCTAAGAAGATAAACACATCTTTTTAGTAGTAGATGTTTCATAAAAACTTTATATGTTCATTCGTAGTTTGTACGCGACCTGACCGATTTTAACTCTTAAGGTGTTGTCATTCTACTCGCCTCAGAGAATAAAATAAAATGAATAAAAAATATATTTTTGGCGAAAAATTCAAAATAGTAGTGAAAATAAAATGGAAAAGAAAAATTTTATGTATAAAATTAATGTTTATTAATTCGGGCGCTCGGGCTCGAACATTTATATTATCCATAAAAAATGTGCCAATGGTCTGGGTGAAACTTTATTATTTTTCGGGTCAAAGTTCGGGAGCGGTCAAAGTCGGAACATATCATCAGTTGTTTCGAGATTATGAAGTTCCTTGGAAAGTTAATCTTGTTCTTAAAATAAAAATATTTAAAATAGAGATTTTTAGCCGATTAAACATTGAAAAAGCCCGTGTAGACTATTCGAATTTTGGTATATTATGTACACCTAAAGCCCATAGAAGTTAAAACGAATTTGTTGCCTTATTAGACTTAAGAGATATGACGAATTGTTAAAACGTATACAAACCCATTACTTCGACTTCGGGTTTGAATTTCGAAAAAATTGTGAAGCAGGTTTTTAGACGATTTCATAAGAAGCAACTTGATATCTCATGAGACACAACGGATTTTGAAAAATTTGTGAAAACGTAAGCAAACTCTTCACACCCCCTTGGTTCATGAAATTAGAAAAATCGTGAAATTGATTTTTAGGTCATTACATCAAATGCCGTAATAACCAATTTTATATCTCATCAGAACTAAAGAATGGCAGAATTTGTGAAAACATATGCAAACCCTTGGGGGTTGAATATCCAAAAATTGAGAAATGTGTTTGTAGGCGATTATATAAAAAGTCTGTGGAAGTGAAAAGCGATCTAATATCTCATCAAACCTAAGAAATATGTCGAAGCTTTGAAAAGCATACAACCCCATACACCCCTTAGGATTGAATATATGAAAATACTGAAATTTACTTTTTGGCTCTTATATGGGAAACCTTAGGAAGTAAAAATGAATTCGATATATCATCAGATCTAAGCAATATGTAGGAATCTGTGAAAACATATGCAACCTCCTTGGGGGTTGAATATCCAAAAATCCTGAAAGGAGTTAATAGATAAATATGAAGGCAGCACGAGAAAGTAAAAACCAATTCAATTACTTATCACTTCTAAAGGATATGACTAATCTGTGTGCTCTGATCATTGAATTGCTATTGAAACAGCGACATAGTCATGTTTAGTCAAAAACGTTTTTGACTAAAACTGTTTTTGCTCTTTCAGTGTGCGGCCAGCCTAACAGTCACTCTTATTCTGAAACCCGCCTGGGTAAAGTGAACTGCGATTCCTCCAATTTTAAATTATTGAAAATACATGACCGATTCCCTTACTAAAAATTTTGCAAGTTAAAGTCCGCACTAAAATCGCATTTTTAAAGTTTTTTTTATCGAGTAATAGGCAATAAATGCAGGAAAATTTGATGCGGCGCTTCACTCGCATTTGAAGTTTTAATTAAATAAAGCGCTTTTCTAGGGTTTTTTCAACGATCGCATGTCCCGGGAATGAAGTGTGAACCAACGTGAATAAAATATTCTATAAACCCGAGACATACAAATTGAACACAGAAAGCGCAACTGATATAACCAGAGACATGACAGTTGGAAAACCTTCACTGGATAGGCCAGTTTTTATAAGATTGTGTTGGTTTAGGTCCGAAGGCGCTGTTTCGTCATCGGATGGCATAGGTTGAGGTTGGTTGAAATATTGGGTGATCTTCAGTGCCACCTACCTTTAGTATAAGTATGCGATGGCAAGAATTTCGCTCCTGTATAATTCGCGGATTATAAAATAGGTTTCGATGTCGCTATATAGAATAATCCTCAGCAATACCATCAGCTGTAAGGGTGTTTCGGCATAATACACCCTCTGACGAGTCTATGCCATCCGATGACGAAACAGCTCCTTCGGACCAACACAATCTTATAAAAACTGGCCTATCCAGTGAAGGTTTTCCATCTGTCATGTCCTCCAGGACAGCGATTAATCAACAGTCGGGGATTTCGTGTTGGGGTTTCAAACCAGAAATTCCACTGACGCCGGAAAACAACAAGAAAACTTAAAACAAATTTGCTTCTATGGTAGCTTCTCACCATGAAAAATTCCATTCTCATCATACATCAAATGAAAATGTCAAGCTTCAATCTCATGTCAACTCAACTCTCGGGTAACTATCCGTTCCTAAATATCAGAGTAGAGTTTACTCTCATTTGAATGTGTTAGTTAACTCTGAAGGTAACTCTAACTCTACTCGAGTTAATTTCCGAACGCATCCCAGAGTAGACCTGGAAGGAACAGACTGAGAATCCTGTATATGAAGCGATACTAAAGTTCAATGCATTTTAAAAGTCAAACAGTATCGGCCATTTTACAACCTTGTCAAAATCGCTTCTCTTACGACAATGTACGAGTAGTTAAAGGCCTTATGTACTCAAGCGGAAAAATTTCAGTATAGCAACAAAACGAAAAACAGATGAAAGGAATTTTACATTTACTTTATAAACGAAACTTTGCTGGTTTAGTATGTGGTCAATCAAAATTTTCGAAAAAATGCAGTATAGCGACTACGCGAAATACAGATGAAAGAGATTTTACATATTTTAAACTTACTTTATGAACTAAACGTTGATAAGTATGTGATCAACCTAAAATTTTGATATTGGGGACGTAAAACTGTAAAACAAACCGATTTCAAATTTTTCTTACCTAGTACAATTCAAACCGCAGCCTGAGAGGCTAGAGTGATTAAAACCCCGTTTTCGTGTTCATGCTTGGCCGACGCGCGCTACGACTTAACTACATTTTGTGTAGCGCTGCGGACCTAAAGTGTTTAACACTAACTTTTCGTGCTTATGTTTGGCTGACGCGCGTTACGCTTTAACTACATTTTGTGCAGTTCTGTGGAGCTAACGGGATTAAAGCTTCCATTTTTCGTTCATGGTGGATTTACACCCAACCTTTGAGACGCGCTCATCGAGTCGCAAAAACCACATTCTCCAACGTTTTCTCCATTTACAGTGAACATGCCTCTGCGGCAGATCCGCGGTGTTTAAGGGATTTAAACCTCCTTTTTCGCGTTCATGTATCAAAAGAAATTCAAACGGAAAGGTCTTGGCTGTTCGAATTATACTTGATGAGTAAAATCAAAAATTTTAAAGCGGTGTTTTTATAGTTTTACGTCCCGAATTTCAAAAATTTTGATTGATCACATCCTAAAACATTGCAAAGTTAATATTTGTTATAAAAATCATTAGCACATCAAAACTACTTTACGTTTGAAAATGTTAAATGAAAGTTATATAATTAGCACGGCAAACTATTCCAGGAAAAAACTGACCGACGATAGTGATTGTGCAGAGTACTTATTACATGCTGCAGATTCTTTTAGAACCATTCGCTTTGTTTCTGTTCTGCATAATTTGTTAACCCGGAAAGCGAGAGTACCTGTAATTGAGGTTAAGGTAAGTTACATAACAAATTTTATTAAAATTTTTGTATAATTACACACCAGGCAGTCTGTTACATGAACGGAACACAGAACAAAATGCCATACCTCCTTCAAGTTATTAATAAACAAAATTAGAAAGACTTCTTCATCAACCAAACCAATATTGAACCAAAAAAATTTACCAACTTCTTGTACTGAATCTCCAGAGTACAGTCTGCACCTTAGATTAACCACCTAAATGGATTGGCCATGTCACAATAAAAAAGAGCCTAGTTGTTGTATGCACATGTGCTACTAACGTCAAAGTAGAAGATGCATGGGCGTCCAAAACTGATTATTTTAGGGGCAATAATTTTAACGCGAATTTTAAAAGTTTTTTGCATAAACTAAGGCCGTGACACATTAAAAGCATAAAGCAGCGGCAGAAGCAGAATTGGTTTAGAAAGCACAGGATCATATGGTGCCTGTTTATATGAAAGCAGCGGCAGAAGCAGAGACGAAAACAGTGCTACTTTTTTTCGTTCTAAATTCTAAAATTCTGTTTCTGCTTCAGTACTGCCAACGTAAATCCCTTCAGAATTGGGAATATTGTCAGCAATGGAAATGTCAAATGTGTGAAAATTGTTTCCATATACTCGTATTTAATGATCATTTTAAGCGAAAAGCTCACAAAAATCAACGTAAGCAAAATATTTTCGTTAGCATGGACACATTATCCCGTGCTTCTACCTTCGGTGGTAGTTACCATGGACACACTCTTCTCTGCTTCTGCTTTTATTTAAATTCATAAAGAAGAGCAAAAAGCAGCACTGACGACGCTGCTGTTTCTGCCGCTGCTTTCTGCTTTTAATGTGTCACGGCCTTTAAATATATTGCATAAGCATACTGCAATCACGGTCGTCTGCAAGCAAATCTTATGATACTCTAGATGAAATACTGAACTCCGATTTATATTATAGGTGGGGATAAAGTGGAATAAAGAGCGCGCATGTAGTTTGTCCTGTATTAATGACTCTCATTTGGTGGACAGGACTGGACTCTCATTTGGTTGACACTAAAAGACAATATCATCAGTGTTCAATTTCATATCTGGAACTCAATGAGTCACCGAAAGCAAAATTTTCCCTTTTCAAGGACTTTCACATGGGAAATGCAGGAAGGACTCACTCGATTTGTAGTATATTCATCCTTTTACCTGGAACTACTGTAGTATTATGTTGTACAAAACATCGTGCATTCCTAGATTGAGTCGTTAAAATACTATCGGTAAATAATCTTGAGCACGTGTCTTAAGGACTTTCTGTATTGTAGTTACCCGAAGGAGTAGGACAATTTTGCCCGATATCGAACTTAGCCTAACAAATTCGACCAGACATCCAAATCCAAAATTTCAATATCATAGGACAAGGCATTCTTGAGTTGTCATGCTAACGGATGGACAGACGGACGGACGTCAAACACATTTGGAGGTGTTTGCACCAAATAAACACAAAATAATATTTAACTTTTTTTGGTCTGAGGCTTTGTTCTAAGCGTTATAAACTTTTTGGCTGGATTAAACTAAACTTATAATACTCTCAGATTTCATCTAGAATAATTGTAACGCTTTTGGATAGCCCCAAATATAACGTTATTTGGCTACGCCACTGATATATAATATATGGATATCTCATCGGCTCATTTCCCTATCACCGCCGACTTAAAGTTCAGAGGGCTCTGTCCCTATACGATATGACCACTGATATATAATATATGGATACCTCATCGGCTCATTTCCCTATACGATATGACATATTGAAATAGCCGACGAAATCGTACCCTCTCGCTCCTTCTTAAAAATTCGAACTTCGAAAAACATGGGCAACAACTTAAAGAAAATTAAAAACTTTTCAATTTGAATTATCAGTTCTGACAATTCAAATTGTTCGATTTGATGGTGAGAAGTTGTGTTTTGCGCTCGAAATTCATAACACAACTCACAGTTTACTTCAATTTTTTTATTAATAAATTTCTAGGGAAATAAAAGCTTCAGGAATATTTATAACGGTTGAGCATGTAATACGTTATTTTTGAATTTGGCGCCATACCGATAAGTACATGGTATTATATTCGTACTGCTGTAGCCAATATTACCTGTACAATTTACACAGCTTAGTTGCAATTTTATGAACTCATTTTCTTTCAATACCTTGCATTGTTTATCCAAAAAAGTATTTATCAAATTCAAATTATTTGGTAATTTTTCAATTCGAAATTACACCTAAAAATTCGGATTTCATTTTTCATGTTGGCTAATCTGATAGTTCTGTCATTGTTTTCCTTCTCGCCTTAATACATGCATACCGTGCTACTAACTCTTTCCTTCTTAAGATTCAGGTCATCCGTGGCTCAATCCTAATTTGTACCCCGGATAACTTTCGAAGTTTCTCTAAACTTAAAATGAATCCAGTCGCGCAAGTGATTTAGTCAAGTGCAGAAGTGTCCAAACTAGTTCGTTCTACCTAAAGAGTGCTCAATTCTAGCAGTCAAGTTCACAGTAATAGTAGCTAAAAACAGTGTCTTCACCTACACTTCCGATAAAGAGGTGCCGGGAGTCCTCCCCGGCTGTGATGTTTATTCGGGACAGACTTAAACTACCCCGCAATGAAAAAACAACAGCACCGAACTACCACAATCGGTTTCGTTCCCTGGCTATCCCAGATCCGGAGCCGAACAACGAGATGCGCACCGACGAGGAATAACCAACGGTGTCAACACCAACACCACTAAAAAAGGTAAAACTTCCACCCATAACCTTCACGGAATTAAAGCACGAATCAATCGATGCAATTATGAAAGAACTCGCGATTAAATACAATTTTAAAAATATGTCAATTGGTATTGGCGTTCTCCTGTATACAATTGCCGAATACGAAAAGCTGAACGAGTACCTAATCGCTAAAAAGGTAAAATTTTTTACCCATCAAAGAGCAGATATAAGGCCTTTAAAAATAGTACTTTCCGGTCTACACGAAATACCACCAGAAAAATTATTATCCTACTTAAATAAAACGCACAATTTGAAATGTGTCGACATCAAAACATTTAATGTAAGCAACAACAACACTTCACATAGCCGTTCATCTAACTATTTGCTGTACTTCGAACGAGGCACCAAGCTGAGTGACCTCCGTGCACATAAAACAATTATGAACACTATCGTGACGTGGAACTTTTATTCGCGGAAGAAAATCGGTCCTACACAGTGTCGCAATTGCCAAATGTATGGGCATGGATCGTCTCATTGCCACTTGCCGGAGAAATGCATGATTTGCAGCGAGGCGCACAATCATGCGCTATGTCCTCTAAAAGAAGATCAAACTAGTTTGATTAAATGCGCTGGATGCGGCCTCTCCCATCTATCAAATGATCTGAGCTGCAGAAAGCGTTTAAATTACATTGCGATCAGAGCAAAACTTTCACCACAAAACAAAAAACTTGGTAAAGCTGCTGGCTTATCACTTGCCAATAACAACAAAAACTTTCCTGCTTTACCATCTCGTTCGGCTGAAAATTTTTCGATTCAAAATCATCGCGTGCACCAACCACTTTTCTCTAGCATTGCTAGAAACATTCCAAATGCTATCAACACCGCAACGCCTAGTCCAGACTCTAACCAGGACCTATTATCACCACAGGAGTTAATGCAAATGTCTGGAGAACTAATCAAAAACCTTGCAAAATGCAAAACGAAGCAAGATCAATATAACGTTTTAGTTAACCTAGCAATTAAATTCTTATATGGCTAATTTTAAAATCAATTGTATTAATGCTGTACTTTGGAACTCGCAAAGTATACGAAACAAAATTACTGAATCATTTGACTTTGCGGTTTCCAAAAACATCGATTTATTTCTGTTAACTGAAACATGGCTTAACCAACGTGACAAATTATATCACCCGAATTATTTTATACACGGAAATGATAGGAAGGAAGGGACCGGAGGAGGTGTAGCCATATATATAAGCAAAGCTATTAAACATACTCTATTACCCGTATTTAAAATAAATGTCATAGAAACAATCGGACTTCACATTACTGGTATTAACACTTCAATACTGGTTGCATACTTTCCTGGCACCAAGCTATCTCCCCAAAAACTGCAGTTCTTTAAAAGCGATCTTGAACTGCTTACAGACCTAAAACAGAAGTACATACTATGCGGAGATTTTAACGCTAGGCATAGGTTGTGGAACTGTGCAAAAGCGAATAAAGCAGGTAAAATTTTATTTGAAATGATGTATAAAAAACAATTCTGTATTCATACCCCATCGGAACCCACGTACTACCCCCCAAAAGGCAGAGACTCTACATTGGATCTTGTCATTTCTAATGGGGCAGTGCATGTATCACAACCCATTACTACCCACGACTTATCTTCCCCTCACCTCCCAGTGTCCTTTACAATTGACCACGATATCGAAATTACAGTACC
Source organism: Beris morrisii (assembly GCA_951812415.1). Taxonomy (NCBI): domain Eukaryota; kingdom Metazoa; phylum Arthropoda; class Insecta; order Diptera; family Stratiomyidae; genus Beris; species Beris morrisii. Next base: position 82,364,254 of record OX638311.1, on the reverse strand, counting down.
GTGCAAGGAGTTTCTCTCATACAGTGAAACTAACTGGGTTATGTTTAGAAAATTTTTAAACAGATCTATGATCACTGATAACTTGAACCTTACCAACATCACTAACATATCACAAATAGACAGAATGCTACTTGATTTTAACGCCAATATATGGAACGCAGTAGAGCTCTACACTCCCAAGAAGGTTAGTAATACCTCTCAGGTTCTTAAGATTGATAACGAGACCAAAGATATCATCCAACAAAGGAACTCTCTCAGGCGACAATGGCAGAGAACTAGAGATCCGGTCATAAAATTTCGTGTTAAGTACCTAACCAATAAAATTCAGGACTGCATTAGGAAGCTTAAGAACTCCAACTGGAATTTGATGCTATCTTCATTGGAAAAGGGCTCCCAAAAGGTTTGGAAGCTAAACCGAATTTTCAAAAAACGGCGTGAGAATTTAATACCCCCTCTTCTTGATAGCAACAGCAAGTATATATACACGGACTCGGATAAATCTGAATTGATAGCAGATCACTTCGAAGCAGCTTACCATACTACTGTCGGAATGGGAAACACAGTTGTTGATATGATCGTAAACAGTCGTGCAAAACTTATTCCCCAGAATACGGACTTACGCGCTAATGATTTTTGTAAGCCTCGAGAAATTATAAGCATACTTAAAAGATTGAAGACCAAAAAATCACCAGGTATAGACAAATTGCCAAATATTCTTCTTAAGAACCTGACAAAGAAATTGATCGTTTTATTGAACTTCATTTTCAATTCTTGCCTCAAGCTAGGTTATTTTCCCACCACATGGAAACATGCAATCGTCACTCCAATTCCAAAACCGGGCAAAGATGCCAGTTACCCCAACAACTACAGGCCTATAAGCTTGCTCTCTACGCTAAGTAAAGTCTTTGAAAAGATCCTACTAAATCGTATTCAAAAACGTGCAGAAAATAACCGAATCATACCTGACTTCCAATTTGGCTTTAGACGAGGACACTCTACAAATCACCAATTACTCAGAGTAACCGGTTACATAAAAGATTCTCTACGTGCGAAAAAATCAGTAGGGCTGGTATCGCTCGACATTGAAAAGGCTTTCGACTCCGTATGGCACGAAGGACTGATATACAAGCTGCTAAATTTCGCGTTCCCAAACTATTTAGTAACAATAGTCAATTCTTTCCTGTCGGACCGAACCTTTTCGATGAGAGTCAAGGCAACCACCTCAAGCACTCGAAACATCACTGCGGGTGTCCCTCAAGGCTCTTGTTTAAGCCCGACACTATATAGTATTTTCACTGCAGACGTCCCCACCTACCCGAACTGTGAAATGGCAGTTTTTGCAGACGACACTTGTCTCTATACTCACGGAGATGACGCCGACGAAATCATTGTAGCTTTGGAAACATTCCTAGACCGTCTCTATCAATTCTACTATAGATGGAAAATAAAAGTCAACCGTACAAAAACCAAAGCTATATTCTTCAGCAGAAAAAGAAAGCGTTCTAATCTTCCGAATCGTGAAGTCAACTTCGCTGGACAAACTGTTCCTTGGTCCGACACTATAACCTACCTTGGTCTCACGCTAGACAGGAAAATGACTTTTGCTAACCACATAGAAAATGCATGCTTCAAGATTTCCAAGTGTATTCATGCGCTCTATCCACTAATAAACAGGAAATCATCTCTATCATTAGCAAACAAAATACTGATTTTCAAGGTTATCATGCAGCCCACGTTGACGTACGGTGCTCCTGTCTGGGCTAAATGTGCTCTGTCCCACCAAAAGAAATTGCAAGTCTCGCAAAATAAGTCGCTAAAGATTATTTTAAATAAACCATTTTATTACTCAACGAAGGCATTACACCGCGACAGTGGAGTGCTCAACGTCCAGGAACTTGCTGCAACCAGGCTCACAAAACTTCTAACGATGTCCGAAATGATAGACAATCCTCTAGTCTCTTCCTTGGCTAGTTACTGCTACAACTGGCGTCATTATTTTAATCTATTTTGTTTTTTTTTTTTTAGTTTTTGTTTAGGTTTAAGTAGTGTTTAAGTTCATCATTAAGGTTCATTCAAGCAAGGTTTTTTCTCTTACAAAATTTTTCCTTGAACATATTACTGTAACAGATTAACGTAAGTTTCTGCAATTTGAATGCAGATTTATGAATTACTGCTGTAAAGATTAAGATCTAATCACTGAACAAATTTTAACTTGTTATTATACAACCTAATGAATTTCAATAAATTTATCTATCTACATCTATCTACAAAATGAATTGAATTTGTGAAAGAAACATAAAGAAATGTTTCAATCAAAAATTATTTTATTTGCATTACCAATTTTAAATCTAATGAATGTTTAAAATCATCAAAATTTTGTTCAATAATGCAGAACCTCGGGTTATCATGGACACCTTTTTTGGATATTGACATTTTAAAAACGTCGGCCATGTGAGATAGCAAATCAAGGCCTCCATTTGATATATCTCAGTGGCTGAGATATATCAAATGGAGGCCTTGATTTGCTATCTCACATGGCCGACGTTTTTAAAATGTCAATATCCAAAAAAGGTGTCCATGATAACCCGAGGTTCTGCATTATTGAACAAAATTTTGATGATTTTAAACATTCATTAGATTTAAAATTGGTAATGCAAATAAAATAATTTTTGATTGAAACATTTCTTTATGTTTCTTTCACAAATTCAATTCATTTTAAGTTTAGAGAAACTTCAAAAGTTATCCGGGGTACAAACTAGGATTGAGCCACGGATGACCTGAATCTTAAGAAGGAAAGAGTTAGTAGCACGGTATGCATGTATTAAGGCGAGAAGGAAAACAATGACAGAACTATCAGGTTAGGCAACATGAAAAATGAAATCCGAATTTTTAGGTGTAATTTCGAATTGAAAAATTACCAAATAATTTGAATTTGATAAATACTTTTTTGGATAAACAATGCAAGGTATTGAAAGAAAATGAGTTCATAAAATTGCAACTAAGCTGTGTAAATTGTACAGGTAATATTGGCTACAGCAGTACGAATATAATACCATGTACTTATCGGTATGGCGCCAAATTCAAAAATAACGTATTACATGCTCAACCGTTATAAATATTCCTGAAGCTTTTATTTCCCAAGAAATTTATTAATAAAAAAATTGAAGTAAACTGTGAGTTGTGTTATGAATTTCGAGCGCAAAACACAACTTCTCACCATCAAATCGAACAATTTGAATTGTCAGAACTGATAATTCAAATTGAAAAGTTTTTAATTTTATTTAAGTTGTTGCCCATGTTTTTCGAAGTCCGAAATTTTAAGAAGGAGCGAGAGGGTACGATTTCGTCGGCTATTTCAATATGTCATATCGTATAGGGAAATGAGCTGATGAGGTATCCATATATTATATATCAGTGATCTCAGCAGAGCCCTCTGAACTATAGCCGCGCAGTTGAATTGAACATAAAAAAACAGAATCATAACAAACATGACATCTCCATACAAATCGCAACAATTTTGTATGGCGGGTGCATGACTTGGATGATAAAAACTAAGTTTTTTATTAAAGTGCAAGCTTTTGTTAGGCAAAGCAAAGTTAAATAGTTTATAAACATATTTAAAAATTAGAATTAGACAAGTTTTCTCATCTGGAATTGAGTTTTCATAGAAAAAATTAGGTCGAAAAAAATATCGCAATTTTCAATTCAATTTTTCAATGTCGGCATTCTGCCATTTAAAAAATGTGCAGTTAAATTTCTTATTTTTTGAAAGATAATTTTTGTTATATGAAACACATTGCATATTGCTATGATTCTGAACATTTGTTATTCAGTATCGACTCTAGAGGGTTTGTCAATTCCAAAGTTTTGTATTAAAACACCGCGCTTTGGGATAATAAAATATTGTTACGAATTCGTTCCAAAAAAGATTCTCCAATGAACTGGTATATTTTCTGGTTTTGATCCGTGACGTCACACATCACATAAAAAACGAGGCATTTCTCACGACGAACTGTCATATGTGTGCGGCCTGAGTTTAAGTCGGCCATGATCTCAGTGGATATGACATATTGAATTAGCCGACGAAATCGTACCCTCTCGCTCCTTCTTAAAATTTCGAACTTCGAAAAACATGGGCAACAACTTAAATAAAATTAAAAACTTTTCAATTTGAACTATCAGTTCTGACAATTCAAATTGTTCGATTTGATGGTGAGAAGTTGTGTTTTGCGCTCGAAATTCATAACACAACTCACAGTTTACTTCAATTTTTTTATTAATCAATTTCTTGGGAAATAAAAGCTTCAGGAATATTTATAACGGTTGAGCATGTAATACGTTATTTTTGAATTTGGCGCCATACCGATAAGTCATGGTACAGTATAACTTCTCTATAGCGGACACCTTTGGGGAATTGAAAAGTGTCCGCTATAAAGAGGTGTCCGCTTTTCGGGGGTATTGATAAACGCGCCCGTTTGGAAAACGACATTGTTCTAATGGGAGCATACGATAAATACAGAGTAAACAACAACCAAATAGACTGAGAAGAAAAGAAAGAAGAAGCGAGCAAAAATCCCCGGAACAAAAATTCGCGACGATGGAAAAATCCGAAACAAATGAATAATCGTGCAAGGCAAAACCATTTCAAAGTAGATACGGACTACATCAAAAAAAAATCTGTCCGCTATTTAGAGGTATAATATTCTGTAAATACTCGTAATATATTGGTTTTTTTGTGTCCGCGTCCGTTTTAGAGAGGGTCCGCTATTGAGAGGTGCTAACCAATAGAAAACCATAACTAATTCATTGGGGAATAAAGAACTGTCCTCTATAGGGAGGTGTCCGCTTTTTGGAGGTGTCCGGTAATTGAAGTTTCACTGTATTATATTCGTACTGCAGTAGCCAATATTACCTGTACAATTTACACAGCTTAGTTGCAATTTTATGAACTCATTTTCTTTCAATACCTTGCATTGTTTATCCAAAAAAGTATTTATCAAATTCAAATTATTTGGTAATTTTTCAATTCGAAATTACACCTAAAAATTCGGATTTCATTTTTCATGTTGCCTAATCTGATAGTTCTCTCATTGTTTTCCTTCTCGCCTTAATACATGCAGATACCGTGCTACTAACTCTTTCCTTCTTAAGATTCAGGTCATCCGTGGCTCAATCATAATTTGTACCCCGGATACCTTGCGAAGTTTCTCTAAACTTAAAATGAATTGAATTTGTGAAAGAAACATAAAGAAATGTTTCAATCAAAAATTATTTTATTTGCATTACCAATTTTAAATCTAATGAATGTTTAAAATCATCAAAATTTTGTTCAATAATGCAGAACCTCGGGTTATCATGGACACCTTTTTCGAAATATTGACATTTTAAAAACGTCGGCCATGTGAGATAGCAAATCAAGGCCTCCATTTGATATATCTCAGTGGGTTTCCATGACAGCCAATAAAAACAGCCAAACATATTCCTTTAAATTATTTCACAAGATCCCTTAAAAACAACCGGTGGTAAGACGCGTAAAATCATAGCCCTCTGAACTATAGCCGCTCAGCTGAATTCAACATAAAAAACCAGAGTCATAGCAAACATGACAGCTCCATACAAATCGCAACAATTTTGTATGGCGGGTGCATGACTTGGACGATAAAAACCAAGTTTTCTATTAAAGTGCAAGCTTTGTTTGGCAAAGCAAAGTTAAATAGTTTATAAACATATATAAAACTGAGAATTAGACAAGTTTTCTCATCTGGAATTGAGTTTTCATAGAAAAAAGTAGGTTGAAAAGAATATCTCAATTTTCAGCAATGTCGGCATTCCGCCATTAAAAAAATGTGCAGTTAAATTGCTTATTTTTTGAAAGATAATTTTTGTTATATGAAACACATTGTATATTGCTATGATTCTGAATATTTGTTATTCAGTATCGACTCTAGAGGGTTCGTCAATTCCCAAGTTTTGTATTAAAATACCGCGCTTTGGGATAATAAAATATTGTTACGAATTCGTTCCGAAAAAGATTCTCCAATGAACTGGTATATTTTCTCGTTTTGATCCGTGACGTCACACATCACATAAAAAATGAGGCATTTCCCAGTTGGTCGCTTGTCTCTTTCGAGACATTATCTCGATGGTTTGAGCCTTAGGAATCATATTGCATACCTTTCTTCAATACTAGATAGAAAGAAATAGCAATAGCTCCCACCACAATGTATTTGAAGTGCAGAAAACGACCGCAGAGAAGCGAAGAGATCGAAGACTTGAGATGACGTCTGCCACTTAGAAAAGTCATGACAAACTAAATTCGGAATAAATTTTGTCGTACGTATTTATTCAATTCGCACAGAGTACGTCTGAATAGTGGTATGTGATAATTTTTTTCTGATAAGTTTGTTTCAACCGGGTTTAATTTGAGGTTTAAATTTTGTCGTACGTATTTATTCAATTCGCACAGAGTACGTCTAAATAGTGGTATGTGATAATTTTATTCTGATAAGTTTGTTTCAACCGGGTTTAATTTGAGTTTCCTCTTTTCAGATGATGTTAATCTTCTTGCATTTCACCACCTCTTGGTCGAATGTTGTGGGTGAAAGTGTTTTTGCATGCATTATAAAGTGAATTATTGTTGTTCTCAGGGATGTTTTTTTTAATTACTAAATAAAGAGTACTTTTCATTAAATATTTTGTTTTTTTACTTTATTATAAGAAGTATGAGCTCAAGTAAATATAGAAAAATCTAGTAATATATAGATGGCGCTGATTGTGAAAACATTTTGCAATCCCGACATTCAGCAGACATGTCTCCGAGATTTCGGGGTGCATTTGTCTCGATACCGTGTATTTTTCCTATAAGGCGTCTCGAAGAAATCTCGCAGACAAGCCGACATGTCTTCGAGAAATCTGCGAGAAATCTCGCAGACGCGACCAACTGGGTTCTCACGACGAACTGTCATATATGCGCGGCCTGAGTTTAAGTCGGCGGTGGTAAAATCCGTGTATGTATATGAGCGTAATTTTTTATGAGAAGGAGAAAGATTGAAAATTGGATTGGCGTGGAAGCGAGATGCAAGTGGGTGTCCAATGTTAAAAGAAAGAGACTGAAGAACAACAGTTTGTAGGTGAAGTGAGATGCAAGCATGGTGCAAGCTACTGACATGTTGGGTGCAGAATATCACATTTCATATTGCCTGAGCCCTCTGAACTATAGCCGCGCAATTGAATTGACCATATAAAACCATAGTCATTTATAACAAACATGACAGCTCCATACAAATCGCAACAATTTTGTATGAGGGATGCATGACTTGGATGATAAAAACCAAGTTTTCTTTTAAGGTGCAAGATTTTGTTAGGCAAAGCAAAGTGAAATAGTTTATAAACATATTTAAAAATGAGAATCAGACTAGTTTTCTTATCTGGAATTGATTTTTCATAGACAAAATTAAGATGAAAAAAATATGGCAGTTTTGAGCTATGTCGACATTCCGCCATTTAAAAAATGTGTAGTGAAATTGCTAGTTTTTGAGAGTTAATTTTTGTTATGTGAAACACATTGCATATAGCTATGATTCTAAATATTTGTTATTCCGTATCGACTCTAGAAGGTTTGTTAATTTCAAAGTTTTGTATTAAAACAGCTGCCTTTGGGATTATAAAATAGTTTTACGAGTCAGTTGCAAAAAATTTTCTCTAACGAACTGATGTATTTTCTCGTTTCGATCCGTGACCGTTGCTACAGTCTTGCTATGCTTTGCTTTCGAAGCAGCTATAGCACTGAGATATATCAAATGGAGGCCTTGATTTGCTATCTCACATGGCCGACGTTTTTAAAATGTCAATATCCGAAAAAGGTGTCCATGATAACCCGAGGTTCTGCATTATTGAACAAAATTTTGATGATTTTAAACATTCATTAGATTTAAAATTGGTAATGCAAATAAAATAATTTTTGATTGAAACATTTCTTTATGTTTCTTTCACAAATTCAATTCATTTTAAGTTTAGAGAAACTTCGAAAGTTATCCGGGGTACAAATTAGGATTGAGCCACGGATGACCTGAATCTTAAGAAGGAAAGAGTTAGTAGCACGGTATGCATGTATTAAGGCGAGAAGGAAAACAATGACAGAACTATCAGATTAGGCAACATGAAAAATGAAATCCGAATTTTTAGGTGTAATTTCGAATTGAAAAATTACCAAATAATTTGAATTTGATAAATACTTTTTTGGATAAACAATGCAAGGTATTGAAAGAAAATGAGTTCATAAAATTGCAACTAAGCTGTGTAAATTGTACAGGTAATATTGGCTACAGCAGTACGAATATAATACCATGTACTTATCGGTATGGCGCCAAATTCAAAAATAACGTATTACATGCTCAACCGTTATAAATATTCCTGAAGCTTTTATTTCCCAAGAAATTTATTAATAAAAAAATTGAAGTAAACTGTGAGTTGTGTTATGAATTTCGAGCGCAAAACACAACTTCTCACCATCAAATCGAACAATTTGAATTGTCAGAACTGATAATTCAAATTGAAAAGTTTTTAATTTTATTTAAGTTGTTGCCCATGTTTTTCGAAGTCCGAAATTTTAAGAAGGAGCGAGAGGGTACGATTTCGTCGGCTATTTCAATATGTCATATCGTATAGGGAAATGAGCCGATGAGGTATCCATATATTATATATCAGTGAGCTATAGCTGGCATCTAGAACACACCCCCGATTTCACGTTGAAACCTAGTGTCATAAAATGGTGCAGAGATCAGGGTTGCCGGGTCAGGCTATTTCTCACCAATTGGGCTGCATAGACCTTGTTGTCGCAACAAAAAAAATCTCAGTTTTGATTTATCTAACTTGGGCTGTTTTTGATTTGAATCGGCGAATTATGGGCCATCTTGAATTCGACAAATTTTGACCTATCTTGATACCCATTGAATTCTATTGTGAATGGTTTGTACATCGATTCCCAGAAGACTTAGTTCCGTATACTATACGAAAAAGAATACCATATAAACACCGTAGAATTCTAGGGTACGATGTCCGCGGTCGCTGTATAGGTCTAGTTTGGAAGAGACCTAGTCGTAGAATATTTACGGCGATTCTACGTATAATATTTTAGGTGCTTATACTTAACATACGTACGTTCTTTAAAAATTCACTTTATTTCTACGAGTGGTGCAATGTATTTGCTCGCACATGTTTTTCATTTCCGCCATTTACATAGAGAAATTAAAGATTTGAAATTTGACTTATGAAGTCCTAGCGATAGCTGGCAAATTTCCAATCCTTCCATTCTAAATGTAAGACAGAAGTGAAAAAAATGTGTATGAAGATGTGTATGTGCATGAAATATACCTGGTGCCCTATTCTCGAGTTCATTCGAATTTTGGTCGCATACGATCAATTCGAATGATAAGTTTCGTACACGAACCAACTCCCATAAAAATTGGTATTCTTGAATATCATGCGAAACTTTTTCATTCGAATGGTCGTACACGAATTGGAAGTAGTATTGCCAGACAAGTTTTTTGCTATTTAACGTGAATTTGGTAAGCCACTGTGACCACTAACAAGTGAAACACTTCAGAACAGAAATCCTTTAGTTTCAAACTTGAAAAAATGGATCAAAACGGGTTGGTAATATTAGTGGGGAGGAGAAAACGATATTAATAGAATTTTTGGAAAGTAATCCAAAATTAATTAAAGGTAGATTCAATGCAGAATTTACCCATGAAAACGCGCAACAAGTTTGATACCCCATATCGTTTCGGATGTTTTAAATAGTATTCCTGGTGCAAAAAAGGATTGAAAGCAATGGCGCAAGGTATGGTTATTCATTATAAACAAGCAATCAAGATAATTATTTATGTAATTTACAGACTTAGCAGGATATGAAAAACAAAACAAAAGGGTGGCAAGCGGGCATTCTTAAAGATATTCGAACCACGGGTGGAGGACGACAAAGTGGATCTGATTAGAAAATAAATAAAAACAACTTCATCACTCGTAGGGAATACTAATATTTATTTTCATCAATTAATATTACAATCCTTCTTCCTAACTAGAATCTCTCAATATCTTAAAAAAGTGCACTCGCATAATAACAAACACAATTTAAATTTGACAATTTTTCTGAGCCACCTATTGTTGCTCTTCCTCTTTACATGTGCATTTCCCAAAGCATTGATAGCGCTTTAGGGCTTTTGGATTTATAGTACTTTTCTGCAAAAAAAAAGGATTGTATTATTTTGCTAGTAAGTTCATTCAATAAAAGAAAAAAAGCTCAATCACGGACTTCAAATGCCTTTCGTAATACCAAATCTTGTTGCGACGACATCCATAATAGGCACAGTATAAACCTATAGTCACCTGAGTGACATAACTCATGACTAAATAACGAGACGAAAATGAAGGGGAATAGACCACACTTTTCCAGAGGGCCATAGAACCTCAAACTACAGTTTGAAAAGCTGCAGAGTTTGGAGTCTTTCATATCCCCACAAATTCCAGAGAACGTTGTAAAAGTGAGACTCCGAAGGAGAGAAAGCAGAGAAATCCAAAACTTAATAGCTCAAAGAGTTTTTAAGCTAAGAGCCTACAAGCTCTTTTGTGTACGGCGGAGAGACGGACAAATTTTTTTCCCCTTTTCGGGATTAACCAATAAAAAATGTTCAGGGTTGCAAATTACCAAATCATCAAGTAAGATGAAAATCTAATGTCCTCTGAATCAGAGAGACCCACCCGAACTTTGACCTTACTCTATTCAAAAAAGAAGAACAGGAAGCCATTGTAGAAAATTGTTTTAGTAGCAGTCAAGTTATTCAAAACCTACCATTCGAACAAAATCGCTGTAAGATCCCAGGGAATTCAGAACAAATAATTGTCGAATACCCCGTCATCACGAGCCTGCTTGAATTTCTGCTCATCGACGAAAAAGTATCCCAACAGATTTCCGGACTCCTTGTTGATCACATTAATCCGGAATGTCTTGGCTTGGATTTTTTCCGGTAGAACTGAGACGAAAAACTCCTTGGGCGATCGATTTCCGCTTAATTCGGCTATTACGTCGGTGATGTTTTCAAGATCTTGCGGTTGAATCGGTGGGACTATGGTATCAATAGTGTTTCCTGCCGACGGAAGGTGCCTGGAAGCTTGACTCTGTTGTGTAAAGTAGGAACCTTTCGAATTTGCGACAGGTTCTGATGATTTAATGGAGGATCCAGCATTGGACGGTTGAATTGTGTTGCCGCCATGAGTTCGTTCCAGCGAGTTGTTCCGTTCGCGGAAGTACGGTTTCGATATATTACTTTGCGTTGGATTGATCTTTCGATTTTGGGACGACTTGATAGATTTCATGTAGGACGGTCCTGGTTGTTGACCATAACTCGCAGGATAACTATCGAGACACATTTAAAATATTCTTTGACAGTTGACATGGTAACGGCTAAAGTTTCGTGCACGAAAGTTTAATTCGAATGGTAGAAATCACTCGTTGCATATCATGCGAAAAGATTCGCATGCGACCGCCGTGTGACTACTCGAGAATAGCAATTTTTTCAAGTCATTCGAAAGTTGATGAAATTCGTGCACGAAACTTGGTCGAATGAACTCGAGAATAGGGCCCCTGAATTATGACTTCAAAAATACTATGCTAACTCGAAACCTTTGCATTCCTACTAATAATAGTACCGTAGAGCGGATATTTTCACAAATGAATTTGGTAAAAAAAGCTTAGAAATAAATTAAGCTTAGAAACATTGGGTGCAATTTTAGGAATTAGACCACCAATTCAGTTAACCGGTCTATGTTGCAAAGATTTTCCAGTCACGAAGGAGATGTTAAGTCTATTTAAAGCAGCATATATTAAAATCAAACATCCGAGGACAGAACAGGAAACATTTATATAAGAATTTCTAGAAAAAGCAGCAGAGTTTTAATTTTCATATTTTTGATCTTACCCCTTGTTATTAATGAAATGTTATATTTATTTTGGTTTATTCCATAATTTTTTTCGAAATAGTTGATATATTAAACTAAAAATTGTATTTTTGTATCTATTTATTTTTTTTCTATTTGATCAAATTAGTCAATAAGAGGCAGCGATGCCGTGTCTTCCATGAGAAGGCTTATAGTGATCATGGCGTTAGTCCCGTTGTTTTAGAAGGAATTTGATATTCCAACACTTAATACAATGCCATCACATTTGCGCGAACATAATCCTGATGCTCCGACTCAGAAGATCAATTTTGGCGTCGTTGATATTATTATATATAATATATAATAGTTACTAGAACGAAGAAAATCTCATATCTAAGCTAATCAATGACCGCACGTAAAATAAAATTTATTTAAATGTCCGAGAATGAGAAAATTATTTTTAAACATACTGCAGTCACGATCGGCTGCAAGCCAATCGTATGATACTCTAGATGAAATCCGAGAACTCCGATTTATATTTATATTTACATGTAGTATGTCCTTTTTTAAAGACTTCCATTTGGTTGCTACTCAAAACTAAAAGAAAATATCGTCAGTGTTTAATTTCATATCTTAAACTGGGTGAGTTACCAAACAAATTTTTTTTTTCTTTTTGAAGGATTTTCACATGGAGGTGCAGGAAGGACCTCACTCGATTTCTTAAATATTTATCCTTTTCCTTGGAACCATTCAAAAATTATTGTGTACAAAATTTCAAATTCCTGATTTGAAGCGAAAAATATTGTTGAACACGTGTCTTAAGGATTTTTTGTATGGAAGGTACCAGAAAGAGTAAAACGATTTCGCTGACTACTAAACTCGAACTTCCTTTTTATTCAAAACTAATTTGTAAAAAATTCCGAATTCTTAGTTAAACGATTACTTGAGTTATAGAGAGTTGAGTAGTGAGTGAGTAGAGGAGTAAATTAAGTGAAGACATTTTGACAGGATATTTGTATGGCAGCTACACGAAGGACTAGTGGGATTTTGTTCATAATCATACATAGGTCCAGCTATTGGAAAATCATCTCATACAAAATTTCAAAGTCGTAGTTTAAACAATTCTGAAGCTAAACGATTTCTTGAGTTAGTGAGTTCCATTACTTGAGTGAGATGAGTACATTTGAACAGGATTATTGTATGGGAGATACTCGAAGGACTCATGTAAACTTTTTCATATTCTTGACTTTAACTACAACAATTGGAAAACCAACAGGCGTTCTTCTCCTTTAATAAAACTATCGGAAACTATCGATATTTAATCGATGGTTTTGCCGAAAATATCGGACTCTATCGATGGCTTCAACTATCGATAGTTTTCCACCTCTACACATGAACTGAAAACTGAGGCATTTCTCACGACGAACTGTCATATGTGCGCGGCCAAGCCGCGCACGTATGACAGTTCGTCGTGAGAAATGCCTCGTTTTTTATGTGATGTGTGACGTCACGGATCAAAACGAGAATACATACCAGTTCATTGGAGGATCTTTTTTGGAACGAATTCGTAACAATATTTTATTATCCCAAAGCGCGGTGTTTTAATACAAAACTTTGGAATTGACGAACCCTCTAGAGTCGATACTGAATAACAAATGTTCAGAATCATAGCAATATACAATGTGTTTCATATAACAAAAATTATCTTTCAAAAAATAAACAATTTAACTGCACATTTTTTAAATGGCGGAATGCCGACATTGCTGAAAATTGCGATATTTTTTTCAACCTAATTTTTTCTATGAAAACTCAATTCCAGATGAGAAAACTTAATTACTTCTCATTTTTAAATATGTTTATGAACTATTTAACTTTGCTTCGCCTAACAAAAGCTTGCACTTTAATAGAAAAATTGGTTTTTATCATCCAAGTCATGCACCCGCCATACAAAATTGTTGCGATTTGCATGGAGCTGTCATGTTTGTTATGACTCTGGTTTTTTTATGTTCAATTCAGCAGCGCGGCTATAGTTTAGACTCTAAACTATAGCCGCGCTGCTGAACTGAAACTTTAGAGGGCTTTGGCGCGGCTTGAGTTGAAGTCGGCGTTGATATTGCTGATTGGATAAAGTAAAAGTAAAAAAAGTAAAGTAAAGTAAAGTAAACTATATTGCTAGCGGCACTTGTCAGAGTCAGTATCGTTGTTAACAGCTGATTCTGAATTTGCCAATTCAATATAGTGGTAGGTTAAACGTTACTGGATTTTAATTTAATATTATAATATTTTTTATATTTTCTATAATTCAAATAGTTGGAACATTTAAAAAATGTAACACTATTTTGCACATTACATATCTTATTTTGTGAATATTATGTAAGTGCTGCTAATTTGAAATTATGAACAGTACAATTTCTTATAAAACATATTTTTCGCAATTAAATATTTTTATTTAAAATGTTAAAATTTCCTAAAAACTTGATTTGTATTAAAATTTTATACTCCCCTTCCTTGATTCTTTACATTTTTGAGACAAAATCAACAGCTGACTCTGAATTTTCCAATTCAACTCGTGCTTATTGATTTTGTATGGAAAAATATGACAGCTAGCAATATAGTTCTAATACATATATGGCTAAAGCTTTCCAGCAGCGAAATGAGCAAGGAATTACCGATATAAGTCATTCTCTAACTAGATACCGATCAATGACATACATAGATAACAACATGAAATATATAACATATATGTTGGATTCCGCACCAAAGAATCAGGAAAACTCCAAATGAGTATGCATTAACAATCTATTTCCAAATTGGAAAAATGTAATGCAATCGGTAAAGTGTTAATCTTTCAATAGTGTCGATGAACAGAGACAGAAGTTGTATTTCACATTCAATTGTTTCTTTTCTGATTTTCAGTCATCTGTGGATTTAAAGCGTGTTGGTTCGTTTAGCAAAGAGTGAGAAAAGTGAAGTTTTTGTGAAAAATATTAAAATTAAAAAATTTATGTTTAATTTCATGAAAAAGGTTTATTTTTTATTTTATAACTTCATAAAAATATGAATTTTTTTTTTGTTACTTAGAAATTAAGAAAAGAAAGAAAAAGAAGTCTCATTAAAAATATAATTTGTTTATTATTTAAAATTTATGTATTTTATTTTTGCTGTTGAGTGTATCCTTCTTAGTAAGTAATCATTGCAACGTTGCTTATGACTAAAAACGAATTGACAGGAAGAATTTATGCTAACTTACTTTGAAGTGGTTCAAAAACAGATAAGTGGCATAAATTCCTTCAGAAATAGGTGCATAGTAAATGGTGACACAACGAATTACATCTACGCGTTCCGTAATAACTAGTTCTAACTAGTTCTATATCGTATTTCAGTAATTTAATCTGTAACATCTTCGAAGGAATGCGTTCTAGAATTATTTACATGTAATGCAGAAGGTAATCATTCGCATACTGCCTATGACATTGCTGTGTAAATGTAAGGCATTCTAAACATGGTGTGTAAACTGGATTGTAAGCAATTCACATTACCGAGAAGTAATTACATTATTGATTCTGTAATTCCTTTTTTCGCTGCTGGGTTAGAGTACAGAGATGGCATACGGGTAACCAGAGCCCTCTGAACTATAGCCGCGCAGCTGAATTCAACATAAAAAACCAGAGTCATAACAAACATGACAGCTCCATACAAATCGCAACAATTTTGTATGGCGGGTGCATGACTTTGATGATAAAAACTAAGTTTTCTATTAAAGTGCAAGCTTTTGTTAGGCAAAGCAAAGTTAAATAGTTTATAAACATATTTAAAAATGAGAATTAGACAAGTTTTCTCATCTGGAATTGAGTTTTCATAGAAAAAATTAGGTCGGTAAAAATATCTCAATTTTCAGCAATGTCGTCATTCCGCCATTTAAAAAATGTGCAGTTAAATTGATTCTGAACATTTGTTATTCAATATCGACTCTAGAGGGTTCATCAATTCCCAAGTTTTGTATTAAAACACCGCGCTTTGGGATAATAAAATATTGTTACGAATTCGTTCCAAAAAAGATTCTCCAATGAACTGGTATATTTTCTCGTTTTGATCCGTCACATCACATAAAAAACACATCACATAAAAAACGAGGCATTTCTCACGACGAACTGTCATATGTGCGCGGCCTGAGTTTAAGTCGGCGGTGCAAATACGCCTAACGCTCGCAAAAAGTTATATTATACATCTTTGTTAAATAGCATTTATTATCACCTACCCAGCAGAAAATATATGAAGTACATACTTCTCATAAGAAGGCCTAATACCAGTGCTTGCAAAGAGAGCCCCTCGATAACTACTTTTCGGGAGTCGAAAGAAGAAGAAGTTTAGCCCCGATAAAATGCAAGACACCGTACCTTGAAGCGAACACATGGTGCTCATCACATGCGTATACGTTCTTGCAAATTGCAATTAGTCATCCAGTTTTTGTTTTTCGAACGTGAACGTGCACAGTCAAGTGGAAAATTAAAAGTGTGTAATGAAGGATTTTATTTTTGTGTTGTTTCAAATATCAAATGCAAGTAAAAAATCTGCCAACAGTCTGCGCGCAACTTCATTATTTTTTGAGTACAAGTCCGGAACGCGTTTAATGCTGAGATGCGGTGTAGGTTACTATGCGACTGACAACCTAAAAACTAACGTTCCAAATATTAACCTATACCGCATCTCAGCATTGTACGCGTTTCGGACTTCTACTCAAAAATAATAAAGTTGTGCCTAGACTGTTGGCAGATTTTTTTTTATTCATTTACGTATTTTTTTTTTCAATAAAAGATTCAATCGAATTTGATCTCAATAAACCTAAAAGATTTTCAGAATTTGCTAAAACTTGAACAATACCTTACACCCCAGGGGGTTTAGTATCGAAAATTTTTTAAATAAATTCTTTTTATTTAGAAAATCCGTAGAAGCAAAACTAATTTGATAACTGGACATGTATAAAAGATATAACGAAATTCGTGAAAATATGGAAAAAAAACATTTTCACGAACATTTTGTTACTCCAGAGGTGGAGTAAAAATCTGAACTTTTTTGCTTTTATTACTCGAGTACCATATCAACACATGTATATGTACCAAGTTTTCTTCTTCAACTTTCTAGAATAAGCCGTTTCTGAGATATAAAAAAACCATCCCGACCCGCACTCCCGTACCTTACTACCTGGGTGTCTTTATAGTAGATCTATATAGTTGTCAATTTCTAGCTTTCTGTAATTTGCGGTTTTCGAGAAATAAAAATCAGAACTTTTTACTTTCCACCTCCACCCACCATCACTGCACTTGCATCCTCAAAATTGTTTTCCCTGCTAGAGAAATCCCGTTTAAGGTTAAAAAGAAGAAAAGATTGAATGAAAACGGCAAGTGATTCGCCTAGCTTCAGATGTGCTTCTATTACCACTTGTTAGACCTATTAAAACCCCATTTCTATCACTGCTTCTCAGACTTGTTGAATAAGTACTTCTAACACTCTTTCTAAGGAAACGAGAAGAGAAGGCATTGCTTCCAATCCCGTTTTGGGTTAAAAAGAAGAAACGAAACAATGGAGACGGTAAGGCCTTCTACTGCCTTTAGAAGTACTTCGAGCATTACTTCTAGAGGCCTGTTTTTTTCTACTAGATACTAAATCGGTACCTGATTTTGTATTTTTCTTGGGGTACTTTTAAGGCCTACTGGTTGTATGAAGGATTTAGAAGTGCCTTCCCCAGTTAATTGTCTCTCCTGTAAAGCAAAATTGGTTAAACTACAAATAAAATGCGACAGAAAATTGGTATACCCTAACTTCATCCGACGCTGACGTAACTTTGAGTTCACCACAATTTTCCACAAGACGATTGGGAGCGGGAAGGCTGCTAACCTTTAAAATAAAAAATTTCTGATCAGTGCAAGTAATTAAATTAGGGATACGAAACAGTTTATTGCTACGTACCATGGTGAGTGTTGTTGCAGTTCGTCATTCCACTCCATACCACCCTTCGAAAGTAATCTTTCTTCTACCTGCAAAGAAGTGAATGTAAAATATTCTTTTTTAAAAACTAATAATTTGATGTTTTACTTACCTGACTGAAGAATATTGATGGCAATGCATCTTTTTTCAGGGCCCGTCTCCCTCGCCAAGCAATGAAGCGAGAGTTTTCAAAATGCCTGCTACACACAACTCGCTTGCAATTTAATCGGTTATCTGTATACGGATTCAACAGAATCACCCACTTTGTTGCTATCACTCCATTTTTTGGAAGGCTTTAAATTCCATAGATACGTCCAAATTTTACATATTATGTCAAAACTAAATAAGGCTACAATGTAAAAGGTAAAATAAATTCACTTGTAATCAAATCATTCGAATTTATATTCAAATATTTATCAAATTTGAACTACGCGCGCAAAATTTCCTCTTTTCGAAATACATTTCGCATAGAACTTTCGATAACCTTAAAATTGCTCCCGTACGTCTCTGGCAAATTCGAACATGTTTACCTACAAAAGCCGACTTCTATCGACGAAGCCCGAATGTTTTAAATGAAAAGTTACGTTAATCTTTACACGTAACTCAGGACTATACTAAGACATAACACCGTTTAAGAAATTCATTAGTTTTTTTATGAAATCACTCTTAAGGGCTCATATACCCCTGAAATTTTCAAAAAAATTTTTTTTTTTTTTACCTATTTTTATTTTTTATACTTTTAAGAATTCAAAAAAAATTTGAATTTAGAAAATTCCACTCCATTACAAAGTTATAGCAATAAATGTCACCAGACATCGGTTTGGAACGGCTTCCTGGCTAATTGCCGCGCCACTCTCAACAGCAGCGTTTAGCATTTATTTTTTCGTAAAAGCTGGATTTCATAGAAAACAAGGTCATTTATAGGACCATCTGTGAAAAACACGAAGATACAAGAGGAAGAAGGTGTACAGTACGAAGCTGGAATGGGAGACTAGCCGTAAGTTCACATTGTTCCTATCAAAAACTTTAAACGCATTTTTCTCGAAACTATGTTTTTAGACATGGTCGGCACGATAACTCAGTCAATTTTCAATATTTTTCAATTTTTTTTTTTTAAATCTTGATAACTATTTTCTCTATAGTCTGACGAGAGGTTTTTTTAATTTTTTGCTTGGAAATTTTTTTATAAATTATTAAACGCAGTTTTTTTTAAAAAAACTGATTACTAAAGTTTGAAATTCTGTAACTTATTTATTTTTGAAAAAAAAAAAATTCCCTCCGTGAGACTATAACTACTACATTATTTTACAATATTGTTTTTTATTTTTGCAAATTGAATTATTTTTGGTGAAGTTATGATGCCGACCAGGAGGCGCCATGGTTTTCATAAGTAGTCCGTTTATACCCGTAAAAAACAATGCTAATATTAAAAAATAAAAAAAAAATTTCTTTTTTTTTATAGCTGAATAGTTAATAAGATATGTGAACTCAACAAATAAATTTTTTTTCACCATACAACCTTTGTAATAATTTTTCAAATTTACTCGGTTTTCAGCGCGTGCGGGGGTATGTGAGCCCTTAAGGAGATGGTCTATCAAAAACAAATTATACATTGTAATGCACTAAACTTGAACGTGATGCTCACTTTGCATATTTTTCTATGAAAATTATCACTAACTGCTAGATCCTTTTGTGTAGTGAATAATATGATCATATACAAACAGTATTGATAAATTCAATGACAAACGGTTTGCAATTTTGAAAGAAATATGAAAGTCATACGCGCCGCACGGAATGTAACTTATCACTTTTTCACTTCACTTTCACTATACCATGTTATAATTTCATATCCTTTGACTGCAAAACGCTTCCTTTTACCACTACTTACATTAGCTCACACACATTTGACGTGAACTATAAATTTTCATTGAAAAAATTGAAATTAAACGAAAATATTTTGAACATACTGCTAAAAACTGTCATTTTCCGCGCCTAAATCGGGTTTTCGAAAATCAGTGATGCCATATTCCTTAGAATAGTTTTTTTCTTTTCACGAGGAAATTTTAGGGAAAATTTTATAAATTGGTTGCTTTTCAAATGTAGTTTAAAAATTCCATAGTTTTGAATAACTGAGGAACAATCAAACTTAATAATACTATGTTTAGTAAGAACTTTGTTTTGCTTAAAGAAATGATTTGCTGAAGCGTTAATGATTTTAAGTAAAAGGAAGGAAATTTTAAAGGGAATAAACTCTAGTTATATGCTTAGAGTTGGCAGTACCGACTAGTTTATTTTGTCGCTAACATGAAAGGGTGACCCAAATTTTTATACAAAAAGTTAAATTTCATTTTGCCTAAATACATGAAAATTATTAATTGGTAAGATTTTTTTTTGTACGAAATATTTTTGCGGAATTAAAGGAGTGGGGAGAATACTAAATTTTACGAATCCCATAACGATTTATTTTTTTAACAGGGTTTTCATATTTGTGAGAATGGCTTATTGATCAGCCTGTAAATTTTTCGAAGATGCAATGAAAAAAAGAAGAAAATTTTAATGCGACGTCATAAATGTACGTGTACGTACGACAGTTTTGTTGATGCAGTCGTGGGCGTAAGAAATTAAATATTTTTGATATGGGAATGTCATCTCTATTATACTCTAAGGGCTAAAGGTTTACCAACGTTCATACTTCCATTACCAACACTACCAAATTTCATTACGAAATTTCTAATTCGCAGCCAATCCATATCATGGAATGGCTGAGAACTAGACTTTTCGTAATGAAATCTGATTGTGTTGCTCCATGGAGGTATGAACGCTGGTAACCTTTTAGCAAGCGGTGGTGATACGCGTAAAATCCGTGTACATAAGCGTAATTTTTCATGAGAAAGAGAAAGATTGAAACTTGGATTGTAGTAGAAGTGAGATGCAAGTAGGTACTCTCGGGTGTCCAGTGTCAAAAGAAAGAGACTGAAGAACAACAGTTTGTAGTGGAAGTGAGATGCAAGCATGATGCAAATTACATGTTGGGTGCAGAATGTCAAATTTCATGTTCCTGATTGGCTAAAGGATTACCAATACTTCTATGAACTAATACAATCAGATTTCTTTACCAAAATTATCGTTCTCAGCCATTCCATACAATTCCATAGCTTTTAGCCAATCAGCAACATCAGAGCCCTCTGAACTATAGCCGCGCAGCTGAATTGAACATAAAAAACCATAAGAGAGTCATTACAAACATGACAGCTCCATACAAATCGCAACAATTTTGTATGGGGATGCATGACTTGGATGATAAAAACCAAGTTTTTTTTATTAAAGTGCAGGCTTTTGTTAGGCAAAGCAAAGCTAAATAGTTTATAAACATATTTAAAAATGAGAATTAGACAAGTTTTCTTATCTGGAATTGAGTGTTCATAGAAAAAATTAGGTTGGAAGAAATATCGCAATTTTCAGCAATGTCGGCATTCCGCCATTTAAAAATGTGCAGTTAAATTTCTTATTTTTTGAAAGATAATTATTGTTATATGAAACACATTGCATATTGCTATGATTTTGAACATTTGTTATTCAGTATCGACTCTAGAGGGTTCGTCAATTCCAAAGTTTTGTATTAAAACACCGCGCTTTGGGATAATAAAATATTGTTACGAATTCGTTCCAAAAAAGATTCTCCAATGAACTGGTATATTTTCTCGTTTTGATCCGTGACGTCACACATCACATAAAAAACGAGGCATTTCTCACGACTCTCTGTCATATGTGCGCGGCTTGAGTTTAACCCCTTAGTCACAACGGCAACGCAGTCCGAGGCAGACTAGCTGTCAAAAAGTTGAGCGCGGTGTATTTCCATGGTGGTAGTCACAACGAACGTAGACGAAGGCAGCCTTACGCAGCCATCAAAAAATGTTCGTCAACTCTGAACTTTTCCGTAGCCTGTAGTTAACCTCGAAATCGACAAGTGACTTTTTTATCTTTAAAACATCGAATCGTTACTTGATATGACCGGACTGAATTAAAATTAGCTTAAAAATCGTTTTTAATTGTTCGCTGCTTCGTTTGCACGAATACGAACGCTTTTTGGAAAATTTTAAATTTAATCAAAACTCAAACTGACGCAGACAGTGAATAGTTATCTGACTTGCTTATTTATTGGCGGCGTCAAGCTGCGTCGCGCTGCCTCATTCTACTTTGTATGTGACTCAAGCATAAGTCTGCGGTGGCGACATGAAATATGACATTCTGTTCCCAACATGTAGTTTGCATCATCCCTGCTTCTAACTTCCACTACAAACTTTTATTCTTCAGTCTCTTTCTTTTGACACTGGACAATCGAGAGTACCCATTTGTATCTCACTTCCATTTCAATCCAATTTTGAACCTATCTCCTTCTCATGAAAAATTATGCTCATGTACACGGATTTTACGCATATCACTCACTGAGATATATCAAATGGAGGCCTTGATTTGCTATCTCACATATCCGACGTTTTTAAAATGTCAATATCCGAAAAAGGTGTCCATGATAACCCGAGGTTCTGCATTATTGAACAAAATTTTGATGATTTTAAACATTCATTAGATTTAAAATTGGTAATGCAAATAAAATAATTTTTGATTGAAACATTTCTTTATGTTTCTTTCACAAATTCAATTCATTTTAAGTTTAGAGAAACTTCGAAAGTTGTCCGGGGTACAAATTAGGATTGAGCCACGGATGACCTGAATCTTAAGAAGGAAAGAGTTAGTAGCACGGTATGCATGTATTAAGGCGAGAAGGAAAACAATGACAGAACTATCAGATTAGCCAACATGAAAAATGAAATCCGAATTTTTAAGTGTAATTTCGAATTGAAAAATTATCAAATAATTTGAATTTGATAAATACTTTTTTGGATAAACAATGCAAGGTATTGAAAGAAAATGAGTTCATAAAATTGCAACTAAGCTGTGTAAATTGTACAGGTAATATTGGCTACTGCAGTACGAATATAATACCATGTACTTATCGGTATAGCGCCAAATTCAAAAATAACGTATTACATGCTCAACCGTTATAAATATTCCTGAAGCTTTTATTTCCCAAGAAATTTATTAATAAAAAAATTGAAGTAAACTGTGAGTTGTGTTATGAATTTCGAGCGCAAAACACAACTTCTCACCATCAAATCGAACAATTTGAATTGTCAGAACTGATAATTCAAATTGAAAAGTTTTTAATTTTATTTAAGTTGTTGCCCATGTTTTTCGAAGTTCGAATTTTTAAGAAGGAACGAGAGGGTACGATTTCGTCGGCTATTTCAATATGTCAAATCATATAGGGAAATGAGCCGATGAGGTATCCATATATTATATATCAGTGATATCACTAGAGTCACTTTATACGAACTAACACAAACATCCATTATCTTGAGTACGGACCACTGAGATATATCAAATGGAGGCCTTGATTTGCTATCTCACATGGCCGACGTTTTTAAAATGTCAATATCCGAAAAAGGTGTCCATGATAACCCGAGGTTCTGCACTATTGAACAAAATTTTGATGATTTTAAACATTCATTAGATTTAAAATTGGTAATGCAAATAAAATAATTTTTGATTGAAACATTTCTTTATGTTTCTTTCACAAATTCAATTCATTTTAAGTTTAGAGAAACTTCGAAAGTTGTCCGGGGTACAAATTAGGATTGAGCCACGGATGACCTGAATCTTAAGAAGGAAAGAGTTAGTAGCACGGTATGCATGTATTAAGGCGAGAAGGAAAACAATGACAGAACTATCAGATTAGCCAACATGAAAAATGAAATCCGAATTTTTAGGTGTAATTTCGAATTGAAAAATTATCAAATAATTTGAATTTGATAAATACTTTTTTGGATAAACAATGCAAGGTATTGAAAGAAAATGAGTTCATAAAATTGCAACTAAGCTGTGTAAATTGTACAAGTAATATTGGCTACTGCAGTACGAATATAATACCATGTACTTATCGGTATGGCGCCAAATTCAAAAATAACGTATTACATGCTCAACCGTTATAAATATTCCTGAAGCTTTTATTTCCCAAGAAATTTATTAATAAAAAAATTGAAGTAAACTGTGAGTTGTGTTATGAATTTCGAGCGCAAAACACAACTTCTCACCATCAAATCGAACAATTTGAATTGTCAGAACTAATAATTCAAATTGAAAAGTTTTTAATTTTATTTAAGTTGTTGCCCATGTTTTTCGAAGTTCGAATTTTTAAGAAGGAGCGAGAGGGTACGATTTCGTCGGCTAGTTCAATATGTCAAATCGTATAGGGAAATGAGCCGATGAGGTATCCATATATTATATATCAGTGGTACGGACACCGCCGACTTAAACTCAGGCCGCGCACATATGACAGTTCGTCGTGAGAAATGCCTCGTTTTTTATGTGATGTGTGACGTCACGGATCAAAATGAGAAAATATACCAGTTCATTGGAAAATCTTTTTTGGAACGAATTCGTAACAATATTTTATTATCCCAAAGCGCGGTGTTTTAATACAAAACTTTGGAATTGACGAACCCTCTAGAGTCGATACTGAATAACAAATGTTCAGAATCATAGCAATATGCAATGTGTTTCATGTAACAAAAATTATCTTTCAAAAAATAAGCAATTTAACTGCACATTTTTTAAATGGCGGAATGCCGACATTGAAAAATTGAATTGAAAATTGCGATATTTTTTTCGACCTAATTTTTTCTATGAAAACTCAATTCCAGATGAGAAAACTTGTCTAATTCTAATTTTTAAATATGTTTATAAACTATTTAACTTTGCTTTGCCTAACAAAAGCTTGCACTTTAATAGAAAACTTGGTTTTTATCATCCAAGTCATGCACCCGCCATACAAAATTGATGCGATTTGTATGGGGCTGTCATGTTTGTTATGACTCTGTTTTTTATGTTCAATTCAGCTGCGAGGCTATAGTTCAGAGGAGGGCTCTGGTACGGACAAAATCCACTTTTGGTACATATTTAGAACATTTAGAACCTGGGAATTGCAAAATTCGCAGGTTCTAAAATTCCATAGTGTTAGTGTGTGTACATGTAACCCATATGATTTTGATTGACATTTCCCAAAATCGTGAGTTGTCATAGGAAATGTCAACATCGCCAAAGGTACGTGTTTTGATTTTGATAAATCATTTAATTTCATTTATTCTATTAACTTTTCACCATTAATTTACAGTATACATATATAATAAAAGTTGTCCAGCCTGGCAATCGTATTTTCGTCGACGATGGTCTGATTTCATTGAGTGTTATCGAAGTGACGGACGATACGTTCATCTGTAATATGGAGAACGGTGGTACGTTGGGATTACTTAAGGGTGTTAATTTGCCCGGAGTTCCGATCGATTTGCCAACCGTATATCGAATACAGACATGGCCGATTTGAAACTCCGTATCGATCAAGATGTTAACATGGTTTTTGCATCGTTCATAATGGTAATGCGCTTCGTGAAATCTGAGCTGTGCTCGGCGAACAAGGCAAGAACATGAAGATCATCTCTAAAATCGAAAACCTACAGCGTACGCATAATTTGGATGAAACTATTATTGCTTCCGATGGTATTATAGTGGCTCGTGGCGATTTGGGCATTGAAATTCCACCAGAGAAAGTGTTCTTGACCCGGAAGGCCATGGTTTCAAAATGTATCAAGGCTAGTTCAGAATGCTTTAGGATTTCATTGAACTGAAGACTAATGCCGTTTCGATTTCAGGTTGGTAAGCCGGTAATTTGCTCTACTCAAATGCTTGAGTCCATGATAAAGGAGCCACGTTCAACACGTACGGAAATTTCCGATGTAGCCAATGCAGTTTTGCATGGTGCCGATTGTGTTATATTATCGGGTGAAACATGACACTGCCATTGCAGCCTTTGAAGCTGCTACCAAGAGTCAGGCTGATTCTATTTTTGTCATTTCGATCGGTACATTTGATCCCAAAAAACAAGCCACGACACCCGATTATTACAGTTACTCGATTAGCGTCCAATTCGGAAAATTAAATTCAGATCTATGCTTTATTTGTTGCGAAAGTTTCGTCGATCCAGTTGTTACCAAGTAGGCAAATTGAAGCGAAAGCGTTCGAAGCGACTGATTGCTATGTATTTCAGATATAACCATTACATTCGCGAGGAATATGCTCTGGCGAATTTCCGTCGACGCGGTGCTACGTTTCCGTCCAGACGAACGGGATGTCCAATCCGTCGAAGGAGTTAATTGCGCGACTGAGTACAGCCGGGGAGCACGAGCAGTGTCCCTCATCCGACAGTAACTAGGGACATTTAAAAATATTTTTTTATTGTTTTGCACTTTGTAAATTTCGTTTTAAGCTAAAATTAAACACATTACATTATAATAAGGCTAAAAATTGTGCGTTTGTTTTATCGGCCGCTCTGCATAGCAGCCGTGGTTGATTGCACCGAGATATCGGCCAGTTTCAGATTTGTACCCTTTGATGCGATAGAGCTCGTAAGCGTTTGGTGGCAAGGAGAGGGAAGCGAGCGTGTGTCCTGTGCTGCGCAATAATATCGCCCAGATATTGCAGGCAGTTCGACCTCAAAGCTTCTGTAAAATAAAATTTCATGTCCTTCATTGTATCTCGTTTTTATTGAAAAAATATCTTCGAACTGGTCAATCTATTACAGAGAAAATTAAATTCCATTTTATAAGTGTTGTTTGATTCGCAGTCAATAACAATGTCTGCTGTAGCTTATCGTCGCCGTTTGCTCCGATTGCGGCCGCTGGATCGCGTTGTTAATTAACTTTCGTCCATTCCATTGCGTACTTGTGCTTGTGACCGCCTTAAACCAGTGCAACGAATTGAATTCGGACATTTAGTCCAACCGCTTGAGAATGTACGCGAGACCGATTGCGAAACCATCGTCCACGAACATAACACCACGTTGTTCTTCGGGATCTTATCCTTTGCGCTCATAATGTACTCCACGAAATTGATCGTGAGAGGCGACATGATCCGGTAGAAAATTCGTAAAAGGGTTTTTTTTCGGATCCCGAAAGAACGATGCGAATGCCTCGACGAGAAGCTGAAATGAAAAGTGCTGTTAAAGTGCGACGACAAATGCGACTGACATACCTGAAAGTATTCGGTACCACCGTTAAAATTACGCGATAAATTCCAAATAGTATTATCGAAATTTTCAGCAGTTCGTACTTCACAAAGTCTGTTGCGAACTGCGTATTCTCGTCCAACTTGGGCAGATATATGCCTATAGTTAAGCTAGAGTGTATTGCGCCCCAACGTATGAGTCGAATATAACCGTAAAACCGCCGTAGACTTCACTATTGAAAAATATAGAAAAATTTAGCATAAATAATGTTTTGTCCTCTCTAAGACATGAACTCAAAGCTTTGCTTAGAACAGGCCGCCTTGGCATTTTGTAATTGCATCTTACCCGCTAAACAAGCTAACAAATTAAATTTTACAATAATATACTTGATTATTCGGAATAATTCAAAGTGAACGTGACAATAGACCTCTTTTACTCACTACTGGAAATTTATAACAGGTGTTCAACTAACACTTCTCAACTATTTCTTATACAGCAAATTGTTAATTGTCTTAATTTCGGATGGGGTAAATTGCAAAACAGCTCCAATTGCATTTATCATGTGTTTCCTTCCGTCAGAATCCGTAGACGACAAAAAGCTAAGAATGACATTTTTCAAGTACTCCAAATTTGCACCTTCACGAGTCTTGCATCGCTCCAAACTGAAAAACACAATACAAAAAAAAAAAAATTAATACCGCCGAAATCCCTTTCGAATCGATTTTTCCTACCGGTCGACTTCCTCTTCGAGTTTCATAATCCGATCGTTGAGATCTTCCTGTGCGGTAACTTTGTCCTGCAATGCTTGCCGCAATGCCGACTCGGCCGAATGTTTTGCCTTTCGCAAACCGCTAATTTCGACATCTTTTCGGGCCAGTTCGTGAACATAGTGAAGCATATGACAATTTTCACCGGATGTAGTCATGGAAGTGGAATTGCTTGTAGCAGTCGAATTCGAATTCAGAACGGTGTTCAAATGTGTTGCGGATATTTTTCGCGTACTCGCCGCTTCCGACAAATCAGTGGTTTGGGTTTGTTGCTGCTGGTGTTGCGGCAAGAAAATTTCAAAGGATGTCTTCAAAGCACGAATTTCGTTTTCTTTCTCGTCGAGCAACTGTAACGATCGGACGTTGTTTCTGTTGTTTCCTTTAGCAGTCCTTTGTAAGCGGTAACAACATCTGGAAAAAAAGCAATTAACTTGAAGCCCGCAAATGACAACAAAACTTGTTTTTACCTTTAAGCCGGGTTTCGTATCGCGTGAGCTGCTCCTTCTGGGTGATAACAAGCGACTCTAACTCCCGCTTATTTCGATCCATTTCGAATTTCTTAATTTACACGAAACTGCGGTATTGTGCCGGAAAATTTAACTTTAAAGACCGCGGCCGGAAAACAACACTCAAATCACGAAAAATCACAACTTGACAATTCGAAATGTCATTGTCAATGATGTACTAAAATGTAAATGTGTGCGTGATAAAATTTCGATTTTTAATCACAATATTCTATAACTTTCCGATTTTTATTTCGAAATTTAATAATTTTCCAGTAAATAGTGAGCTTACCTACTTCCGTGAGGATGTTTAAAATTAAAAACCGAGACAACTGCAAAAAAAAATTTAAATTTACTGGTTTCAAATGAAACACACAATGTCCGTACTCATGATAATGGATGTTTGTGTTAGTTCGTATACAGTGACTCTACATATCACCACCGCTTGATCCATATACTTCCATGCTGCCAAGCACATTTTTTGAGACCTGTCAAATTAATTTTGGTTTCTAAAAAATTTGTGATTCGGAATTCGTGAAAACCCCCAGGGGTTTAATATCAAAAAATGCTTGCATCAGATTTTTCTTCAATTAAATTTAAAGCCTTTGCTTACATAAAGAACCCGCAGAAATAAAATATATATCGGCATGTCCAATAAATATAACGAAATCGTGAAAATGTGGAAAAATCCCTTTTCACGGACATTTTTTTTACTCAACCTCTATGCCAATAAAAATCTGAATTTTTTTCCTTCAATTTCTTGAGTAGCATACGTACATATACGTACTAAGTTCCAACTTTCTTCTTCATAAGCCGTTTCTGAGATTTAAAAAACCACCACCCACCCACTGCCTTGCCCATATAAAAAAATTGTTTCTAGGATACCTCTTTATTGGCTTTATGTAGTCAATTTTTAGCTTTCTATGGTTTGTGGTTTTTGAAAAATAAAATCGATATTATTTTCTTTCCACCCCCTCCCACCATCAGCCCCTTCAGCAGTACCACCAAAATTTTTTCCCTGTTAGAAGTCTGCTGGGCCTAACTCCTGTAAAATTTCTAAGATAATATGTGGTACGGTTCTTGAGATATACAAATGAAATTTTATTAAAAATGGTTATCGCCCCACTTTTGTGCTCCACCTCCCACCCTCAAAAATTTTAATGGGCTCCACTTGTAATCCTATATACACAAACCAAATTTTACCTTCCTGGTATAATTGGTTCGGAAGATATTCTAATCCAAAGTTTTTTACCTCAACCCCTACATACCACCACAGCTTTTGATTAATCTCCTATTATCCCTTAAGACAACTACAGAGTTTCAATCTTCTGACATCAACCGTTCAGGAGATATGTATTTTAGAATGTTTCAACCCCAACTTTCAAGCCCTTCGAACACATTGCTTTCCCTCCACTCCCACACTCCTCAACCCTTATCGCCAATTTTTTTGCAAATGGGTCCACTATCATAGTTCTACATAAGTTCCAAGTTTCAGTCTCCTAGCGTAAGTGGTTCCTGAGATCTAAAAACCAAATTAAATATAATTCAACTATTTACCACAATTCAATTCCAAACTTCGATCAAAATTCAATTCCTATCCTACTCTGGTAGCACTTATTTCTTATCACATCTCTGCTTGCTGATAGCTTCACCGCCGCAGCCAGGAATATGTGGAAGCAAATAGCGTATTGCATTCGCAGATAGTCGCAAGTAAGTTCGTAATATTTAAAATGATCGCAAGTGAACGCATCGAAATGTCAAATATGACAATATCATAACATAAAACGCCTCCTCGTCGTCTTTCTACCTTGTCGTGGTAAGGGGGCTTAAGACACTTGTGTCAACTAAGAGAAAGACGAAAACATGATGGATAAGCCTATAGATTTAGACACTCCAAGTGGTAACCAGGCACAGTCTGGGAATCCACCCGCTGATGCGGCCGGGGCTCGGATTTTGGAGGCCCCACCATCATGTATGACTGCAATGGGTGATCCAGGTTGCAGTGGGAACATACCACTTGATTTCAGTAACTTCATTGAGGATTTACTGTTTGCCGATGAGGACAGTGCCGATAATGCACGAACGGTTAATCCGATTCGGCCCTTGGAGGAAGAATGTACCGCAACCAACTTGGGGACGGTTAATCTGAATCCGAAGTCTGATGAGGAAAGTACTGGTAGTGTGTTCTCGGTTAATCCAATTCGACCAATGATTGAGGAAAGTACCTGTGCTTATGGCGCGGTTAATCTGAAATCAATGATAGGTGTTTTTATTTTGAATGGCTAATTGCGGCATCATATTTACCCAGATCAACTTGCAACATGCTACGGCTGCTACTGCTTTACTAAGTAGGAGGCTTAGCAAACTGCATTCATCCCCATATGTATCGATGATTCAGGAACCATGGATTCGCAATAGGCGAGTCTGTGGACTGGATTCGATTCAGGGAGGCCGGATCTTTTATGATGAAGGATCTGAACGACCGCGTGCTTCTCTATTCATATCAAATATGATAGAAGCGACCTGTCAAGATGTCGTAGCAGTCAAAATGCCTAACGTATTGGAGGGTAGGAGACAAGACATAATAGTAGTGTCGGCTTACCTTCCGTATGACTCGTTATTACCTCCCCCATCCAGGGAGCTGACCGGGCTCGTTAGATTCGCGGACACCAATAACTTACAGCTTGTCATTGGATGCGATGCTTATGCTCAACACACTGTTTGGGGCAGCAGCAAATGCAATCCAAGGGGTGAGCGGTTATTGGAGTTCATTATATCGTCGTGCCTTGTAGTAAACAACAGAGGCAACAAGCCAACGTTTGTTACGACGAGGCGGGCGGAAGTGATAGATATGACGTTGTCGTCTACTAGGATTGCGGAATCCATAATAGATTGGCGCGTCCTGGAAGAGGAAACTCTGTCGGATCACAGATATCTGGAATTTCGACTGGCGGCTGACAAACCTGTCATACCGGCTGTACGAAATCCCAGGAATGCAGACTGGACTTTGTTCAGATCTCTCTTACAGGAGAGGTCTCAAACACCACGTAAGATGAGGACGCCAGATATGATTGAGGAAGTGACTTCTTGTCTAACCTTAAGTCAGTGTTTTGCGGAATCGTGTCCTGTCAGCAAGAGTCGATGCGGAATCACAGTCCCCTGGTGGACTGGGGACCTGCAGAAGCTCAGAAAAACCACCAGAAGGCTTCTGAATCGCGCACTTAAGAGTGGTTCAGAGACCGACTGGGATCACTACCGAACAGCGCAGAGGGAAAATAAGAAGCTGGTTAAAACATCAAAACTAGCCTCTTCTAGGAACTACTGCGAGAGTTTGGAAGGAACCAGGGAAACGGCTAGGTTGCATAAAGTCTTTCAGAAAGACAATACGGCTAGGCTTGACTCCCTGCTAAAACCTGATGGTACGTATACCACTTCGAGAATGGAGTCACTAAGAACCCTCTTTGAGACCCATTTCCCAGGAAATCAGGTGATCGAAAGCGATCAATGCGTGGTTCAGACACTCTGTCCGTCCAAAGACAGAGCGCCCAGGCGTAGTTGGTATACGGCGTCTGCTGTAGTGACAGCTAAGACGGTGAAATTTGCAATTTCATCATTTGACAGCTACAAGTCACCAGGAGTAGATGGCGTCTATCCGATAATGCTAAAAGAGGGGGCAGATGTTCTAGTGCCGATCCTCAGAAAGATATTTTCTGCATGCTTGGCGCATGGATACGTCCCATCTTCATGGCAACCGGTTAGAGTAGCGTTTATCCCGAAGCCAGGGAGAGACGACTATACTCTGCCCAAAAGTTTCAGGCCAATCAGCATAACATCGTTTGCTCTGAAAAGTCTGGAACGACTGGTAGAGAAGCACATTAGGGAAGTGGCTCTCAAAGCGCATCCTCTTTGTTCGGAACAACATGCGTATCAGAGCGGAAAGTCTTGTGATTCAGCGCTCCACTCTCTGGTATCCAGAATAGAAAGGGCGCTGGACCGGAAAAAGTACGCGCTGGGCCTTTTTGTAGACATTGAGGGTGCTTTTGATAGTGCGCCCTTTGAATCACTGTTTGATGCTGCCAAAAGACATGGGGTCGATGACATTTTAGTTAAGTGGATTCACTCTATGCTCACACAGAGAATGCTATTCGCGGAGACGGGGAATGGGCAATATGCTACAACGGGAGTCAGTAGGGGCTGTGCTCAAGGCGGGGTCCTTTCGCCATTGTTGTGGAGTATGCTCATCGACTCTCTGCTTTTCGAACTGCAGGATCTGCATATTCACGTACAAGCTTACGCTGATGACGTGGCTGCACTAGCTGTCGGGCTATCGCTCAGGGATGTATGCGACAAAATGCAGAGGGGTTATCGATAGCTGGTGCGAAAGACACGGACTTTCTGTGAGTCCTAGCAAAACCGCTCTAGTTTTGTTTACTAGGAAAAGAAAAACTGAAGGTTTAGTGTTACCAATGCTGAAGGGTGAAACTATTCAGCTCTCGGAGAAAGTTAAGTATCTTGGAGTTATCCTGGATAGCAAGCTTCTCCGGAGGGAACATGTAGATACAAAGGCCGGAGAGCTTTTGGAAGAACATGTGGTCTTAGGCCTTCAATGGTATATTGGCTATATACAGCCATTATAAGACCCATCCTAATCTATGCATCAGTAGTTTGGTGGACTAAGTCCAAATGTGCATACATTAGAGCTAGTCTCGCTAAACTACAGAGGACAGTCTGCATCGGTGTAACAGGTGGCTTGCGTACCACACCGGGTGCGGCACTCGATGCACTGCTCAATCTGCCACCGCTTGACATTGTTGTTCAGGCAGAAGCAATGAGAGCTACACACAGACTAATGTGATTAGGCCTGTGGAGAAAAGAGCATTGCACGGGTCATGGAGAAATGGCTCGAAGATTGTCTGGGAACCCCATCTTCGATATGCCTTCGGATGCTATGACTTCGACCTGTATGCTTAAAAGGAAATATCAGGTGGAGATCCCGAGTAGGGAGGAGTGGGAAACCAGTCCGCACTGCTTAGCGGATTCACTGATATATTCTACACAGACGGCTCAATGACTGAAGACGGGTCGGGAGCTGGAATGTACCTGCAGACTGAAGATCTCAGGTACTCTTTCGCCCTAGGAAAACATTCTTCGGTATTTCAAGCTGAAGTTTATGCGATCCTTAAGGCAGTAGAATGGATTATAGAGGGAAGATGGAGAGGCAGGATGATCTGCATTTGCAGCGACAGTCAGGCCGCCTTACAATCCCTAGATAATCCAATCGTCTTTTCGAAGATGGTACGTGAATGTAAAGAACGGTTGAATTCTGTTGGCAGATTCAATGACTTAAAGCTCATATGGGTTCCAGGCCACCAGGGTATAACTGGCAATGAAATAGCTGATGTATTAGCAAAGGCTGGATCGGAGTCAGCCATGGTCGGACCAGGTTTCGGTGTGCCGGTTGCCTCTGTTAGGGCTGCCATTGCTGAGTGGGTGAGTAAATCGCACATTGAGAGATGGCGGCTTCTTCCGGGAATGCGGCAGACTAGAAACCTTGTTGAGGGACCAAGTGGACGAACCGCTGCTTTTCTTCTCAAATTGAGCAGAAAGGAATGTGGTAGTATGGTTGGTGTCCTCACAGGGCATAACTCGTGTGGCCTACACCTGGTCAGATTGAGAATCATTGACGACCCCATGTGCACTGCTTGCGACGAGAGCGACGACACAACGGAACATTTCCTTCTTCAGTGTCTAGCTTACTCCTTTGCGAGAATGCACGTATACGGCGTTGACGTTATGAGGATGGAGGAACTCCGTTCTCGCTCCTTACCTGAGCTCTTGGAATTCGTGAGGAGGACGAAAAAGTTCGGGTAGAGACTGGGGGATTCGAGTATAATGGGCCATATTGGCCTGAATGCTCAAGATGCGCTGCATTGCTGCAACAACAACAACAACAACATAAAACGGACTATACTATTTAAAGAAGAAAATAATAAAATGGAAAATGAAAGAGATTTCGATGAGCATTAAAAATAATTCACCGATTTTTGCGTACATATCAATTTCGCTTTGATTATTGCGTTCATTATTGCAATGTCAAAATGTCGCAACAAGATGCAATGAAACGCTGTAAACCGCAAGTAAACGCTGCATGAACACAATGACCGGATTGAGTTCGCAGTTCTATCAGTGTCAATAATCTAAGCGAAATTGATATGGACGCAAAAATCGGTGAAATATTTTTAATGCTCATCGAAATCTCTTTCATTTTCCATTTTATTATTTTCTTCTTTAAATAATATAGTGCGTTTTAGGTTATGATAATGTCATATTTGACATTTCGATGCGTTCACTTGCGATCATTTTAAATATTACGAACTTACTTGCGACTATCTGCGACCCATAGCGTTCATTCTGTTTAGCTACATACAATCGCATGCATTTGAAACTCGTTTTTTCCCCTCCGTTATTTTGACACTCCAATCCGACTGCGATTGCGTTCATTCTGTACGGCTCTTAACTCCTGTAAAATTTGTAAGGCCATATATGGCACGGTTCTGGAGATATAAACATAAATTTGTTTTAAAAATGGCTGTCCCCCCACTTTTGCGCTCCACCTCCCCCCTCAAAAATTTTACTTTCCATAGACTCAACTTGTAATCCTATCTTGAAAAATCAAATTTTATCTTCCTGGTATAATTGGTTCGGAAGGTATTGTAACCCAAAGTTTTTTACTCCACCCCCATATTCCCCTTCTTCAAAATGTTAGTCCTTGTCTAGGCTCCTAGTATCCCATAAAACAGCCACAAAGTTTCAACCGTCTGACATAAACCGTTCAGGAGATATGAATTTTAGAATGTTTCAATCTCAGCTTTCGAGCAATTCGGACGCATTGTCCTTCTCCACATTCCAACACCCTGCAACCAATCAATCAGTCAAAAAGAACAGACCTAATATTTACAACAAACACGAAACGAAAAACAAACAGTTTCCTCAATTCATATATGCGAATTTCAATTTGAATACCTAGGAAGGTCACGAAAATATTCGTCAACAGCCTTGCCTCATGAAACCGACAAATTTCCCTGTTTCGAAAATGAAGGGAAATATACGGAATTTTCGCAATTCGCATGTCGCCAGAATCGCGGCTCTGGTAATATAGATGGACTACCTATTTCGCTATCTCATGTGGGACAAGTTTTCTGATTTGAAGTTTCGAAAAAATTGTACGTGATTAGTCGAGTTTTGCACTTCTCGAACTTTTTTTTATATATAAGCAAGATTCATTCTAAAATTGTAAATGAACATAAAATAATTTCTGATAATAACTTTTATTGTAGTTTCATTCAAAAATACAATTTTTTACTTGATTTTAGCTCGTTTATGGAACTTCGAATGCTAAGGGATATAATTTCGGTAATTTAATTTCCTTATTGAGCTGGACAGAGATAAATGCAGTCAGATCGTGCGAATTAGAAGAAGATGGAGTGTGCTGTTTTCGAACTTGGAAAGTGAAATTTTGGTGTCAGCTGTGATTTGACCGTTGCATTCGCAAATCAAAACCGTTATAAATATTTATA
This sequence comes from Beris morrisii, assembly GCA_951812415.1. Lineage (NCBI taxonomy): Eukaryota > Metazoa > Arthropoda > Insecta > Diptera > Stratiomyidae > Beris > Beris morrisii. The sequence continues at coordinate 82,328,370 of OX638311.1, read as the reverse complement.
ATATTAAATTTTCTATTTTATAATTGAAATTGGCAGATGCTAGAATCGTGTCTTGCTATATCAAATAAATAAATTGTTATTGATACAGTTAAATAAAAAAACGTTGTACAAGTATTGTTTTTTTTTGTAAGATAGTTCCTGTAAAATATACAAATTCCCAAAAAAAAGTATTGAGAAAAATTGCGTGTATTTTTGTAGGTAAAGTATTTTAATGATATTAATAAATTGAACACGAACCACAATGGATTTAAGTTTCCTTTTGGAAATTTTAGTTCAATCAAATTTTAACAAATAATAAAGAACAATGCATTTTTATTAGGTGTCGTATTATTATTATGTTATCGTAATGTTGCATCATGGGTTGAAAAAAAAAATTATTGAAATCTATTAAGAATTGAAAACGGTTTAACCGTGCTACATAGTTTTTGCGGCAAATTTGTTTACACACAAAGTACTGCAAGAATAAATTCTGAGAAACTTTTCATTTCTGAGATTTTTTATTCTGACTTATTGTCGAATAAAGAAATTGCGTGGAAATTTCAGGGCGATTTGGAAAAATTAAATAACAAATTACATTCGTATGTAGATACTTTTAAGGAAAGTGGAATAATGTCTGTGGGAAAGTGGAAGTGTAGTGTGGAGAACTGTTTAAGCAATGCAGCTGGAGCATCAAGATATGTTAAGTTTTGTAGGTAAGTTACCCACATAGCGGTATTTTTTAAGTTTTAAAAAGTGCTTTAATATCTAATCTGCTAATGTTCTTAATGGCCTCAAGTGGGCACTCTAAGATATAAATGATATCGGGGAATATTTTTGGGAGGATCAAAGTATCTTTATTTCAATGACAATTCTAATGTATACCTATGTCTATAATACCCACGAAATCCGCCGGAGTTCATCCAACTATGTTGGATATCCGTCTGGAAATCGGGAGTATTTGTATTAATTGGGATATAATTATAAATTATATTTTCTTATAATTATTCCAGGCCGAACCATTCTCTACTTGGACCGATAGCTGAAGGAGTTTATGTAACGAATGTCTCGGTCCAGCATGCCTTATACTAGGGAAGCTGCTAATAATGTTAGTACTTAGTCTAGTTTCTTTTGTTTTTTTTCCGTGTTAGTTTAAAATTAACTTATTCTAAGAAAAATAACTAAATGTCCTGTCGATTAAGTCACCAGTATTTTGTATCCTCACGTTCATTTCTGCCAATGCCAATGAAGTTCGCGGTGGAGTATCGCCATAACGCCAGAGGATCGCTAGTTTCAAGATTGGGGTCGTATAATATTTTTTTAACTGTTGCGCGCCTATACGCATGGTTTATAATTGGTACGCAGTCAGAGTCTAATATGTAACCGCTTTCATCGAGGTATACGAAGGCTTCGGGTGGAATAAAACCAGTTGACGTAGTCTTTTCGAAGTATTGTGGGTTGGTGAATTCAGGCCCTACATAGCGGCATGTTTTGGGTTAAGCGAAATCGCAGAATTTAAATTTTTATAATATCGCAGCTTGAAAATCTAATTTGAAAGTTCAGTATCATTATTCACTACCAAAAAAAAAGTGCATTTTTGCTCTGGGAAACTTTCGTGTAGGGGTTGTTAATCTTTCATAGAAAAAGGATAGGTAAAATTCATAGCAGTTCCGCCAAATAAAAATTTCTGTTAAAAATTAGCAGAGTTCCTTTGATTGAGATGAAGCACTTGTTTTTTCAATAAATAAATAAATTTCTTCAATATACCACTTTTTGCTGCATATTCAACATTTAAGTACAAATCACAAAATTAAATAAATATGCAATAAAAAAATATAATGCATATTTCAATTAAAAATAAATCTACTTTTCTAATATATTTCTCAACTTAAGAAAAATTTAATGAAAGGAAATGAAAGCCTGAGAAAAGGCTTTACCCGTTATTGTATTGTTTTGTCCATATCACATTCGCCCAATGCGTGAACATCTGCTGGAGACACCCACGTCAAGGATGAAACAGCTACTGGCAGTCCCAAGATGATTTACCTTTGGTTGAAATTCGAAAGGAATCTGGAATCAATTGAAGGCGGTAATTTAATTATTTTTTTTATATATAATATTAATTTCATTTTCAGATCCTCCCAAACAGTGCGACCTTGACGTGGTTGGGAGGCTTAATGATACTAACGATGAAATCGCGTCAATTCTAAATACATATGTGTCAATTGAGATAAATGTGAATTTCTACAATTGATGCAGATGTAGGAATAAGTTTGTTCGTGAAGATTTTAAGGGTGTGGATTCCTTATTAAATTTAATTAAGTGCATTAAATTCCCTTCCTGTAAATGAAATTCTTCATAACTAAATTGTAAATGAACGAATTTAGTATAAACGTATGAAGGTTTCCTAAACTAAAAACTTTTTAAATTAGTGCACTAAATTGAATTTAGCCGCGAATCCACACACACCCGTAGTATCTAACTAATGCATTGCCACTTTTTTTCAATATTAAAAAAATTACTTACTTTTAGACCTGCAATAACTTCAGCGATCGTTCTTGTTGATAATTCTTCGCTGCCCGGCGGGGCCGCAAATCGTTAAAACTCAATGGCAACTGCGCGTGTACTTCCTTTCGTAACGCCGCACCATTTACTATATAAAAATTTTACTTTAATGTAAAGTTTATCACATAAATATTAAATTCAAAAATAAAAACATTTACTTACCTGATTTGTTGTGACAGTTCTCAACTATGAATTTGCTTTTGTCACTTTGAAGTTTCGAAACTTTTCGAAAATTCGAAATCCGCACAACAACAACACCATGTAATTGAGCGGGAGAGAGAGGGCAATGTTTTTTGGTCCATCGTTGGCTCGGATATCGTATGGGAAAATCTGATATGGGTAGTCCATTTCTATTACCAGGTCCCTGGTTTCTTCTTTGTGATGACCGCAAAAAAATAAATGAATGGCATACAATTATTTTCATTCATGTCATTCATTTATTTCATTAAATTATTTATTGTTTTATTTTGTTAGATTTTTTGGAATTGAAAAAATTGTGAATCCAGGATCTCTAGGTAAGACAAATATACGCTTCTAAAAAATACATTTCGTGACGGGAAAACGGATTGGAAAATCCGGTATCTGTTTTGCAATATTTTAAATTTGAAAGCTTACCTTTTTTTATAGAAACGGATCGGAAATGGAAACCGGATAGAATGTATTGAATGATATGTGGATTCTCCGGAAGATGGTCAAAATTTCAATGCAGTATACCATTAAGAAATTGTTTTTTAATTTTTGTAATTTATATTGGTGTTATCTTTTGGTTGTACATATTGTATAATTTTAATAAATAAATATTGAAAGATATGTATGTATTTAAGAAGTTTTTTTACATTGCCTGCAGCCCTCCCCAGTTGGTAAGATCTGCGAGAATCTCGCAGATTTCTCGGAGACATGTCGCTCTATCTGAGAGAATCTCCGAGGCGTTGTATGAAAAAAAATACATGTATCGAGACAAATGCGCACCGATTCTCATTTCGGCGAAAGTCGCGATAGATAAAAATTTATTGTTCCGCGCCATCTGTTGTAATAGGTTTTTAGCTATCGCGACTTTCGCCGAAATGTCTCCGAGAATCGGTGCGCATTTGTCTTGATACGTGTATTTTTTTCATACAACGTCTCGGAGATTCTCGCAGACAGAGCGACATGTCTCCGAGAAATCTGCGAGAGTCTCGCAGATTTTACCAACTGGGGTAGTATCCTATAAACCACTTTGTTTTTCTTTCTATTTTAACGTTTATTTTTAAGTTTTATTGATTTAGCACGCTTGATCGCACGACTTAACCTCTTTCTTCTTTTTTGACAGCCCCTTGAGGTGCTCTCGCTCACTGCACTCAAATTCTATCGAGTGCATTCAATGTAAGAGCTGAGCGAAGTCACCACAAACGGTTACATATTTGAATTCAAACTTAGTCTAGTTTACATCTCGGCCATCCTGACAAGATATCGCCCTCGATATTAGCAACTGGCCTGTCACAAGCCCCGTCTAACATGTTGTCACTACCACCATGAATCCACGGACGAAGACGATTTGCCTCTAATATTCGGTTACATGGCATTTGGGTCATTTGGCAATTTTCCACGTCACGAACGACATACCGGTCGTTGGGTAATACTTTATGAATCATGTATGGTCCCCTGTACTTGGGTATCAACTTTTTGTTTGCCCCCACGGTCGTGTCCACATTTCTGATAACTACAAAATCGCCTTGAGAATAGACATGTGGCGCTTTACTTGGTTTCAAATATTGCAGTTCGTTTCGATGTTGGGATTGTACAATAGCATCCGATGCTTCTTTACGGATTTCTTCCAAACTACCACACAAAGGGTGGCCTAACTTATCATCGAGGTATTCAGTAAACTCATCGATCTCAGGGCCTCTTTGAGTAATACCAAACAACAGTTCACTCGGATTCTTATGGGTGCTACTATGACGAGAATTATTATTGGCAAATTTAGTTTTTCCTAAAAGAAGAGACCAATTAGCATGGTTTAAAGGTTCTGCCAGTTTTCCTAAAACTGCGGTTAGGACTCGGTTAACTCGTTCCACTTGCCCGTTTGCTTGTGGAGCAGCTACAGCATTTTTTATGTGAATAATGTTTCGATCAAGGAGAAACTTGGAAAATTCTAACGAAGTGAAACAGGTTCCCTGATCGGAAATAATAGGTGTAGGCCTACTATAATAATCAAAATATCTTTGAAGGGAGGCGCACACTTCCTTAGTACTAGTACTATTTACCGGGTAGAGCTTAACAAATTTAGTGAAAGCGTCGATAACTATGAAAATGTATTTGCGCTTAGAAATTAAATTCGGTAAGGGTTCATAATGATCAACATGAAGGGTATGAAAAGGTTCTGGTTTTTTAGGGATGCTGTGAAGATTTCTTTCGTTTATTCGGCGCGGAGCAGACTGCATAATACAACGGAGACAATTATCAATGAAACTCGGGAACCAATAGTGGCGACGGAGATAGTGATAGCATTTCTCGGTACCTAAGTGTCCTAACTTCTCATGGATTTGGCGAATTACGTTCTTTTCCATTTCGGCAGGAACATAAAAGAGCTTCTGATCGGGTGTTATCTGACGATACACAATTCCATCGAGTAGAACAAATTTAACAACGACACTAGTCTCAAGACGCGATTTTATGCGGGCAATATTATTATCCCTTTGTTGAGTAGCTTGTAACTGAACGTCAATTTCATCGGATGAAATAACACACACGGGCGGATGGCGGCTGAGTGCGTCGACATGGTTCATTTTTATTCCGTGACGGTGAATTATAGTATAGTTGTAGCATTCGAGCTCTAGGGCCCACCGGCGATACGGGGGTTGAGACTCTTTTTAGCTAATGTCAGGGTTAAAGAATTACAATCAGTGATTATCTTGAAAGGTCTGCCCTCCAGGTAAACACGGAAACGGCGCAAGGCATATATAACAGCTAGAGTCTCAAGCTCAAAACTATGATATTTCGATTCAGGAACGGTTGATCTACGGGAATAATAAGACACGGGGTGCAGTCGGTTGTCTGTTTGTCGTTGCAATAATACGGCACCCAAACCATGCGAACTAGCATCGGTATGTAATTCGGTCTCACGGTTAGGATTATACACGGACAAAACGGGAGACAGAATCAAACTGTTATGGAGGGTATGAAAAGCTTTTTCGCATTCAGGAGTAAACGCAAGAGTTTTTTCTTTTCTCAACTGATCGGACATCGGAGCGGCAATACGGGCAAAGTTCGGTACGAATCTACGGAAATAAGAGAACAATCCCAGACAGGACTGCACATCCTTTTGAGTTGTTGGTACTGGATAATCACGGATGGCTTTTATGTGCGAGTCATTCGGACGGATGCCTTGGTGATTCACCGAATATCCTAAGTATTCTACATCAGCTTGAAAAAACCTACATTTACTCAGTTTCAATTCCAAACTAAATTCCGTTAATCTTTTAAAAACACGGGATAATATTGCTAAGTGCTGCTCGGGACCATCCGTAGCTATGAAAACATCATCGATGTAGATGATGAGGTCTCCGGCCTTAATAAGGTCCTCAAATATAGTAGCAATAAAGCGTTGAAACACAGCTGGTCCATTTTTCAATCCGAAAGGCATCCTGAGGTACTCATATTGTCCATGTGGTGTGACAAACGAGGTATACGGTATGGACTCAGGGTCCATTTCTACCTGATGGAATCCGTTCTTCAAGTCCAGAATGGAAAAACAATTTTTTCCATCTAAACATTCTAGACAATCCTCAATTAAAGGTAGCGGGTAGTTATCACGGGCGGTAATTTTATTCAAAGCGCGGTAGTCTATACACATTCTTTTCTCTCCGGATTTTTTTGTTACCATTACTATAGGAGAGGCATATTCAGAGTTGCTATTTCGGATAATTTTTCTACAAATCAAGTCATCGACGATTTTAATCACTTCATTACGTTCAAAATATGAAAGTCTACGTGGAGAACATCGAAAAGGAACATCGGATGTCAGTCTTATTTTCATATTAAGTTTCGGAACTTCACAATTCGTTCGTTTAGCTTGTAAATATTGCGCTACTATAAGTTTCTTACATTTCTCATAATTAATCTGACCAAACTCACAGCCAATGTTTAACGATTCGGGGGGGGGGGCAATCATCGGGTTTAATAGCGGTAACATGATTCACAAAGAATTGTATTAATCGGTTGCAATGATCAGCGGGAGCAACATGCGGAACGGTTACATTAAGTGGCTTTTTGGTGGAATCAAATGCCCCGATATAGGATAAGTAAATAAAGTTTATTCTTTTCGTATTTTTAAATTCATTTTCAAGTTCATTTTTAGTTCTAGGTAAATTTTTTAATTCATTTTTTTGCTTAATATTAAAATAGAGTCCAATTCCGAATCCGGCTAAAAAATTTCGGCCTAGTAATACAGGTGTCGGAATTGCGGCGTCAGGAATAATAAAAAAATATAATTCGCGTTCCGCATCGCGAAAACGGATCAAAAGTTTTATGCGGCCATACATTGGTAATTGTGTGTTGCCTATTCCCCGGTACTTTGAATTTGTTAACTGCTTCAGTGGCCGCAGCTTCCTGGGAATGAGCGATTCTCTCACGAAGTTAGTCGGACTACCGGTATCAAACAACGAGATTAATTTTCCTATCATACATTTGATTCCACCTATAGTGACAAAAAGACTTACCAATTGCAGAGCGGCAACTTCCTCAGTTAAGGTGTCGTCGCTATCACAGTCGGACATAACAGTACGGCCTCCGGAACTTTCGTTGACAACAGCTACATTGCGTCTTTTAGGACAATCTCGGTAGAAGTGACTCACTTCATGGCAGGTGAAACAGCAGTTAGCAGGGCGCTTTGGTCTCAAACATTGCGGTGCCAGATGGCCAAACTGACGACAGTTAAAACATCGGGTCTGAGTAAGATCGGCATTGGCGGACAAAGTCGGTCGAGTCCGAACAGCTGCTTGAGCGGGAGCACTTGCACGGCTGACGGGTATAGCGGTGTTCACCCGGCTAACGGATATCAGGTTTCGGGTACGTCAGCGTTCGAAAGAACTCAGTAAATCCTTAATTTGTATTAAAGTACGGGCTCCGTACAGCATAGTAGCACTAGTTGAACGATCATCCATCCCATCAATGATGCATTGAACCAGATCGGGCTCGTCGATGTCAGCTTGTTGTGCAATTTCTTGCATACATAAAACGTAATGGTGCGACGTCTCATCTCGGCGTAGACGGCGTTTCGTCAATTGGCCGTAAACCTCCTGTCTTGATACTGCTCGCCCGAATTCAGTCAACAAGGCGGCTTTCAGCTCGATCCACGAATTCACGGATACGCTTTGTAGAAATATCTTTGCTGAGCCATCCAGCAATCGGCGGGCACACGAAAGCTTAAAATTTTCCGCAACTGTCAATGAATGCATGACGTCCTCGAAATCCCGGATCCATTTCCCGATATTATATGCATCTTCGCCATTGAATTTCGGTACTGACGTTTCGATTTCGGAGAAATCGGGTCTTCGATCAGCAAGTACCACATGGCTAGCGGTGCTTTCCATGTTGGCAATCTCTTGTTTTAACATTAGAAGTTCACGGTGCTTGCGAAGTAATGCTATCTCACGGTCAATCCCGTCAAATTCCACAGTGGGATTGACAACAGGGCGGCTCTACGGGTTTCGGCTATCGGTTTCGGTGGAACGGGCGGTTGGATTAACTTCATCACGGTTTTCTTCATCATCTTTGCGTTCGCCAGCACTATCGGCGTTTTCCAGACTCCTCATTACCTCCTCGGTGTACAGTCTCCGCAACGAGGCCACCGATGAATTAGCGGGTGCTGCGATGCCGGCCGCTTCTAATGCGGCCACCATTTCCGCGCGGCTCAGTCGATTTGACATTTTTCGGTTAAATGGTTTCAACCCCACACCTGAGATATAAACCACTTTGTTTTTCTTTCTATTTTAACGTTTATTTTTAAGTTTTATTGATTTAGCACGCTTTAGCACGCTTGATCGCACGACTTAACCTCTTTCTTCTTTTTTGACAGCCCCTTGAGGTGCTCTCGCTCACTGCACTCAAATTCTATCGAGTGCATTCAATGTAAGAGCTGAGCGAAGTCACCACAAACGGTTACATATTTGAATTTAAACTTAGTCTAGTTTACAATCCTTAAATTTTTCGCTAATTCCCATTGTTAACAAATCATCGTTTATCATTTTAAACACTCAAAATGACGTTGAGACGAAAGTTATAGCTACACACATAGGAATATTGCAATTGACAAATGTTAAAGTTGGAAATCGCCACCTGATGGAAATAAAAAGAACCCTCCAAGATAGATTTTCGTCAGCTGACTGTTGTATGGCGGTTCGTGTGTAATTTTATAATTCGGAGCTCGGAGTTTTCGATTCTTTCTAAATTTCATTATGAAACACATAGTGAAAATTGCTGACAATCGGTGCGGTTGATAATAAAGTTTTAATTTCCGGTTCTACATTCCGAAAATGTTAGGCTCAGACCCACACAACTTAGTCAGAAAATGGACAATTTTTATCTAATAACTTCACAAATATTTAATATACCGAGAAAAAGAAATATGGAATAATTACATATATTAATTTATTTAAAGAGAACATGAACCATTTTCTCGTTAAATTTTTTTTCATTTTGGCGCTTGAAATTGGTTTCTTAAAAAAATAAATTTTGTTTTTGATATGTTATGTTACGTTTGTCTTTTTCATTTAATTATAATAATAATGTAAGTTTACTTTAAGCGATATTTTGTAGTAAAACACTTTTATTCGCTCGCAATCTCAATTTTGTATGAAAATTGACTGCCAGTTTTGTCTCAATTGGATTGGGATTGTGATATTTATTAACTCTTAGTTGCCCATACCTTTTATTTAGATACTCAGATCTTGGACCAATAAGCTGCACAGAACTTAAGCAGCAATGGGGAAAAACAGGCCGTAGTATAATTCAGCAATACAACGTACGCATTGAAGAGTTTTGCTGTGTTCGCCCGAAACTCCCTAGTAAAGATGAAGAAGTTCCTAATCTGTCGGAACAAAATCGTTACATGGGCATATTTTTGGAGGGTAAAAGGTACTAAAGGGGATATATGTATACACTTCTAAGGGTAAATAATTTTAGTTTCAGTAGTTTTCTCTTGTATACGATTGGAGTAATCGGAGCGAGGCTTTTCTATATTTTAATTACTCACACAACTCGCATAATCTGTTAACATTTCGTTTCAATGGCATTGGCAATGACATTTGATGAATCAGCCTTTGAAAATCTCCCAAAATGGTAACAAGTGCACCATCGCCAGAAACAAATTATTCGAAGAAAAAATCAAATTAACTAGATATAAAATCTTTGGGGTTGTTACGTGTTAAATGTGGGGCAACTCTATATCGCCCTTACTGTACCCTCCTTCCTTTCGCAGGTCGTAATGATGGAAACAACAAGGACACCTGGCACAACCAAGGATGTGTTGTGAACGGAGGCCTTGGAGTGGTTATTTCGACTTAAAAAAGTCAAAATAACCGAAGGGAAGGTTGGGGATCGGGAAACAGGAGTCCAATTCCGCCTACGTCCGAATTGGTGGCTGAAATGCAAACTGGAGCGACGTGCTTGCTGGCTTCCGGGCTAGCTGCGGCTGTGGGGGGGTACGTTGTTTGTACCTCAGACCATAAAACACATGGCCTGTACAACAAAAATTTCACGCCGACTTACCCGGGTGATAAAATTGGGATAAGATTCCCAATCGGTCATGAGAGACCGAGAAAACTCCCTTTAACTCGACTGGCGCTGTTGTTATGCGCCGTCTAGCCCACCCTACCATATCTGTCCTCAAAGAAAATATTTAAATATGGCCCCTAAAGAGAGGAATGAGGGGGCGGAAGGTTTTCAAACGAGAAGATCCATCCTATAGGCTTTCTTATTTAGCTATTATTTCTAAAAACCAACTCAGGACAAAAAAAAAAAAACCATTCATACAAAAATAAAAAAAAACAATAGATAATAATAAAAAAAATTACCTTTTCCTTCATATCGCTGCATTAATAAAGTTTTACATCTTTTTTTTTTAAATTATTTTTTTTTAATCGTATTTTAATTTTTTATATTATTTATTGTCTGTCCGTGTCAATTTCTGTCCTTGTAACGTCTTGTCATATTTTTTTTATTTTTAATTTATTAATGCAATTTTAATTTATTTGGTTTGTAATTTCTTTTCTATTTCATTTTTATTTAATTTAATTCCATTATTGTTATTTTTAATTTTAACTTATTGGTTTACTTTATTTATGTTATGTTATGTTATTTTTTTTTTTTTTTCCCCGTGGATCTCTACCTTGTCGTGGTGGGGGGGCTTGTGTCGCAAATCTGGAGATAGTTGGGGGTGGCTCTGACTACTCTAGAGAAGCGGTGAACGAAAAGGGATCCACACTCAAGCCAAGGTGGATATGTATTCGTGCCGAGGGCTGCATGGTATCAGGTGTATAAATGTGATGCCTTGAACGATCTCCTGGGGGCACCGGGCGAAACCCCCTTGTAACCTAGCCTTACATCCGTATTGGGAGCTCTGCGGATGCGGACCGTTTTATCTCGCCATACTCGTGGGAACAAAATAAACACAGTATTAAAAAACACCGACGAAGTGTCCTCTGGAATTAGCACCCCAGTTGACGTGGTACTTGCTGTGAGCATTGATGGCGAGATGGATGTAGAGTGTGAAGACACCCTACTACTCACACCGCCGGACCATCATGAAGAGGGGAACCTGCTCACCCCATCTCTGTGCAGAGGAGCGGTAGTAAGCACGAACGACATCAGCATTCAGGAGCCAATGGTCCCAAATGCGGTAGTTGCTCCTGTGGACCTACCACAAATCGAATCAGAGAGGCAGTATGAATACTTCTCCGGAGCCTCTAGGAGACGTATCAGTGCCAAAATTGCCAGTGGCGTGGATCCAGAAGAAGCGCGGAGACAAGTCAGAGAACTTGTAGCCAAACGCGACTCGGAAGGTGCCAAAACACACATTGGCAAAAGAGGCAGATCTGATGGTAGCACACCAGAACATATCTCGAAAAAGGTGCAGAAAACTGAAAAAACTGCGGCGGTCGTCGACACGGTTCAGGTTAACAAAACCAAACCAGCAGTCGTTGACAAGGTTCAGGTCTCCTCGACAAAGACCAAACCAGCCACTACAGTATGCGCAAAAATAGCAAAAGGAAAGCCGGTGGAAGGACAGAGCTCATTCATCCCAACGCCGTGCACTTCCAAGCTCTCATACAGAGACGTAACGTCTCAAATGAAAGTAGCTATTACGCACTCCATGCACCCTGCGGTCACTCTCACAGAAGACCAAATGAGAAACGTCAAGCGATCGATCATGGACGAAGTGGACATGATTGAAGCTGGCGGACCGCATCCGCAATTTATTGCACAAAGTCAGACTAGCGGCTGGCTCTCCATCACGTGAAATAACAAACCGACCAGGGACTGGATCATCAAGATCACCCCTATGCTAAAGCCCTGGAAGGATGCGCAGCTCGTTGCGGTAGATAGGTCCGAACTACCGAAGGCAACTACCTGCGTAACTTATGTCCCACCAGGATTTGAATTGACGGGTGACAAGTTCAAGCTCCGTCTAGGCAAACAAAACCCAAGCCTCAGGACCGAATCATGGCGGGTTCTCCGCATTGTAAAGGAGAAAAATGGCGGACAGACCTTTGCATTCTCTGTAGACGACGCTTCAATTGCTAAGCTTGAATCACTTAAGTGTCGTCTATTCCTGAACTTTTCAGATATCCAAGTGAGGATCAAAAAGGAAGGGACAGAGAAAGTAAACACCGCAAAGGTAGCCCCAAAAAATACCACAGGTATCAGGTCGGAAACTGCGAAGTGTACAGATGCCCTGGTCAGAGACATTAGCCCTCAACCAGGACCATCCAAACCAGCAGAAGAAGCAGATGATCAGGGCAGAGAAATCAACACTCAACCTGCAATATCACAAGCTCCTATACCCATGGATGTAGAGTCTAGAACTGCCACTAACCTAAATGTTCAGGACACCTACAACACGCCCCAGTCCGGACCGCCACAAGGTCCCTTGCAGTGGAAGAGAGTCCAGCGCAGAGTCAAACCTCACGCAGGCTCCTCCAAAGGCCCAACATCTGGTGAAGGAACTCTCGCTAAAAAGCACCTCAAGCCACAGCGCAACACTCCCAAAGGTCTACAAGCCGGAGGGAACAAGGCGACTAAAGGCTCAGAGCTAGCAAAACCACCAGTGCCGTCGGCATTGCAGAGAAGGATTCAGCGCATCAGAGATGCTGCTCAGGCAGCTAACTCTGACAGGGCCAACCCGACTGCCTAACAATGACCGCCTTCAGGTGCCTTCAAGTGAACCTGCAACATGCGAAAGCATCGTCAGCAGTCCTCTCTCGCAGATTCACTGAAGCTCACCTCGACGTCGCTCTTATCCAGGAGCCATACCTAATGGAGGACCAGGTAAAAGGGTTGACCGTGGGTGAGCTCTTGTATGACTCTACCAATACCGGAAGACCCAGAGCATGTTTACTTTTTAAAAAGAATACTAAATATGTTCCAATTCCAGGTTACTGTACGAAGGACGTTGTAGCGGCCTTTGTAGAGCTGCCGTTCCCGGAGGGCAGGACAGAGATCATCATATGCTCAGCCTACCTTCCCGGGGACTGCACTGAACCAGCGTCACCCGTCATCAGGGACATCGTCGACCTATGCCGGAGGACTAACAAGCAGCTGGTACTTGGCTGTGATGCCAATGCACATCACACTATGTGGTCAAGTTCTAACATCAATGAACGGGGTGAGTTGCTGCTAGATTTTATTTACACTAACAACCTAAATATTCTCAATAGAGGTAACAAACCCACTTTCATAAACAGAGTCAGGCAGGAGGTCCTGGATATTACCATTTGTACTCAATTCCTGAGCACAAAAATCTGCAACTGGCACGTCTCAAATGAGACTTCTATGTCAGATCATAGGCATATCCTATTCAACATAGAATCAAATACCATTTTGTCCGAAACGTACAGGAAGCCACAAACGACGAACTGGGAACTATACGACCAGAAATTGTCGGAACTCATGGCCGGCACCATACGTAACATTAAGGACATTGACAGCATGGAAATAGCATCAGAACAAATACGCAATGCTATTGAAACTGCTTTCAACTCATCCTGCCCGGAAAGGTCCAGAGCAAGTAACAGGAAAGTAGCTTGGTGGAACCCAGCACTAACTAAGCTCAGATCTCAAACAAGAAAGCTCTTCAATAGGGCTAAAAAAAATGGTGAGTGGGAATCGTACAAAAGGGCTCTAACAGAGTACAACCACGAAATTAGACATGCAAAGAGAAATTCGTGGAAATTGTTCTGCCAGGGTATAAACGATTTACCCAGCAGCGCAAAAGTACACAAAATACTTTCTAAAGCACACACTAATAAAATGGGCTTATTAGAGAAACCCGATGGCTCGATTACCGAAAATGGGAAACAGACTTTAGAACTTTTAGCACAAACTCATTTCCCAGGATCCTCAACCATAGAACCAAGCAATGAAGAACAGTACACCGTCCCAAAGCCGAGCAGACCAACCATATTGGACTGGAAAAACTCAGCTAAGATCTTCACTGCCAACAAGGTTAAATGGTCTATACGTAGTTTTAAACCATTTAAATCTCCTGGTGAAGACAGAATATTTCCCGCTTTACTACAAAGAGGAATGGACCATCTTCTACCAACACTGATATCCATATTTAGAGCAAGCCATGCATGGGGTTACATCCTGGCGTAACGTTAAAGTGATATACATACCAAAAACAGGGCGCCGCTCGAGCAATAATCCTAAGTCGTATCGTCCTATCAGCTTAACGTCATTTCTCTTAAAAACTATGGAAAAGATTATTGATAGGCATATCAGAGACGGGGCTTTGAAATCTCAACCCTTACACTCCAATCAATATGCATATCAACCGGGGAAGTCTACAACCCACGCCTTATAAAACCTAGTCACGAAAATCGAGAAATCGATTACGGACAAGGAAATAGCCGTGGGTTGCTTCTTAGATATCGAAGGGGCCTTTGACAACACTGCCTACGAAAGTATCTACTCTGCTGCACAAAAACGTGGTATTGATCCAAAAACCTGCAGTTGGATCAAGGCCATGCTAGAACGCAGGAAAATAACTTCGACACTAGCCGACTCAACAGTCACAGTCACAGCTGCGAAAGGCTGTCCGCAGGGTGGGGTACTATCACCCATCCTCTGGTGCTTAGTAGTGGACGACCTTCTTCAAGACCTAACTAATTCCGGAGTCACGGTACAGGGTTACGCTGACGACCTTGCCATCCTTGTTAGAGGTAAATTTGAAGCGGCGGTGACTGATCTAGTTCAGAATACCCTAAACCAGGTAGCAACCTGGTGCACTAAAGCAGGATTGGGTATCAACCCAAAGAAAAGCACAATTGTTGCATTCACCAAAAGGAGGTGTAAGGACAAGCTATCTAAGCCTACTCTTTTTGGAGAATCCATAGAGTATTCTAGTGAGGTAAAATTCCTGGGTATTATCCTGGATGAAAAGCTCACCTGGAATGCTCATTTGGACAAAGTTCTTGAAAGGGCCAGAATCTCTCTCTGGACCTGCAGGAGCCTTCTCGGCAAAAACTGGGGACTGAGTCCAAAACTAACCTACTGGATGTATACCGTCGTTGCTAGGCCCATTATAACTTACGCGGCATCCGTCTGGTGGAAGAAAACAAAGCAGAAAACTGCTCAGCTCAAGCTGACTAAATTACAAAGACTGGCATGCCTGGGTATTACTGGGGCGATGCGCACCACTCCTACAGCTGCCTTAGAGGTGCTTCTCAACCTAGCACCCCTACACTTAGAAATACAGAAAGAAGCTAGATTCACCACATACAAACTTTTGAGCTCGGAGGACGAGTCAGAGCGCAAAATAGCTTGACCAACTCTCTCCGCGGAACTCAACAAGGACCCAATACTAGCGATACCTCTTTCTGATTCAATGGTACCGAAATTTAATTTCACAAAGCCATTCAAAGTTGTCCTACCTGAAAGGGAGGATTGGGCCACAAACAAACCCACTCCAAAACCAGGATCCATAATCTGGTACACAGACGGTTCTAAAACGGATCAAGGTGTAGGAGCAGGAGTTTATGGAGTGCGCCCAAATGTGAAATTCTACTGTAGCATGCACATAACATCCACTGTTTTTCAGGCGGAGACTCATGCTATTGAACTATGCATTAGAGAAAATATCAGACGGGCTACAAAAACCAACAAATATATATTCTCTCGGACAGCAAGGCAGCAATAATGGCACTTCAGTCCGTTCAAATCTACTCCAAACTTGTTTGGAATTGCCTCCAATGCCCGATTGAACTCGGAAATAAGAACAGAGTTAGTCTCATTTGGATTCCGGGACACAGCGGCTATGTAGGTAATGAAATGGCCGACTTAATGGCCAGGAAAGGTTCAGAAGCTGACTTCATGGGACCATATCCATTCTGTGGGATACCATTTGCAGAATGAACATCCGAATGTGGCAAAAATCGCAAAGTGCCATTCACTGGGACTTGGTACCGGGCAACAGGCACTCAAAGCTTTTTATGCCAAAACACTCGGAAAAAAGAACATCTGATTATCTAAAATTAAGCAGATATCAGACCCGAACCTTAGTGGGAGCTCTGACTGGACATTGTCACATGAGGAAGCATCTCAATAGGATTGGTCTCTCTGAGACTAAAATTTGCAGAATATGCAATGACGAAGTCGAAACACCAGAGCATATCCTCTGTGAATGTGAGGGTTTAACTCGCAAAAGACTTCGTCACTTCGGTCAGGGTTTCATGGACCCATCGGAATTCCTGACCATTCCTCTTCGCAAAATACTAGGCTTCATTGAAAGCGCAGGGATCGAAGAGGAATCATAATCAAACCGGAGGGACGTCACAATAAGCCCAATTGAGGCTGCGGTGACAGAGGGTAACCATACCAACCCCTATTTCCAAATCTAATCTAATCTATGTTATTTTTAATTTATTTACTGAATTTTTAATTTTGTTGTGGAGAAAGACTTCTGGCGAGCCTTCCATCTTGCTCCATCCATCATCAGCTGTGTCAACACAGAAACCACCTCTTCGCAACGTGATGCTACTGCGATGCACTCTTTAACGAGCAAAGATGTTGAACGTTTAGAGAACGTTAAGTCCAAGTTCCCTTCTTTCGAACTTCACGGTTTGGGAAGGACTAACGTTTTCGAACATGAAATCGACGTAGGAGAAGCGCGCCCCATCAAACAGAGACACTACCCAGTATCGCCTGCAATTCAAAACCTCATGTATGGCGAGGTCGATCGTATGCTAGCAATGGGAGTGATAGAGGTTAGTTCGAGTGCGTGGAGTTCGCCGGTAGTGCTCGTGAGGAAACCAGGGAAAGTCAGGTTGTGTTTGGATTCTCGAAAGGTGAATAATGTGACGAAAAAGGATGCATATCCACTTCCACATAACCACTCCAAGGCCTCCGACCACAACAGATGCAGGCGACGTATGAACCATCGGAGTTGAAGAGGCGAGCCGTTTTGTATTTGGTGCGTGCTATGTCGTGTCCCTTTTTGGGAGCTCTGAGATAAAACACTTATTTGTTTTTGATCACTCGTTTATTTCACATTAAACACTTATTTGTTTTTGATTACTCGTTTATTTCACATTAAACACTTATTTGTTTTTGATTACTGGTTAATTCACTACGTTATGGCGACCCGTTCGGTCGGTGGTCAGATCTGAACTCTCGTTATCAAACCCTCCGAGCATGATGGATGGTAATCGTCGCTAGTCAGTGATAACTGCCGATCAGCAGTATCACTGACTTGCGTGTCGCGACTATCGACCTTCGGTAGTAGGTCAGCAATATCGGTGGCTCGTGTATCGCGAATGTCGACCTTTCGTAAGAATGAATGGTTGTTGACCGGTGCTATTGACTAGTATATTGCCGATGGATCATATTATCATGCACACGTCGTCGGCAGTATACAGTCAATAGCAGGGAAGTAAGTCGAGCCGATTTCCTGATCACCGATCAGATTTGATTATTAGATTACGTGAATGGTGAAATCGGGCCTCGACATCCTTCCCTCCCCGAAAAAATTCGGCGCAAATTGTTCCATCATGCTCGGCTCACATATCACATACAAGCTTAATTATTGTCATAAAATTTTTTTTTTTTAAATAAAAAAAAGAATATTTTTATACTTATACATACATATATATATTTATATGTAAAAGGGTGGATATGGGGTCCGAGTGTACATATGGCACATATAGTATACATCGATCTACATTTGGAAATTGATGTATATAAACTTAATTAAAACACTTTGTATACGCCACGTAAGAAAATATAAAGGATTTTAGCTTTCGTATGTCAGACAGTTAATACGGAGACCGAGATATTATGTCTAGTGGTAGAAACGGAGACCGCTTAAATTATTTATTTCAGAAATGAAATTACTTAATTTCTTCTATGGAATGGTAGATATCGGTACCACATTTTGATATGTAAGGGTGTTTGCGGGCACCGGTCCCGGTAATCATCCTTACAACACGCGAATTAAGCATAGTTTTATTTCATCTTCACTGTCATTGAAATAATTGCATTTTTTTTCACCGCTTCAGCAACGGTGCCGATATCTACCTTTACATTACATTTACAGAAAGTGTACACTTTTGTTGTTCTTTTTGACGAGTGACGTCATAGCAGATGTAATTTCTTTCCATCTGTCAAAATAGATGGCTGCATGCAGATAAAATTGACTTTTAGTATTCAGGGAAATACTGTTTTCAATGAATACATGTAAGAATATAGTTTATCAACAAATTTGCCTTGACAGAAGTGAATAAATCAAGCAAATAAAAAAGCTCAACATTTTATCGCCATGTTTCTACCCTAACGCGTTCTTTTTGGTTGTTCAAAATTGGTGTAATCATGATTTCAGACCCTAACTCTTTCCAACGGCATGTCTACACGCAAAAAGCGCGTTGTTGGTCTTTTGAATACGCTCTCCAACATTGTCTTTCCAATTTAGCTTCCTATCCAAGATCAGGCCTAGATATTTTGCTTTTTCCGATTTTTTAACAGCCTAACTAATCTAAACCAAAAGGACCTTTTCAGGGACACACAGAAAACTATCAAAAGAGTAACATATTTTTAATGACATACTAGGTATAGACCATTCTAGTTATAGTAATAGGCGCTGACGACTTTCTGAAAACAACAATAGTTCTCTACGCTCCGCAATTAACCAAAAATTACGTCCGAATAAATGCGAATAATATTACAAATAAAAAAAAATTAAACTGACATTTTTATAATGGGGTTTTCTCAGAAAAACTACATTGATCATTTAATTTTTAGGGTTGAAGTACCCAAAATTTTAGTTTTGAAGAAAATATCTCAAGATCGGGTGCAGTTATAATTTGAACTGTTACATCAAAAGAAAGACAATTCAATTCCCTAAATACAAGTTATAACACTTCGAATTCTGATTATTAGTTTTCAAGATATAACGTTTAAAGTGAGTCCGAAATCCTTTTCATGACCACCCTGTATCTCCACGGATATTGAAAATTGACACACCCTGTGAAGGTAATTACGGTGATCGGGCATTTTAAAAGATGTTCATATATTTTACGTAACGGTAGATATTGGGTCCGACTTTGGATGTGTTTTACATATATACATGCAAAGTCGGTACCCGTATCTACCTTTACATGATATAATGAAATTACAGGAACTAAGGCAAAAGGTATCGGTCCCGGTAATTATCTCTACAACGCAGTTTATTTATTGAAATGATCGTCTTTTGTTTTTAACTTTTGAGAAATGGTAACAGCCCAGCAGGAAAAGTTTCATATACTACCCAACAGGCACATTGTAGCTGTAGAAATCTAATCAAAATTCTACACATTTTCTACAGCCACTGAGCTCCATGTGTAAGGAGCGAACCATGACTATCGAATGATCGTGAAATTTCTACACATTTTCAACGGACATATAAGTCCATGTGTACGATAGAGATCGCATATACTCACCTATCACTAAAGACTCCGTATAAATGTAAGGAAAATTCAATAGATTTTCTACATACATCTATCACAAAATGTAAGAAAGGGATATCACCTGCGTAGCCACACATATGCGTCAAGTCAAATGACATTTTGATAGCGACGCATTTTGTGTTTGAGTTTTCATTTTCAGTGAAGTTTAATCATTCGACAGTCCTTACAAATTTTATTACGTATATTTTTATACTCTAGATGAAATCATATAGAGTATTATAAGTTTAATCCAGCCCAAAAGTTTGTAACGCATAGAACCAAGCCTCGGCCGAAAAAAAGTTATATATTATTTTTTGTTTATTTGTGGGCAAAAACCTCAAATCCGCCTGACGTCCGTCCGTCCGTCTGTCCGTTAGCGCGATAACTCAAGAACGCCTTCACCTAGGATCATGAAATTTTGAATCTGGATGTTTGGTTGAATTTGTAAGGCTAAGTTCGTTAACGGGCAAAATCGTCCTACTCCTTCGGGTAGCTGCCATACAAAATGTCCTTAAAACACGTGTTCAAGAATATTGGTCGATAACTTCAGAAGGGTTTAAGCTACGACATTAAAATTTTGTATTTGTTATTTTTCCAATAGTTGGAACTTAATATATGATTATAAAGAAAATCCTGTTAGTCCTTCGTGTAGCTGCCATACAAATATCCTGTCAAAATGAATTCACTTAATTTACGAAACTCACTATAACTCAAGTAATCTTTTAGCTACGAATTCGGAATTTTGTACAAGTTAGTTTTGAGTGAAAAGGAAGTTTGAGTTTATTAATCGGCGAAATCCTTTTACTCCTTCTGGTACCTGCCATACAAAATATCCTTAAGACACGTGTTCAACAATATTTTTCGATAACTTTTGAACGCTTCAAGCTACGAATTTGAAATTTTGTACACGTTCATTTTTAAATAGTTCCAAGGAAAAGGATAAATATGTAAGAAATCGAGTGAGTCCTTCCTGCACCTCCCATGTGAAAGTCCTTCAAAAAGGACATTTTTGTTCGATGACTTACCCAGTTCAAGGTATGAAGTTAAACACTGAATATTGTCTTTTAGTTTTGAGTAGCAATCTAATAGCAGTCCTTAATAAAGGACATACAACATGCACACACGTAATTCTACTTTATCCCCAACTACAATATAAATCGGAGTTCAGTATTCATCTAGAGTATTATACGATTGGCTTGCAGCCGATCGTGACTGCAGTATGTTTTCTTGAAAGTTTCAGGATATTCCAAGGCATGATTAGCTGCATTCATGTTTTTTTACTTTCAGCTTTGGAGCACGTGCTAGCAATGCGACAAAGGTTTCGAGTTGGCAGTGTATTTTTTAAGTCTAATTTTAGCTTACACTTTGTATACTCATTTTTATTACTTCTGCCTTACATTTAGAATAGAATGATTCGAAATTTGGCAGCTCCTTCAGCGTCAGGACTTCATGAGTCAAATTTCAAATCCTTCATTTCTATATGTAAAAGGCGGAAATAATAAAAATGTGCTGGTAAATACGTTGCACCACTCATAGAAATGCGGTGGGTCTTGTACGTACAAAGAACATACGTATGTTACGTTAAAGCACCTAAAATATTATTCGTAGAATGTTGGCAAAAAGAACAAGCCTATTGACACAACCGCGCCGTGACTATAGATTTGCTCTTTTTGCCTACACTTTCTACACTGGGGCAGAAAGTGTACACTTTTGCTGTTCTTTTTGAAGAGTGACGTCAGAGCCCGCTGTTCTTTTTGTCGAGTGTAGAGTAGAAAGTGTACACTTTCTACACTCGCTCGAGAGCAGGTGTAATTTCTTTCCATCTGTCAAAATTGATGGCTGCATGCAGATAAAATTTACTTTTAGTATTTAGGGAAATACTGTTTTCAATGAATACATGCAAGAATATTGTTTAGCAATATCTTTGCCTTGACAGAAGGCTGGAAAGCCAAGCCACACTCTGGCCAAAGACTTTAGACCCATTAGTCCTTCATCGTTTTTGCTGAAAATAATGGAGAGACTCATGGACTATTATCTCAGATGTGTTCTGGACGCGAGAGGCTTCTCAGCTTCTCAGCACGCCTATATGAAGGGAAAATCTGTCGAAACGGCCTTACATGAGGTCGTCTCCACGGTTGAAGAATCTTTGAATCTTAAAGAGTATACTCTAGCAGCGTTTGAGGGTGCCTTCAATAATGTGGAGACGAGTGCGTTCGAGAAGACATTGAATAGATTGGGTTGACTCATTCATTTCGTGCTGGATTGTGTCGATGCTAGGGGATAGAATTATGAACTCCTCTCTGGGGGATGGATGTAGCAGAATGAAAGCAACCAGGGGATCCCCACAGGGTGGGGTGCTATCTCCACTGCTGTGGGTCATAGTGGTTGACGAAATTTTACAGGCTCTATCTTTGACCGGAGTCAAGGTTGTTGCCTATGCGGATGATATCGTTCTGATAGTGAGAGGTAAGTTCCTGGACACCTTGAGCGATTTACTAGAAGTTGGGCTCAAATCCTTGAGCAGGTGGGCTGGTAATTGCGGTCTCAACATCAATCCAGAGAAAACCGACCTTATCCTCTTTACGAGGAAAAAAGACCGGGAATTCAGGCTCCCACGCTTGAATGGCGTTACCATCCCGCTCTCCCCTAGTGTGAAGTACTTGGGAATCTATCTCCATCCTAGGTTGAATTGGAGACTCACGATTGATGACAGGATCAAGAAGGCATCGCACGCTTACTACGCTTGTCAGAAAATGGTAGGGAAAACCTGGGGCCTTAAGCCGAGAATAATGCACTGGCTGTACATCACGGTAGTTAGACCTGTTTTTACTTACGGGTCACTGGTGTGGTGGCATGCGTTGGAGGTCGGGACTAACAGGGTCGCCATGAGCAGAATTCAAAGAATGGCACTCATTTCGATCACTGGGGCCTTACGTACCACGGCCGCGCAGGCTCTGGAAGTAATGCTCCACATAATTCCATTGGAATTAGCGGTAAAATCAATAGCAGCAAAGGGTGCTTTGCGTCTGCGTGATGCAGGCTATTGGAGGTAGTGTGGGCCACACTAGGATCTTGTCAATTTCCCTGTGTTCCGCCATGCCGGAACGTACCGACTACAGGACACGTTCTTGCATTTTTGGACATTCCTATGCTGTGAATATTCTCACCAGACTGGAGTGGCGATCTGGAATCATCGCCCCAGACACGTGTGCTATCTACACTGATGGCTCCAAAACAGAAAGCGGAACGGGCGCGGGAGTGTACTCTTGTGACCTTGACATTATGGAATCGTTCAGGCTACCGGATAGCTTGAGCGTGTTTCAGACCGAGATTTTTGCGCTGACAAAAGCAACGGTGATAATTGTGCGAAAACAGTGCGTGAATGGTACAATAACTATTTATGTTGACAGCCAAGCTGCTATCAAGGCTGTTGAGGCGCACATTACTAAATCCAGGCTTGTGGGAGAATGTAAAAGAATATTGCAGATGGTGGGTATGAATAACAACCTGAAGATTAGTTGGATTCCTGGTCACAGTGACTTCCCTGGAAATGAAAAGGCAGACGAGCTCGCCAGAAGGGGGTCGGAGATGAGCATAGAGCTGGCCAACGAGTCGGTTCTCTGTCCCATTGAATGTGTAAAGGGAATGATTGATATTGAAGCGCTCAGACAGATGGAGGGGGCCTGGGTGAATCTCTCGGGATGCCGGAAAGCAAGACTCTGCTGGCCGAAACTTGATAGGAGGAACTCTAGCTTCATTTTGTCTCTGGGCAGGAACATTTGCAGACAACTTATAGGGGAGGCATGGAGAAAGGCTGGGAATACCCATGGCTGATCTGTGTCGCTGTGGTGATGAGAATGTTGAGCCAACACTGGAGCATCTAGTGTGTGAATGTAAAAACCTACCACGTACCAGGTATCGGCACTTGGGGAAATTCTCTTTGAACGATCTATCAGAACTTGCGATGATTCCTTTATGGAGAACTACTCTCTTCATAAGGAAGAGCAATATTTGGAATCAATAGTCTAGAGCCCGGTTTTTATACGAGGGGACCACAATGGAGCCACAGTGATCTCTCGTGATGGACTGGGGCACATTGCTTCAGTCCACCTTTCTCAACCTAACCTAACCTTGCCTTGACAGAAATGAAAAAATCAAGCAAATAAAAAAGTTTAAAATTTTATCTGTCATGTTTCCACATTAACGCGTTCTTTTTGGCTGTTCAAATTTGGTGTAGTGTACACTAAGTGTAAGCGAAAGGAACAAACCTAGTGATTCGCGAGTAGTTAAAAGAAACACGTGAAGGCCGTTTTTCGGAATTTTCTCCTCGCTAGGCAACAATTGGAATAATGGCGGCAACAAGACGATGTTAGCCAAATATGTAGGAGAGCGCGGACTATAAGCGATCATGTGGGAGCACTGTCTAAAATCGTTTATATTAAGAAAGAATCGGGATGCGATTCGTTTGCAACATTTTTAGGCAATAATATGGCAAATAAAAAAATAAAATTGAACTGACATTTTTATTATGGGATTTTCTGAGAAAAACTACATTGACCTACTACATTGACCACCCTGTATCTCCACGGATATTAAAAATTGACACACCCTGTGAAGGTAATTACGGTGACCGGGCATTTTAAAAGTTGTTCACATATTTTACGTAACGGTAGATATTGGGTCCGACTTTGGATGTGTTTTACATATATACATGCAAAGTCGGTACCCATATCTACCTTTACATGATATAATGAAATTACAGGAACTAAGGCAAAAGGTATCGGTCCCGGTAATTATCTCTACAACGCAGTTTATTTATTAAAATGATCGTCTTTTGTTTTTAACTTTTGAGAAATGGTAACAGCCCAGCAGGTAAAGTTTTGTAAAATAATGACGAACATACCGTGTGCTCTGGTGTCAAATTTCGGAACCTTCCTTCCGTTTCAAAGAATACATGTAAGAATATTGAATGGCAATAAATATGCATTGACAGAATTGAAAGAATGAAGCAAATAAAAAAGTTAGAAATTTTATCTGTCATGTTTCTGCACTAAAGGCTGGTTTTCATTACTGAGACATAGTTTTCATTACTCCGACATTACAGATCTATAGCAGAAAACTAAAAAGAGATAGCAAATTGGTTTTAATAAGGAAGGAAGCGACAAAATTTTCGACAACTGTTGTAAGGTAAAACCGATCTGCGACTTGTCAATTGCAACGTATCTCTCACGTCGAGCGAATAGACAGCAGAATGATCTATACATGCACCTCTAAAGGCAGGCGTCCACTAGAGGCGGGCCTCATCGCAACGGTGAGGCGAGCAATTTTTTTTCTACGTACTTCGTTCCGTTGCGAGTGTTGTTCAGTGGACGCACTTCCATAACAATGTATGGCAGGCAGATTTTTGCGATGCGGATCGTCCGCCCTAGTGGACGCCTGCCTTAAGAAAACAATTACCGGCTCGACAAATGTCAATGTCCTAATTGCCATAATTTGGTACAGTAGTATGCGTGCGAAAGTCTATTGTGTAGGTTTGTCGGAAGCAAATTATAGAAAAAAGATGTGCATGCAAGTCTTTTTGCTAAAATGTACATCCTTACTTTATGGTTACAGATAAAAGATCTGAAGTTGCAGGCGAGACACTTTTGTGCAGATCTGTTGCAGATGATATTTGCTCTCTTTCACACTCATGTACAGTATATATTTTCGTCTTGTTCTGGCAAATATCTGCAGAATGTCGACGTAATGAAAACCAACCTTAACGCTTTCTTTTTGGCAGTTCATTTTGGTGTAATCCTACACTAGGTGTAATGCACTGAAAGTGTAGTGTACATTGAATGTTGGCAAAACGAACAAACCTATTGACATAACCGCACCGTGACTATAGGTTTTTTATTTTTGCCTACACTATCTACACTAGTGCAGAAAGTGTACTCTTTTGCTTTTCTTTTGGACGAGAGTGAGAGCCCGCTGTTATTTTTGTCGTGTGTAGTGTACACTTTCTACACTTGCTCGAGAGTAGATGTAATTTTTTACACTTTAGTATTGTATACTAGGTCTGTTCAGGACCACCCTAACCACAAGGCTAAATGGGCTATAACCCTGTGGCACAAGCAAATTTTTAGAAAATACTGGCCACAAGAGTGCAGAAATGGAAGATTGTATTTTAAAGCTATTATCTCATTTAGATATTAATTTGAAAGATTATAGAGGACAATCTTGTGATAATGCCTCTAATATGTAGGGTATATACAGCATTTTCAATTCCAAAGCGTATGTTAGTATCTTCTTATCGGCTGAGTATTTGCTGACGTCACGCTCATAACATAGCAAACTGTCAAGCATACCTTGTAGTGTTTCTGGTGCAATCTTTTGTTTCCAGTAATAGACAATCAATCAGAAACGGTACCGATATCTACCAATACGTTACAGAATTTATTAAATTTCGATATATACACCGGTCTTCATAAGTGCCATTTACTGAAAGAAATTAAGGACCCCATAAACACCTTTTGACATAGGAAAAATTATGGGGTCCGGACCCCATATCCACCGATTGACATAGAAAAATACCGGGTCCGTCCCCATATGTGCCAAATGTCCTCATATGTACCCTAAGAGCATGATGCGAAAAAGACCCCATATGTACCCTTTGACATAGATATATAATTATATATTTATATATTTTTTTTTAAAAAAAATGAAGGAATTTTTTTTTTTTTTTTCCTTCCCTTCTTGTGCAACCAATAACAATTTTTAAATTAATTGTTCCATAATCGAAATACAATTTTTTTTTTTGTTAATATTTAAATTGCGGTGCACTTTTTCTTCTAGCCTCCCTCGTTCGTAATAGATCAAGATATAGAAAATTGTTGTTTTGTATTTATTATTTTGATAAATGTGATTAGTTATGCTGTTTATTTTTTTTTTTTTTTGACGTTGATGTTTATTACTTTAATATCGTTTATAGTTTTTCTTGATTGATTTATCTCAAATTTTGCTTTTTCTTTTCGAAATATTTTGTATTAACTATTTTTTTTTTTGTTGAAATAAGCTAGAATAAAAGAGAAATTATATTTAAACTAATCCAACTATACATCTCGGGTGTGGGTTAGCTACTTTAGGCAGTGATGGTTTGTCATTCCATTCTTCACTTGGGATTTCTTCTGGCTCTTCGTGGCGGTCTCCTTTGATTTTTGTGGCGGGAGTGGGTACCGAAAATCTGTCTTCTGTTTTTCCGCGTTTGGATGATCCGGAGTGGATCTCATTTTGCTGCTCGGTGTATGGTTCTGCCGTGAAGAAGGGTAATCGGTACTGTCCCTCTTTGACCGATGGTTGAAACAATATCTACATCACATATACGTGGCGATTAGCACGATGGCAATTATGCAGATTCCGGTCGTTGATATCAGAGTGAAGTGTAGTTCGGCCGTCTTTATTTGCTTTCGCCGCTGGTCTTCTCTTCGGGTTTCCTCTATCAGTTTGTCGACTGCGTTGCTCTCAGCTTTCCAGACGGAGTCCAAGTTCTGAGCTGTTAATACTGTCGTGTGGGCTTGCCTGAAGGACTTCGTATCAATTTTTTCCCCGATTAAGTAAGTTTTTTCTGTTTGCTCTTTGTCGTCTATCGTTATGTTTGGACGCTCCTCAGGCTGCCATAGGTTGATGTCTCGGTTGGTGTTGTCGATTGAGAAAATAAGTAAGTCTTCACTTCGCAAATTACAGTGTTCCTTGATAGAAATCACGCCGATATTCCTCAGTTCTTATATAGACGTTGATGCGTTTAGGCAGTGATTTTCGATTTTACTTTTGGTGCTCATGATATACAGCCAGCTGTTTCTGGTTTCCATCCTAACGAAGGTACTCCATTTTCTTGTGCTTTTTGTATGGCATTCCGTGACATCCAAGCTGTGACCTCTATATAGGTTTAATAGACAGTTTCTTCCTATTGTCGTTATTATTGGTACCTTCCGCTCGCAGATAAAATTATTTTCTATTCCCATGGTTGTTAGTATCTTGCAAGTCTGGAATATCTCGTAGCTTAGTATTGCATATTGGTTCCTGGCCGTGTTGGAGGCGAGGAAATCTCCTGGCAGATCATAGAACTGGTAGGTCGTGTTATCTATGTAAGCTGGCACTGTGTAGATTTTCGAAACGGTGAAGGTTGTTTTCTCTGGTTGGGGTATATCGATTCTCACCAGTAGCCTATAGTTCTCAACTATGGCCTGCACTGTCATGATCTGTATTAGGGTTTGGAAGTTTAGTATGGTCGAATCTACTTCACTATGTTCGAGTACCGTGGATATGATTCGTACTAGTTCTTCTGCATGTATAACAGAAGGATGTAATTTTCCCATGTTGGACGTGAGAGCTATTTCCATTAGAGTGTCGACTGAGTCCCCAATCCGTCGAATTTCCATTTCGATTAGTATTATAAATTCTGTGAGGTCGGTTCTACGCTGCTCAATTATCAGTTTATCAGCTTGGCCATATAGGACTGGGGCCATAGCCGAATAAAGATCGAATAGTTTCCTCCTCTCGTTCGTTGCCTGGATCCGAGATTCATTGAAGAGTTTGATGTTGGACTTCATTATTGTGACTTGTTCTTTGAGTAGATGAAATGATGTATTCTCTCTTTGGTCTAGATTCTGCAGCATATTGGTAATTCGCTTGTCGTCCATGCTATCCATTATGCCGAACAATGACTTACTTAGTGCCCCCACTCCGTCGAAGAATGATCTTCTATATCGTATAGTTTTGACGCCAAAGACGTAATGTTTCAGGTTGAAGATCTTCTTTTGCAAGTGAAATAAGCTCGTTCTCAGGCTGCTGGTGATAGATTGGCACCTCGTGTCAAATGCGTGAAGTTTCTGGCAGAGATTGGCGACGGCATCAGTGCAGTTGGACACAAACGCTAGCTCCGTTCCAAACTCCGGTATATCAATTCGAGAGAGAACTGTCCAATGTTTATTGTACCAATTAATTTTTCCGACGTCCTCAAACACCACTCCCGTCGGTGTAACTTCGGTTATCGTATAGTCTGGTTCCGTTGATGTTTTCGCCATTACCATCACTACCAAAGTTATGCCTAACGTAACCACCTCGTTCATGTTCGTAGTTCGGCTAATACTACTTATTGTTTTTTATTTATATAATATTTTTTGTCTGATATGACAGTATTCTACAATATTTGAATCTAGCTTTACTTAATAATATTGATTACATACATAAAATAACTTACAAGAGAAACATTACATATCGATGATTTTATTACAAGAAACAAAAAAGTAATTATGAGAGATAACGCTGTTTATAATCAAATTTACAATATTCTCAATGAAATTTTTTTTTTATCTACCGAATATAGATAGCTATACGTTTTTCACTCTACATACGTAAATTTGCGTTCTTAGTGTTCAAAATTGTCCTTCTTGTTTCTTCCTAAGGGATTATCGGTTTAGCCGTCGCAGCGGTATGATTCCTTGGTACCCCTTTTTTTTTTGCTTGTTATCTGTAACAGAAATTTCTTGTTATTTAGTTTAGACAGAGTGAAAATGTACCCGTTGTTATTGCTATTAATTGGCTGCTATTATAATAATTCTGAATAACACAAAAAAAATGTTTACAATTATTCAATTATACCATAGTTTTACCCTGTTCACATGTACTCTCCTAACTCGTTTTTGAATAAGGATAGATATATTTTCCGGGGAATACACATGTATTACTTTGTACGGTCCCTTATAAACTGCGCTTAGTTTCCCTGATCGGTTCATATCCTTGAGTAAAACTTCGTCCCCCACATGGACTTCCGTCAGTCTTGCTGTTTTATCGTACTGTACTTTTGATTTAATTTTAGCTTCTCCTAGATGCTTCTTGGCTAACTGAAACGATTTTTGCAGTTGATATCTTAATGCTAAATGATATCTCTCTGGTGCGTATAAAGGTTCTTGTTTGCTTTGTAAGTTACTCGGGACTTCGGACACGAAACCGAAAAGTGTCTCCATTGGTGATAGCTTGGTGCCCGCATGTTTTGTGTTATTGTACGCATGTGCTGCAGGTCTAAGGAAAATGTCCCAGTTGGACGGATCGTCGTCTACAAAGCTTCTAAGATAGTTTCCTAACCAGGAGTGTTGCCTTTCTACGGCATTTGATTGGGGGTGGTACGCTGTAGTCTGCAGTTTCTTGATTTTTAATAGTTTGCATAAGGACTTGAATACATCGCTAGTGAAGTTTGTGCCTTGGTCGGTAACTATCTGTTTCTTCGCTACTGTGGTGGCTTCTTGATTTGGCAGAGCTGCGAAGTCTACGAACCGAGTCAAATCGTCCATCATTGTTAATATGTATTTATTTCCGGAATATGTTTCTGGAAGTGGTCCGACGATATCGACATATATCTTATCAAATGGTCTATCTGATATTTGCGTGACTACCAGAGGCATTTTTGTTGTTCGTGACAGCTTATTTTTCTGGCACTTCGCACATTTTTTAATTAAGGTTTCCACGTCTCTTTTCATTCCTTTCCACTTGAAATGCCGTTGAATTCTGTGAAGTGTTTTATTTCTTCCAAAATGCCCTCCGAAAGCAGACTTATGATAATCTTGGAGTATTCTCTGGATGTCCTCTGGTCGAGTTATCACTTCTGGTTGAGGTGTTGTGAGTGACAAAAAGTCGCAGGTTGTCTCTGATTCCGGTGACGGTGCATCGATGTGGTTTATTCTCCGATGGAAATCTTTCTTTGCAAGCAGGTGATTTCGGTACCATTTATGGAACTGTTTGATTTTATTCGACCAATGCCCCCTGCATCGGTAATTAGGTTGGTAATGACTTATTGGTTTCAAGGTTCGTTTTTGGTATCCGTTTTGTTTAGGCGTTATTTTAGGGGTATGCATAATTTCTGGGTTATTTGGTACGACCGATTTTTGATGGGCTATATCTTTGTTCGTGTTGGCTGTTGCTGCCTCCTTTGCCTGCTGAACTTGTGCGCGAGTTGTAACTAAACAAGGCTGTACTAAGGTGGGGATAGGTATCCTGCTTAATGCATCAGCGTGTGAAATACTTTTTCCTGGTTTATGACAGATCTCGAAGTCGAATTCAGAAAGCTTTTGTTGAAGTTTTAGCATTCGTGAAGTGGTGTCCTTTACTTTTAGCATACCTGCCAACGGCTTGTGATCAGTGATTATCTTAAAATGCCGACCTAGCAGATAGCACTTGTAGTTTTTCGTTGCCCAAACTATTGCGAGTAGTTCGCGTTCTGATGTGGAATAGTTTTTCTCTGCGGAATTCAGAGTTCGACTTGCATAAGCCACGGGTTTTCCGTTTTGTTCTAGTATCGCGCCCAAGGCTTCTCCACTAGCGTCCGTCACTAGTGTGAATTCTTTATCAAAGTCTGGATATTGCAGCAAGGGTGGTGATATCAGAGCGTCTTTGATTTCAGTAAATGCTTGTTCACATGCTCCATCCCATAAAAATTTACTATCCTTCTGGGGTAGCTTGGTTATAGGTTTAGTTATCTCTGAAAACTTCGGAACGAACTTTCGGTAGTAATTTGCGAGGCCCAGAAACGATTGTACTTCGCGGATTTTTTTCGGTCTTGGAAACTTCTGGACGGCTTCTGTTAATCGCGGATCAGGTTTAACTCCCACATCAGAACAAACATGTCCTAAGTAAGTCACTTCCTTGGCTAGGAATTGGCATTTGGTGGGTTGCAACTTCAAGTTGCTTACTCTGAACCTATCGAATACTTCCCGTAACTTTTCGTTGTGTTCATCTAGGTTTTTTGCGAAGATAACTACATCGTCTAAATAAACGAAACATCTAAGTCCTTGCAGACCCGTTAATATTTGGTTTAGTAGAGATTGAAAGAACGCTGGGGCAGTTTTAAGCCCGAATGGCAAGCGCTTATATTGTGATCGTAGTTCGCACTAAAAGCTGTTTTCGCTCTGTCTCGCGTGTCGACAAGTACTTGATGGTAGCCGCTCGCTAAGTCCAGAGTGGAGAAGTATCTCGAATGGCCAAGTCTATCCAGTATATCTTCTATCCGTGGTAGCGGGTATGCTAGCGATATACATTGTTTGTTCAATTCTCGGAAATCCACGCAGAGACGAAACTTCTTCTTTTCATTCTCCTTGGTCTTTTTTGGCACTAGAATAACGGGAAAATTATAGGGGTTGTCACGGAATTCGATGATATCGTCTTCCAGCATAGCTTCAATTTGATCTGCGCATTCCAATCGGTGTACTTCGGGCATTCGGTACTGCTTCTTATAAATAGGGTTGTTCTCGTCCTTCAGAGGGATCTTAAAAGTTTTCCGATTCGTGTATGTTAATTTGTCTCCCGGTAGATGAAAAATATCGCTGTATTCGAAGCAAATCTGTGTCACTGAGTCACGTTCGTAATCGTTAAGGGCATCCGGTAAATTGAGGTTTTCCTTCATTAGCTGCAGACGACGTGCATCTGGCTTTTCTGTTTGTCGCTTTAGTCTGTGAACCTTATAGTTCCCTAATCGTTCAAACCGTGGTTTATAGTTGTCTAGCCGTACATCCTCTGTAGTGGCGTTTACAATTCCAATGAAAACCTTCCCCTGTACTGACCTAACCAAAGCATTACTACTGTAAACACCAGGTTTAATTTCTTGCTGCAAGCACACCATGTCTTCGCGGATATTCACCGCTAACTCTATGATTTGTTCATGTCGCGCTTTTATGGTAAGGGCGTGTGCGTGTAAGGGTTCGCTGGCTTCTTTTTCGTAGAGTTCGCTTGATGACCCCGTTCTTTTATCGGTTTCTCCTAGCCCCTTAGTTCATCTACTATATCAGTACCATCTATACTTCTTTTCAGCAACTCCTCTTCCCAGGCTTTAGTGTTTTCTCTGATTTCTTCCCTTTTCAGATCCGATTGCTCCTTGTTTATACACCCCGGTGCCCGAGTTTCAATCCTCCTTCCTAGTTGCTCTGCCTTATTACCGCTTGTTTTTTCTGCTGTATGGTGAAAGTCCACTATATTGCCTGTGTTGGGAGTTACAAAACCGACTCGTTCCCTCGGGGCCTCTCGTCTTTGGTCTGCACTCCAGTATTTGACATTATGCGTGATTTTCAGATTACTAGCTTGCTTTAGACTAACACGTGGTTCCGTCTTTTTTTGTTTCGCTGTATTCAGACAGTTATCGACGCGTTGCGGTATCTCCTTCTGATCCCAATTAGTTCCTTCGTGGTTTGTTCTCATTAAAACCCGATTATTTACGCAATCGATAACAGCCTGATCTGCCAAGAAATCTTTCCCCAGTATACCATCCCCAGGAAATTTTTTCGCATCTTTAATAACAGTAAATTCACATGGATATTCGATGCTTCCTATACGAAGTTTAGCATTGCATGTCCCTAGTGATTCCTGCTCGGATCCGAAAAGTCCGACAATGGTTTGGGTTTTGTTTCCATCTATTTCAACATTTTTTCTTAATCTTTCCAACTTAATTATGTTACAGGTAGCTCCAGTATCTATTAAAAAGGATAAGTTTTTTCCCGACACCTGCTTCTGTTTCTACAACTACATTAAAATTTTTATCGAGTACAAGTTCGTTTATATGTTCTTGGCACTGTTTACGTCCCCGACAGCCGTCCACGTGCCCCGGTGCTGTCTTTATTCGTTTCCCTCAGTATTATTTTCCTTTTCTGCTAAGTATTTTTTTAGACAGATCTCTGTATAGTGGTCCGTTGTTTTACAGAAATCGCAGTAAAGGGTATAGGTTTCATCGCTCTCTCTGTGATTTTTGCCATCCGCAAATCGTATTTGCTCTTTTTGCTGATTCTTCCCTTCTTGGTGGTGTTTTTTTTTGTTGCTGTTTCGAGCGGCAATCCTGCGTGTTGTGTCCATACCTACTGCACTGTGTGCAGTACTGCTCTTTTCGTCTTTGCCTACAATCCCTTGCAAAATGGCCTGGTTTTCCACAATTGTGACAAGTAAACCGCGCTCCTGATGAATCATTTGTTTTCTCGAACTTGGGACTTTTTACCAGATCATGTTGGGGTTCTCCGCGTCCTCCTACCGAATACGTTGAAATTCTTTTCATTTCACCTTCATAAAACCCCGCTGCCTCCTTTACTGCCATTAGAGTTCCTAAATTTTTCCCTATTAAATAAATTTGGGTATTTTTATCCTTCACCCCAATCTTAAATGTAGCTACGGCGTCTTTTTCTAATTCCACTAACAAACCCTTATCCCCTCCCGGATACTTAGCCGAAACCGCATCCTTAACCTGTTTCCATAGCGTATTCATTCGTTCTGCGAACTGCGCTATGTCTTCTGCTGGTCTTTGTCTGCAATTGAGAAGTTCATTCCGTAGTTCATTCAATGTAGCCTTAGGCAAATAAGCATTGTCTAGCGTTTTCTCCAGCGTATCAAAATCTTTTAATGGTTCTGTTTTAATGAGATAGAAGGCATCATCAATTAACCTGTATTTGATACAGCTCAAGAACACTTCTTTCTCATTCTCAGATAACCTTTCGTATAAACTTCTACTGCAGTCTATAAATCGGTTTAATTCCATACCTAAGTTGGGTGTTCTTGCACCAGAAAACATTGGTACATACTTAACCAATGCATGCATGACCCTGTCATATGTATCGTTTGAAGTCATGATGCCTGTTATGTATTTTGAGGTTGCCTTATGTTCGTTTTTAGATTTCCCCTTATTGACCACGGTATTTTGTGGACCAGGTGATAGAGATTTATGGAAATCCTGCTGCTTCCTTGCTTCGCTACGATCTTTTAACTGACTTTCTAGATCGTGGTTTGACAACTCCGCCTCAGAAAGCTGTTGTCTCAAAGCGGTCGCAGTCTTTTTTAAATGTTCTCTTTCCCGCGTGATTTCTTCTACTTGCTTTTCCCAGTTCCGTTTGTCGTTCGCAAAGGTAGCTAGAAACTCGGTGAGAAGAACATCAACAACTTCTCCACACCGCTCTGCATTCCACTTTGATTCGATTAGTAAAATCTCCCCAGCCTGTTTACCTTCTAACTCAGATTCTAGGCGTTCTGCTAGAAATTTCCAGTCTTGGATATGGCCTTCTAATTTTCTCTCAAGAATACCAACCGTTTCTTTACACTCTTCGCTTTCCCGTACTAACGCTTGAAACCTTGTCAGTTCATCCCTTGTAAGAATGTTTGATCTTGGTGTTGACATCACCAGGGATGACGATTAACATTAACATTAAGTATAACAATTTTACGGGAAAATCCACGCGTTGTACCTAATCCTACTATGATAATTGAATTGAATCTCAATTGTACACTACTTCCCGTCCACAGCCATCTACTCGTCAGGCACTATTTGCCCTGACATCTGTAGCTCTGTCGATAATGCTTTAAAAGTGGAAATTAACTATTTACGTAAATGAAGAATTTACTAGTTAACGCCTCCAAAACGCAAGCAGTATACCTCACCAGACATAGAACTCATCACCACTGACCACATCACATAAACGTCACATAAACCAACGCCCTTAAAAGACCTTCTATCCTTTCATAGCATCATTATTAACCCCAACGACAAAATACCTGTATATATTTCTTCACTTACGTTACGAAACTTGAAGCATTATATTTTTAGAAGCATTATATTTTTAGAAGTTGTATAGTTAGTAAGTTTGAACACTTATATATAATTTTCATAAAAAGAAAAACTTACCCCAAGTTCACACGGTATACTTCAACACACAACTTCCCACAACACAGTTTTGCTTTTGAAATGTTCACCTAAACAGTCACTTGTTCAATTTTATTTTGATTTTTTTAACCGGCTGCGCCATTTGTCGTGTCCTTTTTTGGGAGCTCTGAGATAAAACACTTATTTGTTTTTGATCACTCGTTTATTTCACATTAAACACTTATTTGTTTTTGATTACTCGTTTATTTCACATTAAACACTTATTTGTTTTTGATTACTGGTTTATTTCACTACGTTATGGCGACCCGTTCGGTCGGTCGTCAGATCTGAACTCTCGTTACCAAACCCTCCGAGCATGATGGATGGTAATCGTCGCTAGTCAGTGATAACTGCCGATCAGCAGTATCACTGACTTGCGTGTCGCGACTATCGACCTTTGGTAGTGGGTCAGCAATATCGGTGGCTCGTGTATCGCGAATGTCGACCTTTCGTAAGAATGAATGGTTGTTGACCGGTGCTATTGACTTGTATATTGCCGATGGATCATATTATCATGCACACGTCGTCGGCAGTATACAGTCAATAGCAGGGAAGTAAGTCGAGCCGATTTCCTGATCACCGATCAGATTTGATTATTAGATTACGTGAATGGTGAAATCGGGCCTCGACAGCTAGCACAGGTTTTATCTTAAAAGGAAAAAAAATAATTTTGAAATGTAAATAATTTGCGGTAAAATTTTCCTTCATGATTTAGAACTGAAAATGAAAAAAACAAATTTTTTAACGGCGAAAAATTTAATTTGAAGCAATTTGCTTTCATGATGTAGCTAAAACATAAAACGTCCGTACTGTATTTCTCCATTAGCCGTGATTAAAACTCTTTTACCTGCAAATGAAGTCATTTCGAAGCATTTGTCAGCCAACATCAATAATTGTTGTACATTTTTTCAAATTTTTCCCGCCATTTAGTTTTTTGCCTCAGAAATTCTGATGTGGAACGAGTCCACAAAAGTTTGAATATGGCAATGCTGGTGGCATGCGAAATGTCATAGTGAAGTCCAGCTGACATGAAAAAGGTATGTAAATTCCAAATTTTTAAATGACCATATCTTTTTATTTAAGATCGAGCGACAATTTTTTTTGATGGCAAATTGCTTCAAATTAAATTCTTCGCCGATAAAAAATTTTGTTTTTTATTTTCAGTTCTAAATCATGAAGGAAAATTTTTCCCGACTGCGTGACGTACTGTGCCGGAACCTGTCAGGCAGGCTGTCAGACAGTGGAGACAATAATTGTCAGCTGTTCCGCGGCGAGAGGAATCGTGAAATTGAAACACGAAGTTAGCCGAGACCCTGCCAGCCGAGTATATAAGAGACGAACTGCAGGTTGGAGCGGGGTTTGTTCGGTCGCTGAACTGAAGTGGAGTCGTTGTTATTTTGAAAAATTGGAAATTGGCGGAAAAAAAATTAGAAAAGAAAGAAAATTCGTACGGTTGTGGTTGTTATTTTTTGAAGAAAATTAGAAGTTGGCGTACGAAAGCGATTGTGTAGTGTTTTTTTGAATATTGGAAATTGGCGGAGAAGAGAAAAGAAACTCGTGGAATTGTGGAAGACCCGCAAGGAGGAAAACGGCAGACGGTTGGACCAGCCGTTAAAACTGAGAAGGAAGAAATAAACCAACGAGGCTCGAACGGTAAAGTCAGGGTGCGCGCCGTAAAATTGCAGTAGGGAACATAGGCCAAGGTATTGTACTTTTTCCCCATCCTTACTAGGTTCGCGAATTTCAAGGTCGTATCGAAGAACCCCGGAGGACGAAGTGGTCCCCGGTAGTGGACAGTCTTGAAACGGTTGGTTCCTTTTTTTGTGCGCTAATGAATTAAAGTTTTATTGTTGTTAACTTTTACATGCGTGTTTTTCTCATATGGAAGGAGGTTTCCTGATCTCCATGAAAGATTAGGTGGCGCCCATTAGTAAGAGTCGCCAAACGTCCCTTTCTTCGGCTGAGCGCAGTCGGTGCGAGTGGGTGTTGGTGGCGGAAGGGCCAAGTTAAATCGATAAGAGTCACAGACGAGTGGTTAGAGTGAGAGGCTCGAACCCGGGAGGTACCGGTTCAAGACTCGGCTTCGAACTAGTATTTTTTTTGTTGCTCCTTGTGGCCAATTACGAATTACGGCTGGGGGTAATAGGGTGTAATAGCCATATGAGAATATGTACATATATGATTAATGATTAACCCATTATAATACTGTTGCGAGCTAGGGGTTCGCCGGGATTTCAAGTAAAACACAATTCGTTCAAAATAAGTGTTTATTAATTATTCCCACTTTAAATTCTATTCGCACTGTATGGCAATACCGCCCGCTTATACCATATATCGCTTGACTCGATCACTTTCGCTTTCTACCAACACGGTCGCATATACACGCTGGCTGTTATTACCCTTCAACTCCTGAGTAATTAGTTGGGGTTGGCACCGAGGAGAACCAAAAAAAAAATATAATATAAAATAAAATATAAAATATATATGCCTGCTTGCTCCGTGCCTTGAACCTGTACCTCTCGGGTTCAAATCACTCGCCCTAACCACTCGGCTGCAGGCCCAATTAATCTTCTTCGGTTCTACCGTCACCAACTCCACTTGCGCTGGCTACGCTCAGCCGAAGTAAGGGACGTCGGGAGCTACTTTTGACGATATTCTCCTCAATGGGCACCACTTAATCTTTAAGATGGAGGGAGATTAGGAAAGCCCCCGTTCCACGAAATAAAACACGTCTCGAACCTCTCGGAACACTTATAATGCAAAAAAAGTAATAAATAAATAATATATAAAAAAAAACGGATACCACTACAGACAGGTCACCACCGATGAGACCCTCTACAATCTACGATTCTCCGTTTGAGCGATAACGACCGCGAACCTAATAAGGGAGGGAAAAGTACCTGTGTCTCTTCTGTAATTACGTCGCGCACCCCGAATCTACCGTTCCTGCCTCATTAGCCGAACTCTTCCTTCCAGGCGTCACCAAAAATTCCTTACGTCTTTCCTCCTCATCAGCCAGATTCACTCCGTCCTTCCCAATGTTCTTTCACTTGCTTCTTTTTTTTCGAAATCTCCAACGGACTTTAACCGTCAACCGTTTCACTCTCCAGTCCAACTCCAAAAACCGAACAAAAAAAGGCCCCACGCAATCGTGTTCGCTGCTTATATACCACCGGGTGGCAATGCCTTCGCCAATTTCGTGTTTCGTTTCCGCGCGTTCCATACTACGCGAAACAACAACCGCCATCTTTTGGCTGGCATCTTTTGACAGGCTACAAAGTTTAGTTTCAGCTGTCAGTTTATGTGTTTAATGTTTATTTGTTTATGTTTATCTTTCCCCGGAAGTGTACTATAGATCTGAGGTTTAATGTTTATCTGCTTATGTTTATCATGTGTTTAATGTTTATCTTTCCCCGGAAGTGTATTATAGATCTGAGGTTTAATGTTTATCTTTCACCGGAAGTGTACTATAGATCTGTCTTCAACTTCACCTTGGCAACTCCGGAATCGATAGTACTCTGCGTTCTTCCGTCGTAGCGATCGGTTACCACGCAGGTCCTCCTTGGTATATCTTTAAGGCACCGCATCCGCTACCGGAATTCGCCTACGGTAACTGGACGTGTAGGGGTCCTTAATATCCGCTCTCCTAGCGTAAGAAGGAATCGATCGCAGAACAATGTTCCGGCTTCTGGCTTTATTTTGTCCGACGTGAACGGCAGTGTCGGAAGACGGGTTTTGAACTCGTCGGTCGCTCGCGAATCTATCTAACCCTTCCTTTCCCTACCAGATTACGTTTACGACTTAAAACCTGATCCGTTACGCGAGAAGATCGTAGCGGAACCCATTCCCGAATGCAACAGCAGGAGCTGGAACTCTTCTGGAACGGTATCCTATACATTATCAATATCAATAACAATTTCTGATGATTTCGTTTCAGGCAATGCTTAACAAAACAAAAATAAATGAACGTATTTAAATAAAAAAATAAATAAATGCGTCTTCAACTACGTCTTATGTGCTCCTCCACCTCTGTGGTTCCTCAGCCGCCGCACTCTCGGTAGAACCTGGACCCCTTGATGGCGAGTGTGACTCTCCGTTCCTTCATACCACTTGATTCTGACCTGGGGAAGGAAAAGAGGGTGTAGTGAGGGTGATCGCTACCGCTACGATAACACATAACACTGTCACAGTCGACGTAATAAAAATTACTATATCCCTCGCTGAAAGCTTTATCTGCTTTTATACTACTTGGCTGTAGTCGAGACTGTTCTTGAATCTTCGTTCGGTGGCGTGTGTAGACGGTACTGGAAAGCTTGAGAGCATTCCATTTGAGTAGTAGGACCACACCTAGCTATAATTTTAGCATTACGCCAGTACAGAACAGCAATACTTAAGTGTGGTCAAAATAAATGGAAATAGTGTTGCTGTATCACGGCCGTTTAGACCAGCTGGTATGGTCTTTGGGAATTAGGTCAGATAAAACAGGTAATCTGTTTGTTTCTGATTGGTTCTTTCGGAATGAGGTTATTTGTTTTTTTTTGAGGGATGGGAGTGTAAGTGGGATAGCTATACTTGTGTTGAAATAAACAGGAAATCGGCATGTTTCTTGTTTTGTAGAGCCATGAAGGTGTGAATGGGTTGGATGATATTGTTACATGTAAACCTGGCAACCGCGCAACCGTGCAACTCGATCGTTTCACATAATGAAAACAACAACAACCGAATACCTAGTTGCAAAATAACCCAATCAGAAACGTAGTATATAAGGAGAAACAACACGACTATATTTCCCCTCTAATCGAATGCGATCGAATGTATTGGAACAGCCTAGAAGATCACATGGAATGCTCTCAAGCTTTCCAGCATATTCTACACATACCACCGAACGAAGTTTCAAGAACAGTCTCGACCACAGACAAGTGGTATAAAAACAGATAAAGCTTTCAGCGAGGGACATAGCAATTTTTATTACGTCGACTGTGACAGCGAGCGTGTATACGCGACCGTGTTGGTAGAGAGCGAAAGTGATTGAGTCAAGCGATATATGGAATAAGCGGGCAGTGCTGCCATACAGTGCGAATTATTGTGCGAATATAATTCTGTGAATTAAAAGTGCGGATTAATAAATTATCACTTATTTTTATTTTAACCGAATTGTGTTTTACTTGAAATCCCGGCGAACCCCTAGCTCGCAACAATATGTACTGTATATGCATCTTGCTTCAGGATAGCTATCTTGCATCTGGTTAAACTAGATTCTTAGTAAGAGTTTGTTGTCATCTTGGCGAAAAGTTTGTTTTTAACATGTGCTCATGATTACATGTGCTTGGGGGGGGACTGGTTTTTCTTTGCGACGAT
This sequence comes from Beris morrisii, assembly GCA_951812415.1. NCBI lineage: Eukaryota > Metazoa > Arthropoda > Insecta > Diptera > Stratiomyidae > Beris > Beris morrisii. Next base: position 82,287,600 of record OX638311.1, on the reverse strand, counting down.
CTCATGTGTTTCGTTCTTGTTTTGGCGGGAAGATATGCTCATGATTACATGTGCTTCGAATTGGCTTTTTCTTTGCGACGACCTCATGTGTTTCGTTCTTGTTTTGGCGGGAAGTTTGTTATTGACATGTGCTCATGATTACATGAGCTTCGAATTTTTTTTTTTTCTTTGCGACGATCTCATGTGTTTCGTACTTGTTCTTATTGTAGTTAACCGGCGATGGATATTTTCTGCAGTACATTCTACTGTAAAAGAAAACCAGGAATATTTTATCTCGACATCTGATTTCGTATGTCGGATTTTACGTTTTATGACGGTGTTCTATTTCAATGAAGTGTAGGCAAAGACTATCCATAAGAAGACGGGACACTACGCAGTATCTTTCGAATAAAAATTTGACCTTGGTTTCTTTATTTAATGAGATGAGGGAAATAGATAGCAATAGCAAGATGCATGATTAAAGATGAGACAAAAACTGATAACGAGTCGCATTCACCAATATAATGACATCCGCACAGAACGCCTATAAAAAAAACTGACATCAAATCATGTGCAGACACAGCTCAGCTGTGCTTGTGTGATTTCATTTCTCATATTGTTCCTATAAGTTTGTATGCTGAAACACTTGAGAATAGAACAGCCGCAAAAAATGCGTTCTGTTACGTGCTTTGAGAAAAACGATGCACACAGATGCGAATGTGTAATCATTCATTTTCGCATATTAGCGTACTCTTTTCTTCGCATGTGAATTTCCGTAAGAATATGGAATTGAAATTGTTCAATCGGATTTCTTTGTTCCGCTTATGCAATGATTTTTTGGTTTTTTTACACAAAAACTGCATGTGTATTAGGTGTCCCGTCTTGTTGTAGATAGTCTTTGGTGTAGGTCTTAGGTTGGGATTTTGTGAATGAGGTTGGAAATTAAAAAATTCTTTCAGAGCTAAAATCTTTTATTGAAAATTCTTACTTTACTGTGTATCGCCATTTTTTTGCAAAAAACGTAATTTTAGGAACCTACCGCGGGAATCATCTTTACCATCGTATATGAGGTAATGAGTCGGGGTCTGATTCAACTCCTCTACATGACGCTGAGTATTTACTTTTTCCGTAAATCGCGGCGGTAAGAAGCAAAACTGTCCATCCTCAAGAAAAACTGCTAGAAGTTTGAAGGTGGAGATTTTATACTCCGCACCTTCAACTAGAGAAGCCCATGATGTGAGGGTTCCGGTGTTTCCTTTCGCAATCGCGTTCAACGTGTTGGAATTCTGTTTTTGGAGAATTCAAAGTTAAAATTAAAATTGAAAATTTTCATTTGATGAGAAAGCAGACTTACCATTTCGTAGCGAAGGATCTCCGATTGTTCGAAAAGCTAAGATTGTTATGATTGTATCCATACCTACGACCGATTTATATAAAATCTCTAGAGTAAAGTTTTTTGCTATTTTTTCCTCTATGTAGCAATGTTTCGAACATGTAAGAATATTAAATTAGAGGTATCACTCGATGACACCTTTCCGATATGTAAAAGATCCAATTTACCACAGCAGAAGATTTCAATGAATAGCTTGAGAGTAATTAATACATTAGATTATTCAACTGGAAGTAAATTATAGAACATATCTTTTAGTTGCAGATGATACTCATCTTCTATCATGCATGGACAAGATAAGTACAAGTCATCTTCGAGATGTAGAGAATTTCATTTGTTACATTGTATGCTACAAAGTATGGATCAATTGAGAGTAATTAATATGTTAGATTAACTAGCTGGAATGTAAACGATTTTTAATTGCCTCCATATCTGTTACAATCTACATTGAACCAGATATAAGTTGTCGTTGAGATGTAAAATATGTTCATTAGTGATATTGAATGTTACAATTATGATATATGAAATGTAAAAGTAAAAGAACACTCATTTTAACTAGTATAAAAGAGGGCTTGAAAATTTAAATGAATTCAAACTATTGAGGACATTCGGCCAAGATGTAAGTATAACTTGGTGAAATAAATGTTTCATTTATATATAAATAATATATATTTTTACAGAAATCACCTATGAACCTCATAAGGAGAATAGAGTTAGCAGGGCTACTCCTTGAACTCGTCGACGACCTGCTAAATGCTGGTGCCAGAGAGGGCAAAGAAGGTGGATCAGGAATCCACAACAGCGGAAGCAGCGTTGAAGGTAGTAAGAAGCACAGTGTTGTGCTAGGGATCCCCAACAGTAGCAGTGGTGCCAGAGAGGGAAAGGAAGGTGCATCAGGAGGCCACAACAGTAGCATCAGCGTCGAGACGTACAAGAAGGACAGTGCTGTTACCGGTGGTGAGAGCCACCCACTGCCTCCTGCGAGTAGAACCTTTAAAAGGAAAAAAGTAAAAATCCACCCGATTGGAGAGACGTGGTTCAACACATCTAACATCGAGCGGAAGCGAAAATTAGATGCTGCTTCAGGAAAGATAAAAATATTAAGGAAATAAATTTATGTAATAAAGATGTATTATTTATCTTACTGATTATTCTCACAGTATACTTTTAGTTTGGAACAATTTGAAGCTAAAAGAAACTTTCGAGATAAAATAGTATTAAATTTATTAGATTTACTAAAATTTGTGTAAAGATAGACGTGAAAAATATTATTTTAAATTTAGAAACTGCGTTAAGTCTAGATTATAAGATGTTTATTTATAGTTTAAGTAATTTAGTTAGAATAGTAGAAGAAAAAAAAGTTAAGTTTTCATGTAAGGAGAAAAACTTACTTCTGGAAAAATTTGCTAAGCTTTCAATTCAGTGTAATTCAACTGAGGTGATGAAAGAAGCTCTAAAATTTTTTATCAACAGTGATGGAGATGATTTTCTAAGTGAAGAAAAACAGAAAGATGTTCTTGACAGTTGTAAAGTGTGTGATGAAACACAATCTAATAGTCTGCAGCGACAGACTTTTGTAAACAATGAGATAGTTCAAAGCGGTAATGGAATTTTTACACACGATGAGCCAATTCAAAGTGGAAGTGGGTTGCGTGGTAGATTCGAAGTGTTAGCCAGACAGACGAGGTTTTTTAAAAAAATTTAACGTAGAGGGTAAAAAAATTACGTTCAGGATAAATTCTCTAGATACAGTAAATGAAGATCCACTACTAATTTTGGAGAATATCTTTGATGCTGTGATCAAAGAAGCTGGGGGAAATTCGGGGAAAGGGAGTAAAATCAGCTTCACCATTACACTGCCAAACTCACCACATATAAAAGCAATATGGCCAAGTCTGAGATCTATTGAAGACGTAAATGGACGTTACATTCTTGGTTTAATTTCGAATGTGAATCAATCCAACACTGCTTTCCTCTCTGATGAAATCATGCAGATGAATGCTGAGGTTGTGAATTTTCCAACGGGTGGAGCGCGGTTGAATACCAAAGGAGCCGAAGAAAGCGAGTTTTTACGACGGAAAAGAAGTGTTATAGACTTTGGGAAAAATGGCGATACTAGCTGTCTTCCACGATCTATATGTTATGCTATAGAGATGGCCAATTTCAATATGCAATACCATTCTTCAACTACCCGGTCTTTAGATAGTATGGTAAAAAGAATGTGTAAAGATGCAAGGGTTGTGTATTGACGGACCTTTACAAGTTTCAGAAAGTATTAAATGATTTTCAAATAATTGTGTTTGATGATACGAAGGACTCTAATTCAATCCTTTTCAAATTACCTAACAGAAATGATTGGCCGAATAAAATATACCTCTATTACTCCAAGGCTTTCAAACATTTCTACGTGATTAAGTCGTTGAAAGGTTTTTTTAATAAGAGTTTTGCATGTACCCTTTGTGATAAAGTGTATCACAGCAGATCTCATAAATGTGAAAGGAAGTGTACCTATTGTAATTCTTCTCCACCATGTAATTTCGTTACGGAGATGGTAAGCTGTGAAAAATGCAACCGTTCGTTTAGAGGGGAAAGTTGTTTTACAAGTCTAAGACTATGTGTGAAACTTTTAAGATATGCACGTACTGTGCACAATTTTTGAATTTCACACATAGATCATCAGATTCACATAAATGTGATGAATATCACTGTCAGATATGCTCGAAAATCGTTTCAGTGTATCACCTTTGCTTCATTAAACCGCAAAAGAGCTTCGTTGAAAAGAAATTTTTATTAATATTCTTTGATTGTGAGAGCACTCAGAATACTCTTTTAGCGAATAGCACATCTTTCAAACATGTTGTCAATTTAATTGTTGCACAACAAGTATGTAATAACTGTTACAAGGATTCTGATATAAAAAATAATTGCGATGTCTGTGGAAGAAGGGAGTATGTCTTTAAATATAGCAATAGGACGAGCGTTGTGGGAGGTTTTGTGGATTATTGTTTAAAGGCTCGTTCTTTTACTTCGAACGTGTACTGTATAGCTCATAACTTCCAGGGGTACGACGGCCAGTTTATAATTTCTGAATTATTCACGAGAAAATTAAATCTTGTACCTATAATGAATGGGACTAAAATAATGAAATTAAGATGCGAGCATGTGACTTTCATAGACTCTCTAAATTTTCTAGCATTTCCGCTCTCCAAATTCCCTACCGTGTTCGGTATAAAAGATCATGCGGAAGGGTTCTATCCATACTACTTTAACACGTTAGAGAATATCAATTATGTTGGAAAATATCCATCCCCAGATATGTATGGATATAATACTATGAAAATAAGAGAGCGTGATGAGTTTTTAAAATGGTATAATTCAGTCTCTTTTGAAGTTTTTCATAATAAAGGGTTTTCCAATAAGGACTTGACAACTTTTTTTCAAAATAAAATGCAAACCATTTGAGATATTTCAAAAACTTTATTATCGGGTTGAAGTACAATCAAAACATTTATGAATGGAACTCGACTTCGTTCATATGGCCACCGCGGGCACGTTTGCAGCGGTCGATTCGTTGGACCCAATTTTCGATGACTCGGCCACACATTTCGGCCGAAATGGCTGCTATTTCGTGTTCAATGTTGGCTCTGAGCTCTTCCAACGTCGTCGGCTTGTTGGCATAGACCAACGACTTGACGTGGCCCCAAAGAAAAAAGTCCAGAGGCGTTAAATCGCACGAACGAGGCGGCCAATCGACTGGTCCATTTCTTGAGATAACACGCTCATCAAACTTACTCTTCAATAAATCGATTGTAACGTGTGCTGTGTGGCTTGTGGCACCGTCCTGTTGAAACCACATGTTGTCCAAGTCCATATCTTCCAATTCGGGCCAAAAATAATCGGTAATCATGGCGCGATAACGATTACCATTCACAGTAACGTGACGATCATTATCGTCGACGAAAAAATATGGCCCTATGACGCCGCCAGCATGCAAACCGCACCAAACAGTTATTTTTTGTGGATGAAGTGGTCTTTCATGAAGCACATGTGGATTTTCACCGGACCAATAACGCATATTTTGCTTATTGACGAACCCACTGAGCCAAAAAATGAGCTTCGTCACTGAAGATGATTTTGCGATGAAATTGATCATCTTGGCGCATCTTTTCCAGAGCCCAATCGGAGAACGTACGTCGCTTCAAATGGTCCATCGGCTTCAATTCTTGAGTCAGCTTGATCTTGTATGGGTGTAAACCAAGATCCTTACGCAAAATTCGCCATAACGTGGTCTGGGCGATGCCCAACACTTGAGAACGCCGTGGAATTGACTGATTTGGATCATTTGCTACGGACGTTTCAACGGCAGCGATATTTTCGACACTTCGACCAACCCGTTGTCTCACTGGCACGGCAACATCACACAACGAATATGTAGACTCAAATTTTTGCACTAAACTTGTTACTGCCTGTCTACTAGGGCGAGAATTACGACCGAAAATCGGAGTTAACGCTCTTAAAGTAGCGGTCACCGACTCCGAATTTCTGTAGTAAATTTTTATAATTTGCAGACGTTGTTCCTTCGTGTACTTTACCATGATAAAAATGTTAAGTTTACTGAATAAATTGACAGTGACAGTTCGATGATTAGTGAAAGGGTGCGTTCACAAATTGAATTCAAAGTTGTCAAGTCCCTATTGGAAAACCCTTTAGAAGCGAAATGCTTAAGTATTGCAAAAATGATGTCGATATATTACGATTAGGATGCATACAATTTATGCGGGAATTCCTCGATATAGCTAAAGTTAACCCTTTAGTAGAATCTATAACAATTGTATCAGCATGTATGCTCGCTTTCCGAAGGAATTTTCTGCAAAAGAATACTTTGGGTATAATGCCTAAACATGGCTACTATAAAGGACGAAATCAGTCGCTCATTGCTAACAAGTGGCTTGAATGGCAAAGCTCACAAATAAATGATAAAATAATTTCTTCAAATAATGAAGGAGAAGTGAAGTTGGAAAAAAGCGCATTAATAGTAGATGGATTTAATTCCAAAACAAATACAGCATATGAATTTTTTGGATGCTTTTACCATGGTTGTAGGGATTGTTTTAAAGTACAAAATTTAAGCAAAATCATAAACAAAACACACGAAACTTTATCACATAGATATGAAAGCACTATTAGAAGAATCGAGGTTGTTAGGCGTAGTGGTTATAATCTGGTATATTCGTGGGAATGTGAGTTCAGAGAATTCTTGAAGAAAAATCCTGATGTAAGCAAGGATTTAGATAAAAAAGTTTCAGGTATTATACCACCACTTAACCTCCGTGATGCCGTCTATGGAGGACTTACTGAAGTGTTTAAATTACATCATAAAATTGGTGGGAATGAAGTTATACGATATCTAGACTTTACCAGTCTGTACCCGTATATTAACAAATATTCACCATACCCTATCGGTCATCCTGAAATTTTTCGTAGGGAACAAATACCTTCTCTACAAGAGATAATTACAATGCATGGCTTTATCACTTGTTCAATTATTGCGCCTAGTAGCTTATTCACGCCTGTTTTACCTTTCAAAAATAACTCGAAGTTGTATTTTGCATTGTGTCGTAAATGTGCGGAGTTGAATAGAGTTTCCACATGTAATCATACAGAGGAAGAATGAATGATTATTGGAATATGGGTTATACCTGCTTTAGCGGTGAAGAAAGGGTAAAGGATAAGAAAAGTTTTCGAGGTTTGGAAATATAAACACACCAAATACGATCCGGAAACAAAAAACGGTGGACTATTCACCGAATATGTAAACACATTCTTGAAAATCAAACAGGATGCTAGTGGATGGGGGGCTGAATACATAACCGAGGATGAGAAAGATACCTTCCTAAAGAGTTTCAAGATGAGGGAAGACATCATTCTAGATAAAAACCAGATTCAAAAGAATCCCGGTAGACGTAATACCGCTAAAATCTGTCTAAATTCCTTCTGGGGGAAATTTGCGCAAAGGGAGGATAGAACTCAAACTAAGGTCATAGACAATCCCAAGGACTTTTATGATTTTATACAATCCCCTGGCATAGAAATTTGTTCCTTATACCCCATCAATGACGATACTATATGGGTAACATGGAAATATTTAGAGGGAGATGACAATTTGTTACCGCATGTTAACATACCTATCGCAGCATACACAACAGCCTTTGCCAGAATTAAACTTTACACAGCTTTAGAAAAGGTAGGGAAGGCAATTCTCTATTGTGACACGGATAGTTTGATTTTCATCGATAATAAAAATGATCCTATTTCATTGCCAATATCTAACTTTTTGGGGGATTTAACGAATGAAATTGACAGTTTTGGTCCTGAGGCATTTATTTCGGAATTTGTAAGCACAGGTCCGAAGACCTACGGCCTTAAAGTGGAAGCTGTAAGCGGCGTTGAATACATAATTAAATGTAAAGGTATAACTCTTAACTTTGAAACCTCAAAAACTGTTAATTTCGATAGACTGAAGTCCTTAGTGATAGGTGAAGATGGGGGAGAACCCGTCTATGTAACAAATGAACGAAAAATTAAAGGAACCGTTATTTCAACACTTGAGAAGAAACGTCTACAGTTTACATTTGATAAAAGAGTAACAACAGAAGAAAATTTTTCATATCCATGTGGATACAAAAAACCTAAAATTGATTATTAGATGATAACCTATTATGTATTTACTTGATAAGTAAAGTTATGTAAACTTGATTCCCTCTCCTCATTGAAATGTTTAATTATTTACTAAATTTGTTTGAAAATATATAAATAAGTAGAAATAAATTGTTTTTCACATTATGAAACTACACCCTACCGAAAGCATGAGTACATTTATTTTTGACATCCAGTATGTTACTGGAAATTACGGGCAGTATTTTGCTAAAGAACTTGCAATACTTCCTTTAGGTTCAATACAGCCAACAACCTATATTTTTTTGCCACCGTACCCTTACCAGGAGTTGTCAATAAAAGCATGTCAACAGCAGAAATATGAAAGAGAGAACATCAGTGGGTTACACTGGAATGATGGCGACACCGGTTACAACAACCTGCCCGATATTCTGAAGAGCTTTAGCAGCTGCACTATATATGTAAAAGGCGATGCGAAACAGAACTTCATCAAGAAATACTTACCAGACGCTGAAATTGTGCAGCTTGAAATACCTTAATTAACAGAACTTCAAAATTTTCAGACATATTGTAAAAACCACAGTCAAACTCCGCCTATCCGCTGTGCTGTACAAAACTGTGTAAACATTTTTCTCTATATGTTAATAAATAAAGTTTTATGTATAAAAAGGAAACAGATTTTACCGTTTAATATTTATTTATTTTTTAACCAATCGTTATATTAAACAGAATACTGGCAGTGCAAAGCCATGGAATTCCATAAAAAATCTAGAATAGTTTATATGTACATATGATGCGCGTGATGGTATAAAAAAGTCACAACTGGATAATCTTAGTACATCCTTCTCCTTACATTTAACCGTGTATTGGTTGAAATACTCCCTCACACTTTTAGAAGCGCTGTTGTTATGGAACATGACGATATTGAAGAACTCCATCTTTTCGAACAAATTTAAAAGATCATGAAGTGTTAATCAAATGTTGACTTCGTCGACTGGCACCAGGTATTCCCTCTTTAAATCAGATTGATCTCCAGGGACTGCTACAGCTTTTTCATGTTTCAGCTTGTTGAGATGATTGTATAGTGAAAACCAGCCGGAGTAGTTCGTTGACACAGGGAAGCGCCCTGGAGAACTGAAGATTATTTTTGCTTCAAACGTGAATGGGTCAAATCCAAGCACAAGTTATTACATGTAAATGGACGGGCAAGTCCTGGTTGTTCTAGATACCTTATGCTTTCCTTTTCAGGTCAGCACTTTAGCGGAAGGCATGAGGAGCAACCGAATCAGGTCCGAAGTAGGCCCAACCGAGGATGCTGCGGCGGCTAAATTAGGATTAAGCTTAAAATTGAATTAAAAATAGTATACCGATCAGTTGGATCTCAGCCCCAATGTTGCGATGGGAACTGGATCCCTCTACGTTTCCCCGCGAACAAATTTAGATTTCAAAGCCGGAAGGAAGCCTGGTGGGGAGACGGAAGTGCGAATTCGCGAACTCCGCTCAATGTTTTCCCAACCTCCGACACCGCCGTGCACTGCACCAAAGCCAGCCACAAGACATCAAATCGTCACATTGCTGATTCCGCCGTACGGCCAGAAATCCCCACAGACTCAGCTGCCGTACGTAAATTCCGGCAGCTGGTGGGATAAAAGGATCACGACTGATGTAGGAGGCCGGCCAGAATTCGGACGCCAAATTAAACCCTCGAGGAATAGTCTTTCCTGTCAACACCTGACAGATGGGAAAAACAACACGACCCATGGCTTAATGCCATGTCAAACGTAAAAAAAAAATAATGGGAACGACGGAAATGAGACAGGCAAATACCCGAGGCGCAGCCTACTTAAAGCGAAAACTTGTGCTGCCCGGGGCCTTTCGTGGATTTACCAGTGGACAGTGTAGAACGTTTTTTTGAATTTTGGTTTCCCGTTCGGAGTTTGTTTTAACGGTGGAGTATTTTTTTTGGAAGTGACCGTTGTAACGTGGATTAGCGATTGGAACCGGTGACTCCTTGTTGAAAGTTTTGGAACGGTGGAGCGTTACAGCAACCCAGGAAACAAAGAAAAAAAAAGAGACCGACGTGCTGGAGTTAGTGGCTGGACAAGAACGGAGTTGGCGAAGTTCGACGGGAGTGGAATTGGCAAGGCGGAAGATCATAACGAACGTGCAGTAACGGCGGGGTCGGAGTACGCGTCGTTGGTTTAGTAAGAAATAGCTAGAAAGCTCAAGGAACCAGGTATTTTCCCTCCCTTCACTAGGTTTTTCGCGCGTAGATCTCGTAGACCAAACGGGACGTAGAGGATCCCACTTGAGAAGATCCAGCGGATTGGTTGCTTGTTTTACGTACATACCTCGGTTTCATTTCTTTTTTTTACATTTATTTATTTCTTTAATTATAATTTATTTCTTATTATTTTGCTTTTTGTGAAACGTGGATTATTTTAATTTTTTTTTTCTGGTCAATATATATATATTTTGTGATTTCTTGTCTTTATCAATTCGTTCGTGTTTTGTTTAGCGGAGAGGTTTCCCAATTTTCCTCCAAGTATAAATTGGGTGGCGCCCGGTAAGAAAGTAGTTTTCGGACAGGCCCTTCTTCGACTGAGTGAAGCTCGGCGCGTGATTGGAGTAGACTCGTGGAATCAGGAGAAAATACTCGTACGGTGGTTGAGGAAACAGAGCAGACGCCATGAAGGCAGCGGAACTTTGGTTCGATTCCGTGATTCTGCTTAGTTTTTTTTGTTATTCCTCGGCCAATTCCAAGAGTTTCCCCTTGAAGAAAAGGGGTAATAAACTTTCCGGTTTTGACAGCCATCCAGATAGTAGGTGTAGTTTAGTAGAGCGTTTTCACCCGGAACCTCTGACCTTTTTCTTTTATTACTCTTCTTATTAACATTTTCATCGGTGGGTTCTAATTTTTTTCTTTTGAATGACTTCTTATTAAGACTCGTACCACACACTGCTTTTGTAATAATCGTAGATATATTCAGCAAAAGATTTTACAACGAAAACTGAATCAAACCTGCTTTAGGTTCATGCTGTTATACTCTGAACTTCCAATTTACAATACTGATTACAATAAACCCCCCCACTTTGTGTAGAGTCCGATGAAAATAATTGATGGTATAAATTTATGACTTTATTGTCATTAAGTGAAAACTCTTTTGATGAAAATTGTTTTAGGAATCTCTTTAGACTTTTATCCTTGCAGCGAGAGTAGATATATACGCACCAATAGTTCCCGCAAGTCGAAGAGAACTCGCTCTGTAATCGCTTTTTGTTATTTACAAAGAGTTTTGAGTTGGTATTTAAAAAGGTTTTAAAATATTTATTACTCGGGTATCTCCCAAAAGAGTCAAAATATTCAGCAGGCCCTCTCTTTGGGAAATAAAATGCAACCCAATGTGTACCTTTTTTACTTGCAGTGTCTGTATTGGCAATAATGCATGCAGGTTTTTTAATTTTATAGGGTAAATGATCGCATGTAAAAACACCTTTGAAGAATCTTTTTGTAGTGGAGTTTTTTCCTAGCACGCTAACAAGTTCGATCGTGTTCATATCTGCTCTTTTGAAGCGATAGCATCAATGTCAATAATCTTAGTGTGACTCGTGGTGTAACTTTCTAAGAATTCCTTTGTTGTAGCGCTATAAACAAAAACGGTTGCAAATTTCGCTAATGTCATAATAAGATTTTCATCCAGGCGCTTAAGTTCCAAATTCCCAAATGCACCTTTCTGATCTGTTGTGCTAGCCAATGATGTGGGATATTTATACGCTATTTCCTTTGAGAATAATTTATTTTGTAATGAGAAACCGGCAAACGAGAGCTTTTTAAAGAAGGTTAGATTACCTGAAACGAAGACGCAGTTCGCAGTGAAGCGAATTTTGTATCGTCTACAGATTTAACGGGGTCCTCTAGATCTTGACAGCACGTTTCGCCGGCTACTCAGGAACATGGGAGTGGATTTAATTGAAATGATCTAGAGGGATCCACCGTTCTCGTATGTGCTGTATAAAAAAAACGAAATGAAAACAAATTGGGAAGGGAGGAAGAAAAAATCTGACCGGGAATGACCCTACAGAGCTCGCTAAACCGTTGCGTTATGTGGGTATCCCGCTCGTCATGCCGCTAGTGAACGGGACCACACACTACACCTGAAAACGGGCCGTAGGAAGAAATGAGGCCAGCCCCAGTCCTGAAGCGACCGATCCTCCAGGATTTCCTCGTGGTCTTTAGTGGTTCATCGTCTTTGTTGTTTTCGTTATTTAATTAGAAACAATAAAACAGAAACAGTTTCTTACCGATAAAAATTCTTCGCACACAAACTAAAATCCTGTAATTCTTACAACTTCACTGAACTCAAATAAAAAAACTTAACCGTCAATATTAATGTTGTTATTTAATAAAAAAAATTCAAATTATCTTATCTCCTATATTAACATTTAATCCAAAAAAAATTCAATTCCTATTTATCTATCTGGTGGTACCTGATGCTCGTTGGGGCCCTTTCTCTTTGCTGCTCCTTGGTGCTCTTCAGCTTCTGATTTCCGGGGTTTTCATTTTTTTGTTTCTTTAGTTATCTTTCGGCGATTTTAGGATTTGTTAGTATATTCACTTCGGTTTTTTTTTTTGAATTTTTCCTTCGTTTTAGACGGTCTATTAATTAGTTTATTATTATTCACTTCGTTTTTATGAACGTTTCCTTCGTCTTCGACGGTCTATTAATTCGTTTATTATTATTCACTTCGTTTTTATGAACTTTTCCTTCGTCTTCGACGGTCTATTAATTAGTTACTATTATACACTTGTTTTATTTTAATTATCGCTCTCCTTCCTCGGACTTTTAACCCACCCAAAAACCAAAAATTCTCTGCCTCGTTTTTCAATTTTACTGTCCTTTTAATATTTATTTTTGATTCCCCTCCTGCGTTTTGGCTCACTTTTTCTTCTTTTTTCCTATCTATTTCTCATAGAAGGCACTAATTTCTTTTACAGCGGTGGTTTTTTTTTCAAATACAAAAAAATGTTACATATACTGATATCTAATGCAATAAAAAGACGAATCTCAGGTAATTCTAGTTTGAGCGAAACAACTAATTACACAATAAAATTATAAGGATAAGTAAAAATAAAAATGAAAAAAAAATAAGAAAACGACTGGATGAAAAATAATAAAAAAATAATAATTCATAAATATGCGCAAAATAATAATTCATAAATATGCGCAATCTGTAATACATACGTAAATTTATACAAATAAAAGAAAAAAAACAAAAGAAAAATAATAAAAAAAATAAATAGAATCCGAGATTCGTTACAATCGTGGGGACGACCCAGACCCAGGAGAAGAGTCTCATATTCTTAGCCGGGCCAACTCTGAAATTATTTATGTTTGATGTCTTTGCCATGGTAGATACCTAATTTAAATCCCCCCTTCATCCTCAAGTTCATAGGAGACGTTCCCGATTTTTTTTCGCACAATGGCTTTGACAAATTTATGTGCTAGTTTAGCAGCAAATCTATCGATTGCATTGCTTTGGACGAAGTTCCTTACGAACACAGTCTGGCCTGGTGCATATTCCTGATCCCTACTCCGTAAATTGTACGTGTGGGCAGACCTTTTATAAGCCTCAGCCAGACGCGCCTTTACATGATTTTGGGCTACACGTAAACGTTTTATGTGCGGGTTTAATTCAATCTCTCCTTCGCAAAGAGTAGTCAAAAAATGTGACGAAAATCCCGTGGAATCATGTACGACATTCCGTATGGCGGAACATATTTCGTGTAAATGATCGTCCCAATGTTTATGATCCGTTCCCAAATAAGCTCGAATTCCTACCAAAATAGAACGATTTACTCGTTCAGACGCGTTAGCCTGGGGAGCATAGTAGGGGGATCGCGTATGATGTATGCCAAAGGTTTTCACGAGATTTTCAAACAACTTGGAGATAAACTGTACGCCATTGTCCGAATGGATATATTCTGGCACCCCAAAGGCTACGAATATTTCGTGCTCCAAAAATTTTACAACGTTTTCCGCTGTAGCATTTGGAAAAGGCTTCAGCCAGACAAATTTCGAAAACTGATCTAGCACAACGAATATAAAGCGGTTGCCATTCCAAGAACGTGGATAGGGCCCTAGAAAATCTATGTATAGCCTCTGTAATGGTCTGTCTACTTCAATTTGATTGCCCATGAGCGGTCTCATATTGTAATTCGGTGGCTTGCATTGTTTACAGGTAACGCAATTGGAGATATGCTGAATAACATGTTGCCGAAGACCTGGCCAATAATAATATCTTTGGAGCAACTCTACCGTTTTTGCTATGCCGCAATGAGAGGATAAAGGGTTATTATGCCTGCTCTGAACAAGAGAATCCGTAAGAGACGCAGGGACCCACAATTTCCATACTGGAATATCTGAATTCGCTGAAGCCAAAGTGGGTTTCTTTATATATATTTTTCCCTGGCTAACTTTTAAATTGTTGAAACGATCCGGTGTCTCCTGTATCAAATTAATTCGATCTACATACTCTTCATCTTCAAATTCTTTGGAGATTAAATCTAGGATGGGTAATTCCGGATCCATGGTGTCGATTTCGGAGCAAAAAACGCGCGATAGCTCATCAGGAACTGCATTTAAGGTGCCCTTGCGGTGTTCAATGCTGAAATTGAAACCTTGTAGTTTAAGACTCCACCTCGCTAACCGCCCGGACAAGTCTTTTTGACTCATAAGCCATTTCAAACTCCCATGATCGGTTATAACGGTGAATTCCAGACCTTCAATATATGCTCGAAATCTCTTAACACTTTGTACGGCTGCTAAACACTCTAGTTCAGTCACAGTGTAGTTGCGTTGCGCAGCGTTTAGTTTGGCTGACATAAATGCTATTGGGTTCTCCTCACCTGCCTCAGATCGTTGAAATAGTACGCTGCCAATGCCGGTGGCGCTTGCATCGCATTGAATAAAGAATGGTTTCTCAAAATTGGGGTTGACCAAAACTGGTGCTGAAGTTAATAAATCTTTGAGAAGTACAAATGCTCCCTCAGCATGTTCGTTCCACAGAAATTGCTTATTTCTTTTTAATAAATCAGTTATGGGGGATGCCACTGATGCAAAGTTCGGAATGAACCGCCGATACCAGCCAGCCATGCCTAAGAATCGTCGCACATCTCGTACGGATTTTTGAACTGGGTAAGAAGTTATAGCGGTCAGTTTTTCAGGATCTGTCTTAAGTACTCCGTCACCGACTACATATCCAAGATACCTCACCTCTTTGAGCAGAAATTTACTCTTCTCAACATTTATCGTTAGGTTGGCTAGTTTTAGGAGACGTGAGACTTCACGAAGAAGGTCGAAATGTTCCTCAACAGTCTTAGAAGTAATCAACAGATCATCAAGGTATACAAATACTCGGTCATGAAGCTGGTGCGGAATTACCTTATGCATCAATCTACGCATGGACTGCGGCGCGTTGCATAGCCCAAAAGGCATTACCGTAAATTGATACAACGGACGACCTGGCACCGAAAAAGCAGTTTTGTCCCGTGAAGCTATATCCAGTGGAATTTGCCAAAATGCGTCCTTCAAGTCTAAACTCGAAATGAACCTTGTGGATTGAAGACGAGATAGCAGACCATCAATCAAAGGTAAAGGGTAGGCGTCTTTTACAGTGGCTTGATTTAATCTGCGAGCATCCAGACACAATCGAACCTTACCGGGTTTGCTGACAATCTTTACTGGAGAACTCCACGAGCTGAACTTTCTTCGATCACACCCAAACTCAACATCCGATCTAATTCTTTATATAATTGCTCCTGCACAACCGGTGATACTGGATAGTGTCGTTGTTTAATAGGCCCTGTTGATCCTACATCAATATGATGTGCGAGTAAAGAATTCTTTCCCAATCCTAAACGATTAAATGATGGAAAGTTTCCTATGATATCATTTAATACCTGCCCTTCCTTTTCAGCCAATTGGTGTTGTAATGATTTAAGAGGTGAAGGCATACCGTCTAACTCATTTATCACAACAGGTACCCAGGTATACCCAAATAAATGGCATTCTTAAGAGAAGGTGCTATTAGAAAACGCATCATCTTGGTTTTTCCGGAGAAGGAAACCAAAGTCCTAACATATCCTAACACGTCGCATTTCTGGCCAGATGCTGTCAATAATTGTGTGTGAAACGAATGCAGTGGAAGCGAAAGTTGCTTAATAAGGGCAAGCGAATTTGCTCCCAATATGCTTGTGCTAGCTCCGCTATCCAATAATCCCTGAAAACTACATCCCCCGATAAAAATTTGTGCGAATGGACGTTTATCTTCCGAAGTTTGAATAATTTCGGACAGAACCGTGTTTTTCATTTGATGGCGAATTCTCCAATAACGATCTGCGCGAGATAAACAAGGTTTTTGAAATTGCTTTGGTATACTAAATTGATCCGAAGAACCACTATGCTCTAAGGAACACGTTACTGATTGGAGTTCGTCTTCACTGCTGTCAGATTGGTGCTCTGTGAGGGACTGCTGGAAAGAGTGCGATTTGTCCCTGATTGAACCACACTCTGCGCACCGTTTCCCGTAGCACGACTTTGACAATTTGTACAATTTCGCTTTATTATATTCTTTGACCCACAACCGAAACAAAAAATGCCATCGATTGACTTAGGACAGTTCGTGAAACGATGTCCTATATCTGAACAGTTCCAACAAATTATCATTTTACCTGCAGGCCGTGTTGAATTGTGATGTGTCGGTTTTGACCGCAAGGCTGCAACTTCGTTGTGAAATTGCTCTAAATCAACTTCAATCTCATTCACTTGACGGCGATTAGAGCAGTTTACGTCGGAGTCATATCTGATCCTGCGCCAAGTAGTTTCCACCGATACGCATTTTCTTTTCATATGCTGAACGGAGGTAAAATCGATTCCAGCGAGATGAGCTTGCAAACCAGGACGCATGTTCCTAAGCAAAACTTGCTGATGATATTCATCAGTTAACGGTGACCTCAGTTGCAAGGTGAGTTTATCGATCGCGTCAGCAAAATCACAAAAAACCTCCTTGTGCTTTTGATACCGAGCATCAATCTGTCTACGCACATTCAAGTCGGAAGTTTGCGTCTCGAAACGTTCTCGTAAAGCACCACAAAACTCAGGCCATGTAAGGCGTGGTTTCACGATACGTCCAATACCAGTCATCCGCCGTCCCGCATAACAATAAAAATATTTCTGCTACGAGGTTTTCTCCCACAATCCCGTTAGCCTTAGCCAAAGTTTCCACCCTGAAGATAAAACGTCCGACATTTATACCAGAACTAGATCCATCAAAATGAACCCCCCATTTAGACACTGGAACAAAACCCTTTCGATTCCCATTCCCTGTCGATGTCAAATTATCTGTTGGCTGCGATGGTGGTGGTGGTAGTAACTCATGCCGGGTACTACTTGGACACCGTCTTTGTGAATGCCCCTGGAATAATGCGTTCCTCTCAGGACGTGTATTCGAAGGAAAAATGATTGGTTCCATATTACATGGAGCTTCCTGTTCCAGTTGATCCAGAGGACCATTTTGATCATTTTGACTTGCCGCTGAAGTGGAGGTAAAATTTATTTCCGCTAATTTTTGGTAGAAGGTTTCCATATCGATACCGTCTGTCTTACGAATTTCTGAAATCATCACTTGCAATTGGGTTAATTTATCTATACAGATTTTTTCCCAAGATTTTCAAAGGGGTGGGTGCACATTTCACGAGACGACCTAACCGCCCGAAATAATGATGTAAACGGGTGGAACATTTAGCTAACTTCTCCTCATTTGGATTTCTGACCCCCATTAAAAGTGCCGATATTTCCCCAAGGCCTTCGCAGCAGAAATCGAGTTCTTGAGGGAGGTTCTGTAGTACTTGCTCTGGCAAGGTCGAGGAGGGTCGAAGAACGGGCCGATTCTCCTCTAATTTCAGCCTGGCCTCCAGCTTGTCATACTGAGTCGGTGCATCCCCACTAATTTGTCGAATCAGGCACTCCATCTCAAACTCATCTGGCTCCAGATGATCAATCATGAAGCTTGACATTTCCTTTAAATTTTCAATTAAACAATAAATGCGAAACAAAAAAAATATAATCCAATAAATGCAATATTTACCTTCTAAAATAAAATGTGTATATGTATATATGTACGTATAAAACTATTCATAAAAAGCATATATCAATGCAGAAAAAAAATAAACCTAATATTGTTACTAAATTATGTAACCTTAAATAAACAAAATTCGGAGAATCCTGAAGTCTCGATGCACCTCAGGCAGGCATAAACGGCTCTCATTTCCTCGCGCACACCTTTATTATTAATAAACAGAATGTGTATATTTTACCGGTTTCAATTGTTGTTGAGCGAGCTCTGCATAGTCAGGGAATTAGGAAAAAAATATGGAAATTGAAATTCTTAAATTATGTTTCTTTGTACAATAATACGAGAGACGCTTCAGTGTGATCCCTTTTAACAAACAAAATTATTCAGGAGGCCATGAACGAAAATCATTGCCGACGGAATTAATCCGGATAAAATTTCGCGAGAGACCAAACCGAGTTCTTATACGCGAAGCTAAATCATGATGTCACAAACAACGACATTCGGGAGATGATATTATTTGTACATCGACGCCGCTTGGCGGATAGTCGTCGCGAACATGTCCGATCAGCTTTCTAATGTGAGGCTTTTCTTCATTCCAACTAGTTAGATCCCAAAAGCGAATCTGCATTTAAGATGCACTAGCAAACCTCAAAAAAAATGAACGCGCGACATAAAATAAAAACTCATTTCACCGATATTTGCTAATTACAGGATGAACAATGAAAAAAAAACTTAGTACCGCAGTTTTCCCTCATTTACAGACGAGTTAAGTGTTAGGTTTGATAAAAAAAAACTCAAGAACCAAAACTGTTCAGTCAATGCCTTATCACGATCGATGAAATAAATTTATTAATTGGTGTTTTTGCTGTAACGTAAATACATATTCACTATGTTCAAGCCGTTTAACCAATTAATATGCAGCAATTTAATATTCGCCGTACTATATGCAACCATAATGCATTAGGAAATATGTTGCACTTGCTACCGACTAAATGTATCATAGTTAAGCCGAAATTAAAATTGTTCTGTTGAAGATGCTAATCTACGCTTATACGCTGTAAACGTTCTGGTAACTTTCTGTTCCTCTAACCTCCCCATACTGGACGTAAAAGGCTTAGAACTTGGACAATTAAACCGCGTAATGTGCATTTTTCTGATGGGAAAAAAAATTATAAAAGAAATAATTGAAATTGAAAAATAAATAATCCATCAACTTGGTGTCATGGTGGAGAGATCCGATTATAGACATGCACAGTTGTCATTGCCCAACGCTGTTAAGAACATTTTCACTGGCTACTAGCAGCCTCTGTTTATCAGGCTGTTATT
The DNA here is from genome assembly GCA_951812415.1 of Beris morrisii. NCBI lineage: Eukaryota > Metazoa > Arthropoda > Insecta > Diptera > Stratiomyidae > Beris > Beris morrisii. The sequence goes on along the minus strand of OX638311.1, from coordinate 82,268,096 downwards.
AACAGCGGATGAGCATACGCAGGCGAGCGCAGCATCAAAAAAAATGGAAATCATCCAAAATTATAATCGCAAATCAAGTTTAATGAACTACAAACGAATGCAATTCCTATCAATACATCAATGTGAGTGTGCATATAACTACGCGCATACTCCATATACCAATACTCGATACTCCACTATAAGCAGGTCAAGAATAAAATGCTATACTCGCTGTACTGATTTATGCGCTCCTGTTAACATAGAAATAAAATTTCTCGAAAAACTAATTCTTTTCGTGTACCATCTTGAGTAAAATATGAAAATTTTTCTTTTTCTTAATGACACAACTTGTAAGTAATGCTTTCGAACACAATGTCTTCGGAATATTGGTTGGTGCGGCATCTTTACAGGACCATTCTTACTTGTATTAAATTTGCTAACCGAACATACCAAGTCGTCAAAACCAAAACACTACCTACAGCTTGCAAAAGTGGGAATACCCCGTTTAACGAAATTTAGAATTAATAAAAATACTTAAAGAAACCGAGAAGCCGTTATTACGTTTGGGCGCCACTGAAACGAAGACACAGTTCGCAGTGAAGCGAATTTTGTATCGTCTACAGATTTAACGGGGTCCTCTAGATCTTGACAGCACGTTTCGCCGGCTACTCAGGAACATGGGAGTGGATTTAATTGAAATGATCTAGAGGGATCCACCGTTCTCGTATGTGCTGTATAAAAAAAACGAAATGAAAACAAATTGGGAAGGGAGGAAGAAAAAATCTGACCGGGAATGACCCTACAGAGCTCGCTAAACCGTTGCGTTATGTGGGTATCCCGCTCGTCATGCCGCTAGTGAACGGGACCACACACTACACCTGAAAACGGGCCGTAGGAAGAAATGAGGCCAGCCCCAGTCCTGAAGCGACCGATCCTCCAGGATTTCCTCGTGGTCTTTAGTGGTTCATCGTCTTTGTTGTTTTCGTTATTTAATTAGAAACAATAAAACAGAAACAGTTTCTTACCGATAAAAATTCTTCGCACACAAACTAAAATCCTGTAATTCTTACAACTTCACTGAACTCAAATAAAAAAACTTAACCGTCAATATTAATGTTGTTATTTAATAAAAAAAATTCAAATTATCTTATCTCCTATATTAACATTTAATCCAAAAAAAATTCAATTCCTATTTATCTATCTGGTGGTACCTGATGCTCGTTGGGGCCCTTTCTCTTTGCTGCTCCTTGGTGCTCTTCAGCTTCTGATTTCCGGGGTTTTTATTTTTTTGTTTCTTTAGTTATCTTTCGGCGATTTTAGGATTTGTTAGTATATTCACTTCGGTTTTTTTTTTTTTAATTTTTCCTTCGTTTTAGACGGTCTATTAATTAGTTTATTATTATTCACTTCGTTTTTATGAACGTTTCCTTCGTCTTCGACGGTCTATTAATTCGTTTATTATTATTCACTTCGTTTTTATGAACTTTTCCTTCGTCTTCGACGGTTTATTAATTCGTTTATTATTATTCACTTCGTTTTTATGAACTTTTCCTTCGTCTTCGACGGTCTATTAATTAGTTACTATTATACACTTGTTTTATTTTAATTATCGCTCTCCTTCCTCGGACTTTTAACCCACCCAAAAACCAAAAATTCTCTGCCTCGTTTTTCAATTTTACTGTCCTTTTAATAATTATTTTTGATTCCCCTCCTGCGTTTTGGCGCGCTTTTTCTTCTTTTTTCCTATCTATTTCTCATAGAAGGCATTAATTTCTTTTACAGCGGTTACATATACTGATTTCTAATACAATAAAAAGACGAATCTCAGGTAATTCTAGTTTGAGCGAAACAACTAATTACACAATAAAATTATAAGGATAAGTAAAAATAAAAATGAAAAAAAAAAATAAGAAAACGACTGGATGAAAAATAATAAAAAAATAATAATTCATAAATATGCGCAAAATAATAATTCATAAATATGCGCAATCTGTAATACATACGTAAATTTATACAAATAAAAGAAAAAAAAAACAAAAGAAAAATAATAAAAAAAATAAATAGAATCCGAGATTCGTTACATACCTTCATTGAAATATTCAATATTCACAATACAATACGCCATCTTTGTTGCTCTTACCCGTCAGCCGAATAATATGAAGAATGTGAGATTAAAAGGTTATATTTATACTTTTCAAAAATCAGTATGAGCTCCACGAAGTTTGTCTATTTCAAGACTTCCATTATACTCGGCATATACTATACAAGTTACACTTTTTGCCAACGCTTTCTTAAACCTTCCTTCGACTCTCACAGTTCCTTGATTTAATAAGCTGCCACAAGATGACCCGTATGAATTGTCTGCAGTTAAATCGAACGCCATTAAAAAGCATCCATTATCGAAGAATTTCTTTGAGATTTGTTTACCTTTGTCGAAATAATGAATACCTGTACCCTTAAATAGTGAAAGGTATACACGTGTACTTATAGGAGTTTCCTGAGAGTAATCAAACTGTTGTGAACGGAGGCCTTGGAGTGAATATTTCGACTTGAAAAAGTCAAAATATTCGAAGGAAAGGAAGGTTTAGGAAAGAGTGGGCCAATTCCTACGTCTGAATTGGTGGCTGAAATCCGAGCGGAAGCGACACGCTTGCTGGCGGCCGGGATTAGCTACGGCAGTTGTGGGGGGGTTCTTGCCCAGATTTCAGTCCATAAACCCTTGGCCTGTACAACAAAAAATTTCGTGTCGGCTTACTCCAGGGATTTAAAATGGGACTATTTTCCCAATAGGTCGTGAAAGACCAAGAAGCGGTGGAGTGCGCGACTTCGCGATTTGTCAGGGCGCTTAGGTGTTATAGCGCCCTGCCTGCCCACCCTACCTCAGCCATGACTGTCCTAAAAACAACTTTATCATGGCCCCTTATTGAGGTTCAGGGATTGGGGCCTAGACGATCGGGTTCATTTTCTATTGTCTGGCCTTTAGCCTTTAAACATCTTTATATAACAAAAAAAACAGCCATATAAGGCCCCTACAATATATAACAAAAATCTGAAAAAACAACAAAACCAAAAAATAATACCACCAAAAAAATATTGAAAAAAAAGAGGAAAGAGAAGAAGAATATAGAAAAAAAAAATATAGAAAAAGGAAACTCACCCCATTATTTTTTGTTTCACCTTGAGATTTTTAATTTGAAAATATGTTTTATTTTATTTCCGTCCGTCAGTCCTGTCAGTCATATGTTTTATTTTATATTAATTATTAACTTTTAATTTAACTCATTTTATTATTAATTATTTATTGTAATTTTATAATTTATTAGGTTAGGTTAATTATTTTTATATTTTTAATTTCATTTTTAATTTAATTCTAGTTTTAATTATTGTTTTTATTTTAACTTAGAATTTTCTTTGTACTTTAATTTTTCCTCATTTTTCTTTTTTTTTGTTTCTTCATGAGTTTAACTCCGGTAGGAAAACGATACCACGAACGTTGTCATCGCCGCGATATTCAATTGATCGACTCTACGCTTTATTGATGAATGCTTTTCATGCATCCGACACAAAAGACGACAATTTCCAGCCAATCTGCACTTGAAAATCGGAGAAACTCCAACACGCGAACGACACTCGTCGAAAAATCAATCAATCGCCATATTCTTTATCACTTGGTTTAGATAATTAGCAACAACTTCTCAGACTAAATACGATATATGTAACCAAATCAACAGAAAATAGAATTTTTATTGCGAAAATTGGAATGATACTCGGATCAAAATTACAGTGCAGTCGCACTCAACACACTTTTGGTTGCGTGTTTTCCATCAAAAAATTGACTTTCACTCGTTTACACCAAACAGAACGTTGAATTTTTTTGACTAAAGGACAAGTTTTTTTGCAACTTGCTTTGGGAAAAACACCCCGAACGAGAGATCACGCACAAGAAAACTTTTTCCATTGGATCTTCCCGCACAATGTGACAAATGATCTTATCTTTCTTTTGATGCCCTTATTTCTATAAGTTTTCTCTCAAACTTGCACTTGACAATTACAGCCTGCACTACGATTTTTCCAGCAATACTCAATTTTTTTATTAAGATTTCACGCACAATGTGATCATTTATGATTCAGGCTTCAATTTATTTTTCACTGATCTCGATTTCACTTAGTATTTCCATTACGTTGGGGGGGGGGGGGGGGGGAAGAAACTCGCTTAAGACACTCTCCATTTTATGCAAACCCTTCGATTTGGTTTATTTAATTCTTTGTTTTTCGAGTCGCCGCGCTAAGGGAAGGACCTGTATCAAACTGTCGACATTTAAGTCGAATCCCGCCATCACGATGGGCCGCAACTTTTCCGCAGCGCACACACAAAACTACGTTCGAATTGAAAAAAATCGCACGATTAAATCCCGCTCGCAAATTATTTACGCGTTCGAAACGTTTTTTCTGGAGCGTATGGCCAACTTCACCATTCAATTCCTTGCACTTGCACACTTTTTTCAATTTTTTTTTTCTTTTTCTCGGATCTTTGTCCAGATCACTCGTCTCGTCTTCGATCTCCCTCTCGACCCTATCGCGCTTCCGGCATCTACCGATCAGCGGTTCTTTTCCCGAAAAAAAACCGTTGCACTGCTAAGTTAGTGGCAGTTGTCGGTTGCGATCAAAATTCATCGTAGCTGAATTTTGATCGCAATCGCCCAGCAGGAAATGGTCGAGTTGTCTATTGACAACTCAACAAAACTCTAAAGCCTGGTTTGGAACTTGGACTCCATTGACGGATAAATTGAATCGTTTGATATTATTGTGTTTAAAGTTGAATGGATTCTTCGTCTGTTTACCGCTGTAGCCATCATTATCTATCATGCCGAAAATTAACAAGTTCGGTAGCTGTCCGATTATAACATTATCTAAAGATAATGTTGCGCTGTTAGCTGGTAATGTATAACTCTTTACCTCGACACGCTTGTACGGGTATATCACGTTGGAGCGTTGAAGAATAGTTTCATGTGCCATTAAAATATTGGGATTAACAGTTACATGATTCATATACATTGCTGCATCTATAATTTTAATTTGCGGCGAGTTACCGTCATCTTTTGAGTATAGATAAAATTCGGGTTTTTCCAGAGAAAGTGAGAGTCTGAAATCTACCCCATTCACAAGTAGCTTATCTTGATTTAGCAAATCACCATGAATCTTTCCCATAAGCTCTATCACATTACTTTTCGAAAGCAATTCAGATCGTTTGAGATACCTTTCATTAAATCACTAGGTTTTCCGCTTTTGCTTGCATCTTCTATCATTTCCATACCATCTTGGTCGAGGTACCATCCTACAGATTCTAAATGTGTTGTTGATGCATCTCTACCGTAATTCAATAAGTTTTCAATGTAAGCTCTGTAATGGTAGTTGTTGTCAGTTTGCGCAATCGGTCTGCCATTTAATTGTATTGTACATTGTCGAAAAAGTGAATGCATTAGGTTGTTCACTACACCGATTGGACACTTGACTCTTCATGTTCAACACCTTTATCATCCGTAACTTTGGTTTTTTCTTTTCCGGTGTAAAATTCTTCTTGCCCACCTCTTGCCTTAATTAGCTGAACTTTTAAGCAAAGGTAGATACTGGATAAATCGCGGTACGTGTCCCCATGTCCTAGCGAGACGAATTCCAGAACTGAAGAGTTATCAAGAGAAGCTATTGGTTTGTATGATACCTCTTCTGTTTTTAAAATATTGGCCTGTAACGGTGGTGCTTTAATTAAATCTAATTCAGATTTCATACATTCTCTGTACGGGGTCATTCTCCTTACTTATCGAATATATCCAATACACGCTTACGCTTATTGTTCTTAACTCTTTTATTTTTACTGGTTGCTGGTCTTTTCTTAATAGATTTTCTCTTTGATTTGGTACGTTTTCCACGTTTAGGAGCCGTTTTTAACTGTGCTGTTGAAAACGGATTTGCCCTTTTTATAGCCATGCACCTTTTCATACCCTCACCGCCCATACTGTCAAAGAGTTTTTTCACGCCTTTTTGCATCAGCTCTTAAGTAGCAGCTTGTCCTTGCTCTTTTAAAGTATTTTTGAGAGGTTTACTCCCCACCTCTGATAATATTGTTTTTCCAGTCTTCCTAGTTTTTACTCCTGAGGAGACTAAAGGCCGTAAATAACGTAGTAATCCACTGAAGAAGCTGCCAATACCTCTTCCACACTGGTATATAAGTGGAGATCTATAAAAATCACCTATATCCGACAAACCTTTGAATTAAATAATACCTTGTATAAGATGAATTCATTCCGATTTTAATGTGCACTATGAAGATCCTTATTCACGTCCGAATATTTATACTTTATTGTCTTTTAAAGTGAAGCATCACAAATGTTGGGGTATAGCCTGGTATGAAGTCAATTAATTCACCCTGATCATCGGTTATCTTTATGGAGATACATTCAATGTAAGTCTTTTCCAGAGGGTAGTATTCTACATGCTCAAACCTAAAGATATTATCGCACTCTTTCAAAGGTATCATACGTAGATTTCTCACTAATTTGTCGCCTACTATTTGGGGACGAATGATATCAGTGTAAACGTGGATTATCCCTAAAGCTCTGCATTCTTCTGCAACTACAGCTGTAAGTTCTCGGGGAAATCTGCTCTTTATTTCGAGAACAGAATCTTCTAATACAGCGATTCTTTCGAGAGTATCCTTCTTCTTCTACTCTTCTACTGAAACCTTATCAAACGACTTGCCCACCTCCTCAGTAAGGAGACTGGTATCACGCTTCTCCGGAGGTATTTGAAAGAATATATCGGTAATAAATCCGGATAAGTCATTTTTCTTCAGATCTATAGGCACGCCTGTCGTTAACAGGGTACCATCGGATAGTTTTTTATAGGGAACATCCAATATTATACTCTTATCTATAATTGTGCGTCTGTTCGGTATTTCAAAGGTATAGGCCTCTGCGCCCAAATCAGTTAGAGTTTGAAGAATTACCTTCCTAAGCTCAAATGATTTTTTCCTCCGAGCTTCAATAGATTCAGCTTCATCATCAAACTGTATATTCGCGACAAAAAGTCCCACTAGATCATTAATATTAATGGGCGTTGGTAGCGGGTACTTTATCTTTATTTTAATATCCAAGTCTTTTATCGCTAAATCTAAAGAGCTTTTCAATGATGCTAAGTCTATCATGCGTAATAGGGCTTTATAATTACGTTTTTCTCTAGGAATCTGCCCAATTACACTATTGAACATATAATATATAGACTTATATTCCAAAGGTTTTAAAAGCACAATATCTGCAACTTCGCTATCTTGATAAATGTGTAAAGAGAAATCTTCCGGTTTTGCATGTCGTTCGTCTTTACTCGTGTCGGGGATACAGTGTATTTTCATTGTATATACGCATGGAATTGTTGCTTAGAAGGCATATGTAAAAATCGTTTTCTCTTATGCTTACAGGCATTTTTAAACTCTTTCCCAGAAAATATTTGGTGTACCTCCGGTCCGTTTCGTTCTTCTTTTTAAACGTCCAGGTATAGGGTACCGTTCGTCTGTACTTAATGAAGCATTTTCTAGTCGTGAAGGTCTTAATATAGCTTGCTTGGCAGGGGTTCTCTGTTCTGATTTATCCTCCCCTTCTCTCTGCTCGAATTCTTCTATAATTTGGGCAGCTTCATCAACATTCATTTCACTAGGTATAGTATACTGAGTTCATCATCAGCTGTTATAACTCTATATTCTTTGTTCATGTTTTTGACTTCAGGTGTAGTCTTTCGAAACTTTGCAGCCGGTTTCAAAGTTTTTGCTATACCGCTTGCAGATAATCGTCTTTTGAACCGAGGCGTTAGCGATCGCCTTGGCGGTGTTATCTCTTCTGCACTAGAACTATGATACTTTGGTAAAGTCACGTCGCCTGCTTCAAAGACATCTTCGGCCATACTGTAAAATGGATCGGGATTCTTCATCGGGGAGGTTTGTGTTGACATTTCCTCTTTGAAAGCAAACCTTGTCTGTGTCGCATTGTCTCGTAAATTTTTCGGATTGTCTCGTAAAAACGCGAGAGATTTTTCTTCACGAGACTGTCTTCCTTTGCTCTTAGTATTAAGAAACTTTATTAGCGTGTTCCTATAATTATACCATTTGTCGTCATCAGACAGTTTTTTATTTCTCAAAATGGTGTGTATCGTCTTATCGAATATAGACAGATCATCTCCATCCTCTATCTGACCCTTTAACTGTTCATACACTTCTGGTGAAAGAAGTAGCATTTTATTAAGAGCGCTCTTTCTATACATATTTTTCAATCAACGATCCAATAACACTTGAAAGTACACTTCCTATCAGGATTGGTAGAAAACCACCTTGCTGTACTAAGATTTTACGCTGTCTAGGAACAGATCGTCTTGCTTCAACTAACCTTCGCTTGCTCTTTTTATACTTACATAGACTGTTAAAAATTTTACGGCCTGGCACATGATTCCCCTTCAACGTGTTTAATGTAATTTCACAAATAGTCTTGACCACTTCAGGACTTGCCTTTTTCATGATAGCCTTTCTTAAACATGGTGGGCGCAAATCCTCATCTTTAGTCCTCCACGTGGGCGCCCGCTGGTAATGATCAGTCGTGGATGACAATGTGTCCCTACGATTGATCAGCCAAGACTACACGCATGTACTCAATCGTGCGCGGTGGTCATTAAGACTGAGGTAATACCTAACTCTAAGGTGGTCTGAGCGTATTGTAAACCGTGCCGAAGGATGAAAGACTGAGGGTTAAATCAGTCACGAACGAGCTCCTGTGATTGATCGGGCAAATAACCACAGTATTCTTTGCCTTACTCTGGTAAGCCGGCTCTGCCAGAATGGACCTTTCCTTCCGGGCATACTCGTGGGAATCAAATGGAAAAAATTAATTTAAAAAAAAACATAGACAAGGCGAAAAGAAAGACGAAGGACAACACTTGCAAGCCTAGCTCTTTGTCCGGCGTTGGTGACAATCAGTCATCTAGCTCGACGGGCGCTGAGGCTGCTTCTTCTTCCTTCCGAACCAGGCATGCATCCACTGGGGCCCAGTCCTCGGTTGATTCATCTCCCCCATCCTCCTCCCCTCCCTCTCCCCTTCCTGACAACCCTCCCTCACCTTCGACTTCGGTTGGAACCAGTTGCTCCTATTTGGCTAAGCTGAATCTGGAGCAGGATTCTGAGGATGAAGACGACCTAAATAACACCGTGGTACCGGTCAACCTTCTGGGGGGTGTGGACGAATCTTCTGCACCACCAATCGCGACGAAAGAGATAACGGAAGCATCCTCCGCTACTCAATTATCATCCGCAGGTAAGGTTCGAAGCCTAGCGGCACGCATCCGAAACAACAGAAAGCTAGCTAGGAGAGCGATCAAAGCGTTTGGGGGCATGGAACCGAACGATCTATCGCTTATCCAGTCCAACAGACTGAACTGGGCAAGAAAGTACCTGAAGTTGCACCCTCCATCGGTGAAGTCCTCTGATGTGGGTAAATTGGACCCCTCGTCGGTTATAACTGGGGAGGACCAATCGAAGAAGAGGATCCGGTCGTGTGAGGGCGAGCAAAGTCAAGCGAAGAAGCCGAGACCTGCAATGTCGCAGCCTACGACGTCACGGCCAAACATGCGTCCAATCTCGAACGTACCGGAGGAGTTCCATGTAGCGATAAGGGATGTGAGCGTCTCTGACTACAGGATCTCCCGAGAGAGATGGGCTCTGGTTGAGTCTGCTATCACGGACCAGGTGCTGAAAGATAGTGATGAAGCCCCCTTTGCCATTGATGACATTGCATGGTATCGATCGGGGGGTACGGACCATGATCTGCAGGGATGAACAGACGCGGACAAGGCTCTCTCGCTACGTATCTCGGATCGGCAATCTGTGGGACGGAGCGAAATTCGATGTGGTGCCGAAGTCATCGCTCGTTAAGCCGCAGACTTCGGTTTGGGTTCCGGGACCCTCCTATGAGGACGCGAAGACTCTTGGTCTGCTGAGAAAGCAGAACCCGGATGTTCCTATGGCGGGACTTAGTATCGCCAAGAGGGACCCACCAGCTAACGGGGGACAACGTCTTCTATTGGTATGGGACAAGGAAGCGATCCCGGCCCTGGAAAAGAAGAAGTGGGAACTACACTACGGATGTAGCAGAACGTTAGTGAGATTCCCGCAGAGCGAAACGGAAACCAAGGAAGCCAATAATGAAAGTACTACAACTTAACCTTCATCATAGCAAAGGCGCATCCGGCAATCTCTTGAGGCTGCTTGACTTGTGCAAAATAGATGTGGCTCTCCTGCAAGAACCCTGGTTGTTAAACAATCGGATACAGGGTCTGAAATCAGCAGAATTTGATTTGTTCTTCTCAAAGGACACACCTTCCGTATGACAGCGAAGAACACCTACCCCCTGACGGGTTCAGACACTTGATAAGTATGGTGGAAAGGAAGAAGATCAACATCGTGGTGGGGTGCGACGCTAACGCTCACCACACTTAATGGGGCAGCAGAGATATCAACAGTAGGGGTGAGTCACTTTTTGAATATATTTGCTCTTCCAAACTTTTATTATGCAACAGAGGTGATGATCCCACTTTTGTTATTAGAAATAGAAGTGAAGTCTTGGATATAACTCTAAGATCGAGCTACGGCACGAAGTTTGAAGTCGGTAACTGGTCAGTCTCAGGAATGGAATCCTTCTCTGATCATAGAATAATAATGTTCACGATATCTTGCGATGTAGTGCGGGGTAACTCCTTCCGTAACATCAAAAGAACTAACTGGGAGGATTTCGTAAAGGTGGTCGGTAGGAACCTTAGGCAGGAAAGCATCCGCTTACGCAGTGCGGAACTACTTGATAGGGAGGTGGGAATGATTTCGGAAACCTTGATGACTGCCTTTAGATCGGCCTGTCCGCTCTCAAATGGGGGTGGGAAAGGTGGTCCGAAGTGGTGGTTGAAGGATCTTGAAACTCTGAGAGGAAAAGCGAGGAGGCTTTTCAAGAAAGCTAAAAGAACTCAGAATGATTTGGACTGGGACGCATACAGACTCAGCCAAAAAGAATTTAAATCGTTGCTGAACTTCGCCAAGCGGAGTTCTTGGAGAAAACTCTGCGAGGAAATAGAATGTATTAATGAAGCATCTAGAATGCGTAGGATCCTCGCCAAGGACCCCAGTGTTCCGGGGTACTTGAGGAGGAATGACGGAAACTGGACGGAATCGAGTCAGGAAAGTCTGGATCTACTGATGGAGACGCACTTCCCGGGGTGCATCTCGGAGCTTGGGAACTCATCTCGGGTAGTAGATCTCCCTGTGGCGGACGTAGACATTGTAAATCGGACAATCTCTCTTGAAAGGGTAAGGTGTGCGGTTATGTCCTTCTCTCCCTTTAAGTCTTCGGGAGTGGACGGTCTGGTGCCCATATGCTGCAAAAGACCATGCCACTTATTGGTCCTTCCTTGGTGAGGATCTTTAGAAGTTGTCTAACTCTCGGGTATGTCCCGAAGATGTGGCGTGAAGTCAGGGTGATTTTCATTCCTAAGGCTGGTAAGCCAAGCCACACCCTGGCCAAGGACTTTAGACCCATTAGTCTATCATCGTTTTTACTGAAAACAATGGAGAGACTGATGGACTATTATCTCAGATGTGTTCTGGACGCGAGAGGCTTCTCAGCTTCTCAGCGCGCCTATATGAAGGGAAAATCTGTCGAAACGGCTTTACATGAGGTCGTCTACACGGTTGAAGAATCTTTGAATGTGAAAGAGTATACTCTAGCAGCGTTTCTAGATATTGAGGGTACCTCAATAATGTAGAGACGAGCGCGTTCGAGAAGGCATTAGGTTAGGTTAGGTTGAGAAGGGTGAACTAAAGCAATGTGCCCCAGTCCATCACGAGAGATCACTGTGGATCCATTGTGGTCCCCTCGTATAAAAGAACCGGGCTCTATACTACTGATTCCAAATATTGCTCTTCCTTATGAAGAGAGTAGTTCTCCATAAAGGAATCATCGCAAGTTCTGATAGATCGGTTAAGGAGAATTTCCCCAAGTACCGATGCCTGGTGCGCGCCAGACTATCACATTCACACACTAGATGCTCCAGTGTTGGCTCAACATTCTCGTCACCACAGCGACACAGGTCAGCCATGGGTATTCCCAGCCTTTCTCCATGCCTTCCAAAGGGACAGTGTCCCGTTTGGACCCCTATAAGTTGTCTACAAATGTCCTTGCCCAGAGACAAAATGAAGCTAGAGTTCCTCCTATCAAGTTTCGGCCAGCAGATTCTTGCTTGCCGGCATCCCGAGAGATTCACCCAGGCCCCCTCCATCTGTCTGAGCGCTTCAATATCAATCATTCCCTTCACACATTCAATGGGACATAGAACCGACTCGTCGGCCAGCTCCATGCTCATCTCCGACCCCCTTCTGGCGAGTTCGTCTGCCTTTTCATTACCAGGGAAGTCACTGTGACCAGGAATCCAGCTAATCTTCAGGTTATTATTCATACTCACCATCTGCAATATTCTTTTACATTCTCCCACAAGCCTGGATTTAGTAATGTGCGCCTCAACAGCCTTGATGGCAGCTTGGCTGTCAACATAAATAGTTATTGTACCATTCACGCACTGTTTTCGCACAATCCACTCCGCTGCTTTTGTCAGCGCAAAAATCTCGGCCTGAAACACGCTCGAGCTATCCGGTAGCCTGAACGATTCCATAATGCCAAGGTCACAAGAGTACACTCCCGCGCCCGTTCCGCTTTTCGTTTTGGAGCCATCAGTGTAGATAGCAACCGTGTCTGGGGCGATGACTCCAGATCGCCACTCCAGTCTGGTGGTAATATTCACAGCATAGGAATGTCCAAAACTGCAAGACGGTGTCCTGTAGTCGGTGCGCTCCGGCATGGCGGAACACAGGGAAATTGACAAGATCCTAGTGTGGCCCACACTGCCTCCCAACCAATAGCCTGCCTCACGCAGGCGCAAGGCACCCTTTGCTGCTATCGATTTTACCGCTAGTTCCAATGGGATTATGTGGAGCATTACTTCCAGAGCCTGCAAGGCCGTGGTGCGTAAGGCCCCCGAGATCCCAATGAGTGCCATTCTTTGGATTCTGCTCATGGCTGCCCTGTTAGTCCCGATCTCCAACGCATGCCACCATACCAGTGACCCATAAGTAAGAACAGGTCTAACTACCGTGATGTACAGCCAGTGCACTATTCTCGGGTTAAGGCCCCAGGTTTTCCTTACCATTTTCTGACAAGCGTAGTAAGCATTCGATGCCTTCTTGATCCTGTCGTCAATCGTGAGTTTCCAGTTCAACCTAGGATGGAGATAGATTCCCAAGTACTTCACACTAGGGGAGAGCGGGATGGTAACGCCATTCAAGCGTGGGAGCCTGAATTCTCGGTCTTTTTTCCTCGTAAAGTGGATAAGGTTGGTTTTCTCCGGATTGATGTTGAGACCGCAGTTACCAGCCCACCTGCTCAAAGATTTGAGCCCAACTTCTAGTAAATCGCTCAAGGTGTCCAGGAACTTACCTCTCACCTTCAGAACGATATCATCCGCGTAGGCAACAACCTTGACTCCGGTCAAAGATAGAGCCTGTAAAATTTCGTCAACCACTATGACCCACAGCAGTGGAGATAGCACCCCACCCTGTGGGGTTCCCCGTGTTGCTTTCATTCTGCTACATCCATCCCCCAGAGAGGAGTTGATAATTCTTCCCCCTAGCATCGACACAATCCAGCACGAAATGAATGAGTCCACACCCAGTCTATTCAATGCCTTCTCGAACGCGCTCGTCTCTACATTATTGAGGCACCCTCAATATCTAGAAACGCTGCTAGAGTATACTCTTTCACATTCAAAGATTCTTCAACCGTGTAGACGACCTCATGTAAGGCCGTTTCGACAGATTTTCCCTTCATATAGGCGTGCTGAGAAGCTGAGAAGCCTCTCGCGTCCAGAACACATCTGAGATAATAGTCCATCAGTCTCTCCATTGTTTTCAGTAAAAACGATGAGAGACTAATGGGTCTAAAGTCCTTGGCCAGGGTGTGGCTTGGCTTACCAGCCTTAGGAATGAAAATCACCCTGACTTCACGCCACATCTTCGGGACATACCCGAGAGTTAGACAACTTCTAAAGATCCTCACCAAGGAAGGACCAATAAGTGGCATGGTCTTTTGCAGCATAATGGGCACCAGACCGTCCACTCCCGGAGACTTAAAGGGAGAGAAGGACATAACCGCACACCTTACCCTTTCAAGAGAGATTGTCCGATTTACAATGTCTACGTCCGCCACAGGGAGATTTACTACCTGAGATGAGTTCCCAAGCTCCGAGATGCACCCCGGGAAGTGCGTCTCCATCAGTAGATCCAGACTTTCCTGACTTGATTCCGTCCAGTTTCCGTCATTCCTTCTCAAGTACCCCGGAACACTGGGGTCCTTGGCGAGGATCCTACGCATTCTAGATGCTTCATTAATACATTCTATTTCCTCGCAGAGCTTTCTCCATGAACTTCGCTTGGCGAAGTTCAGCAACGATTTAAATTCTTTTTGGCTGAGTCTGTATGCGTCCCAGTTCAAATCATTCTGAGTTCTTTTAGCTTTCTTGAAAAGCCTCCTCGCCTTTCCTCTCAGAGTTTCAAGATCCTTCGACCACCACTTTGGACTAGAGATGGGAAATTCGGATCTTTTCAATGAGCCGGTTCACCGGATCTCGTTCTTTTCATTGAACCGGCTCTTTGAGCCGGTTCAAAAGATCCAGGTGGATCTTTTGCACTGCCGTACAAGGAGACTGCAGATTAATATTGAAAAACCGAAAACTAATTTAAAAAAAAAATTGTGAATAAATTATGAGCTTTAATGAAAATACTCAAAGTTGATTATTTTAAGGCAGTGCTGGGTATTGCGGGAAATAATAGGAAACTAGTTTTAAAAAATTTTGGCTCTAGTCCTGGATTTGACGGCATAACAATTGAATGCCTAAAAATATTAAAATATTTTATCTCAAAGCCTCTTACATACTTAATTATTTTTAACCTTTTGAAGAGTGTATTCCCTAAAATTTAGTAAACACTCAACAATTATTGACTTATTTCCTTAATATATATCGTTGGAAAAATAATTGAAAAGGTTGCAAAGTAGAAATTAATGAGTTTCTTTAAAAGACATAAAATATTAAACGAAAGTGAAAATATTTCTATGGCAAGAGGGAAGCGCACGTCAGCCTAACATGAACGCAAAAAGAGAGTTTTAATCCCTTTAGCCCTGCAAATTTTGAGATAGCGATATCTTTTAATTTCGAATCGAGCGGGGAGTAAAACAAATTGAAATTGACTTAAAAGTGAAAATACCATTAATGAAAATGTAAATTTTCATTTTGGAGTTTTGGTGTCCAGTAATACTTTTTCCTAAATATATCTTCCATCTCCTCTTTTCAATTTATAATCTTTAATCTTTAATATTCCATCTTTAATCTTCAATTTTCAATCTTCAATCTTCAATTTTCAATCTTCAATTTTCAATATTCAATCTTCAATCTTCAATCATCAAACTTCAATCTTCAATCTTCAAACTTCAATCATCAAACTTCAATCATCAAACTTCAATCATCAAACTTCAATCATCAATCATCAATCATCAATCATCAATCATCAATCATCAATCATCAATCATCAATCATCAATCATCAATCATCAATCATCAATCATCAATCATCAATCATCAATCATCAATCATCAATCATCAATCATCAATCATCAATCATCAATCATCAATCATCAATCATCAATCATCAATCATCAATCATCAATCATCAATCATCAATCATCAATCATCAATCATCAATCATCAATCATCAATCATCAATCATCAATCATCAATCATCAATCATCAATCATCAATCATCAATCATCAATCATCAATCATCAATCATCAATCATCAATCATCAATCATCAATCATCAATCATCAATCATAAATCATAAATCATCAATCATCAATCATCAATCATCAATCATCAATCATCAATCCGCCATCCTCAATCATCAATCCGCCATCCTCAATCATCAATCCGCCATCCTCAATCATCAATCCGCCATCCTCAATCATCAATCCGCCATCCTCAATCATCAATCCGCCATCCTCAATCATCAATCCGCCATCCTCAATCATCAATCCGCCATCCTCAATCATCAATCCGCCATCCTCAATCATCAATCCGCCATTCTCAATCATCAATCCGCCATCCTCAATCATCAATCCGCCATCCTCAATCCGCCATCCTCAATCCGCCATCCTCAATCCGCCATCCTCAATCCTCTATCCTCTATCCTCTATCCTCTATCCTCTATCCTCAATCCTCTATCCTCAATCCTCAATCCTCTATCATCAATCCTCAATCCTCAATCCTCTATCCTCAATCCTCTATCCTCAATCCTCTATCCTCAATCCTCTATCCTCAATCCTCAATTCTCAATTCTCAATTCTCAATTCTCAATTCTCAATCCTCCATACTCCATCCTCAATCCTCCATCCTCAATCCTCCATCCTCCATCCTCCATCCTCCATCCTCCATCCTCCATCCTCCATCCTCCACCCTCCATCCACCATCATCCATCATCCATCCTCCATCATCCATCATCCATCCTCCATCATCCATCCTCTATCCACCATCATCCATCCTCCATCCTCAATCCTCAATCATCAATCCTCCATCCTCCATCATCCATCCTCCATCCTCTATCATCCATCATCCATCCTCCATCATCCATCCTCCATCCTCAATCCTCAATTCTCTATCCTCCATCCTCCATCCTCAATCCTCAATCCTCCATCCTCCATCCTCCATCCTCCATCCGCCATCCTCTATCCTCTATCCTCTATCCTCCATCCTCCATCCTCCATCCTCCATCCTCCATCCTCCACCCTCCATCCACCATCATTCATCTTCCATCATCCATCCTCCATCCTCCATTCTCCATCATCCATCCTCCATCCTCCATCCTCCATCATCCGCGAACCTTAAAGATACAGGAGCCGTGATGATCCGCGAACCGCAAAGATCCGTCAAGATCTGTTGAGCCGTCGAGATCCGCGAACCGCAAAGATCCGTCAAGATCTGTTGAGCCGTCGAGATCCGCGAACCGCAAAGATCCGTAAAGATCTGCTGAGCCGTGCAGATCTGTTGAACCGTCGAGATCTGTTGAACCGTTGAACCGTAAAGATCAGTTGAACCGGCTCAGATTCGTTGAACCGGCTCAGTTGGATCTTCTGCTTGAGCCGGTTCATTGAGCCGGCTCAGATCTGAGTTACCCATCTCTACTTTGGACCACCTTTCCCACCCCCATTTGAGAGCGGGCAGGCCGATCTAAAGGCAGTCATCAAGGTTTCCGAAATCATTCCCACCTCCCTATCGAGTAGTTCCGCACTGCTTAAGCTGATGCTTTCCTGCCTAAGGTTCCTACCGACCACCCTTACGAAATCCTCCCAGTTAGTTCTTTTGATGTTACGGAAGGAGTTACCCCGCACTACATCGCAAGATATCGTGAACATTATTATTCTATGATCAGAGAAGGATTCCATTCCCGAGACTGACCAGTTACCGACTTCAAACTTCGTGCCGTAGCTCGATCTTAGAGTTATGTCCAAGACTTCACTTCTATTTCTAATAACAAAAGTGGGATCATCACCTCTGTTGCATAATACTAGTTTGGAAGAGCAAATATATTCAAAAAGTGACTCACCCCTACTGTTGATATCTCTGCTGCCCCATTGAGTGTGGTGAGCGTTAGCGTCGCACCCCACCACGATGTTGATCTTCTTCCTTTCCACCATGCTGATCAAGTGTCTGAACCCGTCAGGGGGTGGGTGTTCTTCGCTGTCATATGGAAGGTAGAGAGAGGTGACAATAATACTATTACCATCCGATCCCTCCACCTTTACTGCAGTCTGGTCACCATTGCTGTAATTGTTCAAGAGAAAAGAATTAATTCCTTTCCTAATCAGAATAGAAGTTCTCTGCTTACCTGTGTCCTTCGAGAAGAACAAATCAAATTCTGCTGATTTCAGACCCTGTATCCGATTGTTTAACAACCAGGGTTCTTGCAGGAGAGCCACATCTATTTTGCACAAGTCAAGCAACCTCAAGAGATTGCCGGATGCGGCTTTGCTATGATGAAGGTTAAGTTGTAGTACCTTCAACATTGCCTTCCTTGGTTTCTGTTTCACTCTGCGGGAATCTCACTACCGTTCTGCTACATCCGTAGTGAAGTTCCCACTTCTTCTTTTCCAGGGCCGGGATCGCCTCCTTGTCCCATACCAATAGAAGACGTTGTCCTCCGTTAGCTGGTGGGTCCCTCTTGGCGATACTGAGTCCCGC
The DNA here is from genome assembly GCA_951812415.1 of Beris morrisii. Taxonomy (NCBI): domain Eukaryota; kingdom Metazoa; phylum Arthropoda; class Insecta; order Diptera; family Stratiomyidae; genus Beris; species Beris morrisii. The sequence goes on along the minus strand of OX638311.1, from coordinate 82,249,704 downwards.
CATAGGAACATCCGGGTTCTGCTTTCTCAGCAGGCCGAGAGTCTTCGCGTCCTCATAGGGGGGTCCCGGAACCCATACCCAGGTCTGCGGCTTAACGAGCGATGACTTCGGCACCACATCGAATTTCGCTCCGTCCCACAGATTGCCGATCCGAGATACGTAGCAAGAGAGCCTTGTCCGCGTCTGTTCATCCCTGCAGATCATGGTCCGCACCCCCCGATACCATGCGATGTCATCAATGGCAAAGGGGGCTTCTTCACTATCATTCAGCACCTGGTCCGTGATAGCAGACTCAACCAGAGCCCATCTCTCTCGGGAGATCATGTAGTCAGAGACACTCACATCCCTTATCGCCACATGGAACTCCTCCGGTACGTTCGAGATTGGACGCATGCTCGGCCGTGACGTCGTAGGCTGCGACATTGCAGGTCTCGGCTTCTTCGCTTGGCTTTGCTCGCCTTCACACGACCGGTTCCTCTTCTTCGATTGGTCCTCCCCAGTTATAACCGACGAGGGGTCCAATTTACCCACACCAGAGGACTTCTCGGATGGAGGGTGCAACCTCAAATATTCTCTTGCCCAGTTCAGTCTGTTGGACTGGATAAGCGATAAATCGTTCGATTCGATGCTCCCAAACGCTTTGATCGCTCTCCTAGCTAGCTTCCTATTGTTTCGGATGCGTGCCGCTAGGCTACGAACCTTACTAGCGGATGATGATTGAGTAGCGGAGGATGCTTCCGTTATCTCTTTCGTCGTGGTTGGTGGTGCAGAAGATTCGTCCACACCCCCCAGAGGGTTGACCGATACCACGGTGTTGTTTAGGTCGACCTCATCATCAGAATCCTGCTCCAGATTCAGATTAGCCAAATAGGAGCAACTGGTTCCAACCGAAGTCGAAGGTGAGGGAGGGTTGTCAGGAAGGGGAGAGGGAGGGGAGGAGGATGGGGGAGATGAATCAACCGAGGACTGGGCCCCAGTGGATACATGCCTGGTTCGGAAGGAAGAAGAAGCAGTATTTGCGCACGTTGCAACGGCCTGCTCCTGCACCGTCTGACCAACCGCAGCCTCAGCGCCCGTCGAGCTAGATGACTGATTGTCACCAACGCCAGACAGAGAGCTAGGCTTGCAGGTATTGTCCTTCGTCTTTCTTTTCGTCTTGTTTATGTTTTGTTTTATGTTAAGTTTTTCCATTTGATTCCCACGAGTATGCCCGGAAGGAAAGGTCCACTCTGGCAGAGCCGGCTTACCAGAGTAAGGCAAAGAATACTGTGGTTATTTGCCCGATCAACCACAGGAGCTCGTTCGTGACTGATTTAACCCTCAGTCTTTCATCCTTCGGCACGGTTTGCAATATGCTCACACCACCTTAGAATTAGGTATTACCTCAGTCTTAATGACCACCGCGCACGATTGAGTACATGCGTGTAGTCTTGGCTGATCAATCGTAGGGACACAATGTCATCCACGACTGATCATTACCAGCGGGCGCCCACGTGGAGGACTTAAGATGAGGATTTGCGCCCACTTTGAATGTGAAAGAGTATACTCTAGCAGCGTTTCTAGATATTGAGGGTGCCTCAATAATGTAGAGACGAGCGCGTTCGAGAAGGCATTGAATAGACTGGGTGTGGACTCATTCATTTCGTGCTGGATTGTGTCGATGCTAGGGGGAAGAATTATCAACTCCTCTCTGGGGGATGGATGTAGCAGAATGAAAGCAACACGGGGAACCCCACAGGGTGGGGTGCTATCTCCACTGCTGTGGGTCATAGTGGTTGACGAAATTTTACAGGCTCTATCTTTGACCGGAGTCAAGGTTGTTGCCTACGCGGATGATATCGTTCTGATAGTGAGAGGTAAGTTCCTGGACACCTTGAGCGATTTACTAGAAGTTGGGCTCAAATCCTTGAGCAGGTGGGCTGGTAACTGCGGTCTCAGCATCAATCCGGAGAAAACCGACCTTATCCTCTTTACGAGGAAAAAAGACCAAGAATTCAGGCTCCCACGCTTGAATGGCGTTACCATCCCGCTCTCCCCTAGTGTGAAGTACTTGGGAATCTATCTCCATCCTAGGTTGAACTGGAAACTCACGATTGACGACAGGATCAAGAAGGCATCGAATGCTTACTACGCTTGTCAGAAAATGGTAGGGAAAACCTGGGGCCTTAACCCGAGAATAGTGCACTGGCTGTACATCACAGTAGTTAGACATGTTCTTACTTACGGGTCACTGGTGTGGTGGCATGCGTTGGAGGTCGGGACTAACAGGGTCGCCATGAGCAGAATCCAAAGAATGGTACTCATTGGGATCACTGGTGCCTGTAGCGACTTCAACAGATAGATGTCGACACAAAAAATTACGACCAACTTCACAGCCATATCCGCGTAACGACGAGTACCAAAAATTGAGTTCGTTTCCTTCTCTGCTTACTGACCAGGAAGCCAACCACATCTCGTTCAAAACCGGTCTTAGTAAAAATCAAGAATACAGTGAATTATAATGCACATCAAAAATATTTTATAAAAACCTCAAAATTAAACTTAGCGATAACGATAATTAAGTTAAGTAAAAGTGGATTGTGTAATAGTTAGAGAATAAAAATATTTTATAGTATAACCGAAAGAAATAAGTATTTATTACTAAAACATGCGGTTATAAGTGGTGACCCCAAAAAGTGAAATTTACTAAAATACGCCCAAAAATCATACACAAGTTAACTATTAAAACCAAATAAAAGTTATTCCCTAATTAATAATTCATAAAAGCACAAAATATACAAAATTTAAAACGAAAATTTTTCGCGCAACGTGGTCCAACAGTAATAAGTGGTAACAGTTATTTTTCACAAGAAAAGAAAAATCCAGTTAACATAAAAACCGTAACAACATGCGCGATATGAATCCTCGCGATGCATTTAACTAAATATACCAATACAAAACAATTAATTTCAACGAATGAATAAAATTTGCCTAAAACATAACTTGAAACTCTCTTCCATAAAATAATTCGAAACAATAAAATTACACATTAACATGCAATTAACATGTGCAATTAATTTGGTTTTCGGTACAACGACTAAAAAAAGTAGCCAGCATCAACGCAGTAAGTTTATTACTTCAAAATAAAATTTTGCCTAAAGCAAAATAACACAACGACGGTATCCAACACCAAAACACACAGAAGTACCGGCTAGCAAACTGACCCAAATTAAGTCCGGCCGGAGATTTTGCGACAGTTTTAAACTGGTATACACAATTCATCAAACGGAGATTTTGCGGCAGTTTTTAAATTTATACCTACACACATTTCATCAAACGAAAAGTTTTGCGACGATTTCTACATACATACATATATACACATATTGAATTTTGAATTTTCTTTTCTATTTCTTATATTTTAATTTCCAATTATTCATTTACCAACATTAATAAATAATTATTTTAAAAATATTATAAAGACCAACATTGTTACATATACGCATTAATATTTTTTATAGTACATTATTTTATTGTCAAACTGCAGCTCGATTTGATTGCGATACAATTGTAGTGATAAAGGTGGTTACAATCGCGGTCATTTAGAAATGAAGAATAGCGACGAAGGATCGACTCAATTTTCGAAAACTCTAAAAAGCGAACAATCACTTCCGGGTACAATTAGGGCTAACGAATCTGAGACGATGTCGATGTCGTTAGTCGAATCTCAAGCGACAGCAGCAAATATAACCACGTTATCGCGTCCTTGCCGCAAGATGTTGTAGAATCCATTTTAGACTTTATTTCAAATCCGCCGACTACTGATTTATACCCAGAATTGAAGAAAATTCTAATAGAAAGACATTCGATAAGCGAGGAAAACTCAGTAGGGATAGCAATATTATGTCGCGCCGCCTTTTTGTGAGAGACTCCATAAATAAACTCGATTTTCTTATCGACACAGGTGCAGATTTATCTGTAGTTCCACATGACATTTTTAATAATTTTAAAAAATCTTCACACTTATCCTTATCTGCTGCAAATGGCTCAGCAATAACCACTTACGGAACAAAACTTCTGCAGATCAATTTAGGAGTGCGTAGAAATTTTATACACGCCTTTACCATTGCTGCAGTCAACAGGCCAATAATAGGCGCCGATTTCTTAACGAAATTCGAATTGCTAATCGATTTAAAAAATAAAAAATTGATCGATTCTGAAACTAGGCTGTCGATAAACGCAACGGATGCTTATGTTAATACACCTACTCTTCGTTTCAGTACCATCGACAGCACTTTTGGTAATATTTTACAACAGTATCCCACCTTAACAGCCTCACCCGATTTCAATGTCCCAATCAGACACAGTATAGTTCTTTATAAACTAACTAATGGACCACTGCCATATGAAAAACCGCGTCGACTTAATCCCATCAAGCACAAAACAGCCGTGGTCGAATTCAAACATATGGTCGAGCTGGGAATCTGCCGACCATCCTCCTCTTCAGTGTCATCGCCCTTACATTTAGCAAGGAAGAAAAACACTGAAGACTGGCGACCATGTGGGGACTACCGACGTCTCAACGCCGCAACAATACCGGACAGGTACCCCATACCTCACATACAAAACTTCTCATTGCAACTTCGAGACTGCAAAATTTTCTCGAAAATAGACCTAGCGCGTGCATATCACCACATACCAATTGCTTTAGAAGATGTGCACAAAACAGCAATAACGACACCTTTCGGACTTTTTGAGTTCGTACGCATGCCGTTCGGACTTCGAACCGCAGCTCAAACCTTTCAACGGTTCATGCACGAAGTGGTAAAAGGTCTGGACTTCGTATTCGTATACATTGACGATATTCTTATTACCAGCAAAACTGAACAAGAACATTGTCAACACTTATACACGTTATTTCAACGACTCAGTGATTATGGTTTGCGTATAAAGACCAGTAAGTGTGTAGTAGGTGCGACTTCCTTAGACTTTCTAAGCCACCAAATAACAAAAGACGGGATCTCGCCATCAAAAGAACGGGTGGAAGCCATCATAAATTACCCGCCTCCAACTTCAATTAAGCAAATCCAGAAGTTCATTGGTATGGTGAATTATTACCACCGTTTTTTACCAAAATTGGCACAACTATTAGCCCCCATTCATGAACAACTAGTTTGCTTGCTTAAGGTGAAGAATAAAAGGAATTTCGAATGGCCAAATTCCTGCGTCGAAGCTTACACCAAGGTGAAAGACGCACTATTCGAAGCGACCTTATTGGTACACCCCATAGACAATGCGGAGCTTACTCTCACAACAGAAGCCTCCAACATCGCAGTAGGAGCAGTCCTTCAACAGCGGAACAATAAAATATGGGAACCTTTAGCTTTCTTTTCAAAAAAACTAACAACGGCTGAACAAAAATATTTGGCATTTGACCGAGAATTACTCGCAATATTTTTGTCGATAAAACATTTTCGCTACTTCGTAAAAGGTAGAAATTTCACGGTATTTACCGCCCACAAGCCACTAACTAAAGCTATTGAATCAAAAACCGAACGCAGTCTACGACAGTCCCGACATTTGGAGTTTATTTCTCAATTTACCACAGATATAAAACACATACCTGGGAAAGACAACGTCGTGGCAGATGCCCTTTCACGATCCGGCGAGGACGTTGGTGCTTTATCTATCATCTCAGAAACTGAAAAAATAATGAAAGCCCAAGAAAAGGATGAGGAACTAAAAACACTCCACAAAAGAATCAAAAGCAAAATATCATTTAAAATTATGCGAGTACCCTTTGTCTACTCTTAAACTATGGTGCGAAACCAGCACAGAAAAAAATAGAGTATACATTCCAGAAGAACTAAGACGCACCATTTTCGAAACCGTCCACAACCTATCTCATCCTGGCATTCGCGCTACTCGAAAATTAATCGGTTCACAATACTCTTGGCCCAAACTAAATAAAGACACAAACAACTGGTCGAGGGCTTGTATTAATTGCCAAAAGGCAAAGGTGGAGAGGCATACAAAATCCGAATTCGGACAAGTCAATACACCGTCCAAAAGGTTTGAACACATCCACATGGATTTAGGACCCCTTCCTCAGTCAAACGGATACAATTACATCCTAACAATAATAGACAGGTTCACTCGCTGGCCGGAAGCATATCCTTTAAAAGACATGACCGCCCGAATTCGTAGCAGAAGCCTTTGTTCATCAATATATGTCCCGATTCGGAGTCCCAAGCATAACCAGCACCGATCGCGGAAGCCAATTCGAATCAAAACTTTTCACAGAAGTTAACAAAATACTAGGATGCAGTCGCATACGCACCACCGCGTACCACCCGCAGGCAAACGGTATGGTGGAGCAATTCCATCGTACCCTAAAAGCTTCATTAATGGCTCGCGACAATACAATAAATTGGAGCGAAGAACTACCTCTTGTCCTTTTGGGTATCCGTACTACACCAAAAGACACCTTAAACTGCAGCCCGGCAGAATTAGTATACGGAGAAACTCTACGGGTACCCGGAGACTTTCTATGGCCCAGTGTAAACTCCGACGAAACGTGTTCTTCCGATTTTGCTGAACAATTGCGGAATAGCATGCAAAATTTACAAGCAATCCCGCCAAGGCAATCTAAGCAAAACAATGTACACGTACCCGACTCCCTTCGAACAGCAGATTTCGTCTTTATCAGTGAAGACAAAGTAAAATCGGCTCTTTCCACACCTTATAAGGGTCCGTATAAAATTAAAAAAAAACAAAGAATATTCTTCATTGTGGATATAAACGGGAAAAAATACTTCGGTCTCAATTGACCGACTGAAACCAACTTATAGCATTCAGGATTCTGTTTCCGATCGTTACAAACCCGGAACTGTCACTTTCAAAATATAACACGCTGCGCTGGAGGGGGAGTGATGCAGCGACTTCGACAGATAGATGTCGACACAAAAAAGTACGACCAACTTCACAGCCATATCCGCGTAACGACGAGTACCAAAAATTGAGTTCGTTTCCTTCTTCGCTTACTGACCAGGAAGCCAACCACATCTCGTTCAAAACCGGTCTTAGTAAAAATCAAGAATACAGTGAATTATAATGCACATCAAAAATATTTTATAAAAACCTCAAAATTAAACTTAGTGATAACGATAATTAAGTTAAGTAAAAATGGATTGTGTAATAGTTAGAGAATAAAAATATTTTATAGTATAACCGAAAGAAACAAGTATTTATTACTAAAACATGCGGTTATATGCCTTACGTACCACGGCCTCGCAGGGTCTGGAAGTAATGTTCCACATAATCCCATTGGAATTAGCGGTAAAATCTATAGCAGCAAAGAGTGCTTTGCGTCTGCGTGAGGCAGGCTATTGGATGGGAGGCAGTGTGGGCCACACTAGGATCTTGTCAATTTCCCTGTGTTCCGCCATGCCGGAGCGCACTGACTACAGGACACCGTCTTACAGTTTTGGACATTCCTATGCTGTGAATATTCCCACCAGACTGGAGTGGCGATCTGGAATCATCGCCCCAGACACGTTTGTTATCTACACCGATGGCTCCAAAACGGAAAGCGGAACGGGCGCGGGAGTGTGTGACCTTGATATTATGGAATCGTTCAGGCTACCGGATAGCTCGAGCGTGTTTCAGGCCGAGATTTTTGCGCTGACAAAGGAAAAGCGGAGTTGATTGTGCGAAAACAGTGCGTGAATGGTACAATTATCGTGTAAATAATAAACACGATTTAAAGTTATTAATAATATCACAGAATTTATTAATTATAATATCACAGAATTTATTAATTAGTTAATATCACAGGATTTATTAATTAGAATTTATCACAGAATTCATTAATTAGTTCATATCACAGGATTTATAAATTGGATAACATCACAGGATTTATTAATTAGATAATATTGTAGAATTTATTAATTAGATAAAATTACAGGATTAATTAATTATTATTTTTAACTTTTACTGACTTATATTGATCACTTCTATTTTTCAACTCCATTTTCTCCTCTCTATGACTTTTTATATTGTTTTTACCGGTTGCTTGATTTCTATTTTAATTGAAATCAAACAACCGGCTACTTGATTTTCACGATGTGTGGAGTGTTTGAAACAAGTGTATTGTTTAAAGTCATACACCCCACACACCAACTTCCTAGAGAAAGGCTACCGGACCTTCTCGATTATTTTTCATCCTGAACCCGTCCGCGACCTGGTTTGGATCATGGATGTGGCAGCTGCACCTTGCGCGAACGCAACGCGTTTGTTCGGTTTCGGAGAGAGATAAACCGAAGTTACGAATGAGGGCTTAAGGCGGTCAATTAAGATATTCTTCTCTCTGCCATTTATATTCAGGGTGAAAAACTTCTCGTGACGCTTAATAACCCTGTATGGACCTCCATACGGTGGTTGAAGCGATCCAACCAAGTCCTGACGCACAAACACATGATCACAGTCTTTAAGTGATTTAAAGACGAATGTGTTCGTGGCTGTGTGTGAAGAAGGTGGTTGAGGTTTCACCGAACGCATGACCTCCCGCAGCCTTTGCACATAGTCACTAGGTGAAATTTATTGTGTTGTGTCTGAATGTATAAGTTCGTATGGCAAACGCAGATTCTGACCGTAAACTAGTTCAGCCGGTGTGGTATCAGCATCTTCTCTGATGATAGAACGAAGTCCTAAAAGAATGAATGGTAGTTCGCGGGTCCATCCTTCTGAAACTTTGCACATCAAAGAGTCTTTGAGTACTATATGCCATCGTTCGAGCATACCATTTGCTTTGGAGTTGTATGCAGTCGTTCTGCTACGCTTAAACCCCAAAACCCTGCCCAACTCTGCGAACAGTTGAGCTTCGAATTGCGCTCCTTGATCAGTCACAATTGTGAGAGGAGTTCCGTAACGTGGAATAAACTCTCTGACCAGCGAGGTAGCAACGGTTGTTGCACGAATGTCCGCAATTGGATATGCTTCTGGCCATCTTGTGAAGCGGTCAATGATGGTAAAACAGTAAGTGAAACCTTCCGAAGTAGGAAGTGGACCAACCAAATCAATATGTATGGTGGTGAATTTTTCTGTTACTGGCTCGAACTTACCGAGAGGGCTTTTCACATGACGTGAAATTTTGACCTTACCACAGGCTGCACTCAAAAAAAAAACTGCGTAATATGTACGAAATCGTTCGTACATTCTACGAATAATTTCGTTGTTTTCAGTCCACGAATGGTTTCGTACATATTACACATTGCCTTTCGTACATTATACGAAAAAATCAATGTTGTATTCAACGAACTACATTCGTACATTGCACGAATGATTCGTACAAAAAACAATTTTCGTAACCGAAGAAAAAAATTCGTGCATTGTACGAAAATAATTTCGTAGTTTCTAGAAATATTATTCGTACATTCTACGAAAGGAATGGTTCGATTACAAATGCTTTCGTAAAATGTACGAAATTTATTTAATATAATGAACGAATCATTTTCGTACAATGTACGAATATAATTCGTGAACAGTAATAAATTATTCGTATAATGTACGAATCATTTTCGTACAATGTACGAATATAATTCGTACAATGTACGAATATAATTCGTGAACAGCGAGTTTATTCGTATAATGTACGAAAGAGTATCTGTGCAGCAGGTTTCATTTTTTCCAATAATTCATCGAATATGTCGGTGAAAATTGAAAAATCTAGCACTGTCATTCAGGCGCATGACTGATGACTTTTTAGCGTCGCATCGACCGTTTCGCAGCAGATGGAAACGACGATGGCAAAAGTGTGACGGGACACCCGTGTCGGCGACGCTAAACGGCAGAGATGGAAACGCACCTTTATACGATGTTATTTCACATCACTCCGAATAACCTAAAAATACAAAACCTTATAAATATAATAAAAGGTGAAGATGAATCGTTTCCTGCAATGAAAATAAGAAACTCTTTCCTGAAAAAAGAATCAAACAATGTTGTTTTTTGAAAAATTCCTTATATCTATCTATCAAGAACTGAAATGAATGAAACTAAAACTTCAGAATATTTTTAATTTTAATTAATATTTTTTTATTACATTATATATTTTATATTACATATAATATATTATATTTTTTATAAATCGAAATCTGAAAAAAAAATAAAAATATATATATAAATAAGTACGATTAAGAAAATAATAAAATATTGCTCCTTACATACTGTTAACTTCGACAACTACTAAATGGGAGCCTTCTCTGCATCCTCCACCAAAGTTTCTTGTGGATCTGAAAAGCATTACGTCATATACATTTTTTATAAATATGTTTTCGTCGAGAACGCAATTATTTCAACATAATTTCTATCTCGACTCAATGTTTATTATTCGGGTGAAAAGGGAAATACAATAATTACCTGTAATGGCTTTTATAAGCATCTGTATATTCGGGCTACAAATGCTACAAATAAAACAATCCATACCGAGATATTGTACTTTACAGGGAAAAATTTGCTTTTTTTTCAATAATATTACACTCATACAGAAGAGATAGGGAGCTGTAAAATGGTTGAAATAAAGCCAAATTCGATCAAATCAGTTTTTTAGTTTCTTAAAAATATAAATAAAATAATAAAAATCACTTACCAAGTAAATTGAGGCTCAAAAAACACCAAATAACTAATCAGAACGTTCAGTCGAATGTGATTGTCAGGTTCACCCCAAGCACCGACTACGTTCTTTACTGCAGCCAACTCACATGTACACGGCTGCTCTATCTGTATGCTGCGTACATGAGAGTTTTCTAAAAGCTCCCCACACATTTCACGCATGTGTATGCGTGAAAACTAGCAAAAGCTCATATGAATTTTTATAAAATTTTCAAGTCAGACGCTGATGACTCACTTTGAGAACTAAAATCTGAGTTTCAAATTACTACCGCTAGATGGTAGTACGCGCGTATGCGTGAAAACTGGCAAAGCTCAAATGAATTTAATTTCTTATTAGGTGTGTTATTTTCAACTGGATCAGATCACTATTGAAAAGAACGATGTATCTTTACGGATCTTCGCGGTTCGCAGATCTCGACGGCTCAGCAGATCTTTACGAATCTTTGTGGTTTGCAGATCTTCACGGCAGATCTTGCGATTCGCGGATCATCACGGCTCGTGGATCTTAAAGGTTTGCGAATGTTTGAGATGATGTAGATAGAAGATGGAAAATGGATGGTGGAGGATGGAGGATAGAAGATGAAAAATGGAAGATGGAGGATGGAGGATTCAGGATAGAGGATTCACGATGGAAGATTCAGGATTGAGGATGGACGATGGATGAAAGACGGTGGATGATAGACGATGAAGGATGGACAATGGAGGATGGACGATGGACAATGGACGATGGTGGATGGATGATGGACGGATGGATGATCAAAAATATTTTATAAAAACCTCAAAATTAAACTTAGTGATAACGATAATTAAGTTAAGTAAAAATGGATTGTGTAATAGTTAGAGAATAAAAATATTTTATAGTATAACCGAAAGAAACAAGTATTTATTACTAAAACATGCGGTTATATGCCTTACGTACCACGGCCTCGCAGGGTCTGGAAGTAATGTTCCACATAATCCCATTGGAATTAGCGGTAAAATCTATAGCAGCAAAGAGTGCTTTGCGTCTGCGTGAGGCAGGCTATTGGATGGGAGGCAGTGTGGGCCACACTAGGATCTTGTCAATTTCCCTGTGTTCCGCCATGCCGGAGCGCACTGACTACAGGACACCGTCTTACAGTTTTGGACATTCCTATGCTGTGAATATTCCCACCAGACTGGAGTGGCGATCTGGAATCATCGCCCCAGACACGTTTGTTATCTACACCGATGGCTCCAAAACGGAAAGCGGAACGGGCGCGGGAGTGTGTGACCTTGACATTATGGAATCGTTCAGGCTACCGGATAGCTCGAGCGTGTTTCAGGCCGAGATTTTTGCGCTGACAAAGGCAGCGGAGTTGATTGTGCGAAAACAGTGCGTGAATGGTACAATTATCGTGTAAATAATAAACACGATTTAAAGTTATTAATAATATCACAGAATTTATTAATTATAATATCACAGAATTTATTAATTAGTTAATATCACAGGATTTATTAATTAGAATTTATCACAGAATTCATTAATTAGTTCATATCACAGGATTTATTAATTGGATAACATCACAGGATTTATTAATTAGATAATATTGTAGAATTTATTAATTAGATAAAATTACAGGATTAATTAATTATTATTTTTAACTTTTACTGACTTATATTGATCACTTCTATTTTTCAACTCCATTTTCTCCTCTCTATGACTTTTTATATTGTTTTTACCGGTTGCTTGATTTCTATTTTAATTGAAATCAAACAACCGGCTACTTGATTTTCACGATGTGTGGAGTGTTTGAAACAAGTGTATTGTTTAAAGTCATACACCCCACACACCAACTTCCTAGAGAAAGGCTACCGGACCTTCTCGATTATTTTTCATCCTGAACCCGTCCGCGACCTGGTTTGGATCATGGATGTGGCAGCTGCACCTTGCGCGAACGCAACGCGTTTGTTCGGTTTCGGAGAGAGATAAACCGAAGTTACGAATGAGGGCTTAAGGCGGTCAATTAAGATATTCTTCTCTCTGCCATTTATATTCAGGGTGAAAAACTTCTCGTGACGCTTAATAACCCTGTATGGACCTCCATACGGTGGTTGAAGCGATCCAACCAAGTCCTGACGCACAAACACATGATCACAGTCTTTAAGTGATTTAAAGACGAATGTGTTCGTGGCTGTGTGTGAAGAAGGTGGTTGAGGTTTCACCGAACGCATGACCTCCCGCAGCCTTTGCACATAGTCACTAGGTGAAATTTGTTGTGTTGTGTCTGAATGTATAAGTTCGTATGGCAAACGCAGATTCTGACCGTAAACTAGTTCAGCCGGTGTGGTATCAGCATCTTCTCTGATGATAGAACGAAGTCCTAAAAGAATGAATGGTAGTTCGCGGGTCCATCCTTCTGAAACTTTGCACATCAAAGAGTCTTTGAGTACTCTATGCCATCGTTCGAGCATACCATTTGCTTTGGAGTTGTATGCAGTCGTTCTGCTACGCTTAAACCCCAAAACCCTGCCCAACTCTGCGAACAGTTGAGCTTCGAATTGCGCTCCTTGATCAGTCACAATTGTGAGAGGAGTTCCGTAACGTGGAATAAACTCTCTGACCAGCGAGGTAGCAACGGTTGTTGCACGAATGTCCGCAATTGGATATGCTTCTGGCCATCTTGTGAAGCGGTCAATGACGGTAAAACAGTAAGTGAAACCTTCCGAAGTAGGAAGTGGACCAACCAAATCAATATGTATGGTGGTGAATTTTTCTGTTACTGGCTCGAACTTACCGAGAGGGCTTTTCACATGACGTGAAATTTTGACCTTACCACAGGCTGCACTCAAAAAAAAAAACTGCGTAATATGTACGAAATCGTTCGTACATTCTACGAATAATTTCGTTGTTTTCAGTCCACGAATGGTTTCGTACATATTACACATTGCCTTTCGTACATTATACGAAAAAATCAATGTTGTATTCAACGAACTACATTCGTACATTGCACGAATGATTCGTACAAAAAACAATTTTCGTAACCGAAGAAAAAAATTCGTGCATTGTACGAAAATAATTTCGTAGTTTCTAGAAATATTATTCGTACATTCTACGAAAGGAATGGTTCGATTACAAATGCTTTCATAAAATGTACGAAATTTATTTAATATAATGAACGAATCATTTTCGTACAATGTACGAATATAATTCGTGAACAGTAATAAATTATTCGTATAATGTACGAATCATTTTCGTACAATGTACGAATATAATTCGTACAATGTACGAATATAATTCGTGAACAGCGAGTTTATTCGTATAATGTACGAAAGAGTATCTGTGCAGCAGGTTTCATTTTTTCCAATAATTCATCGAATATGTCTAGACATTCGGTGAAAATTGAAAAATCTAGCACTGTCATTCAGGCGCATGACTGATGACGTTTTAGCGTCGCATCGACCGTTTCGCAGCAGATGGAAACGACGATGGCAAAAGTGTGACGGGACACCCGTGTCGGCGACGCTAAACGGCAGAGATGGAAACGCACCTTTATACGATGTTATTTCACATCACTCCGAATAACCTAAAAATACAAAACCTTATAAATATAATAAAAGGTGAAGATGAATCGTTTCCTGCAATGAAAATAAGAAACTCTTTCCTGAAAAAAGAATCAAACAATGTTGTTTTTTGAAAAATTCCTTATATCTATCTATCAAGAACTGAAATGAATGAAACTAAAACTTCAGAATATTTTTAATTTTAATTAATATTTTTTTATTACATTATATATTTTATATTACATATAATATATTATATTTTTTATAAATCGAAATCTGAAAAAAAAATAAAAATATATATATAAATAAGTACGATTAAGAAAATAATAAAATATTGCTCCTTACATACTGTTAACTTCGACAACTACTAAATGGGAGCCTTCTCTGCATCCTCCACCAAAGTTTCTTGTGGATCTGAAAAGCATTACGTCATATACATTTTTTATAAATATGTTTTCGTCGAGAACGCAATTATTTCAACATAATTTCTATCTCGACTCAATGTTTATTATTCGGGTGAAAAGGGAAATACAATAATTACCTGTAATGGCTTTTATAAGCATCTGTATATTCGGGCTACAAATGCTACAAATAAAACAATCCATACCGAGATATTGTACTTTACAGGGAAAAATTTGCTTTTTTTTCAATAATATTACACTCATACAGAAGAGATAGGGAGCTGTAAAATGGTTGAAATAAAGCCAAATTCGATCAAATCAGTTTTTTAGTTTCTTAAAAATATAAATAAAATAATAAAAATCACTTACCAAGTAAATTGAGGCTCAAAAAACACCAAATAACTAATCAGAACGTTCAGTCGAATGTGATTGTCAGGTTCACCCCAAGCACCGACTACGTTCTTTACTGCAGCCAACTCACATGTACACGGCTGCTCTATCTGTATGCTGCGTACATGAGAGTTTTCTAAAAGCTCCCCACACATTTCACGCATGTGTATGCGTGAAAACTAGCAAAAGCTCATATGAATTTTTATAAAATTTTCAAGTCAGACGCTGATGACTCACTTTGAGAACTAAAATCTGAGTTTCAAATTACTACCGCTAGATGGTAGTACGCGCGTATGCGTGAAAACTGGCAAAGCTCAAATGAATTTAATTTCTTATTAGGTGTGTTATTTTCAACTGGATCAGATCACTATTGAAAAGAACGATGTATCTTTACGGATCTTCGCGGTTCGCAGATCTCGACGGCTCAGCAGATCTTTACGAATCTTTGTGGTTTGCAGATCTTCACGGCAGATCTTGCGATTCGCGGATCATCACGGCTCGTGGATCTTAAAGGTTTGCGAATGTTTGAGATGATGTAGATAGAAGATGGAAAATGGATGGTGGAGGATGGAGGATAGAAGATGAAAAATGGAAGATGGAGGATGGAGGATTCAGGATAGAGGATTCACGATGGAAGATTCAGGATTGAGGATGGACGATGGATGAAAGACGGTGGATGATAGACGATGAAGGATGGACAATGGAGGATGGACGATGGACAATGGACGATGGTGGATGGATGATGGACGGATGGATGATCAAAAATATTTTATAAAAACCTCAAAATTAAACTTAGTGATAACGATAATTAAGTTAAGTAAAAATGGATTGTGTAATAGTTAGAGAATAAAAATATTTTATAGTATAACCGAAAGAAACAAGTATTTATTACTAAAACATGCGGTTATATGCCTTACGTACCACGGCCTCGCAGGGTCTGGAAGTAATGTTCCACATAATCCCATTGGAATTAGCGGTAAAATCTATAGCAGCAAAGAGTGCTTTGCGTCTGCGTGAGGCAGGCTATTGGATGGGAGGCAGTGTGGGCCACACTAGGATCTTGTCAATTTCCCTGTGTTCCGCCATGCCGGAGCGCACTGACTACAGGACACCGTCTTACAGTTTTGGACATTCCTATGCTGTGAATATTCCCACCAGACTGGAGTGGCGATCTGGAATCATCGCCCCAGACACGTTTGTTATCTACACCGATGGCTCCAAAACGGAAAGCGGAACGGGCGCGGGAGTGTGTGACCTTGACATTATGGAATCGTTCAGGCTACCGGATAGCTCGAGCGTGTTTCAGGCCGAGATTTTTGCGCTGACAAAGGCAGCGGAGTTGATTGTGCGAAAACAGTGCGTGAATGGTACAATTATCGTGTAAATAATAAACACGATTTAAAGTTATTAATAATATCACAGAATTTATTAATTATAATATCACAGAATTTATTAATTAGTTAATATCACAGGATTTATTAATTAGAATTTATCACAGAATTCATTAATTAGTTCATATCACAGGATTTATTAATTGGATAACATCACAGGATTTATTAATTAGATAATATTGTAGAATTTATTAATTAGATAAAATTACAGGATTAATTAATTATTATTTTTAACTTTTACTGACTTATATTGATCACTTCTATTTTTCAACTCCATTTTCTCCTCTCTATGACTTTTTATATTGTTTTTACCGGTTGCTTGATTTCTATTTTAATTGAAATCAAACAACCGGCTACTTGATTTTCACGATGTGTGGAGTGTTTGAAACAAGTGTATTGTTTAAAGTCATACACCCCACACACCAACTTCCTAGAGAAAGGCTACCGGACCTTCTCGATTATTTTTCATCCTGAACCCGTCCGCGACCTGGTTTGGATCATGGATGTGGCAGCTGCACCTTGCGCGAACGCAACGCGTTTGTTCGGTTTCGGAGAGAGATAAACCGAAGTTACGAATGAGGGCTTAAGGCGGTCAATTAAGATATTCTTCTCTCTGCCATTTATATTCAGGGTGAAAAACTTCTCGTGACGCTTAATAACCCTGTATGGACCTCCATACGGTGGTTGAAGCGATCCAACCAAGTCCTGACGCACAAACACATGATCACAGTCTTTAAGTGATTTAAAGACGAATGTGTTCGTGGCTGTGTGTGAAGAAGGTGGTTGAGGTTTCACCGAACGCATGACCTCCCGCAGCCTTTGCACATAGTCACTAGGTGAAATTTGTTGTGTTGTGTCTGAATGTATAAGTTCGTATGGCAAACGCAGATTCTGACCGTAAACTAGTTCAGCCGGTGTGGTATCAGCATCTTCTCTGATGATAGAACGAAGTCCTAAAAGAATGAATGGTAGTTCGCGGGTCCATCCTTCTGAAACTTTGCACATCAAAGAGTCTTTGAGTACTCTATGCCATCGTTCGAGCATACCATTTGCTTTGGAGTTGTATGCAGTCGTTCTGCTACGCTTAAACCCCAAAACCCTGCCCAACTCTGCGAACAGTTGAGCTTCGAATTGCGCTCCTTGATCAGTCACAATTGTGAGAGGAGTTCCGTAACGTGGAATAAACTCTCTGACCAGCGAGGTAGCAACGGTTGTTGCACGAATGTCCGCAATTGGATATGCTTCTGGCCATCTTGTGAAGCGGTCAATGACGGTAAAACAGTAAGTGAAACCTTCCGAAGTAGGAAGTGGACCAACCAAATCAATATGTATGGTGGTGAATTTTTCTGTTACTGGCTCGAACTTACCGAGAGGGCTTTTCACATGACGTGAAATTTTGACCTTACCACAGGCTGCACTCAAAAAAAAAAACTGCGTAATATGTACGAAATCGTTCGTACATTCTACGAATAATTTCGTTGTTTTCAGTCCACGAATGGTTTCGTACATATTACACATTGCCTTTCGTACATTATACGAAAAAATCAATGTTGTATTCAACGAACTACATTCGTACATTGCACGAATGATTCGTACAAAAAACAATTTTCGTAACCGAAGAAAAAAATTCGTGCATTGTACGAAAATAATTTCGTAGTTTCTAGAAATATTATTCGTACATTCTACGAAAGGAATGGTTCGATTACAAATGCTTTCATAAAATGTACGAAATTTATTTAATATAATGAACGAATCATTTTCGTACAATGTACGAATATAATTCGTGAACAGTAATAAATTATTCGTATAATGTACGAATCATTTTCGTACAATGTACGAATATAATTCGTACAATGTACGAATATAATTCGTGAACAGCGAGTTTATTCGTATAATGTACGAAAGAGTATCTGTGCAGCAGGTTTCATTTTTTCCAATAATTCATCGAATATGTCTAGACATTCGGTGAAAATTGAAAAATCTAGCACTGTCATTCAGGCGCATGACTGATGACGTTTTAGCGTCGCATCGACCGTTTCGCAGCAGATGGAAACGACGATGGCAAAAGTGTGACGGGACACCCGTGTCGGCGACGCTAAACGGCAGAGATGGAAACGCACCTTTATACGATGTTATTTCACATCACTCCGAATAACCTAAAAATACAAAACCTTATAAATATAATAAAAGGTGAAGATGAATCGTTTCCTGCAATGAAAATAAGAAACTCTTTCCTGAAAAAAGAATCAAACAATGTTGTTTTTTGAAAAATTCCTTATATCTATCTATCAAGAACTGAAATGAATGAAACTAAAACTTCAGAATATTTTTAATTTTAATTAATATTTTTTTATTACATTATATATTTTATATTACATATAATATATTATATTTTTTATAAATCGAAATCTGAAAAAAAAATAAAAATATATATATAAATAAGTACGATTAAGAAAATAATAAAATATTGCTCCTTACATACTGTTAACTTCGACAACTACTAAATGGGAGCCTTCTCTGCATCCTCCACCAAAGTTTCTTGTGGATCTGAAAAGCATTACGTCATATACATTTTTTATAAATATGTTTTCGTCGAGAACGCAATTATTTCAACATAATTTCTATCTCGACTCAATGTTTATTATTCGGGTGAAAAGGGAAATACAATAATTACCTGTAATGGCTTTTATAAGCATCTGTATATTCGGGCTACAAATGCTACAAATAAAACAATCCATACCGAGATATTGTACTTTACAGGGAAAAATTTGCTTTTTTTTCAATAATATTACACTCATACAGAAGAGATAGGGAGCTGTAAAATGGTTGAAATAAAGCCAAATTCGATCAAATCAGTTTTTTAGTTTCTTAAAAATATAAATAAAATAATAAAAATCACTTACCAAGTAAATTGAGGCTCAAAAAACACCAAATAACTAATCAGAACGTTCAGTCGAATGTGATTGTCAGGTTCACCCCAAGCACCGACTACGTTCTTTACTGCAGCCAACTCACATGTACACGGCTGCTCTATCTGTATGCTGCGTACATGAGAGTTTTCTAAAAGCTCCCCACACATTTCACGCATGTGTATGCGTGAAAACTAGCAAAAGCTCATATGAATTTTTATAAAATTTTCAAGTCAGACGCTGATGACTCACTTTGAGAACTAAAATCTGAGTTTCAAATTACTACCGCTAGATGGTAGTACGCGCGTATGCGTGAAAACTGGCAAAGCTCAAATGAATTTAATTTCTTATTAGGTGTGTTATTTTCAACTGGATCAGATCACTATTGAAAAGAACGATGTATCTTTACGGATCTTCGCGGTTCGCAGATCTCGACGGCTCAGCAGATCTTTACGAATCTTTGTGGTTTGCAGATCTTCACGGCAGATCTTGCGATTCGCGGATCATCACGGCTCGTGGATCTTAAAGGTTTGCGAATGTTTGAGATGATGTAGATAGAAGATGGAAAATGGATGGTGGAGGATGGAGGATAGAAGATGAAAAATGGAAGATGGAGGATGGAGGATTCAGGATAGAGGATTCACGATGGAAGATTCAGGATTGAGGATGGACGATGGATGAAAGACGGTGGATGATAGACGATGAAGGATGGACAATGGAGGATGGACGATGGACAATGGACGATGGTGGATGGATGATGGACGGATGGATGATCAAAAATATTTTATAAAAACCTCAAAATTAAACTTAGTGATAACGATAATTAAGTTAAGTAAAAATGGATTGTGTAATAGTTAGAGAATAAAAATATTTTATAGTATAACCGAAAGAAACAAGTATTTATTACTAAAACATGCGGTTATATGCCTTACGTACCACGGCCTCGCAGGGTCTGGAAGTAATGTTCCACATAATCCCATTGGAATTAGCGGTAAAATCTATAGCAGCAAAGAGTGCTTTGCGTCTGCGTGAGGCAGGCTATTGGATGGGAGGCAGTGTGGGCCACACTAGGATCTTGTCAATTTCCCTGTGTTCCGCCATGCCGGAGCGCACTGACTACAGGACACCGTCTTACAGTTTTGGACATTCCTATGCTGTGAATATTCCCACCAGACTGGAGTGGCGATCTGGAATCATCGCCCCAGACACGTTTGTTATCTACACCGATGGCTCCAAAACGGAAAGCGGAACGGGCGCGGGAGTGTGTGACCTTGACATTATGGAATCGTTCAGGCTACCGGATAGCTCGAGCGTGTTTCAGGCCGAGATTTTTGCGCTGACAAAGGCAGCGGAGTTGATTGTGCGAAAACAGTGCGTGAATGGTACAATTATCGTGTAAATAATAAACACGATTTAAAGTTATTAATAATATCACAGAATTTATTAATTATAATATCACAGAATTTATTAATTAGTTAATATCACAGGATTTATTAATTAGAATTTATCACAGAATTCATTAATTAGTTCATATCACAGGATTTATTAATTGGATAACATCACAGGATTTATTAATTAGATAATATTGTAGAATTTATTAATTAGATAAAATTACAGGATTAATTAATTATTATTTTTAACTTTTACTGACTTATATTGATCACTTCTATTTTTCAACTCCATTTTCTCCTCTCTATGACTTTTTATATTGTTTTTACCGGTTGCTTGATTTCTATTTTAATTGAAATCAAACAACCGGCTACTTGATTTTCACGATGTGTGGAGTGTTTGAAACAAGTGTATTGTTTAAAGTCATACACCCCACACACCAACTTCCTAGAGAAAGGCTACCGGACCTTCTCGATTATTTTTCATCCTGAACCCGTCCGCGACCTGGTTTGGATCATGGATGTGGCAGCTGCACCTTGCGCGAACGCAACGCGTTTGTTCGGTTTCGGAGAGAGATAAACCGAAGTTACGAATGAGGGCTTAAGGCGGTCAATTAAGATATTCTTCTCTCTGCCATTTATATTCAGGGTGAAAAACTTCTCGTGACGCTTAATAACCCTGTATGGACCTCCATACGGTGGTTGAAGCGATCCAACCAAGTCCTGACGCACAAACACATGATCACAGTCTTTAAGTGATTTAAAGACGAATGTGTTCGTGGCTGTGTGTGAAGAAGGTGGTTGAGGTTTCACCGAACGCATGACCTCCCGCAGCCTTTGCACATAGTCACTAGGTGAAATTTGTTGTGTTGTGTCTGAATGTATAAGTTCGTATGGCAAACGCAGATTCTGACCGTAAACTAGTTCAGCCGGTGTGGTATCAGCATCTTCTCTGATGATAGAACGAAGTCCTAAAAGAATGAATGGTAGTTCGCGGGTCCATCCTTCTGAAACTTTGCACATCAAAGAGTCTTTGAGTACTCTATGCCATCGTTCGAGCATACCATTTGCTTTGGAGTTGTATGCAGTCGTTCTGCTACGCTTAAACCCCAAAACCCTGCCCAACTCTGCGAACAGTTGAGCTTCGAATTGCGCTCCTTGATCAGTCACAATTGTGAGAGGAGTTCCGTAACGTGGAATAAACTCTCTGACCAGCGAGGTAGCAACGGTTGTTGCACGAATGTCCGCAATTGGATATGCTTCTGGCCATCTTGTGAAGCGGTCAATGACGGTAAAACAGTAAGTGAAACCTTCCGAAGTAGGAAGTGGACCAACCAAATCAATATGTATGGTGGTGAATTTTTCTGTTACTGGCTCGAACTTACCGAGAGGGCTTTTCACATGACGTGAAATTTTGACCTTACCACAGGCTGCACTCAAAAAAAAAACTGCGTAATATGTACGAAATCGTTCGTACATTCTACGAATAATTTCGTTGTTTTCAGTCCACGAATGGTTTCGTACATATTACACATTGCCTTTCGTACATTATACGAAAAAATCAATGTTGTATTCAACGAACTACATTCGTACATTGCACGAATGATTCGTACAAAAAACAATTTTCGTAACCGAAGAAAAAAATTCGTGCATTGTACGAAAATAATTTCGTAGTTTCTAGAAATATTATTCGTACATTCTACGAAAGGAATGGTTCGATTACAAATGCTTTCATAAAATGTACGAAATTTATTTAATATAATGAACGAATCATTTTCGTACAATGTACGAATATAATTCGTGAACAGTAATAAATTATTCGTATAATGTACGAATCATTTTCGTACAATGTACGAATATAATTCGTACAATGTACGAATATAATTCGTGAACAGCGAGTTTATTCGTATAATGTACGAAAGAGTATCTGTGCAGCAGGTTTCATTTTTTCCAATAATTCATCGAATATGTCTAGACATTCGGTGAAAATTGAAAAATCTAGCACTGTCATTCAGGCGCATGACTGATGACGTTTTAGCGTCGCATCGACCGTTTCGCAGCAGATGGAAACGACGATGGCAAAAGTGTGACGGGACACCCGTGTCGGCGACGCTAAACGGCAGAGATGGAAACGCACCTTTATACGATGTTATTTCACATCACTCCGAATAACCTAAAAATACAAAACCTTATAAATATAATAAAAGGTGAAGATGAATCGTTTCCTGCAATGAAAATAAGAAACTCTTTCCTGAAAAAAGAATCAAACAATGTTGTTTTTTGAAAAATTCCTTATATCTATCTATCAAGAACTGAAATGAATGAAACTAAAACTTCAGAATATTTTTAATTTTAATTAATATTTTTTTATTACATTATATATTTTATATTACATATAATATATTATATTTTTTATAAATCGAAATCTGAAAAAAAAATAAAAATATATATATAAATAAGTACGATTAAGAAAATAATAAAATATTGCTCCTTACATACTGTTAACTTCGACAACTACTAAATGGGAGCCTTCTCTGCATCCTCCACCAAAGTTTCTTGTGGATCTGAAAAGCATTACGTCATATACATTTTTTATAAATATGTTTTCGTCGAGAACGCAATTATTTCAACATAATTTCTATCTCGACTCAATGTTTATTATTCGGGTGAAAAGGGAAATACAATAATTACCTGTAATGGCTTTTATAAGCATCTGTATATTCGGGCTACAAATGCTACAAATAAAACAATCCATACCGAGATATTGTACTTTACAGGGAAAAATTTGCTTTTTTTTCAATAATATTACACTCATACAGAAGAGATAGGGAGCTGTAAAATGGTTGAAATAAAGCCAAATTCGATCAAATCAGTTTTTTAGTTTCTTAAAAATATAAATAAAATAATAAAAATCACTTACCAAGTAAATTGAGGCTCAAAAAACACCAAATAACTAATCAGAACGTTCAGTCGAATGTGATTGTCAGGTTCACCCCAAGCACCGACTACGTTCTTTACTGCAGCCAACTCACATGTACACGGCTGCTCTATCTGTATGCTGCGTACATGAGAGTTTTCTAGAAGCTCCCCACACATTTCACGCATGTGTATGCGTGAAAACTAGCAAAAGCTCATATGAATTTTTATAAAATTTTCAAGTCAGACGCTGATGACTCACTTTGAGAACTAAAATCTGAGTTTCAAATTACTACCGCTAGATGGTAGTACGCGCGTATGCGTGAAAACTGGCAAAGCTCAAATGAATTTAATTTCTTATTAGGTGTGTTATTTTCAACTGGATCAGATCACTATTGAAAAGAACGATGTATCTTTACGGATCTTCGCGGTTCGCAGATCTCGACGGCTCAGCAGATCTTTACGAATCTTTGTGGTTTGCAGATCTTCACGGCAGATCTTGCGATTCGCGGATCATCACGGCTCGTGGATCTTAAAGGTTTGCGAATGTTTGAGATGATGTAGATAGAAGATGGAAAATGGATGGTGGAGGATGGAGGATAGAAGATGAAAAATGGAAGATGGAGGATGGAGGATTCAGGATAGAGGATTCACGATGGAAGATTCAGGATTGAGGATGGACGATGGATGAAAGACGATGGATGATAGACGATGAAGGATGGACAATGGAGGATGGACGATGGACAATGGACGATGGTGGATGGATGATGGACGATGAAGGATGGAGGATAGAAGATAGAGGATGGAGGATGGAGAATGGATGATGGAGGATGGAGGATGGAGGATGGAGGATAGAGGATGGAGGATAGAGGATGGAGGATGGACGATGGAGGATGGAGGATGGAGAATGGAGGATGGAGGATAGAGGATAGAGGATGGAGGATGGAGGATGGAGGATGGAGGATGGAGGATAGAGGATGGAGGATGGCAGATGGATGATGGATGATGATGGAGGATGGAGGATGGATGATGGAGGATGGAGGATAGAGGATAGAGGATAGAGGATAGAGGATAGAGGATAGAGGATAGAGGATGGAGGATGGAAAATGGAGGATGGAGGATGGAGGATGGAGGATAGAGGATAGAGGATAGAGGATAGAGGATAGAGGATAGAGGATAGAGGATAGAGTATAGAGGATAGAGGATGGAGGATAGAGGATGGAGGATGGAGGATGGCAGATGGATGATGGATGATGATGGAGGATGGAGGATGGAGGATGGAAGATGGAGGATGGAGGATGGAGGATGGCAGATGGATGATGATGGAGGATAGAGGATAGAGGATAGAGGATAGAGGATGGAGGATAGAGGATGGAGGATGGCAGATGGATGATGGATGACGATGGAGGATGGAGGATGGATGATGGATGATGGATGATGGATGATGGATGATGGATGATGGATGATGGATGATGGATGATGGATGATGGATGATGGATGATGGATGATGGATGATGGATGATGGATGATGGATGATGGATGATGGATGATGGATGATGGAGGATAGAGGATGGAGGATGGAAGATGAAGGATGAAGAACGAAGTATGGAGGATAAAGGATGGAGGATGAAGAATAGAGGATATAAGATAGAGGGTGTAGAATGGTAGATTTAGATTAAAGATTAAAGGTTAAAGATTAAAGATGATTAAAGGTAATACATAAAAGATAAAAGATAAAGGATCAAGGATCAAGGATCAAGGATAAAGGATCAAGGATCAAGGAACAAGGATCAAGGATCAAGGATCAAGGATCAAGGATCAAGGATAAAGGATCAAGGATCAAGGATCAAGGATCAAGGATTAAGGATTAAGGATTAAGGATTAAGGATTAAGGATCAAGGATTAAGAATCAAGGATCAAGGATCAAGGATCAAGGATCAAGGATCAAGGATTAAGGATTAAGGATTAAGGATTAAGGATTAAGGATCAAGGATTAAGAATCAAGGATCAAGGATCAAGGATCAAGGATCAAGGATCAAGGATCAAGGATCAAGGATCAAGGATCAAGGATCAAGGATCAAGGATCAAGGATCACGGATCAAGGATCAAGGATCAAGGATAATGGATCAAGGATCAAGGATAAAGGATAAAGGATAAAGGATAAAGGATAAAAGATAAAGAATAAAGGATAAAAGATTAAACATTAAAGATTAACCCTGCAAATTTTTAGATAACGATATCTATTAATTTCAGATAGAGCGGGGAATGAAACAAATTGATATTGGCTTAAAAGTTGAAATACCACAAATGAAAATGTAAATTTTCATTTTGGAGTTTTAGTGTCCAGTAATACTTTTTCCTAAATCTATAGCAACAAAAAGAAATGATATATATATAAAAAAAACATTTTAAAAATGTAAAAAGAAGGTGTCGGGTTCAACAAAAAGGGATGATATTCACAGAGTCGGTTTTCTTTTTATTAATATTTCCACTTACACTTGTATACAAATTTGTGATATTCATTTTTCCAAGAAACCCGACAATCGCTCGGAAAAATATCCCCCCCCAAATTTTCCAGATTAAAAGCAACCAAAAAGTAAACTTTGCACATCATCTTTATGCCACGACGAGCGATTGTCGAGTTTCTTGGAAAAATGAATATCACAAATTTGTATACAAGTGTAAGTGGAAATATTAATAAAAAGAAAACCGACTCTGTGAATATCATCCCTTTTTGTTGAACCCGACACCTTCTTTTTACATTTTTAAAATGTTTTTTTTATACATCACAATTACTCCGAAAATTTAAATAATCACGAAATGAATGCTGAACTGTATTGGACAAAACACTGATCGAAAATGCGGAACATGAAACCAAATCAATGCGATCGTTTTGTTTTTTGCTTCATATTTACGAAATATTTCGTGATATTTACGAATCTTTCGTAGATTTACGAAATCTTTCGCACATTGTACTCATGCATCTGGTGATTCGTATATGTACGAATATGTTTCGTAATATGTACGAATCCTTTCGTTCATTGTACAAAATATTTGCTCAAACCGAAAAACCAAATCAATACGATCGTCTTGTGTTTCGCTTCATATTTACGAAATAATTCGTAATATTTACAAAACTTTCGTAGTTTTATCATCTAAATTTCATATTTCCTTACAACTACGAAATCTTTCGTACATTCTACTCATGCATTTCGTAATTCGTATATGTACGAATATGTTTCGTAATATGTACGAATAGCTTTCGTTCATTATACAAAATATCCGCAGGAACCGCCGATTTTAGGGTGTTACTATTTTTACGAATCAGTGATCGTAAAATGTACGAATCATTCGTAAAAAACATAATTTAGTGAAAATAAAAATTACGAATGTTGAGTACTATCTACGAAATATTCGTAAATACTACGAAAATCAGCCTTTCGTAAAGTTACGAATATTTTTTTCGTAAAATGTCGCAGATTTGTCTCTCAGTGTGTGCATTCTCTGCACCATCTGTGTGAATCCTTGTTGATGGATGGCCAGATAAACTTCCGAGCTAAAAGCCTAGTTGTCGCTTTAGCACCTGGATGAGCCGTACCATGAACCACATCGAAAATCTTCCTACGCAACGTCGCAGGTATGTAGGGTCGCAAAGTACTTACTCTCAATGTCAATAGGTCTCAATGTCAATAGGTAACATTTTAAGGCTCGTTAGTTTTTTAACGGTAGTTAATTCTTCATCGGTCAGCTGTGCTATCTGAGCGTAATCCACAGTTGGTGGAATTACAAACTCATCGATACGTGATAATGCATCAGCGACAACATTGTCCGTGCCAGATATGTGTCGAATATCTGTTGTAAACTGACCAATGAGATCCAGATGTCTAAGCTGACGTGGAGATGCTTTTTCAGAATTTTGTCTGAAAGCGAAGATTAGGGGTTTGTGATCGGTGAAAAGAGTGAAAGTTCTGCCTTCCAGCATGAACTTGAAGTGCTTTATGGCAATGTAAGCTGCCAACAGCTCGCGATCGTATGCACTATATTTTCGCTGTGCTGCAGAAAGTTTTCTCGAAAAAAATGCCAAAGGCTGCGAGGCACCTGATACTTTCTGCTGCAACACAGCCCCGATGGCTGTGTCTGAAGCGTCAACCACAAGCGAAAGTGCTGCCTTGGAAGAAGGAAAAGCTAGAATCGCAGCTTTTGCTAACTGCTTTTTACAGCAATCGAAGGCTTCCAAAGATTCAGGGTTCCATTGTAGTTCCGTCTTATCCCTCTTTTTCTTACTACCCTCAGTGAACTTGTCTAAAATAGACTGAGATGTGGCAGCATGAGGTATAAATCTTCGGTAGAAGTTGATCATACCGAGAAAACGCCTCATCTCGTGAACGGTAGTCGGTTGCGGATAGGATATAATTGCTTCGACTTTAGAAGCGATTGGACGTACACCACTCGAGTCAATGGAATGTCCCAAAAAATCAACCTGATTCTTAATGAAGTGGCATTTCGCGAAATTGATCACCAAACCGTGGTTTTCAAGACGTTGAAAAAGTGTGTCAAGTTGAACGAAATGCTCCTCTTCTGATTTTGAGGCGATCAAGATGTCGTCGATGTAGACGAAACAAAAATCTAGATCCCTCAAAATTGAAAAGATGAACCTTTGAAAGGTTTGTGCAGCATTGCGCAATCCGAATGTCATTTGTACGAACTCATAAAGACCGAAAGGTGTCGTGATTGCCGTTTTTGTAACGTCATCCTCGTTCAGAGGTATCTGATGATATGCACGTTCCAAATCGACCGTTGAAAATACAGAACAGCCATCTAGTTGTTGGGCGAAATCCTGAATATGCGGGATCGGATATTTATCCGGGACTGTTTGCGCGTTGAGCGCCCGATAATACCCACAAGATCGCCAACTTCCGTCCTTTTTGCGGGCCATATGAAGTGGTGACGCCCAAGGACTATCTGATGGTGTGCAGATGCCGCGATTCATCATTTTGCCAAACTCAGCCTTTGCAATCGATAAACGATTAGGTGAAAGGCGTCGTGGTTTGGAAAATGTTGGTCGCCCTTCCGTGACAATGAAATGACGGACCGTGTGCATTTTTAGTGAATTTTTTGTGCTTGAGTGTAAAATGTCTTGGTGCTTGTGTAAAAGTGCTGTAACCCGAGGGTTTTCGTGCATGGCTGCAAGAACAGAAAGTGCTGTTGAAGGTCCCTTCAAAACCTGACCCATGGCTGAACTGACATTTGTGAGTGGGTCGATCAGACAACGTCGTCTGAGATCAACGACCAGACCAAAATGTTTTAGGAAATCAGCACCTAAAATTGGCCGGTTCACGTCAGCAACAATAAAGTTCCACTCAAAATCTCGTCGTAATTTGAGTGAAACTTTAATTGTATGCAAGCCATAAGTCATAATTTTGGTGCAGTTCGCTGCGCTCAGGACCAAGTTCGGATTCGCGTTTCAACGATCGTTCAAACGTTTTGGAATCACCGAAATATCCGCGCCTGTGTCAATTAGAAAACGTAAGCCGGATGTTTTGTCCGATAAAATTAGGCGACTAGAGGTCGGACTTGTGCCGGAAGTCGCCATTTCTAACACTCAACTCAGTTTTTTGATTTTGGGAAAGTGCATTTCCATTGACATTTGGTAGCTTTATTACCAAAACGTTCGTGGTAAAAGCAATACCCCCTGCCCGATCGCGACGAACTTTTCGATCGAGCACGAAAATTACCACTTCTACCACGTGAATGTCCGTTGGAGTTCGGTACAGTGCCTCTGCTTTGTCTATAATTTTGCATAAGATCGCTGACAGAATTAGTTAACACAGCAATTTGGTTCTGAAGTGATTCCAAACTCAATTGTTGTGCATTAGTCGGTATCGCGGAAGAAATGCCAGCAACTTGTGTAGGCATTGACAAAGCCAAAATTTATTTCTCGCGATCTCGCTCCACTCTTCCAGAGAACCTGAGGATACAGCCAAAATTGCTTGTGTCTGAGATAGTAGACGATGAAGCCAACATTTTTTTAAAATAACCTCAGTGAAATTAGTACCGGCTAAGGATCTCATTTTACCGAGTAACTGCGACGGTTTACAATCGCCGAGATCCAATCCACTAACTAACCGTTTCAATTTGGCATCCTCAGATTCCCCGAATCTTTGGATCATCACTTCTTTCAAGTATGTATATGGAGTTGTTGGCGAAATGTGTTCAATGATATCAATAGCGTTCTCACATTCCGCCGCAGTTAACATACTAAGCGCATGATTAAATTTGGTTATTTCGACTGTTATGGATGCAGCCGCCATCTGTGCATCCATAATCCGAAACCATGCAGTCGGATTGGATGACCAGAAAGGTAGTTTCTGAATAGAGCCGCGAACTGTGCATCCATAATCCGAAACCATGCAGTCGGATTGGATGACCAGAAAGGTAGTTTCTGAATAGAGACTGCAGCTATTTGCGAAAAAAATCTCGAGGACCCATCCGAATCGAGTCGAATTGCTGGCGATTCACTATTGACCTGTGTCAAAATATCGTTAACGTTTTCGTTTAACATTATGCAATTAAAGAGTTTGTTAGTGATTATATAAGTCAAGAGAGAAAAAAAAATAGAATATATAAGAGAGAGAAAAATAGAATATATCAGAGCACTAATCAAAAGAAAAATAAAAATATCGATTTACTAAATGTTCAGATGCTGTTGATTGATAATCCTGAATCTTTTGATGATATAGATTTTATTTAGATGATATAGATGATATAGATCTTCTGATTATGTATATTTATATTCTTGAATCTTCTTTCTGCTGATGTTGATTGATATTTCTTTTCTTAACGAAGATTTTCTTCTATTAACAACAAATTAATAGCAGCTGTTTCTTGGGCGTTGCGGCATAACCGATAGTTGAATAGTGAGACAAATAAAATTATGCCGTGAATATACACTTTTATTTCGTCGTTGAATTGAAGATATATTTGTATTTGCGTGGTTGTTGTTGTCGGGGTCACCATTTATCGTGTGAATAATAAACACGATTTAAAGTTATTAATAATATCACAGAATTTATTAATTATAATATCACAGAATTTATTAATTAGTTAATATCACAGGATTTATTAATTAGAATTTATCACAGAATTCATTAATTAGTTCATATCACAGGATTTATTAATTGGATAACATCACAGGATTTATTAATTAGATAATATTGTAGAATTTATTAATTAGATAAAATCACAGGATTAATTAATTATTATTTTTAACTTTTACTGACATATAGTGATCACTTCTATTTTTCAACTCCATTTTCTCCTCTCTATGACTTTTACTTTATTATTTTTTAATAATAAAGTATTGTTATCGACCTGAAATTTCAAAAAAATTTGCTACCCTGAAATTTTGTATTTTCACGTTTTAAGACTAGTAGACCCCAAAAAAGCAAAAAAAAAAAAAATGTCCGTCTGTCCGCCGTAGACGCCGTACGCAAAACCGTTTGAAGGTGCGTAGCTCACAAACCCTTTGAGATATTTAATTGAAATTTTTATGGTGGGTAGATTGAGTGAACCCCTACGACTGGTATATTTTCGAGGGGTGGGGGTCCAAGGGGAGAGGAGAGGAGAGAGGAGCGTCTTAGACGAAAAATTTTGGTTTCTAGATCTCAGGAACCACTTATGCTAGGAGGTTGAAACTTGGAACTTATGTAGTACTATGATAATGGACTCAATTGCAAAAAAAATAGTCGATATTGGTTAAGGGGTGTGGAAGTGGGGGGGAAAACAATGAGTCTTTAACGCATGAAAAACGGGATTGAAACATTCTAAAATCGATATCTCCTGAACAATTGATGACAAAAGATTGAAACTTTGTTGTTGTTCTTAGAGATACTTCAAGATTAGACAAGGGCTAAATTTTTTAAGAGGGGAGGTGGGGTGTGGGGGTGGGGGGTGAAAAACTTTGGATTACAATATCTTCCGAACCAATTACACCAGGAAGATAAAATTTAGTTTCTGTATATGGGATCACAAGAGAAGTCTACCAAAACTAAATTTTTTAAGGGGGGAGGTGGAACACGAAGGTGGGGGGACAGCAATTTTTCAAAAAATGTAATTTTTATATTTTAGAAACCGTACCAGATATGATCTTGAAAATTTTACAGGAGTTGGGGTCGGTAAACTTCTAGTAGGGAAAAAAATGTTGGTGGTGTAGGTGTTGGGGGTTATGGTGAAAGGGGGTGGAAAGGAAAACATTATGATTTTTATTTCTCGAAAACCATAATGAATAGAAAGCTAAAAATTTAGGATTATATAGAGCCACTATGGAGACATCCTCCATCCTGATTGCGGTGTCAAGGTACGGGGGAGAGGGGTGGTTTTTTATATCTCAAAAACGGCTTATGCTAGAAAGTTGAAACTTAGTACGTATATGTAGATGTACTATTAGAGTAATTAAAGCAAAAAAAAAGTTCAGATTTTTATTGGCATTCAGAGGTTGAGTAAAAAAAATTTCCGTGAATCCATATTTTCACAAACTTTGTTAAAACTTTTAGACATGTCGAGCTATCAAAGCAATTTTACTTCTGCGGGCTATTTATATAAGCGCCTAGTAACCATCTTCAAAATTTTTCGATATCCAACCCCTAAGGGGGTGTAAAGTGGTTGTGTACATATTCACGAATTCATATATATTTCTAAGGTATATTGAGATTTTGAATTCACTTTTACGATTTAAGCATTTTTCTCAATTAAACCCCCTGGGGGTATTGTTCAAGTTTTCACTGATTCCGAAAATCTCTTAGGTTTAATGTGATCGAATTCGCTTTTACTACTATGAATTATTCTATTGATAAAAAAATACGTAAGTAAATAAAAAAAATCTGCCAACAGTCTGGGCGCAACCTTATTATTTTATGGGTAGAAGTCCGAAACGTGTTTAATGATGAGATGCTGTGTAGGTTACTATGCGACTGACAACCTAAGAAATAACCAGGAGGCTATTTGGAACGTTATTTTTTAGGTTGTCAGTCGCATAGTAACCTACACCGCATCTCATCATTAAACACGTTTCGGACTTCTACCCATAAAATAATAAAGTTGCGCCCAGACTGTTGGCAGATTTTTATATTGTTTTTACCGGTTGCTTGATTTCTATTTTAATTGAAATCAAACAACCGGCTACTTGATTTTCACGATATGTGGAGTGTTTGAAACAAGTGTATTGTTTAAAGTCATACACCCCACACAATAACTATTTATGTTGACAGCCAAGCTGAAATCAAGGCTGTTGAGGTGCACATTACTAAATCCAGGCTTGTGGGAGAATGTAAAAGAATATTGCAGATGGTGGGTATGAACAACAACCTTAAGATCAGCTGGATTCCTGGTCACAGTGACTTCCCTGGAAATGAAAAGGTAGACGAGCTCGCCAGAAGGGGGTCGGAGGTGAGCATAGAGCTGGCCGACGAGTCGGTTCTATGTCCCATTGAATGTGTAAAGGGAATGATTGATATTGAAGCGCTCAAACAGATGGAGGGGGTCTGGGTGAATCTCTCGGGATGCCGGCAAGCAAGAATCTGCTGGCCGAAACTTGATAGGAGGAACTCTAGCTTCATTTTGTCTCTGGGCAAGGACATTTGTAGACAACTTATAGGGGTCCTAACGGGGCACTGTCCCTTTGAGAGGTATGGAGAAAGGCTGGGAATACCCATGGCTGACCTGTGTCGCTGTGGTGATGAGAATGTTGAGCCAACACTGGAGCATCTAGTGTGTGAATGTGAAAGTCTGGCACGCACCAGGCATCGGTACTTGGGAAAATTCTCCTTAACCGATCTATCAGAACTTGCGATGATTCCTTTATGGAGAACTACTCTCTTCATAAGGAAGAGCAATATTTGGAATCAGTAGTCTAGAGCCCGGTTTTATACGAGGGGACCACAATGGATCCACAGTGATCTCTCGTGATGGATTGGGGCACATTACTTTAGTCCACCCTTCTCAACCTAACCTAAACATGGACTAGCATGTTTGAGAACATATAGCATATGTTTGTTGTCCTTCAATCGTTTCATTCGTGACACCATTTTTACTGTTTAAATCAGCCGCTGAACAATAGCACGTTACAAATCTTTTATTAAAGATATCTGTTCTGAATCTAAATAAATCGTTAGTAGACTGAGTCAGATCTATTAACAAATACCCGTGTGGAGCCTGAGTAATATCTTTATATATATTCTCAATAGCTCTGCACTATTTTCAGGGTAAATCTGTTTGGCTAAATGAAGGATTTATCGCGGAGATTTTTGAAAACCACCATATATTTACAATTAAGGGAAATATCTCGACAAAACTTACCCTGATGGAAGACGTTCTGTGTTACAAGTATTACTGAAAAATTCCTATGATGTGATCCTTTTGTAAAAAGTTCACAAACCTGCTTTGAAAATGCATTTAGCATCATATCATCTAGCACGATTAATGTAGGTTCATTGCTTTCGTTTATAAATTCTTCCGATATAGAATCTAAATATTCAATATTTTTAAATGCTACTTGTGATGGTATCGCTGTTTGCTCAGCATTACACCAGATAATCTTTTTTATTTGAATATCTACTAGCGATGTATTTTTCAGGAATGATTCAATAAATGTCGTCTTGCCGCTACCTGACGGTCCCGCAACCATCATGGTAAACGGATGATTAAACTGTATCATTTTTCTATACTAGACAGTGATAGACACATTCTCCAAATATGCGTGGGCTTTACCCGTTAAAAATAAAAGTGCTGGAGAGATTATCAAGGCAATACAGTCAATTTTTAAAGAACGACGTTTCCCAAAAAATTTACAAACTGATGATGGAAAAGAGTTTTTTAATAAGGCATTTCATAATTTGATGAAAAAATTTGAAATCAATCACTACTCCACCTGTAGTCAATTGAAAGCCTCAATTGTAGAACGATTCAACCGAACACTAAAAAACATGATGTGGAAAGAATTTAGTAAGAACGGAAACTATAAGTGGACTAAAAGGGTTAATAAACAAATACAATAGGACAAAACATCGAACCATAAAAATGCGACCTATAGATGTTGGTCCTTCAAATGAGGTACAGCTTCTTACCGATGTCTACCGTAAGCTGAAGGTTACGTCAAGACCAAACTTAAAGAAGGGGGATCACGTACGTATAAGTAATTACAAGCATGTATTCGAAAAGGGGTATACTCCCAACTAGTCCACCGAAATATTCCACATCCATGAAGTGAAAAAGACAGAACCGCGTACTTACACTCTCAAAGATTACCAGGGGAATTTAATACAAAGCGGGTTCTATGAGCTGGAGCTAACACGAGTCAGGTATCCTGATGTATATCTTGTAGAAAAGGTTCTAAAAAGGAGAGGAAATAAAGTTTACGTGAAATGGCTTGGTTTCTCTTCGCATCATAACTCTTGGATTGATATAAAAGATGTCTTTTAAAACCCTGAAACTTCAGTAACGATGTTAACCTTAAAGCGCGAATATGATCGTTTAAAGACGTTCAGCAACTTATCTATTGACGATAGGAAGGCACAGAAACTTGCAAAAAGTGGTTTTTTCTACACTAATATAAAAGACAACACCAAGTGCTACTTCTGTTCACTGGTGATGAATGCCATTAATTCTCCTGTTGATATCGAAGCAGAGCATCTAAGGTTATCGCCAAATTGCATTTATGCTGGAGGGAAGGATGTCTGTGAACCATATGATAGACCACTCACTACACCAACATCATAAAGGTCCGCATTTTCCAGTTACAACATTCTAATAACTCTTGGATCTTGTATACTCATAGCTGCGATTGGTTTTCATATTTACAGTATTCACGATATTACCTGTAAATGGTAGTAAGATGGATAAAAATAACAACATTCTGTAACTTAGATATATCATGAAAAAACAAGTAAGGTTCGATGGCACGATTGCTATCAAACGCCTTGTTGTCTGGAGTTTCGCGTATCGTAATAGTCAAAAAGGATTGTGGGAAATGTATGCTCGAGATAGAGTCAGATTTCAAAAAAGAGTTGCACAACTATCTGAAGTATTAGATTTAATATCATGTAGTAAGCATAGAGATAGAATTTTTATAAGAATTTCTTACTAAATTCAATAAAAGATTTTAAGTCTAAAAGAATTTGTTTAATTTCCAACCTCATTCACGAGATCCCAGCCTAAGACCTCTTAATAATTCCTGTTTAACACCCGATAATCGTCACTTAGTACAATGAAAGCGAGCGAGAAAAATATATACATTCAAGTACAACATCATGAAATACCCACATAAAAACTTTAAGTTACGAAGTTCATTCATTATACTACACATTTTTTAATTCCTTAATAATACACCTTACACATCATTGAAATAGAACGCCGTCACAAAACGTAAAATCCGACATACGAAATCAGATGTCGAGATAAAATATTCCTGGTTTTCTTTTACAGTAGAATGTACTGCAGAAAATATTCATCGCCGATTAACTACAATAAGAACAAATAATAAACACATGAGATCGTCGCAAAGAAAAAACCAATTCGAAGTACACGTAATCATGAGCATATCTTCCCGCCAAAATAAGTACGAAACACATGAGATCGTCGTAAAGAAAAACCAGTCCCCCCCCCCCCCCCCCCAAGCACATGCAATCATGAGCACATGTTAAAAACAAACTTTTCGCCAAGATGACAACTCTTACTAAAAATCTAGTTTAACCAGATGCAAGATAGCTATCCTGAAGCAATTGTAATATACAGTACATATCATCCAACCCATTCACATGGCTCTACAAAATAAGAAACATGCCGATTTCCTGTTTATTTCAACACAAGTATAGCTATCCCACTTACACTCCCATCCCTCTAAAAAAACAAACAAATAACCTCATTCCGAAAGAACCAATCAGAAAACAGATTACCTGTTTTATCTGACCTAATTCCCAAAGACCATACGAGCTGGTCTAAACGGCCGTGTTACAACAACACTATTTCCATTTATTTTGACCACACTTCAGTATTGCTGTTCTGTACTGGCGTAATGCTAAAATGATTGCTAGGTGTGGTCCTTACTACTCATTTGATCTTCAACGCTGTTCCAGCACGTTCGAGCACATTCGATAAGAAGTGGGGTATAATCGTGTTGCTCCGCTCTCCTTATATACTTCAACTAGGTTTCTGATTGGGTTACTTTGCAACTAGGTATTCGGTTGCTGCTGTTTCCCTTATTCGTAATCGATCGAGTTGCGCGGTTGCCAGGTTTACATGTAACATTACTCCCTCCTTAGTTCCTGTTCGTCCCGAACAGATTCGATCCCCTCGTCATGGGCGCCATGACGAGGTCTATCGAGGTGTACCACTTTCATCTTTGTACGAGGTTTTTGATGCAACTGAATGCGGTACACAATATCATTTAACCGGTTGATGATTTGATAAGGTCCTTCCCAATTGCGCTGTAGTTTCGGTGACCTGCTCTTCTGTCGTTTGGGATTGTATAGCCAAACTAAATCGCCCTCTTGGAATCCTGATAAATTCGCCCGTTGACCATACCTCGTCTTCATCCGATCGGTTGCTATTATAATTTCATCTCTGACCAGGTTGTAAATTGTGTGTTGTCGATGTCGAAGATCCGATACGTAATCTTTTGGATGGGTCGGTAGGTCTGGTGGCACTCCAAACATTAATTCCGCGGGGACTCGAATATTCTTCCCGAAGATGACTCGGGAGTGAGTTTCTCCTGCTGTTGCGTGTACCGATGTTCTGTAGGCCATTAAAAATAGAGAAATATGTTGATCCCAGTCCTGTTGCCTTTCGCTGACGAGTTTGGATAGGTTCGAATTCAGTGTTCTATTGAAACGTTCCACCATTCCATCGGACTGTGGATGTAGTGGAGTTGTCCTCGTTTTATTTATTCCCAGCATTGGACATACGTGTTTGAATGTTTGAGATTCAAAGTTGCGCCCTTGATCGGAGTGTAGTTCACGTGGAACTCCAAGTCTGCTCACCCAGTTGGTAACAATTTGTTCTGCGACGGTAACTGCTTCTCGATTTGGAATTGCATAAGCTTCGGGCCACTTGCTGAAATAATCGATGACCACCAGAATGTAGCGATTACCATTTTCTGATTCCGGAAATGGTCCAGCAATATCCACAGCAATTCTCTCGAATGGAGCTCCCACGTTGTATTGCTGCATTTCTCCCTTTGATCTGCGTTGCGGTAGTACACTTACGGCACCAATTTTCGACGTCATCTCGGAGATGGATCCAATAGAACCTCTCTCGTATCTTTGCCAAGGTTCTATTTACACCTAAATGTCCACCGGAAATACCTTCGTGATACTCCTTCAGAATTTCCTCGACTTTAGAATGCGGGACAATGGTTTGCATTAGATGCGATGTTCCGTCAGCGGTTTCCCATTTCCGTTTTAATAACCCACCGTCTAGATGGAGGGAGTTCCATTTTGCCCAATAACTCGTTAAGGTTTCGCTGAATTGTGAGATATCTTTCCACTCAGGCCTCTCCATTTTGTCCTTCCATGCCATGATCGGTGAAATATCTGGATCTTTTCGTTGGGCATCTTCCAGTTCTTGCTGATTCCATCCATCCTTTGGTTCGGTTGTTATTCGCTGAATGGTTTCTCCGACTTCTTATTCTTCTACGCGGTGACAATGCTTGCAGTTTGGTGGACAAGGACGACGTGAGAGCGCGTCGGCATTACCGTGAATTCTCCCTCTTCGGTGAACAATTTCAAAATCGTAGGATTCAAGCCTTTCTATCCATCTTGCTACTTGGCCCTCGGGATTCTTGAACTGAAGTAGCCATTTAAGCGATGCGTGATCCGTTCGAAGAAGGAACTTTTGGCCATAGAGATATTTGTGAAAATGTTTTGTAGCTTCTACAATGGCTAATAGCTCTCGGCGAGTTACGCAATAGTTTTTTTCTGATTTTGAGAGTACTCGGCTGTAGTATGATATCACTCTCTCTTGCCCGTCGATCTCCTGTGATAGTACTGCGCCGATACCGACATTGCTGGCATCAGTGTCTATGATGAAACTATGACCTGGTTTTGGATACGCCAGAACTGGAGAGTCGCAAAGTTGATCTTTTATTTTCTCGAATGCTTCCTGGCACTGTTGATTCCAAGTAAATGTCTTTCCCTTTTCTGTTAGCTGATGAAGACATTTTGCCGTGTTGGCAAAGTCTTTTACGAATCGACGGTAATATGTCGCTAATCCTAGGAAGCTGCGCAGCTGGTGTTTATCACTCGGAGTATGCCAATTTTCCACCGCCAGTATTTTCTCCGGATCCGTCTTTACACCATCAGCTGAAACGATGTGACCCAAGTACTTTAATTCTGCACTAAACAAAGTGCACTTTTTCGGACTCAGCTTTAATTTTGCCGCTCGCAGTCGCTGGAAGACTTCCTGTAGATTTTTCAGATGTTCCTCGAAGGTTTTGCCGATAACGATCACATCATCTAGGTAAACGAGACAAATTTTCCAACTAAGGCCACGCAAAACAAATTCCATTAGTCTTTCGAATGTAGCTGGAGCATTGCACAGGCCAAACGGCATCACGATGAATTGCCACAGTCCGCTGCCGACAGATAATGCTGTTTTCTCTCTATCATTTTCGTCTATTTCCACTTGCCAGTATCCACTTTTCAGGTCCAATGTTGAGAACCATTTAGCATCTGTCAGGGTGTAGATGATATCGTCGATTCTAGGTAGTGGATAGCTATCCTTTTTCGTAACATCATTTAATTGTCTGTAGTCCACACAAAATCGGGTACTGCCATCCTTTTTCTTAACCAGCACCACTGGCGATATCCACGGACTCTTTGATTTTTCGATTATTCCCTGATGCTCCATGGTTTTGACCATTGAATTCACTTCTCCTTGTTTCGCTAGTGGTACTCTTCTTGGAGGTTGACGTATCGGTTTAGCACTTCCGGTGTCTAGGTATACGATGCTTCACTAGGTTTGTTCTGCCATAGTCCTCATCACCGGTGGAGAAGACGTCGCTGAATCTTTCGATCAAATCCACTGCTTGCTTGTGTTGTGCTCCTCTAAGGTTGCTTGACTGAAGAACTGCTGATGTTACACTATTCTTCCTCCTTGAATTATTTTTAGAGGCTACGTCATGATGCTCTTCAGTGTCTATACTCGTCACCGCTAAGATTGGTTCGCAGCTGCCAATTACATCTCCTTTCTTCACGCTAATAATGCTGTCCGAAACGTTGAGCACTCTTATTGGTACAATCATCTTCTCATTTCTTTTTACTAGCGTTTTTCCCAATATTAAACTTCGCAATGCCGGTGTCCTTTCTGGTTTAATGAGGTAGAATCGGTGGTTCCCGGGATCACCATCGAGCTCTGCCCAAATAACTTTCTCTGATGACTTTGGTATATCCGCATCTTCGCACAATATAACTCGCAGCTTGGTTGTGTTGGATGATGTTATTTCCATTGGGATTTCGATGTTCCGCCACTTCATTATTCGTTGTCCTAAGTCCAGCTGGATGCCGTGTGGTTTCAGAAAATCCATTCCAAGAATACACTCATCGGTAATATCAGCTACCACGAATACATGTGAGAATGTCAAATCTCCAAGCTTTATATCACGAGCTATTTCTCCATGAACTGTGGTAGTTTCTCCTGTAGCAGTGCGAAGTGCGTACTTCTTGGTGTTGTGAAGCTAAGTACGGTCTACGAGATCGGATCTTAGCACTGATCTTGTTGCGCCAGTGTCAATTGTCATTATGCAGTTTAATTTGTCAATTCGACCACTCATGCATAAGTCGTTTTCACCACGATGTAGTCGAGAAACTGCGATGATGGTTCCGGGGGCGTCGATTCCACCAGCCAACTTCTGCCCCATCAAGTTGGCTTTTACTCGTTTCCCGGACTATGATTAGGCAAAGCGTGCTCTCGTGACGGTTCGCCTCGTTCTCCCTTTTGTTTAGCAGCGCAGCCGGAACAATAGTTGGTAGCTTTTCTTGGTTTTCGGCAGTCGCGTCTTAAGTGTCCTGCCTGTCCGCAATTCCAACATCGAGGGACA
The DNA here is from genome assembly GCA_951812415.1 of Beris morrisii. Lineage (NCBI taxonomy): Eukaryota > Metazoa > Arthropoda > Insecta > Diptera > Stratiomyidae > Beris > Beris morrisii. Next base: position 82,209,054 of record OX638311.1, on the reverse strand, counting down.
CCAGATCCTTTGCTCCGTTTAGTGTACTCCGCTCTCTGACATACATACTCTTCTATCATTTCTCGAACTCGGAAGTTATTTCGCGAGCTTTGCTTAGCAGCCTCGAACGTAAGCCCATATACTAAGGCTTCGCCAATCGTTTTCTTTCCAGCCAATTTCAACGCCTGCTGGAGCTCTCTGTCCTGTACAGCATTGTTAAATGCGAAAACAGCTGTATCGTTGCATTGCTCTGTTTGCGCATTGGGAAGTGATAATAGTGTAAGTCGTTCAATATCGCGCGCCAGCTCTTGAAGAGTTTCACCATTCTTTTGGGTTCGGTTGTAGAGTTGTGCTTAGTAGATCTCTCGCATGTGGTCACTGCCGTAATGAAGATCCAATGTCTGTACCAACGTCGAAAAATCTTGTTGCTGTTCTTGAGGAATCGTTTGAAGAACTTCTGCTGGTGGACCTCTTAGCGCCAATATAAGAGCCGTTCCTCGTTCCAAATCATTCCAATGATTATTTCTTGCGGCAGCCTCAAATTGGGTCTTGTAGATAGCCCACGGTGTTTGTTCATCGAAGATTGGAGCCTTGAGATCTTTGTGCGTAACGTGTTCTGTTTTGATGACCCCAGTCGCTTTCACGTTATCAAAGTCCCTTTTTAGGCGTTCAACTTCTTCTACAATCGCTGATGTCTTCTCCGTTATTTGATCTTCAAAAGTTCGAAGTTTCTTTTCTACATTTTCTTCTATTGCTTTACCCATGGTGTCCATCGTCTGATTTAGATCTTCGATTTTGTTGTTCTGCTGCTCCAACTTTTGGTTGAGGTCGTTAAGGTCTGTTGATGTTTGATCTAACTTCTTGTTAAGATACGGTGACAGTTCACTTTGTTGATCTAATTTCTGGTTGAGGTCTTTTGAAGTCTGGTCTAGCTTCTCGTTAAGGTCTGTCGATAACTGACTGTGCTGTTGACTTTGGTGGTCCATTTTCTGATTGAGATCCTTCGACGTCTGGTTGAGATCTGCTGAGAGGTCTTGTGAGAGCTGTCTTTGTTGGTTCATCATTTGCTGAATTAACTGCGTCAGAGAATCTGGTGTACCGGAACACTCCTCACCACTTCCTGCACGAGCTTCTTCGATTGGGAACTCGAAAATATTTGCGTCCTTACCTTCAGCCTCAAGCACTTCGATCATTCGGCTGACAAGTTCAGTCTTGTTCCCTGTTGTAGATAATTCGCGTCTACCGAGCTCTTCCTTCAGCTCCATTAGTTTTAAGTCTTTTAAATAACGCGGCATTTTCACTATCTTTCATTTGTCCGTTAAAGACTTTCCGTAATACAAATTCACTCAAGTTCTCTTTTTGTCCGTATGAGAACTTTCCACTTCACTAATTAAAGTTACCGCTCACTAGAGCACTCGAGAATATTCAATTTTACAAAATCCTCACTGTCCGTTCGAGAATTTTTCACTTCACTTCACAGTTTGAAAACTTTATTCGCGCACAAAATTCTCACTTTGTCCGTTCGAGAATTTTAAATTCACTTTTTCCACTCGCGATTTCAACCCGAATTAATCCTTGAAATCCCACTTCTGACACGAATTGTTGCGAGCTAGGGGATCGCCGGGATTTCAAGTAAAACACAATTCGTTTAAAATCCAAATAAGTGTTTATTAATTATTCCCACTTTAAATTCTATTCGCACAATAATTCGCACTGTACGGCAATACCGCCCGCTTATACCATATATCCCACTTCTGACACGAATTGTTGCGAGCTAGGGGTTCGCCGGGATTTCAAGTAAAACACAATTCGTTTAAAATCCAAATAAGTGTTTATTAATTATTCCCACTTTAAATTCTATTCGCACAATAATTCGCACTGTATGGCAATACCGCCCGCTTATACCATATATCGCTTGACTCGATCACTTTCGCTTTCTACCAACACGGTCGCGAATACACGCTGGCTGTCACAGTCGACGTAATAAAAATTACTATATCTCTCGCTGAAAGCTTTATCTGTTTTAATACTACTTGGCTGTAGTCGAGACTGTTCTTGAATCTTCGTTCGGTGGTGTGTAGAGACGGTACTGGAAAGCTTGAGAGCATTCCATTTTATCTTCAACGCTGTCCCAGTACGTTCGAGCACATTCGACAAGAAGTGGGGTATAATCGTGTTGCTCCGCTCTCCTTATATACTTCAACTAGGTTTCTGATTGGGTTACTTTGCAACTAGGTATTCGGTTGCTGCTGTTTCCCTTATTCGTAATCGATCGAGTTGCGCGGTTGCCAGGTTTACATGTAACAATACTTAGCCACATACTACATGAGTGGATATGAATATGAAAATGAAATATCTTTGTTTACCCTGCTAGGTGTATATGTTCCCTTAAACAATCCTGTAGTTCCATTCGATATATTTTCTTACGGTATAGCTGCTCCGAATTCTGAATTGGCTAAAATGATTGGAACATACAGATCTAAAAATCTGCCAACAGTCTGGGCGCAACTTTATTATTTTTTGGGTAGAAGTCCGAAACGTGTTTAATACTGAGATGCGGTGAAGGTCACTATGCAACTGATAACCTAAAAAATAACGTTCCAAATAGCCTCCTGATTATTCTTTAGATTGAAATAACGAAATTCATGAAAATGTTGGAAAACTCCTTTTCACGGTCTTTTTTTTTAATCCAGCTCTGTACATCAATAAAATTTTGAACTTTTTTTTTGCTTTAATTACTCCTGTAGTACTTCTACATGTACATACTAAGTTTCAGCTTTCTAGGATAAGCCGTTTCTGTGATATAAAACTCTACCCTCCATCCCCGTACCTTGCTACCCCTGTCAACAATTTTATTTTTCTAGGATACTTCTACAGTGGCTCTATATAGTCGTAAATTTTTAGCTTTCTATGCTTTGCGGTTTTCGAGAAATAAAAATCAGAATTCTTTTCGTTCCACCCCCTCTCACCATCACTCCCTACACCCACACCTTCAAAACTTCTTTCTTTCTCCGCTAGAGGTCTAATGGTCCTAACTCCTGTAAAAATTTCAAGATCATATCTGATACGGTTCATGAGCTATAAAAATTAATTTTTTTAAAAAATGGCTGCCTCCCACCTTTAGCGCTCCACCTCCCCCCTCAAAAATTGTACATTCAGCAGACTTCACTGGTAATTGTATATACAGAATCCAAATTTTATCTTCCTAGCACAATTGAGTCGGAAGATATTGTAATTCAAAGTTTTTCACCCCCCACCTCCATACCTCACTACTCCTCCTAAAAATGTTAACCTCTTTCTAATCTCCAAGTATCCTTTAGTACAACTACAAAATTTCGGCCATCTGATATCAATCGTTCAGGAGATATGGATTTTAGAATGTATCAATCCCAGTTTACAAGCGTATTGGACGTATTGTTCTCCCCCCCACTCGCAGACCACTCAACCCCTATCGACCATCATGGATCCACTATCATAGTGCTACATAAGTTCCAACTTTCAGCCTCCTAGCATAAGCGGTTCCTGAGATCTAGAAACCAAACTTTTTCATCTAAAACGTTCCCCCCCTCCTTCCCCTTACACCACCTTGCCCCCACAAAGCTACCACTTGTAGGCGTTCACCCACTCTACGCACCATAAAAATTTCAACTTAATATCTCAAAGGATTTGAGGATTCAAACGGTTTTGCGTACGGCGGACGGCGTGTACGGCGGACAGACGGAAATTTTTTTTTTTTGCTTTTTTGGGGTCTACTAGTCCTAAAACGTGAAAATACAAAATTTCAGGGTAGCAAATTTTTTTGAAATTTCAGGTCGATAAAAATACTTTATTATTAAAAAATAATAAAGTAAAATTACCAGAGATATGAATTTTCAAAGAGGACTCGGACATCTTTTTTGGGAAATCTTTAACATTGTATAACTAACAAAAAATGAGATAGAAACAAAAAATTGAAATCATATTTTTTTTTTCACTAATTCTTCGAGTACACAAATTTTCAAAAGAATCGGCGATGTGTAGAGACGATGAGGTCACACTTTTAGCAATTCCTGATTAAATGACCCTTTTTCTATAAAATAATTGCGAACCATTATAATGTTCTTCGATTTTTTTGACTCCGATCCCATTCAGAATTTTGGAAAAAAATTTCGAGGATAATTTTTATTGCGACAACCTTCCCCTTTAAAATAAGCCATATGTTATTATTCTAGGAAAAAAATTACCAGAGATATGTATTTCAAAGAGGACTCGGACACCATTTTTGCGAAAACTTTAACATACTATAACTAACAAAAAACATGAGATAGAAACAAAAATTGAATTTCAATTATTTTTTTCACTAGTTCTTTAAGTACGAAAATTTTCAAAAGAATCGGAGATGGTAAGGTCTCAAATTTCGTAATTTTTGGCGATTCTTGATGGAATGACCCTCTTACCTACGCAATATGTTGTCTTGTAGTCTTTTTATCACGGTTCTGTTCTGTGCTTCGCATTGCACCGCAGAACTACTGTAAACGCTAATTACAGTCCACATTGCAATAGAGTAAAAAAAATCGGAGAACGGTTGAAGTTTGTATGTTTAGAAAATTCGGAATTGCTCTTGGGGAAGGGGGGGGGGGGGGCGGCCGCCCGCCCCCTGTATCCGCCAATGTTTGGAGCTCGGGAAGTTTTCGCCTCTTTCTTAATTTCATTATGTAAGATATAAAAAAAAATCTGCCAAAAGTCTGGGAGCAACTTTATTATTTTATGGGTAGAAGTCCGAAACGTGTTTAATGATGAGATGCTGTGTAGGTTACTATGCGACTGACAACCTAAGAAATAACCAGGAGGCTATTTGGAACGTTATTTTTTAGGTTGTTAGTCCCATAGTAACCTACACAGCATCTCATCATTAAATACGTTTCGGACTTCTACCCATAAAATAATAAAGTTGCGCCCAGACTGTTGGCAGATTTTGTTTTCCTACTGGAGGTCTACCGATCCCAACTCCTGTAAAATTTTCAAGATCATATCTCATACGGTTTCTGAGATATAAAAATGACATTTTTTGAGAAATTGCTATTCCCCCACTTTCGTGCCCCACCTCCCCCTCAAAAAATTTACTTTCAGTAGACTCCTCTTGTTATCCCATATACAGAAACTAAATTTTATCTTCCTGGTGTAATTGGTTCGGAAGATATTGTAATCCAAAGTTTGTCACCCCCCAACCCCACACCCCCTCTTAAAAATTTTAGCCCTTGTCTAATCTTCAAGTATCCCTAAGGGCAACCACAAAGTTTCAATCTTCTGACATCAATCGTTCAGGAGATATGGATTTTAGAATGTATCAATCCCGGCTGTCAAGCGTTTTGAACTCATTGTTTCCCCCCCCCCCCCCACTTCTACACCCCTCAACCCTTATCGACAATTTTTTTGCAAATGAGTCCACTATCTTAGTACTACATAAGTTCCAAGTTTCAGCTTCCTAGCATAAGAGGTTCCTGAGATCTGGAAACCAACATTTTTCGTCTAAAACGCTCTCCCCTCATCCCCCCTTACACCCCCACCCCCGCAAAAGATACCAGTCGTAGAAGTTCACCAATCTACTCACCATAAAAATTTCAACTTAATACCTCAACGGGTTTGGGAGCTACGCGCCTTCGCTTTTTTGGTCTTTACTAGTCTTAAAACGTGTAAATACAAAATTTCAGGGTAGCAAATTTCAGGTCGATCACAATACTTTATTATTAAAAAATAATAAAGTAAAATTGATGACGATCGGTGCGGTTGATAGTACGGTATTCATTTCCGGTTCAATATTCCGAAAATGTTAGACTCAAACCCGCACAACGAAGTCAGAAAATGAACAATTTTTCTTTATGAACGGGCGGTATACACTTCGAAATAACTTCACAAATGTTTAATATTCCGGAAAAAAGAAATATGGAATAATTTTTAAATTATTTAAAAGGAACATAAACCGTTTTTTCGTAACAATTTTCTTTCATTTTGGTGCTTGAAATTGGTTTCTGAAAATAAATAAATTTTGTTTTTAATATGTTATGATAGGGTAAACTACCCGGTTTCGGGCTCCCTTAAGAGATTTTTTTAGTTCCAAGACTTACTTTTATCTTACTGTGTACCCATTATGTACAAAAATTATTATTTTATATTCGTCGGAATGTACTTTTTCTATTTTGATATCATAATTTTAACTAATAATAAAAAAAAATTAAGAAAAACAGATTTTAATGAAAAAAGACACCGTGCCCAGTTTCGGGCTCCTGTATAATAGCAAATAATTGCAATGTTGTTGAAATTAAACGTAGGGTACTATAATCCTATTTTTTTTATTAAAGAAACAATTAAGGATAGTATTTAATAAAGTAATTTTTTAAAACCGTTAACAAAACTACAAAACTATGCGTTAAAACTAACTCGCGCTTAGCAAAATAACTAATGAAATGCGAAAATTTGATGTGGCATCTTCAAATATTCCAGAATGATTGCAATTTTATTTTAAAGCGACAAAGAATTCATTCAGAACATCTTAAGCAATTCAAATTAGCAATTGAATTGTTTTTTATTTAGATGAAGCTTAGTATAAAGAGAAAAGCAACAGGGTGGCCCGAAATAGGCTGGGGGGCCCGAAACCGGGTAGTTAACCCTACGTTTGTCCTTCTTATTTAATTATGAGGTTCATTTAAATTCACTTTAAGCGATATTTCGGAGAAAAACACTTTTATTCGAGCTCGATCTCAATTTTGTATGAAAATCACATGCAACTGCCAGTTTCTGTCTATCTTAAAAGGTTCCGAAATTTTCCACCAGAGCACATGGTATATTCGTTAATTGACAAGTGGTAAAGTTGGAAATCGCCACCTGGTGGAAATAGAAACAAGATAGACAAATTTTTGTCAGCTGACAGTTGTATGGCGGTTCGTGTGTAATTTTGTGATTTAGAGCTCGGGATGTTTTCGATTCTTTCTAAATCTTATTATGAAACCAATAATAAAAATTGATGACAGTCAGTGCTCTTGATAACAACGTATTTATTTCCGGTTTTACATTCCGAAAATGTTACGCTCAAACCCCCACAGCTAAGTCAGAAAATGGATAATTTTTCTCATTGAATGAGCGTTACAAACTTCGAAATAACTTCACAAATGTTTAATATTCCGAGAAAAATAAATACGTGAAAATTATGAAACCATTTAAGACCATAAACCATTTTTTCGTTACATTATTCTTTCATTTTGGTGCTTGAAATTGGTGTCATAAAAAAATTTATTTTCTTAATGAAATGTTATGATACGTTTGTCATTCTTATTAAAGCTAGTATTACACTGTTTGGCCATGATCTCAAATTGCAGTAATAAGCAATGCGGAATAGCGTACTCCAATTATTCTCGCAATATCCACTCGGTCAAATTCGCTATTTCGCATTGCTTATTACTGCAATTGGACCACTTGGTTCATTTAAATTCACTTCCAGCGATATTTTGGAGAAAAACACTCTTATTCGAGCTCAATCTCAATTTTGTATTGAAATAACATGCAACTGCCACATTTTTCTTTCATTTTAGTGCTTGAAATTGGTTTCTTAAAAAAATTAATTTTGTTTCACTTTATTATTTTTAATAATAAAGTATTGTTACATGTAAACCTGGCAACCGCGCATCCGTGCAACTCGATCGTTTCACATAATGAAAACAACAACAACCGAATACCTAGTTGCAAAATAACCCAATCAGAAACCTAGCTGAAAATAAGAGAGCGAAACAACACGATTATACCCCACTTCTTATCAAATGTGCTCAAATGCGCTCGAATGTATTAGAACAGCGTAGAGGGTCAAATGGAAAGATCTCAAGCTTTCGGGTATCATCTACACACACCACTGAACGAAGATTCAAGAACAGTCTCGACTACAGGCAACTGGTATAAAAGTAGATAAAACTTTCAGCGAGGACACAGTAATTTTTATTACGTCGACTGTGACAGCCAGCGGGTATACGCGACCGTGTTGAGAGAGAACGAAAGTGAACGAGTCAAGCGATATATGGTACAAGCGGGCGGTATTGCCATACAGTGCGAATTATTGTGCGAATATAATTCTGTGAATTTAAAGTGCGATTAATAAATAATCACTTATTTTTATTTTAACCGAATTGTGTTTTACTTGAAATCCCGGCGAACCCCTAGCTCGCAACAATTGGTGTCAGAAGTGGGATTTGAAGGATTAATTCGGGTTAAAATCGCGAGTGGAAAAAGTGAATTTAAAATTCTCGAACGGACAGGAAGAATTTTGTGAAATCGGACAATCTAGAGTGATCTAGTGAGCGGTATCTTGAATTAGTGAAGTGGAAAGTTCTCATACGGACAAAAAGAGAATTTGAGTGAATTTGTATCGGGAAAAATCTTTAACAAACAAATAAAAGATAGGGAAAATGCCGCGTTATTTAAAAGACTGAAAGCTAACGGAGCTGAAGGAAGAGCTCGGTAGACGCGAATTATCAACAACCGGGAACAAGTCCGAACTTGTCAGCCGTATGATCGATGTGCTTGAGGCTGAAGGTAAGGACGCAAATAGTTTCGAGTTCCCAATCGAAGAAGCTCGTGCAGGAAGTGGTGAGGAGTGTTTTGGTACATCGGATTCTCTGACGCAGTTATTGCAGCACATGATGAACCAACAAAGATAGCTCTCACAAGACCTCTCAGCAGATCTCAGCCAGAAATTAGAACAACAAAGGCAGCTTTCAGCAGACCTCTCAGCAGACCTCAGCCAGAAAATGGACCACCAAAGTCAACTATCAGCAGACCTTAATAACAAGTTAGATCAGACATCAACAGATCTTAACGAGAAGCTAGACCAGACTTCGAAGGACCTCAACCAAAAATTGGAACAGCAAAGCGAACAAACGAAAGAGCTAAAAGAAGATCTAAATAATAAAATAGACACCATGGGTAAAATAATCGAAGAAAATCTGGAGGCGAAACTTCGAACTTTTGAAGATCAAATAACGGAAAAAACATCAGCGATTGTAGAAGAAGTTAAACGCCTAAAAAGAGACTTTGATAACGTGAAAGCAACTGGAGTCATCAAGACAGAACACGTTACGCACAAAGATCTCAAAGCTCCGATTTTCGATGGACAAACACCGTGGGCTATCTACAACACCCAATTTGATGCTGCCGCGAGAAGTAATCATTGGAATGATTTGGAACGAGGAACGGCTCTTATATTGGCGCTAAGAGGTCCACCAGCAGAGGTTCTTCAAACAATTCCTCAAGAGCAGCAGCAGGATTTTTCGACGTTGGTACAGACATTGGATCTTCATTACGGCAGTGACCACATGCGAGAGATCTACAAAACACAACTCTACAACCGAACCCAAAAGAATGGTGAAACTCTTCAAGAGCTGGCGCGCGATATTGAACGACTTACACTATTATCGCTTCCCAATGCGCAAACAGAGCAATGCAACGATACAGCTGTTTTCGCATTTAACAATGCTGTACAGGACAGAGAGCTGCAGCAGGCGTTAAAATTGGCTGGAAAGAAAACGATTGGCGAAGCCTTAGTACATGGGCTTACGTTCGAAGCAGCCAAGCAAAGCTCGAGAAATAACTACCGAGTTCGAGAAATAACGGAAGAGTGTGTATGTCAGAGGGCCGAATACACCAAGCGGAGCGAGGGATCTGGTGCCCCCCGATGTTGGAATTGCGTACAGGCAGGACCCTTAAGACGCGACTGCCGAAAACCAAGAAAAGCTACCAACTATTGTTCCGGCTGCGCTTCTAAACAAAAGGGAGAACGAGGCGAACCGTCACGAGAGCACGCTTCGCCTAATCATAGTCCGGGAAACGAGTAAAAGCCAACTTCATGGGGCAGAAGTTGGCTGGTGGAATCGACGCCCCCGGAACCATCATCGCAGTTTCTCGACATATGCATGAGTGGTCGAGTCGACAAATTAAACTGCATAATAACAATTGACACTGGCGCAACACGATCAGTGCTAAGATCTGACCTCGTAGACCGTACTTGTCTTCACAACACCAAAAAGTATGCACTTCGCACAGCAACAGGAGAAACTACTACAGTCCATGGGGAAATATCACGTGACATCCAGCTTGGAGATTTGACATTCTCGCATGGATTCGTGGTAGCTGATATTACTGACGAGTGTATTCTTGGAATGGATTTTCTGAAACCACACGGTATCCAGCTGGACCTAGGACAACGAATAATGAAGTGGCGGAACATCGAAATCCCAATGGAAATAACATCCTCCAACACAACCAAGCTGCGAGTTATATTGTGCGAAGATGCGGACATACCAAAGTCATCAGAGAATGTTATTTGGGCAGAGCTCGATGGTGATCCCGGGAACCACCGATTCTACCTCATCGAACCAGAAACGACACCGGCATTACGAAGTCTAATATTGGGAAAAACGCTAGTAAAAAGAAATGAGAAGATGATTGTACCAATAAGAGTGCTCAACGTTTCGAACAGCATTACCAGCGTAAAGAAAGGAGATGTAATTGGCAGCTGCGAACCAATCTCGGCGGTGACGAGTATAGACACTGAAGAACATCATGACATAGCCTCTAAAAATAATTCAGGAAGGAGGAATAGTGTAACATCAGCAGTTCTTCAGTCAAGCAACCTTAGAGGAGCACAACACAAGCAAGCAGTGGATTTGATCGAAAGATTCAGCGACGTCTTCTCCACCGGTGATGAGGACTATGGCAGAACAAACCTAGTGAAGCATCGTATACCTAGACACCGGAAGTGCTAAACCGATACGTCAACCTCCAAGAAGAGTACCACTAGCGAAACAAGGAGAAGTGAATTCAATGGTCAAAACCATGGAGCATCAGGGAATCATCGAAGAATCAAAGAGTCCGTGGATATCGCCAGTGGTGCTGGTTAAGAAAAAGGATGGCAGCACCCGTTTTTGTGTGGACTACAGACAACTAAATGATGTTACGAAAAAGGATAGCTATCCACTACCTAGAATCGACGATATCATCGACACCCTGACATATGCTAAATGGTTCTCAACATTGGACCTGAAAAGTGGATACTGGCAAGTGGAAATAGACGAAAATGATAGAGAGAAAACAGCATTCTCCGTCGGCAGCGGACTGTGGCAATTCATCGTGATGCCGTTTGGCCTGTGCAATGCTCCAGCTACATTCGAAAGACTAATGGAATTTGTTTTGCGTTGTCGTGGCTGGAAGCACAATCACTTAAAGACTTAAAAAAAAACACGAACTTCGAGTACAATCTTTTATTTCAGCACAATCATTTTCGATTCGTTACAACTATACATTGATTATCATATTTTGGGACCACGGAGCTACTTGATTCCTCGAGAATCGACACAAAACTACCCGTTTTTCGGACTTGGGAAAATCGATCAGCAATTATCGCTATGACAATTATTGTCCATCAGCCCGATAATTGCTGATCTGCATCGACCATCGATCAATTCTCGGCGGTTGACCCGAGTTGGCCAGAATTGATCGATAGTCGATGTTGCAAAAATCCCGCTGACCGCCGAGCAAAGGTATCCGGCCTTTAGTCCAATTTAAGTTTATCACCTCGCATCGGAAATTGCGACATAGTTCGAATATTGAACCCAATCACCGATACGAGGTGTGTGTAGGGAGAGTCGGGGTCAAACCGGACCATGACATTCCTCCCCCTTGAAAAAACCGATGCTCAGCGGTGTTAAGGTTTTCCCAGTCCGGAACATATTGTTCGGCCGCACATGTTTAGTTTCCTTTTTTTTTTTTTATATTCCAGATTTTAGGTTTGGTAAAAACAACAAATTCAATTTTTTTTTATTTAGCATTAGTTCGAATTATTACAAAAAATTTTTTTTTATTTGTGAATTTATGAGAGAAGTTAGAATGTTACTATAAAATTGTTTGTATTTGGATGTATATAAATAATCAGAAAACTACGTAAAAACTGACTGAAATTATTTTTGGATTCTTTTGACTTAGCTTTATAATTACATTTAAAACCCAATGATTGTAATGGCGAGCATTACAATTAATTCAATTAAAAACTAAAACAAATAGTTATTATCCGCGAAAATATGATTGAATATTAAATGTTTCTAATCTTAATTCCGTTTCTATTTAATTACATTTCGGTTAAGGTACTTTATAAAAATATAAAAAAAATTATTTAAAAATCCATTTTAAGGTGATTTTTTCTACTATTCCTATACTAAAGCTATGGTACTCCTGTTCTGGCGTGGGCCTGTAGTTGCTGGCATCTGCGTCTCGGTTGTCTGAGAGATGGTAGTCGGCTGGTTTACTGTGGGTGGTGATTTCTGGGGGGGTGGGGAAGTATCTCGTATCTCAACCGTCGAAGATAGTGGTGATGGGCGAGTTAGCATAATGTGTTCTATCGGCTCATTGGTTCGCGGGTTCACTTCCGTGGTATCTCTGCGCTTTTGGTTTGCCCTGTGTTGGAAGTATCGTCGGAGGCAAAAAACAAAACCAGCTGTCATCGTTAGCAGCAGGCCTACTCCTGTCGTCGTTATCAACGTCGAATGTAACTGCGTCATTCGTTTATTCTCCCGTTGCTGGATCTCGCGCTGAGTCTTCACGTCTAGGTCGGTAATTTTTTCACCTTCCGCTTGCCACGTTTCATCCAAATTACTTGCGGTGAGGATGGTCGGTTTCATATGTAGATGTTCTCCTGCTTCGTGCAACTCGAGGTCAACGGAACGGGGTATGAATTGACTCAGCGTGAAGTTCGGTCGTTCAATTGGATGCCATAGTTTGATCTGCTCATGTTGGTCATCGGTCGTGTATACCGCCAGGTCTCCACTTCGGAAACTGCAGTGCTCTCGAAGCGAAATTATGCCAAGGACTCCGAGTTCTATTATTCTTATTGATGTGTTGACGCAATGTAGTTCGATTTTAGTCCGGTCGGCTAAGATGTGGAGCCAGTGGTTTCGGGTTTCCATGGCAACAAAAGTACTCCATTTTCTTGTTCTTCTTCTCGGGCATTCGCTGGTATCCAAACTGTGTCCTCGATATAAGTTAAGCACGCAGTTTTTCCCTACAGCAGTCATTATGGGCATATTCCGCTCACAAATACGGTACGTGTTGGTTTCCTTGGTTGTTAATCTGCGACAAGCCTTAAACTGACTGTCGCTAAGCAAAGCGTATTGGTTGGTATCTACCTGGGCTGCTATGTAGTCTCCGTTCAAGTCGTAGACATAGTAGGCATTTTCATCTACAAATGCTGGCACTGTGTACATTTTCGAAACAACGAACTGTTCTTTCTCCGGTTGTGACACGTCGACTCGTACCAGTAGCCTTCCGTTATCGACCACAGTTTTGACTTGGGTAATTTGCATCAAGACTTGGTAATTAAGCACTACCGGGCTGATTCCGCTCTGGGTTAGGATGCCATTTACTATCTGCATTAATTCTTCCGCATGCATTACCGTTGGGTGTAACTTCCCAAGGTTCGAAGTTAACACTACCCCTACTAACGTGTCCATGGTTTCCGCAATACGTCTCACTTCCATTTCGGCTAGAAGTACGAATTCCAGTAGGTCTGTTCTCCGCTGTTCTAAAGTAAGCTTGTCGGCTTGGCTGTACAGTATCGGTGCCATCGCTGAGTATAATTCCACCAGTTTCTTCCTCTCCTGAGCAGCCTGGATGCGAGATTCGTTGAACAGCTTGAAATTAGACTTCATCACTGTTATTTGTTCGTGTATTAGATGCATCGACGTCATCGCTTTCCCGTCCAAATCAGCTATAGCATTCGTTATACGCTGGCTATCCTGGCTATCCATCGTTCCAAAAAGTGTTTTACTGAGGGCCCCGATTCCGTCGAAGAAGGATCGTTTGACTCTATTAGGACTCATCCCAAAGATGTAATGGTTCAAGTCAGACTGCTTTCTTTTCAAATAATTGACCCCATTTTGTAGCCCGCTGACAATATTTTGGCAACGTGTGTCGAAAATGTGTAGCTTCTTACACAACCCACTCGCAGCTTCCGTGCAGTTTTCAATGAAGTTCACCTCTTCCACAAAGTTTGGTATATCCACACTGGATAGAATTGTCCAGTGTCGGTTGTACCACAAGATCTTCCCCACCTCCTCAAATATTGCTCCCGTTGGTTCCAATTCTCGGATGGTATAATCGTCTGCTGTCTGCCCTGTAGTCCAAATTGTCGTCATCACCACGACCAGAATGGAGTTAGTCCTAAGACTCATCCTATCGAAATTAAGTCCTATCTTGTTTTACAGTTAAGGGTTACTTTACTTTGCTTACTGTATTTTTTTTTATTTCTCAAATGCTATTAATTCCTAGTGCTATCTTATATTATTAGTATTTTCGTTTTATCTTAATTCTAACTATCTATTTATATCGAATTTCTCTAAGTTTTTCTGTTTCGTCATTTCTTTTCATTATAAATTTTCTAATTTTTTTTTTTTTGCTAAGTTTTTTTTTTTTTTTTTTGCAGAAGGCTTCTTTTATATTTCTTCTTTTTTTTTTTTTATTTCACTTATTCCGTTCTCCTCCAAATATACCCTGACACTCATCTATTTTCGGCGGCTGAGTGAACGCTCGACTAGTTACAACTTACAATTGAAATCCAGAACCTCCATGGTAGCGCTGATAGGGTAATTGTTTGCCTAGAATTGAACTAAATGAAAGGTTAGTAAATTGTTTCGAAATAAAACAAAATTTTCCAAATTTTTTTTTTTCACAATGTATACATATATATTACAAGACGTGTTTTTAATTAATTTCCCTTTTCGAGTCGGTGGTTTATTCTTCGCGTTAATTGGTTTATTTTAGTACTGTTCCCTTTCCAGTTTCTTCCGAAACCACTTGTGACAATTCTTGGATATGTCGGTAAAGTTATATCTTTCTTCCTTACCAATATCCTGTTGTTCCCTATTTTCGCCCACTGACGACTGGTTTCTATTCTTTCTTTTATCTCCCTTTTCCTCAACTTCTGCTGTTTTCGCCGCTGGTTGATTAAAATTCGCTATATTACCGTTATTGGATCTTACAAACCCAACTCGTTCCCTCGGGGCCTCTCGTTTTTGGTTTGTGTTCCTGTAACTAGCACTATGCGGGTATTCTTTGCTTTTATATTGCCTTATACTCTCACCTGATTCTAACTTCATTTGTTTCACTTCGTTCGGACTATTTGTTATACACTGCGTTATCTTTTTCTGATTCCACTTATTTCTTTCTTTTTCTATACCTCGTTGCTGTTTCTCTCTACTCTCTGTTGACTGGTTTCTATTCTCTTCAACCTCACCTTTTTTTCCCGGTGGGTTGTTAAAAGCCACTATATTGCCAATATTGGAGTTCACAAACCCAACTCGTTCCCTCGGGGTTTCTTGTTGTTGGTTTGCGTTCTCGTAACTGGCCATATCTGTGTCTTCATCATTTCTGGTTTGCTTCAGACTAATGTCCGAATCTATTTTATCTAATTTCCTAGTTTCTAATTTTCTATTCGCTTCAACCTCACCTTTTATTCCCGGTGGGTTGTTAAAAGCCACTATATCGCTAATATTGGAGCTCACAAACCCAACTCGTTCCCTCGGGGCCTCTCGTTTTTGGTTTGCGTTCTCGTAACTGGCCATATCTGTGTCTTCATCATTTCTGGTTTGCTTCACACTAATGCCCGAATCTATCTTATCTAATTTCTCCCCTTCCATCAAACTTTTCATTATATTCCGCGGTGTTTTTTGCTTGGCCGGCTTAGCCTTCTTTGCTACTATCTTCATCTGTCTATGTACGCAATCGATGATGGTCTGTCCCTCCAAAAAGTCTTTACCAAGTATCCCATCCCCCGGCAATGCTCCCATCTCTTCAACAATTATAAAATCGCACTTATAATTACCTCCTCCTACCTGTAATTCCGCCGTACATGTTCCTACCGATTCTCTCTCTTCACCAAACAGGCCCGCAATCGTCGTTGTTCTCATTTTGTTCCTTACTACATGTTTGTTCAGGCTCGCTGATTTTATAAGGCTGCACGAAGCTCCTGTATCCACCAGTAGCGTCACCCACCCCCTTCTTCCTACGTTGGATTGAACTCTGATCGACAAATCGCTACCAAGTGTAACACAACTCGATAAATTTTGGCACTGCTTCTTCAGACAGACCTCATCGTGCCCGTGGACTGTCTCTACTCGTTTCCCTGCTGTCGTTCTACTTCTGCTCGGTACTTCCGTAAGCAGTTCGATGAGCAATGGTCATCCTTTTGGCAGAAATCGCAATAAACTCCTTCTTTCACCTTTTCAGCCTTCTTTTGGCGTTCACTTTCTGCTAGATGCCTCCGCAAGCAGTTTGACGCATAGTGGTCATTCTTCTTACAGAAATCACAATATGCGGTTTCTACCACCCCTTCATCACCCCCGCCGGTACTGTTATCCGCATATCGAACATTTACTCGTTGTGGCCTTGCGCCTCCAGAATTTTGCCCCTCCGGTCTTTGCTGGGCAGCTCGATGATTTCCTCGGCAACTTTGCGTGGTATGTCCATATCGATTACAGTTTGTGCAATACGGACTGACTCGTTCTTGCCGACATTCGCGTGCAAAATGTCCGGTTCGTCCACAGTTATGACAATTAAACTTGTGGGAATTGCCATTGGATCTGTTATTGTTGGATCCATTGTTTTGTACTGATCCGCCACCTCCTGAGGCGGTTGTACTAGAACTGGGATTCTCTTGCTTCCTCTGAGGTCCACTTAACACCCGCAATCTCTTTATCTCTCCTTCATAAAAGACTGCCGCCTCTTTTACTTCACTCAAAGATGACGTACTCCGTCCAATCAAGTAGATTTGGGTGCCACTTTCAAGCACTCCGGCCTTGAAGGTAGCAACCGCGTCTTTCTCCAATTCCTGTAATAGTCCCTTATCTCCCCCCGGGTACCGGGCCGTTACCGCCTCCTTCATCTGCCGCCAAATCCCTTCCAGGCGGAACGCGTATTCGCTCGTCTCTTCCCCCGGACGTTGTATGCAGTTTGCTAGCTCGTTCCGTAACTCGTTCAGTGATGATTTTGGGAGGTATGCTGTATTGAGGATCTTTTCTAAGGTCTTGAAATCTGTGATAATCTCGGATGAAACCAGATAGTAAGCATCCTCCACCAGTCGATACTTAATACACGTCAAGAATATCGTTTTCTCAGTTTCCGAAAGCCGGTCATAAAGTGATCCGCTGCAATCTAAAAACCGACCCAATTCCTTTCCTAACTTTGGGGTTCTAGCTCCAGAGAACTGTGGTACATACTTTGTCACTGCATCCATTACTTTGTCATACATTTCGTTCGAGGTCATTTTGGAGCTTAGTTTTTGTGTGTTATTGATGCTAAGAGGTTCTTTGAATATCAATTCGTTTACGGTCAACGTTTGTTTTTTGTCCGTAGTATGTTGATCTACTTGCTTCCCCAAATTCAGATAAGACTGATCTGCTTCTTCAGCTTCTTCCAGCTGTATTTTAAGGGATTCGACAGACCGTAGAAGATATTCTTTTTCCTGTCTACTGTCTTCCAACTTGCGTTCTAATCTTTGGATTCTTTCTGCAGTTACCTCCAGGTGTGAATTAAGCAATGTGTCCACCACCTCCCCCCACCGTTCAGTGCCTTCCTTTACCCTAGCCCAAGTTTGTTCGCTATCTGATTGTGTGTATTTACCATATATTTCGTTATGCAGACGTTCTGCCAGAAATTCCCAATCCCTAGTGTGTGCTTCTATTTCTTGCCTACTTTTGTTTATACTTTCATTTTTATGCTCTATTTCTGTTTCAAGTGACTGTACTCTGACTAGTTCTTCTCTTGTTAGCACATTTGACCTCAGAGTTGACATTTACTCGTGCAGTGTTCAACCCCCAAACTGATGTACTTAGATTCACTCCGGTATCATAAACGTAGTGAACACTTCATAAGTTTTTACCGTAGGTCAGTTTTGGCCTACTTACGACAAAAGCAAAAAACGAGAAATGTTAGCGACTCGCATTTGGGCATGCACAAATAAAACGGTGGCGCATTGAATTACACAACACTTTGCTTATTTAATGAATCAAGCGTCTTACAGGATCATTTTACAATCAAACGATCTGTTCATTTCACTTTTCTATTTAGAAATTATATCAGAACATGAAATTCAATATACCTGACGAGGTGCAAATATTCATGTAGTATACAATATATGTAATTAAAAAAAAAATTCAATGCTTGGTGCGAATGGAGATCCACACCTGCAACCGTTTCCTCCCAAACCCTGCATGCACATTCTCGAGGCTACCGGACAGGTCGAGAACATAACTACATTCCCGAAATTTAATAATGTGATAATTAACTATTTTGACGATCAATTACATTCCCCAAAACTATCCAATGGTATGAGGTTGGTAGTGAGAAATATGAAATACATTGAGAAGATAAAAAAAAACAATTCGTACTTACGGTTTTCTTTTCGTTTTCTTTTTTTTTTCTTTTTCGCCTACAATCACACTCACGCGAGTTAGTCACGGTTAGCGAAACAGTCCATATTAGCTTGAACTAAGTAATTATCAACTTTAACCACATTTAGAAACTAATAGACACTTTTCAAACTTTGTGTATTTATCACTATTTTGTTTTTTAAACCGGCTGCGCCATTTGTCGTGGCTGGAAGCACAATCACTTAAAGACTTAAAAAAAAACACGAACTTCGAGTACAATCTTTTATTTCAGCACAATCATTTTCGATTCGTTACAACTATACATTGATTATCATATTTTGGGACCACGGAGCTACTTGATTCCTCGAGAATCGACACAAAACTACCCGTTTTTCGGACTTGGGAAAATCGATCAGCAATTATCGCTATGACAATTATTGTCCATCAGCCCGATAATTGCTGATCTGCATCGACCATCGATCAATTCTCGGCGGTTGACCCGAGTTGGCCAGAATTGATCGATAGTCGATGTTGCAAAAATCCCGCTGACCGCCGAGCAAAGGTATCCGGCCTTTAGTCCAATTTAAGTTTATCACCTCGCATCGGAAATTGCGACATAGTTCGAATATTGAACCCAATCACCGATACGAGGTGTGTGTAGGGAGAGTCGGGGTCAAACCGGACCATGACAGCGTGGCCTTAGTTGGAAAACTTGTCTCGTTTACCTGGACGATGTGATCGTTATCGGCAAAACCTTCGAGGAACATCTGAAAAATCTACAGGAAGTCTTCCAGCGACTGCGAGCGGCAAAATTAAAGCTGAGTCCGAAAAAGTGCACTTTGTTTAGTGCAGAAGTAAAGTACTTGGGTCACATCGTTTCAGCTGATGGTGTAAAGACGGATCCGGAGAAAATACTGGCGGTGAAAAATTGGCATACTCCGAGTGATAAACACCAGCTGCGCAGCTTCCTAGGACTAGCGACATATTACCGTCGATTCGTAAAAGACTTTGCCAACACGGCAAAATGTCTTCATCAGCTAACAGAAAAGGGAAAGACATTTACTTGGAATCAACAGTGCCAGGAAGCATTCGAGAAAATAAAAGATCAACTTTGCGACTCTCCAGTTCTGGCGTATCCAAAACCAGGTCATAGTTTCATCATAGACACTGATGCCAGCAATGTCGGTATCGGCGCAGTACTATCACAGGAGATCGACGGGCAAGAGAGAGTGCTATCATATTACAGCCGAGTACTCTCAAAATCAGAAAGGAACTATTGCGTAACTCGCCGAGAGCTATTAGCCATTGTAGAAGCTACAAAACATTTTCACAAATATCTCTATGGCCAAAAGTTCCTTCTTCGAACGGATCACGCATCGCTTAAATGGCTACTTCAGTTCAAGAATCCCGAGGGCCAAGTAGCAAGATGGATAGAAAGGCTTGAATCCTACGATTTTGAAATTGTTCACCGAAGAGGGAGAATTCACGGTAATGCCGACGCGCTCTCACGTCGTCCTTGTCCACCAAACTGCAGGCATTGTCACCGCGTAGAAGAATAAGAAGTCGGAGAAACCATTCAGCGAATAACGACCGAACCAAAGGATGGATGGAATCAGCAAGAACTGGAAGATGCCCAACGAAAAGATCCAGATATTTCACCGATCATGGCATGGAAGGACAAAATGGAGAGGCCTGAGTGGAAAGACATCTCACAATTCAGCGAAACCTTAAAGAGTTATTGGGCACAATGGAACTCCCTCCACCTAGACGGTGGGTTATTAAAACGGAAATGGGAAACCGTTGACGGAACATCGCATCTCATGCAAATCATCGTCCCGCATTCTAAAGTCGAGGAAATTCTGAAGGAGTATCACGAAGGTACTTCCGGGGAACACTTAGGTGTAAATAGAACCTTGGCAAAGATACGAGAGAGGTTCTATTGGATCCATCTCCAAGATGATGTCGAAAATTGGTGCCGTAAGTGTATTACCTGTGCATCGAGTAAAGGCCCGCAACGCAGATCAAAGGGAGAAATGCAGCAATACAACGTGGGAGCTTCATTCAAGAGAATTGCTGTGGATATTGCTGGACCGTTTCCAGAATCAGAAAATGGTAATCGCTACATTCTGGTGGTCATCGATTATTTCAGCAAGTGGCCCGAAGCTTACGCAATTCCAAATCAAGAAGCAGTTACCGTCGCAGAACAAATTGTTACCAACTGGGTGAGCAGATTTGGAGTTCCACGTGAACTACACTCCGATCAAGGGCGCAACTTTGAATCTCAAACATTCAAACACGTGTGTCAAATGCTGGGAATAAACAAAACGAGGACAACTCCACTACATCCACAGTCCGATGGAATGGTGGAACGTTTCAATAGAACACTGAATTCGAACCTATCGAAACTCGTCAGTGAAAGGCAACAGGACTGGGATCAACACATTCCTCTATTTTTAATGGCATACAGAACATCGGTACAAGCAACAACAGGAGAAACTCCCTCCCGAGTCATCTTCGGAAAGACTATTCGAGTCCCCGCGGAATTAATGTTTGGAGTACCACCAGACCAACCAACCCATCCAAAAGATTACGTCTCGGATCTTCGACATCGACAACACACAATATACAACCTGGTCAGAGATAAAATAAATTTGGCGACCGATCGCATGAAGACGAGGTATGATCAACGGGCAAATTCATCAGGATTCCAAGAAGGCGATTTAGTTTGGCTATACAACGAAGTACCATGGCGCCCATGACGAGGGGATCGACTCTGTTCGGGACGAACAGGAACTAAGGAGGGAGTAATGTTACATGTAAACCTGGCAACCGCGCAACCGTGCAACTCGATCGTTTCACATAATGAAAACAACAACAACCGAATACCTAGTTGCAAAATAACCCAATCAGAAACCTAGCTGAAAATAAGAGAGCGAAACAACACGATTATACCCCACTTCTTATCAAATGTGCTCAAATGCGCTCGAATGTATTAGAACAGCGTAGAGGGTCAAATGGAAAGATCTCAAGCTTTCGGGTATCATCTACACACACCACTGAACGAAGATTCAAGAACAGTCTCGACTACAGGCAACTGGTATAAAAGTAGATAAAACTTTCAGCGAGGACACAGTAATTTTTATTACGTCGACTGTGACAGCCAGCGGGTATACTCGACTGTGTTGAGAGAGAACGAAAGTGAACGAGTCAAGCGATATATGGTACAAGCGGCGGTATTGCCATACAGTGCGAATTATTGTGCGAATATAATTCTGTGAATTTAAAGTGCGATTAATAAATAATCACTTATTTTTATTTTAACCGAATTGTGTTTTACTTCAAATCCCGGCGAACCCCTAGCTCGCAACAGTATTGTGATCGATCTGAAATTTCAAAAAAATTTGCTGCCTTAAATTTTGTATTTTTACGTTTTAAGACAGACCCCAAAAAAGCAAAAAAAAAACAATGTCCGTCTGTCCGTCACAAACCCGTTGAGATATTAAGCTGAAATTTTTATGGTGGGTAGATTGGGTGAACCCCTACGATTGATATCTTTTTTGGGGGTGTGGGTGAAAGGGGGGAGGAGGGGGCGCGTTTTAGACGAAATATTTTGGTTTCTAGATCTCGGGAACTGCTTATGGTAGGATGCTGAAACTTGGAACTTATGTAGTACAATAATAGTGGACCTATTTGGTGATAAGGGTTGAGGAGTGTGGGATTGGGGGGAAAAACAATGTGTCCGAAACGTTTAAAAGCTGGGATTGAAGCATTCTAAAATCCACTTGATCTCAGAAGGGTAAAACGTCGTAGTTATCTTAAGGGATACTAGGAGAGTAGACAAGGGCTAAAATTTTTAAGAGGGGAACTAAAGTGTAGGGGTGGGGGGTGAACAACTTTAGATTACAATATCTTCCGAACCAAGTGCACCAGAAAGATGAAATTTAGTTTCTGTATATAAGACCACAAGTGGCGTCTACTGAATGTAAAAAATTTGAGAGGGAGGTGGAGTACGAAAGTGGGGGGAAAACCATTCTGCTCAATGACAATGAAGCTCTTCAGAAAAAAAGGACATGCGACGAAATACGAAAGTATTTAAATTAAAAAATATTGAAATTAATAGTATTGTTAAATGCTAGCCTGGCACCCCCGCAACACATTTATCATTGGGTTCCAGAGAAAAATTTGACTGGCCACCTTGCAATATACCTCCAGGAATGCAGATCTATTGTATAAGTGTAAAACTAATAAATACAAAGAATATCACAAAACAAATTTTGCTCATAAAAAAAAAAAAGTACAGACATTACATTAAATACAAAGTTTTTAATATGTACTTGACATAATAAATAACACATATTTTTTATAATAATAATGATAAGATTAAGTTTGGCGATCAGCAAGTTGTTTCAGTTGCTTCAAAACTGTTTCCCATAATTTTTTTTTATCACGTTCAGATTTTTTTAAAACTGCGAACATGGTTTTTTTGTCAGCTTCCCTAACTTTCTCTAAAACAATCATTATATCGCCTGGTTCAAGCAAATTATAACGATTCTCAGATTTACCATAATCATGTAAGTATGTACTCCATTCTTCCAAAATTAACAAATCTAACAATTGACGCACTTTTGCAAAATATGTTGAAATTTCTCCTTCCTTTAATCCTGGAACGGGATCCGAAGATGCAAAAAATTCACATTGCATCAAATCTAAACTTATTTGTTGCAGAGCTCCAGTTGATATTTGACTAACTGCATCACTTAACAAAAGCTTATAAATAGAGTTTGCAATATGTTCGCATGCTTTCTTACATGCACCTTGTGCAACAGCTGGTAAAAGATACGAAAAACTTTGAAAAGTACTTTTCAAAAAAGCTATCATGTCAGTAATAAAAGGTGATGCATTTCCAATCGGTTCAACTAGCAACCAATCATATCTTTCAAGCTCTTCAAAAAACTCTTCAAGTTTTGAGCATAATTTAGCAGATACTTGCATTTCAGCTTCAGCTCGCGCGACCTGGAACATAGCGGATGGAGTTTGGGTTATATTAGGCTGAGTTTCAGTCATTTTGCAAACAAAATCATCCAAAAATGGTCCTGCTTTTTCTAAATATTGTGTATCAATGATGATTTGAATAACCTGCAAATTCAGAACATTAAGCGTTTTAATGTGAATGCGAATATGTATGTACAATATTTACCTGCATTAGAGCCAGATTCGGATTTCTAAAGACTGCTGACAGGCATCCACTAAAGCTTCTTGTTAACAGTAAATTTGCTGCTTTTCTCACCATAGCAGCTACCTCATTCGGCGATAGTGAAAGTTCTTCAGAGAATTTCATACATGCATACATGAACTCTTTTACTTGATGGTACACATCCGGTACCATTGACGAGAATGGGAATTTTTTTGGGAAAGCTACAATTTCCAATTGATCAGAATGAAAAGGAAATCTGTCAACAATAGTATCATATTCCTCCTGATTTTCTACTTCAAGTGGTATGAAGTGACTCTTATCCAATATTTCACGGAATTCATTAACCCATCGCTGCAATAACACTTCATTGTAGTGATCTCGCATTTCGAGTAACAAATCCCAAAGCTGATTTACAGTATAACCATATATTTTCAAAGTCACAATTGAAACCATTATTATGTTTTTGATACGTAGTAATATATTAGGATCTGTACAAGACGAAGAATTCATGCTAAGCACATTGACAGCACGTGATAGAGATGATGACCATAACTCGTCCACATAAGAACGGGTTACAACACCTCCTGCAGTATTCATTACATGATCCTCCACTATGAAAAATCCTACAATTGAATAGATGTAATTTTTATATGCATCCAAGTTATCATGCATTGATTGTGGCGGTTGCAACACAAGTTTTGCTTGATCACGACGCTGTTGCTGATAATCTTTTTCAAAATATTCTTTATCGTTGAGAACAGTATAAATATGATAAGAACGATATATTGGCGAAAAGTCAATTAAATCTTGAACACTTAAGTCTTCCTCATCACTAGAAAACACCTTTTTCCATTTTTGAATTTCATATTCATTTACAATACTATTAAGGTCCCGTTTTTGCAATTGTTTTGTTTGTCTCATAGCTAATTCACCAATTTTCGGAGAAAATTTTCTTATATTCTCAAGAAACTCACGAAAATCGGCTTCAGATGAAATTTTTATATTCTGCTTCAATCGTGGAACTTCATCTTTCATTTGCGCAGCAAATCTAAAAATTATAACTTTTGATAGATGTTCATCTTCCAGATGTTCTAATGTTTTTAATGCTTGATAATACCGTTTCTCCTTTACTTGCTGAAGCAGTTTTGAATAGCATTCGAGAACTGGCAAGCAATTTGATAAAGCGTTGATTGCAGTAGCAATGTTATTTTCAATTTGTCTTAGTCGTACCAAATCTTTTCCGGTCGATAATATACCTGCAGACGCAATTTTCAAAGCATTATCTAACGATAACACTTCTTTATTCAAATTCTTTGCTTGATATCGTACTTGTAAAAGTTCTTGGATAGAATTTATAAAGCCGTTGTAGTACAGATTACATATTCGCTCAATATCTTTGCCGTGACTTCGAATGCGAATGTCAAGTTGTTCTGAGAGTGCATCGCAAGCATTACCTGGAAGAAATCAATAGTATATGTATATTTAAATGTTTGTTTCAGCCATCAAGATGGAGACGACAAACCACCGTTTTTGTACAAAGCGCTTTCAAGCCAGAGAAGTGAGACAAAACAGGGTCGTAGTGTCAAATTGTAGTTTTTCAGCGTGTTTCAAGAGTGGGACAGAATATAAATGTGAGTGAGAAAAAATGGGTCATTATATTCCATACCGAGACCTGTCAATATAAATGGACTACTCGTATCTGATTTTCCCATACAATATCCCAGACAACGATGGGTCAAAAAAACATTACCCTCTCTGCCCGGCACAAGAACACGGTGTTGTTTTTGTGCTGTGTTTGGATTTTCGAAAAGTTTCGAAACTTCAAAGTGATAATGCACTCAGTTGAGAACTGTCACTACTAAGCGGTAAGTAAGTCAATGTTTATACTCTAGATGAAATCATATAGAGTATTATAAGTTTAATCCAGCCCAAAAGTTTGTAACGCATAGAACTAAGCCTCGGACGAAAAAAAGTTATATATTATTTTTTGTTTATTTGTGCCCAAAAACCTCAAATCCGCCTGACGTCCGTCCGTCCGTCTGTCCGTTAGCACGATAACTCAAGAACGCCTTCACCTAGGATCTTGAAATTTTGAATCTGGATGTTTGGTTGAATTTGTAAGGCTAAGTTCGTTAACGGGCAAAATCGTCATACTCCTTCGGGTAGCTGCCATACAAAATGTCCTTAAAACACGTGCTCATGAATATTGGTCGATAACTACAGAAGGGTTTCAGCTACGACTTTGAAATTTTGTATGTGTTATTTTTCCAATAGTTGGAGCTAAATATATGAATATGAAGAAAATCCCGTTAGTCCTTCGTGTAGCTGCCATACAAATATCCTGTCAAAATGTATTCACTTAATTTACGAAACTCACTATAACTCAAGTAATCTTTTAGCTACGAATTCGAAATTTTTTACAAGTTAGTTTTGAGTAAAAAGAAAGTTCGACTTTACTAGTCAGCGAAATCCTTTTACTCGTTCAGGTAGCTGCCATACAAAATGTCCTTAAAACACGTGTTTAAGAATATTGGTCGATAACTTCAGAAGGGTTTAAGCTACGACTTTGAAATTTTGTATGTGTTATTTTTCCAATAGTTGGAGCTAAACATATGATTATGAAGAAAATCCTGTTAGTCCTTCGTGTAGCTGCCATACAAATATCCTGTCAAAATGTATTCACTTAATTTACGAAACTCACTACAACTCAAGTAATCTTTTAGCTACGAATTCAAAATTTTGTACAAATTAGTTTTGAGTGAAATGGAAGTTCGAGTTTACTAGTGAGCGAAATCCTTTTACTCCTTCTGGTAGCTCCCATACAAAATATCCTTGAAACACGTGTTCATGAATATTGGTCGATAACTTCAGAAGGATTCAAGCTACGACATTGAAATTTTGTATGTGTTATTTTTCCAATAGTTGGAGCTAAATATATGATTATGAAGAAAATCCCGTTAGTCCTTCGTGTAGCTGCCATACAAATATCCTGTCAAAATGTATTCACTTAATTTACGAAACTCACTATAACTCAAGTAATCTTTTAGCTACGAATTCGAAATTTTTTACAAGTTAGTTTTGAGTAAAAAGAAAGTTCGACTTTACTAGTCAGCGAAATCCTTTTACTCGTTCAGGTAGCTGCCATACAAAATGTCCTTAAAACACGTGTTTAAGAATATTGGCCGATAACTTCAGAAGGGTTTAAGCTACGACTTTGAAATTTTGTATGTGTTATTTTTACAATAGTTGGAGCTAAATGTATGATTATGAAGAAAATCCTATTAGTACTTCGTGTAGCTGCCATACAAATATCCTGTCAAAACGTCTTCAATTAATTTATGGAACTTTCAATAACTCAAGTAATCTTTTAGCTATGAATTGGAAATTTTGTAGAAATTAGTTTTGAGTAAAAACGAAGTTTGAGTTTACTAATCAGCGAAATCCTTTTTCTCCTTCTGGTAGCTGCCATACAAAATGTCCATAAGACACGTGTTCAACAATATTTTCCGATAACTTTTGAACGCTTCAAGCTACGAATTTGAAATTTTGTACTCGTTCATTTTTAAATGGTTCTAAGGAAAAGGATAAATATGTAAGAAATCGAGTGAGTCCTTCCTGCACCTCCCATGTGAAAGTCCTTCAAAAAGGACATTTTTTTCGATGAATTACCCAGTTAAAGATGTGAAATTAAACAATGAATATTGTCTTTTAGTTTTGAGTAGCAATCTAATGGCAGTCCTTAATAAAGGACATACAACATGCACACACGTAATTTTACTTTATCCCCAACTACAATATAAATCGAAGTACAGTATTCATCTAGAGTATTATACGATTGGCTTGCAGCCGATCGTGACTGCAGTATGTTTTTACTTTAATTTACTTTAATGTGATAAATTAAATATTAAAGAAAAATTTATGTATGGTAGTGTGTAGTGCACCCATCGCTCTGCCGGATGAAAATTAATCGGATTCAAACGAGGCCGGAGTCTTGGAACCCGCAAACAGTTCCGACGATGTCGATATCTGAAATTGTTACCGTCGATCCCGAGTGCTAATTTACCTGAATCACCACGGAATCGAGAAGCTGGAGGATCGAACGCCGCTCGTCAATATAGAAAGGTACGGCTTGTTAATTCAGTATCTGATTGTGTGTTCTTTAACCTCGAAGCCGTTTGTTTCACAGATTCTACCTCGCGACTCAACGATCGAAAATCACGATATGTTCACCAATTTGGCGATGCTAGAACTGGGAGACAACAAAATTCGAGTGTTTTATTTCACTTTTATGATTGTAAACATGACATCAGCTGCTATTAGATAGTTTCTTAAGATAGATATATAGATATTAGTTTCGTTCCGTGTATAAAAACTTTTGTACAATATGTATTTCTGCAATATATAATATTATAATACAATAAATACAGTGTAGTAGCCAGTGGCGGTCATAGGGGGGGAGGGGGCATGGGGGCCATGGCCCCCCCTAACAGATTCGTCACCCATGATTACTTTATCACGACTGCTTTAAAGAAAAATTATATCAGACTATTAGATTAATAGATACACTTAATAAAGTATAATGCGCTTAATAAAGTATAATGCAATTAAATATGATTTCCTCTTATGTCTATCTTTAATCTTTAATATTTCAATCGGAAAGTAATAAAATTTCCAATATAAATCCGATCTTTGGGTTATGTTAAGGATGTATAGCTTTTACTGTTTGAAACTAATTTTGAAAAATTTGGACTTGGATTATGCTTGAACAATTTTAATTATGTGTTCTAATAATTTTCCCATATTTGGATGAATTTGAAATCTACTCTGCTAAAAAGGGTAGTTCAAACCGTAATCAAAGCTAATCAGTCAATATAAAAAATTTTAATTTTTTTCACAGCTCCCATCGCAATGGCTCGAACTAGTTTAAAAAAAATACATTTTAAGTTTCATCTCGATAATGTATGGGGAATACATGCCTCAAGAGCCTTAAAGAAACCAAAATTGTGTAAGATTCCGTAAACTCCCAAGATATCGACATAGGGCCTATATAGTATCATTCTTTGGGTGATATAATTCTAAATATATAGGTGGTTGGTGTACTATCGAAAATGCCATCTAGTGCTTAAATTCAGCAATTGTAGTTTTTCTTAAAAAATTAATTTTTAAGCGCAACTTTGTAACGGTATACAATACGAAGTTAGTGTCATCGGCAGATGCTCAATGTTATGAGAAAAAGAAAAAAGTCCTTCAGCAAGGCCGAAAAAGATGATTTTTGACATTTAATCACTAATCCGTAATAATTTTTATTTCGTACGTGGTGAAGGACTTTCTGAGCAGTTTTGTCTTTCTATAAAATAATATTGAGCGTTAGAAATCATATAATTTCCCGACGACACGAACTTCGTATTATTAACCATTATCAAAATACGGTCGAAACCGATTATATATAAGAAACTTCACTTTCTCATTACGACCACTAGATGGTATTTCCGATGGTACATAACCTATATATTTAGAATTACAATCATCCCCAGAATAATATTATTTGGCCATTTTGTCATCGGGACCCATTTTTCGGAATCTCAAATTTGTTTTTTTTCTGATCGGGGTGAAACTTAAAACATATATTTTTTACACTAATTAGGACCATAATAAGAGGTACCGCGGAAAAAATCTCTGGGAAAAAATTTTTCAATACAAAGAAAGCTCTGAAATTATCTGTCACCACAACTACCTGTATAAAATATTACAAAATTTAAAATTGCATGATAATGCAAGCTTTCGACTCTTGTTCATTCAATTTAGATTTCCTCCTTTCCAAAAGTTAACTCTTACAAAATAAATTAGAAATTTTATCACCATAGTCGTTGTAAAACAAATGTTTTCAGAGCGTTCAAAATCTACTTGCCAAAATTTTACGATTTAAATCAGGTATAAGATACTGCTTATGAAGTTATAATAATTGAAAATAGTTTTAGAGAATTTCCGACTTTTGCTTTTTAAATTAGGGGAGTAGGCTAGGTTAGGTTATGGTGGTAGTCATCTATGTTAAACTATAGATCGATTCAATAAGGAGACTATGTGAATATGTATACATACCTAATAAATTACATTACAATATTATTTTGTAGATTTTAAGTATTGTAGGATAACTTAATAACTGGGGTGATCACTTCTTCGTCTGGCCTGAAGTCTTTAGATTATGAGATATAGGGTTCGGATCTTAATGCCCAATATTCAGTTTCATGTATGATGGTAGAACTAATAAAAATTAAATATACTACTTTTCTAGTGGTCTCAAAAAACAGCTAATTTACATCCAAAGATTTCAATCTGGATTTGGTGAAATCTCGAAATTCTAACAAAACTATCAAAATCTACTAGATTTCTCATACATGTGAGAGATCTCTGTCTGTTTGGGCTTCTAAATTTTGTCGAAATCAAAATCGATATCGACTTCTACTGAACGTATACTTATGTTCACCAAGCTTTGGAAACAATTAATTTTATTTTCTAGTTCCTGCTATTCAATTTTCTATTACCAAAAGACTTAAAATCATACAACGACCACTAGGTTCAAATTTTCGATATCATACAATCAGCTGATAAATTGAACGATTTTAAAGAAATTCCTTCAGAGCTATGTTAATGCTTTTTAATTTTCTGAAATTCGGTTGCCAAAATCTGGCGATTTAGATGCGGAAATGAAAAGTCGATATTTTTAAGCAGTAAGTACCAACCGCAGCGACCATATATAGTATTTGCACAATTTCCATCCACGCTGAATTAACGGCAACTGCACCAATTTTCTATACAGTATCTACTGAACTTCAATGGCCCCCCCTTGGAAAAGCAATATGACCGCCACTGACTGTGGCTTGTGGCAGTGGCTATTTTTAAATTCATTCGGTTTTGAATTCGGTTGATTTTGGTTTTAATCGAGCTATTACCGGTCCTTTACCACTGTATTTCTTTGGGTTATAAGTTCCTGGATTTGAATGCTTAACTCAGATTTTTTGTTCGGAATCATGGATACAAGAGCACATTTCTTTCTATCTTCTAATATCGACTTGGTGAAATGTTCCATCATGTGGTTTACTTCAGCGAGGTTTGCTTGGGCGAGATTGAAATTTTTGAGATCGAGGTCGCGAGTAAGGAGTCTATGGAATCAAATCCAATTTGTATTTGCGAAATTGAAATATTGAATGGCAGAATTATCATATTGGGTAATTTTACCTGAGATTGAAAATATACCAAGTAAGTGCGGAGAGGATAGTTCGTGAACTATTGTGGGTTGTGTTAGAATATCTCCAGAATTTATTACTAGCTCGATCCACGAGTAGAACGTATGTTCTGTACGAGTTTCGAGAACGCGATATCGAAGAGTAGTTTGCCAGCTTTGTTGGATCTACTGCAATTCCAGTGGCTGTGTTATTGAATGCTATTGAACGAAATATGAAAGCAAATAAAAAATTCAACAATCAGACCAATTTTTTTGTACCAAAATTTGATAAAAATTAAGGGCAATGAAATTACATGAATGGGAATCATATAAGTATACTACTTACTTCCGATAACTGTAAATATTCAACCTCAATTGGAGTCGTGTACTTCCGTAGGCTTGATTTGAATGACGAAAGTGTATCCCTCTCGTCGAAATGAAGACTAGATAGCCTTGGCGTTTTGTCTTGAATTATAGCTCTAGGTTCCATATGTAAAACCTCGCTCTAGCTATAAAAAGATGGCGATCTGGTCAGAGGAAATCTCAAAATTTAAAGTTTATTATTATAGTAAAAGATATTTCAAAGAAACAAATCTAAAATTTGAATTTGTATGTGATAATATGTGATACTTTTCAATATTGGTACTGTGCAAAACATTACTACATGAATTCTGAACTGAATATAATTTAAGCACGTCGACCGTGCAAAACATAGAAATGAACAGTTCAGCCCAATAAAATTTTTAGAGCTGGAAATTTCAGCATAAGGAGTGGGAGAGACTAAAACACTCCGTGATTGTTCAAATGGACCAAACCAAACGATACTACACCAAAATATCTTAATACAATCTACCAATTTCAATTATATTACACAAAATGTAACTTTATGAATATTTATAACGGTTTTGATTTGCGAATTAAACGGTCAAAGCACAGCTGACACCAAAATTTCACTTTCCGAGTTCGAAACCAGTACACTCCATGTTTTCTAATACTCTCGACCTGGGGTGTGTTCAAGATGCCAGCTATAGCTGCTTCGAAAGCATAGCATAGCAAGACTGTAGCAACTGTCAAATTCAGCCATAGCAAGAAATAGCTTCTTCGCGTTTTGGACGGCCAAAAGCAGCTTGCATAGCTTACAACGGCTGTTCGACACATACATACGCAAGTTGGCGTAACATATGACATATATTATCTCTTTATATAAAAATGAATGTTTGTCTGTCTGTTTGTCCTGTATAGGCTCCAAAACCACTCATCCAATTGCGATGAAACTTTGGTGATTTGTTGGTGGTACGCCCTCGACGGTTTCTGCGTTAACAAAATTATTTAACAGTTGGTGGTTCGCGAGTTATTTCAACATTTGAGTGTTTTTCATATGATTTAGCGGCGGTTCGTTTTTGGTGTATTAGTTATGCCTATTCCTATTACTAAATGGTATAAGAGGATAGTGGATGGAAAATGGAATATGGAGGATGGCAGATGGAGTATGGTGGATAGAGGATGGAGAATGGATGATGGAGTTTGGGGGATGGTAGATGGAGGATGGTGGATAGAGGATGGTGGATGGAGGATGGAGGATGGGAGATGGTGGGTGAAGGATGGTGGATGGAGGATAGAAGATGGAGGATGGTGGATAGAGGATGGTGGATGGAGGATGGAGGATGGTGGATAGAGGATGGAGGATGGAGGATGGTGGATAGAGGATGGAGGATAGAGGATCGAGGATAGAGGATGGAGGATGGAGGATGGAGGATGGAGGATAGATGATGGAGGATGGATGATGGAGGATGGAGGATGGAGGATGGTGGATAGAGGATGGAGGATGGAGGATGGAGGATAGATGATGGAGGATGGATGATGGAGGATGGAGGATATAGAATGGTGGATAGAGGATGGAGGATGGAGGATGGTGGATAGAGGATGGAGGATAGAGGATAGAGGATAGAGGATGGAGGATGGAGGATGGAGGATGGAGGATGGAGGATGGAGGATGGAGGATGGAGGATGGAGGATGGAGGATGGAGGATAGATGACGGACGATGGATGATGGAGGATGGAGGATGGAGGATAGATGATGGAGGATGGATGATGGAGGATGGAGGATGGTGGATAGAGAATGGAGAATGGAGGATGGTGGATAGAGGATGGAGGATAGAGGATAGAGGATAGAGGATAGAGGATGGAGGATGGAGGATGGTGATTTGTTACGGGAGTAACAGGGGCGATAGAAAAACGTGAGCCTAGCGAGCGTAGCCGCGGTACGCGGCTAGTAATAAAATAAAGTGAAAATGAGCACTACTAGTAGTGTCCTTAAGTTTTTCGCTTATTTCCATTGTTAATAAAACATCATTTTCGATCTTAAACATTCAAAATGACGTTGAGACGAAACTAACAGCTACACATACATATAAATATTCCAATAGCTGCTTTCTTGCTACAGTCCGGAGTATGAGCAACAAAAAGCAGCTATGGAAGCAGCTTTTTAAAAATCTTGAACAGATCTAGTGTCAAATAGCAAGCACGAGAAAGCAGCTTTTTGGTTGCTTTGGACACACAAAAGCATACAAAAGCAGCTAATAGCAGCTATAGCAGAAATCATGAACAGAGCCCTGACTGCATTTAACTCTGTCCGGCACAAGAAGGAAATTAAATTACCCAAATTATGTCCCTCAACTTTCTAAGTTCCAAAATACAGCTAAAATCTAGTAAAAAAACTGCCAACAGTCTGGGCGCAACTTTATTATTTTATGGGTAGAAGTCCGAAACGTGTTTAATGATGAGATGCGGTGTAGGTTACTATGCGACTGACCACCTAAAAAATAACGTTCCAAATAGTCTCCTAGTTATTTCTTAGGTTGTTTTTTCTGGGATGTCTCTATAGTAGCTCTATACAGATTTAAACTTTAAGCTTTCTATCCTTTGCGGCTTTCGAGAAATTAAAATCAGAATTTATTCATTTCCACCCCCTCCCACCATCACTCCCTACACCCACCCCCTCCGCTTTTCTCCGATTGAGGTCTACTGGTTCTAACTCATGTGAAATTTTCAAGATAATATCTGATACGGTTCTTGAGATATAAAAATCAAATTTTTTTCGAAAAATGACTGTCCCCCCACTTCCGCGTTTCACCACCTCCTCAAAAATTTTACATTCAGTAGACTCCACTGTTAATTCTATATACAGAAACCAAATTTTATCTTGTTGGCACAATTGAGTCGGAAGATATTGTAATTCAAAGTTTTTCAACCCCCACCCCCATTCCTCACCACCCCCCTTAAAAATGTTAACCCTGTTCTAATCTCATAGTATCTATTAAGATAACTACAAAGTTTCAGCCATCTGACATAAATCGTTCAAGAGATATGGATTTTAGAATGTTTCAATCCCAGCTTTCAAGCGTTTTGGATGCATTCTTTCCCCCCACCCCACTCACACACCCCTCAACCCCTATCGACCATTTTTTTGCAAATGGGTCCACTATCATAGTACTACAAGTGTTCCAACTATCAGCCTCCTAGCATAAGCGGTTCCTGAGATCTAGAAACCAAAATTTTTGATCTAAAACGCTCCCCCCTCCTTCCCCCTCAAACCCACACCCCACCAAAAAATAACACTCGAGGTTAACCCACTCTACCTACTATACAAATTTCAACTTAATATCTCAAGGGGTTTGTGAGCTACGCACCTTCAAACGGTTTTGCGTACTGCGTACGGCGGACAGACGGAATTTTTTTTTTTTGCTTTTTTGGGGTTTACTAGTCCTAAAACGTGAAAATACAAAATTTCAATTTTTTTTTAATTTTAGGTCGATAAAAATACTTTATTATTAAAAAATAATAAAGTAAAATTAGATGATTGCAATTGGAAATGGAACCACGTTCGATCCGAAGAAAATTCAGCAGACTTCTCGTCAAGAGTCATCACTCCAAAGCAGTTAAAGGGACACAATTTATGGTGGAATGGTCCAAATTGCTTAAAATCCACAACTTACCTAGATAGTCATAGCAACATAACGTCACAATGTATGACAAAAAAGCACTCTTCGAACGATATTCGGACCTCTCAAAGCTTCCTAAAATTGTCGCGCTTTGACTAAGATTTAAAAATAATCGGGAAATCTGAAACAAGGAGAAGAAAGAGAAGAAGAGTTACAACGATAGAAATTGAAGAACAAAATCATTCTTCAAACTCAACAATCATGAAGAGATAAGGGATTTGTTGTGTTGCAAATTTGCAAACACAAAAAACAATCAACTGATCGGAAATCTACCTGCTGTTCGAATAACTCCAGCGAACGCATTTACTTATTGTGGAGTTGACTATGCAGGACCCTTAAAAAATATCTAGATGACGAGGATCTACAATGTTGAAAAGTTACATCACTCTCTTTGTGTGTTTGGTAATCAAAGCAATACACCTAGAACTTGTCAGCGATATAACGAACGAAGAATTCTTGGCAGCATTCAAACGATTTATTAGTCGAAGAGGACTTTATCTAGAAATATACAGCGACCACGAAACGAACTTTGTGGTAGCAAACAAAAAGCTCGACAAAGATATCCAAGAAGCTATAAAAAACTCCACTAATGAAATCGCCAAAATCTCTAAGCTAAGCTGCTAAGGACGGCGTCATTTCGAAAATTAGACCTGTAGCCAGCCCTCACATGGGTGGACCACAGAAAGCCGGTGTAAAGTCAGCCAAGGGACACCTTAAGTGAATTCTTGATGAAACAACCATGAGTTCGTAATTACTTTATTTCAGATTGAATCTTGCCTAAATTCAAAACCAATTCACTCTCACAGCAATACACCAAGAATTTTCGAAGGGATGGTCTACGGAATACCTTCACACTCTTTAACGTTGCTCAAAATGGACACAAGAAACTTCATATCCAAATTTAGGTTTAATGGTCTTAATAAAAGAACCGGATACCTTGCCCTCGAAGTGGCCGCTTGAACGAATCCTCGAAGTTCGTTCCGGAAAAGACAGGAAGATTCGAGTAGTAACTGTAAGGTATCATAGGAACCAACTAAACAGACGTCTATAGCAAACATCCTGCTTAAACCCAAGCATTCCAAAAACCAAGATAGTTGAAAATTTTGCAAAATGTGTACGTTAAGCGTTAGAAACAAAGAAACCACAAGAAAACATATATAATAATTAAACATATATAATATATAGAAAATATGTCCCAAAAAACTAAAGATCATACACACTTTATTAATGCAGAACAAAGGACACCATATTCTTGCACAAATTCAGGATATAGTCTCAAACCACACTACAACCGTAGGATTCCAAGTCCCTTCTAAGGGGAGAAAGTTCTGGATCTCCTGAAATTCCAGAACAGGGCGGACAGTTGGGAGATGCGACTGAAGCAGGAATTTGGCCAGCACTTGGTCCCTGGCCCTCAGCACGGATTCGCTCTCATACCTGAAGTTTCATATGGTGCGATTTGGACTCGGCATCGAGGTATCGAGGAGGCGGTTCCTACCGATGTTGGAGGTGATACAAATCAACCCCCACCACAGTAAGGTAGCAACCGCTTGAAAACGAAGTCTCGGTGGCAATTCAAATACAGGAACCATAGGTTAGCGGCAAGTGCGTTATCCAGGGACTCGAACTACACAATTACAAGCTATACTACAAGAGATGTGAAGGGCTTGTGTTTTAATAAAAATATATTTAAAACCATTTTTGTTTAATAATTACAGTAACGAGGACGTAAATTACTTTCCAAGGAGCCATGCACACTTAGCTATTAGACGGAGTGACAGAACGTGGGTAGATGATAGGATCGTTCCGGCAGGGATGGAGGAACTACTAAGTGAGGAAAGAATCAACTGGGCTATAGCCTGAGCATAGGTTGCTATCACCAAGACCAGACGGTATCAGGCCAATCAAGTTGCAGAGAGCCTCTGCTCTCGTAGCTCGTTGAGCACTATTTACAGGAGCTGCCTGTTCGTGGGGTACGTTCCATATGCTTGGTGGGAAGTGCGTATCGCCTTTTTCAGACCAAGTCACACGATGACAAAGGACTTTCAACCCATCAGTCTATCGTCCTTTGTGTTCAAGGCACTGGAGAGGTTTGTGGAAATGTACCTTCGGAGTCTTTGTGGAAACAGGATGCTGTGAGTTACAACAATGTGATAGTGGAAGCAATTAGGGAAGCGCTATATAGCATAGGATTAGGTGAGCCATTAACAAGCTGGTTGACAAACTCTGCTGAATACCAGAATCGTGAGTGCAAATATAGGGCAAGAAAAGGATATAAAACAGGCCTCGAGGGGTACGCCTCAGGGGGAGTGATATCCCTTTCCTTTGGCTCCTCGTTGTAAACGGGGTTCTTCTGGAAATTGAAAAACAAGGTATAAAGTTCTTCGCATTCACAGACGACATTGTGGTACTCATCAAGGATAAATTTCTAGATACTGTTATATGCAAGCCTGGCAACCGCGAAACTCGATCGGTTTCGCATAATGGAAACAGCAACAACCGAATACCTAGTTGCAAAGTAACCAAATCAGAACCGAGTTGAAGTATATAAGGTGCGGAACAATTCGAAGAGGAACAATTCGAAGAGGAACACCTTCTATTCTCATATAAACCAGAACAACCAGCTCTAAAGCTTTCGAGAACCGTCCAAACACATCACCGACCGAACATTCAAGAACAGTTTAGACTATAGCCAACTAGTATAAAAGCATGCGAAGCTTTCAGCGAGGGACATAGTAATTTTTATTACGTCGACTGTGACAGCCAGCGTGTATACGCGACCGTGTTGGTAGAAAGTGAAAGTGATCGAGTCAAGCGACATATAAGCGGGCGGTATTGCCATACAGTGCGAATAGAATTAAAGTGCGATAATAAATTATCACTTATTTTGATTTTAAACGAATTGTGTTTTACTTGAAATCCCGGCGAACCCCTAGCTCGCAACAATACGTTGAAAAGCTTTTTGGAATCTGCACTCCGTACACTGGGGGTGAACGCTTCTAAAACTGAATTGGTGCTATCACACGGACGTACAGGATTCCGGCCTTTAGGCTGCCTAGGTTTGAAGACGTTGAGCTCAGATTATCGGAACAAGTCAAATAGCAAGGTCTAATTCTGGAAATTGGACGTTCAGGAACGTATTAGAAAGGCGAACAACGCACTTTTCACTTGCAAGCAGACCGTGCATAAAAGTTGGGGTCCCAAACCGAATATAGTACACTGGTTCTATACGGCAGTGGAGAGACTTATTCAGACTTATGGGGCAGTGATGTGATGGAAAGCCACGGACAAAAAATACAACCTGAGGGAACTAGGTGGGAACACTCCGCACCACTCCTACTGATGCATTGGAGACGTTAATGCATTTAGTGCCATTAGATATCTATGTGAAACAGGTTGCGGCAAATACAGCAGTTAGGCTGTCAAGCTGTGCCCTCTTCAGGCAGAGCTTTAAAGGACATGGTTCTTGGAAGTCTGGTCTATATTAGCACAGACTACTTGATCCCAGTGATAGATCTTGTGACGCCCTACGGAATTGCATACCCAAGAAGAATGGACTGGGAGAACAGTAGGGTAATACATAAGGGGAAAATCTCCGTATATACGGATAGATCGAAAAAGGAATGCGGCACCGGCGCAGGCTCAGGCGTCATCTCAGAGCAGCTGAGTATAAAGAAGTTGTTCAAGCTGCCGGATGCATGCAGTGTTTTCCAAGCGGGGATTCTGACTGCGAGAACTAGGGAGCGAAATGTTGGATGAGCTGGCGAGAACGGGATCGGCATCAAACATATGGGTTGAGGAGGATGTCAGTCCACCGATATGCGGCATCAAAGCGCTAATTGGTGAACGTTTATAGAGGCGGCTAACTATAGGTGGGCAGGGCTGACAAACTGCAGAATTTCTAGAGCTTTGGAGTAAAAGCTTGGGATAGAAGAAAGTTACGGTTGCTCGTCAGATCACTGTATGCCGAGGAAGCACGCCATGCGTTTAGGGTTAGCTGAGACTGATGTGTGAAGGTACTGCCATGATTTATACGCTGTAGAGTCACATCTTGTGTGAATGTCAAGGGGTTGCTAGGAGGCGAATGAGATGGCTGGCAAGTCATTTCTTCGATAACATCGAGGATTTGAGGTCACTAGGGCATGGCAAACTGGTCAGGCTCTGCAGGGATATAGAGTGCTTTTGAATGGAATTCGTGGCCCACGAGCTTTTGAAGAGATCGCCATGGCCCGTAGTGAGCGTGGCAGTTCTTAGCACTGCGCCCCATTTCTGAACTGTACTTGGACTCCAACCAAAAACAAAGAACCTAAAGACATTCAGCCAGAATTGACACTTCATGAAAGGTTCAAGAAAGCCCATGCCGCCCGGGCTCCAAACCATAGATAGTACAACAAAAAGTCATCAAAGTATTGCAAATTAAACCGAAAGAAGGTGGCCCAAAAACACTACCTCGATGTTTTTACTTTATTATTTTAATAATACAGTATTGTTATCGATTTTTAAAAAAAAAAAATTTGCTACCATCAAAATTTTTTTTTTCACGTTTCATGACGAGTAGACACGAAAAAAGCAAAAAAAAATTTCAGTCCGTCTGTCCGCCGTACGCCGTACGTCGACCGCTGTACGCAAAATCGTTTGAAGGCTCGTAGCTCCCAAACCCTTTAAGCTATTAAATTGAAAATTTTTTTATGAATAGACTGGGTAGGTCCCTTAAAGTGGCCAAATTTGGAGGGGTGGGGGTGTGAGGGGGGAGGAGGGGGAAGTGTTTTAGACGGAAAATTTTGGTTTCTAGATCTCAGCAACCGCTTATGCTAGGAGACTGAAATTTGGAATTTATATAGAACTGCAGTAGTGGACCCATTTGCAAAAAAATTGCCGATATAGGTGAAGGGGTTTGGGAGTGGGGGGAAAAATAATGCGTCCGAAACGCAAAAAAGGTGAGATTTACACATTCTAAAATCCATATCTCCTAAACGGTTAATGTCACAAAATTTAAACTTAATGAATACCTGTAGGTATACTAGGAGAATAGATGGGAAACAAAAATTTGAGTGGAGGCAGTGGCGTACGGGGGTGGGGGGTAAAAAAGTTTAGATTACGATATCTCACGAACCAATAGCACTAGATAAATAAAATTTGGTATGTGTGTAAAGGTTGACAAATGAAGTTTGATGAAAGCAAAATTTTTGAAGGGGGCGGTGGAGCATGAAAGTGGAGGGGATAAGAATTTTTCTAAAAAATCACGTCTTATATCTCAAGAACAGTGTAAGATAGATGCTTAAAATTTTTACCAGAAGTAGGCCTAATAAACCCCTAGCAGAAAACAAAATTTTGGAAGTGTGGGTGTAGAGGGTGAGGGTGGGGGAGGGTGAAAAGGAAAAAGTTCCGATTTTAATATCTCGACAACCTATAATGATATGAAGCTAAAACTTGGTATTTAGATAGAGCTATATTAGTAGCATCTTGGAAAAATATAATTTTTTATAGTGGTAGTATGGTACGGGGGTGGGGGGTGTTTTTCCTATCTATAGAACGGCTTATGCTACAAAGTTGAAACTCGGTATGTTTATGTAAATCAACTAGAAAACTAATTTAGATAAAAAAAAATTTAAAATATCCATTGGCGTTCGGGGGGGGGGGGGGGGGGCAAAAAAAATTATCAGTGAAAATGGAATGCATATATTTTCACGGTTTTCGTCATATCTATTAGGTCTTCTCAAATATTGAATTCATTTTTATTCTACGGCTTCTTCATGTAAATACCTAGAAAGCGTTTTCAAGATTTTTTAAAATTCGACCCCTAAAGGGGTGCAAAGGGGGTTGTAAACTTTTTCACGAATTCTACTATATCCCCACGTCTTATCAGATATCGAATATCTTTTCACTTTCACGTACTTGCGTAATAATCGCCTAAAACTTGTTTTTAAGTTTTTTCCCTTTTCAGCTCCTAAGAGGGTATAAACGGGTTGAACAAGTTTTCACGAGTTCCGTCATTTCTTTTAGAAGTGATAAGAAATTGAATTGGTTCCTACTTTCTCGTGCTGTCTTCATATTTATTTATTAACTCCTTTCAGGATTTTTGGATATTTAACCCCCAAGTGGGTGTAAAAAGGTTGTATATCTGGTGATATATCGAATTCATTTTTACTTCCTAAAGTTTCCTATATAAAAAAGCCAAAAAGTCAATTTCAGTATTTTAGATATTCAATCCTAATGGGTGTAAGGGGGTTGTATGCTTTTCAAAGTTTCGACATATTTCTTAGGTTCGGGCGGAAAATCCTCATCTTTGGTCCTCCACGTGGGCGCCTGCTGGTAATGATTAGTCGGGATGGACAACCTGTCCACTCGATTACTCAGCTAAGACTTACACACTCGCTTCAATCGGGTGTTGTGGTCATTTAGATTGAGGTACCCAACTGTGTGTTTTATCCCCCCGTGTCGTCTCTCCAATTTCCCTTCTTCCTATACCCAAGTCAAGGTGTAAATCATCGTGCTAAGGACTGCATGGCTGAGGGGGAGCTCAGTCACGAACGATAAACTCCAGATACCGGGCGACCTCTGGTTTAATCTAGCCTTTCCATGGTAATGCGGTGCTCTGCCATGGATGACGACCCTTTCACGCGCTACTCGTGGGAATCACATGGAAAAAAACAAAAAAGGAATGGATGTTAAGGACGGTAGGAAGGGACCTGGTGTCTTGGCTAGTGACGACGATGATGAGCTTTCTCTCTCGTCCAACTCGCTGGACGGAAGGTTCGAGTGTCTGTCGACGGAAGATCAGCTCCTGTCCCCCGGGATAGTCGAGGACGTCGACGTTACTATCATTGAGTGCGATCAGGATGGCTTTCAGCAGACTGACGCTATCGATGGGAGTGACTTGGACGGCGATGCGACCCTCATCGGTGACGAACGGGATGGCTGTGAGCAGACCGCCATTGCTGAGGAGGGTATGCGCGTCGTGCAGGTGAGGGAGGTCGAGGAGACAGGACGGGTTGAGGGAAGTTTTGGAGATGGTCCAGCCGTTGGGAGTAATACTGGGACCCAGGGAGGGTTCAAGTGGACGACGGTGGGCAAGGGCAGGGCAAGCACACACCTACAGGCGAAGCGTAGGATGCGGTCGGCCTTGAGAAAGATCTCGAAGTACGAGGCTATGGACCTCAGTCGGCTCAGCGACTGGGAGAAAGAGCAGTACGAGAGAGCCAAGGGCATTGCGGCGGACGAACACTTGCAGAAGTATTTGGACGACTGCAAAACGAGGGCTGTCGCTCTAACGGCGAGCGCGGAGGCACCAGCTCCGCGTATGCAGGAGGCCGGTCCCTCAGGCGTGGAAGCTGAGGGGAGGCTAAGGACGGAAGCTCGACCTTCAGGCGTTACAGCTGAGGTAGGGCAAGTGGTTAAGGCCGGACCCTCGGGAACCAATCCCGGGGTGTGGAGTAGAATTGTCAGGGAGTCCAAAGCTGAACTCACGGCGGTGACGACTGGACCTAGGGTCGGACCACCCAAGGGGGAAGCGAAGGAAAGAAGGGAGGACTTCAGGACGAAGCGGGGCAGGTCGGACGATGCAGTGGCAGCAAGGGAGGCGAAGAAGGCTAAAGCTTCTACGTCAACCCGAGCAAGCGCTGTGGCTGACACGTTCCGCATCGCCCTTGTCAACGAGCAGGAACCCAGTGGCCGACTCCTGATGGACCAGTGGCTTCGGATCGAGGGCCTAATTCTCGATGCGATGCTGACCCAATATCGGTCGGGGGCTTCCGATCTGGAGCTGCAGTTTGACGGAGCAGGCTGGGATGGAGGCCACAAGGTAATAGCTTGCGGTAACGAGGCATCCAAGGAGCTGATATCGAGGGTGATTGCAAATTTGGGCGAAATCTGGGAAGGGGCCAAACTCAAGGTGGTTTCTCCAGCGGAACTGGCGAAATACGTCCTGCCAAAGGCCTGGGTTTGGATCCCGAGACCTTTCCTGGACGAGGAGAAGGTTCTGGATCTTCTCCGGTTCCAAAACAGGGACCTTAAAATGGAGAGCTGGAAGGTGCTGAAGGTGGGGCCGAAGCAGGAGTTTGGCCAGCACTACCTTCTATCGCTCAGCAGGGAGTCATTGCCGTATCTGGAGGCCTGTAAGGGTATGGTGCGTTTCGGATTGGGTAGGGTGATGGTGAAAGCAGCCCAACAGAACAGGGGAATTGAGGAGGCCATACCTACTAATGTTGGAGGTGATTCAAATCAACCTCCACCATAGTAAGGTGGCAACCTCTTGCTTGGTGGCCTTTATGGCAGAACAGGGAGTCTCGGTGGCGCTGATTCAGGAGCCCTGGGTGAACGGCAAGAATGTCATCCAGGGGCTCGGACTCCGGAATTATAAGCTCCACTACAGGAAATGCGAGGGTAAACCAAGGGCATGTATATTAATAAAAAGTGAGCTTAATGCAT
Source organism: Beris morrisii (assembly GCA_951812415.1). NCBI lineage: Eukaryota > Metazoa > Arthropoda > Insecta > Diptera > Stratiomyidae > Beris > Beris morrisii. The sequence continues at coordinate 82,165,797 of OX638311.1, read as the reverse complement.
TTTTGTTAACCAATTACAGCAATGAAGATTTAACGGCAATTCAGATAGAAAGGGAAATGGGTAAGCCGATATGCCTGGCGTCGGCCTACTTACCTTACGACGACAGCGAAGTTCCACCACAGTCAGTAAGGCAGCTCGCAGGGAGCAGTAGATGGGACCTGGTCATCGGATGTGATGCGAATGCGCATCATTCACAATGGGGAAGCACCGACACCAACGAAAGGGGTAAGTCTCTTTTTGATTTTATACTGGGATCTAATTTAAGGATATGTAATGTGGGCTCAGATCCTACATTCATAGTGCGGAACAGAAAGGAGGTTTTGGATATTACCCTTGCCACCAATTCCAGAACGCTGAGGGTTGATAAGTGGAAGGTTTCAGATAAACCATCATTCTCGGATCACTGTTGGATCCTATTTCAAATTCATTTTGAGCGGGAGAAAAGACAGTTCCCACGGAACCCCAGGAGGGCGGATTGGGATAGGTTCAATAGAATCACAGAGCGGCAATTCTCAACGATCCCGCGGGATCTGGTAAGTAGGGATGCGATTGAAGCAAGTGTGGGGACTTTCAATACCTTTCTGGTAACGGCTTTCGAGAAATCCTGCCCGCTACCTAGGGCTCCAAAGAAAGTTAATCCACCATGGTGGAATAGCGAACTAAGGGAACTCAGGGAATCTTCTAGGAAGCTCTTTAATAGGGCGAAGCGTGATGGGAAGACGGAAGATTGGGATAATTACAAAGCCAGTCTCAGGGTCTTCAAATACAAGATCAGGAAGTTCAAAAGGGAGTCGTGGAAGAACTTCTGCGCATCAATAGGTGAATGTAGTGAGGCGTCCAGGCTTAGGAAAGTACTTTCTCAGGAGCCGTGTCCACCGAGCTACATAAAGAGGAGTGACGGGTCGTGGGTGGAGACTAGTCAGGAGGCTCTGGAGCTCTTGATGTCCACTCACTTCCCTGGTAGTACACCGGTGGATCCCTATTCTATGGATAATAGGTGCTTCTCTGGAAATAATTTGGTTGTACCAAATGGAATGGAAGAACTCCTGGGTGAGGACACGATCAAATGCTATAAGCTCTTTTGCTCCTTTCAAATCACCGGGACCAGACGGCATTAGGCCAATCATGCTGCAGAGAGCCTCCGAGGCAATCCTCAGCTGGTTGAGTACGATTTTCAGGAGCTGCTTACGGGCAGGGTATGTTCCACGGGCCTGGCGAGAGGCACGTGTAGTTTTCATTCCCAAAGCGGGAAGACCCGGTCACATGACAACGAAGGACTTTCGACCTATCAGTCTATCGTCATTCGTTCTTAAGGTGCTGGAGAGACTTATAGAAACATATATTCGGAGATTATGCGAGAACAGGCTGCTGTCTAACGCCCAGCATGCCTACATCAAAGGGAAATCCGTAGACACAGCCCTACATGAAGTAGTGGGGTCTATAGAGTTTAGTTTGGAAAGTAAGGAATTCACGTTGGCGGCATTTCTTGACGTTGAGGGGGCTTTCAACAACGTAACAGTGGAAGCAATTAGGGAGGCTTTAAATAGCATAGGCTTAGAGGATGGACTGACGGACTGGTTGACGACCTTGTTGGAAACCAGGATTGTGAGTTCGGAGAGGGGGCAAGGAAAGGTAACAAGGCAAGCCTCGAGGGGCACTCCACAGGGTGGGGTGATATCGCCCCTTCTGTGGCTCCTTGTAGTGAACGAGGTTCTGATGGAAATCGAAAGGAAGGGAATCAAGGTTGTGGCCTACGCGGATGACATAGTCATACTGGTTCAGGGAAAATTCTTGGATACTATTACTGATATCTTGGAGGCGGCACTCTGTACACTGAGCAGGTGGGCCAAAATATGTGGCTTGGGGGTTAACGCCTCAAAAACTGAGTTGGTTTTATTTACTAGGAAGCACAAGATCCCGGAATTCAGGCTGCCAATGCTTGAAGGGGTCGAGCTGCAACTTTCGGAAAAAGCGAAATATCTGGGCCTGATCCTGGATAGGAAGTTAAATTGGAAGGAAAATGTTGGAGAGCGTGTTAAAAAGGCCAACAACGCGCTTTTTGCGTGTAGACAGGCCGTGGGAAAGAGCTGGGGTCTGAAACCAAATATGGTACATTGGCTGTATACGGCGGTGGCAAGACCCATTCTGACGTACGGGGCACTGGTATGGTGGAAAGCCACAGACAAAAAGTATATTCAAAGGGAATTGAGTGGAGTGCAGCGGAGTGCTTGTGTAATGATCACAGGGGCCCTGCGCACAACGCCAACAGCAGCACTGGAGGTTTGCATGCACCTTTTGCCGCTTGATATTTTCATTAAGCAGGTTGCTTCAAACACAGCGGCAAAACTATTGAGCTGTTGTCTCTTTAGGGAGAGACCCACAGGATACAGCTCCATTCTTAGGGAATTTCTTCAGGGTCCGGTCAACTTTTGCACGGATTATATGATCCCGGTGAATGATTTCAAGTCATCCTTCAGGGTTGTGTACCCAAGCAGAGCGGACTGGGAAAGCAATAGGGTATTAAATGAGGGAGAACTCTCCGTGTATACGGACGGTTCCAAAATGGAATGCGGCACTGGCGCTGGAGTCTTCTCTGAGCAGTTGAGTGCAAGGGAGTCCTTTAAGCTGCCGGATGCCTGTAGTGTATTCCAAGCGGAAATTCTGGCAGTGCTCCAGGCAGGTAACATCATGTTGATGGAGGGGTTATTCGGTCGGGATATCTCACTCTACATTGACAGCCAGGCGGCTTTGAATGCATTGGAATCAGGGACTATTAAATCCCAGCTAGTAAAGCGCTGTCGAGAAGTGCTCAAGGTACTTTGTAGTCAGAATAGAGTACGACTATGCTGGGTACCAGGGCATAGTGACGTACCAGGCAACGAACAGGCCGATGAGCTGGCGAGACTAGGATCGGCGTCGGACGGGATGGTAGAGGAGGTGGTTAATCCACCCTTAAACGGAATTAAGGCACGTATCCGGGATTGTGCAGTGGACGCAGCGAACTCTAGATGGGAGGCGCTAACGAGCTGTAGGACCTCTAGGGCACTCTGGCCAAGGTTGGACAGACGAAAGACTAGGGAGATATTAACATGGAGTAGGGGAAGTCTGCGGCTACTTGTCGGAATACTGACAGGGCACTGCTTGCTAGGGAAGCACGCTATGCGTATGGGGATCGCTGACTCTGACGTGTGCAGGTATTGCCTGGACATATGTGCTGAGGAGGACATCACCCACATTTTGTGCGAGTGTCAGGCGGTTGCAAGGAGGCGACTGAGATGGCTGGGAAGTCTTTTCTTTGACAATTTGGAGGACCTGAGGTTAATAGGGCATGATAAGCTAGTCAAGCTTGTTAGGGATCTGGGTTGTTTAGGGGATGTTTAGTGACCTACGAGGTTCTGAAGGGATCGCTATGGGCCCTTTTGGTGCCTAGTGTGCGCGGTGGCTCAGCGCTTCGCCCCTTCTTAAAACTAAACTAAAACTAGGTTCGATGAGATATTAGATCGCTTTTCATTTCCACAGACTTTTGATATAATCGCCTACAAACCCATTTCTCAATTTTCGATATTCAACCCCCAAGGGTTTGTATATGTTTTCACAATTTTTGCCATTCCTTAGTTCTGATGAGATATAAAATTGATTATTACGGCCAACCAATTCACGATTTTTCGAATTTCCAGAACCAAGGAGGTGTGAAGGGTTTGCTTACGTTTTCACAAATTTTTCAAAATCCGTCTTGTCTCATGAGATATCAAGTTGCTTCTTATGAAATCGTCTAAAAACCTGTTTCACAATTTTTTCGAAATTCAAACCCCAAGTGGAAGTAATGGGTTTGTATACGTTTTAACAATTCGTCATATCTCTTAATTCTGATAAGGCAACAAAATCGTTTTTCCTTCTATGGGCTTTTAGTGTACATAATATACCGAAATTGGAATAGTCTACACGAACTTTTTCAATGTTTAATCGGCTAAAAATCTCTATTTTAAATATTTTTATATTAAGAACAAAAATAATTTTCCTAGAAATCTAATAATCTCGAAGCAACTCATGATACACTCCAACTTTGACCGCTCCCGAACTTTGACCCGAAAAATAATAAAGTTTCGCCCAGACCATTGGCAGATTTTTTGCTATATCTTTAAAATGAAACGACAAAAATTGTATAAACTTGGAATGCATAAGTTTCATAATTAAGAAAAAATTATGATTCCAAAAATATTGCACTTTTCAATGAAATCGTCAATCGTCGGTTCAATGAAATCGTCACCAATCACACCTGCCCATAAATTGCCACTGAATCTGTGCTGAAATGATGCCGCTCTTCTTGTGTGTGGATTGCACTCAGCACACGTATGTATGTTTGTGATACCGTCTCTGGTAAATTGAGACTCATCCGTCCAAAGAATGTTGTTCATAAAATAGTCGTCATCTATTTGTCGTTCAAGGAGCCAATTGCAAAACTATATCCGTTTGGGCAAATCAATGGGTAGCGGCTCCTGCACTAGTGTGTGATGGTAGGGATGAAAGCGTTTTGCTTTTAAAACACTCCAAACTTTCCACTTAGAGATGTTCAATTGCAATGCCAAACGTCGGATACTGATTGATGGATCATTTTGAACTGCATGCAGTATTCTTTCATCGATCTGAACAGCGATTATCGGCGTAGGATTTGCATTTACTCTGCTTGTCCTAACGCTCTCAGTTTCCCGAATCCTTCTGTAAACGTCTCGAAATAATATCCTGTCAGGTATCCGTCGATGAGGATATCTCTGATGATACAGCGATCGGGCCGCTTGAGTATTTTCCTGACATTCTAAATAGAGGAACATGATGTCTCCATATTCTTCATTGGAGTACTCAGGCATTTTTAAATTATTTTCTAAATTCTATTGATACCTTCTACTTTGAGCATTTAGTTTAGTAACTGAAACTGATAAAAATATGAAGGTAGTTTTGCTTTTATAGACTTTTTATTTTGTTAGGTGCACCATTAAAAAAGGCAAAGTACTGTACCCAGTCTTACCTACTACATCTAGGTAAGTGCATCAATTATGTTGAAACTCATTTAAATTTTATTGATTTCCTCATACTTAAAGATGTAATAAATGGGCAATAAAAATACTTAAGTAGAACCAACAATTTAAACAGGTTTTTTGAACGAGGGCCACTTTATGACACATTTAATTTTTAAGCGATATGAATATTCCCCTTGTCTAGAAACATATTCTAGACATCAGGTGTTGTATTTCTTGACTTGCATAAATGGTCAATAGCCCAGTAATACAATATTTCACGGAAAATTGCCAACTACTTCACCTCTACGGTCAACTACCTGCCGGCCAATTACACTAAGGTCGAAGAAATTGCTGAAGATATCACATTACGGTCAGCTAACCGCTTGGTCAAGCACATGACCGCCAACTTTAATTATTTATTGCTGACAATCTTCCATCGATCGCAATATTATAATAATATAATTTGTATAATACAGGGTGTAACTAGTACTGAGGTTCAAACGAAAATGGGAGATAGAGGAACTTATCCTGAGTAGAAAATCGTTCTACACATACTCCCGTTTTTGCACCGTTAAGGAGATAGCGCGATTTTAAGGACGAAGGATTTTCATCGTACCTGTGATCACAGTTTGATCTCTAACTTCTGCTGTACTTAGCGTAACGTAATAATTCTGGGCTCGTTGGAAAGGACATAAATTCTTCTTTCTAATTGCTATCAACTGTGTCAATCAGTGTTATACTTTTTGAGAAAAATTCATTTAAATGACACAAAAATAATAAAAAATTAAAAATAAATACAAAAAAGTCCTGTTTTCTCCAAGAAGGACCTGATTAACCACCAAATTTTATTACATTTTCGGAAAGTCCATAAAATTTCACTATACGTTTGATAACAGAATTTCTTCATATTTGCAACAACAAGTGAGTTCCCTGCACATGTTGGAAATACTGCTAGATGATGCGGTAGTGCAAAATTAAAAATTATTCTGAAATGAAAAGTGTTCGCTGTCTTCTCCGGTCTAACCCAAAAAATTATGAGTAGGATCAGTAGAATTTTCGCACAGTCGGTTATAATTGCAGAAAATTCTACATACTCTATGTTTCTTTACGACAAACCCGACAAAAATTATCGAAGTTAAATTTTAGTAATCTTTCGGAAGGGGAAAAGCTTTGGGAAATGCTCCGGACATTTCTCAAGATTTCGGTAAGAAAAATCCCACGGAACAGCGTCAACCTCGCCATATGGAAATCTTTCCGAAATCGCATGGATTTCTAGTCCGGCATTCCGACTATTTAAAGAACTTTCCATCGGAATTCCAACGGATTTCTGAGTTTTTGGTCTGCTGGGAAAATATGGTACATAAAAAAAAATAAAATTAAACTGATATTTTTATAATTTCTGAGAAAAACTACATTGATCATGGAATTTTCAGGGTTGAAGTAGCAAAAATTTGTGTTCGCTCGTGCAGAATGTCCATTGTGATATGCGCTGTGTAGCACGTAGCGCCGTCCTGTTGGAACCAAATGTCGTCGGTATCCATATCATCCAGCTGAGGGTCACAAGAAGTTGCTTATCATCAATCGTTTGACGGTTATGGCAATGCCAGTTTCGGTTTGGAAGAAGTACGGACCGATGATTTCCCCAGACCAAAATCCGCACCAAACAGTGACTTTCTCGGGATCCATTTGGTGCTGGTGTATCTCGTGTGGATTGGTATCGTCCCGAATCCGACAATTTTGGTTGCTCGCACATCCATTCATTAAGAAATGGGCCTCGTCGTTAAAAATCACGCAATGCGCGGAATGCTTTTCGAACGGAGCTCTGATTTTGAAAATAAAATTTGATGATTAGTACACGTTGTTCAACGCTATGGCTATGCCATACACTACTGAACAATTTACAACAAATTCGACGGATGTTGCTTGATCGCTATAACCTAAAAAATTTCGAGCGTTCCTATTGAAACACACTATATTTAACAATACAGCAAAACAACTCGCAAAAAGGTCAAACAACTCTAATTTCCAAAATCACCAAAGCAACTCAAACATAAACATTACTGATGTTATGAATGGGGCATCAAATGAGGCTCTTGGCTGTGAATCTTGACCATGATTAACTTTAACGCGACGGATGATATCAAAAGAAAAAAGGATGCACTGTTTAATTTTCTCCTTGAAACCTCTTATGGAGCACAGTAGAGTGGGAAACTTCAAAGTTCTGACAGTTAATGTAAACTCATTGACAAATCATAAATGAGAAGACATGACTTAGTTGATCTTGTAGCAAATAATTACCCAGATTAGGCATAGTTACTGAAACTAGACTAAAACTTTACCACAGGCCCAAAATTCTTCGGAGAACATTTCTTTCGAATGCGTTAACTACTTTTTCGGAAGTTTGCATTAATGTCCAGGTCTCGCTGCCATAACAGTAGCTCAATTCTGTAATTTTTAGTGAGAAATGAATCTGCTATGACATAGTCCGAAATTCTCACACGTACTTCTCACCTTAGAAATGAAAACCGTTTCTGTAATCGCACATGAAAACGATTATGATAGTTCTCATCATTCCAATCAACTGGAGAATTTCCAATGGAGTTTAAATGTCAGTTTGCATTGAATTTAAATTTAAATGTCAGTCTTCATAAAAAAGAAAAATAAAAAAATTTCAACTTAGATTATGATACATAAAACATATATTAATAATTTATGTTTAGTTTTTGTGTTTAGATACGGCCCTTTTAAATACTAAATACATAGTTCCAACCCATCTGAAAAGTGGAAAAGGTTTTTTTTTCGTACCCACTCAAGAACGCCTTGACGCATTGAACAAGAATTTAAAAATTTTAAATCTGCATGTGTGGTCAAAATGATAAGGCTGTTTTCGTTAACGGACAAAATCGTCATACTCCTTCGGGTAGCTGCCACGCAAAAACTCCTTAAGAGACGCCCTCAAGAATATTGGCGAAGAACTTCGAAACGCCTTAGCTACGACTTTAAAATTTTGAATATGTTGGTATTGCAATGGTCGCAGTTAAAGGTTAGAATATGAAAAGATTCTCCTTCGAGTAGCTGACATACAAAAATCCTGTAAACATGTCCTTACTTAATTTACGAAACTCAAGAAATCAATTAGCCACGAAATTGAAATTTTGTACAAATAACTTTTGAATAAAAATGATGTTCGAGTGCTTTAGTCAGAAAAATTCAAGCTAAAGATAGTATAGTTGCCATACAAATATCCTGTAAAAATGTCCTCAATCATTCAGCCACGAATTTGAAATTTTATTCCAATTAGTTTTGAGTAAAAACAAATTTCAAATTGAATAGTCAGCGAAATCCTTTTACTCCTTCCGGTTGCTCCCTCACAAAAAATTCTTAAGACACGTGTTCAACAATATTTTCCGATAACTTTTGAATGCTTCAGGCTAGGAATTTGAAACTTTGTACATATTAATTTTTTAATGGTTCCAAGTAAAAGGGTAAATATTCAAGTCCTCCCTACACCGCCCATGAACATTTTTTCTTTCGATGATTTTCCTAGTTTCAAATATGAAATTGAGCACTGAAGGTGTTTTTATTACTTTCGAGCAGCATGCAGACGAGAGTCCTTAATAAAGGACTAACTACATGTACACTCTGTACTCTACTTTATCCTCAACTATATATTATATAAATCAAAGATTGGCTTGCAGCTAGTCGTGACTGCAGTATATTCTTTTGTTGCTACGTCATGTTTTGCACTCATATTTTTTAATAATAAAGTATTATGATCGAGTTGAAATTTAAAAAAAAATTTGCTACCCTGAAATTTTGTTTTTACACGTTTTAGGACTAGTAAACACCAAAAAAGCAAAAAAAAATGTCCGTCTGTCCGCCGTACGCCGTACGCAAAATCGTTTCAAGGCGCGTAGCACCCAAACCTGTTGAGGTATTAAGTTGAAATTTTTATGGTGGATAGACTCCTACGACTGGTATCTTGACCTGAACGTAAACTTTTTGAGGGGGGAGGTGGAGCACGAAAGTGGGGGGGGGGATAGCAATTTTTCAACAAATTTTATTTTTATATCTCAGAAACCGTATCAGATATGATCTTGAAAATTTTACAGGAGTGGTAGGGGTTTAGGGGTGGGGGTGTAAAGGGTGATGACGAAAGGGGGCAGAAGGGAAAAAAATTCTGATTTTTATAAGCTAAAAATTTAGGATTATATACAGGGTGCGCCATATTTTATGTCGGTATGTAAACATTGAATAACTTTGACATTTTTCAACAGATTGACTTGATTGGACAAGTTTTGGAAACGTCAATTCAGTACAATTTTAACCATGGATCGCTTCACACCGAAACAACGCACCGAAATAGTGACGCTGTACATTGAGAATAGTCGTTCCGTTGTGTTAACTCAACGTGTATATCGTCGAAAATATCGTGGTCAACAGGCATCGTCTGACAACACTATTCGTCGTTTGGTGTCGAATTATGTTGAGCACGGGACAGTGGGAGATCCTCCACATGCCGTTCATCGACGACCAATACGTTCCAATAAACTGGTTGAAGCGGTCAGGGAGAGCGTTGCCGAGAACCCAGAAATATCGTATCGTCACCGCGCTCAGCATTTTGGCGTCAGTGGAACCACTTTGCGGCGCATTTTGAAGGATGATTTACATTTGTTTCCGTATAAAGTGCAATTAACGCAAAGAATATTGCCGACAGACCGTCCACGTCGCTTGAAATACGGCCAAACAGTCGCTGGTTGCCACTGATCCTGATTTTTGGAAGCAAATTTTGATGACCGACGAGGCTCATTTCACACTCTTTGGAGGCGTTAATAAGCAAAATTGCCGGATTTGGGGAACGGAGAATCCACACGAGATACATGAAACGCCATTGCATGATCAAAAAGTGACTGTTTGGGACGGCGTTGTGCCAAAACCATCATTGGGACATTTGTTTTCCGACAAAACGAAACAGTCGATGGAAAACGATATCGGTGGATGTCAGCTCATTATGTCTGCCCGCAAATGCGTGATAAAGGTCTGGATGGTTACTGGTTTCAACAAGACGGTGCGCCATGCCACATTGCGAAAATTAAACAATTCAGTTTCTGCAACGAAAATTCCCTAGACGTCTGATGTCGAAAAGAGGCGACATTGACTGGCCACCGAGATTTCCAGATTTGACTCCTCCGGACTTCTTTTTATGTGGTTATTTGAACCATTGACCATTGACGAGCTCAAAGCAAACATTCGTGCCGAAATCATTGCTATACTGCCCGAGATGCACGAGTAATGGAAAACGCAGCAAAAAGGGCACATTTTGCTGTGGCCAATAGAGGCAGCCACTTGATTGATGTTGGATTCAAAAACTAATCCAAATAAATTCTAAAGGACCAAATTGAATAAAAATACCTCACATATAAAAATCAGTTGTTTTTTTCAAAGTTATTCAATGTTTACATACCGAAATATAAGAAGGCGCACCCTGTAGACATCCTAGAAAAATAAAATTTTTCATAGTGGTAGCAAGGTACGGTGTGAGGGGTGGTTTTTTTATATATTGTTGCGAGCTAGGGGTTCGCCGGGATTTCAAGTAAAACACAATTCGTTTAAAATCAAAATAAGTGTTTATTAATTATTCGCACTTTAATTCTATTCGCACTTGACTCGATCACTTTCGCTTTCTACCAACACGGTCGCGTATACACGGTGGCTGTCACAGTGGACGTAATAAAAATTACTATGTCCCTCGCTGATAGCTTCATCTGCTTTTATACCAGTTGTCTGTAGTCGAGACTGTTCTTGAATCTTCGTTCGGTGGTGTGTGTGGAGTGGTCTAGTGAGTTTGAGAGCATTCGATTTAATCTTCTACGCTGTTCTAGTACATTCGATTAGATGGCAGGTACACTCGTGTTGCTTCGCTCTCTTATATACTTCATTTAGGTTTCTGATTGGGTTATTTTGCAACTAGGTATTCGGTTGTTGATGTTTCCCTTATTCGTAACGATCGAGCTGCGCGGTTGCCAGGCTTGCACGTAACAATATCAACGGCTTATGCTAGAAAGTTGAATAGTACGTATGTAGATGTGCTATTAGAGTAACTAAAGCAAAAAAAAAAGTTCAGATTTTTATTGGCGTTAAAAGGTTGAGTAAAAAAAATGTCCGTGAATCCACATTTTCACGAATTTCGTTAAAACTTTTAGACATGTCGAGCTACAGAGCAATTTTACTTCTGCGGGCTATTTCTATAAGCGTCTATAAACGTTGTTCAAAATTTTTCGATATCCTAAGGGAGCGTACAGTGGTTGTGTACATATTCACAAATTCTGATATATTTCTTAAGTATATTGAAATTTGGAGTTCATTTTCACTTCTATAAGCTTTAAACATATGGTAGTCGGGGGAAAAATTGATTTAAGTATTTTTCACTACTAAACCTCCTGGGTGAAAGTTTCAAATAGCCTCCTGGTTATTCCTTGGGTTGTCAGTCTCATAGTAACCTACACCGCATCTCAGCATTAAACACGTTTGGGACTTCTACCCATAAAATAATAAAGTTGCGCCCAGACTGTTGGCAGATTTTTCTATCTGATTGGCATTCCCTTTCTTGTTTGCGTCATTACTTTTGTTTTGCTTTCGTTATTGCGCAACCCGACTTCTTTTGCTGCGAAGTCAGCACTAGGGAAGGATATTGCGAGGATGTTTATAGCGTCAGCGTATGCTACTAGTTGGGTGGACTTGAACAGTAGTGTTACATTGGTATCGACTGGGGTTTTTCGGACAATGTATTCTAGTGCCAAATTGAAAAGCATGGAGGCTAGACCAACGCCCTGCTTTAAACCACATGCCGTTCGAAAGCTGGTTGTGGAATCGGTTTGTATTCTTACTTGGGATTCAGTTATCGTTATTGTGAGTCCCGTTATTTGGATTAGTTTTGGTGGAATTCCAAAATCCAGCATGATTTGGTACAGTACCCTCCTGTCGATACTGTCGTATGCTTGTTTAGAATCTACAAATATTTGATGCACATCTGTGTTATACTCCCAGCATTTCTCAAGCACCTGTTTTACCGAGAATATCTGGTCTGTTGTAGATCGTCCGGCTCTGAATCCACTTTGGTATTCGTCAGTTGAAACCTCAATTGACATGTCTGTCTGATCGGTGCTAATCGAGAGGGATTGAGAAGATTCGAAATAGGAAGCTCATCTCCTTTTAATTTCTTGAGTGTGTGTTGCCCTCTGCGTCTTTGCAGATATCGGTTTTGGGCTTATGTCATTTGTCATTGTCGTCAATTTTTTGTATCTTGTCATTATGATACTTCCTTTGTTTTCGCCTGCAAGTCTTTTTTACAAATCGCTTAAGCACGTCATATCTATCTTTTTTGGCTCGTGTTAGTCGTTCAGTAAAAATTTTGTAAGCCTCGTTCTTTCTATCTATTACATAGCGACATTCTTGGTCGAACCAGTCATTATTTTTCCGCCGGGTTTAACTTACCTCTGCATTAAAATCCCCTAAAACAATTTTTAGGTCATTCGAGGGCAGTGAATCATATGTTGTCGTTAGAGTGACATACAAGTCGTATTTAAATATCGTCATTGACTTCTGTTGGTGTGTGGATGTTGATCAGCCAAAGGCTGAAAAAATTAGTTTTTATTCGGATTGCTTCCCAATCTTTCACTTACTGGTTTGAAACTCGTGATCTGCTACTTAAATTTTTTATCAACGACAGAAGCGACTCCAAACTCTCTGCTTCCCTACAGTTTAACACTTGTAAAGATTGTGTGCTATCTCACGTCGATGATTTCGTTACCGAGCCATTTTGTTTCTTGGAGTTGTTTTGGCACTTCTTCGAGAAGCTCTTGCAGAACGCCTGTCCTAAATAGGGATTGAACATTCCACGATCTATTTACATATCTAATCAAATAAAAAAAATTATTTAATTCGAAAGCTTGCATTCCGAGCAAGTAATTTAAGAATTTTATTTGAAATATGTAAGTCATGTACCATATACTGGAGATAACAAGCAGCGAATGAGTTTGAAGCCGGACTCATTCACTTACACACAAAACAACAAAAAATTTACAGAGGGCCCCTGCTTTTTCTCACTCACATTTATATTATACCGGCTCTTGGACACGCAAATCAACAATTTCACTCTATGCCACTGTTTGTTCTCACTCCCACCTGGCTCCAAAGCGCTTCATGTACGAGGGCGGATTGATAATGACGTGGAAAAATCAAGAAGGAGTGGGCAGGTAAGGAATTCGTTATTTTTTTTACCTGGACCATCCTAAAATAGATAACCTGCAAAGTTTAAGCCTGATACCTCGTTTAGTTTTCGAGAAGCAGCCGTCTAAGCAAGTCGACTTACAAAAATTGTTGAAAATGGATAAAAGTGAATTTCGTGTGTTGATTAAACACAATTTTTTAAAAGGGAAAACAGCTAAAGTAACGAAAAATAAGATAAGCATTATGGGGACTCTGCACCATCGATCCAAAGGATTTACAAATGGTTTTCTGAATTCAAGTGTGGTCGTACGAGCACACAAACCATACCAAGTCCAGGTCGTCCAAATGAGGTCACCACGCCAGAAATGATCGATAAAATCCATGATATCGTGATAGAAGATCGTCGAGTAAAAGTGCGTGAGATAGCTAACATAGTAAGCATCTCATTTGAACGTATTTGGAATATTTTGAAACATTGTTTGGACATGAGAAAGCTATCCGCCAGATGGCTGCCGCGTTTGCTCACAATCGACTAAAAACACAATCGTGTGACATACGTGTGGCATACCGGCCACTATGTATGCTGGACTCATTGGGGAAAGTATTGGAGAGCATTATCAGTAACCGACTGCAGGAGTCACTCGAGAGACCTGGAGGTCTATCTGAGCAACAATTTGGATTTCGCCGAGGGAGATCCACCATCGACGCCATCCATGCTGTTATGAGAATTGCGCGTGATGCGACATCCGGTGAAAGATGGAAAAACGGCGACAAAAAGTACTGCGCAGTGGTAACACTTGACGTCAAGAATGCCTTCAACTCAGCGAGCTGGTTGCGAATAATGCAAGCAGCAAATAGTTTCAACATACCGGGATACCTACAGCGAATCATAGCTAACTACTTCGAAGGAAGAGTTCTTCTGTATGACACCGAGGACGGCGTCAAGCGCTACGACGTATCACGAGGAGTCCCACAGGGCTCAGTGCTTGGCCCCACATTATGGAACATCATGTATAATGACGTTTTTTGCATCGAGCTTCCAACGGACACCACATTGGTTGGCTACGCGGATGATATCGCACTAGTGGTAGTAGCGAAACATATCCACACCTTGGAAGTTCTGTGCAGTGAGGCGATCAATAGAATTATGAACTGGTTAAGTAGTGCGAACCTAGAGTTGGCTTCGCATAAAACGGAGGCGGTTCTTTTGAGCTCTCGAAAAGTGCGCGAAGTTTTTACATTCAGAGCCGGAGAGCACGAGATCATCTCGCAGCCAAATCTGCGATATCTTGGGGTGTTAATAGACACCCGGATGTCCTTCAAGGACCATCTTCTGGCGATCAGCGAAAAGGCTTCAAAGGTGAATGGTGCCCTCTCACGCATCATGTCAAACATTGGAGGACCACGCTCCAGCAGGCAAAAACTATTAGCAACGGTCACGAGTTCCGTAATGCTATACGCTGCACCGATCTGGGCAGATGCAACGAAGAAGAAATCGTATATAGCCGGAATCCGATCAATCTATCGTCTTAGCGCACTAAGGATTGCTAGTGCCTTTCGAACAGTGTCCGATGAAGCAATCGGAGTAATATCGGCAATGTTACCAATTGACATAATAGCGTGTGAACTTCAGCGACTCTACGTAGCAGCATGAAAGTGGACGAGCGACGGCGCAGTATCCAGGAATGGCAAGGACACTGGGAAAGCGCGAACAAAGGGAGATGGACATTCACATTGATCCCAAACATAGACAGCTGGATAAGCCGCAAACACGGAAAAGTGGACTTTTATGTGACCCAGCTGCTCTGCGGACACGGTTGTTTTAAGCAGTATCTTCACCGCTTTAAGCATGAGGAAGACCCGTTCTGTCCCAACTGCCCCCACGAGATTGAGGACGCGCGGCATATCTTACTGCACTGTCCGCGCTTCGACGTCGACCGAGCCGAGGTTGCGGAGGCCTTCGGAGAAGCTCCGACCGTAGAAAACCTCGTTAGACACATTTGTGACACAGCCATCAAGTGGCAATTTTTCCAGACTGCAGCAGCACGGATTATGTCGACACTTCGCCGCTTTGAGCGAATAAGAAACATCCAACGCGACGCACCACAGGAGACGACTGACTAGACTAGACAGACAATAACTGACGATTTTAGCAATATTGCTATGACGGCCTCCCGACGCAATACCTAACGGTGGTTCCGGGAGGATCCATCCGTACGACTGAGGAGATGTTTAGCGGGTTAAAGTCCCGCACTGACTTAGGCTTTCGATGCTTTTACTCCTCGTTAAAAAAAAAAAAAAAAAAACAATCGTGCGGCAGCTTCACAGCACGGTTTGAAACTGTTTCAACGTAATACAAATTAATTTTTTCATTGATTCCTAACTGTTGATGAAACATGGATTCATCACTACACTCCAGAAACCAAACAACAGTCAACACAATGAAAGGAAGCCTGTTCAACACACCGACGAAAGCAAAAACCGTTACATCAGCTAGAAAGGTTATGGCGACAGTTTTTTGGGATTCCAATGGAATAATATTCACCGATTACTTGGAGAAAGGAAAAACAGTAACGGGAGCATATTATTCTGAGTTATTGGTTCGATTGGATGCTGAAATCAAGGAAAAACGGCCTCATTTGGCGAAGAAAAAAGTGTTGTTTCATCACGACATCGCTCCGGCTCACACGTCCGTTGTTGCAACGGCAAAACTGTTTGAATTACGGTACGAATTGCTACCTCACCCACCGTATTCTCCAGATTTGGCACCTTGCGACTTTTTATTATTTCCAGACTTGAAAAAATCGCTTGCTGGAAAGAGATTTACCACGAATACTGACGTCATAAGTGAAACCAATGCCTATTTTGAAGGGTTGGACAAATCCTATTATTTGGAAGGGATCAAAAAATTGGAAAAACGCTGGACTAAGTGTATCGAGCTAAATGGAGACTACGTTGAAAAATAAAATAAATTTTTCCGGATAAAATTATGTTTTCTCAATTTTTCCACGTCATTATCAATCCGCCCTCGTAAAAACGTTGCCTTGTCGCCTCCGGTATATCTCTATGGTAACATTGAACATCGTGGTGAAACGTAAATTTCAGGGCTGTCCAAGACGATTTTACTAGATTTAGAGCTGAATTTCCACGAAATTTAGTGATTTTAACGGATTTTAAAAATCGCTGAAATATACGGGAAATCTAGTAGACTTAGATAGAGAATTGTCGAAATCTCAAGATTGCGCGAAATGAAGTCCGAACAAACATAAAGTCAGTTCTTTTTGCCTACATTTTCTAGGCTAGTGCAGAAAGTGTAAACTTTTGCTGGCCTTTGGACGAGTGACGTCAGCTGCCGCCGTTGGTTTCACCGAGTGTTATGTAGAAAGTGTACACTTTTTACACTAGCTCAAGAGCAGGTGTAATAAGATGTACTTTACAGTCTGTTAAACTTGATGACTGAATTAATGTTTTAAATGAACATTTACAAGGATATTGTGTAGCAATACGACGGCATTTCGAGAAATAAGCAAATAAAAAATTTTAAATTTTATATATCACGTTTCTGCACTAACGCGTTCTTTTGCCTGGTAAAAATAATAGAGTTAAGAGCCGTACAGAATGAATGCAATCGCAGTCGGATTGGAGTGTCAAAACAACGGAGGGGAAAAAACGAGTTTCAAATGCATGTGATTAGGTCTGTTCTTTTTGCATACACTTTCTACACTAGAATACACTTTTCTGCACTAACTCTTGAGCGGGTGCAGAGAGGTGAAGAGGATGAATGAAAAAAAAACAAACCTATTAGGTTTGTTCTTTTTTCATTCACCCTCTCCACCTCTCTGCACTCACTCAAAAGTCAGTGTAAAAAAGTGTAGAAGGTGTAGCCAAAAAGAACAGACCTATTGCATGTAGCTAAACAGAATGAACGCTATGGGTCGCAGATAATCGCAAGTAAGTTCGTAATATTTAAAATGATCGCAAGTGAACGCATCGAAATGTCAAATATGACAATATCATAACCTAAAACGCAATATATTATTTAAAGAAGAAAATAATAAAATGGAAAATGAAAGAGATTTCGATGAGCATTAAAAATAATACACTGATTTTCGCGTACATATCAATTTCGAATTGATTGTTGACACTGATACAACTGCGAACTCAATCCGGTCATTGTGTTCATGCAACGTTTACTTGCGGTTTACAGCGTTTCATTGCATCTCGTTGCGTTCATTCTGTACGGCTCTTTAAGCCTAATACGGACCTCGATCAAAATTTTGATTCCCATATGAAATGCATGTAAAAAAAGTGATCAAAATTTTGCTTACTCGATTTTCGCGTTGGCTTTCTGTTTGGTGGTGTGGAGTTCGAGTCAAAATTTTGCTACGATTTGACAGTTCGCTAATCGGCCAAAAGATGGTGCTGAAACCGCGGAGACCAATTTTCCGCCACCGTTTAAATCTGCTGCTATTTAATTTTGACAATTTTGACCAGTGAAAAAATCGTTGTGTAGAATACTGTGGAGAAGTAAACAGCTGGGAACAGCTGTTCGGTTGTTTCTCGCAGTTTGTACCGGTTTCGAATATTAGCATGAATAAACGTTTTCCGTGGTTCGACGAGGATTTATTAAATCTGAAAAACTTAAAAACTAAAGCCTGGAAGAAATATTGCTTATCAGGGGTCGATTCGGACTATACAGAATATTCAGAGTGCGTGAATTGTTTATTGCCCAGTCCAAAGTTGCGTATTCATCCTATGTGACTCATATGAGGAGTTCTATTAGAAGTAAACCTAAACGGTTTTGGAATTTCGTCAATGCAAAAAGACGAACTGATGGCTACCCTGCCGCTTTATCCCACGAGGATGTAACCAGTGCCGATCCAGCAGTTATTAGCGAAATTTTTGCTGAATTCTTTCGTACTGCTTTTGTCACCACTAACAACTTCTGGAATTTTAATAATTTTGACAAGCTGACAAAATTTCCGCCTACTACGTTGGGAATGAAAGATCTCGTAATTGAGGGATCAACTGTCCTCAAGTTTATCTCTACCATTGCTGAGAGCTTTTATAGTGGACCAGATGGTCTGTGTCTTTTATAGTGGACCAGATGGTCTGTTGTGATAAAAAGGTGCGCTAGATCTCTTATCTCTCCTCTGTGTTCTTTATTTAATTCGTCCCTTCGTTGTGGAGAATTTCCTATTGCTTGGAAATACTCCACAATAACTCCTCTGTATAAAAAGGGAAACAGAGGACATGTTAACAATTACCGGCCGATCGCTAAATTGTCTAGTATCCCGAAATTTTTTATTTGAGGCGGTTGTGTGACGTCATGCCATTCCATTGTAAGTCCATTCTCAGTCCTTATCAACACGGGTTCATCAAGGGCAGATCTACTACTACCAATTTGATGGAATTTTCGAATTTCTCCATCCAGGTGGTTGGGCACGGTAGTCAGGTTGATTGCATCTATACTGATTTCGGTAAAGCATTTGACAAATTCAACCATGACATCCTTGTTCACAAGCTTTCACTTTTAGGTTTTCCTACTTTATTTATAAAGTGGATTAAATCCTATCTTTCTTCTCGCACCCAACAGGTACATTTTCGTGGAGCTCTTTCTTTAAATATTTCAAATTCATCTGGTGTACCTTGGTCCCCGACGTGAGTTTGGTTATTTCTAACTCAAATATTCTACTGTATGCTGACGATGCTAAAATTTTTCGCAAAATCTGCGGGGCCGACGACATAATTTTACTGCAAAACGATCTGCAACAATTTGTTTACTGGTGCAAATTAAAATGCTTGCCGTTAAACATTAGTAAATGCACCTTTTTATCATTCTCCAGGAAAAAGGATCGAGTTCAATCTAAGTATGTATTAAACGGAAGCGCGTTACGTTACTTAAAATTGACAAATTACGTGATCTTGGGGTTCACTTTTAATAAACTTTTTATTTTCGACGATTACGTCGATTATATCGTCAACAAAGCTAACTCCGTCTGGGGTTTTGTGAGACGATGGTTGAAGGAATTCGATGACCCTCACATCACAAAGAATCTTTACTGTGCTTTTGTTTGGTCTGTTCTTGAGTATGCGTGTCCAGTTTGGGCACCTTACTACAGAAATCACACCAATAGGATTGAGTCAGTACAGAGAAGATTTCTGAGATTTGCGCTAAATGGTCTTCCGTGGGTAGACCCGTTACGCCTTCCTTTCTACTTCGAGCGCCTTCAGCTACTCTCACTGGAGTCACTTGAGAATAGACGATGCCTTCTTACTGCTGCTTTTGCTGCTAAGGTTCTTCTAGGCGATAAAATTCACCTCATCTGCTGGGTGAGCTAACTTTCAATGTTCCGAGTCGATCCTTGAGAGGCTATGAACTTCTTCATATACCATACCATTGGACTAATTATGCTCAATATGAATCGGTTACAAACTTGTCGCGCATATTAAATTCTAACTTTGAAAACATAGATTTTCATCTCAATTCAGTGCAGATAAGGACAGCATTATTTAGGAAATCGTAAATTTATTGCTGATGCTAGTATTATACATATTATTATTTATTTACTTTATTATGTTATCTGTTATTATTTATTGTTATCTGTTATTATTTATTTTTTATCCTATTTTTATTTCCATTATTTATTATTATTGTTATTCCCTTCTTCTTTTTTAATATTTTGAAATTAAATTATTTTAAATTAAATTAAGTGAGTGAGGGTACCGGTCAAAAACACTTTTCTTAACCACCCTGTATCTCCACTAATATTGAAAATTGACCCACCCAGTAAAACAATTTTTTTCTCCAAATATATCAAGGAATAACCCCTTACAAGGTGGCACACGGAGTGCCAAACACCCTGTATAAAAGGTGTTTTTTTAGGTGCATGAGAACTTCAAATTATAATACAAGACAGAAATATTGTTGGAATGGAATTTTTTTATTATATTCTGGTAGATAATTTCATGACATTTATTTTTTAAATATGATTTCCGTCATATGTCCGCCGCGGCTACGAGTAACATGGTCCATTCGATCTGTCCAATTTTTGACTACTTTTTCCAATAAATCTGGGCGTATGGCGTCAATAGTGGCTTGAATATTGGCTTCCAATGCTTCAAGAGTTGCTGGTTTGTCGGTATAAGCGCATGACTTAATATAGCCCCATAAAAAGTAATCCAGAGGCGTTAAATCGCACGAACGAGGGAGCCAGTTAACAAAACCACTTCTGGAAATCAAGTTGTCACCAAATTGATTTTGCAATAAATCGATTGTTAAGCACGCTGTATGGCAAGTTGCGCCGTCTTGTTGGAACCAAATGTCGGCGATGTTTATCTGATTAATTTTTGGAAACAAAAATTCAGTCAGCATTCACCGTAACGGCAGCTCCTTCCTCATTTCGACAGAAATAAGGACCGATGATGCCGCCAGCGTGTGAACCGCACCAAACAGTCAATTTTAATGGATGTAATGGTGATTCGTTAAGGGGGTACATCCGAGTAGAAAGCAGAAAAAATAGGTGAATTTTAGAAATTATTATCTCAAAAACTATTTGCTCGATTTTATATAGGTTGGTTTTATTCGAAAGTATATATGTTGAGGTACGCTCATAATTTTTTTTTATAAATATATATCAATCGGGGGCGCTGCTGTCAGGGTCGGCGTAAAGAAAGTCCGTCGCTCGCACGCTTTGCGGTTCCCAAGATTACATGCAGGCGGTTGATTCAAAACAAAAATTTCAAAAAGATTCTGAAAATGTAAAGTATGATGCTCTTCGCTACGTAGGGGTTTTTGAAAAAAAAAATTTTTCACAAAATGGCGGCTGATTAAACTTGATTTTCAGTTTTTAACCTCAATTATCGACTTTTCTGGCTTGATAAAAAAAAAAGTAAATAAGTTAAAAAAAAAATCCTACGTAGCGAAGTAGAAAACCTATCCAAAAATATTATGTGAAATTTTGGTAGCAATCGGTCAAGCCGTTTTCCGAAGATTTTGGGGACCGTCTTTGAAAAGTATGGTTCGAGGTAATCGCGTTTTAAAGCCGCTCTATATAGAGAATTCATGAAGGTCCCATTCCGGTTAACTGCCCATAACTTTCACAATTCTTGGAATTTCAATATGAAATTTACACACAATATTCTTAAGACTACAAACTTTAAGATAAGTGAAAAAAAAAATTTTGAAAAAAAAAAATTTCTACTCGGATGTACCCCCTTAACGGCGTGAGGATTGTCTGCGCTCCATATTCGGCAATTTTGTTTATTGACGTAGCCATTTAACCAGAAATGAGCTTCATCACTAAACAAAATTCTTCGATAAAAATGCTCATCTTCGGCCAGTTTCAAATGAGCCCAATCAGCAAAAATGCGACGGTCATTTGGCTTCAATTCTTGCACGAGCTGTATTTTATAGGCACGTAAGCCAAGATCCTTACGTAAAATTTTCCACGTAGTCGAAGGACAAAGGCCAACAAGTTGAGAACGGCGACGAATCGACATTCCGTCCTCTTCTTCAACCCTTCGCGCTACAGCAGCAATATTCTCCTCGGTACGCACATTTCTTTGTCTTGTTGATGGTATTGAATCGAGAAGAGTAAAATTAGTGCGAAAACGATCAAGAACTGCACGAATTGCTTGCTCACTAGGCCGATTATGTTAACCGTAAAATGGACGAAGTGCTCTATGAACTTCGCGAACAGATTTATTTTTTTCAAAGTAAATTTCCACAATTTGGGAGCGTTGTTCTGGCGTTAAATGATTTATGATGACTTGTCAAACTTTACTGAACAGAAATGTCAACACAGTTTGACATTCTCAGCTGTCAAACCACAGTTATCGATATCGATAGTTTTCATGCACCTAAAAAAACACCCTTTAGTATATTAGCGTGTCAAAATTTTGATCGAGGTCCGTATTAGGCTTTATTATAAATTATCCGGGCCTATTATGAAACTCGACTCGACCAAAAAACTGACATTCTGCAATTATAAAACTTGACGACTGCCTACTTGTCGAGTTTCACTCGACTTTGAGTCGAGAAAAAAGCGTGAGTAAAAAGAATTGCGTATTATGGCAGCCGATCGAGTGAGTATCCACTTGAAAGAAATGTGAAATTCACTCGATTGCTGGAAATGAAGTGACTTTCCAAGTGTTGAGTCTCATAATACCAACTTTAGCTCGAGTCGAGTTCAAATGTGAGTCGAGTTACTCACTCGACTCGTCAATTGACGAATATACCATGTGCTCTGGTGGCAAATTTCGGAACCTTCTAAGATAGACAGAAACTGGCAGTTGCATGTGATTTTCATACAAAATTGAGATTGAGCTCGAATAAAAGTGTTTTACTCCAAAATATCGCTTGAAGTGAATTTAAATGAACCTCATAACTAAATAAGAAGGACAAACGTATCATAACATATTAAAAACAAAATTTATTTTTTTCAGAAACCAATTTCAAGCACCAAAATTAAAGAAAAATGTAACGAAAAAACGGTTCATGTTCCTTTTAAATAGTATAAAAATTATTCCATATTTCTTTTTCTCGGAATATTCAACATTTGTGAAGTTATTTCGAAGTTTATACCGCCCGTTCATAGAAAAAAATTGTTCATTTTCTAACTTCGTTGTGCGGGTTTGAGTCTAACATTTTCGGAATGTAGAACCGGAAATGAATACCTTACTATCAACCGCACCGATCGTCATCAATTTTACTTTATTATTTTAATAATAAAGTATTGTTATCGATTTTTAAAAAAAAAAATGTGCTACCCTGAAAAATTTTTTTTCCACGTTTCATGACTAATAAACACCAAAAAAGCAAAAAAAATTTCAGTCCGTCTGTGCGCCGTACGTCGTCCGCAAAACGTTTGAAAGCTTATAGCTCTCAAACTCTTTGATTGAATTTTTTTTTGTTGGTATACCGAGCAGACCCCTTCAAGTGGCCACCTTTTGAGTGGTGGGGGTGTGAGGGGGGAGGTGGGGGAAGCGTTTTAGACGAAAAATTTTGGTTTCTAGATCTCAGTAACCGCATAGGCTAGGAGGCTGAAACTTGGAATTTATATAGAACATCGATAGTGGACCCATTTGCAAAAAAAAAATGATAATATGGGTAAAGGGGTGTGGGAGTGGGGGGAATAACAATGCGTCCGAAACGGTCGAAAGCCGAGATCGAGACATTCTAAAATCTATATCTCCTAATCGGTTAATGTCACGAAATTAAAACTTAATGAGCATCTGTGGGTATACTAGGAGAATAGATCCGAAACAAATTTTTGAGAGTTGGCAGTGACGTACGGGGGTGGGGGTTGAAAAACTTTAGATTACGATATCTCACGAACCAATTGCACTAGAGAAATAAAATTTGGTTTCTGTATAAATGTTGACAAATAAAGTTTGCTGAAAGTAAAATTTTTTAAGGAGGCGGTGGAGCATGGAAGTGGAAGGGGTAAGCAATTTTTTAAAAAATCACGCCTCATATCTCAAGAACAATGTAAGATAGATGCTTAAAATTTTTACCAGAAGTAGGCCTAATAGACCCCCAGCAGAAATAAAAATTTTGAAGGTGAGGGTGTAGAGGGTGAGGCTGGGGGAGGGTTAAAAGGAAAAAGTTCCGATTCTTATATCTCGAGAACCTATAACAATATAAAGCTGAAACTTAGTATTTAGATAGAACTATGGTAGTAGCATGTTGGGGTTGGGGGGTGTTTTTCCTAACTATAGAACGGCTTATGCTAGAAAGTTGAAATTCGGTACGTATATGTAAATCAACTAGAAAAGTAATTTTGATTAAAAAAAAATTCAAATATTCATTGGCGTTCGGAAGTGGGGCAAAAAAAATGATCAGTGAAAATAGAATGCATATATTTTCACGATTTTCGTCATATCTATTAGGTCTTTCTAAATATTGAATTCATTTTTTTTCTACGGGTTCTTCATATAAATACTTAGAAAGTGTTTTCAGGATTTTTTAAAATTTAACCCCCAAGGTGGTGTAAAGAGGATTATACATTTTCACGAATTCAGCCATATCCCTCAGGCCTGATTAGATATCGAATAACTTTACACTTCCACGGGCTTATTTAATAATCACCTAAAACTTGTT
Source organism: Beris morrisii (assembly GCA_951812415.1). Taxonomy (NCBI): domain Eukaryota; kingdom Metazoa; phylum Arthropoda; class Insecta; order Diptera; family Stratiomyidae; genus Beris; species Beris morrisii. Next base: position 82,141,449 of record OX638311.1, on the reverse strand, counting down.
TTCAAGGTTTTTCCTTTTTCAACCCCTAAGAGTGTAAAAACGGGTTGAACACGTTTTCACGAATTCCGTCATATCTCTTAGGAGTGATAAGACATCGTATTGGTTTTTACTTCCTCGGGCTTCCTTTATATATATCTAAAAACTCATTTCAGGATTTTGGATATTCAACCCCAAAGTGGGTGCAAGGGGGTCGCATATGTTTTCACAAATTCTTACATATTTCTAGTTCTAATGTGATATCGAATTCATTTGTACTTCCTAAGGCTTCTTACATAATCGTCAAAACGTTGATTTCAGGATGTTTGTTATTCAACTCCAATAGGACGCAAGGCTTTCGACATATTTCTCAGGATTGATGAGATATTAGATTGGTTTGCACTTCCACAGACTTTTTATATAATCGTCTTCAAACGCATTTCCGTTTTCATGTAATGGCCCAAAACCAAATCACGAAAAACCTTCTAATGGCGTAACAACTGATATTATACTAGGACTAGATCTCGTCCCAGTGTATGACCCAATTATGTAATTCATATGTTATATGAGGCAGCGGCGTAAGTATTCTAGCGCGACCCCATTTTAACGCTTCCCGAACTTTTTTTTTGGTTTTAAGTCACATTGTTACCTACACCGCATCTCAAAATTAAAATCGTTCCGAACTTCTACCGAAAAAATAATAAAGTTGCGCCCAGACTGTTGGCAGATTTTTTTAGTATTGTTGCGAGTGTGGGGTTCGCCGGGATTTCAAGTAAAACACAATTCGGTTAAAATAAAAATAAGTGATTATTTATTAATCGCACTTTAAATTCACAGAACTATAATCGCACAATAATTCGCACTGTATGGCAGTACCGCCCGCTTATACCATATATCGCTTGCCTCGTTCACTTTCGTTCTCTCTCTACACGGTCGCGTGTACCCGCTGTCTGTCACAGTCGCCGTAATCAAAATTACTGTGTCTTCGCTGAATGCTTCACCTGCTTATATACTAGGCGGTTGCAGTCTTGAATGTTCACCGGTGTACTTGAACGTTCGTTCAGTTGTGGAATCTTCTCGAAAGCTTCAGAGCCTTCGATTTCGATCATCGTTCAGTGGTGTGTGCAGAGGATTCTAGTATATTGGAGAGCATTCGATAAGAAGAGAGATTGTTTCGCCTTATCTTTAGCTAGGTTTCTGATTGGGTTATTTTGCAACTAGGTATTCGGTTGTTGTTGTTTTCATTATGTGTAACGATCGAGTGCACGGTTGCGCGGTTGCCGGGCTTACACGTAACAGTATATATTATAGTTTTGAACAATTTTTTGATACTGAAATCTTACCAATATATTATTTACTTCAAATTATTACTTTCATGGTATTGAAATCAGAAAGCTTTTGGTTATACTTATGCTTAAATATATATTATAAATAGTAATCATAACTAATAACGTACATTTATATTCTAGTACTTATTTCAGTTAAAAAGAACAACTAAAATTGGAAAATCAACTAACTTCAAGTAACATAATAGTTCGACTTTGCCAAAGTCAAGCTGTAAAAGCAAATCAAAATAAATGTAAAATAATTATTATATTATATATAAAATATGTAATATTATTGAATTATTATAAGATTGCATTATTTTTAATAATTTGTTGATATTCGGACTGCAAGATTGTCCTTCCACAACTGTGTTATAGAACATCTGTTAAATAAAAATCAGCACATTTGATGCTGCGTTTGGGTAATCAACATCGAAAATCATAAATATTTTGTAAGCGATATCTAAAGCTTGTAAAACGCTTCTGCATATAAAGCTATGAACAGATATATTAACCACAATTTGATCAAATTCATATTTTTATTGCCCTATTATGATAATACGAGCAGTAGGTACATGAATAATTTATATCTTTCGCTTCTTTAAAATAATTAAAAAAAGTCCGAAACGTGTTTAATGATGAGATACGGTGTTGGGTACTATGCGACTGACAACCTAAAAAATAACGTTCCAAATAGCCTCCTGGTTATTTCTTAGGTTTTCAGTCGCATAGCACCCAACACCGTATCTCATCATTAAACACGTTTCGGACTTCTACCCATAAAATAATAAAGTTGCGCCCAGACTGTTGGTAGATTTTTTTAAGTAGTGTTAAAACTATTTGGAATAGCGAAAGATATTCAGATTTGCATCATTTTTCGCAAGCGAAAACTAAACATAAAAAGTCCGAAAGCCATATAAGAAACTGTCTTTCTTCGAAATTGTTTAGTGAGATCCGAATTGAGTTACAATTAGATCGTTTTACTGCTCAATCGATCACGAAGGACAACAAAGAGGCTTCTAGAAACAGAGCCATAATAACTCGCTTAATAGACTGTATATGTTTCCTCGCGGTGCAAAATTTAGCTTTAAGAAGTTATGAAGAGGTGACATTGTCTTTAAATCGCCGTATTTTTAAAGAACGTTTAACATTACTTTCTGGATATGATGAATTGCTGGCGACACATATGAGAACGTCTACTATTTTCCAGGGTACTTCGGCTAAAATTCAAAAAGAATTGATTGAATGTATTAGTAATATTATCACTAGGCACATCGATTCTGAAATATTGGATACACCATTTTTATCAGTGTTAATGAACGAGACATCCAATATTTCTTCAAAATATCAGTTATCTGTTATTTTTCGGTATACAACAAACAGTGAAATCGCTGTAGAAACGTTTTATTGTTTCCTTGATGTAAGTAGCAAAAGCAATTTCTGATCACATCCTCCAAATAATAAAAGTCCTTCGCTCAGAAACCAAGCTTGTAGCCCAAACTTATGACGTTGCAGCGGTGATGGAATAGAAGGAGGGACTCAAGCATTAGTTCGCTCTGTTTGTCCTCATGCCAAATTTGTACACTGTACAACACATGTGCTAAATCTAATATTATTGCGGTACGTAAGCTTTATTAAGGAGGCGAAAATGTTTTTTAACACACTTTCAGGACTTTCTTCATTTTTTAAACATTCAACAAAACAAATCAATTTATTGGATAATATTATCAAAAAAAGGTTACCATCAGTAGCTCCAACTCATTGGAATTTTACGTCAAGGCAGTTAAATACATGTTTCAACTTTCGGCAAGCTGTAATCGAAGTTTTCAGTAGCATTGTTGAAATACTACTACTAATACTAATACTACTATAATTGCCCGAGGTTTTTTACATTTTTTGCGATGTTTCGAAACAACCTTTCTACTGGAAATCTTTTGCAAAATTTTTTCTTTTACCGATATTCCTTTTGTTAATTTCCAAAAGAAGTCGATAAATATAGAATATTCCAACGGTCATGCCCTCAGGGACAGCGATTAATCAACAGTCAGGGATTTCGTGTTGGGGTTTCACACCAGAAACTCCACTGACGCCAGAAAACAAAAAAAAAAAAGTTATAAAAAAGTCATAAAAACAGCAATGTTGTTGCTATTTTGTATATACATTTTCTAACCTGCTGTGTTCTGGATAAGTGCGGAAAAAACACACCTATTGATGCCTGTCGTAGAGTTCCATTGTTTCATAATTTATTAATTATTATTTTTGCTGCACTGGTAGGTTACATGTGTTGCAAAACTTAAAGTTATTGTTACATGTGTACTCTGGCAATCTGAACAACTCAATTATTATTGGTATTAAAGCTTCCAGAGAAAAATAACAACCTTGCAATATCGTAGATAGGTCCATATACTTCTCGCATGTTCTAGACAGTTCTCGCATGTAATAGTTACTTCTTGCGCATTCCACACACACAACCGAACATGCTGGAAATCTCTCGACTCACCACGCTGCAGAGCCCGGGGATATGTTTTTCTGCTGCGAGAATGAAACGACGATAAGTTCTACGCGAAAGTATATTTTTAAAGTAGTTTTTATCGATAACAGCGATCAAGTAGTAAATGAAATCGAACTACGTTTTATTTGAAATCCCGGCGAACATCAAGCTCGTAACATTAAGTTGAACCGCTTGTATGCAATAATGTATGACGCTAATCGGGAGGCGGATTGATCTTCTTTAGACTCTGGAGTTGATCGCTTAAGCGAAGATGATTATGAGGTACTTACATTATTAAATATTGATGTGTATCTTGTAACATAAACGAATATATCTTATCTCTATATATAAAAATGAATGTTTGTCTGTTTGTCCTGTATAGGCTCCTAAACCACTCATCCAATTGCGATGAAACTTTGATGGTTTGTTGAGGGTACGCCCTCGATGGTTTCTGCGTTAACAAAATTATTTAACAGTTGGTGGTTCGCGAGTTATTTCAACATTTGAGTGTTTTTCATATAATTTAGCGGCAGTTAGTTTTTGGTGTATTAGTTATGCCTATTCCTATTACTAAATGGTATAAGAGGATAGTGGATGGAAGATGGAATATGGAGGATGGTGGATAGAGGATGGAGGATGGATGATGGAGTTATTTCAACATTTGAGTGTTTTTCAAATGATTTCGCGGCAGTTCGTTTTCGGTGTATTAGTTATGCCTATTCCTATTACTAAATGGTATAAGAGGATAGTGAATGGAAGATGGAATATGGAGGATGGAAGATGGAGGATGGTGGATAGATAATGGAGGATGGATGATGGAGTTTGGGGGATGGTAGATGGAGGATGATGGAGTTTGGGGGATGGTAGATGGAGGATGATGGATAGAGGATGGTGGATGGAGGATGGGAGATGCTGGGTGAAGGATGGTGGATAGAGGATGGAGGATAGAAGATGGAGGATGGTGGATAGAGGATGGTGGATGGAGGATGGTGGATAGAGGATGGAGGATGGTGGATAGAGGATGGTGATTTGTTGAGGGCACGTCCGAGATTGTTTCTGCGTTAACAAAATCATTTAACAATTGGTGGTACGCGAGTTATTTCAACATTTGAGGTTTTTTCATATGATTTAGCGGCAATTTGTTCGTTTTCGAACGTTTCTATTACTAAATGGTAAAGGACTATGGATGGTGGATAGAAGATAGTGGATGGAGGATGGAAGATGGAGGATGGTGGATGGTGGGTGGAGAATGGTGGATGGTGGATGGAGGTTGGAGGATAGAGAATGGGGGATGGTAGATGGAGGATGGTGGATAGAGGATGGTGGATAGAGGATGGAGGATGGGGGATGGTGGATGATGGATAGAGGATGGATGATGGAAGATGGAGGATGGTGGATGGTGGATGGAGATGGTGGATGGTGGTTGGGGAATGGTGGGTGGTGGATAGAGGATGGAGGATAGAGGATGGGGGTGGTAGATGGAGGATGGTGAATGGTGGATAGAGGATGGAGGATGGTGGATGGATGATGGTGGATAGAGGATGGTGGATAGAGGATGTAGGATGGAGGATGGTGGATTGGGGATGGAGGATAGTGGATAGAGGATGGAGTAACGGGAGCAACGGAGCAACGGGAGAAATGGGAGTAACGGGAGAAATGGTAGCAACAGGAGTAACAGGAGCATCGTGAGAAACAGGAGCAACGGATCAACGGGAGAAATGGGAGCAACGGGATAAACAGGAGCAATGGATCAACGGGAGAAACAGGAGCAATGGATGGATCAACGGGAGAAACGGGAGCAACGGGAATAGCAGGAGCGATGGAACAACGTGAGCGAAGCGAGCGTAGCCGCGGTACGCGGCTAGTTATTCATAAAAGCAAAACGTCATATTTTATTTTTGCCTGATAAGTTACATGTAGCATAATTCACTGCAGATTTTTATCCCATTGAATTATGAAAATTACAAATTATTTTTCATGAATAATTTGATTATTGCAATTAATATTTTTTCAGAAAAGTCTTTTAAAATTGTGATAAATGCCAATTTACCATGTTTACACACATATTTACATTGCAGTGTTTCTTAAGAATTCTGGAGCACCGTTTGTCGTCGAAATCGCAACTATGCTCAACACATTTAAGTAGGTCTGATAAATTTCAAAGTTGAGCGCGGTATTTGGTCTACAAGTCTTCGTGCAGGTTTTGGGCTATTTCATAAGCTCACTCGGCGGGTTCTACAGCCAACTATCTGGCAACCCTGTTCAAGATACAAGTCTCTGGAAGTCTCTTAAAATTTGTTCAACTGTTAGATTCTTCAAAATTCAATTTATACTGTCAGTCTTTTTCAAATGAAACCTTAAACAATCTTAAAACTGAGTACAGTCATGATTTTGATACAATAAAGTTAAAGAACGAGCTGTGTCATTTATGGCTCCGACGTGTATAAAAATAAAACAATATATCCAATTTTACATCACATAATAGAGCTACAACGCGAAGACATTTTACCGAAATAAAATTATTGGCTTCCTTAATTCTAACAATACCATCAACAACAGCTTCAGTTGAACGTTTATTTTCGGCACTAAAATGAATTAAAAGTTATCTTAAATCCAAATGGGCCAAGGTAGATTAAGTAGCGTATCACTGTTAGGAATTGAAAGTGAGTTACTAAAAAAACATAAATCGAACCCTATTTTCATTGAAAACGTTATCGAGAATTTCGCCGAGAAACAGAGAAGGATTCCGTTAAAATATAAATAATAAAGAAACGGAATAAAACAATAATTCGAATAAAAATATTTAACATGCAATAGTAAATATTTAGCTGCCGCTATGACTTTCTCATGAAACTATCAACAAAGTCTGTTTCGTTGGTACATATATATATAAATTTTTTCAAATATATGAATTATGCATTGAACAACCACCCACTGCTTTTGAGCGGAATATTATGAAAGAATTTTGCTCGGTGATTTATTCTTAGTTCTTTATATTTTCTCCAGTTTTCCTCAGGATCAGCTGAGTAAATAAAATACGAAGCGAAAATGAGGAAAGGACTGTGTGGGTGATAAGCAACATGGTATAATGAAATTAGCCTAATGGAGACACATATCCCTATTATAAATAAAATTGCATTAGTCGTCGAACGTCGAATACAACGGCTTTGACCTTTGATAGCTTTTTTTATCTTGGCATTGTGTAATTTTATTTCGGTTCTATTCGACACGACATTGTAACACCCCAGAAAAAATCTGCCAACGGTCTGGGCGCAACTTTATTATTTTATGGGTAGAAGTCCGAAACGTGTTTAATGCTGAGATGCGGTGTAGGTGACTATGCGACTGACAACCTAAAAAATAACGTTCCAAATAGCTTCCTGGTTATTTCTTAGGTTGTCAGTCGCATAGTAACCTACACCGCATCTTATCATTAAACACGTTTCGGACTTCTACCCATAAAATAATAAAGTTGCGCCCAGACTGTTGGCAGATTTTTTATTATGTCTTTCATAATGAAATTAAGAGAGAATCGAAAACTTCCCGAGCTCCAAATCACAAAATTACACACGAACCGCCATATAACAGTCAGCTGACAAAAATTTGTCTATCTTAAAGGCTTTTTTTTTGCCACCAGGTGGAGAATTCCAACTTTACCATTCGTCAATTGACGAATATACCATGTGCTCTGGTGGCAAGTTTCGGAACCTTATAAGTTAGACAGAAACTGGCAGTTCCATGTGATTTTCATACAAAATTGAGATTCAGCTCGAATAAAAGTGTTTTACTTCAAAATATCGCTTAAAGTGAATTTAAATGAATCTCATAATTAAATAAGAAGGACAAACGTATGATAACATATCAAAAACAAAATTTATTTTTTTCAGAAACCAATTTGAAGCACCAAAATGAAAGAAAAATGTAACGAAAAACGGTTTATGTTCTCCTTAAATCATTTAATAATTATTCCGTATTTTTTTTTCCCGGAATATTCAACATTTGTGAAGTTATTTCGAAGTTTATACCGCCCGTTCATGAGGAAAAATTGTTCATTTTCTGACTTCGTTGTGCGGGTTTGAGTCTAACATTTCGGAATGTAGAACCGAAAATGAATACCTTACTATCAATGGCACCGATCGTCATCAATTTTTATTATGTCTTTCATAATGAAATTAAGAGAGAATCGAAAACTTCCCGAGCTCCAAATCACAAATTTACACACGAACCGCCATATAGCAATCAGCTGACAAAAATTTGTCTATCTTAAAGGGTGTTTTTTTTGCCACCAGGTGGAGATTTCCAACTTTACCATTCGTCAATTGACGAATGGTAAAGTTGGAAATCTCCACCTGGTGCCAAAAAAAAAATAACCCTAGAAGATAGACAAATTTTTGTCAGCTGACTTTTGTATGGCGGTTTGTGTGTAATTTTACGATTCGGAGCTCGGCGAGTATTCGATTTTCTTTTAATTTCATTATGAAAGACATAATAAAGATTGATGACGATCGGTTCGATTGATAGTAAAGTATTCATTTCCGGTTCTACATTCCGAAAATGTTAGACTCAAACCCGCACAACAAAGTCAGAAAATGAACACTTTTTCTTTATGAACGGGCGGTATGAACTTCGAAATAACTTCACAAATGTTTAATATTCCGGAAAAAACGATATATGGAATAATTTTTAAATTATTTAAAAGGAACATAAACCGTTTTTTCGTTACATTTTTCTTTCATTTTGGTGCTTGAAATTGGTTTCTGAAAAAAATAAATTTTGTTTTTGATATGTTATGATACGTTTGTCCTTCTTATTTAATTATGAGGTTCATTTAAATTCACTTTAAGCGATATTTTGGAGTATAACACTTTTATTCGAGCTCAATCTCAATTTTGTATGAAAATCACATGCAACTGCCAGTTTCTGTCTATCTTAAAGGGTTCCGAAATTTGCCACCAGAGCACATGGTATATTCGTCAATTATCCTCAAAATTGCCATGGCAATGCTGAGAGCAATATTGCCATATGCGTTCGGTGCGTCTACACTGTCAATTTGTGTATGGCAATAATGCCGTTGCCATTGCCATTGCCAGATAAATTGTCAGTGTAGTCGCAGGGTTCAGGCCGTGACACATTAAAAGCAGAAAGCAGCGGCAGAAGCAGAATTGGTTTAGAAAGCACATGATCATATGGCACCTGTTTAAATGAAAGCAGCGGCAGAAGCAGAGACGAAAACATTGCTGCTGTTTCGTTCTAAATTCTAAAATTCTGCTTCTGCTTCAGTACTGCCAACGTAATGCTATTATGACACTGGCTATTTCCTCGCTAGTTTCAAGTGCAATAAAAGTCAATTGTGCGACAAGGCGACCAATACAGAGAGAAAGAGATTACCGCTAAAAAATACCCTTGCTGATGCTACCGGCATCTAGTAGACGAAATTAACAACTGATTTGTTATAAAAAATACTGATCTTAGCGCGTTTCATAACATAACATGACACTTTCCAGAATTTATACATAACGAACTGTCAAAATCAAGTCTGTAGCGGCTGGAAAATCTAGCCGCCAGTGGATTTTTCTTGGATTAACTGCTAGAATGTTGCGAAACACTGCTCGAATGCGCTTTGTTGCGGCTTTTTTTTTTTGGACAGTTATGGATTGTTTTTTGACAGTTACTCATAGTTTGCTGTTCAGACTGTCTCCCACACACCAATGTCTAAATTGTATGTTAAAGTCTCTATCCCTCTCCATTTGGATTGTCTAGCCGCTTTGAAGCCGCAAAAATAGCCAGTGTCATAACAGCATAAATCCCGTAAAAATTGGGAATGTTGTCAGCAATGAAAATGTTAAAGGTGTCAAAATTGTGTCCATATACTCGAATTTAATGATCATTTTAAACTGAAAGCTGAGAAAAATTAACGGAATCAAAATTTATTGCGACTGTTGACAGTTAGCATGGACACATTATTCCGTGCTAATAAATTCATAAAGCAGAGCAACAGAGCAGCACTGACGACGCTGCTGTTTCTGCCGCTGCTTTCTGCTTTTAATGTGTCACGGCCTTTGGGTTCTTTATTGTTGATTCTGATAATTATCTGGCTTCTGGCAACATTGCCGGGGTGATTTGAGTTGAACAAACAAAATGAGAAAACGACAACTAAACCAATTATCGAGATTACAAAAGCATTAGTAGGTAGGTACATTAAAAAAACACGGTATTAATCTTACCTTCCAAAATAGATCGAAAAGTCGGGCCCCAGTAATCATCAACTGCTTCAATATCCTGCACGGAAATGTTAGTCATATCAATTGTTTTTTGAGGATTTACTTTAAAAACACACAATGAATCTCTCACAGATAACACTGACAGTGACAGGGACATTTCTGAGGTTGAGCATTGTCAGTGCTGCCAACCAATCCATTTGTTCATTTTCCCAGCAGGTAGATTATAGTCATGAAGTAGTCGTTAAAATTCCACACATTTTCAACATATACAGGATGTCCGGTACTCCGTGGACAACCTTGTAAGGGGTTATTCCTTGATACATTTAGGGCCGTATTATTCACTTCGGGTTATTTATAACCTCTGGTTAATTCCAGTTTTTCCAAAGATTTGGTATTATTCACCTCCGGTTATCGTTTTTAACCGGTGATTCGCTGGTTTTGTAATCACTGATTAAAGTTACCCAGGGAAAAATTTAACCGGTGGGAAACTTCCAGTTTTCTACGATATCCAGGGATTTAACCGGCGATTTGACAAATTTTGTATTATTCACGATTGAAGTTATAGCAAGATTTCATTTGTGGGATAATTGGAGTGATTCTGATGAAGAACATGACTCGAGCGTCACCAAAAAAAATGGCACAACGAATCGACATTGACATATGCGACGACAAAGACTTTTTCTGTCGATACCGGATTGCAAAGCCAAATGAATTTTTTCCATTTTATGGTTCTCCACCATCACTTCTTCCATCATCTCCCTCCAGTTTTCAGCTAGGAGTATAAATGGTCTAGGTCTCGTATTATTTGTAAGATCCCATCTCATACAGTTCTTCAGATATGAGGTGTGATTTTTTAAAAAAAATGCTTATCCATCGCCTCCCTAAAAAATACTTTTAGCCAACTCCTATTGTCCATCTTAAAAACATAAGCCACATTTCCTTTTCTGGTTTAATTGGTTTGTGAGACTTTGCAATGCAAAGTTTTTTACCACCCACCCACGCCACTGACCACTCTCAAAAAATTATTTTCGATCTATTCGCCTAGTTCCTTGTTTAGCAAGTATCAAGTTTCAACTTTGTGACATTAACCGTTACGAAGATATGGATTTTAGAATGTCTCGACCTAAGCTTTCAAGCGTTTCGGACACATTGTTTTTCTCCGAACTCCTGAACGCTTTCACTCATATAAAAATGAAGCCAGCAAGTGGGTACAATATCATAGATCTATTTATGTTCCGAATTTCAGCTTCCTAGCATAAATGGTTCCTGAAATATAAGAACCAAAGTGTTGCGTCTAAAACGCCACCTACATCCTTCCTCACCCCTCCACTAGAAACTTATCACTTGAAGGGGTCCACTCAATCTACCCTACCAATAAACTTAAATTCAATAGCTCCAAAGGTTTGTGAGATGCAAGCCTTCAATCGACTGTCCGCACTGTAAAATCCAACCACCCGGAAGCACATACTCAGAAAACTATCGGAATCAACAGGGATGGTTCTCGGTGAACGTGTAAGCCGTGCATCACACACGTCGTTTGTATTGCTCCTAGCTCGGCAACCATGAAAAAATTGCAGCCAATAATTCACATTTTTCCTGAAAATACAAATTTAAATATTCACAAAAAAGAAAAATGTCACATTCTGTAAATAATTAATAAAATTCTTGACGTTTGACTGGAAAAATAATGGAAAAATGGAAAAACCAGCCGTTAAGATAACCCGACCTACTAAATCGCTAACCTGAGGTGAATAATACAATTTTATACCCAGAGAAATTAACCGGTGATTAAATTTAATACCCTGGATAAGTTAACAGCTGGTTAAGGCGAAAATAACCCGAGGTGAATAATACGGCCCTTAGAGACGAAAATTAATCTACAGGGTGGGTAAATTTTCAATATCCGTGGAGATACAGGATGGTCAAGAAAAGTGTTTCGGACCTGTATCCTCACTCACTTAAAACGTTATATCTTGAAAACTAATAATCAGAATTCAAAGTGTTATAGCTGGTTTAAGTTTTTTGTTGTTTTCCGGCGCCAGTGGAGTTTCTGGTGTCAAACCCCAACACGAAATCCCCGACTGTTGATTAATCGCTGTCCCTGAGGGCATGACAGTTGGAAGACCTTCACTGGATAGGCCAGTTTTTTATAAGACTGTGTTGGACTGGGTCCGAAGGAGCTGTTTCGTCATCGGATGGCATAGACTCGTCAGTGGGTGTATCAAGCCTAAATCCGAAACACCCTTACAACTGGTGGCATTGCTTGGGATTATTCTATATAGGCGATGTTGAAACTAATTTCATTACCGCGAATTATAATTCAAGTAACATTCTTGCCTTCGCCTCCTTACACTAAAGGTAGGTGGCACTGAAGATCACCCAATATTTCAACCAGTTTGGTGGAATTTTTAGTTGTTCGCTATGAATATGAAATTCAACGCTAAGAGCGCCGAATCGAATCCCGCCAACAGCAATTTTATTTATATTATTTATGTTATAGCTTGTTTTTTAGGGAATCGAATTAATTTTCATTTGATGTAACAGCTCAAATTGTAACTGCACCCAATTTTGATATATTTACTTCAAAACACAAATTTTTCCTACTTCAACCCTAAAATTCCGTGATCAATGCAGTTTTTATCAGAAAACCCCATAATAAAAATGTCAGTTTAATTTTTTTATTTTTTTTGTCATATTATTGCCTACAAAAGTTGCATACACATGAATGAGTTACGTTTTACTTCACTGGAAGTAATAGACGAAAATCCGCATCGCTTAAAAATTAAGTGGCCCTCGTTCAAAAAACCTGTTTAAATTGTTGGTTCTACTTAAGAATTTTTATTCTACATTTATTTATATTTTAAGTATCGAGAAAATCAATCAAATGTAAATAAGTTTCAATATGATTGATGCACTTACCTGAATGTGCTAAGTAAAACTGGGTACAGTACTTTGGCTTTTTTAGTGTTGGACCTAACAAAATAAAACGCCTATAAAAGCTAAACTACCTTCATATTTTTATCAGTTTCAGTTACATTGCTAAAAGTAGAAGGTATTAGTAGAATTTAGAAAATAATTTCATAATGCCTGAGTACTCCAATGAAGAATATGGAGACATTATGTTCATCTATGGAGAATGTCACGGAAATACACGAGCGGCGCGATCGCTGTATCATCAGAGATATCCTCATCGACGCACACCTGACAGGAAAGTATTTCAAGACGTTTACAGAAGGATTCAGGAAACTGGCAACATTAGGAGGAGCAGAGTAAATGCAAATCCTGCGTCAGTAATCGCTGTTTAGATCGATGAAAGAATACTGCAGGAAGTTCAGAATGATCCATCAATCAATATCCGACGCTTGGCATTGCAGTTGAACATCTCTAAGTGGAAAATTTGGATTTTTTTAAAAGCAGAACACTTGCATCCCTACCATCACACACCAGTGCAGGAGCTGCCACCCATTGATTTCCCCAAAAGGATGGAGTTTTGCAATTAGCTCCTTGAACGACAAATAGATGACGAGTATTTTATGAACAACATTCTCTGAACGGATGAGTCCCAATTTACCAGAGACGGTATCACAAACTTCCACAACCTACATACGTGCTGAGAGCAATCTACACACAATATGAGCGGCATAATTTCAGCACAGATTCAGTGTCAATTTATGGGCAGATGGCTGAACAGTTCAATATTCTTCTGTGCTGGGTGCCAGGACACAGGGATATTCCAGGGAACTGCATGGCTGACGAACTCGCTCGACGCGGTACTACCCTTCAGATTATGCCGGAACATCGGAATCTGGGTGTGCCTCTCTCTACATGTAAACTGCTACTGAGATTGGACTCAATTGAGAAAACCAACTCAAGATGGCCGGACGGTGTTACATGTCACACTGCGAGACAGATCTGGCCGGAGCTGGATCTAAAACGCTCCAAAAAGCTGACTTTGCTCAAAAGGGCGAATATCAGCACCACAGTCGGTGTCCTGACCGGACACTGTCTTATAGGTCGACATGCTAAAAGACTCAGTCTCTTCTCAAACGACTTCTGTAGAAGCTGCCTGGATGAGGAGGACGAGGAGACAGTCCTTCACCTTCTCTGTACCTGTCCAGCTCTATCAGCCAGAAGGAAAGCTCATCTTGGAGCTTACTTCTTCAACTGTCTCGGTGACCTTGCCTCAATGGAGGTCGCGAGAATCCAACGCTTCATCGCAAGCTCTAAATGGTTCGACGAGTAGGACCGGATTCGATGATCCTGTGGTAACACAACGGACCTTTTAGGTCTAAGTGTGTCCGTGTTCTCACGGGCAGCCACGCGTACCTACCTACCTATGGGCAGGTGTGATTTGTAACGAGATTTAGCGATTTCATTGAACCTATTATGCTTCCGCCTACCCTCAATAGTTTCAATTACTTACATTTTTTAACTAATGATCTACAGGACTTTTTGGATGATATTCCACTGGTACGATTGGCTTTCATGTTTTACCAACACGATGGTGCTCCAGCTCATTACGGCCGACAAATCACAGATTGGTTAAATTCCAATTATAGCAATCGCTGGATCGGTAGAAATGGACCACTACACTGGCCTGCGAGATCTCCTGCCAGGATCGATGCGGGAGCAACAGAAGTAAGGCAGGAGTTGAGGAGTATGAATACCAAGAGAATACTTGCAAAATGAGCTTAAGCGTACATTCAAAATGAAGGTGGCCATTTTGAACATTTATTATAATTAAAAATTTTGAAATAAAAACTATTATTAAATTTTTAAAAAAATAAGCTCTTTAACTGCACATTTTTTAAATGGCGGAATGCCGACATTTCTGAAAACTGCTATATTTTTTTATCCTAATTTTTTCTATGAAAACTCAATTCCAGATGAGAAAACTAGTCTAATTCTCATTTTCAAATATGTTTATAAACTATTTCAATTTGCTTTGCCTAACAAAATCTTGCACTTTAATAGAAAAGTTGGTTTTTATCATCCAAGTCATGCATCCCCATACAAAATTGTTGCGATTTATATGGAGCTGTCATGTTTGTTATGACTCTGGTTTTAGATGTTCAATTCAGTTGCGCGGCTATAGTTCAGAGGGCAAAATTTTGACTCGAACTCCGTACCACCAAACAGAAAGCCAACTCGAAAATCGAGTAAGCAAAATTTTGATCACTTTTTTTTACATGCATTTCATATGGGAATCAAAATTTTGATCGAGGTCCGTACTAGGCTTAACCGTTGCCGATATTATTATCCATGACACTTAATTACCATAGAAAACATGCGTATAATAAATTTTATTTTTGAAAATGTAAATATCAAACAAACAGCTGTTCCCAGCTGTTTACTTCTCTACAGTATTCTACACAACAAATTTTTCACTCTATATGTAGAGATATACAGGGTGTTTGGCACTCCGTGGGCCACCTTGTAAGGGGTTATTCCTTGATATATTTGGAGAGAAAAAATTATTCTACAGGGTGGGCCAATTTTCAATATTAGTGGAGATACAGGGTGGTTAAGAAAAGTGTTTTTGACCGGTACCCTCACTCACTTAAAACGTTAAATCTTGAAGACGAATAATCACAAGGCAAAGTGTTATAACTCGTTTTTAAGGCAATCGAATTACCTTTCATTTGATGTAACAGTCTAAATTGTAACTCCACCCAATCTTGAGATATTTACTCGAAAACATAGATTTTTGCTACGTCAACCCTAAAAATCCAATGATCAATGTAGTTTTTCTCAGAAAACACCATTATAAAAATGTCATTTTAATTTTTTTTTTTATGAGCCGTATTATTACCTACAAAAGCTGCATACATATGTATGAGTTACGATTAACATTTTGGAAGTAATAGGTAAAAATACATAGTTATAGTTATAACACTTTGCCTGGTGATTATTCGTTTTCAAGATTTAACGTTTTAAGTGAGTGAGGGTACCGGTCAAAAACACTTTTCTTAACCACCCTGTATCTCCACTAATATTGAAAATTGACCCACCCAGTAGAACAATTTTTTCTCCAAATATATCAAGGAATAACCCCTTACAAGGTGGCACACGGAGTGCCAAACACCCTGTATAAAAGGTGTTTTTTTAGGTGCATGAGAACTTAAAATTATAATACAAGACAGAAATATTGTTGGAATGAAATTTTTTTATTATATTCTGGTAGATAATTTCATGGCATTTATTTTTTAAATATGATTTCCGTCATATGTCCGCCGCGGCTACGAGTAACATGGTCCATTCGATCAGTCCAATTTTTGACTACTTTTTCCAATAAATCTGGGCGTATGGCGTCAATAGTGGCTTGAATATTGGCTTCAAGAGTTGCTGGTTTGTCGGTATAAACGCATGACTTAATATAGCCCCATAAAAAGTAATCCAGAGGCGTTAAATCGCATGAACGAGGGGGCCAGTTAACAAAACCACTTCTGGAAATCAAGTTGTCACCAAATTGATTTTGCAATAAATCGATTGTTAAGCGCGCTGTATGGCAAGTTGCGCCGTCTTGTTGGAACCAAATGTCGGCGATGTTTATCTGATTAATTTTTGGAAACAAAAATTCAGTCAGCATGGCTCGATAGCGCTGGCCATTCACCGTAACGGCAGCTCCTTCCTCATTTCGACAGAAATAAGGACCGATGATGCCGCCAGCGTGTGAACCGCACCAAACAGTCAATTTTAATGGATGTAATGGTGATTCGTTAACGGCATGAGGATTGTCTGCGCTCCATATTCGGCAATTTTGTTTATTAACGTAGCCATTTAACCAGAAATGAGCTTCATCACTAAACAAAATTCTTCGATAAAAATGCTCATCTTCGGCCAGTTTCAAATGAGCCCAATCAGCAAAAATGCGACGGTCATTTGGCTTCAATTCTTGCACGAGCTGTATTTTATAGGCACGTAAGCCAAGATCCTTACGTAAAATTTTCCACGTAGTCGAAGGACAAAGGCCAACAAGTTGAGAACGGCGACGAATCGACATTCCGTCCTCTTCTTCAACCCTTCGCGCTACAGCAGCAATATTCTCCTCGGTACGCACATTTCTTTGTCTTGTTGATGGTATTGAATCGAGAAGAGTAAAATTAGTGCGAAAACGATCAAGAACTGCACGAATTGCTTGCTCACTAGGCCGATTATGTTGACCGTAAAAGGGACGAAGTGCTCTATGAACTTCGCGAACAGATTTATTTTTTTCAAAGTAAATTTCCACAATTTGGGAGCGTTGTTCTGGCGTTAAACGATTTATGATGACTTGTCAAACTTTACTGAACAGAAATGTCAACACAGTTTGACATTCTTATCGATATCGATAGTTCTCATACACCTAAAAAACCACCCTTTAGTATATTAGCGTGACAAAATTTTGATCGAGGTCCGTATTAGCATTGTATTTATATATTAGAGTAGTATCACGAAGCTCGCTTCGACGTTTTAACCGGCTTACACTAGAGGCGCTGCATGTGCTTTTCCAATTTCCTCTTATCCTACGCGTTCGTTTCATCAGTTCATTCATTTGCTCGTTCTACTATCCAAGAGGTCGATTGGTTCCGGTGCGGCGCGCGGGGAAATTGTGTAGTGGAATCTTTCTCTGTCAGTCAGTCTCATATACTCTCATATAGCTTAGGTAAAGTCGAATTTCAATTTCTTGTGCTGTGCAGATTGAGCGGGGAGAGGTAAGTGGGGGCTCATGTCTCGCTTTTATATTTTTTTTCATCGTTTGGACGAATATTTTTGCCAGACTATCATTTTCCCGGAAATTTTTGAACTTTAGGAATTTCGACATTTCGGTTTTCCAATCTTGCAAAATAATTTTTTTGCAATGATATCATTTTTTGTATGGAAAATAATAATTCGACTGGTCCAATGAGAAATATTAACTCTGTTTGCAACAATTCTGTGTAAAATCGTAGTGAAGTGAAGCAAGATCGGGTCAAAATCCCGTTTTTTGAAATACCGACTTCACTCAATTTGTGGAAATGATATCATTTAGCCACGAAATCGAAATTTTGTACAAATTAGTTTTAAGTGAAATTTAATTTCAAGTTTATTACTTAGCGAAACCCCTTTACTTCTTCCGATAACTAACATACAAAAAATCCTTAAAACACGTATTCAAAAATATTGGCCGATAAATTCGGAATGCTAAAAGCTAGAAATTTTTTCTCAATTACGCATAATAAACTACCTAAAAATAATATAGTTGCGCCCAGACTGTTGGCAGATTTTTTATACGACTACCATTTTATTCGACTTGCAAAGTCGCGCAATTTCTCGACGGAGTGAAGTCGTAATGTACTGAAGGGTAACAATATCGGGTCAAAATCTCATTTTATAAAATACCGACTTACGAAACTAAGTTAGAGCAGCGCATCTTAACGGTTGGGTTGATCATTTTCCCCGTTACCCAAAATCACTATTGCCAAAATCCCGTTTTTATGGATAATATAAATGCTAGAGCCCGGGGCCGAACGCCCGAATTGAATGATTTTTCACAAATATGTTTTTTATTCACAAACAGTTGAGGCAAGTAGAATGACATCCCAAGTGTTAAAATCGGTCAGGTCGCGTACAAACTACGAATGAACATACAAATTTTTGGTGAAACAAGAATAAATAAATAATAAACACATCTTGAGTCGAATAAAAAACAGGGATATAATTTTAAAAAGAAAACAATATTTTCGAAATAGAATCTTGGGAAACGGTTTTTTTAAGAGCGGTATCTTGGAACACGTGATTTTGACTCGATCACTCGAATGACGCCTCAAGTGTCAAAATCTGGATGACTGCTTACATATTTCGACCGAATAATTCAATGAAATTTGGATCACATATCTACGACCAAAATACACAACCTATTCCTTAAGATGTGCTGCGCAGCTTAAGTTGGGCAAAAAAAGCGGAATTTTTAATTTTAATAAGAAAACGAGATTTTATTAAACGGGATTTTGGCTTAACGAGTTTTTACGAAACGGGATTTTGGGACAACGGGATTTTGAATCGACGGGATTTTGGGAGAACGGGATTTTAGAACACGGATTTTAACCCGACCCCTTAGTTGGCAATAAAATGATCCACGAAAACACATTTTTCCCGACTTTGCAACGAAGTCGGGCTCTCAAGCAAATGATATGTACTTATGTATTGATTATATAGTGCTGACAAAGGGATGTCATAGTTTAACTTTCCGGAAGATCAAATATCATTTTCCTGAAAAGTTCTTGCTTCAGAGCCCGACATCGTTGCAAAGCCAGAAAAAATGTGTTCCGTGGATCAATTTATTGCCAACTAAGGGGTCGGGTTAAAATTCGCGTTCTAAAATCCCGTTGATCCAAAATCCCGTTTCATAAAATCTTGTTGATACAAAATCCCGTTTCATAAAATCTCGTTGATCCAAAATCCCGTTGTCCCACAATCCCGTTTCATAAAATCTCGCTTTCTTATTAAAATTAAAAATTTCGCTACTAGGGCAATACTTTTTGTAAATTGCACTATAGTAAATTTAAGTGTAATCGTATATTACTTGTAAATAAATAGTTATATATTATTATTCTTCGTCGGCGTAGTCAGGCATTTTGAAATATTTTTTTAAATTTTACTGACACCTTCTTCTTTTAGCAGCGGAACTAAAACTGATAAAAATATGAAGGTAGTTTTGCTTTTATAGGCTTTTTATTTTGTAAGGTACTCCATTAAAAAAGGCAAAGTACCGCACCCAGTATTACCTACCACATCCAGGTAAAAGCATCAATTATGTTGAAACTCACTTACATTTCATTGATTTCCTCCATACTTCAAATAGTAATAAATGGGAAATAAGAATACTTCAGTACTACCGACAGTTTAAACAGGTTTTTAAACGAGGTTCACTTTATGGCACCGACTTTTTAAATATTTAATTTTTTTTTATTACTTCCAAAATGTTATTCGTAACTAATATATGTGTATGCAGCTTCTGTAGGTAATAATACGGTTCATAAAAAATAAAATTAAAATGACATTTCTATAATGGGATTTTTTGAGAAAAACTACAAATATCTCAAGATTGGGTGCAGTTACAATTTAGTCTGTTACATTAAATGAAAGGTATTTCGATTCCCTAAAAAACAAGTTATAACACTTTTCCTTGTGATTATTCGTTTTCAAGATATAACGTTTTAAGTGAGTGAGGGTACCGGTCAAAAACACTTTTCTTAACCACCCTGTATCTCCACTGATATTAAAAATTGACACACCCTGTAGAACAATTTTTTTCTCCAAATATATCAAGGAATAACCCCTGACACGGAGTGTCCAAAATATCGCTTAAAGTGAATTTAAATGAACCTCATAATTAAATAAGGACAAACGTATCTTAACATATTAAAAACAAAATTTATTTTTTTTCAGAAACCAATTTCCAGCACCAAAATTAAAGAAAAATGTAACGAAAAAACGGTTTATGTTCCTTTTAAATAATTTACAAATTATTCCATATTTCTTTTTCCCGGAATATTCAACATTTGTGAAGTTATTTCGAAGTTTATACCGCCCGTTCATAGAGAAAAATTGTTCATTTTCTGACTTCGTTGTGCGGGTTTGAGTCTACCATTTTCGGAAAGTAGAACCGGAAATGAATACCTTACTATCAACCGCACCGATCGTCATCAATTTTTATTATGTCTTTCATAACGAAATTAAGAGAGAATCGAAAACTTCCCGAGCTCCAAATCATAAAATTACAAACGAACCGCCATATAACAGTCAGCTGACAAAAATTTGTCTATTTTAAAGGCTTGATTTTTTTGCCACCAGGTGGAAATTTCCAACTTTGGTGCTGAAAAAAATAAATTTTGCTTTTGATATGTTATGATACGTTTGTCCTTCTTATTTAATTATGAGGTTCATTTAAATTCACTTTAAGCGATATTTTGGAGTATAACACTTTTATTCGAGCTCAATCTCAATTTTGTATGAAAATCACATGCAACTGCCAGTTTCTGTCTATCTTAAAGGGTTCCGAAATTGGCCACCAGAGCACATGGTATATTCGTCAATTATCCTCAAAATTGCCATGGCAATGCTAAGAGCAATATTGCCATATGCGTTCGGTGCGTCTACACTGTCAATTTGTGTATGGCAATAATGCCGTTGCCATTAGGTCTGTTCTTTTTGTCCAGTGTAGTGTACTCAGTGTACACTTTCTGCCCTAATGCTGTTCTTTTTGTCGGTGTGACGTCAGAGGTGGCTGTTCTTTTTGCTAGTGTAGTGTACTCAGTGTACACTATCTTACACTGGGTCGGGAGCCGGTGTAAGTTTTTCTTCTTTACCATCTGTCAAAATTGATGGCTCTATGCAGATAAAATTGACTTTGTGCATTTATGAAAATACTGTTTTGAATGAATATATGCAAGAATATTGAATGGCAATAAATTTGCATTGATAGAAGTGAAAGAATAAAACAAATAAAAAAGTTCGGAATTTTAGCTGTCATTTTTCTACACTAACCCGTTCTTTTTGCGAGATCTACACCCTACACTTTCAGTGTAAGTTACACTGAAATGTGAACTTAACCTGGCAAAAAGAACAAACCTATTGCCATTGCCAGATAAATTGTCAGTGTAGTCGCAGGGTTCAGGCCGTGACACATTAAAAGCAGAAAGCAGCGGCAGAAGCAGAATTGGTTTAGAAAGCACAGGATCATATGGCACCTGTTTAAATGAAAGCAGCGGCAGAAGCAGAGACGAAAAAATTGCTGCTTTTTCGTTCTAAATTCTAAAATTCTGCTTCTACTTCAGTACTGCCAACGTAAATCCCGTAAAAATTGGGAATGTTGTCAGCAATGAAAATGTTAAAGGAGTCAAAATTGTGTCCATATACTCGAATTTAATGATCATTTTAAACTGAAAGCTGAGAAAAATTAACGGAATCAAAATTTATTGCGACTGTTGACAGTTAGCATGGACACATTATTCCGTGCTAATAAATTCATAAAGCAGAGCAACAGAGCAGCACTGACGACGCTGCTGTTTCTGCCGCTGCTTTCTACTTTTAAGGCCGGGACTACATGGTCCGTTTTTTTTCCACTCCGGAAAAAAGCCGATTCCGGACAGCTTCGACTACAAGGCGTCCGGAATAAAAAGCTTTCAGTCTACTGCGAGCAAGCGTGGTGTGAAGAACGCGTTCTTCTATGGAGACTTTAAGCTACCAAGAACTGATATGTTTGGTGATCGTTGTAAAGAACAATAAAAATGCCAACAGTCTGGGGGCAACTTTATTATTTTATAGGTACAAGTCCGAAACGCGTTTAATGTTGAGATGCGGTTTAGGTTACTATGCGACTGACAACCTAAAAAATAACGTTCCAAATAGCCTACTGGGTATTCCTTAGGTTGCCAATCGCATAGTAACCTACACCGCATCTCAGCATTAAAAGCGTTTCGAACTTCTTTTTCTTTCTAGCATAAGCCGTTTCTGAGATATGAAAAACCACCACCAACCCCCGTACCTTGCTCCCACTTTCAACAAATTTATTTTTCTGTGGCTCTATATTCATAGCTGTCAATCTTTAGCTCGACCATTTTTTTGCAAATGGGTCAATTATCATAGTTCTCCATAAGTTTCAACTTTCAGCACCCTAGCATAAGTGGTTTCTGAGATCTAGGGTCCAAAATTTGTAGTCCAAAACGACCATATCGATTGAGCACAGCTACTCGAGTGAGAAAATCACACCGAAAAAAATTCCGGACACTCACTTGTAGTCGAGCTCATACAACTCTGTATGTTCTTGAAATTTAATTCCGGATAGGTCGAAAAATTCCTGATCAACCGTCCGGAGAAACCTGTGCACGCTCAGGTTTTTTTCCGGACGCGCGGTTTTCCGGAGTCATGTAGTCGACGAGCAAAAATCTCATACATTTCTATGGGACATGGTTTCCATTCTTTCCGGAAGGCGGGGCCTATTTTCTCCGGAGTCGAAAAAAAACGGACCATGTAGTCCGGGCCTAATGTGTCACGGCCTTTGGGTTCTTTATTGTTGATTCTGATAATTATCTGGCTTCTGGCAACATTGCCGGGGTGATTTGAGTTGAACAAACAAAATGAGAAAACGACAACGAGATTACAAATGCATTAGTAGGTAGGTACATTAAAAAAACACGGTATTAATCTTACCTTCCAAAATAGATCGAAAAGTCGGGCCCCAGTAATCATCAACTGCTTCAATATCCTGCACGGAAATGTTAGTCATATCAATTGTTTTTTGAGGATTTACTTTAAAAACACACAATGAATCTCTCACAGATAACACTGACAGTGACAGGGACATTTCTGAGGTTGAGCATTGTCAGTGCTGCCAACCAATCCATTTGTTCATTTTCCCAGCAGGTAGATTATAGTCATGAAGTAGTCGTTAAAATTCCACACATTTTCAACATATACAGGATGTCCGGTACTCCGTGGACTACCTTATAAGGGGTTATTCCTTGATACATTTAGAGACGAAAATTAATCTACAGGGTGGGTAAATTTTCAAAATCCGTGGAGATACAGGATGGTCAAGAAAAGTGTTTCGGACCTGTACCCTCACTCACTTAAAACGTTATATCTTGAAAACTAATAATCAGAATTCAAAGTGTTATAGCTGGTTTAAGTTTTTTGTTGTTTTCCGGCGCCAGTGGAGTTTCTGGTGTCAAACCCCAACACGAAATCCCCGACTGTTGATTAATCGCTGTCCCTGAGGGCATGACAGTTGGAAAACCTTCACTGGATAGGCCAGTTTTTTATAAGACTGTGTTGGACTGGGTCCGAAGGAGCTGTTTCGTCATCGGATGGCATAGACTCGTCAGTGGGTGTATCAAGCCTAAATCCGAAACACCCTTACAACTGGTGGCATTGCTTGGGATTATTCTATATAGGCGATAGTGGTGTGCAAAAAGTAGTTATTCGATACTTAGTATTCGTTACTTCAAACGAGTACCGAGTATCGAATACTACTTTTCAATAGTATTCGATATTGACCCCATTCATCATTCGTTTCTAAGTGTAATGACCTTTTTTTTTTTTTAGCTTATCACATTCTATCCGACGACCCTTTTTTTTTGGGGTGTCTTCGGCGTCGTGGCACTTGGTATGACTGTAATTTGGGTCGTGACGCATTTTGGCTACATTTGCGTTTTTATACGTTTTGGGTTGCATTTCCAGACGCGAATGAAATAGGACATTTCTTATGCAATTTTTAAGAAATAGGGTTGTCTGACAGACGCGGATGGTGTTCACAATTCACGTTCACGTTTAACCCGTAAGAAATTATACCCATATTTTATCTTCAATATTTCTTTGAAATTAAAATCAATAGTTCAACAATTGATGAAATTGCAACTCATTTTTCCAACAACTTGAAAAAACTTGACTTTTGAGACCACTTATTGCATACATCACCCCCCAAATATGTGTTAAAAACAAAATTATTTTCAAAACGTGCCACCACAATACCTCTACATTCCAAGTTTCAGCTTTCTACTATTATCGGCTCTCAAGATATTATTTTTTTTCCTTTTCACCCACCCCCACAAATGTTTGTCCTTGTTGTTTTTGAGACATGAGACGGAATTTTTTTTTTTAGTAAATTCTTATTCTCCCTCCTACGCTCATGATTCACCACACCGTGAAAATTTGTATATACAGAGAACTTTTCTTGTCCTACTATATACAACTAGTAAGTTTTGTCTTTCTGCTAAGTTTCACACTCCGTTACGCATGACCGACACGCTCCTCCGTCAAAATTATATGTCACCCTCCATCTCCAATCCCGTTTCCCCATATTCCATCTCCTATCCTTCATTCTGCATCCTCCTTCCTACATCCTCCTTCTTCCATTTTCCATGCTCCATGCTCCATCCTCTATCCTTTATCCTCTATCCTCTATCATCTAACCTCCATCCTCTATACTCTTTCCTCTATCCACTATCCTCTATCCTCTATCCTCTATCCTCTATCCTCTGTCCTCTTTCCTCCATCCTCCATCCTTAATCCTCCATTCTCCATCCTTCATCCCCCATCCTCCATCCTCCATCCTCCATCCTCCATCCTCCATCCTCCATCCTCCATCCTCCATCCTCCATCCTCCATCCTCCATCCTCCATCCTCCATCCTCCATCCTCCATCCTCCATCCTCCATCCTCCATCCTCCATCCTCCATCCTCCATCCTCCATCCTCCATCCTCCATCCTCCATCCTCCATCCTCCATCCTCCATCCTCCATCCTCCATCCTCCATCCTCCATCCTCCATCCTCCATCCTCCATCCTCCATCCTCCATCCTCCATCCTCCATCCTCCATCCTCCATCCTCCATCCTCCATCCTCCATCCTCCATCCTCCATCCTCCATCCTCCATCCTCCATCCTCCATCCTCCATCCTCCATCCTCCATCCTCCATCCTCCATCCTCCATCCTCCATCCTCCATCCTCCATCCTCCATCCACCATCCACCATCCACCATCCTCCATCCTCCATCCTCCATCCTCCATCCTCCATCCTCCATCCTCCATCCTCCATCCTCCATCCTCCATCCTCCATCCTCCATCCTCCATCCACCATCCACCATCCACCATCCTCCATCCTCCATCCTCCATCCTCCATCCTCAATCCACCATCTTCCATCCTAAACCCTCCATCCTCCATCCACCGTCCTCAATCATCCATACTCAGTAAGTATCGAACAGTACAAGTAACGATGGATGATGGAGGATGGAGGATGGATCCGTCTCATGTCTCAAAAACAGCAAGGACAAACATTTGTGGGGGTGGGTGAAAAGGAAAAAAAATAATATCTTGAGAGCCGATTATAGTAGAAAGCTGAAACTTGGAATGTAGAGGTATTGTGGTGGCACGTTTTGAAAATAATTTTGTTTTTAACACATATTTGAGGAGTGGGGTATGCAATAAGTGGTCACAAAAGTCTAGTTTTTTCAAGTTGTTGGAAAAATGAGTTGCAATTTCATCAATTGTTGAACTATTGATTTTAATTTCAAAGAAATATTGAAGATAAAATATGGGTATAATTTCTTACGGGTTAAACGTGAACGTGAATTGTGAACACCATCCGCGTCTGTCAGACAACCCTATTTCTTAAAAATTGCATAAGAAATGTCCTATTTCATTCGCGTCTGGAAATGCAACCCAAAACGTATAAAAACGCAAATGTAGCCAAAATGCGTCACGACCCAAATTACAGTCATACCAAGTGCCACGACGCCGAAGACACCCAAAAAAAAACAGGGTCGTCGGATAGAATGTGATAAGCTAAAAAAAAAAGGTCATCACACTTAGAAACGAATGATGATATCGAATACTATTGAAAAATAGTATTCGATACTCGGTACTCGTTGGAAGTAAGGAATACTAAGTATCGAATAACTACTTTTTGCACACCACTATACTGGATGCGGTACTATGCCTTTTTTAATAGGGTGTCTTACAAAATAAAAAGCCTATAAAAGCAAAACTACCTTCATATTTTTCTCAGAGAAGAAGGTGTCAGTAGAATTTAAAAAATTATTTCAAAATGCCTGAGTACTCCAATGAAGAATATGCTGACATGATGTTAATTTATGGAGAGTGTGACCAAAATGCACGAGCCGCGCGAAGGCTTTACCACGAGAGACATCCTCATCGACGGACACCTAGCAGGAGAGTATTTCAAGATGTTTAAAGGAGAATTAGGGAAACTGGCAGCGTTAGAACAAGGAGAGTAAATGCAAATCCTGCGTCTATAATCGCTATTCAGATTGATGAAAGAATACTGCAAGCAGTGCAAAATGATCCATCGATCAGTATCCGACGTTTGGCATTGCAGTTTAACGTATCTATTTGGAAGGTTTGGAGTATTTTAAAAGTAGAACGCTTCCATGCCTACCATCACACACCAGTACAGGAGCTGCTACCCATTGATTTCCGCAAACGGATGAAGTTTTGCAATTGGCTCCTTGAACGACAAATAGATGACGACAATTTTTTCAACAATATTCTGTGGACGGATGAGTCCCAATTTACCAGAGACGGTATCACAAACTTCCACAACCTACATACGTGGGCTGAGAGCAATCCACACACAAGAAGAGCGGCATCATTTCAGCCCAGATTCAGCGTCAATTTATGGGCAGGTGTGATTGGTGACGATTTACTTGGACCTATTAGGCTTCCGCGTACTCTAAGTAGCTCCAATTACTTACAGTTTTTATCAAATGATCTACAGGACTTGTTGGATGATATTCCACTGGTTCGATTGGCTTCCATGTTTTACCAACACGAGGGTGCTCCTGCTCATTACGGCCGACAGATCACAGATTGGTTAAATTCCAATTATAGCAATCGCTGGATCGGTAGAAATGGACCGATACACTGGCCTGCAAGATCTCCTGATCTTACTATTATGGATTTCTTTGTATGGGGACGGATGAAGGACCTTGTCTACGCAACGCCAGTAGAAACATTGGAAGATCTAAATATCAGGATCGATGCGGCAGCAATAGAAGTAAGGCAGCAGTTGAGGAATATGAATACCAAGAGAACACTCGCCAAACGAGCTTTAGCGTGCATTCAAAATAAAGGTGGCCATTTTGAACATTTATTATAATAAAAATATTTGAAATAAAAACCATTATTAAATTCTTTCAATTCAAGCAAGTAGCGTATATCAACGTGCACATGCACTGATTTTTTAAATATTTAATTTTTATGCGATATGTATTTTTACCTATTACTTCCAAAATGTTAATCGTAACTCATACATATGTATGCAGCTTTTGTAGGTAATAATACGGCTCATAAAAAAATAAAATTAAAATGATATTTTTATAATGGGTTTTTCTGAGAAAAACTACATTGATCACTGAATTTTTAGGGTTGACGTAGCAAAAATCTGTGTTTTCGAGTAAATATCTCAAGATTGGGTGCAGTTACAATTTAGACTGTTCAAATGAAAGGTAATTCGATTGCCTAAAAAACGAGTTATAACACTTTGCCTTGTGATTATTCGTTTTCAAGATATAACGTTTTAAGTGAGTGAGGGTACCGGTCAAAAACACTTTTCTTAACCACCCTGTATCTCCACTAATATTGAAAATTGACCCACCCTGTAGAAAATTTTTTTTCTCCAAATATATCAAGGAATAACCCCTTACAAGGTTGCACACGGAGTGCCAAACACCCTATTAAACCTTAGATAAGGTAACTAAAGCCTAGTACGGACCTCGATGAAAATGTTCATTCGCTAATTTACCATATATCTCTCCCGTCTCCACAATGAAAAATTCGTTGTGTAGAATAATGTGAAGAAATAAACAGCTCAGAACAGCTGTTTGTTTGCCATTTACATTTTCAAAAAAAAAATTTATTATTCGCTTGTTTTTTATGGTTATTAACTGTCATGGATAATAATATCGACCACGGTTAATTTTATACGCGCATAAAAAATCTTAGAATCCGCTTTGGTTTAAAAAAAAACACTCGGTATCACAAAAACCGAAGTCAGTTTGAAAAAAAAATGACAAATTCAAATGAATGACATGAGATGTCAAAATTTTCACACGGCAATGCAAAATTAAATAGCGGCACATTTAATAGGTGGCAAAAAATTGGTCTACAAGGTATTGGTCAATGAGCGAACTGTCAAATCAAATGAAAACTTTCATTCGAACTCTGTACCACAAAACAGAAAGCCAACGCGAAAATCGAGCAATGAAATTTTTCATCGCTTTTTTTACATGCATATGATATGGGAATGAAAATTTTCATCTAGGTCCGTACTAGGCTTAAGGATAGGACACCCCGGTGTAAAAGCACGTATAAAATAGAAACCAAAATTTTTTTGACTGCACCATGGAATTCAAGGATGCCTGGTGGATATAAAAACAACCCTCCAAGCCAGACAAATTTTCGACAGCTGACTTGTATGGCGGTTCGTGTGTAATTTTACGATTCGGAGCTCGGCAAGTTTTTGGTTCTTTCTTAATTTCATTATGAAAAACATAATAAAAATTGATGACGATCGGTGAGGAAGATAATAAGGTATTCATTTCCGGTTCTACATTAGGAAAATGTTAGGCTCAAACCCGTACAACTAAGTCAGAAAATGAACAATTTTTCTCTATGAATGGGCGGTATAGACTTCGAAATAACTTCACAAATGTTTAATATTCCGGGAAAAAGAAATATGGAATAATTATGAAATTATTTAAAAGGAATATAAACCGTTTTTTCGTTACATTTTTCTTTCATTTTGGTGCTTGAAATTGGTTTCTTAAAAAAATAAATTTTGTTTTTGGTGTGTTATGATACGTTTGGCTTTGTTATTTAATTATAACAATAATTTAAGTTCACTTTAAGCGATATTTTGTAGTAAAACCCTTTTATTCGCTCGCAATCTCAATTTTAAATGAAAATAACCTTCAACTTTTTGTCTATCTTGGAAGGTTCCGAAATTTACCACCAGAGCACGCGGTATATTTGTCAATTATGAAGAAATATTTTGTTGTCATGGCAACCTTGAACTGCTCGGATCTTGGACCCAATGGCGTAGCAAAATAACGTTATATATGGGGCCATCCAAAACATGGAATCTGATTGTGTTAGTACATGGCAGTATGAATATTGGTAAGCCTTTAGTGAATCAGCAAAATGAAATGTGACATTCTGTTCCCAACATGTAGTTTGCGTCATGCTTGCTTCTCACTTCCACTACAAACTTTTGTTCTTCAGTCTCTTTCTTTTGACACTGGACCCCCGAGAGTACCTATTTGTATCTCACTTCCACTCCAATTCAATTTTCAATCTATCTCCTTCTCATGAAAAATTACGCTCATGTACACGGATTTTACGCATATCACCACCGCTTGATCCAAAAGCGTTACAAACGTGAACATTTCGAACATGCATCTGTACTTAGAAAATAAATATTTATTAAAATATCCATTTCGGTACAAATGCTTTGCATCGAAAGAAATCTTTTCGATGACCAGTCTTCCTTGAGTTCACAACAATATAGCTTTCTCATTAAATTAGTATTAGAAAAATGGTTGCATTATTGTTAAAAATAAGTCTGATAAAATATCAAAATTTGGTGTTTATCAAATAAGTACGCATTTGAAAAAGCTACTCGTTTCTGGTATTTTACCGACATTTCAGTTACAGAATCAGATCATAAGTAAATATGTACGTATATAATAAAATAACATGTATCTGCAAAGCATATATACATAGATTACAAAGAGATAGATAGTTTTATACTCTAGATGAAATCTGAGAGTATTATAAGTTTAATCCAGCTCAAAAGTTTGTAACGTTTAGATCGAAGCCTTAGACCAAAAAAAGTTATATATTATGTTGTGCTTATTTGTGGCCAAAACCTCTAAATCCGCTTGACGTACGTCCGTCCGCCCGCCCGTCTGTCCGTTAGCATGTAACTCAAGAACGCCTTGACCTAAGATCTTGAAATTTTGAATCTGGATGTTTGGTCGAATTTGTAAGGCTAAGTTCGTTAACGGGCAAAATCGACCTACTCTTCGGATAGCTCCAATACAGAAAGTCCTAAGGCACGTGTTCAATTTTACTTTTCGATAGTCTTTGAACGATTCAATCTAGGAATATGATGTTTTGTACAACATTGTATGTCACAACAATAGTTCTAGGTAAAAGGATGAATATACTAGAAATCGAGTGAGTCCTTGCTGCAACTCCTATGTGAAAGTCCTTGAAAAGGAAAAATTTTGCTTTCAGTGACTCATTGAGAGCCAGATATGAATTGAACACTGATTATATTGTCTTTTAGTGTCGAGTAGCAACCAAATCAGAGTCTTTAATACAGGACAAACTATTATACCATATATGTACGTTCTTTATTCTATTTTATCCCCATTTACATCATGAATCGGAGTTTAATATTTCATCTAGCTGCAGCTGCAGCTGATCGTGACTGCAGTATATTTATGCAATATATTTAATATATGCAAAAAACTTTTAAAATGCGCGCCAAAATGTTTGCCCCTAAAATAATCAGTTTTGTACGCCCATGCAGCTTTTACTTTGACATGCGCATAAAACAAACTTGGCTCTTTTTTATTGTGGCATGGCCAATTCTTTTAGGTATATAATCTAATGCTGTCATGACACTGGTTATTTTTCGAGCTTAAAACAAGCGCAGGAAAAACCAATCGTGCGACAAGGCGGACAGCATTAAAAGAAAGAGATACCGCTCTTTCCGGCGCTAGCGCCATCTAGTAAATGAAATTAACAACTGACTTGTTATGAAAAATACCGGTTCTAGCGCGTTTCATAACATAACATGATACTTTCAATAATTTACACATAACGAACTGCGCGAATGTGGCGAAACTATGCTCGAATGTGCTATGTTGCGGCTTTTTTTTGACAGATTGCGCATGCCATGTGCTCTGGTGGCAAATTTCGGAACCTTCTAAGATAGACAGAAACTGGCAGTTGCATGTGATTTTCATACAAAATTGAGATTGAGCTAGAATAAAAGTGTTTTACTCCAAAATATCGCTTAAAGTGAATTTAAATGAACCTAATAACTAAATAAGACGGACAAACGTACAAACGTTATGATACCATAACATATCAAAAACAAAATTTATTTTTTTCAGAAACCAATTTCAAGCACCAAAATGAAAGAAAAATGTAACGAAAAAACGGTTTATGTTCCTTTTAAATAATTTAAAAATTATTCCATATTTCTTTTTCTCGGAATATTCAACATTTGTGAAGTTATTTCGAAGTTTATACCGACCGTTCATAGAGAAAAATTGTTCATTTTCTGACTTAGTTGTGCGGGTTTGAGTCTAACATTTTCGGAATGTAGAACCGGAAATGAATACCTAAAGCCCGAAACACAATGCTCCCGTTCCGTTCCGTTCCGTCACGACAAGTGAGGTTATGTGATCCGTAAAAGTTGAATTTTGGTCAACTTTTCCGATCCGTTCCGTTACGACCATTGTGTGCATTTACATGGTCAACCCATAAGGTCTACTTTGACAGCTGAACGGAACGGAACGGAACGGGAGCATTGTGTTTCGGGCTTTACTATCAACCACACCGATCGTCATCAATTTTTCTTATGTCTTTCATAATGAAATTAGGAGAGAATCGAAAACTTCCCGAGCTCCAAATCAGAAAATTACACACGAACCGCCATATAACAGTCAGCTGACAAAAATTTGTCTATCTTAAAGGGTTGTTTTTTTTGCCACCAGCTTGCGATTTCGAACTTTACCACTCGTTAATTGACGAATATACCATGTGCTCTGGTGGCAAGTTTCGGAACCTTATAAGATAGACAGAAACTGGCAGTTGCATGTGATTTTCATACAAATTTGAGACTGAGCTCGAATAAAAGTGTTTTACTCCAAAATATCTCTTAAAGTGAATTTAAATGAACCTCATAATTAAATAAGAAGAACAAACGTATCATAACATATCAAAAACAAAATTTATTTTTTCCAGAAACTAATTTCAAGCACCAAAATGAAAGAAAAATGTAACGAAAAAACGGTTTTTGTTCCTTTTAAATAATTTAAAAATAATTCCATATCTCTTTTTTCCGGAATATTAAAAATTTGTGAAATTATTTCGAAGTTTATACCGCCCGTTCATAGAGAAAAATTGTTCATTTTCTGACTTCGTTGTGCGGGTTTGAGTCTAACATTTTCGGAATGTAGAACCTCAAATGAATACCTTACTATCAACCGCACCGATCGTCATCAATTTTTATTATGTCTTTCATAATGAAATTAAGAAAGAATCGAAAACTTCCCGAGCTACAAACCACAAAATTACACACGAACCGCCATATAACAGTCAGCTGACAAAAATTTGCCTACCTTAAAGGGTTGTTTTTTTTGCAACCAGGTGGAGATTTCCAACTTTACCATTCGTCAATCAGTTTCTGTCTATCTTCGAAAGTTCCGAAATTTGCCACCAGAGCACATGGTATTGTAGATATGTTCGTCGTATGAATGAACTAAGCACAGTCACTTAATTAACATAACAATTTATTCATCATATCTAACATAAAAGTAATATACGTAAAAATACATAAACTCAGTTCTGGCTTCGTTTTTACTGTAACTGCTTAAGTCTACAAGAACTTCTTCTTCTTCGTTCGTTCTCTCCTGGTCTCCACTATTTCAGTGTTGTCGGATGATCGTTGCTATGCCTGTTGCCACATCACTCCCCCTCCAGTAACGCAACCGCGTTGAGATTACGTCGCATCGACTTGTTCGGCCCCGAATACGTTCTGAGTGGAACTTCATGTGGTTGCGGGCTCGTATCTGCGTCTGTATTTGCTGCGAAAGCAGGCTTTAGTCTCTCCGTAGACACTGTCTGTTCCTTGCCGTCCACTTCAATCTTAAACACACGATCGTTAATTCTTTCCACAATTTTGTGTGGTCCGGTATATGGTTGTTGTAGAGGTTTCCGTACTTGATCTTGTCGGAGAAATACATGTGCGCACGTGCCCAAATCCTTGAACAAGAACGTGTGGCTTTGTCTGTGATGAAGTACCGGAACTGCTCTAATTTGCTGCATGTCTCCTCTAAATTTTTCTACGAAGATCTGAGGATCACTTGCTTGACCATCGAATACGAAAAATTCTCCAGGAATCCTAAGTGTAGTTCCGTAGACCATTTCTGCCGCTGAACAATTTAGATCCTCCTTAAACGCAGTACGCAGTCCTAAAAGTACGGTCGCCAATTTCTCCGTCCAGCGATGTTTTTCCTGGCACATTAGCGCAGCCTTCAACGATCTGTGCCAACGCTCCACCATTCCATTGGAAGCTGGGTGATACGCCGTGGTCCCAATTTTTTGACTGCCTACCAACTGCATCAAAGCTCGAAAGAGTGTAGACTCGAACTGCGCTCCCCTGTCGGAGGTAATAATTTTTGGAGCGCCAAATCGTGATATCCATTGCGTATATAGCGCAGTGACTACGGTGTTGGCTGTAGTGTCGATAATTGGTATGGCCTCCGGTCATCTCGAAAATCGATCAATGATCGTAAGCAGGTATTTAAACCCACCCGATGGCTGCAGCGGTCCAACGATATCGATATGAATGTTTTCGAATCTTTTATCCGGAATATCGAATTTCAATGGAATATTGATAACGTGCCTATTTACTTTCGCTCTTTGACAATTTAGACATGCTCTCGACCAGGTATTAATGTCGTTACACATGTTGGGCCAAACATTACCTTTCCGCAATTGTTTACTCGTGCTCCTTCCGCTGGGATGTGACATTCCGTGAATTAAGTCGAAAACTTTCTTTCCTAGCGTTCTTGCGATGTATGGGCGTAAATCCCGGTAGAAATGTCCCGGTAGAAATGTCGCGCCATTGGCGCGGATGTTTTCGGATGCGCCAAACGTGCAGTCTCTGCAAGCATGCTCTTGCTGCTGACGAATGCATTTTCTGCTTCACTGGTCCATTCTATCTGTCTTTTATCGTCCTTGAGATATGCGTTCAGAGGTGCTAACACCGCTGCTGCTCCCTTCATAAATCGTCGGTAGAAATTCCACATTCCTAAGTAACGTCTTAGTTCCATAATGTTGGTTGGTTTATCTAGCTTTTGGATAGCTTTTACTCTATCCTCTAGTGGAGTAGTGCCGTCGCTTGATATGCGATAACCGAGATATTCGACACTTTTTGCATTCCAGACGCAATTTGATTTATTAATCTGGAGACCGTGATCGTCTAATCTGCGTAAGACTTGTTGTACGTGTGCCTTGTGTTCAGTCTGATTCCCTGAAGCTATCAATATATCGTCTAGATAGACATACACGAAATCGAGGCCTCTTAATACGGTATCCAAAAAACGTTGGAACGATTGGGCGGCATTCCTTAGTCCAAAAGTCATCACGCAAAACTCAAATAAGCCAAATGGCGTAATGATGGCAGTCTTTTGAATGTCTTCCTCGTTGAGTGGAATCTGGTTGTACGCTCTCTCTAGATCTAACGTAGTGAAACACTGTTTGCCATAGAGTTGCTGCGCGAAGTCCTGAATGTGAGCCACTGGATACATATCCGGGATCGTAACGGTGTTCAGTCGGCGATAATCGCCGCAAGGCCTCCAACCGCCATTCTTCTTTCGTGCCATGTGCAGTGGCGATGCCCAGGGGCTATTGGATGGTCTACAAAATCCTCGATCCAGCATCGTCTAAAATTCTTTTTTGGCCGCCTTCAACTTTTCGGGATTCAGACGTCGTGCGTGCTGTGCTACCGGTGGTCCGCGTGTCTCGATAAAATGTTTAACTCCGTGTGAAGTATTATTTTTTTTCTTTGTGTTGGACTGTCCCAGTAGTGAAGGAAATTCTTTAAAATTCTCACATCCGCGTTCTCCAGTATTTGAAACGTCTGGCGTTGTTAAAAAGCTGACAACAGCGTTGGGTGTTGGTTGCATTTTTTTTCGAAGGTAACATTTTTACCGGCCACAACCCTCTTTTCTCTGATGTCAACCATCAGATTGAATTGGCGTAAAAAATCAGCGCCAATTATTGCTGTCTTGATATCTGCGACAACAAAGGTCCATTTAAATTTATGTTGAAGTCCCAAATCCACCTGCTTCGTGTAATCGCCTGACACTTTTATATTTGTACCGTTTGCCGCTACTAATTTCACTCTAGATGTACGTGAAAAATTGGGGGTGACGTTATGAGGAAGCACCGACACGTCTGCTCCCGTGTCCATTAGGTAATTCGTCCCATCGTTTTTGTCTGTGATGAAAAGGCGGTTTTTTGAGTCTCCCCCGTCGTACGCTGCACACGACGTGGGCGAAGCTAGTTTTTTTGTTTGGTAAATTGGCACGGTTCTCGGCACTTACGTGCTCTCGTTCCAAATTTACGGTGAAAATAACAAAATTCTGGTGAGCCTTTATTTTCTTTAATGTTGTGATTGCTCATATTTTCCACTGTCCTGGTCAATTTTGCCATTTCTTGGGTCAGTGATGTAAATGTGTCATTCACCGGAATCTGACTGACTGGCAAAATTTGTTCAGTACCCCTGCCTTCAGCTATTACTCTATCAGCAATTTCTATGAACCGTTCTATGTCGGGTTGTTCTACCGACGCTAAGATTGCACGGGCACGTTCCGGTAATCGCTGTAGCCAAAGTGATTTAAGTACTTCTTTCGCAAGACGATTTGTCGTAAGCGACAGCATCTCTCGCCATAGCTGTGACGGTTTCCTGTCACCTAATTCTATTTCATATAGTGCTTTACGAAGTTGGCTATCTACCGATTCCGTGAACCGTGCAATGATTTGATTTTTTAGTGCTTCATACCTGTTTGACTCGGGTGGCGATTCTACGATGTCTGCTACATGTTCGAGGATTTCTGCATCTATACTCGCTACTACTGTATTGAATTTGGTCTTGTCCGCATTGATTCTGTTCGCTGCGAATTGTGCCTCGACCTGCGCGAACCATAAACGTGGTCGTCGTAACCAAAATGGTGGTAGCTTGATTCGACTCATTACATTCATTGCATTTGTTGCTTCTGCAAACAGACGTTTTTCACCCGAATCTTCAAAACCTTCTGGGCCGATTGATTCGTGAAATTCCTCACTGTCCGACATGTTGAAATTTGTTTCCGTAAGCACTGTAAAAGGCCTCAGCTCGAAATTTATTTTAAGTTCTGTTGTTAACGCGGGGTCACCACTGTAGATATGTTCGTCGTATGAATGAACTAAGCACAGTCACTTAATTAACATAACAATTTATTCATCATATCTAACATAAAAGTAATATACGTAAAAATACATAAACTCAGTTTCAGTTTCGTTTTTACTGTAACTGCTTAAGTCTACAAGAACTTCTTCTTCTTCGTTCGTTCTATCCTGGTCTCCACTATTTCAGTGTTGTCGGATGATCGTTGCTATGCCTGTTGCCACAGTATATTCATCAATTGACAAATGTACCGTATGCTCTGGTGGTAAATTTCGGAACCTTCCAAGATAGACAGAAAGTGGCAGTTGAAAGTTATTTTCATATAAAAATGAGATTGCGAGCGAATAAAAGGGTTTTATTACAAAGTATCGCTTGAAATGAAATGAAATTATTGTTGTAATTAAATAAGAAGGACAAACATATCATACCATATCAAAAACAAAATTTATTTTTTTAAGAAACCAATTTCAAGCACCAAAATAAAAGAAAAATGTATCGAAAAAACGGTTTATATTCTTTTTAAAAAATTTAATAATTATTCCATATTTCTTTTTTCCGGAATATTAAACATTTGTGAAGTTATTTCGAAGTTTATACCGCCCGTTCATAGAGAAAAATTGTTCATTTTCTGACTTAGTTGTACGGGTTTGAGTCTAACATTTACGGAATGTAGAAACGGAAATGCATATCTTATTATCAACCACACCGATCGTCATCAATTTTTATTATGTCTTTCATAATGAAATTAAGAAAGAATCGAAAACTTGCCGAGCTCCGAATCGTAAAATTACACACGAACCGCCATACAACAGTCAGCTGTCAAAAATTTGTCTATCTTAGAGGGTTGTTTTTATTTGCACCAGGTGGCTATTTCAAACTTTACCATTCGTCAAAAACAAATCACTGTATAAATGTCGGGAAAATTCAATACATTTTCTACACATATCTATCGCAATATGTAAGAAAGGGATATCACCGTACGTAGGCACACACATTCAACAAACAAGGAAACATGCGTAAAAGGTAAGTCAAATGAAATTTTGATTGCTACTCATTCCGTGTTTCAGTTCTCAAGTTTAACTATTCCATTCTCCATGGCGATACGAATTTTATTCGTATCAAATCTTGGACTTTATTACATGTATTTTTTTAAGACGTTTCAGGATATCCAAAGGCTTGAGAAGCTGCATTCATGTTTTGTTTCAGCTTGCTGTTATGACACTGGTTATTTTTCGCGCTTTAAAGCGGCTAGAGAAACCAAATGAAGAGAACTGGAAACTTTAACATACAATTTAGACATTGGTGTGAGAGAGACAGTCCGAACAGCTAAGCTATCAGTAACTGTCAAAAAAAGCGGCAACATAGCGCCTGCGAGCAGTAGGTCTATTCCTGTTAGAGAACTCTCAAGGATCCGTGTGATTAAATTAGAAAAAGTCACGGTTATGAGATTTGGAAAAATGAAGTTTTATTTAGAATTTTTAGCGACCTACTTCGTAGGTATACGTACACTTCGGACGGCTGTTGTTGCAAGACTGAACGAGTTTTTTCTATTATTCCGTTTCGTTGCTTGCTCAATTGGCTTGCCGAAACATTCCGCCCGCCTTAGCAATTTCCATAGGATTGGCAACTGCTGACGAAGATACGGCAGTATTCTCTATAAAATCTTCGTTTGTTGAAACAGGCATTAAGACCAATTTAACAATGGGTCGTTTATAGATAGAGTATTGAGTTCGAACGGTAGCAACGCGTACTAGTTGATCCTGTTCAGGGTGGACGTCGATAACTCTGCCTAGAGCCCATTTTGACGATCGATATCGTTCATCCTTAACGAGAACGAGTGATCCAATTTTAATTGAATTGAATTGATGCTTTCACTTTGTTGTCACCTGAAGATGTTGAAGGTATTCGCTACTCTAGCGCTGCCAGAAATGTTCTAACATCTGTCGAATGAGTTGCCATCGAGACAATCGTGATCTTGGTTGATCGATAAGAGTTGGTTCCGAGATAGTATTTAGTGCTGATCCGATGAGGAAGTGACCCGGAGTCAGCATTGTTAAGTCGGTTGGCTCATCTGAGAGCGGACAAAGAGGACGCGAGTTTAAAACAGCCTCGATTTGCGAGAGAAGTGTTGAGTATTCTTCATACGTTAGGCTTGTGTCTCCAATGACGCGTTTAAGGTGGAATTTTACCGACTTGACTGCCGCTTCCCATTTACCTCCAAAATGCGGTGATGACAGCGGATTAAATTTCCATCATGTGCCGTCATATGCAAGGATGTTCGCAAGAGCTATGAAATGTTCTGAGGAACTATGAAAGAGTTCTCGCAATTTTTTATCGGCACCGATAAAATTTGGCCCGCAGTCACTCGTTATCGTTTCACTAATGCCTCTTCTACCGGTGAACCGTTTATACGCAGCGAGAAATCCTTCCGTTGAGTAGTCCGTCACGATTTCTAGGTGGACGGCTGATGATGAGAAGCACACGAATACAACAATTTAGGGGAGAGTGCTGTACTTTGGAACGAAAATCACTTTTTATTTTTTTATGCAAAATGTGCTATATGTAATGCGATGAAAATTTGAGGGGATAACATTGACCCACTTACTTATAATACATTTTTTTTTCAAATTTGAAAAAAAAAAAATTGAAATTTCAGAAAAATTTGTTCCAAGGTACAACGTTCCGTTGTACCTTGGAACTACACTAGTTGTACCTTGGAACGCTTGCAAATTAGGTAAAAATAAAGAAAATACTAACTTGGAAAATGCTAAAAGAGATATTTATTAAACATAAATAAAAAAATTCATCATAAAGTAGCAAAATAATATAAAATATGTTAAAATGGATAACTATGTAGTACATAAGTAATTTATTTAAAATTAAAACATATTTTTAGCATCGATGGGAACCTTACGAATCGCATTCTTACTGCGAGGCATTTTCTGCAAAAAAAAACAGTTGTCAGTCAAAACACGTTAGTTTTTTATCAGGATTGCTATTTTATGCCATTCCAAGGTACAACACGTGTGACGTTCCAAGGTACAACATGGTCCATTAATTGAATAAAAGCTATTTTTTTAAACCTCCTAATTATCTTACAATCAGATGTTATAGAAAAGAGATAGTACACACCTTATTGATAATAATCCTGCATAAAACGATTGTATACCACTACAGCACAATAGTTTAATTATTAAACAAACTTAGTTAAAAAAAATTACTCACACTAACCTCAAAACACAAATATCAACAAAAACGCAAAATAACCGACAAAGTAAAGTGATAACAAGACAGGTTGTCTTGATATCAGCTGTTGTAAATGTAGTTCTCGAGTTCTTCTGGTGCGAGGAACTGAGACTGCTCCGTGGCGTTGTTGATACGTTTGAATTTGTGCGTTGCGCGGAAGCACCATGAAGTTACGCGTAGAAGAGTCCTTAGATTTGAGAATCGTTCTACGAGGTTCCATATTTCTGAATGATTAGATTTGTTCGCGATGGTAACTGGTATTTTGCAAATTTCGATTTCAACGTCTGAATACAGTGATGGAATCGAAGTGGGCCATGATGTTGAATGCTTTGAGAGCCATGTTGGGGCGTTCCACCATAGAGCTTCATCACTGTGTTGTCGAGGAGATATTCCTCGCGATGCACAATCTGCTGGATTTTGTTTCCCAGGGACATGATGCCAGTAGGAGTTTGAGAGATCTTGAATCTCGGTTACGCGGTTACGGACGTAATCGGACCACCGACGAGCAATATAGTAGCACCAATAGAAGTGCAGCGGATAATTGAAGTCGAGGGACGGTTACTTGTTTTACAGGAGCGACTCGAATTTTGGAACCAAACCAATAGAAGTGCAGCAGATAATTGAAGTCGAGGGATGGTTACTTGTTTTACAGGAGCGACTCGAGTTTTTGCACCGATAATCGTCACACGAATATGCGAGAATTCGTAGTAGTTGCTCGTTCACGAGTGTAACCGGTGTTGACTTTTGTTTTCTATCAAGATGAATGTTTCTCAACAACTCTTCGTTGTTTGCGGTCCATTTGTGCACCGGAAAACATCCTGCGTTGAGGCATTCATTTATTTTCTGAATTTTTTCTTGAACTTCTAAAATATTATCGGCCCCTGTGAGTACGTCGTCGACATATATTTCGCGTCGAATTATATCCGTAGCAAGAGGAAATCGTTCCTTCTCATCAGTTGAAAGTTGCTGAAAGGTGCGGATTGCGAGATATGGAGCACTTGTCTGCCCGTAAGTTACAGTGCAAAGATAAAACGAAACCGGTGGGGATTCTGGATTGTCTCTCCACCAGATGCGTTGCAAGTCCCAATCTTCTTCGTGTACACGAATTTGGCGGTACATCTTTTGGATATCTGCCGCAAATACGTAAGGATAACGGCGCCATCGAGTTATAACGTCAGCCAGATCAGTTTGAAGTTTTGGTCCAACGTGTTATAATGTTGGAGTTAGAACGTCATCGTCATCGTCATTGTTCATTTACACATCTACACAAAATTTCGTTTGTATTGGTAGCGTCATTTTTACAATTTCTTTGTCAGTCGTTATCTAGCCGCAAACCTATCATCATCTTCAATAAATGAGTGCTTAATAAAACATTGTGTTCTTCTTTTATTTTCTTTTTTTTATCGTTCGTAAGTTACGGTGTCATTTCACTATTTCGGATTCCAACAGGTTATGGGCCCAGAGCATATTTGCGAGATTTGTGAAAATTGAATTTAATATAATCGGACTTGAAAGTTTTTTTTTTTTAAAAAAAGAGGGCAAAATGGCTGACGCAATAATAAAGACACTTGCGCCTCTTAACAGTGAAAATTATTTCGTGTGGAAGTATAGAATGGAGTTGCTTTTAACAAAGGAGGGACTTTGGAATGTTATTAGTGGGGACATACCGAATCCAGTTACAGATAAGTGGTCAATTTGTGATGGGAAAGCAAAAGCATTAATTGGCTTAAGTGTTAGTGACGATCAATTGTGTCACATTCGGACGAAAACAAATGCGAAGGATGCTTGGACTAGAGATGGGTCGTTCCGGAGTGAACTGTTCCAAAGGAACACTTCATTGAAGTGAGTGAGTGAAGTAACTCACTCCTTTTGGTGAACTGCAGTTCCATTTGACACGTGACAAAAACTAAAAACATGAAGAACGACAGCCGCACGACCTTTTTTTTTTTTTTGTCATCATCACATTGAGTGTTGTTTTCAGTGACGACTACGACCTTTTTTTTTCAACCAACAAAATCTTCTCGTTTTGCCCGTCTCCACAGACGGAAAACACACACAACGAAGACAAAACTTCATTTTTCACAAAGTACCAGTCAGCTCTTCTCTCTCAGTAGTTTATCATATATTTCATTCATATTTATTTTATATGAGTGGTATTTTCCATTGCATGTATATTATAAACAGTGCTGTCGGCTTCACTAGCACCGCAACGCCAAGTATCAGCTCTTCTCTCTCGGATTATCATATATTTCATTCATATTCATTTTATATTCGTGTGGTAATTTGTATTGCATGTATGGATATTATAAACAGTGCTGTCGGCTTCAATATCAATAACTAAAGTCCATGTCTACAGTAATTGAACAGTTTAGTTTTTAAATTGAACAAAAACATGGTGCACGGGGAATGTCAGCTTTATAATTTTCAAAGTATATTAGGCTATCAGTAATTATTAACATTACTTTTGCCAGAACAAAACTTGCTGGAGTTGACATTTGAGTGACTTGTATTTGTTCATCAAATTCCCATTTGAACGAATTTCAAAAAATTACTAATTGCATTTACTTCGACTTTATTGATAATTAATTTCATATGTAGAACAACGTTTCTAATAATATTAATTTCTAATTTGATAGGGATTTAGCAGCTTATTTACTTAAAAAAAGGCACGATTGATTGCAGTAAATTAAAAATCCCCATAAAGTCATAAGATCATTTATTAAAGATACAG
This sequence comes from Beris morrisii, assembly GCA_951812415.1. Taxonomy (NCBI): domain Eukaryota; kingdom Metazoa; phylum Arthropoda; class Insecta; order Diptera; family Stratiomyidae; genus Beris; species Beris morrisii. The sequence continues at coordinate 82,098,730 of OX638311.1, read as the reverse complement.
ACTATCTTTTGGTCATCGTATTAGTTTTAAATGTGATACAACTGAAAGGTTTTAAAGATGTATTTCTTCCCATTCGTTTCTAAACTAATAATTAGATCTTCCATATTATTATGATATTGCTCAACCAGTTCGTAAGTATTTATCAGTATTACACATCAACCGATATCTGTAATTTTTCACACATTTCGGGTACTAATTTCAGATTTACATTTTTAAAACGTCCAAGTAATTGTTGACATCGTCACAATTCTCCAAGCTGATTTTTTTAAATAAAAATTTATAATTAAACAAAGTCGTCACAACCGTGTTTTTTCTCTGTTGTACATTAATCTATAAGGTGTTAAGTCTTTTCTGCTGTTCACTGTGTATTTTTCCCGCCTTAATAGAATAATTATGTATACGCGACGCGGTACGAGAAGAATACCATGACATTCCATTTTCCATCATGAGAAAAAAGAAAGAGGAAATGTACATGTTCGTGTATACACCGCTCTTCTTTCTACTTTCCAAACCACAAGCACAACTGTGGTAGTGAGTCCGGAACGAAGGAACGAAGTGACTAGTGGAACTGCGTCCGGAACTAAGTCCGGAACGAAGGAACGAAGAGTTCAATTGAAGTGACTAGTGGAACTGCGTCCGGAACTAAGTCCGGAACTAAGTCCGGAACGAAGGAACGAAGAGTTCAATTGAAGTGACTAGTGGAACTGCGTCCGGAACTAAGTCCGGAACTAAGTCCGGAACTGAGTCCGGAACGAAGGAGCGAAGAGTTCCATTTTAGCGAACACTTCAATTGAATTTTTCAAGTGACTGCAGTTCCGTGTCAAAAACATGAAGAACGCGGGTGGGAGGACCCTTTTACTTTATTATTTTATAATAATAATAATTTTACTTTATTATTTTATAATAATAAAGTATTGTACTCGACCTGAAATTTCCAAAAAATTTGCTACCCTGAAATTTTGTATTTACACGTTTTAGGACTAGTAAACACCAAAAAAACAAAAAAAAAATGTCCGTCTGTCCGCCGTATACGCCGTACGCAAAACCGTTTGAAGGTGCGTAGCACACAAACCCCTTAAGATATTAAGTTGAAATTTTTATGGTAGGTAGAATGGGTGAAGCCCTACAAGTGATATATTTTGTAGCGGTGGGGGTGTACGGGGGGAGCGTTTTAGATGAAAAATTTTGGTTTCTAGATCTCAGGAACCGCTTATGCTAGGAGGCTGAAACTTGGAACTTATGTAGTACTATGATAGTGGACTCATTTGCATTAAAAATTACGGATAAGAGTTGAGGGGTGTGGAAGTGGGGTGGAAAACAATGAGTCCAAAACGCTAGAAAGCCGGGATAAAAACATTCTAAAATCCATATCTCCTGAACGATTGATGGCAGAAGATTGAAACTTTGTGGTTGCCCTTAGGGATACTTGAAGATTAGACAAGGGCTAACATTTTTAAGGGGGGTAGTGGGGTGTGAGGTTAGGGGGTGAAAAACTTTGGATTACAATATCTTCCGAACCAATTACACCAGGAAGATAAAATTTTGTTTGTGTATGTGGGATTACAAGAAGAGTCTAATGAACGTAAATTTTTTGAGGGGGGAGGTGGAGCATGAAAGTGGGGGGATAGCAATTTCTCAAAAAATGTCATTTTATACCTCAGAAACCGTATCAGATATTATCTTGATAGTGGACTCATTTGCAAAAAAAATTGTCGATATGGGTGGGGGTGGGGGAAACAATGCGTCCAAAACGCTTGAAAGCTGGGATTGAAACATTCTAAGATCCATATCTCCTGAACGATTGATGTCAGATGGCTGAAACTTTGTAGTTATCTTAACAGATACTAGGAGATTAGAAACTAGTTAAACATTTTAAGGGTGGTACAGAATTATGGGGGTGGGGGGTGAAAAACTTATAGTTACAATATCTTCCGACTCAATTATCTCCGGAAGATAAAATTTAGTTTCTGTATATAGAATTACTAGTGGAGTCTACTGAATATAAGATTTTGGGGGGGAGGGGGGACGTGAAGAGCGGAAGTGAGGGGACAATCGTTTTTCAGAAAATGAAATTTTTATATCTCAAGAACCGCATCAGATATGATCTTGAAAATTTTACAGGAGTTAGGACTGTTAGACCTCTAGCGGAATTTTGAGGGTGTGGGTGTAGGGAGTGATGGTGGGAGGGGGTGGAAATGAAAAAATTCTGATCTTAATTTCTCGAAAGCAGCAAAGGACAGAAAGCTAAAAATTTAAAACTGTATAGAGCAACTATAGAGACATCCCGGAAAAATTTTTGATAGGGGTAGCAAGGTACGGGGGTGGTTTTTCATATCTCAGAAACGGGTTATGGTAAAAAGTTGAAACTTAGTACCTATATGTAGATATGCTACTAAGGTAATTAAGACTAAAAAAAAGGTCGGCCAACAGTCTGTGGGCGCATCATTATTATTTTATGGTTAGAAGTCCGAAATGTGTTTAATGCTGAGATGCGTGCTATTTGGAACGCTTTTTTTTAGGTTGTCAGTCATAGTACAGGTGTTTCACTTCTACCCATAAAACACTGATGGACGTCACTCCCTTTTGGTAAACTGTAGTTCCATTCGACACATGAGGAAGAACGATGACCTTTTTTTTTTTTTTTGGTCATCAGAATCTCGGAACGAACAGTTCACTGGAACTAGTTCACTGAACTCGTTCCTTCAAGTGAGTGACTCGGAGTGAACTCCTTCACTAAAAGGAACTGCTTCGCCCATCTCTAGCTTGGACTGCTTTGCGGGAATATCATGAGAAGACAACAATGACCAATCGAGTTCGTTTGATACGTCGAATCTGTTCAATGAAACTTGCTGAAGATGGTGATGCCGAAATTCACATAAATCAAATGACTGATCTGTTCATGAAGTTGAATGATTTAGGCGAAACTTTATCGGGTACATGGCAAAGTGCAATGATCATGGAAAGCTTCCCTGAGAGCTATAGTTCATTGATTTCAGTACTAGAATCGCGTCCGGAATCGGAATTGACCTACGGAATGGTCAGGGCGAAATTGCTGGCTGCATATCAAAGGAGAAAAGAAAGCGAAAAGCAAAATAATGATCTGAATTCGGCGACAGCGCTGAAATTATCAAATAGCAAAAGTAATCCTGTAGGAAATTGTTTCTTTTGTAAAAAGCCGGGCCACTTCAAGAGCAATTGTGAGCGTCATAAGCGTTGGCTTAAAAAGAAACAGGCTGGCGACACAAATAAAGTAAACAAAGTTGAGGAAGCCAATTTTCTGCTTCGAATTGGTACAGCTACTGATGGATGGACCGTTGATTCAGGTGCTACTTGTCATATTACGTCTGACAGAGCTTTCTTTACGTCTCTTGATGAAGCTCATAAGGAAAAAGTAAATGTAGCAAATGGCGAAACAGTGAATGCTGAAGGAAAAGGCAGTGGCAGTATTGAATTTACAAACGAGACGAATGATGTACATGCAGCGATAATCGAGAATGTTCTTTATGCGCCATCGATAAACACCAGTTTATTGTCAGTAAAAAGGCTTACAGAAAAAGGTTATGAGTTGGTGTTTAGAAAATACAAATGCGAAATACTATATAAAGGAAAGCAGATTGCAGTAGCGGATGGGAATACGAAATTATATCGTTTGAGAAAGCCGAACAGAGTTTATTCAGTGACAGGGCAACACAACGACGGTTGTATTCACTATTGGCATCGTGTATGCGGCCATCGAGATATCCAAATAGTGAAAGAAATGTGTTCGAATGGCACTGTAGAAGGAGTTGAATTGGCTGATTGTGATATAAAATGCAGTTGCAACGTATGCATGGAAGGTAAATCGACCAGACTTCTATTTCCGAAGCAATCAAATAACAACACAAAGGCTCCTCTGGATCTTGTGCATACTGATGTTTGCGGTCCAATGCAAACAACTTCGTTTAGTGGAAAGAGATATATTGTTACATTCATCGATGATTTTACTCGATATACAGTAGTTTATCTACTCAAATACAAATCTGAGGTAGTAGAGAAGCTGAAGGATTACGTGGCAATGGTAAAGACAAAATTCTCCAAGAAACCAAAAATCATACGATCGGATCGAGGAGGAGAGTACACTGGACATAAAGCGGTGAGTTTTCTACGTGCGGAAGGTATCCAGATGCAGTATACGGCAGCATACACACCACAACAAAATGGGGTGGCAGAAAGAAAGAACCGAACGTTAATCGAGATGGCCAGATGTTTGTTGTTAGATGCGGGCTTACAGTATTCGTTTTGGGCAGAGGCAGTAATGACAGCAAATTACATACAGAACCGGTTACCAACTAAAGCAGCATCAGTCACTCCATTTGAAGGGTGGAATGGATCGAATTCAAGTATTGAACATTTGAGAATTTTTGGTTCTAAATGCTTCGTTTTCATTCCAGCCGAAAAACGGCAAAAGCTTGATAGTACAGCATTTCCGGCAACATTCATTGGATATGATGAGCAGTCAAAGGCCTTTCGTTGTTATGTACCAACACTTAAGAGAATTGTCATCAGTCGAGACGTTCGCTTTGTAGAGGGCGATGGGGTTCGAACGAGCGAAATAAGTGATGGTAATGTAAAGGACCCAATTAGCATCGAAAGTAGTGAATGTGAAGTCGAGCTACAGGAACCAGAAGAAGCTGAGGCGGAGGTATATAAAGATATAAGGCTGGACTTGTTGCACAAGGCTATTCACAAAAATATGGTAGCGATTATGATCAGGTATTCGCACCCGTAGTGCGACAAACCACATTCAGAATATTACTGTCCGTAGTGTTGAGTTGTCATTAGACAACTCGACCATTTTTCTGATTACGCTGAATTTAATCGCACCCACAACTGGCACCAACTAAGCGGCATCGAAAAAACCGTTTACGGTTATTCGGTAAAGGCCGGAAGCGGGATAGCGGTCGAAAAAGAGAGAGAACGAGGAGTCGAGGCTACGAGGGGACGAGCACAAGAGTGCACGTTACACAGTCGTGTAACTTGAAAATAACTTTTTTTTTCATTTATTTTGATACCCGACAAACAATTCGATCAGAAAAAGTGGTGAAAACAATTCCGTGAATGAAACTGTACGTCGGGAGTGGAAAAGAATTTCCTCCAAGTGCAAAGTGGCGGAGTGCGGATTATTAATTCAAAGTGTCGCGATAGTTTGCCTGGCCTAGAGCCGAAACGAAAATTCGAATACCGTTTACAGCGATCTGCTCGTGTTAAATTACAATTGAGAAAAAAAAAAAAAGGAAGAAATAAAAATCTGAAAATTTATCCCCGTCGTGAGTGAAACGAATTATGTGAAATAATTTTTTGTTGCCCCCCCCCCCCTCCCCTATCGGCGATCCCGCTTTCGATCATTTTATTTCACCACAATCAAATCAAAACATCTCTCAATGCCGGTCAGTGGTTGCCAGTAACGAAACGTTCAAGTGAAATTGTCAAGTCACAGCAGCTTATGCAATTGCAATTGCGTGTGACGACGACGACACGGAATAATAGTCGTGTATTCGATCAACACTAAGCCTTCGCCACCAACCGAGCGCCCCCTTTCATCGCCTGTGACAAAATGTGTCAAAGTGTCACGAGTGCAGTATAGCACGAATTCGGGAATTTTAAGTTTTCTGCAATGGAATTTTCATTAAAATAAATCTATATATATAAAAATGAATGTTTGTCTGTCTGTTTGTCTGTTTGTCCTGTATAGGCTCCTAAACCACTCATCCAATTGCGATGAAACTTTGGTGATTTGTTGAGGGTACGCCCTCGATGGTTTCTGCGTTAACAAAATTATTTAACAGTTGGTGGTTCGCGAGTTATTTCAACATTTGAGTGTTTTTCATATGAATTAGCGGCAGTTCGTTTTTGGTGTATTAGTTATGCCTATTCCTATTACTAAATGGTATAAGAGGATAGTGGATGGAAGATGGAATATGGAGGATGGAAGATGGAGGATGGTGGATAGAGGATGGAGGATGGATGATGGAGTTATTTCAACATTTGAGTGTTTTTCATATGATTTAGCGGCAGTTCGTTTTCGGTGTATTAGTTATACCTATTCCTATTACTAAATGGTATAAGAGGATAGTGGATGGAAGATGGAATATGGAGGATGGAAGATGGAGGATGGTGGATAGAGGATGGAGGATGGATGATGGAGTTATTTCAACATTTGAGTGTTTTTCATATGATTTAGCGGCAGTTCGTTTTTGGTGTATTAGTTATGCCTATTCCTATTACTAAATGGTATAAGAGGATAGTGGATGGAAGATGGAATATGGAGGATGGAAGATGGAGGATGGTGGATAGAGAATGGAGGATGGATGATGGAGTTTGGGGGATGGTAGATGGAGGATGGTGGATAGAGGATGCTGGATGTAGGATGGGAGATGGTGGGTGAAGGATGGTGGATAGAGGATGGAGGATAGAAGATGGAGGATGGTGAATAGAGGATGGTGGATGGAGGATGGAGGATGGAGGATGGAGGATGGAGGATGGAGGATGGAGGATGGAGGATGGAGGATGGAGGGTGGAGGATGGAGGATGGAGGATGGAGGATGGAGGATGGAGGATGGAGGATGGAGGATGGTGATTTGTTGAGGGCACGTCCGAGATTGTTTCTGCGTTAACAAAATCATTTAACAATTGGTGGTACGCGAGTTATTTCAACATTTGAGTGTTTTTCATATGATTTAGCGGCAGTTTGTTCGTTTTCGGTGTATTAGTTATGCGTTTCTATTACTAAATGGTAAAGGACTATGGATGGTGGATAGAAGATAGTGGATGGTGGATGGAAGATGGAGGATGGTGGATAGAGGATGGTGGATAGAGGATGGAGGATGGGGGATGGTGGATGATGGATAGAGAATGGATGATGGAAGATGGAGGATGGTGGATGGTGGATGGGGATTGTGGATGGTGGATGGAGAATGCTGGGTGGTGGATAGAGGATGAAGGATAGAGGATGGGGGGTGGTAGATGGAGAATGGTGAATGGTGGATAGAGGATGGAGGATGGTGGATGGATGATTGTGGATAGAGGATGGTGGATAGAGGATGTAGGATGGAGGATGGTGGATTGCGGATGGAGGATAGTGGATAGAGGATGGAGTAACGGGAGCAACGGTGCAACGGGAGAAATGGGAGTAACGGGAGAAATGGTAGCAACAGGAGTAACAGGAGCATCGTGAGAAACAGTAGCAACGGATCAACGGGAGAAATGGGAGCAACGGGAGAAACAGGAGCAATGGATCAACGGGAGAAACGGTAGCAACGGGAATAGCAGGAGCGATGGAACAACGTGAGCGAAGCGAGCGTAGCCGCGGTACGCGGCTAGTAATTAATAAAATTGAATGAAATGAATCGAAAAGTTTAAATGAGTGCTGTAGGAAAAAAAAATGAATCGAAGGGTTTAAGTTTAAGTAAGCGATAGAAAAAAAAGTTTGAATGAGTGCTGTGGAAAAAAAAGAATGAATTGAATGGTAGAGTAACAAAATTTAAAATCATAAAGGAATGAAAATAAGAAAAACCACCTAATAAATTATAAAATTACATAAAAAAGTAAAAATAAAATGAGTTAAATTAAAAATTAATAATTAATATAAAATAAAACAATTGACAGACAGGACTGACGGACGGAAATAAAATAAAACATATTTTCAAATTAAAAATCTCAAGGTGAAAAAAAAATAATGGGGTGAGTTTCCTTTTTCTATATTTTTTTTTCTATATTCTTCTTCTCTTTCCTCCTTTTTTTTTCAATATTTTTTTGTGGTATTATTTTTTGTTTTTGTTGTTTTTCAGATTTTTGTTATATATTGTAGGGGCCTTATATGGCTGTTTTTTTTTGTTATACAGGGTGTTTGGTACTCCGTGCACGACCTTGTAAGGGGTTATTCCTTGATATATTTGAAGAAAAAAATTGTTCCACAGGGTGGGTCAATTTTCAATAACAGTGGAGATACAGGGTGGTTAAGAAAAGTGTTTTTGACCGGTACCCTTACTCACTTAAAACGTTATATCTTGAAAACGAATAATCACAAGGCAAAGTGTTATAACTCGTTTTTTAGGCAATCGAAATACCTTTCATTTGATGTAACAGTCTAAATTGTAACTGCACCCAATCTTGAGATATTTACTCGAAAACACAGATTTTTGCTACGTGAACCCTTAAAATTCAGTGATCAATGTAGTTTTTCTCAGAAAACCCCATTATAAACATGTAATTTTAATTTTATTTTTTTATGAGCCGTATTATTACCTACAAAAGCTGCATACATATGTATGAGTTACGATTAACATTTTGGAAGTAATAGGTAAAAATACATATCGCATAAAAATTAAATATTCCAAAAGTCAGTGCATGTGCATGTTGATCTACACTACTTGTTTGAACTAAAAGAATTTAATAATGGTTTTTATGTTTTATTTAAAAAAATTTTGTTATAATACATGTTCAAAATGGCCACCTTCATTTTGAATGCACGCTAAAGCTCGTTTGGCGAGTGTTCTCTTGGTATTCATATTCCTCAACTGCTGCCTTACTTCTATTGCTGCCGCATCGATCCTGATATTTAGATCTTCCAATGTTTCTACTGGCGTTGCGTAGACTAGGTCCTTCATCCGTCCCCATACAAAGAAATCCATAATAGTAAGATCAGGAGATCTTGCAGGCCAGTGTATCGGTCCATTTCTACCGATCCAGCGATTGCTATAATTGGAATTTAACCAATCTGTGATCTGTCGGCCGTAATGAGTAGGAGCACCATCGTGTTGGTAAAACATGGAAGCCAATCGTACCAGTGGAATATCATCCAATAAGTCCTGTAGATCATTTGATAAAAACTGTAAGTAATTGGAGCTATTTAGAGTACGCGGAAGCCTAATAGGTCCAAGTAAATCGTCACCAATCACGCCTGCCCATAAATTGACGCTGAATCTGGGCTGAAATGATGCCGCTCTTCTTGTGTGTGGATTGCTCTCAGCCCACGTATGTAGGTTGTGGAAGTTTGTGATACCGTCTCTGGTAAATTGGGACTCATCCGTCCACAGAATATTGTTGAAAAAATTGTCGTCATCTATTTGTCGTTCAAGGAGCCAATTGCAAAACTTCATCCGTTTGCGGAAATCAATGGGTAGCAGCTCCTGTACTGGTGTGTGATGGTAGGCATGGAAGCGTTCTACTTTTAAAATACTCCAAACCTTCCAAGTAGATATGTTAAACTGCAATGCCAAGCGTCGGATACTGATCGATGGATCATTTTGCACTGCTTGCAGTATTCTTTCATCAATCTGAACAGCGATTATAGGCGCAGGATTTGCATTTACTCTCCTTGTTCTAACGCTGCCAGTTTCCCTAATTCTCCTGTAAACGTCCTGAAATACTCTCCTGTCAGGTGTCCGTCGATGGGGATGTCTCTGATGGTAAAGCCTTCGCGCGGCTTGTCCATTTTCGCGACACTCTCCATAAATTAACACAATGTCAGCATATTCTTCATTGGAGTACTCAGACATTTCGAAATTATTTTTTTTATTCTACTGACACCTTCTTCTTTTAGCAACGTAACTAGAACTGATAAAAATATGAAGGTAGTTTTGCTTTTATAGGCTTTTTATTTTGTAAGGCACCCTATTAAAAAAGGCATAGTACCGCACCCAGTATTACCTACCACATCCAGGTAAAAGCATCAATTATGTTGAAACTCAGTTACATTTCATTGTTTTCCTACATACTTTAAATAGTAATAAATGGGCAATAAAAATACTTCAGTACTACCGACAAATTAAACGAGGTCCACTTTATGGCACTGACTTTTGAAATATTTAATTTTTATGCGATATGTATTTTTACCTATTACTTCCAAAATGTTAATCGTAACTCATACATATGTATGCAGCTTTTGTAGGTAATAATACGGCTCATAAAAAAATAAAATTAAAATGACATGTTTATAAAGGGGTTTTCTGAGAAAAACTTCATTGATCACTGAATTTTAAGGGTTCACGTAGCAAAAATTGGTGTTTTCGAGTAAATATCTCAAGATTGGGTGCAGTTACAATTTAGACTGTTACATCAAATGAAAGGTAATTCGATTGCCTAAAAAACGAGTTATAACACTTTGCCTTGTGATTATTCGTTTTCAAGATATAACGTTTTAAGTGAGTAAGGGTACCGGTCAAAAACACTTTTCTTAACCACCCTGTATCTCCACTGTTATTGAAAATTGACCCACCCTGTGGAACAATTTTTTTCTCCAAATATATCAAGGAATAACCCCTTACAAGGTCGTGCACGGAGTACCAAACACCCTGTATAAAGATGCTTAAAGGCTAGAAGAGCCAAGTATAAAATGAACCCGAGCGTTTGAGCTCCCAACCCTGAACCTCAATAAGGGGCCATGAAGAATGTTTATTTTTGGACAGTCATGGCTGAGGTAGGGTGGGCAGGCAGGGCGCTATAACACCTAAGCGCCCTGACAAATCGCGAAGTCGCGCACTCCACCGCTTCTTGGTCTTTCACGACCTATTGGGAAGATAGTCCCAATTTTAAATAACCCTGGAGTAAGCCGACACGAAATTTTTTGTTGTACAGGCCAAGGGTTTATGGTCTGAGAATTGAGCAAGAACCCCCCCACAACTGCCGTAGCTAATCCCGGCCGCCAGCAAGCGTGTCGCTTCCGCTCGATTTTCAGCCACCAATCCAGACGTAGGAATTGGCCCACTCTTTCCTAAACCTTCCTTTCCTTCGAATATTTTGACTTTTTCAAGTCGAAATATTCACTCCAAGGCCTCCGCCACAACAAAATGGCGCCCAACGTGGGGCTAACCACAGCTACGCTTGGTGCACAAAGCGTAGCTCATCAACACGCGCGAGTTCCGAAAAATTTCGTGCAAAAAGTTGATGGGCAAAAAGGACTTAAATTTCGTCGTTCTGCGACAGAATTTTCGCCTGAACGGCAACAACAGTCCAAGTGTACAGCTTTTCTGATTTTTTTCACAGCAAACCATCTCATCGGTCTTGTATGGAGACATTGTGGAACTGACCTATTGACGAACCGTTTTGGCAACCTTTAGGCGCCAACTCGGTTCCATAGGAAAGGAAAACATTGTCTGTATGCGAGATTGATGTGATATAAGTTGGGTCAGAATTTATTTTCTTGACTCATTCCACCTTTGGTTCGTAAGTACCCAATTGAGAGCTGGGCATGCCTTGTCTTGGCGGACATGTCGTCAGACAATTGGGCACAATACTTGCGAAACATCAGTGAGTTTGGTGATAGAAAATATCGTCGAAATTTCGAAAAGTCCCCTATTTCCTTATCCTTCCTTTTAGAGTTCCCTTTTAACGTAGAATAAATTTTTTTTAAATAACGTAGTATATTTTTTTGATAAATTAAATTTTTTGGTAAGTCTTCGGACAAAATTTGACTTAGATTCTTTTGCTTGTTGATTTTGATTTTCTTGTTGCTATTTTTCTTCCCAATTTTGTTTATGTTGCATTTTTTTTTCGCGATCCCGATTTTCCCGATAAGTCGAGAAAGACAGAGATCGACTTCGCGATTTGCTGCATATGAGGGGAGGGGAAAGGAGCGACGACGTGAGGGTTCATTTGTTCGTATTCATTCATTAACACATTAACTAGCAAGTATTCATTTGTTCCATCATCGTTAATTCTATTCAATCATTTTTTTTATCAAGTATTCATTCATTCACTCATTCATTCATTCGTTCAATCGTTTCATTATCGTTCATCTTATGCAATCATTTTTTTTTATCAAATATTCATTCAATCACTCGTTTTTGTATGATGTTCATTCATTAGCTCACTCGTACAATAATTCACTCATTCATTAATTCACTCGTAAATACTCACTCGTTCAGAGACTCACTCGTTCAATCAATCATTTTTTTTAGAACTAAATTTTTTCAATAACACTCTCAATCAATCGCTCGTTCAATTAAATAATCGTTCATTCAGTCATTTATTCGCGAATTTTTAAATTTTATTCATTCATTGTTCTGTTGTGCCCAGCCAAAGGGCAGCATCCGGCGTTTACATTTCCTCCCGACGAATATTATTTTAATTCAGACCAGTCGTTCTTCTTTGTTTTTTAAAATTAATCAAAACAAAAACAACAACCTAGCAACTCGACCGTAAACAGTTCGAATTGCAATTCTTGGCCTGAGGTACGGTAATGTGACGTCACAGCCAGGGGAATCCACTGGATTCTCCTTTACTGCTGAGTCAGAACATGTCGCGTGCCATAGGTACTGGAAATGGTCGAGCTGCTACTTTGTTCGCTTTGTTTTGTTTTGCTTATTTTTTATTTTTCATTTTATTATATTTTTCCCTAGCGATCAAATTACGAAATAGTCGCGACCCACAAATGGGCGCATTGCACTTTCAGTTGGTTGCACCATTTGTGGGTCACTAAAAATTGCCGATTGTCTTGATCGGCAAATTCCAACTGCATGGACTTTTGCAATGGGTTGAACGACTGGCCCATTTTCCCAAATAGTTATTTAGCGATAATTTAGTATTTAAGTTGTTCGATGTTATGATTAAGGTCTCAGTTACTTTTTTACCAGCAATAATTAAACCTTTCTATTTCAAGCGGAAGTCTCTTTCATTTTTTCTTTAGGTAATTTCTAATTTACTATTTTTTTACAGAGTTCAAACAAACCTGACTAGTCGATACACTTTGGCATCCATAGGTGCCATAGTTCTAGTCAGGTAAAGCTCCACACATCGGCATCCTCAGGTGCCATGAGTGAAAGTTTTATTTCAGGAAACAGGCGCTGCTCGTAGTACAAGACCACGAGCATGCGTTGACCACTACAGTTCCAATTAATCGTTCAATTGTTCGATCAGACGTTCATTCGATTAGTCATTTAGCATTTATTCATTAATACGTACATCTAAACAATCATTTAGTCAATTATTCGTTTTTTCGGTATTCATCCATTTGCTAATCACTCACTCGTTAGTCGTTCACTCGTTCATCACTCACTCGTTCATCACTCACTCGTTTATCCATTTTATTCGAATACAATGCCTTTGGCTCACTCTCCATCAAAATCGACCGAGATCCTGTGCACGGCTTGCCAGGACATTGTCAATACAGACCGCGAAGCCAGGACAAAGTGTGGTCATGTCTTCCACATCGACTGTTTAGACTCGTGGACCAAAGACAACCACAATTGTCCGAATTGCAGAGAGCATTTGGGTCGTCAGGACTATTGGTTGGTTCGGCGCTTGGAGGGCGCGTCCGCCAGACCAGGTGCAGTGACGCGCAGCAAAAAGATGTCACAAGCAGCAAAGCCTCAAAATGTTGGTATGTCGCCTTTAAGGTTAAACTTGGATGTACCACTCGAGACAGGTGGCGGACGAGCATTCTATGCCCCGGACGGATCGATGGTCCTTGAGCCCACTCAACTGGGAGTCCCCGATCTAAGAGCCGAGTCAGAGGGTGTAGAAGAGAGCAGGGCAAGAATGAGGTGGTCGGAAGTACAAGACCAAACGCCGACAGAGTCAGTGCCAGCGCCGTCGTTGGTTCCAAATTCTTTGGGGGTGGAAGATTTGGTCAAGTTGATACGCACGGTGTTGCGCGAGGAATTGGCACAACAGCCCAGAAATAACGTCAACTTCAGTCTACCACCACCACCAAATCGACGTGAAGCACTGGACGAGCCTGTGCAAATTCGGGGTCGACCGGCCCATGCGAATGCCCAGATTGGTGACCGCAATGGCAACGGCCCAAATTATAGACACCGCAACCTTGGCAGTCCGATTCGCCATTGGAGATTGCGATTCAATGGGGATAGCCAATCGTTGCGCGCTGAAGAATTGGTATATAGGACCGAAGCTTTAGCGATGGGTGATCTGGGCGGGCGCATGGACCTGTTGGCCCAGAATTTTCATTTGATTTTAGACGGTCGTCCGAATCAATGGTACTGGCTTTGGAGGCGATCCAATCCAAACACATCCTGGACAATCTTGAGATCCACCTTTCTTCTAGCTTGGGGGGAGCGCAGTTCAGATTGGGAGGTGCGCAAGCGGATGCTGGGGCGACGTCATTCTTGCTATATGAGCAAGACATGACGGAGCTCCGCACATTGCTGCGCACTCCCATGTTGGAAAGCGAATTCGTGGATCTGGTGCGCGGGAATTTGCTAGCGAGTACGCGACAGCAAATGTGCTTCTACGAGGTGCACGAGATGGCTCAGTTGCGCTATCTCGTGAACCGCGTAGAAGAAGTGCGGAAGGCTACGCGAGCGAATTCTTGGCAGCAGGGAAGGGTCCACGAACTTAGCGAACCTCAAGCCGAAGCATCGGAAGAGCCGGAATTGGATGAATTGGCCGGCATATCAAAGTCTTTGACTTGTTGGAATTGCGGTATAGACGGTCATGGGTATCGTGAGTGCACCGAAGCCCCGGAAGGTATATTCTGTTATGGATGTGGACGGGCTGACGTTCTAAAGCCCAACTGCATCCATTGCAAATCGGGAAACTTCCGCAAGGACGGAAGGGTTGTGGGTTCCTCCCGTCCAGGTCCTCCTTCTCATACCCCCAGAACGCAATAGTACCTGATCTACCAAGCAATGCACCAGTCAATTCCCAATCCCCATTTCTTCTTGATCTCCCTATTAAAAACACTTCACCCCATTTGAATACCCCTTCAGAGACCCTTCCTAATTTTAACACCACCCCACTCACCATTTCACCCCATTTTTCAGCCCCTGTTAACGTAAATTCACCCTCACCTAAAATTTTAACCCCTCTTAACCCTCGCATCACGATTCTGCAGGAGAGAACAGACGTCGATGCCAAACCATTTACTTCTCCGCTTGGAGGGTTAAGTTCAAGTGGTTCGAGACGCAACGCTCCCCATCCTCACAAACCATACCATCAACGGTTGAAGGAATATGCGGAGGCGCGAGAGCGTATTTTTGCCACTGTTCCAGACGTCCGCGCGGACGAAGTGTCCACACTGACGAACAGAAAAAGTCGCAAAAAGTCGGTATTGCGCCTGCGTATGTTCTGGAGGATGGTGAGGGCCAAAAAGAAAGCGTTAGTATCTGCCATCATCGCCGAGCCGTTCGATAAACGTCCATTCGCGGTAGTATCCCTGTTCGGAGTGGATGTTTCAGGTCTCCTTGATAGTGGGGCGAGCATCAGTTGCCTGGGGGCAAACTCCCTACAACGCCTCCAAGATGCACAGGTGAAGTATCGACCGGTCTGTCAGGAGGTGAAGACCGCTGATGGTGCAGCACAGAAAGTATTGGGCACAGTGAATGCTGAAATTACCTTTCGAGGCAAAGCCAAGCCCATTACACTATATATAGTGCCGAGCCTGTCGCAGGAATTGTACCTAGGGGTAGATTTCTGGCGATCATTCCAGCTAGCTCCCAGCATCATCAGCGCGGTCGATACTCCCGATACTGCATCGCAACTGATGGACGCCCAACACTCAACACCTTCACATCAACGTACTCGGGCCATAGTGGCGAACGATGCGAGGCAAGATCGCTATCTTGGTTGTCCTGGACCCTACCCCAAACTACCCTCTTTACATCCATTGGGACAAAATACTGCCAGGAAACCTTCCATTCGAGATCTGCGGCAGTGATCCGAGGGGTTAGGCCCATAATTGCCCGGCTCTCAGCGTGAGCATGTGGTTGTTGAGTTGTCATTAGACAACTCGACCATTTTTCTGATTACGCTGAATTGTAATCGCACCCACAACTGGCACCAACTGAGCGGCATCGAAAAAACCGTTTACGGTTATTCGGTAAAGGCCGGAAGCGGGATAGCGGTCGAAAAAGAGAGAGAACGAGGAGTCGAGGCTACGAAGGGACGAGCACAAGAGTGCACGTTACACAGTCGTGTAACTTGAAAATAACTTTTTTTTTCATTTATTTTGATACCCGACAAACAATTCGATCAGAAAAAGTGGTGAAAACAATTCCGTGAATGAAACTGTACGTCGGGAGTGGAAAAGAATTTCCTCCAAGTGCAAAGTGGCGGAGTGCGGATTATTAATTCAAAGTGTCGCGATAGTTTGCCTGGCCTAGAGCCGAAACGAAAATTCGAATACCGTTTACAGCGATCTGCTCGTGTTAAATTACAATTGAGAAAAAAAAAAAAAAGGAAGAAATAAAAATCTGAAAATTTATCCCCGTCGTGAGTGAAACGAATTATGTGAAATAATTTTTTGTTGCCCCCCCCCTCTCCCCTATCGGCGATCCCGCTTTCGATCATTTTATTTCACCACAATCAAATCAAAACATCTCTCAATGCCGGTCAGTGGTTGCCAGTAGCGAAACGTTCAAGTGAAATTGTCAAGTCACAGCAGCTTATGCAATTGCAATTGCGTGTGACGACGACGACACGGAATAATAGTCGTGTATTCGATCAACACTAAGCCTTCGCCACCAACCGAGCGCCCCCTTTCATCGCATGTGACAAAATGTGTCAAAGTGTCACGAGTGCAGTATAGCACGAATTCGGGAATTTTAAGTTTTCTGCATTGGAATTTTCATTAAAATAAATAATTAATAAAAATGAATCGAAAAGTTTAAATGAGTGCTGTAGAAAAAAAAAATTAATCGAAGGGTTTAAGTTTAAGTGAGCGATAGAAAAAAAATGAATCGAAAAGTTTGAATGAGTGCTGTGGAAAAAAAGAATGAATTGAATGGTAGAGTAACAAAATTTAAAATCACAAAGGAATGAAAATAAGAAAAACCACCTAATAAATTATAAAATTACATAAAAAAGTAAAAATAAAATGAGTTAAATTAAAAATTAATAATTAATATAAAATAAAACAATTGACAGACAGGACTGACGGACGGAAATAAAATAAAACATATTTTCAAATTAAAAATCTCAAGGTGAAACAAAAAATAATGGGGTGAGTTTCCTTTTTCTATATTCTTCTTCTCTTTCCTCCTTTTTTTTTTCAATATTTTTTTGTGGTATTATTTTTTGTTTTTGTTGTTTTTCAGATTTTTGTTATATATTGTAGGGGCCTTATATGGCTGTTTTTTTTTGTTATATAAAGATGCTTAAAGGCTAGAAGAGCCAAGTATAAAATGAACCCGAGCGTTTGAGCTCCCAACCCTGAACCTCAATAAGGGGCCATGAAGAATGTTTATTTTTGGACAGTCATGGCTGAGGTAGGGTGGGCAGGCAGGGCGCTATAACACCTAAGCGCCCTGACAAATCGCGAAGTCGCGCACTCCACCGCTTCTTGGTCTTTCACGACCTATTGGGAAGATAGTCCCAATTTTAAATAACCCTGGAGTAAGCCGACACGAAATTTTTTGTTGTACAGGCCAAGGGTTTATGGTCTGAGAATTGAGCAAGAACCCCCCCACAACTGCCGTAGCTAGTCCCGGCCGCCAGCAAGCGTGTCGCTTCCGCTCGATTTTCAGCCACCTAAACCTTCCTTTCCTTCGAATATTTTGACTTTTTTAAGTCGAAATATTCACTCCAAGGCCTCCGCCACAACAGTAGCAGCAAAGATGGGCATGAGAGTAGTGCATATGGACGCTAAAACGGCTTTTCTGAATGGAGAGTTAAAGGAGCAGATCTACATGAAACAACCACCAGGATTCGAAAACGAAAAACATGTGAACATGGTTTGCTTACTAAAGAAAAGTCTGTATGGACTTAGACAGGCAGCAAGAATTTGGAATGAAGCGATCCATTCGGTTCTAGTTAACGGAGGTTTCAGTCAGTCAACGGCTGATACCTGGTTATATTCAAAAATTGAGAACGGTGAATGGTGCTATGTACTCATATACGTAGATGACCTGATAGTTGTATGTAAATCAGCGTAGACAAAGATATTAGAATCTCTTTATATAAGATGTCCCAACCAATATAAAATCAATCAATAAAGCTTTACGATTGGCGACCAATCTCCGGTGGCTATTAGAGCTTTTTATGCTAAAATTTGTAGTCCACTGTAAACATCAATCTGAAAGCTCCGTTTTAAATTGTTTGGAACGTCAACGTCACCGTTTCCGAAATCGGTAAATTTGAATAAAACAGGATAAGGATTGATTTGTCATAGTGGATTGGCTTGCTGCTTATTGAGACTGTGGCTAGCTATGCTGTAGCTATCATTTGGTGGGTTCTTAAAGGAGAAGGTTAATATTCGCATTCTTATTTATTTATTTATTTCAGAATGATACCCCCCTATAAAATAAAGAAGCACATTGTGTGTTCGGCCAGGTCTGCAAGGGCATATGGCACATCGCCATACATATTTTGTACATCCAAATAGAAATTATAATACAAGAAAGGAAGAAATAGAAAATCGCAAAAGAAGTATACGAAGATAGATTAAATGAAATATGTAACGTGTAAAAAGCTATGTCAAAAGCAAAACAACTAAAATTCATGCTTAATACAAACTGATTCATGCTTACATTTAATAAAATATCGATAAATGTATAGTGTAAACTGAAAATTGAGAATATATAAAACGTAAATATATTCATGCTTCTAATTAAAAATGAAAAATGTAATTATTATTTCTAATGTATTAAATTCACAGTAAAAAGGAAAAGTAAAGAACAAAAACAATATATATACACAAATTAGAATAGATCCGTACTAGCAGGGTTAGCGGCTATGATCAAGCGTGTAAGAGTAACCAAAGGCTCACGGCAGAGCCCTCTGAACTATAGCCGCGCAGCTGAATTCAACATAAAAAACCAGAGTCATAACAAACATGACAGCTCCATACAAATCGCAACAATTTTGTATGGCGGGTGCTTGACTTGGATGATAAAAACCAAGTTTTCTATTAAAGTGCAAGCTTTTGTTAGGCAAAGTAAAGTTAAATAGTTTATAAACATATTCAAAAATGAGAATTAGACAAGTTTTCTCATCTGGAATTGAGTTTTCATAGAAAAAATTAGGTTGAAAAAAATATCGCAACTTTCAGCAATGTCGGCATTCTGCCATTTAAAAAATGTGCAGTTAAATTTCTTATTTTTTGAAAGATAATTTTTGTTATATGAAACATATTGCATATTGTTATGATTCTGAACATTTGTTATGCAGTATCGACTCTAGAGAGTTCGTCAATTCCAAAGTTTTGTATTAAAACACCGCGCTTTGGGATAATAAAATATTGTTACGAATTCGTTCCAAAAAAGATTTTGCAATGAACTGGTTTATTTTCTCGTTTTGATCCGTGACGTCACACATCACATAAAAAACGAGGCATTTCTCACGACGAACTGTCATATGTGCGCGGCCTGAGTTTAAGTCGGCGGTGCTCACGGTCGCTGTTATGTTGCAACGTGCTGACTGCTGACTTCGATTCGGTGAAAATAGTTACCGTTTTACAACATATGTAGCAAAGTTACTACCATTTTTTAATTTAAAAATTTACTGCACTACGTCCTGAAACTCTACGTTTTTGCGATAATTCTCGAAAGTCAAATTGAAGAAAGCACAAGAATGTAATCCATAATAATGGTTTACTATACATTACTATAAGCTTATTTATTGTATAATTATTAAAATTCAGTTTCTACTACCTCTCTTTTGAAAAAGGTAGCAGATTTTGCTACTCCAAAAAACCGCCTCGCGGTAGCACTGTACCACGGTCTCATGAGCGGCCTCTACTGCTTTTAGGATTCCGTATAATTCCGCTTCGAAGGCGAGATCTTTTTGTTTTGGGGGTGATAGATGGGGAAGGGGGGGGGGGGGGAAGGTGGGCTCCACGCAGAATATCCGTGCAGAATGGCAAACTTATTAATACTGGCCTTGCAAATTCTAGTAAATATTCAGATTCTAAATTCGTGCGTTCGTTAAAGAAGATTTGGGGTTTTTGGCCACAATTGAACGAAAATACTATAAACACCAAATTTTCATAGGCCGAGCAGAACAATTCATTCTTGAAATTTGTCTAATGAATTAAATAATCACGCTGTTTTCATTCGGACGTAGAATTTTTAGAACATTCCAGGAAATGAACAAAAAATATCGCGAAACTTAACGATTATCATGCTGAACTAGCACTACTGTCGCATTGGAGAAGTGCGATGAAAGCGAATGTCTTTGCGATAGTGGAAATGCTACATTCGTGCTCTACGCACATCCCTTTGATGTGCGTCCAAACATCGCCATTGACGCGCTAGTTCGCATCATCCAATGCACATGAAGGCGATAGTGGAAACACGGCATATGAATATTACCGCCATACGCTTCATATTCACATATGTATATATTATATGTAGTTAAAAATGATGTCCCATTGACAATCAGATAAAAAAAAACCTGCCTTTGATTGATTATTTGTTGTTAGTTGGCGAACTTTCACTCCAACATACAGTGGGTTACAACATAAATTCTTAAACTTTTCAATAGCCACCGGAGTTGGGTCGCCAATCGTAAAGCTTTTTTTTTGCTTGGGATATCTTATAGTTTCTACTGTCTTTGGCGGAGATGATTGGAACAACGGAACGACTGCTCAAATGAAATAAAACACTATCTTGGAATAAAAATCGATAAGGATGAAGATGGAAATTTCCAATTGTGCCAGTCGGCTTACATCGAAAGAGTTATATCAGACTTCGGGCCCGACTGTGCAAAACCTTCAAAAATACCGCTTGATCCAAATTATGGAAAGAGTGACAATACTGCGGAAGCATTGATCAGTAATGCAAATTACCAAAAATTAATTGGGTGTTTGTTATATATTTCAACAAATACACGTCCAGATATTTCTGCAAGTGTTTCAATCTTAGCTCAAAGAGTGAAACAACCAACTCAGGAGGACTGGAATGAATTAAAACGAGTTGTGAAATATTTGAAAGGAACATCAACATTGAAGTTACGTTTGAGAGATAAAAAGGATGATGATGCAAATTGAGCTGAGGATAGAAACGGAAGAAAATCAAACAGTGGTTACGTCTTCAAAGTCAATGGTGGCGTCGTTAGCTGGAGCTGTAGAAAACAGACTTGCGTTTCTCTTTCGTCAACGGAGGCGGAATTCATATCATTATCAGAAGCATGTAAGGAGGCTTTGTGGATTCGACATTTACTCACAGATCTACATCAATCACTTCTTTCACCTACAATAATTTACGAAGACAATCAAAGCTGCTTAAAAATGATTAAGGACGAAAAATTATCAAATAGAACAAAGCATATCGACACTAGATATTACTTCGTCAAGGATTACGTTGAAAAAGGATTGGTAATGTGCGAATATTGCCCAACTGAAAACATGGTGGCTGATATGCTGACCAAACCACTGCCAGTAATCAAATTAAATAAGTTCAAGTCATTGTGTGGACTTGTGTAAATGAGGAGGAGTGTTGGAGTTAGAACGTCATAGTCATTGTTCATTTACACATCTACACAAAATTTCGTTTGTATTGGTAGCGTCATTTTTACAATTTCTTTGTCAGTCGTTATCTAGCCGCAAACCTATCATCATCTTCAATAAATGAGTGCTTAATAAAACATTGTGTTCTTCTTTTATTTTCTTTTTTTTATCGTTCGCAAGTTATGGTGTCATTTCACTATTTCGGATTCCAACATATAAATCGTTAATCGAAATTCCCGAATTAGTGCGATGTGACCCATTAAACAACACAGTGGTCGAACTACTCTCGCGTACCACGAACTTTATGTTGTTCGCCATAGCATGAGGTGACCTTGACGATTGCAGTTGCAAGCAGGGCTGGCATATACTTTATTGAAACGAGAGCAGAATGAGTCGAAGCGGAGGTTTCAGCTTGCCCATCGTTGCGACGCGGGTGATCATTTGTAGTTCCAGTGTCAACGTTACAAGCTAGTTGCTGCGAGTTTGCACTGGATCTCTTAATTGAGCACCAGATGTTTGATCACTTACTGCATTGCCTGACCGATGGATTGATGTATGGTGGGGATTACCACATATTCGACACCGTTTAATGGTGCGTTTACACTCACCCTTGAGGCTCGCCTCGAGGCGAACCTCTACCCCCATCAGGCCATTGCAAACCGGTTTTCGTCGGCTGTGTTCTTTGCTGTGTTGAAAGCAATTTACACTCAAAATGCCTCTGCGGCGCAACATGCCTATGAGTGCGAAACGACAGAAATACGATGAGCTTCGAATTGTGTGCTGCCATAGTTCATTGTATGTGTGTACACATATGAAAGCGTGCGTCGGAGAAAAGTTGAAGAATGTTAGACTCTTGCGACTCCACAAGCCATCTGATTGGGTGATTTATTGGTGGGGATAGAGGCTCGCCTCAAACACTGAGTGTAAATGCACCATAACTGTTCGACAGTTCCGGAACTGGTGCGGACCGAGACAATTAACGCACAAATTTTTTCTCTTGAGAATGTCCTGCCGCTGCTCGACAGTCTTATTTCGATAGTCTGGACAAGCACTGATATAATGGGCGGCATTGCATACCGCACATATGAGCTGCGATGATTTCGTAGTATTCGCGCTATCACTTGCTGAAGCGGCTATGGCTTGATGAGATTTTATGCTACACTGGTTTCTTGCTGCTGCAGGAGCTGTGGAACGCGATTTTTGGTTGTCGGTTGCACGCGCTACAGCTTCAAGTGCATATACTCTTCAGAATAAAAATTTCTCAAATTCTTTGAAATTTGCGAACTGTGTTTCGGTACCCAAATGCTTCTCCCAATCGATTAGAGATTCTGCATCGAGTTTTCGAGTCATCATATAGACAATTATGCAATCCCATGATTCAGTGTGACATCCGAGCGCCCGAAGTGTACCGAGAGCTTCTTTGACATCGCCGAGCAATGCCTTAAGTTCCTTCTGTATTGAAAATAATGACGAAAGGTAGGCACTTGCGCCTTTTTCGTCAGTCTTTGATTTTATTTCCCCCAAGTACACAAGCATTTCGGATCTTGCGTCGACGTATTCTTCTTCACATTTTCCATAAATGTCATCGGTGAAATAGCTGAGCTTGGCTCGATCCTCTATCTCCACTACTAATAGAAGTTCATGTTGTGTTGAGAATATTTATTCTCGTTTGAATGTTATCGCTTCTAATTTTTTGATGTTAGTTACCGCACTGCAGATTAATCCACGAATATCACTTTGTTTTGCGATAGCTAACTCACTTGTACTAGTCATCGTTGTTAAAGATGTAGTTGTAGATTAAAGCCGAGAGTCAGAATCGAATGACCGTGAATGAACTACGAGTAACAGAGATGGCGATTGCTTTTAGCAGCTAAGCTCGGACGCGACTTGATAAGTGCGAACGATATAACAACGGCACTTAAACTTCTGGTTTTTTTTTGATAACTTTTCACAGCTCATATATCACACACATATCGCACACATCCGGCTCGACGGACCAAAATGTTAGAGAACTCTCAAAGATCCGTGTGATATGTGATTAAATTAGAAAAAGTCACGGTTATGAGATTTGGAAAAATGTAGTTTTATTTAGAATTTTTAGCGACCTACTTAGTAGGTATACGTACACTTCGGTCGGCTATTGTTGCAAGACAGAACGTGTTATTTCTATTATTCCGTTTCGTTGATTGCCGAAACAGTTCCTTTATCCTACACTTTCTACACTAGGGCAGAAATTGTACCCTAATGCTGTTCTTTTTATCGGTGTGACGTCAGAGGTGGCTGTTCTTTTTGTCGAGTGTAGTGTACTCGGTGTACACTTTTCTACACTAGGGCCGCGGTCCGAATTATGCTCACGGTGCTTACATCATTAACAGTGCTTACAGCCGGTCCGAATTGTCGATACGCTTATGACGCTAATAATTCGGACCTCACAGTGCCTTTCCTCAAAACCGTGAGCAGTGTAAGCGCCAGAAAATTATCCCTCCATGCAAATTGTATGCATCGTGAGCGCAATTCGGACCGGTTGTAAGCGTGCTAAAAGCGCAGAAAGCGTAATTCGGACCGCGGCCAAGGTCGGGAGCAGGTGTAATTTCTTATAATTTAGTGCAGTTTACCATCTGTCAAAATTGATGGCTGTATGCAGATAAAATTTACTTTTTGAATTTATGAAAATACTGTCTTGAATGAATACATGCAAGAATTTTTAGCAATGGCAATAAATTTGCATTGATAGAAGTAAAAGAATAAAGCAAAGAAAAAAATTCGAAATTTTAGCTGTCACGTTTCTACGCTAAAGAGCCGTACAGAATGAACGCAATCGCTGTCGGATTGCAATGTCAAAATGTCGCAACGAGATGCCATTGACGAATGGTAAAGTTGGAAATCTCCACCTGGTGCCAAAAAAATAACCCTTTAAGATAGACAAATTTTTTGTCAGCTGATTTTACGATTCGGAGCTCGGCGAGTATTCGATTTTCTTTTAATTTCATTATGAAAGACATAATAAAAATTGATGACGATCGGTGCGGTTGATAGTAAGGTATTCATTTCCGGTTCTACATTCCGAAAATGTTACACTCAAACCCGCACAACGAAGTCAGAAAATGACCAGTTTTTCTTTATGAGCGGGCGGTGTAAACTTCGAAATAACTTCACAAATGTTTAACATTCCGGTAAAAAGAAATATGGAATAATTTTTAAATTATTTAAAAGGAACATAAACCGTTTTTTCGTTACATTTTTCTTTCATTTTGGTGCTTGAAATTGGTTTCTGAAAAAAATTAATTTTGTTTTTGATATGTTATGATACGTTTGTCCTTCTTATTTAATTATGAGGCTCATTTAAATTCACTTTAAGCGATATTTTGGAGTAATACACATCTATTCGAGCTCAATCTCAATTTTGTATGAAAATCACATGCAACTGTCAGTTTCTGTCTATCTTATAGGGTTCCGAAATTTGCCACCAGAGCACATGGTATATTCGTCAAAAGGTCTGTTCTTTTTGCATACACTTTCTACACTAGAATACACTTTTCTGCACTAACTCTTGAGCGGGTGCAGAGAGGTGAAGAGGATGAATGAAAAAAGAACAAACCTATTAGGTTTGTTCTTTTTTCATTCACCCTCTTTACCTCTCTGCACTCACTCAAAAGTCAGTGTAAAAAAGTGTAGCCAAAAAGAACAGACCTAATGAAACGCTGTAAACCGCAAGTAAACGCTGCATGAACACAATGACCGGATTGAGTTCGCAGTTCTATCAGTGTCAATAATCAAAGCGAAATTGATATGGACGCAAAAATCGGTGAATTATTTTTAATGCTCATCGAAATCTCTTTCATTTTCCATTTTATTATTTTCTTCTTTAAATAATATAGTGTGTTTTAGGTTATGATATTGTCATATTTGACATTTCGATGCGTTCACATGCGATCATTTTAAATATTACGAACTTACTTGCGACTATCTGCGACCCATAGCGTTCATTCTGTTTAGCTACATACAATCACATGCATTTGAAACTGGTTTTTTTTCCCCTCCGTTATTTTGACACTCCAATCCGACTGCGATTGCGTTCATTCTGTACGGCTCTTAACCCGTTCTTTTTACGCGATCTACACTACACTTTCAGTGTAAAGTGTATTACACTTAATGTGTAGGCTACACTAAAGTGTAAACTTATGCTGTTATGACAATGATTATTTTTCGCGCTTCAAAAAACTGCAATAACAACCAATCGTGCGACAAGGCGAACAACATTAAAAGAAGAGATACCGCTCTTTCCGACGCTAGCGGTATCTAGTAAACAAAAGTATCAACTGGTTTGTTAAGAAAAATACCGGTTCTAGCGCGTTTCATAACATAAAGGCCGGTTTATATGGCGATTGCAAGTAATTTTTACTGAGATTGTGAGGGAGAAAGAAAATCTCTAATGAGAAACTGATCAGGAGTGAAACGAACAGCGATATATTCAGTAAAAAATATTGACGATATTTCTGTCAATGTGTGCGTGTCAACATTTTTTTGTGGTGGTTGCTTCTACTCCATTGAAAATTCGATAAACTAGCTCCCTCACAATCTCAGTAAAAATTATTTGCAACCGATATGTAAACCGGTCTTAACATGACACTTTTCATAATTTATACGTAACGAACTGTCAAAAAAAGCGTGTTGCGGCTGGAAATAAAGCCCCCAGTGGTTGTTTCTTGATGCTGTTATGATACTGGCTATTTTAAAGCGGCTAGAAAATCCAAATGGAGAGGGATAGAGACTTTTACATACAATTTTGACATTGGTGTGAGAAAGACAGTCCGAACAGCAAAACTATGAGTAACTGTCAAAAAACAATCCATAACTGTCAAAAAAAAAGCTGCAACAAAGCGCATTCGAGCAGTGTTTCGCAACATTCTAGCAGTTCATCCAAGAAAAATCCACTGGTGGCTAGATTTTCCAGCCGCTACAGACTTGTTTTTGACAGTTCGGTACGTATAAGTTATTGATAGTGCCATGTTATGTTATGAAACGCGCCAGAACCGGTATTTTTTTTAACAAACCAGTTGTTAATTTCGTTTACTAGATGCCGATATCATCGGAAAGAGCGGTATCTCTCTCTTTTAATGGTGTTCGCCTTGTCGCACGATTGGCTATTATTGCACTTTTTTCTAGCGAGAAAAATAGCCAGTGTCATAACAGCATGACTTGAACTGCGCGAATGTTGCGAAGGACTGCTCGCCAGCGCTATGTTACCGCTTTTTCTTGACAGTCACTGAAATTTTAGCTGCTCGGACTGTCTCTCTCACACCAATATCTAAATTGTATGTTAAATTTTCTCTCTCTCCATTTTGTTTATCTAGCCGCTTTAAACCGCCAAAAATAACCAGTGTCATAACAGCATTATAGTGTAATACACTTAAAGTGTAGTGCACAGTGAATGTAAGCAAAAAGAACAAACTTATATTATACATATTGTACATATTGCATTCTATGTCTATTGAAAAAGTGTGGAAATTGCATAGCTATTTGATGGCTGTGGTCTGCTTGCTGGGTAGTGCTGTCAAAAAAACAAACCTTTTGTCTACTGGGTACTTGGTAGGATTGCTAGATACCATGGAGCTACTGGAGACGAGAAGCACCGGTTTTGTATAAAACCACTGATATATATATGTGGATACCCCATACGCTCATTTCCCTATACGATATGACAGATTGAAATAGCCGATAAAATCGTACCCTCTCGCTCCTTCTTAAAATTTCGAATTTCGAAAAACATGGGCAACAACTTAAAGAAAATTAAAAACTTTTCAATTTGAATTGTCAGTTCTGACAATACAAATTGTCGTGCAGTAGGATTGTTGTTCTACCCGGATTTGCTTCTGACCACGCAAAAGCATAACTCTACGTGGTCCTGACTTAACTTATATGACAGTACATATTTCATTAAGTCCCTTTTAATGGAAAATTCGTCATAAATCTACTTTACGACTTGAAGCCCAACCACCATCCCACTAAACCTTGTGCCTATTGTGGAGTTACATATTGGCCTTCCATCGTTTGTTTCCAGACTGTTGTATATTTTTTATCGCCTTGCAACGTTGGACGAAAGCATTTCTGAAATTTAGAATATCGAAGGCAAGATCATTTCTTATAAATTCAACTGTTGCTTCAGAACCTTCGAATTCCAATAAATGAAGTTGCATATTGCAAAATTCTATAGCATCTTCGACACTAGCACTTGGAGTTTGTGTAGCATACTTTACCTTCATCTTATTATTTTGCCATTCAAGATGAAATTTGGAGTGCTTGTTCCTAATTTCATCCGTTCGTTCTCCTGCATTTCGTGCAGCAACTTAGTGTACTTCCAATCAATACTCCCAGAGGCTGATTTTAAAGAAGTAGTGCCAAAATGGTTTCTTATCAATTTGACGCAATGACAAGAATCGAGCACTGTGAAAACTTTTCATTTGGGTTTTCAACTGTTATAAAAAAAGGTCTCACGTTTGTTAAATCTATTCTACTCCCCAAAGTTTTTAGTGTTGCCTTGTTAATTGGGGTACTAATTAGGATTGAGAAACGGATGACCTGAATTTTAAGAAGGAAAGAGTTAGTAGCAGGATATCTGCATGTATTAAGGCGAGAAGGAAAACAATGACAGCAGTATCAGATTAGGCAACATGAAAAACAATGCAAGGTATTGAAAGAAAATGAGTTCATAAAATTGCAACTAAGCTGTGTAAATTTTACAGGTAATATTGGCTACTGCAGTACGAATATAATACCATGTACTTATCGGTATGGCGCCAAATTCAAAAATAACGTATTACATGCTCAACCGTTATAAATATTACTGGGGGCCTATTCTCGAGTTCATTCGACCAAATTTCGTGCACGAATTTCATCAACTTTCGAATGACTTGAAAAAATTGCTATTCTCGAGTAGTCACACGGCGTTCGCATGCGAATCTTTTCGCATGATATGCAACGAGTGGATTCTATCATTCGAATTAAAGTTTCGTGCACGAAACTTTAGCCGTTACCATGTAAACTGTCAAGTTTGAATTTAAAAATATTTTAAATGTGTGTAAAAATTAAATTTAAATTTATAAAAAGTGACAAACTTAAATTTTGAAAATTTTAATATTTTCAATCTTTTTGTTATATACAAATAATATATAAAAGTATGGTGCAACGCAAAATTCTCGGAACACTTTGTCTGCATTAGAAGATGCAGAAGGTCATGCGGAAGTCAAAAGACAATTTCTTCATAGAAATGACGCCTTCGATTTACCGAATCGACATCTCGAAAAGATGTTTCAATTACGAAAAGAAATGGCTGAAGAATTAATTGATCTTGTTGCAGAAAAAAGTGATGTGCAAAGAAGAAGTTCTGCTTTGGACCCTACTATAAAGGTAAGACAATAAGGGTAATCTTTATTTAAAACATTTTATTATTTATAAAAAATTATATTTTCTAAAAATTAATAAAGTAAAGTAGAGTATAAAAAATATATAATCTTTATTTTAGGTACTAACAACATTGAGATTTTTGGCATCTGGAAGCTACCAATTGGACATTGGTAAAAATGTAAACATGACTATTAGCGAAATTTATATTGCGGATGGAGCACACCGAGTAAATCCAGACTTGGCTCAAGCTCGAATTCTTTTAAGTGTATAATTACTTTACCAATATTTATATTAAGTACCTAATATTTATGTAATGTTACTCGTTAGACAAAAATAATTCTTAAGAACAACAAAATTATAATTTATTCAACAAATATTTTTTTATATTTATTTATATATATTTTAATATTATTATAACACAACATACACGCAACAAACCAAATAACATATTAAACAAAATAACGCGTTGATGTCCTTCCTCCAAATATTCTAAATCCTCACATTATTACGTCACCACTTTCATTGTCATCAGTATCATCACTCTGTAATTTGATGCATTAGATTAAATAGCACGAAAGCATACGATAAAAGTGGAATGATGGTACTTCAAATTGACTTACAAATTCAATAATTGACTCAAAAGTCGTTTCAACACCGGTAACTGCTGTAGCGTCGAGCATATTAGCTATACTGTTGTTTGTTGCATCCAAACTCACGGCACTTTGTCGTCCTCCACCCGTGGTTCGAATATCTTTAAGAATGCCCGCTTGCCACCCTTTTGTTTTGTTTTTCATATCCTGCCAAGTCTGTAAATTACATAAATAATTATATTGATTGCTTGTTTATAATGAATAGCCATACCTTGCGCCATTGCTTCCAATCCTTTTTTGCACCAGGAATACTATTTAAAACATCCGAAACGATACTCCAAAAATTCTATTAATATCGTTTTCTCCTCCCCACTAATATTATCAACCCGTTTTGATCCATTTTTCTAAGTTTGAAACGGATTTCTGTTCTGAAGTGTTTCACTTGTTAGTAGTCACTTGTTAGTGGTCACAGTGGCTTACCAAATTTACGTTAAATAGCAAAAAAAACTTATCTGGCTATACCACTTCCAATTCGTGTACGACCAATCGAATGAAAAAGTTTCGCATGACATTCAAGAATACCAATTTTTATGGGAGTTGGATCGTGTACGAAACTTATCATTCGAATTGATCGTATGCTACCAAAATTCGAATAAACTCGAGAATAGGGCCCCTGAAACTGTTATTTCCCAAGAAATTTATTAATAAAAAAATTGAAGTAAACTGTGAGTTGTGTTATGAATTTCGAACACAACTTCTCACCATCAAATCGAACAATTTGAATTGTCAGAACTGATAATTCAAATTGAAAAGTATTTAATTTTATTTAAGTTGTTGCCCATGTTGTTCGAAATTCGAAATTTTAAGAAGGAGCGAGAGGGTACGATTTCATCGGCTATTTCAATCTGTCATATCCACTGAGATATATCAAATGGAGGCCTTGATTTGCTATCTCACATGGCCGACGTTTTTAAAATGTCAATATCCGAAAAAGGTGTCCATGATAACCCGAGGTTCTGCATTATTGAACAAAATTTTGATGATTTTAAACATTCATTAGATTTAAAATTGGTAATGCAAATAAAATAATTTTTGATTGAAACATTTCTTTATGTTTCTTTCACAAATTCAATTCATTTTAAGTTTAGAGAAACTTCGAAAGTTATCCGGGGTACAAATTAGGATTGAGCCACGGATGACCTGAATCTTAAGAAGGAAAGAGTTAGTAGCACGGTATGCATGTATTAAGGCGAGAAGGAAAACAATGACAGAACTATCAGATTAGCCAACATGAAAAATGAAATCCGAATTTTTAGGTGTAATTTCGAATTGAAAAATTATCAAATAATTTGAATTTGATAAATACTTTTTTGGATAAACAATGCAAGGTATTGAAAGAAAATGAGTTCATAAAATTGCAACTAAGCTGTGTAAATTGTACAGGTAATATTGGCTACTGCAGTACGAATATAATACCATGTACTTATCGGTATGGCGCCAAATTCAAAAATAACGTATTACATGCTCAACCGTTATAAATATTCCTGAAGCTTTTATTTCCCAAGAAATTTATTAATAAAAAAATTGAAGTAAACTGTGAGTTGTGTTATGAATTTCGAGCGCAAAACACAAGTTCTCACCATCAAATCTAACAATTTGAATTGTCAGAACTGATAATTCAAATTGAAAAGTTT
This sequence comes from Beris morrisii, assembly GCA_951812415.1. Taxonomy (NCBI): domain Eukaryota; kingdom Metazoa; phylum Arthropoda; class Insecta; order Diptera; family Stratiomyidae; genus Beris; species Beris morrisii. Next base: position 82,067,663 of record OX638311.1, on the reverse strand, counting down.
TTAATTTTATTTAAGTTGTTGCCCATGTTTTTCGAAGTTCGAATTTTTAAGAAGGAGCGAGAGGGTACGATTTCGTCGGCTATTTCAATATGTCAAATCGTATAGGGAAATGAGCCGATGAGGTATCCATATATTATATATCAGTGGTCATATCGTATGGAGAAATGAGCCGATGGGGTCTTCATTTATATAGCTCAGTGACTCAATCGCTACTTGACATCTCCAGTATATTTATCTCTATGGTAGATACTATTAAATTTGAAACGTCAATCTGCAGAAAAAGACAAGTCATTTAGTTTCGTTTCAACTTTGCGAAATTATTTTCTGGTAATGGCTACTACTTTGGAAGATAAATCGATTTGGGAAGATGGAGAAGAGTCCCTTGGTGAAGAAGTTTTACGTATGCCAACTGATGAAATAGTAAGTCGCACTCGTTTAATGGATAACGAAATAAAAATAATGAAGAGTGAGGTCATGCGAATTACTCATGAAATACAAACTCAAACTGATAAAATAAAGGATAACACCGAAAAAATTAAGGTGAGTATCGTGTATTATTACGATTTGAAAAGTAATATGAAACAATTTCATCTTTTAGGTAAATAAAACACTACCATATTTGGTTTCAAATGTTATTGAACTTTTGGATGTTGATCCTCAAGAGGAAGAAGATGATGGTGCCGTGTTGGTTCTAGACAACCAGAGAAAGGGAAAATGTGCCGTAATTAAAACATCTACCAGACAGGCTTACTTTTTGCCGGTCATTGGCTTAGTGGATGCAGAAAAGTTAAAGCCCGGTGATTTAGTTGGTGTGAACAAAGATTCTTACTTAATACTAGAAACATTGCCTGCAGAGTACGACGCCCGTGTTAAGGCCATGGAAGTAGATGAGCGTCCAACTGAACAATACTCTGATATAGGCGGGTTGGATAAACAAATTCAAGAGTTAATTGAAGCCGTCGTATTACCTATGACCCATAAAGAAAAATTCAAGAATTTGGGAATCCATCCTCCGAAAGGTATCAATTAGAGTTTGAGAAACTTTAAAATTTAAATTTAAAATTCCATATTGTAGGTGTATTATTATATGGCCCGCCTGGAACTGGGAAAACATTGTTGGCACGAGCTTGTGCAGCCCAGACTAAATCGACGTTTCTTAAACTGGCCGGTCCTCAACTAGTCCAAATGTTTATCGGCGATGGCGCTAAACTAGTTCGTGATGCATTTGCGTTGGCCAAGGAAAAATCTCCAGCTATTATATTTATAGATGAATTAGATGCAATTGGAACAAAGCGTTTCGATTCGGAAAAGGCTGGAGATCGTGAAGTCCAGCGTACTATGTTGGAACTGTTAAATCAGCTTGATGGTTTCAGTTCTACTGCGGATATTAAAGTTATTGCTGCAACTAATCGCGTGGACATTTTAGATCCAGCATTACTTCGGTCTGGTCGATTGGATCGAAAAATTGAATTCCCGCATCCAAATGAAGAAGCCCGTGCTCGTATTATGCAAATACATTCAAGAAAAATGAACGTTTGCCCTGATGTAAATTTCGAGGAATTGGCTAGATCCACAGATGATTTCAATGGCGCACAATGTAAAGCGGTTTGTGTTGAAGCTGGTATGATAGCCTTACGTAGATCTGCGGCAAGTGTTACACATGAAGATTTTATGGACGCTATTATGGAAGTTCAAGCTAAGAAAAAGGCAAATTTAAATTACTATGCATAGATTTAACGCACCTCAATCTTGCATTATACACAATATATTTTTTTCAAGTATAATACATTAATATACTATGCATTCATATTCATTTCACTTAATTAAAATTTGGTATAAATGTTTCGGTAATTTAGTATCATAGTATATTATTTGTAGGAGTTGTGCTGTGTTCTCGCAAAACGGAAAGTCTCCCTGAAATCATAGGTATGTATTTTATGCCACAAAATCAATATAGTAAAAGTTAAAAAAGAAAAATCTGAACTAACTGCCGGAACGGTTGTACAAACGGGACATATGATTCAAATTCCGATATTGGAATTCGTAAAGTTTTATAACCCGTCTCCAATCGAAATTTCTTATGAACCAATCCGAAATTGGAATTTTGTTTCGACGGCAGTGAAGTGTTAAACTCAGCCACACCAGCTGTTTAACTCTAGGTTGCAGCCGATGAAGTAGCTTTAGTCGAGAATGAGGCAATAGAACTCGAGTGAAGCGGTTGGTTAAATAATGGAAGGAATTATGGAAACTGTCCACACCAGTCGTTGCTATTAAATAAGATTGAGGAAACTTGGGAGTAACAAATGAAAGTACCTTTCGTTTGCTGGTTTTAGGAGTGTTTATTTTTTGGCAATCAATGAATATTTATAATCTATTTATGCTTATTATCTAGAAATTACGTTAAAATTTCCTTCGATATAAAAAAATTTTGCTTACATACTGAGTTAAATGATCGCAAAAATAATGCAGGTCAGGTGAGTGCATTCATATAATCATATTTATGCTGACGAAAAGTGTCAGCACTAAATATCAACTCATTGAATGCCTACCCGACACACGTCATTTCAGCAATCCAAAGTTCTTATGTTGTGAACTCAAATGACCGCGAGAATAACGCGATCTGCATTATTCAGGCGGTGCATTACTCTGGTTCAGGTACTGGCCGAAAGTAAATACCTTGTTGAACTTTTCCATGAGCGATATTGGATCGTTGTTGTCAGTCGTAGTAATAGCGACTTCGTCCTTCCTTCTTGCGATGTATCCTTTAAGTCTCTTCTATAAGATATTGGCAACCACCGGTAGTATCAGCGTGATAAAAATGGTTGTTGCTGCTGGAGTGACGTGCTTCTTGATCTCTCGTAGGCGGTTTGATTTCGGAGAACTCCTTCGTAAAAAATTGTTTTGAGACGTTGGTTATGGGCTTTGAAATAGCTGAAGGATGTTGAACTCCTGCCGAAAACCTCTCTGGTGCTACGTTTTTAATAAAGTTTCTGGAAACTATTTTTTCTTTGTCGAGTGTTGATTGTAGCGATATCTCCTGAGTTTGAATTATGGAGTTTCCCGTCGTACGTATTATGCCTACATCCTTAAACAGGATTTCTTCTATTTCGCCATTACATACGATATGTGCTGCGATTGGTTTATTTGCTAAAAATAGCCAGGTGCATTAAATCATAAACACTCTTATCGATTACTGGAAAATAACCGTAGCGGATATTGCGTTTCTTTCATGTTCCATCGTTATTCATTTCTGTAGAGTCGAAAATAAGCTGCTTACCTATAAGTCCGCCATGCGTCACATATTTTCATATGGTGCGCCTATCTGGTGTAGTTACGCAAAAACTCATATACGAAAGCTACAAATAATACAAAATAAATGTTTAAAAATCATTATGGACAAACCATGGCACTTCTCCACTAGCTGCTAATTTTTTCGGAAACTTATATAGAAATTTTATTTACAAACTTCAATTTATAGATAGCCCCCTAATTATCTCTATCTAACCTATATATTTATTCAGGCTTATCATGTAATATTATCTTTAACTCTAGTTTTTTAGTTTAATTATTTTATTTTGTGCGTTTGGTGGGATCAGCAGGGTATCGTCTACTATTAGCTCTTAAAACCTGGTGAAACTGTCGATGCCCACCGCTACCACCAACAATTGATCAAATTGCACCGTGCTCTGCGTGAAAAAAGGCCGGAACATCAACAGAAACATGACAATGTGATTTTCCTCCACGACAACACACCATCGCACAAGTCAAAACTGGTCCGCAACTACTTGGACACACTCAACTGGGAGGTGCTACCCCACCCCGCTTATTCACTAGACCTGGCCTCTTCTGACTACCACTTGTTTTCGTCGATGGGCCACGCGCTCGCTGAGCAGCACTAAGGTTCTTACGAAGACCGAAAACGGCTTGATGAGTGGTTTGCTTCGAAAGCGAAGGAATTTTTTTGGCTTGGTATCCACAAATTGCACGAGAGATGGGAGAAATGTGTAGCTAGCGAGGGTGAGTACTTCGAATAAATTTGTTTTTGTTTTCGAAACTCGACTCGATCAAAAAACTCACATTCTGCGACTATGAAACTCGACGAGTGCCTACTTGTCGAGTTTCACTCGACTTTTAGGCGAAAAAAAAGCGTGAGATAAGAGAACTGCGTATTATAAGAGCCGATCGAGTGAGTATTTTCTTATAAGAAATGTCACACTCACTCGACTGCTGGAAATGAAGTGACTTTCCAATTGTCGAGTTTCATAATACCAACTTTAGATCGAGTCGATTCCAAATGTGAGTCGAGTTACTCACTCGACTCGAGTTTCGTAATAGGCCCGTGAGTTAAGAGAACTGCGTATTATGAGAGCCGATCGAGTGAGTATTTTCTTATAGGAAATGTCAAACTCACTCGACTGCTGGAAATGAACGGGCCTATTACGAAACTCGACTCGATCAAAAAACTCACATTCTGCGACTATGAAACTCGACGAGTGCCTACTTGTCGAGTTTCACTCGACTTTTAGTCGAAAAAAAAGCGTGAGTTAAGAGAACTGCGTATTATGAGAGCCGATCGAATGACTATTTTCTTATAAGAAATGTCAAACTCACTCGACTGCTGGAAATGAAGTGACTTTCCAATTGTCGAGTTTCATAATACCAACTTTAGCTCGAGTCGAGTCCAAATGTGAGTCGAGTTACTCACTCGACTCGAGTTTCGTAATAGGCCCGGAAGTGACTTTCCAATTGTCGAGTTTCATAATACCAACTTTAGCCCGAGTCGAGTTCAAATGTGAGTCGAGTTACTCACTCGACTCGAGTTTCGTAATAGGCCCGTACATTTTAATATCTACATTATCGGGCCTATTACGAAACTCGACTCGATCAAAAAACTCACATTCTGCGACTATGAAACTCGACGAGTGCCTACTTGTCGAGTTTCACTCGACTTTTAGTCGAAAAAAAGCGTGAGTTAAGAGAACTGCGTATTATGAGAGCCGATCGAGTGAGTATTTTCTTATAAGAAATGTCAAACTCACTCGACTGCTGGAAATAAAGTGACTTTCCAATTGTCGAGTTTCATAATACCAACTTTAGCTCGAGTCGAGTCCAAATGTGAGTCGAGTTACTCACTCGACTCGAGTTTCGTAATAGGCCCGTATACACCCTCATAGGCAACCGAAATAGCGACTCTCTACACCTCATCGGCAACAGTAATAGCGACTCTCTATACCTCATCTGCAACAGTACCTAGCAGTCAAAGTTACATATACTATACGAAAATAAAGACCGTATGAAGAGCACGGTATAAAGGCCGGAAAAACACCGTAGAATTCTAGGGTATGATGTCCGCGGTCATCGTAAATGGCTATACGTATAGTTTGAAAGAGCACTATACGTAGAATACTTACTGCGATTCTACGTGCTTATATGTAACATACGTACGTTCTTTGCGCGTACAGAATTCACTTCAATTCTACGCCTTAAGTAACCTTCGGCTTGAAATGGACAACGTTAATGTGGTAGAAAGTATCGACACTTCGGGCGAAACGTCTGCCTTGGCTTCAAGTGACGAATTTGACCTATGGGCTGCTCACATACCTGAAAATGAATTATAATTTTTCTTAAATGCTCCAGTAATAGGTCTACAACAAAATCCATTTCATGCCTGGGAAGAAATGAAAGCAGTTTACCCGAAGCTCTACAACGTGGCAAGAAAATACTGCCCCTTACTTGGAACATCTGTACCGTCAGAGCCCCTATTTTCTAAAGCCGGAGCGACAGCAACTGAAAAGACAAATATGCTGACAACCAAAAGATTGTCTAAGTTGTTATTTTTGAGCTCATGGCTTAAGAATACTAACAAGTAGAAAGCTCATCGAAATGACTCTTCATTTTTCTGTGCAATTTTTACTTAAGCTGTGTTTTTTGCGCACTTATCCAGATCAGAGCAGGTTAGAAAATGTATATGCAAAACAACAACCACATTGCTGTTTTTATGACTTTTTTATAACTTTTTTCCATAGATAGCTGCCCCTGTGAGCTCACTGAGGCAGCTATTCGCGTTGAATTCTCTAATCTAGCCTACTATCTATGAAAAAAAGTTATAAAAAGTCGTAAAAACAGCAATATTGTTGTTGTTTTGTATATAAATTTTCTAACCTACTCTGATCTGGATAAGTGAGTAAAAAAAGACACCTTTAATTGAATTACTATTTCTGTGAAATCAATCCCATTTATTATTATCTTTATTATTGTTTTTGAAGTAATGCTTATTTACAGTTAATATTATCAAACAAAATATATATTACATATTTATGAATCAAGATTTTGTTTTCTTCGATTTCTTCCTATAGTTAAGTATTAGAAAGGTTGTGCAATTAAACAAAGTTTCTAAACTTATTTCTTAATGTGTTTTATTCTTAAAATTGTTAATTGCCGCGTCTTGTTAGGACATTTTAGGGCATTCGTGTTTCCAGTTAGTGTGTTATTTAACATGTCCTGACAATATCCCTTATAGCTATGAGGAAACCTCTGTTGCCTGTTCTTAAGAAAAACGATGCATTATTCTATTTACGAATTTACTGACCACATGTTCGTCGCTCAGCTAAGTGTTTGCACTTGTTTTATTTATTAAGGGTGCTGAAGGTTAAAATTATGACATTATGCTATGGGTTAATTTACCATGCCGAAGTGGCGTGGTACTGTTGTGGGTACAGTCACTGATGGTAACGTAACTTCTTCCTCCTGAGATTGAAGCTCCTGGTTCAATTTCTCCGAGATTTTAATATTTTCAAATTTCTCCATTTCTATTTCAGGAATTAATGTTTGGTTATTGATTTTAATGCTGTATCGTTTTTTACATTTTATAAGAAAATATATTATTATGATAATTGTTACAATAAAAATTGCTGGTTTTCACTATTTTGGCCATCCCTTAGTTCTGATGAGATATACAATTGGTTATTACGGCATTTAATGTAATGACCTTAAAACCGATTTCACAATTATCGAATTTCAAGAACCAAGGGGATGTAAAGGGTTTGCTTACGTTTTCACAAATTTTTGAAAATCCCTCGTGTCTCATGAGATATCAAGTTGCTTCTTATGAAATCGTTTTAAAACCTGTTTCACAATTTCTACGAAATTTAAACCCTAAGTGGAAGTAATGGGTTTGTTTTAACTATTCGCTATACACGTAAGTCTGATAAGGCAACAACTTCGTTTTTACTTCTATGGGTTTTTAGTGTACATAATATAGCGAAATTCGAATAGTCTACACGAACTTTTTCAATGTTTAATCGGCTAAAAATCTCTATTTTAAATATTTTTTTGCTTTAAGAACAAAATTAACTTTCGAAGAAACGTCATAGTCTCGAAACAACTGATGATATACTCTGACTTTCACCGCTCACGAACTTTGACTCGAAAAATAGTAAAGTTTTGCCCAGACCAGCAGATTTTTTCTTTTCAATGCAGTGCGTTTTGTTTTCACTAGTTAGCCCTTCACGAAGGTATTAAAAATCACTTAAGAACTGATTTTAGATGATCGTACTCGTATTTCCGCGATGGGTTTTAAACTTATGTATTCATATCCGCGATGGATGTTCGATATTAGAATCCACGATGGATTTTTAATTAAATATATTTATCCGCGACGGATTTTTTTGTCGTTTTCCGACTGCGCCAGTTATCTAAAGATTGAAACACGTCTTGTTCGATGTGAGTCATCACTAGAGTGTCTTTATTTTTTGTATCTTATTCAAAACATAAACAATTCGTGGGATTGTTGAAGACAATATTTTCCCAATCTAAGCAATGTGTGGATTGTTTAAGACAATCTTTTCCCATCAATTCTGCATGCACAATCGTAATATGATTTTGCATGGAGAATGTTTAATAAATTTGGTCGCATAGGTTTTTGATTACTGGAATGAATGTGTCTCGCGGGTGCACTGTTGTCGTCTTGCACATAACTCGTTTATTGACGGTCATCTTCTTGAATTTTTCGCAACGGTATATAGAATGTGTTGTTCTTTGCAATGTGCGCAAGAAAGTTTTGTCATTGATGTGAACGACTTTTTACTGGTCTGAGCTTCGTACGTATGTGGCTTTATTGTTGTTAATACTTGATGTCTTTTTAATAGGAAGTCGTATAGCTGTTGTATGACTGGCATTTCTCTACTGTTCCCTAAACTCTCTTCGGACATACGCATTCTTTCACTATCGAGTTTCCGCAAGGACATGTAAACTATAATTGGGTTCCAGTGTTTGGTATTTTAGCCCATATTTTTAGGCAGTAAGACAGTTGCGCAGCACATTATAGGGTTTAATGATTCCTGCCGCACTTCTATGTTGGACTTTCTTGATGTCCAACATTGTGTCCAAGTACGACATTGTCATCTGTGACGTAATTCAGTGTATCATAATTCAGTGCATCCAGCTGAAGATGAAAAATAGCATTTATTGCTTCTCCTTGCAAATAGCTTAGCAGATATTACATTTTCTGGATTGACCCTAGGTAGGGGTTGTTATTTATTTATTTACTAACGGGCCGTGACCCTTGAAAAAAAAAAAAAAAAAAAGAATAATTTTGCAAAATAAGCTAAAATAACTAACTATGTACACCTACACGTAATAAAATTGTAACAGTTGAAAATATATGAATAAAAAATGAGATCTCATAATAAAATTATGATAAGATAAATGTAACTAAGAGTAACTAAGCAGTATATATGTAGTAACACTAAGAATAAAAATAAATAGAGTCAAAATAAAAACATGTAAAACAAAAATAAATAGGAAACAAGATACAAAGCATAATATAAAATAATCACAAAGACTTAACATGCTGAACACTAATATAAAAAATCTGCCAACAGTCTGGGCGCAACTTTATTATTTTATGGGTAGAAGTCCGAAACGTGTTTAATGTTGTGATGCGGTGTAGGTTACTATGAGACTGACAACCTAAAAAATAAAGTTCCAAATAGCCTCCTGGTTATTCCTTACGTTGTCAGTCTCATAGTAACATACACCGCATCTCAGCATTAACACGTTTCGGACTTCTACCCATAAAATAATAAAGTTGCGCCCAGACTGTTGGCAGATTTTTTTTATTTATTTACGTATTTTTTTTATCAATAGAATATTCCATAGAAGTAAAAGCGAATTCAATCACATTAAAACCTAAGAGATTTTCGGAATCAGTGAAAACTTGAACAATACCCCCAGGGGGTTTAATTGGGAAAAATACTTAAATCGGTGTTGTGTGTTAGGCTACCTTATGAGCCTAACACGTGTTGATGATGCTGAAAAGGATGTGGGGGCGTGCCTAGCATCTTTCGATGCTGTTTAGCGGGATGACCTAGCGCCCTAAGGGACGCCGGTTAGTCAGGATAGGTAACACAATTAAATCGCATAGTTCACTGTTTACCTTTTTATTTGTTCACCGACACGATTTTCCACTCAACTGTGCTTAATCAGCATAACTTAAACCTATTTTTTATTTATAACGTAATAACACTTTTATTGATTTTTCACTATCGGTGTCAAACACCGAGTTTTCTAAAGTAAGACAGAGTTTCGGTGTCGAGTGCCGAGTTTCGGAAATAATACCTACTTAATCTCGGTCGCGACACACTTTTATAAACCTAAAAATGCATTCGACCCATAACGCTGACCATGTTACGTTATGCCGGTAAACATTAGGTCAAAACATTATGAGTCGATTGCATTTCTGGTCATTACGCAATCCGGTAGTACTAATTGTTTTGTGTACGAAATTCAAGCCGGCATTCCATAGGTACTGCTGACCGGCGGTATGCCGACTTGCAGTTCGCACAAGAAGGTCGTTAGATTTTAGCGGGCGATGCATTGTAAACAAACACTGACTCGAGTTCACTTGCTTGTTTACAACGCGGAAAGAAGAATCTTGTTACAAGGAAATGAATATGATCATTGTAAATAAACATAGACTCGTATTCGTATGTTTATTTACAATGCGAAAAATACTGTATTTGGAAATGTGATGTGGTTAGAATGTTAGATGACTGTTAGGTGATTTGTAATGTACCGGGACGACGTAATGACTACTCAGGAAGGAGTCCAAGGTACAACATCCCTCCCCCTCCGGGGACTTGAACTCCCTCTCCCTTACTCGAAATATGGATTTGGTTTTAAATACATTTTTTTTTTAGTGTGCGCGACGATTTGCATTTAAATTTATACATTTTATCTAACTTGTTAAAATAAAGTACATACACTAAAAATACTTATTTTCTATGATTTACTATTCAGAGGAATGAAGTAAGAGAATCAAGAATAAATACATATTACTTATTTGCTATGGTTTATTATGAAAAAAGAAGAAAAATATTATACGATATATATACTTAACAATACGCGAACGTTATGCTATCTAATCCCATCGAGGGGGCTTCCGTTGGAATTTCATAATCCACCGGGATCCGTGGTGGTGGTTCTGTCGGCACCCTCGGAGGTGTTCGAGTTTGCGTTCGTGGTTTAACGTCTGCTGCTACGCAAGGGATGACCTCCTTCAGTTCGGTGTTCCGAACTGGATGATTGCATGGTAGTGCGGCGTGAGGGATAACCTCCTTCAATTCGATGCTCCGAATTGGACTGCTGGCTGCTAGTACGGCGTGAGCATTTGCCCGACGTGTGCCGAGATATCTAAAACCAATAATACAGACCGCGACCAGTATGACCAAAAATGTTCCGACGGCCAGCATCGAGTAACGATGGATCTCGATTTCCTTGCCTTGCTCGCTGACCCTCCTCGCATCCTGTTTTGCCATTAAGTCGTCTTGTAGCTCTTCTAACGATTTTCGCCCTTCGGCTAATGAATCGGCGACGTCGTTGTGATTGCCTACCTTGAGCGATAACGGCTTCCTAGGCTTCTGGACCGGACCCGGCATGTCGAAAGACGCCAAACCCTTGGCTGTTTATATTCTGTTATGGTGAATAATGTTTTTTCGTATAGCAGCCTCAACTCCCTGTTGCTGACTTCACAAGGTTGTATTAGTTTCAGATAACCCAATCCGGTTAAATTCGCGATAAAGTGTTCACCCTGGTATGTAACTGTTAGGATGAGCGAAGCTTTCATCTTGAAAAGCCACTGATTGCTGGCCTCCATCTTCATTATCACTCCATCTGTTGCTGGAACTGCTGTGTGTGCGCAGTTGACTGATGCTGACGGGGAGTGCTGCAATAATTCAACCAAACAATCAGGGTTGCCATTGGTAAGTATCGGTCCATTGTGGCGGCATACGAACATGGGCGTTGTGACATTGTAAGCTACGCTCATGCACCCCGAATAATCCCTCTGGGATATCGCAATAAAACTGCTGTGTGACTCCGCTTCTGCCATGTAGGGTGTTCGGGTTTGAAGCATCAGGTCCCACCGATCGTTGAAATTTGATGGTAGGTAGTACACCTTTTGCATCGAGTAGACAGTCGGGTCTGGCAGCGGAATTTCTATCTTTACCAGCACAGTATCTCCGTCGTTGTTACTTGAGCGGCCTGATGCAAAGTATACAAGTTGCGAAAAAACGGCTTTGTTTTTGCCGAAAGCAGGAGCGTTTCCAACATCGCGGTTATGTCGCTTATATCCAAAATGAACGGGTGTAGTTTGTTGTTATACAGATCGTTCAAGATTGATAATTCGGTGGATTGTCTCACCTGAACCTCCATAAGGTTAGCGTTAATCAACGCGATCAACTCGTAAACTTCGGTTTTGAGTTTAAGCTTAGAAATCTCGTCGTTTGTCGTCATCGTGAAACTATCATGTGCGGTGCCTAATTCACGCAAATTTTCCGCTATCAGGTTCATGTCAGACGTGAGGTTCGTCACTGGTCCACTCAGCTTGTCGAAGTTAGATTTCATCACCGATATTTGATGGTTTATCAGCTCGAAGGTCTTCTTGTCATTCTGTCCCAAAACATCCAACTCGCTGTATACCTTGCGCGCGTCGTCGCTGTCCATAGTACCGAAAGCCCATTTGGCAAACTTTCCGAGGAAATCTATGGCTCGCTTCGATCTTCGGCGATTGAAGATGTGTCGGACGTGCTCACCGTTTTGCCGGAGTTGTTTGACGATAACTGCAGTCTCCTTCACCATCCGAAGGCACGTTTTCCGGAAACTACTTCCCCGGGGTGTTGTTGCAGCGTCGGAGCGCGGTTGTTGAAGGCTGGGTACTGAGATGTGAACGTTCTCTCGGTATTGATGAGTCGGTAACCAGTTAGTCTTGAGATTTTGTGGGTCGTGAGTAGGGTTCGAAAGTGCTCTTTCTTCGCGTTTGAGCTTACTTATTGCTGCTGATGTTGTTGTGGGTGAATGGCATAATTGGTCAATCTGTCGGTCGTATTGGTCTGCGATATCAAGTACAGCCGAGAAATCCATAGGCGTAACCTTCGTGAAAATAGTCCAGACATCTTCGTAGAAGACGGCATCTCCTGTTTTCTCAAAAAAAACTGGGGTGTCCTCTAACTGCTTAATGATGAATGGTGGTGTTCCAGTAGCAAGTTTGGATAGCATAACGCCGTAGCAACATAAAATTGTCTTGAACATTACGAAACAACTTGATTTCTCTAATTTAAACAATATATCTAACTAGCTTTTTATTAACTAAAATTAACTAACAATTGGAAATTGAAATCTATTAAAAATGTAACTAGATTATTATATATTTTATGTTGTTTTTTCTTACTATTGAAATTGAAATTGAAAACTACTCTAAATTAAAATTTAACTATCGTTATTGTTTTGGGTTAAAATTAGTAATCCAAGCTACCTACAACTAGTGTTAGAGTGTTAGTCCGTATTAGTATCTAATGTTTGGTGAGTTAGAAGAAAATGGTGTTTTTTTTTTTGTGTGTAAATGTTACCTTCCGGTGTCCAATATTCCTGTTGTTCTTTTTTACGGCTGAATTTCCTGTAACGAAAAGAAAAGAATGTTGTTGGATCATCCATGGAAGATCTTCAGCCGATTGTTATGGATTTTTCGAAACTTTGTACCCATTTGGATAGTTGTAGTAACGTTTCCATTGACCGTTACCACTTCAAAAGGTCCAACCCATATGGGCGAAAATTTGTTCTTCCTTGCGGAATTTCTCAAAAGGACTTTTTGACCCACTTGAAGCTGTATGGGTCGAATGTTCCTATCATATGACCGTTTGGATGTTAGCTTGGCTTGCTCTAAATTTTTCCTTGCTATTTCGTGTGATCTCTGAATCTGCGCCTTTAATTGGCTAGGGTATTCATTACAGTTATCTACAAGTTTGGGAGCTCTTTTTAAATTTGTCGGCATCTCAAAATCGAAACCGTAAAGACAACTCATGGGTGTTAGTTTCGTGGCTATGTGAGGTGAATTGTTATGAACGTGCATGGCCTGCCGGAGCCACTGGTCCCAGTTCCGCTCATCGTTCCCAACAAAACTCCTTAAGTACTCTGCTAACGGCCGGTGACTGCGCTCCAAGGACCCGTTTGCCTGCGGATGGTATGGTGTTATGTGCATCTTCCGTATCCCGAGCATTTTGCATGTCTCTGAAAATAACCTGGAAGTGAAATTGGTCCCGTTATCTGTCACTAACATTTTGGGAATCCGAAATCTGGTTATAATCTCGTCATAGAAAGAATTCGCGACGGTGACTGCCTCTGCGTCTGGCATGGCGACACAGGTCATGTATTTAGTCAAATCATCCTGGAACGTCAGGATGTACCGATTTCCAGAATGAGTTACGGGTAATGGTCCCACCATGTCCATGTACACCTTATCGAATGGGAACTCTGGTGTATCCGTAATCACCATGGGCATTTTGGTGATCCTTGAGCTTTTATTGGCTTGGCATTTTGGACATGCTTTTATGAACTTTTCAATGTCCTTTTGCATGCCTTTCCAACGAAATTGTTGCCTAATTCTTAAATAGGTCCTCTTCATTCCCTGGTGCCCGCCTAATGCAGAGTTGTGGAAATCGTTCATCACCACTTGGATTTCCTTCGGATCAGTTAGAGTTTCGAACTGTCGTCTTGCATGTCCTGTTGGATCGGGAATGGGCGGAACTATTGTTATGGATGGCGTGTCAGAATTTTGACCGCGAGTCTTACTTCTTGTTTTCACTGCGGCGATTGACAAACTACCTGGAGAGGTCCCTGTGTCCTCGTTACTTTCAACCTCCTCACCTTCAGTCGGGATCCTACTAAGGGCGTCTGCGTTTACATTGTACTTGCCCGGTTTGTATTCAATCTTATAATCGAACTCGGAAAGCTTGTGATGAAACCGTACTAGCCGAGATGTTGGATTTTTAACACTAAATACTCCCTTTAAAGGCCGATGATCGGAGTACACCGTAAACGGGCGTCCAAGAAGGTAAGAGCGGAAGTTGTTCGCCGCCCACACAATGGCTAACAGCTCCTTCTCTATTGTCGAGTAGTTTCTTTCTGCTGCATTTAGTGTTCGACTTGCAAAGGCGATAGGTTTATCCTCACCTACCTTGCCCTGCGATAATACAGCCCCTAAGGCGATATTGCTAGCATCCGTGGTCAGCACGAATGGCTCCGTAAAATCAGGATATATTAGTATGGGCGGCGAAGTTACGGCTTTCTTTAGAAATTCGAATGCCTTTTGACAATCCGCCGTCCACACGTATGGGTTATCCTTTTTTAGCAACTTTGTGATGGGCGATGCTACGGCCGCTAGGTTTGGTATAAATTTCCTGTAGTAGTTAATGAAACCTAGGAATGCTTGCACCTGCTTGATGTTCGTTGGTATGGGGTAATTGTCCACGCAACTTGTCTTGGCAGGGTCAGGCATCGCACCTTCTTCCGAGCACTTATGTCCCAAGTAAACTACTTCCCGACATAGAAAATTGCACTTCTCCGTGTTTAATTTCAAATTATGATCCCTTAATTGGGAAAAAACGCGCGTCAATTTGCCGTTGTGCTCCTGTAGGTTCTTAGCATAGATCACTATGTCATCGAGATAAACAAAACAATCTAAACCTTGCAGACCGGTTAGAATATGGTTCATAATCCGCTGGAATGTAGCCGGTGCTCCAGTGAGTCCGAATGGCATCCGGTTAAACTCATAATGCCCTAGGCCCGTGCTAAAGGCGGTTTTTGGTTTATCCTCGGAATCTATCAAAACCTGGTGGTAGCCGTTGGCCAGATCGAGAGTGGTGAAATAGCGGCAATGCCCCAGTTGGTCTAGAATATCTTCGATCCTAGGTAAGGGAAATGCATCTTTGACAGTGACCTCGTTTAACTTCCGAAAATCAACTACCACGCGCCATTTCTTTTTCCCATCCGCCCCCGCCTTTTTGGGTACTACCAAAAGCGGCGAGTTCCACGGCGATTTGCTGGGAGACACTATTCCGTCCGAAACCATCTTTCCAACCTGGTCGTTAATTTCATCTCGATGAATCTGGGGTAACCTATACTGCTTTTGGTTAATGGCTGGTTGGTCAGCCTTCGTGGGTATTCTGTGTGTGAGCACGTTCGTGTGCGTCAGAGAATCCCCTTCTAAATTGAAAATATCCGCATACTGAACGCATATATTTTCTAGCGCGTTCTTCTCCTCGTTATTCAAATTTTCCCCCGTTTTTAGGGTTTTAAGTAACTTGTCTACTCTTTCGGAGGCCAGCTCAGAGGTTACTAAATTTACATGTCCCGTTGTGTGAGTCACAACATGATATTGGTTCAATTTAGAAAAACTAGGTACGAAATCGGCTCTTAACCTATATTCCTGTGTAGTGGAATTTAAAATAGACACCAAGACCTTATTATGATGAACTTTAGCTATTGTATTGGCAATGAACACTCCTGGATCAATTTCCTGCGATTCTACCAAAATCTCACCCTTTGCTATGGGTACCCAGAGTTGTCGTACGGCCTGCATGCGCGCTGGCAAAGTCGACATACCCCGTAGTTCCTCTGACTGATTCCAACTTTTCAAAGAGAAATCCCTAGTGTTGCCGTTGGTGTCGAAAAAGGTAAGTGTTTTCGATTTCGTGTTGATTATCGACCGATTCCAAAGTATGTCCCGACCGATAATCCCATCCGCCGGAATCGCGTGACCCTCGTTCATGACCTGCCACTTCGCCTGAAAGCCTAAACTCGGGTGGATTTCTACCTTCACCGAGCCTAACGTCGAACTTACGCCCCCGAATACCCCGCCTAATTGCTTAGTGTCATCCGTGTCAATAGGTATGTGTTTAAGGCGTATCAATGACGTACGCTTAAGTAGACTTGTGTCTGCACCTGTATCTACTAACGCAATGATCTTGCCAGATCTTACTAGACGACAAGGGAACTCTATGAAGACATCGTCATTGGTTGATTTTTTCAGGAGGTACAAGGTGCATTGTTACGGTCGCATTCGTTCCCGTTCAAGCTGAAAGGAAGAGAAGAATAAAAATTAAATATAAATCAAGTAATGTAGAAATGCAGAGAGAAATCACTGATAACTTACCTGCTGATCCAGGGCATTCCTTATGAAGCAGCTTCATCTTTTCGACATCTAAAAAGAAACAACACCAAAAAAGAATTAGTAAAGCATTATTTGGTAAACCATAACTTCGGTAAAACGGAAGAGGAGCTGGAAGATGGTTATAAAACGTAGGATTAGGGATTATTAGCAGTAGGATTATTTAGGATTTAGGATTAAGCGAATTGATACGATATTTAGGAATTATTAGGTTTAGTTAGGATAGTTTAATTTAGGATAGGAGTAGGATAGATTAATGGGAGAAGTCACGAATACAAAACAAAACAAAACAACACAGCACAACACAACACAACACAACACAACACGCAACGTATTGCAGCCGAGTCAGGGACAAACCTCGAACATTACACCCGAAGAGAAACACTACACGCGGCGTAGCCAATCACAGCACTTATGACAGATCACCTCACCGTGGGCCAATCACATCACTAAGTGAAAACAGGGCGGACGTATACGGCGAGAATGACGAGTCGATAAGACGGGCCGCAAGGTGTGGGTCCATACTAAAAAGCCGGGTGGGGAAGATAAAGTGGACCCCGAATCAAACGAGAGTAAAAGCTTCGAAGGTCGAAGAAAGCTACGTACCTGAGCGGGAAGGCAAGAGGAATGACCTGGAGGATTCGTTCGTTAACCCAGGTAAACGGGGATTTACCGATTGGGAAAGTTGATCCGAGGTTTCGCGGGAAGTACGACACCCGAAAACGGTCTCTTTTGGTGATATACTAGCGAGAGTGCGGATGAGAAAGATAACATAGGAGTGAATTCGAGATTAAAATTAAAACTGAATTGAAGATAAGTTCAAACGGAAGATCACAAGTCGGTGATAAATAGGAAATCAACTTGGACCAAGCGTAGGAGGAAGAAATCACGAGAGCATCGTTACGAGATCATAAGAAGGAGTACGGAGTCGTATACGGTCGAAGTCTTCCGAAGTGGCTTTAAAAGAAAGGATCACTGGCGCCCACGACCCTTCTCTGGGTTGGCCGGACAAGGCCCGTTCACCCCCTTTAGTGCGAGGGGTTTTTAATTCGGTTTTCCACCGGGAAAAACGGTAACATTGGCGCCCAACGTTAAATGGCCAAATATTTTTTTTTCGTGGTAAATAATTTTTTTTTTGGTTTTGTTTCATTGAGAGTGTTGTACAAGGATTTCTCTGAAGGTGCATAACAGTCAGCAGGTGCGTTATCGAGACATTAATAAACTTTTTAGAACAAAACACAAAATAGTGTAGTTATAGTGGTTTTGTGTTAATTTAGGTATTTAATTTTTACTCTTCCCTACCAAATCACGCTAACGGCTTGAGTATGTTCAAAATAAGAGTAGATCGACTGAGCCAAGAGGAGCTCACGTACGAATTAGCGATCCGGGGAATGCAGTCGGACACGGTCGACAACATGAGGAAGGCATTGAGGGTGGCAATGCGGGCGGAAAGGGATGGGGAGACGTCCTTTTTATTGGCGGAATACCCTTTCGAATTTTCGGAAGACGCCGAAACAATTACGAACAAATTAAATGAAATACAAGGCTTAATTACCAACTTCGTGGGCGATAACAACTCAAGTGAGTACCTGAAGATATACTCAAAAATTGGGTGGTGCCTGCGAAGACTAGGTAATAGTACTCCAACTAAGCCAGACGAGGTAACCACACAAGCGAAATTAAAAGCGAAGATTCTGTTAGCAATGGGGTCTTTATCAGAGAAAGCGGGAGATATTTCTTCGGAGGAAGAAGAAGTAAGTCGGGTAACCTCAAGGGAAACTATTAGGCCTTGTAAAGAACAATCTATATGCAAATGGGGTGTGAAGTTCACAGGTGAGAGCAATGCCTTGTGCTCTTTCCTAGAAAGAGTGGAAGAATTACGGTGTGCCCGTAACGTTTCAAAGCACAGTCTTTTCAAATCCTCAATTGATTTATTTGACGGAAAAGGTTTGGTTTGGCTAAGGGCCAATAAGGGTCGTTGCGAATCGTGGGACGAGTTGGTAGCGGAGCTGCGCGCCGAATTCTTACCTCCTGATTACGACGACCGTTTGATGGAAGAGATCAAGCGTCGCACCCAGGGGAAAAATGAATCCATTGGGGTGTACGTTGCGATAATTGAGAATCTCTTCAAGCGACTATCGGTACCCTGCACTGAAACAGAAAAATTAAAGATCTTGAGGCGGAACATCACCCCGTATTTCCAGACGCAACTGGGGTTGACGGAAATAAAATCGATCAATCAATTAATAGATTTAGGTCGCACGCTGGAAACCCTTCGTCTATCGGTGGAGTCTTTTGTACCACCACAGGACGCCGGGGCAACCTTTTGGAACCCGATTTGGCTTATGTGGAGGCTGATAATACAGCAAAAAAAACGACAATCAAAGATCACGAGAAAATCGGAACGAGACAAAGGGAAAACGTAACTTTTACAAGTCCAACTTGCTACAATTGTAGGCGATTGGGACATTTGTCAAGGGATTGCACCGAAGAAAAGCGCTGTTTTGGTTGCGGCAAAATTGGTGTTTACCGAAGTAAATGCCCCGTATGCGCACATGAGGGGAAAGTAAATAAAACAACCAACGTCGGACGGAATGAGCCCACTCCGGGAACTTCGGGGGCGGGAAACGGGGATCGTGCTCACTAAGAGGCGGTGAAGTGAGTACGACAGGTGATTCCGCAACAACGACTCAAGTCGACTTCGCGTTGACATCTGTAGAGGGGGATCCGAGGCCACATTTAAGAGTATTCGTTTTTGACGCAGAGTTCACGGGTTTATTGGACTCCGGGGCGTCAAGGACAATCGTGGGTAGTGTAGGCTGGAAGGATCTGCAAAGTATGGGGGTCAGTTTGACGAAATCCAACACCGAATCGATTAAGGTAGCGAATGGAGATCAATGTCGCATTGAAGGGTCCGTTTGGCTGCCGTTGAAAGTGGGTGAGAGGACGAGATGGCTGGAATGTCTAGTGGTTCCACTTTTACCTCATACATTCATATTTGGGGCAGATTTCTGGAAAACGTTCGGTCTGGTAGTAGACTTAAAGGAATACCAGTGGGTATTTTCCGA
This sequence comes from Beris morrisii, assembly GCA_951812415.1. NCBI lineage: Eukaryota > Metazoa > Arthropoda > Insecta > Diptera > Stratiomyidae > Beris > Beris morrisii. The sequence continues at coordinate 82,048,094 of OX638311.1, read as the reverse complement.
TCCAGTAAACGTCTCGTGTATCGAATTCCTCCACGCAAAGTCTAAACTCAGTGAGGGGCAATCACGGAGTCTGAATGCCGCCTTGAAGGAGGAATTTGCAAGGATGGGTGAAGGTTTGGGCAAGACGTCGGAGGTCGAGCACGTAATTATTACCAGCTCGGCCCCGATAAAACAAAGGTACTATCCGGTCTCGCCAGTCAGACAAAAAGACATTGACACAGAACTGGACAAAATGTTGGAGGAACGGATAGTCCAACCTTCGAAAAGCCCTTGGGCGTCGCCGATTCTCCTCATTAAAAAAAAGGACGGAACGTTTAGATTTTGCGTGGACTACCGAAAGGTGAACAAGGTATCGGAGAGAGATGCCTACCCATTGCCCTACGTTACGGCCACGTTAGACAAATTGCGGGATGCAAAATTTTTGTCCTCCCTAGACATCAAGTCGGCTTACTGGCAAGTCCCAATGGCAGAATCTTCTCGCCAGTATACCGCGTTCACCGTGCCCACCAGAGGTCTTTTTGAATTTCTGCGTATGCCTTTTGGGCTGCAGAACGCACCAGCCACCTGGCAACGTCTAATCGACAGAGTCCTTGGGGGCGATATGGAGCCATACGTCTTTGTGTACCTGGACGACATAATCATTGTGACTCAGACCTTCGAGAAACACCTTGAGATTTTAAGAGAAGTGTTCCGACGGTTGACTGATGCCGGTTTACGGGTTTCTAGATCAAAGTGTGAATTCTGTAGGTCAGAGCTGCGATATTTGGGTTATGTGGTGGACGAAACCGGACTCCATGTCGATCCAGACAAGGTGGAGTGTTTGTTACGATTTCAAGCCCCAAGAAATGTGAAGGGAGTTAGGCAATTCTTGGGTATGGTTTCCTGGTACAGGCGTTTCATACCAGACTTCGCAACTCTAGTGGCACCTCTAACAGCGCTACTAAAGAAAAATCAGAAATTTATGTGGAGCATTGAGTGCGAGAGAGCGTTTTCGGAAGCGAAGGTGAAATTGTCAACAGCACCAATCTTGACATGCCCAAATTACGATCTACCATTCACTGTCCAAACAGACGCCTCAGATTTTGGTTTGGGAGCAGTATTAACTCAAGAACAACAAACTGGAGAAAAGGTGATCTGTTATTTAAGTCGTTCCCTAACTAGTTCAGAGCGCAAATTTTCCACTACCGAAAAAGAGTGTTTGGCGGTATTGTGGGCAGTTGAAAAACTGAGGCCTTATGTGGAAGGGACGCACTTTACAGTGGTAACAGACCACCACTCATTAGTATGGCTGCATAACTTGAAAGACCCAACTGGCAGACTTGCACGGTGGGCGGTAAGATTGCAACAATACGATTTCAACATCATCCATCGTAAAGGGAAGGAACATTTAGTACCAGACGCGTTGTCTAGATCGGTACCCATGGTAGACTCCATCCAAGCCGAACCGAAAGATGAATGGTACTCTCGGATGCTAGAAAAGGTTACCAACCAGCCTGACAAATATCCAGAGTGGCAGGTGCACGGGGGTAAATTGTGGAAGCATCTACCCATGGAATACCCAGATCTAAATACCGAGGAGGCATGGAAACAAGTAATTCCAAAGGGAGAGCGCGTGGACGTGTTGAGAAAGGCCCACGATGAACCTATAGCGGGACATATGGGAATAAAGAGGACCACTGATCGTATAAGTAGGAAGTATTATTGGCCTAAGATGAGGTTAGACATAAAGAAATACGTTAGTTCCTGTGAAATTTGCCAAGCAATCAAGCCAGAGAGACGGCCTTCCGCAGGTCTAATGGTTTCGCGAAGTGGAGAGGCTAAAAGGCCATGGGAGATGATCTGTGTCGATCTGGTTGGTCCACTTCCTCGTTCCTCTCGAGGGCACGTATATATTTTGTCCGTGGTCGATTACTTTTCGAAATTTCCCTTGATTTTTCCACTCCGATCGGCAACAGGGAAGTCGGTTTCGAGGATTTTAGAGGATAATGTTTTTCTTTTATTCGGGGTACCAAAATGGTTAGTATGTGATAATGGGCCACAATTCATCTCTAGGGAATTTCGGGGTATGGTAGAATCGTACGGAACACATATAAAATACACAGCCTTCTACCACCCCCAAGCGAATCCCGCGGAGAGAATAAATCAATCCATCAAAACAATGCTCCGGGCATATGTCGCAGACAATCATCGAAGTTGGGATCTAAACTTGTCTAAAATCGGCTGTGCATTGCGGACTGCAACGCACGAAGTTATGAAGTGTACACCGTACTTCGTCAACTTTGGGAGGCACATGGCCACGAGCGGGGAAAACTTGGTACCACCCGCAGGGATTAGTACTGATGTTCTAATCGACCCCCAAAAGCATGCAGAGGCTTTGGCGAGGGTTAGGAGAGATATTACTGACCGATTTAAGGTGGCAACGGAACAAACTAAGAGTAAATACGATTTACGCAAGCGGGTCATACACTTTTTACCAAAAGACCTAGTGTGGAGGACAAATCATGTCTTATCAGACGCCTCCAAATTTTTTTTCCGCGAGCTTGGCTCCAAAATATATTGGTCCTTTTGAAGTATTGAGGAAAGTGTCTCCTTGGACATATGAGTTGAAGGGAAACGAGGGGAAAACTGGGGGAATATGGCACGTGAAAGACTTAAAGCAGTATACTTGTCGGGAAATAGGATAAAATTAGACAAGATTTAGGGAAAAAGAGTTAAGTTTCTCATAAGGGCCTAAGGGAAGTGATAATTTGGGGTAAGTAACTGGTAATGTAAAATAAGTAAAAAAAAAAAAGGAAAAAAATATATAGAGGGAAGTTACTCTTACGTAATCACCCTTGAAGTACACGAGCAGCCGTATCTGTAAAAAAAAAAAAAAAAAAAGAATTAATCATATATCTTGTTCATGAGCGACATTTATTCGACCAAAAAAAAAAAATCCCTTACTATTATCGTTCACGAAGCCGGAATTAAATGAAGAATTTAGGAAATTCTCCTAAGACAAGGGGGGAATGTTACGGTCGCATTCGTTCCCGTTCAAGCTGAAAGGAAGAGAAGAATAAAAATTAAATATAAATCAAGTAATGTAGAAATGCAGAGAGAAATCACTGATAACTTACCTGCTGATCCAGGGCATTCCTTATGAAGCAGCTTCATCTTTTCGACATCTAAAAAGAAACAACACCAAAAAAGAATTAGTAAAGCATTATTTGGTAAACCATAACTTCGGTAAAACGGAAGAGGAGCTGGAAGATGGTTATAAAACGTAGGATTAGGGATTATTAGCAGTAGGATTATTTAGGATTTAGGATTAAGCGAATTGATACGATATTTAGGAATTATTAGGTTTAGTTAGGATAGTTTAATTTAGGATAGGAGTAGGATAGATTAATGGGAGAAGTCACGAATACAAAACAAAACAAAACAACACAGCACAACACAACACAACACAACACAACACGCAACGTATTGCAGCCGAGTCAGGGACAAACCTCGAACATTACACCCGAAGAGAAACACTACACGCGGCGTAGCCAATCACAGCACTTATGACAGATCACCTCACCGTGGGCCAATCACATCACTAAGTGAAAACAGGGCGGACGTATACGGCGAGAATGACGAGTCGATAAGACGGGCCGCAAGGTGTGGGTCCATACTAAAAAGCCGGGTGGGGAAGATAAAGTGGACCCCGAATCAAACGAGAGTAAAAGCTTCGAAGGTCGAAGAAAGCTACGTACCTGAGCGGGAAGGCAAGAGGAATGACCTGGAGGATTCGTTCGTTAACCCAGGTAAACGGGGATTTACCGATTGGGAAAGTTGATCCGAGGTTTCGCGGGAAGTACGACACCCGAAAACGGTCTCTTTTGGTGATATACTAGCGAGAGTGCGGATGAGAAAGATAACATAGGAGTGAATTCGAGATTAAAATTAAAACTGAATTGAAGATAAGTTCAAACGGAAGATCACAAGTCGGTGATAAATAGGAAATCAACTTGGACCAAGCGTAGGAGGAAGAAATCACGAGAGCATCGTTACGAGATCATAAGAAGGAGTACGGAGTCGTATACGGTCGAAGTCTTCCGAGAGCAGGGCGGAGGAGAAAGTGTGCAGCGTTCGTTTTTCTTGTAAATTGAAGTGGAGAATTTGCGCAACGTTCGAGAGATATCCGAGTTTTCGTCGTGGGACACCGCACCAGAGGCGCCCTAGATAAGAGTAGTTAGTACAGTTGGTAAATATAACAAGTAGAGCCAGAGGATAGGTATTTTCTTTAAGATTATTAAATTTCGTTGCTTTTCCGTACATTTCAATGTTGTTATTTATCGGTGTTCGTGACGTATTACAGCTTCCCTTCCGTTTGCTTCGTATAATTTTGCGCGTAATTAAATCTTCCCCGAATTAGTGATTCGATCGGGGCGAGATTACGAACGGGGCTTTAAAAGAAAGGATCACTGGCGCCCACGACCCTTCTCTGGGTTGGCCGACAAGGCCCGTTCACCCCCTTTAGTGCGAGGGGTTTTTAATTCGGTTTTCCACCGGGAAAAACGGTAACAGCATCTCGTATTGAAGTTGCTAAAACTCCTTGAGACCTTGTGGAACTCTCTACGCATGGTAGTCCACAGGCTCTTTGCTTGGATGCACAGTCCGAAGTAGCACCTTTGGCAATTATCAAATCCTAAAGCTAAATTATTCCGAACTGGAATGTAAAATGAACTACTCAACCCAGTAACCTGGGTACGTACTTCGACAACAATCATTCGAAGTAACGCACCTATCAGGCTCAAAAAATACATGGATTGGAAAACAGGTTTCTGTCCACAGCCTAGCTTGGTGTGTTTCTTTCTGTTTTTTCTTACTACTGCGTTGGTTTTCCCCGTCAACGGCTTACGTTTTCTAATTTTGCTTATTACTACCTTTGGTTGTATTGTCCCGACAGTTGTACATACTACTTCCTGTGACGGGGCTATAACTTTGGCCGTATTTTTTGGCGATACGCCCTTAACTACAGTTGTAACTAAAGTTTTCTTAATATGTGGTATATTGGAAGCTGTGGTAGTTAGTTTTATTGGGGCTGAAATATTGTCTACTGGGGCGCAGCTTAGTTGGAGGTGCTGGCCCCTTGGTCGTTTCCCTGGGTGCCGTTTCCCTGCCTCCTCTCCTGATACCTCTTTTTGCTGAAACATGTCTCCTCGACATGTCCCAACCGTGAACACCATTCGCACTTTAACTTCTGTCCCCCCCTAGCTGTGTTTGTCATAAACACATTGCCTCTAGGACAACTATTCCTGTCGTGGCCATAAACCTGACAGGTGTCGCAATATGGAGTGTTTCTCCGCTGTCTGCAATCAGCATAGGTGTGATTTGCTTTCCCACAGAAACCACAAGTAATCTTGATTGTTGGCTGCTGGCTCTGTGGGGGTTGGTGGTTCAAAATCGGTGGGTGATTTGGGGGCGAAAACGCTTGAGGTTGGGTGTTGTACCCGTTGTAATTCTGTGATGGATGAGCTTGACTAAATTGAGGCAGGATGTATTGTGGCTGTACTTGCTGAAACTGTTGTTGCTGTGGTTGTCGTGAGAAAATGTCGTAATTCGGCGTATACATTTGAGATTGGGCCATAGTTTGCGTGTGAAAAACAGAGGGTTGCGCATGTTGATTTACTGGAGGACTTATCAAAAGGGATGTCCTCAGGGCCACTTCCACGAGTTTTTCAAGAGAAATCTCTGAGCTGGAAATCATAAATTGCCTTAATGATGGATCGGCCAGTCCGATTTTGAAAGTGTTCAAAACTGTTTTCTGGACTTCCTTCACTAGAGCGACGGAATCAGCCACGCTGTATTGAGCCTCAATGATCTCCAGCGCCATAGTCGAAAGATGCGACAAACGTCTAGCAAACGCCTTTATATCCTCCGATATCAATTGACGTGTCATTTTGATATCGTTGGTTACACTGTCCAAAGTTCTAGCAGTTAGATATTCATCCTTTATCAACGCCTTGAACTCTTTCAACGTTTTCAACGTTCTCCCCCGAACTAGCTCAAAGGCATCCCCTGCCAGTCTGGTGGACAGAAGCGAGACAAGAATTTCCTCATTTTTCCCATCCAAACACTTAAGGGCCAGTTCGCAAGCATTGACGAACTCGTATACTTTGCCCGATAAATCTGGTGTCCGTGCACCATTGAAAATTGGTACCAGTCGGGCCACCGTCTTCCCAATTGCTTCATAAACCGTCATGTCAATGGTTGATTGTTCCCTACTTTTGTCACTCGATTGGATCTCCTTCGTAATCTCCTTACACGGCCCTTCCTTAGTCGCGCTATTCCTAAGTCGTGTTCCTTGATCTCCTGGATTAACACCTCCTGTGCGGGCGTTGATACGCTCTTGTTTCCCTCACTCGCCTCCTGAATACCCCTCTGTATCTGAAGCTTCTGCTCCAACTGTCGCTTTAGCTCTAAAATTTTTCCTAATGATTCCGATAAACTCCGGATTTTTTCATCCGATTCTTCACTATCGACTATTGCTTGCTGTAATTGTTCCCTGCAATCTTTTAAAGCCCTGTCTTTATTCCTTATTTTTTGTCTATATTCTCTCTCTTGCTCTGACGATCTGTTGTTAGTCTCGTTTATAACTTCCAGAAATTTGAATAATATGGCATCTGTGGTTTCCAACCGTATTAATTGACCCCACCTAGACGAGATCTGAGTAAAAATAAGGTTGTAAACTTCTTTCGACGCAAATTTCCTTATCTCTCCCAATAATAGCTGGTTGAAGCTTTCCACCTCACGCTCTTGTTCTTTCTTATCTTTTTCCGCTTGCGCTAGTAAATCTTTTAAATATAAGATCTCAGACTCTTCTGCCATACCCCAGAAAAACGAGTTTTTTATTAATTATTGGCAAAGAAAAAGATAACACAATAGTATAAAAATATATACTACCTAAAAATTGCTAGCCCCTAATGAAATTGTCGGACAAATTAAACATGAGATTCAATATTTGAACTTGAAGAGTAAGAAAAACTGAAGAGCAGAAAAAAAACATTCGAATAGCTAAACAAAAATAAAAATTTTCCGATAATACCATAACGCTTATGATATTAATCAGGTTTAACAAACTAATAAAAAAATAAAAAAAAACAAACGCTGTATGTTTATTTTTTTAATTTTGATGAAACGTTAAGTTTAATTGAGGCAACCAAATGTAAAGTTTGTTCGGCATGATGAATTCGGCCTACGTCATTTGAGTTGTTCACTAATAGCAAGTGCGAAAAACAACTAAGAAAGTTTGCGGAGTTCCATTTGCATTTTGCAATTGATCGATTTCCACACGATCAAGAATTTCGAACTGCAAAATAGTAAATTCTTTACGCCGGTTTATTACCAATACGTAAATGAGTTTAGAAGAAAAAGAAGAATTCAATGTTCAATGAACAAGAATTCAATGATTATTATTATTGCAATGAGCATTGCTGTTGTTACTGCCAATTAATGGTGTTAATTATTGTAGGGTATACTCGTTAATATAAATATTAACAAGTTAGAACCGGCTGCGCCAAATTATGTTGTGTGTTAGGCTACCTTATGAGCCTAACACGTGTTGATGATGCTGAAAAGGATGTGGGGGCGTGCCTAGCATCTTTCGATGCTGTTTAGCGGGATGACCTAGCGCCCTAAGGGACGCCGGTTAGTCAGGATAGGTAACACAATTAAATCGCATAGTTCACTGTTTACCTTTTTATTTGTTCACCGACACGATTTTCCACTCAACTGTGCTTAATCAGCATAACTTAAACCTATTTTTTATTTATAACGTAATAACACTTTTATTGATTTTTCACTATCGGTGTCAAACACCGAGTTTTCTAAAGTAAGACAGAGTTTCGGTGTCGAGTGCCGAGTTTCGGAAATAATACCTACTTAATCTCGGTCGCGACACACTTTTATAAACCTAAAAATGCATTCGACCCATAACGCTGACCTTGTTACGTTATGCCGGTAAACATTAGGTCAAAACATTATGAGTCGATTGCATTTCTGGTCATTACGCAATCCGGTAGTACTAATTGTTTTGTGTACGAAATTCAAGCCGGCATTCCATAGGTACTGCTGACCGGCGGTATGCCGACTTGCAGTTCGCACAAGAAGGTCGTTAGATTTTAGCGGGCGATGCATTGTAAACAAACACTGACTCGAGTTCACTTGCTTGTTTACAACGCGGAAAGAAGAATCTTGTTACAAGGAAATGAATATGATCATTGTAAATAAACATAGACTCGTATTCGTATGTTTATTTACAATGCGAAAAATACTGTATTTGGAAATGTGATGTGGTTAGAATGTTAGATGACTGTTAGGTGATTTGTAATGTACCGGGACGACGTAATGACTACTCAGGAAGGAGTCCAAGGTACAACATCGGTTTTTCCCCCGACTATGTTTAAAGCTTACAGAAGTAAAAGTGAATTCCAAATCCCAATATACCTAAGAAATATATCAGAATTCATGAATATGTACACAACCACTGTACACCCCCTTAGGGGTTGGATATCGAAAAAATTTGAAGAGTGTTTCTAGGCGCTTATATAAATAGCTAGCAGAAGCAAAATTGCTTTGATAGCTCGACATGTCTAAAAGTTTTAACGAAACTCGTGAAAATGTGGATTCACGGATATCAACCTCTGAACGCCAATAAAAATCTGAACTTTTTTTTTGCTTTAGTGACACTAATAGCTCATCTAAATATACGTATTAAGTTTTAACTTTCTAGCATAAGCCGTTTCTGAGATATAAAAAACCACTCTTTACCCCCGTAATTTGCTACCCCTATGCGCAATTTTATTTTTCTAGGATGTCTCTATAGTGGCTCTATATAATCCTAAATTTTTAGCTTGCTATTCATTACGGTTTTCGAGAAATAAAAATCAGAATTTTTTTCCTTCCTCCACCCCTAACATTTTTTTCCCCACTAGAGGTCTACCGACCCCAACTCCTGTAAAATTTTGAAGATCATATCTGATACGGTTTCTGGGATATAAAAATGATATTTTTTGAGAAATTGCTATCCCCCCACTTTCGTGCTCCACCTACCCACTGAAAAAATTTAAGTTCAGTAGACTCCTCTTGTGATCCCATCCGTGGTGTAATTTGTTCGGAAGATATTGTAATCCAAAGTTGTTTTCCCCCCGCCTCCACACCTTCTCACCACCCTTAGAAATTTTAGCCTTTGTCTAATCTTGAAGTACCCCTAAGAACAACCACAAAGACATAAATAAATAAATTATTGTTTTCCTCCCACTTCCACACCCCTCAGCCCTTATCGACAATTTTTTTTGCAAATGAGTCCACTATCATAGTACTACATTAGTTTCAAATTTAAGGCTCCTAGCATAAGCGGTTCCTGAGATCTAGAAACCAAAATTTTTCGTCTAAAACGCTCCCCCTCATCCCTCCCTTACACCCGCACCCCCCCAAAAAATGACAGTAGTAGGAGTTTACCCAATCTACCCACCATACAAAATTGACCTTAATACCTCAACGGGTTTGGGAGCTACGCGCCTCCAAACGATTTTGCGTACGGCGTACGGCGTCTACGGCGGACAGACGGACATTTTTTTTTCCTTTTTTGGTATTTACTAGTCCTAAAACGTGTAAATACAAAATTTCAGGGTAGCAAATTTTTTTGAAATTTCAGGTCGATCACAATACTTTATTATTAAAAAATAATAAAGTAAAAATATCCAGATTCGCAGAACGTTTATTTGCAGATCTCATTAATCGTTTAGCTGGACTGTTATTGGCATAGCAGGTTCTGTGCCGCGATTCAAAAAAGGTTTCAATTGACCGGGACGCATAACTTGGGACTCTGAAAGTAATGAATTCCAGAAAGTCGGGATAGTCTAACTTGTTTTTGATAATGCTGTACAAAGCAATTAAATCAAATTGCTCACGACGTTTTCAGAGTGTAGTGAGGTTCAAATATGTAAGCAGACTATCATAATCGATTACCTCTAATAGTATAAGCTCCAACGACGACTGTCCACCTTGCCGTGGTGTTGGGGCTGAGTAGGGTCTCGCCCGAAACCAAGAGATGGTCAACCTCCCCCCTCTCCATCCATCTCCCAATATCCCTTCACTCCACCTATCCGGGCTGGATCAAGGTGTCATACGACCCGTGCCGAGGATCGACCAGGCTGGGGGCACTATACAAATAGCCCAGCCGCGAACGGAGTATCCGGACACCTGGCGACCTCCGGATTAAATAGCCTTATCTGCACAATGCGGATCTCTGTGCAGATGGACCTTCCGTTCTCCGCTACTCGTGGGAACACTATGCATTCAAAAAAAACAAAAACAAACAAAAAAACAGAGTCCGGATCTCTTAAAAAACCGGACGGAGAGATGGACGAAAGCTCATCCCTCTCCTCCACCCCAATGGGGTTAACTGCGAAGACTGCGGTCACAGAACCTGGTCCTAGCAACTCACCCGCGAGGACTCCGGCAACCAAACCTGGTCCAAGCGACTCAACATCCACGAGGACTTCGGCTCCCAAACCTGGTCCAAGTGGACATTCTAAAATTAGGACTTCGGTCACCAAACCCGGTCCAAATACCATGGCCAAGACTTCGGACACCAAACCTGGTCTTGGCTCACTCAAAAAGGAGGGTACTGGCAGAGGAAAGGAAGCTGCTAATATCCCAAAAAGTACCGGCACAATCGGACTTCTAGGGACCGGTAGTGACCAATCTCTACGCCATATCGCTCCTTCTAAACAGCTCTACAAAGAGAAGAAAACGGCCCTGGGAATCCTGAAGCGCCTTGGTAGTATACCAGAGGAACAGCGGACGGACAAACAACGGGCCTCTATTGATTGGGCTTTAAAGCTCACCACCGAGGGGTGGGAACCATCCGGCAAAGGTCAAGTGTCCAAAAGACACAGATCGCTGGATGAGTCACCCGAGGCAGCAAAAAGGGCCAAGACGGGCAACTCAAGCACCGCGGCACCTTCAAGGCCCTTCAACGAAGTCCTGAAGGATCATCTCGTGATGGCCGTCATCGACAGTAGTGACGATGACGGAAGGATCACTCCAGACAAGTGGAAAGACTTGCAGAGCGAGCTGGCGGATGGTTTCCTCAAACTTATGAGGGAGCATCCTGGTCCTGTCCCCTCCTGCCGCGACGGTGGTGGCATCAGGGCCATGTCAAGCTGGTGATCTGCTCCGACCAAAGATCGGCGGATCCCTACAAGGAAGCAATTGCTGGTCTAGGCGAGGTTTGGCCTGGAGCAAAGTTGGAGGTTGTGGCAAGGGAGGACATCCCTAGTCGGCCTCGAACAAGAACCAGGATACCAAGTAAGCCTTCTGACGCGGCGGCTGTCCTGGAGATCCTAAAGATCTGCAACCCAGATCTTCCGACGCATAATTGGAAGATCGCCAAGATGGAGGAGCCAAAAGAGGCCGAGAGAGTCGCGACAATCGTGATTAACAAGGAGTCCCTGGCCCCCCTAGCTAACCTGAAGGGTGTGGTGAACTTTGGCCTTGGCCAAATCACACTTCGGGTCTACAAGGCGGACGCTGAGAATCCCTTACTGAGCGCGTCGGACACCGAAGCCTCGAAAATGGAAACAGATTCCGCCTCCCACTTCGTCCATAGTGACGACTCAAACCTCGCTGAGTCTGAACTGGCAATGGAACTGGACCCGGTGCAACCCGACTCCGATTCAGTACTGGTTCGCCAGGATCACTGCTCCTTAACGGACGAAGATGATCTTGGCTCGGATACTGGACTGGATGAAGGCTCGACTGGTCCTCCCGATGGCAGTGAGGAAGATCTGCTGGCATCTGACCCGGAAGACCCGGAAGATGCAAACCTAACCGTGATCGAGGCTTAATGCTGCAAATGCTGCAGATTAATCTTCATCACTCGAAAACGGCATCAGCCTCCTTACTTCTCCGTCTAGCCAGGGATGGAGAAGACCTTGTCTTGATCCAGGAACCATGGATTGTGCATGACGTGGTAAACGGTCTCAAGACTCCAAACTATACTCTGTTCTATGTAAGGAATAATGGCAAGCCAAGAGTTTGCATTCTTGCAAAAAACAGTTTAAATATATTTCTGCTACACAGCTTCAGTGATCCTGATATCGTCACAGTCAGCCTTGAACTAAATAATAAGATTCACTGGCTGATCTCGGCCTATCTGGCCCATGACCATCAAGGTCCACTGCCACCGAGTATTATGAGCGATCTAATCACTGAAGCTAGGAAGCTCAATACGGGTGTCATCCTAGGGTGTGATGCAAATGCGCATCATGCAGTCTGGGGTAGCACTGACACAAACGAAAGAGGCTTTTTGACTACTTTTTAAGCACTAATCTTCTTCTATGCAACACAGGGCAAGAGCCTACCTTTATAACCAGGAATAGACAAGAAGTCTTAGGCATAACTCTGGTTTCCGAAAACATCTCACACATGGTCAGCAACTGGAAGGTTTCTGAAGAAAACTCCTTCTCGGATCACCGCTACCTTCAATTTAATCTGGAAGATTACAAACCTATCCCACCGGCCTTTAGGAACTATCGGAGGACCGACTGGGTCAAATACAGGGAAACTCTTAGCGGCGTACTCCCTCCCTTATCGCCACTCCAACCGAGTAGCTCAACTGATCTCGAAGGTCTGGTCACCACTCTTACGCGCGCCCTAAACGAGGCATTGTCGAACTCCTGTCCTGAGAGCAGGGCAAGAGGGAAACATAAGCCGCCATGGTGGAACGCAGAACTGGGGGCTCTTAGAAAATGCTGTAGGCAACTGTTTAACAGAGCCAAAAGCACGAAAGACGTTTGCGACTGGGACTCCTATAAAGGATCACTTCGTAAATACAAATATGAACTGAGAAAGGCGCAGCACAAATCCTGGGGACTCTTCTGTAGTGAAATAGAAGATTCATCCGAGGCATCCAGGCTCTGCAAAATTCTCTCTAAAAATCCAACCACACCATGCTATCTGAGGAGACCGGACGGATCTTGGACTACCTCAAGTAGGGAAACCACTGATCTCCTCCTGGACACCCACTTCCCTGGTAGCTCGCCTGTTGAGTCGGAGCTGGTAAACATTACAAGAAACCATGCCCCAAGTGACCAAGCTCCTCTGGGCGATAGAAGGCTTTAAACCATTTAAGTCTGCGGGACCGGATGGAATAATTCCTGCTGAAATCCAACAGACCTCAGATATAATTCTTCCTTGGCTGACGGTTATCTTGAAAGGCTGCCTGGACCTAACCTACATTCCTGAAACATGGAAGGAAGTCAGGGTGGTATTCATACCCAAAGCAGGAAAAAGCTCTCATGTCTGCCCTAAGGACCTCAGACCTATCAGTCTATCATCCTTTCTTCTGAAAACACTGGAAAGACTAATGGATGTATACATCTGCGACAATATTGACAAGCGACTGCTGTCAACATCCCAACATGCGTACTGGAAGGGGAGGTCGGTCGAAACGGCCTTACATTCGCTCGTGAGCACCATAGAAAAATCTCTTAGTATTAAAGAATACACCATGGTTGCCTTTCTCGATATCGAGGGAGCTTTCAATAACGTCAGACCAGAGGCAATCACTGACGCACTTTCTATCCTGAAGGTGGAATCCTCGCTTGGCGCGCTGATCAATTTGATGTTAACATCCAGGATTGTGAACACAAAGCTGGGCGAGTCCTCCTCTCGAAGGTTTGTCAGCAGAGGTACACCACAAGGGGGTGTGCTCTCCCCTCTTCTTTGGAATTTAGTGGTCAACAAACTACTATTGAGACTGGAAGGGGCGGGCTGCAGAGTGATTGCCTATGCAGATGATGTTGCAATTGCTGTCTCGGGAAAGCACCTCAACACGCTGAGTGAGATATTGCAAAATGCTCTCTCTATCCTCTCCAAATGGGCAGCTGAATGCGGGTTGGGTGTGAACCCACGCAAAACAGAATTAGTCCTCTTCACCAGGAAATATAAAATTCCTCACGTAGACCCCCCTTCTCTGAATGGTACTAGTCTAGTTTTCACCGATAGTGCAAAATATTTGGGTCTTATTTTGGACAGGAAACTTCACTGGAAACCTTACATTCAGGAACGGGTAAAGAAAGCAACAGTTGCGCTTTACTCGTGCAAAAAGGCCATTGGCAAAAAATGGGGTATGCAACCCTGGATAGTTCATTGGCTCTACGTGTCCGTCATCAGACCGATACTTATGTATGGTGTTATTGTCTGGTGGACGGCCTTAAACAAAGCAGTTAACTGCACCACCCTAGGGAAGGTACAGAGATCAGCATGCATATGCATCAGTGGAGCTCTGAGAACAACTCCCTCTGCAGCACTAGACATGCTATTCAGTCTGCCACCTCTAGACATTTTTGGCAAGCAAATGGCAGCCAATGCAGCCATTCGACTTAGGGCCTCTACACAGTGGACTGGCATACATATATGCAGGTCACTCAACAATCTTGAATCACTTCAATAACATTCCTGAAAACACCGACTACACCCCTCCCAGTTATGATTTTGAGAAAAATTTCCTTACAGCCATCCCAACCCGTCTAGAATGGGAAAGGGATTCGGTACGGACGGAAGAGTCCGCCCACATATATACGGACGGCTCCAAAACTGAAGGCGGGGTAGGTGGAGGTGTTTTCTCTGATATGCTTAACATTAGCAGCTCCTTCCGCCTTCCGGACTACTGTAGTGTCTTTCAGGCGGAGCTTATGGCGATCAAGGAGGCCTTGTCCTGGCCTGTAATGTAATGTAATGTAATATCTACTAGGGATATTAGCATTTTCACAGACAGCCAAGCGGCAATAAAATCCTTGGAATCGGCCTCGACAATATCAAAGGTCGCCGCAGAATGTCGATCATCTCTTAAGGAGATGGCTGAACAGTTCAATATTCTTCTGTGCTGGGTGCCAGGACACAGGGATATTCCAGGGAACTGCATGGCTAACGAACTCGCTCGACGCGGTACTACCCTTCAGATTATGCCGGGACATCGGAATCTGGGTGTGCCTCTCTCTACATGTAAACTGCTACTGAGATTGAACTCAATTGAGAAAACCAACTCAAGATGGACGGACGGTGTTACATGTCACACTGAGAGACAGATCTGGCCGGAGCTGGATCTAAAACGCTTCAAATAGCTGACTTTGCTCAAAAGGGCGAATATCAGCACCACAGTCGGTGTCCTGGCCGGACACTGTCTTATAGGTCGACATGCTAAAAGACTCGGTCTCTTCTCAAACGACTTCTGTAGAAGCTGCCTGGATGAGGAGGAGGAGGAGACAGTCCTTCACCTCCTCTGTACCTGTCCAGCTCTATCAGCCAGAAGGAAAGCTCATCTTGGAGCTTACTTCTTCAACTGTCTCGGTGACCTTGCCTCAATGGAGGTCGCGAGAATCCAACGCTTCATCGCAAGCTCTAAATGGTTCGACGAGTAGGACCGGATTCGATGATCCTGTGGTAACACAACGGACCTTTTAGGTCTAAGTGTGTCCGTGTTCTCACGGGCAGCCGCGCGTACCTACCTACCTAATAGTATAAGCAGTTTGTAGTCAATGTAGCGTAGAAATTTGTGCTGAACGGTTTCAATATTATAGCAATGAATTTGGAAATGAGGGTTCCAAATAATTGACAGAGATTCCAGGTATGGGCACTCAAGTGAGCAGTAAAGAACCTTCAAAGATTAATATTACTGAAATCTTGACTGTTACGAATAACAAACCCAAGCATTCTTCGGGCTGAGCTACATATCTTTTGGAAATGCGGTATAAATGTTAGTGCTGAGTCGAGTAACAAGCCCAGGTCCTTAACGACATCAATAAGCGGAAATGAGCAATTGTTTATACTATAGTTATAACATATAGAAATACGCAATCCGTGGAAAACAATGTAGTTACACTTTGATATATTCAAAGGCAACCGATTATTGACACACCAATCGAAAAGAGAGTTGAGATTATTCTGAATAATATAACAGTCATTAGGGGAATTAATTATTTTAAAAATCTTAAGGTCATCTGCGTATAATAAAAAGTTTACTTCAGAAAATATATAATAATATATATAAGAAATAACATTAATGAAAATTAAGAAAAGGAGAGGACCAAGATGTGATCCTTGTAGCACACCTGGTTTAATCACAAAAGGATCCGATTTTGCGCATTGTTTATAACACAGGAACGATTACAAAGGTAGTCACGTATGTATCCAGGTGAAAAAGCCACCGGAAACACCTAGATTAGCTATTTTAGTAATGAGTGTAAACAATGATCCACTTTATCAAACGCCTTTGAGAAGTCTGTGTAAACGACATGCAGCTGTGAATGCTTATCCATTGCACGGTGGATGGTCTCGATGTAAGGTAAAAGATTTGTCAATGTGGATTTACGATTTTGAAAGCCATGCTGATTAGGTGTTATTTAATTTCTGATCAGAGGAGTAAGTTTTTTAGTTATAATTGGATCAAAAATTTTAGTGGCAGTAGACTGGATGAGCGTGTGGCTGACCACTTTACCTCCTAGTGTTCGGTTGGTCTAGTAATGAAGTAACTCTAGCATTACTTCAAGGCCTAGGCTCAATTTGGGCTGTTGTGGCATTGATTATTATTATTATTCATCATCTCATCTAACTTATCCAGTTTTACTAATTTCTGCTTAAACTCTATTGAAAATGGTTGTCAAGTGGACGCTGTGTTCACGGACTTTCAAAAAGCTTTTGACAGGGTTCACCATGATTTACTGGTCAAAAAAATGAAATCGTTTGGTTTCCATTCAAACTTTCTCGAGTGGATTACTTCGTATCTCTATAGCAGGAAACGGTTAGTAAAAAGAGGTAACGTCACTTCATCGTTCATTGATGTAGTATCTGGTGTACCACAGGTGTAACACATTTAGGACCGCTATTGTTCTTAATTTTTGTTAACGATATTCCCTTAATCTTGAAGCATTCATAGTGTATGCTGATGATGTGAACATTTTTTCGAAGATCTCTTGCCTGGAGGACTGTCAAGGGCTTCAGAATGATTTAGACGAATTCAATTTATGGTGTATTCCCAATTCATTACGACTCAGTATTCCAAAATGTAAATTTTTTCGGCATTTAGAACTTCTTCTCCACTCTTATTTAATTACAGGATAGATGATTCACTGTTGGGTAGAACGAATGAAGTTAACACTAAACCTACCACGACGGGTCAAATGACCCATTTTAAACTTTTTGTCAGAATTTCTTCTACATAACATTATCACATTTTTAAATTTAATACATAAATATTTTTGAATCGTTATTTGGAAAAATTGCTTAATTCATGTACCAAATTGTGCTACATTTTTCACTATACATAGTATAATATATATATAACATTTTAAAGACGGGTCACTTGACCCGCTGTGGTAGGAACAGGTATACATGAAGTATCGGTAGGTTTAGTGCTAAAGATCTTGGTGTCATATTTGATGAAAAACTGTCATTCAATTCTCATGTTGATTATGTCATATCTAAAGCCAACTCAATGTTGGGTTTCATTAATCGATCCTCTGCAGATTTTCATGACCCTTATACTTTCAAATCACTCTTCCTATCTCTAGTGCGTCCTATTTTGGAATATTGTGTCGTGGTTTGGGATCCATCATATGAGTTCCACATTAGTCGGATTGAAAAGATCCAAAGGAGGTTTACGAGATTTGCTCTACGTAGATTGAACTGGGCTTCGGCTTTACCTACCTATGAAGCTAGATTTCAATTACGAGTAGAGATGAGACGAATATATTAGTATTCGCTATGATATAACTAATATTTGGATATATTAGATATTAGGAATATGCCGATATCAAATGTTCGAATATCATGATATTCATTTCCCATCGAACCCTTCTCATACCATGGATTTACCGATCTATTTATTCTTTATTTACTTGGATCCAAATTCAATTAATTTACCAATCTACTCTTCTTTTACTTTTACAATAAATTTCATACATTGTCATTTATGTCTTCAAAGCAGACAGTCCTTTCCCTTCCGATAAATGTTGAATTCGTCGTTTAAATGTACCATAATCTTCCGTTACTCATTTGCACTTTCCTTATTTAATGTGTAGGTGGTAGGTGCAAAATTGCACAGGCGTACTTTCCCAGACCCTTTCCTTCTTAAAGTGCCTGCCTTCTTTCTCTAGAACGCGCTCAATATAGTCGTAAATTTGTAGTTTTCTATCCTTTGCGGTTCTCGAAAAATATTGAATCAGATTTTTTTCCTTTTCACCTTCTCCCGATATCGACCACTACAATATCACCTTCAAAATTGTTTTCCCTGCTAGAAGTCTACTGGGCCAAGCTCCTGTAAAATTTCTAAGATCATATCTGGTACTGTTCTTGAGATATAAAAATCTAATTTTTTGAAGGGAATAGCAACTCACTGTTGTGCTTCACCTCCCCCTCAAAAAGTTTACGTTTAGTAGACTCCACTTTTAATCCTATATAAAAGAAACCAAATTTTATCTTCCTGCTGTAATTGGTTCGGAAGATATTGATGTTAGAGATGAGAAATTCGGATCTTTTCAATGAACCGGTTCATCTGATCTCGCTCTTTTCATTGAAGCGGCTCTTTGAGCCGGTTCAAAAGATCCAACTGAAAACTAATTAAAAAAAAAAAAAATTATGAATAAATTATGAGCTTTAATGAAAATACTCAAAGTTGATTATTTTAAGGTAAAGCTGAGGGTATTGCGGGAAATAATAGGAAACTAGTTTTAAAAAATATCGGCTCTAGTCCTGGATTTGACGGCATAACAATTGAATGTCTAAAAATATTAAAAGATTTTATCTCAAAGCCTCTTACACACTTAATTATTTTTAACCTTTCGAAGAGAGTATTCCCTAAAACACTCAACAATTATTGATTTATTTCCTTAATATATATCGTTGGAAAAATAATTGAAAAGGTTGCGATTTCTACTTCTACTTCTACTTGAGTTTCTTTAAAAGACATAAAATATTAAACGAAAGTGAAAATATTTCTATGGCAAGAGCGAAGCGCACGTCAGTCAAACATGAACGCGAAAGGAGAGTTTTAATCCTTTTAGCTACGCAGGGCTGCGCAAAAGGTAGTTGGAGCGTAGCGCGCGTCAGCCAAACATGAACACGAAAAGGGAGTTTTAATCCCTTTAGCCCTGCAAATTTTGAGAGAGCGATATCTTTTAATTTCAAGTCGAGCGGGGAGTGAAACAAATTGAAATTGACTTAAAAGTGGAAATACCATAAATGAAAAATGTAAATTTTCATTTTGGCGTTTAGGTGTCCAGTAATTCTTTTTCCTAAATCTGTCTTCCATCTCCTCTTTTCAATTTATAATCTTTAATATTCCATCTTTAGTCTTCAATTTTTAATCTTAAACCTTCAATCTTCAATTTCCAATCTTCAATTTTCAATCTTCAATCTTCAATCCTCAATTTTCAATCTTTAATTTTCAACCATCAAACTTCAATCATCAAACTTCAATCTTCAATTTTGAATCCTCAATCTTCAATCTTCAACCATCAAACTTCAATCTTCAAACTTCAATCTTCAATCTTCAATCTTTAATCTTCAATCTTCAATCTTTAACCATTAAACTTCAATCATCAAACTTCAATCTTCAATCTTCAATTTTTAATTTTTAATTTTTAATTTTTAATTTTTAATTTTTAATTTTTAATTTTTAATTTTTAATTTTTAATTTTTAATTTTTAATTTTTAATTTTTAATTTTTAATTTTTAATTTTTAATTTTTAATTTTTAATTTTTAATTTTCAATTTTCAATTTTCAATTTTCAATTTTCAATTTTCAATTTTCAATTTTCAATTTTCAATTTTCAATTTTCAATTTTCAATTTTCAATTTTCAATTTTCAATTTTCAATTTTCAATTTTCAATTTTCAATTTTCAATTTTCAATTTTCAATTTTCAATTTTCAATTTTCAATTTTCAATTTTCAATTTTCAATTTTCAATTTTCAATTTTCAATTTTCAATTTTCAATTTTCAATTTTCAATTTTCAATTTTCAATTTTCAATTTTCAATTTTCAATTTTCAATTTTCAATTTTCAATTTTCAATTTTCAATTTTCAATTTTCAATTTTCAATTTTCAATTTTCAATTTTCAATTTTCAATTTTCAATTTTCAATTTTCAATTTTCAATTTTCAATTTTCAATTTTCAATTTTCAATTTTCAATTTTCAATTTTCAATTTTCAATTTTCAATTTTCAATTTTCAATTTTCAATTTTCAATTTTCAATTTTCAATTTTCAATTTTCAATTTTCAATTTTCAATTTTCAATTTTCAATTTTCAATTTTCAATTTTCAATTTTCAATTTTCAATTTTCAATTTTCAATTTTCAATTTTCAATTTTCAATTTTCAATTTTCAATTTTCAATTTTCAATTTTCAATTTTCAATTTTCAATTTTCAATTTTCAATTTTCAATTTTCAATTTTCAATTTTCAATTTTCAATTTTCAATTTTCAATTTTCAATTTTCAATTTTCAATTTTCAATTTTCAATTTTCAATTTTCAATTTTCAATTTTCAATTTTCAATTTTCAATTTTCAATTTTCAATTTTCAATTTTCAATTTTCAATTTTCAATTTTCAATTTTCAATTTTCAATTTTCAATTTTCAATTTTCAATTTTCAATTTTCAATTTTCAATTTTCAATTTTCAATTTTCAATTTTCAATTTTCAATTTTCAATTTTCAATTTTCAATTTTCAATTTTCAATTTTCAATTTTCAATTTTCAATTTTCAATTTTCAATTTTCAATTTTCAATTTTCAATTTTCAATTTTCAATTTTCAATTTTCAATTTTTAATTTTCAATTTTCAATCTTCAATCTTCAATCTTCAATCTTCAATCTTCAATCTTCAATCTTCAATCTTCTATCTTCAATCTTCAATCTTCAATCTTCAATCTTCAATATTCAATCTTCAACCTTCAATCTACAATCTTCAATCTTCAATCTTCAATCTTCAATCTTCAATCTCTAATCTGCAATCTTCAATCTTCAATCTTCAATATTCAATCTTCAATCTTCAATCTTCATACTTCAATCTTTAATCTTTGATCTTGGATCATTGATCATTAATCTTTAATCTTAAATCTAAACCAGTGGGTTTAGTCCTCCACCATTCATCCTCCACCATTCATCCTCCATCCTCCATCCTCCATCCTCCATCCTCCATCCTCCATCCTCCAACCACCATCCTCCATCCTCCATCCTCCATCCTCCATCCTCCATCCTCCATCCTCCATCCTCCATCCTCCATCCTCCATCCTCCATCCTCCATCCTCCATCCTCCATCCTCCATCCTCCATCCTCCATCCTCCATCCTCCATCCTCCATCCTCCATCCTCCATCCTCCATCCTCCATCCTCCATCCTCCATCCTCCGTCCTCCATCCTCCATCCTCCATCCTCCATCCTCCATCCTCCATCCTCCATCCTCCATCCTCCATCCTCCATCCTCCATCCTCCATCCTCCGTCCTCCATCCTCCAACCTCCATCCTCCATCCTCCATCCTCCATCATCCATCATCCATCCTCCATCATCCATCCTCCATCCTCCATCCTAAATCCTCCATCCGCCATCATCCATCATCCATCCTCCATCCTCCATCCTAAATCCTCCATCCTCCATCATCCATCCTCCATCCTCCATCCTCCATCCTAAATCCTCCATCCTCCATCATCCATCCTCCATCCTCCATCGTCCATCATCCATCCTCCATCCTCCATCCACCATTATCTATCCTCCATCTTCCATTTTCCATCATCATCATCTCAAAGATCCGCGAACCTTAAAGATCCAGGAGCCGTGATGACCCGCGAACCGCAAAGATCCGTCAAGTTCTGTGTGCTGTTAAGATCTGCGAACCGCAAAGATCTGCAAAACACAAAGATCCGTAAAGATCTGCTGAGCCGTCGAGATCCGCGAACCGCAAAGATCCGTAAAGATCTGCTGAGCCGTGGAGAACTGTTGAACCGTCGAGATCTGTTGAACCGTTGAACCGTAAAGATCCGTGGAGAAGATCTGGCTCAGTTGGATCTTATGAGCCGGTTCATTGAGCCGGCTCAGATCTGAGTTACCCATCTCTAATTGAAGTCCAAAGTTTTTCAAACCCCCACCTCGAGACCCCATAATTATTTTAGACCTTATCTAATCTTCCATTATCCCTTAAGATAACCACAAAGTTTCAACCTTCTGACATCAACCGTTCATTAGATATGGATTTTAGAATGTTTCAATTCCAGCTTTCAAGCATTTCGGACATATTGTTTTTCTCCCCACTCCCGCACGCTTCAACCTATATTGACGATTTTTTCAGCAATTGGGTTCACCATCCTAGTTCTACATTAGTTCTAAATTTCAACCACCTAGCATTAGCGGTTCCTGAGATCTAGGAACCAAAATTTTTCATCTAAAACACTCCTCCTTACACATCCGCCCCCCTCCCCCCTTCCCAAAAGACACGCCATCACCATCCATCGGTCGCATGATATGATATTGGAATATTCCCTACCATATATTACATATCCATGGAAATAATGTGTCCGAAATGCTTGAAAGCTGGGATTGAAACATTCTAAAATCCATATCTCCTGAACGGTTGATGTCAGAAGGTTGAAACTTTGTGGTTATCTTAGGAGATAATGGAAGATTAGATAGGGTCTAAAAAAATTATGGGGGGTGGTGGGGTCTCGAAGTGGGGGTTGAAAAACTTTGGACATCAATATCTTCCGAACCAATTACAGCAGGAAGATAAAATTTGGTTTCTGTATATGGGATTACAAGTGAAGTCTACTGATGAACTTTTTGAGGGGGGTGGTGAAGCACAACAGTAAGGGGCTATTCCCTTCAAAAAATTAGTTTTTTATATCTCAATAACAGTACCAGATATGATCTTAGAAATTTTACAGGAGTTTGGCCCAATAGATTTCTAGCAGGGAAAACAATTTTGAAGGTGATATTGTAGGGGGCGATGTCGGGAAAAGGTGAAAAGGAAAAAAATCTGATTCAATATTTTTCGAGAACCGCAAAGGATAGAAAACTACAAATTTACGACTATATTGAGCGCGTTCTAGAGAAAGAAGGCAGGCACTTTAAGAAGGAAAGGGTCTGGGAAAGTACGCCTGTGCAATTTCGCACCTACCACCTACACATTAAATAAGGAAAGCGTAAATGAGTAAGTGAAAATTATATTAGATTTAAACAACGAATTCAACATTTATCGGAAGAGAAAGGACTGTCTGCTTTGAAGATATAAATGACAATAGGTGTGTTTTTTTGTGCATTTATCCAGGTTAGAGTAGTGATTAAAATTTACATTGAAAACACCAACAGTATTGCTGTTTTCGTTATTTTTTATTCCTTTTCCCTGTAGATAGTAGGCTAGAATATAGATTTTAACCGGAATAGTTAACCCAGTAAGCTCACTGGGTGAACCACTCGCGATAAATTCTCTAATCTAGCCTACTATCTATTGAAAAAAGTTATAAAGAATCGTAAAAACAGCAATGTTGTTGTTATTTTGTATATAAATTTTAATCACTACTATAATCTGGATAAATGCGCAAAAAAACACACCTAATGTATGAAATTTATTGTATAAGGAAAAGAAGAGTAGATTGGTAAATTAGTGCAATTTGGATCCTAGTAAGGAAAGGAAAAATTGATTGCTAAATCTATGCGTTATATAAGGAGGAAAGGTTGGGTGTTGTTATATTTGGGAATAACAATTGGATTAAATATAACTAACATATATTGGACAATGAAAAGGATAGTAGAGTAAATCCGAGTGATTTTGCACCTCGTAAGTTTGAGCAAGGGTAAATGGGGTAAGTTCGTAACGTTTAACATCTTTGTTAGTTTTTTTAGTTTTAATTTTCATGTATTTTCGGTTTTGTGTTCATAGGTCTATACCGAGTTAAAATTTTTTCAGCAATTAGATATTCTGCAATAAGCTGCTAATAATAGTGTATTTTCCCGATCATATTGACATTTAAAATTTAAATACCGTAATGTTTTCTTTAGCTTAACTTTACCGAATATAGTTATAAATCTCTATTCGATGATCATTTCATGAAGATCGTTATCCAACAAGCACCAGCTCGATATGATACAGTACATATTAGTAATATTCAAATATTAGTTTAGATATTATAATACCGCGTAATGAATATATTCGTATTAGGTGATATCACCATATATCGGTATGGACCCATCACTAGCGATCACCCTGTCTGTTTGCGGAGAAACTGGAAAATTTCTCAACAATTGGCTAATCAATTTTGGAAACGCTGGGTTAGGGAATATCTACCCGACCTTACCCGACGCACAAAGTGGTACAATCGAGTAGGGCCTATAAAAGTAGGTGATATAGTTGTAATTTTCGATGAATCTCAACCTCGTAATACTTGGCGAAAGGGACTTATAGTTGAAACTTCAGCCGGAAGATCAGGCCAAGTACGACGGGCAGTCGTTCAAACAGCAACTGGATTCTTGACCAGACCCGCAGTCAAACTAGCTGTTCTGGATGTTCGCAAATAGAACTTGGAAGGTAGGTCGATTTCAATCACATCGACATACCGGGAGGGAGAATGTTGGCACAAAGCAAAAAAAAGAAGTGATGACCGGATTCCACGTACAGGTTGCAGGTAATGGCGCAGCGCGAAAGGTAATTTCTTAACATTAACCAAATTATACGAATAAAATTAATTTCTTAATAATGAATATTTATACATACAGGAATTGGAAATAAATTTTAAGTTCGCTTTAATTTACCGTACTTAAAATTTTTCATTGATTTCAACAGATATGTTTGACCAGGAAGAACCTTTAGCTGCAAGAACCATGAACTTATACAAGCAGATACGGATGAGGAGCCCAACGAAGATCAACCGTTAGGCGAAAAAATCACCATCATCAAGGAAGCATTGAAGTCATTAAATGAATGTCTTCAATATTTAGGAGAAAAAGCTTTCGACAAAAGACGATGTACCAGAGAAAACTACATTCGTAAAAAGCTTGAAGAGATGAAAAGAATCGTATAAAAAAACCTTAAAATTAAAAGATGAAAAGTCAAGGTAAAAAAAAAATAAATATTCAACCACCATTGACAAGAATATTAAGGAATTTATTTTATCTTTAAGTCCTAATAAATGCACTAGAAAAAGAACAGCTGAAGAATTTTCCGAAATATCTTCGTATACAGTTTGAAAGTCAAAACGAACTTCAGATTCTAAAAGATATAAACATCTGCCACACTGGGGAAGCCTTACTTCCGATATCATCGAGACAGAGGACATAAGTCGAATGATGCCTGTTAAAAAAGATTTTATTTCCATCAAAATAGATGGTAAGAAAGATCACGTCCAAAAACGTTTTGTTTTGAGGAATTTGAAGGAAGCGTTCCAGCACTTTAAGGAAACATATCCTCAACTGAAGATAGTATTTTCCAAATTTGCTTCCCTACGACCCAAATACTGTGTTTTGGCTGGATCGACTGGAACACATTCGGTATCTATGTGTGTTATCCATCGCAACTTGAAGGTTATGTTGGATGGTTGCGGAAACAAATATTTGGCTGCAAATGAAGATACACAAATTTACGACTTGCGGAATATGTTGGAATATGCAATCCCCATATATTGCCTGCTTTCTGAACAAATTCAACGAATGTCCAGGATATGAAAAAGTAAAAGAACCATCTCAGAATACTTTAAGTAATAATAATGTAGAAAGTATTACCTATAACCAGTGGACTGCAATAGACCGCGCAACATTAGATACAAAAATACAATCTGCAGATGGTTTTATAGATAGCTTTGTTGAACGAGTCCCTTCTTTACTTCGGGACGTATTGATCACTGATCAACAAACTAAATATTTTGGATAGAAAAAGAATAACTTATGTTAAAGTGAGGTCGTTGTAGTTATGGATTTCTCGAAAAATTATTCCTTCGTTCTACAAGATGCGATCCAAGCATTCCTCTGGAACTATATAGTTAAGCCACAATCCATTCGTTTGGGATTTATCATCGTGTTGTAGGGCAACAGAACGTTGAAACTAAAATTCTTTTAATTATTAGCGTTTGTGTGCAACATAACACTATAGCCGTTCATCTTTTTCGACGCTATTTAATAAAACGGTTAATAGACAAGTGTTTTAATGTCAAGAAAATAGATTATTTTTTGAACGGCTCAGTAGCTCAATATAAAAACCGTAAATATTTGAGAAAGCACAGTGAGGAATATTGTTGTAGAATGAAATTTTCTTGCCACCGCCCATGGCAAAAATATTTTCGATGTTTTCGGTGGTACAATAAAGCGACTTGTAGCAAAAGCAAGTTTACAGCCGCCATATAAGGACCAAATCAACGCTAATCAACGCTATTAAAACTTTTCGATCGGACTAATGATAATATAGTAAGTATTAATTTCCAATTCATTGACTGCGAACAATATAAAATGAAGAAAATTTTTTGAGTGAAGAAATACGACCAATTCCTTCAACTCAAACACTACATTGCGTTATATCCGTGAGGAAAGGATGCGTGAAAATTAAAAAGTTTTCTCTATCTTCTAAAAAAGTAGAACAAATTTTGTAGAAACAGATTATATAACTAGCATGTAGAAATAAAAAACCTATCTCATGTATTTTCAAAGATGTTTTAATTTTTTATTTAAAGCTGTGTTTTTCATACTAATTGCATTATGCTCATGTTATACATATATAATACATATATTTTATTGCATCTACTATTTATTTTTTAAATTTTTACTAGCTCAAATATTATTACTCGGTATAAAATCAATTTATTTTTCGGTACTGTTATCTGGAATGAAATGTATTAATAAAATACTCCGTTGAAATTTAAGTGTTCTAAAACCGATATAATTTTTTTTTAAATATTAAATATTTAAATATAATTTATTTAAATATAAAGGTAGGCGGAAAATCCTCGCCTTTAGTCCTCCACGTGGGCGCCTGCTGGTAATGATTAGTCGGGATGGATCTGGTTTCCACTCGATTGGTCAGCTAAGACTTACACACACGCTTTCAATCGAGTGCTGTGGTCATTAAGATTGAGGTACCCAACTGTGTGTTTTATCCTCCCGTGCCGTCTTCCCATTACCTTTGTATTCCTCTACAGAAGTCAAGGTGGAAATCATCGTGCTGACGACTGCATGGCTGAGGGAGAGCTCAGTCGCGAACGATAGACTCCAGATACGGGGCGACCTCTGGTTTTAATTAGCCTTCCCATGGTAATGCGGTGCCCTGCCATGGGCGACCATCCCCTTCACGCGCTACTCGTGGGTCCAGGAAATGAACAACAAAAACAACACAGACGATAGAGAGTCTCCTGGAAGAGGTACTTGAGAGAAGTCTCGAGGAGCTAGACCTGAGGAGTCCTCAGCAAACCATCGATGCTGAGATGGAGGAGAGACTGCTGGAGCCGGCAATCTCCTCGGGAGAGGCCAAAGACGGAAACGGCGGAGCAGCCAGTGCCAAAGAGATGAAGTCGACAGAGTGTGCCATACGGCCTACTGTAGGCAATTCATCTGGGCAATTGGAGGCTAATGCCGGGAATACCGAGGCTACTCCCGCGCGTGTGCGTGCCACAGCCAGGCGCCGTTACTCGGAAGCCAAAATGGCCAATAGGCGCTATAACACAAACAAATTTTTGCTGAAGAAGATCCTGGAAAAGGATCCGGCTTCCTTAACGGAGCGAGACCACAAAACGATGCAGAGGTTAAAGGCGCGTATCACTGAATACGAAGCATCTAACCCCGATGCGGCTCCGGGTTCTAGCGTGAACCGAATTCAGGCCAACACAAAGGATCGGCCAACGAAAGTCAGTGCTAGTAATAGTACAAGGCGCGTAGTCCGGTACGCCGAATCAGCACCGATAGCAAGTACTTGTAGTAGTACAATGCGTGGAGTCTAGCGAGGCGGTTCGGGGCAACCCAGGTTGTCGCAATCGCAGAACAGTAAGGGGGTCGGAGCAGCGCTGCCAGTTGGCGATGCGCGAGTGCGTGCGGAGAAAACCAGAGAGGAGTTCACAAGCAAGAGGCTCCGGTGCAAGGAGGAGAGTCCCAGGGACCCAAAAAAGCCGAGGAAATTGCCAGGCTAAGAAGGCGAACGGCAGACACTCAGCTCAGTTGTCAGGGAGCACCTTAAGGTGGCCATCATCGACCTAGGCCACAGCGAAGGTAGAGTTTCCGAGTTTCCCCCAACAAATTTCACTGGGGTCCGAAATTTTCATATATTCAATACAATAGAATTAAATCTTGTTGAGTTGCCGACGGCCGACATTTGTATTCCCTGCTGGGCGTTGCGAGTGCGTTCAGAAGTTAGCACTTCGCTGACATTTGAGCGCACCCGCAACTGCCGCCAATCTAACACCGGACGCAGGAGGACCGATAGGTGATAGAAGCCGGCGCGGGTTTTTGAGATTATGACAACTCTTAGTAATTTGGCGTGTGATAGCACCCAAAATCAGATAACCAAAAATGAAGCAAAATGGCATTCTGAATAAAATGGAAGAATTCGATACTGATGTCATGGTTATTTTTTGGAACAAAATTTTAGAACGCTTCCATGCAACTAGCGAATAGCTTCAGAGCGCTGATATTGATTTACTGACTGTATGTCAACTATATAGGTCTTTGTCAGGTTTTTTGAATAAATATCGAGATTGTTTTAATAATATAGAGGCCGAAGCAAAGCAGCTTGTGGATGATCATCAATATGGAGAATATAATAGAAGAACAAGAAAAAGAGCACATTTTTTTGATGAAGGCGATGCAATAGTAACGGAACTTTCTGCACGTGAAAAATTTCGCGTAGAAACCTTTCTGCCGATAATCGACTGTCTGTATCAGGAATTAGAGAAGAGAGGCGCAGCGTACAACAGCATTGAAAACTTATTTGGATTTTTAACGAATTATCAATTGCAGAAATTCAATATAAATGTAAAGCTCTTATAAGTGCATATCCCAATGATTTGAAGATTGGTTTCGTATATGAATTCTTACAATTTTCTGAAATTGTTAAGAACGAAAATATTGCAAAAACTAAACTCGCACGTATGAGCGAATTACTTGAGGACGGTAGTTCAATTCTTCGCACGTTTCCAAACGTAAGGATTTCGTTGCGAATGTATTTAACTATACCTGCAACAGATTGTGAAGGGGAAAGATCCTTCTCTACTTTAGCAAGGATTAAAAACTATTTGCGTAATACAATTGGCGAAAATCGTTTGAACTCACTTTCTCTAATGTCAATAGAGTTTGACGTACTAAAATCGATTGACTTTGATGAAATAATAAATAATT
Organism: Beris morrisii; assembly: GCA_951812415.1. Taxonomy (NCBI): domain Eukaryota; kingdom Metazoa; phylum Arthropoda; class Insecta; order Diptera; family Stratiomyidae; genus Beris; species Beris morrisii. The sequence goes on along the minus strand of OX638311.1, from coordinate 82,018,708 downwards.
TCGCTAAAAGTAAAGCACGAAATATTCCCATATAAATGAGCATATTTTTAAAAGGAGCTAAGATGAGTAAGCAATTAAGGAATTGATAAATATTTCAAACTTTTCAAAATTCTTTACCATAGTCTTCTTGATTTGAGATCATCTGGTTCAGTTCAAAATCCACTTTTATCATATAAGGCTGCCCTGATGATACACTTCCCAAAAACTAAGTAAAATCCGTTTTGATCTCCACTTCGAAGAAAAGAAGCAGTGAGCAGTTACCATTCAATCCACCAATGATAATCGTGAGAGAGAAGGTGACATTTTGATATTTATTTAAATAAGTTCGGTGCCAGTGAAATAATTGAAGATCTTTTGATTTAGATGGATACAAAGCTTTTTGAAATTTATAATGCAGTACCAGCAACTTGACAATATAAAATACGTACTGTAACGACTCAAATTCCGGGGTATGTTCATCGGGTGCCAGTGTCCGTTATAAAATATTTATTTCATTGATTGACTTCACTTTATTACTCTAATTGATGACATATATTTTGTTATTTGATTTCCTTTGAGTTTTCTCCTTGCTCGCCTCCGCGCGTCTGCCCTACTCGCCTTGACTTGCTCCTGGTCGCCGCCTCTGCTCAACGTGATATGATTGTAATCCTGCGGGTACGATTCCACTCGCCTTGCCTTGACCCTCTCTGCTCTGCTCTATCCCTGTCTTCGTCTCTCTGCGTGGCCTTTGCTCTCCCTGTCTTCGTCCTTCCCTGTCTTCGTCTCCGCGTGTGGCCCTTGTTTTGTCTTTCCTGTCTTCGTCCTACCCTGTCTTCGTCCTTCCCTGTCTTTGTCTCTCTGTGTGGCTTCTGCTTTGTTCGTCTCGGCTGCGCTGTGTCTGCTTGTCGTGGTTCTGGCAAAGTTCGTCGTAGCTTGTCGTAGCTGGTTTTAGCCCGACTCCTGGCACGACTCTGCTTGCCTTAACTTGACCCTGTTTCTGATCGTCATCTCGTCTTCGCTCGCATGATCCGCTCGTCGTGGCTCGCTCTGTGCTTATTGTTCGTCGCTGCTTTGTGCCCTGCTTGTGGTGGCTCGCCGTGCTCATCGCTGCTTTGCTCTGCGCGTCGTGGTTTGGCTTCGCTGCTGTTGTCTTGGCTTCGCTGCGGTCGTCTTGGCTTCGTTGCTATCGTCTTGGCTTCGCTGCTCTCGTCTTGACTTCGCTGCGTTCGTCCTAGCTTCGCTGCGGTCGTCTTGGCTTCGCTGCAGTCGTCTTAGCTTCGCTGCGTTTGTCTTAGCTTCGCTGCGGTCGTCTTGGCTTCGCTGCGTTCCTCCTGGCTTCACTGCGTTCGTCTTGGCTTCGCTGCGGTCGTCTTGGCTTCGCTGCTGTCGTATTGGCCTTCGCTGCTTGCGTCGGGTGCGTCGCTGCTGTCGTCTTGGCCTTTGCTGCTTGCGTCTGGCGTGTCGCTGCTGTCGCCTTGTTTCGTGGCTCTGTCTTGTGCGTCGCTGCTGTCGTCTTGCTTCGCTGCTTCGTTTTGTGCTTCGCTACGTTCGTCTTGGCTTCGCTACGTCCGTCTTGGCGTCGCTGCTGTCGTCTTGGCTTCGCTACGTTCGTCTTGGCTTCGCTGTTGTCGTCTTGGCCTTTGCTGCTTGTGTCTGGTGCGTCACTGCTGTCGTCTTGTTTCGCTGCTTCGTCTTGTGCTTCGGCTTGGACTAGACCTAATTGACCCCAGACTTTCAAAGAGGAAGTGCAACTTCGCTAGCCTTATCCCGTCTGAGGATCGCTTAGGACGACTGTCCGGTCAGTTTTCAATGTTGCTAGAAGAGGAAGTGCAACTTCGCTTGCCTTCTTTGCAGACTTGATCACTGCCACCGTGCTCTTCTTCTGGTTGCTTCGTTCAATATATATTAAGTGACAAACATTCACTATCCACGAATTTTTTTATGGAAGTATTTTTGTATGGAAGAATTTTTGCCTTCTTATAATTCCCGGGGCATGCCTCCCTCGGTATATAGTCTCGCTGGGATTTCGTATACTTGTCGGCGGGTTTTTCTGTCGCATCGCGTCGCCTGGGGCGCTGTTGTGATCCCGCTGATCTTTTCCAGGTGTATTCTTAATTTTTCTGTTTCAGCTTTTGTTTTGTTTGTTTTCCAGATTCTGTGTTTCATGTTTTCTTGTGTTTCGTATCACAGTTGTTTGTAATTCAATGTTCTTAGTTCTAAGTTCCAATTTGTGTTGTATTTGTAATTCAATGTTCTTAGTTCTAAGTTTTAATTTGTGTTGTGTTTGTAATTTAGTTCACTGTTACATTTTTTAATTCAATGTTTGTGTGTGGAAATTTCACATGAAAATTTCCGTCCTCACAGTACCTGGTCTTAATGTTGTTTGTCGGTTAAGTTGCTGGTTTAGGTTTAAACCTAAACCTAAACCAGCAACTTAACTGACAAACAACATTAAGGCCAGGTACGTATTTTATATTGTCATAGTTATAATAGAATCCTTGGAAAAAAATTAATTATTAAAAATAGTGGGATCCGCTAAAAAATAATGAAGTATGTGAAATAAATGAGAGTCTGGCAAAGTTTTTGCAGTTGTGCAATGGAAGAAAGCTGATATCTTTGGTGAACAAAAATTTTTTTTCTGCATTATGTGATACAAACACAAAAAAATTGTTTCAAATATTTTTCCGATTAGGAAAAAAATTAAAAAAAATCATAAGCCTTAGTTGTTAGGGGCCTCCAAAAGTAAAATAGCCCCGGGCCTTTTCATAGGTAAATCCGGCCCTGTATGTGCTTGGTCGCGAAGCGACCAAACACCTTACCTAAAACCTAAAACCTAAATATAAAACATTGATGTTTTTAACTAATTAGAAGCTCAATTAAACTCTTAGAGAACTAAACTAGCTTAAATTTATGATTACAAGAGCTATCTTGCATCATAAAATTAAATCCTTTACATACGAGAAAGTAATTAAAATAATTGTAATTTTTCCATAAAATAATTAAGAACCACTGACGCTCTTCGATTTTTTTGACCCCGATCGTTTTGAGGTACCAAGTTGATTTTTTGGTATGTTTTGAAAAACAGTACAATATACAAAATATAAAAAAATAAGAAAAAATTTAAGATACATTTTTTGAGATATTCAAAGATAAAGGACAAAACCGTAATCCTTTAAAAAAATTTTAACAATAATTTTTTTTCAGAGATATGAACTTTCAATTAGGACTCGGACACCATTTTGGCAAAATCTTTAACATATAACTAACAAAATAAATAAAATAGAAACAAAAAATTTAAATTTAATTTTTTTTTCATTAATTCTTCGAGTATACAAAATTTCAACGGTATCAGGGACGGTAAGGTCACACCTGTGATAGATTCTTGATGCAATAACCCTAATGCAGAAACCTTTGCTGGCGTGCCTTCAAAAAATCACTAAAGTTTCGTCGCAATCGGATGAATGGTTTAGGAGTGCATATGGGACAAACAAACTAACATTAATTTTTATATATACAGTTGATGCCGCTTATTGTAATCGCGGATAACGTTATAAGCCGCATTTTGTTATCAAAACAGTTGGGTTCCATTTTCCACAAACAGAATTCATCGCTTATTTTTTTCTACGTTTATTGTTATCACCCGGTTAATGTTATTGTTTTTGGCTGGTCCCAAAGTGATTACAATAAGCGGCATCCACTGTACTATACATAGATCTGTCGGGTTAGTCTATAATCTTAAAAATCTTCCTTTGTGGTTTTAGTATCAGGAACGCCGTAACTATTGTCCCTGCATAGAGAACGGGCTTTAAATTTTCATTTGGCGAAAAATTATATGCTACGGGAATTCAGAATCTAATCTTTTGAAAAGTCCCTTTTTCAATTTCAGCCAGAACTATTGCAAAAAATTATCAGTAGATATAGAACTAAAGTGCATGCAAGAAAAACTTCCTTTTTTGTGAAATGTTGGTATTTGATATGATAAGTTCACAGAAATATATAATGGAAATATCGATGATTTAGATGTCGAAAGAAAACATCGATGCTTTGGATATCTAAGAAAGAAAATATCGATGCCTTCAATAATGTGAGTGCGTTTGACAACGATGCAAGACATTGAACATTACGAACGAAACATAATTTGTAAAAATATCTGAGGTGAACACATCCTCGACGGATGTTATATTCCCATACGTTAACTGCAAATTTGTCAGGAGAGCTAATGGAAGTTGAAAATTTCTAGCAAAAAATCTTTAAAGATCCCAGTTTCGTATTCCGTTCAATTGAAGGAAACTTATGAGAATATTGAACTGTATCTTAATAAAATAGGATATTGGGACAATAGTTGCAAGATTTGTGGCGATTTGAAAATTATGTCAATTATGGATCAAACGTCTGGATTTATTGTATCATTATATCAAGTATCTTTGTTTTTTGTGTAAATGGGACAGCAGAGCTAGGTATGTTAATATCGGAAAAAAATATCGATATATCGATATTGAAAAAAATATCAATATCGGCTGACGATATATCGGAGAAAAATATCGATATATCGATATATCGAATATTTTTTCCAATGAAAAATAAACTCCAATGCTGCATCAAACTAAACATTAATAAAAAATACGGCGCACGCGGCTTTTACCAAACCGAAAGCTAAGAAATAAATGACATTTGATTTCGTTGCCTTCGGTCACAGTTGCCAAATTTAGCTATTTTTAGAGTCTGAAATTCAATTTCAATTTTATCATTGCAATTTCAGTATCTGAGAGTTTTTTGATTGAACTATTGGAAATGTTCGTGGAAAGTGGAAAATTCTTCGGATAGAAATACTGTTATTTTTTAAACATGGTATTTTTAAAAAAATAAGGATAAAAGGGGCAAAATCGAAAAAAGTATTAAGAGCAAACTTGATTTTAATTATTTATTAATGAAATATTATATATTGACATATTTTTAAAATGTAAGCGTATGAGAACCAGTACTTTTCTGGGACAGTTGTTAAGAATACTCGCTCCTTAATATGCTCTCCAATAAGCCGACTGCGATTATTTGGCACCACAATATTTATTGCCGGCGGAACTCTTTCGGATGACACTGATGAGGCTGGGACAATCAGGTATTTCTGACTGATATCCAACAGAACTGGTGTGAAATGACGGCTATCAAACCAAAATTTTATTGGATCCGAATCCGGTGTTCTCATCATGTTGGGTTGATCCAGGTACTGCTTCAACTCATTTGGGACGGTCCCTTGACTTGGAACTGTCTGGCTGGTAGAAGCTGCTTGCACTATGAGTTTTTATGTCGAGACCAAAGTGATGTCGATGCAATTTGTTGTTTCAACAGAGATAGACTATGTGTGATCGAAAAAAAGTCCTCTAAATCAAACGTACTTAAAAGAGCAAGATAAAAAACCAATAACAACAAGGTATGGAGCGGTTAGATACCTGTACATAAGATAGTTGCCTGGTTGCCTCGTCGTACATAGGTTTGTGTTGGCGCCTGAAGTGAAGATTTGCGTGCATGCGCCCGCATATGTCACGTGCCTTGAACCTAGTTTCGACAGATATGGTTTCCGTGATCGAAATTTTTTTTTCTACTTTCAACGTTTCTGGCATATCACATAAATAAGCAGAAATGCAGATTAAATGCAAAAAACCCGTTCGATTTCTAAAATATGATATACTTCAAAAAAGTATCGAGTCCGATAGTCGGATTTCAATACCGATATATCGCTTTTTACAATATCGGCCGATATTATCGATATATCGTTCAAAAAATATCGCAATTTCGATATATCGAAATTTTTTTAACATCCCTAAGCAGAGCTAGGGATGTTAATATCGGAAAACAATATCGATATATCGATATTGAAAAAAATATCAATATCGGCTGACGATATATCGGAGAAAAATATCGATATATCGAATATTTTTTCCAATGAAAAATAAACTCCTATGCTGCATCAAACTTACATTTGATTTCGTTGCCTTTGGTCACAGTTGCCAAATTTAGCTATTTTTAGAGTCTGAAATTCAATTTCAATTTTATCATTGCAATTTCAATATCTGAGAGTTTTTTGATTGAACTATTGAAAATGTTGGTGGAAAGTGGAAAATTCTTCTCAGTTGACTTATGAAATCAAAATAATGCCTTTTTTTGATAGAAATAAAGTTTCCGTATAGAAATACTGTTCTTTTTTAAATATATTATTTTTAAAAAATAAGGATAAAAGCGGCAAAATCGAAAAAAGTATTAAGAGCAAACTTGATTTTAATTATTTATTAATGAAATATTATATATTGACAATTTTTAAAATGTCAGCTTATGAGAACCAGTACTTTTCTGGGACAGTTGTTAAGAATACTCGCTCTACATTCCTATGCTGTGAATATTCCCACCAGACTGGAGTGGCGATCTGGAATCATCGTCCCAGACACGGTTGCTATCTACACTGATGGCTCCAAAACGGAAAGCGGAACGGGCGCGGGAGTGTACTCTTGTGACCTTGACATTATGGAATCGTTCAGGCTACCGGATAGCTCGAGCGTGTTTCAGGCCGAGATTTTTGCGCTGACAAAAGCAGTGCGTGAATGGTACAATAACTATTTATGTTGACAGCCAAGCTGCCATCAAGGCTGTTGAGGCGCACATTACTAAATCCAGGCTTGTGGGAGAATGTAAAAGAATATTGCAGATGGTGGGTATGAATAACAACCTGAAGATTAGCTGGATTCCTGGTCACAGTGACTTCCATGGAAATGAAAAGGCAGACGAGCTCGCCAGAAGGGGGTCGGAGATGAGCATGGAGCTGGCCGACGAGTCGGTTCTATGTCCCATTGAATGTGTAAAGGGAATGATTGATATTGAAGCGCTCAGACAGATGGAGGGGGCCTGGGTGAATCTCTCGGGATGCCGGCAAGCAAGAATCTGCTGATCGAAACTTGATAGGAGGAACTCTAGCTTCATTTTGTCTATGCTCTCCAGTAAGCAGACTGCGATTATTTGGCACCACAATATTTCTTGCCGACGCAACTCTTTCGGATGATACCGATGAGGCAGGGACAATCAGGTATTTCTGACTGATATCCGACAGAACTGGTGTGAAATGACGGCTATCAAACTAAAATTTTATTGGATCCGAATCCGGTGTTCTCATCATGTTGGGTTGGTCCAGGTATTGCTTCAACTCATTTGGGACGGACCCTTGACTTGGAACTGTCTGACTGGTAGAAGCTGCTTGCACTACGAGTTTTTCATGTCGAGACCAAAGTGATGTCGATGCAATTTGTTGTTTCAACAGAGATAGACTATGTGTGATCGAAAAAAGGTCCTCTAATACAAACATACTTGAAAGAGCAAGATAAAAAACCAATAACAACAAGGTACGGAGCGGTTAGATACCTGTACACAAGATAGTTGCCTGGTTGCCTTGCCGTACATAGGTTTGTATTGGCGCCTGAACCTAGTTTCGACAGATATGGTTTCCGTGATCGAACATTTTTTTTGTAGTTTCAACGGCATATCACATAAATAAGCAGAAATGCAGATTAAATGCAAAAAACCCGTTCGATTTATAAAATATACTTAAAAAAAATATCGAGTCCGATAGTCGGATTTCAATATCGATATATCGATATATCGCTTTTTACAATATCGGCCGATATTATCGATATATCGTTAAAAAAAAATCGCAATTTCGATATATCGAAATTTTTTTAACATCCCTAAGCAGAGCTCGAGATACTCATACTCATTTAAAGGCATCGGCCAACTCTCTGGAACCAAAGATATTAGAATATCTTTATATAAGATGTCCCAACCAATATAAAATCAATCAATACAGCTTTACGATTGGCGACAAACTCTGGTGGCTATTAAAGCTTTTTATACTGTTTGGAAAGTCAACGTCACCGATTCCGAAATCGGTAGATTTGAATAAAACAGGATCTTTACATTTATTTGTCATTATTAACTAGTTATGGAAAAATTTAAGTTTAATATTTAACATCGGGTTAAATATTCGTGCTTTCAGCTCCCGGTTGAACTGCAGAGACGGGTGGCGAAGATATTGGGTACCAACAAAACTAAATGTCACAGGACAACAGTACTTGGGCGTGATTTTGCGAAAAATTTCGACAACCTGTCGCTATCGGCGTCGGATCAGCCAGCCTCACTCCTCGAAAGTCCAGTGGCAACAGAGGCTTCGGTCATCTTGTTCCATTTCGAGGAAACCTCGTTTCCTGCAAACGCTCACTCGTTCTCCATACCAGCGTTGCAGTATTTAATCGAATTGGCCTAATGTTGGTACTGATTTTCTTGAATAAAGTTCCATAGCCCTCTACTTAATGGCTGCTCCTTACTCAGGTTTTTGGGCTGAATTCTGCGCGGGTCGGTTCTCAGGTGTTTGTAACGTTACCGTGTCTTTAAACGTGGACCTTCATCCGCTCAAGTTCGCGTGCCAATTCTTCCTCTCAGCAAAAGAAATACTTCAAAATGAAAAAAAAAATAATTTTTTGAGCCAAACGTAAAGCAAATTACCTTAGCAGCCGTCTGCACGCGAAATCCATCTATCCGGATACCTTATTCGAGCCTTGCGGGCCTTCGCTATTCTAAACATAACAAGTGTTTTAAACTAATGAATATTTCTAAAGAAACACCTTTTTTAATGTTTGTTATGCCATAACCATCGGCGAGAAGTCTTAGATTTCATGTTGTTGGTTCTTCTGCGCAAGAATCGTTCATGGAAAACGAAAAAGTCAACAAATTTAAAAAAAAATTCTAGACTGAGAATATTACATCAGTAACAACAATATTTTGATATACTGTCATATAGAAGTCCTTCAAACACATGTGAAGATATCTTCAGTATGCTTCAGCCAGGAACTTGAAGTCTTTGAAAAAGAAAGTTTTATAGGTATTCAGTGATTTGCCATCTATCTACAGTTTCAGAAATACTGGCATGTTTAGCTATCGTTTGGTGGCTACTTGAAGGAGAAGGTCATTATTAACATTTTTAATTCAATACATATATATTTTGGTATACCACTGATTGAGCAAATTTTATTTTGAAGAATTTTGTATGGTAGCTAACTAAAGGAGTGAACCGATTTGGCTATTGAACCTAGCCCAGCAAATTCGAGCAAATATTCAGATTCTAAATTCGTGTGTTCGGAAAAGAAGATTTGGGGTATTTGGCTACAATTGAACAAAACTACTATAAACAGGAAATTTTCATAGGCCGAGCAGAACAATTCATTTTTGTAATTTATTTAATGAATTAAGTGATCATAGAAACGCTGGTTTCATTCGGACGTAGAATTTTTAGAACATTCTATGAAATAAACAAAATATCGTGAAATTTAACGATTATCATCTTGAGCTAGCACTATGAATATTACCCCCATACGCGTCATATTCACATATGTATATAGCTAAAAATGTCCCATTGACAATGCGATACAAAAAACCTGCCTTTGATTGATTATTTGTTGTTAGTTGGCGAGCTTTCACTCCAACATACAGTGGGTTACAAAATAAATTCTAAAACTTTGCAATAGCCACCGGAGTTAGGTCGCCAATCGTAAAACTTTTCAAATTGATATTGACATGCTTGTGACATCTTATAGTTTCTACTGTCTTTGCTGGAACTCACCTTTGGTACGAAAAACGTACTTCGTGCACTATTACTTGAGCGAGAAAACGTATTGCTGCTTCCTTTCCACATGAAGTAGATATGTTAGGTATCATGTAGCAGTTCGTCAAGGCAATAAATGAAGAAGGATTCTAAAAATAATTCAATAATTCATTTTCATTGACTCTCAAATAAGCGACAGCGTTTGACCAAATCCAATTATACAAAAAAATCTATAAAATTTAAAAATTTATCCATCCTCAATTACAACATACCTTTCAATATAGACTTTAACTTGCAACTAAAAAAAAATATAATTGATATACTATTTAATTTTTCTACTCACTATAAGCTTTATTTTATAACTACTCGTACATTATTTTCTTAAAATTCTTAGAATTAATGGTGTTTTCATTTTATTCAACTTAATGCAATATTTGACATTTTGTATAATAACATAAGGAAAGTAAAGCTAATTTGTATATTAAAATCTTTGAGATATCTTATGTTTTTGTTATTATTAAGAACAATTGAAATTTGTAGTAGCAGTAGTTTCATAATTATTTACAATCTAAACCTTCCCATTATTTATAGCACCGAAAAAAAGATATTAATGTAAACAAATATAATAAATATTGATTCACGCTCTAATCTTATAATATTCTTAATAACATGCATATCGTGAAATAAAAACCATAAAAATAAATATAATCTTTTATTTCACTGCGTATGTATGTATAATAACGTATACCAAATAAATTTGACATTTTTATTGCACTTGTGCAATTTTTTTTTGTCGCATTCATATATTATTAATTGTCTTATATTTATGAATTGAAATATTAATCTACCTTCTTTATTATGTAACAACAAAACATAATTGACTACTAGTTATATTAGCTGATAATCTATTAGTTTAGTTTTATTTGTTCATCATTTAAAACCGTTATAGAATAAGTTGTTAAGCATTATAATTTGACAGTTTTCCATAGAACTAATCGTCTTTATCCTTGTGGAAACACTTACTAATTCACATACTATTAGTATCTTTTTTAACGACACAGTACCATAGGAAATTCAAAACCTAATTATGATGCACTTAAGTAAGACTCATCATCATCAATGGCGCGACAGCCCAAATCGGACCCAGGCCTAAACAAGACTAAGCAATTGTTAAAAGCTACTGTCTTAAATGTCAAAAGTGACAAACAACATTGTCAATAAACTAATGATAAGAAATCAGATAAACAAATTTTTGTTCACTATCAGCATTTTGTTGCCTTTTGTTCATTAAAATTTTAAGACGCCGAAATCAATGAGTCAGCTGCTGTCGTATTTAAGAGTAGGTATGGAATCTACTAAAGGTTAACGGATTTCCTGAAGCAGAGCGATATTCTTGTTATCAATCGACCAATTACTTCAGCTGCAACACGTTCTAGTTAGTTTTGTATGATTTTATTATGAATCTTTCTTAATCGTAAGTTATACCAATATTTGAAGATAAACCTTCTTTCACATTCCATTTTCTTGCCATTTTATTTAACTTTCCATATATTTTAAATTCGATTTTTTAAATTGGCGTTATGGTAATCATTTAGTCTACACATTTTTATTGTTTTTTATTTTATTTATCATTATATTTTATAAACATATAACGAATTAATTCCGAGTAGTATGATTATCGAATTAATATTTTCTGATAATTTATAAAGTTGTACTTTTTACTGTTTTAAAACTACATAGTTTTATATCAAATAAATCAATTATATATTTTAATGTTGGTAACATTCTTAATTACTCTTTAACTTTAACAAAATGAAATATTTTGTGATGAGTCTAATGTAAACAATGATTTCAAAGAAAATTGTGGCTTTGCAGGAATGGTTAAAAGTTTTCTCACCTTATAACATAGAAATATTTTTTTATACATATATTTTTCTAATTAAATGTATTCTAACTGATTTAAATACTGAAAACGATGTGTGTCCAGTGTTACGAGATAGCGTAAGTCTTTCCTTGTTTGATTACATTGAATTTCGTTTGTCTATAATATAGATTTGATTATTTTTACTCGGACCATGAAAAAAATTGTGCCGTTGTAGTGTAATATAGCTCTTGAATATTATATGATTTCAGTCTGTAATGACTAAATGTTTTTCTTTTTCGTTCAGTTCGTATATGATACGTTTAGGGCCATAGAAAATAGAATTAACTATTACTGCTTCTAATACAATTCTTTTTGAATCCACGGTTGACGGTGGGATTCGAAACCACAACCTAAATTTTAGAAGAGTAACGCACTTAACCTATAGGCTACCGAGGTTTCTATTAATTATTGTAATAGAAATAATTTATTTATTTTTCATATTCTTTTGATAGCATTTTAAGTATTAGGGATATTTCATTAGATATATACGAGTATATTGTACATAAAAGAATAGATGAAATGCTGAACTAAGATATAAAAATATATAAAAAAATTGATAAAATGGCCTGTGACATTTTTTTATTGCATTGTCGTTAATTTATTTTCAATCAGAAAACTGAAACTTTAATAAAATCAGCCTATTCCAATTTCTGAATTATTTTCATATCAAGACTTCATTTATTATGTAAATAAAAAAACTACGTAACTTATTGAAATTTACTAGAGAGCTACTCACTATTACACTGGAATATCCAACCTCTCTTTTCACCCTAAGTGATGTGTTATAATAACTATATTATAGTGGGCAGTAAAAGAAAACGGAATTTTAATTTTTGCAACTTGAACTTTATGCCAAACTGGAACTCACCAAGGGCCGTTCTAACGACGCTCTTTTACGTTTTAAATGGAACTGGAACTAACAGATTTTCATACAAAACTACCGGTTAGTTAGCTAGACTTCAACTAAAGATCGAAATAAGGGTTTTAGATCATATAAAAATTTAGCTTTATTTCAATTTAATGCGCTTTCAAGTAGTCGTAAATTTTGACGAATCAAAGATGGGTTCTTCATTTATGAAGACCGTTCGCATGGTTGAGGTAGTACATTTTTTTCCTGTTTTTCACATAGTGAAAACTATAGTCTGAACAAAAATTGTATTGTTTTTCCTGAATTCTTCTTCAATCGTGCAATAATTGAAACTACTTAATTTAAGGAGTTTTGTGTGGGTATGAACCAAAAAGTGGAGTTCGAAAACTAAAATTAAACAGAAAACTAATTCATAGGAAAAATAGCGTGTGACAAATTTCAATTTCTGGGCTTCAAACGTTGAGAATTTATAAGTTCGTGAACACGTTCGTTAATGACTTTTGCATGGCGCTACATGAAGGAGTGTGATATAAATTTTTGTTAAATTTCGACTGCCGGACGTTGAATTCAGAAATTATTTTAAAATTTTCTTGATATATTAATTTTTTGATTTCAAAATGAATCAATAAATTTCCCAGGAATTATGTATGGGGGTGAAGGACTCACACACTTTCTTCCATATTCATATACTATCCTAATATTCCGCTTCTCAGCATTAAACGCGTTCCGGACTTCTACCCAAAAGATAATAAACTTGCGCCCAGACTGTTGGCATATTTTATTTTATTTATTTACGTATTTTTTTATTAATAGAAGATTCCATAGAAGTAAAAGCGAATTCGATCACATTAAACCTAAAAGATTTTTGGAATTCGTGAAAACTTGAACAATACCTTACAACACCAGGGGGTTTAATATTGAAAATTTGAACAATACCGTACACCCCCAGGAGGTTTAATATTGAAAAATACTTAAATCAGTTTTTAGAAGTGAAAGTGAATTCGAAATCTCAAAAGACCTAAGAAACATTAGGTCGTTGCAGATGAAATGTCGTTTTCCTCTATGAAGTGAAGTCAGTTGCGATTTTCATGTCTCAAACTGCCACCAGGTGCCACACGTGGTATTGGGTATTGTAGTATAAATACCCCTACATTTACTTATGGAGTCATTTCAGTTTTGGACTTCATTGAGATTGGACAGAAAAAAAAAAGGTTTTGAGTCAAAATTTTCCGTTATGATTTTAAACTTGGCCACAGGGCATTTGGAACTGATACGGTAAACAAACGAACCACACAGCGATGGTTCGAAAAATTCCAATCAGGAGATATGACCTTCAAAGTGATCCACGTGGTACCCAGGACCTTCGATCGGCAAGGACGAGCTGAATTTATTAGTGGAATCTGAATTACGCCAAACTGTAAGGGACATTGCAGTTAAATTAGGCGTACACAATTCGACAGTTTGCTGGTACTTGCAACAGCTTGGAAAAATCAAAAAGCTTGATAAGTGAGTTCCGCATGAGCTTACTGAGCAAAACATGGCGCGTCGACTGGAAATTTGCAGTTCCAGTTGCTCTCCCGGAAGAGAAACGTTCCGTTTTCGAATGGAATAGTGACATGTGATGAAAAGTGGATACTGTACGACAATTGTCGCCGATCGGCACAATGGTTGGATGCTGATGAGACCCCAAAACACATGCCGAAACCAGGACTTCATCCGAAGAAGATAATGGTGACAGTTTGGTGGTCTGCAGCTAGAGTTATTCACTATTCCTTTTTGAAGCGTGGTGAAACCATTAATGCAGAGAAGTATTGTGCCAAACTCGATGAAATGCATTAGAAATTGAGTATTCAACGGGCTAGATTGGTAAACAGAGATGGAGTTATACTGCTTCATGACAACGCACGGCTTCATGTTTCAAGAACAACTGTCCAAAAAAATAAACGAGTTGCAGTATGAGACTTTTCCTCATCCACCATACTCACCAGACCTTTCGCCAACCGACTACCACTTTTTTAAACATTTGGACCATTTTTTGGCGAAGAAACACTTTGATAATGAAGCAGCCATCAAAAGTCCTTCGCTCTAGAAAGTCGGACTTCTACGAAACTGGCATAAATGCACTTGTATATCGTTGGGAGAAGTGTATTGCATGTGCTGGTGCCTATTTGGATTAATAAAATTAAGTTTTATAAAAGTTACAGTTGTTTGAAATTGCACTACCAAAAACGACATTTCATCTGCAACAACCTAATATATCGGAATTCGTGAATATGTACACAACCACCTTACACACCCTTAGGGGTTGGATATCGAAAAATTTGGAAGAACGTTTCTAGGCGCTTATATAAAGAGCCCGTAGAAGAAAAATTGTTTTGATAGCTCGACATTTCTAAAAGTTTAAGCGAAATTCCCCCTGTACCGGACGCTACCCGTCCGATGAGCCACCCGATCTATCCAGCTTGCGAGGTGGCAAGAAGATATGCAGGAACTAAGGAAGGAGTCCAGTTCGACAAATGCCGGAAAACAGGTTAATAGTGGGAGAACAACAGTGAAAGAATTAAAGATCAAAATTATAAGCTAGTGCAAGTTCAAACAATTTAGTGTGCAAGAAAGGGCAATTTAGTGCGAGCAAGTTCAGCGCGTGACAAATTTTGTTTTTCTCAAGTGCAAGTTTTATACATTAAAAATGAACGCAAATTTACGGGATACATTTGCGGCGAGTATCAGGCGGGCGCGAGATTACGTGCAGAGCGGGCAAGTGAGTGCTGCGAGCCAAGCATTAATCCGTGCGAGATCGAACGCGCTGGAAGAAGCATGGACAAAGTTTAACGAGGTGCACAGGAAGCCGTTGTGCGAGACCGTGGATGAGGTAGAAATAGCGGAGCATCAGGAGAGGTATGTAGAAAGGGTAGAGCTAGATGTGGTGGGCGAGAGAGAAGGGGTGCTAGTGCGGCAAATGTGACGCAGGAGACGGTGCGGGTTTAGATACAGCACGAGAGCCAGGTGCAGGACACGTGTGGCACGTTTGATGGGAGTTTCTGAGCTGGCAGAGCTTTAGAGACAGGTTTGTCGCGGCGGTGCACGAAAATGAGCGGATGAAGCCGGTCTTCAACCGAGTCCAATTATGAGCAAACGTGGCAGAGATTGTGCGAGGTCTACAATAACGAATACTTGATAAGAAGAGCGCATATGAAGGCGCTATTTGACATTCCGCGCATGATTATAGCGAGCTACGATGGGATGCGCAAGATAGTCGATACGGTGCATAAGTCATTATTGAAGAAAAACACGACTGATATTTTAAATGTTTTATTATTTGAGTAAAATTCCGTAACAGAGAGTTCTTAAAACACGTGCTCACGTTCGTAAGAAACCAGCGGTTGACGGTGGTTTCTTCGTTCATTCTTTAAGTTGGTTCAGTCATGTTCATGGTATTTAGTCTCGTTGCGTTCGATATTTTCAACATCCTCCGCCCCCGGGCTGATTTATTTCCAACGGAAATAAAAGCTGAATTGGCCTTCGCAAAATTGTCCGATTAGCTAGCCGCACTTCGCAAGCCCGTATCTTGCCATCACGTCCAGAGAATACCTTTTATATTGTTCCTAACTTCCATGAAATACGTGGAATATTTTCTGCGTGAACCAATACCACGTCGCCTTCCTTCAGTGGTGATGATCCGTTCTTATTCCTGAAATTAACCGATCTCAATTGTTGGAAATGAAATACCAGCTGTCGTCCTTTACAGCATTCCAAGATGTTCTTCCTAACATTAGTAATTTCTTTCCTTGAGTGTTCGCCTTCGGATGTAAAAAAAGCGCGGGAGTTAGTGTTTCCAAATCGTTGACATCGTCGGTGATATAAGTCAGCGGTCTGGAGTATATGAGACACTCGACTTCAGTTAATAGCGTCCTCATTTCATCATAGTGCAGCAAAACTTCCCAATAGCAGCCTTAAGAGAATTATTTACTGTTTGAACCAATCTTTCCCAAAATCCGCCCCCCCAAGCGGCTCGTTCAGCGATGTATTTCCAGGAAATACGATGATGGGAAATAAAATCCTTCATTTCGTTTGATTCTAGATTATCTTGCAGCACCTTTACCTTCAAATCTCCTCTTTTAGACGTTCTTGCGTTCAGACATAAAACAATTCGGAATACCCCGTCGAGAGACAAACCTGCGCAGTGCTGCGATGCAACACTCTGCTATCAAATCAGTTACGATTTCTAAATGGACCGCTCGCACTACGGCACAAGTCAGCAACATTATATAAACCTTTCGTTGGGAGTTGTCTTGTGCTTCAGCTTTCACGTAAAGTGGACCGGCGAAATCTACACCTACCGTTTCAAATGCTCTGGATGTCTTAACTCCTTCAATAGGAAGTGGCGCAAAAGGTTGGCTTGCTTACAATTCTGAAGTCGTCCCTTCACTCTTAATATACCATTTGAATCCAGAAAGGGGTTCAGAGTAAGAATTGTTGAGTTACATGATATTTTACTATTTATGTTGAGCTCTTTAAGCTCCTTCTCGTAGTAAATTCGTTGTGTCGTCTTAATCCCATGTTTTTCAGCTTCTTCTATCTCCTTCGAAGTCAGATTAGATGACTCACATGATAACCTTCTTAATTTTCTTAAAAAACCTAATATATCAGCTGTCACTCGTAGTAGTCGATTTAATGTACTCAAAATAGTAATATCCAATAAACACTTTGGTTCAGTATGAGCCTCCTCGTTGCCATCAAATTGAGGTGCCAAGAGTAATATTGTTCTCCCGTTATCTTCAACAATTTTCGTTGGCCAATGTCCTTGATCTTCTTGCAACTAACTAGGTCCGTTGTTCCACAATGACGATTCTTTTAGGCATTTAGCTCGGATGCCTCTTGTAAACAAATCTGCCGGACTAGATTTGTAGTCACAATGTCGCCAATCGTAAACGTTTGTTAATTCACGTATTTCCCTTACGCGATTCAAAATATTCGGTTTGCGTTTCTTCGAAACATCGTTTAGACTAAGTTGAAATTAATCTGAAGTACGTTGAGCAAATATCGTTTAAGTCTGGCAGCAACAACAGCTGCCGTAAGTTCGAATTTAGGTATTGTTATTTTAGTAGGTACGGTTGTCTTCATAAGCGCTACTCTATTTTTGGAACAAAGAATCGTTGCTTCAGTCTCCCCTTCAGCATTCGTTGATCGTAAAAAGGCTACAGCTCCATATGCCTGCGGACTTGCAACTGCAAAAATGTGTAGTTGTAGGTTTTGATTCTCTATTATCCCAAAAGAACTAACGCATCGGGGAATATTATAGTCTTTTAAAGCTTCTAAATATCCTACCCAACTATTCCAGATCTCTAATAATTTGTTTGGTAAACTATCATCCCATCCTAGTTTTTACTTCCATACAATTTGCATAAGAATTTTAAGTTTAACCACGAATGGGCCCAATAAGCCTAACGGGTCATAAATTCAACCTTTCGATTGAAGAATACTCCGCTTCGTTCTGCTTAAGTTTTTAATTGCTTCGAACGCTGAGAGAATATCAATTGCAATTTCGTCTGTATGTGTATGCCATAAGATAACCTTTTGGGTAGAAACTCTGTTCCATTCAGTTTCCTTTAAAAAATTGTTCATGTTCATATCATTTAACACTTAACAAGATTCATCGCTCCCCTTTTAAATATTAGGTGTGAAAATAAGTTCCCAGCGTTCTCGTATAGATGGCGCTACACGAAATACTGGGAAAAAAATGACGGATCAAGCTCGTAATATGGCAAGATCAGACATATTGTAACAATTCCCCATCATTACATTTGTAAAATTTTATCTGCGTCAGTTACTTGTGAGTCCTTAAATATGTCGGAGCTCGAGCCAAATAAGCGACATTTGCGGGAAGTTTAACTTTTTTGTTTTAATTCAAAGAAATCTACGGCTGAGGCTCGTCAGATGATTAGAGAAACTTATGGCGAGTCTTCTATTAGCGAATCAACGTGTCGCGACTGGTTTCATCGCTTCAAAATGGGTGATTTTGGCGTGGAAGACAAGGAACGTTCCGGCCGGCCAAAAAATTTCGAAGACGCAGATTTGGAGGCACTACTGGACGAAGATTCATGCCAAACACAACAATGTCTTGCGGATTCATTGGATTTGACTCAACAAGCCATTGTACATCGTCTGAAAGCCTTCGCAATGATGCAAAAGCAAGGAAATTGGGTGCCGTACGAATTGAAGCCAAGAGACGTCGAACGGCGTTTTTTCACGTGCAAACAGCTGCTCCAACGGCAGAACAGGAAAGGATTTTTGCATCGTATCGTGACTAGTGATGAAAAGTGGATACACAATGACAACCCGAAGCGCCAAAAATCGTGGGAATACCCTGGCCATGCATCAACATCGACCGCAAAGCCGAATATCCATGGTTCCAAAGTCATGCTATGCATTTGGTTGGACCTGCTCGGCGTTGTGTATTATGAATTGCTGCAATCGAGTGAAACCATCACAGGACCTCTTTATCGAAGACAACTAATGCGTTTGAGCCGAGCATTGAAAGAAAAACGGCCGCAATATGAGCAGAAATACGACAAAATAATTTTGCTACACGACAATGCTCGGCCACATGTTGCTTAGGTTGTGAAAACCTACCTGGAAACACTGAAATGGAACGTCCTTCCTCACCCGCTGTATTCACCAGACATCGCCCCTTCCGACTACCACCTATTCCGTTCGATAAAAAATGTCCTGGCTGAGCAGCACTTCCGTTCTTACGAAGATGCCAAAAATTGGGTCGACACGTGGATCGCCTCAAAGGACGTGGAGTTTTATCACCGCGGAATTCGTATGCTGCCGAAAAAATGGTGAAAGTTTGTGGCTATGGACAATATTTTGAAAAAAAATATTGCAACCTATTTCCCACAATAAAGGCTCAAAGTTTGACAAAAAACGCCGGGAACTTATTTGCACACCTAATATAACATATGCTTCATGATAGATTTGTTCCGCTTCATTTAGTTTCTCAACACTTAAAACTAAACCATCAACATAAAATGACTTACTCAGGATTCGGCATGACCTTCGGTATTCTCATGAAAATTTCTCTAAATGTTTCTGTATGGTTGAAACCAATATACTGGGGCTACAGGTCACTCTAAAGGTAACTAGCCTCATCCGTAGTTCTTGTATCGCTGTAGCTGATGCGTTGACTCGGGGTTTCTTCGTACTATAAGAATCGATGCGAATCTCTGTCATTTTCGTTCAAAGAAATCTGCAAGAATGCCTTTTGAATGTCGGAAACCACGGCTATCTTACCAATGCGGGAAATCCATAGAATGGACAAAAGATCATAAGATAAAGTTGCTCCGGTCTCGAGATGATCGTTTAAAGATCCGGATTCATTTACGCTTGCGGATGCGTCGAACACAATTCGAAGTGCAGTCGCCTTGTCCGTTCGACAAACCGGTTGATGGGGTAAGTAATAAATGCGCTTGCCATCCACGGACATTTTCGGTACTATTTCCGCTATATCATCAGTTAACATTTTACGGAGTGTTAAGTCATACTCGATTAACTTAGGTGGATCACGTGCGAATCGTTTCGTTAGTCCCTTTAATCGCGCTAGCGCGTAAGTTTTATTGTCAGTAAGAATCACACCTTCGCGAAGCTTCATACCGAACACCGTTCCAACTGATAAGATCCCGCATATCAAAGTAATCTAACTGCTCGCATTTCGGACTTTCCGTGTCGCACAACCATTTCATGTCGAATAGATCTTCAAGAGTTCCCGAAAATAAAGCGTTCATTGTCGAACAAAGTACGTTGTTATAATCGACGTTCACTGGACCGAGTAATGTCCAACCGAATTTGGAATTAACCGCGCAAAGTCGTTCCGAAAGATATCTTGTCTCACCAGTTATCACTGACCAGTAAGTCACCGCCGATTAAAACTCTAATACCGTCAATACAAGTTGCGTTATTTATCCTAACGTCAGCTTAGCTTACTCGAGGCACTTCAACTTGACGTCGTTTAAATCTGGAACTGCCAAAACATCCAAGCAAATTTCTGGAACGTCTGGTGCTTCGATCCTTACTGTGTTGTTATTGTACTGAATTCGAAGAATAATATCTACCTTATTGAAAAGCTGTGGGCTAGGTCGTTTTACTGTCCCGAATGGCATAATTTGGACCAACTGCTGTCCAAGGATCTTTAAACCTAGCTTTCTGGATACAGATTGCTTGATGTATGATGAATGACTGTCGCTATCAATAACGACTCGAAGTAATGTTCTTAAAATCCCTTCTGCAATAGCGCAAACCGCCTGCAAATAGACGCTGTTATTATGTTTGACAGTTTGTAAAACATTTACGTTAGCCTGCACCGCCGTAATAATTTAATTTTTTCGATTTGGTTCGCACATTGAGGTTATGTGCTTACCATCGCACTTCGCGCATTTCACAAACTTAATCTTACAAAATCGAAACGTGTGATTTTGTTTTGAACATCGAAAATAACGACTATTTTGCTCCAGCAGCTCCTTTTTTCTGCAATACTTAATTGACCTTCACAGTCCCTCGTTCCTTGGTCTGTTGATTCACACAATATGCACGGTTCCTTTACCTCTGGTGTAAAAAGGTGATGCTTTCGTTGGTTCCTTCGGAGATTCATTTTCGTCTTACGAATTTTCCAGGGATTCAGCCTCTCTTTTAATAAACTTGAGTAATCCTTGCATTTTTTTATCACCTACGAATCCTAACGTTTCACTACTTCCTGATACTTATGCACCATCAGCGGACATGGCATCATCAACCTGCTCGTTACTGTTTTGATTGGGGTGATAGCGATGAAAGTTAACTCGAAGATCGGTCGGTAGACATCGTAGCAACTTGGACTTCAACATTATCGAAAAATGATTTAGTGGAACGCTTATGGCGTTCAAAGACCAAATAGCAGTCGTCACAATTGTGTATAGACGCCGGAGACCCTTCGCATCTGTTCTAGATGATAGTGCCGATATTCCCATGAGCTGCTGCATGATTTTATCTACTAATTTTTCGACGTCGCCGAACTCTTCTTGAAGGAGCGCAATGCCACCATCGTAATTGCTGGCGATTAGCGTAAGACCAGCAATTTGTCGGTCGCTGAAAGAGAACTATTGTCGTGGATTATTGTTTTAAAATGTTCCCAATAAGGAAGCCAGTACTGATAGTCTCCAGAGAAGGTTTTGAGCGGCAATTTCGGCATTTTCATTGCGGAGTGTCTGTCTTGCAAACTACATGCTACTGGAACACTGCTGACAATTTGTTGGTTGCGGTAGTCTGTCCATAGTTCCGACTGCTTTATCCTCATACTCAGCAAAAGTTTCGCATTTCCTTGCAAAATCGTCCACCTTGATAAGCGCATGTGTGTCGGCGTTGGCCCTTTGAAGACCTTCGTGAGCATACTATCTGATACTATCCAGTTGTTCCGGATTTGCACTTCACAGTTGAGACTCCGGTAATCGCAAATACTCGTTCGCGGCATTCATAATTTTTGTTACTTGACCTCTATAGGTCGAACGGTTCGCGATTTCCATTCTTGATTTATTGTTCTCGAGATGAACACAAACACACTCGTTCCTTATAATCGATTATACTCTCGTCCCGGGTTTTGGAACCATGAAATAAAACACGATCGATATTTTAAATGTTTTTTTATTTGAAGAAAATTCCGGAACAGAGAGTTCTTAAAAAACGTGTTCGCGTTCGTAAAATCCGTAGACCGCTGGTTTCTTCGTTCATTCTTTAAGTTCATTCAGTCATGTTCATGGTCTTTAGTCTCGTTGCGTTCGGTATTTTCAACAATTACGACAGCTGGAGGCGCTACATGATGGTGGAGCGCTTCGACGACCGTACAGCAGAGCAGTGGGAGATGTACAGGTCAAGTCATTTAACGAGATACAAATGGTGGGCGAGAAGCTGCAGCACGATTCAGCGGATGTGCTAGTCAGATTCAGGCGGCATAAGATTGCGATCAACGCTGATATCAAGATGATGCTTAGGCAAGTGCGTGTTATGCCAGAGCAGTGCGACTGTCAAAGAATATTTTGGCGAGCGAGCAAGTATGATCCATTGTTGTAGTATTGGTTAACTGTAGTCACATATAGCATGGCATCTTCATAATGCAGTGCGAGCTATGGTGCAATGTGCAAGAGACAACGAAAATCAGCCACGGGCGACAAAAGCTATTCAGGAAGACTTTTATATGGATGACTGTCTGACTGGAGCAGCTAATGAGCTAGAAGCAGTGAAGTTGTGCGTTGAGATGGATAGAGTATTATGCAGTGCAGGATTTGAGCTAAGGAAATGGTCATCCAACAGTAAACAGATAGTAAAATGTATGGATGGTGAGTGCAAAAACATCAAGGAACTATGTGAGAAAGAAGAGACGTCAGTGCTAGGTTTACGATGAGCAACAGAGCAGAATGAATTGAGATTTCGAGTGCAATTAGAAGAGAGCAAGACAGAGCTAACAAAACGTCATATGCTGAGTCATGTAGCGCGTTTATATGATCCAATCGGATTGTTAGGGGCAATCACATTATAAGAGCAAAGATACTCATCCAAGATTTGTGGAGGCTTGAAGTTGATTGGGACGAGAGGTTGCCAGAGGCAATGATCAGGCGCTGGGAGCAGTTATACGATGGGCTAAGT
Source organism: Beris morrisii (assembly GCA_951812415.1). Classification (NCBI taxonomy): domain Eukaryota; kingdom Metazoa; phylum Arthropoda; class Insecta; order Diptera; family Stratiomyidae; genus Beris; species Beris morrisii. The sequence goes on along the minus strand of OX638311.1, from coordinate 81,995,626 downwards.
GCAGTAGAGGAGCTTCCTTTTCCGAGGTGCATAAGCATCAGTCAGATGTCCCTTTTCACGGACATATTTTTTACTCAACCTCTGAACGCAAATGAAAATCTGAACTTTTTGTTTGGATTAATTACTCTAGTAGCGCATCTACATATACGTACTAAGGTCGTATTCGAATACTTTGCTTCGTCTACATCTACGTCTAGTTATAACAGTTAATGACGTCAGATATAGGAAAGCTGTGTCTCAATTCCTTTTCGGTTCTTGTTTTGACTACTTTTACGACAGCTGAGCTGTAAGTCAATCTTAGCAAACGTAAAAAAATTCAAATTTTTCTATAGAATTTAATTTAATTTTTGATTTATGAAGTGTCAAATAAGCATCAGCTGAGCCATTTTGACGGTTTAGCTATCCTTTTTCTAAACTGTAATAATAGCAACGTCAACATAGATGTAGACGTAGACGAAGCAAGGTATTCGAATACGACCTAAGTTTAAACTTTCTAGCATAAGCCGTTTTTGAGATATAAAAAACCACATCCCACCTCCGTACCTTGCTACCCCTAACAAAAATGTTTTTTCTAGCCTGTATCTATAGTGGTTCTATACAGGGTGTAACTAGTACTGAGGTTCAAACGAAAATGGGAGATAGAGAAACTTGTCCTGAGTAGAAAATCGTTCTATACATACTCCCGTTTTTGCACCGTTAAGGAGATAGCGCGATTTTAAGGACGAAGGATTTTCATCGTACCTGTGATCACTATTTGATCTCTAACTTCTGCTGTACTTAGCGTAACGTAATAATTCTGGGCTCGTTGGAAAGGACACAAATTCTTCTTTCTAATTGCTATTAACTGTGTCAATCAGTGTTACACTTTTTGAGAAAAATTCATTTAAATGACACAAAAATAATAAAAAATTAAAAAAAAATACAAAAAAGTCCTGTTTTCTCCAAGAAGGACCTGAATAACCACCAAATTTTATTACATTTTCGGAAAGCCCATAAAATTTCACTATATGTTTGATAACAGAATTTCTTCATATTTGCAACAACAAGTGCTGTCATTGGAGGCACTAGGCGAAAAAGTTCTGTCGTTACATGACGTACTTTGGTGGCTCCTAGGCTCGGGGACTCAGCAACTGTCCAGTTCAGCAATACGTTAAAGAAGCCATCTACATTTTCATCTAGAGTATAACATTGAGTTGGATTCATTAATAGGATAATTATAAGTTTATATTGAGCTTCATAATATAAGAAACCATAATCAAAGAAACTTAACTGTGGCCAAAATACTTAACCACAGGCGAGTTGACGTTCAAGTAATATCTTTTAATTCATTAATATGTAATTTTCTTTTATTTCTACAGGTTATGAAATTATATAATCTGAATGATCGAAATAATATTAACTTGTAGTATTTTTTTTATAAAAAAGGGGCTGTCTATAGGAAACAGGTTTAGAAATTTAAATTTGTTATTGTGTAAAAATATTATTTTATGCAGATATAAATCAAAGTCAATGGACGGGAAAATTAATTAAAAATGTTTTTATGACTTTGAAATACATAGATACAGTTAAAAGAATTTAGGAGAAGTTACGTTAAGAAGACTTAAATTAAGTAAAAAAATGTTCGCGCACTTGATAAATTGGCAGTGAGTTTGTCACAGTTGATAAATAATCTTCTTCTGATGCAGCAGTGTTTAAATCGGATATTTTCGTTGGTAATGCAACTAGAGCCTTTTCTGTACAATGATAAAAATATAGACATTTATTAAATCACAATGTAAAATAAATATAAATATGTATATATATGTATATTAGAGTGGTCGTTAAAAATTAAATTTTTTGGGCCGTGAACTTTACTTAAATTTTAACTACAGTTGATGCCGCTTATTGTAATCGCGGATAACGTTTGCATTTGTTATCAAAACAGTTGGGTTCCATTTTCCACAAACAGAATTCATCGCTTATTTTTTTCTACGTTTATTGTTATCACCCGGTTAATGTTATTGTTTTTGGCTGGTCCCAAAGTGATTACAATAAGCGGCATCCACTGTATTTATACAAGCAATTCAACTGAAATTAAGAACAAGGGTGTATTTTGCAATATTTATTAAATTATGGTTTATGGAAGATTATTATAATGTGTCTCTTTCGCATTCTGAAAAATTTATAAAGAATCAATGTGGTTGTGCATGACAATGGTATTAATGACAATGTGTCCTTCACAAAGAGTGAATGGAGCATTATTCTCTTAACATTCCAGATTATCTTTGAGTCAGATTACCATTCAAGGAAGGAGTGCTTGAGTTGGGAAATTCTCTTTCAACTGCCCTAGCATGTTTTACATCACTAGAACGTCGCCTACAACACAATGCAAATCTACGAAAGGAATACTCAAAGTTCATGCGTGAGTACTTATCCTTATCACACATGGAGCAAGTTACAGTTGAGGAAATTGACATTCCCGACAAAGACTGCTATTATCTCCCACACCACGCAGTCATAAATAATTCTAGCACGACCACAAAACTACGTGTAGTTTTCAATTGATCATCTAAAACAAAATCTGGCACTTCACTAAATTATAAAATTATGGTTGGTCCTACTATTCAACGGACACTTTTATCAATCTTACTAAACTTCCGAATACACCAAATTGCGATATGCACAGACGTAGAGAAAATGTATCGTCAGATACAAGTTGACCGCAGAGATTGCGATTTTCAAAGAATATTATGGAGGGAACATCAAAACCAGTCAATTTATCACTTCCGATTGAACACTGTTACATATGGTACCGCCTCGGCACCATACCTAGCAACAAGGATCCTACATCAAGCAGCAGACGATTTTAAAAACCAATTCCCGATAGCTTCCAAAATCATCAAACAGGACTTTTATGTAGACGATTTATTGTCTGGAGCTGACAATATCTCTGATGTCATCAATATTCACAACGAACTTGAAGCTATACTTAAGCCAAGGGGCTTTATTCTACGCAAATGGACATCTATTTCCAGAGCATTCTTGAGCCAAATTTCGTCGGAATCAATCGAACCAAATCAGCTAGAAATAACTGAAGGTTCAGACACTGTTAAGGTTCTTGGATTAAAATGGTGTCCAAACGAAGACAGTTTCACATTTGCAGTTAATCTTCTGCCACAGATGCCAGTTACAAAAAGAGGCATCATTTCGGAATCTTCATGAATTTATGATCCTCTAGGATGGCTATCTCCAACTATAATTATCATCAAGATATTACTACAACAGTTATGGCTGGAAAACTTGTATTGGGATGATACAGTCTCAACGATGACAATTGCTACTTGGGAGCGTTTCAGAAATGAACTACTCTCCTTAGAATCACTTCGAATACCTCGATGGTTATCAGTGTCGCCCACAAACAGCAAATTCATGGTTTTTCGGATGCATCACAACAAGCATATTCTGCTTGTGGGTATAGCAGATCCATTAACGAATCCGGTGTCGTTGTTTTTCAACTTATAGCAGCGAAAACCAGAGTCGCACCCATGCAACAAGCATCTTTGCCAAGATTAAAGCTGTGTGGAGCTCTATTGCTAACTAAACTTATCAAAACCATTCAACAAGCCATAAATTTTGAAAATGCATCGTATTCTGCTTGGACCGATTCGGCTATTGTGCTGTTTTGGCTATCTAGCCACCCACGTCGATGGAAAACCTTCGTGGCGAATAGAACCTCTGTAATACTGGAAACTTTACCAAGAAGCTGCTGGAACTACGTGAAATCTGGAGACAATCCTGCCGACTGGGCAACCCGAGGCATATTTGCATCAAATCTACCAAATTTTAGTCTGTGGTGGCATGGACCCACCTGGTTAACTAATGAAACATCTCAATGGCCTACCAGTACAAATCTCCATATCAATAAAATTGACATCAACAGTGAAGACAAATCTACCAATATTCGTATTCATCATATTAAGTTATCAGACGAGTTCTTTGAACACATCTTGACAAGGTGAGTAATAGGTAAAAATACATATCGCATAAAAATTAAATATTTAAAAAGTCAGCGCATGTGCATGTTGATCTACACTACTTGCTTGAACTGAAAGAATTTAATAATGGTTTTTATGTTTTATTTAAAAATTTTTTTATTATAATAAATGTTCAAAATGGCCACCTTAATTTTGAATGCACGCTAAAGCTCGTTTGGCGAGTGTTCTCTTGGTATTCATATTCCTCAACTGCTGCCTTACTTCTATTGCTGCCACATCGATAATGGTATTTAGATTTCATCCGTCGCCATACAAAGAAATCCATAATAGTAAGATCAGGAGATCTTGCAGGCCAGTGTATCGGTCTATTTCTACCGATCCAGCGATTGCTATAATTGGAATTTAACCAATCTGTGATCTGTCGGCCGTAATGAGCTGGAGCACCATCGTGTTGGTAAAACATGGAAGCCAATCGTACCAGTGGAATATCATCCAACAAGTCCTGTAGATTATTTGTTAAAAGTAATTGGAGCTATTTAGAGTAGGCGGAAGCCTAATAGGTCCTAATCGTCACCAATTACACCTGTCCATAAATTGACGCTGAATCTGTGTTGAAATGATGCCGTTCTTCTTATGTGTGGATTGCTCTGAGCCCATGTATGTAGGTTGTGGAAGTTTGTGATACCGTGTATGGTAAATTGGGACTCATCCGTTCACAGAATATTGTTGAAAAAATGATCGTCATCTATTTGTCGTTCAAGGAGCCAATTCCAAAACTCCAGTCGTTTGGGGAAATCAATTGTGTACTGGTGTGTGATGGTAGGCATGGAAGCGTTCTACTGTTAAAATACTCCAAACCTTCCAAGTAGAGATGTTAAACTGCAATGCCAAGCGTCGGATACCGATCGATGGATCATTTTGAACTGCTTGCAGTATTCTTTCATCAATCTGAACAGCGATAATCGGCGCAAGATTTGCATTTGCTCTGCTTGTTCTAACGCTGCCAGTTTCCCCAATTCTCCTGTAAACGTCTTGAAATACTCTCCTGTCAGGTGTCCGTCGATGAGGATGTCTCTGATGGTAAAGCATTCGCGCGGCTCGTCCATTTCCGCGACACTCTCCAAAAATTAACACAATCTCAGCATATTCTTCATTGGAGTACTCAGGCATTTTGAAATAATTTTTTTAATTCTACTGACACCTTCTTCTTTTAGCAACGTAGCTAAAACTGATAAAAATATGAAGGTAGTTTTGCTTTTATAGGCATTTTATTTTGTAAGACACCCTATTAAAAAAGGCATAGTACCGCACCCAGTATTACCTACCACATCCAGGTAAAAGCATCAATTATGTTGAAACTCACTTACATTTCATTGTTTTCCTACATACTCGTACTTTAAATAGTAATAAATGTGCAATAAAAATACTTCAGTACTACCGACAAATTAAACAGGTTCTTAGACGAGGTCCACTTTATGGCACTGACTTTTGAAATATTTAATTTTTTTGCGATATGTATTTTTATCTATTACTTCCAAAATGTTAATCGTAACTTATACATATGTATGCAGCTTTTGTAGGTAATAATACGGCTCATAAAAAAAATAATTAAGATGACATTTTTATAATGGGATTTTCTGAGAAAAACTACATTGATCACTGAATTTTTAGGGTTGACGTAGTGAAAATTTGTGTTTTCGAGTAAATATCTCAAGATTGGATGTAGTTACAATTAAGACTGTTACATCAAATGAAAGGTAATTCAATTCCCTAAAAAACGAGTTATAACACTTTGCCTTGTGATTATTCATTTTCAAGATATAACGTTTTAAGTGAGTGAGGGTACCGGTCAAAATCACTTTTCTTTTCTTTGTATCTCCACTGTTATTGAAAATTGACCCACCCTGTGGAACAATTTTTTTCTCCAAATATATCAAGGAATAACCCCTTACAAGGTGGAGGACGGAGTGCCAAACACCCTGTATATGCTACATGTTTGTTTAAGTACAAATTATCGATCGTGAACCTTTCTTTCATATATACGAGTTTGTCGAATGTGTGTTTTAGTAAAGTGCTTTTAGTTTATTATTTGTTTTTATTTAAAAGAAATACCCAATCGGGTCGGAGCCGGTAGAAATGCACCACGAGCATATAGGGAGATATGCACCAGATTGTTATTGTTATGTTATAAATTTTCAAATTTAAATATCCGTTGACTTATCAAAACTTATATAAAACCATTGAATTATTATTATTTGGTATTATCTATTATATTTATTAATACAGTGGATGCCGCTTATTGTAATCACTTTGGGACCAGCCAAAAACAATAACATTAACCGGGTGATAACAATAAACGTAAAAAAAATAAGCGATGAATTCTGTTTGTGGAAAATGGAACCCAACTGTTTTGATAACAAAATGCGGCTTATAACGTTATCCGCGATTACAATAAGCGGCATCAACTGTATAAAAATCGAAAAATGTTTAATATATTTAGGGCCGTATTATTCACCTCGGGCTATTGTCGCCTTAACCAGCTGTTAACTATTATCTTAATGGCTGGGTTTCCATTTTTCTATTATTTTTCCAATCAAACGACAACAATTTTATTAATTATTTACAGAATGTGACATTTTTTTTTTGTAAATATTTAAATTTGTATTTTTATGAAAAATGAGAATTATTGCCTGCGATTTTATCATGGTTGCCGATCTGGGAGCAGTACTAACGATGTGTGTGATACACAGTTTACACCCCAGCAGACCAATAAAGCGGAATGTTTTGATGTCCTCGGAAAATTCCGAGCTATTACTACTGATACCTATACTGATATAGGGGAACGTGAGACAGAAGTTTCCGGTTGATTTCATTAAGAAAATTTAAAGATAATTCCACGAGGAAAAGCAATAAGAATTTCATGGAATTATCAGGCAGAATTCCAAAAGAACTTTCCGACATCCGGACATATCGTGGAAAACTCTACGTAAATTCCAAAATCCTTGTGCTGAGAAGTACCTACATAATTAAAAATTCTTCTGAAATGAAAAGTAATTCGCAGTCTTTTCCGGTCTGACCCAGAAATGTGTTGAGTTGCCGCTTCTCGAGATTGCGTCGTCCCTTCTGGGCGGTTGCGAGTGCGTTCAGAACTTAGCATTTCGCTCACCTCTGATCGCGCTCGCAACTGCCACCTAGCCGCAAGAACGACGGGAAAAGTCCATTTATTCGGTAGAGGCCGGAAGTGGGGAGTTTTTTTGGGAACAAAAAGAAGGCTGTAATGCTGGAGTTTTCGCCCTTGATCGCGAGACGAGTGTAATTCCTTTGAAGAAAACAAAGAAATTTTTTTTAGTAATTTGGTTTTGTTTCCCGTTTAATTTCGATCGCGTACGTGGAATTTTTTTATGCAGTTGCACGGTCATTGTTCAGTTGGCGATCAAAGAAACACGGGCGCGTGTGATTGATCGAGATACCAGTTATGCAGGCCCACTCTGATCGTGTGCAATTTGAATTGAAGGCAGAGGAATGGCTTTCAATTTGTGTGCTTGTAGAAGAAATTAACATGACTGACAGGACAGACGGACAGAAATAAAAATAAAAAAAAAACAAAACAAAAAAAATATAATATAATAATAATAATAAATCAAAGATTCAATAATAGAAAAAGGAGAATATGAAGGGGGTAAGTTTTTGTTTTATTATTCAATTTCTTCTTTTTATTCAATTTCTTTATATAAATAAAATATAAAAAAAGTAGTCACCGTATGCGCTTGGGATGGTCCGGTTATACCGATCCATTATAATTTTGTTTACCTAGTGATGATATGGCTTTCGATTTGTTAGAATACGCTAACAAGGTTCGTTGTCAACTTGTTTGACTGAAAAACGTAACGCGAACGGGGCTAAGGTAGGGTGGGCAGACAGTGCGCTAAAAACACGAAGCGCCCTGACAAATCGCGAAGTTGCGCAACTCCACCGCTTCTTGGTCTCTCACGACCCATTGGGAAAATAGTCCCATTTTAAATCCCTGTACCGGAATTCTGTACAGGGCGAGTCGCCCAAAATATCGTCCAAAAACCGAAATTGACAGCTTAGCGATTTTGTGCACTGGCGTCTCGCCTATTAATTTGTCGCCTACTGCCATTCTGCCACGATATTGAGCAACTGGCGAGAAAAAAGCGATTTCGTGAAATCACTTCTCGCCTGTCACGTATATTCTTTTCGCCTAGTCCTAGTGGAGCCAAGTTGTCTGTTTACATTATTTTTCAATGTTATGCAATAAATTGTAATTAAAAAACATAATGCAGTCACGATTGGCTGCAAGCAAATCGTATGGAAGGTACTCTAGATGAAATACTGAGCTCTGACTTTAATTCCAGCTAGGGGTAAAGTACAATGAAGAGAGGCATGTGGTTTGTCCTTCAATAAGGACTCTCAATTAGGCGCTACTCGCAAGTAAAAGACAATACCTTCATTATTCAATTTCAAATCTGAAACTTGGAAAATCACCGAATTCCAAGAACTCTTAAATGACAGGTGCATGAAGGACTCACTTGATTTCTAGCATATTTATCCTTTTACCTAGAACCATTTAAAAATGAATGTGTACGCAATTTAAATAACCTACACTGAAACGTTCAAAAGATATCGGAAAATATTCTTGAATACTTGTCTTAAGGAGTTTTTGTATGCGAGCAACCCGAAGGAGTAAAATGATTTCGCCGACAAGTACGCTAAAACTTTATTTTCACTCAAAACTAATTTGTTTTTAATGGGCAGAAATAGTCTTTGTCGTCCCATATGTCAATGTCGATTCGTTGTGCCATTTTGTATTGGCGACGCTCCAGTTATCTTCTTCGTCAGAATCATTCCAATTATCCCACAAATGAGATTTTGCCAATAGAGATGGGCAAAGCAGTTCCTTTCAGTGAAGTACTTCACTCGGAATCACTCACTTTAAGGAACGAGTTCCGTGAAGTACTTCCATGGAACTCTTCGTTCCATCTGTCCTTCGTTCCATCGTTAAGGAGTCACTAGACACTTCAATTGAAGTGTTCACATACTCAGTGGAACTCTTCGCTCCATCGTTCCGTAGTCACTAGTCACTTCAATTGAAGTGGTCATGCACTCAATGGAACTCTTCGTTCCTTCGTTCCGCACTTCAATTGAAGTGTTCGCTCACTCTATCTCTTCTAACAGCCGTGTAGTAGCCACCGGTGGGCTGGTGTGTGTGTGAGTTTTCTTCTCTAAACAGCCTACGTAGATTGCTACTTGTTTTGGGTTTTGAGATAGGCAAATAAAAACAAATATTTATAATCAAAAACGGCTTTATTGTTTTTCAAAATATTCTCCATGAAGATAAACACACTTTTGAATTTTTTCAACATTTCTTTGCACCAATCGACACGAGCTTTTTTTTGAGCGATTGTCAAATTATGCGGTATTCAACGCGAACAAATCTTTTTGACAGCCAAATGTTCATGCAATATTGAATGTATGCGAGTGGAACTAATACCCAGGAATGCCTCAATCTCACGGTATGTCACATGACAATCTTGCAATATCAGTTCACGCACAGCATTGATGTTTTCTGGCACAACTGCCGATTTTGGACGACCTTTACGAAATTCGTCCTGTAGCGAAGTGCGACCACGATTGAATTCAGAAAACTAGCGAAACACGGTGGCTCGAGATGGTGCTTCATCACCAAAGTCGAAGCGAGTTGATCGGCACACTGCTGTTGGTTTAATCCAAGTCGAAAGTCATAGAAAATCATCGCACGAAAATGTTCACGATTTAATTCCATTTTTCGACCAAGATGAATATTTTAAGTATCTGTAAACAACACAAATAGCACTCGTATGACAACACGTTCTGAGTATGTTCACCACTAAAAATGTCAAACTTTACGACGACAATGTCAGATTTGACGTATTTACATCAGTGTCGCCATATCTCAAAACTTAAGTAGCAACCTACGTATTACGGTTCTTCCGCTATCGACCGTTAAAACGGACCCCTGATGCAAGGATGGAACGGGGCTTTGTCCGGCCAACCCAGAGAAGGGCGCCAGTGGTTCTTTTTTTATGGACCCGTTCTCACTCCTTTTACCGACCGAACCACGAGTTCAGCGAAACCTGCGCGTATCAAAAGAAAACCGATCCCGACGGAAGTAGGGCTGGAACACGTCACACAAAAGTTACAGCGAGAAAAGGAAATTCAACGAGTAAAAAAAATACTCTACTTTATTATCAATCAATTTGACGACCTAGTCGTCTCAAAGAAAAGCACTAACTTACTTGCGGCAACTAACTACCTAATAGTTTCGTTTAACCTGGCTAATATCATATATTCTAGGGCGCCACTGGTGTAACTGCTTCCCTCGACGTTTTCCATATGAAGCTGCTGGTTCGGTTGCTGCCACTCGATTTCCGCGGTCCTGGCTACTGGACTTTTCCACGTCAAATTTTGGTGCCTCGAACTTGATCCTTTTACCACTCTTTATTCTCGACAAGGACGCACGCTTGCTACAACTCTAATCATGCCGTCACCGACTCGTGACGCTCGGAGCACGTACTTCTGGTTTTTTAATAACCGCAAAGATAATTTTTAAATTTAAAATAAAATTGACCGTCCTATCGCACTGTCGACACTCGCTAAAAGAGACCATTTTCGGGTGCCGTTCTTCCCGCGAACGCGGTTAATCCCTGTTTCGCAGGTCAACGGTCGATTCCGCCCAGTCATTCCTCCCGCTTTCTCTCTCAGGTGCATAACTTCCTCTTTCCTGGGTCACTTTATATACGTCAAATGACGATCTAGCCGGGATCCAAACCGATCAAGTATCCTACCGGCTCGAAATACCCACGGCAGCGCAGTACCCGTTCAAGTGGTTTGTTTACTTCTACTTGCTTAAATGACGTGAGTTTTCAGGGTAATATTTACGTTTGTGCGGTGTGTAAAGTGTCAAGTTCGGTGTTAAATTGTAATTTAACCTTTGTGCGGTGCAAATATATCTACACGTGCCGCCGACAATAATTTCATTCGATACCAAAAAAAAGCTGATATCGAATTATGCATAGATAGAAATTATTGATGCCGGCACGCGCCGACATATTGAAAGGTACGCATCAGCACAATTTATTATTAAGGTACATTTAAGTGTTTTGCCAAACTGCTAAATTGCAGTTCTTTAATTATGTTGTACGAGTATGTAGTATAAATAAGACCTAAAGTAAATAAAGATTCTTAGAGTTCTGAAAGCAGTCAGACCTGTTACTTTAAATTTCCTGAGACGTCAACATTGGTGACCCCGACGTGATCCAACATCACTACGATGGAAGTAATTCTAAACAATCAACTTGAGCTGGGCCAGCAGATTGAAGTTATCATCCGCAACTTCAAGAAGGATTCAGTTACCAGGAAGGACGAAAACTACCTCAAGGTGAGGTTGGAGAAGCTGCAGTCAACATGGAATGCGTTTGACGGAAACCATTCATCCATCATCGCTGCTGCTGACACCCCAACGGACCACGAATACTTTAGGAACAAGTATTACGCGGAAGTCAAGGAAATCTTTGAAAGGACATCGCAAACGATCAGGACTCTCCTTGAAGAAGTAGCACAAAGCAGCTCTACTTGTTCAAACGATCAACCCAATTCGGATACCAAGAGTATCACCAGGTCATCAGACGAAGCAGTTAATTCTCTCATAAGACGACAGAAGATGCTGATGACGACATTAACCCATCTCTTCAAGTGCATTGAGGAGCGTCTAGCCACTAAGGACCATTTACCAAGGGCATTTACGGAAATGCAACTAAACGCCATTCCCAAACAATGGCGTGACATCCAAGAAGAACACAAAAAAATACTGGAAGCTGCTGGATTAAAAGAACTGGATGACTACGACATCAAGTATTTCATCGAGGTGGAAGGTTGGATGGAAGAGATTCAGCTTCGTCTCATGAAAGATACGACTCAACCAAACGAAGAGGCCAAAAAACTTGGAAAGGGTGATGTTAAGCTACCAAGAATAATTCTTCCAAAATTCGACGGAAACTATTTGGTATGGCAGGAGTTTCACGATCTCTTCATTCAGCTGATTGACCAAAATCAGATAGGATCCGCTCAGAAACTATGGTACCTAAAAACCAACTTGACCGGTGAAGCCGAGGCACTGATTCGCCACATGACAGTCTGTGATCAGAACTACGAGCCGGCCTGGAACATTATTAAGGAACGTTACCAAAATAAACGTCTCTTAATAAATTCCATGTTAAATAAGCTGATATCACAACCAACAATTACGGGAGAAACATCATCAGGCGTCAAGACATTACATGACGTGACACAAGAATGCATCCTTGGTTTAAAGGTGCTGGAGGTAAAGGTGGACACATGGGATCCACTGGTCCTATTCCTGCTATTAAAAAAATTGGACAAAACCACACACATGCTGTTCGAACAATCACTGCACTCACCACGAGAACCACCTACTATGGCTCAATTTCTAAACTTCTTGGAACTACGGTTTCAATCTTTGGAGGCGCTTAGAAACAAGGTTTCAAGACCTCAGTTCAAGAATCAACAAGGATCTACAACATTGACAGCAAGCAAACACACAAACAATTCCTGTTCTCTTTGCAAAGGACCGCATACACTAAACAACTGCGGAAACTTTTTGGAAATGCCCCAAGCTGAAAGGAAGAAACACATCTCGAAACATCAACACTGTTTCAATTGTCTACGAATCGGACATGCAGTCAAGGACTGCTCATCGCGCAGCTGTACTAAGTGCAACAAGCGGCATCATACATTACTACACTATGATGATTACAGCAAAGAAGGCACAGTTCCACTTCCTAACGCGCAACAACAAGAAGAGCCAAATGGAACTACCTTAGCAGTATACAAACCAAACAGTGAAACACCATCGCTTATTATTCTGGGTACTGCACTAATACATCTCACCACTCAACACGGAGAAACAATAACAGCCAGAGCCCTGCTTGACTCAGGATCACAACTCAACTTTATAACCGAAAGACTGCACAAAAAATTAGGATTCAGAGGAACATCTGCTAATCAAACTATACTCGGAATTGGCAGTACTAACCAGAAGGCTTCGAGGAGAGTCCATTTAACCCTTAACTCCCGAACGAGCACATATAGTGCCCAATTTGAAGCCCTTGTTCTCAACCAGATTACGGCTTATCATCCCGAAGGACATATCAACATCAACCAATGGCCCATTCCTGAAACAATTAAACTGGCGGATCCAACTTTTAATCAACCACAAAACATAGACGTACTCCTTGGAGCAGAGTTGTTTCCTGTCCTAATGGACACAGGGAAAATTGAAATGCGAAACGATCTTCCATTACTCCAGAATACGACGTTAGGCTGGATTATTCTGGGAAGGATCAAAAATGCAGTACCAACCACTGCCTTTTGCGGAATTGGGAGAGACTTCGAACATCTAGTAGAACAATTTTGGAAGCTTGAAGAGGTTGCAGAACCATCAACAAAACTCACGGAAGAAGAAACCGAATGTGAAGAATTCTTCGATTCAACATTCACAAGAGACGACAATGGAAGATTTGTTGTGCGTTTACCATTTGCACAAAATCCTTCATGCTTGGGTACGTCCAAACCAATCGCTCTGCGAAGATTCCAGAGCCTACAAAGACGATTCACAAAAAATCCTGAACTTCATAAGGAGTATTCATCATTTATAAATGAATACTTAGAGCTTGGTCACTTAGAACCTTTAGAGAACATAGACGAAGCCTCACCTCATTTTTATCTACCACACCATTGCGTCATAAAGCCAGACAGCACAACTACCAAGTTACGAGTAGTCTTTGACGGATCAGCTAAAACATCCTCAAATTTATCACTGAATGACATACTGAAGACCGGTCCCACTATTCAAAGTGATTTGTTCACACTTCTATTGAGATTCAGAAGGTATAAATACGCTTTCACAGCCGACATAACAAAAATGTACCGGCAAATTCTAATGAACAAAAAGGATCGAAATTTCCAACTAATTCTCTGGAAAGATGACTCTGACGTCGAAATTAAAACGTATCGGCTGTGCACAGTGACATATGGGACTAGAAGTGCTCCATATCTAGCAACCAAATGCTTGCAAAAATTAGCTGATGAAGAAGGTCACGCATTTCCATTAGCAGCCAAAGCAACCAAACACGACTTCTACGTAGACGACTTGTTAACGGGAACCGACAACCTACAGGAAGCATTGACATTACAACAGGAACTCAGAGACCTGCTAGCCAAAGGTGGATTTCATTTGCATAAGTGGTGCGCCAACAACCCAACACTACTGAAGTCAATTCCGCGCCAAGATAGAATTACAGAGTTTAACATCACGAATATAGAAGAACAGCACACCGTTAAGGCCCTAGGACTCATCTGGAATCCATCAGCAGATGAATTTGGTTTCAAGACAACCCAATTAACTTCATTAACAATAACAAAACGGACAGTCTTATCAGAAATGTCGCGGCTCTTTGACCCACTTGGACTTGTAAACCCTGTCGTAGTGTTAGCAAAAATCTATATGCAGCAACTATGGGCGTTAAAATTAGATTGGGATACAGAACTACCACCAATGCTACAAGAGAAATGGATTAGTTATCGTCAGCAGCTACCCTTACTTAACTCATTAAAAATACCGAGGAATGCTGTGATGTTTTCAAAACGATCTTCAACTCAACTACATGGATTTGCTGATGCTAGTGAAAAAGCGTATGGAGCATGTCTCTACTTGCGAACTGAAGGCATGTCAGGCGAAATATCAATCACTCTTCTCTGTGCCAAAAGTCGTATAGCACCTTCCGACAAAAGTACAATCACGCGTCTTGAATTGTGCGCAGCCAAGCTGTTATCTAATCTAACGAAACGAGTAAAAGATGCACTCAACTTTACAATAGACCAAATCTTTCTCTGGAGTGACTCAACTGTAGTTTTATCGTGGATCGCTTCACCGTCATCCAAGTTTACGACATTTGTAGCTAACCGAGTAGCATCGATACAAACATCTTCAAATGGATGCCTTTGGCAGCATGTAGGCTCCAAACAAAATCCAGCTGATCTGATATCTCGAGGAGCATTGCCACAGGAACTTCTCTCTTCACAATTGTGGTTTAAAGGTCCAGAGTTCTTAAACCAGAACATAATTTTACAACCACCCACCGTGCCAGCTACTGATATCAATGCTGCTGAGATAAGGAAAATAAAATACGTTCTCGCTAGTACTACAGAAGACACTACAATTATCAGGCAGATTCAACACCACAACAATTTTCAGCGACTGCAAGAAGTACTGGCAATCATCATTCAATTTACGGAGAATTGTCGGACAACAGAGAACAAACGGAAATATGGCAAACCCTGTCCAAGCAACATGGAGAAGGCATTAAGACTCATCGTTAAATCAATGCAAAAGGAAGATTTCTCGGAAGATATCACACACCTAAAAATCTATGGTGTAGTAGCATCCAGTAGCAAACTAACCTGTCTAGCACCATTCCTGGATGACTATGGCATCATTCGTGTTGGAGGAAGAATTCAGAAGAGCAAACTACCCTTCAATGCAAAGCACCCAATGTTGATTGCATCATCCCATGAATTCTATAAACTCATCTTTCGAAACATGCACGTCAAACACTTACATGCCGGGCCACAGTCCTTGTTATACATCGTAAGACAAACCTTTTGGCCTTTAAATGGCAAGGGATTAGCTCACACGACTTTAAAACAGTGTATACAATGCGCAAAAACAAGGCCGACACTGCTAAAACAAATTATGGGCAATCTACCAGCAGAGCGAATTCAAGCAGCAAGGCCATTTCTTCATGTTGGCATCGACTTCTGCGGGCCAGTAATGATACATTACCAACTTCGAGGAAAACGACCAACTAAAACATACATTGCACTGTTCGTATGCTTCTCCACAAAGGCAGTGCATTTGGAATTAGTCTCGGATCTAACGGCATTAGCCTTCATCGGGGCACTAAAACGATTTGTTGCCAGAAGAGGACATCCAGCAAAGATATTCAGTGACAATGCAACTAACTTCGTTGGAGCCAAGTCTGAACTACAAGAGCTAGCTGAACTATTTCATGAGAAGCGTACACAAGAGGCACTGCAAATGGAATGCTATAAGAGAGGAATAGAATGGCTCCACATTCCGCCACGCTCTCCACACTTCGGTGGCCTATGGGAAGCCGCAATCAAATCAGCAAAATATCACCTCAAACGAGTCGTCGGAGGCGCCTCCTTAACATATGAAGAACTCAACACCGTTATATGTCAAATAGAAGCCATTCTAAATTCACGGCCGCTTACACCACTATCATCAAATGCAAATGATCTACAAGCCCTAACACCAGCGCACTTCTTAATAGGACAACCGTTATCAACGATTCCGGACGCAACTTTTGATGCTTCTAAACAGTCTTCATTAACACGATGGAAGCTAGTGCAGGCACTTCATAGAGAATTCTGGCAAAGATGGTCAAGGGAGTACCTCACTGAGCTGCAGTCACGAAACAAATGGACTAAAACCGTTCAAAACATCCAAGCAGGCACCTTCGTATTACTCAAGGACGACAACTTGCCACCTCTTAAATGGCACATGGGAATCATTTCAAGGTGCATAAAGGGACAAGACAACAAAATTCGAGTAGTGGATGTAACCACGTCATCTGGGATATTCCGGCGAGCAATCCAAAACATAGCGCCGCTACCACTGGAAACAGCACAGTCACTTGAAAGCCGTGGACAAGACAGTCCGACTACTCAGACGCCAAGCGTATCATTAACAAATCGAAAGAAAAAATTCTCACCAATCAACTCAAACTGGCACACGGAAACTCCAAAAAACCATTCAGAACCCACAGTTAAGTCTCGGAAACTGAACCAAGGCAATATCATCATAAATACGCTGCTACTTTTATGTCTTCCAACCTTGGGAATAAGCCAGCCAGTCGAAGTGATCCCATTCAAGGATCAGCCAGGAATCTTTTTTGAAGACCTAGGACATGTTGATCTAGTCAAGGGGGAATGGAATTTGATTGTTCACTTTAATTTGTCTCTCTATTGGTCTGAATTTGATGGATTCGTCGAATATACAAGTAAGCTCAATAGAATTTGTCTATACGCAAATGCTAAAACACAGCTATTGTGTAAAACAATTTTAACTCAACTACAATTCGATATGGAAAACGTCAGACACCGAAATTTAATTTTTATCGACACTCACACACGCAACAAACGTGCAGCTCTTGATGTAATTGGAAATATAGCTCACTCATTATTTGGGGTATTGGACAATGAGTACGCCAAAAATATGGATGAAACCATCAGCAAAGTAAACAGAAACGAAATACATTTAACGAATCTAATACGAAACCAAACATCTATACTAGAAGCAACGACGAATATTCTCAAAAAATCTGATGAGGAGATTAAGAATCAATTTAGACTCATCGATCATCACATCAAGGAAATCGATGACCAGCTGAACACAATAGCAACATCCATAAACCAATCTCACATCATGAACACATTTAACAGCTTGGCAGTAATAACGCGTTACTGATGACATCATATAAGGAAACACAATCAACGATTATCGAAATCGTAACAAGTGTCCACAATGACAAACTCACGCCCTATCTGATAACACCAGACCAACTACAAGGGGAGCTAACAAAAATAAAAGAACACCTACCAACAAACACAATGATCCCAAATGCAGGTTCACTGCTAACCGTTTACAAACTTAGTAAAGTCAATGCCCATATAGCACTGAACAGGATCCTATTCCAAATTACAATTCCATTGATAAGCCAAGAGTCATTTCAATTGTTAAACCTGATACCATTACCGACGAGTCATAATGGATCATTTTTCTACATTGAGCCCTCTACAACATATCTCGTCGTAAACTTGCATAGAGATAAATATTATGCAATGGACAAACAGGAAATTGACGATTGCATAACAATCACGTCACGGAAAAGGGTGTGCAAACAATTACATCCAATGTTCAACATTAGATCAATGCTGCATCATTGCGAAATGACTCTCCTCAATCACAACGACAAGATCTCACCATTATGCAACATAAAAAAAATACCTCCTGGGAAATTTTGGATTCAACTTTCATCACCTAATCATTGGATATTTTCTTTGGACAACCCCTACAACTTTGACATTGTGTGCAACGAAGAAATTACAACAATGCAGTTATCGGGAGAAGGTCTACTCAACA
Source organism: Beris morrisii (assembly GCA_951812415.1). Lineage (NCBI taxonomy): Eukaryota > Metazoa > Arthropoda > Insecta > Diptera > Stratiomyidae > Beris > Beris morrisii. The sequence goes on along the minus strand of OX638311.1, from coordinate 81,977,350 downwards.
TTCAGGCCAATTGTGAACTAAGACAACCAACGATGACAATAAGTGGATACAATGCACACACGAGGGTTGTCGGAGCATCGTTCCCACCAAGAGCCAACATTACCAATGTATTGAATTTCAATCTATCATCACCAATTGTAGAGAAACCATCTTCCAAATCCATCATCGACATAAACACCAGCAAGGAGCTAGATAACATCAGCAAAGACATCGCTATCCTGAAGACGAAGGAAGGCCTACCAGAAAATATAACGGCATCTCAAAACATTCATCAATTCACCATTAGCTACACAGCACTGGCACTCCTTGGCCTGGTAGTGACCTATCTTCTCTGGCAACGGTTTCAGTGACCAAGCCGCCAACCAAAATCTAACCTAGCGACACCATCTCCTCCTAAACCTCGACCACGGTCCATCAGTGAAACTCAACCACGAGTGTTCACGGTAGGGGAGGATGTTAAATTGTAATTTAACCTTTGTGCGGTGCAAATATGTCTACACGTGCCGCCGACAATAATTTCATTCGATACCAAAAAAAAGCTGATATCGAATTATGCATAGATAGAAATTATTGGTGCCGCCACGCGCCGACATATTGCAAGGTACGCATCAGCACAATTTATTATTAAGGTACATTTAAGTGTTTTGCCAAACTGCTAAATTGCAGTTCTTTAATTATGTTGTACGAGTATGTAGTATAAATAAGACCTAAAGTAAATAAAGATTCTTAGAGTTCTGAAAGCAGTCAGACCTGTTACTTTAAATTTCCTGAGACGTCAACATTCGGTGTTTAGTGTTGTGTTTCATGTCCTTTTTCTTCTTCCGCGTAAGTATGTTCCGCACGGGTGGTGAGTTGGTTTTTTTTTAAAGCGACGTAGTTAGCGCCTCTCGCGATGCCTGCTGCCGGTCGTAAGCGATTTTATACCCTAATCCTCAACCTACCCTAATCCTCAACCTACCCTAATCCTAAACATAATAACAATTCAATTCCAATCCTAATAATACAATTCATGTTTAATAGCCTTACTTCACCTTACCATATTCACAGCCCTTCTTCCGTATATTTAATTCCATTCATTGACCATGAACTAGTGCTTGCGTACGATTGTCTTTTTAGGTCCCAGCGGAAGATGAAGGCGCAAGGCAACGAGTATTCCATCGAGTGCATTCGGTGCGTAGAGAAGGTAATCGTCAACAAATCTTTTCCTATCGCATTATTATTCACTCTACTTTTCTTTCGTTACAGGGCACCTGTAATACTCCCCTTACAAAAGAAGAATTCCCTGAATCGATGCAGCGGACGATTGTCGTACGGGCAAGAAGGATTTGATAATACTCCTTATTTTTTTTTTTTGACTATATGTATACTTATTGTTCCTTTATTTCCTGAATTCATGTTTACGTTTAACTTCCTAATCTATGTTTGAGTGCAGTGGCTATCCCACTCTCGTCTTGGCTACTAAATAGATTTAGTTCGGTATCCGCTTTTCAAATGGCTTCAAATCCTTGACATGCCACACGCCACCAGATTTACCGTTGCCTGCCCCTAATTCGATCCGACGTATTTTGGGGCGAGAGTAGCAGAGAAATATTTGGTGTCTGAAAGCACATAATTATTTGTCCAGACGAGGTCATTGGGGAGGAAACTTAGGTCTCGCTTCCGTAAGTCGTATCTCCCTTTGATACGCTTCGCTGCTTTTCTCAATCTTTCGAGTACCTCTTCTCGCAATTTCTGTAGTGCTTCAGCCCGAATTAGTGGATCCACCATACCCTTCACTACGTCCGGTCGTCGCCTTTCCTGTCCACTGATCATCATCTCCCGACTAAAATTTAAAAAATAAGGTGAGACTTTCATCACTTCGTGGATTGAAGTACGAAGAGCACATCCAATCTTCGCTAGATTTACATCCCACTTCCGATGGTTTTCCGACACGTAGGCTCTAAGCATTGTTTTAATGTTTTGATTTATCCGTTCTGCCGGATTGGCTTGAGGATGATAGAATGCGGTGTACTTTATACAAGTTCCATAGGATTCGACCATCTTTTGAAGCATTTTGGTTCGAAATTGAACCCCATTATCACATATCAGCCATCTTGGAACTCCAAACAGGAGAAACACTTGCTCTTCCAATATCTTTGTTACTGCGGCCCCGGTAGCCGCTCTCAAAGGGTAAATGAGTGGTAATTTAGAAAAGTAATCAACCACTGTCAGAATGTACGCGTACCCGTCGGAGGAGCGAGCTAATGGCCCAACAAGATCTACACAGAGCATTTCCCACGACCGAGTTGCTTCCTCACTACGAGATACCATCAACCCAGCAGGCGCTCGTCGCTCCGGCTTAACAGCTTGACATATCTTACATTGATTCACTTTCTTTTTAACGTCGCTTGACATTCCAGGCCAACAGTACTCCCGACTTACTCGATCCAGAGTTCGCTTCACCCCCGGATAACCAGCCTTCGGGTCATCGTGACATTGACTAAGGACCTTCTTCTGGTCACTCTTAGGCACCACCCTCTTTCAATCCTGATTCGACGTAAGAACAGGGTATTTCGACGGAATGTGCTTCCACAGTACGCGGTCGCGTACCATCCAGTCAGCGTATTTTTGCGGGTATTCTTCCACCAGTTTGCTCATCTTGTCATACCACGCATCCGTCGTTGTCTCTACCGACAATACGTCCACCATAGGCACCGATCGCGATAACAGTAGTATGTATACAAGGGTTCTAGACCGGAAGCGACGTCACGATTTTCCCACGGTGATAAGGAGGCTGATAAGAAAGCTATGGTGTCATATGGCAACGCCACTCTAATATGTATTTTGGTACAATAAACCAGTTCTACTTTGGACCCGTTGAACCAGACGCTATTTACTTTGCTTCCTCATAGCCTCCGATGCTACATGGTGTCAGTGGGATATTTGAGCTCTACAAGAAAACAATTTTAAAGGGTTGACGGTGAAGTGTAACGATGGTGTAATAATAATAATAATATAAAAATAAGCAAAAAGTGAGAAAAAGATAAAACAGTTAAGAAAAATTACATTAAAATAAATACAGTTATACACAGTGCAAAGAAAAAAAAATTTGCGAACAGTCTGGGCGCAACATTATTATTTTTTGTGTAGAAGTCCGAAACGTGTTTAATACTGAGATGCGGTGTTGATCACTATGCGCCTGATAACCTAAAAAATAACGTTCCAAATAGCATCCTGTTTAATCTTTAGGTTATCAGTCGCATAGTGACCTACACCGCATTACTCCAGTTCTGTACATCAATAAAATTTTGAACATTTTTTTGCTTTAATTACTCCTGTAGTACTTCTACATATCCATACTAAGTTTCAACTTTCTAGCATACGCTGTTTCTGAGATATGAAAAACCACCCCCACCCCCGTACCTTGCTACCCCTATCAAAAATTTTATTTTTCTAGGATACTTCTACAGTGACTCTATACAGGGTGTTTGGCACTCCGTGTGCCACCTTGTAAGGGGTTATTCCTTGATATATTTGGAGAAAAAAATTGTTCTACAGGGTAGGTCAATTTTCAATATTAGTGGAGATACAGGGTGGTTAAGAAAAGTGTTTTTGACCAGTACCCTCACTCACTTAAAACGTTAAATCTTGAAAACGAATAATCACAAGGCAAAGTGTTATAACACGTTTTTTAGGCAATCGAATTACCTTTCATTTGATGTAGCAGTCTAAATTTTAACTGCACCCAATCTTGAGATATTTACTCGAAAACACAGATTTTCGCTACGTAAACCCTAAAAATTCAGTGATCAATGTATTATTTCTCAGAAAACCCCATTATAAAAATGTCATTTTAATTTTATTTTTTTATGAGCCGTATTATTACCTACAAAATCTGCATACATATGTATGAGTTACGATTAACATTTTGGAAGTAATAGGTAAAAATACATATCGCATAAAAATTAAATATTCATATTAAGTTCCTGCTAGAAGTCTACTGGGCCTAACTCCTGTAAAACTTCTAAGATCATACGGTTCTTGAGATATAAAAATTACATTTTCTGAACAATGGTTATCCCCCACTTTCGTACTTCATCTCCCCTCTTAAAATTTTTACATTCAGTAGACTCCACTTGTGATCTTATATACAGAAACCAAATTTCATCTTCCTGGTTGGGAAGATATTGTAATCTATAGTTTTTCACCCGCCACCCCTACACTCCACTTCCCCTCTTAAACATGTTAGCTATTGTCTACTCTCCTAGTATCCCTTAAGATAACTACAAAGTTTCACACTTCTGAGATCAACGGTTCAGGAGATATGGATTTTAGAATGCTTCAATCCCAGCTTTCGAACCTTTCGGACACATTGTTTTCCCCCCACTCCCACACCTCTCAACCCTTAACACCCATTTTTTTACAAATAGGTCCACTATCATAGTACTACATAAGTTTCAACTTTCAGCCTCCTAGCATAAGCGGTTCCTGAGATCTAGAAACCAAAATTTTTCGACTAAAACGCGCCCCCCCCCCCCCCTCCCTTACACACTCACCCACCAAAAAGATAACAATCGTAGGGGTTTACCCAATCTACCCACCATAAAAATTCAATTTAATATCTCAACGGGTTTGTGAGATATGCGCCTTCAAACGGTTTTGCGTTGGACGTACGGCGGACAGACGGACATTTTTTTTTTGCTTTTTGGGGTCTACTAGTCCTAAAACGTGAAAATACAAAATTTCAGGGTAGCAAATTTTTTAGAAATTTCAGGTCGATCACAATACTTTATTATTAAAAAATAATAAAGTAAAAACAGCATAGAAATTTCACTGAAACCACCACCACCACTCCCAGTGAGCAGTGAAATAGATATGTCACAGGAATGGATAGAATGGCTAGACGTATATGAAAACTATACCACTGCCGTGGAGCTATCAGTCAAAACACATGAAATTCAGACTGCAAATCTTCTTACTTGCTTAGGTTGTGATGCGCTGAAACTGCTAAACAATAGGTTTGTTCTTTTTGCCAGGTTAAGTTAACACTTTAGTGTAGCTTACACTTTCAGTGTAATACACCTTACACTGAAAGTGTAGGGTGTAGATCGCGCAAAAAGAACGGGTTGGTGACAGCTAAAATTCCGAACTTTTTTATTTGCTTTATTCTTTCACTTCTATAAATGCAAATTTATTGCCATTCAATATTCTTGCATGTATTCATTCAAAACAGTAGTTTCACAAATTCAAAAAGTCAATTTTATCTGCATACATCCATCCATTTTGACGGATGGTAAAGAAGAAGAACTTACACCTGCTCCCGACCCAGTGTAAGAAAGTGTACACTGAGTACACTACACTAGACAAAAAGAACAGCCACCTCTGACGTCACACCGACAAAAAGAACAGCATTAGGGTAGAAAGTGTAACCTAGTGTAGAAAGTGTATGCAAAAAGAATAGACCTAATACCGGTACGACGGTTGAAGAGAAAAAAAATACAAAAACAATAAAGGAACGACTAAAGGTACGCGTCCACTAGAGGCGGGCCGCATCGCAACGGTGCGGGACGGATTTATGTTTCTGCGTCCACTTGAGACGGATCACGGGAGACGGAAAATGCCAACCCTATCTGTTTCGCTGTGTCCACTGTGATAGGACGAGGTGGGACGAGCCAGGGCGCCATTCTGCTAGAGCAGAAATCCGCTCGCAAAGCGATCCGCCAGCAAAATCCGTCGCGCACCGATGCGGCCCGCCTTCAGTGGACGCACTTCCATAACAATGTATGGCAGGCGGATTTTTGCGACGCGGCCCGGCCGGGCCGGCCGCCCTAGTGGACGCGTACCTTAAAAGCAGGCGGTCCGGCCCGGCCCGTCCGCCCTAGTGGACGCGTACCTTAAAAGCAGGCGTCCACTAGGGCGGACGGGCCGGGCTGGACCGCATCGCAAAAATCCGCCTGCCATACATTGTTATGGAAGTGCGTCCACTGAACGAGACTCGCGACGGAACGAAGTACGTAGAAAACAAAATGCTCGCAGCACCGTTGCGATGCGGCCCGCCTCTAGTTTACGCCTGCCTTAACAGCACATTTCGCACCAGCAAAGAACAAAACATACGAACGGTACTTATTCCACGGAACGAGGCAATGTATGGGTGCGTGCTTTGAAGATTTCCTTCAACAAATTCAAGCTCAAATTAAAAAATGTGCATATAAAACAAGCGAAATTGACGAATTTATATTGGACCAGATCGTTCTGGGCATTCTGGATTACAGTTTGAAGCAAAAGCTATGGACAGCCGAGGAGTTGACGCTGGAAAAGGCAAAAAAACTGAGTAGGTCGGCCGAAAGAGCCGAAAAACAATTAAAACAAATGGAAGGTACGGCCAGTGTCAATGTCGTGAAGGAAAAGACTTTTGATTGTCAACGCTGCGGCAGATCACACGGACCGAAAAATTGTCCCGCGTTTAACAAAAATTGTGAATCGTGCGGTTATAAAGGACATTCTAAATCAGTTTGTCGCGCTAAGTTAATAAAAACAAGAAAGTGAAAAATTATACGAAAAAAGACGATCGGAAAAGTTATACGAAAAAAGTAAACAACATTTACACTGACAGTGAATCACTGATATATAATATATGGATACCTCATCGGCTCATTTCCCTATACGATTTGACATATTGAAATAGCCGACGAAATCGTACCCTCTCGCTCCTTCTTAAAAATTCGAACTTCGAAAAACATGGGCAACAACTTAAATAAAATTAAAAACTTTTCAATTTGAATTATCAGTTCTGACAATTCAAATTGTTCGATTTGATGGTGAGAAGTTGTGTTTTGCGCTCGAAATTCACAACACAACTCACAGTTTACTTCAATTTTTTTATTAATAAATTTCTTGGGAAATAAAAGTATCGATAAGTACATGGTATTATAAAGGGTTTTCCAATAGGGACTTGACAACTTTGAATTCAATTTGTGAACGCACCCTTTCACTAATCATCGAACTGTCACTGTCAATTTATTCAGTAAACTTAACATTTTTATCATGGTAAAGTACACGAAGGAACAACGTCTGCAAATTATAAAAATTTACTACAAAAATTCGGAGTCGGTGACCGCTACTTTAAGAGCGTTAACTCCGATTTTCGGTCGTAATTCTCGCCCTAGTAGACAGGCAGTAACAAGTTTAGTGCAAAAATTTGAGTCTACATATTCGTTGTGTGATGTTGCCGTGTCAGTGAGACAACGGGTTGGTCGAAGTGTCGAAAATATCGCTGCCGTTGAAACGTCCGTAGCAAATGATCCAAATCAGTCAATTCCACGGCGTTCTCAAGTGTTGGGCATCGCCCAGACCACGTTATGGCGAATTTTGCGTAAGGATCTTGGTTTACACCCATACAAGATCAAGCTGACTCAAGAATTGAAGCCGATGGACCATTTGAAGCGACGTACGTTCTCCGATTGGGCTCTGGAAAAGATGCGCCAAGATGATCAATTTCATCGCAAAATCATCTTCAGTGACGAAGCTCATTTTTGGCTCAGTGGGTTCGTCAATAAGCAAAATATGCGTTATTGGTCCGGTGAAAATCCACATGTGCTTCATGAAAGACCACTTCATCCACAAAAAATAACTGTTTGGTGCGGTTTGCATGCTGGCGGCGTCATAGGGCCATATTTTTTCGTCGACGATAATGATCGTCACGTTACTGTGAATGGTAATCGTTATCGCGCCATGATTACCGATTATTTTTGGCCCGAATTGGAAGATATGGACTTGGACAACATGTGGTTTCAACAGGACGGTGCCACAAGCCACACAGCACACGTTACAATCGATTTATTGAAGAGTAAGTTTGATGAGCGTGTTATCTCAAGAAATGGACCAGTCGATTGGCCGCCTCGTTCGTGCGATTTAACGCCTCTGGACTTTTTTCTTTGGGGCCACGTCAAGTCGTTGGTCTATGCCAACAAGCCGACGACGTTGGAAGAGCTCAGAGCCAACATTGAACACGAAATAGCAGCCATTTCGGCCGAAATGTGTGGCCGAGTCATCGAAAATTGGGTCCAACGAATCGACCGCTGCAAACGTGCCCGCGGTGGCCATATGAACGAAGTCGAGTTCCATTCATAAATGTTTTGATTGTACTTCAACCCGATAATAAAGTTTTTGAAATATCTCAAATGGTTTGCATTTTATTTTGAAAAAAAGTTGTCAAGTCCTTATTGGAAAACCCTTTATTCGTACTGCAGTAGCCAATATTACCTGTACAATTTACACAGCTTAGTTGCAATTTTATGAACTCATTTTCTTTCAATACCTTGCATTGTTTATCCAAAAAAGTATTTATCAAATTCAAATTATTTGATAATTTTTCAATTCGAAATTACACCTAAAAATTCGGACTTCATTTTTCATGTTGGCTAATCTGATAGTTCTGTCATTGTTTTCCTTCTCGCCTTAATACATGCATACCGTGCTACTAACTCTTTCCTTCTTAAGATTCAGGTCATCCGTGGCTCAATCCTAATTTGTACCCCGGAAGTTTCTCTAAACTTAAAATGAATTAAATTTGTGAAAGAAACTTAAAGAAATGTTTCAATCAAAAATTATTTTATTTGCATTACCAATTTTAAATCTAATGAATGCTTAAAATCATCAAAATTTTGTTCAATAATGCAGAACCTCGGGTTATCATGGACACCTTTTTCGGATATTGACATTTTAAAAACGTCGGCCATGTGAGATAGCAAATCAAGGCCTCCATTTGATATATCCACTGAGATATATCAAATGGAGGCCTTGATTTGCTATCTCACATGGCCGACGTTTTTAAAATGTCAATATCCGAAAAAGGTGTCCATGATAACCCGAGGTTCTGCATTATTGAACAAAATTTTGATGATTTTAAGCATTCATTAGATTTAAAATTGGTAATGCAAATAAAATAATTTTTGATTGAAACATTTCTTTATGTTTCTTTCACAAATTCAATTCATTTTAAGTTTAGAGAAACTTCGAAAGTTATCCGGGGTACAAATTAGGATTGAGCCACGGATGACCTGAATCTTAAGAAGGAAAGAGTTGGTAGCACGGTATGCATGTATTAAGGCGAGAAGGAAAACAATGACAGAACTATCAGATTAGCCAACATGAAAAATGAAATCCGAATTTTTAGGTGTAATTTCGAATTGAAAAATTATCAAATAATTTGAATTTGATAAATACTTTTTTGGATAAACAATGCAAGGTATTGAAAGAAAATGAGTTCATAAAATTGCAACTAAGCTGTGTAAATTGTACAGGTAATATTGGCTACTGCAGTACGAATATAATACCATGTACTTATCGGTATGGCGCCAAATTCAAAAATAACGTATTACATGCTCAACCGTTATAAATATTCCTGAAGCTTTTATTTCCCAAGAAATTTATTAATAAAAAAATTGAAGTAAACTGTGAGTTGTGTTATGAATTTCGAGCGCAAAACACAACTTCTCACCATCAAATCGAACAATTTGAATTGTCAGAACTGATAATTCAAATTGAAAAGTTTTTAATTTTATTTAAGTTGTTGCCCATGTTTTTCGAAGTTCGAATTTTTAAGAAGGAGCGAGAGGGTACGATTTCGTCGGCTATTTCAATATGTCAAATCGTATAGGGAAATGAGCCGATGAGGTATCCATATATTATATATCAGTGGATATATCTCAGTGCAGTGAATCAAGTGAATCCGAATCGCGTTAAAATATCAGTGCGGTGCGCAGGTCAAAAAATAAACGGCAAAATGAAAAAGACAGTATTGTTGGATCGGAAAGCGAATTTCAAATCAGTTCGACTCAATTTACGGTTCACGAGGGAAATAATGGTCTGAGACTGTGCGTGTTGGAAATAAAGCACTAACCCTTAAATTGGACACAGGCGCCGAGTGCAACGTCCTATCGCAAAAAAATCGCGCAAAGACTAGGCGCGCAAGTTATGAACTCGTCAACTAAACGCGTAATAGATCCAAGTCGTTGGTGAAGCACGAATTGTGTGTGAAACAAATAACAAAAGAAAAAAATCGATAGTGTTTAAGATCGTCGAAAAAAGACCTGCAAGCCATCTTAGGCAGGAATATGTGTGAGCAGCTTGGATTTATCATTCGCATAAAAAGCCTTAAAGAAAACAAGAAAAAATAGGATGCTGTAACAATTTCATATACGTTGATTGTATCGACAATGTACAATTCAAAATCTTCCCACCACGCCGAATTCCGCATGCTTTGCGAGATGGAACAAAAAAGGAGTTGGACGACATGGAAAAAATGGGAGTCATCAAGAAAGTCACGGAACCAACACCGGCAGTTAGCCCAAGGATTGTCGTACAGAAGAAAAGCGATAACATCCGAATTTGCATGGATCCCACAGAACTCAACAAGAACATCAAACGTCGGCATTACCCATTGAAAACGGTTGAGGAGATTGCAGCAAAGGTGCGCACAGGTTTACGAAAATGGACTGCCAAAAGGGCTTTGGGCAGTTGAAAGTCAGCAAAGAATCATCAAAATTTTTGACATTCGCAACGCCATGGGGACGATACAGTTATCTACGTTTGCCGTTTGAAATTTATTCGGCATCCGAAATATGTTCTGAAGTCATGAACAGAACGCTTAACGGCATCGAGAATTGCGAGGTAGCAATGGATGACATTTCCATCTATTCTGAGACAAGAACAGAATTACGCAAAATTACCCAAAAGGTATTAAATAGACTGGAGTCAGCGGGATTCACACTAAATAAAGAAAAGTGTGAATACGAGAAGACACGAATGAAATTTTTGGGTATATTCACTACAAACGGATACGAAGTAGATTCAAGCAAAATAGAAGCAATTAAACAGTTAAAATCTGCGACAACTGTCAAAGAACTACAGTGTCTGCTTGGAATGCGAAATTATCTTGGTAAATTTATTTCCAACTTATCAGAAACCGAAAACGTATTCGACAAATTCAACCCAAATACTCGAATACTATTAGAATACAAAACAAGGTAAAAAAAATAAATAAAACATACTGAATTCACGATCGGCTGCAAGCCAATCGTATAATACTCTAGATGAATACTGAACTCCGATTTATATTGTAGTTGGAGATAAAGTAGAATTACGCATGTTGTATGTCCTTTATTAAGGACTGCCATTAGATTGCTACTCAAAACTAAAAGATAATATTCAGTGTTTAATTTCATATCTTGAACTGGGTAAATCATCGAAAAAAAAATTGCTTTTTGAAGGACTTTCACATGGGAGGTGCAGGAAGGACCTACTCGATTTCTTACATATTTATCCTTTTCCTTGGAACCATTCAAAAATTAATGTGTACAAAATTTCAAATTCGTAGCTTGACGCGTTCAAAAGTTATCGGAAAATTTTGTTGAACACGTGTCTTAAGGATTTTTTGTACGGAAGGTACCAGAAGGAGTAAAAGAATTTCGCTGACTAGTAAACTCGAACTTTGTTTTCACTAAAAACTAATTTGTACAAAATTTAAACTTTGTGGCTAAACGATTTCTTGAGTTATAGTGAGTTTCGTAAATTAAGTGAAGACATTACAGGCCTATTCTGTGTACAGTCACAAGTCACAATTTTAGCGGAGAGTCATAATTTTAGAAAACCTGTGACTTTTCATATTCTAGTATTAGTCACAATTTTGACGTTTTAAAAAAACATTACAAAATTGTGACTATCAAAATAGGTGATCACAACGGCCAGCCAGGCAAACAAATTTAACGTTTCGTAAAGTTTCAATACTTAATATTGAAAAAAATGGAATGTTTGTTATATTAAAGTAATTTAACGTAAATTTAGATGGCTGTTTTACATTTTGTGTGATTTAAGGGCGTTAAGAAGAGCTATACTCCGAAACTTGAGGAACGCAAGTGTTCCGTTTTTATTAATCGACAATACATTTGAGAGTTACTTCGGCTTTCCACGCTTAAGATGTTTACTAAGGCACACAACTTTAAATTATACACTTGCAAAGGCCGAATTGATCACTGATACTGACACATCCAGATTCAAAATTTCAAGATCCTAGGTCAAGGCGTTCTTAAGTTATCGTGCTAGCGGACAGACAGACGGACGGACGGACGTCAAGCGGATTTGGATTTTTTGGTCACAAATAAACACAAAATAATATATAACTTTTTTTCGTCCGAGGCTCGGTTCTATGCGTTACAAACTTTTGGGCTGGATTAAACTTATAATACTCTATATGATTTCATCTAGAGTATAAAAGCTGGTTGTTGTATAACATTTTCCTTGGTGAATTTAAAATTTTCTTTGATGAAATCAAATCACGAGATAATCATTTTAAAAAGAAATTATATACCTACACATAATCAAAATTTAACAAATTTAAATTTAATAAATAGAATTTTTATTGTTTTTTTCGTTCTGCAGTCTTGTTCATAAGGGATCGAAGATAAGTCCGGCATTACTAAAAAATTGTTCGCTTGCAACTGAAGTAGGTGGATATTTTCTAGCTATGTCTGCCAAATATTGATATTCTTGTAAGTTTTTTGGACATTTTAGACACACTACGCAAACAATGAATGCAAATCTCAATGAGAAATTATCTAAAATTACAAGCACAAAAAATAAAACGTTTAATGGGTACAAGTCACTCGACTGATACAAATTTTATCAATTTATCATGCGTAACCGTGTAACTCCCGACTGCCGAGAGTCAATACTATTCGTATTCGTATTCGTATTTGCGAATACAATGAATAAATATTCATATTCGTATTTGTATTCGCAAATACAGATTTTAGGTATTCGGAACATCCCTAGATCCTATTACTTATAATAAGAAATATAAACGATTTCCTTGGTTTGACGAAGATGTGACCCATCTGAAAAACTTAAAAAATAAAGCATGGAAATCGTACTGTCTCTCAGGGTGCGAAGCGGATTATACTACCTACTCTGACTTGCGTGAGTTGTTTGTTAGTCAGTCTAGAGTCGCGTATACTTCGTATATGGTCTTGATGAAATCATCCATTAAAGAAAATCCTAGGGAGTTCTGGAATTTTGTGAACTCTAAGAAATGTACCGATGGATACCCAGCATGTTTATCTTTTGACGATGTTGTCAGCGATGATCCCCTAACTATAAGTAATTTCTTTGCCGATCATTTTCGTACCGCTTTTACATCATCAAACTGTAATATTAGCTACAGTGATTACCACTACATGACTAAGTTTTCGCAGACCTCATTAGAAATGAAATACCTCAATATTGACGAGGCCACTTTCTTAAGGTTCATCTCGGATATTAATGATAATTTTGGGGTTGGTCCAGATGGTATGCCGGCTATCGTATTGAAACGTTGTGGCGCTTCATTAATAACACCTTTGCGATACCTATTCAATTCCTCCCTTATTTCCGGTGTGTTCCCTAACATTTGGAAATTTTCCACAATTAGACCACTTTGGAAGAAGGGCAAGAGGACAGATATACAGAATTATCGACCTATTGCCAACCTAGCCTGTATATCTAAACTCTTTGAATCGATTATCTGCGAAGTTTTGAAATTTCATAGCAAATCGATTATTATACTTTTCCAACATGGATTTACCAAAGGCAGATCTACAACGACAAATTTGATGGAATTGTCAAATTTCTCCATTCCAGTAATCGGATCGGGTCATCAAGTAGATTGTATTTATACCGACTTTAGTAAGGCGTTTGATAAGATCAATCATAACATTCTGATATGCAAACTTAAGCATTTGGGTTTTCCAATTATGTTTATGAATTGGATAACATCTTATTTATGCAACCGATTTCAAAGAATTTTCTTTCGTGGGGTATTATCCTCGGAAATTTCTAAGACATCGGGAGTTCCACAAGGCAGCCAAGGCAGACTCGAGTTCAATGATTTTAAACTCTAGAATTCTTCTTTATGCTGATGATGCAAAGCTTTTCCGCAATATTACGAATATGGACGACTGCATTCTCTTGCAAGAGGACCTTAGCCATTTATCTGATTGAAGTACGTTAAATGACATGCCTCTAAATGTTAATAAATGTACAACTATTTCTTTTTCGCGTAAGAAATGCCCATTTAATTTTAATTACACCGTTGAAGGAAACTCATTACAAAAATCAGACAAGGTACTTGATCTGGGCGTTTACTTTATTTCATCTTTTACTTTCGACGATCATATTAATTATATTGTGAATAAAGCGAACTCCATCTGGGGTTTTGTGCGAAGATGGTGTAAGGATTTCAATGATACTTACGTCACAAAGGCGTTATATTGTGCTTTTGTTCGATCAATTCTGGAATATGCGTGCCAGGTATGGACTCCATATTATGAGGTTCATGAGAGCAGAATTGAATCTGTGTTTGCACGTAAGGGGTTACACTGGCTTGACTCTCAAAATCTTCCTCCCTATTCTGAACGTCTTAAACTTCTCTGTCTTGAATCGCTTGATAACAGAAGGAAAGTTCTCGGGACTGTTTTCGCATTTAACATTATCACTGGAGGAATTGATGCCCCTATACTGTTACAAGAAATTTCTTTCCGTACTCCGGGTCGTACTTTTAGAGACTATACACTACTAAACATTTCATATCATCGGACTAATTATGGGCAACATGAACCGATCACATCCATTTTGCGTCTTGTTAACCGTTTTTATCATGCTATTGATTTTTAATTTGAGCGCGACACAGCTGAAGTCAGCTTTAAATAAAATAATTAAATAATTTGTTTAAACATTCTATGTAATTGTTCTATTTAATGGTCGCTTTTATTTGTTTTAAAAACTGTAATGAACTTTAAGTAATCAGGTCTTGATGAAACTGAAATAAATATTGATAGCAGATGCACTCAGTAGAGATTGTGTACCAGCTGAAATAGAAAATGACGAAGAATATCGAGTGAATTCCATACTTGCACTACAGCGAACGATCTGGAACTGTGCTTGTTGAAGAAGTTTGTTCTCTATGGATGGCCCGACAATGATGGCACGTTACCAAAAAAAAACTAAAAAATACGCAACCTTTAAGGAGGAAATCACGTTTGAAGAAGGGTTACTACTCAAAGCGCTGAAAGTAATAGTCCCAGAATCTGAAATAAACGATGTGACCCAACAACTACATACTGGTCATGCGGGCATAGTTAAAACTTTGAATAGAGCTAGGCAATCACTTTACTGGCACAGCCAAACGACAGATATTAAAAATTACGTATAAAGATGTTCAGTGTGCCAGCGAACACAAACTAGCAACGTACGAGAACCGATTATGCTTAAACCGATTCCAGAATATCCATTCCAAATTGTTGCGTCCGACATCTTCAAAGTTGAAGGAGAGGATCACTTGCTCGTTGCTGATAGCTATTCAGGCTTCATGGATGTTCGCAAGTTAAAAACATCAAATTCAGCTGAGGTAATTGTTATATTGAAGCAATGGTTCTCGGTACAGGGAATCCCAGAAAAATTTGTGTCTGATGGAGGTCCGCAATATGCGTCCAAGAAGTTTCTGGACTTTGCGAGAGATTGGAGGTTCAAACATGTATTATCATCACCGCATTTCCCACAGTCAAATGGGTTTGCAGAGCGGATGGTACAAACAGTGAAAAACTTAATGAAGTGATGCCAACTAGATAATAGTGATGTTTACAAGGAATTATTAATGATGCGCAACATACCGCGAAGTGAGTCCTTGAAATCACCGTGTTAGCGATTATACAGCCGATCAACGCGACCAACTCTACCAACGGACATAGAACAGCTAAAACCCAAAATCGTACCGAGAATGTAACAGAAGAACTGAAGAAAGCACGCATAAAACAAAAGCTAAATGGGGATTTGCACACTAAGCTAAATTGGCGATAAAGTGCGTATGCAAGTCGATCATCGTCAATGGAAAGCAGCAGAAGTAGTCGAATCAACCCGATACCCAAGATCAGTGATAGTACAGACAACGGAGGGCTTAGGATATCGGCATAACAATTGGCATCTACACAAAACGAAGGCCGATATTAAAGATTCATGATACTGGTCTCATTAATACCGAAACACCAAAAAACAACAGCGCGCGTGACCGAAACAAGCAGTCCACCACCCCTGTCGAGCACGAGAAAACTAAGGACAACATCAACACAGCATCACAACAAGAAGTCACACATACAGAAGTCACCAGCCTACAATTCCTCAAACCAACTAGAAGCGGTCGAATAATTAAAAAACCTGAGAGATTCAACCCTGCGGAATACGATAAGAAATAGATATTGCTTTAATAAATAATATAATTTTCTTTTGTTTCAATACATGTCTCGAAATGAATTACGAATTCGAATTAATTTGAAATTAGCACATACGGAAATTGAATTAACTTTTATTTAACTTGTAGTCAAAATAGGCTAGTTTAAATTAAATGCATTTTCAAATATCTCTTTGCAATAAGGGGGATGTCATATGGCAACGCCACTCTAATATGTATTTTGGTACAATAAACCAGTTCTACTTTGGATACCCGTTGAACCGGGTGATAAGAAGGGTATGAGGCTTGTGGTCGAGGGGGGATAAGGAGGGTGAAGGTTGGCACTGGAGGGGGCTAAATATATCTACAAATATTGTTAAACGAAAAATAAATTTCTTAGCGCAGGTGGCCTGACCGGAAATGTAGCTGATAAGAACAATTCTTATCGCAGCCATAAGTCCAAAAATATTTCTGTATTATCAGTATGCTTAACCTGTGTCTATCGTTTATATTTTTTATTAGTCATGCTATTGCATATATGTAGTTGTGAAATTCTTATGAATGTTCTGTTCTCTATTGCATAAAGTTGTGAAATTCTTGTTTGTTTTAGTTTGTTAACAGTATGCTTAACCACAAGTTAAATTCAGAAAACAGGAAACGCGAATCTGAACCAGTCATGCCAACCTAGGGAATTTTTCGCTAAATTTACTGAATTTCCAAAGCTGATAAACACATGCATACATACAATTCTTATTCAGTACCCAGCAAAAAATCGCATCAGGTATATCAGGCTAAGTTATAAGTAAGGGATACCGCGTTATAAGAAAAGTCGACAAATTTATTGAATAACCGTACTAGTGCTTAGATAAGTTTTATTGTAAGGTATACTTAAGGTTTTGAATACCAAGAATATAACAAAAGTTGACTATTTTATTAAATAACCATACTAATGCTTAGATAAGTCTTATTTTAAGGTATACGTAAGGTTTTGAATACCAAGAATTTAACAAAATTCGAAAATTTTATTGAATATCCATACTAATGCTTAAATAAGTCTTATTCTTAGGTATACCGTTTAAATATCCAGAATAACGAGAACATGCGCTATTTTTTTTTGGCATTCCAGTGCGAACTGTTGAGTGATTGTGCAGTGAAGTGGAATAAAGGGTGTAGTTAAAAAATTAAATAAAGTAAGTATAATACTTCTTCTACGTTGGGCTACTCTAAATGCCATTATAAAAGACTAATAAAACAAGAGAAAGAGAAAATGCTGTCAGAAGGCAGCAACAGCGGAGATAATAGTAAATTTTAGCTGGCTACAAACAATTTTGTAACAAACAATCTTAAAATGTTTTTCATCAGAAAATATTGATTACAACAAAGATAAAAGGTAAAATTTCACAAAATTTAAGCCTTTTGATAGCTGACGCTCTGTTAAGTGAAATTAACTGGAACGGTCGGAAAAAAATTAAGGCCATAAATAAATATAAATTTTTTAATTCCACATTATACGGTAAAGGTAAGTTTAAAATATTCTTAGCATAATTATAAAATTTCATTCATCGTTAAATGTATTTTCCAAATTAGGCTGCCTACATCAAATTTATGCTTCTTAAGGAAAAAACCGTATGGATCAGCGGCGGCATTAACTACGTCTGCAGTCCGAAAAAGAAACGTAGTTCTATAAGCAACGATTTTTTTTACTTTCATATCTCTATATATAGGTATATGTATATTATTTTTAAGAATGAAAATATTACTTTTTTTTTAAATGTATAACAAGAATAAATTTAATTTCAAATGGCATACGCTGTTTTTATAAAAGTGCGCAATAAATTGAAGTTTTTAATTGAACTTCGTATTATTTTTTTATTATTACTCCCCTTACAGCAACACAATATAAGTGTTTTTAATAACGTGCTTACATAATTAATTGTACGATAACTTCGAGAAAAATCTTCAAGAAGCAGGAAAAAAATCATTTCGATCAAAGTTCTCATAAGCTTAAGGTGGTTACTACAAATCGCTTCTTACAAAATCTTTAACCTAATAGTATTACTAAGCCTGAGCATTGACAAAAGTAAAGGTTATTATAACTGGGGTATAAGGCTTAACCTAATCCTTGTATTTAGCCTGATCAGTAACAAAAGTAAAGCTTAGTATAAGCTTTAACCTAATCTTTACATAAGCATTATCATTAACAAAAGTCAAGTTTAGTATAAGGCTTAACCTAATTCTTACATAAGCATGATCATAAGGTATATGTTATAGTATCCGCTTTATACCTGATTGCCAATGACATGGCCCATGTTAGATTCAGGGATAAAATAAGGTAATTCGTTTGCGTTCAAGTTTCCCTTACAATTCATAGGCCTTTTTCACTAAGGAATAGATTGCACGTAATTAAGGCTTATATAATGATTACGGTATTTGCTGGGTATGCTTAACCTGTGTCTATCGTTTATATTTTCGATTAGTCATGATATTTCATATTGTTGTGAAATTCTTATGAATGTTCTGTTCTCTATCGCATAAAGTTGTGAAATTCTTGTTTGTTTTAGTTTGTTATCAGTATGCCTAACCACAAGTTAAATTCAAGAAAACAGGAAACGCGAATCTAAACCAGTGATGCCAACCTAGTGCATTTTTGCCTAAATTTACTGAATTTTCAAAGCCGATAAACACATACATACAATTCTTATCGCAGCCATAGTTCAAGAATATTTCTTTGTTAAGAGTCTGCTTAAGGCTGGTTTACATGGCTTTTGCAAATAATTTTTACTGAGATTGTGAAGGAGCTAGCTTATCGAATTTCAGTGGAGTAGAAGCAACCACTGCAAAAAAATTTTGGCACAAACACATTCACAGAAATATCGTCAATATTTTTTGTTGGATATAATATCTGTTCGCTTCACTCCTGATCAGTTTCTTATTAGAGATTTTCCTTCTCCCTCACAATCTCAGTAAAAATTGTTCGCAATCGTCATGTAAACCGGCCTTTAACCTGTGTCTGTCGTTTACATTTTCGATTAGTCATGCTATAGCTATTGCATATACGAGTAGTTGTGAAATTCTTATGAATGTTCTAGATTGTTTGATGAGTTTCCAGATGAGCTTTACTATTGCATATAGTTGTGAAATTCTTGGTTGTTTTGGTTTGTTATCAGCAGTGGCGGTGCTAATAGTTTTGGCGCCCGGCGCACTTTCAACGTTTTGGTGCCCAAAATTTTATATTTTGTTTTTGAAAAATCAAAGGTGATATTCAAGATTTTGCATGATATACATAGAGGAGTAGAAGGGGGTAAAGTGACTCCTGCTGTTAATTTGGCCCCATAATTATTTCTGATGATTCATAATACCATTTATAGTTTGTGTTACAATCGGGCTTTCTGATACGTAACAGATAGACACCATTGAACAAAACGGAAGTGCATTGCTTATTAATACGAAGGATCGCCTTGCTTCCGCAAGATATGTAAAATTTATTCCATCAACATCTTGTGATCGTCTTGTAGAGGAGTAGCTTACTGCGCGGAGAAAGCTTGCTGCGATGATTGTTAACCGGATAAAGTCGTTTGGATGATATGTTAGACTTCTCCAGAGCTGATTGGATGTGCTGGTCAAAAGTCAGCTTCTTGTCAAGTTTGACCCCGAGGTACTTGACGACTGGCTTCCAAAGGATAATATCCCCAAAAATGGATACGTGTGAATGCGGAGGTTTAATCCGTTTCGCAAAGAGTATGGCCTCACTCTTGGAAGGATTGACGTTAATCCTCCACAACTTAAACCAGTCTTCAAGTTTCGTGGCAGCCGCTTGTAATTCCTTAGTATTACCATTGGGCTCCAAGACTGACTTGTACCCATTAAACAAGTGCATTTGTTTCATTTCGTCATCCTACACACGGCAGAAACGTTTTGTTTTTGGTGCTTGTAATTTTAGATAATTTCTCGTTGAGATTTATATTCATTGTTTGCGTAGTGTGTCTAAAATGTCCAAAAAATTGACAAGAATATCAAGATTTGGCAGACATAGCTAGAAAATGTCTATCAGCTCCACCTACTTCAGTTGCAAGCGAAAAATATTTTAGTAATGCCGGACTTATCTACGATCCCTCACGAACTAGACTGCAGGTCGAAGCAATAAAATTGCTATTTATTAAATTTCAATTTATTAAATTTCAATTTATTAAATTTTGATTATGAGTATATAATTTCTTTTTAAAATGATTATCTCGTGATTTGATTTCATCAAAGAAAATTTTAAATTCACCAAAGGAAATGTTGTAATTATTATAAGAAAAAAAAAAGAAAAAGTTTATTTTATTAATTTCAGATAAGAAACGATAATAAAGCAACCCATGTGCGAAATGCCGGAGTCCAACCAGAGTTCCGTACACTGCCCAGAATTGGCATTGCATTGTCCGCCAAAACTTATCGATCGGTATTGTTTTGGTACTGACAAACCACCAAACCAGTGTCGGTCCAAGAATTGGCTTATTATTGGTCTGTAAGCACTTTCGACATTGGCTCGACGGTCGGCTCTGTATTGGGCACATCTTGGTAGAAATATTTTTTGTTTCTCAACATATCAATTGATTCGGCTTCAACCCTGTTACGAGAATGTTTCAGATTGGTCTAGTGGGTAGCGTAGCGGACTATTGTGTGACGGGACCATGGTTCGAATCCGAGACTGTGCAAGGTGTGTAAGTAAGACCAATTCGCATTTTTATCATCAACAACCAGTTTTTTATTTATTTTTTTACCTTGTTTAGTATTCGAGTACGAATACATAAAATTTGACGAATATTCGCTTAAACGAATACGAATGCGGTTATTCGGAACATCCCTAGAATAGTCGCGCATAAGAACGTTAAACGTTCACTGTAATGTGCGTATTGTATGTCAAACCATGGTGCGGGTTAAATTTTTGAGCCAATGAGTAGTAAAATGATGTTGGTCATACAAAATTGTGTAAACTAGTTGGAAGAGGGTGAAATGAACATGTATTTATATGACAAGATCAAACCGCAACCGTATATTTAGGGGGATGAAACAAATGTTTGGGTGTACGACGTGTTGTTAAATTATATTTGGATGGATAGGTATATGTAGGTAGGATGCCGTGTATTAGAATTGCAAAATGTGAATTTAGTGATAATTGCAGGATTGTACATGACCGAACAATTGTGTAAGTAGGTGGAACAGTAGGGGTGGCGCCCTAAAAATTTGACGCCCGGCACAGTTGCTCCACTTGCTCCTATGGAAGCTCCGCCCCTGGTTATCAGTATGCTTAAAGTTAAATTGAGGAAAACAGGAAACACGTATCAACGTGCGCAAATTCCTCGTAATCGCTCGTATATAAAAGGTGCACAATGATTAAACATTTTAATTGATCCAGCGAATCCGAAAGTGTAATATCTAAATTTTTCTTGTTGTGTCGTAAATTAGTGCGAACAATTTTTTTTAAAGAAAACATTTATTGAAGTGATGTGATAGAAATAATCAGTTAAAGTGAAAAACAAGTGACGTGAAACATTTATCGAAATAATCAATTAAAGTGAAAAACAATTAATCAAGTGACGTAAAAACATTTATTGTCAAGTGACGTTATCGAAATAATCAAGTAACGTGGAAACATTAATTAAGAAGTGACGTTATCGAAATAATCAAGTGACGTGGAAACATTTATTAACAAGTGATGTTATCGAAATAGGAATTAAAGTGAAAAACATTTTTTTACGTGAAAACATAATAATTTTAAATTTTTAAAAAGTTCAATAATCAGCGACAACATCTTCAACAATTTTTTGCAATGGATGTAATATTAATGTTAATAGCACCGAATGGAGTTATCATTTGCGTACAAACATTCACAAGAAAAATTCTCTTCAATCGACCAATTCAGAGTGTCAAATAGTTAAAAAATAGTTTCAATGGGCGACTTAAAACTATTCTATTTAAAAATCAAGATGAAATTATTCTGAACCCAGAAGTATTTTTTTTAAATTAGAAAGACCGTTTAAAAATGTTTTAGAAGAGTGCCTGTTGAAGCATTTATCATTAAAAATTAATATTAAACTTTTCGGAGAATACGTTAAAATGAACGTTAATTAAGAGGATGAAGAATGGGTAATAAGTATTAAATCGTTCCAATCGCCTGAAATCATCATTCAATACTATGGTTGATCAAGTAATCAATAGAATGTAAGAATTCCAAGAAAGGGATAGCGGTTGGAGCCTTAAGAATCATCCATTGTGAAATTAACATCAACGAATACAAACCGTTAAGAGGATCGCAATATATACGTTTACCAAGTTTCATTGCGGATAAAAAAGCTCATAAAAAATTATGATGATTATTGCTTTTAATGGAGCGTAATTTCTGCCTTTCATCCAGTAAATGTAGAAGTAGATAGACGGTCAATGTATAAAGTTGGTGATATCATTCAAAACGAGTTAACTTTAAATAATGAAATTCATCTTAAATTTGAAAACTTCGAATTACGAATGTTGAGAAATTTGAAGAATTGAACCCAATTTTAAGTATCAATGCGTTTGCATACGATTCGGAATTAAAAAAAATTGTCGGGCCATATCCCCACACAAAAGATGAAAAAGAAACTCATATTAAATTGTTATTATTGCAATCCGATGAAAAATCTCATTATGTTTGGATAAAAGATCTATCAAGGTAATTTGAATTATAAATATATAAATAAAATGTATTAACACTAATATTTTTCTTTACAGGCTTATTCGCAGTCAACAATCGTTAGAAAGAAGAAGTATCCTACATAATCCATAAAAATGAGTGCGGAAAGGTGGTGTCAGTAATGGTGAATCCGAAAAAGTCCACACTGAGGTATGGCAAATATCATCGGCAGTTAGATGTTCCATTTGTTATCTATACAGATTTTGAGTGCTTGCTTGAGAATTTTGATAGCTGTCTTCCAGATCAATCGCTCTTATCGACAACAGTTAACCAGGAAAATATACCATGTGCGTTTTCCTATTTTATTAAGTGTTCATATAATTCTAGTTTAGATGTATTTAGATTATATAAGGGGCAATACTCGGGGAAAAAATGTATAGCTTCGGTAATAGAAGATGTTAAAAACATCTAAAAAAATATCATTATGAAGCCTTCTCCGTGAAAGACTTTTCATTTGATAATCAAAGAACACAAAATGACTCCGAATTATGACATATTTGTAAAAAACCACTAGGTAATGATATAGTTATCGATCACTGTCATTTAACGGGTACATTTCGGGTTCCAGCACATAACAAATGTAATTTGTTGTTTAGAGTTCCTAATTTTTCCACCATTTTCTTTCATAATTTTTCCGGTTATGATAGTCATTTATTTGTTAAAGAGCTGAACGAATTTGAAGGTGAGATTAATGTGATTCCTTTAAATAAGGAACTACATATATGTTTCATTATCAAAACGAATTTTTGTTGATGATAATGAAACTATTAAACTAAGGTTTTTAGACTCTTTTCAATTCATGCAATCAAGTTTAGATTCATTAGTAAACAATTTAGCACCTGCAAATTTAAAGACAATCCATTCAATCTTTACCGATGGTGATGAGTATAGCTTATTAACACGTAAGGGAGTATTTCCATATTATCTACCATCGCGAGAAAATTTCCATTATAAATTATAATAACAAATACAGAATGTAAAGTTCAGGACTACGAACATGCTCATGAGATATAACACTATAATAATTACTAAAACTAAGTCAAGTGCTAATATAAATTACGGATTTTAGAAAACATTATAATGAACATAAACTAATTAATAAAAACACCAAACAGTCGCACATGTGAACTATGTTGAACATTAAAAATAAAACAAAATAATCTTATACAAACCTGTATAGCTGTTATGAGAACATCACGTTTTCCGCTACTCTTTGTTACACTGACTAGGATTGCCTAAATATAAAAATAAACACAAACATTGAAAAATTTACAGAAAAAATAATAATTGCGGGAGGGGGGAAAGGGTTGCGGACGTTGGTTACAGAAAAATTATATCGTTAGTTAGTAGAAAACTTATTATAAAAATTGATTTCCATTTGACCTCCTTTTTGTCAAGAGTATATCTCCTCAAATCAGATCTCCATTAAGAAATCATTTAAAAACACTTCTAGGGGAGCTTAAAACGAGGTCTCTCATGGGACTAATTCTAGAGTACTCGCTCAACTAGTAAATGTCTCGTGATTAATACTGGAGTACTCTTCAGGAAGGTTCGAAATCCTCATTTTCTCCTCCATTTAACCTCCTGTTTGCAAGAGCATGTCCTCTGAAATCAGATCTGCATTGTAACTCCCAAGGAATAATTTAATAACTTTTGTAAGGGTGCATAAAACGAGGTCCCTCGAACTTTTTTAGAGATGCTAGAACACTTCGCTTTGCTCTTCTTTTCTTCCCTTTTATTCGTTGCAATCTGATCTTCAATCTAAGTGCAGTGTAATTATTTAAAAAATATACTGCAGTCAAGATCCGTTGCAAGCCAATTGTAAGTTACTCTATATGTAATACTGAACTCCGATTTATATTGTAGTTCGGGATGAAGTAGAATCAGGAGTGCATTGTCCTTTATTAAGGAATCTCATTTGGTTGCAACTCGAAACTATTAGATGTACACACAGGCTTGCAACAGAAACACAAAGGTTTAGTAATTACATTTATTAACGTGCTTATACTTCGACGGACGCTGCAAGACTAAGCAAACTTAATACCTATAACTCTTGAGCACTTGCTTGATACAGTACATAAACAGGTTCTTTTCTAACAGAAACTAAAAGACAATATCATCAGTGTCCAATTTCATATCTATAACTAAGTAAGTTACCGAAAGAAAAATTTTACATTTTGATGGATTTTTACATGGGAGGTGCCAGAAAGACTCACTCGATTTCTAGCATACTTGTCCTTTTACCTGTAACCATTTAAAAATTAATTTGTACAAATTTTCAAGTTCTTAGTTTAAAGCTTTCGAAGCTATCGGAAAATAATCTTGAACACATGTCTTAAGGACTTTTTGTATGGAAGCTACCCAAAGGAGTAGAATGATTTCGCTTACTAGTGAACTTTCACTCAAAACTAATTTGTACAAAATTCCAAATTCGTGGCAAAACGATTTCTTGAGATATTATGAGTTACGTAATTTGAGCGAAGACATTTTTACAGGACTTTCGTATGGCAGGTACTAAAAGGACTCGTACGAACTTTCATATTCATTCATTTAACTGCAATGTTTGAAAAATTAACGTAGGTATACAAAATTTTATAGTCGTAGCTTAAGGTGTTCCGAAGTTATTGGTCAATATTCTTGAACACGTATCTTAAGGACTTTTTGTGTGGCAGCTACCCGAAAAAGTAGGACGATTACGACGTTAACGAACTTGACCTTACAAATTAGACCAAACAAACTTTTTATTTTCGTGGCGTTCCGTTCTCATTAAACTGGAAAATCTCGCAAACTACTTTCAGAATATTTTCAGAACCAACTATGTATTGTGAAATATTCATTAAAATACATTTTATTTTAACTTCCAGGAAGCACTCTGTAGCACAGGATGTTTTGCTATAGACTTCCTAAATGTGAAATTTGACACAATTTCCTACATTCAATAAAAAAAGACCTAATCGCGTTTTTGGCGTAAAATTACTATATATCAAGGAATAACCCCTTACAAGTACTACGTTTACATGGAGGATTGAATCCGGATTCAATCCTCTAAAATCGCATGTAGACGATTGAAATGAGATCGACTCGATCCGAATCAACTTCTCGACCTGGATCGAATCGAAATCGGTTATGTCATTCGTCATTTCTTCGATTTGCCCATGTTACGATCTTTCGATCCGGTGTTGTCATAAACGCGATCCAAATTTCGATCTTTCGATCTTTGGATTCTCCATGTAAACGTAGTAAGTGTTGTCCACGGAGTACCGGACAATGAATGCCTGCGACACTCTACTTTCTTCACATAACTTTATTCAAATAGGAATTCACCATTTATTCTAGAGCATCTCATAATCTAACTAATGGATTGGAGGCCAATCTGTGCCTACTGTTAATTATTGCATTTTTAAACCTCGTTATCAATGAGTTCACATTATTTGTTTATTTCATTAATTATTTATTATTCAAGCGGTTTGTATGTTTTAGCACATATTGTAAATGATAAAAAAAGTAAGAAATATTATTTGATTTGCAAAGCCGGTGATTTATGTTATATGATTCGAGTTATACGAGCATAATGATATGGGATGATGATGAATGATAATGCGCAATGGAATCAATGGTCATCTAAAAATTAATCATACATAATATTTTAAACATAGCTGAGGAGAGTAAGGGTCATTATTACGATCATCAGTTAAATTCTAACTGGAACTTTAAACGAAAGTTTTGTATGAAAATCTGTCAGCTAAAGTTCATGTTAGGACCTAACTGAACATCGTAGGAATGGCCGTAAGAGAATTAAGAATTTCGAACACTACCACAGCTACTTCACATGCAACTAACATTCATTAACATTATTGTATTAAGATAAAAAAGATATCTGCCATAATAAGTTAAATGCAACTCATTTATTCAAACAAGAAATTAAAAGGCATTTACCTGCTACTATTTTGCTCATTTGCATTACTTGTTGAGCTAGAATTTGGTTTAATTGCAGAAGATGTTCACGTTGTTTTTTCTCGGCATTTATTTTAGTTGATGGTACGCTGATTGGGTCCTGAAAGATGTGCAATACGATAAAAAATGTATTTCAAAATTTTGCAATTGATTGAATTTTTTTGTTCTTCAATTGAATTATAATATTTTTATAATTTACAGTGCTCATAAGCATTAAGCAAATTTTTTAAAAATTTGCCAACAGTCTGGGACGGCCTTCATTATTTTTTGAGAGAATGAGAAGCGGGAAAGTTGGGGTAAGACAGAAATGACAGCATAAATTATGATTTTTGATCAAAGTCGAAATGTAGCACTGGGTGTTTCTAGTTAGGCAATCTTATATAATTATCCAGGAGGATGACTTCAATAAGTTGAATTGTGATTATTAGTTTTGAAGGTATACATATTGAAAAGACTTTTCTTTACTACCTTGTATCTCCATGGATATTGAAAATTTACCTACTCTATACAACATTTACTTCTTCTAAATACATATATCAAAAAATCACCGCTTAAAAAGTTCGTCATTATTCGTTCGTCATACTAATCAGTGGCTCCGAAGGATGGTGGCCATGAACTTCTGCCTGATATCTTTCATTACGGCGAAAGTTGGTTGCATGGACCTTAAAAAGGCAACCTAAGCACAAGCCCGCTTCCCTTACAGCCAACTATATACTACTTTAGATGCATCACGCGTTTCCAGGACCGAGGCACTCAGACGGAAGGCCATAGGTGCCAAAGATTAGGTCGTTCGCAAGTTCGTCACATGTGCGGCAACCACATCACAGAGGATTTTCAAAAACTACGCACTGAAACGGCAAGTTACGTTAACTGTAACGGTGATCCCACAACCAACTTCAAGGGCTGTCCTTGCGGTATGGTAGTCTAGATACAGACTGATAACGCTAGAAAGAGTCAAGCCAATGTCGCTAGGAGATAATCCATCAAGGCGGTTAATAAACATCCGGCTACGTTGCCACCTTCGCTGATGAAATCTTTCGCGTCGATATTTAGGACGCCAATTGGGGCTAGATTTATCAAGGAACCTGCTACCATCTGCTGCCCAGATCATCTGCTACCAACAGGTCACCTAGAGTTTCATGTCCTCCTAAGCCGGCAGCCGGCTATATATGTCAAACATGACAGTGATGAATACCCACTGCCGAGGATACACTTAAACTATTTAAAATCACTGTCAATACTGGTTTCACGGAGCAGTAAAATGTACGCGACTTACAAACCACCCAGACATCCCTTAGACTCATCGCAATTGGATAAGTACGTATCCACGTGTACTCCCACGATTCTTTGTGGGGACTTCAATGCTAAGTGAATGCGAATGCGTAATCGACAGACTTTGGATCCGAACCTGAGAAGGGAATGCAACAGACATAATAACAAAATATGGTATGCTATTAACGATCTATGTATGTTTCCACAAAATCTTCGCCCGATTACGGTATTGCCTGCAAACGACTTCAGAAATATATTGACGACAACAACATCCCTTTTGATAAGCAATTCCTTTTTTGAAGCGATCATTCGACAACAGTCCAATTGGTGCGGGTTGTCGAACACATTACAAAGGGATTTAACATAAATATCTATACAGGGGCGATATTCCCGAATGTTGAAAAGGCTTTCAATTAAGTCTGGCTAATTGGACTGATTTTCAAACGCATTGAACACCAGTTTCCTACCAAAGTAGTGCGATTAGTCAGATCATACTTAAATGAAAGATCGTTCAAAGTATTCCTGAACGGGAAGAGATCGAAGAAGCTGATGTTCTTCAGGGCTCGCCTTAATCTCCTCTTCGACGATACGACACTGCACTCATACCTTGGTGCCCGACCGTAATTACAAGAGTATTACAAATGACTGCAACGAAACTCGAAGACTAGTTTAAGCTGCAGAGGATTAACGTTAGTCACACCAAGAGCGAGACTTCACACTTAGCAAAGTTGATCAAATCACTAAAATTGCACGTAGCCAGGAATGATATGAAAATGATATTCCATGTCAAGCCAAGCCAGTTGTCAAGTACTTCGACTTCCGGCAAGCACATCCGAACGGTATTGGACAAGTTCAATATCGTCCCAACGGTAGACTTTTCGTGGTGTGCGTAGATAAAGTATTTACTTCGAAAGCTCTTTTTTCAAAGCTAACACTCTTTAACTTTAAATCTTTCACAATTAAAATGAATTTAACTCAAACTTTCTGTATTGATATTATATGTACACACACTTACTTTATTGTTGATTAACTTAGCCTATATATACAAATATTCTTAAACTAAAATGCTTATTTGGCTGTATGGATATTATGCTCGCCATAAGAATGAAATTGGTTTCGAGTATCCAAAAGTTGAAATCACCTGAAATATGTACAGGTACTTTGCTACCTTTGTGTCTAGACATCACGTCAGCAAATCACACGTCCAACATATTTCACCTGATGTGAATTCTGCATTTTTGTACTAATGATGGGAAATTAAGTTATGCGAGGCCATAATTTCTAGAGGCGAATAATGAATACTCTTATTGCGTTCGCCTTGATTGGTTAACTCATTCGGACACATAGTGTATCGCATTCTGTTCGAATCTCAAGCATGTAATTAGTGAAACATGCTTGAGGTTCGAACATAACATTAACAATGTTCACTATTTCGGGCGGTTACTGTGCCGGCGCCTGTCCAATTTTTGATTGCGCCGCACGTAATCGCTCGGATAAGTTGTAAATCAAAAGCTCGCAACCACTATAAAGGTTGCGACAATCAACGGCCTCGACCTCTCGTGTATTCATTCCTATCATAGAAATATAATTGCTGTCGGTTGGGCGCAATTGCAGTCGTTTCGACTTACACGCAAGGTAAAACATAAAAAAATATAAATTCTACTTCAGAACATCCTGCTGAGTTGTGGCTTCCACATTCAACAGGATATTTTGAAGATAGAATCGTCCATAAGGAGAAAAATAGAAAATATATATTTATCGACTCGAGCATATCAAGCCGAGAAAAAACCCAAAATAATTATTAAATATTAAATCCGACTTTAGAATATTTCGTTTGAATTGTCGTTGTCGGCATTTGACAAAGTAATTTAAAGAAAGGAAAAACGCAGAGCATTTAATTTCTTCTAAAAATCCAAGAATTGAGTGAATAAAGTAAACCTGCACACAAAATCCAGCAATCTGTTTTTTCTTTATTTCTTTCTTTCTTTTATAGACCTCAAGGTAAGCCATAAAGGAAGAATTAGATCATAAGAGATCTAACACATTCATTTACATAAATTTTTAGCGAATTATAACGTCTTGCATTCAGAAAATCGTCCATAGCCGATTTTTCTAACTGATTTACCCCTTCCCGCACGACTTCTTTATAAATAGTTTTTCTTGTTTCGGAATAGAGTACTAAATATTTCCATATTACATGTTCACGGTCAAATCTTGCAAAATAAGTCCTCTTTTGATAACCCGGCGCAATAGCCTGGCCCTTAGCTATGGGTAATTTTCCAAAAGTAAGACTTGAGATGCTCCCACACCCTGATCCTGTTCCAATAAACAACAATGGGCTGTGCAAAAGTTCAGCCCAAATGCCTTGAAGTAAGAACATTGTATATGTAACAATTCCGTTCAAAAGCGGTATACTCTTCTCTATCTCGACCATTTTCTTCTCTCATCTCAGAGAAATTTACGTGGCAGATCGAGTAATTCTTTAAAAACACAGTGAATCAAATTTCCCGATAGTTAATTCGAAAAATTGCTGAAACAACATGAAAAACGTAAACGTAATATACACGTAAATATATACATACAGGGTGCGCCATCTTTTATATCGGTATGTAAACATTGAATAACTTTGAAAAAAAAACAACTGATTTTTATATGGGAGGTATTTTTATTCAATTTGGTCTCTTAGAATTTATTTGGATTAGTTTTTGAATACAACATCAATCAAGTGGCTGCCTCTATTGGCCACAGCAAAATGTGCCTTTTTTGCTGCATTTTCCATTACTTTTTCGAGCATCTCGGGCGGTATAGCGATGATTTCGGCACAAATGTTTGCTTTGAGCTCGTCAATGGTCTGAGCCTTGCTGCCGTACACTTTGCTTTTCAAATAACCCCATAAAAAGAAGTCCGGAGGAGTCAAATCTGGAGATCTCGATGGCCAGTCAATGTCGCCTCTTTTCGACATCAGACGTCCAGGGAATTTTCGATGCAGAAACTGAATTGTGTCATTTGCAGTGTGGCATGGCGCACCGTCTCATTGAAACCAGTAACCATCCAGACCTTTTTCACGCATTTGCGGGCAGACATAATAAGCTAACATCCACCGATATCGTTTTTCATCGACTGTTTCATTTTGTCGAAAAAAAAGGCCCCATCATGGTTTTGGCGCAAACGCCGGCCCAAACAGTCACTTTTTGATCATGCAATGGCGTTTCATGGATATCATGTGGATTCTCCGTTCCCCAAATCCGGGAATTTTGCTTATTAACGCCGCCAAAGAGTGTGAAATGAGCCTCGTCGGTCATCAAAATTTGCTTCCAAAAATCAGGTTCAGTGTCAACCATTCGAGCGACTGTTTGGCCGTATTCCAAACGACGTGGACGGTCTGTCGGCAATATTCTTCTGAATTGACTTTTCCAAAACTTGTCCAATCAAGTCAATCTGTTGAAAAATGTCAAAGTTATTCAATGTTTACATACCGACATAAAAGATGGCGCACCCGGTATATATATATATATATTAGGTTGCTGCAGATCTATGAAGTGAAGTCAGTTGCGATTTTCATGTCTCAAAGTGCCGCCAGGTGGCACAAGTGGTATTGGGTATTGAAGTATAAATACCCCTACATTTACTCATGGAGTCATTACAGTTTTGGACTTCATTGAGATCGGACAGAAAAAAAAAGAAAAAAAATGGATTCGGGTCAAAAACGGGTAATTTTCCTTTATGAATTTAAACTTGGCCACAGCGTAACGGAAGCAACCGAAAACATCAACAGGGCATTTGGAACTGATACGGTAAACAAACAAACCACACAGCGATGGTTCGAAAAGTTCCAATCAGGAGATATGACCTTTCAAGGTGAGCTACGTGGTACACAGGACCTTCGATCGGCAAGGACGAGCTGAATTTATTAGTGGAATCTGACTCACACCAAACTGTAAAGCCTCGTGTACACTAGCATGTAACTTGCGACATTTCTTGCTAGAGTAATTTGCTGCGATGCTTACACTAACTGTCAAATTGCAACAATTTTACTCTAGCAAGTAGCTCTACAAAAATTTGCAAGTAAAACTTGCTTATCCGTGTACACTATTATACCTGAAACTGAACTGAACCTCACTTCCAATGCAACTGTACTGACTTGCTGAAAAATTTCGGAACCGATCGGAACTTTCTTGCGAGATTTCATCTCTCGCAAGTTAGCGTGTACATTCACAACTTGCTTAAAAAGGCAATTATTTGCTGGCTAGAGCAAAAACTTGCGCAAACGCGCTCTCGGAACCGTGTACACATGCAGCAATAAATGTCTTAGAGCAACTCTAGCAAGTTTTACTTGCTAGTGTACACGAGGCTTAAGGGACATTGCAAGATATTGGGCGAATACAATTCGACAGTTTGCAGTAGTGGTGTGCAAAAAGTAATTATTCGATACTTGAAACAATTACTAGTATTGAATACTACTTTAGAAAAGTACATACTTGGATATTGACTCCATTGATTAATTCACGCTTGTAAGTCAGTGGTACAACATTCTCGTCCATTGATGACCTTTTTTTTAGCTCATCATATTTTATCAGACGACCTTTTTTTTTGGTCATCACAACGAGTCTCCTTCACTGTCTTTCTCATCACTGAACTTAAATTTCGTTCTTTTAGTTCAATAAATTCGTTCTTTCAGTTCACTACTTCCACCGAACTCGCACGGCACGTAATGTAGTGTTGTCAAAAATCGCTTTTGCTGCTCATAAATGTTTGTCCTTGCTGCTTTTGAGACATGAGACGTGATTTTTTTTTTAGTAAATTCTTATTCTCCCTCCCATTCTCACGATTCACCGCACCGTGAAAATTTTTATGTAAGGTGAACTTTTCTTGTCCTACTATATACAATTAGCAAATTTTGTCTTTCTGCTAAGTTTTCACACTCTGTTATGCATGACTGACACGCTCTTCCGTCAAAATTATATGTCACCCTCCGTCTTCTATCTTCTATCCTCCTTCCCCCATATTCCATCGGCTATCTCCAATCCTTCATCCTGCATCCTCCTTCCTACATACTCCTTCTTCCCTCCTCCATCCTCTATTCTCCATTCTCCATCCTCCAACATCCATCCTCCATCCTCCATCCTCCACCCTCCATCATCCATCCTCAATCCTGAGATACAAATACCAAAATTTTCTGTCTAAATTTTCTTCTCGAGCATTCAATTACAATTCAATTACTATTCGATACTTACTATTCGATACAAAACTACTTGTTATCCGATTCAATTACAATTCAATTACTATTCGATACAAAACTATTCGTTATTCGATTCAATTACTATGGCCGCGGTCCGAATTACGCTTTCTGCGCTTTTAGCACGCATCAACCGGTCCAAATTGCGTTCACGATGCATACAATTTGCATGGAGGGGTAATTGATGAAGGATGAAGGATAGGAGATAGCCGATGGAATATGGGGGAAAGAGGATTGAAGATGGAAGATGGAGGGTGAAGGCTGGAGGATAGTGGATAAACGGCGGAAGATAGAAGATGGAAGATGGAGGATAGCGCATAGAGAATATAATATGGGGGTTGGTAGTTGGGATATGGTGGACGGAAGATGAAGGATGGAAGATGGAGGTTGGATGATGGAGAATAAAGGACGGAGGATGAAGGATGAAGAATTGGATGATGGAGGATGAAAGACCAAATATGGAGGATGGATGATAGAGAATGGAAGAGGGAGGATAGAGGATGAAGGATGAAAGATGAAGATTGAAGATGTAAGATGGAAGATGGAGGACGAAATATGGAGGACAAAATATGAAGGTTGGTTGATGAAGGATTGAAAATAGAGGATAGAAGATAGCGTATAGTGGGTAGAGGATGGTGGGTTAAAATTAAAGATTAAGGACTAAAGATTAAAGATTAAAGGTTAAAGATTAAAGATTAAGGATTAAAGATTAAATATTAAATATTAAAGATTAAAGGTTAAAGATTAAAGATAAGGGATTAGAGATTAAAGAATAAAGAAAAAATTAAGGTTTTGAGCATTTCCAAACGATGCTCGTTCATAAACTTCAGCATGATAAAAATGTGAACGTTGACTGACGTTTTGACGTTGGCAGACCAGCAAAAATGTTTAAGGGTGCGTTTGTATTAAAATACGAAATTGTTATGTATCTCAATAACCCTTTAGTACGGCAGTGCAAAAGATCCACCTAGATCTTTTGGACCGGCTCAAAGAGCCGGATCTTTGAAAAGAGCGAGATCCAGTGAGCCGTTCATTGCAAAGATGCGAATTTCCCATCTCTAAGAACACAATTCCATATATCTGTCAGAATGTTCAGTGAAAATAGGGAGTATATATTTTCACGAATTTTGTTATATCGGTCATGTTTTATGAAATATTAATTTGCCTTCAACATGTTTTCCACATAAATGTTTTGAAGATGTTTACAGGACTTTTTAAATTTCACAAATCTCGGAATGTCCCGTACTGTTTAGATATCGAATAAGTTTTTACTTCAGAGCATTATTTAATCGCCTAAAATCTGTTTTCAGTTTTTTTTTGCGTTTCAACCCCTAAGAGGGTGTAAAATGATTGTATGCGTTATACAAATCCCGTGATATCTCTTAGCTATGATAAGGTATTGAATTGGTTTTTACTTCCATGAACTTTTATATAATCGCATACATACTAATTTCAGGATTTTTTGTATTCAACCCCGAAGGGGATGTTAAATTTTCACGAATTACAACATACCTCTTAGATCTGATCAGAAATCGAATTGGTTTTCACTTTCTATGGTTTTCTATGTAGATGTAAGGGGATTGCATACGATCCACTAAGATATGTCGAAATTTGAGATATATACACAGATGAAAAATAAGATTCAAGATTCAAGATTAATTTATTGCCATAATTTTTAGTACATTTTTTTTTTTTTACTTACTATTACTTTTAACTTTAACACAATTGTGTCTTATAAGTAGCTTATAATTTAAATTGTTTGTGCGGGCAAACCCTATCTAGATTCAGATAATTTTTATTATTTCATGATAGTGCGCATAGATATGTACTGGCAAACAGTGTGCATACTAGACAGATTTTTGTTCTATGACTTATTACTATTTAATGACTTATTACTATTGAATAAATAGATAGTTAATTATATTCTAAGTGATTATGTTTATATTGATAACAAATATACTCTACATCATAATTTTATTTTAAATTTTAGAAATTTTTAATGATTGTCTCACTTTAATAATTTAATAGTAAGTTATTACTAAAAGAAACGGTTTGGTTGGTCTATTTATTTTTATATATATTTTTATTTACAACTTTATTTAAGGAACTTTCGTTTAAAAGGTTAATAGGTGATAAGTAGAAATGCTCCGTAATCCTATCATTGACATTCATGGTATGGACATTTTTTATTATTGGGTATTCATGCTGTTCGAGCTTCGGTATGCGTTTAGTCCATAGTTCGGAGATAAAGGGTTTTCCAATAGGGACTTGACAACTTTGAATTCAATTTGTGAACGCACCCTTTCACTAATCATCGAACTGTCACTGTCAATTTATTCAGTAAACTTAACATTTTTATCATGGTAAAGTACACGAAGGAACAACGTCTGCAAATTATAAAAATTTACTACAGAAATTCGGAGTCGGTGAACGCTACTTTAAGAGCGTTAACTCCGATTTTCTGTCGTAATTCTCGCCCTAGTAGACAGGCAGTAACAAGTTTAGTGCAAAAATTTGAGTCTACATATTCGTTGTGTGATGTTGCCGTGCCAGTGAGACAACGGGTTGGTCGAAGTGTCGAAAATATCGCTGCCGTTGAAACGTCCGTAGCAAATGATCCAAATCAGTCAATTCCACGGCGTTCTCAAGTGTTGGGCATCGCCCAGACCACGTTATGGCGAATTTTGCGTAAGGATCTTGGTTTACACCCATACAAGATCAAGCTGACTCAAGAATTGAAGCCGATGGACCATTTGAAGCGACGTACGTTCTCCGATTGGGCTCTGGAAAAGATGCGCCAAGATGATCAATTTCATCGCAAAATCATCTTCAGTGACGAAGCTCATTTTTGGCTCAGTGGGTTCGTCAATAAGCAAAATATGCGTTATCGGTCCGGTGAAAATCCACATGTGCTTCATGAAAGACCACTTCATCCACAAAAAATAACTGTTTGGTGCGGTTTGCATGCTGGCGGCGTCATAGGGCCATATTTTTTCGTCGACGATAATGATCGTCACGTTACTGTGAATGGTAATCGTTATCGCGCCATGATTACCGATTATTTTTGGCCCGAATTGGAAGATATGGACTTGGACAACATGTGGTTTCAACAGGACGGTGCCACAAGCCACACAGCACACGTTACAATCGATTTATTGAAGAGTAAGTTTGATGAGCGTGTTATCTCAAGAAATGGACCAGTCGATTGGCCGCCTCGTTCGTGCGATTTAACGCCTCTGGACTTTTTTCTTTGGGGCCACGTCAAGTCGTTGGTCTATGCCAACAAGCCGACGACGTTGGAAGAGCTCAGAGCCAACATTGAACACGAAATAGCAGCCATTTCGGCCGAAATGTGTGGCCGAGTCATCGAAAATTGGGTCCAACGAATCGACCGCTGCAAACGTGCCCGCGGTGGCCATATGAACGAAGTCGAGTTCCATTCATAAATGTTTTGATTGTACTTCAACCCGATAATAAAGTTTTTGAAATATCTCAAATGGTTTGCATTTTATTTTGAAAAAAAGTTGTCAAGTCCTTATTGGAAAACCCTTTATATGTCATTATGGGCTCTACACCTGCCATCTCATAAATGTGCTGGTTTGAGTAATATTTATTTCTTGACCTAAATTTCAAGTTAATACAATGCCTTAGAATTTTTCTTTCAAAGATTTCTATTTTTTTTTGCCAGCGTTGTAGAAATTGGGAACCAACAGGCATATCCGTAGGTTAATATGGGCCTAAGTATTTGCTTATAGAGCAGTAATTTAGTTTTTTTGTGTAGCTTGCTCCTGTTATATAACAGTGACGCAAGGATATTATAGACCTTATTAGCCTTAATAAGCGAAGTTTCAACGTGCTTATTGAATTTAAAAAGGCTGTTGAAGTTTATGCCGAGATATTTAATATGGTTTTTAAGAGGGACTACCAAATCATTCAACTTTAACTTTAGTTTGCGGCTTTTTTTAATAGTATTTCGGTAACCTTTTCCACTAGCGTTTCTAAAGCATATCAGATTAGACTTGTTACTGTTTATTTCTATTCCCCAGGTTTTGTAGAAATTGTTTATTTCGCTTAAATGAGATGTCAATCTATGCAGGGCTACATCAGGATCCCTCGCTTGGGCATATACTACGGTATCGTCCGCATATAGTAATGCAGTTGAGAGTAACTCGACCGGTTGGCTTATTTCATAGTGGGGGAAGCCATGCATATTTATATTGTAGAGTTTAGGACCCAGAATAGACCCTTGTGGAACGCCACTAAGCATTGAGACTGGTTCAGATATTGAGTTGTTAATGCTTATCGTTAGAGACCTTTCTCTAAGAAAATTATAGATAAGCCTTAATAAATATAGCGGGGTGTCCAACTTAATTAATTTATAAATGAGACCATTTAACCAAACTCCATCAAAAGCATTTTTAATGTCCAGAGAGCACAAAACAGTGACTTCCTTTGTCTTTAATCCTTCGGTGATCTCATTGTGAACTTTAAGGAGAGCATGCTCCGTTGAATGTTTCTTTTTGAACCCGAATTGTTCATGGGGAATGACCGAATTTTCATCACAAAAGTCATCAAATCGTTCAGCAATGATTGTTTCAAATAACTTTCCTAAATTGGAGAGCACTGATATGGGACGAAAGTTACTAACATCATTAGAGTTTTGATTTTTTTTATGGGTAGTATTTTAGCTTGTTTCCACTTTTTGGGAAAATATCCGTTATTAATGCAGTTGTTAAAAATAATTTGCAGATGATGTATAGCCTTTGGTGAGAGCCTCTTTATTATAAAGTTGGATATATTGTCAGGGCCCGTTGATTTTTTACCATTAAGTAGTTTGATATGTCGGACTAGAGTGTTAAGGGATATAAAGGGCTCCATACACTCACCACTGGCTTTCGAAATATTAATAAAATTTGTTAGGGGTTCGAAGGATCTGTTTATGCCACAGTTGTTTTCAAAGTTTACCAGTGTATTATTCACCGATTCAGTTATTTCAGTATTATGAGTTGGAGTTCGTTCAGAATATAGTCGGGTGTAGTGGTTTTGAAAAGCTATGAGTTTGTCTTGTGTCAACTAGGCTAATGTTATTGGCGGAAACTTCCCCAATTTCATATTTTGGCTTTCTACCCACTATTCTATTCACTTCCCTAAAAACGGATGGGCCCGGTGTCAAATTAGATAGTTTCTCACAGAATTGTTTGTTGAAATGTTCATTAATTGCCCAATCTATATCGGTTGAAAGTATCTGGATATCTTTTTTAATATCCCGACACTCCTGGTTCCAGATGTGCCCATTAGCTGCTAGGCATCTTTTAAGCATGCGTCTCCAAATTTTACACGTTGCTAACTTTCGTTTTATGTTGTCAGATAATTTTTCAGACCACTGGTTCACAATGTGACTTTTGGAGTGCTTTTTAGAGATTTTTTGAAGCACATCCCCGAATCGTTCTATGCATTCATCTATTTGGCCAGAGCTAAGGTTTCTCTCATCAGAACAGACGAGTGTACTAAACTCTGCATCCAGGTCAAGTTTAAACTTCTTCCACTCTGTACCCGCGAATGATGTATATCTTGCGGTTGGTCTGAGTGTTGCAATGAAATCATTGAAAGCGATATCCAGCTGTACGGCATAATGATCGGAGAAAGAGGATACAGTTTTGCAGGTGTAGTTTTGGTTTAAGCTATTCTAACAGCTGTTGGAAACTAGAAAAAAGTCAATACAACTATCGCTGCTTGGGAATGTTGGCGCGTTGGGGTGAATAAATTGGAGGTTGTTAATATGTGCATTTTGTTGGAACCAATTTCCCATTGTGTTTCCAATTACATTATTACTGTAGTTAGCCCAATTTGTGTTCCTAGCATTCATGTCACCACCTGTTATAATGAAGTCGTACTCAGTGGCATCACAAGCGCTATTAAACGTGTTTAGAAATTCGAGGACGCTACTATTATTGGTATTTTTAGGGTTTAGGTATGTAGAGGAAAGCAACACCTTTTTAGTTGTACCATCCTGGGTCTCAAAGTCAAGAATAATTGAGGTTGTTGAGATGTTACTTACAGAAATTATGCAGGTGTGGAACTTGAAATTCTATTTGATTACTATCGCTGTTCCTTCGAATGTGTCACATCTGAAAACGACGTAGTTCGGCACTTGAAATCTATTATTACTCATTAAGTGCGTTTCACACTAAAACAGGACATCTGGTTTGTGTTCATCAATGAAGTCAATAAGTTTAGTTTTTTTTGCTTTTGAGATTATTGAGCGTACGTTAAGAGTTAATATTTTTAATTTGTATGAGCTTGACATAATGTGAGGAAGAATTTACAGTAGGCACTTTGCTTTTCTCTTAAGGTTTTTAGTTGATTGTAAGTTGGGATGAATTGGTTTATAGAGTTCAATAGCTCTGCTAAGCTTAAACCAATCAGATTTTCTGATTCGTCAAGAAATGAGGCTGTGCTATTATGATAGTTGCTTTGTGCTCTCGCTGAACTATTTTGGGATTTAAAATGACTACTGTATGAGACGTTCGCTCTTCTTACATTTCCTACTGCTTCGTTTACGAAGGCTCTTCGTCACTGTGTGCTCTGCCTTGCTCTAGCAACCTTTCGCGTTTCTCTTTGTGAGCTAAGAAGAATGGACAATTGCCATAGTTGGCTGGGTGTCCAGTCGCTCCACAGTTAACACACTGCGGTTCAGAGTTACCATCGGTGGTTTTTGGACATTCACCGCGGTTAGGTTTTTCAAGACATTTGATGCACCTATACGTAGCACTGCAGTTCGCTGCAACGTGACCAAAGAATTGATAATTTCTACACTGTACGTAGCCAGTATTGAACGGTTTCTCCCAATGGATTTTTTGGTTCAGTACATATTTTAGTTTCGTAAGTTCACTGATATCTTCTCCAGGTTGGAGTTGCACTAGGAATAGGTCTAGAATTTTGCCTTCCCTCTTCGACCTTACTGTAGAAAATGGTTTTACCGTGTTTATTTTGAGGTTTCTCGTTGATTCCTTCAATTCAGTTAGAATCTCATCGCATGTATACGATGCGTCCACTCCTTTTAGAATGAGTGTCAAAGGTTTTCGATCTTTTGAAGTATAAGTAAAAGATTCTATCTTATCCTCTTTAAGTTCCCTAAATACACGATCGTAAATTTGAATGTTATTTATTGAGAGCCTAACCGAACCGTTTTTTTTACTTTTAGTTGTGTAGTAATCATCCGCTGATGTCCCTCCTATTTCCATTACTGCAAGGCAGCTACTGTTAATATTCGCGCTCTCCTCGGATATGCCGACGGTGTTTTTTAGATTAGTTGTTCTATCCATTATATGCCAGGATAATAATGGATACCTTGTATGTGATGTATCCTCAGCATTAATATTCGCTTTCTTCATTGTTATTTTTAAGTCATTGCTGCGCTTAGAGTGATCACTTTTGAACAATGCTTTTGTGGCGTTCTGTGTGAGCCCGCCGTGGCCAGTCCCATCAGATACCGTTGCCTTTTCTTTATTTTTAATTTTGTTTTTTATTTGCCAAATGTATTTAGTTTTATGGTCACTTTGACGAATAACGATATGGTTTCACTCACTAATTAAATAACTACTTAGCGAGGGCTAAACTACACCATTAACAAGTGCACTTTGTAGAGCCAGATCGAAACGTCCGTACTGGATGCTGGTTCACTCCAAACTCCAGGTGAAAAATAATAAAATTTCACTCAGACTTTTAGCAGTTTTTGTATGTTACAGAGAATAAAATGAATCATGTGACAAATTCACACATATTTTTTCTTAAAACGGAACAATTTTTTTGGAGTATAGGAACGAAAAGTTTACAGGTACGAAATTCATACTGCAGTAGTCCAGTCCTATTCATGGACCATTCCTGTACACGGACTTTTAAGGGCGAAAAAATATGTCAATTTTAGAAATTATTATCTCAAAAACTATTTGCTCGATCTTATCCAGGTTGGTTTTTTTCGAAAGTATATATGTTGAGGTACGCTAATAATTTTTTTTTATAAATATATATCAACCGGGGGCGCTGCTGTCATGGTCGGCGTAAAGAATGTCCGTCGCTCGCACGGTCTGCGGTTCCCAAGATTTCATGCAGTCGGTTGATCCAAAACAAAAATTTCAAAAAGATTCTGAAAATATAAAGTATGATGCCCTTCGCTACGTAGGGGTTTTTGAAAAAAAAAAAATTTTCACGAAATGGCGGCCGATTGAACTTTATTTTCAGTTTTTAACCTTAATTATCGACCTTTCTGGCTTGATAAAAAAAAGTAAATAAGTAAAAAAAAGGGAAGTAGAAAACCTATCCAAAAATATTGTGTGAAATTTTGGAAGCAATCGATTTTGGGAACACTCTTTGAATAGTATGTTTCGAGATAATCGCGCTTGAATGACGCTTTATATAGAGAATTCACGAAGGGCCCATTCCGGTTAATTACCTATAACTTTCACAATTATTGGAATTTCAATATGAAATTGACACAGAACATTTTTAAGACTACAAACTTTAAGATGAGCGAAAAAAAAATTTTTTCTACTCGGATGTTCCCCCTTAAATGATTTAAATGGTACCTCTTTATGCCTTAGTTATCCCAAATTCCATGTTTATGACATTCAAAAATAAATGAATGAAAGAGGTATCTGTTTAATTTTTTTCGTCCTTCGTCTTATTTTTTTTGCCCTCATTTGAAGTGTTAGTTCCTTCTTTTCTATTATATTATGATATAATTACTTCTTCAAGACGATTGGAAAACTTTAAACGAATGCTGTGCCATACGCAAACCATTTGAGATTCTTACACAAGGGCTTAGCGCCGAGAAAGAAGTCACTGTATCAAAGGTAATTCCTTTGGTAATTGTCTTGCGCTCAACAGGATTTCTGGCATAGAGTCGGATATGGCTCTCAGCTTAAAAGAGTCCTTCTTAACGAGCATTCAGTCTCGTTTCTTAGGATTACTAAAAAGAATGATTTGTGCAAAAGCAACTTTTTTGGATCCTCGGTTTAAAAAAAGGGGTTTTGATGATTCGCATGCTCTCCACAAAGTAGAAGACGACCTTCGTACAGAAGTTGCTGAACTTATTAGAACGCACCCTAGTGCAACCATGGATGATTTTTAAAGTACCAGTGTTGACTTCAGCAGTAAAAATTTGCTCTGCCCGTAGAAAAAGGGTTGAAATGTTACCAGGAATGTTAACGGAAACCACTGAAGATGATATGTTTGTCCAGAAAAAAAGGGCCTTTCGCCGCAGATCAGCCAGCAACTTATACAACCGGATACGAATGAGAAGCCCAACGAAGATCAATGGCTAGACGAAAAATTCATCAGCAAGGAAGCCGCATTGAAGCCATTATTAATGTCTTCAATATTTAGGAGAAGAACCTTTCGACAAAAGACGATATACCAGAGAAAACTACATTCGAAAAAAGCTTGAAAAGAGGAAAAGAAGATTGAATATTTAACCACCAGTGAGAAGAATATTAAGAAATTTATTTTATCTTTAAGTCCTCATAGTAATAGTAATAAAAAGAGAAACAACTGAAGAATTGACCGGAACATCTTCGCATACAGTTCGAAAGTACAAACAGAATTCAGATTCTGAAGGATATCAACATCTCCCACAGATGAGATTCTACAGTAAGGATGATATAAGTCGAATGATGCCTAGTAAAAAAGATTTGATTTCAATCAAAATAGAGAGTAAGAAAGATCACGTCAAAAAACGAACCCAGCAGGCAGGTCGTACTCCCGCAAAATATCATCAAAATTATACATGTCCATATGTAAGATAGAGACAGCATGT
Source organism: Beris morrisii (assembly GCA_951812415.1). Classification (NCBI taxonomy): domain Eukaryota; kingdom Metazoa; phylum Arthropoda; class Insecta; order Diptera; family Stratiomyidae; genus Beris; species Beris morrisii. The sequence continues at coordinate 81,934,128 of OX638311.1, read as the reverse complement.
ACCTATCGCGGTTTCCTCTTAAATGTAAACAGAATTCAATGCATTTTGAAGAATAGTGCTCGTACAAACTATAATATAATAGTAAATAATATAAAGCAACCGGCGACATCGTTCCCAAAAAGTAGAACCGCTTATACGACTTGTATACGGGTTCGTTTCGACGTCTAGTGTAAATTAATTTTTTCCTGCTGGGAAATAATTGAAATCCGAGATTACAACTGGTAGCCCTGTGCGAGGAATTGTAGTCTCAGAATAAAGTCTGAGATAATGGTTCCGATCCGATCCGATCCGGAAAATGGACAGTGTTGAGTTTCTCCATCCGACACACATCTAAAGGTAATTTCGGATCGACTAGTCACAATAGTTCCATTGATTAGCCGTGATTCAAAACGGAGGGGTAAATTTGACCAACTTTCAACTTCTTTTCGTTACGACGCTAAGAGGTGAATTATTGAATTTCACAATCTCTTTCGCCTAACTGAATATCAAAATTACACCTCTATAGTGTCACCTTAATGGATGTCGGAACGGAATCATTGTGCCTAGAAAATTTTCTCGTCCGAGATAGCCGGATCGGATCGGAGCCATTGTAACCGAGGCTTAAAAGTCCAGCACGACTGCGCAGTCGCAGCCGAAGTTGTTATTGTGGGCATCGCCATACAATTCTTAAGGTAGAGGACTGCACAGTCGCAGTCGAGGTTCGTGTTCTGTTTAGGCCTTTACACTCAACCTTTGCGGCGCGGTTCTATCCCCACCATAAAATCAACCAATCAAATGCCTCGTGGAGTCGCAAAAGTCTAGCATTCTTCAACTCTTTCTCCGATGCACGCTTCCATGTATACACACATAAAATCAACTGTGACAGTACGCAATTCGCAGCACATCGTATTCGTTTCGTTTCGCACTTATAGGTAAGTTACGCCGCAGGCATGTTCACTGCTATCAACACAGCAAACAATATAGCCGATGAAAACCGGTTTGCAATGGCTTCAGGGGGTACAGACTCACCTCAAGGGTGAGTGTACATCGACCACGAAACTAGAAGCAATGTTTCAAACAAAGGGACCAGCGCGAAAAGCTGCTCCGCTCTGTTGAAACGGTTGACCGGACATAAAATGAAAAGTGGAGGTGACGCGCGGAAACATCTCAAAATGTTTTTCGATACCGTCGATAAGATAAGTGAAATCGGTATCAAAGTCGATCCCGACTTGCTCACAATCATGCTTTCGTCGAGCCTTTCTAGCGATCTGTATAATTTTCGATGTGCTATCGAAGCACGAGACGAGTTACCATCACCAGAAGTATTGCGTATAAAAATTATCGAAGAGTGCGAGGCACGACGGAACACCGCACAAGGTTTTGCATCGAGTGCCCTTTTCACAAGAAAAGGTTGGAAAAAGACGCAGCAGAAAGGTCACAACGACAGCACGTCCAAACAAGTGAAAGGCAATAACAAATTCAAATTTAAGTGTTTCAAATGCCACACAGTCCGACACAAAGCAGCGGAATGTAAAAACAAAGGTCCTAAAAAAGTGCAGAAGATGTAAGCAGGTTTATGTCAAATGTGTTCATGACAGATATGGCCAAAGATACAGCTATATGGTTCGTGAAAGTGGAAAGTTTGACTGCAAATTGAATGTTAAACGAGACAAACTAAAGCTTGCGAATATGGGTACGACTTGTATCGTAGGAGAAAGCGTTGCAAATATAAAAGTTGAAGTGGATGGCGGATTAAAGAACATCACACTTAAAGGCGCACAACTTGTTCCTGATCTTCGAGCGAACTTAGTGTCAGTCGGAAAAATAACTGATCACGGGTTTAGTGTGTCGTTCGAGAAAAAAAGCAGTCGTAAAAGACGCTGACGGTGACGTCAAGTTGATCGCGAATAAAAGAAAGGGATTGTAAATCATACCCGATGGATGGAACATCAAATTCGGACATCTAAATCCAAGAAATCTTCAAGAAGCTATAAGTTGCGGCAGAATACAGGGCGCGAACTTGGAAAAATTAACGAATAACCGGGATTGCAAAATATGTGTCGAAAGTAAAATTACGAGAAACCCCTTACAATAAATTTTATACATTGTCATTCATATTCCGTAACTACTAAATCTGGCAATACATTAGTATCCCAACATAAAATTCAAAATTGCGTTATTCCGGGAACAGTCACAATATTCGTAAATGGATGGGCTAGATAGAAATTCACAATAACTCCGACGAAGTCGTCAACTTCACAATAATTTACCCTATTAAAAATACCCCTAACGAGAAAAATTTTGTACTGTACTATGGTTCAAGACTTTAAAAACTCCCGACGTAACCCAATAACTAAAGACAGAACACTTAAACAATGAGGAGAAATCCCAAATTATCGCCCTTTGTAAGAATTACACAGATATATTCCACATTAATGAAAACCAACTACCATTCACAAACCAAATTAAAAACAAAATTCATACAACTGATGAAAACCCCATTTACCAAAAAAATTACCGGTACCCGTAAGTCTACAAAACCAAAGTGAAAGACCAAATTCAGAAGATTACAACAGGCAATAATCAAACGCAGTAATTCGTCATGGTCCGCACCAATATGGGTGGTACCAAAAAAAAAACAGATGCGTCAGTGAAGAAAAAGTGGTAGATTATGGAAAACTAAATCAAAAAACCATCAACGATCGCTACCCCATACCAAATATAAGCGATGTGCTGGACGAGTTAGGAAAACTATTTTACAACCCTCGATTTGGCAAGCGGCTTTCACCAAATCGTGATCACTATAAATTCGCACGTATGCTGTATCACATAGAAGTGGATTTGTGACGAAGCCCTGGGTACACACGTCAGCTACATAGGTTACTTAAGGGGAACAAACCGTTTACAATTTAAAAAAAAAATTTTTTTTTCACATACACAGTGCGACAAATAAGTTTCGAGACTGGCCATGGAAAACATCATTAAAAGAAAAAATCTGGATATTTTTAATTTTTTTTATTCAAAATATTCTCTTACAGTTTCAATACACTTGTTATAGCGATTCAACAGTGATTGAAATGCGTGTTTTAGCTTATTTTGTGGAATTGCCTCCAGTGCTCGTGTTGAAGCTGTTTTGATGGTCGAAATGTCATATAAAAAAAACATCCTTTCAACTTCAATTTCAATTTCGGGAATAGAGAGAAATCGCATGTGGCCAAATTAGGTGAATACGGTGGATTATTCAACACACAGACTTGATTCTGAGCCAAAAATTGACGAACAATGAGTGAGGTGTGACTCGGTGCATTATTCTCTGGATCACGATATTCGGGTCGAATACGACGGATTCCGGCCATCACACGCTTCAAAACTTTGAGATAAAATGCGCCAGTAATTGTTTGGCCAGTTGGAACGGATTTCCTGTAGACAATTCCTTTGCTATCGAAGAATGTAATGAACATTGTTTGAGTAACATTTTAATATTTCAACATTGACAAAAAAGTTGTTTTGGGAGAACTGTCATATCTTTGCTATATATCATGAACAAAATTGGTATTACCGGGAAGAGGAGTGTCACAGCTTTCAAACGCCGGTTTGTACACATAGATGGTCGTACTAGTTACTCATATAAGGTTCAAGTTGCACTATGTATTTCGAAAGTATAAAGCGAAACGAACGTTGCCCAAGCAATAGACTCAGTTTAGCTCGAAAGTATGTCGTGTGCGGTTGAATTTTCGAAACTAAATGCCAAACCATCCTAAAAGATCGCGAGGTAATATAGCTCGAAAATGTTCCAAAAAAGGATATTATCAAGAGAATCAATTCACAGATAAATACGAGGAGAATACAAGTGACGGTGTGAGTGAGTTAGAAGTTGAAGGTTTATTACATGCGCCTGGAATCGGTAAGTTTCTAAAACTAATAGTTTTCTCGTATTGAAACTTTAAACGCGATTATCTCGAAACTACATTTCCAAAAACTGCCCGTGCTGTAGCTCAAAAAGTTATTGATCGATTTGGCTGATTTTTTGGGAGCTTTCGGTCTATGTCAATATCGGAAGATATACCTAAAGCTTTTTTTCTTATTCTTATTCTTTATTCTTATACGGAAAATTCCTTATAAAATAAATACAGATGATATATAAAATGTTTAAATTATTAGTTGCGAAATAACGCTTTAATGGAAGCAGTGTTACTGTTGAATAAATCAATGGAGTTGCTAAATTTGTTACCAACTCTCATCAATCGTCCTGGGAGTCCATTCAGCCCATATAAGTACGGTGGGCTTCAATAACAACAATATCTTGCGAACGAGTTCTAAAGCTAGGTACCCGAAAATTTAAAAAGCTTAGTACATATTTGGGGACAGTCAATGTTGTTAGCAGGAATTTTAAAAAGAAAACTAATTTCAGCTTGTTCTTTACGGCTAGACAAGGTTGAAAGTTGAAGGGTTGATAACAGATCGTCAATATCTTGCGAACGAGTTCTAAAACCAGGTACCCGAAAATTTAAAAAGCTTAGTATTTGGAGACAGTCAATGTTGTTAGCAGGAATATTAAGAAGAAAAATGAGTTCAGCTTGTTCTCTACGGCTAGACAAGGTTGAAAGTTGAAGGGTTGATAACAGATCGTCATAACTTAAATTTTCAATAGTATAATTAAGCTTAAAGGCTATGAGTCTTAAAAACTTATGCTGGATTGCTTCAATCTGACCACCATGTACTTCAAAATATGGGTTCCAGATTGGTGAAAGATATTCAAGTTGAAAACGGACTAAGCTACAATAAAGATACTTGAGCGTGAAAATATTGAAAAAATTATTTCGTGATTCGTGATAGGAAACCAAACATACGCCGAGCAGAGTTACATACTCGTATACGAGTACTAGCATAATGATGCCTGAACGAGAAGGAGTCATCAAACTAAACACCAAGATCTTTAATAACCTTAACATTAGCTAAAGGCGAATTCGTTATAAAAAAGATAATGTAGTTACACTTAGACACATTCAGACATAATAAATTATCATCACATCATGTTAATAAATTATCTAAATTATCTTGTAACACCAGGCAGTCATTCATAGATTTAATACATTTATAAATTGTTAGGTCACCCGCGAAGAGAAGGAATTCCACATCACAAAATACTTCACAAAGATCATTTATGAATAGCAAGAATAGTAGTGGTCCCAGATGGGAACCTTGAGGAACACCAGAGGTAACAACGAAGGATTCTGAAAGCATAGATTTAATTTTCAGAGAGCATGAACGACTTACTAGGTAATCTGTAATCCAATTAAGCAGCGGATTTCAGAAGCCCATGAAACTAAGCTTAACTAAAAGTAACGAATGATTAACCTTATCAAAAGCTTTAGAAAAGTGTGTGTAAATGGAATGTGTTTGATTATGGCCACTTAAGGTGGAAGCGATAAACGAAGTATAGCCAGATAGATTTGTAAGCGCAGACATAGAGCTAAAAAAACCATGTTGATGCGACGATATACTACATTTACAAAGTGGTGTGATACTGTCAGTTATAAAACTATCAATAATTTTAGGTAGTGTCGACTGGATACAAATCGGTCTATAGTTCTTTATATCATTTCTATTACCTGATTTAAAAACGGGAATTAGATAACTGGATTTCCAGGCACAAGGAAATGAACCAGAGCTTATAGATGAATTGAACAATTTAAAAATTGGATATGCAAGAACTTCGCAACACATTTTTAAAAAGATTGGTGGTATATTGTCGGGACCAGATCCCTTAGATATACGGTGACCATACGTACTTATTTTAATAGGACAGTACTCTTTTTCGAGACGATGTCCTACCGTCCTTTAAAAGAGACAAAGTACTCTAAAAAGTACTTCTTTTTTGAAAATGGTCTTTTAGATCACAGTGCATCGTAAAAACATTTTAAATAAATGTCGATGTTGCTACTGACTTGGTTGGCCAGGGGTTGGTTGCTTTTTAGTTGAACGTTGTATGTGTGTCCGCACACCTAATTTACCGATCGTTCATATACTAATAGGCAGCCGGCGGTGTGCGGGGTCGTTAGTGTGATTACTTATCATTTTTTCTTCAACTTTACCGGCTCATTTCGTTGTATTCGTAACTTTGTTTTTAATTTGATTGCTTTAGCTTTGTCAGTTTGCACCATGTCTCGGAGAAAGTGAATTTTCAATGCAAATTTAGAAAAAGAATACCCATTTATGAAAATCAAATCGAACGTGTCTCCTCACATCATTTACAGCGAAATATGTAAAAGTGAAGTGAATATTTCAAATAGTGGTCGCAGTAATATTAAATCCCATTTGACGAAAAAGAAGCATCGCTTAGCTGCAAGTGCAGCAGCTACAAATAACAAGATGGTGAATTTTTTTAAAAAAGATGTGATTAATTCCGAAAATTTGCTTATTTCGGCTAGAGAAGGTACAATTGCCTATCACACAGTAAGACACATGCACAGTTTTAGATCTTTAGACTGCACCTCAAAACTTCTTTCTTGTTTATTTGAGACTAAATTCAATTCAGCAAGAACAAAGACTGAAGCAGTAGTTAAAAGTGTCTTTGCAAAAGAAGCAAAATCGAGACTTGAAAACGCATTAAAAAAAGCTCATTTTGTAAGCATTACTTTTGACTCTTCAAACCATAATGAAATAAAGATTGTGCCATACAAGTTAAACTACTGCAACTTCAAGATCTACCAGGTGAAACATCGGATCAACTTCACGATTATGTCATCAGCGCTTTGTCAAAATTTAACATTATGAGCAAATGTATTTGTTTATCAGCTGATAACACTAACACGAATTTTGGTGGAAGTCAAAGAAGAGGCAAACTATTTTCTAAATTAAATAGTTCATGTGGCAGATCTTTGGTTGGTATTGGTTGCGTGGTCCATATTTTGAATAATTGCGTTAAAAATGCCACTGAAACTTTACCATTAGATATAGAAGCTATTGTTGTAAAGATATTTAAATACTTCTATATTTATACAGTCAGAGTAACACAATTAAAGTCCTTCTGTGAACTAGTTGGGGTTGAGTATAAAAAAAATGTTATCTTTTTCAAAAACGAGATTCTTAAATTTAATGCCAGCAGTTAAAAGGATTATAGAAATGTATAAACCATTACAGTCATATTTCCTTTCTTTGGAGAATTGCCCAACAATTTTAAAACAGTTTTTCGAAAATCCAGTTGGAGAAATTTGGCTGTTATTTATACATAATATATCTTCACTATTTCATGGAGCTATTTTGAATATTGAAGGTGATAAAGTATGTGCAACTGAAGCCGCTTTGGAATTTTTCAGTCTAAAGGGAAAGCTAGAAACCCGTCTAAATGAATTATTCTTACCAGCTAAAGTTCGAGAATCTCTTGAAAAGCTTGAATGTTTAAGCATTGGACTAAATTACCGTTAAGTATTTTCTAGCAATGTAAGGGAGTTCTATTCAAATTGTGTAAATTATCTGCAAAATTGGACAACGAATCAATCTGATTTAAAGCAGTTTGAATGGGTCGGTTTAAGAAATGCAGGAATAACATGGAGTGAAGTTCTCGTGTCGTGCGAAGCTATTAAGCAACTAATTGACGATAAATTTAATGTAGATGCTTGTTTTGACGAATTGAGCATATTGAAAAATTTTGCTACACCTGAAAAAATTGCTTATTGGAATTCACAAAAATTGTCCATGGAAATTCGATGGCTGGAATTTTTTAAGTACACAGCAGCTAATCCTTTTCAAACTCAGCCAAGAATTTCAAAATGTTATGCGAATTCATCTTCTGTCTCCCAGGTACATACACGTCTAGATAGTTATATTTTTATATAACTATTACTCCCAATAATCATAAATTTTGCTTTCAGGCACAAGTGCATCTATTGAGAGATTGTTTTCAAATATTAATAACTACTGAAGCTCTGAAAAAATCACGATAACTATTTCCACACTAGAAGCTGTAATGCAGGTGTTCATGAACTTCGAAGAAACTTGTATTGAAATGTTTCAACTTTTAAAATCGAGCCCAAAATTGCAAACACAAATATTGGGCTCTCAAAAATACGACTGGTACAAGCAAACGCAGTCTACATCGAATAATCTGCCATCTACATACCTCAAATAGTCCAACACAAAATTTAAATTTAACGTAAATAATAAAATAAAGTTCAAACAAATGTGTGAAATCGGAAAACCTTTTTTTTTAAATGTCAAATATGCATACTTTGGGAAAGTATTGAAATACAGTGTAAAATTATTTTTTTTTTTAAATGTCCTCTTTTTTTTAAATGTCCTCTTTTTTTTAAATGTCCTCTTTTTTTCTTGAAAAAATATGGTCACCATACTTAGATAGAGAAATGTTTGGCAAATAATTTTACAATGCCCTTCGTATCATTTGCAACTACATCATTTAGAAACATCTCAGTTGGTAGTAGATTATTTTTTCTTAGTGTGTTGACATAATTCCAGAATATATTAATATTATACGGAATTTGATTTTGAACGTTCAAAATAAAGTCATCGTAACATCGCAGCTTAAGTTTTTTACACTCTGCTCTAAGATTAGAGAACACGAGATAGTCATCAATAAGTCCCGAAGATTTATATAAGCAGTGTGCCATTTTTTTTCTAACAAAATTTTTTTCAAATAACTACTGAACCACTGTGGATAAGTAGAGCCATGAACTACAGTGGTAGGTACATAGAACGCAATAATTTTATGTAATATATCGTAAAAAGTATTGACAGACTGATCAATATCTAAACAGTTTAGAATGGAGTCCGAGCTAACTAATGAGATCTGCTGACAAATAGAATCGTAATTAGCATGTTTGAAATAATAAGTTACAAAAGAAATATCTGAATTCAAAACAATATTGTCACTTAAGAAGACTTTTATAACTAATGCCGGGTGGTATAGAGCATCAAGTGGTAGAATATTACACGGTGTTTGATATACAGCAGACGATTCCAACGTTGAAAAAACAAGATCCAGCAATTTACCATCAGCATTCAATATATTGATGGCTTGATAAAAGTTGAGTTCCGAGTATGTATCAACAATTTCATTACTTGCTTCGCAGTTATTGGGAGCTACCCAATACTCTACATCAAAATAAATTCGGGGTAAGTTGAAATCACCAGCAATAATCACATCAGCAACCGGATATGCATCCGTGATAAGTCTAATGGTGTTGCAATGCGATTTATATGCCTCAAGACTACTGGATGGTGGCAAGTATACAGCGCCAATGATCAGTTTACCATTGACTAGTACAAAAAGTTCCTCAACTTTAGCATTATCGAACTCAACTTGCTTTTTTGAAAATTATCTCGTGAATAAACTCCTTTTTTGGGGTAAAAATTGTCAAAAATAGTCGAAAATTTAACATTTGATTAAAAAGCCTTCTATCTTTTTTGTTTCATACTTTTTTTTTTTATAATTTTATAGGTATAGTATATCCTTCTCCTACATCTGTCAGTATTCGAAAAATATTTTTGTTTTCTGTTTAAGATCAATAGAAAAAATTCTGCCTGATTATTCCTTAGGTTGTCACTCTCATAGTAACCTACACCGCATCTCAGCAATAAACACGTTTCGGACTTATACCCATAAAATAATAAAGCTGCGCTCAGACTGTTGGCAAATTTTTTTTATTTATTTACGTATTTCTTATCAATAGAATATTCCATAGAAGTAAAAGCGAATTCGATCACATTAAACTTTTCGGAATCAGTGAAAACTTGGGTTTAATAGGGAAAAATACTTAAATCGGTTTTTTCCCCGACTATGTTTAAAGCTTATAGAAGTAAAAGTGAGTTCAAAATCCCAATATACCTAAGAAATATATCAGAATTCGTGAATATGTACCCATCCACCTTACACCCCCTTAGGGGTTGGATATCGAAAAATTTTAAGAACGTTTCTAGGCGCTTATATAAATAGCCCGCAGAAGTAAAATTGCTTTGATAGCTCGACATTTCTAAAAGTTTTAACGAAATTCGTGAAAATGTGGATTTACGGAAATTTTTTTAACTCAACCTCTGAATGCCAATAAAAATCTGAACTTTTTTTTTGCTTTAGTTACTCTAATAGCACATCTACATATACGTACTAAGTTTCAACATTCTAGCATAAGCTGTTTCTGAGATATAAAAAACCATCCCTCACCCCCGTACCTTGCTATCACTATCAAAAATTTTATTTTTCTAGGATGTCTCTAGAGGGTATAACTAGTACTGAGGTTCAAACGAAAATGGGAGATAGAGGAACTTGTCCTGAGTAGAAAATCGTTCTACACATACTTCCGTTTTTGCACCGTTAAGGAGATAGCGCGATTTTAAGGACGAAGGATTTTCATCGTACCTGTGATCACTGTTTGATCTCTAACTTCTGCTGTACTTAGCGTAACGTAATAATTCTGGGCTCGTTGGAAAGGACACAAATTCTTCTTTCTAATTGCTATCAACTGTGTCAATCAGTGTTATACTTTTTGAGAAAAATTCATTTAAATGACACAAAAATAATAAAAAATTAAAAAAAAAATACAAAAACGTCCAGTTTTCTCCAAGAAGGACCTGATTAACCACAACATTTTATTACATTTTCGGAAAGCCCATAAAATTTCACTATACGTTTGATAACAGAATTTCTTCATAGGTTGAATTGTAAAGGAGCGGGGCTAACAGTTATCAAGCATGTTCCCTTCAAGTAAATCTGGTTTGACACCCGTCATTCGCCGAAGGAGTATGATTAACAATAGTGAGGACGAAATAAATGCATGTGGTTGATGCCTAATCGATGGCCGATGCGCCGGGTGCTTACCCCAACTCCGCCATGGAGTTAACCTGAATGGCCAGTAACACCTGTGCGTCTCAGGAAGTAGGCAAAAAGTATGACATAGTTGGACTCGCAGCATAGCTGGGAGAACCCAACATGTCATAGTGCGCTGAAAACCCACCCTTTTTCTACCGGTGTGTAATAAATAAGTAGGACTGTTCCTCCAAATCGGGGGTTGGGCGAGGCGCCGACAACGCATCACCGGAAAAAAAACCATTGTCCAGAAACCTGAAGAACAGCCTCGGAAACTACTCTTTTGGATCTTGGAATGTTCGATAGCTATATAGGACAGGAGCTCTGAAAGAATTCTTCGAAGAAGTGGCAAAACACAATATCAACATAACTGCCCTCCAAGGAACGAAATGGCTCGGTAACGAAATCGCATACAATCTTTACGAGTGGAAAATTGTCGGGAAGCAGAGAGTTTTGAGTCGCTTTTGGCGTTGACTAAAAATTTAAGCAGCAGGTCACGAGTTTCAAACCAGAAGCGAAAGATTCTGTGCAATCCGAATAAGAACTAAATTTTTCAACGTTTGGCTAATCAACGTCCACGCACCAACAGAAGACAAGGACGAGATAACTAAAGACGACTTTTATGCCACCCTAGAGACAACCTATGATTCACTGCCCTCGAATGACCTAACAATTGTCTTAGGGGATTTTAATGCAAAAGTCGGAAAGGAGGAGACTCATAGATGAATAACATGACATAACTAACGACAATGGCCAACGTCTTATTGATTTTGCAAGCAGCAAAAATATCATAGTAAGCTCTACACACTTCCCTCATCGCGATATTCACAAACGAACGTGGGCATCACCAGATGGTCACACCTTCAATCAAATATACCACGTTCTAATTGAGAAAAGAGCTGCTTCTAGTATACTTGATGTACAAAACCTCCGCGGCGCGAATTGTGACCCTGATCACTATCTAGTCAGAGCCAAATATCGATGCCGAATAGCTTGTCGTGGATATACGAAATCGAGTAGAGCTCGTAAATTTGATATCGACAAGCTAAAAGACGAAACGGTGGCACAGGCATAAATGTCAAAACTGGATCAACATTTGACACCAATATACGAAAACGTCCAGAGTATGCCAGTGGAGAATATGTGTGCGAAAATACGAGATGGCATTAAATCCTCGGCAGAAGAGACATTAGGATATCAAACCCGGCGAAAAAATAATGACTGGTTCGACCAAGAATGTCGCGATGCAATAGATAGAAAGAACGAGGCTTACAAAATTTTTACTGAACGACCAACACGAGCGAAAAAAGATAGATATGACGAGCTTAGGCGATATGCAAAAAAGACCTGCAGGCGAAAGCAAAGGAAGTACTATAATGACAAGATAAAAAAAATGGACGACAATATGAGATAAAATAAAACCCGGGACGCATACGCAGTAGTAAAAGACCCAAAAAGTGGATATAAGCCCAAAAATCAGTCTTTGCAAAGATGTAGAGGGCAACATCATCAGCGACACACAAGAAATGAAAAGGAGATGGGCTTCCTACTTCGAACATCTTCTCAATCCCACTCCATCAGCACCGATTACGACCGAAGCAGCCCTAAGTGACCAGAAACTAAACAAAGCGCCGGGAATTGACGAAATACCAGCTGAACTTCTGAAAAACGGTGGAAACTGTGTCGTGGAAATACTACACAAAATGATATGTAAAATTTGGACAGAGGAAAATATACCCGACGATTGGCCAATTTATAAGAAAGAAGACAAACTCTGCTGTGAGAACTACAGAGGAATATCATTGTTGTGTACGTCCTACAAAATACTGACAAAAATAATTGAACGTCGTCTTCAGCCCTATACTAACGAAACAATTGGCGAATACCAAGGTGGATTCAGAACCGGACGATCTACAACAGACCAGATATTCTCGGTGAAACAGGTGCTTGAAAAATGCTGGGAATATAACACAGATGTGCACCAAATCTTCGTAGATTTTAAACAAGCATACGACAGTATCGACTGGAGGGTACTGTACCAAATCATGCTTGAGTTGGGAATTCCACCGAAATTAGTTCGACTAACGAGACTCACAATGACGAATACTGAATCCCAAGTAAGAATACAAACCGATTCCACAACCAGCTTTCGAACGAAATGTGGTTTAAAGCAGGGAGATGGTTTAGCTCCCATTCTTTTCAACCTGGCACTAGAGTATGTCATCCGAAAAACCCCAGTCGACACCAATGGGACGCTACTATTCAATTCCACCCAACTAGTAGCATACGCTGACGATATAAACATCCTAGCAAGATCCTTCTCTAGTGCTAAGGAGGTATTTGTCATTCTTGATTCCACCGCAAAAGAAGTCGGGTTACGCATAAACGAAAGTAAAACAAAAATAATGACGCAATTTCAGGCCACTTGCTGTATGCATCCACAATCACCAAGAAATTTAATTTTTGGAACGGACCGGCGTAGTCTATGTGTATTCTAAACCATGGTTTATTCGTTATCGGCCAGGATGACAGCATAGTGTTTACTGGAGATTTGGCAGCTGTAGCACATCGCGAAAATTTCTTTACCATATCCTCGATATGTTGATCAATGTTTAGCCAGTAGACATGGCTTTGAGCCAATGCCTTCATTCGGTTCATTCCAGGATGGCTGACATGGAGCTGTTTGAGTATAGCCATCTGTAATGTATCCGCAATTATTATATGATCCGACATTAGTATGCAGCCTTTTGGCTCGGCAAGCGACTCTCGTCGATTTAACAGCATCTTCAGGTTCGGTTCGTTGATCATTGTAGGCCAAGATGAACGCATATATTGTAAAACATTATGCAGTAATTCATCCTCAGATGTTGCCTTTATGATCATCGGAAATGTGATGGGAAGCTGACGCACATTTTCGACAATGATTTGATTGACTTCGGCGTCAATCATGGAAGTGGATGCGATGACAGTGTCGGGTTGTTGAGCCAATAATCGAGATACCGCATCGGCATGACCAAATTTGGTGGTACCAATATGCTCGATTGTAAAGTCGTAAGAAAGAAGAATCAATGCCCAACGTTGTAGACGGTTAGCGGTATGTGCTGGAATTCCTTTTTTACTTCCGAAAATTGATAACAACGGTTTATGGTCCGTTGATAACGTGAACTTACGTCAATGCAGGAACCGGTGAAGTTTGGTTACTGCAAAAATCAATGCTAGCGCTTCCTTTTCTATCTGACTATAATTCTTTTCTGTGGGTAGAAGGGCGCGCGCTGCATGTGCGATGGCTTTTTTCGACCATAGTTCGAGGCATCTGCTGCTACTTTAGCTTCAAATTGCGGATCAAAATTTGTAAGTAACAGATCAGAATTTAGAATTGCTTTAGTTTTCTCGAATGATCGTTGACACTCTGTTGACCAGTCCCATTTGGCGTCTTTGGTTAGAAGTTTATCCAACGGACATCAAAGTTCCCGCATTTGGCGTACAAACTGCCCGTAATAATTTATCATGCCGATAAACGAACGTAAAGTCGTTATATCAGTTGGCGGTGGCATGTTTTGGATGACTTGGATCTTCTCAGGGTCCGGTCGCCTTCATTTTTTGTCGATAATAAATCCTAGATATTTTATTCGAGGAAGAAATAATGCGCACTTCTCTGCTTTGACATGAAATCCCCATTCTTTTAAACGTCGAAACTTCCCATAAGCCGAACTCCTCAATCCAGTCGATGCCCATAATGTCCAGATTAGTCATATTGCGATTTTCCGTCAAATTCGATTCCACATTTGAGCAAAGATGTTAGTTGAAATATATCACCGGATGCATTTTTTGCTGAATGGTCAATCGTCGTAAGAGCTGGACTGCCGATTGTTTTCCACGTTGTTCGTGAAATGATAGAAATATCTGAAGCACTGTCGATTTGTAATCGGACAGGAACAGAATTAATTCTGATGTTGACAAACTTACGGCGTTTCTCGTAGTCTATCTTCGACACCATAAACAGACTGTTTGTCTTCGGCTTGTTATTTCCGGTATTGGTTCTTGGTTTAGAAGATTCACAAAAGCCTTCTTTGTGTCCAATGTTTCCACATTGAGTACACTTGTGCGTTTTAAACTTACAAAATCGAACGTAGTGCATGTCACCACAAAACCAGCATGCGCGTAATGTCGAAGAATTCTGGTGTTCGTTAAAGTCTTTTTTGCTGTTGTGGACGTTCTTTTTTACCCATTGAACCGCGGGTGACTGCTTCTCTATCATTGGACCGCGTGCGAATATCTGTTTCGGAGCTTGCACTTTAAACCACACACAAATAACAAACATTTAAATTGAGCGCTAGTAAGACTTGCTAAGTTAAAATTCTCGCAGTGTTTGTTCACTATTCCTGCATATGTAATGAAGTCAGCACTGTGCTTCTTCTGTAACTTTAAACAGTTATAGCGGGCGTTGAACAGTGACATCTGCTTGCCGAAAATCTCGCTCAACTTAGTTTTTGTCTCGCGTGGCTCTTGTCTCGCGTGGCTCTTGTGGCAAAATGTAATTTGGCAAAATGTAATTTGCGTATCTTGTATGTGCTACAGAATCTAGCTTCCTCACCATCAAGCGAACCTTTGCAGCGTCATTTAAATGCTTCGCATTTTCTTCAATCTGAGCGTACCAAGTCTCGATAATTATGCCATTATTTAGATCATAATTAAACTCACCCATGTCCTTTCCACCAATGACTGCGTATCAGGTACATCGGTAGCTGCTGAGCTTGATGATGAAAATTGAGCTACGGTGGCATTCAAAACTTCTGTGTGTTTCTCCATCCAAATTTGTTGCTACTTGAAGAATTCAAGCATTGCTGGGTCCATTTTGTAATCCTCGTCGCCAAATATATTTATTACAAATTAAGGAAAAGAAACTTTAACAAATTAAATAAATCAAATTAAGAGAATGCGATTTGAAGTAACTCAATTTTCTACACAAACTTCATTTCTTTTCTAAACTT
Organism: Beris morrisii; assembly: GCA_951812415.1. Lineage (NCBI taxonomy): Eukaryota > Metazoa > Arthropoda > Insecta > Diptera > Stratiomyidae > Beris > Beris morrisii. Next base: position 81,918,339 of record OX638311.1, on the reverse strand, counting down.
CTAGCCTATTCAGTTAGACTGAAATGTATAGTAGCATATGCTACAAAGTAAAGTAGCATATACAACACGAACAGAATCGTTTTGTGAAAAATGTCTTGCAAATCCTTGCGGCGCCTTGTTATAATTTCGGCAACATTTAACTTTCGACAATTCACAATACCTTATTTTTTGGGAAAGCGAAAAACCGAGTTAACTTGTTCAAATAGATTTTTCTTTTGATTGTCACTATTACACCCATAAATAGCACTACGCATTGCCAACAAATTTTCATTTGCACCACTAATAACAATAATAGGTCAAAAACGCTAAATATATAAAATCGCCTAGCGAGCACTCAAATTGTTACAAATCTGTTACAATACAGGTCATACATTCGTTCACTGTTAAACGACTCCACAATATTGCTTTGAACGTCATAAATCAAGCTTCCTGAATGCTGTACTAAAAAAAATACAGCCTTTAAAATATGTGTCATTAAACCGAATTTTTCAAGGTCTGGATAGTGGTTTTTTTCGAAATCGCTCTTCTTACAAAAATATGAAGGTTCCTTACACAGAGAATGATCACCAAATACATGGCAAGGGCCATTTATTATGTCCTTGCGCAAATATTTAATTTTTTGTGCAGTGTCGAAATTTATGTTTTTGCAATGTCTAATTGCTGCACTTACTGCCACTCGTAGACGATTTAAATTTTGGCTTACGACTCGCCTCAAGTATAGAGTAAATAGTGTATTGCACGAAACAATTTTAATTTTCCTGCAGTAGTTTCGCATCAAATGATTTTTGCACTCAATTTTCTCGACAGTAATATTTTGATAAGGCCTTGCTTGTAATATTTTATTATAAGTGCTGGAATCACCATCAGTAGTCTGGGTGGCTTAGTGGCTGGAGCACTTGCCTTCCCGACAAGTAATTTTCGAGAATGGGATTGGGTGCCGGACTACCAGTTCACTTAGCTGTAAATGAGTACCTGAGTTAAAAATCGGGGTAATAATCACGGACGAGCGTGTGGCTGACCACTTCACCTCCTAGTGTTCCGTTGGTCTAGTAATAAAGTAACTCTAGCATTACTTCAAGGCCTAGGCCCAATTTGGGCTGTTGTGCCATTGATTACTATTATTAATCACCATCAGCAATCATTTGTGAGTATATCAAACCACGTTTTATTATAAAAGTATTGAAACCTTCTAAAATTATATCAGATTCCATGCTTGTAGAGCTACCATCGTGTTCTGAAGGGCTCTGATATATATTTTCAGCTTTCTTACATACAAGGCAATACTCATATTTCACTTATATGTAGAGCACTTTTTTTGAATATAAACCGACTATTGCCGCTACTCTAGAAAGGGCGGAATAGTTTTGACCAACAGCCATCGGCGACCACAGTAATTACCGGGATTCCATGTTCATCTACGCTTCCTATATCTTTTGCATGATCTGCTTCTAACTGCGCAGCATCTATCAAAGACTTCTCAGATACAACATCCAACCAATTACAAAACCTTTGTCTGAACCTTTCTGTACTTTTTTTGGTCATGAAATGAATTTCTAGTGGTGAAAGTAGTTCGTCCAAGTTATTGTAGCAGATTCCTATGGAATGAACCGCTGCCACGGTAGTTGCATTGATATCCATATCAATATGTACATTTGAAGGTATTGTTTGAAGATCGAAACAAGAGGAACATATTTTACATTTCAATTTAAACGTAGATATGAATTCGTTTCGCATTTCAGATATTATTTTGATATGTGACAAATCACATCTAAATCGAATAGAATGATGCGATATCTCTTTCATTTTATCAAAAAAATATTTAAAATTTACAATTCGCCTCTCAATTATAGATGGAATGATTTCTTCCTCAGACACTTTACTTTATCAGTCGAAATAGCCTCACCATCGCCGATTCTTTTAAAACTTTGTGTACTCGAAGAATTAATAAAAAAAAACAAAATTAAAGCGAAAAAAAATTCTGATTTTAATTGCTCGAAAGTCGCCAAGGATAAAAAGCTAGCTCTATACAACTGTATAGAGCTACTATAGAGACATAAAAAAAAAAATGTTGATAGGGGTAGCAAGGTACGGGTTGGTTTTTCATATCTCAGACACGGTTTATGATAGAAAGTTGAAATTTAGTGCCTATATGTACTCGTAGATGTACTACTAGAGCAATTAAAACTAAAAAAAAATTTAGATTTTCCTTTGTGTACAAAGATGGATTAAAAAAAATGTCCATGAAAAGGGTTTTCGAATTTCGTTAAATATTTTAATTATCTTGAGCTATCAAATGAATTTTACTTCTGCCGGCTCTTAATATAAGCGCCTAGAAACGTTTTTCCAACTTTTTGGATATCTAACCCCTAAGTGGGTGTAAGGCGGTTATGTACTTTTTCACGAATTCCGATATATATTTCTAAATGCTTTGAAGATAGTCGGGGAATAAACCGATTTAAATATTTTTTGATATTAAAATTCAGATTTTTTTTAGGTTTAATGAGATCGAATTCACTTTCACTTCTATTGAATCATCTATTGAAAAAACAAATACGTAAATAAATAAAAAAATCTGTCAACAGTCTGGGTGCAACTTTATTATTTTATGGGTAGAAGTCCGAAACGTGTTTAATGCTGAGATGCGGTGTAGGTTACAATGCGACTGACAACCTAAGGAATAACCAGGAGGCTATTTGGACCGTTATTTTTTAGGTTGTTAGTCGCATAGTAACATACACTACTTCTCAGCATTAAACACGTTTTTGGACTTCTACCCATAAAATAATGAAGTTGCGACCAGTTTACATATTAGTGTGCTCTTTTCTTCTCATGTGAATTTGCATAAGAATATTGTATTGAAATTGTTCAATCGGATTTCTTTGTTCCGCTCATATAATGGTGTTTTGGTTTATTTGGACATAAAATGCATGTGTATTAAGTGTTCAGTCTTCTTGTGGATAGTCTTTGGTTTCGTGATGTAGCATAGCGCTACAAAGTTGCGATACCTTTCATGGAAGGATAGTTCAAGACACATTACGTGAAGTATGGATTTCGATAATTAACATGTGGACATGTAAGTTAAATGTCGATTAATCGATTGATTAACTCAAGGATGAATGCATGAGTGGACTAGGATCGGAATTAAGAAAAAAGATTCTTTCAAAACAGAAAGAGTTACCGGCATAACCACCGCTATCCCCAACGCTACGCGCCTGTTTTCAGGACTTTTTGTATGTGAGCTACCCGAAGAAGTAGGAGGACTAGTAAACCCGAATTCTGTTTTCATTCAAAACAAATTTATATAAAATTTCGAATTCGTGGATGAACGATTACTTGAGTTGTAGTGAAATTCGTAAATTTAGTGAAGACAATTTTTCAGGATATTTGTATGACAGCAACACGAAGGACTAATGAGATTTTTGTCATATTCATACCTTTAGCTCCAACTATAAAATTAACAAATTCAAAATTTCAAAGTTGTAGCTTAAACCATTCCGAAGTTATCGGCCAATATTCTTGACGAAGTATTTTCATGATTTTTTGTATGTGAGCTGCCCGAGTAATGAACTCGAACTTAATTTTTCCTCAAAACTAATTTGAACAAATTGTGAAGTTTGAGGCAAAACGATTTCTTGAGTTATAGTGAGTTGCGTGTATTGAGTAAGGATATTTTTACAGGACTTTTGTATGGCAGCTACTCGAAGGACTCTTTTATATTCATACCTTTAACTGCAACTATTGGAAAACCAACGTATACGAAATTTCAAAGTCGTAGCTTAAGTTCCGAAGTTATTGGCTAATTAATATTCTTGCATACGTGTTTTAAGGATTGATATTTTTTTTTTCTTGTTGTCTACTAGTCATGAAACGTGAAAAAAAATTTTTTTTATAAATTATTAATTTCCATAACCTGTTAATCCAAAATTTTTTTATTAAATTTTAAGTGCCGTAATGTTTTTAGGCAACAATGGGCACTGGGTTGTAAATTAGTTTTAAGTTTTATTGGCTATGATAATACGCACACACTTAAAAAAACAAATCTTTACATTTAATTTACTTACATTTGAACTCTTTACAGGTGCATCAGACAACATTTTCTTGATCGCTTCAACTTTCTCTTGGCGTCGCTTCTTTTCTTCAGGTGTGAGCTCAGGTGTCTGAAAATATTCAACATAAACAATGTATAAAAAAATTACGCTAGGAGGCTGAAACTTGGAATTTATGTAGTATAAAGCCAGTCTCAGGGTCTTCAAAACCAAGATCGGAAAGTTCAAAACGGAGTCGTGGAACAGCTTCTGCATTTCAATAGGTGAATGTAGTGAGGCGTCTAGGCTCTGGAAATTACTCTCTCAGGAGCCATGTTCACCTAGCTACATAAGGAGGAATGACGGATCGTCAGTGGAGACTAGTCAGGAGGTCCTGGAGTAGACTGGCGGACACCTACACCCCCTCATAGTAGGAGGTTTTCTGGGAACAATTTGGTAGTATCAAATGGCATGGAAGAACTCCTGGGTGAAGATACGATCTAATGGGTTATAAGCTCTTTTGCTTCCTTCAAATCACCGGGATCAGACGGCATTAGGCCAATCATGCTGCAGAGAGCCTCCGGGGAAATCCTCAGCTGGTTGAGCCTGGCGAGAGTCGCGTGTAGTCTTCATTCCCAAAGCGGGCAGACCCAGTCACACGACAACGAAGGACGTTCGACTTATCAGTTTCTCGACATTCGTGCTTAAAGTGCTGGAGAGGCTTATAGAAATGTGCCACACGTGTGGCAAACACATTGTAAAAACAAAGTGGCCAGTTATTGAATTTTATCTGAATCAAGCAATCGTTTGATAATATAAAAATGAATAATTATTAAAAACGTCAGTCAGAAATAAATAGCCGAAAACGAAAGATACAGGATGAGCCATCTTTTATGTCGGTATGTAAACATTGAATAACTTTGACATTTTTCAACAGATTGACTTGATTGGAAAAGTTTTGGACAATTCAGAAGAATATTGCCGACAGACCGTCCACGTTGCTTGGAATACGGCCAAACAGTCGCTCGAATGGACACTGAACCTGATTTTCGGAAGCAAGTTTTGATGACCGACGAGGCTCATTTCACACTCTTTGGCGGCGTTAATAAGCAAAATTGCCGGATTTGGGGAACGGAGAATCCACACGAGATCCATGAAACGCCATTGCATGATCAAAAAGTGACTGTTTGCAACGAAAATTCCCTGGACGTCTGATGTCGAAAAGAGGCGACATTGACTGGCAATCGAGATCTCCAGATTTGACTCCTCCGGACTTCTTTTTATGGGGTTATTTGAAAAGCAAAGTGTACGGCAGCAAGCCTCAAACCATTGACGAGCTCAAAGCAAACATTCGTGCCGAAATCATCGCTATACTGCCCGAGATGCTCGAAAAAGTAATTTAAAACGCAGCAGAAAGGGCACATTTTGCTGTGGCCAATAGAGGCAGAAACTTGATTGATGTTGTATTCAAAAACTAATCCAAATAAATTCTAAAGGACCAAATTGAATAAAAATACCTCACATATAAAAATCAGTTTTTTTTTTTCAAAGTTATATTAAGTTATGTTTACACACCGATATAAAAGATGGCGCACCCTGTATAAATTAGAAAACTTTAAAATAATATTAATTCAATAAACTGTGATATTTATTAAAACTATTAATTAAACAATATGTGATATATACATAAGTTATTAATTAAATTAACTGTGTTATTTAAAAAGTTATTTACTGAAATGTTAACGAGAAAACATACGAAAAACGGACCGAAATCTCTCATGTTTCGAGTTCTGTGATGCCTACTATACGAAAATTGCTGCTCGAAATTTCGTTTCGTGTTCTATGATAGGGGCCCTGGTGCAGTTCCGGTTCGCAGCACGGCGGTCGTCACGACGTTTGGGAATAACCGGCATCCACAAGAAATCGTAGGCCAGATGTTGCGTCCGAAATTATAAGGCGACTAGAGGCTGGACATGTGCCGAAGTCGCCATTTCCAACACCTGACCTAGTTTTTTGCAACCGGAAAATTGCACGGCTTGCAACATTTCTTAGCCTTGTCCCGAAACGTTCGTGATAGAAGCAATAATCATTTGCCGAATGTGATCTGCTTTTGGATCGGTCACGTGATTTGTTTCTATTACCGCGACACTAACTTAGCGAGATCGCTGACAGTGCTCGCCAAGGCAGCAAATTGCTTTTGAAGTGATTCAAAACCAATCTGCTGCGTGTTTCTCGATGTCGAGGTGGCGAAAGTACAAGTGATCAGTGAGTGAGTCATCGCGATAACTATACTATCAGCGATTTCGCTCAACTCCTCGAGCGGGCCCGTGGATACCATCAGAATTGCTTGCGTCTGAAGGAAGATGCTGCAGCCAAAATTTCTTTAGAATTTCATTCGAGAAATTGCTACCGGCGAGCGATCGCATTTGGCCAAACAGTTGGAATGGTTTCGAATCGTCCAGGGCCCCTATCATGTTAGGTAGGTAGGTACGCGTGGCTGTCCGTGAGACCTCACAAAGAGGTCCTTTGTGTCACCACAGGATCATCGAATCTCGTCAAACCATTTAGAGCTTGCAATGAAGCGTTGGATCATCGCGACCTCCATTGCGGCAAGGTCACTAAGACAGTTGAAGAAGTAAGCTCCAATATGAGCTCTCATTCAAGCGGATAGAGCTGGACAGGTACAGAGAAGGTGAAGGACTGTCACCTCCTCATCCAGGCAGCTTCTACAGAAGTCGTTTGAGAAGAGGCCGAATATTTTAGCATGTCGACCTATAAGACAGTGTCCGGTCAGAACACCGACTGTGGTGCTGATACTCGCCCTTTTGAGCAAAGTCAGCCTTTTAGAGCGTTTTAGATCCAGCTTCGGACAGATATGCCTCGCAGTGTGAATACCGTCTGCCCATCTTGAGTTGGTTTTCTCAATTGAGTCCAATCCCAATAGCAGTTTACATGTAGAGAGAGGCACACCCAGATGCCGATGTTCCGGCATAATCTGAAGGGTGGTAACGCGCCGAGCGAGTTCGTCACCCATGCAATTCCCTGGTATATCCCTGTGTCCTGGCACCCAGCACAGAAGGATATTGAACTGTTCTCCTTAAGAGATGATCGACATTCTACGGTGACCTTTGATGTTGTCGAGGCCAAGAATTTTATTGCCGCTTGGCTGTCTGTAAAAATACTAATACAGTGAAACCTGTCTAAAACTAAATGCTCTTGTACCCAACTTTTAGTTCCGTTGTAGCAGGTTTCCGTTTTATACAGTTTTGTTCAGCAAAATTCTTGATTTGAAAATACAGAACATATACTTATACTACTTACCTATACCTACTACTTTAAAAATAATTATCAAAAAAAATTATATATACTCGTATATACAGTTCAAATAAATGGTGTTACAATAACGCGTTCCGAAGTTAGATCAAAATTAAAAACAAGTGAATAATGGAGTTAATAACATTTTTATTAAAAAATGTTATTTGATCCATGGCAAATATGCAAAAGAATATCACTCATGGCTCCTCCTCCACCCGTATGTCCAAATTTTTCATGACATCACGGCATAATTGCTCCTTAAGTGGTTACATACACCTGGGACGGCTAAAACTACGCAATTTTTACGCATTTTTTTCGTGCATAAAACCGAAGTTAATTGAACAACCATTATACTATATATTTCTTAAAGTATTACATTTTGTCTATATTATGTGAAAATTTGGTTGGAAAATTTCAAACGGTAAGAAAGTTACAATCGTTTTGCTGGGACGTGTTTTTGTTTAGAGCGATTTCGGTACCAGACTTTCCTCTGCCATTTTTATCGAAATTGTTTTCTTCTGAAAGTAAATACATAGCTCCAAAGCTTACCGAGCCGGAATTTCAAAATTTAATTTTGTTTTGGCAGCCTCTGGAATTAAAAATGCCATTTTTCGCCTCAAAATTGTTCAGTAATTATGATAAAAATCAAAAAACTAAGCAAGATATCGAAAAAATGGCTCGGTAAACGTAAGAGTGTTGTATTAAACACAATTGTGCAAAAGTAGGTCCCGATCGGTCCAGTAGTCGCGGAGATAACCCTGGTACCGTTTTTGAAAACGATGTTTCGAGAAAAACGCATTTAAAGTTTAGGGTACAGTTTACATTGAAATAGGGTTCTGTGAATTTTAACAGTAGAACAAGTATACCCAAGCCTCACCAACTTTTCAAAACATGTCCCTGCTATACGGAAGGCCATAAATACCCGGAATTAAAAAAAAAGCAAACAGATGACAAAGGCCACGAACACCTACGCGCCAACCGTTAGTCCTTGCTCACCATGTCGGTGACAAAACTTCGTCATTACAGCGAATTTCTTTATGTAATTTTCAGGGTAGACACTTAAAGGGGTACTTCGAATAAGACTTTTTTGAAAAATCGAATTTTTTTAACTAAGCAGGTGTATGTTAGCCCTTAATTAGACCAATATGGTTTGTTATCTCGCCCTTCAGTTAACCCATTAGTGCACAAAGTTTATTAAGCACAATATCCGTTTAAACGGAGTTTGTGCAGTAATGGGTTAATGAGTGGTGATGGGTTTATTGGGGTAAACATTGCTTTTTAGGTAATCCCAAAGAAAGAAGTGCAACGGAGTCAAATCGCACGATTTCGGTGGGTAATTGATTTCGCTGTTTCTGGAGATTGTTATGCACTCATTTCACATTTGAACTGCTTTCCGTTTTGTGCGAAAAATTTCGTTCCGCGAATCATGTTTCGTTTCCGCGTTAGACAGGTTTCCGGTTTATACAGGGTGTTTTGCATTGGAAAATGCTCCGTTCCCAGACTTTTTTTCCGTTATGGCAGGTTTCCGTTTTATAGAGGGTCCGTCTAAGACAGGTTTTATTGTATCACTAGTAGATATTATATTACACCTCAGCCAGGACAAGCTAATGCTAATGTTAAGCATCTCAAAGAAAACACCTCGACCTACCCCGCCTTCAGTTTTGGAGTCGTTCGTATACAGGGTGTTTGGCACTCCGTCCGCCACCTTGTAAGGGGTTATTCCTTGATATATTTGGAGAAAAAAATTGTTCTACAGGGAGCAAAAATTTGCGTTTTCGAGTAAATATCTCAAGATTGGGTGCAGTTGCAATTTAGACTGTTACATCAAATGAAAGGTAATTCGATTCCCTAAAAAACGATTTATAACACTTTGCCTTGTGATTATTCGTTTTCAAGATATAACGTTTTAAGTGAGTGAGGGTACCGGTCAAAAACACTTTTCTTAACCACCCTGTATCTCCACTGTTATTGAAAATTGACGCACCCTGTAGAACAATTTTTTTCTCCAAATATATCAAGGAATAATCCCTTACAAGGTGGCGGACGGAGTACCAAACACCCTGTATATGTGGACGAACTCTTCCATCCGTATCGAATGACTTTCTCATTCTAGACGGGTTGGGATGGTTGTTAAGAAATTTTTGTGAAAATCATAACTGGGAGGGGTGTAGTCGGTGTTGGTGGCCCCTATCATAGAACATGAAAAAAATTTTCGTATAGTAGGCATCATAGAATTCGAAACATGTGAAATTTTGGTATATTTTCTCGGTCACATTTCAGTTTTCGAATTCAAATAAAAGGTGTAACTTTTGTAAGCCTTAGCGATGAAAGTAGTCTTTATTTGTTAAAATATAGAAAATCACATGAAAAACAAGAAATTTAATTATTGAATACATAGATATTTATACTTTTAGGGTGAAGCTGACAAATTTTTTTTTTTTTATAATGCTTTATTATCTTGTAATCTTTATATACAATTATTAATTATCAGCACTACTCCTTCTTCTAAGGATATATCCTTGTGGTAGGGGTGAGGAGTCTTATTAAATATTTACAAGTTATGTATTTAGTGAATTTTAGCTTAGTGGTTATTCGAAAATTTAATTCAGTTACAATTTTACAGGTAGATTCAAGTTAATTTCATTGATAATTTATTCAATTCAATTACAATTTTACATGTAAATTCAAGTTAATTTCATCTTAATTTCATGGGTAAAAGACGGTATTTCAATACACTTAAATATTATTACTGTTTTCTACTGCAGTACAATTGTTTAATATATTTTTTAAATTGTATAACATTCTCGCTTCTTTTTATATGAACTGGAAGTTCGTTAAATAATTTGCGACTGTGATAATAATAATGTCTCTGACCAGCTGCTGTCTAAGATCTATTTTGATGGTATTTAGTGCAGCGCTGCGGGTTGTGCCTGCATTTATTTATTTAATACCAACCAGTACAAAACGTTGGTAGAATTTGTGGTGGAACATCCGGATCTATATCAAGGATACACCATGAGCAACGATGCAAGGTCCAAAACAAAAAGTTTGTGGAACAATTGATCGGATCATGCTTGCGAATAAGTTTTAAATTATCCTTCCCTTCGTTGTTAAAAAATAAAGCAATACTGTTCATACTTGGTTCTAAAGAAGTGAGACTTAGAAGCTCTCTTTTCCACCTAACTCATTTCGCACTTTATCCAACGTGCACATAATTTTTTCTCCATTATGTCTAAATCCTGAATTAAAAACTGAAGATCTTAAATTATTAGGAAATTAATTCGTACGAAATTTAAATTAATTAAATAATTTGGCCGTTTTTGTTTCAATCACAACTACCATCAACAAAAACAAAAATTAATTGTCAAATTTGAAATTAAAATCTATTACGATTCGAATTTTTTACTAATTTTTTTCGATTTAATGAGGTTGTTAACGATTCATCATAATCGACATGTTTTCGACCCCAGTCCCAATCTAGATTCATTACCATACAGTATTTTCTTTTCTTTGTTTTGCAACTCACAGAGTATGCACTTTTTTCCTAATGTACATGACCGACCCATTATGTAGGTCATAAAATATTTTTATGTTTATGCACCTCGCCGAAAATGCATTTTTTGGCCACGATAATTAGTAGGCCAAAGTGAATTAGCCTTAAATATATAAGCTTAAATAATTTTTACGGCAGAATTCCCCAGCAGAATCAATAACGAAAAGGCTCGTTATTTACATGGTGACCCCGACGTGATCAGCACTAGCATCAGCATCAGCATCAGCAGCTACAATCATTGACAAAATAAGACGTTGAAGACATCAATAGACCAGCAATCATGGAGGCCCTGCTCGAGCAAAAGCAAGAAGTCGGGGAACGGCTGGAAAAAATCGACGTCAACTTTAAGAAGGAGGGAAGGCAAGGCGAACTGTCCAAAACATCTAAACCAGGTTGGATCGATAGGATTTCGAATGGAAGCGCTTCGAGGAGACAGACATGCAGATACAGGAGTTCATGGCCGACAAGCCCGACTATCCGTACTTCAAACTAGAGATGGGAAATTCGAATCTTTTCAATGAACCGGTTCACCGGATCTCGCTCTTTTCATTGAACCGGCTCTTTAAGCCGGTTCAAAAGATCCAGGTGGATCTTTTGCACTACCGTACAAGGGGACTGCAGATTAATATTGAAAAACCGAAAACTAATTTAAAAACAAAAAAAATTATGAATAAATTATGAGCTTTAATGAAAATACTCAAAGTTGATTATTTTAAGGCAATGCTGGGGGTATTGCGGGAAATAATAGGAAACTAGTTTTAAAAAATATTGGCTCTAGTCCTGGATTTGACGGCATAACAATTGAATGTCTAAACATATTAAAAGATTTTATCTCAAAGCCTCTAACACACTTAATTATTTTTAACCTTTTGAAGAGTGTATTCCCTAAAATTTAGTAAACACTCAACAATTATTGACTTATTTCCTTAATATACAGGGTGTTTGGCACTCCGTGTGCCACCTTGTAAGGGGTTATTCCTTGATATATTTGGAGAAAAAAATTGTTCTACAGGGTGGGTCAATTTTCAATATTAGTGGAGATACAGGGTGGTTAAGAAAATTGTTTTTGACCGGTACCCTCACTCACTTAAAACGTTATATCTTGAAAACGAATAATCACAAGGCAAAGTGTTATAACTCGTTTTTTAGGGAATCGAATTACCTGCCATTTGATGTAACAGCCTAAATTGTAACTGCACCCAATCTTGAGATATTTACTCGAAAACACAGATTTTTGCTACGTCAACCCTAAAAATTCAGTGATCAATGTAGTTTTTCTCAGAAAACCCCATTATAAAAATGTCATTTTCATTTTATTTTTTTATGAGCCGTATTATAACCTACAAAAGCTGCATACATATGTATGAGTTACGATTAACATTTTGGAAGTAACAGGTAAAAATACATATCGCATAAAAATTAAATATTTAAAAGTCAGTGCCATAAAGTGGACCTCGTCCAAGAATCTGTTTAATTTGTCGGTACTACTCAAGTATTTTTATTGCACATTTATTACTATTTAAAGTATGAAGGAAAACAATGAAATGTAAGTGAGTTTCAACATAATTGATGCTTTTACCTGGACGTGGTAGGTACTACTGGATGCGGTACTATGCCTTTTTTAATAGGGTATCTTACAAAATAAAAAGCCTATAAAAGCAAAACTACCTTCATATTTTTATCAGTTTTAGTTACGTTGCTAAGAGAAGAAGGTGTCAGTAGAATTTAAAAAATTATTTCAAAATGCCTGAGTACTCCAATGAAGAATATGCTGACATGATGTTAATTTATGGAGAGTGTGACCAAAATGCACGAGCCGCGCGAAGGCTTTACCACCAGAGACTTCCTCATCGACGGACACCTAGCAGGAGAGTATTTCAAGACGTTTACAGGAGAATTAGGGAAACTGGAAGCGTTAGAACAAGGAGAGTAAATGCAAATCCTGCGCCTATAATCGCTGTTCAGATTGATGAAAGAATACTGCAAGCAGTGCAAAATGATCCATCGGTCAGTATCCGACGCTTGGCATTGCAATTTAACATATCTACTTGGAAGGTTTGGAGTATTTTAAAAGTAGAACGCTTCCATTCCTACCATCACACACCAGTACAGGAGCTGCTACCCATTGATTGCCCCAAACGGATGGAGTTTTGCAATTGGCTCTTTGAACGACAAATAGATGACGACAATTTTTTCAACAATATTCTGTGGACGGATGAGTCCCAATTTACCAGAGACAGTATCACAAACTTCCACAACCTACATACGTTTGCTGAGATCAATCCACACACAAGAAGAGTGGCATCATTTCAGCACAGATTCAGCGTCAATTTATGGGCAGGTGTGATTGGTGACGATTTACTTAGACCTATTAGGCTTCCGCGTACTCTAAATAGCTCCAATTACTTACAGTTTTTATCAAATGATCTACAGGACTTGTTGGATGATATTCCACTGATTCGATTGGCTTCCATGTTCTACCAACACGATGGTGCTCCTGCTCATTACGGCCGACAGATCACAGATTGGTTAAATTCCAATTATAGCAATCGCTGGATCGGTAGAAATGGACCGATACACTGGCCTGCAAGATCTCCTGATCTTACTATTATGGATTTCTTTGTATGGGGACGGATGAAGGACCTTGTCTACGCAACGCCAGTAGAAACATTGGAAGATCTAAATATCAGGATCGATGCGGCAGCAATAGAAGTAAGGAAGCAGTTGAGGAATATGAATACCAAGAGAACACTCGCTAAACAAGCTTTAGCGTGCATTCAAAATGAAGGTGGCCATTTTGAACATTTATTATAATAAAACTATTTGAAATAAAAACCATTATTAAATTCTTTCAATTCAAGCAAGTAGCGTAGATCAACATGCACATGCACTGATTTTTTAAATATTTAATTTTTATGCGATATATATTTTTACCTATTACTTTCAAAATGTTAATCGTAACTCATACATATGTATGCAGCTTTTGTAGGTAATAATACGGCTCATAAAAAAATAAAATTAAAATGACATTTTTATAATGGGGTTTTCTGAGAAAAACTACATTGATCACTGAATTTTAAGGGTTGACGTAGCAATAATTTGTGTTTTTGAGTAAATAACTCAATATTGGGTGCAGTTACAATTTAAACTGTTACATCAAATGAAAGGTAATTCGATTACCTAAAAAATGAGTTATAACACTTTGCCTTGTGATTATTCGTTTTAAGTGAGTGAGGGTACCGGTCAAAAATACTTTTCTTAACCACCCTGTATCTCCACTAATATTGAAAATTGACCCACCCTGTAGAACAATTTTTTTCTCCAAATATATCAAGGAATAACCCCTTACAAGGTGGCACACGGAGTGCCAAACACCTTGTATATCGTTGGAAAAATAATTGAAAAGGTTGCAAAGTAGAAATTAATGAGTTTCTTTAAAAGACATAAAATATTAAACGAAAGTGAAAATATTTCTATGGCAAGAGCGAAGCGCACGTCAGTCAAACATGAACGCGAAAGGAGAGTTTTAATCCTTTTAGCCACGCAGGGCTGCGCAAAAGGTAGTTGGAGCGTAGCGCGCGTCAGCCAAACATGAACGCGAAAAGGGAGTTTTAATCCCTTTAGCCTTGCAAATTTTGAGATAGCGATATCTTTTAATTTCAAGTCGAGCAGGGAGTGAAACAAATTGAAATTGACTTAAAAGTGGAAATACCATAAATGAAAAATGTAAATTTTCATTTTGGAGTTTTGGTGTCCAGTAATACTTTTTCCTAAATCTATCTTCCATCTCCTCTTTTCAATTTATAATCTTTAATCTTTAATATTCCATCTTTAATCTTCAATTTTCAATCTTCAATCTTCAATTTTCCATCTTCAATTTTCAATCTTCAATTTTCAATCTTCAATCTTCAATCTTCAATTTTAAATCATCAAACTTCAATCATCAAACTTCAATCTTCAATCTTCAATTTTCAATTTTCAATCTTCAATTTGCAATCTTTTATCTTCAATCTTCAATCTTCAATATTCAATCTTCAATTTACAATCTTCAATCTTCAATCTTCAATCTTCAATCTTCAATCTTTAATCTTTGATCTTTGATCTTTAATCTTTAATCTAAACCCACTATCCTCCACCATTCATCCTCATTCATCCATCCTCCATCATCCATCCTCCATCATCCATCCTCAATCCTCCATCATCCATCGTCCATCATCCATCCTCCATCCTCCATTATACGAGGGCGGATTGATAATGACGTGGAAAAATCAAGAAGGAGTGGGCAGGTAAGGAATTCGTTATTTTTTTTTACCTGGACCATCCTTAAATAGATTACCTGCAAAGTTTAAGCCTGATATCTCGTTTAGTTTTCGAGAAGCAGCCGTCTAAGCAATTCGACTTACAAAAATTGTTGAAAATGGATAAAAGTGAATTTCGTGTGTTGATTAAACACAATTTTTTAAAAGGGAAAACAGCTAAAGTAACCAAAGAAAAATAAGATAAGCATTATGGGGACTCTGCACCATCGATCCAAATAATTTACAAATGGTTTTCTGAATTCAAGTGTGGTCGTACGAGCACACAAACCATACCAAGTCCAAGTCGTCCAAATGAGGTCACCACGCCAGAAATGATCGATAAAATCCATGATATCGTGATAGAAGTTCGTCGAGTAAAAGTGCGTGAGATAGTTAACGTAGTAAGCATCTCATTTGAACGTGTTTGGAATATTTTGAAAAACTATTTGGACATGAGAAAGCTATCCGCAAGATGGCTGCCGCGTTTGCCCACAATCGACTAAAAACGCAATCGTGTGACAACTTCGCAGCGCGGTTTGCAACTGTTTTAACGTAATACAAATTAATTTTTGAAAATTTGATTCGTAACTGTTGATGAAGCATGGATTCACCACTACACTCCAGAAACCAAACAACAGTCAAAACAATGGAAGGATGTCGGTTCAAGCGCACCGAAGAAGGCAAAACCGTTCTATCGGCGATTCCAATAGAATGATATTCACCGAAAACAATGACGGGAGCATATTATTCTGAGTTATTGGTTCCATTGGATGTTGAAATCAAGGCAAAAGGGCTTCATTTGGCGAAGAAAAAAGTGTTGTTTCACACGTCCGTTGTTGCAACGGCAAAACTGTTTGAATTACGGTACGAATTGCTCCCTCACCCACCGTATTCTCCAGATTTGACACCCTGCTACTTTTCATTATTTCCAGACTTGAAAAAATGGCTTGCTGGAAAGAGATTTACCACGAATACTAACGTCATAAGTAAAACCAACGCCTATTTTGAAGGGTTGGACAAATCATATTATTTGGAAGGGATCAAAAAATTGGAAAAACGCTGGACTAAGTGTATCAAGCTAAAAGGAGACTACGTTGAAAAATAAAATAAATTTTTCCGAATAAAATAATGTTTTCTCAATTTTTCCACATCATTATCAATCCGCCCTCGGACATAGTCCATCATCCATCCTCCATCCTCTATCCTCTATCCTCCATCCTCCATCCTCCATCCTCCATCCTCCATCCTCCATCCTCCATCTTCCATCATCCATCCTCCATCCTTCATCATCCATCCTCCATCGTCCATCGTCCATCCTCCATCATCCATCATCCATCATCCATCATCCATCATCCATCATCCATCATCCATCATCCATCATCCATCATCCATCATCCATCCTCCATCATCCATCCTCCATCGACCATCCTCCACCCTTCATCCTCCATCCTCCATCCTCCATCGTCCATCGCCATCGTCCATCATCCATCCTCCATCCTCCATCCTACATCCTCTATCCATCATCATCCATCCTCCATCCACCATCATCCATCCTCCATCCTCCATCATCCATCATCCATCATCCATCATCCATCGTCCATCATCCATCCTCCATCATCCATCATCCATCCTCCATCCTACATCCTCCATCCTCCATCCTCTATCCACCATCATCCATCCTCCGTCCTCCATCCACCATCCTCCATCCTCCATCATCCATCATCCATCCTCCATCCTCGATCATCCATCCTCCATCCTCTATCCTCCATCCTCCATCGTCCATCATCCATCATCCATCATCCATCATCCATCCTCCATCATCCATCATCCATCCTCCATCCTCCATCCTCCATCCTCTATCCACCATCATCCATCCTCCATCCACCATCATCCATCCTCCATTCTCCATCATCCATCCTCCATCCTCCATCCACCATCATCCATCCTACATCATCCATCCTCCATCCTCCATCGTCCATCCTCCACCCTTCATCCTCCATCCTCCATCCTCCATCCTCCATCCTCAATCCTAAATCCTCCATCCTCCATCCTCCATCCTCCATCGTCCATCGTCCATCATCCATCATCCATCATCCATCATCCATCATCCATCATCCATCATCCATCCTCCATCCTCCATCCTCCATCCTCCATCCTCTATCCACCATCATCCATCCTCCATCATCCATCCTCCATCTTCCATTTTCCATCATCATCATCTCAAAGATCCGCGAACCTTAAAGATCCAGGAGCCGCGATGATCCGCGAACCGCAAAGATTCGTCAAGATCTGTGTGCTGTGAAGATCTGCGAACCGCAAAGATCTGCAAAACACAAAGATCCGTAAAGATCTGTTGAGCCGTCGAGATCGTCGAGGTTCCAACAACGAACCTCAACAGAGCCGAATTAAAACGCAATTCGCTTCATGACTTCACTTAAGAATCTTATCAAAAACATTGAGACGGAACTTCATGGCCCGAGATCCAGGCAGTACTATGAGGAAAGGCTAATCTCACTGAGAAATTATTGATCTGAGATAACTACAATACATCTCCTCATTATGACTGAGGAAATTCTATTCGAATATTCGGAATCAACTTTCTGGGAGGCGGAACGACAATACCTGAACATGACGGTTCGATTGCAGGAGAGGCAAGCACACGACTATCCTGTCATAACACATCATCATGGATATACATCGCCTGCTCTTAATCTTCCGAAGAGTGACATACCAAGCTTCGACGGAAGCTGTCTTAAATGGCCGCAGTTCCAGGACCTGTTTACTAAGCTAATTCACCGACAGCCAATTAGCAAGTTACATAAATTCATGTACCTCAAATCAACGCTTAGTTGAGAAGCCAGCAAGCTTGTGCATCGCCTAAAAATCACAGAAGGCAATTACGAAACCGCAAGGAGGATCGCTACTCCAACAAAAGGATCATCGCAACAGCAATTTTGGATCGACTAATTTCACACCCTGCCTTGTCCACTGACATGGCTTCAGGTATTAAGTCGCTCCATGACAACACTAAGGAGTGCTTAGGCACCTTAAGGAGTTTGGGAATTTCCATTGACAATTGGGACCCCATTCTCCACCACATCATAATAAAAAAATTGGATAGAACTTCTCACAACCTATATGAGCAGTCCTTACCAAATCCACGTGAACTGCAGACCATAACGACGCTGCTACATTTTATAGAATTACGCTTTCAAGCACTGGAGGGTCTCGGAAGTCAGAAATCTGGTCCGGCGTCTTACAACACAAAAACAACGAGCAGCACATCAACTGTTATGTCAGCAAATGGACAACGCACTGCAACCTGCAAATCATGTAATGGACAACATCGACTCTACAAATGTGAGAAGTTTTTGGCCCTGACACCAATATGCCGTTTTCAACGGGCCGAAGGATGGAAACTCTGTTTAAACTGCTTGCAAGAAGGACATCAAGTCGCCTCCTGTTCTGCACGCTGCTGCACAAAATGTACCAAACGATACAACACGTTGCTCAATATCGACGATCATCAAGCAAAATCTGGTTCACAAGAATCCAAACCAGGAACAACCGACTCTACAAATCAGTCTTCAGCTTCAGATAGCAAGGACACAGTGTTGGCGGCTCATCAGCCCACCATTAGTACCTACATATTCTTAGGCACTGCCCTTGTTAAGGTTCATACCAAGAACGGGGATCCTATCATATGTGAAGCTCTATTAGATTCCGGCTCGCAACTCACGTTTATAACTGAACAGTTGCACAGAAATTTGGGATTGACTGCCAAACGAGAGAACTTAAACATCTCAGGAATTGGAGATTCGAATACTCGTACAACAAAGCGATCCAACATAACGGTAGGATCGAACCTCAATAGCTACACGGCGCAACTTGACGTTTTTGTGCAGCCAGAAATAACCACTCGACAGCCACAGAATAAAATCGAAGTATCATCCTGGCCAATTCCTCATAATATTACTCTGGCTGATCCGGATTTTAACATACCGAGGAAGATCGACTTATTAATCGGCGCTGAACTTTTCTGCGAATTACTCTCCATAGGACAAATCAAGCTGGGTAAGGATTTACCAACCTTACAGAATACAACACTCGGATGGCTTGTATTCGGTAAGGCATCACAGATCAATTCATTCGACGCGTTCTGTGGAATAAGCAATTTACAGCTTGATCAGCACTTAAAAAAATTCTGGGAGGTAGAAGATTGCAGTTCATCAACCAATTCCGATAATAGTGCGAGCTTGGACGGACTTATAACAAGGAAGGAGTACGGTCGTTTTATTGTTAAACTACCTTTGATTCAACCTGCTTCAGCTCTGGGAAAATCAGAAGATATCGCCCGAAAGGCGACTTCAAACTCAACCGCAACTTAAGGAGCAATATTCAGCCTTTATCAACGAATATGTACAACTACACCACATGGAAGAAATAAGTAAGGATGACAACATCCCAATTATTTTTTGCCTCACCACTGTGTCTTGAAGCCTGACAGCAGCACAACAAAACTTCGCGTTGTGTTTGATGCGTCAGCCAAGACATCCAACAATACATTGCTGAACGATATCTTGATGGCAGGACCTACAGTACAAGATGATTTATTTTCAATCATACTTCGCTTCCGAACACACCGATACGTGTTCACAGCCGCCATAACTAAAATGTACCGACAAATAGATGTTGAACCTGAGGATCAAAATCTTCAATTAATCATCTGGAGAAATGACCCAGCACAGCAGTTACAATATTATTGTCTTCGCATCATCACTTACGGCACTACAGCTGCACCATATTTAGCAACTCAATGTCTTCAGGAGCTAGCCAGAACTGGAAGAGCTACACACCCACGAACCACCAAAGTCGGGACTTTTATATGGACGACGTCATGACCGGTTCAAATAATCTTGAGGAATCGCTACGTATTAAAGATGAACTGACAAATCTTCTTCTGAGTGCCGGATTCGAGTTAAGGAAATGGTGTGCCAATCATCCGCAACTTTTGCATAACATTCCGACTGGAGATCTTGAAAATCAGCTGAACTTCTTAGGGAGCACCCTAGCTGGTTAACAACTGTCGAATTAAAACAAATCCATCAAAGACAACTACATGCACCACCGCAGACATTACTGGCACTTACAAGACAGCAATTCCGGTCGTTGCGAGGGCAGCAATTGGCCCAAACCATCGTCCACAAGTGCGTCACTTGTTGTAAGGCTCAACCAATGAATGTCGGGCAGTTAATGGGCAACCTTCCAGCAGAGCGTATACAACCGGCTCGTCCATGTATGCATGTATGCATCGACTTCATGGGTCCCATACAAACACACTACAAAATACGTAGTAAGCAGCCAACAAAATCCTACATAGCGGTTTTAGTATGCTTCACAACGAAGGCGATTCATCTGGAACTGGTGTCCGATTTTTCTGCTCAAGCATTTTTAGGCGCACTAAAAAGGTTTATCGGATGACGAGGGATCCTAAATACCATCTACAGTGATAACGTCACGAACTTCATGGGCGCACGTTCAGAACTACAGGATCTTCACCAAACACGAGTTGCAAACGAAACGCAAGCCCTTATAAACAATCATTGTTCAAATAACGGAATACAATGGAGGCCCATTCCACTCCGGTCCCACACTTGGGAGGCCTGTGGGAAGCTGCTGTAAAATCAGCAAAGGGTTACTTAAAAAAGGTAATGCACAGTACACATCTCACAGCAGAAAAAATGTCTACGGTTATTGTTCAAATTAAAGCCATCCTCAACTCTAGGCCACTCACTCCACTATCTACTGATCCCAACGACATGCAAGCCTTGACACCCGGCCATTTTTTAATCGGAGAACCTCTTCTTACTATTTCCGACGTCGACGCCAAACCAAGAAATAGTAACCTATTAGCACGATGGAATTTGGTTAGATCCATTCACAAGGAATTCTGGCGTCGTTAGTCTAAGGAATACTTACAAGTGCTCCAAAACCGGTATAAATGGCAACATCTTAGCGAGGACATCAGTGCAGGAATTCTAGTCCTTTTAAAGGATGATAATCTTCCTCCTTTGCAATGGCGGATGGGACGAGTGTTGCGCACAATAAGGAGCCAAGATGGACTTAGCAGAGTCCTGGACATCAAAACCTCCTCCACAGAACTTCGGAGAGCCATTCATCGAGTGTGTCCATTACCAATTAAGACCGATGAACAAACAATAGATCCATCACCATATAACCGAAGGATTGTCACACCAAATTTAGGCAAAGTAAGAGTAATAAGCAACGAATGGAACCTCTTCGCATACTATGACCTTAAGTGGTATTGGCAAGAACTATCCGGCATCAAAAACAGCATATAGGAGATACTAAAATTTTGTGAGATTTCCATTACTAAGGGAAGGTTCTGCCAACAAATACTAATCCAATTTGAACACAAACTAAAACACATCGACGAAGACAACGAAATTCTTCATCGCAAATACGGTGGTGATAGTCATCTGCCCCGAGCCAAACGAGCAGCTTTGAACATTATCGGAAATATAGGCAATAAGCTCTTCGGATTGTTGGACTCCGACTATGCAGACTACATAGACAAGGAAATCGAGAAAACCCGTAACAACGAACATTACTTATAAACATTGATTTGAAATCAGACATCCATCATCGAAACAACGGTAAACCCCTTCAAAAGGAAGGAATCACACATTCAGGAGCAATTTAATACAATAAATGGATACCTGAAAACTTTAACCGATATCGGTAGCGAAGAGAATTTCTTCACTTCTGTATGGCTATATACGATGATTACTCTTCAAGCGCATACAGGTACTCAAACCGCACTCTGGAATGTTCTAACGGATTTACAGCACGGAATAAGTACTGCGACAGCTACACGAGCAATTGATCATAATACAACAAACTCTTCCGCCGACACTAATGGTTCCCATCATCAAAACCAGTGGTGAATTCGGAATCTACAAGCCCTTGGCTATTACCGCGTTCCCTTTCCACACAAGAATCACTTCGTTTTCTTCCAACCCTCCACAAAATATCTACTTACAACACTAGAAAGAAGTCATCACTATCCGTTGTCCCAGTCAGATCTAGAGAAATACCAGAGTTTCGAAGAGAACGCCTTCCTGTGCCACCAAGATCATCTGATTTATCACAGGAACGCCGACACAAGCCGTTGTGAAATGGCACTACTTAACCACGAGAAACCCGTTTCAAGATACTGCAGCCTATCAACAACCAATTCATCCGACTTTTGGATTCAACTCAACCGCAGCAACTTCGAGCACCAATTTTCGTATAGTAGGCATCACAGAACTCGAAACATGTGACATTTCGGTCCGTTTTTTCGTATATTTTCTCGTTAACATTTCAGCTTTCGAATTCAAGTAGCAGGTGTAAATTTTGTAAGCGATGTAACTAGTCTTTATTTGTTAAAAAAAATAGAAATTTACGTGAAAAACAAGAAATTTAATTATTGAATACATACATAGATAATTATACTTTTAGGGCGAATCTAACAAATACAAATCAGTACAAAGTAGTGGAAGAACTCAAAAAACAAAAATTGACCCTGGAAATATTAAAGCTTTAGAAAATTGAGCTTGACTTAAAAGAACGTGAACTAGAGACAATTAAATTGAAACGTACGAAAAAAAAAGCAGAACCGATCGAGTTAATTGTGAAAAGCTAATAAATTATTTTATTCTATTATTGAATGTCAAAATACAAAACACCTACTTTTTACATTCAATACAACATCCTCCCTGAATAAAATTTTCCTTTTCTCTAATTTACTAAAAATGAATGTTGAAAAATGGCGGCTGAAGGCCAAATACAAATTTAATTATTCAATTCAAACCAAAGTCTTTTGAAAACATTAACAATTTACGATTTGCAGTTGGTTTTGTTAATATATCCCCTACCATTTCTTCGGTTGAAATGTATTTGATTTTAATGCTTCCTTCAGTAAATTTTTCCCGAATAAATTTTGTTTTGATATCAATGTGTTTAGTTCTCGGTGAATATGTGTTATTCGTAGCCAATTGAATGGCACCACGATTGTCACAATGAATAACAATATTTGCTGATGTTTTCGGAAACATTTACGTTTCCAAGTTTTTCAACCAAATCGATTCTTGTATGGCGGCTACCATAGACATAAACTCAGCTTCAGTGCAACAGTCTGTTGTCTTTTTGTACACCCAGATATAGCTCCATTCTGCATCAAAAACACATAACCAGTGGTTGATTTCCTACTGTCTAAATCATTAGCCCAGTCCGAATCACAAAATTCTTGCATTTCATTCGGAGATTTACTATAAGAAATTGTTTTATCCGCTGTGCCCTTAAGATATCGTAATAATCGTGTGCTTTTCCTGGATTGGTGGCTTAGAATGTTTACTGCAAAATTTATATCAGGCCGACTAACCTGTGCTGCATACAATAAACTACCAATAGCTTCCTTATATGGTACATTTCGCATTTCATATTTATCTTCATCACTTTTCGGGCACATTTCAGCAGATATTTTCACATTTATATCCATTGGTGATGAAACTGGTTTCGCATTACCCATTCCAAAACGTACAATTATATCATTAACGTATTTTTCTTTGACTAATAGAAATTGAACCAGTTTTCGCATCACGCATAATTTTCATACCAAGGATAGAAGACGCCTGTCCCAAATCCTTCATTTTAAAATGTTTCGAAAGATCATCTTTCAAACGCTTTTCTTGATCACCATTATTTGATAATATCAAGAAATCATCCAATTATATTGCGACTATCAAAATGTGGTCATTACTTATTGAATAAAATATGCATTGATCAACTGACGAGCGCTTCAATCCAAAATTCAATAATACTTCCGTTAAGGTTTCGTTCCACAATCTACTTGATTGTTTTAAGCCATATATAGACTTAATTAAACGGCAATACCGTTTTGAACCGTCATCAAACTCTCGCTGTTCCATACAGACTTCGGTGTCTAACTTGCCATTGAGAAACGCTGTCACAGCGTCCATTTCACTGATATTCAAATCAAGTTTTACTGCTAGCGCCAAAAGAATGTACACCCAGTTTGTGTTTCGACTAAGTGTTTAAATTCGACAAAATTCTTAAACACTTCTTCTTTACTTTTCAAAACATAAACAAACACTTTTCTTGTGTAATCATCAATGAAAGTTAAGAAATATTTATGACCACCAATAGATTTTACTGACATCGGTCCGCAAACATCAGAATGCACTAGTTCAAGCATTTTGCTTGCACGATTTCCTTCGCTCTTAAATGGTAAGCGACTTTGTTTACCCTTTATGCAAACTTTACAACTTTTAGTACTGGTAGATGAACAGTCAAAATTCGTAAGTGAATCTTTCATAAAATCCATGCTATTAAAACTGGCATGTCCAACTCTACGATGCCACAAATTGATATTGGTTTTCTCATTTTCAAAAAAAAATGAATTGGCTCTCGTAACATTAAGCTTAAACATGTCATTTACTAAGTCAGCTGTTGCAATTATGTTTTCATCTTCATTGAAAATTTTGCAACCTTTCTTGTCAAATAATACTTGATTCCCCTTTTTGACAATCTGACTTATTGATAATAAATTTGCACAAATTGCAGGTACATGTTGCACACCTTTAATTGTTATTTCACTAGTGCGTCCATCATTTATAACATTTTGTTTGATATCATCAACACTATTAATTAGCAATTTTTGATTATTAGCAACTATTACCTCTTTAACAATTGGGGTACTTTTGTTTACCAGCATCGTATCACTTTTCACCATATGTGCGGTCGCACCACTATCGAGAAACCAATCACTCGATGATGCATTCTGAGCCACAAATGAAGTAAATAGTACATTATCACCTTTTTATTTCGGGCATTGTTTCTTAAAATGTGGTCCACCACATTCGAGCACTTTATTTTAATTGCACTATTCTTATTGCCATATTTCTTTTTGGAAAATTTTTTATTTTTGACAACTAGAGCTTTTTCTTGATTTCCTTTATCGTAATCAATCTCTTGCAGTAAAATGTTCTTCACAAAATCAACAGTAATATCCGAGCTCTTCGTTTCAATACTCATGACCATGGGTCTAAACTCATCTGTCAAACCACACAACATAATCGAAGCGGCAACTTCTTCATCTATTTTGAAACCAGCTGATTTCACCTTGGAGCGCAATGACAAACATTGATTCACATAATCCTGCATCGAATCACAGTCTTCTAGTTTTAATGAGATCCACTGTTTTAATAAAGTCACCTTTCTCACAACACCCGTATCTTCGAATGCCCTTGTCAACGCATTCCAGCCTTCTTTCTTGAACTACTTGAATCCACCAGAAGCGTTAACTCAGCTAATGCCTTTTCATCTTTCGATAATGCATCTGCCGATGAATTTGTTTCCACTAACGTTGTCATGCAAATCCATAGTCTCTTCGTGATTAAATGCGCTTTAGCACCGACTTTCCAAACATTGACATTTTCTCGTCCATTTAATCTTTCAAAAGCTATTTGAAAGTTTGCCATGATATTTTAAATACGTATATTCTTAATTCTTGAGTTTAAAAATTCGTGTCTGGGCCCATAACCTGTAGACAATTGAATTGAAACGTACGAAAAAAAAGCAGAACCGATCGAGTTAATTGTGAAAAGCTTATAAATTGTTTTATTCTATTATTGAATGTCAAAATACAAAACGCCTACTTTTTACATTCAATACAACAACTAGCTCTACGAGAAGTGACCGAAAAGTGAATACAAAGATGCAATTTTTATGTTGATTTTTGTTGAATGTAAAGCAATGTTTTTTATTTATTAGGTAGAGGTTCACAAAGCCTTGTTTTTATACTATAGATGAAATCATATAGAGTATTATAAGTTTAATCCAGCCCAAAAGTTTGTAACGCATAGAACCAAGCCTCGGACGAAAAAAAGTCATATATTATTTTTTGTTTATTTGTGCCCAAAAACCTCAAATCCGCTTGACGTCCGTCCGTCCGTCCGTCCGTCCGTCTGTCCGTGAACACGATAACTCAAGAACGCCTTCACCTAGGATCTTGAAATTTTGAATCTGGATGTTTGGTTGAATTTGTAAGGCTAAGTTCGTTAACGGGCAAAATCGTCCTACTCCTTCGGGTAGCTGCCATACAAAATGTCCTTAAAACACGTGTTCAAGAATATTGGTCGATAACTTCAGAAGAGTTTAAGCTACGACTTTGAAATTTTGTATGTGTTATTTTTCCAATAGTTGAAGCTAAATATATGATTATGAAGAAAATCCTGTAAGTCCTTCGTGTAGCTGCCATACAAATATCATGTCAAAAAGGCTTTACTTAATTTACGAAACTCACTATAACTCAAGTAATCTTCTAGCTACGAATTCAGAATTTTGTACAAATTAGTTTTGAGTGAAAAGAAAGTTCGAGCTTACTATTCAGCGAAATCCTTTTACTCCTTCTGGTAGCTGCCATACAAAATGTCCTTAAAACACGTGTTCAAGAATATTGGCCGATAACTTCAGAAGAGTTTAAGTTACGACTTGGAAATTTTGTACGTGTTAATTTTCCAATATTTGGAGCTAAATGTATGATTATGAAGAAAATTCTATTAGTCCTTCGTGTAGCTGCCATACAAATACCCTGTCAAAACGTTTTCACTTAATTTACGAAACTCACTATAACTCAAGTAATCTTTTAGCTACGAATTCGAAATTTTGTACAAATTAGTTTTGAGTGAAAAGAAAGTTTGAGTTTACTATTCAGCGAAATCCGTTTACTCCTTCTGGTAGCTGCCATACAAAATGTCCTTAAAACACGTGTTTATGAATATTGGCCGATAACTTCAGAAGGGTTTAAGCTACGACTTTGAAATTTTGTATGTGTTATTTTTTCAATAGTTGAAGCTAAATGTATGATTCTGAAGAAAATCCTATTAGTCCATCGTGTAGCTGCCATACAAATATCCTGTCAAAATGTATTCACTTAATTTACGAAACTCACTATAACTAAAGTAATCTTTTAGCTACGAATTCTAAATTTTGTACAAATTAGTTTTGAGTGAAAACAAAAGTTTGAGTTTACTATTCAGCAAAATCCTTTTACTCCTTCTGGTACCTTCCATACAAAAAATCCTGAAGACACGTGTTCAACAATATTTTCCGATAACTTTTGAAAGCTTTAAGCTACGAATTTGAAATTTTGTACACGTTCATTTTTAAATGGTTCCAAGGAAAAGGATAAATATGTAAGAAATCGAGTGAGTCCTACCTGCATCTTCCATGTGAAAGTCCTTCAAAAAGGAAATTTTTTTTCGGTGACTTACCCAGTTCAAGATATGAAATTAAACACTGAATATTGTCTTTTAGGTTTGAGTAGCAATCTAATGGCAGTCCTTAGTAAAGGACATACAACATGCACACACGTAATTCTACTTTATCCCCAACTACAATATAAATCGGAGTTCAGTATTCATCTAGAGTATTATACGATTGGCTTGCAGCCGATCGTGACTGCAGTATGTTTTTAATTTAATAAAGAGTTTAAAATATCGTTTCTTAATCTTGCGGCTAATGAACCTTCTTGTAGATGATGATTCATGGCACATCATTTCTTCTCCATTATGTCTAACACCTGACTTAAAACTGTAGAGACAGTGGATTGAGACAGGCCAAGATTGAGCTCCGGCCCTGTTCCTCTTTGATATTCATCCTCGGCAAAGAATCTAAGCGCAGCAGAGGTGGAATAGAAAAAGATCGTGTGGTTGGCTTGAACTCGGTCTGCAATTCATCTAAGATGTACTTAAAAGCATCTTTCAATAACCTGAAATTATTCTGAAACATAAAATATCTTAGAAATGACTGGATGTTCGATATTTCAAATGTTCGATTTATCTCGAATTTCCTTCCGAATAATTTTTAAATTTTGCTCCATGCGCAACTAAGATAAGGAACGGTCTTCTCGATCGGGCACTGGAGGAGTGTGGATGCGTTTCGAGTTTATAAACCACGGAAAGGTACGAACTACTTCAAAATTTATTTTGTTCACTATTTTCATTATTGTAATATTATTAATTTAGCAGATTAATGAGCAAGCAATTTTTAGAAAACTAAAACTAAAACCGAAACTGAAATTGAACAAACGGAAATTTGAATAAACTAGTTTCTAACAAGTTAAAACCAACAACTATTAATCATAATTTATTTATTGACGCGACTTCAAAATCTGATTCTGACATTGAATTTAACAATTAATTGTACAAATTGAAATGAAAATCTATTACGATTCGAATTTTTTTCGATTTAATGAGGTAATGCTTTCCCTACGTTTCGTTCGTATTCAATGATACAGCGAAGGAAATTTTTCGTATATATCTTTCAAGTTGTACGAAATTTCGTTTCGTGTTCTGTGATAGGGGCCCAGACCATCAGATGATTTTGTGCTTCATTACAGTACGGCCCGGAAGAATGTTAACGATTTATCATAATCTACATGTTTTCGACCCCAGTCCCAATCTAGATCGATGCCGACGCATCGATTCATTTCCATACAGTATTTTCTTTTCTTTGTTTTGCAACTCACAGAGTATGCACTTTTTTCCTAATGTACATGACCGACCCATTATGTAGGTCATAAAATATTTTTATGTTTATGCACCTCGCTGAATATACACCTCGCCGAATATGCACTTTTCGACCACGATAATTAGTTGGCCAAAGTGAATTAGCCTTAAGTTTACGAGTAAGCATTATTTTATTATATAAGCTTAAATAATTGATCAATAAAAACATTCTGTATGGTATATTGTTATTGGAGAAGGCGTTTTATTATTATAGAAGTTATGTTACGGCAGAATTCCCCAGCAGAATCTGTGTGCGAGTTAAATGAGAAGAAAGGAAGGGTATGTACATTGTTTTTTGGTTTTTAGGTGTGGAGATTTTTTTGGTGATGGGAAGAATATTCATAGAATAAAGGGAAAAGCATTTTAGCTGAAAAGCCTGAAAACGAGATACGGATAAGGGAATTTAAAGAGAATCAAGTCGTATCGGATCGGAAGTTAACTGCGGGTCGTTTTTGAAAATGAAAATCGGTTCGGATTGAAACACTTTTGGTTTGGTCGTGCGTTTTGGTTTTTTTGAGTTGGTCTCGTCGCGACACCGACGGGGACGATTTTTTCTGACCGGTCAATTCCTTGCCGACCGGAATTTATGTGAAATTTGGAATTGATTGTGGCGTGCGGGCGTTCCGAGAAAAAAGTGAAATAGAAAACGCGAAGTCCTCGTCCAAAATTTCGCGTACAAGCAAATTCTAAGACTTCTTTCGTAATTCCGATATCATCGCGGCAATGTCGAGAAAATTGTAGCAAAAACTCACGAAGGATTGGAAATGAAAAAAAAAGAAAGAAAAATGAGAAAAAGATGTATAAAATAAACCCCACCTTAGCAACATACTATAATTAAATTTAAAAAAAAAAATAAAATTAAAAATAATAATAAACATGACAGGACGTGACGGACAGCAACAAATTTAAACATACTGCAGTCACGATCGGCTGTAAGCCAATCGTATAATACTCTAGATGAATACTGAACTCCGATTTATATTGTAGTTGGGGATAAAGTAGAATTACGTGTGTGCATGTTGTATGTCCTTTATTAAGGACTGCCATTAGATTGCTACTCAAACCTAAAAGTCAATATTCAGTGTTTAATTTCATATCTTAAACTGGGTAAGTCATCGAACAAAAATGTCCTTTTTGAAGGACTTTCACATGGGAGGTTCAGGAAGGACTCACTCGATTTCTTACATATTTATCCTTTTCCTTGGAACTATTTAAAAATGAACGTGTACAAAATTTCATATTCGTAGCTTGAAGCGTTCAAAAGTTATCGAAAAATATTGTTGAACACGTGTCTTAAGGACATTTTGTATGGCAGCTACCAGAAGTAGTAAAAGGATTTCGCTGATTAGTAAACTTGAACTTCGTTTTTACTCAAAACTAATTTGTACAAAATTTCCAATTCATAGCTAAAAGATTACTTGAGTTATAGTAAGTTTCGTAAAGTAAGTGAAGTCGTTTTGACAGGATATTTGTATGGCAGCTACTCGAAGTACTTATAGAATTTTCTTCATAATCACACATTTAGCTCCAACTATTAAAAAAATAACACATACAAAATTTCAAAGACGTAGCTTAAGCCCTTCTGAAGTTATCGGCCAATACTCTTAAACACGTGTTTTAAGGACATTTTGTATGGCAGCTACCCGAAGGAGTAATAGGATTTCGCTGACTAGTAAAGTCGAACATTCTTTTCACTCAAAACTAATTTGTACAAAATTCCGAATTCGTAGCTAAAAGATTACTTGAGTTATAGTGAGTTTCGTAAATTAAGTGAATACATTTTGACAGGATATTTGTATGGCAGCTACACGAAGGACTAACAGGATTTTCTTCATAATCATACATTTAATTTCAACTATTGAAAAAATAACACATACAAAATTTCAATGTCGTAGCTTAAACCCTTCTGAAGTTATCGACCAATATTCTTGAACACGTGTTTTAAGGACATTTTGTATGGCAGCTACCCGAAGGAGTAAGACGATTTTGCCCGTTAACGAACTTAGCCTTACAAATTCAACCAAACATCCAGATTCAAAATTTCATGATCCTAGGTGAAGGCGTTCTTGAGTTATCGTGCTAACGGACAGACGGACGGAAGGACGGACGGACGGACGGACGGACGGACGTCAAGCGGATTTGAGGTTTTTGGCCACAAATAAACAAAAAATAATTTATTACTTTTTTTCGTCCGAGGCTTGGTTCTATGCGTTACAAACTTTTGGGCTGGATTAAACTTATAATACTCTATATGATTTCATCTAGAGTATAAAAAGCATTAGTCTTATTAACTTCAAAACAAATTTAAAAACATACTGCAGTCACGATCGGCTGCAAGCCAATCGTATAATACTCTAGATGAATACTGAACTCCGATTTATATTGTAGTTGGGGATAAAGTAGAACTAAGTGTGTGCATGTTGTATGTCCTTTATTAAGGACTGCTATTAGATTGCTACTCAAAACTAAAAGACAATATTCAGTGTTTAACTTCATACCTTGAACTGGGTAAGTCATCAAAAAAAAAAGTCCTTTTTAAAGGACTTTCACATGGGAGGTGCAGGAAGGACTCACTCGATTTCTTACATATTTATCCTTTTCCTTGGAACTATTCAAAAATTAATGTGTACAAAATTTCAAATTCGTAGCTTGAAGCGTTCAAAAATTATCGGAAAATATTGTTGAACACGTGTTTTAAGGATATTTTGTATGGCAACTACCTGAAGGAGTAAAAGGATTTCGCTGATTAGTAAACTCGAACTTCCTTTTTACTAAAAACTAATTTGTACAATATTCCGAATTCGTAGCTAAAAGATTACTTACTCGTTATAGCGAGTTCCGTAAATTAAGTGATAACGTTTTGACAGGATATTTGTATGGCAGCTACACGAAGGACTAATAGGATTTTCTTCATAATCCTACATTTAACTCAAACTATTGGAAAAATACTACATATAAAATTTCAAAGACGTAGCTAAAACCGTTCTGAAGTTATTGGTAATATTCTTGAACACGTGTTTTAAGGACATTTTGTATGGCAGCTACCAGAAGGAGTGAAAGGATTTCACTGAATAGTAAACTCGAACTCCCTTTTTACTCAAAACTAACTTGTACAAAATTCTGAATTCGTAGCTAAAAGATTACTTGAGTTATAGAGAGTTTCGTAAATTAAGTGAATACATTTTGACAGGATATTTGTATGGCAGCTACACGAAGGACTAACAGGATTTCTTTCATAATCATATATTTAGCTCAAACTATTGGAAAAATAACACATACAAAATTTGAATGACATAGCTTAAACCCTTCTGAAGTTATCGACCAATATTCTTGAAGACGTGTTTTAAGGACATTTTGTATGGCAGCTACCAGAAGGAGTAAAAGGATTTCGCTGATTAGTAAACTCCGACTTCCTTTTCACTCAAAACTAACTTGTACAAGATTCCGAATTCGTAGCTAAAAGATTACTTGAGTTATTGTGAGTTTTGTAAATTAAGTGAATACATTTTGACAGGATATTTGTATGGCAGCTACACGAAGGACTAATAGGATTTTCTTCATAATCATATATTTAGCTCCAACTATTGGAAAAATGACACATACAAAATTTCAAAGACGTAGCTTAAACCCTTCTGAAGTTATCGACCAATATTCTTGAACACGTGTTTTAAGGACATTTTGTATGGCAGCTACCCGAAGGAGTAGGACGATTTTGCCCGTTAACGAACTTAGCCTTACAAATTCAACCAAACATCGAAATTCAAAATTTCAAGATCCTAGGTGAAGGCGTTCTTGAGTTATCGTGCTAACGGACAGACGGACGGACGGACGGACGGACGGACGGACGGACGGACGGACGGACGGACGGACGTCAGGCGGATTTGAGGTTTTTGGCTACAAATAAACAAAAAATAATATATAACTTTTTTTCGTCCGAGGCTTGGTTCTATGCGTTACAAACTTTTAGGCTGGATTAAACTTATAATACTCTATATGATTTCATCTAGAGTATAAAAAAATTAAATAATAGCATAAAATAAAAAGTGGTAATAAAAAAAGAGGTAAGGTTGTTTTTTTGTTGTAGTTTGTTTTGTTTGTTGAGCCTGGCCAGCAGATGCTGGCCAGACTCTCTCGCTGTGAGAAATCACAGATTGGCAATCTGTGGGAGGGAGTGAAGTTTGATGTGGTGCCAAAGGCCTCACTCGTTAGGCCAGAAACTTGGGTGTGGTTTCCGGGTCTACACTACGCATGTAGTAAGATGTCGGTAAGGTTCCGGCAGAAAGAAGCGGAAATTCAGGAAGATGATGAAGGTCCTGCAGATTAACCTTCATCACAGCAAGGCCGCATCTGGCAACTTTCTGAGAGTTTTAGAACTGTGCAGAATAGATGTGGCTCTATTGCAGGAACCCTGGTTAGTTAATGACATAGGCAGTTACGACCGAGACAGACTAAATCTGCGGCTAGCGCCGTACCGATCAACAAACGCTCAACTGGTACTGCTACGAACTCCAAAAATGACGCCTCCTCTGCAGGGACATCAGTCGGCAACAACGATAAATCGAATGACACTAATTGTGTTATTCAACCTGCGGTTGTTGCCGATTAATCAGCTGACGATAATAATTGTAATGACGTCACGGTCATTCATCGATCAACATGCAAGCTACCTGCTGCAATAACTTCCAGTCTCGTTCCGGCGAAGATGCCTCGCTGGATTTATGTTTCTCGCTGTAACGTTGCGACTCAATCTGAAGATGTGGTAAGCTTTGTCAAAAGCAAATTTTGTGACGCAAAGAGAGACCGAAAGGTCTCATCGTGAAAGAATTTGACTCGAGATCTCGAAAAAAATTTTCGGGCACTGCTATCGAAGGAAGTTCTTACCTATCTTTAAATACCATTTCCAATAGTTACTCGTATGTTTCAAATATTCCATTCGTATCGAATTTGTCAAATAATTATAATAAATCGTCCATTTCTCTATTTTATCAAAATGTAAGAGGTCTGAAAACTAAGGTTACATTTAGAAATGTTACATTTAGAAATGTAGTTCTATGGGAAATTTTAGATGTTATTTGTATTTCTGAAACCTGGCTTAAAAACACGATTCTTGATTCCAATCAGGTTCTTGTAACGTGTATCGTCATGACCGCGATTTTCTATGTTCGAATAAATCCGATGGTGGCGGTGTCATAAATAATAGCTTGTTCTCGGAGGCTTGTACTTATTTCAATTGCAGTTTTGAATGTATTGCTGTAAAAGTTAAATGTGCAGGACATTTTCCGTACATTTTTACTTGTTATGTCGCGTGTAATTCATCGTCAAGTCAATTATCTGCGCTTTTCGAATCTCTATCGTTTTTTATAAATCAGTGTGACCCAAACTCATCATATGTGGTGGTTTTAATATGCCATACATAAGATGGTGTAATAACATTCCTTCTGCTTTGCCTTCTTATGCTCTATACCTTTTCCACCTCGAATCTTTTATGGAATTTTGTGCTATTACGCAATTAAATTTTGTTCAGAATAAGAATGATAGAATCCTAGATCTCATCTTTTCGAATGTATACTCCAACGATATTAGTATTTTCTCTTTGACTACAGAACTTGTACCCCTTGACTACCATCATCCTCCCATTGAGCTTGCGATTAACATTAATCACTTTAACCGTTTATCGTTAACAAGTCGTTCAAAGCGGAATTTCTTTAAGTGTAACTATGATGTAATTTCTTTTGACTTACAGGAGCTTAATTTGTCAGCAACTCTGCAATCTGAGTCTGTTATCTCTTCTGTTGATTGCTTCTACAGTTCTTTCAATCATTTCTGAGTGTGTTCCATTTTACTCCACGAAACGCAGTTCCTTCCCTCAATGGTTCAACAATATCATTATTAAGTTAGTATACAAAAAAAAATAAGGCACGGAGAAATTTTCTTAAGCACCGTAATCTTATAAATGCATCCCGTTTTGCTGATCTAAGAAAGCAACTAAAGAGGGAAATAAAGAATGGTTTTCGTTCATATGTGGACAACCTAAATTCCTCTCTTTCTACTGGGAATGTTAAGCCATTTTGGAATGCTGCTAATTTATTTCGAACTACTTCTTCCAATCCCTCCACTATTACACACTTGGATGTTACTGCTGCTACTCCTTGTGATATTGCTGAACTTTTCTCGAAATATTTCCAGTCTGTCTACTCCGCCAGTTCACCATCATATACGCCTTGTTTCATCGATGATCAGGTCAATCTCTTGCCAGAGTTCGATAGTCACGACGTTCTTGCTATCATTAACTCCTTAGATGGTAATGGTAGTGCTGGACCGGACGAAATTCCAAACATTTTTGTAATAAATCTTGGACACATTCTAGCTGAACCTTTGGCGAAACTTTTCACTATATCCCTCACAGAAGGAATTTTCCCCACTCAATGGAAGGACTCTTATGTTATCCCTATTTTTAAGAAGGGTGAAAACCAAAAAGTTGTTAATTACCGTCCAATCTGTCTACTTTCTTGCTTTTCAAAAATATTTGAAAAGTTACTACATGAATACATTTTTTCCACGAGTCAGCTCCCTAATATCAATAAAGCAGCATGGATTTTTTAAAGGACGCTCTACGGAGACGAATCTTGTTTCCTTCTCAAGCTCAGTCTCATCGATGATCTCAAATTATTCAGAGTCGCGAAATCTATTTCTGACTGTAAAATCCTACAAGATGACATTAATAAATTAAACTATTGGTGCATGCTGAATAACCTTCGCTTGAACACTCAGAAATGTTTTAAAATTATATATATGTACAAATAAGGATTGTTGCCTTAACTTTGACTACCACGTTGATAATGCTCCCCTCGTTGAAGTCTCACGCATAAAGGATTTAGGGGTAATGTTTGACAATAGATTAAAGTTTGATCAGCACATAGTCGAAGTCTGCAAACATGCATTTATACCTTGGATACACGCTCGTACACAAATCATAATATCGTCAATATCACCAGTGTATCACCCAATAATGTGCATATAGTACGTCAACGAGCTGATATCGACATAATATCCAACCTGTTTCCTTGTATATAATTTCGATGATTTTAGCTGATATGGCCTTCTTGTAACTGCCATCAGCGCCATCTAATAGTGAAATCAACTGGAATTCCAATTAATGACAATTGTAGATTTTTATATCCTTCCGCCAGTTAAAACTATTTGAGCGTGTTTTCATTTTTGTGTGTGATGTCATTCCGCTTTCAATTATACATTTATATTATATTATATTATATTATATTTATATTTACATATTAGCAATGAAAGTGCTTTTTGCCGCAACATTTCCTTATATGTACTGCGACGTTAGGCACGAAGAGCTAGCAGTCGAAGTCTTTTTTTCTTCACTGCTAAAAATTCGGAATGCACTTTTTGCTGTCCCAGATTAATTAAAAGTTCCATTCAATTTTGTTGCTGCGTTGAATTCATATTAATTTCAAGATATAACAATATAAGCACAATACTACGATTGATAGACGCTTGAAATTTTGTCTTTGACAACTCAATGTCAAAGTATAACATGTATGGGCTGTGTATATGCCATCTTGTATCGCATATCATGATTTGAAAAAAGTAATTTGTATGCAAGCAGTGTATCCATGGTATTAGATTGTGTGGTTTTATATTAAGAACTGCTCATCCATTTCATAATATACATGTTTATACCAATTTGCTTAATAGTCTGGTTCGGTCTCGTTTGGAGTATTGCTCTGTTGTGTGGAACCCTCACTACCAATATCTTGTGATTGCATTGGAATCAGTACAACGAAGTTTTACAAAATCTGTTTTCCGAAGGCTCAATTTATCTGACACTTGCTACGAGAGTCGATTAGAGTTGTTGTTGTTGTTGTTTGAAGCGGGGGAAGATACGCAGCAAGGCAGCGCATCTTGAGCACTCAGACAATTATTGCCCATTGAACTCGAGTCCCCCAGTCTCTACCCGAACTTTTTCGTCTTCCTCACGAATTTCAAGAGCTCAGGTAGGGAACGAGAACGGAGTTCTTCCCTCCTCATAACATCGACGCCGTATACAAGCACTCTCGCAAAAGAGTAAGCTGGACACTCGAGAAGGAAATGTTACATTGTGTCGTCGCTCTCCTCGCAAGCAGTGCACATGGGGTCGTCAATGATTCTCAATCTGACCATGTGTAGGCCACATGAGTTATGCCCTGTGAGGACACCAACCACACTACTACATCCTTTCCTGCTCAATTTGAGAAGAAAAGAAGCGGTTCGTCCACTTGGTCCGTCAACAAGGTTTCTGGTCTGCCGCATTCCCGGAAAAAGCCGCCATCTCTCAATGTGTGATTTACTCAACCACTCAGCAATGGTAGCCCTAACAGAGGCAACCGGCACACCGAAAACTGGTTCTGGTCCGACCATGGCTGACACCGATCCTGCCTTTGCTAATGCATCAGCTATTTCATTGCCATTTATGCCCTGGTGGCCTGGAACCCATATGAGCTTTAAGTCATTGAATCTGCCAACAGAATTCAACCGTTCTTTACACTCACGTACCATCTTCGAAAAGACGATTGGATTATCTACGGATTGTAGAGCGGCCTGAATGTCGCTGCAAATGCAGATCATCCTGTCTCTCCATCTTCCCTCTATAATCCATTCTACTGCCTTAAGGATCGCATATACTTCAGCTTGAAATAACGAAGAATGTTTTCCTAGGGCGAAAGAGTACCTGAGATCTTCAGTCTG
Source organism: Beris morrisii (assembly GCA_951812415.1). Lineage (NCBI taxonomy): Eukaryota > Metazoa > Arthropoda > Insecta > Diptera > Stratiomyidae > Beris > Beris morrisii. Next base: position 81,880,745 of record OX638311.1, on the reverse strand, counting down.
CAGATACATTCCAGCTCCCGACCCGTCTTCAGTCATTGAGCCGTCCGTGTAGAATATATCAGTGAATCCGCTAAGCAGTGAGCACTGGTTTTCCCACTCCTCCCTACTCGGGATCTCCACCTGATAGTTTCTATTGAGCATACAGATCGAAGTCATAGCATCCGAAGGCATATCGAAGATGGGGTTCCGATTAGAGTTACTTGGCCTAATACATTCAAAGGACAGGAGACTACATTTGGACATAGTATTTCCATTTAAAGGAAATTTCGTTTTTAACACTAATCTTCAAGGTGAACTTCAATTGCGTACTAATGTATGTAATACCAGATCACAAACTCTATTCGTTGTACCATATGCCCGGCTATATGTATATTCTCACTATCCTTTACGTATACCCTGTACAGACTATGCGTTTTAAACGCGTTTAACTAGGCAAAATAAACGTGTTAAAAAGTAATGTTCAGACTAGGCAACTCGTTTTATTTTCATACGAGTACATGACAGGTTGACGTGATTTGTTTTGACAAATAGATATTCAGCTGTGTTTCATTAGCAAATTTATGCTTTCTAAATTATTTGAAACAAAAATGTTTGTATAGCAGTAATAAAAAGTGAAGAGCACCAGCCTTCAAATGAAGGACAGCGGTCGACTTTATGCAGAAACCAAGTGCGGTTTCATCAACTTCAGGATATTTCTGTTCTAGTGTCTCAACAATCTTCTGAGCATTAGAAGTAGAATGGTTACTGGAAGCAGAAGAGATATTATTACAGATCGAACTTATCAAAACTTCCCATAAGCCGAGCTTCTCAATCCAGTCGATGCCCATAATGTCCAGATTGGTATCGGAAACATAACATTCGCCATATGTAGATTTTCCGTCAAATTCGATTTCACATTTGAGTAAAGATGTTAGTTGAAAAATATCAACGGATGCATTTCTTGCTGAAGGGTCAATCGTCGTAAGAGCTGGACTGCCGATTGTTTTCCACGTTGTTCGTGAAATGATAGAAATATCCGAAGCAGTATCGAATGGCAATCGGACAGGAACAGAATTAATTCTGATGTTGTCAAACTTACGGCGTTTCTCATAGTCTATCTTTGACACTATAAACATACTGTTTGTTTTGGGCTTGTTTATATACTTGTTGGTCTTCGGCTTGTTATTTCCGGTATTGGTTATTGGTTTAGAAGATTCGCAAAAGCCTTCTTTGTGTCCAATGTTTCTACATTGAGTACACTTGTGAGTTTTGAACTTACAAAATCGAACGTATTGCATGTCACCACAAAACCAGCATGCGCGGAATGGCTTTGTCGAAGAACTCTGATGTTCGTTTGAGTCCTTTTTGCTGTTATGGACGTTCTTTTTTACCCATTGAACCGCGGGTGACTGCTTCTCAATCATCTTTGTGTCATGTTTCAATGACGTCAAACGATTTGCCTTCTCAGTAAGTGTATGAATAGTCACTTCGGAATCCGTTTTGATTTTGGGCAGAAGCCGCGTGCGAATATCTGCTTCGGACTTTGCACTTAATCCACACACAAATATCAAACATTTAAATTGAGCGCTAGAAAGACTTGTTAAGTTAAAATTTTCGCAGTGTTTGTTCACTATTCCTGCATATGTTATGAAGTCATCATTGTGCTTCTTCTGTAACTTTAAACAGTTATAGTGGGCATTGAACAGTGATATGTGCTTGCCGAAAATTTTGCTCAACTTAGTTTTTGTCTCTGTGAAGCTGAGATCGCGTGGCTCTTGTGGCAGAATGTAATTTGCGTATCTTGTATGAGCTATAGAATCTAGCTTCCTCACCAGCAAGCGAACTCTTGCAGAGTCATTTAAATGCTTCGCATCTTCTTCAAACCAATCTGAATATCGAGCGTACCAAGTCATAATTAAACTCACCCATGCTTCTGGATAAGGACTTCATTGTCCTTTCCACCGATGACTGCGTATCAGATACATCGGTAGCTGTTGAGCTTGGTGATGTAAATTGAGCTACGGCGGCATTCAAAACTTCTGTCTGTTTTTCCATCCAAATTTGTTGCTGCTTGAAGAATTCGAGCATTGCTGGGTCCATTTTATAATCCTCGTCGCCAAATATGTTATGGATTTAACATATCATATAATTCTTTTTATTTCAGAAAGAATTTTTAACAAATTAAATAAATCAATTTAAGAGAATGCGATTTGAAGTAACTCAATTTCTCTAATCAACTTCATTTCTTTTCTAAACTTCCAGCCTATTCAGTTAGACTGGATGAATAGTAGCATATGCTACAAAGTATAGTAGCATATACAACAGAATCCTGCTCTGACCATTGGATAATTATATTCACGGTATTTTGGGACGTAGAGAGGGGTAGTTCCTTTAAAAACATTAAAAGAACTAACTGGGAGAATTTTGTAAAGATCGGTAACAATCTTAGGCAGGTAACCACAAGCTTAAGCAGTATGGAACTTCTGGACGTGGAGGTAGAAATGATTTCAGGAACCTTAATGGCCGTCCATAGATCGTCCTGCCCCCTCTCTAATGGGGGTGGGAAGGGTGGTCCTAAGTGGTGGTAAGAGGAAAGGCGAGGAGGCTTTTCAAAAAAGCTAAAAGTACTCAGAGTAATTTGGACTGTGATGCACACAGACTCAGCCAAAAAGAAGGTTGTAGATCTCCCTGTGGTGAGGGTAAGGTATGCGGTTATGTCCTTCTCCCCCTTCAAGTCTCCGGGAGTGGACGGTCTGGTACCAATCATGCTACAGAAGACCATGCCACTTATTGGTCCTTCCTTGGTCAGGATCTTTAGAAGTTGTCTGACTCTCGGGTACGTCCCGAAGTTGTGGCGTGAGGTCAGGGTAAATTTCATACCGAAGGCTGGTAAGTCAAGCCACACCCTGGCCAAGGATTTTAGACCCAACAGTATTTCATCATTTTTGCTGAAAACAATGGAAAGACTGGTGGACTACCATCTCAGATGCGTCCTGGACATGAAGGGCTTCTCAGCACGCCTATATGAAAGAAAAATCTGTAGAAACGGCCTTACACGAAGTTGTTTACACGGTAGAAAAACCTTTGAATGCTAAATAATATACTCTGGCGGCATTTCTGGATATTGAAGGAGCCTCCAATAATGTGGAGACGAATGCGATCGAGAAGGCACTGAATAGAATGGGTGTCGACTCATTCATTACGTGCTGGATTGTGTCGATGCTAGTGGGAAAAATTATTAACTACTCTTTGGGGGATGGATGTAACAGAATGAAAGCAACCCGTGGAACCCCGCAGGGTGGAGAGTTATCTCCACTGCTATGGGTCATAGTGGTCGACGAAATTTTACAGGCTCTATCTTTGACCGGTGTCAAGGTGGTTGCTTACGCAGATGATATCGTCTTGATGGTGAGAGGCAAGTTCTTGGACTATACTAGAAGTTAGGATTAAATGGTGTGGTGGTAACTGCGGTCTCAAAATCAATCCGGAGAAAACCGACCTTATTTTCACCACGAGGAAAAAAGAACGAAAATTCAGACTCCCACGTTTGAATGGCGTTACCATCACGCTCTCCCTTAGTGTGAAGTATTTAGGAATCTATCTTCATCCTAGGTTGAACTGGAAACTCACGATTGACGACAGGATTAAGACGGCATCGAATGCTTACTACGCTTGTCAGAAAATGATAGGAAAAACCTGAGGCCTTAGCACGAAAAAAGTTCATTGGCTGCATGTCACGGTAGTTAGACCCGTTATTACGTACGGGTCACTGGTGTGGAGGCATGCCTGAATGTTGGGACTAACAGGGCCGCCATGGACAAAATTCAAAGAATTGCACTCATAGGAATTACTGGTGCTTTACGTACCACAGCCCCCCGGGCTTTGGAGGTAATGCTCCACATAATCCCACTAGACTTAGCGGTCAAATCAATAGCGGCAAAGAATGCATTCCTTCTGCGCGAGGCAGGCTATTGGAGGGAAGACAGTGTGGGCCACACTAGGATCTTGTCAGTTTCCCTGTGCTCCGGCATTCCAGAGCGCACCGACTACAGGACACCGTCTTTTAGTTTTGGACATTCCTATGGTGTGTACATTCCCACCAGAATGGAGTGGGGATTTAAGATCATCACTCCAGACATGTTTGCTATCAATACTGATGGCTCCAAGATCGAAAGTGGAACGGGCGCAGGAGTGTACTCTTGCGACCTCGATACCATGGAATCGTTCAGGCTATCGGATAGCTCGAGTGTGTTTCAGGCAGAGATATTTGCATTGACAAAAGCAGCAGAAATAATTGTGCAGAAACAGTGCGTGAATAGTGCAATAACTATATACGTTGACAGCCAAGCTGCTATAAAGGTTGTAACCAAATCTAGACTAGTATGCGAATGTAAAAGAACTTTGCAGGAGGTGGATTTAAACAATACCCTGAAAATCCCTGGTCACAGTGACTTCCTTGGAAATGAAAAGGCAGACGAGCTCTCCAGAAGGAGGTCGGAGATGAGCATAGAGTTTGCTGATGAGTTGGTTCAATGTCCCATCGAACGTGTAAAGGGAATGATTGAATTAGAAGCACTCAGACAAACTGAAGAGGTTTGGGCGAATCTTTTGGATTGCCGGCAGGCTAGAATGTGCTGGCCGAAACTTGATAGGAGGAACTCTAGTTTCATATTGTCTGTGGGCAGGAACGCTTGCAGACAACTCATAGGGGTCTTAACGGGGCACTGTCCTTTTGGGAGACATGGAGAAAGACTGGGAATACCCATGACTGATCTGTGTCGCTGTGGTGATGAGAATGTAGAAGAAACACTGGAGCATCTAGTGTGTGGTTGTGAAAGTCTGGCTCGTACCAGATATCGGTACTTGAGGAAATTCTTCTTGACCGATTTATCCGAACTTGCAATGATACCTTTATGCAGAACTACTCTCTTCAAAAAGAAGAGCAATATTTGGAATCAATAATTAAGAGTCCGGTTTTTATACGAGGGAAACACAATCGATCCTTAGTGATCTCTCGCAATGGGCTGGGACACATTGCTACAGTTCACTCCTCTAAACCTAACCTAATCATACGATTGGCTTGCAGCCTGCAGTATGTTTTCAATTATGATATTGATCCAGTTGAAAAAACGCACCTAAAGTCAGTACAAAGAACCACTAATGAATGTTGCATGATGTATCTTACGAGAAGCTGTTCAAGTGATAAAATTAACATTCCAAAAAAACTACTTATCTCGAAACAAACGATGATACATTTTGACTTTGGCCGCGTTCTAAAAATATAATTCATGTGTAAGGTATTGTCTTAAACACTTCAGCCGCATCATATTTTAACGAAAACGACCAATGTTATATTTCGACCGCGTTCCGAAAATGTAATCGTTAACTTTCGCACATCCTGTTGTCAGATATTTGTCACATCTTGTTCTGCCTCGATATTACACATTTATTATTATCCCAAAAGTTACCGGTATTACCGGTTTCAAAAGTTCGTACGACCACAAAAATTACGTCTTTGCAACTAACACAAATTAAGAATTATAAGAAAATAAATTACCTGTTCTGGAATATATCTTTCAGGAATAAGAATTTTGCTGGGAGCAGCCAACAATTTATCAATAGTATTCTCCGAAATTTTTTCGCTATGATCCAATGCTGATCGTACTACATCTGGAGCATTTGTTCTTGGACGTAAAGCGACTTCCATATCCAAATCATCTTTAGCTCTCCAATTGATGTTCTGAAAATAGTTCAAATATATTTCTTAGACACCATAAATTATGTTACTGTTGAAAAATGCTTACGTTACGATTCATATCATTTTCTGCCTGAGCATTTTGTATTGCTTTAGAGTTAACATTATTGGGTGCAGTGTAATGTCGTCGCTTTTCTTTAGGTACTGCTCGTCTGTGTTTGTGAGATAATGGAACTTTTTCGTTATTATCTTCGGACGTACTTCCTGACATTTCGATAATAATTTGTCGAGCAGCTTCACTTTGAAACGCATGGCTGAAATCACTAAATGGTTTGTTTGGGCTTGGAATCGATTCGATTTCAAGCTGTAGCACAGACTTTGGGTCATTATTGCTACTATTTTTTCTATCAGTAGCATGTACTTTTTTCCTGTTGCGCATGGATACTGGATATGAATAATATTCAATTGGATTCATCGAACTTGAAGGATTTGTAAGATATACAGAATTAGGAAGTGTAGGATCAATCGATTTTCCGCTTTTGATTTGTTTAACAGTTTCATTATAAGTCCTAGGTAGTGATCTTGATCGACCGCAGCCGCTGTCGTCACTATGAATATCTTCTTCCTGAACTTGATCCAAGCTCAGATTAGATATTGTTATATTTCCAGTCCGGTCACGGTCTCGATGACGACGTTCTGACTCGCGCTTTACAATTCGTACTGTTTTTATTTCTTGCTTTTCTTGATTCGTTAGATTTCCAAATGAGTTGGTTTCCAATAAATCATCGTTTTCAATACCGCATGATTCATGGTCTATTAAGCGACAGTTTTTTAGATTCTTATGATGGTTTTCACATATTTTACTGGAGGTAGAACAATTCAGAAGATCTGAACTGGAATTTTCTGAATTCGTATCAATGTACAATGGAGTGCTCAAATTAAAATGTTCAGATGACAAGCTTGTTGAATGGTCAACACTAATCATAGAATCAAGATCAGTTTCCGTCCAACAATTCGAGTTTAACCGTTTCTTTATAAATGAGGATTTGAATTGATCGGCGCCGATTTGCTGATACAAGTTATTGGAATTTTCAGTTAACTGTCGTACAGCTTGACTTAATTCTTGTCTTTGTCGCTGCATATCTCCAACAAGTTGTTGAACTCTATGCAGTTCTGATTCGAGAATAGCAGTGCTGCTGCTTGCATATTGTATACTATCACCAGTTCCTTGAGTTCCACTCAATGTTCCTTGACTTCCTAGTAAAACTCCTTGAGATCCACGTGTTGCCTGCAGCTTTTGCCGTAATATCAGCAGCTCCTGCTCTAAGCGAGCGTTTCCAGCTACAGTTTCTTCGAGTTTCTAAAAAAAACATGAATATTTGAAAAGTTAGTATTTATAATAATTTCATAGATCAATAGACTGTGATTTTGGTAAGAAGTGGATCAAAATTACAGTTTATTGATAAACAAATAAATATTGAAATAAATACGAGCTTTAAGAATGTGTAATATATTTTTTTTATTCTTTTTCCTATTTTTTGTTTGCTTTGCAGTTAGTATAGTTTAAAATGAAGCGTTACAGCGTACAGCACCGTTTGTATATTTAAGTATATAAACAAAACCGTGAAAAGCATACGTATCCTTTGCCCACTTATCAATAGAAAACCAAGACTATCCAAGGTATACAAATTACAAATACACAAAACGGTAATGTATGGCGTTCCAGTATAGAATATATGCGCTAAGGTACATAAAAAACGGCTACAGATAATCCAAAACAAGTGTCTAAAGGCCGTGACACAATAAAAGCAGAAAGCAGCGGCAGAGGCAGAATTTTTTTTAGAAAGCACAGGATCATATGGCGCCTGTTTAAATGAAAGAAGCGGCAGAAGCACAGACGAAAACAGTGCTGCTTTTTTCGTTCTAAATTCTAAAATTCTGCTTCTGCTTCAGTACTGCCAACGAAGTCCCTTAAGAATTGAGAATGTTGTCAGCAATGGAAATGATAATGTGTCAAAATTGTTTCCATATACTCCTATTTAATGATCATTTTAAACGAAAAGCCGTACAGAATGAACGCAATCGCAGTCGGATTGCAATGTCAAAATGTCGCAACGAGATGCAATGAAACGCTGTAAACCGCAAGTAAACGCTGCATGAACACAATGACCGGATTGAGTTCGCAGTTCTATCAGTGTCAATAATCAAAGCGAAATCGATATGGCCGCAAAAATCGGTGAACTATTTTTAATGCTCATCGAAATCTCTTTCATTTTCCATTTTATTATTTTCTTCTTTAAATAATATAGTTCGTTTAAGGTTATGATATTGTCATATTTGACATTTCGATGCGTTCACTTGCGATTATTTTAAATATTACGAACTTACTTGCGACTATCTGCGACCCATAGCGTTCATTCTGTTTAGCTACATACAATCACATGCATTTAAAACTGTTTTTTTCCCTCCGTTATTTTGACACTCCAATCCGACTGCTATTGCGTTCATTCTGTACGGCTCTTTAATGTAAATAGAATTCAATGCATTTTGAAGAGGTCATGTAAATATTCCATATGTAGTGCTCGTACAAACTAAAATAATAAATAGATACAGCGACCGGCGACATCATTACTAAAAATCTAACCGCTTATACGAAATGCATACGGTTTCGTTTCGACGTAAAGTATACGAAACTTTTCCTGCTGGGAAACATTTGAAATCCGAGATTACAATTGGCAGACCTGTGTGAGCAACCGCAGTCTCAGAATTAGAGTGTAGTTGCAGGCGAAGTTGTTATTGTGGGCATCGCCATCCAATCCCGTGTATTCTAAAGAAAGGGACTGCGCAGCCGCAGTCAAGGTCCGTGTTCTGTTTAGGCCTTAAATTACAATTTCTAGTATAGAAACGACAGAATTAGACGGATCTGCTAAGCCCTAGGTAGAGAGTGTTGTGTATCTAGTGACCCAAGGCCCCAGAAGGTATGCTAAATACGGTTTCGATGCCGCCTGACTCTATTGGATGCTTACCTTGAATGGGGCCTAACAAATACGTATGCACACAATCTTTCTTTTGCATGAGCAAGAACGTTTCGTTTTTTTGCCGAATACGGCAGCGAAGTAATTTTACTATATACGCAATATCTTCCATGGGAAAATGCTTTCCCTAATCCCCGATTACACTTCCCAACTTAAAAGCAGATGTATGAATTTGCGGAGAAGACGAGTGGTTTTCCCCATGCGCTCCAAATGAAGTACTATGTCGTCCTAATGCATCGCAACTGAGGGTATATTTTTCGTTGATAAATCATTATTATAATTAATTAGATAAGACAACCTAATTGTACATAAAAAATTTCAAATAATTAAAAATTATTTATTGAAATAAGTACAGCGTTATAAGTTCATTTCATATCGGAACATATAACATTCCATATGTAATTCACGGAAAACGGTACCCACTTCTTTCTTTTTTTGATAGAATTTATAGAAATACATTGGAAGAATGAACAGATAAAAATCTGTATACAACGTCTGCTCTTATAAAAGTAAATAGAATAATGTAGGATATATTGCGGATCTATCAATATTAGAGATGGGTTGATACCGATATATGGTGATACGAATAATACGAATATATTCATTACGCAGTATTATAATATCTAAACTAATACGTGAGTATTACTAACATCTACTGTACCATGGCGAGCTGGTGCTTGTTGGAAAAGAATCTCCATGAAATGATCATCGAATGGAGATTTATAACTATATTTGGTGAAGTTAAGCTAAAGAAAACATTGCGGTATTTGAATTTTGAATGTCAATATGATTGCGAAAACGCACTATTATTAGCTTATAGCAGAATATCTGATTGCTGAAAAAAATTGTAACACGGTATAGACACGATGAATACAAAACCGAATATACATGAAAATCAAAACCAAAAAAAAACCAACAAAGATTTTAAACGTTACGGAATTACCTACTATACCATTGTTATTTTCAAATTAAACAACACCCACCTTCTCCTCCTTACATAACGTATAGATTTAGCGATCTATTTATCCTTTACTTACTAGGATCCAAATTGCTCTAATTTACCAATCTACTCTTCTTTTCCTCTTACAATAATTGCATACATTGTCATTCATATCTTCAAAGCAGACATTTACCGATCGTCCCATATATTAGGTCAGATATTCATATTCGTATTGTTGCGAGCTAGGGGTTCGCCGGGATTTCAAGTAAAACACAATTCGGTTAAAATAAAAAAAATTGATTATTTATTAATCGCACTTTAAATTCTATTCGCAGAATAATTCGCACTGTATGGCAATACCGCCCGCTTGTACCATATATCGCTTGACTCGTTCACTTTCGTTCGCTCTCAACACGATCGTGTATACACGCTGGCTGTCACAGTCGACGTAATAAAAATTACTGTGTCCTCGCTGAAAGCTTTATCTACTTTTATACCAGTTGCCTGTAGTCGAAACTGTTCTTGAATCTTCGTTCAGTGGTGTGTGTAGATGATACCCGAAAGCTTGAGATCTTTCCATTTGACCCTCTACGCTGTTCTAATACATTCGAGCGCATTTGAGCACATTTGATAAGAAGTGGGGTATAATCGTGTTGCTCCGATCTCCTTATTTACTCAACTAGGCTTTTGATTGGGTTACTTTGCAGCTTAGGTATTCAGTTGTTGCTATTTCCCTATTCGTAATCGATCGAGTCGCGCGGTGGCCAGGCTTACACGTAACAGTATGTATTCACTGATATCACATATTCGTATGGATTCGCTGATATCAAATATTAGTGAATATAAAATATTAGTGAATATAAAATATTCGTGAATATTTGATATCAGCGAATCAATACGAATATGTGATATCAGTGAATACATACGTATATGAATATCGAACCTAATATATGGTAGGGAGTATTCCAATATCATAACATTGTACCGATGGATGGTGATGGCGTGTCTTTTGGGTGGTGGATGTGTAAGGAGGAGGGAGGGGGGGGGGGGCGTTTTAGACGAAAAATGTTGGTTCCTAGATCTCAGGAACCACTTATGCTAGGAGGCTGAAATTTAGAACTTATGTAGAACTATGATCGTGGACCCAATTGCTAAAAAATTGTAGATATAGTTTGAAGGTTGTGCGAGTGGGAGGAAAAACAATGTGTCCGAAGCGCTTGAAAGCTGGGATTGAAACATTCTAAAATCCCTATCTCCTGAACGGTTGATGTCAGAAGGTTGAAACTTTGTTGTTATCTTAAGGAATAATGGGAGATTAGATAAGATCTAAAAATTTTATGGGGGATGGTGGGGTGTGGAGGGGGGTGAAAAACTTTGGACTTCAATATCTTCCGAACCAATTACAGCAGGAAGATAAAATTTGGTTTCTGTATATAGGATTACAAGTGGAGTCTACTGAACGTGAACTTTTTAAGGAGGGAGGTGAAACACAAAAGTGAGGGGCTATTCCCTTCAAGAAATTAAATTTTTATTTTTCTCAAGAACAGTACCAGATATGATCTTAGAAATTTTACAGGAGTTAGGCCAAGTACACTTCTAGCAGGGAAAACAATTTTGAAGGTGTGATTGTAGGGGGCGATGTCGGGAGAAGGTGAAAAGGAAAAAAATCTGATTCCCATTTTTCGAGAACCGCAAAGGATAGAAAACTAAAAATTTACGACTATATTGAGCGCATTCTAGAGAAAGAAGGCAGGCACTTTAAGAAATTTCGCACCTACCACCTACACATTAAATAAGGAAAGTGTAAATGGGTAAGGGAAGATTATGTTAGATGTAAACAACGAATTAAATATTTACCGGAAGGGAAAGGACCGAAGGGTAAACCTGTTTATTTATTTTAGCTCATACTAAGTAACCGAAGAATATATAGCAATATAAGCAATAATATAATATAGCAATATGTACCTTTAGTAGGTAAGGAAAAGGGCAGTTTGTAGAGCCGGCAGAAAAGCCGCACATACCTCACATGAATCCATAGAAAAAGAGACGATCGGTAAATGTCTGCTTTGAAGATATGAATGACAATGTCTGCTTTGAAGATATGAATGACAATGTATGCAATTTATTGTAAGAGGAAAAGAAGAGATTGGTACATTAGAGAAATTTGGATCCAAGTAAATAAAGAATAAATAGATCGGCAAATCCATGTTATGAGAAAGGGTCGATGAGAAATGAATATCATGATGTTCGAATATCTGATATCTGCATATTCCTAATATCTAATATATCCAAATATAAGTAATATCATAGCGAATACTAATATATTCGTTCCATCTCTAATCAATATACACATGTAAATACCGAATAATATAGGATTTGTTAGGATGAATTAAAAATACTGTTTGAAGATTTTTATGCCGCGTTTCTACTATCGCCTTCGTGAGCATTGGACATGTGCAACAGTGGAAACAGTACATTCGTGTTCAATGCGAATCCCTTTGAATACGTAAAAACCGCCAACGACGCGAATATCAATGCGAATGTTAGTGGCACTGGTAGCTAGCAAGTGTTCAGTTCAGTCCCAGCGGGAATACGAGTAATGTATTATGTAATATTATTGTTTATGCAAGATTATTAGAATGTGTATTTTTCACATTGAGTTGCGAACTAACGCGAATGTGCTGTTTCCACATACGCATACGCGCTAGTTCACGGCAATCAATGCACATGAAGCCGATATTGGAAACGCGGCGTTAGGCTAAAGTGAAAACTAAAATTTCGACACGGGCGTAAGGCCCCACCAAGTGCGAGGCCGCGGGCGGTAGCCAGGTTCGCCTCCCCCTCCTTAAGACCACCACCGCCGCATGTCCTTTTTCGTGCGCAATGCGCCAGCAAAGCAAATTAATGAGAGCACCGAAAAAACCTTTTGCAATCTATCCATGCGGATTCGAGGAAGTAGAAATATGGAAGACGCAAGAAACTCATTCGTAGTTCACTCGTCACGCCATTGTCAACACACAAAGGAAAAATAAACAAGAAAATCATTCATAGCTCACCCGCTACTTCACAAAGAAAAATAGAAGCGAGACGAGACGAGAAAAAAAGGATGTCGAAAAGCAACAGCACAATACTACATACAACGACGCAATCTTTTGAGCTGTAATAACGTTATATGTGATACTACTATAACATATAAATACAATGGTAAAATTTAGTTTTACATATTAGTTAATTTTGATTAATTTATTGTAAATTTCGTGAATGATGTAGGATGACGGAAAGCAACAGCACAATGCTACATACAACGACGCCATATTTTGAGCTGTAATAACGTTATATGTGATACTACATTAACATATAAAGACAATGGTAAAATTTAGTTTTACATTTTAGTTAATTTTGATTAATTTAAATTTCGTGAATGATAAAAGCGTGAAAATACATGATTTTGCTTTAAGTTAGAGGAAAGCAAACATCTACTAAGCACCTCATCTACCTTTGAATTTTCCGCTAGTAGCTGGTGTACACGCGAAAGCTCCCTTTCAAGTGTATGTTGCTGTTTCTTAGCAGCTTCAAGAGCAAACGATGGCCCATTCGTATCCTGCAAGCGCGCGCGTAATCCTCCTAATGCTCTTTCAATAGTTTCTTTGTCACGTTGCAAACTCTGCAGTGTACCGGATTCTTCTTGCAGTAGCTGGTCGAGTTGGTACAGCTGTTGGACCTTAAACTACATTCAGCATATAGCTCAATTTTATAAAAATGTTCAAATAAGGATTTAGCAAATTATATTACCTGGAGCTCGGTGTGATTCGGACTGATTCGATCCCAGTTTTTCTGCTCTTCTTGCAATAATCGACGTTCTTGAATTTTCTTATTGAATTCAAAGCGGTCCAATGTAACAGCTTCATAGTTATCCTGCGATGGCTTTCTGATTTCGGTGTTTCGATAAAGTGAACCCAACTTTACCATATTGTCTACTAAATTTACCAAGGGTTTACTCTTTTCGTATTGTTTTTCAAAATCGAGTAAACGCTGTTTCAAATAATCCAAACGAAATAGATTGTCTGATCGTGTTTGACCATCAGTTGTGCGTATTCGGTTCTAATGGGAAAGTAACAAAGAGTTAGTTAGTATACAGAATTGATAGTGTGTTTTATTTATTATACAAAATCTTTATCTAAAAGTCTACAAAAACCAATAGCAACCAAGTTTCGTTCCCTAACATTTAATTACACGCGGTGATTTGAAGAATCTTCTCAGTGGCGCATTGTATTTTTGAGCACAAAAGTATAGGGGAGGGTGTTGGTGGGCAGGGAGGAGACTGATTTAAAGAAAAGTCTCACATCTGAAAAACAATACGATATAGGAATTTATACAATTGGTAGTTTGGGTTAAGGTCGAGAACCACTCAAAATAGAAGGCTGAAACTTGGTATTTATAAAGGGTTGTAGTAGTGAAAAGCTTAAAAAATATATTACTTGATACGTAGTGGTGGTTTTATTCTATCTCAAGCATGGCTCATAACAGGAAGTTGAAACTTAGAATGTATATGTAGATTTAACCAAAAAAAAATCAAATTCGCTTTAAAGCTTTGGAAAAACGACATGGTGTTAGGTCTTCGTAGATATTGTGTTAATATTACTTCCACGAGATCTTCACATAATCCTAATGGGACTACATACGAATTCACGAATTCTCACATATAATGGTGGACAAAAAACGCATACCTTTTGAACTTGCATTGAACTATGTTTAAAAGTGTCTTTTTCTTTAAAAAAAACTTGATTTATATACACTAGATGAAATCATAGGGTCATTCCATTAAGAATCGCCAAAGGTGTGACCTTACCATCGCCGATTCTTTTGAAAATTTGTATGCTAGAAGAATTAGTGAAAAAAAAATATAATTTCAATTTTTTATTTCTATCTCATTTTTTTGTTAGTAATAGTATGTCAAAGATTTCGTAAAAATGGTGTCCGAGTCCCCTTTGAAAATTCATATCTCTCGTAATTTTTATCATTGAACAATAAAATAGGGATTATTTTGAAGGGGAAGGGGTTATTGCAAAATAAAAAAATACAAATAAAAGTTATCCTTAAATTTTTTTTTCACGGATAACGATTTTGTCCTTTACCCTTGAATATCTCAAAATGCGTATTTTAATTTTTTTATATTTTGAATATTAAACTGTTTTTCAAAACATACCAAAAAATCAACTTAAGATCTCAATTGGATCGGGGTCAAAAAAATTTAAGAATATTAGTGGTTCTCAACTCTTTTATAGAAAAACTACAATTATTTTAACTACTTACACGTAAGTAACGAGGAATTCATTTTATGATGCTAGATATGTGTGCAGCTGTTAAAATCATAAATTTAAGCTAGTTTAGTTCTCCAATAATTTAATTGAGCTACTTAATTGGTTAAAAACATCAATGTTTTATAATATACACGGTGCGCCATCTTTTATATCGGTATGTACTCGTAAACATTGACTAACTTTGGAAAAAAACAACTGATTTTTATATGTGAGGTATTTTTATTCAATTTGGTCCTTTAGAATTTATTTGGATTAGTTTTTGAATACAACATCAATCAAGTGGCTGCCTCTATTGGCCACAGCAAAATGTGCCCTTTTTGCTACGTTTTCCATTACTTATTCGAGCATCTCGAGCGGTATAGCGATGATTTCGGTACAAATGTTCGCTTTGAGCTCGTCAATGGTCTGAGGCTTGCTGGCGTACACTTTGCTTTTCAAATAACCCCATTAAAAGAAGTCCGGAGGAGTCAAATCTGGAGATCTCGGTGGCCAGTCAATGTCGCCTCTTTTCGACATCAGACGACCAGGGATCTTTCGTTGCAGAAACTGAATTGTTTCATTTGCAGTGTGGCATGGCGCACCGTCTTGTTGAAACCAGTACCCTTACATACCTTTTTCACGCATTGGCGGGCAGACATAATGAGCTAACATTCACCGATATCGTTTTCCATCGACTGTTTCATTTTATCAAAAAAGTCAGCAAAAAAGTTTCACGGTGCTTTTGTATTAAAATACAAAATTGTTATGTACCTATTGAATAACACTTTACGACAAACCGAAAACTCATTTAAAATAAATTATGTACTTTAATGAAAAATGTCAGAGTTGATTATTTTAAGATAATGCTGGGTAATGCGCGAAATAATGGGAAACTAGTTTAACAAAATGTTTGCTCTAGTCTCGGATTTGACGACTTCACAATTTAATGTGGGTTAAAAGACTTTTTCTCGAAGACTGTTATAGACCTAATTAATCTTAACCTTTTGAAGAGTGACTTATTTCCTTAATATCTATCTTTGGAAAAATAATTGAAAAGGTTGCAAATTATGATAATTAATGATATTCTTTGAAACACATAAAATATTAAACAAAAATCATTTCGGTATTCGTGCAGGACGCAGCACACATGACGAAATAGCTCCGTTAAATAAATTAATTAGATCCTCGTTAGAAAAAGGGAACAAATCCCGCACCATTTTCTTAGACTTGGCAAAAGCATTCGACTCAATTCCACATGTAAAAATAATGTTTATTGCATCTGGTATTAGCACCTTTTGGGTTAACTAGATCACCGGCTTGAAGATAGATTTTTATAATTAACAATACACAGAGTAATAGAGCAACTTTCCATTACGATGTACTTTGGTGACACTTTCCTATTCTTCGCGGATGCTTCATAAGTAGCATGTATAGTATGTGTACAATGTACTACTGTAAGGACATTCGTCACGACCTTGCGTTGGAGTTCTCCCGGCTATGCCGAGAGTCCAACTTCTTTAAGGTCGTCGCCGGCAGTATTCGGTGCCGTCGCGTGTCTGAGGGGGTGTGGTGTTCGCTGCGTCGGCAATGTCGCTGCCGACGTCTTTGCTGCGACGGCTCACATCGCAGCCGTCGTCTTTGTTGCGACGGCTCACATCGCAGCCGTCGTCTTTGTTGCGACGGCTCACATCGCAGCCGTCGTCTTTGCGGCGACGGTATTGTTCGCTACCGTCGAGCCGCTGTTTGTGTAACTGCAGCGATGACTATCGGCGTCATCGCTTTGCAGCTGTGTAGTGAGTCGCCAGCCAGTTGGCGAACGACTGGCTGCCACTTCGATTTCTCGTCCTTATATAAGAATCGAAATGACAGCCAGCGTCCTTGGATCGTTGTGATCCAATTTGTGAGGAGTGTTTTCGGCCTGAGTTGTTTGGCCGCAAAACATCTCCCCACACTACCTCATAGTTTGCAAAGACTTCCTATCAAAGATCTGCGATTCATAAAGATCCACGGTCTGTAAAGAATTGCGATTCTATCTTCCATCTTCAATTTTCAATCTTCAATCTCCAAGCTTCAATCCATAATCTTTAATCTTTAACGTTTAATCTTAAATCCTTAATCCTTAATCTTTAATCTGTAATCCCTAATCTTCAATCTTTACTCCTTAATCTTTAATCCTTAAACTCTAATCTTTAATCCTTAATTTTTAATCTTTAATAATTTATCATTTATCTTTAATCTTTAATATTTAATCTTTAATCTTGAATCTTTAATTTTCATGCTTCGATCCTTAATCTTTGATCTTTATTCTTTAATCTTTAATCCTTAATCCTTAATCTTTAATTTTTAATCTTCCACCCACCATTCTCTATCCTCTATCCTCCATTTTCCATCCTTCATCCTCCATCCTCCATACTTCGTCTTCCATCCTACATCTTCATCTTTCATCGTTCATCTTTCATCCTTCATCATTCATCCTCCATCATCTGTTGAGCCGTCGAGATCTGCGAACCGCAAAGTTCCGTAAAGATCTGTTGAGCCGTCAAGATCTGCGAACCGCAAAGATCTGCGAACCGTAAAGATCCGTGAAGAAGATGTGGCTCAGTTGGGTCTTCTGCTTGAGCCGCCGGTTCTTTGAGCCGGCTCAGATCTGAGATACCCATCTCTAACATGCACACTCTGCACTCTACTTTATCCTCAACTATATGTATATAAATCAAAGTTTAGGTATTTCATCTAGAGTATCATACGATTGGCTTGATTGACTGCAGTATATTTTTTTGTTGCGACGTCATGTTTTGCACTCATTTTTCAGCTGTTGTTATTTGCACTAGAGTCACTTTATACGAACTCACACAAACATCCATTATCTAGAGTACGGACAGTATCCACTTTTGGTACATATTTAGAACATTTAGAACCCGCGAATTTCATATGATCCATATGATTTTGATTGACATTTCCCAAAATTGTGGGATGTCAAACGAAATGTCAACATTACCAAAGGTACGTATTTTGATTAACAATAAATATTAATTTCATTTAAAAGTAACTCTTAACTTTTAATTTCCAGTACAATGGCAGCAAACTTAGGAGGAAGATATTGCAGCCCATCAGTTAAGAACGCGACGAGATTTTTCAGACAGGCAGGCGGCCGCCGTCGTGCGATTGAAAAGAAAACAGATTTAATTCATTTCGACGGAACTCAACACTAGATTCCACACAATCACTTTCGAAACACTATCACTTTTAATTTCTGCGGTATTGTACCGGAAAATTTAACTTTTAAGATCGCGGCCGCGAAACAACACAACTTGACAATTCGGAATGTAAATGTGTGCGTGATAAAATTTCGATTTTTAATCACAATATTCTATAACTTTTTGATTTTTATTTCGAAATTTAATAATTTTCCAGTAAATAGTGAGTTCACCTACTTCCATAGGCGCGCCGTAGGGGGGCCGGGACCCCCCAGCTCCTTACTTGGACCCTCCCAGAAAAATAATTCTGGCCCCTTCCAGAAAAATAATTCCTTCCTATCTTACCGCAAGCACTTTACTTGTCAATTGTTTTTTGTCAAATGTTTTTTTTAACAATATGAAAGAATCTCTAAAATTAACGAACCGAATCTCAACTGACTTTTTAAAATAACAAGACATTTTTAAATTTTACAATCATTGTTCTTTCGATCTGACGAGAGCTTTACAAGATTTTTTCAATTTAGCAAAATGAATTGGAAATTGTTTTTGAAACAACGAGATTCTCATGAAATATTTTGGAGTTTTACGAAATTGTAACAAGTTTATAAACTAAAGAAGATTTGTTTTTGAATGTAAACTGCTTTTTTTGAGAATATTTTTGAGTTTTCCGAGAACTTTAGAAGATGTTTTCTATTTTACAAATTAAAGTAGAAATTTGTTTTAAACATAACGAAATTTGCATCAGATATTTTTTGATTTTATGAGATCCAAGAATAAATATATTATTGTTAAGTAGAATTGGTTTTTGAATATAGCGAGTTTTTTATGAAATTCATACCTACGATAATGGCTTCGTATATTTGGATTTTTTAGTATATACAACAATGTGAACAATTTTTTGTTACTGAAGTCTTACCAATATATTGTTTACTTCAAATTATTACTTTCATGGTATTGAAATCAGAAAACTTTTGGTTATATGCTTAAATATCTCTATATATAAAAATGAATGTTTGTCTGTCTGTTTGTCCTGTATAGGCTCCTAAACCACTCATCCAATTGCGATGAAACTTTAGTGATTTGTTGAGGGTACGCCCTCGATGGTTTCTGCGTTAACAAAATTATTTAACAGTTGGTGGTTTGCGAGTTATTTCAACATTTGAGTGTTTTTCATATGATTTAGCGGCAGTTCGTTTTTGGTGTATTAGTTATGCCTATTCGTATTACTAAATGGTATAAGAGGATAGGGGATGGAAGATGGAATATGGAGGATGGAAGATGGAGGATGGTGGATAGAGAATGGAGGATGGATGATGGAGTTTGGGGGATGGTAGATGGAGGATGGTGGATAGAGGATGGTGGATGGAGGATGGGAGATGGTGGGTGAAGGATGGTGGATAGAGGATGGAGGATAGAAGATGGAGGATGGTGGATGGTGGGCGGAGAATGGTGGATAGAGGATGGAGGATAGAGAATGGGGGATGATAGATGGAGGATGGTGGATGGTGGATAGAGGATGGTGGATAGAGGATGGAGGATGGTGGATAGAGGATGGATGATGGAAGATGGAGGATGGCGGATAGAGGATGGAGGATAGATGATGGAGTTATTTCAACATTTGAGTGTTTTTCATATGATTTAGCGGCAGTTCGTTTTCGGTGTATTAGTTATGCCTATTCCTATTACTAAATGGTATAAGAGGATAGTGGATGGAAGGTGGAATATAGAGGATGGAAATGGAGGATGGTGGATAGAGAATGGAGGATGGATGATGGAGTTTGGGGGATGGTAGATGGAGGATGGTGGATAGAGGATGGTGGATGGAGGATGGGAGATGGTGGGTGAAGGATGGTGGATAGAGGATGGAGGATAGAAGTTGGAGGATGGTGGATGGTGGGCGGAGAATGGTGGATTTAGGATGGAGGATAGAGAATGGGGGATGATAGATGGAGGATGGTGGATGGTCGATAGAAGGTGGTGGATTGAGGATGGAGGATGGTGGATGGTGGATAGAGGATGGATGATGGAAGATGGAGGATGGCGGATGAAAGATGGAGGACGGTGGATGGAGGATGGAGGATGGTGGATGGGGATGGTAGATGGTGGATGGTGGATGGAAAGTGGTGGATAGAGGATGTAGGATAGAGATTGGTGGATTGGTGATGGGGGATGGAGGATAGAGTAACGGGAGCAACGGGAGAAATGGGAGTAACGGGAGTAACCGGAGAAATGGTAGCAACGGGAGTAACAGGAGCATCGTGAGAAACAGGAGCAACGGATCAACGAGAGAAATGGGAGCAACGGAGAAATAGGAGCAATGGATCAACGGGAGAAACAGGAGTAATGGATCAACGGGAGCAACGGGAGTAACAGGAGCGATGGAACAACGTGAGCGAAGCGAGCGTAGCCGCGGTACGCGGCTAGTATATTATAAATAGTAATCATAACTAATAACGTACATTAATATTCCAGTACTTATTACAGTTAAAAAGAACAAATTAAAATTGGAAAATCAAGTAACTTCAAGTAACGTATATAATTCGACTTCGGCAAAGTTAAGCTGTATAAGCAAATCAAAATAAATATAAAATAATTATTATATTATATATATAATATGTAATATTATTTAATTGTTACAAAAATGCATTATTTTTAATAATTTGTTTAAATTTGGACTGCAAGATTGATCTTCCACAATTGTGTTATAGATAAAAATCAGCACATTTGATGCTGCGTGTGGGTAATCAACATCGAAACTCTAAAATATTTTGTCAGCGATATCTAAAGCTTGTAAAAAGCTTCTGCAGATAAAGTTATGATTAGAACCATTAACTGCAATTTGATCAAATTCATATTTTTATTGCCCTATTGTGATCACTCACTGCTGAGTGAACAGCCGTAGAGTGTTGACGTAGTGTTTTGAGCTCCTGGTTTCTCGCAGTTTTGATAGTGTTCCCTGGTGAATTAATTATCGTGTGTTATACCGCCGTGTGCGCGTTGATGTGCCCTGCACATCGGTTATATTGGCTTTGAAATTGACAAAGAATTGCGGAAGATATAGTGATTTTTCCGATTTGTGTGTGGTTGTTGTTGCTTTTTGCAGGAAGCAATTGAATTTATTCAAATAGAGTGCTTGTTATTCGAAAGTGCATAGAGTGCTTCATACCCTAGCGGTGCACTAGTGCTGTTAGTAGCGCTATAGTGCGTTTATTCGAGAATTCAGTGTATCTGGTATAGCCAGTTTATTCTCTGAAGTGAATTTCAGAATTATTTTAAAAAAAAAAAGTGCCAAATTTTCGTGGTCAAAAATTTCAAAAACTTAAAAATTTTTTTTTTTATTTTTACTTTTATTTTATTTTAGTGTTCAGTTAAGTTTTTAAAAAAAACCGTTATTTTTCCGATCAGAGTGATATTTTAGAAGTTATAAGTGTTTGAAAATTATTTTGAATTTTTTCTCGCGAATTTTTTCTGTGAGTGAATTTTTGCTTATTTGGTGAGTACATTTATACTTTTATTATGGAGAATGGTTCAAAGGCCCAGCGGGCTAAGAGGACGAGGATGAAAAAGTCCTGCGACGAAATGGACAGTAGTTCCAACGAGGCGCTGCTCAATCCGCGAAAAATTGTGAGTCGGACTTCAAGCCCTGGACGCTTCTCCGACGTTTCCGACAGGACGGCTGACGGCGAGGTTGCTGCTGCTTTGGCCGCATCTACTGTTACCGTCGAGTCCGATTCGGAGAGTGACGCGGTTGCTACGAAAAATATGCCGCCCCCTACTACTGGTTCCCTCAAACTTCGAATCCCGAAGCTGAAGGAGAGTAGAATGCAGTCGGCATTTCGCAGAATATCAGACGCTGCTTCCTCCCTTGCCTCGCTGGTAATCGACGAAGGTGGGTCACCCGAATTTGTCCGTCGCGCCCTCAAACGAGTGAAAGTACACGAGGAAATAGTCGCAACCGGAATTGCAGAAATTGAACGTCTCACTAGCATGCTGAAGCAGGCCAATGCCGAAATCGATTTCCTTAGGCGGAAATGTGACAGGACTCCTGCACAGCCGGCTACCCGTGTTGTTCCCACTTTTTCACCCGCCCAACCTCCGACGTACGCTTCGACTGCGAAGGCCGCTGCTGCGGCCATCCCCATCCCTGCCTGCTAAGGCCAAACCTGTTGACACCTGGTCCGTCCTCGTGAAGAGTAAGAAGGCGAATTCGAGACAGCAGGAGCTTTCCCAAGTGATCCTTAAAGAAGTTGCACCTACCGTGTGCACTCGGTTACCAACCTGAAGAATGGTGGCTTCGCCATTCGTGTCCCGTCCGAAGCCGAAAGGGAGAAGGTAGCGAAATCTGCGAAATTCGAACAGTGCGGACTTGATGTTGTCGTCCCAAACAAACTTGGCCCCAGAATTCTGGCGGTTAATGTTGACTGCTATATCTCGAATGAGAACCTTCTATCGCAGATCTTCATTAACAACCTGAAGGATCGTTTTACTCAGGATCAGGCCAAAAATGGCCTTCGTATTGTCCGCCGTCCCATTGTGGAGGGCCCAGACTCGGTTGCCAACGTCATCCTTGAAGGCACCGAGGACATAATCGGTCATATTCTCGCCGCTGACCGCATTTACGTCTCCTCCTGTGGCTACAGGGTCAGACCCAATGACGGCGTCTTCGCGTGCTTCCGATGCCTTGGATTCGACCATGGCATCAGGGAGTGCAGAGCTACTGATGACACATGTAACAGGTGCTCAGGCAGTGGTCACAGGGCCACTGGTTGCACCAAACCGCCGCACTGCCGGAATTGCGAAGTCCGTGGACGCCCCGTGAACCATCGCATTCTGTCGCACCTTTGTCCCACTTACGCTGCTAGGATGACTATGTCGAATGCCAGACACTAATCAATGGCTGCCAAATTTCTGCAATTGAACTGTCAAGGTGCAGCTGGGGTCATGCATGACCTCGGTGAATGGATGACTAGTTGTGACGCGATGTTCGCTTTACTGCAGGAACCCTGGATCTCCCATGGGAGAGTCAGCGGACTGCCCTCAAGCATGCGTGTTTTTCCCTCAGGCAGTGCAGTCAAATCTGCTATCGTCGTGAATGATGCGAATGTTGAATGTATGCAAGTTAATCTCCCGAATGACTTAGGTGTTTGCGTATCTGTGAAAGGTGACTTTGGTCTTCTGTATCTTGCGAGTGTCTACTGTGCATTTGGTGACGACCTGGAGCCCTATCTTTCGTTCTTGGACGGGATGATTCCGCTTGTCGGCGGTTTTCCTCTCGTCCTTGGCATGGGTGCTAATGCGTTGTCCCCGATGTGGTTCAGCAAGGTTGCTAGCCGTACGTCTAGCTCTCGCGGACTTCATCGTGGTGAGGCGCTGAGCGAGTGGTTCCTTGCAAACAGAATGTATGTGTTGAATGAACCGAGCGAGAGTTATACGTTTGATGGGCCCAGGGGCGTTCGTGACATTGATGTCACTTGCGTGAATGAGGCCGCAATGGTGCATGGCTTCTCTTGGTGTATCAAGGCTGGATGGTGTGTGAGTGATCACCACCCGATCGAGGTCATCATGACTTATGAAAGGGTGGATGATGTGAATGAAGCGCCTGCTAATAATGCATGGCGCACGAATGGGTGTAACTGGACTCTGTATGATGAGCGTTTCAGAGAGGTTGCTGAGGAGCTACCTCTGAGTGATTTTGTTGTGCTTTCTCTGAATGATCAAATTTTGGTCATCCAGGAATGGATGGAAAGGATAAATGCTGGTATGTTTGAAAGGTTTCGAATCCCGAATCCCACACGTGTTAAATGGTGGACCCGTGAGCTCGGTGTGAAAAGGAAGTATCTACGTCGCCTACGGAAGAAATTCCAAAGGGCTAGAGCGAATGGCGATCCGCAAGCTGCCCAATTCAGGCTAGCATATTTGCGAGGAATGTATGAATTCCGAGACTTGCTCGCGAAGTGTAAGATGAAAGAATGGAAAAGCTTCGTCGGTACAAATTCCAACGACCCCTGGGGAAGAGCGTACAAGATCTGCAGAGGTACGAAAGGGAGACACGAAATGTCTGGAATTACTGTTGGCAACAACGTTATGACAACATGGAGTGAATCTGTGAATGTTTTGCTTGAGAGTTTCTTTCCGGATGCTAGGACTTCGCCTTCCGTTGACTCCACTCACGCAGTGGAGCGGGTAGAAATACCCGCTCTTCAGCGATGGGAGATCGATGTGGCTGTGGCGAGGACTAGATCCGAGAAGACGCCTGGATGGGATGGGATGACTGGCGGAATGCTGAAGAGCATTTGGCGGGTCATACCTGAGTATTTGCAATGTGTTTATGAAAGATGTTTAAGTGAATGTTTGTTTCCTGCGTCTTGGAAAACCGCTTGCGTAGTGGTCCTCCTCAAGTCGCCGAAGAAGCTCAAGAGCGATCCCGCGTTGTATAGGGGTATTTCTCTCCTCCCGGCTATGGGCAAGGTCCTTGAAAGGATTTTGGTCAATAGGTTGGAGGAGAAGGTTGTTGATTCATTGTCGAGCATGCAGTTTAGTTTTCGTGCAGGAAAATGTACCGAGGACGCCTGGCAGCATGTTAATAACAGTGGGTCTCAAGAATGGAATTTTTCATGGTAAGCTACCATAGAAGCAAATTTGATTAAATGTTGGTTGTTTCCCTACTGACGCCGGAAAACAACCAACATTTAATCAAATTTGCTTCTATGGTAGCTTACCATGAAAAATTCCATTCTTAAAATTAGCGAAAAAATAAAATTGCTGATGGCGGGTTTCGATGTCACGCTCTTAGCGTTCAGCTCTATACAACCAAAATTCCACCAAATTGGTTGAAATATTAGATGATCTTCAGCGCCACCTCCTTTAGTATAGGGTTGCGATGGCGGGAAATTAGCTAAAAATTTATAATTCGTGATCGTAAATTTGATTTCGAGTGCGCTATATAGAAATTATGCTCAGCAATTCCACCAGCTGTAAGGGTGTTTCGGATAGTAGGCATGATACACCCTCTGACGAGTCTATGCCCTCCGATGACGAAACAGCTCCTTCGGACCTAGTCCAACACAATCTTGTGAAACTGGCGTATCCAGTGAAGGTTTTCCAACTGTCATGTCCTCAAGGACAGCGATTAATCAACAGTCGGGGATTTCGTGTTGGGGTTTCACACCAGAAACCCTACTGACGCCGGAAAACAACCAACATTTAATCAAATTTGCTTCTATGGTAGCTTACCATGAAAAATTCCATTCTTAAAATTAGCGAAAAAATAAAATTGCTGTTGGCGGGTTTCGATGTCACGCTCTTAGCGTTCAGCTCTATATATCCTGGCTTACAACCAAAAAATACGAAAAGGGTAGACGAATGATGAATGCATGTCAGAGAGTTGTCATGTACGTGTGTATTCCTGTGTGTCGGACGGTTTCCACCGACGCCATGCAGGTTCTCATGGGTGTTCCCCCGCTCGACCTGGAGGTGCTCCGTCGGAGTGTTGCCTTTAGGGTGTGGAGCGGCATTCCATTGCGGAGTGACTGGTTGACGGATGCTGAATGCGTGGGACTGAGTCGTCGTTCTTTGAACGACCGCTTAGATGAGTGTCTTATGTCTAGGTGGCAAACTAGATGGGATGAAAGTACCAAAGGTCGGGTGACTTTTGAGTATATCAAGGATGTATGTTTTGCCAGAGGAGCCCTGGAGTTGGACTTTTGTCTGCACCTCGGCTTCCTCCTTACCAACCATGGTAGTTTAAATGCGTCTTTGCATCGGTTCGGTCTCTCTGATGTCGGTAGCTGCACATTGTGTGGAGCCGATGTTGAGGACTGGAAGCATGTCTTGTTTGAATGTGAGATATACTCAGACTTGCGTGACTTGAATGCTATGGGAGTTACACTTATGAATGGAGTGTATGATGTAGGTAATTGTGTCAAAAGTAGGGAAACGTTTGAAAGGATTAATGAATTTGCCCGTCTCTCCTTTACGAGAAGGAGGGAGCTCTTGACTGCCAGATTCAGGAATGGCTGAAGTTGATTGGTTCTGATGTTTGGATGGTTGTCTTAGCAACGGGCTTCTGTTGTGTTGAATTATATCTACGCAGGGAGGTGGTACTAGATACCGACACTGGCTGAAAGACGATAATGTCAAGTCCAGTGTAGCCTTTGGGGAGTGCCTACCCCACGTACCCGATGAGGAGGGTCACCAGTCCCGAGTTGCAAGTAACTCAAACATTTGGTAGTAGTGTTATTAAGCTACGAAAACCTGACCGGAGGTTCTATTTCCGGTACCACGGGAGTCGGGGAGCCCATGGAAGGTTGCTTCCACCCCCGACACTGGAGAGGCCCTTAGGGGAGCAACGTGGTGGCTGTGGTTATGCCCAAGCGGGCAGAGTTTCCTTGTGGAGCTCGACGTGGAGTTGCGTATCAACCGGGTGCCGGGACCCACAGAACGGCAGAGATTTAGATAGGTCTCGCATCCATCGGTATGAATATAAGGGCTTGCACCCCTATACAAACCGATACCACCATTATTGGAGGGGCTCTGATTGTAGTCACAAAATCAATCCGTGTCCGAAGAGGACCGTGAAATTAAGCCCTCGTGGCAGGTGTTCACGTTAAACCCCAGACGACATACTGCCCTATTGTGATAATACGAGCAGTAGGTCCTTGAATAATTTATATTTTTCGCTCCTTTAAAATAATTCAAAAATGAGTTCTGTGAGGTTTTCCAGTTGGTTTTAAGAATGCAGGAAGTAAGTATAATAATGAGTTTTTGACATCAATAACAAAAGAAAACAGTTAGATACCCATATAAATTGTAGAAACAATAAAAATTAAAATCCTTCAAACCCCTCCTGAACTGTGGGTCAAGAGTAAACATCTTTTATTGCGCTTTAAAATATATGCCAGGATTAACATAATTTGCAAATCACAGTTGGATACAGGTGGATAGAGGATGGAGGATAGAAGATGGAGGATGGTGGATGGTGGGCGGAGAATGGTGGATAGAGGATGGAGGATAGAGAATGGGGGATGATAGATGGAGGATGGTGGATGGTGGATAGAGGATGGTGGATAGAGGATGGAGGATGGTGGATAGAGGATGGATGATGGAAGATGGAGGATGGCGGATAGAGGATGGAGGATAGATGATGGAGTTATTTCAACATTTGAGTGTTTTTCATATGATTTAGCGGCAGTTCGTTTTCGGTGTATTAGTTATGCCTATTCCTATTACTAAATGGTATAAGAGGATAGTGGATGGAAGGTGGAATATAGAGGATGGAAATGGAGGATGGTGGATAGAGAATGGAGGATGGATGATGGAGTTTGGGGGATGGTAGATGGAGGATGGTGGATAGAGGATGGTGGATGGAGGATGGGAGATGGTGGGTGAAGGATGGTGGATAGAGGATGGAGGATAGAAGATGGAGGATGGTGGATGGTGGGCGGAGAATGGTGGATTTAGGATGGAGGATAGAGAATGGGGGATGATAGATGGAGGATGGTGGATGGTCGATAGAAGGTGGTGGATTGAGGATGGAGGATGGTGGATGGTGGATAGAGGATGGATGATGGAAGATGGAGGATGGCGGATGAAAGATGGAGGACGGTGGATGGAGGATGGAGGATGGTGGATGGGGATGGTAGATGGTGGATGGTGGATGGAAAGTGGTGGATAGAGGATGTAGGATAGAGATTGGTGGATTGGAGATGGGGGATGGAGGATAGAGTAACGGGAGCAACGGGAGAAATGGGAGTAACGGGAGTAACCGGAGAAATGGTAGCAACGGGAGTAACAGGAGCATCGTGAGAAACAGGAGCAACGGATCAACGAGAGAAATGGGAGCAACGGAGAAATAGGAGCAATGGATCAACGGGAGAAACAGGAGTAATGGATCAACGGGAGCAACGGGAGTAACAGGAGCGATGGAACAACGTGAGCGAAGCGAGCGTAGCCGCGGTACGCGGCTAGTATATTATAAATAGTAATCATAACTAATAACGTACATTAATATTCCAGTACTTATTACAGTTAAAAAGAACAAATTAAAATTGGAAAATCAAGTAACTTCAAGTAACGTATATAATTCGACTTCGGCAAAGTTAAGCTGTATAAGCAAATCAAAATAAATATAAAATAATTATTATATTATATATATAATATGTAATATTATTTAATTGTTACAAAAATGCATTATTTTTAATAATTTGTTTAAATTTGGACTGCAAGATTGATCTTCCACAATTGTGTTATAGATAAAAATCAGCACATTTGATGCTGCGTGTGGGTAATCAACATCGAAACTCTAAAATATTTTGTCAGCGATATCTAAAGCTTGTAAAAAGCTTCTGCAGATAAAGTTATGATTAGAACCATTAACTGCAATTTGATCAAATTCATATTTTTATTGCCCTATTGTGATCACTCACTGCTGAGTGAACAGCCGTAGAGTGTTGACGTAGTGTTTTGAGCTCCTGGTTTCTCGCAGTTTTGATAGTGTTCCCTGGTGAATTAATTATCGTGTGTTATACCGCCGTGTGCGCGTTGATGTGCCCTGCACATCGGTTATATTGGCTTTGAAATTGACAAAGAATTGCGGAAGATATAGTGATTTTTCCGATTTGTGTGTGGTTGTTGTTGCTTTTTGCAGGAAGCAATTGAATTTATTCAAATAGAGTGCTTGTTATTCGAAAGTGCATAGAGTGCTTCATACCCTAGCGGTGCACTAGTGCTGTTAGTAGCGCTATAGTGCGTTTATTCGAGAATTCAGTGTATCTGGTATAGCCAGTTTATTCTCTGAAGTGAATTTCAGAATTATTTTAAAAAAAAAAAGTGCCAAATTTTCGTGGTCAAAAATTTCAAAAACTTAAAAATTTTTTTTTTATTTTTACTTTTATTTTATTTTAGTGTTCAGTTAAGTTTTTAAAAAAAACCGTTATTTTTCCGATCAGAGTGATATTTTAGAAGTTATAAGTGTTTGAAAATTATTTTGAATTTTTTCTCGCGAATTTTTTCTGTGAGTGAATTTTTGCTTATTTGGTGAGTACATTTATACTTTTATTATGGAGAATGGTTCAAAGGCCCAGCGGGCTAAGAGGACGAGGATGAAAAAGTCCTGCGACGAAATGGACAGTAGTTCCAACGAGGCGCTGCTCAATCCGCGAAAAATTGTGAGTCGGACTTCAAGCCCTGGACGCTTCTCCGACGTTTCCGACAGGACGGCTGACGGCGAGGTTGCTGCTGCTTTGGCCGCATCTACTGTTACCGTCGAGTCCGATTCGGAGAGTGACGCGGTTGCTACGAAAAATATGCCGCCCCCTACTACTGGTTCCCTCAAACTTCGAATCCCGAAGCTGAAGGAGAGTAGAATGCAGTCGGCATTTCGCAGAATATCAGACGCTGCTTCCTCCCTTGCCTCGCTGGTAATCGACGAAGGTGGGTCACCCGAATTTGTCCGTCGCGCCCTCAAACGAGTGAAAGTACACGAGGAAATAGTCGCAACCGGAATTGCAGAAATTGAACGTCTCACTAGCATGCTGAAGCAGGCCAATGCCGAAATCGATTTCCTTAGGCGGAAATGTGACAGGACTCCTGCACAGCCGGCTACCCGTGTTGTTCCCACTTTTTCACCCGCCCAACCTCCGACGTACGCTTCGACTGCGAAGGCCGCTGCTGCGGCCATCCCCATCCCTGCCTGCTAAGGCCAAACCTGTTGACACCTGGTCCGTCCTCGTGAAGAGTAAGAAGGCGAATTCGAGACAGCAGGAGCTTTCCCAAGTGATCCTTAAAGAAGTTGCACCTACCGTGTGCACTCGGTTACCAACCTGAAGAATGGTGGCTTCGCCATTCGTGTCCCGTCCGAAGCCGAAAGGGAGAAGGTAGCGAAATCTGCGAAATTCGAACAGTGCGGACTTGATGTTGTCGTCCCAAACAAACTTGGCCCCAGAATTCTGGCGGTTAATGTTGACTGCTATATCTCGAATGAGAACCTTCTATCGCAGATCTTCATTAACAACCTGAAGGATCGTTTTACTCAGGATCAGGCCAAAAATGGCCTTCGTATTGTCCGCCGTCCCATTGTGGAGGGCCCAGACTCGGTTGCCAACGTCATCCTTGAAGGCACCGAGGACATAATCGGTCATATTCTCGCCGCTGACCGCATTTACGTCTCCTCCTGTGGCTACAGGGTCAGACCCAATGACGGCGTCTTCGCGTGCTTCCGATGCCTTGGATTCGACCATGGCATCAGGGAGTGCAGAGCTACTGATGACACATGTAACAGGTGCTCAGGCAGTGGTCACAGGGCCACTGGTTGCACCAAACCGCCGCACTGCCGGAATTGCGAAGTCCGTGGACGCCCCGTGAACCATCGCATTCTGTCGCACCTTTGTCCCACTTACGCTGCTAGGATGACTATGTCGAATGCCAGACACTAATCAATGGCTGCCAAATTTCTGCAATTGAACTGTCAAGGTGCAGCTGGGGTCATGCATGACCTCGGTGAATGGATGACTAGTTGTGACGCGATGTTCGCTTTACTGCAGGAACCCTGGATCTCCCATGGGAGAGTCAGCGGACTGCCCTCAAGCATGCGTGTTTTTCCCTCAGGCAGTGCAGTCAAATCTGCTATCGTCGTGAATGATGCGAATGTTGAATGTATGCAAGTTAATCTCCCGAATGACTTAGGTGTTTGCGTATCTGTGAAAGGTGACTTTGGTCTTCTGTATCTTGCGAGTGTCTACTGTGCATTTGGTGACGACCTGGAGCCCTATCTTTCGTTCTTGGACGGGATGATTCCGCTTGTCGGCGGTTTTCCTCTCGTCCTTGGCATGGGTGCTAATGCGTTGTCCCCGATGTGGTTCAGCAAGGTTGCTAGCCGTACGTCTAGCTCTCGCGGACTTCATCGTGGTGAGGCGCTGAGCGAGTGGTTCCTTGCAAACAGAATGTATGTGTTGAATGAACCGAGCGAGAGTTATACGTTTGATGGGCCCAGGGGCGTTCGTGACATTGATGTCACTTGCGTGAATGAGGCCGCAATGGTGCATGGCTTCTCTTGGTGTATCAAGGCTGGATGGTGTGTGAGTGATCACCACCCGATCGAGGTCATCATGACTTATGAAAGGGTGGATGATGTGAATGAAGCGCCTGCTAATAATGCATGGCGCACGAATGGGTGTAACTGGACTCTGTATGATGAGCGTTTCAGAGAGGTTGCTGAGGAGCTACCTCTGAGTGATTTTGTTGTGCTTTCTCTGAATGATCAAATTTTGGTCATCCAGGAATGGATGGAAAGGATAAATGCTGGTATGTTTGAAAGGTTTCGAATCCCGAATCCCACACGTGTTAAATGGTGGACCCGTGAGCTCGGTGTGAAAAGGAAGTATCTACGTCGCCTACGGAAGAAATTCCAAAGGGCTAGAGCGAATGGCGATCCGCAAGCTGCCCAATTCAGGCTAGCATATTTGCGAGGAATGTATGAATTCCGAGACTTGCTCGCGAAGTGTAAGATGAAAGAATGGAAAAGCTTCGTCGGTACAAATTCCAACGACCCCTGGGGAAGAGCGTACAAGATCTGCAGAGGTACGAAAGGGAGACACGAAATGTCTGGAATTACTGTTGGCAACAACGTTATGACAACATGGAGTGAATCTGTGAATGTTTTGCTTGAGAGTTTCTTTCCGGATGCTAGGACTTCGCCTTCCGTTGACTCCACTCACGCAGTGGAGCGGGTAGAAATACCCGCTCTTCAGCGATGGGAGATCGATGTGGCTGTGGCGAGGACTAGATCCGGGAAGACGCCTGGATGGGATGGGATGACTGGCGGAATGCTGAAGAGCATTTGGCGGGTCATACCTGAGTATTTGCAATGTGTTTATGAAAGATGTTTAAGTGAATGTTTGTTTCCTGCGTCTTGGAAAACCGCTTGCGTAGTGGTCCTCCTCAAGTCGCCGAAGAAGCTCAAGAGCGATCCCGCGTTGTATAGGGGTATTTCTCTCCTCCCGGCTATGGGCAAGGTCCTTGAAAGGATTTTGGTCAATAGGTTGGAGGAGAAGGTTGTTGATTCATTGTCGAGCATGCAGTTTAGTTTTCGTGCAGGAAAATGTACCGAGGACGCCTGGCAGCATGTTAATAACAGTGGGTCTCAAGAATGGAATTTTTCATGGTAAGCTACCATAGAAGCAAATTTGATTAAATGTTGGTTGTTTCCCTACTGACGCCGGAAAACAACCAACATTTAATCAAATTTGCTTCTATGGTAGCTTACCATGAAAAATTCCATTCTTAAAATTAGCGAAAAAATAAAATTGCTGATGGCGGGTTTCGATGTCACGCTCTTAGCGTTCAGCTCTATACAACCAAAATTCCACCAAATTGGTTGAAATATTAGATGATCTTCAGCGCCACCTCCTTTAGTATAGGGTTGCGATGGCGGGAAATTAGCTAAAAATTTATAATTCGTGATCGTAAATTTGATTTCGAGTGCGCTATATAGAAATTATGCTCAGCAATTCCACCAGCTGTAAGGGTGTTTCGGATAGTAGGCATGATACACCCTCTGACGAGTCTATGCCCTCCGATGACGAAACAGCTCCTTCGGACCTAGTCCAACACAATCTTGTGAAACTGGCGTATCCAGTGAAGGTTTTCCAACTGTCATGTCCTCAAGGACAGCGATTAATCAACAGTCGGGGATTTCGTGTTGGGGTTTCACACCAGAAACCCTACTGACGCCGGAAAACAACCAACATTTAATCAAATTTGCTTCTATGGTAGCTTACCATGAAAAATTCCATTCTTAAAATTAGCGAAAAAATAAAATTGCTGTTGGCGGGTTTCGATGTCACGCTCTTAGCGTTCAGCTCTATATATCCTGGCTTACAACCAAAAAATACGAAAAGGGTAGACGAATGATGAATGCATGTCAGAGAGTTGTCATGTACGTGTGTATTCCTGTGTGTCGGACGGTTTCCACCGACGCCATGCAGGTTCTCATGGGTGTTCCCCCGCTCGACCTGGAGGTGCTCCGTCGGAGTGTTGCCTTTAGGGTGTGGAGCGGCATTCCATTGCGGAGTGACTGGTTGACGGATGCTGAATGCGTGGGACTGAGTCGTCGTTCTTTGAACGACCGCTTAGATGAGTGTCTTATGTCTAGGTGGCAAACTAGATGGGATGAAAGTACCAAAGGTCGGGTGACTTTTGAGTATATCAAGGATGTATGTTTTGCCAGAGGAGCCCTGGAGTTGGACTTTTGTCTGCACCTCGGCTTCCTCCTTACCAACCATGGTAGTTTAAATGCGTCTTTGCATCGGTTCGGTCTCTCTGATGTCGGTAGCTGCACATTGTGTGGAGCCGATGTTGAGGACTGGAAGCATGTCTTGTTTGAATGTGAGATATACTCAGACTTGCGTGACTTGAATGCTATGGGAGTTACACTTATGAATGGAGTGTATGATGTAGGTAATTGTGTCAAAAGTAGGGAAACGTTTGAAAGGATTAATGAATTTGCCCGTCTCTCCTTTACGAGAAGGAGGGAGCTCTTGACTGCCAGATTCAGGAATGGCTGAAGTTGATTGGTTCTGATGTTTGGATGGTTGTCTTAGCAACGGGCTTCTGTTGTGTTGAATTATATCTACGCAGGGAGGTGGTACTAGATACCGACACTGGCTGAAAGACGATAATGTCAAGTCCAGTGTAGCCTTTGGGGAGTGCCTACCCCACGTACCCGATGAGGAGGGTCACCAGTCCCGAGTTGCAAGTAACTCAAACATTTGGTAGTAGTGTTATTAAGCTACGAAAACCTGACCGGAGGTTCTATTTCCGGTACCACGGGAGTCGGGGAGCCCATGGAAGGTTGCTTCCACCCCCGACACTGGAGAGGCCCTTAGGGGAGCAACGTGGTGGCTGTGGTTATGCCCAAGCGGGCAGAGTTTCCTTGTGGAGCTCGACGTGGAGTTGCGTATCAACCGGGTGCCGGGACCCACAGAACGGCAGAGATTTAGATAGGTCTCGCATCCATCGGTATGAATATAAGGGCTTGCACCCCTATACAAACCGATACCACCATTATTGGAGGGGCTCTGATTGTAGTCACAAAATCAATCCGTGTCCGAAGAGGACCGTGAAATTAAGCCCTCGTGGCAGGTGTTCACGTTAAACCCCAGACGACATACTGCCCTATTGTGATAATACGAGCAGTAGGTCCTTGAATAATTTATATTTTTCGCTCCTTTAAAATAATTCAAAAATGAGTTCTGTGAGGTTTTCCAGTTGGTTTTAAGAATGCAGGAAGTAAGTATAATAATGAGTTTTTGACATCAATAACAAAAGAAAACAGTTAGATACCCATATAAATTGTAGAAACAATAAAAATTAAAATCCTTCAAACCCCTCCTGAACTGTGGGTCAAGAGTAAACATCTTTTATTGCGCTTTAAAATATATGCCAGGATTAACATAATTTGCAAATCACAGTTGGATACATTGTTGCAAAATCGTCAAGTATTTATAAAAATATTTTAAAAATAAAATAAAATTATAAATCTTTTTATTATTTATCAAAAATTTGATAAAAATTATACTCGTTTATTAAGCAAGCTCCATCACTACGTTTGTACATAGGTCACATGTCTATAATATTAATGTATTTCGTTTTCCACTGATGGAACCTATATGGCCGCAAATTTTTTCATGCATCAAGATTAGAAGTGAGTGGAAAAAATGGATTGAAGTGGGATAGAGTTTTGAACAGAAGAAATTTTCTGAGAATCATAACACTTTTTTATATGTCTGGTAAATGGAGCTGTTTTGTGAAACTTACCATTACACTTAAGATATTTGAAATCCTTCCTATACAACCCATTATGATATTTTTCAATGTGGGTTTTAAATATTTTTTAATGTCAGTAAAAGAACCTTTATTTTGTTAATTTTTTTCACTATGGCACAAAATGCAAGAAATCATCTTTCCTTACCTCAAAAATGAGTTATGAGGTAAGTCACAAGACGATCTTTAATTGTCTTGTAAATTTAAAAAAAGCTTCTTAAATTGAAAACACTGGTTCGTTGTACCTCGTAAAAATCTTTTCAAATTAAAAGATTCACTTATTTTAGCAAAACTAGCTTTCCGGATAAGACTGTTTATTTTTAATTTAGTGTTCCGATAAAGAACAAATGAAACGCGATCGAAGAAAACGTAATTAGATCAGTGTTGCCGGTACTGACTGACTTTGAACATGAATATGGATGAGCTGACGAAGCTGTTAAGTGAGAATTGCGAAAATAATAGAAAATAAGCCAGGAATTTATAAATTAGTTTTTTTTTATTATCGAAATTGAAGAAAATATCTTACGAATACAAAAAAATCTTGTACATAGCCATCAAAGTCTTCATATATTCGCTAACGCTAAAAATCTTCAAATTGAAGAAAAATCTTCAAATCTCGCATCGCTGTTACTACGCAAGATAGATTCTCGAATCTCTCAATCATGAACATTGAATCCAATTTTAAGGACTTTTTTTGGTTGCTACTCGAAACTAAAAGACAGTGAGTTCCCCAAATTGAGTGAAGACATTTTTACAGGATTTTTGTATGGCAGCTACTCAAAGGAGGACTCGTAGGAACTTTTTCAAATTCTTTCCTTCAAACAACGTATAAAACAAAAAAAAAAGTAGCCTAAGACTAATCATTCATTGTTTATACGAACACCCAATCTGTAAACACAAAAAGAACGAACATTTATGAAAAGCATGTGTTCCTTTCGGAAGAAGTCGTATGTTGTGAGCCATTGGGCCCGTGGCCCCTGCCAGATTTCAACCCACGGCACGCCTATGCCTACTTCCGTGAGGATGTTTAAAATTAAAAACCGAGACAACTGCAAAAAAAGTTTAAATTTACTGGTTTCAAGTGAAACACGCAATGTCCGTACTCAAGATAATGGATGTTTGTGTTAGTTCGTATACTTATACTATGTATACTATGACTTTAATTTTCACTAGCTGCAAACTGCATGAAAATCGGCTCACTACATGTGAGAACCAACCCGCAATCACTTGCATACAGAAACATTGTTCTCACGTGTTTCCACGATTATTCCAGTGTATGACGTCACTTACGGTGCTTTCACATTAGGTGAGAATATAGAGACAAAACTGCATGAATTCGTTCTCACTATGACGTTTTGGTGAGGAATTTCTCATTTCATGTGCTACAGAACTGACTCACAGATAACAGTGACGAAATTAAAAATGATTTTATACTGAGTAACAACATTTAAACTAGTAAAAATATAAAAAAATCTGCCAACAGTCTGGACGCAACTTTATTATTTTATGGGTAGAAGTCCGAGACGTGTTTAATGCTGAGATGCGGTGTAAGTTACTATGAGACTGACAACCTAAGGAATAACCAGAAGGCTATTTGAAACTTTCCCGCAGCAGGTTTAATAGAGAAAATACTTAAATCGGTTTTTTCCCCGACTATGTTTAAAGCTTATAGAAGTGAAAGTGAACTCCAAATCTCAATATAACTAAGAAATATATCAGAATTCGTGAATATGTACACAACCACTTTACACCCCCTTAGGGTTTGGATATCGAAAAATTTTGAAGAACGTTTCTAGACGCTTATATAAATAGCCCGCACAAGTAAAATTGCTTTGATAGCTCGACATGTCCAAAAGTTTTAACGACATTCGTGAAAATGTGGATTCACGGACATTTTTTTACTCAACCTCTGAACGCCAATAAAACTCTGGACTTTTTTTGCTTTAATTACTCTAATAGCACATCTACATGTACGTACTAAGTTTCAACTTTCTGGCATAAGCCATTTCTGAGATATAAAAAACCACCTCTCACCCTCGAACCTTGCTACCCCTTTCAAAAATTTTACTTTTCCAGGATGTCTCCATAGTGGCTCTATATAATCCCGAATTTCTAGCTTTCTATTCATTACGGTTTTC
Organism: Beris morrisii; assembly: GCA_951812415.1. Taxonomy (NCBI): domain Eukaryota; kingdom Metazoa; phylum Arthropoda; class Insecta; order Diptera; family Stratiomyidae; genus Beris; species Beris morrisii. Next base: position 81,843,643 of record OX638311.1, on the reverse strand, counting down.
GAGAAATAAAAATCAGAATTATTTCCTTTCTACCCCCTATCACCATCACCCCCAACACCCACACCCCCAAAATAGTTTTCCCTACTAGAGCTCTACCGACGTCAACTCCTGTAAAATTTTCAAGATCATATCTGGTTCGGTTTTTGAGATATAAAAATGAATTTTTTTTGAAAAATTACTGTCCCCCCATTTTCACGCTTCACCTCCCCCCTCAAAAAATTACTTTCAGTAGACTCCTCTTATGATCCCCCATATACAGAAACTAAATTTTATCTTCCTGGTGTAATTGGTTCGGACGATATTGTAATCCAAAGCTTTTCACACCACACCCCACCACCCCCCTTTCAAATTTTAGCCCTTGTCTAATCTTGAAGTATCCCTAAGGATAACCACAAAGTTTCAATCTTCTGACATCAATTGTTCAGGAGATATCGATTTTAGAATGTTTCAATCGCGGCTTTCAATCGTTTCGGACTCATAGTTTTTCTCCCCACTTCCACACCCCTCAACCCCTTTCGACCATTTTTTTGCAAATGAGTCCACTGTTATGGTACTACATAAGTTCCAAGTTTCAGCCTCCTAACATAAGTGGTTCCTGAGATCTAGAAACCAAAATTGTTCGTCTAAAACGCTCCCCTCTCCTCCTCCCTCATACCTCCACCCATCCAAAAGATACCAGGCGTAGGAGTTCACCCAATCTACCCACCATAACAATTTCATCTTAATATCTCAACGATTTTGCGTACAGCGCCTTCAAACGATTTTGCGTACAGCGTACGGCGGACGGCGCGGCGGTATTAAAAAAACATACTGCAGTCACGATTGGCTGCAAGCCAATCGTATAATACTCTAGATGAATATTGAACTCCGATTTATATTGTAGTTGGGGATAAAGTAGAATTACGTGTGTGCATGTTGTATGTCCTTTATTAAGGACTGCCGTGAGATTGCTACTCAAAACTAAAAGACAATATTCAGTGTTTAATTTCATATCTTGAACTGGGTAAGTCATCGAAAAAAATGTCCTTTTTGAAGGACTTTCACATGGGAGGTGCAGGAAGGACTCACTCGATTTCTTACATATTTATCCTTTTCCTTGGAACCATTCAAAAATGAATGTGTACAAAATTTCAAATTCGTAGCTTGAAGCGTTCAAAATTTAACGAAAAATATTGTTGAACACGTGTCTTAAGGACATTTTGTATGGCAGCTACCAGAAGGAGTAAACGGATTTTGCTGATTAGTAAACTCGAACTTCGTTTTTACTCAAAACTAATTTGTACAAAATTTCCAATTCATAGCTAAAAGATTACTTGAGTTATAGTGAGTTTCGTAAATTAAGTGAATACATTTTGACAGGATATTTGTATGGCAGCTACACGAAGGACTAATAGGATTTTCTTCATAATCATATATTTAGCTCCAACTATTGGAAAAATAACACATACAAAATTTCAATGTCGTAGCTTAAGCCCTTCTGAAGTTCTTGACCAATATTCTTAAACACGTGTTTTAAGGACATTTTGTATGGCAGCTACCCGAAGGAGTAGGACGATTTTGGCCGTTAACGAACTTAGCCTTACAAATTCAACCAAACATTCAGATTCAAAATTTCAAGATCCTAGGTGAAGGCGTTCTTGAGTTATCGTGTTCACGGACAGACGGACGGACGGATGGACGGACGGACGGACGGACGGATGGACGGACGGACGGACGTCAAGCGGATTTGAGGTTTTTGGGCACAAATAAACAAAAAATAATATATAACTTTTTTTCGTCCGAGGCTTGGTTTTTTTTTTTTTTTTTTCCTTAAATTAAGAGGCTCAGAGGCTGTAGCCATATTGGAGCCGTGGAAAAGTTTATTTAAAATAATATTAAAAACGTATATTGTTTGCTTTAGCGAAGTTAAACAGCACTAAAAGAGGTTTGTCGTTATTTTGCATGATAGAGACTGCTATGATGTCCCGTATAAACAGAGGAGGAGTAAAGCCTAAAGTCGCCAGGGATGCAAGAAGTGTAGTTCTAAAGAGGTATTTGGAACATGACCAAAAGACATGATCGGCAGTCTCATATTGGTTGCAATCGGCGCACAGTGGGCTTGCATTAATTCCTAGTCGGTTCAAGTTGGTATTGAGGCCATTGTGATTAGCCATGAGTCGAGAAAAAAGAGTTACCATTGAGCGGCTAGGTTCTACCAGCAGCCTTTGGAACCATGCATGTATTGAGATCATTGGAATTATGGAGTGACAGTATCTACCCATGTCGTCTTCTTGCCAGTGTTTTTGCCACCTATCTAAAAGTCTTTGTTTCGGAGTCGTCATGAAGTCTTCTTGAAGCGGATTCGGGAAGAGCGTTTGTGTGAGAGGTAAGGACGCCCCTTCGCGCGCTAGCTTGTCTACTAGTTCGTTTCCTCGGATACCGCAATGTGCTGGAACCCAGCCCAGTGTTACATTGTATCCAACACTATCGAGTTGTAAGAGGACCTTCTTGCATTTGAACACGTATGTATGGGAAGGCTTGCCAATGTTGCTTATAGCGAGTATTGTTGACGGACTGTCGGATAAAATTAAGTAGTTTCCCGGGGAGTGATACAGTTGAATATTGCGGCATGCCATATATGCAGCGATTGCTTCTGCCGAGAATACTGATGCCGGTTCTGGCAGTTTGAAGCTCATTTGGCAGGACTCATTAAGATAGAAAGCTCCACCTGTCCCCTCTACTGATTTCGAGCCGTCTGTGTAGAAAATTATTGGCTTTTCTTCCAAGGATCCAATGAAAGATGCGAATAGATTGCTCGCTACATAAGGGAGCATGGTCCTACTGACTCTTTTAACTATTTCGGTCATATCTAATCGGGTTGTAGGTGTGTACTGAACTACTTTTAGGTCGTGCTGAAATCGGTGTGGCATTTGTGATTTTCTAATATTTAGCTCGCATGCTTTCTGATAGACCATACTCAATGCGTTCAATGGTCTACGTGCCCTTAGTTCGGATAGACTTTCATGTAGAATGGGAATATCCAATACATTCGTTCGAATAAAGAATTTTTCGACCAGTGAATGAAACCGAAAATGAAGTGGGGGTACGCCGGCCAAAACCTCGAGAGATGCGATGTGGGTTGTTTTCATTAAACCGATACACGCCCGAATTGCTCGGCTTTGAATCCTCTCTAGCTTTTTTATGTGAGTTTTAGCAGCGCCAAAAAACCCGATAATACCATATTCCATAACCGATCTTACAGTAGATTTATAAAGGGTTTTCCAATAGGGACTTGACAACTTTGAATTCAATTTGTGAACGCACCCTTTCACTAATCATCGAACTGTCACTGTCAATTTATTCAGTAAACTTAACATTTTTATCATGGTAAAGTACACGAAGGAACAACGTCTGCAAATTATAAAAATTTACTACAGAAATTCGGAGTCGGTGACCGCTACTTTAAGAGCGTTAACTCCGATTTTCGGTCGTAATTCTCGCCCTAGTAGACAGGCAGTAACAAGTTTAGTGCAAAAATTTGAGTCTACATATTCGTTGTGTGATGTTGCCGTGCCAGTGAGACAACGGGTTGGTCGAAGTGTCGAAAATATCGCTGCCGTTGAAACGTCCGTAGCAAATGATCCAAATCAGTCAATTCCACGGCGTTCTCAAGTGTTGGGCATCGCCCAGACCACGTTATGGCGAATTTTGCGTAAGGATCTTGGTTTACACCCATACAAGATCAAGCTGACTCAAGAATTGAAGCCGATGGACCATTTGAAGCGACGTACGTTCTCCGATTGGGCTCTGGAAAAGATGCGCCAAGATGATCAATTTCATCGCAAAATCATCTTCAGTGACGAAGCTCATTTTTGGCTCAGTGGGTTCGTCAATAAGCAAAATATGCGTTATTGGTCCGGTGAAAATCCACATGTGCTTCATGAAAGACCACTTCATCCACAAAAAATAACTGTTTGGTGCGGTTTGCATGCTGGCGGCGTCATAGGGCCATATTTTTTCGTCGACGATAATGATCGTCACGTTACTGTGAATGGTAATCGTTATCGCGCCATGATTACCGATTATTTTTGGCCCGAATTGGAAGATATGGACTTGGACAACATGTGGTTTCAACAGGACGGTGCCACAAGCCACACAGCACACGTTACAATCGATTTATTGAAGAGTAAGTTTGATGAGCGTGTTATCTCAAGAAATGGACCAGTCGATTGGCCGCCTCGTTCGTGCGATTTAACGCCTCTGGACTTTTTTCTTTGGGGCCACGTCAAGTCGTTGGTCTATGCCAACAAGCCGACGACGTTGGAAGAGCTCAGAGCCAACATTGAACACGAAATAGCAGCCATTTCGGCCGAAATGTGTGGCCGAGTCATCGAAAATTGGGTCCAACGAATCGACCGCTGCAAACGTGCCCGCGGTGGCCATATGAACGAAGTCGAGTTCCATTCATAAATGTTTTGATTGTACTTCAACCCGATAATAAAGTTTTTGAAATATCTCAAATGGTTTGCATTTTATTTTGAAAAAAAGTTGTCAAGTCCTTATTGGAAAACCCTTTAGATGGTTAGAAGGAATGATGGGTCGGCACCCCACCATGATCCTGAAACTGATTAAATAAAATTTACCCGCCGACTACATTTCTTCGTTATATGGTCTATGTGGCATTTACAGGTCAGCTTGGGGTCAAAGTAAACGCCCAGATATTTGAAAAATGGAGACTTCGCAATAATTACGTTGTTAATACTTACTTGAAAGTTCAGAGTTTTCCGCTTCCAAGTGAAAACCATTAATTCAGTTTTTTTTGTTGAGATCTCTAACCCAAGAACGCTGAAAAACTCTTCGAGTTGCGTGCAAGCTAGTTGAATGCTGGTTTGAATAGTGTTTTGATCCTTACCAGAAATGAAAACAACTCCGTCGTCTGCACATTGCAGGAGCGAAATATTAGCGGGAATCGCCAAGTCTATATTCCTAGTGTACAGACAGTACAGCAGGGGTGAAAGAACCGAACCCTGTGCAAGTCCGAGGAAACCTGTTCTGCTATCAATAGTTTTTCCGTTAACTGTAAACATGAAATCCCTCTTATGCATTAGCGTGTACAAGAAACGGGCAACCGAAGTTGGGACTCCAAGATCACTCGGAATTTGATAAAGGACATTGATAAGCACTTTATCGTATGCCGCTTGGATGTCTAAGAACACTGCTACACATATTTCCTTCTTCGCAAAGGTGTTATAAATGGAGTAACTTAGGGAGGCAATGCAATGGTTTGTACTCTTACCTCTACGAAACCCGTATTGGGATGGAGAATACTTATTGTTATGCTCTGCCCACCATTCTAGCCGAGTATGAAGCATTTTTTCAAGAATTTTCCTGACACACGAGAGAAGACAGATCGGTCTGTATGTTTCAATATCAGTAAGAGACTTCTCGGGCTTTGGAATAGGAATACCTCGGCAGCTATACCACTCCTCTGGGCAGGTACCTGCTCTGAAAAATTCGTTGAGCAGTGAGAGCAAAACCTCCTGTGCATTAGTCGGCAGTTTTCGTAAGAGTTCATAACGGATATTATCAGGACCCGGGGAAGAGTTATTACAAAGAGCGAGAGCCGATTCGAATTCCTTCATAGAAAATGACGACCCTAAGAAATCATTGCCAGGCGAATGTATGCTTGCCGTAATTGGGTTCTCTGGCGGCATAGTTGGGACAAACGGTGGTGCTAGGTTTGATGCAAATGAGTCGATCCAGGTGGAGCAGTCTGCAATTGGAATACTGGTGTTAATTCCTCTGTATCTTCTACTCATTGACCATAACGTGGATAAAGAAGACTGGTTGGATAGAGAGTTGCAGAAGTTTTTAAGCGATTCTCTCTTTTTATGGGCAAGAAGATGGTTAAGTTCGTTCTCCAGTCTCTGATATGTGATGAATGCGGTGCGGGTGCCACACCTGCGGAACATTCTGAAAGCTTCTAACTTTTCGCGGTATTTCAGATGGCAATCTTGATCCCACCAGTCTTTGGAAGAATGCCTTCGTTGTGCTGAGTGTGTGGTAACTCTACGTCGGGTTTGTGCCTTTTCAGAGGCGTTGGTAATCAGGGAAGTGAGCCTGCTGTATCTCATCATAGGGGATTCCGAGGAGATGGCAGAAGGAAGACCTGCTGTAATTTCCTCGCTATATAACGTCCAGCATATAGACTTTGTGCAGTCTGGAATAAGGAAGGGGAGTTGCGGAGTGTATGAAAATGCGAAAGTCAGGTGGATAGGTAAGTGGTCACTGCCAACAGTATTATCCAAAACTCGCCACGAGGATCTTGACGCCAAATTTGAAGACACAATGGATAGGTCGGGTGCACTCCGTCTCTGAGGCGGTGAGGGAATTCTAGTTGGCGACCCGTCATTTAATGTCACCAGTTCTGCATCATCGAGAAACGGTTCCAGAATTCTTGCCCTCCTGTCTTCAGGCACAGGACCCCACGCAAGGCTGTGTGCATTAAAATCCCCCAATGCTATTATTGGCTTCTGTTCAGGGGGGAATATTGATCTTATGTTAGCTGCTGATATCGACACACCGGGTGGAATATATACGGAGGTGACATACACTGTTCTGTTGTCTAGGAGGAGGCAGCAGCATACACATTCTAGCTCCGTAGAAAAATTAACCACTCTGTATTTAATGCCGTGTCTAACTCCAAGCAGGACTCCACCGTATCCGTCCAGCCCATCCTTTCTTTCCAAATGATACCCGGCAATAACAAGGTGTGTTGATGGCATCAGCCATGTTTCACTTAGTGCGAAGACGTCGATATCATAAATTTCTAGCATATGGCGAAATTGATTTATTTTGGGGATTATACTGCGACAATTCCATTGCAGCAAGGACAGACTGTTCCTTCTATGGGATCTATCCATTTTGGGGAACTAGCGACGAAAGGAGTGAGATAATAGGTAAAAACTTCGAACGGATGGTTTCTATAAGTGGGGTAATTATGGAATCAATAAGAATAATCCATGGTTGTGATAGACCTAGCCTTTCGCATAATTGAAAGATGATATCACGGAGTGAATATTCCGACGCAGTTGGCCTGAATCCGGGAGGAATATGCGAAGCCGTTTCTTCACTGTTACGCTTAGCATCGGGGTTTTTTTTACGGTCCGATGATGGACTGCGACATCGCTTGCGGCTCCCAACACTGCTGGTGCTAGATTGCCGGCTGGTTGATGGGCGCGGGCTTCCGGGGCGTGACGGAATAGATACGGGATTCGTCTTCTTCGGAAGTGACGGGAAGGCTCTTGGAGTAAGGAGAGGCACCTCTGGTGTTGGTTGTGATGCTGCGGGAAGGGAGATAGGTTGAGCTAGTGCCAATGCTTGCGCATACGACAATTTTTGGGTAGCTTTTCTCATGTTTTGGGTCTTTCTGTTAACTGCTGTGAATTTTTCACAACTCTCCGAACCGGGCGAATGTTCAGTACTTCCGCAATGGATACATTTAGGATCATTGGTGACACACTCCGTGGTAACATGTTCATCACCGCATTTAGCACAGCGGGGCTTGTTGACGCAAAACTTCCTTGTATGGTTGAAGCGCTGGCACCAGTTACAGAACATTGGCTTGCTTTTTTGGATCCTTACCGGGATAAGTAAGCCGCAGTATTCAACGTAGTCAGGCAGGGTTTTTCCGGGAAAATGAACTCTGACCAGTGGAAACGGGGTACGCTCTCGACTTCCGCACCTTCCCTGGGCTTGGACAATCGGTGAGCGTCTAAGACTTTTAGGTCTGGGATATTTAAATTTTTAAATTTTCCGCGACCCATATTAACGATGTGATCATGGTCATGATCATCGGTTGGAAATTCGATTACTCAGCGGTTTCGACCTCTGACGCCGGGACACAAACACGAAATCCTGCAAAATTTTCGTCTACAGGGAGATTGTTTGCCTGCTGGCGGTCACCTAAAACCACTTTGAGATTCCCCTTGGCGATTTTTGTAGCCGATTTTACCGAGTTGTATTTTTGGTGAATGTAGATAGCTACCCGTACAGGTTTTAGGGGAGAATCGATTTCCCGTATGTAAACCACATATGGACCGGGGTGATTGACGGGGTATTGCTTCACCCTATGGGGTGATGCCACTGATCCCACCTGCTCCGGCATATCGCCGCTACGACTTTTCACGTGTCTTACACTTGAACCCAACGAGAACAACAACAACAACGCACAAAAAAAAAATTTTTTAACCGAAAACCGAGAACAATAGGGCACTTAGCTGAACAAAATTTTTGGTTTATGATGCTGTTTGTTGCACTAAAGCACTCACTGAGCCACTTTCGCGTAGCCACTTGTTGACCGGTTAAGGTCTCACGGTGAACTGTTTCAAAGTGTTATAGCTTGTAGGGAATCGAATTACCTTTTATTTGCGGTAACAGTACGAATTGTAGCTGCACCCGATCTTGAGATATTTACTACATAACACAAATTTTTCCTACTTCAACCATAAAAATTCCGTGATTAATGTAGTTTTTCTCAGAAAACCTCATTTTAAAAATGTCAGTTTAATTTTATTTTTTTGTGTGTCATACGTAGGTTGCTACTTTAGTTTTGAAATAGACAAATAAAAACAAATATTTATAATCAAAAATGGCTTTATTGTTTTTCAAAATATTCTCCATGAAGATCAACACACGATTGAATTTTTTCAACATTTCACCAATCGACACGAGCTTTTTTTTTGAGCGATTGTCAAATTATGCGGTATCCAACCGAACAAATCTTTTTGACAGCAAAATGTTCATGCAATATTGAATGTATGCGAGTGGAACTAATACCCAGGAATGCCTCAATCTCACGGTATGTCACATGACGTTCTTGCAATATCAGTTCACGCACAGCATCGATGTTTTCTGGCACAACTGCCGATTTTGGACGACCTTCACGAAATTCGTCCTGTACCGAAGTGCGACCACGATTGAATTCAGAAAACCAGCGAAACACGGTGGCTCGAGATGGTGCTTCATCACCAAAAATCGAAGCGAATTGATCGGCACACTGCTGTTGGTTTCGTCGAAAGTCATAGAAAACCATCGCACGAAAATGTTCACGATTTAATTCCATTTTTCGACCAAGATGAATATATCAAGTATCTGTACACAAATAGCACTCGTATGACAACACGTTCTGAGTACGTTCACCACTAAAAATGTCAAACTTTACGACGACCTTAGATTATATACCTAAAAGGATAGGACACCCCGGTGTAAAAGCACGAAAAAAATAGAGACCAAAACTATTTTGACAGCACCATGGGATCCAAGGATGCCAAGGGATCTTGCTTGTCAAAAACACACGTAAAATAATTATGAAGGAATATTTTATTGTTTGTTTTTATTGGTTGTCATGGTAACCTGAACGGCTTGAATCTTGGATCCAATGCCGTAGCAAAATAACGTTATATTTGGGGCCATCCAAAAGCGTTACAAAGGTGAACATTTCGAACATGCAACTGTACTTAGAAAAGAAATATTTATTAAAATATCCATTTCTGTACAAATGCTTTGTATCGAAAGAAATCTTTTCGATGACTAGTCTCCCTTGAGTTCACAACAATATAGCCTTCTTATTAAATTAGTAATAGAAAAATGATTGCATTATTGTTAAAAATAAGTCTGACAAAATATCGTAATTTAGCGTTTATCAAAAAAGTACGCATTTGAAAAAGCTACTCGTTTCTGGTATTTCGCCGAGATTTCAGTTACAGAATCGTACCAGATCATAAGTGAATATGTACATATATAATAAAATAACATACATCTGTAAAGCATACATACGTAGATTACAAAGAGATAGATAGTTTTATACTATAGATGAAATCTGAGAGTATTATAAGTTTAATCCAGCCCAAAAGTTTGTATCGCTTAGAACGAAGCCTCAGACCAAAAAAAGTTAAATATTATTTTGTGCTTATTTGGGGACAAAACCTCTAAATCCGCTTGACGTCCGTCCGCCCGCCCTTCTATCCGTTAGCATGATAACTCAAGAACGCCTTGACCTATTATCTTGAAATTTTGAATCTGGATGTTTCGTCGAATTTGTAAGGCTAAGTTCGTTAACGGGCAAAATCATCCTCATCTAGAGTATCGTACGATTGCCTTGCAGCTGATCGTGACTGCAGTATATTTATGCAATATATTTAATATATGCAAAAATAAACTTTTAAAATGCGCTCCAAAATTGTTGCCCCTAAAATAAGAAGTTTTGTACGCCCATGCAGCTTTTACTTTGACATGCGCATAAAACATCTTGACTCTTTTTTATTGTAGCATGTCCAATCCTTTTAGGTATATAATCTAAGACGACGACAATGTCAGATTAGACGTATTCATATCAGTGTTGCCATGTCTCAAAACTTAAGTAGCAACCCTACGTATTATTGCCTAAAAAAGTTGCATACACTTGCATTGCATAAGTTTCATAATTAAGAGAAAATTATGATTCCAAAAATATTGCGCTTTTATGCAAAAAAGGATAATATGTTGATCTACACTCTTTTTTTTGAACTAAAAGAATTTAATAATCGTTTTTATGCTTTATTTGAATATTTTTTTAATTACAATAAATGTTCAAAATCGCCACCTTCATTTTGAATGCATGCTAAAGCTCGTTTTGCAAGTGTTCTCTTGGTATTCATATTTCTCAACTGCTACCTTACTTCTGTTGCTGCTGCATCGAACCTGGTATTTAAATCTTCCAATGTTACTACTGCCGTTGCGTAGACAAGGTCCTTCATCCGTCCGCATACAAATAAATCCATAATAGTTAGATCACAAGATCTCGCAGGCCAGTGTATCGGTCCACTTCTACCGATCCAGCGATTGCTATAGTTGGAATTTAACCAATCTGTGATTTGTCGGCCGTAATGAGCTGGATCACCATAGTGTTGGTAAAATATGGAAGCCAATCGTGTCAGTGGAATATCGTCCAATAAGTCCTGTAGATCATTTGTTAAAAAATGTAAGTAATTTGAACTATTTAGAGTAGGCGGAAACCTTATAGGTCCAATGAAATCGCCACCAATCACACCTGCACATACATTGACACTGAATCTGTGCTGAAATGATGCCACTCTTCTTGTGTGTGGATTGCTCTCAGCCGACGTATGTAGGTTGTGGAAGTTTGTGATACCGTCTCTGGTAAATTGGGACTCATCCGTCCAAAGAATGTTGTTCATAGAATTCTCGTCATCTATTTGTCATTGAAGGAGCCAATTGCAAAACTCCATCCTTTTGGGCAAATCAATGGGTAGCAGCTCCTGCACTGTTGTGTGATGGTAGGGATGCAAGCGTTCTGCTTTTAAAACACTCCCAACTTTCCACTTAGACATTTTAAACTGCAACGCCAAGCGTCGGATACTGATTGATGGATCACTTTGAACTGCATGCAGTATTCTTTCATTGATCTGAACAGCGATTATCGGCGCAGGATTTACTCTGCTTGTCCCAACGCGGCCCGTTTGCCGAATCCTTCTGTAAACGTCTTGAAATATTCTCCTGTCAGGTGTCCGTCGATGAGGATATCTCTGATGATACAGCGAGGCAAAGTACTGTACGCAGTTTTACCTACCACATCCAGGTAAGTTCATCAATTATGCTTAAACTCATTTACATTTAATTGATTTCCTCGATACTTAATATGGCAATAAATGGGCAATAAAAATGCTTAAGGTTTTTTGAACGAGGGCTACTTTGTGGCATTTTTATTTTTTAAGCGATATGTATTTTCGCCTATTACTTCCAAAATGGTAAAACGTATGAGATTTTATAGGTAATAATATGACTTATAAAAAAAAATAAAATTAAGCTGACATTTTTATAATGGGGTTTTCTGAGAAAAACTGCATTGATCGCGGATTTTTTCGGGATTGAAGTAGCAAACATTTGTGTTTTGATGAAAATATCTCAAGATCGAGTGCAGTTACAATTTTGGCTGTTACCGCAATTGAAAGGTAAATAAAAAAAAATAAATAAACAAGCTATAACACTTTTTATTGTGATTATTAGTTTTCAAGATATAACGTTCTAAGTGAGTGAGGGCACAGGTCCGAAACACTTTTCTTGACCACACTGTGTCTCCACGGATATTGAAATTGACCCTCTCTGTAGAACAATTTTTTTTCTCAAGGTGGCGCACGGAGTACCGGACGCCCTTTATATTTCTAAACTATATCTCAGATAAACATCTATTATGCATTTATTTTATGCATCGCTGCTCTCCAGAGTTCACCAATGGGTTTTTGAACGTATTTTTATGGAGTTACTATACTTTCATGGTATACATTTTAATGAAATAGTTTTGGTTGCGATTCTGGTCTCAATGTAATGCATAAACCTTTTCTGTTTCAGACTGGTGTCGGCAAGAACATATCAATCAAAAATAGATCTGTGAAGCCAGCTGCAATAGCAAGGCCGCACTCAGCTGACTTTCTTGAATACGAAGCACGAGCAGATTTTCAAGAGTTTGAAAATGGATCAAATTCATTCTCGTAGACCAAAATCAAGTCTAGATATTAATCGCAATCAAGATAGCTATTATTATTCTGAAGCTAGTTATGCGGAGAAAATGCGACAAAGCGCACTTTATTTACAAAAGCCTTCTAATGTGTCTCAAATATATTCCTCGTGTTCGCCATATGGTGGTCAGTCAAGTGCATATGCAATTGGACCAAACTATTTTGCTCATGAGAATCAGTATTATAAACTGAAGAAAAACGAAATGAATACCGAAGGCAACCGTCAAGAATCTTTGGGAACGATACATAAATCTAATTTAAAAGACCAGCGAATACAATACAATGAACAATTTTTGAGATCTGCCAGCGCTCGGTTACCCCGTAAAGATGATGATTCAATAATTAAAGAAGGCGAACGTAAGCGGGAAGAATCGATGAAACGTCTTTTGGAATGGAAGCAACGAATGTTACAATCACCATTGACTCGAAAAAGTGCACAACAATCAACAACGTCTATGTCTAAATTGATTAACAGTTCAAAAATGATGTCACCTTTAAGCATTCAAAGAAGCCGCTCCGATTCGCATGCTAATGATGGTTATAATAGCTACTCTTCCGATGATGAAGGTAAGTGCTGTCCAAAATTAATACTCTAATGTTAACTAATATTAATAGCGTTTAGTCAATTGCATGCTTCATTTAATTTATGTAACGAAATATTTTGATTCGCTAACATCTAGTAACGTTATTCACATTTCTCTGTGATTACCGATACCTATGCAATCTTTTTGTTCTCTTTTAGAGAAATTTTTTTAATGGTGGAGTTAGATGCAAAACGAATAGTTTGTCTTTATATAAGGTGTTAGAAGTTTTCTGCTTTATTTATTTCATTTCCTTGTAGTTTGTTTTTATACTGATAAATATTTTAGGAAGCCCATTTCTATCTAGCCTATTAAGTATTGCATTAACATTACTTAATGAGCTTAAATGAGATATAAAATATTGGTCTGCCATCCGTAGGCCATGATCGTCGCCTCTCTTGCGAACTTGGAATCCGACCATTGGTCGGAATGGTTATTCCATAGAGTAAGTAACTAATAGTGAGCACAACATTCTAATATTGACTGATCCGTCACTTATAGGTAATGCCGCTTTGCGGTAGTGTATAGAGGTTACTGTTTTTGGACTGGAAAGTTTTTTTCGATACAAACGATTCCCCTTCAAAGTTCAGTGAGGGAAACAATTAATCAAATTCTGAAAAGAAACCGATGTATTAATTTTGCTTTATTACATATTTCAATAATACAGTGTATTGTGAACGACTTTAAAAATCTGCCAATATTCTGGGCGCAACTTTATTATTTTATGGGTAGAAGTCCGTGTTTAATGCTGAGATGCGGTGTAGGTTGAGACTGACAACCTAAGGAAAACCAGGAGGCTTTTTGAAACTTTCACCCAGGAGGTTTAATAGGGAAAAATACTTAAATCGGTTTTTTCCCCGACTATGTTTAAAGCTTATAGAAGTGAAAGTGAACTCCAAATCTCAATATACCTAAGAAATATATCAGAATTCGTGAATATGTACACAACCACTTTACACCACCTTAGGGGTTGGATATCGAAAAATTTTGAAGAACGTTTCTAGACGCTTATATAAATAGCCCGCAGAAGTAAAATTGCTTTGATAACTCGACATGTTTAAAAGTTTTAACAAAATTCGTGAAAATGTGGATTCACGAACATTTTTTTTACTGAATCTCTGAACGCCAATAAAACTCTGTAAATTTTTTTTGCTTTAGTTACTCTAATAACACATCTACATATACGTACTAACCCGTACAACCAGGCGGAACGCAACTTAACCCATCGATATTACTGCATCTAATCCTTCTAGCATTGCAAACCTCTTTGCTAAGTATTTCTCTAGTGTGTACTCCGATAATTGCACTCTTCCACCTGCCGTGCCGAATTTATCCTTACTAGGTAGCTACAATCTATGTTGTCATCTCAGATGTCACTTCGATGCCACTTCGATGCTCGTTACTCTTGATACATTTAAAGTTATGGGACCCGATGGTGTCCCACCATCGTTTCTGTTTAACTGTCGTCAGTTTTTGGCTTTACCCATTACGATTCTTTTAAATTTATCTTTACGTTCGGGTATTTTTCCTAAAATGTGGAAGACTTCATTTATTACACCAATTCATAAGTCTAATGATAAATGCAATGTTCACAATTACAAGCCCATTACAATCCAATCGGCTCCTTCCAAAATTGTTACTGCAATCGTCACGAACAAATTAACACCATTGCTGAGAAACTACATCACTCCTCACCAACACGGTTTTCAGAAACGGAAGTCTACATTGACTAATTTCTTGCCCTATGTTGAGGCTATTAACCATGCAATGGAAATAAATTCCCAGGTTCACGCAATCTACACCGACTTCTCAAAAGCTTTTGATAAAGTTGATCACAGCCTACTTGTTTTCGAAGCTTCACGCCTTAGGCATCTCTGGCGATCTTTTGAGTTGGATACATGATTACCTCCAGGAACGCATTGGCATTGTAAATATAAAATCTGTTCAATCGGAACCTTTTCTCGTAACATCTGGAGTACCACAAGGATCGCATTTATCTAACATACGACATATTTAACATATTCGTCAATGTAAATTTTTTGTTATTCGCGGATGATCAAAAGATTTATAAAATTATAAACACTGTACACGATTGCAGAATTATTCAAAATAATATTAATTGCTTGTATGATTAGTGTATCGCTAATCGTCTTCCACTGAACATTTCCAAGTGTAATTTCATTGCCTTCAACAGACGTCGTGAACGTGTCAATATTAATTATTATCTTAATAATTGCCTGTTACCAGTGGTTGATGTTGTTAAAGACTTGGGTCTATTACTTGACTCTAAATTGATATTCGTACCTCATTATAACGCAATATCGCCGTGTCGGAAGAAAAGTTACGCAACTGCAATTTTGCTAATTTTACAGGAGGGCCAAAAAGCTATTTTGTGTTTTTGCTATTCTTGCATAAAATCGTTACCCGTTGTTTTAAAAGAACGTGCTCTTGATCGAAGCTGTCTATAGTGACTATTAATAAGCTCGTATGGCTTGTGGGCAATTGTCAAAAATGATATTGGTCTTCCGAAAAAAATGAGAATTTTTTGCAGTTGCGTCACTGTTCTTCCGACACGGCGATATGTAGTTCAGCTCGAAGAATGCTGGGTTTTGTTCTACGCAATAGTCAAGACTTCAATGCTATCAATTCCTTAAAAATTGTTTACTGTTCATTGGTGCGTCCACATCCGGAATATTTATCTGTCATCTGAAACCCTCTTTTTCATATTCACTCTGCTCATATTGAAACTGTTCAACACAAATTCCTGCGGTACATTGCCTTCAAACTTCGCATACCTGTTGAAACAATAGATTATGACAATTTGCTCACTATTTTGAATTTGGAGCCACTGTCTAAACGGCGTGAACGATCTGAACTAATATAGCCTTATTCAAAATTGTCAACGATAGGTTGGATTGCTCGGAATTTCTTGAATTTTTAAATTTCCGTGTTCCGAACCGTGCGTCACGCTCTACCGAAATTTTTTATATCGCTTGTCATAGAAATGGTTATGCTAACAATAGTCCGGTCACTCACTTAATGAGAACTGCTAATGTGCATTCCGCTATGTTGGACATTTTCTATACTAATAATGAATGCCTAAAGGCACTAGAATTATAATTTCATGTTTTCTTCTCTTATTTAGTCTTTTTTAAAAATTATTTCTATTTGCTTTTAATCTAATTTTTTTTTTACCATATATGTATAAAAATTTTTTCCCTCTTTCTACACATTTATATTCTCTACTTCATTCTCTTTTACATTTATATACTCGTATATATGTCTGTATTTTTCCTTCGAGGGTCTTGTACCCGTAAATAAATAAATAGGTTAATTCAGACCTTTATAGTTAGACAACGATTTAGTAATTCAACGATACTGTTATTCTGATAAAGAAATCCTTTTAATAACTTTATGAATCTGTACCGAATAATATCTGCGGACAAAGTATCATAACGTAACACAAAGCATTCTAGCCTGATTTTCGGTAAAGGTAAAAATCTTTATAAAGAAACGTCTCGCCACTTCAAGTTCAAGAATCATGCGTGACCGATTCATGAGTATTCATCGTCAGTTAACGCTACATAACAACAATTCACGTATCGCAGGTGTCTTGTACAGTTGCGTACAGCTGCATAAAGGCTAGTAGCGCCCCTTAGCATTTGACAGGAGTGTCTTGAGCAAGCAAGTTGGTTTGGTATTTTGTTACAGAAGTTTAATTTTTTTTCGACAATCTGGTAAAAACGCTAACTCTTTCCAATTTACTTGATTTTTTGTCGACCCTCGACCTTCTGATTTTACTCAGTACTTTTTCTTTAAGTTGCTGTCAGTGGTCAGCGTCAGCACTCTGTACAACTCTGCTCGCTCGCAGCGCTGTTGTTCCTTCTTCTCGCCTCGGGAACGTTTCTTCACTGGTTTTCTTTACTTCTCAACTGCTGATGACGACTGTTTAGCCGTGTTTAATCTTGTTCTATATTCCTCAATCGTGATGGTCCTAAGTCCCAAGGTTGTATTGTTTTCGATTTCCTTCCGTACTTGGTTTAAACCTTAAAAAGAAAAACTTAATTACCGAGCGCATTGCTGAACAAGTCTACTAGCAATTAACGATAGGCCCATCAATTTTATAAAAAAAAATGTGTTCTACACACTTGCTATTTGAAATGGAGAAGAAGAAACAATTTTTGTAACTTTTGCGTCTTCCAAAACTTCCTATCCGCAAAAGAGAAAAAACTATTTGTTGTACCCGTTGCAAAAAGGCGTTGATCCCACTTGTTAGTATACCAACAAGTATCCTACCGTTATTTTGCTGAAAGAAAAGTGTAGATTCGCCTTGTTAGTGTAAAAACTAACAAGCTGAAAACCAGCTGCGCCAATGTTCTGACTGCAATATCCCCAGGATATTACAGTTTGAAAAATTGATAATGATAACATAAAACATACTGCAGTCACGATCGGCTGCAAGCCAATCGTATAATACTCTAGATGAATACTGAACTCCGATTTATATTATAGTTGGGGATAAAGCAGAATGACGTGTGTGCATGTTATATGTCCTTTATTAAGGACTGCCATTAGATTGCTACTCAAAACTAAAAGACAATATTCAGTGTTTAATTTCATATCTTGAACTGGGTAAGTCATCGAAAAAAATGTCCTTTTTGAAGGAATTTTACATGGGAGGTGCAGGCAGGACTCACTTGATTTCTTACATATTTATCCTTTGGAACCATTTAAAAATGAACATGTACAAAATTTGAAATTCGTAGCTTGAAGCGTTCAAAAGTTATCGAAAAATAATGTTGAACACGTGTCTTAAGTACATTTTGTACGGCAGCTACCAGAAGGAGTAAAAGGATTTCTCTGATTAGTAAAATAGAACTTCGTTTTTACTCAAAACTAATTTGTACAAAATTCCCAATTCATAGCTAAAAGATTACTTGAGTTATAGCAAGTTCCGTAAATTAAGTGAAGACGTTTTGACAGGATATTTGTATGGCAGCTACACGAAGGACCAATAGGAATTTCATCATAATCATACATTTAGCTCCAACTATTGGAAAAATATCACATACAAAATTTTAAAGACGTAGCTTAAACCCTTCTGAAGTTATCGGCCAATATTCTTGAACACTTGCTTTAAGGACATTTTGTATGGGAGCTACCAGAAGGAGTAAAAGGATTTCGCTGACTGATAAGCTCGAACTTCGTTTTCACTCAAAACTAATTTGTACAAAATTCCGAATTCGTAGCTAAAAGATTACTTGAGTTATAGTGAGTTTCGTAAATTAAGTGAAGACATTTTAGCAGGATATTTGTATGGCAGCTACACGAAAGACTAATAGGATTTTCTTCATAATCATATATTTAGCTCTAACTATTGCAAAAATAACACGTACAAAATTTCAAAATCGTAGCTTAAACCCTTCTAATGTTATCGGCCAATATTCTTGAACACGTGTTTTAAGGACATTTTGTATGGCAGCTACCCGAAGGAGTAAGACGATTTTGCCCGTTAACGAACTTAGCCTTACAAATTCAACCAAACATCCAGATTCAAAATTTCAAGACCCTAGGTGAAGGCGTTCTTGAGTTATCGTGCTAACGGACAGACGGACGGACGGACGGACGTCAAGCGGATTTGAGGTTTTTGGGCACAAATAAACAACTTTTTTTCGTCCGAGGCTTGGTTCTATGCGTTACAAACTTTTGGGCTGGATTAAACTTATAATACTCTATATGATTTCATCTAGAGTATAATAATAGTAAAATTAATAGAGATATGAATTTTCAAAGGGGACTCGAACACCATTTTTGCGAGATTTTTAACATAACTAAACAAAAAAATATAATAACATAGAAGCAATAATATAAATTATAATATATTTTTTTTTCACTAATTCCTGGAGAACACAAATTTTCAAAAGAATTGGCGATGGTAACAAATTTCGTCATTTTTGGCGATTCTTGATGGAATGACCCCATAGGCTGTAATAAGTTTAATCCAGCCCGATGAGTTTGTACCGCATAGAACGGACCTTCGGCCGTAAAAAGCTTATGAACTATTTTCTGTTCAATTGTGGTCATAAACGGTAGATTGTAGATGGTGGAGGACGGTCTAAAAATCCCGATTCACTGCGGCCTCAGTGGGCCTGTTGTGAATGTCCACCCTGATTATAACTCACTCAGGACGGTTATATCATATCAATGTAGATCTTGTGACTCTTGTATCCTCTTCTATTATTTTCACTGATGCATAGTTCAATTGCATGAATTTCTGCTTCGAAGATCATATTTGACTTGTCGAGGCTGGCATAAATGTCGATCCTTGGTCTGTGTCCATATACCCCAGCTCCAACTCCCTCATTTGTTTGGAGCCATCTGTATACCAGATAAGAGCTCCCTTTTCAAATTCAGGCATATGTTTCCCAGTCCTTTCGGGGTGGGAACACTACTTTGAATGGTATTTCAAAGTTGTATCTTGGTATGATATTATCCGAAATTGGAATGTCGAGAATAGGGTCGCTCTCAAGCTCTCTCACAAGGTCTGTGGAGGCTATTTTCTTCGCTTCCTTATCCTCAGAAGTAAGAAGTCGGTACATCATAAGCCAGGCTTCTTTTTGTACATACAGGTGTACAGGTGAAAGATTTAGAATCACCTCAAGTGCTGCAGTAGGAGTGGTTCGCAAACCTTTGAAGTTTGTTTATAAACGCTAAGTCCGTCTGTCGTCCGTCCATCCGTACGCGTTGACGTCGGATGTTTAAACTTGAAATCAGAATTTTAATTGTTAACGGGCAATGTCGTTCTACGCCCATTTAAAAGTCCTTAAAGTACTTAAATCATATTGGTCGATAGCTTCAGAAAGCTTGATGCTACTAAAATTTTGAACATGTTTGTTTTCTAATAGTTTCAGATAAATGTTTGAATATTAAGAAGTTCGATGAGTTTTTTGTGTAGTTGCCATACAAAAATCCTGATAAAATGTCTTCACTGAATTTATTGAACTGATTATATCGTTAAGAATCGTTTAGCGAAGAAGTTCAAATTTTATTTAATTTTTTTTTTCATATAAAATGAAGGTCAAGTTCCTTAGTCATCGAATTTCTTCCACTCCTTCAAGTGTCATACAAAAAGTCGTTAAAACACGTGTTCAACAGAATTAGTCGATAGCTTCAGAACGCTTCAAGGTAGAAATTTGAAATTTTGATTTGAGCAGTTCCAAATTGAGGAATTAATTAAGAAAATCGATTGAATTATCGTGTAGCTGATATACTGTTGTGATCACAACATTTGCTGTTGGACCAATCTGTTTAGATCATAAATGACCCAACGAAACCGAAAAATATCGATGCCACACATATATGTAGAATAATGTCCTATGATTTCAAGTGCCTCGACTCCAGAAGGAGGGTCTCCAGAGCTTCAAGAAAAACCAACCAAAACGACTAAGGACCATCGCCTAATCTTCAACCTGTGACAAAACCGTTCTCCGAAACAGCGCGATCGTCCCAGCATCTGCAAATTACACCAGCATCGAACTATATATAAGAACACCGTTCCCCGGAACAGAGAGACCGGCGGACGAACTACAATACTTTCTCCGAAATGTTATCCTAAGAGGGTGCTGCTTTCAGTTTACCAAATTTTGGCTTCTGTGGTCAACGCTTTATTGATTTATCGTGCCGAGATTTTTGCGCTGACAAAGGCAGCGGATTTAATTGTGCGAAAACTATGCGTGAATGGTACAATAACTATTTATGTTGACAGCCAAGCTGCCATCAAGGCTGTTGAGGCGCACATTACTAAATCCAGGCTTGTGGGAGAATGTAAAAGAATATTGCAGATGGTGGGTATGAACAACAACCTTAAGATTAGCTGGATTCCTGGTCACAGTGACTTCCCTGGAAATGAAAAGGTAGACGAGCTCGCCAGAAGGGAGTCGGAGATGAGCATAGAGCTGGCCGACGAGTCGGTTCTATGTCCCATTGAATGTGTAGATGGAATGATTGATATTGAAGCGCTCAGACAGATGGAGGGGGCCTGGGTGAATCTCTCGGGATGCCGGCAAGCAAGAATCTGCTGGCCGAAACTTGATAGGAGGAACTCTAGCTTCATTTTGTCTCTGGGCAGGGACATTTGTAGACAACTTATAGGGGTCCTAACGGGGCACTGTCCCTTTGGGAGGCATGGAGAAAGGCTGGGAATACCCATGGCTGACCTGTGTCGCTGTGGTGATGAGAATGTTGAGCCAACACTGGAGCATCTAGTGTGTGAATGTGAAAGTCTGGCACGTACCAGGCATCGGTACTTGGGGAAATTCTCCTTAACCGATCTATCAGAACTTGCGATGATTCCTTTATGGAGAACTACTCTCTTCATAAGGAAGAGCAATATTTGGAATCAGTAGTCTAGAGCCCGGTTTTATACGAGGGGACCACAATGGATCCACAGTGATCTCTCGTGATGGACTGGGGCACATCGCTTTAGTCCACCCTTCCCAACCTAACCTAACCTATCGTGCATTTGGACGGTTAGACAGCAACCGCAATCCAGGTGTATGACAACAACTAAACTTAAAATAGTATGTGTACAACTTGCTTTTCGCCCGAGACTTCGTTACAAGCTTTTGAACTAGATTAAACTTGTAATACTCTACAGATTATATCTAGAATATATAAAATTAGTTACACATCTTGATGAGGATTCTTTTACGCTTTGATTACGTTTCCTTCCACAAAAATTCTATCCTTGGGTGCTTTCTTGACAACTTCGTGAAATACAGATGCCTCATTTTTTTCCTTCATAATTCAGCGAAAGAAACCGTCATATCCTTTTACGAAACTGAACTTTGCTCGATTCAATTGAACTTGTTTATGGATCACGTCCAGTTGTTCACCCTTAATTCGAGTCGTCAATTCTTTCTTTATGTCGTTCAACAGTGGAATGCACTTCCTGTCGAACTTAGAAGAATTAGCAGAGTGTTAGAGTTTCATGAGAGGTTTTGGCAGTCGTAAGATCCTAATGGCTTGTTTAAACACTGAATTTTTCGGAGCAGGTATTTTTATGTGTTTTCAAACTTTTTCACTTAGTCTTAGCATTATAAAATTAAATTGTCCTCGAAGGCTTTTCTTTACTTTTCCTTGCTAATCTTTTTCTCAATTTATGTATTGTACATAAAGTCTTCATTTCTTTTTATATTTTTTTTCCTACTTTTTAATAGTATTATTTTAAGTTTTATAACATGTTTTAGCACATGTAAAAGATTTTATGTCTTATGTTGTGAAAACCGGAAATTAAAATAAAAAAATAAATAAAATCTCACTAAATTGATTTAAACTCCGGGAGATGACTGCTGAACACTCTTTACACAGTGGATGCCGCTTATTGTAATCGCGGATAATGTTATAAGCCGCATTTTGTTATAAAAACAGTTGGGTTCCATTTTCCACAAACAGAATTCATCACTTATTTTTTTCTTCGTTTATTGTTATCACCCGGTTAATGTTATTGTTTTTGGCTGGTCCCAAAGTGATTACAATAAGCGGCATCCACTGTATATAAATGTTATTATACAGGGTGTTTGGCACTCCGTGTGCCACCTTGTAAGGGGTTATTCCTTGATATATTTGGAGAAAAAAATTGTTCTACAGGGTGGGTCAATTTTTAATATTAGGGGAGATACAGGGTGGTTAATAAAAGTGTTTCTGACCGATACCCTCACTCACTTAAAACGTTAAATCTTGAAAACGAATAATCACAAGGCAAAGTGTTATAACTCGTTTTTTAGGCAATCGAATTACCTTTCATTTCATGTGACAGTCTAAATTGTAACTACACCCAATCTTGAGATATTTACTCGAAAACACAGATTTTTGCTACGTCAACCCTAAAAATTTAGTGATCAATGTAGTTTTTTTCAGAAAACCCCATTATAAAAATGTCTTTTTAATTTTATTTTTTTATGAGCCGTATTATTACCTACAAAAGCTGCATACATATGTATGAGTTACGATTAACATTTTGGAAGTAATAGGTAAAAATACATATCGCATAAAAATTAGATGTTTAAAAAATCAGTGCATGTGCATGTTGATCTACGCTACTTGCTTGAATTGAAAGAATTTAATAATGGTTTTTATTTCAAATATTTTTATTTCAAATGTTTTTATTATAATAAATGTTCGAAATGGCCACTTTCATTTTGAATGCACGCTAAAGCTCGTTTGGCGAGTGTTCTCTTTTTATTCATATTCCTCAACTGCTTCCTTACTTCTATTGCTGCCGCATCGATCCTGATATTTAGATCTTCCAATGTTTCTACTGGCGTTGCGTAGACAAGGTCCTTCATCCGTCCCCATACAAAGAAATCCATAATAGTAAGATCAGGAGATCTTGCAGGCCAGTGTATCGGTCCATTTCTACCGATCCAGCGATTGCTATAATTGGAATTTAACCAATCTGTGATCTGTCGGCCGTAATGAGCAGGAGCACCATCGTGTTGGTAGAACATGGAAGCCAATCGAACCAGTGGAATATCATCCAACAAGTCCTGTAGATCATTTGATAAAAACTGTAAGTAATTGGAGCTATTTAGAGTAGGCGGAAACCTAATAGGTCCAAGTAAATCGTCACCAATTACACCTGCCCATAAATTGACGCTGAATCTGTGCTGAAATGATGCCGCTCTTCTTGTGTGTGGATTGCTCTCAGCCCTCGTATGTAGGTTGTGGAAGTTTGTGATACCGTCTCTGGTAAATTGGGACTCATCCGTCCACAGAATATTGTTGAAAAAATTGTCGTCATCTATTTGTCGTTCAAGGAGCCAATTGCAAAACTCTATCCGTTTGGGGAAATCAATGGGTAGCAGCTCCTGTACTGGTGTGTGATGGTAGGGATGGAACCGTTCTACTTTTAAAATACTCCAAACCTTCCAAGTAGATATGTTAAACTGCAATGCCAAGCGTCGGATACTGATCGATGGATCATTTTGAACTGCTTGCAGTATTCTTTCATCAATCTGAACAGCGATTATAGGCGCAGGATTTGCATTTACTCTCCTTGTTCTAACGCTGCCAGTTTCCCTAATTCTCCTGTAAACGTCTTGAAATACTCTCCTGCTAGGTGTCCGTCGATGAGGATGTCTCTGGTGGTAAAGCCTTCGCGCGGCTCGTGCATTTTGGTCACACTCTCCATAAATTAACATCATGTCAGCATATTCTTCATTGGAGTACTCAGGCATTTTGAAATTATTTTTTAAATTCTACTGACACCTTTTTCTCCTAGCAACGTAACTAAAACTGATAAAAATATGAAGGTAGTTTTGCTATTATAGGCTTTTTATTTTGTAAGACACCCTATTAAAAAAGGCATAGTACCGCATCCAGTAGTACCTATCACGTCCAGGTAAAAGCATCAATTCTGTTGAAACTCACTTACATTTCATTGTTTTCCTTCATACTTTAAATAGTTATAAATGTGCAAAAAAAATACTTCAGTATTACCGACAAATTAAATAGATTCTTGGACGAGGTCCACTTTACGGCACTGACTTTTAAATATTTAATTTTTATGCGATATGTATTTTTACCTGTTACTTCCAAAATGTTTAACGTAACTCATACATATGTATGCAGATTTTGTAAGTAATAATACGGCTCATAAAAAAATAAAATTAAAATGACATTTTTATAATGGGGTTTTCTGAGAAAAACTACATTGATCACTGAATTTTTAGGGTTGACGTAGCAAAAATTTGTGTTTTCGAGTAAATATCTCAAGATTGGGTGCAGTTACAATTTAGACTGTTACATCAAATGAAAGGTAATTCGATTGCCTAAAAAACGAGTTATAACACTTTGCCTTGTGATTATTCGTTTTCAAGATTTAACGTTTTAAGTGAGTGAGGGTACCGGTCAAAAACACTTTTCTTAACCACCCTGTATCTCCACTAATATTGAAAATTGAACCACCCTGTAGAACAATTTTTTTCTCCAAATATATCAAGGAATAACCCCTTACAAGGTGGCACACGGAGTGCCAAACACCCTGTATATTTAGATTTTGCAGTAATGACATTTTATCTTTGTACGTATCTATTCCTTTATTATTGTAATAATAAGGTATGTATTAACAACTTAATATAATTGGTATAAACATTACACTATATACAGTCTCGAATGTAAACAATTTATTTAAATACTTGTTAGATACGAGTTTACCTAACAATCACTCTACATAAAGCTACAATTGTGTTTATATTATTAACCTGTATTTCATGTATATCTGTGCAGCATTGCTCTATGGCACGAGCTGTTGAACTGTTTTGTCGTCTCAATTGTATCAACAAAAGAACAAGTTCTTCATGCGTCCGACTTAGAAGGTCTCCCGCAGACATATCCAAATTCTTTATATACATAATGTATGTGTAAACCAAATCCAAATATGGAAAATAAAACATAAAAGTATTAAACCTTATGAACTACATAATATCAAAATAAAAGAATATGTAAGTAAGACTGTTTTTAAATTTTACTTACCCTTATTTGCGAACTTGTTTCTCTTTCTAGAAAGTCTATTTCGACCCGGCTTCCACTTTTAATCAATGGATTATAATTGTTCGAATAGTTAATATTTCTATTATAACTCTGAATATCTGTATCCAGTGAATAGAAACAATGATTGCCTCTGTACTTTGAATCAGCGTCTGTTGTGTAGTATGAATTTGAGTTATTAATTTGATTTATCCTTTCCGATGCATCTGGTAAAACAGTTAAATTTAGTTTTGATATGTTCCTCCCATTGCGAATAGAAATTGAAGCTGTAAAATATATAATACCAAGTAATATATTAAATCGAGAAACAGTTCATTATATTTTTATAATTAATATACATAATTAGAAGATTTTAGTACAGACATAACTTTGTGACATTACAAGTCAACGAGATACTTCTAGATATTGTAAACACCAAACTCGATTTGCAAAATGTTTTTAGACAACGCAACGGAACAAAACCTTCAAATACCATCACAGTGAGACTCCCTTTATGCAGGCATGCAAAGCAACTGTTTATCGCCAACACACCGGATATAATTTTTAAAAAATAGAGATGATAGAGTATATGGTATATATCCGATCACCTTATGCCGTATACAGCTGTGCTATTGAAAGAAGCAAAAACAATCTTGCGACCAAAAAACTTCAAGTACATATGAATGGGTTATTGCTAGAAGGTCATCAGTCACATTTTTATCGAAATTGCGATTTCATTAGTTTTGAAGTCTTGGAGATTCGGCATATCTTATCATTAATTAATTTAGTTACATCACATCTACGTATAGGTATTAAGTTTCAACTTTCTAGCATAAGCAGGTTCCGAGATATGAAAAAGAACCCTCCACCCCTGTATCTTGCTACCGCTATCAACAATTTTATTTTTCTGGGATGTCTCTATAGTAG
This sequence comes from Beris morrisii, assembly GCA_951812415.1. Classification (NCBI taxonomy): domain Eukaryota; kingdom Metazoa; phylum Arthropoda; class Insecta; order Diptera; family Stratiomyidae; genus Beris; species Beris morrisii. The sequence goes on along the minus strand of OX638311.1, from coordinate 81,817,053 downwards.
CTCTATATAGATTGCAATTTTTAGCTTTCTATCTTTTGTGACTTTCGAGAAATGAAAATCAGAATTTTTTCATTTCCACCCCCTTCCATCATTCACCCACACACACAAAATTTTTTCCCAGTAGAGGTCTGTCTAGTAGTCCTAACTTCTGTAAAATTTTCAACATTTTATCTAGTACGGTTCTTATGATATAAAAATTGATTTTTTTTAACAATGGCTCTCCCCCACTTCCGCTCTTTACCTCCCTCATTCAGTAGACTCGACTTATAATTCTCTATACAGAAACCAATTTTTATCTTCCTGGTACAATTGAGTCGGAAGATATTGTAATCCAAAGCTTTTCACCCCCACCCCACACCTTACCTCCCCCCTTCAAATTTTTAACCCCTTTCTAATCTCCTTCTTAAGTAAATCACAAAGTGTCAAACTTCAGGAGATATGGATTTTAGAATGCTGAGTAAACCTATCAAGTTATTCTGGCTAACTCGATTCATACTAGAAGGGCATCAGTCGACGGGTTTCAAAAATTCGCCAAAATTCGCGTGGCATTGATAAATTTGTAACATTTAAATTTAACTTAACTGTTGTCTACAGGCGGTTTTTTTGTTTTTCCAAATGTTTCCAAAAATGGATTGATACCCATCTATCATGAACCCATTCATATGGACCAAAGACAACCAGGTATACACTAGGAGAGATGAGAACAATCAAACCATAATAATAGAGGATTTAAATGTGTTACAAGATTTAGTAAAGTATGTAGGTAACCTAATGAATCATACGTTTTCATTGAATTATATTACAGTGGATGCCGCTTATTGTAATCACTTTGGGACCAGCCAAAAACAATAACATTAACCGGGTAATAATAATAAACGAAGAAAAAAATAAGCGATGAATTCTGTTTGTGGAAAATGGAACCCAACTGTTTTGATAACAAAATGCGGCTTATAACATTATCCGCGATTACAATAAGCGGCATCCACTGTATTTAAATAACTAATGGCAAACCATGGCGTAATAGAGGATTATTTAATCACAGCTAATTGTATTGAAATTGATAATTTCAATTATAATATTTTAATTTAAATTTTAAGATCAAATCAATGAATATTTGAATCTACAATAAAATAAAGATGAATTGTTCGTATGACGTAATGAGACTGAATTTGATAAAATTGTTCCACTAGAATGCTGACTTAGTACGTTTCATAATATTAACAAAATATCTGAATACGAAAGGTATAGATGTAACGGTAAGGTTAAGAAATCAGAAGGAATTATTGCATATGTAAAAAAACACAATAGCGTGCACACACTCTATAGTCCATATCCCAAACGCTAGTGCAATTGCAATACAAAACGAAAGCTATTATATACTCCTCTGAATAATATATAAATTGTCCAAGTTAATCTTTATCGGAATTTTCGAGCGGTTTTGTTGGTATATAGAAAACACAATACATTTTTAGTACGCATGATAAAGGATAAATTCAAAATTTTTTATGCGAACCTACGAACTTTACGCAAAAAGATGACAACCATAGAAACACACCTTCTACAAATTAATTATTAATAATTAATTAATTAAAAAATTATTAATAATTAATAAATTATAAATAATTTTGAAATTCTGAATAAGAATTTACCAACAAGATGCTCGTCTCTTACTACAATTAGAACAGACCATGTACACTACCGGTCAAAAGTTTAAGTTCACCTCGTAATTTTCATAAAATGTTAAAAAAAACAAGATTTTCATCAGTTAATTTTATTTATTAGCATTATTTATAGAAAGTAATCATTTTGTAGTCAAAATAGGTCGACTTTTAGCAAAATTTAGCAGTATTTTTTCATATTTTATATTCTTCAAAATATCCGACTTTTGCTCGTATAACAGCAGCGCATACACTGGGCATCCTTGCAATCAGTTTATGCAATGATTTCGTTGAAATTTGATCCCAACAAGTTTGCAGAAATGTCCAAAGCTGTTTTTGATTGGTTGGCTGCATTGTCCTCACTTTACTATCCAACTCGTCCCACAGGAATTCGATCGGGTTACAGTCAGGCGATTGAGGAGGCCATTCCATATATTTCAGTTCTTTTTGCTTCGCTTTGGCTGCGATATAATTTCGACAAAATTTAGATGTGTGTTTAGGATCATTATCCTGTTGAAAAACGAATCCGCGACCCACAAGTCTTTTCCCACACGGAAAAGCGTGTCGTTGGAGAATGTTGTGGTACATTTTTTTGTCCATGATACACTCGATTTTCACAACTTTGTCTCCAGCAAAGCATCCCCAGGCTAAGACAGGTCCTCCACCATGCTCCACCTCCACCGGTTGGAATTATGTTTTGTGCAATCATGCGTTCACCCACCAAACGACGAACATATTGTCGACGTCGTCCCCCAAAAATTTCGAACTTCGATTCATCCGTGAACAAGACTTTGTACCATTGTTCGATGTTCCAATCTTTATGTTTTATTGCCCAATTCAATCTTTTGACTTTATTTTGTTTTCGTAGTAGCGTTTTTCTTGGCGGCAACGCGTCCTTTTAAAGCGTAATTGCGTAGACGACGCTGTATTGTTAAAACAGATACTGGTGTTTCCCGCGTGGAATACACTTGCTCGCAAATTTCGAGAGCTGTGCGCGTACGATTTCTCTTGCTTTGGACACAGATAAACTGGTCCTCTTGTTTTGACGTTACTTTAGGCCTCCCAGAACGATGACGACTCTGATTGCAGCCAGTTTCGCTTTTTCTGTGTAACGCTCCTATGACTGCACTTTGAGAAACTTCGGTTTTTGAAGCAATTTTTCGCGTCGAATAACCTTCTTCGTGTAATGCCACAATGACTGCTCGTATTTCTACACTCAGCTCTGATTTTTGACCCATTTCTTTACGATCGAAACATAAAATATGTAATTGCTTTCACATTTTAATAATAAGTTTTTATTCTTCGAATTATGTCAAATTAGATGACAATTTTTCTAGAACCGATACGATATTCAATACGAAAAATGTTTTACTTACCTTTTTGTAAAGAAATCACAAAAAAACCCGCGGAAAATATAATTTTTTGCGTGAAATCTTCCAGCACAAAGAGATTGTACGCGCTATAAACTAAGCGCGTCGAGACACCGATGAGTTTAAACTCGATCTGTGTATGGCCCTAGCACGCGAAACGCTCCGGACAGAAGTGTGTTTACACTTGTTTGTTTACAAGACGCACGTTCTCTATAGAATCCACTTAGTAGCCGACTAAATTGTGTAGATTTTCAAAATAAAGCAAGTGAACTTAAACTTTTGACCGGTAGTGTATGTACTAACAACTATCAGCTTAAAAAATCGACTCCTATGAAACTAGATGACTGGCCTGACCGTGATCATAAGGTAATTACTTTAACAATTACTAGTATACAAATTAAAAAGACAAAAATGGTCAGAACCTCGGTACAAATAATCAATAATGACGACTTCATTAGAGCAAGGGATGAAAATATACGAAGCCAAATGGAGAATTGTCAAATGATTCAATAATAACATCAATAAAATGTATCGCAGTATTATTAAGGATATGTAATGGAATTGCCTGTATATGCGATACAAGATTTGCCTACTGGGCAATTGACTGAAGCACCATAGTCATTGCGCCATTGATAGCAAGCAACAATTGATATTCACCACGCAAACGATACTCGAATGGTTAATATAAGGTCACGGAAGCATCACGCGATAATGCAAGCTGAAAAAACTGCGAGTCGTACTTCATCATCGGAACGCGCCGGTCACACAAAAAAAAAACTAGTGGTGTGTGTCAGTGAATCTTGGTGAACAGAACGGCTGACCCAGCTAGGCGTCACGTCCGCCGGAAGGGCTCAATTGAATTCTGATAAGAACCCAATAGAAATAAACAAGGGAAAACGGCTGCTCCAGCTAGGTGCCACGTCTGCCTGAAGAAATTGGCAATCGCGAAGGAGTCGAGGCATCCTAGAATCATGTAAGCTCTAGCAATTTTTTTCCAATTATATCCAACAATGAGTAATTTTTATACTCTAGATGAAATCATATAGAGTATTATAAGTTTAATCCAGCCCAAAAGTTTGTAACGCATAGAACCAAGCCTCGGACGAAAAAAAGTTATATATTATTTTTTGTTTATTTGTGTCCAAAAACCTCAAATCCGCCTGACGTCCGTCCGTCCGTCCGTCTGTCCGTTAGCACGATAACTCAAGAACGCCTTCACCTAGGATCTTGAAATTTTAAATCTGGGTGTTTGGTTGAATTTGTAAGGCTAAGTTCGTTAACGAGCAAAATCGTCCTACTCCTTCGGGTAGCTGCCATACAAAATGTCCTTAAAACACGTGTTCAAGAATATTGGTCGACAACTTCAGAAGGGTTTAAGCTACGTCTTTGAAATTTTGTATGTGCTATTTTTCCAATAGTTGGAGCTAAATATATGATTATGAAGAAAATCCTGTTAGTCCTTCGTGTAGCTGCCATACAAATATCCTGTCAAAATGTATTCACTTAATTTACAAAACTCACTATAACTCAAGTAATACTTTAGCTACGAATTCGGAATTTTGTACAAGTCAGTTTTGAGTGAAAACAAAGTCGGAGTTTACTAATCAGCGAAATCCTTTCACTCCTTCTGGTAGCTGCCATACAAAATGTCCTTAAAACACGTCTTCAAGAATATTGGTCGATAGCTTCAGAAGGGTTTAAGCTACGTCATTGAAATTTTGTATGTGTTATTTTTCCAATAGTTGGAGCTAAATATATGATTATGAAGAAAATCCTATTAGTCCTTCGTGTAGCTGCCATACAAATATCCTGTCAAAATGTATTCACTTAATTTACGAAACTCACAATAACTCAAGTAATCTTTTAGCTACGAATTCGGAATTTTGTACAAGTTAGTTTTGAGTGAAAAGGAAGTTCGAGTTTACTAATCAGCGATTTCCTTTTACTCCTTCTGGTAGCTGCCATACAAAATATCCTTAAAACACGTGTTCAACAATACTTTCCGATAACTTTTGAACGCTTCAAGCTACGAATTTGAAATTTTGTACACGTTTATTTTTGAATGGCTCCAAGGAAAAGGATAAATATGTAAGAAATCGAGTGAGTCCTTCCTGCACCTCCCATGTGAAAGTCCTTTAAAAAGGAAATTTTTTTCGATGACTTACCCAGTTCAAGGTATGAAGTTAAACACTGAATATTGTCTTTTAGTTTTGAGTAGCAATCTAATAGCAGTCCTTAATAAAGGACATACAACATGCACACACGTAATTCTACTTTATACCCAACTACAATATAAATCGGAGTTCAGTATTCATCTAGAGTATTATACGATTGGCTTGCAGCCGATCGTGACTGCAGTATGTTTTTTTGTATAATTACACTCGTTAAATAATCAACTAAATAATTAAAATAACGCTAACACACAGTGGAATAAATACCGCATACTAACACTAGATATTTTTTTTGTTTTCTTGTTTTGGGTGTCGTTCCGTTAGTGGTACAATAAATTCTTTTTTTTTGTGTTGAGATGTGTCCGCTTAATGGTATAAACACAATTGTGACGAACTTCGCAAGTGGCGAGCGAAATTCGTCGAAAAAGTTCGCCTTCGTTAATGGAGAAACACATGTCGGGCGAATTTCGCTGTCGATTTTATGCTTATTTTTATAGTCTTATGCTTTTTACTTACCATTAGATTAAAAAAACACGCAAAATGCACTTTTCGCCAAAATAAGTGTCGCAAGAAGTTGTTGTGTCTAATTGTCACTGTCAACTGAAATAAAAAATACTGCCAACTGTGACGGCGACGGTAAAATTAGAAATTACATTTAATCCAGCGGCAACGAAGAGTTCGCCCAACCGCTCGCCGTCGTAATTCTGCGTCAGTACGTGTGTTGCGGTACAATTTTAAAATTTTGACAACAAACTTCGCCGCCGCTGGCGAAGTTCGTCGCAATTGTGTTTATACCATAAAGTGAGCAAGCCGCACCGGCATTTATACCATTCGCACTGTGCCTCAGGGGTCCCGAAGGCCGCTATTACAAATGACCTTCCAGTGGCCAGAGAGAATATTGGTAGTCCCAGTTAGTCCCATATTCTAAATTCGGTTCCAGGTCAGATTAGGTTTTCGAATATCAGTTAAACTGAGTTGACGGGATATGCCCTTTTTTCCTGGTGTAGTTTTCTTTTTGCTTACCTCGTTCGTTGTTTCGTTTTCTTTTTTTTTCGTTCGTGTTAGGTTTCGGCGGCACGCGGTGCGGATTGCAAAAAGTGTGGTAACGGTGGTTCACACGAAAAGCAACGGTCTTTCGGCAGGTACCGTTTACCTTTTTCCCGAGCTTTATTGGGTGACGCCCAACCGCGTGGAAATAGATTACAGCTAGCGGTATCGAAATGTAAAAAATCCTTTTTTTTTTCTTTTTCATGGTTTCTTTTGTGTATGTCTAAGGTTTTTTTTAACAAATTCTTCAACAATTTTTGGCTCACAAATTGATTAAATCCGATTGGAGTTCATCAAGTTGGGGCCACCGCTTTCGAAATAATTCTGGTATGAATTTCTACCTTTTTTTTTGTGTCTTTTGCGTTGGATCGTTATAAATAGGACTTGAATCGGCTTTTAGACCCATCAAATTTGCAAGTTGTCTTCGTGAAGAGTAAGAAACACAAAAAAAATTCCGCAAGTTAATGTGCTTAGGTGATTATGTGACTCCATTTTCTTACTTTTCAGCAGTTTTCGCCATGTGGTGGGCCTAAAGGGAGCCCTTTGTGTACGATGAAGAAAGATTGATGCAAATCGGAGCCCTACATTTACATTTCTACCTTTTTTTGGTTTTTTTTTCATTGGATCATTACAAATTGAACCCGAATCGGCAGTTTTAGGATTTTCAGACCCATAAAATTTGTAAGTTGTCTTCGTGAAGAGTAAGAAACCCAAAAAAAATTCCGCAAGTCAATGTGCTTAGGTGATTATGTGACTCCATTTTCTTACTTTTCAGCAGTTTTCGCCATGTGGTGGGCCGAAAGAAAGGCAGCCCTGTGTGTACGATGAAGGAAGATTGACGCAAATCGGAGCCCTACATTTAACCTGCGCAAGAAGGATTCATTATTTCTTTTTATTCCTTTTTTTTAGGGTTATAATATCAATGCCAGTTTGGTTAGGGAGGGTATCAAATATTACAAATAATTCACGGAAATTTGCCTAGTGACATGAAGTAAAGCTAAAATATGCCAAGAATAAATATTTTTTTTTTAGTAAATTCAAGTTAGAGAAGTCCAATCTTCTCCACTTAACCAGTGAATACTCCAACACATGCGGTATTCCAGATAGGAAATTAGTCTCGGTGCTCGTATTTACAAGTAGGTAGTCTTATTAGAGGGGCGCCCTACGATCCTAAATTTTTTGCTATTTAAAAACAAAGATCCCAATAAACCCTAAATATTTTCCTGCTTCACAAAGCCCCTTGAGACAATCTCCACAGAATTTTTGGATGTTTCTTTCGATCGTTTAGGAAATCTTATTGTCCACCAAACTGACCAATCTGTGTGATGCCGAGAACATTCTTCATCCAACACTTAATCAATGCAAGGGAGTTGTAAAATGTTGAGATCTCACAAATATTCCCAAAAAAATTATTCTAGACGAACTAAAAGAGAAAACGTCATCGATTGTTACAAGATAAACAAATTCATTCCCGAAACTAGTTCTGCTCTTAATACTTCGGTCCATATATGTACGAGTACTTACCTTCAATACATGCGAAGTACCAAAAGAACTAAAAATTGGCTTCTAAAAAGTGGAAGTACCAAGTACAAATATATGGTATATACCACGACCAATGCAGTGCAAAAAATGACATCGAATAGGACATACAAAAAACAAGCCAATCGTATGATACTGTAGATGAAATACTAAACTCCGATTTATATTGTAGTTGGGGATAAAGTAGAATCAGGAGTGCGCATGTACTTTATCGTGTATTAAGGAGTTTCGTTTGGTTGCAGCTCGAAAATAAAAGACAATACCTTAAGTATTCAATATCATAAACTTGGTAAATCACCGAAACTAAAATTTTCTTTTTTCAAGGATTTTCACATGAGATGTGCAGGAAGGACTCACTCGATCTCAAGTATATTTATCCCTTTACCCGTAACCATTTAAAAATTAATATGTATGTACAAAATTTCAAATTCCTAGCTTGAAACGTTATCGGAAAATATTGTTGAAGAAGTACCTTAAGGACTTTTTGTATGGGAACTACCGGAAGGAGTAGAAGTATTTTGCTGTCTAGTAAAATCGAACTTTGTTCTCACTCAAAACTAATTTCTACAAAATTTCGAAGTCATGGCTGAACGAGTACTTGATCTATAGTGAGTTCGGTGAATTGAATGAAGACTTCACCATATACAGGATATTTGTATGGCAGCTACACAAAGTACTAATAGAATTTTTTTGATAATCTTATCTTTAGCTCCAACTATTAAACCGTTCTTAAGTTATCGGACAATACTCTTTAACACGTGTTTTAAGAACTTTTTGTATGGGAGCTCCCCGCAGGAGTGAAAGAATTCGGTGATTAATGAACTCAAACTTCATTTTGCTTCAAAAATAATTTGTACAAAATTTCAATTTCGTGGCTAAACGATTTCTTGTGTTATAGTGAGTTTCGTAAATTAAGAAAGGACATATTTACATAACTTTTGTATGGCAGTTACTCGAAGGACTAATAGGATTTTGTTTATATTATGCCATTATCTGTAACTGCTGGAAAACTAACGTGTACACAGTTTCAAAGTCGTAGCTTAAGCCGTTCGGAAGTTATTGGCGAATATATTTGTGCACGTGTTTTAAAGACTTTTTGTATGGCAGCTACCCGAAGGAGTAGGACGATTTTGCTCGTTAATGAACTTAGCCTTACAAATTCTACCAAACATGCAGATTCAAAATTTCAAGATCCTAGGTCAAGGCGTTCTTGAGTTATCGTGCGTACGGACGGACGTACGGACGTCAAGCGGATTTGGAGTTTTTGACCACAAATAAACACAAAATAACATATAACTTTTTTTCGTCCGAGGCTCGGTTCTATGCATTACAAACTTTTGGGCTGGATTAAACTTATAATACTCTCAGAGTTCATCTAGAGTATAACAAATGGGGTCAGAGCAAACAAATAACAGAGGCAAGCTCATTGAAGATCGGTTACTATAGACTAATATAAAAGTTTTAAATGACGGATCTTCCACTCATTACAGCACACACAATACTTTCACGAATATAGTCCTCTCAATCTGCTCACCGATATTAACGCCAATTAGTGTTTAGCGCACATTGAACGGCCTACATTACATGTATGCGATCATTTCCCATCAACAACAGTGAATATAGAAAAGAATTTTGGGACTAAAACCATTCCTAAATTTAAAACTGAACTCTCATACTCTCGGAAGCTAACATTGCAATCCCTCATATGATAGCCAGACCAAAAAAAAACCTTTTTTAGTGGATGTAGCTAAATTAAACGTGAAAAGGAAAACAGCTTGAAGAGAATTGAGGAAATCTCCATCTACAGGGTGTAACTAGTACTGAGGTTAAAACGAAAATGGGAGATAGAGGAACTTGCCCTGAGTAGAAAATCGTTCTACATATACTCCCGTTTTTGCACCGTTAAGGAGATAGCGCGATTTTAAGGACGAAGGATTTTCATTGCACCTGTGATCACTGTTTGATTTCTAACTTCTGCTGTACTTAGCGTAACGTAATAATTCTGGGCTCGTTGGAAAGGACACAAATTCTTCTTTCTAATTGCTATCAACTGTGTCAATCAGTGTTATACTTTTTGAGAAAAATTCATTTAAATGACACAAAAATAATAAAAAATTAAAAAAAAATACAAAAAAGTCCTGTTTTCTCCAAGAAGGACCTGATTAATTTAGTTGCATGCGTCTTATGCATAAAAAATATGCTCCTATTCTACGAATAAGAATATAAGGAAATGAAATGGGCCGAGAGAAATTAAGCAGAAACGAAACTGCTTTTGACAGAGTGGGTTTGTTGTTTGTTTGCCTATCAGATGTCCTATCAGATGTTCGAGCAGAACTTGTGTGAGCTCCGAAGCCTGCTATCCAATCCGATGCACGACGGAGAGTTTGTGGAACTGGTGCGGGGAAATTCGTTGCCAAGCACGCAGCACCAAATTTGCCTGCAACAAATTTGGTCGCTTGACTACCTTCGACAGGTAGTATGTAGAGTCGAGGACGTAAGACGGTCCACCCGATTTAGTTACTCGAGTCATACCCGAGTTGCTGAGGTCGTGGAGCCTCCTACAGAGGTTTGTGATGAGTGCGATGGTTCCGAAGCCATGGCAGGAATTACATCTGGGGCTCCACTAAAATGTTGGAACTGTGAGCGAATAGGTCACAGTTACCGTCTATGTGCAGAAGCTCCCAGGGGTATTTGCTGCTATGGCTGCGGGACAAAAGACGTATTGCGACCGCATTGTGCTCATTGCAATCGGGAAAACTCCGGAACGGAAAGAACTGCTTCAGGAAATTCTCGTCCATTTCGGAGCAACCCACATCAGCCACCCAAAACGTAGGAGAGTCTTCGATCTTTGTAACTCGTGGTGATGGCGACGCATCACCAGTCAGGTCGAATACACCGGACTTGACGACTACCCCGGATTTGACAACTGCCACGACTGAATCTTATTCAGTCGTAATTCTTCCTAATTCCCTACCTCCTGTTCGTAAAGCGCCTGTACCTCGGCAGCTTTACCATGTAGGACTGAAGGAGTACATGGAGGCCCGCGACAGGATTTTTAACGATTCCAAATCCCCTTTTGTTAATATTTCTTCTTGTTCCACATTTCAACCTTCCCCTAATTCAACTCCTAAAAAAACGATTTTACGTTTACGCGCATTTTGGCGTAAAGTTCGTGAGAGAAAGAAGGCAGTAATGTCGTCTATTATCTCCGAACCTTTTGACGTACGTCCCTATGCTATGGTCTTCCTGTTTAATGTAAGCGTTAAAGGTCTTTTAGACAGTGGTGCGAGCATTAGTTGCCTAGGAGCCAATGCACTATAACACCTTGAGCGAGCGTAAGTGCATTGGAAGCTTATTTGCCATGAGGTGAAGACAGCTGATGGTGCTTCACAGAGGGTAGTGGGAAGTGTGACGACCGAAATTAAATTTTGTGGAGTTACACAACCTATGACCCTTTACATCGTGCCGAGTTTATCTCAAAATCTATATCTTGGGGTATACTTCTGACGAGCCTTCCACCTTGCTCCATCCATCATCAGTTGTGTCAGTACAGCAACCACCTCTTCGCAACATGATGCTACTGCAATGCACTCTTTAACAGGCAAAGATGTTGAACGTTTAGAGAACGATAAGTCCAAGTTCCCTTCGTACGAACTTCACGGTTTGGGAAGGACTAACGTTATCGAACACGAAATCGACGTGCGAGAAGCGCGCCCCATCAAACAGAGTTAATACCCAGTATCGCCTGCGATTCAAAACCTTGTGTATGGCGAGGTCGATCGTATGCTGGCAATGGAAGTGATAGAGGTTAGTTTGAGTGCGTGAAGTTCGCCGGTAGTGCTCGTGAGGAAACCAGGAAAAGTCCGGTTATGTTTGGATTCTCGAAAGGTCAATAATGTGACGGAAAAGAATGCATATCCACTTCCACATATTGACATCCTTAGTCGATTACCACGAGCCAACTTCATAACCAGTCTTGATCTGAAATCTGCCTTTTGGCAGATTCCTCTCGAGGCTAAGTTCCGTGAAATAACGGCGTTCACCATACCCGGACGACCCCTCTATCATTATACCCGGATAGCATTTGGGTTGTGCAATGCACCCACACGTATGGGCCGTTTGATGGATCGTGTTATCCTACCCGAACTGATGGACGAAATACTTGTTTATTTGGACGACCTATTGTTGATCTCGGAAGATTTCAATTTCCATTTGGTTTTGCTTGCGGATGTTGCTGAAAGCCTAAGGAAGGCTGGACTTACAATCAACGTGGGAAAAAGTAAGTTCTGTCTGAGGGAAGTGAAGTACCTCGGAAATGGAGGCCTGAAGACAGATTCGGTAAAAGTCTCGGCCATAGTTGATTACCTTTCGCAAAAATCCGCACGTCAAGTTAGACGCTTCCTTTGGCTGGATGGTATCGACGATTCATTTTCAACTTTGCACCCGTGGTCTCACCGATCTCAGACACGCTGAAAAAGGCCGACAGATTTAGTTGAACTTTAGAGGCGGAAACTGCGTTTCAGTCTGTGAAGGGCATGTATTGGCCCCTGTATTGGTAAATCCTGGCTTCACAAGACCATTTGTGATACAATGCGATGCTACGAATCTGGGGTGGGAAGTGTTCTGTTCCAAGAGAACAATGATGGATCGGAATCGGCTATTGCATTTATGTCCCAGAAGCTCAATTCCGCTCAACGCAATTGCAGTGTTACAGAGCTTGAATGCTATACCGCTGTGTTAAAAACTCAGAGCGTACGTGGAAGGGGCATCGTTTAAGATTATAACGGACCATGCGAGTCTCAAGTGGCTGATGTCACAAAAGGATCTCAGTGGACGTTTGGCTCGCTGGAGTTTGAAGTTGCAAGGATCCGACTTCGTGATCGAACATAGTCGTGGGAGCTGGCTGAATGTTCAACCCAACGCCCTCTCTCGCGTATACGAAGACGAGTTAAATGCGCTGATCGACGTTGCACCCCATGGTTGACTTGAGCTCTTCAGAGTTTCAGAATAGGGAATATGAGGATCTGAAGTCGACTGTGGAGGTAACCGTCAACCGGCTTCCTGACGATGGCTACGTGTACAAGCGTGCAGAGCCCTATAAAGGTGACCCGATCGCGGAGGATCGAGACCGGAAACTTTGGATTCTATCGAGCTTGGCGCTTACTGCGAGTGCTCAGGCCCATGAAGCGGATACCATGGTTAACGGTGGATTCGCCAAAACGCTAGAGCGCATTAGACGATACTTGTATTGGCCCGGTATGTCTACACAAGTCCGCAATTTCGTTCTTTCGTGTCAGACTTGTAAAGAAACGAAGTCCCCGAATCGTCCGCTTAGACCTACAATGGGAGATGCTTTCAGATCGCAGAAGCCCTTTCAACATCTTTCAAAGTATGGATTAAACACCTATATACCCGAAATACTCGCCTCAAGCGAATGGTTCAGAGCGAATCAACCGTTCTGTTTTAGCTGGACTCCGTGCGTTCATCGGGTCGAAAACTTAAAGAACTCTTAGGAGTTCAATTCACCAAGCCACTAAGTTTTCGCCCTGATTACGCTCTGTTGCATCGTTTGAAAGCACTAGGTAATGCAGACTTGCAACTGGGTCCCAGAGAAGGTACTCCTATCGTGAGGCAACCGGCACAGGCGAATATTCCCGTTGCACACGAGAACAGCAGTAGGCGTTATAATATGCGTGTGGCTCAAACTCAATTTAGAGAAGGACAGGAAGTGTACAGAAGAAACTGGCAAAAAAGTTCTTGAAGTGCAGGATTCGTCATGCTAGGTAACTCGTAGGAGTGTATCACTCCAAAGACCATCGCCAGTGACTGGAGCGAGTGACAAACTCCGAGAGTGCCCGGTCACACCAGTCGTGAGCATGAGACGTAGAGCTCACAGCGATCAGGCTATGTTGTAGTGTCATCTGGGGGAATTTGTGAGGAGATCAAGAAATACATGTGGCATTACAGGATCCCCACACTAATTCCCCACAAAATTAGTTCAATGGAGGTTTTTGTTTTCTGGCAGCTAGAGCGGGTTTTTTCTTGTCTGATAAAAGAGGTTGGGAGAAATTTTGGCGCACACGTGATGGAAAAATCAGTAAAAGTTGGAGTTATTGGCGCGCACGGACGGGAAAAAGGAGAAAAGTTCATCCGTGTATAATAATTGAAAGCCGCGAATGTACTCAAAACCCAGCGCGTTAACAAAAATAAATCGAAACAAAACAAAGGAAGGCAAAACAAAGGGAAAAAATAAATAAACATGAAACAAAATAATAAATTAGAATAAAATGAAGTTAAAAAAAACAAAGAAATAAATTAAATTAAAAATAATTTTAAATTATGATAAAAAATATGACAAGACGTTAAAAGGATAGAAGCCGACTCAGACAGACATGTAAATAAATAACAATAAATAAATATTATAAAATAAAATATAGCATAAAATATAAATTAAAAAGAAAAACTACTATAAAGTAGAACCGAATTTTTTCTTCTCCTATAAATTTTTTGGATGTATTATTTTGTTTATGATTTTTTTTTTAAAAAGGATAAAATGATAAAGTAGATAGCCATGGATGGATTTTCTCGGTTGAAGACCTTCCGCCCCCTCATTCCTCTCTCTAGGGGCCATATATTTTTAGATTCTTTCGAGGACAAGTATGGCTATGATAGGGTGGGCTAGACGGCGCACACCAGCGCCAGTCGAGTTAAAGGGAGTTTTCTCGGTCTCTCATGACCGATTGGGAATCTTATCCCAATTTTTTCACCCGGGTAAGACGGCGTGAAATTTTTTGTTGTACAGGCCAAGGGTTTTTGGTCTGAGATGCAAACAACGTACCCCCCCACCCCACCACAGCCGCAGTTAGCCAGCAAGCACATCGCTTCAGTTTGCATTTCAGCCACCAATTCGGACGTAGACGGAATTAGCGCCCAGTTTCCCGAACCTTAACCTTTCCTTTGGTTATTTTGACTTTTTTAAGTCGAAATAACCACTCCAAGGCCTCCGTCCACACCAAGTTGTCCTATGCCCAGTATTACCGTTTTTCCCGGTGGAAAAACCGTATTAACCCCTAGGCAAAAGGGGGCGAACGGGCCTTGTCCGGACAACCCAGAGAAGGGTCGTGGGCGCCAGTGATCCTTTTTTTCTCAATCTTTTCCCCGACCGAATCACCAATTCGGGGAAGAGTTTCGCGCGCAAACACAAAGAATACCACAACGGAAGGCGAGCTGAAACACGTCACAAAACTGCGGCAGAACACTTAATAATTGGTAAAACAAGTCGAACTTTCGTTCCAAATAATAAATTTATATTTGCTATTATACCTCACAAATCACCTGGTACCCTACTCTACCTGACCTTTTATGCTTAAAATTAGGGCGCCTCTGGTGCGTAGTCCCTCGAAGACTTCCCGACGATCGTTCTTCTTTTGCCGCAACACAAAGCCGCTACCAACGTTGAACGTGTGTAATTACTTCGTCCTCCAGTATCCTCGGAAGTCACCTACTTGTGATATTCCGAATTCACACCTCAGCTTTATTCCTTCTCTCGAGTCCACTTCGCGATAATCCTTCTTCCGGTCTTACAATAAAAATTTTACTTCCACACTCTCGCTAACAATTGATCCAAGAGACCGTTTTCGGGTGCCGTACTTCCCGCGAAACCTCGGGTCAGCTTTTTTAAATCGGTTAATCCTCGTTTTCCTGGGTCAACGACTTTCTCCAGGTCATTCACTCAAATCTAATGGCTTCCTCTTACTTCGTTAGCTTTCACTCTCGATTAATTCGGTGTCCACTTTATATTCTCCATCCGACTTTTTAGCATGGACCCAAACCTCGCTGATCTGTCTTATCGACTTGCAATTCTCGCAGTGTAAGTCCGCCATAGTTGTGCGAATTCGAATGTCACTTGACATTCCTCTGACATCAGTGACGTTTATGTGATGTATTTGTTTACGTCTGTGGTGTTGTGATGTGATATGATGTGATGTGATGTATTTGTTTACGTCTGTGGTGTTGTGATGTGATGTGATGTATTTGTTTACGTCTGTGGTGTTGTGATGTGATGTGATGTATTTGTTTACGTCGCGTGTAGTGTTGTTTTTCGTGTTCGATGTTCCCTCCTATCCTAAAGATACCTTAATCATAATCCTTAATTCATCTTCCTAAACCTACTAATTCCTTACATTTTAATTAACCTAAACCTAAATTCATCTTCCTAAACCTAAATAATCCTACTAATTCCTTACATTTTAATTAACCTAATCCTAAATTAACTATAACTAACTATCCTTAACAAATTCACGTTTTCTATTTTCGAGTTCAGCTCGACTTCTATGTGTGTACGACTGAATAATTATTTGACTAATTCCCTTTTGGTGTTGTTTCTTTTTAGGTTGGTTCGAGTTCCTGCGCGAGGAGTAGTTGTTCAACAAGGATACGATCAAATCTCAGCAGGTGCGATAGGGACAGGGCATCGAAAGTGGCATAGCGCTGACAGTTCAAAGTGGCTATAGAAATTGCATAGAAAAACCAGTTTGGAAACCTGAAAGTGGGTATACACGTGGCCTGTGGGCTGGCTCCTTGGGCATGGAACCATGTGCGTGGCGGCTGGAACCGGTCTTGGTTTGCGCTAATTGGTCGGGAGCTGGCTTGACGTAATCGAAGTGAAGAGTCCGAGTACTGTATTCGGATAGAAACGAGTATACGTGTGTTTATATCGAAAGTGAGAAAACTGCCATGTGTTAACGTTCAAAGTGTCTTTAAAAAAGAGCACGTATATGCGAAGACGAATTAAAAAACAAAGCATGTGCGTCTTCTTGATGCAACTATAATGCAGTGTGTATTTTTTCATTTTTATTTTATGCGATCTTCTCGAATCTTTTGAACTTGTAAGACGACATGAGTGACGCGATTTTTTTTTTCATACTTGCATTTTTCCGGTCCGTGTGGGGTATATCAGGGACTATTGTCGGGTTTGTTTTTGCGTTAATTTTCGCCCAGACCGCCGCGACGTCATCGCCCCTGATTTTGTGTGTGAAGCTATCAGCGAACAGCTTCTAGCTATCGGCGATTTGTGGAAAAACATGACATGATATGCCTTTGGTGTGATAACGAGATTTTTGATTGTGAGAGATCAGGTTTGCAGTAATCTCGTATTCCGTTTAGGGTCTGGTCTTCTTTGTAGTGAAGGTGTATTATGATCGAACCAGAGTCAAGTTCAATGTGATACATACGTGTATATATGGGAGGTTATTGTTGACTTCCTTTATGCACCAGATTTCGTGTGGCGGATAATTATTTCGCGTCGTTTTGTGGTTATTGTATGGTAATGTAGCCGGTCTTTCGACGGTATATAAATGAGGCACGATGTGCGTATGTTTTGATTTAGGTAATCTCGTATTCCTCCTCTGGTTTTCTTTTTTAATCTCATATATCCAATGCGAGTAATGTGTTTCCTAGTCAAGTTCGAGGTGATGCTGTTTTGTGATGATTTTTTATATGGGTGAATTACCGTGGGAATTTTAAAAACAAGTTTCCAGATTGTTTCATTCAAGGCGATCGTTTTGTTGATGTGATTATTCTTATGACTGATAATATGGGTGAGGTGTTGGGTGATAATGATGGGAATTAAAGTACAAGTTTTCATTTGTTATTCTTTATTCAATTTGATATAGAATTTACACACAGTGAACAGTTTGATACAATTATTATGCAAGATTTTTAACTTTATTTTGATTACAGAATAGATTGTTTCTTAAGTAAAATAGGCTTTAGTAATTCTTCCATTTTTAAAATCCTACGTTGAAATCTTATTCGGTCTAATGCGTCGGATTGCCAAGTGCTCTTTCTACTAGATCTATATGCATACTCCCAGGCAACCATGTATTTAACAGAAACCTGATCACAAAAACGGACATGTTTATAATCTAGCGAAGGCATTGCACAGATTGAGTAATTCGACGATCAAGAAAAATATCACAATTATCAGAAGAAGATATTTCAGCACTATAGGTAATGATGACGACCAACGTGATTTTTTAACCGGTTTGTTATACGGTCCTCAAACGTCTTTGCCGTTAGCAAACACACAATCAGGAGACAGGCGTAGATGTTCAGCTTCCACATCAGAAGCGGTAGAGAATGCACTCATTATTAGAGAGCAGAAGAAGCACCTGACGTAATCCTGCAAGTTAGTGTAAAAGAATCCGCTTTTTACCAGCTTAAGAATTTTCCTCTCATCCAGATCCAAATTTTTGAATGTCTTTAGACAGTCGTATTCGTGTCTTAAGTTCAGCATGTTGACTAAAATCTGCACTTTATAGCACATCTTTTATATCAATCCAGGAATTATGAGCTGATGGAAAACCAAGCCATTTTACGTAAACTTGATTGCCCCTTCTTTTTAGAATCTCTTCTACAAGGTATACATCGGGGTGTTTGACTCTTATTAACTCTAGTTCGTAGAACCCTCCTTGTATTATGTTCCACTGATAGTCTTTGAGTATGTAAGTACGCGGCTCTGTATTCTTTACTTCGTTTATCTGAAATGTTTCGGTGGACCAGTTGGGGGTATATCCTTTCTCGAATACATGCTTGTATTTGCTTACACGTATATGATCACCTTTTCTGTACTTGGGGGTCGACGAGACCTTCACCTTACGGTAGACTTCTCCAAGAAGTTGTTGCTCATTCGATGGCCCAACGTCTATAGGACGCATTTTTATGGTGCGATGCTTTGTCCTATTGTATTTGTTTATTAACCCTTTTAGTAACCCAGTCCACTTATAGCTGCCGTTCATACTAAATTCTTTCCACATCATGTTTTTTAGTGTTCGATTGAACCGTTCTACAATTGAGGCTTTCAATTGGCTAAAAGTAGAGTAGTGGTTGATTTCAAAATTGTTCATCAAATTACGAAATGCCTTATTAAAAAAGTCTTTTCCATCATCTGTTTGCAAATTTTTTGGGAAACGTCGTTCATTAAAAATTGACTGTATTGCCTTGATAATCTCCCCAGCACTTTTATTTTTAAGGGGCAAGGCCCACGCATATTTGGAAAATGTGTCTATTACTGTTAGAAGAAAATTAAAGCCCTTATTCTTAGTTGAATAAGAGCTCATATCCACTAAATCTGCCTGCCATAAGTCATCTATTCCACGAATGGTCACACGACGACGCCTAAAATTTGTACGAGCTGTCTTATGCAGTTCGTTAATAACCTGTCTTCTACTCATTTCATCATGTGTATAAATAGTGGACTTGTTTGCACATGGTAGGTAGGTGAGAACACGGACACACTTAAACCTAAAAGGTCCGTTGTGTTACCACAGGATCATCGAATCCGGTCCTACTCGTCGAACCATTTAGAGCTTGCGATGAAGCGTGGGATTCTCGCGACCTCCATTGAGGCAAGGTCACCGAGACAGTTGAAGAAGTAAGCTCCAAGATGAGCTTTCCTTCTGGCTGATAGAGCTGGACAGGTACAGAGAAGGTGAAGGACTGTCTCCTCCTCCTCCTCATCCAGGCAGCTTCTACAGAAGTCGTTTGAGAAGAGACCGAGTCTTTTAGCATGTCGACCTATAAGACAGTGTCCGGTCAGGACACCGACTGTGGTGCTGATATTTGCCCTTTTGAACAAAGTCAGCTTTTTGAAGTGTTTTAGATCCAGCTCCGGCCAGATCTGTCTCTCAGTGTGACATGTAACACCGTCCGCCCATCTTGAGTTTGTTTTCTCAATTGAGTCCAAATTACATGTAGAGAGAGGCACACCCAGATTCCGATGTCCCGGCATAATCTGAAGGGTAGTACCGCGTCGAGCGAGTTCCCTAGAATATCCCTGTGTCCTGGCACCCAGCACAGAAGAATATTGAACTGTTCAGCCATCTCCTTAAGAGATGATCGACATTCTGCGGCGACCTTTGATATTGTCGAGGCCGATTCCAAGGATTTTATTGCCGCTTGGCTGTCTGTGAAAATGCTAATATCCCTAGTAGATATTACATTACACCTCAGCCAGGACAAGGCCTCCTTGATCGCCATAAGCTCCGCCTGAAAGTCACTACAGTGGTCCGGAAGGCGGAAGGAGCTGCTAATGTTAAGCATATCAGAGAAAACACC
Source organism: Beris morrisii (assembly GCA_951812415.1). Classification (NCBI taxonomy): domain Eukaryota; kingdom Metazoa; phylum Arthropoda; class Insecta; order Diptera; family Stratiomyidae; genus Beris; species Beris morrisii. Next base: position 81,797,151 of record OX638311.1, on the reverse strand, counting down.
TCCACCTACCCCGCCTTCAGTTTTGGAGCCGTCCGTATATATGTGGGCGGACTCTTCCATCCGTACCGAATCCCTTTCCCATTCTAGACGGGTTGGGATGGCTGTTAGGAAATTTTTCTCAAAATCATAACTGGGAGGGGTGTAGTCGGTGTTTTCAGGAATGTTATTGAAGTGATTCCAGATTGTTGAGTGACCTGCATATATGCCAGTCCACTGTGTAGAGGCCCTAAGTCGAATGGCTGCATTGGCTGCCATTTGCTTGCCAAAAATGTCTAGGGGTGGCAGACTGAATAGCATGTCTAGTGCTGCAGAGGGAGTTGTTCTCAGAGCTCCACTGATGCATATGCATGGTGATCTCTGTACCTTCCCTAGGGTGGTGCAGTTAACTGCTTTGTTTAAGGCCGTCCACCAGACAATAACACCATACATAAGTATCGGTCTGATGACGGACACGTAGAGCCAATGAACTATCCTGGGTTGCATACCCCATTTTTTGCCAATGGCCTTTTTGCACGAGTAAAGCGCAACTGTTGCTTTCTTTACCCGTTCCTGAATGTTAGGTTTCCAGTGAAGTTTCCTGTCCAAAATAAGACCCAAATATTTTGCACTATCGGTGAAAACTAGACTAGTACCATTCAGAGAAGGCGGGTCTACGTGAGGAATTTTATATTTCCTGGTGAAGAGGACTAATTCTGATTTGCGTGGGTTCACACCCAACCCGCATTCAGCTGCCCATTTGGAGAGGATAGAGAGAGCATTTTGCAATATCTCACTCAGCGTGTTGAGTTTCCCGAGACAGCAATTGCAACATCATCTGCATAGGCAATCACTCTGCAGCCCGCCCCTTCCAGTCTCAATACTAGTTTGTTGACCACTAAATTCCAAAGAAGAGGGGAGAGCACATCACCTTGTGGTGTACCTCTGCTGACAAACCTTCGTGAGGAGGACTCGCCCAGCTTTGTGTTCACAATCCTGGATGTTAACATCAAATTGATCAGCGCGCCAAGCGAGGACTCCACCTTCAGGATAGAAAGTGCGTCAGTGATTGCCTCTGGTCTGACGTTGTTGAAAGCTCCCTCGATATCGAGAAAGGCAACCATGGTGTATTCTTTAATACTAAGAGATTTTTCTATGGCGCGCACGAGCGAATGTAAGGCCGTTTCGACCGACCTCCCCTTCCAGTACGCATGTTGGGATGTTGACCGCAGTCGCTTGTCAATATTGTCGCGGATGTACACATCCATTAGTCTTTTCAGTGTTTTCAGAAGAAAGGATGATAAGACTGATAGGTCTGAGGTCCTTAGGGCAGATATGAGAGCTTTTTCCTGCTTTGGGTATGAATACCACCCTGACTTCCTTCCATGTTTCAGGAATGTAGGTTAGGTCCAGGCAGCCTTTCAAGATAACCTTCAGCCAAGGAAGAATTATATCCGAGGTCTGCTGGATTTCAGCTGGAATTATTCCATCCGGTCCCGCAGACTTAAATGGTTTAAAGCCTTCTATCGCCCAGAGGAGCTTGGTCTCTGTTATAAGAGCGTCAGAGTTGAACGGTGCATAGTTTCTTGTAATGTTTACCAGCTCCGACTCAACAGGCGAGCTACCAGGGAAGTGGGTGTCCAGGAGGAGATCAGTGGTTTCCCTACTTGAGGCAGTCCAAGATCCGTCCGGTCTCCTCAGGTAGCATGGTGTGGTTGGATTTTTAGAGAGAATTTTGCGGAGCCTGGATGCCTCGGATGAATCTTCTATTTCACTACAGAAGAGTCCCCAGGATTTGTGCTGCGTCTTTCTCAGTTCATATTTGTATTTACGAAGTGATCCTTTATAGGAGTCCCAGTCGCAAACGTCTTTCGTGCTTTTGGCTCTGTTAAACAGTTGCCTACAGCATTTTCTAAGAGCCCCGAGTTCTGCGGACAGGAGTTCGACAATGCCTCGTTTAGGGCGCGCGTAAGAGTGGTGACCAGACCTTCGAGATCAATTGAGCTACTCGGTTGGAGTGGCGGTATGGGAGGTTGTACGCCGCTAAGAGTTTCCCTGTATTTGACCCAGTCGGTCCTCCGGTAGTTCCTAAAGGCCGGTGGGATAGGTTTGTAATCTTTCAGATTAAATTGGAGGTAGCGGTGATCCGAGAAGGAGTTTTCTTCAGAAACCTTCCAGTTGCTGACCATGTGTGAGATGTTTTCGGAAACCAGGGTTATGTCTAAGACTTCTTGTCGATTCCTGGTTATAAAGGTAGGCTCTTGCCCTGTGTTGCATAGAGAAGGTTAGTGCTTAAAAAGTATTCAAAAAGCAACTCGCCTCTTTCGTTTGTGTCAGTGCTACCCCAGACTGCATGATGCGCATTTGCATCACACCCTAGGATGACACCAGTATTGAGCTTCCTAGCTTCAGTGATTAGATCGCTCATAATACTCGGTGGCAGTGGACCTTGATGGTCATGGGCCAGATAGGCCGAGATCAGCCAGTGAATCTTATTATTCAGTTTAAGGCTGACTGTGACGATATCAGGATCACTGAAGCTGTGTAGCAGAAATATATTTAAACTGTTTTTTGCAAGAATGCATGCTCTTGGCTTGCCATTATTCCTTACGTAGAACAGAGTATAGTTTGGAGTCTTGAGACCGTTTACCACGTCATGCACAATCCATGGTTCCTGGATCAAGACAAGGTCTTCTCCATCCCTGGCTAGACGGAGAAGTAAGGAGGCTGATGCCGTTTTCGAGTGATGAAGATTAATCTGCAGTATTCGCAGCATTAAGCCTCGATCACGGTTAGGTTCGCATCTTCCGGGTCTTCCGGGTCAGATGCCAGCAGATCTTCCTCACTGCCATCGGGAGGACCAGTCGAGCCTTCATCCAGTCCAGCATCCGAGCCAAGATCATCTTCGTCCGTTAAGGAGCAGTGATCCTGGCGAACCAGTACTGAGTCGGAGTCGGGTTGCACCGGGTCCAGTTCCATCGCCAGTTCAGACTCAGCGAGGTTTGAGTCGTCACTATGGACGACGTGGGAGGCGGACACATGTTTTACATAGAATACAGTATAGAAAATGATACAGTTTGATCATCCGTTTACGATGATGGTTGCGGGACCGTCAGGAAGTGGTAAGACGACATTTATTGAATCATTCCTGAAAAATACATCGCTAGTAGATATTCAAATAAAAAAGATTATCTGGTGTAATGCTGAGCAGCGAGCGATACCGTCAAAACTAGCATTTAAAAATATTGAATATTTAGGCTCTATACCCGAAGAATTTATAAACGAAACCAATGTCAACCTGTAATCGTACTAGATGATATGATGCTAAATGCATTTTCAAAGCAGGTTTGTGAACTTTTTACAAAAGGGTCACATCATAGGAATTTTTCAGTAATACTTGTAACACAGAACGTCTTCCATCAGGGTAAGTTTTGTCGAGATGTTTCCCTTAACTGTAAATATATGGTGGTTTTAGGTGTCAATGAAACGATTGAGAGATAAAAAACATATGCAATATGTTCTCAAAAATGCTAGTCCATGTTTAAGAAAGGCTATCATGAAAAATGCAAATCCTGAAGTGGTTAAGACTATTTGTGAAATTACATTAAACACGTTGAAGGGGAATCATGTGCCAGACCGTAAAATTTTGAACAGTTTATGTAAGTATAAAAAGAGCATGCGAAGGTTAGTTGAAGCAAGACGATCTGTTCCTAGACAGCGTAAGATCAGCAAGGTGGTTTTCTACCAATCCTGATAGGAAGTGTACTTTCAAGTGTTATTGGGTCGTTGATTGAAAAATATGCATAGAAAGAGCGCTCTTAATAAAATGCTACTTCTTTCACCAGAAGTGTATGAACAGTTAAAGGGTCAGATAGAAGGTGGAGATGGCCTGTCTATATTTGATAAGACGATACACACCATTTTGAGGAATAAAAAGCTCACTGACGGCGACAAATGGTATAATTATAGGAACACGCTGATAAAATTTCTTAATGCTAAGCGTAAAGGAAGACAGTCTCGTGAAGAAAAATCTCTCGCGTTTACGCCACAAGTAAAGTTAGGAAGTCAGAAAAATTTACGAGACAATGCGACACAGACAAGGATTGCATTCAAAGAGGAAATGTCGACGCAAACCTCCCCGATGGAGAATCCCGACCCATTTTACGGTATGGCCGAAGATGTCTTTGAGACAGGCGACGTGAGTTTACCAAAGTATCATAGTTCTAGTGCCGAAGAGATAACACCGCCAAGACGATCACTAACGCCTCGGTTCAAAATTTTATCTGTAAGCAGTATAGCAAAAACTTTGAAACCGGCTGCAAAGTTTCGCAAAACTACGCCCGAAGTCAAAAACATGGAAAAAGAATATAGAATTATAACGGCTGATGACGGTATAACTCAGTATACTATACCAAATGAGATGGATGTTGATAAAGTGGCACAGCTTATAGAAGAACTAGAGCAGGGAGAAATGGTGGATAAATCAGAACAGAGTATTAAAGCATTCACGGCTAGAATATCCTTCAGTAAGCACAGACGATCGGTACCCTGTACCTGGACGTTTAAAAAGAAGAACGGAACGGACCGGAAGTGCACCAAATATTTTCTGGGAAAGAGTTTAAAAATGCCTGTAAACATAAGAGAAAACGATTTTTACATATGTCTTCTAACCAACAATTCTATGCGTATATACAATGAAAATACACTGTCAGCCTTCACGAATATACTTTCTAGTGCCTGTAAGTTGGACGGCGGATGGACTGTCGGTATGACTGAAATTGCATTAGCAAATCGAAAAACGAGATCAGTTGGGAAGAAAGATGGAAAACGTGTCGGAGATGATGAAGAAGCAAAAGGTACTACTAAAAAGGTGAAGAGAGCTGCTACAGATGTACTAAAGATTAATGCTTTTGTAAAAAAAAGTGCATGGTTTTTCTATTTATCTTATCTTACCAACAGTTATTAAATTTATGTTACAATAAACATGATATGAACTTTTCTACTTTCTTATCTTCGTTTAACGACGCTGTTGATCCCTATTGGGCTGCTCATGCCTTTCCAGATTTTAAAGAGGAATTGTATAACACCTTGGTAGTAGATTCAACTCATCTAAAAATCCCTGATACCAGCAAAGATGAGCGACATCCAAGACCAGAAGATCTCTATTTACACATTTATCAGGATAGCGAAGTTGCAGATATTGTAACTTTAGGAGCTTTCGAATATAAGTATATATATTATCTTTTCAATAGTATAATTGCACAGATTCCTAGAGAAAAGCGCAATTATAAAGCCCTATTACGCATGATAGACTATTACATACCTCCAGCGCTCAGTATAAGTGAAAAGCTCGGGGAAAGTGTCCCGAAGAAGCTTGACTCTTTAGATTTAGAGATAAAAGACTTGAAGATTAAAATAAAGATAATATTAATATTAATGATTTAGTCGGGCTTTTTTTCGCGAATATACAGTTTGATGACGAAATTGAATCTGTTACAGCTCGGAGGAGAAACTCAAATCGAATTAGACAAAACATTATTCAAACTCTAACTGACCTGGGGAAAGAGGCATCTACCTTTGAGATACCACACAGGCGTACAATTACGGATAAAAGTATAATATTGGATGTTCCCTATAAAAAACTATCCGATGGTACCCTGTTAACGACAGATGTGCCTACAGATTTGAAGAGGAAAGACTTATCTGGATTTATTATCGATATATTCTTTCAAACGCCTTTAGAGAAGCGTGAAGCTAGTCTCCTTACTGAGGAGGTGGGCAAGTCGTTTGATAAGGCTTCAGTAGAAGAGAAGAAGAAGGATACTTTAGACAGAATCGCCGTATTAGAAGATTCTGTTCTCGAAATAAAGAGCAGATTTCCCCGAGAACTAACAGCTGTAGTTGCAGAAGAATGTAAGGCTTTAGGAATAATCCACGTTTACACTGATATCATTCGCCCCCAAATAGTAGGCGACAAATTAGTGAGAAACCTACGTATGATACCCTTGAAAAAGTGCGATAATATCTTAAGGTTTGAGCATGTAGAATACTACCCTCTGGAAAAGACTTTCATTGAAAGTATCTCCATAAATATAACCGATGATCAGGGTGAATTAATTGACTTCATACCGGGCTATACCCCAACATATGTGATGCTTCACTTTAAAAGACAATAAAGTATAAATATTCAGACGTGAATAAAGACTTTCATAGTGTACATTCAAATCAAAATGAATTCATATTACACAAGGTATTATTTAATCCAAGGCGGTACTGGTTTGTCGGATATAGGGGATCTTTATCGATCCCCACTTATATACCAGCGTGGAAGAGGTATTGGCAGCTTCTTCAGTGGATTACTGCGTTATTTACGGCCTTTAGTCTCCTCAGGAGTAAAAACTATAAAGGAGCAAGCTATAAAGACTGAAAAAACAATATTATCAGAGGTGGGGAGTAAACCTCTCAAAAACATTTTAAAAGAGCAAGGACAAGCTGCTACTCAAGAGCTGATGCGAAAGGGAGTGAAAAAACTCTTTGACAGTATGGGTGGTGAGGGTATGAAAAGGCGCATGGCTATAAAAAGGGCAAATACGTTTTCGATAGCACAGTTAAAAACGGTTCCAAAACGTGGAAAACGTACCAAATCAAAGAGAAAATCTATTAAGAAAATACCAGCAACCAGTAAAAATAAAAGAGTTAAGGACAATAAGCGTAAGCGTGTATTGGATATATTCGATAAGTAAGGAGAATGTCCCCGTACAGAGAATGTATAAAATCTGAATTAGATTTATTTAAAGCACCACCGATACAGGCCAATATTTTGAAAACAGAAGAGGTATCATACAAACCAATAGCTTCTCTTGATAACTCTTCAGTTCTGGAATTCGTCTCGCTAGGACATGGGGACACGTACCGTGATTTATCCAGTATCTACCTTCGCTTAAAAGTTCAGCTAATTATGGCAAAAGGTGGGAAAGACGAATTTTGCACTGGAAAAGAAAAAACCAAAGTTTAGGATGCAAAAGGTGTTGAACATGAATAGGAAAGTGATCCAATCAGCGTAGTTAACAACCTAATGCATTCACTTTTTAGACAATATACAATACAATTAAATGGCAGACCGATTGCGCAAACTGACAACAACTACCATTACAGAGCTTACATTGAAAACTTATTGAATTACGGTAGAGATGCACCAACAACACATTTAGAATCTGTAGGATGGTACCTCGATCAAGATGGTATGGAAATGATTGAAGGTGGAGGCAAAAGCGGGCGTCCTAGTGAATTTAATGCAGGATATTTCAAACGATCTGAATTGCTTTCGAAAAGTAATGTGCTAGAGTTTATGGGAAAGATTCATGGTGATTTACTTAATCAGGATAAGTTACTTCTGAATGGGGTAGATTTTAGACTCTCACTTTCTCTGGAAAAACCCGAATTTTATCTATACTCAAAAGAAGACGGACACTCACCGCAAATTAAAATTATAGATGCAACAATGTATATGAATCATGTAACTGTTAATCCCAATATTTTAATGGCACATGAAACTATTCTTCAGCGCTCCAACGTGATATACCCGTACAAGCATGTCGAAGTTAAAAGTTATACATTACCAGCTAACAGTTCAACACTATCTTTAGATAATGTCATAATCGGACAGCTACCGAGCTTCTTAATTTTCGGCATGGTATATAATGATGCCTACAGCGGTAAACAGACGAAGAATCCATTCAACTTTAAACACAATAATATCACGCGATTCAATTTATCCGTCAATGGAGTACAAGTTCCAAACCAGGCTTTAGAGTTTGATTACTCTCAGGAAAAACCTATAAGTACACGGGGATACCTTTCACTATTTAAGGGAACAGGCATTCATTACTTCGACAAAGGCAATCAAATCTCAAAGGAATTCTTCGATAATGGATGCTTTTTAATGTCGTTCGATTTAACTGCATACGGGTCATCTTGCGGCAGTTTATTAAATCAAGGAACAGTGAGGATCGAGGGAAGGTTTAAGAAAGTGCTGGAAAAAAAAGTAACTTGTATAGTATATGCCGAGTATGATGGAAGTCTTGAAATAGACAAACTTCGTGAAGTTCATACTGATTTTTAAAAAGTATAAATATAGCCTTTTAATCTCTCACTCTTCATATTACTCAGCAGACGGAGAAGAACAACAAAGATGGCCTATTGTATTGTAAATGTCGAATACTTTAATCAAGGTAATCTAACCTTCTTTAAAAAGGTTTCGTTTGCCGGTTTCTCATCACAAAATAAATTATTCTCAAAGGAAATAACGTATAAATATCCCACATCATCGGCTACCACAACAGATCAGCATTTGGGAATTTGGAACTTAAGCGTTTTGATTAAAAATCTTATTATAACGCTAGCAAAATTTGCAACCGTTTTTGTTTATAGCGCAACAACAAAGGAATTCTTAGAAAGTTACACCACCAGTCACACCAAGATCATTGGACATTGATGCTATCGCTTCGAAAGAGCAGATATGAACACGATCGAACTTGTTAAAACATTAATGAAAAACACAACCACAAGGAGATTATTCAAAGGCGTATTCCCTTGCGATTGTTTACCTTATAAAATTAAAAAGCAAGCATGTGTTATTGCAAATACCGACCGCGCAGACAAAAAAGGCGTTCATTGGGTAGCATTTTATTTTCCGAGGACACGCCCTGCTGAATTTTTTGACTCCTTTGGTAGATACCCCAACAATAAATATTTTAAAAGATTTTTGCATACCAACTCTAAGGTTTTTATAAATAACAAAAAACGATTACAAAGTGTATACTCTTCGACATGCGGAAACTACTGCTGTGTATACATATATTCTCGCTGCAAGGGGAAGGATCTAAAGCTATTTCTTAAGCAGTTTTCGTCAACAGATTTTCCAGATAATGACGCCAAGGTAATTAATTTATACCACCATATCTGTGGTAACAGTGAATAACTTGGTAAGTCGAAAAATATTAAAATGGGATAAGTGTACTGTGGTCATCTCCCAAGGCTTACACGCACTGTGAAACAGTTATTGTTATATGTTATGCGATCACTGAGATGTCAACAAATTTAATTTTTTCACAAAAACTGGATTTACAGGAATAGTTCAATTGTAAAAATAGCAAAAAAGTGCTGCTCTGAATAGTTCCGTTTTTAGACTTACCAAGTTATTCACTGTGACCACAGATATATTCTCATCGGGTGCTACACAGAATGGTGGGGTTTTTCGTAGCCAATATTGTAAATCGAAGGCAGAGAGTATAAAAGCATCAGCTTAAACCACCCGACTGTCAGTTTTTCTCTAAAAATCTTCCGGACAATATGGCTTCACCTATTACAAAAATCGAGGATGGCATGCATCAGCGACGGTCTAACAAAAGAAAAAAATCAGTCCCATCGGATGAATCAGTTATTAAGCAGAAAAGGTCCGAGGTCCCTGGCGAAGGTGCTCTAGTGAACTACACCTACTATCTGGACGGCTGCCAAAACCGGAAGGTTGTATTAGGCTTCGACCCGTTCACTTTTGAGGCAAAAATAATCTTCAGTTACCCTGGACGCTTTCCTGTGTCAACGAACTACTCCGGATGGACTTCTCTGTACAATCATCTGATCATGTTGAAACATGAAAATGACGAAGCTACTCAAGCAGTTCAAGCTGGTTTAAAAAAGGAATTCGTAATACCGATCGATGAAAGTAGTATTCGACTATCATCCCAGAACCTTCTAAATTTGTACGAAAGGATGGATTTCTTCAATATCGTCATGTACCATAATTCTGAAAGTGTGAGGGATTATTTCAGCCAATACACCACTAAATGCAAGGAAAAAGATGTATTACAATTATCGAGTGTAGACTTTTGATACCAGCCCGCACTTCATATGTGCATATTAACTATTCTCGACTTTTTTTATGAAATTCCGTGGTTTTGTAGTGCAAGAATTATTTTTAATATAACGATTTGCTAATAAAAATATTATATTAAAGTATTTGTTTTCATTTATAAATAAGCTTTATTCATCGGCATATATAGATATAAGTTTACACAGTTCTGCAGGGCGCAACGAGTAGCTCGAGCTTGGTTATGATTTTTACATAGTGTTTGAAAGTGTTGAAGATCGGTTAATTTAGGTGTTTCAAGCTATATTATCTCAGCGTCTGGTAAGTATCTTCTGATGGAACTCTCCTTCACAAGGCCTTTTACGTATATAGCAGAGCTAGCAAGGTCCTTCAAAATGTCGGGTAGACTATTATAACATGTATCGCCATCATTCCAGTGCAAACCATTGATGTTTTCTCGTTCATACTTCTGCTGCCGATCCGCCTTTATGTTCAGCTCCTGATAGGGATGAGGGGGGAGGAGGAAATAGAACGTTGGGTATATTGACCCAAAAGGCAGTATAGCAAGCTCTTTAGCAATATACTGGCCATGATTTCCTGTAACAAACTGGATATCAACTATGAATTTACTCATGTTTTCGGTAAGACGTAGGACGCAGCATCAAAAGCCCCAGCTCTATATCAAGAGATCTGCACCACAGTCCGCAGCAAGAGATACGGATAACATTACGTTCGCACTCGTTTAAATTATAATACATAATGAATTTAAATTTTAAACATTGTTTTAAATTTTTCTTTCTTTCTTAAATTTCAAATTTCAACTAGGTATATATTATATTAACTATAAACTTGTAACACGGGGTAATTTTTTCCCAGAGAGGGAGGGATGTTGTACCTCACAATTATTAATAAGTCATGCCAGTCGTTCAGTCATGACTCAATCGGCACTTTTTCTGCGACATAAACAAAGTGGCGAATCGACCATATCAGGGAAACCTAATACTCGACCTGGCCCGTGGCACTGTGACGTCATGAAGCTCACATTGCAAGACGGGGAATTCCGTCCGCCTTGTTTTGTAGTGTCATGCCGTAAAATGTGTTACGGTCCAAGGTATCGGGAATGGTGAGTTTGCTGCTTGTGCAATCGTTGCGACCCACAATAAGTGCATTGCACCTACGATACGAGTTGCACTATTTGTGGGTCGCTAAAAGTGCCGTTTGCTGATTAACAATTATTTATGCTCGCAAAGTTATGGGTTGAACGACTGGGCCAAATAATATTTACTAAGTTAGCGTAAATATAGTATTCAACTCATTGTAAGTAAAAAAATTCAGTTCAGTATCTTTTAAACAAACTTGGAGCAATAAAGCATTCTAATTAGTAATCCCTTATATAAAAAGTCTTCTTACTTTTAAATTTCAGGTGAGGAGACCAAATAACTTATTCTTTTTTCAGGACATCAAACCAACCTGGCTAGTCGATATACTTTGGCATCCATAGGTGCCATAGTTCTAGCCAGGAAAGCTCAACACATCGGCATTCCCAGATGCCATGAGTGAACGCGAACTCTTTACTTTGCGAAACAGGCGCTGCTCGGAGGACAAGACCACGAGCATGCGTTGACCACTACAGTATGTATAGGGTGTTTTTTTAGAGGTATAGTATTTCTTTTTTGAAAAATAGACGTACGTAATTTACCAAAAGGCAACATTTTTTTTTATTGAAAAGATTATTTTATAGCATTTAATTTTTAAAAACAATTTTTCGTGCATTTCTGGCCTTATTTCATCAAAAACCCGTCGAATGTTGGCTTCTAACACAAAAAGTAATCCAATGGTGTCAAATCACACGATCTAGGCGACCAATTGACAGGCCCAGTTATTGAGATGATTTTTTCACCAAATGTCTCTTGCAATAAAGTCATGGTTGCACGCGGTGTGTGGCATGTTGCACCGCCTTGTTGGAACCACTTCATCCTTATATTGTTGGCATTGATGTATAGAACCAAAAAATTGTCATCGTATTGTGAATAAGCTGCACAGATGGTCGATTATGTTGACCATATAATTGACGCAGCGATCTGTGAGTTTGCCGTATAGAACGCAGATTTCGTAAACTAATTTCCACAATTTGTAAACGTTGTTCTGGTGTAAGTCTTTCCATGATAATTTGCCAAAACGTACTGAACAAAAATGTAATAGACACCAGTCAAATTTGACAGGTATCTCTACTGAAAAAACTATACCTCTAAAAAAACACCCTAATGATGTATTTTTTATTTATATTTTGTATTTTTGTTATAATCAGCATTTGATGAATTTGAATAATAAATAAATTAATTCTCCGTTAACAGGAATTTATCAAACCACTACAAAATTACCTCATTTCTTCATCGAGAACAAATCAAAAAGCACATTATTTGTTCTGAATAAATTATAAATAAAAACATACCGCAGTATCGATCGGCTGTAAGCCAATCGTATGATTCTCTAGATGAAATTCCCATTTATGTTGCAGTTTGGGATAAAGTAGATTAAGGAGTGCATATGTGGTTTGCTCTTTTTTAATAGCTTTAGATGATCCTCAAAATTAACACACAATATCTTCCGTTTTCAATTTCATATCTGAAAATTTAGGTAAATCCCCGAAAGTAAAATGTTCCTTTACATTGAATGGCAGCTACACGAAGGATTAAGCCCAAATACATTTTTTTTAAATTCTTTATAACTACACATGTACATATATTTATTATTATCATTACATGTATGTTATGCGCATATATATATTTCAACAAATTAATATAGTTTGCTATAGTGGTTATAATGAATTGAATATCTCTGAATACCTTTTTTTATCTTCCAAAAAAAAAATCATAAACAATTTTTAATATAATTTTTTTATTCTTTTTTATTTTTATTATTTTTTTTTATTCTTCTAATAAACTAACATATTTTAATAAAAAAATTGGAATTACATAATATAATTTTTTTGTTTCGCACATTCTCCTTGCATCTTGAAATACCAATGCACGACAATAATTTCTTGATAAATTTAATTGTACAGCAAAAAATCAGAGAGGTACAAGTCTGCCTAAGTAATTTTCATGTTTAGAGGACTAGGATAAACAAAATTCAGTGCATACCAATATTGTGTAAATGACATGCTGTTACTCATAATGTTACTAATAAAGCAGAGGACGTGATGTTTGCTTTTTGTATTTTATGTACTTATGCAAAGGCAAAAGGCTGACATAAGCAATGGCGGATCCAGGAATGTTGAAAGGGAGGGGCAGTTTATATATTATATATGTATATATTAAATATAAATATATTAAATATAAATATATATATAAATGTATGTACTATATATGTATATATTAAATATAAATATATATATATATTTATGTATCAGGCGCGTGGCGTGAATCTTCGTAGGGCTAGCGCAACGATACTACGTGTTTATGATTATAGAATTCATCGAATTTCATGATCGTGTTATTGCGCTAGCCATCCGAAGTTTTATATATATAAATATGTTGTTGATTTTTCCGATTCACACACTTCAACTACATTACCTATTATTACGAGCAATAAGCAAATAATATACCGATATTGCCACTAGCTCCATAACTATTACGAGTAAGTATTTAAAAATATTGTATATTGTACAATATAATATTGTTTCTATGAAATAATTGAGAACCACAGATGTTCGGCGATTTTTTGACAGATCTATATATATATACATATATTGATAATAACAAAACTTTTACTTTAAAATAATCGATAATTCATTATTCTGCGATAAAAACATAAATACTAATGAAGATATGCATTTTCAAAGCGGACACTGACACCACTTTCACGAAATCTTTGACATTTGTAACAAAAAAACAACACAGTTAAACAAATTTTATTTTTTATTTCACTAATTCTTTGAGTACACAAACTTTCAAACGAATCGGCGATGGTGAGGTCACAAATTTCGTTCTTTTTGGCAATTCTTGGTGAAATGACCCATTATGGAAAAAATAAAGAAAAATTTAAAATTGTGAATTGTCGTAGTGTGCGAGAATACTATTTCACTATAAGAGAAAAAAATGTGTCCATCGCTCTTCTTTATATTTCCCAACCCAACTAAACAATAGAACTGTGCTTCATTAGAGAATAGATTAAAATGAACAGTTCAATTGAGTTAGTCCACTGAACAATCTCAAATGAATGACAAGTTCGGAACTAGTTCACTAAAATGAACTACCCATCTTACTCTGAACGGAATCAATATGACTCTTGTGCATCTCAAAGCATGGTGTCCACATATGGCGGACATACATAATCAAGAATTGAGCGCACAAAAGTAAAGAAGAGCATTTTCGTTAGATATGGATCATCAAATTTCTTGGACCGCCTCTTCATTAAATATAAGGTCTGGGAAAAAACCGAGCTGTTGTTTAAATGATAATGTAGGTATATACAGGGTCCGGCAAAAAAAAATGCACTGATTTTCGGCGTCCATTGTTCCTATATGGGTGGGGGTTAAAAAATGTGGTGGTGCTTTGTAGGTGCGCTAACTCATAAAGTTTCATTATTCCATTAAGCCTTGGTCAGGTGAGCATCGTGCGTTCGTTGTCGATACTTGTTTTAAAAATGGCGGTTCCGTTATTAAAACGCAAAGATCGTTCAGATTACATATTAATCTTCGCCCTTTAGGCACAGTGCCAGATCGCAATGCGATTATTCTTTGGATAGCTGACTTTCGCGCAACTGGTTCAACATTGAAAAAGAAACCTCAAACCATCAATACCTTGAAGGCAGCAATCCTTGCAGAAATGGCAAGGATACCGCCTGAAATGACAGCACGTGTTATGCAGAACTTCAGAAATCGCCTAACCCGCTGCATCGCAAACGAGGGACGCCATTTGGAAGACATCATTTTTCACAAATAAGCTTTAAGATACTGGAAATTTGTAAAATAAAAACTTTTGGTTAATGTTGTCGTTTATCATTTACTGTCCTTGGAAATCAGTGCATTTTTTTTTGCCGGACCCTGTACTATGAAGAATAAAGTAAATTATTTAAATAATATAATAGAAAATAAATTAAATCACATTTAACAACAATAAACAGCAATAGAAGCATAGCTACAGCTAAACTTAAAGAACTATAATAATATGTTAGAGCAATGTGTGCAATAAATAAAACAAATGTTAGTATAAAATAAAAAATATATTCTTACCGTGTTCAATTTAATTCATTTTTAAATTATAGAGTTAATTAAGTAGCGCGATATGAATTGTTCAAATTTACGATGTTGGTCGAAATATGTTCAGAAAGTGTGTCCGTAGTGCTGATAATGTGCCCATTGTCAATATGAATTGCCCCTAATGCCGCTTTATCACCAAGTTTCGTAATTTTCGCAGTACCTCCCGTGCTTTTCATTAGACCACTTGACATGGAATCCCATTGTCGAATAACTTCGCGATCTATTTCAGCTGATTTTTTTAAAATATTTGAAGCCATTTCATATACATCAGTATAACTATCATCAACAGCCAATTGAACGTAGACGTCATTTTCATTTTCATTTTTAACTTTATTATTCCATTCTGAAGAGTTGATTCTTCGCGATCCATAACTAGATCGGGCACCAGGCAATATGTTATCATTTACATAAGTAACATCACGAGATATTTTGGCTAGCATTTGCTTCGAATCCGGGGTTTTTTCTATTTTCCAGTATTTATCAAATTCCAGCCCGATATTCGATTCCGATGATCCTGACATAATTTGGTCTAGGTCATCCAGAGATCTCGCATGTCGCTGTGACACACGTCGCAGACTTTCACGCCATATAGTATCTTCATCCCAGAGTCTTTCTCCTGCTGTTACGTCTGAAAGTTTTGAACTATTAATGGTGCAAGGCTCAATTTTTGGCTCAACATTTGATATCTTTTGCGATGATAATGATGAGTAGTTAGTTTGCTTTGCCAACATAGATGTCGTTAGACCAAGCGATGGGTATTCCATTGCGTTTTCATGTACAGCGTCATGATTCAGTTTTTTTAATTTTAAATTGTTAGATAAAGTTTTTTCTATTGGATATTCAATTTTGAATAACATTTTGTTTTCAATAAGTTTATCATTTTCTGCAACACTAAGTATTTCACCTGCAATAGATCGGCCTTCATTTAAGCTGGTAGCTGCCTTTTCGACTGAGTTGCAATTATTATTAATCGGATTGTTAATTTGAAAGAAACCCGGACGTTTTAAATTAACGTACTTTTCGTTATTCAAAGTTTGAGATATATCTTCATTTGAGGAACTTCGTGGTGCTATATCGGAATAGTAATATGGTGCTGATTGATCAGATATACTGCTATTATTTCTGCAGTGAAATGGTGACGTTTGAGTTAAATCATAAGCCGTACAGAAGCTCGTTTGGTCCATATCGACGGATGATAGTGTCACACTTTTAGGCAAATCTGCAGTGGAAGTAGTGGTACCAAAATTTATCAAATCGTCTGATTCACATTGTGCATCGTGCAGCGATAAATTTTGTTGCTTTAATTGTGATAAGTTTTTCGACAGATGAAGTTCACAGCATTTTAATTCTGATGAGATATCATTTCCAATTTTCTGCAGGGAGTCACTGGACGAAATAAAATTTATGTTGCCATAATATTTATCGTCTCCCGCATTTCGAAAAACTTCCGGGGGTTTTATAAAGTTTGTGATACTATCGCTAATCCAGTTATTATGAGAACTGTGATACAAATACAAGTCACTAGTTTGTAATCTACTCAGATAAGAGTCTAAATCTGTACTTTGCATCATTTCTTCAAAATGCTCGCTCATAGATTCAATTTCGCTAATAGATTCTTCGGATAATGGTCGCCTGCTGCGATTTCGTTCCAAGTCTGAATCAGGTCCTTGTTGCTGTCTTAACTCAACTGAATCCGTTTCGCTGTCCGTAGTTTGAAACTTATGTGGCAATGAACTATTCGACGGATACATACTGTCAATAAAAGAGGTCGAACTATTTTTTCGTTTTTTATACAAATCCAGATCCGACGATGTGTTAGAACTGTTATCTGTATGAAAGCTGAAATTTGATTCAGATAAAGTTTTATCATCTGTTTTTAAAGCATGCGTTTTAAACAAAGGTAATTTTGAAAACTGATCGGGAAGACTCAGTCTACTTGGTTTCAAACCTTCAGTCTTAACAGAACCCAAGGATGTAATGCTCGACTGTACTTTAGGTATCCGATCGAATGACAAATTAAACTCATCTCGTCGTTTGACTGTGTTGTAATTCTCCGATAAAAACATTTCTTCGGAATTAAGTTCTTCTAAAGGAGGTGGTGATAATGGTATCGGAGGTGGCGAAACAATCTCACTATCTGAACTTTCTGTAAAATTCGTTAGTGGCGTACTCGCACCCAAGTAGTACGACGCTGGGCGAAAGGTATCGGAGAGACTAAAGCGGAAACGTGATCTAATTTTTGTACCATCTACATTTTTCGACGACTCATCATCAGCATCAGAGCTATCGCTAATCAACAAAGAATTCTGTGATGGTTTCAATATGTCTGGTAGATCTTTTCGCTTCGATATCCGTTCTAAATTTTTTTTTTGTTTCTTTTTATTAGAATCAAGTCTCTTGGAAGTACTTTTCGTGATGGTTGATATGTCACTTGTTTTTCCATCCCCTAGGAGTTCGTTACAACACTCGACCTTACCATCTACATGGGAAAGTTCCATGTACACAGGTTCACCTTTCAATTTGACACTAATGCAAACTATTTCGTAATTTGATTTCGACTCGTCAATATTTTTCATCATTTCGACATATGGATTTTCTTCACAATCATCAACTGATAACTGTTCTAATGAGCTATTTGTTGCACTTAAAATAGATTTCTTTGATGTCATTGGCAAATAATGGTTTTCAATACTTTCTAATTTGTTCGGATTGTTAGATTTAAGTTCATTTTCAAAAAGTTGCTCTATTTCTGATTTTTCAATATCGAGCTCCAAGCTCAAAGCTTCATTTAAATCGTCATCAGTATATTCATACGTATTATCGATGCATTTGTCTATATTATCGCTACCTATGTTCGAAGTACGTTCCTCTGCGTCTGCTTGTAATTCTATAACCTTAATGTCATTATCTGTTTTCGGTAATACTAGTATCGTATTCTCACAAAATGAATCAGTAACATTTTCAGATGATAGTTTTGGTATTTGTTTAACATTAAATTCTGATTGTGAAATTATATTACTGTTTTGAATTTTTAATGCACTGTCGTGCAGTGTTTTCTGTACATACACGGGAACATACGTTTTATTTGAAAGCAGGGAAGTACTTAAATTACTTATATTTTTGATTGATTGGGTACTTTTTCTACTACAAAGGCTTGTCGTTATTGTGCTTGTTTCAGTAACATTTGAGGAAGTAAGAGTTGAAGATGACCTTCCTGTCGGCGAGTATTCGGGCCCATCTGACGGAATTATACATTTACAAAATGAGTTATTATATGCATTCTTTAATTTTTTTACAACTTATATAAAAAAATTGTCTTATTTTTTACTGAAATTCATATCCAGTTCATTACACTTTTAGTTTATATAAAAAAACAATTTTTAGTTTATATAAATTTTATGTTATTATTTTAACAAAACCAATTACCGCACTAAAAATTAATAAATTATTCAGGACATACGATATCATATGATAGCTTACAATTTAATCCCAAGTCCTAGTTGAGTTAATTAAATCTTTTCTTAAATTGTATATGTTTATCTAGCTATTTAATTAACTCCACAATAGAAAATGAATTCAATTTACATGCAAGAAAAATCAAGTTTTGTTTATATGATTTACTACCATCGCTACGTTATATCGTATAATAAAAAATAACAGAAGAATTATCAAAAATGTTATCTATACCTATTATTTGCAATGTACCTATAAATTAAATCTAAACCATATCTTCACAGATGGTCAAAAAACCGCATATTTGGTTGGTATGTTCGCACGATATTTCGAAAACGCGAAAATCTGAGAAGTTTCAATTTCATATCAAGATATTTTATATATTTGAAAAGCTAACTTCTGTGGTGAATGAAACGCCTTTTCTTCGAATAGGTCAATCCATACAAAAACGCACGATATTTCGAAAATGCGAAAATCTGAGAAGTTTCAATTTCATATCAAGATATTTTATATATTTGAAAAGCTAACTTCTGCGCCTTTTCTTCGAATAGGTCAATCCATACAAAAAAAATATGATACCGAATGGCAAAAATTATAATATAAAAAAAATTTTTACAACAGGTTTCACTTATATTTCGGAAAGCGGTTAAACACGACAACAATAGAAATTTGTGAAAACGTATACAACCCTCTTCCTTTGAGGATTAAATTATCAAAAATCGTGAAAAAGCGAGTACAAGTTCTCATCAAAACTTATAGATATTATAAAATTTGCAAAAATGCTTTACACCCCTTAATGCTTAAATTTCGAAAAACCGTTAAGTAGGTTTCTTAGACTATTACATAAAAACTCGTAGAAATAGAGAAAGCCCGAATTTCGGCCAGGCATTGGAAACATAGTATTTTTATACCGCTGTTACGATAGGCAGCAAGCCAATCGTATGACACTCTCCATGAAATGCAGAACTCGGATTAAGATCTGCGCATACAGTATACCAATTGTTAGGGATTCTCCCTTGGTTGATACTGCCGTTTTCACGTCCATATCTAGAACTGTTGGTAAATCACTGAATGAAACATACTGCAGTCACGATCGGCTGCAAGCCAATCGTATAATACTCTAGATGAATACTGAACTCCTATTTATATTGTAGTTGGGGATAAAGTAGAATTACGTGTGTGCATGTTGTATGTCCTTTATTAAGGACTCCCATTTGATTGCTACTGCAACCTAAAAGATAATATTCAGTGTTTAATTTCATATCTGTAACTGGGTGAGCCACCGAAAAAAATTTTCTTTTTTGAAGGACTTTCACATGGAAGGTGCCTGAAGGACTCACTCGATTTCTTACATATTTATCTTTTTCTTTGGAACCATTCAAAAATGAATGTGAACAAAATTTCAAATTCGCAGCTTGAAGCGTTTAAAAGTTATCGGAAAATATTGTTGAACACGTGTCTTAAGGATTTTTTTGTATGGAAGGTACAAGAAGGAGTAAAAGGATTTTGCTGACTAGTAAACTCGAACTTTGTTTTCACTCAAAACTAATTTGTACAAAATTCCCAATTCATAGCTAAACGACTACTTGAGTTATAGTGAGTTCCGTAAATTAAGTGAAGACATTTTGACAGGATATTTGTATGGCAGCTACACGAAGGACTAACAGGATTTTCTTCAGAATGATACATTTCGCTCCAACTATTGGAAAATTAACACATACAAAATTTCAAAGTCGTAGCTTAAACCCTTATGAAGTTATCGGCCAATATTCTTGAACACGTGTTTTAAGGACATTTTGTATGGCAGCTACCAGAAGGAGTAAAAGGATTTCGGTGAATAGTAAACTCGAACTTCGTTTTCACTCAAAACTAATTTGTACAAAATTTTGAATTCGTAGCTAAAAGATTACTTGAGTTATAGTGAGTTTCGTAAATTAAGTGAAGACATTTTTACAGGATATTTGTATGGCAGCTACACGAAGGACTAACAGCATTTTCTTCATAATCATATGCATATTTAGTTCCAACTATTGAAAAATAACACATACAAAATTTCAAAGACGTAGCTTAAACCCTTCTGAAGTTATCGACCAATATTCTTGAACACGTGTTTTGAGGACATTTTGTATGGCAAAGTAGTAGTACCCAGTAGTACCTACCACGTCCAGGTAAAAGCATCAATTATGTTGAAACTCACTTACATTTCATTGTTTTCCTTCATACTTAATAGTAATAAATGTGCAATAAAAATACTGTAGTACTACCGACAAATTAAACAGGTTTTTAAACGTGGTCCACTTTATGGCACTGACTTTTAAATATTTAATTTTTATGTGATATGTATTTTTACCTGTTACTTCCAAAATGTTAATCGTAACTCATACATATGTATGCAGCTTTTGTAGGTAATAATACGGCTCATAAAAAAATAAAATTAAAATGACATTTTTATAATGGGGTTTTCTGAGAAAAACTACATTGATCACTGAATTTTAAGGGTTCACGTAGCAAAAATTTGTGTTTTTGAGTAAATATCTCAAGATTGGGTGCAGTTACAATTTAGACTGTTACATTAAATGAAAGGTAATTCGATTGCCTAAAAAACGAGTTATAACACTTTGCCTTGTGATTATTCGTTTTCAAGATATAACGTTTTAAGTGAGTGAGGGTACCGATCAAAAACACTTTTCTTAACCACCCTATATCTCCACTAATATTGAAAATTAACCCACCCTGTAGAACAATTTTTTTCTCCAAATATATCAAGGAATAACCCCTTACAAGGTGGCACACGGAGTGCCAAACACCCTGTATAACTTTTTTTCGTCCGAGGCTTGGTTCTATGCGTTACAAACTTTTGGGCTGGATTAAACTTATAATACTCTATATGATTTCATCTAGAGTATACAAATGTTCACTTTTAAAGAACTTTTACATGGGGGTTACAGGAAGAGCTCATACGATTTTCGGCATATTTCTCTCTTTACATGTAATAATTAAACAACTAATGTGTGCAAAATTTCGAATTCCGAGCATGAAACGCCCTGAAGTTATGGGTCGGGGACACGTGTTTTAAAGACATTTATTTTGGAGCTGTCGAAGGAGGTGAAGAAATCTCCTTCGATGGCCGACTCGCTCTTACTTTTAACTCTGTTACTCGTCTTAATTTAAACAATTTCGGTGGATTGCTCGATAATGCCAAAAAGTGATTTTTTTCTTAAAAACATACTTCACTCCTACAGACGGAAGAGGGAAAGGCAAATAATCATCAATCCTGTTTTTCTGAACGTATTTCGTGCTGCCAAATATAGCAAATATACTTTCTACATTTTCTTCTTCCTTAAGAATTGACCACAAGTGAGACCTTACCATTGACCATTCTTTTGAAAATTTGTATACTAGAAAGAATTAGTGAAAAAATATAATATTTTTTGTTTCAATCTCATTTTTTTGTTAGTTATAGCATGTTAAAGATTTCGTGAAAAAGGTGTCCGAGTCCTCTTTGAAAATTCATATCTCTGATAATTTTTATCATAGAATAATAAAATATGGCTGAAGAACATCAGTGGTTCTCAATTATTTTACTGAAAAATTACAATTATTTTAATTACTTACTCGTACGTAACGAGGATTTTATTTTATGATGCTAGGCTAGATATATCGGCAGCTCATAAAATCATAAATTTAGCTAGTTTAGTTCTCTAATACCAAATAGTTAAAAACATCATTGTTTTGTAATATATTAAAAAAAAAAATTAAATTGGTTTTAGAAAATTTAGAATTCAACGGAGTATTTTGTTAATGCATTTTATTCCAGAGTAACGAAATTTAAATTGATTTTTTACTGAGTAATAATATTTGAACTATTAAAAATATAAAAAATGAACCTCCACATTGGTGATTCCCGGGAAACGCTAATCGATCAAAAAGTTTGCTGGCTTAAGATTAGCCCCACAGACACAAACCAAGCTAAGGTGTAAATTACCGTGCCAAGGGCTACATGGCTGAGGGCATGCTTAGTCGCGCACGGTAGACTCCAGATACCGGGCGGACTTTGGTTTCAAGAAGCCTTCCCATGGTAATGCGGTGCTCTGCCATGGGTGATCATCCCCTTCACGCGCTACTTGTGGGTCCAAGATGAAGAAAATACAACAACAAAAAACAACGCAGTCGACGGTAGAAAATCACTTGGAAGAGGTAGTCGAGAGAAGTATCGATGAGCTCGACCTGAGGAGTCGTCAGCATACCACGATCGATGTTGAGATTGAGGATAGACTGCTGGATCCAGCAATTTCCCCGGGAGAATCCAAAGGCGGGAACGGCGGTGCAGCCATCGACAATATGAAGCCGACAGTATGTGCCGCACGGCCGACTGATGGCAACACTTCTGGGCAGAGGGAGGCCAATGCCGGGAACGCCGGGGCTACTCCCGGGCGTGTACGTGTCCGCAACCAAGCGCCATTATTCGGAAGCCAAGATGCCCTCCAGACGTTACAACACGCACAAATTTACGCTGGGGAAGATCCTGAAGAAGGATCAGGCTTCAACGGAGCAGGACCTTAAACCATGCAGAGAGGATAAAGGCGCGTATCACTAAATACGAAGCATCAAATCCCGATGCAGCTCCAGGTTCCAGCGGTAATCGAGGAAAGGCCAGCCGAAAAGACAGGCCAACGAAAGCCAGTGCTAGGAATAGCACAAGGCGCGTAGCTCACCATGCGAAGATGGCGGCACCGATGGCAAGTACTAGCAGTAATATAATGCGCGGCGTCGGAGGTGGCGGTTCTGGACAGTCCAGGTTGTCGCAAACCGCTGAGTAGGAAGGGGTCGTAGCCGCGCTGCCAGCTGCGCGAATGCGTGCGGAGAAATCGAGGGAGGACTCCATAAGCAAGAGGCTCCGGTCCGAAGAGGATAGTCCGAGGGACGCGAAAAAGCCGAGAACGCTGCCAGCCCAAGAGGCCGACCGGCAGACACTCAGCTCAGTTGTCCGGGACCACCTCAAGGTGGCCATTGTCGACCTGGGCCACAGCGAATGCAAGGTTTTCGAAGACAACTGGAAGCTTGTGTCAGCGGCCCTACGTAGCGAGTTGTTGAGCCGCTTTAGCAGGGCCTTCCAGTCCCGCAGTTCAACGCCACAGGATGGCATAGGGGGTTCAGGGCAATTGAATGTCTAGATAAGCCCTCTCTGGATTTCGTTAAGGCGACAATTAAAGCATTGGTCAACCCGTGGCCAAACGAACAGCTTGCTGTGGTGCAACGGGAAGACATCGCCGACAGGCCGAAAGGCAGAATCTGGGTTCCGGCGCCCAGTGGGGCAGTTCCCACATTAATGACAGGGGTGACTCACTTTTCGATTTTGTAATTAACACTAATCCAATAATTTGCAATACGGTGTGAAGCCAACCTTCGTGACCGAAGTCAGGAAGGAGGGAAGTGCTGGACATCACGCTCGTCACGGATTCTGATAACATCAGGGTTAACAAATGGAGGGTGTCGGGTCGAGCATCGCTCTCTGATTAAGTACGATGTGATGGACATAGCTCCCCCGAGCTGCCCTTGGGTCATTCCATCAAGAATCGCCAAAAATGACGAAATTTGAGACCTTACCATCTCCGATTCTTTTGAAAATTTTTGTACTTGAAGAACTAGTGAAAAATGGTTTTCGTTAGTTACAGTATGTTAAAGTTTTCGCAAAAATGGTGTCCGAGTCCTCCTTGAAAATGCATATCTCCGGTAATTTTTATCCTAGAATAATAAATTATGGCTTAGTTTAAAGGGGAAGGTTGTAGCAATACAGGTTGTAACTAGTACTGAGGTTCAAACGAAAATGGGAGATAGAGGAACTTGTCCTGAGTAGAAAATCGTTCTACACATACTCCCGTTTTTGAACCGTTAAGGAGATAGCGCGATTTTAAGGACGAAGGATTTTCATCGTACCTGTGATCACTGTTTGATCTCTAACTTCTGCTGTACTTAGCGTAACGTTATAATTCTGGGTTCGTTGGAAAGGACACAAATTCTTCTTTCTAATTGCTATCAACTGTGTCAATCAGTGTTATACTTTTTGAGAAAAATTCATTTAAATGACACAAAAATAATAAAAAATTAAAAAAAAATACGAAAAAGTCCTGTTTTCTCCAAGAAGGACCTGATTAACCACCAAATTTTATTACATTTTCGGAAAGCCCATAAAATTTCACTATACGTTTGATAACAGAATTTCTTCATAGGTTGAATTGTAAAGGAGCGGGGCTAACAGTTATCAAGCACGTTCCCTTTAAGTAAATCTGGTTTGACACCCGTCATTCGCCGAAGGAGTATGATTAATAATAGTGAGGACGAAAGAAATGCATGTGGTTGATGCCTAATCGATGGCCGATGCGCCGGGTGCTTACCGTGGGGTCCCTAGCCGCGATGCGCAGTATGCGCTCCTCCGTGGCCACAGGTACCGAGTGTCGCCGTCCTGGATGTTGTGTCTCCCGCCACGGCTGCAGTGTACCTCGTTCACGAAGGTTCCGATGAATGCTGATGAACATCCGCTAATGGGGGTACCGAGATCTGTCCGGATACCGTTCCCGGTAAACTCTTTCGGCTCGCCTACCATTCCCGTCGCACAATCCATACACGAAGTGCATATCTGCCATTTCTTCCGTTGTAAAAGACCTCCTATTGCTTGCCATGTTGCTCGTAATGATGTCTATGACATTCTGTTTGCTGCTGCTTCCTCCGATGCTTTTATCGCATAAAAATCTACGTAGGACGAAGTCATTCCTGTTCCTTAAGGGAGCAGATAAGCTCCACGCCCTACTTAAATGGATATTACTTAATTAACTTAAATGGATGTTAGTTAATTTACTTAAATGGACGCTATCTAATTAGTTGTCATATTTTTACTTTAGGTTTAGGTTTAGGTAAGGTGGGTGGTATTTTACTTTACTATTTTTACTTACCTGTAACATAATTTTCACACATAAGAGCAATACGTGTGTTGTTAACATGGTTGCTCATTACTGCATCTGTTTTGCGGTAAATTCTATGTTTAGCAGTATTTCCAACATGTGCAGGAAACTCACTTGTTGTTGCAAATATGAAGAAATTCTGTTATCAAACGTATAGTGAAATTTTATGGGCTTTCCGAAAATGTAATAAAATTTGGTGGTTGATCAGGTCCTACTTGGAGAAAACAGGACTTTTTTGTATTTTTTTTTAATTTTTTAATATTGTTGTGTCATTTAAATGAATTTTTCTCAAAAAGTATAACACTGATTGACACAGTTGATAGCAATTAGAAAGAAGAATTTGTGTCCTTTCCAACGAGCCCAGAATTATAACGTTACGCTAAGTACAGCAGAAGTTAGAGATCAAACAGTGATCACAGGTACGATGAAAATCCTTCGTCCTTAAAATCGCGCTATCCCCTTAACGGTTCAAAAACGGGAGTATGTGTAGAACGATTTTCTACTCAGGACAAGTTCCTCTATCTCCCATTTTTGTTTGAACCTCAGTACTAGTTACACCCTGTATAAAAAAATACGAATAAAAATTATCCTTGAAATTTTTTTTCAAGGATAACGATTTTGCCCTTTATCCTTGAATATCAAAAAACCAACTTGGGATCTCAAGGGGATGGGGGTCAAAAAAATCTAAGAGCATCATTGATTTTCAATTATTTATAACGATTTTGTCCTTTATCCTTGAATATCTCAAAATGTATATCTTAATTTTCTTTTATTTTTTTACATTTTGCATATTATACTGTTTTTCAAAACATATCAAAAAATTAACTTGGGATCTCAAGGGTATCGGGGTCAAAAAAATCTAATTAAATTATTAGAGAACTGAACTAGCCTTAATTGAGAACCACTGATGTTCTTCGATTTTTTTGACCCCGATCCCCTTGAGATCCCAAGTTATTTTTTTTGATGTTTTAAAAAACAGTATAATATACAATATATAAAAAACTTAAAAAAATTTTCAAATGTATCGACGATGGTAAGATCACACTTTCGGCGACTCCTGATAGAATGACCATTTTTCTATAAAATAATTGAGAACTACTGATGTTCTTAGGTTTTTTTGACCCCGATCCCATTGAGTTCCCAAGTTAATTTTTTGGTATGTTTTGAAAAACAGTATAACCTACAAAATATAAAAAAAAAAGATATTCATTTTGAGATATTCAAGGATAAAGGACCAAATAGTTATCTTGAAAAAAAATTTCAAGGATAATTTGTATTTTTTTTATATTGCGACAACCTTCCCCTTTAAAATATTATTCTAGGATAAAAGATACCAGAGATATGAATTTTCAAAGAGGACTCGGACACCATTTTTGCGAAAACTTTAACATACTATAACTAACAAAAAAAATGAGATAGAAACAAATAATTGAATTCCAATTGTATTTTTCACTAGTTCTTCAAGTACAAAAATTTTCAAAAGAATCGGAGATGGTAAGATCACACCTTTGGCGATTCTTGATGGAATGACCTCCATTAGAAACCCGCGCAAGACAGATTGGACCAAATTTGCCGGACTAAGGACTTGGCAGAACCGCCGACCAGCTCTATAGATTCTGGACTTGAGTTGGACAAAGAAGTCGATGTGCTGACTGGGAAGTTGGTCGACGCTTTTAACCGGTCGTGCCCCATTAGTAAACCCGCAAGGAGGTTATATCCACCTTGGTGGGATACCGACGTTAGGCTGTATAGGACCATCTCCCGCAGATTGTTCAACATAGCCAAGGACAGTAATATGCAGGAGGATTGGACTGCATATAGAAATAGCATCCGAGATTTCAAAAAGACAGTTAAAAGGGCCCAGCGAGAATCTTGGGGACGCTTAGTCAATCAATGAGGCGAGTGAAGCAGCTAGGCTTAGAAGACTTCTATCAAAGGACCCAGTCGCACCGAGCTGCTTGGGACTCGGCGAGGGGTTGGACGAAGTCTAGCAGCCAAACCCTGGAGCTGCTAATGGTACGCATTTCCTGGGTTACTTCGATGTACCAGAGGATGGTATAGACAGGTCCAGGTACGATTAGGTGGGGCGGGAATCTTGTAACTCAATAATTAGCTCGGAGAACATAAAATGAGCAATTAAGACCTTCCTACCTTTTAAATCGCCAGGTGAAGACGGGGTTTTTCCAGCAATGATGCAAAATACGCTGCCCTGGTTAAATCCCTGGCTACATGTGATTTTCAGGTATTGCTTAGCTCTCGGCCGCATTTCCTGCAAATGGAGGGAGCCACAAGTTATCTTCTTATCCAAGGCGGCGAGACCGGACCATACTTTGCGAAGGACTTCAGACCAATAAGTTTGACCTCTTTCTTTCTTAAAACCCTCGAAAGGTTGCTGGAGCTATACATCCGTGACAAATCGGAGGTTATTGCCCTGTCGGGCTCACAACATGCTTATAGATTGAAAAATCTCAGTATTTTAAAGAATTTACTCTCACGGCCTTCCTTGACATCGAGGCCTTTAATAACGTAAAAGTTGAGACAATCAGTGATGCACTAAAGGACGCGGTGTGGAATTAGGGCTGTGTAACTGGATAAGCGCCATGCTGAGTAGCCGGGTCATTGAATCGGTACTGGGCGGTAGTAGAGTGCGCAGGTACATGGCTTGCGGTACGCCACAGGGAGGGGTGGTTTCACCACTAATGTGGCTCATAGTAGTCAATACAATACTGAACTCGGTAACCCGTCAGGGTGCGAAGGTGGTCGCATACGTGGACGACTTAGCGATTTTGATTTCTGGTAAGTTCCTACCCACTATAAGTGACCTGCTCGAAAGGGCACGCACACTAGCTAGCACGTGGGCGGACAGCTGTGGACTGGGAGTCAAGACAGAGTTGGTCCTCTTCACGCGAAGAACTTAAGTCCCAGAGTTCACATTCCTTGAACTTGGGTGTAATTCTGGATCGGAAACTAACCTGGACTAAGAACATCGACGAGCGACAAAGGAAGGTTTTAGGTGCTCTCCACGCTTGCTAAAAGATGTTCGGGAAAAAAGTGGGGGATTCACGGCCATAGTCAGGCCTACCCAAACCTACGGAATTTTAGTGTGGTGGGTAGTGCTGGAGAAGTCCAGCTACCTAAAAAAAACTCACCAAGCCTACCACAGGAGCAACGGGCGTACTTGGCACACACCTACAGCGGCACTAGAGATGATTCTTCATCTTTTACCGCTGGATATTTTAGGGAAGAGTGCAGCAGCAAAAAGTACCGTGCGACTAAGAGAGTCCAGCAACTGGGTATCGAGACCTGGGGGGCACAGCTGCATACTCGGACGGTTAAGTGAATGTAGCCCGTTAGAGGATACAGACTACATACCTAATTCCGCAACTCGAATTCTCGACGAGGTTCCCTAGCAGAGAGGGGTGGAATGTGGATCAGCCCCTGAAGGGGACATTGTAGTAGTATTCTCCGCTGACCTGAACCATTATGAGTCATACAGAATACCGGACTGCTGTAGCGTATTTCAGACAAAGACGATGGGAATCTTTCAGGCCTGCAATCTGCTAGAACCGCGACATACTACTTAACATTGAATCGGGACGCGGACAAGACTTACGAGTGCCACCAACACAGCACTTCACCGTCATATTTAATTCGTTCGTTATGATAACTCTGTTCAATGAAATGAATGCCCGCAAAATTCATGGACAGCCAAATGTGTTCGAAAGTCTTTTCACCAATCCGATTTTCTATAGTATTTGGGTTGGAACTGTTATTTCTCAGGTCGTCATTATATCTTTATCGTTATTTGGTACTATAAAAAAAAACCAATCGTATAATACTCTAGAATACTGAACTCCGATTTATATTGTAGTTGGGGATAAAGTAGAAATACGTATGTCCGTTATTAAGGACTGTAATTAGATTGCTACTCAAAACTAAAAGACAATACTCAGTGTTTAATTTCATACCTTGAACTGGGTGAGTCATCGAAAAAAAAATTATTTTTGAAGGACTTTCACATGGAAGGTGCAGAAAGGACTCAGTCGATTTCTTACATATTTATCCTTTTCTTTGGAACCATTCAACATTAATGTGTACAACATTGAAATTCGTTCGTTGAAGCGTTCAAAAGTTATCGAAAAATTTTGTTGAACACGTGTCTTAAAGATTTTTTGTATGGAAGGTACCAGAAGGAGTCAAAGGATTTCTCTGACTAGTAAACTCGAACTTCGTTTTTACTCAAAACTAATTTGTACAAAATTCCGAATTGATAGCTAAACGATTACTTGAGTAATAGTGAGTTCCGTAAATTAAGTGAAGACATTTTGGCAGGATATTTGTATGGCAGCTACACGAAGGACTAACAGGATTTTCTTCAGAATGATACATTTAACTCCAACTATTAGAAAATTAAAACATACAAAATTTCAAAGAAGTAGCTTAAACCCTTATGAAGTTATCGGCCAATATTCTTGAACACGTGTTTTAAGGACATTTTGTATGGCAGCTACCAGAAGGAGTACAAGGGTTTCGCTGACTAGTAAACTCGAACTTCGTTTTCACTCAAAACTTATTTGTACAAAATTCCTAATTTATAGCTAAAATATTACTTGAGTTATAGTGAGTTTCGTAAAATAAGTGAAGACATTTTTACAGGATATTTGTATGGCAGCTACACGAAGGACTTATAGGATTTTCTTCATAATCTTAGATGTAGGTCCAACTATTGGAAAAATAACACTTACAAAATATCAAAGACGTAGCTTAAACACTTCTGAAGTTATCGACCAATATTCTTGAACACGTGTTTTAAGGACATTTTGTATGGCAGCTACCAGAAGGAGTAAAAGGATTTCGCTGAATAGTAAACTCAAACTTCGTTTTCTCTCAAAACTTATTTGTACAAAATTCCTAATTTGTAGCTAAAATATTACTTGAGTTATAGTGAGTTTCGTAAATTAAGTGAAGACATTTTGACAGGATATTTGTATGGCAGCTACACGAAGGACTAACAGCATTTTCTTCATAATCATATATTTAGCTCCAACTATTGAAAAATAACACATACAAAATTTCATGGACGTAGCTTAAACCCTTCTGAAGCTATCGACCAATATTCTTGAACACGTGTTTTAAGGACATTTTGTATGGCCGCTACCCGAAGGAGTAGGACGATTTTTCCCGTTAACGAACTTAGCCTTACAAATTCAACCAAACATCCAGATTCAAAATTTCAAGATCCTAGGTGAAGGCGTTCTTGAGTTATCGTATTCACGGGCAGACGGACGGACGGACGTCAAGCGGATTTGAGGTTTTTCGCCACAAATAAACAAAAAATAATATAGAACTTTTTTTGGTCCGAGGCTTGGTTCGATGCGTTACAAACTTTTGGGCTGTATTAAACTTATAATACTCTATATGATTTCATCTAGAGTATAAAAATACAATACGGTAAAATGGCCTTTTCAACAAAAGCGTTATGGCTCGAACAATGGCTATGGTGTCTGTTTTTCGGAATCGGTACACTTTCAGTGAGGATTCCAATCGAAGACATTAAGCACGCTATCGACGTGACGGCCATATCCGAGGCTAACACGAGGTGATCGGGCCTCACATCGTGTCTCGTGGCAGCTTTGGCCGGCCCTGATTGCGAGCAGGACAAAGTTTGTTCTACTCGGAGATAGGAATACTCTTCCGATCCCCTTTGATGTACTGGCGGGCCATTGCCTTATCGGCTGGCACGCTGGCAGACTAGGTGGCGGACATTGCAGATCTGTGCCGCAGCTGTAGTAAACCCTGTGTTCAAGATACCAGCTATAGCTGCTTCGAAAGCATAGCATAGCAAGACTGTAGCAACTGTCAAATTCAGCCATAGCAAGAAATAGCTTCTTCGCGTTTTGGACAGCCAAAAGCAGCTTGTATAGCTTACAACAGCTGCTCGACACATAGTTACGCAATTTGGCGTAACTATTATAATAAAATAAAGTGAAAATGAGCATTACTAGTAGTTCTTAAATTTTTCGCTTATTTCCATTGTTAATAAAACTTCATTTTCCATTTTAAACATTCAAAATGACGTTGAGACGAAACTAACAGCTACACACATATATGAATATTCCAATAGCTGCTTTCTTGCTACAGTCCGGAGTATGAGCAACAAAAAGCAGCTATGTAAGCAGCTTTTTAAAAATCTTGAACAGATTTAGTGTCAGTAAGCACGAAAAAGCAGCTTTTTTTATTGCTTTGGACACACAAAAGCATACAAAAGCAGCTAATAGCAGCTATAGCAGAAATCATGAACAGAGCCCCGATGCCGAGGAAAGTATTATCACATGCTTTTTTTAAATTTTTTAAATCTCTATATATAAAAATGAATGTTTGTCTGTCTGTTTGTCTGTCTGTTTGTCTGTCTGTTTGTCCTGTATAGGCTCCTAAACCACTCATCCAATTGCGATGAAACTTTGGTGATTTGTTGAGGGTACGCCCTCGATGGTTTCTGCGTTAACAAAACTTTTTAACAGTTGGTGGTTCGCGAGTTATTTCAACATTTGAGTGTTTTTCATTTGATTTAGCGGCAGTTCCTTTTTGGTGTATTAGTTATGCCTATTCCTATTACTAAATGGTATAAGAGGATAGTGGATGGAAGATGGAATATGGAGGATGGAAGATGGAGGATGGTGGATAGAGAATGGAGGATGGATGATGGAGTTTGGGGGATGGTAGATGGAGGATGGTGGATAGAGGATGGTGGATGGAGGATGGGAGATGGTGGGTGAAGGATGGTGTATAGAGGATGGAGGATAGAAGATGGAGGATGGTGGATGGTGGGCGGAGAATGGTGGATAGAGGATGGAGGATAGAGAATGGGGGATGATAGATGGAGGATGGTGGATGGTGGATAGAGGATGGTGGATAGAGGATAGAGGATGGAGGATGGTGGATGGTGGATGGTGGATAGAGGATGGATGATGGAAGATGGAGGATGGCGGATGAAAGATGGAGGACGGTGGATGGAGGATGGTGGATGGGGATGGTGGATGGAAAATGGTGGATGATGGATAGAGGATGTAGGATAGAGGATGGTGGATTGGAGATGGGGGATGGAGGATGGAGTAACGGGAGCAAGAAATGGGAGTAATGGGAGAAATGGTAGCAACGGGAGTAACAGGAGCATCGTGAGAAACAGGAGCAACGGATCAACGGGAGAAATGGAAGCAACGGAGAAATAGGAGCAATGGATCAACGGGAGAAACAGGAGCAATGGATCAACGGGAGAAATGGGAGCAACGGGAGTAACAGGAGCGATGGAACAACGTAAGCGAAGCGAGCGTAGCCGCGGTACGCGGCTAGTAAAACATAAAAACCATTATTAAATTCTTTTAGTCCAAGCAAGTAGTGTAGATCAACATGCATATGCACTGACTTTTGAAATATTTAATTTTTATGCGATATGTATTTTTACCTATTACTTCCAAAGTGTTAATCGTAACTCATACATATGTATGCAGCTTTTGTAGGTAATAATACGGCTCATAAAAAAATAAAATTAAAATGACATGTTTATAATGGGGTTTTCTGAGAAAAACTACATTGATCACTGAATTTTAAGGGTTGACGTAGCAAAAATTTGTGTTTTCGAGTAAATATCTCAAGATTGGGTGCAGTTACAATTTAGACTGTTACATCAAATGAAAGGTAATTCGATTCCCTAAAAAACGAGTTATAACACTTTGCCTTGTGATTATTCGTTTTCAAGATATAACGTTTTAAGTGAGTAAGGGTACCGGTCAAAAACACTTTTCTTAACCACCCTGTATCTCCACTGTTATTGAAAATTGACCCACCCTGTGGAACAATTTTTTTCTCCAAATATATCAAGGAATAACCCCTTACAAGGTCGTGGACGGAGTACCAAACACCCTGTATAGCGTTGAAATAAATTAACGGCTATAGTGTTATCTTGCACACAATCGCTAATAATTACAAAATGTATAGTTTTAACGTCCTGTTGCCCCTCAACGCGATAATAAATCCCAAACGGATGGATTGTTGCTTGACTATTATTACAGTGGAATGCTTGGATCGCATCTTGTAGAACGGAGGAATAATTTTCTGAGAAATCCATAACTACAACGACATCACTTACTGGTAAATTTTTCTTTTTCTCTTCAAAATATTTCATTTGTTGTTCAGTGATAAAGGCGTGCCGAAGTAAAGTAGGATGTCGTTCAACAAAGCTATCTACAAAATCATCTGCAGACAGTATTTTTGTCGACGCGATGGAAGCACGACTGAATAGTTTCTGAGATTAACAAATATTTATATACATACCTACCAAAAAAAGGACATTTAATTGCTATGGCTTTACCTGCTGTAGAACATACCAAATGCGGAAATTATTGTTATTTACAATTTAATTTTTTTTTTGGGATAAATGTATTACCAAACATTGATGTGTTCAACCAATTATGTAGTAGCTCAACTAAATTATTAGAGCACTAAACTAAATTAAATTTATAATTTTAAGAGCTGCCCATATATCTAGCATCAGGAAATTAAATATTCATGATATACGAGTAAGTTATTAGAATAATAAATTGTAATTTTTCAATAAAATAATTGAGAGCTACTGATGTTCTTAGATTTTTTTGACCCCGATTCCTTTGAGATCCCAAGTTGTCTTTTTGGTATATTTTGAACAGTACGAAGTATACACGAAATATAAAAAAAAATAAGATACGCTTTTTGAGATATTCAAGGATAAAGGACAAAATCGATATCCTTGAAAAAAAAATTAAAGATAATTTTTATTTGTATTCCTCTTTAAAAGAAGCACTATTTTATTATTCTATGATAAAAATTAACAGAGATATGTGTTTTCAAAGAGGACTTGGACAGTATTTTCACGATATCTTTAACATACTATGTATAACTAACAAAAAATGAGATAGAAACAAAAAATTGAATATATATTTTTTTTTACTAATTCTGTGAGTGCACCATTTTCAAAAAAATCGGCGAGAGTAAGGTTACTATGCGGTATATATTGCTATGCGACTGACAACCTAAAAAAAACCGTTTCAAATATCCTCCTGGTTAATCTTTAGGTTGTCAGTCGCATAGTAACCTACACCGTATCTCAGCGTTAAACGCGTTTCGGCCTTCTACCCAAAAATAATAAAGTTTTGCCCAGACTGTTGGAATTTTTTTTCATTTATTTACGTATTTATTTTTTCAATAGAAGTAAAAGCGAATTCGATCTCATTAAACCTAAATGATTTTCAGAATTCGTGAAAACTTGGGGTTAATATCGAAAAATGTTTAAATCTATTTCCCGCTTATACTTCAATCCTTTACAAATGAAAGTGAATTCGATACTTCACACTCCCTTAGGGTTGAATATCAAAAAAAATTGCAAAAATGTTTCTATGTACTTATATAAAGCGCAGAAGTAAAATTAATTTGATAACTCGACTTGTCTAGAGGATATAACGAAATTCATGAAACATCGGACATTTCTTTTACTCCACCTCTGTACGGTTTACGGTTTTTGAGGAAAAAAATCATAATTCCTTTTTTTCACCTCCTCCCATAGTCACCCCCTTCACTATCATCCCAAAATTGTTTGCTCTGATAGAAGTCAACTGGGCCTAACTCATGTAAAATTCCTAAGATCATATGTGGTACGGTTCTTGAGATATAAAAATGACAATATTTATTATTAAAAAAATAATAAAGTAAAATACACGGTAGGTTGAAAGGAATGAGGAATTTGCTTCCCAGTTCCCCTCACTAGAAGTAGAGGAAATTCTTGTCTGCAGCGGAGAAGCTTATACATGGCCGCTGGCAAGGGCGCCCATACAATTTTTTCCAGGGGGTGTGGGGTGCAAGGCAAAAGGTTTATAAAATAACTCCCCACTCCATTAACGGGCACAATCGTTCTACTCCTTCGGCTCCATTAAAAGTCATTAAAACATGCGTTCAAGAATACTAGCCGATAACTTCAGAACGCTTAAATCGGTGAAATCCCAGTTGTAAGGATTTTGTAAACGTTCATTTTCTAATAATTGCAGAAAATCTTTGAGTCCTTCATGTAGCCTGTATACATATATCCTGTAAAACTGTCTTCCCTCAATTTACGGAACTCATTTTAACTCAAAAAAACATGAAGTAAGAATTTTATACGAATTAAATTTGTTTTAAAATGAAGATCGGGTTTATTAGTCAGCAAAATTCTTCTCCTCCTGCGGGAACCTTCCACAAATAAAGTCCCGATAATTTGGCCAATAACTTCAGAACTCTGTAACTTGGAATTTAAAATTTTGCACAACTTAATATTTCAATTGACGGGCTTAGAACCAGAGGGGTACAAGTGACAATTTCGCGAAAGTGAATAGCAAGAAATGTCTCTTTAGAGTGGCTGCTGTCTTTTACCAGTGACGCACAGGTGCAAGAGTAGCTTAAGGCTGCTATATGTTAGGAAATAAATCCAATACTAAACGGAAAAGCACCAATGATACGAGCCAGAGGGGAACAAGTACGACTAGCACTCCTTTTTAACGAGCGCAAATCAAAATACTCTCCGTTTTTTACAGACTGATGAGCCGACCGGGTACGAGTCGGACTACGAGTAACCGTACATAGTTTCATTATTCAGCCCTTATGTTCAATATAATAGTTAGATTTTTTTTGCGTAGTTTTTTATTAATAAAGACTGAATAAATAATTATTAGGTAACTAACATACTGTGTTACAAAAGTTGTCTTTCCTTGAAACCTTAAAGAACACTTCACCATCTCGTTATACGAGTGTCGTCGTATTGCGGCGAAGAAGTGCATGTAGTGATAAAAATTCTGCCATCAGTCTGGCACAACTTTATTATTTTCCAAGTTTCAGCCTCCTAGCGTAAGCGGTTCCTGAGATCTAGAAACCAAAATTTTTCATCTAAAACGCACACCTTCTCCCCCTCCGCCTCACACCTCAACCCCCCAAAAAAGGGGTTTACTAAATATACCCACCATACAAATTTCAACTTAATATCTCGACGGGTTTGTGAGCTACGCACCTTCAAACGGTTTTGCGGACGGCAGACAGACATTTTGTTTTTTTTTTAGTTTACTAGTCCTAAAACGTGAAAATACATTTTTTTTTAAATTTCAGTACGATCACACTACTTTATTATTAAAAAATAATAATGTAAAAATATGCCAAGTATATACACGAACGAAGTTTAATATTTACTGCATAATTGGTACGCGAGATATCATAATCCAAAGTTTCTTACGAGTCAAAACTTTTTCTTAGAAAACGTCTCCCCACCTCCCCCTAACACTCTTCCCCAAGGGTACCGCTCGTAGGAGTTCACCCAATCTACCTATAAAATTTTAAAAATAATAATGTAAAATACATGGAAATACGTCAAAGTTCAGTGCCAGAGGGGTACAAGTGCAATGTTTCCCGAGTTCAGACCACGTTAAACAGTATATATCGGGAAATTATATATATTTCTTTTGGGCGCCGCTGTGGGATTTAGAATACTAAGTCCCTAAGAGGAAAACCGATCAATCCGGTCGGTAGGTCTTAGCCATAATTATTGACACTTAAAAGACTTTGATATGATTTTACTCGAACTACTTGAATTGCACTTGTACCCCTCTGGTTTTAAGCCCGTCAATTGCTAAAAGGAATTAGTATGAAATAAATCGAATAAGTATTTCGATTAGCTGCTAAATAAACTGCCTTGAAAAATGTGTCCATTCATTCACTGTAATTAGACAAATAGTCGAGCTAGGAAGTCAATTTTAGAGTAATTTTTTGACAAATATTAACACTCGTTCGGGTAACACTCATACAAAAGTCCTTAAAACACATGTTTACGAGGATTGGCCTATAACTTCATTGGAACATGCTTTTAGATAGGAACTTCAAATTTCGTATACGTTAATTTTTTAATAGTTCCAGGTATATTATATATTGATATATTGAAAATCAAGTGATTCCTTCCTGCAGACCCCTTTTAAACGTTTTTTTTCTGGTGATTAACTTAAAATTCCAGATACGGTATTAAAAATGGGAAACACTGTCCATCACCTTCGACAGGCAACCAACCGATAGTTCTTAAAAAAGGATAACTACATGTGTTCGGACTCTCGCGTAGTAGTAGTTATTGCACTACAACTAACAGTAAAACTGTCACTGCTATCTTCTTCGATGCGTAATATTTTTGATAAGGGAATATCTTTTGTCATTGGATCTGCCGATTTTTTTAAATACGTTAGTATATCCATTAGTTAATTTTGTATTAAATACTTTGAACTCTGGA
Source organism: Beris morrisii (assembly GCA_951812415.1). Lineage (NCBI taxonomy): Eukaryota > Metazoa > Arthropoda > Insecta > Diptera > Stratiomyidae > Beris > Beris morrisii. Next base: position 81,759,310 of record OX638311.1, on the reverse strand, counting down.
ATAAATAACAAAATTTTGAATGATTCAGTTTCAGAGTGTTTTTTTTCCTTGTAAATCAAAATTATACGGTCTAGCGTAGTGTCAACAGTTTTGTCGCAGATAGAAACGACGATGATAATAATGTGACGGGACACCCGTTTTGGCAACGCAAAACGGTCGAGATGGAAACGCACCCTTAAGCTTTACAAACTGAAAATAATAAACTTTTTTTGTCTTGGTTGTCTCGAAAGAAGATTGGTCTGTTTCAGTTTTTATTTGGTACTGTTGTTAAGGACATTCGTCACGACCTTACACGTTGGAGTTCTCCCGGCTATGCCGAGAGTCCAACTTTGGTAAGGCCATGGGCGACGGCAGTATTCGGTGCCGTCGTGAGTCTAGGGGTGTGGTTGTTGCGGCGTCGGCAATGTCGCTGCCGACGTCTTTGCGGCGACGGCATTAGTCGCCGCCGTCGAGCCGCGCAGTCACCATCCCTGGCTCGTGCCATGTAAGATGGTGACAGCTGACCGCAGAATCTTGCGGTTGTCAGCTGTGCCATAGCGGTTGCTGCGTCGGCATAGTTCGGTGCCGAAGTCTTCACACCTGGGGTGTGTGAGCTGCAGCGGAAGGTGCAACCGCCGTGTACGGCTGGTTACTACCGCTGTTTTAGCGCAGCTGTGTATATGAGTAACTGCAGTGACGACTATCAGCGTCATCACTTTGCAGTGTGTTGTGAGTCGCCCGCCAGTCGCCGAACGACTGGCTGCCACTTCGATTTCTCGTCCTTATATAGGAATCGAAATGACAGCCAGCGTCCTTGGATCTGTGATTCAATTTGTGAGAAGTGTTTTCGGCCTGAGTTGTTTGGCTACAAAACATCTCCCCACACTGTCATGAAGCATATAGCTTTATATGAAAAGCTAACTGAATACAACAATAGTTTTAAATACAACCCAATTCAAGAAAAAAAACTTGGACCAATACCTGAGAGATGACTAATTGCATTAAAATTCAAAAATATGACGAAAAAATTATGTGTCACAAAAATTACATCAAAGATAAAAAAATCTATTTGATAATAACAAAATTGTAAAATACAACAATTTAAGTCATTCTTGAAAGTATAAATAAGAAAACTCTTCACTTACATGTATATGTATGCTTGTCACTTACAATCCAGCCGAATATTTATATTTATAAATAAATAAGTCAAAAAAACCTAGCAATTCAACTATTCAAAAATCGTAACGAAAAATTTTGTAAAACACACGCTTGGTCGTTCGATTTGGAAATACACTGCAGTCTGCTGTGTCGTGCCTAATCTGATCCTTCTTCAGTGCGCGGCCTTGGTCAATTCCGAAAAAGAGCTAATTATCTATTTTAGTGTCATTACGAAGAACTAAAGTCGAGGCATGAAAGATGTGAACAATAATTGTACAGTGAATGGCAAAAATAGATGCAACAATATTTGGTCTACAAAATGTAATTTTTCTCAACTTTTAGCGTTGGTCAAAACCAGGGGGGGGGGCCCTGTGCCCAAATCCGACCAAAACCGCCAACAGACTTCTAAAATCGGCCAACGTAATAAAAGTCGGAAATATAAGATGTTCATATTGTTATTACTTTAATTTTTTAATTTTATTTATTTAATACAGCGTATTCTCAATAATGATGAAAGGCTGTCGACTTTTAATCTGTTTCTAATTTTTGTTTTTATTATATGTATTCATGATGTTGAAACTTCTTTCAACTACATCATTTGAAGCTTGTAAACTCGACATAGTTAGAGCAATTTCAGCATTTTCTTTAAACTTACTATCACCTGCTGCAATTTTGATTGTGTTAAATACCTTACACCAAAACGAGATCGAATCTGTGGGTATTGTTCTAAATATTGTTTCCAAGTATGTACAAATAAGATTATTATACTGAGTTTCGATTTGTTGAATTGAATTTGGCTCGGCAAAATGCAGGGCAAGTTCTTGAAAACTAAATCTTATTAGATTAAGACAAACATTGGGAGAGAATATGTACTCTTTTTGAAATACTTCCATAGGTGAGGGCATGTGATTAATCAATTGATGTATCAAACAGCAATAAAAGTTTTTGCTAGTGGTTTGAAAATCGCGAGGTGCGGAATCATTTAATCGCAGTGAAATAATCTCATCCAAGTATTCTAAGCCGTAGTCAATTTCGTTGAGCTCCCGAAATGAATGCTGATTTTGGGAAAAATTTCCAAATAAAATATGTTGTCGGCACTTAAATTAATTGTGTCCGGCCTTAGTATCTTATTCAGGATTGACTTAATAAACGACATGACTTCCATATGTGCTGCGTGAAAATCAACATCAGTACTTTAAAAATAAATGCTCAATGTATTCAATTGTTTCAACAGAAGATCTAAAAAGAATATAATTTGTGGATCTTATTATTGTACAAATCATTAAGAATTTTAGCTGATTGGCACTTTTCATTCAAAGCTGCGATTTGGAAAAATGTTTTTAATTCTAAAAATTGTACTAACATTTTATGGACTTCATTAAATCTAGAAAGCCATCTAGTCTTACTAAGCGCTAATAAGTTTGTCAGGAGTTTGACCTTAATTTATTAATTGGAAAGTTTCCTTATATTTTTCTTGTCGTAAGTTACTATGAGCAAACCAATTATACGTTTCCTTAATTATGAAGTCAATTTCACTTGCAATTATTTCAGATGCTTTGGAAGCACAAAGGTGAATAATATCGCATATACATTTCACCAGGATTAATTTTGGGCATACATCTCTTAAATGTGTAAACAATGAATTTCGCTTCCCACACAAATTGCTTGCGCCATCAACGCCAAGTCCGACAAGATTCTCAAATTTCTCAAGTAAAATTATCATCAATTTGGCTTAAATTTAGGCATTTGGCTACTTACCACATGACGCCAATGTACTTTAATCTTGACTTATTTCAGAAGAAGCAATTTTGTGTTTATCAGTTTTGGCATGTTTCTTTACATCATTCTTATGTGACCTTATAGAGGCGGTTACAGCCAAAGTGGGCCAACCCTCATATTTTAAGAAACTGAGTTCAGTACAGAAATCGACTTTTCAACCACCTGGCCACTCGACCAGAGTGGTCAAAACAGTATCCAATCAATTCACCAAGTACAAAAAATTAATTGAGTTGCTCAATTTCTAAATAATATATGAACTTTTTGAGTTCACCAAATCTTCACTTGCTATTATTTCGATTGAGCTTCTGATGGGGATGGCCCATTCTGGTTCTAACCGCCTCTATCTGTTTTGCATACTTTGCAATGAGCATTTAAAGGGTTACTTTCACTTTGGCACAACCATCCTATAAAAACCGCATGGCACGAGTTTAACTTTATCCTATTGCGGTGCCGTATGGTACATTGAGTTTGCAGTATTAGTTTTTTATGTTTTAAAAAAAACTTGTTTCTGTAAAATTTAATCGATCGAAGAATACGACGACTTTAGATAAAAAAAATTAGAACGAAAAATAAATAGTCTGAATTTGATTTTCACCGCAATAACTTATAAAAAGGAATATTCAAGTTAAAAGTTTGTCAAGTTTACATATGGTGCCAATTTCATTGCCAAATCCCAAGTTTCACCTCTGGTGTGATGATTCTTTATCGGTTCTTCGTCCATACATTCCAGAACCTTTAAGAAAGAAAATCTTTCAAACTGTACACAGTTTATCACATCCAGTAATTAAAGCTACTACAAAACTTATGAATAGGAAATTTATTTGGCCTTCAATGAATAAGGATGTTCATGCTTGGTCCAAGCAGTGTAACTTTTGTCAAAAAGCAAAAATTTCCAGATTAGTTAAAAGTCCTATCGGATCATTTAATGACGTTTCCGAAAAATTCGAGGTAATTCATTTAGATATAATAGGTCCCCTTCCTTCATCAAATGATTATCGTTTTTGTCTTACTATTATTGATAGATTCACAAAATGGCCGGAAGCTTTTCCCATGGTCGACAGTTCAGCTAAAACAGTAGCATTCGTGCTTATTAGGGAATTTTTTCCACGTTTTGGAATACCCCTATCAATTATAACGGATCAGGGAAGACAATTTGAACCACACCTTTTTGCCGAGCTTAGAAAAATGTTAGGTTTTAAGCGAAATAGGACTACAGCATATAACCCTAAAGCCAACGGAATGCTAGAGCGTTGGCATAGAATCCTAAAAGAAGCCTTATTATACAAATCTATTTCAAGCTGTTCATTTGAGTTACCCTTTATTTTACTGGGATTGCGGTCAATAGTGCCTGAAAATTTGGAAGCATCTCCTGCGGAATTATTAAACGGGGAAAATTTAAGGCTGCCTTTTGAGTTCTTTGAAAATAAAGGATCAACACATGTATTTTCACAGCATGAATACATTCTAAATATCAGAAATTTAATTAACAATGTCTGACCAGGTAATTCAACTAAAAGTATTCATCAAAAACCTTTAGTGTGCAAAGAGCTCAAAATTTGCAGTCATGTTTTCGTTAAGCGTAGCCCTTTAAATTTAGCTTTTCAAACCCCTTTTGAAGGTCCATATCCAGTTATTGATCGTCATGAACAATTTTTTAAAATTAAAGTTAAAGATAAAGACCAAAACATATCTATGTATACACAGACTCAAACCATCCTTCATGGAATCCACTTGAAATTTGTTTATGAATCACTCAAATATTTGGCTTATGGATAATCGATCAACAAAGGTTTGCCCTGGTCTAGGAGGGGGGTATGTGGTGCCGCACGGTACATTGAGTTTGCAGTACTAGTTTTTTATGTTTTAAAAAAAACTTGTTTTAATCTTTATCTTTATCTTTATCTAATCTTTAATCGATCGAAGTATATGACGACTTTAGATTAAAAAATTGGAACGAAAAATAAATAGTCTGAATTTGATTTTCACCGCAATAACTTATAAAAAGTAATATTCAAGTTTAAAATAAATTAATTAAACAATATTAAGAGTTATTTCAAATGTTAATTTAATATTATTTTTTATATTAAATTTAATAAAGTTTGTGTTTACAATTCATAGAATTGTTAATTTATATTATTCAACGAATGGATTACAATTCATAGAATTCTTAATTTACATTATTCAATGAATGGATTAAGATTTTAATCCTCTACACTATTTATGAGAAATTGTAATACTCGTATATACCTTTGAATTGTGGATCGTTCCCTCAAGGCTTGTAGTACACTTTTATGTATTTAGCCCACTTTGCCATGGTATACAATAATTCAAAAGTCCCACGAAAATGACAGTTGGATCCCGCTTTGAAGCAAATAAACATCAATTTGCAATAATGCAAATACTGTATGTACGGCAATTCTGGCCTAACTAAAGCACTGAATTTAAATATGTGCTAGGTAAAATAATTTAAACACTACCGAAAAATCACCATCAGCAACGGCGACTTGAACTCAAGCCGCATATATATGACAGTTCATCGTGAGAAATGCCCTCACACATCAGCGACGTCCCGGAACGAAACGAGAAAATATACCAGTTCATTGGAGAGCCTTTTTTGGAACTCACTCGAACAATACTTTATAATCCCAAAGGCAGCTGTTTTAATACAAAACTTTGGAATCAACGAGCCTTCTAGAGTCGATACTGAATAACAAATATTCAGAATCATAGCTATATGCAATGTGTTTCATATAACAAAAATTATCTTTCAAAAAATAAGCAATTTAACTGCACATTTTTAGCTGCCAATGCAGCGCTGCATGCAGTAGCTTTGCTCACATGCGATTTGCATGCTTCATGATCCAATCAAGGCATTGCAGTAAATGTTCCGGCATGCAGTAACTCAAATTTTGCTGTTTATAAATTTTGTACAGCGCTGCGTAAGGCCAGCCAACAGTCAATTAAAAAACGTACTAAACTAATCGAATATTTCTGGAGGGAAGATTAGAAAATTTGAATTTTGAAAGTTTTAGATCAAGAAAATTATAGTATCCTTAGAGAACACTGAATTAATTAGACCAGCGATAATTAAAAATTTTTTTTGATGGAAAATCAAAGTGACATTGACTAATATTTGAATTTGATGTGACATGCACCGCTGCATTGATTCGATCATGGAAAATATTTCGCTGCCCTTTAATGCAGTAATGAATGCAGTGCTGCATTGATTGGATCATGGGCTATATACAATGCATCTACGTGCATCATTCGTTTCAAAGGAAATTTCCCCGATTACGATACAATTATGATAAAATTGCCAAGTTTAAATATTGTCGCTAAAGCCTAGTATCCAGATCGTATGGTTTGAAGCTGTACTTTTATATAGCATCACCCAAGAAGTAAGATGACTTTCATTATCCGATACGAAAGTTGTATGTACACCAAAGCATGAGGAAATTTCATTACATATTTCTATGGTCTTTTCAGTAAAAATTGTTTTCATTATATTGATTTCTGGCCATCGTCTGTATGCGTCGATCATTATGAAATAGTAAACTCCATTAAAGGGACCCGCAAATTCTATGTGAACTTCATGCCACGGATGATTCGCTTCTTCCCAAGGATAAATTGGTACTTTCGGACCATATTTTTTTAACTTTTGGCGTTCGGAACAATTATTTGCAATTGATTCAATTTCTTAGTCAATATTGGGCCACCAGCAATAGCTTCTGCCCAAATTTTTCATCGGAACTATGCCGAAATGTGGAGAATGAAGCTCCAACAGAATCAAGAATCGCAATAAACTTGGGATTAACACCCGGTGTCCTCGTAATATGCATCCCCTTGTAAGGGAAATTGCGATTGGTTAATATTACACCGATTGTTTTTATGGATTGGTTTCGCAATCATGTTGCGACCACTAAGAAAACTTTTTAATGCTACCTCGCTCCCAGTTTCCCTAGCTAATGTGTCAATATTTAAGCCTAGTACCCAGATCGAGTGAAATTTCGTTTCCCATACAAAACACGTAAAAAAAACCGAGCGAAATGCTAGTGAACAAGTTTTTCGATTTCATTCCGCTTGTTAGTATCCAGTTCAAGAGAAATTTCCTTCGTTTGAAGTTTATCAAACAGATGGCGCTGATTAAAGATTCCGCAGCGAAATAAGCAGTGAAATTGTGACGTTTTGTCTCGTTTTGAAGTGCAAATGACAATGTAAAATATTAATATTAACAAGTGCGAAGTGAATTAGGGAAATCCTTGTTTATTTTTGATGGACGTTCAGTGTTGTTTTCCAATGACGAATTAACCATACTGTCGTTCGAAATCCTTTTTTTTCCATTATATTATATATATCCTCGAGAACGTTACTTTCATCATCCAATTCATCTGCATAATTTGGTGGGCAATACTCGATCTCTTTTTCCGACATCAAAAAATTATGGAACAAACAGCACGCAGCCACAATTTTTTGTGCCCTGTCTGGTCCACAAAACATTGTCCTTTTCACGCATTGCCATTTGGAACACATTACACCGAAAGCAAATATTGATTATTTATTATTTAAAATAAATTGATTTTAAATTTAAAATAAATTGTTTTTTTTTTGTGTTTTATCAGTTTGACTTTTAACAATTATCGCACGACATCTTTCCGTAACGTTCACGAACTAATTTCACAGCGGAATTAGCGCAGTGAGAGGTAAGCGAAATTTCACTTGATCTGGATACTAGGCTCTAGGAGTAATCATAGAGATATATGTACTGGAGATGACGAGCAGCGACTGTTTTGAAGCCGGACAATTCCTCGCAAAGGACCGGCAATAAACACTATGCTACTATTAGCATCTTGCTCACATTTATGTTATACTCCGGTCTTGAACACAAAAAACACCAAACATTTGAATACAAGGCTACTATTTGCATTTCACTGCCACCTGGCATCAAACGCTCCATACAAAAACGTTCAATTTTGCTTCAAAATGCTTGAAAGTGCTTCATACAAAAACTTGTCGTCTCCAGTATTTATATCTCTATGGGAGTAATCTATTGTCTATTTGCTTGATTTCAAAAACCTATTTTTCATCCAGCTCATAATTGTCTTGTAATTCTAACGGTAGTCGAAAGCTACCAAACGACAGTTAATAAAGCTTAATGGTGCTGGCAAGCGGTTCTTCAAACAGCTTTGCGAGCAGAGTGTCCCAAGGGAAGAGGCCCGCATCGCAGCAGCAGCTCAAATGAAGAACAGAGGCTCCAGCAAAAGAGCACTGTCCGAAAGTCCGCAGGAAGTGGTCAAGTCGGACAGAAAAAGAAGCAAGGTGGAAGATGTGGCAATGAAACAGGTGCAGCCGGAAACTGTTAAGGCCGACGTCAATGCCGCAAAACCCACCTACTCACAAACAACTATGGGTTTCAAGGTCGGTATCATTCCGAAATCTTTTCCCGAAGCCATCCTTACGATGGACCAGATCATTCTGGTTAAGGACAAGCTAAAGGAACTGATTCTCGGACAAAAGGATAGTCCGATAAAACCCATGTTCTATGGACACACTCATAGGCCTGGCTGGCTGGCAATTACTTGTGCCAATCAAACCACAATGGATTGGCTAAGGCAAGCAATTGACACACTGCAGCCATGGGAGGGTGCGTCACTTATCGTAGTCGACGAGGATAAGGTTCCAAAGGCCCAAATTCTTGTAGGATACTTCCCGGACAGCATCAATATATCGACTGATGAAGTCCTCGACTACATTAGAGCGCAGAACGAAGGACTGCGCATAGACGAGTGGCAGGTCATAAGTAGGACCAATGAAGGCCCGATCAGCAGACTAACCCTGTCAGTCGACCATCACTCGGTGGAAAAGCTGAAGGAGGCAGGATGCAAGATCTGCTATATATTCGGGTTGGTCCAACTTAGACCCAGGAGCGCTCTTCATAAGGAGTTGGTAAAGGCTGGAGTGCCGGTTGACAAGAAAGGCCCGACAGTGGGTAAAAGTCAACCAGAAGGCAAGCCGGTTGATAAGAAAGGCCCGGCAGTGGGTAAAGGTCAACCAAAGGGCAACCCAGGTGCAACTACCCTTACACCACTACCTAGCGGTGCGAAGAAGCTGGCGATTTCCAACGTGGTTGGCAAAAAGGCCCATACGCTGGGTAAAAGGCAACCTATAGGCACGTCCCAAACCGCTACTTCTTCATCCGCAGCAAGCGGTAGTATACACGGTGGATCGACCTCTCGAGGTGAGAGGTCGATAACCACCAAAACAGTCCTGCCAGGCGGAGCAAACGAGAACACCAACGCTCGCTGTTAACACAAAGGGTAAAAGCAGGCCAATTGTGAAGACCGCGGGCAAGGTCAAACCTCGTATCACTCCAACTGGTGGACCTGGACTTCTGGCAGAGAGATTAGAACGGGTGGTACTGGAAGAAAAGGCCCTTGTATCTAGCACAAGTGCAAAGCACAGTGATGGAGAACGGGATTCCAAGTAGGCCCCCGTCCCTCAGCTGTATCCAAGGAAATCTACATCATGCCAAGGCTGCTAGCAGCATTTTCGGTCGTAGATTTACGTTGGAACAGCTTGACCTCGGACTTATTCAAGAGCCCTGGGTTTTACATGGTGACATTAAAGGCATGTCATACTCAGGAAAACTCGTTTACAGCAGCCAGAGCGATAACCCAAGGGCTGCTTTAATAATAAGTAAAAAACTAAAATACATTCCGCTGCCAGACTTTATAACTAAAGATCTGGCGGCAGCAATAGTCATCACTCCAACAGGGGAAGGTGGAACAGAAGAGTTGGTGGTGGCCTCTGCCTATTTTCCCGGAGATAACGACGAAGTGCGTCCATATGAGGTTCAGAATCTAGTGAACTATTGCTCAAGTAACAACAAGCGGCTCATCCTCGGCGGTGACGTGAATGCGCACCATTCCTGGGGTAGCAGCGACAACAACACAAGAGGTGAGTTGCTACTTGATTACTTATCTTCTACCAATCTAGAGATAATTAATGAAGGAAATAAGCCAACCTTTAGAAATGTTATTAGGGAAGAAGTCTTAGATATGACTCTCAGCGATCCTTTAACCGCTCAAAACATCTACGATTGGCATGTCTCCGACGAACCATCTATGTCAGACCATGCGCATATCCGCTTTAACATCAAAGTCAGACAATCGTGGGAGGTCGAAAGACGCATTCCAAAATGTACAAATTGGTCTATGTATAAAGCAACCCTGGAGGAATTGCTCCCAAATGTCAGTCTTTATGGCCCTATCAGGAATGAATGGGAAGCTGATAGAGTAGCCTCCACGGTACAAAAAGTAGTACTTGATAGCTATGAAGCTAGTTCTCCACTCAAGAAGGCCAAGGCCAAAAGAAATGTGCCATGGTGGAATGGAGAACTTCAAAAACTCCGTGCAAGAGTTAGGAAACTGTTCAATAGAGCTAAAAGGTCCAATAATTGGACTGAGTATAAAAGGGCTCTAACAGTATATAATAAAGAAATTAGGGACTCAAAGAGACGCACCTGGCGCAACTTTTGCGAGGGTATTGATAGCCTACCAGAAAGCTGCCAGAATGCAAAAGATACTCTCTAGAGTTCACAATAACGGTATTGGACTCTTGCAAAAGCAAGATGGAAGTAACACCGTTAGTATCGAGGAAACTGTGCAAGTTCTGATGCAAACACATTTTCCTGGCTCAGAGGAGATAGGGTATCATACGAATGAAATTAGGCCCTATGGGATTATGCCAAATAACAGAACTAGGGCTTTATTTGGCAGAATCTTTACTCCTAATACAATAGAATGGGCGGTAGTGTCATTCCTCCCATATAAATCCCCAGGAGCTGATGGCATCTTTCCTGCATTACTGCAACAAGGACTCGATGTGCTTCTTCCCATACTGGTCAAATTATTTAGAGCCAGTTTTGAATACGCTTACGTGCCACTGGCATGACGAGACGTAAATGTGACTTTTATTCCAAAAGTGGGGAATAGATGTTGGACTCACGCAAAGTCATATCGCCCAATCAGTCTAACCTCTTTCTTACTTAAATCAATGGAAAAGGTATTAGACAGATACATAAGGAGCTCTGCTGCTTTCAGCCGGCTCAACAAATATCAATTCGCTTATCAAGCTGGCAAATCGACTGTTAGCGCTCTTCACAATTTAGTGCAAAAAATTGAGAAGACGTTGACAGCCAAGGAAATAGCGTTATGCTCTTTTCTTGACGTTGAAGGTGCTTTTGACAACACTTCCTACAAATCCATTGAACTACTTACTCGTAAGATAGGAGTAGAAGAAACGGTAACGAGATGGATAGTAGCGATGCTTGACTCTCGTAGAATCTCGGCTCAGATCGGAGGTAAAGGTCTCACTGTACGAGCGGTGAAGGGATGCCCTCAGGGAGGTGTACTCTCCCCACTACTGTGGTGCATTGTTGTAGATGATCTCCTTAAGGATCTGAGCATCAAGGGTTTTGAGACTCAAGCATACGCTGATGACCTGGTGATCACTGTAAGAGGTAAACATGACTGTGTCATTTCGGACCGCATGCAAGAGGCCCTAGAGATAGTAGATCACTGGTGCATCCAACAGGGATTAAGTATAAATCCAAGTAAAACAATTATAGTGCCATTCACTAGAAGACGGAAGGTAAACTTAAGGCCCCCGATTGTGAGAGGAACTACAATTGAATTCTCGTCCGATGTCAAATACTTGGGAATTACCTTGGACAAGTGTCTGACTTGGAATTTACATCTTAAAAACATCTCCACACGAGTGACATTGTCTTTTATGGCGTGTCGAAGGCTCTGTGGTACCACTTGGGGTCTCAGACCAAAAATGGTATACTGGACCTACAAGTCTATTATAATACCAATGATCACATATGCCGCTATGGTGTGGTGGCCAAAGGTTGAACAAATTTCAGCACAGAAGGTCCTGCAAAAAATTCAGAGGCGTGCCGTTCTTAGCATTACAGGGGGACTTAAATCATGTCCCACTGCTGCAATGGAAGCCATGATAGACTTGGCCCCATTACACTTAGAGATAAAGAAGGAGGCTCTGAGAGAGGCCATAAGGCTACAGCAGTACAATAAATTCAAGGTAGGAGACCTTGTCGGTCACCTTAAAATTCTACAGGAATTTAATCAGAAGGACCTAACCGACTCAGTAAACGATAACATGCCAAAGGTATATGATTTTGAGAAACCATATATGGTGACTCTGGGAGATCGTGTATCATGGCAATCTGGTCTACCAGATTTTGGGGAAGGTGCTTCAGTCTGGTACACGGACGGCTCTAAGACCTATAGTGGAACAGGAGCGGGCGTATTTGGACCCAATTGTAAAATATGGACGGCAATGGGACAAACCGCCACTGTGTTTCAGGCTGAGGTACATGCCATAGAGCTGTGCGCAGGTAAACTTCTACTGAATAAACCAAAAGGCGCTACAGTTATTATCCTATCTGACAGCCAAGCGGCACTGCTAGCGCTGAAATCTTATTGTTTCCGTTCTAGGCTTGTGTGGGACTGTCATACTCTTCTTAAAGAGCTGGCACATCATAATAGTCTAACCCTGATGTGGGTGCCAGGACATGAGGGTATTCCGGGTAATGAATCGGCTGACCAGCTAGCTAAGCGGGGAGCCAACTCACCAATGATTGGCTCGGAACCATTCTGTGGAGTAGGTAAAGGCTTCATTAAGGATAGTATTTTTAAGTGGGTAAATCTTCAGGTGGAAGATTATTGGAACTCACTTTCAGGACTTAGACAGTCAAAGAAATTCCTGACCTTCTCAAGTAGGAGAGCGTCGGAATTCCTTTCCTTAAGCAGGTATAACGCACGGGTCATAATGGGATATTTTTCCGGACATTATTTCCTTAATTATCACCTTAAGATCATCGGTAAAGTATCACTAGATACATGTCGATTCTGTGATATCACATCTGAAACCACGGCACACATTCTGTGTGATTGTGATGCAGTGGCCAGATCGAGAAGGTAGATTCTCGGTGGATTTACTCTCACCTATGAAGACCTGTCGAAGACTCCCCTGAGTAAAATCATTTCCTTTCTCAAAGGAATCGATATGGCCTAGGGAGTGGTTAAGAGCCAGGAACAAAAGACCTCTTAGGTCGCAGTTCGAGAAGTAGTGAGGCTTCTTTAGGCTCTACCAGTTTAAATAAATAAATAACGGTAGTCGAGACAACGCGTCTGCGTTTGAATTATTTGCAGATCTGTTATACTAAATTTCAAAGTTGAACGCTTGTAAGAAGCAAAGACAATTTGGAGAAAATTTTGGAGAAAATTTGGAGAAAATGGAGAAAATTTATTTGGAGAAAATGTTTGAGCATGTGGCACATCATTTGTAAATAGAACGAACTTTACCCAAAAGGTATTGAGAAAATTTCTTCCCGCCGTAGATAATAGCGAGCGACTCCTTAGCAATCTGGAAATATTTAACTTGGGTTGATTAGTCGTTCAGTTATCTACGGTAATATGGCTAAGGACCGCCTGAAGTATCTCTTGCAAATACCAACGGTAACTTAGGATCGTAATGAACAAGAAAACATAACGCAGTCACGATCGGCTGCAAGCCAATCGTATGATACTGTTACATGTAAACCTGGCAACCGCGCAACCGTGCAACTCGATCGTTTCACATAATGAAAACAACAACAACCGAGTTGCAAAATAACCCAATCAGAAACCTAGCTGAAGATAAGGCGAAACAACACGATTGTATCTCCCTTCTTATCGAATGCTCTCCAATATACTAGAACCCTTTGCATACACCACTGAACGAAGATCGAAATCGAAAGCTCTAAAGCTTTCGAGAAGATTCCACACTGAGCGAACATTCAAGTACATCCTAGACTGCAACCGGATAGTATAAAAACAGGTGAAGCTTTCAGCGAGGGATATAGTAATTTGTATTACGTCGACTGTGACAGCCAGCGTGTATACGCCACCGTGTTGGTAGAGAGCGAAAGTGATCGAGTCAAGCGATATATGGTATAAGCGGGCGGTATTGCCATACAGTGCGAATTATTGTGCGAATAGAATTTAAAGTGCGATTAATAAATAATCACTTATTTTTATTTTAACCGAATTGTGTTTTACTTGAAATCCCGGCGAACCCCTAGCTCGCAACAATTGGTGTCAGAAGTGGGATTTCAAGGATTAATTCGGGTTAGAATCGCGAGTGGAAAAAGTGAATTTAAAATTCTCGAACGGACAAAGTGAGAATTTTGTGCGCGAATAAAGTTTTCAAACTATGAAGTAAAGTGAAAATTCTCGAACGGACAGGGAGAATTTTGTGAAATCGAATATTCTCGAGTGCTCTAGCGAGCGGTAACTTTAATTAGTGAAGTGGAAAGTTCTCATACGGACAAAAAGAGAATTTGAATCGCGGAAAATCTTTAACGGACAAATAATCGATAGTGAAAATGCCGCGTTATTTAAAAGACTTAAAACTAATGGAGCTGAAGGAAGAGCTCGGTAGACGCGAATTATCTACAGTAGGGAACAAGTCTGAACTTGTTAGCCGAATGATCGAGGTACTGGAGGCTGAGGGTAAAGACGCAAACAGTGTCGAGCTCCCAATCGAAGAAGCTCGTGCAGGAAGTGGTGAGGAGTGTTCTGAGACATTAGACTCTCTAAGGCAGTTAATGCAAATGATGAACCAACAAAGCCAGAAAATGGACCAACAAAGCCAGAAAATAGACCAACAATCAACGGATCTCAACCAGACGTCGAAGGACCTCAATCAGAAACTGGACCACCGAAGTCAACTGTCAACAGACCTTAACAAGAAGTTGGATCAGACATCAACTGACCTTAACGAGAAGCTAGACCAGACTTCGAAGGACCTCAACCAAAAATTGGAGCTGCAAAATAATAAAATAGACACCATGGGTAAGACCATCGAAGAAAATGTAGAGAAGAAACTTCAGACTTTCAAAGAACAAATTACGGAAAAGACATCAGAGATTGTGGAAGAAGTTGAACGCCTTAAAAGGGACTTTGATAACGTGAAAGCAACTGGGGTCATCAAGACAGAACACGTTACACACAAAGATTTTAAAGCTCCGATATTCGATGGACAAACACCGTGGGCTATCTACAAGACCCAATTTGAGGCTGCCGCGAGAAATAATCATTGGAATGATTTGGAACGAGGAACGGCTTTGATATTGGCGCTAAGAGGTCCATCAGCAGAAGTTCTCCAAACAATTCCGCAGGAGCAGCAACAAGATTTTTCGACGTTGGTACAGACTTTGGATCTTCATTACGGCAGTGACCACATGCGAGAGATCTACAAAACACAACTTTACAACCGAAGCCAAAAGACTGGTGAAACACTTCAAGAGCTGGCACGCGATATCGAACGACTTACATTATTGTCATTTCCCAATGCGCAAACAGAGCAACGCAACAATACAGCTGTTTTCGCATTTAACAATGCTGTACAGGACAGAGAGCTGCAGCAGGCGTTAAAATTGGCAGGAAAGAAAACGATTGGCGAAGCCTTAGTTATATGGGCTTACGTTCGAAGCTGCCAAGCAAAGCTCGCGAAATAACTACCGAGTTCGAGAAATAACGGAAGAGTGTGTATGTCAGAGGGCCGAATACACCAAACGGAGCGAAGTATCTGATGCCCCTCGATGTTGGAATTGCGGACAGGCAGGACACTTAAGACGCGACTGTCGAAAACCAAGAAAAGCTACCAACTATTGTTCCGGCTGCGCTGCTAAACAAAAAGGAGAACGAGGCGAACCGTCACGAGAGCACGCTTCGCCTAATCATAGTCCGGGAAACGAGTAAAAGCCAACTTCATGGGGCAGAAGTTGGCTGGTGGAATCGACGCCCCCGGAACCATCATCGCAGTTTCTCGACTACATCGTGGTGAAAACGACTTATGCATGAGTGGTCGAGTCGACAAATTAAACTGCATAATAACAATTGATACAGGCGCAACACGATCAGTGCTAAGATCTGACCTCGTAGACCGTACTTGGCTTCACAACACCAAAAAGTACGCACTTCGCACAGCAACAGGAGAAACTACTACAGTCCATGGGGAAATATCACGTGACATCCGGCTTGGAGATTTGACATTCTCGCATGTATTCGTGGTAGCTGATATTACCGATGAGTGTATTCTCGGAATGGATTTTCTGAAACCACACGGTATCCAGCTGGACCTAGGACAACGAATAATAAAGTAGCGGAACATCGAAATCCCAATGGAAATAACATCCTCCAACACAACCAAGCTGTGAGTTATATTGTGCGAAGATGCGGATATACCAAAGTCATCAGAGAACGTTATTTGGGCAGAGCTCGATGGTGATCCCGGGGACCACCGATTCTACCTCATCGAACCAGAAACGACACCGGCATTACGAAGTCTAATATTGGGAAAAACGCTAGTAAAAAGAAATGAGAAGATGATTGTACCAATAAGAGTGCTCAACGTTTCGGACAGCATTACCAGCGTAAAGAAAGGAGATGTAATTGGCAGCTGCGAACCAATCTCAGCGGTGATGAGTATAGACACTGAAGAGCATCATGACGTAGCCTCTAAAAATAATTCAAGGAGAAAGAATAGTGTAACATCAGCAGTCCTTCAGTCAAGCAACCTTAGAGGAACACAACACAAGCAAGCAGTGGATTTGATCGAAAGATTCAGCGACGTCTTCTCCACCGGTGATGAGGACTATGGCAGAACTAACCTAGTGAAGCATCGTATAGACACCGGAAGTGCTACACCGATACGTCAACCCCCAAGAAGAGTACCACTAGCGAAACAAGGAGAAGTGAATTCAATGGTCAAAACCATGGAGCATCAGGGAATAATCGAAGAATCAAAGAGTCCGTGGATATCGCCAGTCGTGCTGGTTAAGAAAAAGGATGGAAGTACCCGATTTTGTGTGGACTACACACAACTAAATCATGTTACGAAAAAGGATAGCTATCCACTACCTAGAATCGACGATATCATGGACATCCTGACAGATGCTAAATGGTTCTCCACGTTGGACCTGAAAAGTGGCTACTGGCAAGTGGAAATAGACGACAATGATAGAGAGAAAACAGCATTCTCTGTCGGCAGCGGACTGTGGCAATTCATCGTAATGCCGTTTGGCCTGTGCAATGCTCCAGCTACGTTCGAAAGACTAATGGAATTTGTTTTGCGTGGCCTGAGTTGGAAAACTTGTCTCGTTTACCTGGATGATGTGATCGTTATCGGCAAAACCTTCGAGGAGCATCTGAAAAATCTACAGGAAGTCTTTCAGCGACTGCGAGCGGCAAAATTAAAGCTGAGTCCAAAGAAAAGCACTTTGTTTAGTGCAGAAGTAAAGTACTTGGGTCACATCGTTTCAGCCGATGGTGTAAAGACGGATCCAGAGAAGATACTGTCAGTGAAAAATTGACCTACTCTGAGTGATAAACACCAGCTGCGTAGCTTCCTAGGATTAGCGACATATTACCGTCGATTCGTAAAAGACTTTGCCAATACGGCAAAATGTCTTCATCAGCTAACAGAAAAGGGAAAGACATTTACTTGGAATCAACAGTGCCAGGAAGCATTCGAGAAAATAAAAGATCAGCTTTGCGACTCTCCAGTTCTGGCGTATCCAAAACCAGGTCATGGTTTCATCATAGACACTGATGCCAGCAATGTCGGTATCGGCGCAGTAATATCACAGGAGATCGACGGGCAAGAGAGAGTGCTATCATACTACAGCCGAGTACTCTCAAAATCAGAAAGGAACTATTGCGTAGCTCGCCGAGAGCTATTAGCCATTGTAGAAGCTACAAAACATTTTCACAAATATCTTTATGGCCAAAAGTTCCTTCTGCGAACGGATCACGCATCGCTTAAATGGCTACTTCAGTTCAAGAATCCCGAGGGCCAAGTAGCAAGATGGATAGAAAGGCTTGAATTTTACGATTTTGAAATTGTTCACCGAAGAGGGAGAATTCACGGTAATGCCGACGCGCTCTCACGTCGTCCTTGTCCACCAAACTGCAAGCATTGTCACCGCGTGGAAGAAAAAGAAGTCGGAGAAACCATTCAGCGAATAACGACCGAACCAAAGGATGGATGGAATCAGCAAGAACTGGAAGATACTCAACGAAACGATCCAGATATTTCACCGATCATGGCATGGAAGGACAAAATGGAGCGGCCTGAGTGGAAAGACATCTCACAATTCAGCGAAACCTTAAAGAGTTATTGGGCACAATGGAACTCCCTCCACCTAGACGGCGGGTTATTAAAACGGAAATGGGAAACCGCTGACGGAACATCGCATCTCATGCAAACCATTGTCCCGCATTCTAAAGTCGAGGAAATTCTGAAGGAGTATAACGAAGGTACTTCCGGTGGACATTTAGGTGTAAATAGAACCTTGGCAAAGATACGAGAGAGGTTCTATTGGATCCATCTCCGAGATGACGTCGAAAATTGGTGCCGTAAGTGTACTACCTGTGCATCGAGTAAAGGCCCGCAACGCAGATCAAAGGGAGAAATGCAGCAATACAACGTGGGAGCTCCATTCGAGAGAATTGCTGTGGATATTGCTGGACCATTTCCGGAATCAGAAAATGGTAATCGCTACATTATTGTGGTCATCGATTATTTCAGCAAGTGGCCCGAAGCCTACGCAATTCCAAATCAAGAAGCAGTTACCGTCGCAGAACAAATTGTTACCAACTGGGTGAGCAGATTTGGAGTTCCACGTGAACTACACTCCGATCAAGGGCGCAACTTTGAATCTCAAACATTCAAACACGTGTGTCAAATGCTGGGAATAAACAAAACGAGGACAACTCCACTACATCCACAGTCCGATGAAATGGTGGAACGTTTCAATAGAACACTGAATTCGAACCTATCCAAACTCGTCAGCGAAAGGCAACAGGACTGGGATCAACACATTCCTCTATTTTTAATGGCCTACAGAACATCGGTGCACGCAACAACAGGAGAAACTCCCTCCCGAGTCATCTTCGGGAAGAACATTCGAGTCCCCGCGGAATTAATGTTTGGAGTGCCACCAGACCAACCGACCCATCCAAAAGATTACGTATCGGATCTTCGACATCGACAACACACAATTTACAACCTGGTCAGAGATAAAATTAATTTGGCAACCGATCGGATGAAGACGAGGTATGATCAACGGGCGAATTCATCAGGATTCCAAGAGGGTGATTTAGTTTGGCTATACAATCCCAAACGACAGAAGGGCAGGTCACCGAAACTACAGCGCAATTGGGAGGGACCTTACCAAATTATCAACCGGTTAAATGATGTTGTGTACCGTATTCAGTTGCATCAAAAACCTCGTACTAAAATGAAAGTGGTACACCTCGATAGACTAACGAAGTACCATGGCGCCCATGACGAGGGGATCGACTCTGTTCGGGACAAACAGGAACTAAGTAGGGAGTAATGTTACATGTAAACCTGGCAACTGCGCAACCGTGCAACTCGATCGTTTCACATAATGAAAACAACAACAACCGAGTTGCAAAATAACCCAATCAGAAACCTAGCTGAAGATAAGGCGAAACAACACGATTGTATCTCCCTTCATATCGAATGCTCTCCAATATACTAGAACCCTTTGCATACACCACTGAACGAAGATCAAAATCGAAAGCTCTAAAGCTTTCGAGAAGATTCCACACTGAGCGAACATTCAAGTACATCCTAGACTGCAACCGGATAGTATAAAAACAGGTGAAGCTTTCAGCGAGGGATATAGTAATTTTTATTACGTCGACTGTGACAGCCAGCGTGTATACGCAACCGTGTTGGTAGAGAGCGAAAGTGATCGAGTCAAGCGATATATGGTATTATAAGCGGGCGGTATTGCCATACAGTGCGAATTATTGTGCGAATAGAATTTAAAGTGCGATTAATAAATAATCACTTATTTTTATTTTAACCGAATTGTGTTTTACTTGAAATCCCGGCGAACCAATAGCTCGCAACAATACTTTAGATGAAATACTGAACTCCGATTTATATTTTAGTTGGAAATATATCAAAAGAATGAGGAGTGCATATACAATTATTGCATGACCTTTTATTTACAGGTAGAAACTATTGTATAGTGGCTACTCGATGGATGGTTAAACGATTTCTTGAGTTATAGTGAGTTCCATAAATTAAGTTGGGACATTTTTACAGAACTTTTGTATGGCAAATACATGAAGGATTTACGGGATATTTTTCATATTAATACCTTCAGCTGCGACTATTATAAAATCAACGTATAAAAAATTTCAAAGTCGTAACTTAAAGCGTTCTAAAGTTATCGTTCAATATTGGTGAACACGTGTTTTAAGAACTTTTGTATGACAGCTACCCGAAGGAGTCGATGGATTGCGCTAATTAATGAACTCGGTCTTGCTTTTGATATAAAACTAATTCCTGTAAAATTTTGAATCCCTGCTTTAACTCGTACTAGAGTTATAGTGGATTCTGTAATTTGTATAAATTTTTGAAGGACTTTTGTAGGCTGCTACACGAAGGACTCTTTTGATTTGCATCATATTCGGAACTTTCGTTTCAAACATGGTAAGCTTTAAGTATTCAAAATTTCAAGCTCCTAACTTGAAGCATTCGAGCAATAATTCTGAATACGTGTTTTAAGGACTCTTGTATGGGAGGTACCCGACGGAGTGGAAGGATATCGCCCATTAGCGAACTTAGCCTTACTTTTTCCATTTTACAGGTGGTGACCAAATTTCAACTTCCTAGGCTAACGCGTTCTTGAGTTATCGTACAAACGGACGGACGGACGGACAGCAAACGGATTTGGGGTTTTTGGTCACAACTAAACACAAAATAATATATAACTTTTTTTCGTCCGAGGCTCGGTTCTATGCGTTACAAACTTTTCGGGCTGGATTAAACTTATAATACTCTATATGATTTTATCTAGAGTATAAAGAGTTGGATTGCATAACCACTTTTATCTTATTAATTCACTTTTATTCTTTGGTTCTGACATGTTTGTTATTGTTTCAACTTTATCCTTTGTTTTAATATTACGGTTTATTAACCGCATTTATCAATTCGATACTTAAGGAAAGTGCTTTTTTTTTAGATTAAATTTTTGAGTTGTTCTTTTTTAATCGATTTAATATCTCCTCTAAATTTTATAAATGGCAAGTTGTGTCCAATCCGGCGATCTTTATATAATCCCAAAATGACTGTAGTATCCGGTATACCCTGGAGTATTTGTTCCATAGTTCTTTGCCAAATGCTAGGCGCACTTGCAACGCCGAACATAAGTCGAATAGCTCCTTTGGTGTGTTTAAAGTCAACAATTCTCGCATTTCTTCTCTGACTGGCAGATTCAAATATGCTTTATTAAGATCGCTTTTTGAAAATTGTTGTCTCCCTACCATTTGGGAAAAAAAAGTTCTGCGATACTGGACAACAGATGCTCATCAATATGAAAATTTGGGTTAGGGGTTATTTCTTAGTCCCCGCAAATACGTATCTCTCTATTAGCCTTTGGTACTGGCCCTATGGCTGACGCCCAGTCCGAAGTGTCGATCTTGGTCCACCAAGTCATTTAACTCTTTTTTTATTTTAGGAAGGAGTACTCACTGGCATACTATTTGGCCTTAAATGTATGAAACCCTCAAATTGTTGGATTTTTTCGATTTTATCATCAAAAACCTTTTTACATTTGTTTATCAAATCAGATACCACGCGGCTTATTCGGGCCAGATTTCCATACAACATTACAAGTTTTGTGACTGTATTCTTAATCGCTACTCTTTTTTCTTCATGTGAATGTGACCAAAAAGGCAAAATAAAAACAATCTCAAAATTACAGATGATTGCTCTTGGTTTAACATTTATGTAAACACAAGGCGATACATATCATAGATTACTATGAGAAATTTCAGTCTTTTCGTAGTTCAACAGAATGAGCTCAACTTCGAGTAAGTTTTCGAGACAGTTTAATAGAAGTGGCGCGCTGAGCTCACAGACATGACCGTAGCTGGATCTAAGACGCTGTACAAGGCTGAATTTGCTAAAAATGGAGAGAATCAGTACCACAGTAAGTGTCCTGACCAGACACTGTCTTATAATCCGGCATGCTAAAAGACGGTGATTCTTTTCAAACGACTTTCTGTAGAAACTGCCTGAATGAGGAGGAAGAGGAAACAGTATTTAATATTCTCTGTAACTTTGTGAAACATTGAAGCTAGAGTTGTAAATAACACTTAATGAATAAAAAAAATAATATTAGATGCTTCGAGCAATCTATATTCAAGCGTAGGAAAATATAAATGAGAAAAATTTTCCCCTTCGGCTATTGTTATCACCCGGTTAATGTTATTGCTTATGGCCGGTCCCAAAGTGATTACAATAAGCGGCATCCACTGTAAAATGAATTCTACATTTACCGTCACAAACCCGTGAACCTTTAAATCCGTTCGGCAGTACAAACTATACAGTTAATTTAGTCTGTTGATTTTAATTGAATTTTCGGAAAACAGCATTTGATCATGTGAAATGGCATAATTATTACTGCGGAGCCCGAATCGATTTCAAATTTTAGAAATTGATTCTCTGTTAGTAATTGTATATAAAGCTTATTGCGACAGTCTGACAACTCTATTTCGACATTGTTAATGTTATCCCTAGCCTTAGTCTCTATACACACTTTTTGCAAATGGCCTCGAACACCAAAAAAAAATTAATTTTTCAAATTCTAATTATGTATTAGCTAAATGATCCAAACTTCCACATCTGTAATATGTCAACTTTTCACCCAACTGTCCCGTTTTACAATTTTTAATGTCGTTATTAAGGAATTTTTTATTTTTTTTAATTGGAATATTTTTATTTACGTACTGTTTCTTTTTATTCTCAAGTTTGTGTATAATTTTATTATCTCTTTCGGAGAGCTCTAAGTTAACTGCAATGTCACTTGCTTTATTTAGCGTTAAATCGCGTACTTCCAGCAATCGGCTTTATATCCCCTTAGACATCAGTCCAAAAACGAATTGATTGCGTCGAGCCGTCTTCAAAAAGGTTCCAAAACCACAGTGGATTGACATCTTCTGTATTGTATGTAGAAAGTCTTGTACTAACTCACCTTTTTGTTGTTTGCGGCATTGAAACCGGAACACTTCCAAGATTTCCACTCTTAATTGAGCCCCCGTAGTGTTCGGACGTGTCCCAAATTAGTTCCTTCCTTAGTAGTAACAAAATTTTACAGTATTTTCGGATCGAATAAGTGGTGTTTATATAATAAGTGGTTTTCTTGGATCGCAAGAAGTAAAAAAGTGGCCTGCCCATAAATAAAAAACACGTAAAACAGTACTAGTGCAGTGTGCAGTGCGTCATCGGAGCGCCTGCAAAAGACTAACAAACCAAATAACAGTAGAAGTAACAGTAGTTTGATAAAATTAGAATTAAATTAAATGCATATAAAAATGATATAATGGAGAAGCAAAAAGTATCCAAGATCAAGCCTAACCCTAGTAACAGACCTACGCAGGTAAAATATAACCAAGTTTTTAAGGAGAATCTTGCCCTAAAAAAAAGAAATTGAAAAACTGAAGCAAAGCTTCATTGAGTTAAAAAATCAGCTCCCAATTGCCTCAACCCGCCATATAGTACAGGCCGAGCCAAAGCCCAGTACATCAAAAGTACAAGTTGATGACGACATCATGGAAGATGACTCCTCAGAAGAGGGCTTCACCGAAGTCATGAGAAACCGCAATAAGAAACATAGCGAGACTGGAAGTATGTAGTCCCAACCCCAAAGCCAAATCCAACGCCAACGCCAACCACGGCTAGAACACCAACCGTTAATCCAAGCAAAGCCTCAAAAAAGAAAAAGTATCCACAAATTAGAACTTTTCACCAAGATGCAGATAAATTAGCAAAACTGCTAACAACATACCATGGAGCATCGAGCATTGAAGATTTTGAAAAAGTCAAGGGTGCGCTCAATACAATTGAGGCACCGTATTTTATGTTGGTTGGTTGGTTTAAGTGGCAGCCCTGTCTCCCAGACGTATTTTACGTACACTCCAAAAGAAATTAAACCGCAATCATTCCTATTAAAGGGGCTCGGCAGCTCACAGGTCGTCGAAGAACTTCGTAAGGAGCTACAATCTTACGAAAGCGAACAGCTAAAGTTTGTTTCCGTCACAAGGTTTACAACCCGAAGATTGATTGCGGAAAAAAGAACTCTTCCGCACTTTATCGTACAAATTTCCAGCAGCAGTAAGCTTCACGACCTACAAAAAATTAACTGCATCAACTACCAAATCGTCCGGTTTGAGAAACTGGAGAAACGGCATCGCACAATGCGAAAGGTGACAAAGGTACAACCACACTACATCTAACTGTAAAACGCAATATAGATGCGTAAAATGCGATCAGGAGCACCTCCCAGGGGATTGCAAACTTGAGAAAGGAGCAGAGAAGGAGAAGGTATAGTAGAGCGCATGGTCATCCGGCATCGTACAAAGGTTGCCCCCACCATATACAAATTAAAAAGAAGATCCACGAGAGAGCTGAAACAGCAGCCCGCAGGAATGAGGAGAAGACACGCATGTTTCAAAACTTTACAAATCCCGCTGTGAACTACGCGTCGGCATTGAGAGGGACCCAAAACCCAAATTCAACACCACCAAAACATGTAAGTAACCTTAACATTTCGTTGCGGAAAACGGTCCTGAAGTCGATTAGCGACAAATTAGAATCATTCGATCAATTGTTACGGGACCATACCCATAAAATAGACTTTATACTTGAAACTGTAGGGCTTGGAAGCAATGCATAGAGTACACACCACCAATATCGCGAAGAGGGAGCTGAAGATTATCTCTATAAACGTAAATTCTATCGTGGCAATTTATAGGCGCGATAACCTCCTCGCCATCATCAAAATCTACAGCCCAGTTAAGTTAACCAAATTAAACTCGCGACACAAGCTCAAATTTGAGGATTATGTCCTCGTAAGGAGAGACAGACGGGGGGATAGATCAGACGGGGGCACTGGCATCCTAATCAGAAAACCAATTAAATATACTAGTATCGAACATTCGAAATTCTTTTATTTTCAAAGCCTGGAGGTGACCTGTATTAGGATGCCCCTCGCTGATCAAGGATCCCTCATAATCGTCTCTGCTTACGCGGCCGGCAACTAAGTTCCAAGAAGAACTCCAATTCCTATTCAACATCCTTCATCTCCAAGATCCATCCAATTTTTATGTAAACGCGAAACACAAATCATGGTCAAATTCCAACAATAATCCCAGGGGAACTGTCCTCAACTCCTGGATTATTGACAACGAATTGGAGTTTAAATTAAGGTTATATGGATCGGAGTCTCCAACGTTGCTTAAAGCAAACTCTCTCCTCGATGTGTGCTTAGCAGACGCGAGGACCGAGGTTCGGCCTGGTCAACGGTAAACTAACCACTCACTCTACCTTATGATAGCGACCATGAAGCCATTGCGATGAACATATCAAAAGGCCACGATTTTCGCTTTATTCTTGAGACGCATGCAGAGAATCTGAGATTCAACTTTCGTAGGACAAATTAGACCCGATTCGGAAAACACCTAATTCGTCAATACGAACACGAACACCCGGATCTGGAGGACCCTATGGTGCCAAGCAACAGAAATCTGACTAGCACAGAAATTGATTCATATCTAAAACAAATAGAGTCACTGGTGTTTGGCACCATGGAGAACTCAATTAAAAAAATAAAACCAAAAAATACAGAACATAACGCCACATGATATAGAGGCATGTATGGACAACTGAACAGACTGCTACGAAAAAAAGCTCAACAGCAATATCGACTCTAAAAATATTTGGCACACTACTACAGGAATCGGGGATAAATAGCTGGGGTATTGCTAGCGATGGGGGCGGAAAATACTTAATAACGGATGAATCGGATCAACTGTAAGTGTTTGGGAGGGTTGCAAAATATTTGCTTTACGATGAGACACAAGAAAAAGAAACCTTTAACCAAAAAGTAAAGAAGCAACAAACGCGAACGTGTGGTCAATATCAAATCTTTATATAAAAAGTGAGGTTTTTGTTACATTTTTGACAGTTACCATCTTCTTAATTTCTTTCATTCGCTTAGGGCGACATCTATTTTTTCATTTTGAAGTGAGAATACTATTAGTAATATATTATATTAATTATTATATAATATTCCAGGCTGCCCAGGACCGATGGTGTGCGCAGGACAACCGAACTGAGTAGGTCAGAACATTCTCCCCCGATGAGACGACAGTGTCAGGAACAAAATGATTTGCTGAAGTTGGTACTCTGTAACTATTTTTCTGTAAAATAAAATAATTAATGATTTGCTATGATTGGTTTTGAGTCTATATGGTTCTCCTCTTGTTTTAGCCTGACATCCTGATGGATATTGAACTGCGAATGCTTAATCTGACTGTTCTGCAAACAGTAATGTCGTTAAATCTGTGACCATGAATTTAGCAGGGTGAAGTCCTTCCAACTATGTTGGCAATTCACCTCTGCTTCCTTCGTGACACTTCATGCATTGTTGTGTTGTATGATAATTGTTAAAGTTAATGAGGTAAGTGGGAAATCTGAGTGCTAGGAGAATGGGAAAGTAAGGAAAATTTTACTTGCTTTCAATTCAATTTCTTGAAGTGATTGACTTTCATTATTTGGTAGCAAAGCTATTTTTGAAATTGGCCTTCGTATGGTTGAGCCTCTCGTTAAGACTGTCACGACACGTACCAATCCATCAGCTCCTGGATATGTTTCACAGATTCTTCCAAGAGGCCACTTGTAAGGTGGCAGTCTCTCGTCTTTGACTAATACTAGGTCATTTCTTTTTACATTCATTTCTTTCGACAACCATTTTGGTCGCTGTTGTAGACGTGAAAGGTATTCGGTGCTCCATCGTTGCCAAAAATGTTGAGTTAGCTGTTGTGTCATTTGCCATCGGTCGAGTCTATGCATTTTTGCGTCTTGTAGATTCTCTTCTGGAGGAGCTAGCAACGCGTCTCCGATTAGGAAGTGTCCAGGTGTAAGTGCATTCAGATCTGTAGGGTCATCAGTAAGTGCGCATAATGGTCTTGAATTCAGGCATGCTTCTATTTTAATGAGTGTGGTTGTAAGTTCTTCGAACGTTAATACGGCATTTCGTAAAATGCGTCGCAGGTGTAGTTTTATGGATTTCACACCTGCTTCCCACAGACCTCCGAAGTGTGGGGCTCCTGGAGGATTGAAATGTCATGTAATTCCATCGTTTGCTAACGATTCCGCTGCTCGATTGTTGATTTCTGCTATTCTTTTCAATTCAGCGTTTGCTCCTATGAAATTTGTTCCACAGTCGCTATAAATGTGATGGCATAAGCCGCGCCTTCCAACAAAACGATTAAATGCTGCTAAGAAAGCTGCTGTAGTCATATCATTTACCAACTCAATATGTATTGCTTTGACTGCTAAACACACAAATACTGCAATATAGCCTTTCTGAATTTTGCTGGTTCGCAATCGCCCGGATTTTATATCGATTGGACCACAATAGTCGATGCCGACGTGTGTGAAAGGGCGTGAAACATTGACTCGAGAGGCTGGTAATTGTCCCATTAGTTGAGTTGAGATTTTTGCCTTCGTACGTGCACATTGGATGCAGTTATGTACTGCGCGTCGAACCACATTTCTAGCATCTATTAGCCAATATTGTTTCCTTATTGTTGCGAGCATTAGTTGACTATCTCCGTGCTGTGTGGCCTTATGGATTCGTTGCACAAGCAGTTCTGTAAATCGTCCATTCCTAGGAACAATAATTGGGTGCATTTGCTCAAATGTGATATTTGCGTTGGTGAGTCGACCTCCTACCCGAAGTATTCCATTGCCATCAAGAAATGGATGCAGTTTCACGAGATTACTATTCTTGACAATAGGCTCTTCCTTTTGTAGATTACAAATGTCTTCACTAAATTCTAAATTTTCTAACTTACATATCTGTGGTTGGTACATCGACTGCAATGGGCCATTCGTGTTTGTTGTGTAGCCAAGAAGGTCCCATCCACCATAAAGAGTTATTCAGGATCTGATCTGGTTGTACTCCTCTAGAAGCTAAGTCCGCTGGATTTTGTTTAGTTGGTACATGATGCCATGGTGTATTTCCCGTTGCGTTGTAAGTTTCGGTAGTTCTGTTGGCCACAAAAACAGTCCAGCTGGAAGGATGTCTACGTAACCAAGATAGCACTATAGTTGAATCTGTCCACATATGTGTTACGATGTCCTCTAGATGAAGTGATTCCTGTGTTTTTTTTACTGGCTTTGCTAACAATACTGCTCCACAAAGTTCGAGTCGAGGGATGGATACTGTCTTTACCGGAGCGATTTTAGTTTTGGCTGTTACTAATCTGGTGTGAACTTCAGCTCCATTTCTAACGACCACATATACGACTGCAGCATAAGCTCTTTGGGACGCATCACAAAATCCATGTAGCTCTACATTTTCATTAGGAGTGTTCGTGCCAAACCAACTCGGAACTCTGATTTGTTCGAGCTTGTTGAGTTTGGTTTTGAAAGCTATCCATTGATTGCATATGTCTTCAGGTAATGGATCATCCCATTCTAATCCGTATAACCAGAGAGATTGCATCATAATTTTAGGTAAGATGATGACTGGTGAGATCCATCCCATAGGGTCAAACAGTCTTGCGATATCTGACAAAAGTTTCCTTTTGGTATAACCGAATTCATTGGTTTCTAATTTGATTCTATAGCTGAATTCGTCCGAGATAGGATGCCATAAGAGGCCTAATGATTTAAAACTTTCATCCAGATTCAAGTCAAACGATGATTGATTTTCTCTATCCTGCAGAGGTATGTTTTCTAGTAATCGGCTGTCATTCGAGATCCATTTTCTAAGTTTAAAACCGCCAGACAATAATATGGTTGAAATGTCTGATTGTTTTGAGACAGCTTCTTCTATGGTGTCACCTCCCGATAATAGATCGTCTACATAGAATTCTTCAAGAATTGATTTGGAGGCAGCAGGATAATTCGAGTTGGTGTCTTGTGCTAGTTTGTTGAGGGTTCTAATTGCTAAGTATGGGGCGCAAGTAAGTCCAAATGTAACAGTTGTCAACCAAAAGTCTTCCATTTTGTCTTTGGAGTCATTTCTCCAAACGATTCGTTGATAAGTTGTATCATCTTCATGTATGTTTATTTGGCGATACATTTTCTCTATATCTGCAATGAAGACATATTTATATTTTCTCCATCGCATGAGTACAGTACTCATACCGTTTTGAATAGCAGGTCCAGTCATTAATGTCTCATTTAAAGATATTCCTGTGCTAGTTTTCCGAGATGCATCAAATACAACACGCAGTTTAGTGGTGGTACTATCTTTAAACACGGCATGGTGTGGCAGATAAAAACTGGAACAAACAACTCCCTCAGCTCGATTTATAGTCGAGTCCTTTTCGGTGGTTGTAGCCAAACGCATATGCCCCAGATTTAGATATTCGTTGATGCAATTCGCATATTCTTCCTTTAATTTAGGATTGCGTTCAAAACGTTTCTCCAGTTGAAATAAACTTGACACTGCAGCTGCTCTTGATGTTCCCAGCGGTTCTTTCGACCTTGGTTCCTTGAAAGGTAGACGTGTTGTGTATCGTCCGTCCGATGTTCGTGATGTGTTTTTTAAATAAAACTGCTCTCACATCTCTTCCTCCTTCGTCATCACACGTCGAGATTGAACTTCTTCCAGTTCCCAGAATTGTTGAAGTTGCTGACTTAAGCATTCGTTTTCATCACGTCTGATCGTGGTTGTGAATGTTTGTAAGTCGATGGGGTTGGACGCTGATGTTTCGCCTGAAATGATCCATCCTAAGAGAGTGTTTTGTGCTATAGGCCCTGATGAACCTCTTCGAATGCCATCCAAAATTATTTTTGAATAGACATCTGCACCCAAAAGAATATCAATTTTACCAGGCACATAGAACATTGGATCTGCTAAAGCAAGATTTTTTAGATGGGGCCAACTAGACAAAGCTACTCTTTTTGACGGTACAAAATTCGATAAATTCTTTAAAACAAAGGCTTGTATGGCGATAAACTTGCTGGTGTTTATTTTGATTTTTGCTTCGACGGTGTTGCGACTTGTGCCTCCCACAGAGTTTCCGATTCATATGATATTGACTTCTATCTTTTGTTTTTTCAATCCCAATCTTTGTACGACTGTTTCGGTAACAAAAGTGCCTTCCGATCCTTGGTCCAGTAATGCTCGGAATGTTTGAGTTATTCCGTTTGGTCCTTCTAAATTGATCAGTGCCGTCGCCAGAATCACCTTTTTGTGTATGGTTGTGTTCAGAGAGATTACTGCTGGTGGCGATGTAGAACCAGACGGACTGAATTGCTGCGCATTTATGTTTTGTGGAAAGCTGACTTCATCATTGTTTTGTGTTCTGTGCAGCAATAGGTGATGGCGCTGTTTGCATTGAGAGCAGGAAAACTTACTAGGACATCGAGCTACAGTGTGACCCTTTCCTAGACAATTGAGACACAATCCGTTCCTTTTGGCAACGTCGAAACGTTCTGTATGGTCCAATTGTGCGAATTGAGGGCATTGACGAATACTATGAGTTCCGGCACAAAGTGGACAAACTTGAGATTGGCTAGAATAAAAGGCTTGGGCGGTTCGGGGACTATTGGATCGATTCAAATTCGATTTCGACTTATGCTGTTTTTGATGATCACGTCCAACAGCTTCTAACGTTCGGAATCTCACTTCAAGAAAGTCAGATAGTTGATCAAAATTAGGTAGTGTTCCTTCAGTTGCAATTTGTTGTTCCCATAATTGCCTCGACTCTGATGGAAGTCTTCGTTCGATGAGATAAATAAAAATAGATTGCCACAGATCTGTTAACTTCAAGTTTTCAATTGCCTTCACTGTTTCTGTCGTTTCGTTCAACAGATTACGAATACCGGAATATGATTCTGTAACAGTGGAGCTATTGACCAATTTCTGAAGCTGATTGTTGATCAATATTCTCTTATTTTCATATCGATCCACTAATATTTTCCAAGCTACCTCGTAATTGGCGTCCGTGACTGTGAAAGACCTAAGAAGAAGTTCGGCCTCATTTGTCACACTTGATTTGAGGTAGTGGAGTTTTTGCACGTTTGATAGGGATTTCTTGTTGTGAATTAATGACGTAAATAAGTCTTTGAACGAAGTCCACGACTCATATGAGCCTTCAAATGTAGGCAGAGAGATTTGTGGCAGTTTCACTTCAGACTCCTGAACACAATTTTTTGGCATTTGTTCAGCCTTATGCGAAGAGTGCAGAGCTTCTTCTAGTTCCGAAACAAATTCGAGATGTTTCTCTTCGAAGTCGGAGAATCTGTCTTCCTGGAAGTAGGGCGAAGCAGAATCTGTTGGAACCGCTAAGGCTAGTATTTGGCCATGATTTTCCTTTACGGTATCGAACAGTTCTGTGATTGTACTAATTTTAAGCTTTAAGTAGGAATTATTTTTCCGCGATTTCGAATCTTTTCGATAATTGGTAATCGCCTTGATTAATTGATCGGCTGCGATTTTTTGTCGAAAAATCAAATTTTCCATGATTTCGAAAAATGGAGTTCACTTCAATATTTAATTTAATTTGCAAATAAATTAGAGGAAAAAAGGGACTTACCGTCAGTGAAATCCGGCTCGACGGACCAAATGTTTGGGGGGGTTGCAAAATATTTGCTTTACGATGAGACACAAGAAAAAGAAACCTTTAACCAAAAAGTCAATATCAAATCTTTATATAAAAAGTGAGGTTTTTGTTACATTTTTGACAGTTACCATCTTCTTAATTTCTTTCATTCGCTTAGGGCGACATCTAGTTTTTCGTTTTGAAGTGAGAATACTATTAGTAATATATTATATTAATTATTATATAATATTCCAGGCTGCCCAGGACCGATGGTATGCGCAGGACAACCGAACTGAGTAGGTCAGAACAGTAAGTAAACGGTGCCCACTTCGAAGGTATCGAAGCCAAAACTATAGTCTAACTCCAGGGTCTCCACCTTCGAATCGGCCACTGACGAACCCGCCATTCATTTCAATAACATCAATAAAGCCAAGCAACTGCCAGATAACCAACTGATGGGATATTTTGTTTCATTCGAAACTCTGGAAGTTATCTTCAGGACTCTAAATAACAAAAAATCATCCTGTGTAGACGGAATCGACCCATTAGCCTTATTAGGGTTCAAGACGCGGTAGCGGTCTTAATACTAGGTATCGCGTTTTCTCGGTAGTCCTTTCCGGTCAACCCAGAGAAGGGTCGTGGGCGCCAGTAGCTCCTTGATTTATGACACCCGTTCTTTATGACCTCCCCGACCGAACTACTAGTACGAGGATTTTAATCTCTTCCTTTTACCAAACTGTGCACACGGAGAAAAGGCTGACATTTACAAAGACACAATGTTCTAATAAAATATAAGATAATATAATTCAAAGAATCCGTATAAATGATATAATGACTGTGAGAGATAATTCAACTAATGACTAATTTCGGATATACTGAACTTACTCGATACACCTTTCTATTTCCTCGACTCCCCTATCCTACTCTACTCTACCTTCTTGAATCTAGGGCGCCGCTGGTGCGTTGTCCCACGAAGTCTGCTCTTTTTCACGCCTATGCACAGCTTCTTTCGGATTCAACTCCAGTGTTAACTTCGTCCGGGTTTCTGACTCCCGACCTCGTTCCTCGCCGTATCACTTCTTTTACACTCCGCTTCTTTTACTTTAAAAACAACTCTCGTTCCAACTTTCTTTTTCTTTTCGTGTCCCGACACCTCTAACTCTCGACCTTTCCTCCGGCGGTTCCACTTTTCAAAAGCCCCGTTTATCTCCGAATCACTTCCCGCGAAATCTCGCCGAGCTTTTTAAAAGACCGTTCCTCACTTAGTTTTCCGTTTTTTTTCAAAAAAGATCAACGATCGTTTTTTCCATTACTTCCCCTTTCTCTCAGGTGCAATTTATTTTCTTCTGTCCACTTTATATTACCCATACGACTTTTTAGCAAGGGCCCAAACCTGCTGATCTGCTCTATCGACTCCACTTTCTCGCGGTTCGCGCAGTGCTC
Source organism: Beris morrisii (assembly GCA_951812415.1). Classification (NCBI taxonomy): domain Eukaryota; kingdom Metazoa; phylum Arthropoda; class Insecta; order Diptera; family Stratiomyidae; genus Beris; species Beris morrisii. Next base: position 81,726,215 of record OX638311.1, on the reverse strand, counting down.
GTCCATATTGACTGTATACGTCGTCGGATGACGTTTCTTGTTGTTGTGTTGACATTTGTGCGGTTTGTGCTGTGTTTTCTATGTTACCTGTCTTTTTCGTGTTAATTGTTTTCTGTGTTTCCTGTGTTTTTCGTGTTAATTGTTAGTTTGTATTGTGCTCCCAGGTGGTAGTTTGTTTTGACCATCTAATACCGGTTAGTTCCTTATAACTGAAGTGATTCCTTCCTTCTTCGTTTTAGCGTTGTACTGGACGCAGGTTGGAATCAGCGGCTATGCAGGACGGAGTAACCCTCGATGAATGTAAGTATATCTATTATGCTACAATTATTAATTTTGGTGTTGTGGGCTTCGGGTTCGGTTACGAAGACGGTTCGGTATGGTTGGAATGTTCATCTTGGTTGCGTGATGTCTACCTCAATGAGTACCCTTTTTTTGTTATTTCGATAAGTTCTTTAACTAATCTTGAATACTAGAGCAGAACCTAAATTTAACTTACCCTAGTGTTACATTAATAATCCTAATTCCTTCATCTTTCCGCCTCTTCTCCGTGTTTAATTCAAAATCCACTAACAGTTCTTAATTGGTTTACTTTTAGGTGCGTGTGATAAGAGCGCCAATCGCCCCAGGAAAAAGTGAGCGACATATACAAAAAAAACAAGCAATTCGGCGGTAAGTAAACTCCAGTATAATTCTGAATTCAACTAATAATGATTTGCTTTATTTCTTTACAGGTCGACATAGTTACGGATGAACCCGTAACAGCCTTCTCCCAAACATCAGTAAAGTATTTGAGACCATTCTTAATAATGCTCTCAATATACACTTAAGACAACGCAAAGGAATCTCGAACTACAAATTCGGATTCCGACAAAGACACTCAACTATCCATGCTAGAAAAAAAGTTATGTCGGACATATGTTGGGGTCTTAACAACAAAGAATGCGTGGGGGCATGTCTTATTGATATGGAAAAGGCATTCAATACGGTTTGGCTAGACGGACTTATTTGCAAACTACTACAGACTGACTGCCCGAGTCACCTGACAAGGACTATAAGCCGAATGATTTATGACAAACAATTTACAATGACAAAAGGACAAATACAGACAAAGCGGATATTCAACGTTAAACAAGGACCACAACAAGATACAGTGACGGCACCAACTCTATTTAACATCTTTCTAAACCCCCTGTTGGAGCTATTCGGATTTAATGAGTCCAGGATGAAATCAATCGTCGCATTTGCGGATAACTTAATCCTGTATGCGTCTCATAAGAAGGTGACGATAGTGCAGAAAGAGCTGCAAAAGGCCTTTAACCAAGTAAAATTCTACACAGAGTCCTGGAAGATGAGGATAAACACGCAAAAATGCGAATCCATACTGATCCGGGCTACCCTCAGCAACGCAAACTTTAACGTAAAAAAAAAAACTGGAAAAATTTCCATATTGTCGCCGGTGAGGGTGGCACGGAAGAAATCCCACATAAAACTTGCGTGAAGTGCCTTGGGGTGAAGCTGGACCAAACTTTAAAATTCAATGAACATGTGAATACACAAATAGAGAGTGCGAAAAAGGCCTTCAGGGCGGCGAGATCACTTTTCTATTCTCTGGGAAGGCCGATCCTGACATACGGTTGCCACGTGTGGTTCAACCTCAGCCCGTCTTATATGGAAAGAATGAGAGTATTTGAACGCAAATGCCTTCGTGCTTGCACCGGGCCCTATAGAAAAGCCGAGACGGATTGGGTGCACAACATCTCCAACGAAGAGACATATGAGACGGCTGAGATTCGCAGAGTCACTCCATGATGGTCAAAATCATAAGAAATCATATTCTCAGGTCTAGGGTAGGACGAAAACCCCTGGATCCCACCCATTCTATCCCAATCCTCAATACCTCGAAAAAACCATGGCTACAGGATTCATCCCTCCAGAAGCCTTCCTATATCTTTATAGCCAAAATTATATCCTAGATTCCCATAGGATCCCCAAAACTTATCACGACTATAGACATGCTAGCGATAAAACAATAGAATATAGTAACATGATTGATACGATAGACGATTTGCCGATATGGAGGCATTCGACAGCGAATTTTCTCGAAGAAGACGTAATCACAAAAGAGACCGCACGATATTGGTGGTTACATGACGATCAGTAGCAGTAGTTTAGTGTTAGGTTTAATTTTACTTTATTATTTTTTAATAATAAAGTATTGTGATCGACCTGAAATTTCAAAAAAGTTTGCTACCCTGAAATTTTGTATTTACACGTTTTAGGACTAGTAAGCCCCAAAAAAGCAAAAAAACAAAAAATGTCCGTCTGTCCGCCGTAGACGCCGTACGCCGTACGCAAAATCGTTTGAAAACGCGTAGCTCCCAAACCCGTTGAGATATTAAATTGAAATTTTTACGGTGGTTAGATTGGGTGAACCCCTATGACTGGTATATTTTTGAGGGGTGGGGGTACAAGGGGAGAGGAGAGGGGAGCGTTTTAGACGAAAAATTTTGGTTTCTAGATCTCAGGAACCACTTATGCTAGGAGGCTGAAACTTGGAACTTATGTAGTACTATGATAATGGACTCAATTGCATAATTGGTCGATATTGGTTAAGGGGTGTTGAAGTGGGGGGGAAAACAATGAGTCTTTAACGCATGAAAGCCGGGATTGAAACATTCTAAAATCGATATCTCTTGAACCATTGATGTCAGAAGATTGAAACTTTGTTGTTGTCCTTAGGGATACTTCAAGATTAGACAAGGGCTAAAATTTTTAAGTTGGGAGGTGGGGTGTGGGGGTGGAGGGTAAAAAACTTTGGATTACAATATCTTTCGAACCAATTACACCAGGAAGATAAAATTTAGTTTCTGTATATGGGATAACAAGAGGAGTCTACCAAAACTAAATTTTTGGGGGGGGGGGGGGAGGTGGAGCGCGAAAGTGGGGGGATAGCAATTTCTCAAAATATGTCATTTTTATATCTCAGAAACCGTATCAGATATGATCTTGAAAATTTTACAGGAGTTGCGGTCGGTAAACTTCTAGTAGAGAAAAAAATTTTGGTAGTGTGGGTGTTGGGGGTGATGGTGAAAGGGGGTAGAAAGGAAAACATTCTGATTTTTATTTCTCGAAAACCATAATGAATAGAAAGCTAAAAATTTAGGATTATATAGAGCCACTATGGAGACATCCTAGAAAAATAAAATTTTTGATAGTGGTATCAAGGTACGGGGAGAGGGGTGGTTTTTTATATCTCAGAAACGGCTTATGCTAGAAAGATGAAACTTAGTACGTATATGTAGATGTACTATTAGAGTAATTAAAGCAAAAAAAAGTTCGTATTTTTATTGGCGTTCAGTGGTTGAGTAAAAAAAATTTCCGTGAATCCACATTTTCACAAATTTCGTTGAAACTTTTAGACATGTCGAGCTATCAAAGCAATTTTACTTCTGCGGGCTATTTATATAAATTTTTCGATATTCAACCCCTAAGGGGGTGTAAAGTGGGTACATATTCACGAATTCTGATATATTTCTAAGGTATATTGAGACTTGGAATTCACGTTTACTTCTATAAGCTTTAAACGTAGTCGGGGAAAACCCCGATTTAAGTATTTTTCTCAATTAAACCCGCTGGGGGTATTGTTCAAGATTTCACTGATTCCGAAAATCTCTTATGTTTAATGTGATCGAATTCGCTTTTACTACTATGAATTATTCTATTGATAAAAAAAATACGTAAATAAATAAAAAAAATCTGCCAACAGTCTGGGCGCAACTTTATTATTTTATGGGTAGAAGTCCGAAACGTGTTTAATGATGAGATACGGTGTTGGGTACTATGCGACTGACAGCCTAAAAAATAACCAGGAGGCTATTTGGAACGTTATTTTTTAGGTTGTCAGTCGCATAGTACCCAACACCGTATCTCATCATTAAACACGTTTCGGAGTTCTACCCATAAAATAATAAAGTTGCGCCCAGACTGTTGGCAGATTTTTAAGAATAGGATAAGGATAGCATAGTAAGACTAGACAATAAGCGTAGGATAGTAAAAAACATTACTCGTAAGCCCTAGCTTACCCTAGTTAGACACTAGATTTAAGATAGGATTAGACACTAGATTTTAGATAGGATGACTGAATTAGATCATAAGTTAGTACTAAGATTTAGCAATAAGTAAAAAAAATGTAGATCATCAGTTAGTACTAAGATTTAGTATTAAGTGAAAAAAAAATTGATTTTAAGATAAAACTGAAAAAAAAATTGATTTTAAGATAAAATTTCTTTCTAGCAATAAGCGTAAAATAAACAAAAAAATATAAATATATTATATAGTATATACAGGGTGGGCCATCTAGTGGTTTCTTTTTAAATCATAGGTTATTTTGAAACTGAAAGCTGTTTCCCGCTCGAAATCTTGACAGAAAGTCAGTATCATACCTCCGCGGAACGAAATGAGTCGCTTTACGCTTGAACAACGTTGGGAAATATTGAAAACTTATTTCCAAAGTGAGTGCTGTGTAGCCCAAACAGTGCGTTTTTTGAAAAGAAGTTTTGGCCGAAATGAAGCACCCACCGCGCCTGCTTTACGCAAGTTTGTGCAAAAAGTTCGTGAGACTGGCATGCTAGTGGACAACACTCATGGCCCCCGTCGTCGTTCGGTGCGCACAGACGAGAATGTGGCTACTGTAGCCGAGAGTGTGAGACTCACTCCACGAACATCAACTCGCCGTCGATCTCAACAGCTCAACATTTCACGCACTAGCCTGAGGAGAATTCTGCACTCAGCAATTGAAGGCGCACGACCATCAGCTTCGTTATCGCTTCGCAATTTGGGCCTTAGAGCAGCTTGAATTGGACAACGATTTTGGGCGAAAAATCATCTTTTCTGACGAGGCGCATTTTCATCTCGGCGGCTACGTTAACAAATAAAATTGCCGCATCTGGGGCTCGGAAAACCCGCACGTTATTGTCGAGAAGCCAATGCATCCACAGAGAGTGACAGTTTGGTGCGGATTGTGGAGTGGTGGCATCATTGGACCATTTTTCTTCGAAAATGAGGCTGGGAACAACGTTTCGGTCAACGGTGAACGTTACAGAGCCATGTTATCCGACTTTTTTTTTACTGAAATTGAAGACATGGACTTGGACGACCTCTGGTTCATGCCGGATGGCGCGCCATGCCACACAGCCCATGCCACAATCGATCTTTTACGCACCAAATTCCCAAATCGTGTTATCAGCCGTCTTGGCGATGTCAATTGGCCGCCTCGGAGCTGCGATTTGACCCCTTTGGATTTTTTTTGTGGGGAACCGTGAAGGACCGATGTTATGCCAACAATCCAGAAATGATTCAAGCACTTAAGGCCAACATCATCCAAGCAATCCGTGAGCTACAGCCCGAAACCATCAACAAGGTCTTGGAAAATTGAAGTGACAGAATGCGCTACTGCGCAGCCAGCCGAGGCAGCCACTTGAACGAAGTTGTGTTCCATCATTAATGGGAATGTTTACTCTTACTAATAAAGCCATAATACATAAAAAAAAATTTAATTTTGTTCATTTTATTGCATTTTTAAAAAGAAACTTGTATTTGGCCCACCCTTTATATACAGGGTGTAACTAGTACTGAGGTTTAAACGAAAATGGGAGATAGAGGAACTTGTCCTGAGTAGAAAATCGTTCTACACATACTCCCGTTTTTGCACCGTTAAGGAGATAGCGCGATTTTAAGGACGAAGGATTTTCATCGTACCTGTGATCACTGTTTGATCTCTAACTTCTGCTGTACTTAGCGTAACGTAATAATTGGGCTCGTTGGAAAGGACACAAATTCTTCTTTCTAATTGCTATCAACTGTGTCAATCAGTGTTATACTTTTTGAGAAAAATTCATTTAAATGACACAAAAATAATAAAAAATTAAAAAAAAATACAAAAAAGTCCTATTTTCTCCAAGAAGGACCTGATTAACCACCAAATTTTATTACATTTTCGGAAAGCCCATAAAATTTCACGGTAGAAATGGCAGACATGCACTTCGTGTATGGGTTTGTTCGACGGGAATGCTAGGCGAGCCGAAAGAGTTTACCGGGAACGGTATCCGGACAGATCTCGGTACCCCCATTATCGGATGTTCATCAGCATTCATCGGAACCTTCGTGAACGAGGTACACTGCAGCCGTGGCGGGAGACACAACATCCAGGACGGCGACACTCGGTACCTGTGGCCACGGAGGAGCGCATACTGCGCATCGCGGCTAGGGTCCCCAAGGTAAGCACCCGGCGCATCGGCCATCGATTAGGCATCAACCACATGCATTTATTTCGTCCTCACTTTTATTAATCATACTCCTTCGGCGAATGACGGGTGTCAAACCAGATTTACTTGAAGGGAACGTGCTTGCCTTTACAATTCAACCTATGAAGAAATTCTGTTATCAAACGTATAGTGAAATTTTATGGGCTTTCCGAAAATGTAATAAAATTTGGTGGTTAATCAGGTCCTTCTTGGAGAAAACAGGACTTTTTTTGTATTTTTTTTTAATTTTTTATTATTTTTGTGTCATTTAAATGAATTTTTCTCAAAAAGTATAACACTGATTGACACAGTTGATAGCAATTAGAAAGAAGAATTTGTGTCCTTTCCAACGAGCCCAGAATTATTACGTTACGCTAAGTACAGCAGAAGTTAGAGATCAAACAGTGATCACAGGTACGATGAAAACCCTTCGTCCTTAAAATCGCGCTATCTCCTTAACGGTGCAAAAACGGGAGTAAGTGTAGAACGATTTTCTACTCAGGACAAGTTCCTCTATCTCCCATTTTCGTTTGAACCTCAGATATATTTACACCCTATATATATATATATATATATATTTTAAGACTAGTGTTAAGATTAGTATTAAGATTGTATTGATTTAAGAGTAGACATAGGATTAGCTTTAGCATCATCTATCATAGGATCCCAGCCCTTGGCAAGTCCAGTATTGGTTTGTAAGTCCTAGTAGTAAGTTGTACAGTTAGTTATAAATTAGTTTTAAGTTATTAGTGTTAAGTCATATTCACCATTATTTCGGAGACGGGTTTTTGCCTTTTTCCCGACAAAAAAATTTATATATAAAAATATGTATGTATAAAGTTAAAATCATTACACTCGAAAAAAACAACACAAAAATAATATGTATCAAACCTTGAGAGCACATCAGTGACATTTGGTTTAGTTTAAGTTCTATATTTTATAATTTTAGCTTTATTGAATTAGTTGTAAGAATTGTTAGAGAAGAAGAATTGTTATCTATTTTGGCACAAATAAAGTGCTTTAAAACCGAGATTTCCACTGGACTTAAATGAATTAAATACGTCCACCTCAAAAGACGCTTGAATAGCGGGTTGTCCGTAAATAGCTTGTACAGTAGACTACTTCCTGCAATGTCTGGCATTGTCAAATTAAAAAATAATAGTATATATACTGGCAGTGAATCGATCTCATCCTCGTCATCACTTATGTATTTACTAGTCTTAATTTAAACAATTTCGGTGGATTGCTCGATAATGCAACAACGTGCTTTATTTTTACCTAAAAACTTAGTACACTTCGACAGCCTGAAGAAGAAGGAACGGCAGATAACCATCAATTCTCTTTTTCTGTACATTACTGGTGCTGCCAAATATAGCAAATATACTACGAACTCAAAACTAATTCCGGTAAAATTTCTACATTCTATATTTGGCCGAATTCAAGAAATCGTTTATGCGGGAAGTCCAAGTGTTATACAAATTAGTTTTGAATTAACATAAAGCTCGGGATTATTAGTCAGTGAAATTACTCCAACCCTTCGCGTAGTTCTCACACAAAAAGTTCTTAAAACACGTATTCACCAATATTGACCGATAATTACAGAACACTTCAAATTAGAAATTTGAAAATTTGAAATAGTTTATTTTTCAATGATTTCAGATAGAAACATAGTGCAGTCACCATCGGCTGCAAGCCAATCGTATAATACTCTAGATGAATACTGAACTCCCATTTATATTGTAGTTGGGGATAAAGTAGAATTACGTGTCTGCATATTGTATGTCCTTTATTAAGGACTGCCATTAGATTGCTACTCAAAACTAAAAGACAATATTCAGTGTTTAACTTCATATCTTAAACTGGGTAAGTCATCGAAAAAAAATGTCCTTTTTGAAGGACTTTCACATGGGAGGTGCAGGAAGGACTCACTCGATTTCTTACATATTTATCCTTTTCCTTGGAACCATTCAAAAATGAACGTGTACAAAATTTCAAATTCGTAGTTTGAAGCGTTCAAAAGTTATCGAAAAATATTGTTGAACACGTGTCTTAAGGATATTTTGTATGGCAGCTACCAGAAGGAGTAAAAGGATTTTGCTGACTAGTAAACTCGAACTTCGTTTTCACTCAAAACTAATTTCTACAAAATTGCGAGTTCCTAGCTAAAAGATTACTTGAGTTATAGTGAGTTCCGTAAATTAAGTGAAGACTTTTTGACAGGATATTTGTATGGCAGCTACACGAAGGACTAACAGGATTTTCTTCATAATCATATATTTAGCTCCAACTATTGAAAAAATAACACATACAAAATCTCAATGTCGTAGGTTAAACCCTTCTGAAGTTATCGACCATTATTCTTGAACACTTGTTTTAAGGACATTTTGTATGGCAGCTACCCGAAGGAGTAGGACGATTTTGCCCGTTAACGAACTTAGCCTTACAAATTCAACCAAACATCCAGCTTCAAAATTTCAAGATCCTAAGTGAAGGCGTTCTTGAGTTATCGTGTTCACGGACAGACGGACGGACGGACGGACGGACGGACGGACGTCAGGCGGATTTGAGGTTTTTGGCCACAAATAAACAAAAAATAATATATAACTTTTTTTCGTCCGAGGCTTGGTTCTATGCGTTACAAACTTTTGGGCTGGATTAAACTTATAATACTCTATTTGATTTCATCTAGAGTATAAAAATGAATGTGAAATTAATCGAGTGAGTCCACGATAACTCAGGATATCGTCTAGCTAGGAAGTCGAAATTATACATAAGTTAGTTTCGAGTTAAAAGTAAGGTCGAGTTAAAAGTAAGGTCGAGTCTGTTACTTAGCGAATCTTTCACATTAAAGTACACGACTATTGGCCAACGAACGCAACTTTATTATTTTATGGGTAGAAGTCCGAAACGCGTCTAATGCTAAGATGCGGTGTAGGTTACTATTCAGCCCCCTTACAAGGTTGTAGTCAATTTGATATCTTATCAAACATAAATAGATATATAATACTCTGTAAACGTATGCAACTCCCTTAAAATTTCTATGGATCTATTAGGTCTAATTCTCGTAAGAAATCTAAGCATCTATCTTAAACTGTTCTTATTTATTAGAAAAAATTGGTTCGTGAGATATCGTAATCTAAAGTTTTTCACCTCACTTTGCCTTACAAAGTCTATTTAACGAATAGTGACCAAATTTGAGATTCCTAGGTGAAAGCTTTCTTGAGTTATTGTGCGTTCGAACAGATAGATAAATATACAGACGTATGGAAAGCAAGTGAATTTGATGTTTTTGGCCATCAATGAAAAAAAGTAATACGCAATTTTTATTCGTTCTATGCTTCGTTTTATGCAACTATTTGGCTAGATTAAACTTATTGTAGATGGACGGTCTAAAATCCCGTTTCACTGCGGCCTCAGTGAGACTATTGTGATTGTCCTCCCTTATTATAACTCGCTCAGGAACGTTATATCAATAAATTTGAATATACTTTTGAGTGAGTTAGACATCAGATCCAATGGTGTTAGGAAGTAATGTCCAAGAAGTCTGAGTCTTCTGTATGCGAGTTCTTCGCAAGAGCATAGAACGTGGTCTGCAGTTTCCTCCTCTTCTTCACACAATCTGCAAATATCGTCCGAAACCAGTTCAATCATATGTAGATGCTTTTTAAGCTTAGCGCGATCAAGTGGCGAACCTGATTCCGGATCAATTTGAGAAAATCGGAGGTTCGTTTCTTGGAGTGACCCTCCAAGAACCCTCCAAGAACAGTACTGTCTGTACCCCACCGTCCCGTCAGCTTCGATGTTAATCCAGTCCAACAGTCTGGCACTGATTGTGTGAATTTTAAGTCAGCTCCTATTTTCGCTAACTGATCCGTAGACTTATTACTTACAATATCACTGTGTCCAGGGTCCCTATCATAGAACACGAAAGGAAATTTCGTACAACTCGAAAGTTATGTACGAAAAAATTCTTTCGATGTATCATTGAATACGAACGAAACGTATGGAAAGCATTACCTCATTCAATCGAAAAAAATTAGTAAAAAATTAGAATCGTAATAGATTTTAATTTCAAATTGTACAATTAATTTTAAATTCATTTTTGTTATTGTTGATGAAAGTTGTGATTAACACAAAAACGGCGAAATTGTTTAATTATTTATATTATTATTACTTAATAATTTAAGATCTACAGTTTTGAGTCAGGTTTTATACATAATGGAGAAAAAATTATGTGCATATTGGATAAAGTGCGAAATGAGTTAGGTGGAAGAGAGAGCTTCCATGTCTTTATTCTTTAGAACCACCGGCTTTAAGTCGCGTAAATAAATAAAGTATGATTAACAGTACTGCTTTATTTTTAAACGACGAAGGGGGGATAATTTAAAACTTATTCGCAAGCATGATCCGACCAATTGTTCCACAAACTTATTGTCTTGGACCTTTTATTGTTGCGGATGGTATATCCTTGATATAAATCCGGATGCTCCACCACAAATTCTACCAACATTTTTTACGGATTTGTATTTGTCAGCTTCACCCTAAAAGTATAACTATCTATGAATTCAATTATTAAATTTCTTGTTTTTCACGTAATTTTCTATTTTTTTTAACAAATAAAGACTATTTACATCGCAAAAGCTTACAAAATTTACACCTACTATTTGAATTCGAAAACTGAAATGTTAACGAGAAAATATACGAAAAAACGAACCGAAATTTAACATGTTTCGAGTTCTGTGATGCCTACTATACGAAAATTGCTGCTCGTTTCGTGTTCTATTATAGTGGCCTAGAAACCTATACCAGTATAACTGTATCTGAGTGCGCTAGCTTTTTAAGTTCTTGTAAGCAATCCCACGATATGTGGAATCTAAAGCAAATTGCTTGAAGAGCAAGTAGTGCTTCTCTGCTGTCAGAGTGAATGTAGATCTTTTGACTCTTGTATCCTCTTCTAATATTTTCCCTGATGCATATTTCAATTGCATGAATGTCTGCTTGGAAGATGGAAGATCGAATTTGACTTGTCGATGCTTGTCCGAAAGCAGAATGCCTAGAACAGGGTCGCTTTCAAGCTCTCTCACAAGGTCTGCGGAGGTTGTTTGCTTTCCTTCCGTATTCTCAGGAGTTAGAAGTCGGTACGTCATGAGTCTGGCTTCTTTTCTTTTCTTTTTGTACATACAGGTGTAAGGGTAAAAGATTTAAGATCGCCTCGCATTGCCTCAGTAATAGTTGAACAGCTGTACAGTTATCTGTAAGGTCTTACACCACCATACATATGACGCACATGTGATCCCTGGTCTGACTATTGCCGTATACATCCAGTTAGCAATATTGGGTTTTAAACCTCCCAAGTTTTACAAAGAAGGCTTCTGCAGCTTCAAAGAGAGAACCTAGCTTTCTCAGTAGTGCGTTTAATGTCCGCATTCCTGCTTATCTTAGCATCCAAGGTCACTCCCAGATATTTGACCACACTGGAATATTCGATCTAATCTCCGGAAAGCGTCGGACTTTTGAGTTTGCTCCGGTTCTTTCTATTCGTGAAAGCAACTATAGTCGGTTTTTTGGGTTGACGCTTAACCCAATTGCTGTACACCAGAGTGCCACCATGTCTAGTCCTCTCTGCAGTATGTTTGAGATAGTGCCTTCAAACTTGTCTGGTACTAGGATGGTTTTATCGGAGTAACCTATAACATCTATGCCAGATGTGCTGACTCTGGTAAGTAGTTTATCGGCCACAATTGACTACAGTAATTGTGATAGCACGCCTCTCTCCAAACAACCTTTTGAAGCCGTGATTGTAAAGGTTTCACTTGCTGGTGAAGACGTTATAACTCGTTTTGCAACCATAAACCTTATCCATACTGGAATATATACCCCGCTCCTGAATGGAATTGTGAATGTATTTGTACGAAGTGTTATCAAAGGCTCCCTCCATATCCAGGAACCCACCCACCCCAATCTCTTTGCACTGCATAGATTTTTCTATTTTTGTTACCAGATGTTAAAGTGCATGGATCGTCGATTTTCCTGGCTGATCTTTCTAAGAAGTGGGAACAGATGGGTTAATCCTTTCTGTAGGAATACAGGGTGGATACCATCTTTTTCTGGTGCATTAAATGGCTCAAAGGAGTTTACTGCCCATCTGATTTTATTTCGTGTGAAGATCTTCGTCGCTATTCTCCAAGTCTATGGTATTGGTCGGGTCACAGCCCTAGAGTTAGAGAAGGAAGTTGTGTCTTTAACCTCCACCGATCCTGGAAAGTGAGTTTGGGCAGAAACACTGGTTTCTTTTCCTGACCCAGTGAAGGTGCTGTCGGGCTTGTCTAGGAGCCCAATCTTAATTGAATGTTGCTTAGAGAGTACTTGGTGAATTTTTGCGCTACTGTAAAGATCACTTATCTCTTCACACAACTTCTTCCACGAGCTTCTCTTCGAAATTTTGAGTTCCTTATTGTATTTCGTTAGGGAGCTAGAGTAAGAGTCCCAGTCACCAGTCGCTCTTACGCGGTTCCAGAGTCTCCTAGTCTCAGATCTCAATTTGTCCACCAGACCACCGCTCTGTCACTCTTTTTTGTCGTTAGTGGACAAGAGCCAGTGTTGCCAGTATTGATGGCCGCAACAATTTGAGCGCTTGCAATTTCAATACTGTCTACACTTCGAACGGTGTCTATTGAACAAACCATTTCTTCTGACAGAAGTTGGTCAAAAAGCTTCCAGTTGTTTTCCTCGGATGCCTATATTGTTCCTATTCTAACTAGCTGTAGTTTTTCCTATTCTAACTAACTGTGTTATATATTAAGTCTGATCTGAAAGTGGTCTGTCATGGATGGTTCGTTTCAAACATGCCAGTTTGAAAATTTTTTGCTAACAATCTGGGTCTAGAACTTCTTCTCTAATTTTATTTCTAAATGTGGGTTTGTTCCCGATATTTAGAATCTGACTCACCACTTTTGTTAATGTTTGAGCTTCCGCACAGTGTGCAGTGCGCGTTCGCATCACATCCAACGAGTTGAATATTTTTACTGATGCAGAACCGGATCTCTACATTAATTCGGAATGCGAATTTGCTGCGTCACCGGGGAGATAAGCAGAGCAAATGACAATCTGAAGTTTACTCCCCATGGTGGTGACGCCTGCAAACAAAGAGTGGATGAGATAGAGGGGAAGCGCTAATAAAAGCACAATCGAAAACTCCGTATCGAGTTTCAGCGCCTCTACAGTCTCTGTCGATTACTAAATTAAATAAATAATAAAACCCATGACTATAGTTAAAAATTGAATCCGCGATCAAAGTGTCTGGCTTAGTGCGTGTAGCCACTGTGTCACCGATTGCCTCTCAATTTCATTTCTCAATGCAACAACTTATCTTAATGCGGACTCACTCTATATCGTTTAATGTGTTTAGAGCGTAATGGTCGACTAAGTCAGCAGATGGCACTGATTTTGGAATACGCTCCGCTTCCATTCTAACACATCACTTAATAAGTTCGTAGGATGACTAATAAAGCAACAACGTTTAGCCAAAATTCGACTTTATTCATCAACATAGTCCCCTTCAAGAGTGATACATTCTTTCCAACGCCTCTCTAACATTTCGATCCCTTTTTTGTAGAAAGATTTATATTTGGCCTCAAAATACCCCTCAGTTTCGGCAATCACTTCTTTATTGGAGCAAAATCTCTTTCCCTGGAGCAATCTTTTTAGGTCTACAAAAAGGTAGTAGTCGCTGAGTGCCAGATCCAGAGAATACGGGTGATGGGGAAGCAATTCAAAGTGCAATTCGTGCAATTTTGTCATTGTTTGTCTTGGTGAAGGAGAACTTTTTTCTTCTTCCTTTGGGGTCGTTTTTTCTCAACTTCCTCCTTCAAACGTGCCAATAACGCCATATAATATTAACTATCAATGGTTGTTCCTTTCTCTAGGTAATCGATGAATAAAACACCGTGCGCATCCCAAAATAAGGAGGCCAAAACTTAACCAGCTGACATATGCATTTTTGGTCGCTTCGGACGACTTTCCCTTTTGCTGTACACTCAGCTGACTGCCGTTTTGGCTCTGGGGTGTAATGATGGATCCATGTTTCATCCATTGTCACATACAGCATGAAAATATTCTTTTTATTGCCCTGAAACAGCTCCAAACAGCGCTCTGTTCGTCCACGCTTTGTTGTTTTTGATCGACTGTGAGTAAACGCGGTACCCATTTCCAACAGAGCTTTCTCATGCTCAAATGTTCATGCAAAATGGTGGCCTTCTGATATCTTTATGGTGTCAGCTCACGAAACTTGAATTTACGATCGGTCAAAACTATTTTGTAGATTTTTTTTATGTTTTCTCGAACAACTGCTGAATTTAATCGACCGGAGCGTTCAGCACAAATGTGCTTATACGGCCGCGTTTAAAATCATCAAACTACTTCTCTGCCATTGGTCTCGATGGAGCAGAGTCCAAATAACACTTTCCAGCCATTGCTTTATTTGAACTGTATTTTTTCCCCTTAAAAAGCAATGCTTTATCAATACACGAAATTCAAATTTTGCCATTGTTTTGAAAATTATAAAACTAGCGTCACTAAAACCCTTAGATTATATACCTAAAAGGATTGGGCATGCCACAATAAAAAAGAGCCAAGTTGTTTTATGCGCATGTCGAAGTAAAAGCTCCATGGGCGTACAAAACTGATTATTTTAGGGGCAAACATTTTGGCGCGATTTTTGAAAGTGTTTTGCATATATGAAATATATTGTATAAACATACTGTAGTCACGATCAGCTGCAAGCCAATCGTATGATACTCTAGATGGGGACGATTTTGCCCGTTAACAAACTTAGCCTTACAAATTCGACGAAACATCCAGATTAAAAATTGCAAGATCATAGGTCAAGGCGTTCTTGAGTTATCATGCTAACGGAGAGAAGGACGGGCAGACGGACGTCAAGCGGATTTAGAGGTTTTGTCTCCAAATAAGCACAAAATAATATTTAACTTTTTTTGGTCTGAGGCTTCGTTCTAAGCGTTACAAACTTTTGGGCTGCATTAAACTTATAATACTCTCAGATTTCATCTAGAGTATAAAACTATCTATCTCTTTTTAATCTATATATGTATGCTTAACAGATGCATGTTATTTTATTATATATGTACATATTTACTTATGATCTGGTACGATTCTGTAACTCAAATCTCACCAAAATACCAGAAACGAGTAGCTTTTTTAAATGCGTACTTTTTTGATAAACGCCAAATTTCGATATTTCCTCAGACTTATTTTTAACAATAATGCAATCATTTTTCTATTACTAATTTAATGAGAAAGCTATATTGGTGTGAACTCAAGGGAGAACAGTCATCGAAAAGTTTTCTTTCGATGCAAAGCATTTGTGCAGAAATGGATATTTTAATAAATATTTCTTTTCTAAGTACAGTTGCATGTTCGAAATGTTCACCTTTGTAACGCTTTTGGATGGCACCAAACATAACGTTATTTTGCTACGCCATTGGATCCAAGATCCAAGCCGTTCAGGTTACCATGACAACCAATAAAAACAAACAACAAAATATTCAAGAATGGAATTTTTTCATGGTAAGCTACCATAGAAGCAAATTTGATTAAATGTTGGTTGTTTTCCGGCGTCAGTAGGGTTTCTGATGTGAAACCCCAACACGAAATCCTCGACTGCTGATTAATCGCTGTCCTTGAGGACATGACAGTTGGAAAACACTTCACTGGAATACGCCAGTCTTTATAAGATTGTGTTGGACTAGGTCCGAAGGAGCTGTTTCGTCATCGGAGGGCATAGACTCGTCAGAAGGTGTATCATGCCTACTATCCGAAACACCCTTACAGCTGGTGGAATTGCTGAGCATAATTTCTATATAGCGCACTCGAAATCTAATTTACGATCCGAGACTTTTGAACTTTAGCTAATTTCCCGCCATCGCAACCCTATACTAAAGGAGGTGGCGCTGAAGATCACCTAATATTTGACCATCAAATATCAATATATCAAATAGTCTTATAAAGACTGGCGTATTCCAGTGAAGTGTTTTCCAACTGTCATGTCCTCAAGGACAGCGATTAATCAGCAGTCGAGGATTTCGTGTTGGGTTTTCACACCAGAAACCCTACTGACGCCGGAAAACAACCAACATTTAACCAACAAAATATTCCTTCATAATTATTTCACGTGTGTTTTGACAAGCAAGATCCCTTGGCATCCTTGGATCCCATGGTGCTGTCAAAATAATTTTGGTCTCTATTTTTTTCGCGCTTTTACACCGGGGTGTCCTATCCTTTTAGGTATATAATCTATGTAAAACCACTGTAACTTGTGAACTAAATGTCAGATTGTTATAAAATTTTAACACATATCGTTTGAAAGTTGATACTTCCTAAGAATCATAAGGATTTATCAATAGTGCCGCCACCTATATGTCATCCTATGAACTTATTGAGTGACGTGTTATCTCATTCTCTTTGGCTGCAACTTGGTCTTTGTTACAGAATTCTGGAATAGAAATAAATTTAATATTTTTTATTAAATAACGGTTCACCAAATGCCTTCACTAGCTGACTCGTAGAGAAGCTCACTTGTTACGCCTTTAATCTGATCCCGCAGAGTATGCGGCTCTTGAAGAAAGGCAACATTAAGATGGTCCTCTCTAAATCTTTGGTCAAGGGCAGCCATTGCTCCCCTCGCCTGGTGTAGATTTATTTCGATACACCTGATCCCCACGTTAAATTTTTCCTCGAGTCCAGTTCGTCCCCGAGCACAAGGGTATCTAGAGACACTGGATTCATCGAGTCGGGCTTTTCTGCTACTGCTCTGAGTTGAACCAGGGGATCTGTGAGACGACATGGCGTTGTTGTTTATGTGCGTAGGTTAAAGTTCTATCTTTCAATCTTATTATACAAATTTTTTCTTGGACATGTTGTCTTCAGTGTGGTATTTCGGAACTTCTGCTCCGTCAACCACTTAGTTGCGCTTCTGTCCAGGGTTTGATGATTGTCACCATCGGTTTTTCAAAAATCTCTGGTTGGAAAATTGTTGCAGGTAATTTAATTGATAACCACCCGTCTCTGTGGGCACTGGCAATAAGTTAGGGTCGTAAAGTGTTCCCCTCGATATCATTCCTCTCATCCAGCAGAGAGGATTTTATTTGAATGAGTTCCTTCTCATTTAAGGATTGCTCCAGATGAAGCCCAAGCAGAATAGCAATTTTTTGCTGTGTTACCACGCTACTATATGCTACTCTGGATATGCTGGGGTATGAAAGTGACCACCTGTACCGAAATGACCGGTACAGTACCGAAATTTGCAACCACGTACCTTATACCGAATATAAGTTTTGTTACACGGAAATATACCGAAATTTATTCAAGAAAATTGTTAGTTCCGAAATTTTTCGTAAACGAAGAGAATAACATTTGGATTTGAATTTGAATTCAATTTTGAACGCTTTAACGTAAACGATGATTCCGGTTCTTGTTCGCTATTTTTTCGAAAAAAAGGCGTTAAGGTCCAAATTATCGAACTGACGTCCGAAAGCGGGGAAACGTCTGATATAATTGTTGCTTTGCTGAAGTCCGCAGCTGAAAAATTTGACATAGAACTGAGACTCGCTGCTTTCTGTGGATACAATGCACCATGTAACTTTAGTAACTAAGGAAGAACAACACTTTTTATAAATTGCAAAATGAATACCCGGGATTGATTGGAATTGGATGCGGTGCGCACATTGTACACACTTTAAAAAAAGCCTGTGACAAAATGCAGTTCGATGTTGAATTGATCGTGTCAAAATATATTCGCACTTCTATTTATTTCCTGTGCGCGTTGCAAATTTGAAAGAGTTTTGCGATTCAGTTGACTTTTGAATATAAGAACCAGCTTGGCTACAGCAAGACGATGCCTGGTTCTGTTTTCGTGCATAGATTCGATTTTGAGAATTTTTGATGGATTAAAAGAATATTTTCTAAATGACCCGACGAGCCCGAAATCATTGGAATTTTTTTCCAAGGATCCAATGGCAAAAATTTGGCTGTTTTTCCTTCGCGATCAAGTAGTTTTTTAATTTTATTTTATTAATAAAATTACTAAGTGCCTACATACACATACTTATTCATTGATATTGGTCAAGGCAGCCCTTTTCAATCGAACAGTGAAACAAATAGAAGGTGACAATATATCAGCGATGGAAGTGGTATGTACACTTGATGTTATCGTGGAATCCCTTGCGGAATGAAAAATGTAATTTTTTATCTACGGCGGTACAGAGAGAAACAGCAAAAAATTTCAGTAACACAAGAAGTAGTGCAAGCAACAACACGATCATTTTACGGTTCGTAATTTATAATCTTATTGTATATATTTTGATTTTTAGGAATTATTTTTCAAGATTTTATTTTTCAATTCGATTCAAAGACCTGCATCGACTACATTAAGCAGTGGATTGTTCATTTCGTACATGTTAAGATCTTGGCTTGGTCTGCTCTCGATCAACAGCCAGAATGGATATTAATTGAAGCCTCCGAAACATTTATCGCATCAAAGAAACGATTTGATATCGAATCATGTGACAATGAATTATTCGATCAGTTCACCTATTTGAAAAAATATAATACGTTTCCGATGAAAAAATGCAATATTTTTCCAATATTCCGTCCTTTCCGGACGAAACATAACAATCGATCAACGTTGGGTAGAGTGCTTTGCACATTTTGCGATAAACAATGTTTCCTACAAGCATATGGGGAAAATCGTCGCATATATTTTGTGCTTCCCAGGCACATCGGCCACCGTTGAAAGAGTATTCTCCCTTATTAACGATATATGGACCGACGAAAAACCGCGACTGAGTATTAAAACTTTTAAAGACATTTTGTATGTTAGGTACGTACAACATAAACATGACTTGCCTGCAATTTTAGGAATTTATCGAGGAACAAGGAAAATATTAGAAAAGATCGGAACCGATGGCGTTCAAAAAACGTAGCATTTGCGAATAAAATAAAATATAATAAACATATATGCAATTATTAGAAACTGTTCTGGTTTTTTAACTATGTTTATTTTACTTTTCTTTTGCTGTACCGAAATTTACCGTGCAAAAGGTGGTCAGCCTAGGTATGATGCCAGCATTCAAAGCACCCGCCTTACACCGTTGCTCCTTAGCCGTAGTGGGTTCAACCCGCCTTGGTGTTTTCCTTTTGAGATCGGCGCCTTGTTCGAGTGTACTGTCATTAGATCGGGGTCCCCTCATCGGCGTCAGTCCGCTCAGCTGCCAATCTCGTATTGAAAAGCCGGTATCTCTCCCGCTCTCCGTCGTGTCGCGTCACGTCTTCACGAGACATTCCAGATTTTATTGAGGCATGCTTCAGTAAAGTTTTTACGGTCAGGCTCTTAAAACAGCGTCTTGAACAAATTGGGCCAATGGCTTCATGTGTGTAGTAACGCTTTTTACCTTACTTTTTACTTTACGCTTTTTAACGCCATAAGCGCATCGTTGCTGTCGGAGAGCGGACAAGTTGTTCTTTCATGCCCGATGAGCTCTCTACATCCATTTTGGTTTCATTTTGCTTGTTTTATTTTTTGTTTTTATTTATATTTATTACTGTATGGTCCCACGAGTAAGGTGGGAAGTGGTTGGTTGGAGTAAGGTGGGAAGTGGTTGGTCCGCGCGTGCAGAGCTTCCTTGCAGGCGTAATGCTATACCCAATGAGAGGTCGTCCGGTATATCAAGGTGACCGTTCACGATGCACATGTTTTCGTATCCTGCACCATTCAGCTCTCAACACGCATCTACACCTTGGCTTGAATACTGTGTCTATCTCTTGGTTCGGTACAAAGTACCTTAATCTTAGTCACCACCATTAAACTTATACTTTTGGTTATCGTTTTTAGCGCTGTTTTGCTGGTTTTGGAACCAGCAATTTGGCAATTTGTATTATTCATGATTGAAGCAAGAGTTCATTTGTGAGATAATTGGCGTGATTCTGACGAAGATGTTAACTAATTCATCCAAACGCCATCGGCAAATAGGACGACAACGATTTTTTCTGCTGATTCCGATTGACGCAGCCACTGAAATCTTTTCCTTTTTACCTCCCTTTCATTCTCACACCCGCACCTCATTTCCTATAGGGGCCATCTAGCTGTTGTGCCCAGCACATTACTAACATCTCTGTCCCACGTCGTTAGTTCAGATTTACTCTCAGTCGCCAGTTACCAGCAAGTCGGCTTACCATGTGTAAACAAACGCGAAAAACCGTAAACAGCAATGCTGTGCTCATTCTGTCGGCGACTTGCTGCTTACTACCGGTGCCAATATCATCACATGTAATTGGTCATAAGTATTTACCACGGAGTTTCCGTCTTGGGTCTTGACGCTGGCTCGCAGTACGGATCACGAGGTTGCAACTCTAGACAAATGGTCGGCTGCACACCTAGTAGTTCCAGTTCTGTTGCACAAATACGACTCGGTTACGGCTCGCAATGCAAAACATGATATTGCAACTCTGGACAAGCAGTCAGTTATTTGCTCGAAGTACTCAGTTCCGTTGCGCAACTGCGACCCGGTTAGGACACGGACTGAACTCTACCGAATACCTAAGATGTCGACCAAACCAAGTGAACCAAAATTTATTGTTTTCCAAAGTGGAACAACATATCAACTTCGTGTCACTAGGCAGTTTTTTAGTATAATATAAGTTTTCTTGTAATTGCCGATCGGCATTTTCCACGGCGAGTATATTTTTAAACAGTCGAAATAAAAGACGTAACTTATCAAGCACGAAACAAAATTTTCTTTTTTTTTATTCAAACATACTGCAGTCACGATCGGCTGCAAGCCAATCGTATAATACTCTAGATGAATACTGAACTCCGATTTATATTGTAGTTAAGGATAAAATAGAATTACGTGTGTGCATGTTGTATGTCCTTTATTAAGGACTCCCATTTGATTGCTACCCAAAACTAAAAGACAATATTTTGTGTTTAATTTCATATCTTGAACTGTCATCGAAAAAAATGTCCTTTTTGAAGGACTTTCACATGGGAGGTGCAGGAAGGACTCACTCGATTTCTTACATATTTATCCTTTTCTTTGGAACCATTTAAAAATGAACGTGTACAAAATTTCAAATTCGTAGCTTGAAGCGTTCAAAAGTTATCGAAAAATATTGTTAAACACGTGTCTTAAGGACATTTTGTATGGCAGCTACCAGAAGGAGTAAAAGGATTTCTCTGATTAGTAAACTCGAACTTCGTTTTTACTCAAAACTAATCTGTACAAAATTTCCAATTCATAGCTAAAAGATTACTTGAGTTATTATAAGTTCCGTAAATTAATTGAAGACGTTTTGACAGGATATTTGTATGGCAGCTACACGAAGGACTAATAGGATTTTCTTCATAATCATACATTTAGCTCCAACTATTGGAAAAATACTACGTACAAAATTTCAAAGACGTAGCTTAAATCCTTCTGAAGTTATCGGCCAATATTCTTAAACACGTGTTTTAAGGACATTTTGTATGGCAGCTACCAGAAGGAGTAAAAGGATTTCGCTGACTAGTAAACACGAACTTTGTTTTCACTCAAAACTAATTTGTACAAAATTCCGAATTCGTAGCTAAAAGATTACTTGAGTTATAGTGAGTTTCGTAAATTAAGTGAATTCATTTTGACAGGATATTTGTATGGCAGCAACACGAAGGACTAACAGGATTTTCTTCATAATCATATATTTAGCTCCAACTATTGGAAAAGTGATACATACAAAATTTCAATGTCGTAGCTTATACCCTTCTGAAGTTATCGACCAATATTCTTGAACACGTGTTTTAAGGACATTTTGTATGGCAGCTACCCGAAGGAGTAGGACGATTTTGCCCGTTAACGAACTTAGCCTTACAAATTCAACCAAACATCCAGATTCAAAATTTCAAGATGCTAGGTGCAGGCGTTCTTGAGTTATCATGTTCACGGACAGACGGACGGACGGATGGACGGACGGACGGACGTCAAGCGGATTTGAGGTTTTGGCCACAAATAAACAAAAAATAATACATAACTTTTTTTCGTCCGAGGCTTGGTTCTATGCGTTACAAGCTTTTGGGCTGGATTTAACTTATAATACTCTATATGATTTCATCTAGAGTATAAATATACGCCTAAAGTTAATGTTTTCCCTCTCTGTTCCAGCGAAAATCACAGGGTAACTAGTATCTCTTGCGGAGATACTTATACCTTTGCCGGTTTCTATTGTGGCATTCTTCCGAACGCTTTGCACTTTTTATACTCTAGATGAAATCATATAGAGTATTATAAGTTTAATCCAGCCCAAAAGTTTGTAACGCATAGAACCAAGCCTCGGACGAAAAAAAGTTGTTTATTTGTGCCCAAAAACCTCAAATCCGCTTGACGTCCGTCTGTCCGTTAGCACGATAACTCAAGAACGCCTTCACCTAGGATCTTGAAATTTTGAATCTGGATGTTTGGTTGAATAAGTTCGTTAACGGGCAAAATCCTCTTACTCCTTCGGGTAGCTGCCATACAAAATGTCCTTAAAACACGTAATCAAGAATATTGGCCGATAGCATTAGAAGGATTTAAGCTACGATTTTGAAATTTTGTACGTGTTATTTTTGCAATAGTTAGAGCTAAATATATGATTATGAAGAAAATCCTATTAGTCTTTCGTGTAGCTGCCATACAAATATCCTGTCAAAATGTCTTCACTTAATTTACGAAACTCACTATAACTCAAGTAATCTTTTAGCTACGAATTCGGAATTTTGTACAAATTAGTTTTGAGTGAAAACGAAGTTCGAGCTTATCAGTCAGCGAAATCCTTTTACTCCTTCTGGTAGCTCCCATACAAAATGTCCTTAAAGCAAGTGTTCAAAATATTGGCCGATAACTTCAGAAGGGTTTAAGCTACGACATTGAAATTTTGTATGTGATATTTTTCCAATAGTTGGAGCTAAATGTATGATTATGATGAAATTCCTATTGGTCCTTCGTGTAGCTGCCATACAAATATCCTGTCAAAAAGTCTTCAATTAATTTACGGAACTCACTATAACTCAAGTAATCTTTTAGGTATGAATTGGGAATTTTGTACATATTAGTTTTGAGTAAAAACGAAGTTCTATTTTACTAATCAGAGAAATCCTTTTACTCCTTCTGGTAGCTGCCGTACAAAATGTACTGAAGACACGTGTTCAACATTATTTTTCGATAACTTTTGAACGCTTCAAGCTACGAATTTCAAATTTTGTACATGTTCATTTTTAAATGGTTCCAAGGAAAAGGATAAATATGTAAGAAATCAAGTGAGTCCTGCCTGCACCTCCCATGTAAAAGTCCTTCAAAAAGGACATTTTTTTCGATGACTTACCCAGTTCAAGATATGAAATTAAACACTGAATATTGTCTTTTAGTTTTGAGTAGCAATCTAATGGCAGTCCTTAATAAAGGACATAAAACATGCACACACGTAATTCTGCTTTATCCCCAACTATAATATAAATCGGAGTTCAGTATTCATCTAGAGTATTATACGATTGGCTTGCAGCCGATCGTGACTGCAGTATGTTTTATGTTATCATTATCAATTTTTCAAACTGTAATATCATGGGGATATTGCAATCAGAACATTGGCGCAGCTGGTTTTCAGCTTGTTAGTTTTTACACTAACAAGGCGAATCTACACTTTTCTTTCAGCAAAATAACGGTAGGATACTTGTTGGTATACTAACAAGTGGGATCAACGCCTTTTTGCAACGGGTACAACAAATGGTTTTTTCTCTTTTGCGGATAGGAAGTTTTGGAAGACGCAAAAGTTACAAAAATTGTTTCTTCTTCTCCATTTCAAATAGCAAGTGTGTAGAACACATTTTTTTTTATAAAATTGATGGGCCTATCGTTAATTGCTAGTAGACTTGTTCAGCAATGCGCTCGGTAATTAAGTTTTTCTTTTTAAGGTTTAAACCAAGTACGGAAGGAAATCGAAAACAATACAACCTTGGGACTTAGGACCATCACGATTGAGGAATATAGAACAAGATTAAACACGGCTAAACAGTCGTCGTCAGCAGTTGAGAAGTAAAGAAAACCAGTGAAGAAACGTTCCCGAGGCGAGAAGAAGGAACAACAGCGCTGCGAGCGAGCAGAGTTGTACAGAGTGCTGACGCTGACCACTGATAGCAACTTAAAGAAAAAGTACTGAGTAAAATCAGAAGGTCGAGGGTCGACAAAAAATCAAGTAAATTGGAAAGAGTTAGTGTCCGACACTACAGTCAGAGACTTGAGAAAAAGATTCCATAAAAATTTAGAGTGTATTAATAAAAAATTAGTGTTATTTTAATTGTTGTTTTTGTTTTCTCTTTTGAGAAAATTGTTGGAAAAAATTTCCATAGTATAAATATTAACCTGATCACTGTTGACTCAATTGACTGGAACAACTGCGACCTTTTTCATCTCCGTAAATTCTACAATCTAGTATTTCATTTCATTGATATTTTCAGTACCTACCGTTTTTACCAGATTGTCGAAAAAAAATTAAACTTCTGTAACAAAATACCAAACCAACTTGCTTGCTCAAGACACTCCTGTCAAATGCTAAGGAGCGCTACTAGCCTTTATGCAGCTGTACGCAACTGTACAAGACACCTGCGATACGTGAATTGTTGTTATGTAGCGTTAACTGACGATGAATACTCATGAATCGGTCACGCATGATTCTTGAACTTGAAGTGGCGAGACGTTTCTTTATAAAGATTTTTCTCTACAATCTATAAATACCTTTACCGAAAATCAGGCTAGAATGCTTTGTGTTACGTTATGATACTTTGTCCGCAGATATTATTCGGTACAGATTCATAAAGGTATTAAAAGGATTTCTTTATCAGAATAACAGTATCGTTGAATTACTAAATCGTTGTCTAACTATAAAGGTCTGAATTAACCCATTTATTTATTTACGGGTACAAGACCCTCGAAGGAAAAATACAGACATATATACGAGTATATAAATGTAAAAGAGAATGAAGTAGAGAATATAAATGTGTAGAAAGAGGGAAAAAATGTTTATACATATATGGTAAAAAAAAAATTAGATTAAAAGCAAATAGAAATAATTTTTAAAAAAGACTAAATAAGAGAAGAAAACATGAAATTATAATTCTAGTGCCTTTAGGCATTCATTATTAGTATAGAAAATGTCCAACATAGCGGAATGCACATTAGCAGTTCTCATTAAGTGAGTGACCGGACTATTGTTAGCATAACCATTTCTATGACAAGCGATATAAAAAATTTCGGTAGAGCGTGACGCACGGTTCGGAACACGGAAATTTAAAAATTCAAGAAATTCCGAGCAATCCAACCTATCGTTGACAATTTTGAATAAGGCTATATTAGTTCAGATCGTTCACGCCGTTTAGACAGTGGCTCCAAATTCAAAATAGTGAGCAAATTGTCATAATCTATTGTTTCAACAGGTATGCGAAGTTTGAAGGCAATGTACCGCAGGAATTTGTGTTGAACAGTTTCAATATGAGCAGAGTGAATATGAAAAAGAGGGTTTCAGATGACAGATAAATATTCCGGATGTGGACGCACCAATGAACAGTAAACAATTTTTAAGGAATTGATAGCATTGAAGTCTTGACTATTGCGTAGAACAAAACCCAGCATTCTTCGAGCTGAACTACATATCGCCGTGTCGGAAGAACAGTGACGCAACTGCAAAAAATTCTCATTTTTTTCGGAAGACCAATATCATTTTTGACAATTGCCCACAAGCCATACGAGCTTATTAATAGTCACTATAGACAGCTTCGATCAAGAGCACGTTCTTTTAAAACAACGGGTAACGATTTTATGCAAGAATAGCAAAAACACAAAATAGCTTTTTGGCCCTCCTGTAAAATTAGCAAAATTGCAGTTGCGTAACTTTTCTTCCGACACGGCGATATTGCGTTATAATGAGGTACGAATATCAATTTAGAGTCAAGTAATAGACCCAAGTCTTTAACAACATCAACCACTGGTAACAGGCAATTATTAAGATAATAATTAATATTGACACGTTCACGACGTCTGTTGAAGGCAATGAAATTACACTTGGAAATGTTCAGTGGAAGACGATTAGCGATACACTAATCATACAAGCAATTAAGATTATTTTGAATAATTCTGCAATCGTGTACAGTGTTTATAATTTTATAAATCTTTTGATCATCCGCGAATAACAAAAAATTTACATTGACGAATATGTTAAATATGTCGTATGTTAGATAAATACGATCCTTGTGGTACTCCAGATGTTACGAGAAAAGGTTCCGATTGAACAGATTTTATATTTACAATGCCAATGCGTTCCTGGAGGTAATCATGTATCCAACTCAAAAGATCGCCAGAGATGCCTAAGGCGTGAAGCTTCGAAAACAAGTAGGCTGTGATCAACTTTATCAAAAGCTTTTGAGAAGTCGGTGTAGATTGCGTGAACCTGGGAATTTATTTCCATTGCATGGTTAATAGTCTCAACATAGGGCAAGAGATTAGTCAATGTAGACTTCCGTTTCTGAAAACCGTGTTGGTGAGGAGTGATGTAGTTTCTCAGCAATGGTGTTAATTTGTTCGTGACGATTGCAGCAACAATTTTGGAAGGAGCCGATTGGATTGAAATGGGCTTGTAATTGTGAACATTGCATTTATCATTAGACTTATGAATTGGTGTAATAAATGAAGTCTTCCACATTTTAGGAAAAATACCCGAACGTAAAGATAAATTTAAAAGAATCGTAATGGGTAAAGCCAAAAACTGACGACAGTTAAACAGAAACGATGGTGGGACACCATCGGGTCCCATAACTTTAGATGTATCAAGAGTAACGAGCATCGAAGTGGCATCGAAGTGACATCTGAGATGACAACATAAACATAGATTGTAGCTACCTAGTAAGGATAAATTCGGCACGGCAGGTGGAAGAGTGCAATTATCGGAGTACACACTAGAGAAATACTTAGCAAAGAGGTTTGCAATGCTAGAAGGATTAGATGCAGTAATATCGATGGGTTAAGTTGCGTTCCGCCTGGTTGTACGGGTTAGTACGTATATGTAGATGTGTTATTAGAGTAACTAAAGCAAAAAAAATTTACAGAGTTTTATTGGCGTTCAGAGATTGAGTAAAAAAAATGTTCGTGAATCCACATTTTCACGAATTTCGTTAAAACTTTTAAACATGTCGAGTTATCAAAGCAATTTTACTTCTGCGGGCTATTTATATAAGCGTCTAGAAACGTTCTTCAAAATTTTTCGATATCCAACCCCTAAGGTGGTGTAAAGTGGTTGTGTACATATTCACGAATTCTGATATATTTCTTAGGTATATTGAGATTTGGAGTTCACTTTCTATAAGCTTTAAACATAGTCGGGGAAAAACCGATTTAAGTATTTTTCCCTATTAAACCTCCTGGGGGAAAGTTTCAAATAGCCTCCTGGTTTACCTTAGGTTGTCAGTCTCAACCTACACCGCATCTCAGCATTAAACACGGACTTCTACCCATAAAATAATAAAGTTGCGCCCAGAATATTGGCAGATTTTTAAAGTCGTTCACAATACACTGTATTATTGAAATATGTAATAAAGCAAAATTAATACATCGGTTTCTTTTCAGAATTTGATTAATTGTTTCCCTCACTGAACTTTGAAGGGGAATCGTTTGCATCGAAAAAAACTTTCCAGTCCAAAAACAGTAACCTCTATACACTACCGCAAAGCGGCATTACCTATAAGTGACGGATCAGTCAATATTAGAATGTTGTGCTCACTATTAGTTACTTACTCTATGGAATGACCATTCCGACCAATGGTCGGATTCCAAGTTCGCAAGAGAGGCGACGATCATGGCCTACGGATGGCAGACCAATATTTTATATCTCATTTAAGCTGTTTAAGTAATGTTAATGCAATACTTAATAGGCTAGATAGAAATGGGCTCCCTAAAATATTTATCAGTATAAAAACAAACTACAAGGAAATGAAATAAATAAAGCAGAAAAAACACAACAAAACAAGAATGACGGCTTCTTCTAACACCTTATATAAAGACAAACTATTCGTTTTGCATCTAACTCCACCATTGAAAAAATTTCTCTAAAAGAGAACAAAAAGATTGCATAGGTATCGGTAATCACAGAGAAATGTGAATAACGTTACTAGATGTTAGCGAATCAAAATATTTCGTTACATAAATTAAATGAAGCATGCAATTGACTAAACGCTATTAATATTAGTTAACATTAGAGTATTAATTTTGGACAGCACTTACCTTCATCATCGGAAGAATAGCTATTATAACCATCATTAGCATGCGAATCGGAGCGGCTTCTTTGAATGCTTAAAGGTGACATCATTTTTGAACTGTTAATCAATTTAGACATAGACGTTGTTGATTGTTGTGCACTTTTTCGAGTCAATGGTGATTGTAACATTCGTTGCTTCCATTCCAAAAGACGTTTCATCGATTCTTCCCGCTTACGTTCGCCTTCTTTAATTATTGAATCATCATCTTTACGGGGTAACCGAGCGCTGGCAGATCTCAAAAATTGTTCATTGTATTGTATTCGCTGGTCTTTTAAATTAGATTTATGTATCGTTCCCAAAGATTCTTGACGGTTGCCTTCGGTATTCATTTCGTTTTTCTTCAGTTTATAATACTGATTCTCATGAGCAAAATAGTTTGGTCCAATTGCATATGCACTTGACTGACCACCATATGGCGAACACGAGGAATATATTTGAGACACATTAGAAGGCTTTTGTAAATAAAGTGCGCTTTGTCGCATTTTCTCCGCATAACTAGCTTCAGAATAATAATAGCTATCTTGATTGCGATTAATATCTAGACTTGATTTTGGTCTACGAGAATGAATTTGATCCATTTTCAAACTCTTTTGAAAATCTGCTCGTGCTTCGTATTCAAGAAAGTCAGCTGAGTGCGGCCTTGCTATTGCAGCTGGCTTCACAGATCTATTTTTGATTGATATGTTCTTGCCGACACCAGTCTGAAACAGAAAAGGTTTATGCATTACATTGAGACCAGAATCGCAACCAAAACTATTTCATTAAAATGTATACTATGAAAGTATAGTAACTCCATAAAAATACGTTCAAAAACCCATTGGTGAACTCTGGAGAGCAGCGATGCATAAAATAAATGCATAATAGATGTTTATCTGAGATATAGTTTAGAAATATAAAGAGCGTCCGGTACTCCGTGCGCCACCTTGAGAAAAAAAATTGTTCTACAGAGAGGGTCAATTTCAATATCCGTGGAGACACAGTGTGGTCAAGAAAAGTGTTTCGGACCTGTGCCCTCACTCACTTAGAACGTTATATCTTGAAAACTAATAATCACAATTCAAAGTGTTATAGCTTGTTTATTTATTTTTTTTTATTTACCTTTCAATTGCGGTAACAGCCAAAATTGTTACTGCACCCGATCTTGAGATATTTTCATCAAAACACAAATGTTTGCTACTTCAATCCCGAAAAAATCCGTGATCAATGCAGTTTTTCTCAGAAAACCCCATTATAAAAATGTAAGCTTAATTTTTTTTTTTTTATAAGTCATATTATTACCTATAAAATCTCATACGTTTTACCATTTTGGAAGTAATAGGCGAAAATACATATCGCTTAAAAAATAAAAATGCCACAAAGTAGCCCTCGTTCAAAAAACCTTAAGCATTTTTATTGCCCATTTATTGCCATATTAAGTATCGAGGAAATCAATTAAATGTAAATGAGTTTAAGCATAATTGATGAACTTACCTGGATGTGGTAGGTAAAACTGCGTACAGTACTTTGCCTCGCTGTATCATCAGAGATATCCCATCGACGGACACCTGACAGGAGAATATTTCAAGACGTTTACAGAAGGATTCGGCAAACGGGCCGCGTTGGGACAAGCAGAGTAAATCCTGCGCCGATAATCGCTGTTCAGATCGATGAAAGAATACTGCATGCAGTTCAAAGTGATCCATCAATCAGTATCCGACGCTTGGCGTTGCAGTTTAACATCTCTAAGTGGAAAGTTGGGAGTGTTTTAAAAGCAGAACGCTTGCATCCCTACCATCACACAACAGTGCAGGAGCTGCTACCCATTGATTTGCCCAAAAGGATGGAGTTTTGCAATTGGCTCCTTCAATAACAAATAGATGACGAGAATTTTATGAACAACATTCTTTGGACGGATGAGTCCCAATTTACCAGAGACGGTATCACAAACTTCCACAACCTACATACGTCGGCTGAGAGCAATCCACACACAAGAAGAGTGGCATCATTTCAGCACAGATTCAGTGTCAATGTATGTGCAGGTGTGATTGGTGGCGATTTCATTGGACCTATAAGGTTTCCGCCTACTCTAAATAGTTCAAATTACTTACATTTTTTAACAAATGATCTACAGGACTTATTGGACGATATTCCACTGACACGATTGGCTTCCATATTTTACCAACACGATGGTGATCCAGCTCATTACGGCCGACAAATCACAGATTGGTTAAATTCCAACTATAGCAATCGCTGGATCGGTAGAAGTGGACCGATACACTGGCCTGCGAGATCTTGTGATCTAACTATTATGGATTTCTTTGTATGCGGACGGATGAAGGACCTTGTCTACGCAACGGCAGTAGTAACATTGGAAGATTTAAATACCAGGTTCGATGCAGCAGCAACAGAAGTAAGGTAGCAGTTGAGAAATATGAATACCAAGAGAACACTTGCAAAACGAGCTTTAGCATGCATTCAAAATGAAGGTGGCGATTTTGAACATTTATTGTAATTAAAAAAATATTCAAATAAAGCATAAAAACGATTATTAAATTCTTTTAGTTCAAAAAAAAGAGTGTAGATCAACATATTATCCTTTTTTGCATAAAAGCGCAATATTTTTGGAATCATAATTTTCTCTTAATTATGAAACTTATGCAATGCAAGTGTATGCAACTTTTTTAGGCAATAATACGTAGGGTTGCTACTTAAGTTTTGAGACATGGCAACACTGATATGACTACGTCTAATCTGACATTGTCGTCGTCTTAGATTATATACCTAAAAGGATTGGACATGCTACAATAAAAAAGAGCCAAGATGTTTTATGCGCATGTCGAAGTAAAAGCTCCATGGGCGTACAAAACTGATTATTTTAGGGGCAACAATTTTGGAGCGCATTTTAAAAGTTTTTTTTTGCATATATTAAATATATTGCATAAATATACTGCAGTCACGATCAGCTGCAAGCCAATCGTACGATACTCTAGATGAGGATGATTTTGCCCGTTAACGAACTTAGCCTTACAAATTCGACGAAACATCCAGATTCAAAATTTCAAGATCATAGGTCAAGGCGTTCTTGAGTTATCATGCTAACGTATAGAAGGGCGGGCGGACGGACGTCAAGCGGATTTAGAGGTTTTGTCCCCAAATAAGCACAAAATAATATTTAACTTTTTTTGGTCTGAGGCTTCGTTCTAAGCGATACAAGCTTTTGGGCTGGATTAAACTTATAATACTCTCAGATTTCATCTATAGTATAAAACTATCTATCTCTTTGTAATCTATGTATGTATGCTTTACAGATGTATGTTATTTTATTATATATGTACATATTCACTTATGATCTGGTACGATTCTGTAACTGAAATCTCGGCGAAATACCAGAAACGAGTAGCTTTTTCAAATGCGTACTTTTTTGATAAACACTAAATTACGATATTTTGTCAGACTTATTTTTAACAATAATGCAATCATTTTTCTATTACTAATTTAATAAGAAGGCTATATTGTTGTGAACTCAAGGGAGACTAGTCATCGAAAAGATTTCTTTCGATACAAAGCATTTGTACAGAAATGGATATTTTAATAAATATTTCTTTTCTAAGTACAGTTGCATGTTCGAAATGTTCACCTTTGTAACGCTTTTGGATGGCCCCAAATATAACGTTATTTTGCTACGGCATTGGATCCAAGATTCAAGCCGTTCAGGTTACCATGACAACCAATAAAAACAAACAATAAAATATTCCTTCATAATTATTTTACGTGTGTTTTTGACAAGCAAGATCCCTTGGCATCCTTGGATCCCATGGTGCTGTCAAAATAGTTTTGGTCTCTATTTTTTTCGTGCTTTTACACCGGGGTGTCCTATCCTTTTAGGTATATAATCTAAGGTCGTCGTAAAGTTTGACATTTTTAGTGGTGAACGTACTCAGAACGTGTTGTCATACGAGTGCTATTTGTGTACAGATACTTGATATATTCATCTTGGTCGAAAAATGGAATTAAATCGTGAACATTTTCGTGCGATGGTTTTCTATGACTTTCGACGAAACCAACAGCAGTGTGCCGATCAATTCGCTTCGATTTTTGGTGATGAAGCACCATCTCGAGCCACCGTGTTTCGCTGGTTTTCTGAATTCAATCGTGGTCGCACTTCGGTACAGGACGAATTTCGTGAAGGTCGTCCAAAATCGGCAGTTGTGCCAGAAAACATCGATGCTGTGCGTGAACTGATATTGCAAGAACGTCATGTGACATACCGTGAGATTGAGGCATTCCTGTGTATTAGTTCCACTCGCATACATTCAATATTGCATGAACATTTTGCTGTTAAAAAGATTTGTTCGGTTGGATACCGCATAATTTGACAATCGCTCAAAAAAAAAGCTCGTGTCGATTGGTGAAATGTTGAAAAAATTCAATCGTGTGTTGATCTTCATGGAGAATATTTTGAAAAACAATAAAGCCATTTTTGATTATAAATATTTGTTTTTATTTGTCTATTTCAAAACTAAAGTAGCAACCTACGTATGACACACAAAAAAATAAAATTAAACTGACATTTTTAAAATGAGGTTTTCTGAGAAAAACTACATTAATCACGGAATTTTTATGGTTGAAGTAGGAAAAATTTGTGTTCTGTAGTAAATATCTCAAGATCGGGTGCAGCTACAATTCGTACTGTTACCGCAAATAAAAGGTAATTCGATTCCCTACAAGCTATAACACTTTGAAACAGTTCACCGTGAGACCTTAACCGGTCAACAAGTGGCTACGCGAAAGTGGCTCAGTGAGTGCTTTAGTGCAACAAACAGCATCATAAACCAAAAATTTTGTTCAGCTAAGTGTCCCAATGTTCTCGGTTTTTTTTGTGTTGCTGTTATTCTCGTTGGGTTCAAGTGTAAGACACGTGAAAGGTCGTAGCGACGATATGCCGGAGCAGGTGGGATCAGTGGCATCACCCCATAGGGTGAAGCAATACCCCGTCAATCACTCCGGTCCATATGTGGTTTACATACGGGAAATCGATTCTCCCCTAAAACCTGTACGAGTATCTATCTACATTCACCAAAAATATAACTCGGTGAAAGCGGTAACCAAAATCGCCAAGGGGAATCTCAAAGTGGTTTTAGGTGACCGCCAGCAGGCAAACAATCTCCCTGTAGACGAAAATTTTGCAGGATTTCGTGTTTATGTCCCGGCGTCAGAGGTCGAAACCGCTGGAGTCATCGAATTCCCAACCGAGGAAGACCATGATCCCATCGTTAATATGGGTCGCGGAAAATTTAAAAATTTAAATATCCCAGACCTAAAAGTCTTAGAAGCTCACCGATTGTCCAAGCCCAGGGAAGGTGCGGAAGTCAGAGAGCGTACCCCGTTTCCACTGATCAGAGTTCATTTTCCCGGAAAAACCCTGCCTGACTACGTTGAATACTGCGGCTTACTTATCCCGGTAAGGATCCAAAAAAGCAAGCCAATGTTCTGTAACTGGTGCCAGCGCTTCAACCATACAAGGAAGTTTTGCGTCAACAAGCCCCGCTGTGCTAAATGCGGTGATGAACATGTTACCACGGAGTGTGTCACCAATGATCCTAAATGTATCCATTGCGGAAGTACTGAACATTCGCCCGGTTCGGAGAGTTGTGAAAAATTCACAGCAGTTAACAGAAAGACCCAAAACATGAGAAAAGTTACCCAAAAATTGTCGTATGCGCAAGCATTGGCACTAGCTCAACCTACCCCCCTTCCCGCAGCATCACAACCAACACCAGAGGTGCCTCTCCTCACCCCAAGAGCCTTCCCGGCACTCCCGAAGAAGACGAACCCCGTAACTATTCCGTCACGCCCCGGAAGCCCACGCCCATCAACCAGCCGGCAATCTCGCACCAGCAGTGTTGGGAGCCGCAAGCGATATCGCAGTCCATCATCGGACCGTAAAAAAAACCCAGATGCTAAGCGAAACAGTGAAGAGACGGCTTCGCATATTCCTCCCGGATTCAGGCCAACTGCGTCGGAATATTCACTCCGTGATATCATCTTTCAATTATGCGAAAGGCTAGGTCTATCACAACCATGGATTATTCTTATTGATTCCATAATTACCCCACTTATAGAAACCATCCGTTCGAAGTTTTTATCTTTTATCTCACTCCTTTCGTCGCTAGTTCCCCAAAATGAATAGATCCCATAGAAGGAACACTCTGTCCTTGCTGCAATGGAATTGTCGCAGTATAGTCCCCAAAATAAATCAATTTCGCCATAAGCTATAAATTTATGATATCGACGTCTTCGCACTAAGTGAAACATGGCTGATGCCATCAACACGCCTTGCCATTGCCGGATATCATTTGGAAAGAAAAGATCGGCCGGACGGATACGGTGGAGTCCTGCTTGGAGTTAGACACGGCATTAAATACAGAGTGGTTAATTTTTCTACGGAGCTAGAATGTGTATACTGCTGCCTCCTCCTAGACAACAGAACAGTGTATGTCACCTCCATATATATTCCACCCGGTGTGACGATATCAGCAGCTAGCATAAGATCAATATTGCCCCCTGAACAGACGCCAATAATAGCATTGGGCGATTTTAATGCACACAGCCTTGCGTGGGGTCCTGTGCCTGAAGACAGGAGGGCAAG
Organism: Beris morrisii; assembly: GCA_951812415.1. Classification (NCBI taxonomy): domain Eukaryota; kingdom Metazoa; phylum Arthropoda; class Insecta; order Diptera; family Stratiomyidae; genus Beris; species Beris morrisii. Next base: position 81,690,901 of record OX638311.1, on the reverse strand, counting down.
AATTCTGGAACCGTTTCTCGATGATGCAGAACTGGTGACATTAAATGACGGGTCGCCAACTAGAATTCCCTCACCGCCTCAGAGACCTAGTGCACCCGACCTATCCATTGTCTCTGCAAATTTGGCGTCAAGATCCTCGTTGCGAGTTTTGGATAATACTGTCGGCAGTGACAACTTACCTATCCACCTGACTTTCGCATTTTCATACACTCCGCAACTCCCCTTCCTTATTCCAGACTGCACAAAGTTTATATGCTGGACGTTATATAGCGAGGAAATTACAGCAGGTCTCCCATCTGTCATCTCCTCGGAATCCCTTATGATGAGATACAGCAGGCTCACTTCCCTGATTACCAACGCCTCTGAAAAGGCACAAACCCGACGTAGAGTTAACACACACTCAGCACAACGAAAGACTGGTGGGATCAAGAGTGCCATCTGAAATACCGCGAAAAGTTAGAAGCGTTCAGAATGTTCCGCAGGTGTGGCACCCGCACCGCATTCATCACATATCAGAGACTGGAGAACGAACTTAACCATCTTCTTGCCCATAAAAAGAGAGAATCGTTTAAAAACTTCTGCAACTCTCTATCCAACCAGACTTCTTTATCCACGTTATGGTCAATGAGTAGAAGATACAGAGCAATTAACACCAGTATTCCAATTGCAGACTGCTCCACCTGGATCGACTCATTTGCATCAAACCTAGCACCACCGTTTGTCCCAACTATGCCGCCAGAGAACCCAATTACGGCAAGCATACATTCGCCTGACAATGATTTCTTAGGGTCGTCCTTTTCTATGAAGGAATTCGAATCGACTCTCGCTGCTTGTAATAACTCTTCCCCGGGTCCTGATAATATCCGTTATGAACTCTTACGAAAACTGCCGACTAATGCAAATGAGGTTTTGCTCTCTCTGCTCAACGAATTTTTCAGAGCAGGTACCTGCTCGGAGGAGTGGTATAGCTGCCGAGTTATTCCTATTCCAAAGCCCAAGAAGTCTCTTACTGATATTGAAACATACAGACCGATCTGTCTTCTCTCGTGTGTCAGGAAAACTCTTGAAAAAATGCTTCATACTCGGCTAGAATGGTGGGCAGAGCATAACAATAAGTATTCTCCATCCCAATACGGGTTCCGTAGAGGTAAGAGTACAAATCATTGCATTGCCTCCCTAAGTTCCTCCATTTATAACACCTTTGCGAAGAAGGAAATATGTGTAGCAGTGTTCTTAGACATCCACGCGGCATACGACAAAGTGCTTATCAATGTCCTTTATCAAATTCTGAGTGATCTTGGAGTCCCAACTTCGGTTGCCCGTTTCTTGTACACGCTAATGCATAAGAGGGATTTCATGTTTACAGTTAACGGAAAAACTATTGATAGCAGAACAGGTTTCCTCGGACTTGCACAGGGTTCGGTTCTTTCGCCCCTGCTGTACTGTCTGTACACCAGGAATATAGACTTAACGATTCCCGCTAATATTTCGCTCCTGCAATATGCAGACGACGGAGTTGTTTTCATTTCTGGTAAGGATCAAAACACTATTCAAACCAGCATTCAACTAGCTTGCACGGATTGGATTGGTGATGTTTCAACAAGGAAACGAAGATGTCTGTATTAGTCGTGACGTCAAATTTATGGATCCGCCCGGAGTGAAGGTTATTCAGTCTATTCAATTAACTAATACCTCGAATGATATCGTTCTAGTGGAGGAAGTTAAAACTGAACCTCGCACCGGAAACGATGAAAAAACACCAGGGTTGACAAGCGATTTGAAAAGTTCGGCTCAATTGGAGAATTCGATTCAGTTGGGGAATCCATCAGATGATTCGAATGATGCAACGATTTCGGGAGGAAGTGAGGATTTCGAGGACGCAGACTTGACGTGTGTCGACGATCCTAACGACGAGGATTTTGTTCCAACCACACCCGACTCTTCACCGATCATTCAACGTTAGAAATCGGAACGGCTTGCCAAGAAGACCGCTGACACTTTGCTGGCATCGGCATATATCGTTGAAGCGGTTGAACCCGAAACCTTGGGCGAGGCAATGGAATCCGGTAACAAGCAACATTGGATCGCTGCGATGAACGAGGAGATGGAGGCTCATGCTGAAAATGGAACTTGGAGCATGGTCAAGTTCCCACCTTCAGCGCGATAATCGATCTTCAGTCCAACGCATTGCTCCGCTCGTCCAAGATCCTTCATTTTGAATGTGGCACACAGCTGAGATTTGATCATCTCCAAGGTACGTTGATTGTTCCAAAAAATCAGAACATCATCAACATAAATGGCCACAATTACCTTCTCTTTGGATGAAACGTAAACGCACGGATCGAGTTTTGAATTGGTCAACCGGAATCCGATCTGGGCCCGATCTAGCTTACGATTCCACTGTCTTCCGGCTTGCTTAAGACCATACATGGCCCGCTCCAACTTGCACACAAGCCCAGTGCCATCATTCACCAAATTGGCTATATCGATAGAGTGCTTGAGCGATTCGGGATGTCAAGTTGCAAGGCTGCACCAACGCCTAGCGACCCAAATCAAAAGCTGTCAATTACGATGGAAAAATCGAGCGAAAGGATGTCGGGCATTCCGTACCAGGAAGCTTTGGGCAGTTTGCTTTATCTGGTCCAGGGGACCAGACCAGATATTGCCTTCGCAGTAAATGATGTGAGTAGATTCAACGCGAATTATGGTGAACCTTACTGGACTGCGGTGAAAAGAATTATGCAATACCTGCGTGGAACAACCGAGTTTCGCATTCTGTACCGCTATGGAGGCGGTCAATTGCGAGGTTTTTCGGACTCGGATTGGGCGTCGGACATCGACCAAAGACGTTCATGTACCGGGTATGTGTTCACGATAAGCGATGGTGCTGTGTCATGGAGCAGTTCGCGTCAACACACAATCGCTTTAACATCTACCGAAGCGGAGTACATGGCGCTTTCGGAGGCAACCAAAGAGGCAATCTGGCTGCGTCAGTTCGTTGACTCGCCCAAAAATATTAATGGGCCAGTCGAGATCAAGTGCGATAACCAGGGTGCCATTTCATTGGCGATGGAGGATATGTTTCGCAAGAGGACGAAACACATTGATATCCGCCATCATCACGTTCGAGACAGGATCGGCGACGGAACGATCAACATCAACTTCGTCGCATCAGAAGCCAACGCAGCGAACGCGTTGACAAAGGCTGTGTCTCGTATCATCATCCAGCGCGGACTGGACATTATGGGCATTGGCTCAAAGTGATATTTTGTATTGTTTTTCTTGAAGAAAATTGTTGATATAAATTGTACACACATTGTGTACGCCCATCTGGCAGCACTATTAAATATTGTTACCGTCAATCAAATAAATACGACTCGTTTGTTCTCTCTCGTGTCGAAACCGTCGAAGCCAACGGACGTGGTTGCATTTCTAAAGCAATTCTTTCTTTTCAAATTCATTATAATCAACTCTGGCGCAACACACTGATTGCAAGTGCACCAGTCCTGATGCAGCAGCAGTTCCTGTCGGCATGTCAAGGGTTGAAGTTATTAAGGTGGCACATTCACCACCGGTACCAACACAAAAAATCTTCCAACTCGACTACATCTCCTAGCCAGATAATCAATAATAATCAAAATACAGATAATGTGACAGCTGCAATTGTGGCGGCTGAAGCAATAATCGACCACAATGTCACTTCAATCAACAGCAGCTAATCAACAACAAATTGCGATCATTAATATTTCGATTATCAATATCAGCAATAGTAATAAAGATGACAACAATTCAAAGGAAAGGAACAAGTAGATGTAGGTCCTGCTAGCGGTAATTCTTCTGGATCATGGTAAGTTTTCCTTCTTATTTATACCATACATACCATCATTAACACTGCCATACTCTGCATTTATTAGTATTTTAACAATTTTACTTTATTATTTTTTAATAATAAAGTATTGTGATCGACCTGAAATATCAAAAAAATTTGCTACCCTGAAATTTTGTATTTACACGTTTTAGGACTAGTAAACACCAAAAAAGCAAAATAAAAAAAAATTTCCGTAGCTCCCAAACCCGTTGAGCTATTAAGTTTTTGTATGGTGGGTAGATTGGGTAAACTCCTACAACTGGTATCATTTGTGGCGGTGGGAGTGTAAGGGGGGATGAGGGGGGAGCGTTTTAGACGAAAAAAAATTGGTTTCCAGATCTCAGGAACCACTTATGCTAGGAGGCTGAAACTTGGAACTTATGTAGTACTATAATAGTGGACTCAATTGCAAAAAAATTATCGATAAGGGTTGAGGGGTGTAGAAGTGGGGGGGGAAACAATGAGTTCAAAACGCTTGAAAGCCGGGATTGAAACATTCTAAAATCCATATCTCCTGAACCATTGATGTCAGAAGATTGAAACTTTGTGGTTGCCCTTAGGGATACTTGAAGATTAGACAAGGGCTAACATTTTTAAGGGGGGAGGTGGAGTGTGGGGTTGGGGGGTGAAAAACTTTGGATTACAATATCTTCCGAACCAATTACACCAGGAAGAAAAAATGTATTTTCTGTATATGGGATCACAAGAGGAGTCTACTGAAAGTATTCTTTGAGGGCGGAGGTGGGGCACGAAAGTGGGGGGATATCAATTTCTTAAAAAATTTCATTTTTATATCTCAGAAACCGTATCAGATATGACCTTGAAAATTTTACAGGAGTTGGGATCGGTAGACCTCTAGTAGGAAAAAAAATTTAGTGGTGGGGTGTAGGGGGTGATGGTGAAAACGGAAAGAAAGAAAAAAAATTCTGATTCTTATGTCTCAAAAACTGTAATGAATGGAAAGCTAAAAATTTAGGATTATATAGAGCCACTATAGAGACATCCTAGAAAAATAAAATTGTTGATAGGGGTAGCAAGGTACGGGGGTGAGGGGTGGTTTTTTATATCTCAGAAATGGCTTATGTTAGAAAGTTGAAACTTGGTACGTATATGTAGATATGCTATTAGAGTAACTAAAGCAAAAAAAAAATTCAGATTTTTATTGGCGTTCAGAGGTTGAGTAAACAAAATGTCCGTGAATCCACATTTTCACGAATTTCGTTAAAACTTTTAGACATGTCGAGCTATCAAAGCAATTTTACTTCTGCGCCTAGTAACGATCTTCAAAATTTTTCGATATCCAACCCCTAAGGGGGTGTAAAGTGGTTGTGTACATATTCACGAATTCTGATATTCTGATAAGGTATATTGAGATTTGGAATTCACTTTTACTTCTATAAGCTTTAAACGTAGTCGGGGAAAAACCCGATTTCAGTATTTTTCTCTATTAAACCCCCTGGAGGTATTGTTCAAGATTTCACTGATTCCGAAAATCTCTTTTTGCAGCCGGAACTTAGCCATCGGACTCCCTCTAAAGCTAATATTACACGGTTTGACCAAGTGGTCAAATTGCAGTAATAAGCAATGCGAAATAGCGAATTTGACCGAGCGGATATTGTGAGAATAATTGGAATTCGCTATTTTACATTGCTTATTAATGCAATTTGACCACATGGTCAAACAGTGTAATACTGGCTTTAAGAAGCACTCTGTCCTCATCGTCTTATTACAACTCGGAGCAGCCGGTCTCAGCATCACCGTTTCAATCGATCCGTAAATCTACAAAAAAGGAAAGGATTGACTTAACGGCAACGACCCCGCAAACAAAAATGGACTACTCTTTTGGATCTTGGAATGTTTGATCCCTATTTAGAAGAAGAGCTCTGAAAGAGTTTCTCGAAGAATTGGCAAAACGAAACATCAACATAACTGCCCTCTCATGCCAGTAAGCGAAAGATTGTGTGCAATCCGAATAAGAACAAAATTTTTCAACGTTTGGCTAATCAAAGACAAGGACGAGGTAACTAAAGACGACTTTTATGCCACCCTAGAGACAACCTATGATTCACTGCCCTCGAATGACCTAAAAATTGTCTTAGGAGATTTTAATGCAAAAGCCGGAAAAGAGGAGGCTCATAGAGGTACAACAGGAGAGCACAGTCTACCTGACATAACCAACGACAATAGCCAACGTCTTATTGATTTTGAAAGCAGCAAAAATATCATAGAAAGCTCTACATACTTCTCTCATCGCGATATTCACAAACGAACGTGGGCATCACCAGATGGTCACACCTTCAATCAAATAAACCATGTACTAAGTGAGAAAAGGGCTGCTTCTAGTATACTTGATGTACGAACCCTCCGCGGTGCCAATTGTGACTCTGATCACTATCTAGTCAGAGCTAAATATCGATGCCGAATAGCTTGTCGTAGATATTCGAAAACGTGTAGAGCTCGCAAATTCGATATCGACAAGCTCAAAGACGAAACGGTGGCACAGGCATACATATGAACACTGGATCAACATTTAACACCAATATATGAAAACGTCCGGAGTATGCCAGTGGAGAATATGTGGACGAAAATACGAGATGGCATCAAATCCTCGACAGAAGAGATATTAGGATATCAAACCCGGCGAAAAAATAATGACTGATTCGACCAAGAATGTCGCGATGCAGTACGACCAACACGAGCCAAAAAAGATAGATATGACGAGCCTAGGCGATTTGCAAAAAAGACCTGCAAGCGAAAGCAAAGGAAGTATCCTAATGAAAAAATACAAAAAATGGGTGACAATATGAGACAAAATAAAACGCGTGACGCATACGCAATAGTAACAGACTTAAAAAAGGGATATAAGACCAAAACCAGTCTCTGCAACGACGTAGAGGGCAACATCATCAGCGACACACAAGAAATTAAAAGGAGGTGGGCTTCCTACTTCGAACATCTCAATCCCACTCCATTAGCACCGATTACGACCGATAACATCTCAATTGTGGTTTCAACTGACGAAGAAGAACCATCATCGACACTACCCATACTAGACGAAATCAAAGCAGCGCTATGTGTCCAGAAACTAAACAAAGCGCCGGGAATTGACGAAATACCAGTTGAACTTCTGAAAAACGGTGGAAACTGTGTTGCGGAAATACTACACAAAATGATATGCAAAATTTGGACAGAGGAAAGTATACCCGACGATTGGCGAAAAAGCATCATATGTGCAATTTACAAGAAAGGAGGCAAACTCTGCTGTGAGAATTACAGAGGAATATCATTGTTGTGTATGTCCTATAAAATACTGACAAAAATAATTGAACGTCGTCTTATGGTGCATTTACACTCAACGTTTGAGGCGAGTCTCTATCCCCACCAAAAAATCACCCAATCAGATGGATTGTGGAGTCGCAAGAGTCTAACATTCTTCAACTTTTCTCCGATGCACGCTTCCATATTGTGTACACACATACAATGAACTGTGGTACCACACAACTCGCAGCTCATCGCATTTCTGTCGTTTCGCAATTATAGGCAAGTTGCGCCGCAGAGACATGTTGAGTGTAAATTGCTTTCAACACAGCAAAGAACACAGCCGACGAAAACCGGTTTGCAATGGCCTGATGGGAGTAGAGACTCGCCTCGAGGCAAACCTCATGGGTGAGTGTAAACGCACCATTATAGGCAAGTTGCGCCGCTGTGGCATGTTGAGTGTAAATTGCTTTCAACACAGCAAAGAACACAGCCGACGAAAACCGGTTTGCAATGGCCTGATGGGGGTAGAAGCTCGCCCCGAGGCGAGTCTCAAGTGAGAGTAGAAACGCACCATTAAGCCCAATACTAACGAAACAATTGGCGAATACCAAGGTGGATTCAGAACCGGGCGATCTACAACAGACCAGATATTCTCGGTGAAACAGGTGCTTGAGAAATGCTGGGAATATAACACAGATGTGCACCAAATCTTCGTAGATTTTATAAGCATATGACAGTATCGACAGGAGGGTACTATACCAAATCATGCTTAATTTTAGAATTCCACCAAAATTAGTCCGATTAACGAGACTCACAATGACGAACACTGAATCCCAAGTAAGAATACAAACCGATTCCACAACCAGCTTTCGAACGGAATGTGGTTCAAAGCAGGGAGATGGTCTAGCCCTTAGAGTATAATAGAGATGACATTCCCATATCAAAAACATTTAATTTTTGAAGCTCACGACGTCATCAACAAAACTCTCGTACGTACACGTACATTTCTGACGTCACATTAAAATTTTCCTCTTTTTTTCATTGCATCTTCGAAAAATTCACAGCCTAATCAATAAGACATTCTCACAAATATCAAAATTTTGTTAAAAAAATAAATCGTTACGGGATTCGTAAATTTTAGTATTCTCACCACTCTTTTAACTCCGCAAAAAATATTTCGCAGAAAAAAAAATCTTACCAATAGTTTTCATGTATTTAGGAAAAAGAAATTCACTTTTGGTATACAAATTTGTGTCACCCTTTTATTGTAGCGGCCAAATAAACTAGTCGGTATTGCCGACTCTAAGCATATAAGTAGAATTTATTCCTTTTAAAATTTCCTTTCTTTTACTTAAAATCATTAACGCTTCAGCAGATCTTTTCTTCAAGCAAAACAAGTTTTTACTAAACAAAGTTTTATTAATTTTGATTGTTCCTCAGTTATTCGAAACTATGGGATTTTAAAACAACATTTGAAAAGCTAACTATTTATAAAAATTTCCCTAAGATATCATCTTGAAAAGAAAAAATCATTCTAAGGAATATGGCATCACTGATTTCCGAAATCCCGGTTTGACAGTTTTGAATCAAGTAAATGTAAACAACTCGGTTGTTTTCATAATTTCATTAGTTTTTCTCCATTCGCGCGGTGAGTTCGGAAGTTATACAGGGTGTTTGGCACTCCGTCCGCCCCCTTGTAAGGGGTTATTGCTTGATATATTTGAAGAAAAAAATTGTTCTACAGGGTGGGCTAATTTTCAATATCAGTGGAGATACAGGGTGGTTAAGAAAAGTGTTTTTGACCGGTACCCTCACTCACTTAAAACGTTATATCTTGAAAACGAATAATCACAAGGCAAAGTGTTATAACGTTTTTTAGGGAATCGAATTACCTTTCATTTGATGTAACAGTCTAAATTGTAACTGCACCCAATCTTAAGATATTTACTTGAAAACACAGATTTTTGCTACGTCAACCCTAAAAATTCAGTGATCAATGTAGTTTTTCTCAGAAAACCATTACCATTATAAAAATGTCATTTTAATTTTATTTTTTTTTTAACTATATTATTTTTGGAAGTAATAGGTAAAAATACATATTGCATAAAAATTAAATATTTCAAAAGTCACTGCCATAAAGTGGACATCGTCTACGAACCTGTTTTAATTTGTCGGTAGTACTGAAGTATTTTTATTGAACATTTATTACTATTTAAAGTACGAGTATGTAGGAAAACAATGAAATGTAAGTGAGTTTCAACATAATTGATGCTTTTACCTGGATGTGGTATGTAATACTGGAAGCGGTACTATGCCTTTTTAATAGGATGCCTTTTAAAATAAAAAGCCTATAAAAGCAAAACTACCTTCATATTTTTATCAGTTTTAGTTACGTTTCTAAAAGAAGAAGGTCTCAGTAGAATTAAAAAAATTATTTCAAAATGCCTGAGTACTCCAAGGAAGAATATGCTGGCATTGTGTTAATTTATGGAGAGTGTCGCGGAAATGGACGAGCCGCGCGAAGGCTTTACCATCAGAGACATCCTCATCGACGGACACCTGACAGGGGAGTATTTCAAGACGTTTACAGGAGAATTAGGGAAACTGGCAGCGTACTGAAGCAAAGTAAATGCAAATCCTGCGCCGATAATCGCTGTTCAGATTGAAGAAAGAATACTGCAAGCAGTTCAAAATGATCCATCGATCACTATCTGACGCTTGGCATTGCAGTTTAACATCTCTACTTGGAAAGTTTGGAGTATTTCAAAAGTAGAACGCTTCCATGCCTACCATCACACACCAGTACAGGAGCTGGTACCCATTGATTTCCCCAAACGGATGTAGTTTTGCAAGTGGCTCCTTGAACGACTAATAGATGACGATAATTTTTTCAACAATATTCTATGGACCGATGAGTTCCAATTTACCAGAGACGGTATTTATTTATTCATTCAATTATAAAAAGAAGAAAGAAAGTAATAGTAAAAACACAAGTAGAAAATTATTGTATGAATAGTTAAAGTTAAAAGAAATTAAGTTAAGTTGAACATTAGCCTGTGAAAATTAATGACTTCACTAAGATTTTGAATGCTAAAAAAGATGTGGACAGAGAACCAACCTGGAGCCTATCATGATTCCTTTGTAGTCGAACCAGTGACGAATAAAAGTAGACGTTAGTTGAAGCCGCAGCTGGCGCGAATATAGAGACAGCCCTACTCGGCCACGAGGTAGAGCGAAACTCAAGGTTAAAATGTAAGGTAGAGTTCATAATACCGTTAAAAACCTTAAAGAGAATACACTCATCAAGATGCAATCTGCGCTGATTTAGTGAGGGAATATTGAGTAAGGATAAACGTTCACTGTAGGAGCAGAAGGGTAGGTTATATTTGAAGACCGAGTGAATCGACGCTGAACAGACTCAAGAGATTCAATGTGACAACTATAATGAGGGGACCAAATAGAAGAACAGTATTCCTATCCGCTGCGAACAAGTGTCAGATAGAGCTGGACGGATACTTCGATGAGAAGGGTGGAGTTCAGAGTGTAATCGAAGGGTATAACTGCAAGTTTCAGTGTAAAGGTCATTTTATGGCATTTGCTTACATTAAGTGGAAGGCGATTATATGAGCACCATAGGGTTAGTTCATTAAGATCAGACTGTAATAGGATACAGTCACTTCTTGAAGATATCTCCCTGTAGATTTTGAGGTCATCAGCGTAGAAAAGGAATGAAGAGTGAAAGTTTAGGGGTAGGTCATTAACGAAGATTATGAAAAGGAGTGGGCCAAATGTTGAGCCTTGAGGAACTCCAGAGAGCGGGAAGAATACAGTAGACGAACATTTATTAAGAACTACACGAGAACTGCGTTCAGCATGATAGGACGCAAACCACTCTAAAAGAGTATCACCGACGTCACAGGCTTGCAATTTTGACAAAAGCAAGCTATGATCAACTGAATCAAAGGCTTTGGAGAAATCGGTGTAGACAACATCCAACTGCCTTCTACAATTAAGCGTTTTTGCCACTGTATTTATGAATTCTAAAATATTAGAAGCAGTAGACCGGCCTTTGAAGAAACCATGCTGTTCACGGAGAATGAGGTGACTTATATTTTCATATAAATGATCATGTATGACGCGTTCGAATATTTTTGAGAAACAATACAATATTGAAACAGGACGATAATTTGTGACTACAGCGGCATCGCCTTTCTTATGGATGGGAATGATAGAGGCTTGCTTCCATAATGATGGAAATATTCCTTCAGAAAGGCTTTTGTTGAAGAGAATGGAGAGAGGAATACACAGGGAAGACGAAAGTGGCTTTAAGAATAAGTTTGGGAGGCTATCGGGACCACCCTTCACACTACAGTCTAGTGCTCCAAGTTGATGCTCAATAACTGAGGGAGCTATAGAGAGAAGAGGAATATGGGTGGGGGAAATTTCGAAGCTATGAGGAACGAATGAAGATGAAGGGGAAGAATACATAGACGAGAAGTATTGTGCAAATAGCTCACAAGATTCTTGAGAGTTGGTAGCAGTGGAGTCCTTATAACTAACTTCAGTAGGGAAAGAAGGAGAAGATCGCAAAGTACGAGCATAAGACCAAAAAAGTTTTGTCTCTCTACGGTTGACTGGTGATTCAACTTTGGATATGTAAGTACGTATAGCAGATCTAATTGTAGATTTTGCCAGGCGACGGTAGCGATGGAACACAGATTTATCTTCTTCAGAACCAGACCTCAAGTACCGGGAGCGACTTGAATTTTTTAGATGAAGTGCTTTGGCGACTTCAGTGTTGAACCAGACCGGATTGTTTTTAGGGAGCTTACGTAGGGGAACATAGCGGTGAATAAGTCCATTCAGAAATTCATAGAAAATCTGAAGTGATGATTCCATACCATGATGAGGGAAGGCAGCATTCCAGTCGAAATTACCTAGAGCGAGTTCAATGGAGCTAAAGTTCGTCTTACTGAAGTTGAATTTCTTCACACTGGGCATTGACATACGGGAAGACGAAGTAAACCTGTAGGAGAGTGCAAGAGGAGGGTGATAGGGATCAATTTTAAGATAAGGAGAGATTAAAGTACAAAGATTAGTTTGAGTGCTATCACAATTGGATAACACTAGATCTAAAACTTTACCATGGTGTTTTGCTACATTATTGATCTGCTTAAGAGAACAAAGTTACTAAAAAGACGATACTTTAGAAGAGAGAGCATTAGAAGTAACATTGAGAATAGACTCAAAGTTAGGTGACCAAAGAACAGATGGTAAATTAAAATCACCACATACGATGAAGGATGATGAGGGATAAAGAATATTTACATAGTTTGAGAGTAATGAGAAAAGATCATCATATTTTCAGGCTTACTGGCGCAAGGAACGTAGACACAAGCCACGAACAGACTATTGACATGGGAGACACTGATTTTCACAAGGATACAGTCGAAGGATTTGGAAGGAAAATCATCGCAGAGTGTACAAGTAAGTGAGTTTCTAACTGCAATGAGAACACCACCGCCATCCGATTTATTACTTACAGTTAAATTCCTATCGCGGCGAAAAACAAAATGGCTCGAAGAAAGTTCGGGACTGAATACGGAGTCGTTGAGACAGGTTTCCGAGATACATATTATATCGTCACTAGTAACAAAACACGACAATTTAAAATTCTCCAGCTTGGTTCTCAGACCGCGCACATTTTGATAGTATAGCTTAAGGCCAGAAGTTGATAATAAGTTAAAAACCCGCGGCTTGAGTTGAAGTTGATAATGAGTTTACGGCTGCAGATTGCGAGGTTGTCGCTGCCGAAAATGTGGTTCGTTCCGGGTTTTATTGATGAAGTCCTTGATGAATATGCCTTCTGGCCAGAAATTTTAGATTTTAGCAATGTCGGCCATATCCGGCGGATATGACAGCTTGAATGAAGCTCTGATGCGGTCGACCAGGTTATCCGGAATAAGCTTCTTTCTTGCACGTAACATTCTGAGGAATGAAGCCTAACTTGGAAGTGACATGGTGGAGTATGCAAGTCGCGTAATAAATAAGCTTTTTGGGGGAGCAGTATCGAACACGAACTGACGGTTGACAGTAATCGGTATCACAAACTTCAACAACCTACATACGTGGGCTGAGAGCAATCCACACACAAGAAGAGCGGCATCATTTCAGCACAGATTCAGCGTCAATTTATGGGCAGGTGTGATTGGTGACGATTTACTTGGACCTATTAGGCTTCCGCCTACTCTAAATAGTTCCAATTACTTACATTTTTTATCAAATGATCTACAGGACTTGTTGGATGATATTCCACTGGTACGATTGGCTTCCATGTTTTACCAACAGGATGGTGCTCCTGCTCATTACGGCCGACAGATCCCAGATTGATTAAATTCCAATTATAGCAATCGCTGGATCGATAGAAATTGACCGATACACTGGCCTACAAGATCTCCTGATCTTACTATTATGGATTTCTTTGTATGAGGACAAGTGGAGGACCTTGTCTACGCAACGGCAGTAGAAACATTGGAAGATCTAAATATCAGGATCGATGCGACAGCAATAGAAGTAAGGCAGCAGTTGAGGAATATGAATACCAAGAGAACACTCGCCAAACGAGCTTTAGCATGCATTCAAAATGAAGGTGGCCATTTTGAACATTTATTATAATAAAAAAAAAATTAAATAAAACATAAAAACCATTATTAAATTCTTTCAGTTCAAGCACGTAGTGTAGATCAACATGCACATGCACTGACTTTTGAAATATTTAATTTTTATGCGAAATGTATTTTTACCTACTACTTCCAAAATGTTAATCGTAACTCATACATATGTATGCAGCTTTTGTAGGTAATAATATAGTTCATAGAAAAATAAAATTAAAATGAAATTTTTATAATGGTGTTTTCTGAGAAAAACTACATTGATCACTGAATTTTTGAGGTTGACGTAGCAAAAATCTGTGTTTTCGAGTAAATATCTCAAGATTGGGTGCAGTTACAATTTAGACTGTTACATCAAATGAAAGGTAATTCGATTCCCTAAGAAACGAGTTATAACACTTTGCCTTGTGATTATTCGTTTTCAAGATATAACGTTTTAAGTGAGTGAGGGTACCGGTCAAAAACACTTTTCTTAACCACCCTGTATCTCCGCTGTTATTGAAAATTGACCCACCCTGTAGAACAATTTTTTTATCCAAATATATCAAGGGATAACCCCTTACAAGGTGGCGGACAGAGTGCCAAACACCCTGTATATGTAAAAATAATTGATTTTCAAACGGGTGAATTTGATTTGCTAAAGAGTGAATTTCATTTGCAAAATAGTGAATTTAACTTCCAAACGGGTGAATTTTATTTACATGAGAAATATCGATATCGATAACTGTGGTTTGACAGTTAAAAATGTCAAACTGTGTTGACATTTCTGTTCAGTAAGGTTTGGCAAGTCATCATGAATCGTTTAACGCCAGAACAACGCTTCCAAATTGTGGAAATTTACTTTGAAAAAAATAAATCTGTTCGCGAAGTTCATAGAGCACTTCGTCCATTTTACGGTCAACATAATCGGCCTAGTGAGCACGCAATTCGGCAGTTATTGATCGTTTTCGCACTAATTTTACTCTTCTCTTAACGAATCACCATTACATCCATTAAAATTGACTGTTTGGTGCGATTTACACGCTGGTGGCATCATCGGTTTTTATTTCTTTCGAAATGAGGAAGGAGCTGCCGTTACGGTGAATGGCCAGCGCTATCGAGCGCTATTTTTGTTTCCAAAAATTAATCAGCTAAACATCGCCGACATTTGGTTCCAACAAGACGGCGCAACTTTCCATACAGCGCGCTTAACAATCGATTTATTGCAAAATCAATTTGGTGACAACTTGATTTCCAGAAGTGGTTCTGTTAACTGGCTGTGGCTGTGGCACAATCACTTTAAGACTTCAAAAAAAAACCACACAAAAAAACCACTAACTTCGAGTACTCTCTTTATTTTATACAACTTATTTCCGATTCATTTTACAATTACACGTTGCTTGTTAAGTTCTAGTGTCCGCGGAGCTACTTCATTACTCGATTACTCGATAACTGACTAAAAACTGCCCGTTTTTCGGACTTGGGAAAATCGATCAGCAATTATCGCTTAATCGGTTAATGTTCACCGTGCCGATATTTACTGATCTGCATCGGTCATCGATCAACTCTCGGTAATTGACCCAAGTTGGATTTTAGCTGATCGATAGCCGATGTCGCATTTTCCTTCCTGACCGTCGGGCACAGGTGTTCGACCCTTGTACTAAATAAAGTGCATCACCTCGTATTAGAAGTCACTACATACCATATATCGATATTCAATATACTTTCCGGTACGAGGTATGCCTGCATAGGAAAGTCGGGGTCAGACCGACCCACGACATTCCTCCCCCCTTGAAGTTATCATTCTGGACGTATCGTCTTTCGTTCGAACTTTATATAATATTTTCCGGTGGCAGAAGGCCGTACTAATACGTAAAAAGTTAAGTTGTGGGCATTCTCATTCTTTTATAGATTTACATTATTTTCTCTATTATAGGATTTTTTTTTTGTTTTCACTCCATAGGGGGTTTTTTTTTTGTTCATTTTATATAATTTTCCTTTAAATTGTAATATGTAAAATCCCCCTTTTATTACCATTATAAGTTTATGTATTATTTCATATTTTTAATATTTAATCCCCGTTTTTTATGTATTAATATTATAAGTATTCTTTATATGTTTTTTTTTTTTTATAATTTTCTTAAAATCCTAATATTTTATCCCCTGTTTCTACATGATTAGTAATTAAGCTAAGGTTAGAATGGTCCTTTTTCGGGCTGGTAGCGTAAAGGTAGCGGCTTGTAATTCCTGATTGCTGGCTGAGTCCGTCGGTTGGATATTTGATTCTACAGTCTCCTCAGTAGTGTTGTTTTTTAAAGCTGCGTCACTGGCATTTGGTAGTACCACTGGCAGGCTCGGAGTACGCGAAGTGGGTCCTTCATGGGGTTTCGGTGAGTCTACGTCTTCGTTATTTCTCTTTTCGTGTGACTTATGTTTTCGGTATTTATGGTAGTATGAGTACAGAGAGCATGATGACTATCAGTCCCACGCCGGTGGTTGAAATTAGAGTGGAATGTGTTCTCCATGTATCAGCTGCATGTCGCCTCTGGACTTTGTTCCTCGTTCGTTCCACCAAACTATCAATCGCTTTGCTTTCGGCTTGCCATATGGCATCTAGTGTTCGAGCAACCAAGACGATGGGTTCGTCTCGCGTTCCTGGTGGGTTAGAAATCTGGATACCTTCCGTTTTCTCCGTGGCTGACTTGATGTGTGATCTTAGGCCAGCCCCCTCCTCGGGCTGCCAAAGTTTGATGTCGCGGTGAATGTTGTTCGTGGCATATACCATCCGGTCTCCGCTCCGGCAGTTGCTGTTTTCGTCAATAGTTAATATCCCCAGATTGCTTAGCACGAGGATTCGTACCGGTAAGGACCGGCAGTGAATTTTAATCTTATTCGGAGTGCTCATAAGATATAACCAACGATTCGCAGTTTCCATCTTGACAAAAGAGCTCCATTTCTTGGTCCTTTTCTTGTGACGTCGCGTTAGATCCAAACTATACCCTCTGTATAAGTTTTATAAACAGTTATCTCCGACAGTGGTTAGCATTGGTACTTCTCGTTAGCATACGTAGTATTTTTCCGTCGTCGTAGTAGTTAGTGGATTGCAGCGTTGGAAGATCTCGTAGTGTAGGATTGCATATCGACTTATGTCAGTGTTAGCCACCAAAAAATCGCCCTCCAGGTCATAGAAGTGGTATGTAAGCTCGTCAATGCATGCCGGTATTGTATACACTTTTGAAATAGTAAACGACGTTTTCTCCGTTTGTGGGACGTCAATCCGTACTAATAATTTTGTGTTGTTGACGACTATTTGTATCTTCATTATTTGAATTAGTACTTGGTAATCGATAACTTTCGAATTTATTTCCTCACTTTCCCAGACCGTGGTGAGTACCTCCATTAGTTCTTTAGCATGTATGACTGCCGGGTGTAATTTTTCGAGATGGGATGTGAGCGCTATTCCCATAATGGTGTCTAATTCCCCCGTTACCCGTCGTAACTCCGTCTTGATGAGTATCAGGAATTCAATGAGGTCTGTTCGGCTATGTTCAACTGTCAGTCGTTCCGCCTGGTCGTAAATCATTGGAGCTATGGTAGTATATAAATCCAGTAATCGCTGTCTTTCTCGTGTTGCTTGTACTCTGGATTCATTAAATAGATTGAAATTTGACTGCATAATGGTTACTGGATCAGCGAGAAAATAGCACGATCAGTTTACTGAATGAACAGTAAACTGATCGTGCTATTTTCTCGCTGATCCAAGCTCTCCAGTTTTCGGGAGATCTTTCGGTCGTCGCTGCTGTCCATAGTTCCAAATAAGGTTTTTCCCAACGCTGCGACACCATCGAAAAACGATCTCTTGTGTCTCGTAGCTCTCATGCCAAAAACGTAGTGCTCTAGGTCTGATCGCTTCCCTTCCAAATACTTGACGCTGGACCTAAATCCGGCAATGACATTATCACATCGTGTGTCGTGAGTGTGTAACTTCCGGCACAGTTTGTCGACCGCAGTGGTGCAGTTCATTACGAACTCCAACTCGTCCCGAAAATCTGGCATTTCAACTCGAGAAAGGATCGTCCATTTTTTACTATACCACAGGACTTTCCCTATCTCCTCAAAGGCGGCTCCTGTCGGCTTCAATTCTCGAAGATGTACGCCCTCCGGTTTTAACACGGCTGCTGCTGTCGCTGTTAGTAGGGTTAGTCTTATCATGTAACTCATCGCACAATTTTATATTAATATTTCTAAGTTAGTAGCTTAAGTTGATTTTCCCGTTCCCTTATTAGTGGTTAATAGAGATCGATTACAGTGGTCGTTATCCTCGCTTCCCGTTGTCTTGAGTCGGACGTCCCGTACGTGTCTACCGTCTCCCTCTCTCTCGACCCTTTCGTTATCTGTGAATGATAAATAGCAAAAGAGGTATTTAATTAGTACATTGTTGAATAGTCCCGTTGGGCCCATAAGTGCCTCAGCGATTGCCACCATCTTTATGTGCTAGACGTTCCAAAATGGGTGGTTAAAAACGTATTGGACTATATAACACCTATATACTTTATTCTAACTAACTATTTATAACTATAACAGTCCTATCATGTCAACGTGTTGGACTATATAAATTATTATTATTATTAAATTCTAACTAACCATTTATAACTATACAATTCTGTCATCGTTCCCCGTAACCTGTAGGTGATGCCGATGTCTATATATTTCTCCATCCCCCTAGCCTATAACCAGTTCCGTAAGTTCTAGTCGTACCATAGTTTTAGGCGGTTCGTATGTACCCTTTTAATTCTACGGTTTACGAGAATGGACACATTTTTTGGCGAATATACCTGTATCACCTTGTAAGGTGTCCTGTGTATTGCACTGAGTTTTCCTGATCTTGCCATGTCTTTCATAAGTACCTCGTCACCTACATGAAGTTGTATGCCATTTGTGGTTTTGTCGTGTATTTCTTGGACTTTAGTTTTGCGTCCCCTAAGTTTTTTTTTTGCTAGCTTGAAAGCTTTCTGTAATTGGTAACGAAGTTGCACCTTCCTCTGGAGGTTATTTGGTACATCGGCTGCGAACCCGAAGAGGGTTTCCATTGGCGTTAATTTGGTGCCAAAGTGTTGCGTATTATTGTATGCGTGCGCCGCTGGTCAAAGATACATATCCCACCCGCTGGGGTTGTCATCGACGAAGCTTCTCAGGTAATTCCCGAGCCATGAGTGTTGTCGTTCCACCGCATTGGATTGGGGATGGTAGGCAGTGGTCTGAATGTGCTTAACTTTTTGGAGTCGGCACAAAGCCTTAAAGGTGTCACTCGTGAAATTGGAACCTTGGTCGGTAACTATTTGTTGAGGTAATGAGTACCGACTGATTATCTGCTCGTATAGTATTCAACCCACGGTGTTCGCTTCTTGATTGGGCATAGCCGCGAAGTCCACAAACCTAGTAAAATCATCCATCATGCTCAGAATATATTTGTTCCCTAACGGGGTTATGGGTAGGGGTCCAACTATATCTACATAAATTTTCTCAAACGGCTTATCAGCGATACGAGTAATTACTAAAGGCATTTTCGTAGTTCTGGATGATTTGTTTTTTTGGCATTTATGGCACCTCTTTATGAAGGTTTCTACTGCTTCCCTCATCCGTTTCCATTTATAGTGTAGTCGAATTCTATTAAGGGTCTTTTGCCGGCCGAAGTGCCCTCCGAACGGCGAACTGTGGTAACTCTCTAGGACGTGTTGTATGTTCTCCGCTCCCTCTATTTCTCTCGGATTATCATTTGGTTCCCACCCTTTCCCTTATGATGAGTTTCTCTGCTCGCACGTGCAGTTGTCGCAATTATTTTTTTCCTCTTGGTTTTATTAAAAAGTTTCAGCAGGGTATCCGCTGCGGTTGAGTCCTCCAAAGGTGCCGTTATCGGGCAATTCGCTCCCTGACTGCTTTCGGTTCGTTTATCGGTCTCGTCAACATCCTCTGATTTTCGAGCCTGAGCGCGCGTTGTGACTAAACATGTATCTTCTCTCGCTGGAGTGGCTATTCTGCTTAATGCGTCAGCATGCGTAATACTCTTCCCTGGCTTATGACCGACTTCGAAATCGAATTCCGCGAGCTTCTGGCTAAGTCTCAACATTCGAGATGTCGTATCTTTTACCTTTAACATGCCTGCCAGGGGCTTGTGGTCTGTAAGCACCTTCAAGTGTCGCCCTAACAGATAGCATCTATAATTTGCTGCAGCCCATACTATTGCAAGTAGTTCACGTTCGGAAGTTGAATAATTCCTTTCTGCGGAGTTAAGCGTGCGGCTCGCGTATGCTATCGGTTTCTCCTTTTGTTCCAGTACTGCCGCTAGCGTCGGTAATCAGAGTGAATTCTTCGTCGAAATCGGGGTACTGCAGCAACGGTTGAGATGTTAATCTATTCTTGAGTTTACCAAACGCTTCTTCGCATTTTTGGTCCTTTTTTTTTCGTTCTCTTTAGTTTTCTTGGGGACGAGGATAATTGGAAAGTTAAAGGGGCTGTCACTAGTTTCAATGATGTCATCGTCTATCAGTCCTTGAATCTGTTCCGCACATTCCAGCCGGTGTGCCTCGGGCATCCGATACTGGTTTTTATGAATAGTACGGCTTTCATCTTTCAGCGGTATACGGAAGGTTTTCCGCGTTGTATAGGTTAATTTGTTTCCTGGTAAATGAAATATGTCGTTGAATTCAAAACAGAGCTGCATCACGGAGTCTCGTTCGTGATTGTTCATCGATTTCGGGAACTCCAAGACGTTCTTCATCTCCTGTATTCGGCGCGCACTAGTTCGTTCCAAAGTGCGATCCCTTGGCCTGTAAAAATTGTAATTTTAAGTTTCTCGAATTTTGGTTTAAAATTATCTACTATCACCTCTTTGGTGCTAGTATTGATAACTCCGATGAATACCCTACCTTCTCTTGGTCTCACCAGAGTGTTGCCACTATATACCCCTGGATAGATTTCGTCCTGGAGACAGATCATATCCTCTTGTGCGTCGATGGGATACTCTATTATCTGCTCTTGTCTTGCTTTTATGCGAAAACAATGAGCGGTGATCCCTGCTTTGTCCTCGCCCTCCTCGCGATAGTTTGGTGGACCACTCCCATTCAGTGACTCTTGGTCAGTATTCCCATTTCCGTCGATTGCCCTTCCTTCTCTTTTAACCACTTTTGTTCTTCCATTTACGTTATCCCATTCTCTTACCTCATTCGTTGGCAACTCTTGTTCATTACTTATTGTGTCTTGGTATCTCACCTCCGGCGTTACATACACTGGTAATTTAACCGAATTTCCTTTAAGCGCTTCTTTTTTTATATCCTTATCTGTATCCTCTAACCTTCCTTTAGTTATCCTATTTTCCTGCGGTTTATCTCTTCCTTTTCCTGTTCTGGCGCTTGCAAACCCAACTCGTTCCCTCGGTTTCCCTGCTAGTTTAATCAAATTCCCTGTTATCCACTTAATTCCTTATTTTTGTTGTCGCTTTTTGCCGACATTTCCATGTAGTTATTCTTACAATTTATTACAACCCGTCCTTCCAAAAAGTCCTTTCCTAGTATCCCATCTCCCGCAGTGCACTCGCTTCTCTGACAACTGTAAATTTGCACTCACATTCACTTCGCTTTATTTGTAATTTTGCTGTGCATGTGCCCAGTGACTTTCTCTAATCACCGAATAGGCCCGCGATTGTTGTCGTTTTTGTCTTATCCACCATCACGTCTCCTTTTATACTGGATGACTTTAATAGGCTACAGGTCGCTCCCGTATCTATAAGCAGTGAGAGCCACCCACTCCTACTTATATCGGACCGCACCGTAATCGAAAAATCTGTGTTTAACTTAATTTGGTTTATAACTTCCTGGCACTGCTTCTCTAGACAGACCTCCTCGTACCCGCGGGCTGCCCCCATTAGTTTCCCGGCTGCTGTTTCTCAATTTCTGCCAAGTACCTTCTTAAACAATTTGATGGCGCGTGGTCTCTTTGCTTACAGAAATCACAATACATGCTGTCTAGTGCTCCCTCGTTACCTTGGTTATTCTGTGCTTCGGCTAAGTGTTTTCTTAGGCAATTTGATGAATAGTGGCCATTTTCCTTGCAGAAGTCACAGTATACGTTGCTCGCCATCCCTTCAGCACCCCTGCTCTCATTCCTATCCACAAACCGTATATTCTCTTTTTGTGATTTCACGTTCCCCCGTGCCCCTTCTGACTGTGGTTGAGTGGTTCCTCGGTTTCCCCTACAGTTCTGCGTAGTATGCCCATAACGACTGCATTTCGTGCAGTACTGCTCGTCACGCCTCTGTCGACACTCGCGCGCAAAGTGTCCCACTTTTCCACAGTTGTAGCAAGTGTATTTTCCTTGCAGATTGGGTGATACACTTGAATTCCCATGGCCCACGTTTGGTGTTCTATTGCTGTTTGCCGGTTGTGCTCTGTTCGAAGAGTTACCTTGTTGCGGCTCCCTGCGTTCTACCTCCATTACCCCATGCAGTTTTTTCATTTCGCCTTCATAAAATGCTGCCGCTTCAGTGCACTCTGCAAGGGTGTCCATCGCCCGACCTACTAGATATAGCTGTGTGTTCTTATCCCTAACCCCGGATTTAAATGCGGCAACGGTGTCCTTCCCTAATTCTTCCAACAACCCTTTGTCCCCTCCGGGGTACCGCGTTGACACCGCCTCCCGTATCTGTTGCCAGATGCTGTTCATTCTTATGGCATATTCGTCTATATCCTCCCCCGGCCGTTGTCTGCATATCAACAGCTCATTCCGCAATTTGTTTAGTGATGTTTTCGGTATATATGCCTTGTTCAATGCTTTCTCTAATGCATTGAAATCGTCCAAAACTTCCGATGCCATTAGGTAGTAAGCATCGTCCACAAGTCGATACTTGATGCATTTCATGAACACCTTTTTCTCACTCTCTCCAAGCCGTTCGTTTGTATCCCCACTGCAATCCAAGAACCGACTTAGTTCTTTTCCTAGATTTGGAGCTCTCGCGCCTGTAAATATGGGTACATATTTAGTCACTGTGTCCATCACCTTTTCCCATATCTCATTTGTTGTCATGGTTGTTCCGGTTAAAAAATACTACCTTGCACCTTCCGGTCTCGGCTGCGTTCTGTCGTCTGGCCCGATTTTGCCCGTTTCTTCCTTAACTCCGTCGAGTGTTCTATCACCTTTTGTAGCTGCTCTTTCAGGCTATGGTTTTCGCGGTCACGTACCACTCTTATTTGTTCGTTCCGTATTTGGTCTCTCAACTCTGGTTCAATCGCTTCAGCTTTCTCCAGGTGCTGTCTTAAGACGTCAGCTCTTTGCCTGTAATAGTCACGTTCTTTCGTTCTTACTGCTGCCTCGTTTAGATGCTGTTCTTCTTCTTCCTTGGTGGATCGAAGAAATTCGTTCAATAATGCCTCCACTACTTCCCCCCAGCGATGTGTGCGACTTGCCGTTTCCTCTAAAGTTTGCTGTATCTCCTCGGCCTTTTCACTCCTTATTTCTGTTCGTAATCGTTCAGCCAGAAATTTTCAATCTTCTACGTTGTACTTCACCTCTTTCTCTGAGCGGTCCAACCTTTCTTTCAGTTCCTCGTTCTCCAGTTCCAGATTACTTACGTGTTTCAGTTCCTCTTTCGTAAGGATATTCGTACGTTTTGCTGACATTTATCATTCGTGTTCTGTCTTGTTTTTGAACTTGCTTAAACAAACTTCGAGAAACTCAACAATACCGATAGCACCCTACCACATCAACTCATACCCACTTTTATTTTTTATGCTCTATCTCTGTTTCAAGTGACTGTACTCTGACTAGTTCTTCTCTTATTAGAACATTTGACCTCGGAGTTGACATTTACTCGTGCAGTGTTCAACCCCCAAACTGATGTACTTAGATTCACTCCGGTATCATAAACGTAGTGAACACTTCATAAGTTTTTACCGTAGGTCAGTTTTGGCCTACTTACGACAAAAGCAAAAAACGAGAAATGTTAGCGACTCGTATTTAGGCATGCACAAATTAAACGGTGGCGCATTGAATTACACAACACTTTGCTTATTTAATGAATCAAGCGTCTTGCAGTATCATTTTACAATCAAACGATCTGTTCATTTCACTTTTCTATTTAGAAATTATATCAGAACATGAAATTCAATATACCTGACAAGGTGCAAATATTCATGTAGTATACAATATATGTAACATAAAAAAAATTCAATGCTTGGTGCGAATGGAAATCCACACCTGCGAACCGTTTCCTCCCAAACCCTGCATGCACATTCTCGAGGCTACCGGACAGGTCGAGAACATAACTACATTTCCGAAATTTAATAATATGATAATTAACTATTTTGACGATCAATTACATTCCCCAAAACTGTTCAATGGTATGAGGTTGGTAGTGAGAAATATGAAATACATTGAGAAGATAAAAAAAAAACAATTCGTACTTACGGTTTTCTTTTCGTTTTCTTTTTTTTTCTTTTTCGCCTACAATCACACTCACGCGAGTTAGTCAAGGTTAGTGAAACAGTCCATATTAGCTTGAACCAAGTAATTATCAAACTTTAAACACATTTATAAACTAATAGACACTTTTTAAACTTTGTGAATTTATCACTATTTTGTTTTTTAAACCAGCTGCGCCATTTGTTGTGGCCGTGGCACAATCACTTTAAAGGTGGGTTTCCATATGCGACAATATTCTGTGACAGAAATTTGTCACGACAAAAATGTGTCACACTCTTCAGTCTGGAGTTTACATTTGTAACATTACTTGTGTCACACCTTTGCGTAAATTGGTTATGTCAGTTGTCAAAAAAAGTGAAATGGCTGGAAAGATAAGATAAGAACTGAAATTTTTGAGAAACCCTTGCACTGAAATTTTTGTCACACATGAAAATGAACTGAAATTTTCGAGAAACCTTTGAATTGAAATTTTTGTCACACATGAAAAGTCGGAGATTGTTCGACTAGCGACATGCGATAAAATTTGTCAGAGATTTGTAATCTGATTGGCTAGCTGATCTGTCACACATAATGTCACAGAAAATTGTCGCATATGGAAACCCACCTTGAGACTTCAAAAAAAAACAAACAAAAAAACCACGAACTTCGAGTACTCTCTTTATTTTATACAACTTATTTCCGATCCATTGTACAATTACACGTTGCTTGTTAAGTTCTAGTGTCCGCGGAACTACTTCATTACTTGATTACTCAATAACTGACTAAAAACTGCCCGTTTTTCGGACTTGGGAAAATCGATCAGCAATTATCGCTTAATCGGTTAATGTTCACCGTGCCGATATTTACTGATCTGCATCGGTCATCGATCAGCTCTCGGTAATTGACCCAAGTTGGATTTTAGCTGATCGATAGCCGATGTCGCATTTTCTTTCCGGTACGAGGTATGCCTGCATAGGAAAGTCGGGGTCAGACCGACCCACGACAGTTCGTGCGATATAACGCCTCTGGATTTCTTTTTATGGGGCTATATTAAGTCATGCGTTTATACCGACAAACCAGCAACTCTTGAAGCATTGGAAGCCAATATTCAACCCACTATTGACGCCATACGGCCAGATTTATTGGAAAAATAGTCAAAAATTTTACTGATCGAATGGACCATGTAACTCGTAACCGCGGCGGACATATGACGGAAATCACATTTAAAAAATAAATGCCATGAAATTATCTACCAGAATATAATAAAAAAATTTCATTCCAACAACATTTCTGTCTTGTATTATAATTTTAATGCACCTAAAAAAACACCCTTTAGTTGGGGATAAAGTAGAATTACGTGTATGCATGTTGTATGTCCTTTATTAAGCACTGCCATTAGATTGCTACTCAAAACTAAGAGACAATATTAAGTGTTTAATTTCATATCTTGAACTGGGTAAGTCATCGAAAAAAAATTTCATTTCACATGGGAGGTGCAGGAAGGACTCACTCGATTTCTTGCATATTTATATTTTTCCTTGGATCCATTTAAAAATGAACGTGTACAAAATTTCAAATTCGTAGCTTGAAGCGTTCAAAAGTTATCGAAAAATATTGTTACACACGTGTCTTAAGGACTTTTTGTATGGAAGGTACCAGAAGTAGTAAAAGGATTTTGCTGACTAGTAAACTCGAACTTCGTTTTCACTCAAAACTAATTTGTACAAAATTTCCAATTCATAGCTAAAAGATTACTTGAGTTATAGTGAGTTTCGTAAATTAAGTGAATACATTTTGACAGGATATTTGTATGGCAGCTACACGAAGGACTAATAGGATTTTCTTCATATTCATACATTTAGCTTCAACTATTGGAAAAATAACACATACAAAATTTCAAAGACGTAGCTTAAACCCTTCTGAAGTTATCGACCAATATTCTTGAACACGTGTTTTAAGGACATTTTGTATGTCAGCTACCAGAAGGAGTAAAAGGATTTCGCTGACTAGTAAGCTCAAACTTCCATTTCACTTAAAACTAATTTGTATAAAATTCCGAATTCGTAGCTAAAAAATTACTTGAGTTATAGTGAGTTTCGTAAGTTAAGTGAATAGATTTTGACAGGATATTTGTATGGCAGCTACACGAAGGACTAACAGGATTTTCTTCATAGTCATATATTTAGCTCCAACTTTCGGAAAAATAACACATACAAAATTGCAAAGTTGTAGCTTAAACCCTTCTGAAGTTATCGGCTAATATTCTTGAACACGTGTTTTAAGGACATTTTGTATGGCAGCTACCCGAAGGAGTAGTATGGCAACCTCAATTCAAAATATATGATCATTGTGAATTTAGTACAAGCTAAACGGTAGCCAACTTTAAGCTAAACCGATTCGAGGACAAAGTTAGGTATAACCAACAAATGAAATAACAAGTCTCTTGTGATTTTAGCCGTCATAGCGTGTGGACGTGATTCATATATTAGAAACTTTAAAATTAAAAATATAAACTAAATTAAATTAACTGGATTACACTATACATAAATTAAATTAACTGGATTACATTAAAACATTAAATCATCGAATTGAAGTACTCGTGTTTTTACTTAAATTATCATATATATCAAACGTACTTAAACAACGGTACACTGGTGACCCCGCGAGGCTTATACATGCCTGAGGCGAAATTCAAATTATTTCGATAAACAAAGCAGTTCATTAACTTCACAACGCTCAAGCAAATTAATGTAACCAACGAATTAAAAAACAACTTTACTAAAATCATCACTTCGTTTAGTTTCGTCGTCCAGCATGCTTTCGTCTTCCAAGCTAAAACATAACGGCACAAAATAATCACAGTTATACAACAAATATATAACGGTACGGTACAACGGTGCACACAACGAACAACGATGCACACAACGTACTACTGTGCTTAAGACCTGAAATAATATCGAAGCCAAAACGCAACAATTAACTACAAGCTAATGACATCAAAATCAGTCGTCTCATTATGCCTCATATTATGTCTCATCATCCAACAACGTTCATCACACACAATGCAACAGTACAACATAACATGCACTAACAACGTTCATTACACACAAGGAAGCAGTACAGCACGCCGTACACTAACAACGTTCGGTGCGTAGCAAAATAATACAACACATCGTAGAACAACGACTGGAGCATCATCCCTGCAACCAATGTCAAGTATAATCTAATTTTTATTTGTTAAGTCTTTTAAAATATTTTAAACGTCAAAAATAGGTTTGCTGTCAAAACTGTAAATGCAGTCGCATCATTCGGTAATGGCAGATAGTTTTATATTTGTCGTGCAAAAATTTTAACATTTTATACGAGATACGTGTCACACGGTGTTAATATTATTTGATTGAACAAGAGATGATAGTATAGTAAAGTGTTATCGCGAATCGTGAACGTAGCGTTCCAATTTCAAATGCCACCTCTTTAGTAATACAATTTTCGTAAAAAGTATAATTGATCACAAAAATATGATGACTCTGAACCAATCAATGTCATAAAGTGATAAGAAATAACAATCTTCGACCCTGTCAATGGAATGGTGCGTATCATAGCTTCTAAACAAAAAATTAAATATTTCACATATTCATCAGTACTAATTGAATTAATCTGACTAAATTATAAAGTTAATAATAGTTATTGATAAACCAAATGTGCTGGTGACATAAAAATTTTTTTTTACGCACAAGTAATTAGCTAATGGTTAGGTATAAGTGCATATTTATCCACATAATTCAAAATGAACACTGAACCCAAAGTTACGAGCGATACCTTACCAGGTGCATCAACAAGTCTGAATACACTGATGTCGGAAAATTTTCCAAATCACGTATCAATGATCAAGCTACCACCTTTTTGGGGCAATAGACCCGACCTATGGTTTCTGAAAGTAGAAACTCAGTTCCGAATAAAAGGAATCACTCAACAAAATACCAAGTACGATCATATTATTTCAGCATTCGACTCTGAGGCTATGCAAATTGTAGCCGACATTCTAATGAATCCGCCTGATGCAAACAAATATGACCATTTAAAAAAAAACCCTAATAGACAGGTCGCGAGATACAGAAGAGAAGAGATTGGACGCTCTTCTAAATAAAATTGAGTTAGGTGACTTAAAACCATCTGAATTATTCCGCCAGATGGAAACATTGGCAGGAGGTAATAGTTTAGTTAATAGCAAATTATTACACAAATTATGGTTGGGAAAGCTACCTTCGGCAATAGAGGCATGTATCATTGCCATAGAAGACTCTCATCAATTCGATGAAATCTTAAACATTTCAGATCGAATAAATGATACCTCAAAAAGCGGTAACATTTCAGCAATTGCTGAGAATCGCAAGCAAACACAGCAGGATAAAGATGCTAACGCAAATCAATTTCTCCTGGCTTCCTTTAAATCCATGATAGATACTGTGTGCAAACGATTGGATAAACTTGAAACTAGACAATCTCGAGCACCGAAGCAACAGTTTTCAAGAAAATTTCCCAACTCAAGATCAAGGTCTAAACCACGAGACAATAGCAATGAGACTCAAGACACAATGTGTTGGTATCACAGCCAATACAAAGAAAAGGCGAATAAGTGTGTATCGCCATGTAATTACCAAAAACCAAAAAACAAAAGAGTCCAGTTTTTAGTACGGCAGTAAAAACAGGCTCAATATCATGTCGTTTATTTGTATACGATAATAAATCAAAACTTCGTTTCCTGATCGATACAGGAGCAGAAGTTTCGACCATCCCAAAACCATTTTTAAAAACTTTTAACAACAAATCCGAGTTCAAACTGTCAGCCGCAAATGGTGCCAACATTGCGACTTTCGGAATGAAACAATTAACACTAAATTTAGGCTTGCGACGTGAATTTACACACAACTTCATAGTTGCCGCTATCGACTATCCAATCATTGGTGCAGACTTTCTATGCAAAAATAACCTTATAGTCGATCTGAACGAGCGTACATTAGTAGACAAAAAAACATTATTATCAACAACATGTTCTTCCAAAAATATTCAATCCTGTTCACCAAGAATTTTCATAGTTGAAGGTGAATATGGAAAGATTTTAAATGAATTTCCATCCGTAAAAGCTCCTCCAAATTTCAACTTACGAGTTAAACACAACGTGGTCCACAGAATAGAGACAGTTGGTCAACTACCTACAATGCGCCCACGCAGACTAAATACTGAAAAACATAAGGTCGCTCAAGATGAGTTCAGAACAATGTTGAAATTGGGAATATGTCGACCTTCATCTTCATCAGTAGCCTCACCTTTACAAATGGTACCCAAGAAAGGCAAGATGGACTGGAGGCCGTGCGGAGACTACAGACTCCTTAACGCGGCGACAATCCCTGACAGATATCCTCTACCAAACATTCAGGATTGTTCTATCAATCTATACGGTACAAAAATCTTTTCAAAAATCGATCTGGTTCGCGCCTATCACCAGATTCCAGTAGCTCAAGAGGATATATTCAAAACGGCAATTATTACTCCGTTCGGACTCCATGAATTCGTTAGAATGGCATTTGGATTAAGAAATGGTGCCCAAACCTTTCAGCGTTTTATAAATGAAGCACTGAAAGGGCTAGATTTCTTGTTCATATACGTGGATGACATTTTAGTTGCAAGTCAGACACCAGAAGAACATAAGAAACATCTCCGTTTGTTACTTTCAAGACTAGATGAATATGGTATAAACATCAACCCATCTAAATGCGTTCTTGGATTTACAGAAATTAATTTTTTAGGATACAAAATAGATAAATATGGACTTTCTCCCGCTGCAAGCAGGGTAGAAGCAATTTCACAGTTTCCAATACCCACAACTCTGAAACAACTGCAACGTTTTCTAGGAATGGCAAACTTTTATCACAGATTTTTGCCAAATTTAGCGCAAATCGCTATACCTTTATACAACTTAGTTAAAGATCATACAAAAAAACCAAAAAAGAAAACTAAATTAATGGGACCCGGGGTCTGTCCAATGTTCAGCTATAGCTGCTTCGATAGCAGCTATAGCAGCTTTTTTCTGTCCAATGCAACCAAAAGCTGCTTTCTCATGCTTGCTATTTGACAGTTGTTCTGTACAGTATTTTCAAATAGCTGCTTTTCGATGCTTATGCCGGTTTTCCACCAAACGAACAAAACAAAAACTCAGCAAAAGCTCGTGTCGAAAAAAACAAATCTTTGACTTTTCATAATTTTTTTACAAACTCGAGCTTTTTTCGACTGTTTCTGTTCTGTTTTTCGTGTCCCGACCAGAAGCGGTAGCTTCAAAAGGTTTCAGTGTATATTCTTACTGAGACAGCTTCGTGGAGATACTGAAAACAAATCTGCGATAGAGCACTGTCGGTTTGGTTGAAACAGTGTTTTAGATTTGTTCGAGTTCAAGTTTTTGGTTTCCGTTCTTTCAAAAGCATGAACAAAACAAAAACTTAACTTGTCTGCTTGGTGGAAAACCGGCATTAGAGTACGGACTGTAAGCAAGAAAGCACAGCTATATTACATAAGTATGTGTGTGACATTTTCATTCCAAAACTATAAGCGTCTAAACGATTTATTGAGTTAGAGAGTTTCGAAACTTCAGTGAAGACATTTTTCGAGGAATTTTTGATGCCAGCACGAATTATTTATATGATTTTATATATTTAGTCTGGTGCCCACAGAATTTTATATTTCGACGGCTGATATCTTTGTCTTACTAGTAATTTCTTTTACGACAATTCCCTGATTCTTTAATTAATCTTGACCACTAAAACTAAAATTAAATTCACCATAACTTTAGTGTTCAAAATCATAATTTGTTCATCTTCTCGCCTTTTCTTCACGTTCAAAATTCATCCCACACCCGACAAAATCATTTTTTCAATATACAAACCCCAATTTATAAATTCATAAATGACATGAATGTCACGCCACTTACACATGTATGTGTCGAACAGCTGTTGTAAGCTATTAAAGCTGCTTTTGGCTGTCCAATACCCGCCTGTGCTTTTTCTTGCTATGGCTGAATTTGACAGTTCAAATTGTGATGCTTTGCTATGCTATCGAAGCAGCTATAGCTTGCACATTGGACAGACTCCCGGAAGCAAATACTGCCTTCGACAATATCAAGCAATATTTAACAAATGCTACTCTTCTAATCATCCAAACCCAGAAGCCACAGTAAGCCTAATGGTAAATACATCAAGTCATGCAATAGGTGCCGTTTTACAGCAACTTGAAGACACTGTCTGGAAACCACTGTGTTTCTTTTCAAAAAAACTTGCACCTGCGGAGCAAATATATTCAACCTTCGACCGTGAATTGTTAGCAATTTATCTTGCAGTTAATCGATTCAGATCTTTTATCGAAGGAAGGAAGTTTACCATTTTCACAGACCATAATCCTTTGACTAAAGCCATTACAACAAAAACAGAAAAATCTCCTAGGCAAATCAACCATTTAGAATACATCGCACAATTTTGCAATGACATCAGACATATTAAAGGAAAATTGAATGTTGTGGCAAATACACTTTCAAGACCACACATGGATTTACTTGATTTTACGAAAATTAATTTTAGAAACATTCAAAAACAACAAGAGCAGGATGCAGAACTCAAACAAATTCTTACAGAATATGACCAAAACAAATCATCTTACAAATTGGAAAAGATCATGATTCCTATTGAAGATTTCCAAATTTGGTGTGAAACTTCAACAACAATTAATAGACCATATGTGCCAAACATTCTCCGTCGCACAATTTTTGACAATTTTCATGATCTGTCTCATCCCAGCATAAGGGTAACTCGAAAAACAATTACAGAAAAATATTTTTGGCCATCGATTAATAAAGACATAAATCAATGTGCCAAATGCTGTATACCTTGTCAGAAAGCAAAAATAAATCGACACACAAAATCTCCTCATGGAATAATTAATACCCCTACCGGAAGGTTCGAACATATACATGTAGACATAGTTGGGCCACTTCCGCAGTCCAAGGGACACACTTTCATATTAACCATGAAGGATAGATTTTCCTTTTGGCCTGAAGCAATTCCCTTAAGAACAATAAATGCAACCAACATAGCATATGCATTCATAAATTCCTGGGTAGCTCGATTTGGCGTTCCAAAATCGATTACTACAGACCAAGGTACCCAATTCGAATCATGTCTCTTTGCCGAATTGACCAAACTTCTTGGTACACATCGAATACGCACAACTACATACCATCCCCAAGCGAATGGAATGGTAGAACGCTTCCATCGACAACTAAAAGTAGCGATCCGTGCCACAAACGAGCCGAATAAATGGTTCGACAACCTTCCTTGGATCATGTTGGCAATAAGATCAGCAATCAAGGAAGATATTAACATGTCTCCTGCACAACTACTCTACGGACAAGCATTACGTCTTCCAGCAGAATTAGTTGTTACAAATAAAGAAACCATGAATAACGTAACAAACTCGGCGATCAAGGATATTGTGGATAACATTAGGCAAATATACCCAACTAATAACAACCATCGTAAACAAAAAGACATTTTTGTACCACAAGCTCTACATTCATGTTCTCACGTGTTTCTTAGGGAAGAAGGACAAAGAAAATCATTGAGCCAACCCTATACCGGTCGATTCAAAGTAATTGCTACAGATGACAAAATATTTAAAATTAAGATAAATGGTAAAGAAAATAATATTTCCATCGATAGAATCAAACCTGCATTTATATTAAACTCAGATGTATTCTTCAATCAAACGATGCGTCAGCAAAGTGAAAAAGTAACTTTCAACTTATAACATATGGAAATAAAATAAATAAATGAATTCAACTGATTTAGAATTAAAATAAAGATAAGCATAAGCATAGCAATATGATGTTCATTAAATAGTTAAAAAAAAAATATATTTTCCTTGTATTCTAGCTTAAGCATAGCAATAATATGTTCGTTAAAATAATTTCAACTAGAGATAAAAAAATATATTTTCTTATATAGAGTGGGAGTGCTGTGGCAACCTCAATTCAAAATATATGATCATTGTGAATTTAGTACAAGCTAAACGGTAGCCAACTTTAAGCTAAACCGATTCGAGGACAAAGTTAGGTATAACCATGTCCATCAAGTTAGCCCCGCCATTTTCGAAAAAATATAATTTGGCAATTGTGCTGAGTTGTGCTCAATTTGTGCCGGTTGTGCCGTAAAAAGAAATTAATTTTACTTCAGTCAATAAAAAGTTACGGCCATGTACTAAAAATTATGTTAAATTAGCCCCGCCATTTTCGAAAAAATATAATTTGGCAATTGTGCTGAGTTGTGCTCAATTTGTGCCGTTTGTGCTGTAAAAAGAAATTATTTTTACTTCAGTCAATAAAAAGTTACGGCCATGTACTAAAAATTATGTTAAGTTAGCCCCGCCATTTTCGAAAATATATAATTTGGCAATTGTGCTAAGTTGTGCTCAATTTGTGCCGTTTGTGCCGTAAAAAGAAATTATTTTTACTTCAGTCAATAAAAAGTTACGGCCATGTATTGCACTAAAAATTATGTTAAGTTAGCCCCGCCATTTTCGAAAAAATATAATTTGGCAATTGTGCTGAGTTGTGCTCAATTTGTGCCGGTTGTGCCGCAAAAAGAAATTATTTTTACTTCAGTCAATAAAAAGTTACGGCCATGTACTAAAAATTATGTTAAGTTAGCCCCGCCATTTTCGAAAAAATATAATTTGGCAATTGTGCTGAGTTGTGCTCAATTTGTGCCGGTTGTGCCGTAAAAAGAAATTATTTTTACTTCAGTCAATAAAAAGTTACGGCCATGTACTAAAAATTATGTTAAGTTAGCCCCGCCATTTTCGAAAAAATATAATTTGGCAATTGTGCTGAGTTGTGCTCAATTTGTGCCGGTTGTGCCGTAAAAAGAAATTATTTTTACTTCAGTCAATAAAAAGTTACGGCCATGTATTAGTAGTGTGTATAGGCGGGTTCTGGACCGGAAGTGAACTGTCAAAATAGGTAATCGATCAATCGATGGGTGTGGGTTGTGGTTTCCGGTAGATGGCTCTGCTTATAAGGTTTGTGTCTGTGGTTTGTTTCCGGTAGATAAGGTTTATGTCTGTGGTTTGTGGTTTACGGTAGATTTGGATAAGATGCGGTCGGGGGGATGATAAGGGCATGAGGGTGATAAGAATGGTTGTATGAGGCTGGAAGTGATTTTCCCAAGGTGAGAAGGAGGGTGAAGGTCAGGCAGGGTGATAAGAAAGTAGATAAGCGGTAAGGTGAAGGTCGGCGGAGGCTAACGGGGGACGCTAAATAAATATATATATGTAGGAATCACCCTGTAGTCTGAACCGGGAATAGGCCGAAGCCGAGAAGAAGAGGAGGATGCCGGGGACTCGTCGCGTAACACTGATCGTGTGAGGATCGTTCGTTTCGGGAAGATTAAAACGCATTCGTTTCTGTAAGGTTAAAACGCATTCGCTTCTGTAAGATTAAAACGCATTCGTTTCTGTAAGATTAAAACGCATAGTAAGATTAAAACGCACACTAAGAAAATTCGTTACTAGTTGTTTTCTTTTGGATCCCACAAAATTGGGGGCTCAACCGGGATTTGGAAAAGAAATGGGCCGCAATCGCGATAAAAGAAATAAGAGCGAATTTCCAAATTCGCAAAGTACGTACGACGAAGATTTCTTGCGCCGTTTCCAAGAAAGTCTCGCGAGAGTTTCGAATGACCCGACGCCCGGTCCAAGTGCCGATACGAGTGCGGTTATAACTGCTGTTACGAGTGCGGTAAATGACTTAAAGCAGGTTCTAATGGGTGAAATAAACAATTTACGACGCGAAATTGATGTGATCAAAACAGATAAAGTGCATGAACAGATCGCAACAAATGCCGTTGATGGAATCGACAGCATGCTCGTGTGTAATAACGATGACAGAGTCGCAAGAGATCCGGAACGAATTCGATACCAGGACGTCCAAGATTCGATTACCATTTTTGATGGAGAATCAAATTATAGGGTCGAGAATTGGATCGAAGAGATCGAGCTAATGTCAGAAGAAATGAACTGGACCCCACGACAAACACTGGTTTACGCGAAGAAGGCTTTATCGGGGCTAGCACTGAGAAGCTTAAAACTACGCAGCGACCTCACAACGTTCCGAAAACTGAAAGAGTTTTTAGCCGCTGAATTCTCGTTTAAAGTTAACAGCGCGGAAATTCATCAACAATTGGCGACCCGGAATAAACGTAAAGATGAGTCAATCGAAAGCTACTTCGTGGCACTACGGGAAATCGGAGCGCTAGGCGGTATCGAAGATCTAGCCATCATTGACTACACCATCAAGGGCATTAATGACACGGAGACGAACAAAGTTCTCCTGTATGGTGCTAAGAATATCGCCGAGTTCAAAGACAAACTGAAGCTATATGGGAAATTTAAAGCTAGTTGTAGCCGTGACGGTCAAAGCACAAACACCACCGCAATAAAGTCAAAGACGGGAACGTTATGCTTCAATTGCGGTGAACGGGGACACCCTGCAAAATACTGTCACAAGAAGCAAAATGGTGTAAAATGCTTTGGATGTAACGATTTTGGACACATCGCAAAAAATTGCACGAAAGGCAATTCGAGTGAAACGAAGGCGATGGAGACAGAGACAAAGCTAGCACAGAATGACGTTCGGGGCAGAATAAATCAAAAGGCAATAACAATAAATAATCATGTTATATTTGATACCATAGTGGATACAGGAAGTGATCTAACGCTACTCAGGGAAGATGCCTACGAAGAAATCGGCGCACCAGAGCTCGAGAAATCCAAGACGACAATTTCAGGAGTTGGAGGCGCGAGGATCGATGTGCTTGGCAAATTTAACGCCACCCTAAAAGTCGATGACATGACCGATGACATCTTAGTCCACGTAATCCCTCGTGAGTCACTCAACCTACGGTGTATTTTGGGAAACGATTTCCTTAAAGGAACGCGAATAACATTTGGCCTATGCGATCTGACGTTAGAAAAATTGGAAGAACGCGACCTCCTCAACTGTTTCAGAGTCGAAGAAACACAAAGCGATACTCTAAATATCGGCAACGGAAAGTACAGAACTACGGTCGAAAGTATCGTTGGTAGTTACAGGCCAAATAGGGCTAGACAGAGTCCGGTTCTTCTCAAAATCCTACTGAAAGAAGAAAAACCTGTTTGGCAGCCTCCGCGTCGTTTGTCTCCTGGAGAGAAAGTTGACGTAGATCGTCAAGTCGATGAATGGTTGAAGACCAACATCATCCGTCCTAGCACGTCAGAATTCGCAAGCCCCGTCGTGTTGGTTTCAAAAAAAGACAAGAGCAAGAGGTTATGTATCGATTATAGGAGGTTGAATCGAGAGATCATCATGGATAGGTATCCGCTGCCGCTAATCGACGACCAAATCGACCGTCTGCATGGGGCTAACGTTTTTTCGATGCGAAGAATATTTTATCTAAATTACAGAGGGTAATGAAGGCTGCTGGACAGAAGAGGTGTGCCGTTGATGATGATACGGCGGACGCGACAAAGAAAACGGTGAAAAAATCCAAATCGAACGATGAAGGCGAGCTAGAGCAAGTAGTCGAACTGGCATCGGCAATTCAGAAACTGATCAGAGAACAGAAGGGCGACGATGAAGAGGACGTCGACTACAATGGAGAGAACGAAGATGATGATGAAGACGATGATGATGAAAACGACGATGATGATGAAAACGACGATGATGAAGACGACGATGATGAAGACGACGATGATGAAGACGGTGACGATGAAGATGATGTTGAAGACGAAGCAAAGAAGATTGTACAATAAAGAAAGGAAGTGAAGATTTCATCGGGACGATAGCATCGCAGGACGGCCGAGATGTAGGAATCACCCTGTAGTCTGAACCGGGAATAGGCCGAAGCCGAGAAGAAGAGGAGGATGCCGGGGACTCGTCGCGTAACACTGATCGTGTGAGGATCGTTCGTTTCGGGAAGATTAAAACGCATTCGTTTCTGTAAGGTTAAAACGCATTCGCTTCTGTAAGATTAAAACGCATTCGTTTCTGTAAGATTAAAACGCATAGTAAGATTAAAACGCACACTAAGAAAATTCGTTACTAGTTGTTTTCTTTTGGATCCCACATATATATGGGGGATTTGGGCTAGATGAGTGGGCTAAATTGGGGAGGGGGGAGGGGAGGGGTTAGGCTAGATGGGGGGCGCTAAAATATTATTTTCTTTGCATGCTATTGCATAAAGTTGTGAAATTGTTCTAGAATGTTCTAATCTTTGCAGGAGAAAATTCAAAATGGCGGATAACTAAAAAATGGAAAATCCATTAATATTTATCACTGAAGGTCACATATTTAAGCCGAACCAGTCAATAATGAAGAATAGTCTAGCCAATTAATACATTTTGTCATTTCTATAACTAAAAACTAGAATTTTTCATGCTGAAGCTATCATGTATGGATTTGACTATTGCGTAATGTTATGAAATTGGTCTAGATTGTTCCCAGGGGAACTTGACTACTGCATAAAGTTGTGAAATTCTTGGTGTGTGTGCATGTGTGTGTGTGTGGGAGAACAAGTCAGTCAAAAATCAGAAAAAAAGCTGTTAATATATGAATAGGGTCTGTTAATATCAGAAGAGGTCAGGTCAAAAAGCAGAACAGGGTATGTAAATATCAGATCAGGTCAAGTCAAATAACTGTTAATATAACTACAGGTCAGGTCAATAAGCTGTTAATAGCTGTTTAGAGCTGTTCAATACCTGTTTCAAGCTGCTCAATACCTGTTTAGAGCTGTTCAATACCGGTTCAAAAGCTGTTCAATACCTGTTTAGAGCTGTTCAATACATGTTTAGAGTTGTTCGATACCTGTTTAGTCTTGTTTAATATCAGAAAGGGTCTGTTAATATCAGAACAGGTCGGGTCAATAAGCAGTTAATATCAGAACAGATCAGGTCAATAAGCAGAACAGGGTCTGTTAAAATCAGTGAATAAATAACAACAATCAATTGATTTTTTAAAAATTCTGATTTATTTATAATTCTTATACTATATTTACAATCTTATAATTAAGTTATGTTTATCTTATTTTTTAAGTATTATTAACTATATTATAATTACCCCAAGCATACGTACTAATTAAGTCTTTTTTAATAGCTCTCTTATCATCCATACAACTGAAAGCTATCTTATTAATACTTTCGGTGTATAAATTATGTAGCTGCGTTCTAAATACATGCATATTTCCCTTAAAAATTTTCTTCTTATACAAACAATCCCTATAACTATCTAAACTTAACCCATCCATTATAATTTTTTTAACCCCCCTAGATTTATTAATTGTCTTATCATTAGCTATATCTATCGAGTACATTTTTGATCTTAATCCTATAAACTCTAATACTATTTTACCATTGCATTCATCCTTCATCATTCCCAACACTTTTTCATTTTTACGCGGAATATTATAGGG
The DNA here is from genome assembly GCA_951812415.1 of Beris morrisii. Taxonomy (NCBI): domain Eukaryota; kingdom Metazoa; phylum Arthropoda; class Insecta; order Diptera; family Stratiomyidae; genus Beris; species Beris morrisii. The sequence continues at coordinate 81,652,127 of OX638311.1, read as the reverse complement.
ATTATCGTGAGCATAGCCAGAGGTATCATAGTATCTATCAATATCGGGGAGAATATCATTATAGAAATCTCCTACTTCAATTGTGTATATAAAGGAATCTGTATCCATATAATTGAGTGTTATATTTTGATTATATTTTGGTTTCATGAAACTATAATGAAAGTCGTACATTTTTAATTTTGAAATATCAAGTACTGAAAAGCCTAAATAAATTAGTTTATTATAAACCGTATATACTCCGTCTAGTTGAATAGCTACCATATTATCCCCGAAAATAGCCCTACTATGGAAATGGGGTTTCGCCTACCTTGACTTTGCCATTGCGAAACTATTCGAACATCTTTACGCTTGTCTACGTTCTCCATAGTTTTTCCATAGACTGCATTATTTAATAATTTGAAGAAATCTTTCTCAAATGTATTTTTGGCAAGTTTACGATAATGAACATTTAAATCTATATATTTTTTCAACCAGGCAGACTGTTTAAACTGTAATATTCTATGGACACAATTGAGTTTCATACCATGTTTTACACATTGTTGAAGATTTCTATAATGAATGATATATTTATATTTATGTGTTAAATCTGCTATTAGTTTGTTACATTTGGAATCTTCTACTCTTTTATTTTCCGGACAAAAAGGTATTCTAAATCTACTTCTAATATATAACCTATTTCAGAATTTTCGGGAATATTAAAGATGTTAATATCCTGAACATTTTCAACCCATTTAAAATCAGCATAGGGAAGAGGTTGCGACATTGCCCAGCCATATAAGTTATTCGCGTCAAGATATACTAAATATTTTGATTTTTTACTCGCATCATAGTTTTCCATATATTTGTTATTTGCAACTGAATGTCTCTGGGAGCATTGTGTAAGACCTCCTCTGATACCTCGTTTAATGAAATTGTACATATTAACATCGGTTAATAACTGAAGTTCGATATCTGTTATTTTTAACATGGCATCCCACGATAATCCCGGAGCAGTATAATATTGACAGGGGTCCAGACCATAAATATTCTTACAAACATGTCTAAAGTTTTCGGAAACATCTGTTAAAAGTAAAACATCGGTTTTTAAATATAGCTCTAAATAGTCCCAAAGTGTTTTACAATTAAATTTTTCCCAAACGTTTAGAGCATGTTCGTAGTCTTCAACTTTAAATTCTGTATTTGACAATTTATTATGGAAATTTGCTCGTGATGGTAGATTAGTTTCATCTAAACGACTCCATGAACTAATATATTCATATGGAAATACTCCCTTACGTGTTAATAAGCTGAACTCTTCATCATCGGTAAAGATTGAATGGATTGTATTTAAATTTTCAGGTGCTAAATTGTTTACTAGTGAATCTAAACTTGATTGCATGAATCGAAAAGAGTCTAGAAACCTTAGTTCAATAGTTTCATTATCATCAACGAAAATTCGTTTTGATAATGTTACATATAGTTCCTTATTTTAAGGAATCACATTAATCTCACCCTCAAATTCGTTCAGCTCTTTAACAAATAAATGGCAGTCATAGCCCGAAAAATTATGGAAGAAAATGGGGAAAAATTTAGGAACTCTAAATAATAAATTACATTTGTTATGGGCTGGACCCCTATATTTGCCCGTTAAATGACAGTGATCGATAACTCTATCATTACCTAGTGGTTTTTCACAAATATGACATAATTCGGAGTAGTTTTGTGTTCTTTGATTTTCAAATGAAAAGTCTTTCATGGAACAAAGCTTCATAATGATATCTTTGTAGATGTTTTTAACATCTTCTATTACCGAAGCTACAAATTTTTTTCCCGAGTCTTGCCCCTTATATAATCTAAATATATCTAAACTAGAATTATAAGAACACTTAATGTAATAGGAAAACGCACATGGTATATGTTCCTGGATAACTGTTGTCGATGAGAGCGAAGGATCTGGAATACAACTATCAAAATTCTGCAGCAGGCACTCAAAATCTGCATAGATAACAAATGGAACGTCTAACTGCCGATGATATTTGTCGTACTTCAGTATGGACTTTTCCGGATTCACCATTGCTGACACCACCTTCCCACATTCATTTTTATGGATTTTATAGGATACTTCTGTACGGAAATGTTGAAGACATGTATTACAAATTTGAAAAGCACTCTTTTTTACCGATTGTTGACTGCCAATAAGCCTGTAAAGAAAAACATTATTGTTTAGTCATTTTATTTATATATTTAACTTACCTACCTTGATATATTTTTTATCCAAACATAATGGGATTTTTCATCGGACTGCAACAATAATAAATTAATATGCGTTTCTTTTTCATCTTTTTTATGGTGATATGGCCCGACAACTTTTTTCAATTCCGAATCGTATCCAAACACATTGATACTTCACATCTTTTATTTTCAATGAAAATTCCAAGTTTCCAAATTTAAGATAAATTCTATTCTTTAAAGTTAGCTCGTTTTGTCTGATATAATCAACTTTATACATTGACGGTCTATCTACATGTACATTTACTGGACAAAGGGCAGAAATAACACTCCATTTAAAACAGTAATCATCATAATTTTTTATGTTTACACATGCTTGTTTACTTGTGATGAAACTTGGTAAACGTATATATTGCGATCCTCTTAACGGTTTGTATTCGTTAATGTTAATTTCACAATGAACGATCCTTTTGAGGCTCCAACCGCTATCCCTTTCTTGAAATTCTTGCATTCTATTGATTATTTGATCAACCATAGTATTGAATGATGATTTTAGGTTAGCTGACTTTAACACTATCATCATTTTCGATTGGAATGATTTAATGCTTATTACCCATTCTTCATCCACTTGATTGGCGTTCATTTTTACATATTCTCCGAAAAGCTCAAGATTGATTTTCAATGATAAATGCCTCATCAGAAGCTCTTCTAAGACATTCTCAAACGGTCTTTCTAGTTTTTTAAAAAATTCTTCTGGGTTCAGAATATTTTCATCTTGATTTTTGAAAAGAATAGTTTTTAGTCGCCTATTGAAACTATTTTTAACTATTTGAAACTCTGAATTGATCGATTGAAGAGAATTTTTCTTGTGAATATTTGTACGTAAATGATAACTCCATTCGGTGCTATCAACATTTATATTACATCCACCACAAAAAATAGTTGAAGATGTTGTCGGTAATGTTTTAACTTTAGACTCACCATGTTTACGGGCGATATGTTTCTTTAAGGCGCAGTTGGTTGAAAAATCTTCTCCGCAATATTGGCACAAGAACCCCTTCATATTGACCTTTTTAAAATTAATAATAATTAATTTCACTTTAATAAATGTTTTTCATTTTAATTGATTTTCACTTTAATAATTGTTTTTCACTGATTATTTCTATCACGTAACTTGTTATTAATTGTTTCACGGTACTTGACAATAAATGTTTACGATAATTAATTTTTCACTTTAATAAATGTATTCGATATATATTTCACGTCACTTGTTTTTCACTGATTGTTTCTTGTTTTTCACTGATTATTTCTATCACTTCACTTCAATATTTCAATAACACAAGAAAAATATAGATCTTACACGTTTGGATTCACTGGATGAATTAAAATTTTCAATCAATGCGCCCCCTTGATATACCATCGATAATGGGGAATTTGCACATATCGCCACCAAAATTAAGAATTGTTCATTGTTATTAGATTGTTCTTATCATTTCCGGTCGGTGATAAGAATTGACCAATCCCCACACACACACACACATACACCCAAGAATTTCACAACTTTATGCAATAGTCAAGCTCCCCTGGGCATAATCTAGACCAATTTCATAACATTACGCAATAGTCAAATCCATACATGATAGCTTCAGCATGAAAAATTCTAGGTTTTAGTTATGAAAATGAGAAAATGTATTAATTGGCTAGACTATTCTTCTTTATTGACTGGTTCGGCTCAAATATGTGACCTTCAGTGATAAATATTAATGGATTTTCCATTTTTTAGTTATCCGCCATTTTGCATTTTCTCCTGCTAAGATTAACTGTTAAGATTGGAACAATTTCACAACTTTATGCAATAGTCAAGCTCATCAAACAACCAAGAATTTCACAACTTTATGCAATAGCCAAGTTCCCCTGAGAACAATCTAGATTAATTTCACAACTTTACGCAATAGCATGAATAAACGAAATTATAAACGATAGAGACACAGGTTAAGATACTGATAAAATAGAAATATAACTATAATATAAATTCCAATCTCTAGTTTTTAGTTATAGAAATGACAAAATGTATTAATTGGCTAGACTATTCTTCTTTATTGAGTGGTTCGGCTCATATATGTGACCTTCAGTGATAAATATTATCGGATTTTCCATTTTTTAGTTATCCGCCATTTTGAATTTTCTCCTGGCAAGGTTAACTGTTAAGATTAGAACAATTTCACAACTTTATGCAATAGTCAAACTCATCGAACAACCAAGAATTTCACAACTTTATGCAATAGTCAAGTTCCCCTGGGAACAATCTAGATCAATTTCATAACATTACGCAATAGTCAAATCCATACATGATAGCTTCAGCATGAAAAATTCTAGTTTTTAGTTATAGAAATGACAAAATGTATTAATTGGCTAGACTATTCTTCATTATTGACTGGTTCGGCTCAAATATGTGACCTTCAGTGATAAATATTAATGGATTTTCCATTTTTTAGTTTTAGTTATCCGCCATTTTGAATTTTCTCCTGCTAAGATTAGAACATTCTAGAACAATTTCACAACTTTATGCAATAGCATGCAAAGAAAATAATATTTTAGCGCCCCCCATCTAGCCTAACCCCTCCCCTTCCCCCCTCCCCAATTTAGCCCACTCATCTAGCCCAAATCCCCAATATATATATATTTATTTAGCGTCCCCCGTTAGCCTCCGCCGACCTTCATCTTACCGCTTATCTACTTTCTTATCACCCTGCCTGACCTTCACCCTCCTTCTCACCTTGGGAAAATCACTTCCAGCCTCATACAACCATTCTTATCACCCTCATGCCCTTATCATCCCCCCGACCGCATCTTATCCAAATCTACCGTAAACCACAAACCACAGACATAAACCTTATCTACCGGAAACAAACCACAGACACAAACCTATAGCAACCCTTAGCGATTGCCACGCCAACTGAACGACAAGTAAAACGGTAACGATCGAAGATGCGTCACAGTCTACGAAGCCACTTGTAGGGTTCGTAACCATACAATTTTAAATAAAAAACCTTTCTATCTGCTTCAAGGACTTTATATTAAAATAATTCAAAAAATCACAAGATCTAAACGACGCGGGTATTCTTCGTAGACTGTGACGCATCTTCGATCGTTACCGTTTTACTTGTCGTTCAGTTGGCGTGGCAAGCGCTAAGGGTTGCTATAATACTTCCCCCTAGACAATTACGTTAGTAAGTGTCAAACTTGAAATGTGACACTTTGCTGGCGTTTCTTAGGTCCAGAATACGTTTTTAAAATCGGCGGTCTGTTGTTGCTATCATTGTTTTACGGTTTCGTTGTCGTGACAGTTGCAGGCATTAAATCGTCGACGTCAGGATTTAATATGAATGCCGGTTTTAAACGTTCTGTTGAAACGTTGCTATTTTTCCCATCAATTTGAATCGTATAGACTCGCTCATTAGGACGTGAGATTACAGCGAAAGGTCCTGCGTAGGGTTGCTGCAAAGGTTTTCTAACGCTGTCGACTCGCAAGAAAACATGTGTACATGTAGCTAATTCTTTGTACACAAAAATCCTTTCTCGGTTATGATGTGAAACCGATGTTGGTTTAAGCCGTTGCATATCGTGTTTGAATTTCGAGAGGAAGATTTCCGGGTCGCTCGGTCTATTATCTTCAAGGAAAAATTCGCCTGGTATTCGCAGTGTAGTTCCGTACACCATCTCCGCTGCGGAACTTTTGATGTCCTCTTTGTACGCTGTTCGTAGTCCAAGTAACACTGTAGGTAAAGTTTCGATCCAGTTTGTAGTTTCGTGGCACATTAAAGCTGTTTTCAGAGTTCGGTGCCACCGTTCTATCATCCCATTTGCTGAAGGATGATAGGCTGTTGTACGGATATGTTTGCAGCCAATCAGTCGAGTTAATGATCGAAATAACGTTGACTCGAACTGACTTCCTCGATCTGTTGTTAATGTCCGTGGAGTGCCAAAACGGGCTATCCAATTCGTATAGAATGCTGTTGCTACCGTATCGGCAGATATTTCACTAATAGGAGCAGCTTCAGTCCATCGAGAAAATCGGTCAATCATTGTCAGAACATATCGATTATTATTTGACGGAATTAGTGGGCCAATCAAATCGATATGAACGTGATCGAATCTTTTATCCGGTGCTGCGAACTTTAACGGAAAGTTGGAAACATGCCTACTGACCTTGGAACGTTGGCATTGGAGGCATGTTTTTCCCCATGTTGTGATATTCTTCTTCATTTGCGGCCAAACAAACTTTGCTCGTACCAGGCGACTGGTCACGCGTGTACTTGGATGCGCTAATTGATGAACCGTATCGAATGCTCGTCGTCGAAGAGTTCGTGGGATATACGGTCGAATATCGCCTGTTGATGTGTCACAGTAAACCACTTTACCGTCAAATGGAAATCGCTGTAACTTTAAAGACGTTCCGTCTTTCAAGAGATCCTGCAACTCTTGGTCTGATGACTGTTCCGTTGCGATGTCGGACATGTCCATCGTCGATTCAGCAGTAATGGCGTTTAGACGAGATAATGCATCGGCCACTCTATTCGAATTTCCCGTAATATAAATTATCTCAGTGGTAAATTGAGAGATAAATTCGAGTTGTCTCATTTGACGTGGTGATGCTTTTGTTGATTTCTGCATAAAAGCGAAACTCAACGGTTTATGATCAGTTTTAATACTGAATTCGCGACCTTCAACTCGATCTCGAAAATATTTGATAGCCGAATATATGGCCAGCAACTCTTTGTCGTACACACTGTATTTCTGCTGGGCATCGCTGAATTTTTTAGAAAAGAATCCTAAAGGTCTCCATTCGTTGTCCTGAAGTTGTTCCAGCGCGGCACCCATAGCAAAATCAGAGGCGTCCGTTACAATGACCAATGGGGCATCTTGCGACGGATGAGTAAGCAAAGTTGCTGATGCAAGTAATTTCTTACTACTCTCAAATGCTTTTTCAGCAGTTGATGTCCACAAAATGACTCGTTTGTCATTCTTTTTACTGTCCGACAAATATTGGTTCAGCGGTGCTAAAACTTCTGCAGCATTCCGTAAAAATTTGCGGTAAAAGTTTATCATTCCAAGATAGCGACGTAAATCTTGGATCGTGTGTGGTTTTTTGTAGTCCACGATGGCATTGACTTTTGAAGGTAAAGGTGCGATTCCTTCAGCACTAACTAAGTACCCCAAATATTGTACGGATGGTTGACCAAAACGGCATTTGGCTACGTTAATTTTGACACCAAATTCTTGAAGTCTAGCGAATAATTGTTGAAGATGACTTTGGTGCTCCTCTTCTGAACTAGAAGCAACCAAAATATCGTCTAAGTATCCAAAGCAAAAATTAAGTCCACGGAGAACGATATCGATGTATCTTTGGAATGTCTGCGCCGCATTCCGTAATCCAAACGGCATAACTAAAAACTCGTATAAACCGAATGGAGTTATTACCGCTGTTTTTTGGACATCTTCATCTGCAACCGGAACCTGGTGGTACGCTCGGACCAGATCAATGGTTGAAAAAATGTTTTTCCCATTAAGGTTGTGAGAAAAATCTTCTATTATCGCGATTGGATAGCGATCAGGCACCGTTGAAGCGTTAAGGCGTCTGTAATCGCCACACGGTCTCCATTCTCCAGAATTTTTTGGAACTAAATGGAGTGGACTTGCCCATGGGCTACTAGATGGACGGCATATACCGTTTTCGACCATAAATTGAAATTCGTCTTTTGCAGCCTTGTATTTCTCCGGTCTCAAACGACGAACTCGTTCTGCGATGGGTGGTCCTTTTGTCAATATGTGGTGTTTTAATGTGTGTTGTCTCAAGTTGGTAACAAGTACAGGATTTGTAATTGCCGGAAACGCTGCCAATAATTTATAGTATGGTCCTACCTTGTTAACAGTAGTGATGGATGGAGGCATTTTGCTAGTGACTGTAGCGATTGTTGAAATTTGCGTTTCACCGTCGATGAGTCGTTTGCGTCGAATGTCGACCAATAAATTAAAATAACGCAAAAAATCGGCGCCAAGAATGGGTCGTGAAACATCCGCTATACAAAATCGCCATCTGAACATCCGACGAAGTCCAAGGTTTAATGCGAGGATTTTTTCGCCGAAAGTATTTATAATTGTCCCGTTTGCGGCGTAAAGTTCTAAATTTGTTTTATTGTCGTTTTTATATTTCTTCCCGCACGGAATTATTGACACATCCGCACCAGTGTCCACTAAAAATGTCATACCGGTATTTTTATCACTAACTATTAGGCGGTTCTTGCAGTTATTGGCATCGTCATCGCTGACCGCACAGGTTGACGATGACGGTTTTAGTTTTCCGTCGTCTTCTTAAAAGTGCACGGTTCCCGACACTTTCGCGCATTATTGCCAAATGTAGCATGGTAATAGCACATTTCCGGGCTTAAATTTCGCGGCTTGGATTTCGATCGGGAGCGTGAACGCAAACGAGAACGATTCGCTCTTTCCTTGCCCATCATTTCCAATTTCTCGAGTCGTTGCAAAATTTGAGTGAGCAATTGATTTTCACTTCCCGATTTCGTTACAGGAGCTACCACACTTTTTGACGTCTCCGCTACCATAGGTGCAGAATTAAATTCTTCGGCTATTTTGTCTGCCATCTCTGTTAACGGAACGATGTCGACGTCGGACGTTACCGACAAAATTGCCCGAACCCGCGGAGGGAGTCTACGAAGCCATAAGGCACGGATTGCTTCGGCGGGTAATTGGTTTCCCGCCATTGTCTTGATATCCCTATAAAGTTGGGATGGTCGTTTGTCACCAAGTTCTAATTCCGTAAGGACCTTGGTAAGACTTGCTTCGGGAGTGTCCGTAAACCGAGCAATTAGCTGACGCTTAAGTTCTATGTATCTATCGGTCGGGGGAGGTTTCTCGACAATATCCGCCACCTGCTCTAAGATTGACGAGTCGATTGATGCCACCACCGAATTGAACTTGGCACTATCTAATGTCACACGATAAGTCGCGAATTGAGCCTCTATTTGGGCGAACCACAAAGCCGGTCGACGCGTCCAAAATGGTGGCAATTTTAAGTCTCGAACCGAATTAATACGCACTAAATTGTCACTACGCGCGGGCAACAATTCTTCCAGTCTGCGTCGTAATTCTGGATTCACTTTTGGGCTCTGCGTGCTTTCAGAGTCCTCGTCCGCGTCTTGAAAAAGAGTAGCGTCCGCGGTCGCCATTTTGAGAAAAATTATTTTCTTCGATTTCTCGCACCGTTAAATATTAACGTATAATTGTGTCGCACTAGGGGTCACCACTTGTAGGGTTCGTAACCATACAATTTTAAATAAAAAACCTTTCTATCTGCTTCAAAGACTTTATATTAAAATAATTCAAAAAATCACAAGATCTAAACGACGCGGGTATTCTTCGTAGACTGTGACGCATCTTCGATCGTTACCGTTTTACTTGTCGTTCAGTTGGCGTGGCAATCGCTAAGGGTTGCTATAAACCTTATAAGCAGAGCCATCTACCGGAAACCACAACCCACACCCATCGATTGATCGATTACCTATTTTGACAGTTCACTTCCGGTCCAGAACCCGCCTATACACACTACTAATACATGACCGTAACTTTTTATTGACTGAAGTAAAAATAATTTCTTTTTACGGCACAACCGGCACAAATTGAGCACAACTCAGCACAATTGCCAAATTATATTTTTTCGAAAATGGCGGGGCTAACTTAACATAATTTTTAGTACATGGCCGTAACTTTTTATTGACTGAAGTAAAAATAATTTCTTTTTGCGGCACAACCGGCACAAATTGAGCACAACTCAGCACAATTGCCAAATTATATTTTTTCGAAAATGGCGGGGCTAACTTAACATAATTTTTAGTACATGGCCGTAACTTTTTATTGACTGAAGTAAAAATAATTTCTGTTTACGGCACAACCGGCACAAATTGAGCACAACTCAGCACAATTGCCAAATTATATTTTTTCGAAAATGGCGGGGCTAACTTAACATAATTTTTAGTGCAATACATGGCCGTAACTTTTTATTGACTGAAGTAAAAATAATTTCTTTTTACGGCACAACCGGCACAAATTGAGCACAACTCAGCACAATTGCCAAATTATATTTTTTCGAAAATGGCGGGGCTAACTTAACATAATTTTTAGTACATGGCCGTAACTTTTTATTGACTGAAGTAAAAATAATTTCTGTTTACGGCACAACCGGCACAACTCAGCACAATTGCCAAATTATATTTTTTCGAAAATGGCGGGGCTAACTTAACATAATTTTTAGTACATGGCCGTAACTTTTTATTGACTGAAGTAAAAATAATTTCTTTTTGCGGCACAACCGGCACAAATTGAGCACAACTCAGCACAATTGCCAAATTATATTTTTTCGAAAATGGCGGGGCTAACTTAACATAATTTTTAGTACATGGCCGTAACTTTTTATTGATTGAAGTAAAAATAATTTCTTTTTGCGGCACAACCGGCACAAATTGAGCACAACTCAGCACAATTGCCAAATTATATATTTTCGAAAATGGCGGGGCTAACTTAACATAATTTTTAGTGTAATACATGGCCGTAACTTTTTATTGACTGAAGTAAAAATAATTTCTTTTTACGGCACAAACGGCACAAATTGAGCACAACTTAGCACAATTGCCAAATTATATATTTTCGAAAATGGCGGGGCTAACTTAACATAATTTTTAGTACATGGCCGTAACTTTTTATTGACTGAAGTAAAAATAATTTCTTTTTACAGCACAAACGGCACAAATTGAGCACAACTCAGCACAATTGCCAAATTATATTTTTTCGAAAATGGCGGGGCTAACTTAACATAATTTTTAGTACATGGCCGTAACTTTTTATTGACTGAAGTAAAATCAATTTCTTTTTACGGCACAACCGGCACAAACTGAGCACAACTCAGCACAATTGCCAAATTATATTTTTTCGAAAATGGCGGGGCTAACTTAATGGACATGGTATAACCAACAAATAAAATAACAAGTCTCTTGTGATTTTAGCCGTAATAGCGTGTGGACGTGATTCATATATTAGAAACTTTAAAATTAAAAATATAAACTAAATTAAATTAACTGGATTACATTATACATAAATTAAATTAACTGGATTACATTAAAACATTAAATCAAGCGTATTGAAGTACTCGTGTTTTTACTTAAATTATCATATATATCAAACGTACTTAAACAACGGTACAAGTAGGACGATTTTGCCCGTTAACGAACTAAGCCTTACAAATTCAACCAAACATCCAGATTCAAAATTTCAAGATCCTAGGTGAAGGCGTTCTTGAGTTATCGTGTTCACGGACAGACGGACGGACGTCAAGTGGATTTGAGGTTTTTGGCCACAAATAAATAAAAAATAATATATAACTTTTTTTCGTTCGAGGCTTGGTTCTATGCGTTACAAACTTTTGGGCTGGATTAAACTTATAATACTCTATATGATTTCATCTAGAGTATAAAAAGTAGAAAGTGAGCATCACGTCAAAGTGCAGTGCATTACAAAACATAATTCCTAATTTGATGGACCATCTCTTTAAGAGTGAGATCATGAAAAACTAATAAATTTTTTAAACTGTTTTATGTTTTATGATGGTCCTGAGTTACGCCTGCAGATTATCGTAACTTTTCATTTACAACATTCGCGTTTGAAGCGCGAGCGATTTTGGGGTTATCGAAAGTTCTATGCGAAATGTATTCGAAAAAAGGAAAATTAGCGCGCGTAGTTCAAATTTGATAAATAATTGAACATAAATTCGAATGATTTGAAGTGAATTTATTTTACGTTTTACATTGTAGCCTTATTTAATTTTGACATAATATGTAAAATTTTGACGTATCTATGGAATCTAAAGCTTTCCAAAAAATGGAGTGATGGCAACAAAGTGGGTGATTCTGTTGAATCCGTATACAGATAACCGCTTAAATTGCAAGGGAGTTTTTGAGTAGCAGGCATTTTGAAGACTCCTGCTTCATTGCTTGGCGAGAGAGACGGGCCCTGAAAGAAGATGCATTGCCATCAATCAGTGAGGTAAAACATCAAATTATTACTTTTTAATATTTTACATTCACTTAGGTAGAAGAAAGCTTGCTTTCGAAGGGTGGTGATGACGAAACTGCAGCAACATTCACCATGGTACAATAAGCTGTTTCGTATCGCTAATTTAATTACTTATATGTACTGATCAGACATTAATTATTTTAAAGGTTAGCCGCCTTCCCGCTTCCAATCTTGTGAAAAATTCTGGTGAAATCAACGTTACGTTAGCGTCAGATGAAGCTAGGGTATACCTCGCATTTTATTTGTAGCTTTACAGGAGAGACAATTAACTGGGGAAGGCACATCTAAATCCTTCATACAACCAGTCGGCCTTAAAAGTACCCCAAGAAACAATAGCAGGTAACGATTTAGTAGGTGATAATAAATGCTGTTTTACAAAGATGTGTAATATAACTTTTTGCGAGCGTTAGCCGTATTTGGGATGTTGAAGGATAGGTTAAGCTACTTTTAAGTCAGTTTAAGGAATTTTATTAATTTAAGTATTTTTAAAGCAAATGAAGCCATGTGTGCATATGGCGCTATGTAATACATATGTATGTCCTAAATTGTCATCATCGATGCTTCGGTCGAATTCTAATTTAATCTTTGTTGTTCGACTTTTTGAGAATTGCTGTCAAACGTTTTTCTATCTTTTCGTTTATATTTCATTTTGTTTAAAATATCAATATATTTAATTTGAATTCGTAATATAACTTCGTCTTTTTATAATTTTCACTCTTTCTATATCCTATAATCCTATTCACAGCTACGCAAAAATTCTTGTATAATATACACCATCGAAACATATGCATTCATACTTTTTGTTTTGTAAATACAAATATCGCCTGTAATGTATATTCGCAATATTTCAATAAGTATATATGTTCATATCATGTATAGATAGATAAATCAACAATTTTCATATCACAATTTTTTTGCCCCCAACTTTTCGAAATTGCAATACCAGCACGCCCTCTGTATCATAAATTAACACATGTTTAAATAAATTTCTTCTCTCTCTCTATTATACTCTAAGGTCTAGCCCCCCTTCTTTTCAACCTAGCACTAGAGTATGTCATCCCAAAAACCCCAGTCTACACCAATGGGACACTACTATTCAAGTCCACACAACTAGTAGCATACGGTGAGGATATAAACTTCCTCGCAAGATCTTTCCATAGTACTAAGGAGTAGGGTTACTGTATACACACTCACACCAAAACAGCCTCTAAGAGGGGTTTGGCAGATGCGTACCAAGGTGAAAAACCAGTAAATTTAAATTTTTTCCATGTTTATGGGATTTCACTTTATAAACATTCGAAATGATTGACTTTTCGCTGCAAAATTGTAAATTTCCATAGAAGAAATGAAAGAAATAGGGAAATTTACCATTGAAAACCACAATTTCGCGCACACACACTTCCATGTCAATGAAAAGCACGTACTAGAATTGTGGAAGGGAACCGACAGCTCTTTTTCCGACTCTTCACATATTCGCACTAACACTCTTCAAAAACGCAATTTGATAGCAATTCTCAGTAGTACAAAAACAGGCGAACTAGTACATAAACAGGCGATTTTTGTGAGGTTAAATTACAATTTCTAGTACAAAAACGACCGAATTGGACGTATCTGCCAAACCCTAGGTAGAGAGTATTGTGTATATAGTGACCCTACTAAGGAGGTATTTGTCATTCTTGACTCCACCGCAGAAGAAGTCGGGTTACGCATAAACGAAAGTGAAACAAGGTAATGAAGCAAACAAGAAAGAGAATGCCAATCAGACAGAATATAACAATTGCAGAGTATAATTTGATTGATTGATTGATTGATTTTATTTCCAAAATATGTACATATGTTTAGCTTAATCTAGTTTAAATTCAACAGTGATCAGATTTTCTTATGGTCTTTACAACTTCAATATTATTTTTTTCGCATATAGCTTTTTAGTTTTTTACTGTCATTTTATAATTTTACGATACAAGGAAAACGGAGTAAAAAAACCTTATATTTAACTTAAAACTAAATTAACCTAACCTTAAGCTACTTTTAAATTACGACAATGATAGTGAATGGTGACTAGGAAAGATAGATAGAATGAGGGGGTTTACTGAGTTTTCACAGTTGGTTATAAACTTTGCAGTCTGTTTATCAATAAACTCGATTATTCGCGGCAAATTAGTCAATGCATGAAGTTCTTGTGTAGCGAAATGCCATGGCTTATTCAAGATGATCTAAAGGCACTTGTTTTGTATGATTTGCATCCTCTTCTTGTGCACAGCCGCACAGCAGTTCCAGACTGGTGCTGCGTACACGAGGATAGGACGCATTACGGACGTGTATATGAGTAATTTGTTTTCATTAGAGAGTTCGGATTTTCTATTAATGAGTGGATAGAGAATTCTAATACTTTTAATAGTTCTTGAACAAGCCTTCGTAGTATGGAATTGGAATGTAAGTCTCTTGTCTAAGTATACCCCGAGATATTTAATGTTTTGAGACCATGTGATGCTCTGCCCTAAAATATTAATAGTGGGATTAGGTAAATGTCTATGAGCCCGTCTTCTAGTGAAAAATATGGCATTTGTTTTCGATCTGTTGATTTTGATTTTCCATCTAAAGAAGTAATCTTCGATGGCATCCAAATGCTGCTGGAGGTTGTTTATAATCTCGTTGTGATCATGACTCATGGTAAGAATCGCTACATCGTCAGCAAAGGTTGCAAGTTCACACTGTGTATTTTCCGGTAAGTCAGAGGTAAAAATATTGTATAGTATTGGACTCAAGGCTGATCCCTGGGGAACGCCCACCGGAATAATACGACTGGTTGAAAGAGTTGAATGGATTCGGATTTGAAATGATCTGTCAAGTAGAAATGATTTTATTATTTTGATAATAGGTGGAGGAAA
The DNA here is from genome assembly GCA_951812415.1 of Beris morrisii. Classification (NCBI taxonomy): domain Eukaryota; kingdom Metazoa; phylum Arthropoda; class Insecta; order Diptera; family Stratiomyidae; genus Beris; species Beris morrisii. Next base: position 81,636,888 of record OX638311.1, on the reverse strand, counting down.
GGACAATTGAATAAGTTTGTATAATAAGCCGTTCTGCCATACCGAGTCAAACGCTTTTTCCACATCTAGGGTAACCAACGCAGCTGATTTTTTATCATTCATTGCATTTTTGATGTAGGTGGTAACTCGTAGTAACTGGTGGCTAGTAGAGTGACCTTGTCGGAAACCGAACTGATAATTTGGTATTATACACTTTTCGTGGATGTGGTTTTGTAAGCGGGTAATTAAAATTTTTTCGAAGATCTTTCCTATTGATGATAGTAGGCTTATAGGTCGGTAATTATTTGGATCTGAAGAATCTTTGCCAGGCTTTGGGAGTGGAACTATTTCCGCTACCTTCCACTTGTTGGGAAAATACCCAAGCTTTAAACAGGAGTTAAAGATAGCATTCAGATAGACAATGGCTTTTTTAGGTAGGTTTTTGAGAAGAATGTTGGGGACTTTATCTTTCCCAGGGGTTTTCCTATTTTTCAGTCTTCTGATGATTAATATTATTTCTTTGGGCTTGCACAATAGATTATTTGCTAAGTGCGATGGTAGCATTTCAAAGTTACGAACGGCGTTGTCAACCGAGGTAGTTGTTTGAGGATCGCTATAGTTTTCGGTTAACTTGTGTGCGGATATAAATTTATCCGCTAAGAGTTCGACCTTTGCTTCATTGGTTTGTATTTTACCGCCTCCTGACTGAAGCTCGGGGATAATTAATTTTTTCTTCCGGAATACTTTATTCAATTTCCATAGTTTCCCCGATCCTTTTCCAAGTTCGGAGAGCATTAAATTCCAACTTGAATTTCTGATTTCGGAAATTGCTTTATTAATTCTTTTTTGCAGCCTATTGACTTCTGCTTTTAGTAATAGATCATGCCCTCTCTGCCACTGACGCCTTTTATTGTTGCGTAGAGTTATAAGTTCTCTTATTCGGGGGCTCAGTGAAACCGTGTTACTATTACTATGGACAAGTATTTTAGGGGCGCAATTATTACCTACAGCCTTAATTGAGTCTGTGAAGTGGTCAATCATTCTATCGACGATTGCTGGATTAGTTTTAGACAAATCGTGTCCTTCGAGATTAAGTGATTGACTAAGAAGATAGCGAAATTTTATCCAATTTGTTTTGAAAAAGTTTGGAATTTGCATAGATGAGATGTCTCGGATAACTGTTCCAAGTATTGAGAAGGCTACTGGTAGGTGCGGTGAGGAAAGCTTGTGTAGCGTTGTTGGTTGAGAAATAGCTACCATACAGTGTATAATGAGGTCTAGAGTGGAACCCCGACCATTTGGTGAGTGAAAAGTGTGTTCGGTAGGCGGATCGATTACGCAATTATTTTGGGCAATGAAATCGAAAAGAATTTTCCCCGCTTTATTTGATCTGCTGCAGTTCCAATGGCTATGCTTAGCATTGAAATCGCCGCATAAGATATAGTTTGATCGATTTCGAATAAGGAGCTTAAGATCATCTTGAAAGTCCTTCAGAACACTCGCAGTCAATTTAGTTCCTGGAAAGTAGATTGCAATAATGTGTAAATTACTGTCGTTCAGTTTAATTGACATATTTTCTATGACTTTAGTGGGAGAAGAAGGAAGAAGTGTAATATTTTTAATTTGTTTATTGACCATAAGTGCAATTCCACCACCCGTGATATTCTCTCTATCTTTCCTAAACAGTTTATATTTTGGAGCGTACAATTTATCGTTAGGTTTAAGCCAAGTTTCGGTTATTATTACAATGTCTATATTATTTTGATCTACAAAGTCAAAAGCTTCAATATGCTTGTTCCTGATGCTTTGCGCATTCCACAGTATACACTTTATGTTACTACTACTACCCATAAAGAAACTTACTTGCTAATTCCACCAATACCTGGTATTGTTGTTGTTTATTACGACAGGTTGCAAGTCTGCTTATAAGTTCGGACGATAACTGGATCAGCTGGTCAGTTGTAAACAAATCGTCGGTCCTGTTGCAGTTGCTCGCGTAGTTTGCATAGTTTTGCCGCACTGCAGTACTGTACGGGATATTAACATTAGTGTTTGTTGTCAAATTATGGGACGCTGTATTTCTCTGACGGTGTGGGAGTGCCGGAAAATCTTCTGCTGAGCTCAGGTTTACATTATTTGTACGTGGAGGAGTTTGATGGATACGGTGTGCTGAAGCGGTTTTTGGGTTTCGGTTCCTCTGGTTAATGTTGCTTTTTATCAGCAAGTATTCCTGGCGTTTGGGACAAGATACATCGGAGGAGATATGTTTCCCGGTGCAGTTCGCACATTTGATGTCCTCATCTTCAGTCTTCGGGCAGTCTGTGTGTTGATGGCCCTCGCCGCAGAGCATGCATTTAGCTGGCAGATGACAGTTAATAGAACCGTGTCCAAACATTTGGCAGTTACGGCATTGTGTAGGTCCGAGGCGTTTGTGCGTGTAGAATTTCCATTGGACAGTATTCATCACAGCTTTTGTTTTCCGTAAATCGGAGATTTTGACAGAGCCAGGGTCGAAGTAAAGAATGTAGAAGGTTTGATCATCGTACCTTTTGTTTTTCGTGAAGAACTGTTTTACAGTTTTACAAGGTATTTCCATTTCATTAAGATGATCTTTAAGTACTTCCGAAGACATTTTGTGAAGCCCGGATAGGACAATTTTTATTTGACGTTTGTCATTTCGGCTGTGAGTGTGGAAGTTTACTTTCTTCGATATCAAATGTTTTTCGGTTTTTTCGAAGTTCTCTATCGTTGTTAGAAGTAATTTTATACCGGTGGATGTGTTGTGGATGTTGAACTCGGATACAGTTATTCCGAGGTTTTCCATAATAGCATAAATGGTTTCACGAGGCAATGAAATGAATTTAATTGGCGGTACCTTTATTTTTGGCGGTTTTCTGGGTTCGGGAGCACTTTGATCCTCATTGTCGTCAGTAAGGTCACTTAGTGGCTGAAATTTATTTGTTGTTTTGCTTGCCATGGCTGATGATGAAGATGAAAATGTTGTTTTATATTTTTTAATTCGTTCTCTTAAGAGAATCTCGGAGGGGTCATTTCGACCCCTTTTAGCACTAACTTTAATGTTTGATATTGTTTATTAGTTTCTAATTCGACACTTGAAAAAAAAAAGAAAAAAAACTTTTAATTTAAATTCCGAAATAAATTAACCGGTTTTAATTTATTGTCACGTATACTATGAGGTCTGACCGGTTCAGGGCTCGATAGACGAATGTGTGAGAGTATAATTTGGAGAGTGTGGATAACTTCATATACCTTAGGGCTAATCTAGCAAAAGACGGCAATAAAACGGACGAAATCAAACGACGGATCATGCTAGCAAATAAAACGTATTATTCGGTACTTCCAATAATGAAATCCGAGAAAGTTCCTGTGAACAATAAGCTGCGAATATATAAAACTAATATACGACCTGTGCTCTGTTATGGCTGCGAGACATGGACATTAACGCGAACTTCCGAAAAAGCAGTTAGCACATTCAAAAGAAAGGTCCTCCGAAGAATTTTAGGACCTGTGAAGGAAGGAACGGACTGGCGAATAAGATACAACCACGAGCTGTATCAACTCTTCAAGGAGCCAGAAGCTTCAACGTTCATCAAACTACGTAAACTGCAGTGGGCTAGCCATGTAGAGCGGATGGAAGACAGAAGAATCCCCAAACGTGCTATTAAAGGCAAAACGAGTGGTAACAGGGCATTAGGCAAACCACACAAGCGATAGGAAGACTCAGTTGATGAAGACAGCAAAGCCATCTTAAAAATTAGCAGCTGGAGGACGATTGAAGGCGACGACTTCAGGAGGCCAGGGCCCGATTTGGGCTGTCGCGCCATTGATGATAAAATCTACAAATCCTAGTCCGCGAAAATGTTAGTACATTCCGAGCAACACGGACGACTATTCGTCATTGAAAAAAACGCAGCGAAGGATAAAGAAAGAAACCCCACCGAAAAATAAACAACACATTGTCAACCATGGTGTCGCAATCAGCAGCAGGAACAAGCCGGAGGCGAACATCATTTTCTTCCTAATACTTAATAATTTTAAGATAAATATGAAATCGTTTATTATTTAGGTAATTCTTTCCAATCAAATCATTTCTAAGTAGTTTACATGGAATTACTGCAGCTCCTAGATTGTTTTCCTTTTTTTCGGATAAACTGTTCTTTCAAATTATAGAGATTCACAGAATTTTTTTTAAAAATAAAATATTTGGCTGAATTTAAAATTATTGTGCCGCTCTTTTTTGATAACAGAGGTTCTAGCCTGAATTTCGTACGCCTAGAAAACACTGAACACAAAACTTCAATCTGTAATCCCTAAGCCGTTTTAAAACCGTCGCTGATGATTTTTATATCACAAATGATGTTCACAATTATGACCCGGACCAGGAAAGAGTCGATTACGCATAAACAGCCCTATAGTGCAGAATAAATTTAGCTCGATTTGAAATTTCTAAGTTTAGATTGTTTAGATTCTTGAAAGTGTAACTAAATAAAACGATTCAAATTAGTAAGAATTTGAGTGCAACTTTATATAAGCAAGTTAACCTTTTCTTTTGACGGAATAAAGCGAAATTAACGAATTGAGCAAGAAAAAATGGTACGATTATCCTATAAACGATTCGGTTTGTTGGCGAGGGTCATTAGAAGTTTTTGTTTGGGCTTGTTCTTGATATTCTCTCTCCATTAGGGCATCAAATAAATTTCTTTTTTTGCTAATTTTGCTCTCGGTTCAGAATCAATACGAGGATGTAACAATCCAGAAACCAACAAACAGTACCTACGAACATTAAAGAGAAAGTTTATAAGTCGAAATTTTTTCTTGTCTGTTCCGAGCACTGTCTGAATGAATGTACTATGCTCAGTTACATCAGTGGGCAGTTCGGAAAAGATGCGTTGATTTTCTGCGTTAACATATTGTTACATGTAAACCTGGCAACTGTGCAACTTGATCGGTTTCGAATAATGGAAACAGCAACAACCAAATACCTAGTTGCAAAGTAACCCAATCAGAGCCGAGTTGAAGTATATAAGGGGCGGAACAATTCGAAGGGGAACACCTTCCAATCGAATATTCTCGTATAAACCAGAACAGTGTAGAAGATTAAAAGCTCTAAAGCTTTCGAGAACCATCCACACACATCACCGAGCGAACATTCAAGAACAGTCTAGACTATAGCCAAACAGTCTAGACTATAGCAAAAGCATGCGAAGCTTTCAGCGAGGGACATAGTAATTTTTATTACGTGGACTGGGACAGTCAACTAGTACGCGAACGTATTAGTGAACAGCGATTGATATAGCGTGTGATCGAGTCAAGCGATATACATATAAGCGGGCGGTATTGTCATACAGTGCGAATAATTGCGCGAATAGAATTAAAGTGCGAAACAATAAATTATCACTTACTTTGATTTTAAACGAATTGTGTTTTTACTTGAAATTCCGGAGAACCCCTAGCTCGCAACAATATATTTTTTTTCTGCTGCGTTGAGAAAGAGAGAACTGTCTAAGCCAAAGCATTCGGTTTCTACGCGTTAATTGAAATCGGTTGGGCTTAAGGCGTACGCACGCAATCACAAGCACATCCATTTTGATCGGGCCAAACTTAATAAGAACGATAAACTGAGCTCCTTTACAGGATCATCGGTAGCGGTAGCACTAGACATTCGTCACGACTCGACCATCTGAATTCCGCCCCAGACTGATTCATTTCTTTTATTTTTTCCGACGATATATCACCAAAGCTTATCATATTTGGTCGCCCGTCGAGTGATTTCCCCTAGATGTTCCTCCCCAACACACCTATCATCCTTCACCCTCATTTCCACAACCTTTTATGTTGAGTCGCTATGATACTTTCCTCACCCCGCCGACAGATAGAATGGGATTTCTCAAACCCATTCGTCGACATAAGCACCCCATCCGACGAGCTAAAAGCACGTGCCGTCCGTCAGACACATGTCGTCCAATGACGACATAGTCAACGATAAATATAGTGAAAGTTATTTTTCATTTTGGTGAAGAAATTACGATTTCTTCCGATAGATGGTGCCCGGTTTGCGTCCAAAATTTCGGCAATGACGATAGCCAACTGAACGTTCTAGCGGACCGTATCGTTACAAGGTCAACAAAATCGTTGTCAAAAATGTGCGTCAACTTCCCATCACTTTTCAAATGATCATCTAGACAACATCAGAGGACGAATTACTGCAGAACGTTTCACAGTATATTGTTCATCTCGGCCTACAATGAATAACGAACCAAACCTGAAGATTCTGTACAACCGACGAGAGTCGCTTGCCGAGTCAAAAGGTGGCATACTAATGTCAAATTCCGGGTACATTATAGATGTTTGAACTCTAGCAGCTCCACGCCAGCCACCCTGGAATGAACCGAATAAAGACATTGGCTCGAAGCCATGTATTCTGGCCACACATTGATCAACATATCGAGGATATGGTGCGGAAATGTTCACGATGTGCTACAGCTGCCAAATCTCCTGTAAAGACTATGCAGTCATCCTGATCGATAACGAATAAACCATGGTCCAGGGTACACATAGACTACGTCGGTCCCTTCCAAAACTTTAATTTCCTGGTTTTGCAAGTGGCCTGAAGTTTTTATAATGCAATCTACAACCACAACAGCGACTTTAAGCAAACTAGAAGAAGTTTTTGCTAGGTTTTTATTGCTTAAAATACTGGTTTCCAACAATGAAACATATTTCTCATCTCATCAATTCGAGGAATTTTGCACTTCCAGCGGAATTCAACACATTCGTTCACCGCCGTATCACCCACAATCGAACGGCCAAGCAGAGTGATTTTTTGTTACCTTCAAGCGAGCTTTATTAAAAGCAAAAAGGGAAGACATGACGGGTCCTAAGTTGTAACTCTTCGAAAATATACACAACCACTTTAAACCCCTTGAGGGGTTGGATATCGAAAAGTTGAAAAAACGTTTCTATAAAAAAAGAACACAGAAGTAAATTAATTTGATAACTCGACATGCCTAAAAGATATAACGAATTTCGTAAAAATATGGAGAAAAAAAACCGTTATACGGACATTTTTTTACTCCACCTTTGTACGACAATAAAATTCTGAAATTTCTTTGCATTAATTACTTCAGTACATCCACATATACACACCAAGTTTCAACTTTATAGCATCAGCCGTTACTGAGATATAAACCACCAAACACCCTGTTACTTGCTACCCTATTAACATTTTTTTCTATGATCCTTTGCAGTTTTCGAGATATAAAAATCAGAATTTTTTCCTTTCCACCACCTTCTACCATCACCACTTACAACTGCACCCTAAAATGTTTCTGTGCTAAACGTATACTGGGCATAATACATATAAAAAATTTTAAGATAATATCTGGTACGGTTCTTAAGAAATAAATTTTTTTTTTAAATGGCCACTTGCAAAACCTATAAAATAAACTTTATCTTTCTGGTACAATTTGTTCGGAAGATATTGCAAAGTTTATTACCCCATACCGCCAATACCACACCTTCAAAATGTAGGTTCTTGTCCAAGCTTCTAGTATCCCTTAAGTCAACTACAAAGTTTCAACATTCTGACATAAACCATTCTGGATACATGGATTTTAGAATGTTTCATTCCCAGCTCTCGAGCGTTTCGGACGCATTGGTTTTCGTTTAATCGTCATTTCTTTGCATCGTGTAAATGGCAAAGCCATTATAAAATGACTTCAAGTCATTATTATTGTCATTTTGTGTCATTCCTGTAAATTCTGCATAAGATATACATACACAAGATCTTGAATAGAATTGATTTTGGGAGACGATACGCATGGTTCAGGCAATGTTACTTAGTTGAATTTTTCAGACGTCAAACTCACTCAACTGATTGTAAAATGCTGTCTGATCTTCTGAAACCACATCCTCTATCAAATGATCACTGCGTGCATTTTTATCCAATCGCGAACTCATATTTTTCGGCGTTTGCGTTGTTTGAAGTCAGATGTATTTATTTGTAATATAGTCTGCAACATTTCAGCAATAACCAATATGGCGGCCATGTTTACAAGCACTGACACTGAAAAATTTAGGCTAGTGCACTTGAGCTAGTCAAGTACCACGGTATCAACTAGGCTCTGGTGCGCTTACAATTAAAAACACTGTTTGCGAAAATCAGACCACTGCCTAGGTAGATAACAGTGCGTTTATCTCGTTGCATAGTTTTGGATGATACACTGATATTTATGTATTGACGATATTATAATATGAATACCAGCAGTGTATTACAGATATAAGTAGATTCATTCCTTATCGTATTCTAAAATTAAATGCGGTACAGGTAACTATGCGATTAATCAACAATTTGTATGTGAATATTTTATAAAATATTACCTAATATAATACTAATTAAAATTACGGAAATTAATATTCGTATAATAAAAAATATTTCTCTGGAAACTTACCTCTAATTGATTGGCTCCATAACTCGATGTTATAGTAGGACCATGTTTGCTGCTATTATAACTTGGAGGACTTAACGGGCGCCGGTATTCAGTCAAATCGGTCTGATGACCTCGTTGAATAGATTGGTGCTGATTTAAATTATAAATATCTTCATAATCGGAAAATGTTTTTGCTTGTCCTAATTTTGACCGGCCGTATGCATCGGGAGTTCTACGTTCTGAGTTGGTATAGTTTATACCTAACATAGAATTCATTTGCACACCATATTTTTGATTTATGGAGCGTTGAATGTGGAGCTCCCTTTCATCGTAGATATCAGGTTCAAATCTTTGTGGAGTTATACTAATATGAGGTTCCAGATCACTTGACTGACCAAAAATGGGATGTGATATCGCGTTGTCAAAGTGTTTCTGATTTTCTGAACCAGATTGTTCCATTTGTAGCGTCGATATAACATTCCCAGTCGTGTTGTCATAAATTGCTTGATGATGCGACGGTTGCAGCATTTGTTTTGTTTGTGATTTCATAAGATTTTGATTAGAATGCTGACTAGAAGATTGATATTGTCTTGAATCGTTAATGGTATCGAATCTGAAAACAAACTTATTTTATTATCAGGAGCTTGCGCTTAATTATAGCTTTTCTATGTACCGTTGTTCTATGGAGTTTTCTGGACTAGGAGATGAATATCCACCATCATTTACTCTCCTAGGTTTTGGAGGAGCATTTGCATACAGTGGTTGAATTCCTCCGCTATCCGAAGCAGGTGTTCCAGATCCTTGTGTTAAACTAATTTTACTTTGATGTGATTGGAAGGTATGAATACCAGAATCGCTATTTTCACCACTGTGATTAAAAGACGAAACGCTAGGCTGCGACGTATGATCACTTGATTCATTGCTACCTTGCATCATCGCTGCTGCCATAAGAGCACGAATCCATTTACCCATAGTTTCAGCGTTTTCTGCTGCTAACCAATATGTCCGCATATTTGTGTGTTCACATTTAAAAGCATATTTTCGGTAGATTTTGTCCTCAATCGAGCATGCGGCTACCTGATATGACGGTAAAAGAAGAGACCCTAAGATTTTTCCTTCTTCTGGACCCTTGTAATAATAAAGGCAATATTCCGATAGAACAAACCAGCGTTTCCTCCACACTTTTAGGCCATCTGATCCTTGTTTATAAAGCCATCCAGATATTGTCACTAGTGATGATGCCGGTCGTTTAGTAATTGGAGATTTCAACGTTTGCATAGTTATTGAGTTCTTTTTTCTATCAAGAGATTGATGTAAAGAATTTTTATTTTCTTCAATAGGGTTGAAGGGGGTTCCAATAGTCCCAGATAATTGTGTTTGACAAGCCTGATTTACAACATGACCCGGATGATTTTGCTGAATATAAACTGGAGTATGTTCGACCGGAGTCATTGTTTCCATATTGCCTTTTAAAATTTGTTGCTGAATTTGCTTATTCTGCTGATATATGGCTTGACTTTGGGACTTTTGTGATTGTAGAAGAAGTTCACTATGTATATCTTGAATATAAAGTGGATTTCTCATTTCCAAATTTGTAATTTTAAATGGATCAAGCGCAGGTTGAAATTGGGTACTTAAATTTAATGTTGATGGTGGAACATTTCGCTGCGCGTTTTGCTGAAGACTAGGCTGTTGTAACTGAGGTTGCACTATCGTTGGGCTTTGAATGTGAAAGTGTGATTGGGGAATAGGAGGATTAAGTTGTTGACGCAAAGCAAACGTACGTTGTTGTTGAACCAGTGCTTCGTTTTGAGTTTGTATTTGCTGCTGTATTTTAGCATTTTGAAGTTGTTGATATTGCTGTTGCAGTGATTGAATTGGATGGGGATGAGAATGTATTAAAGAATTATAATGAGAACGACTTGGCGTCAATTGAACTGTTCTGTCATTATTCGGGCACTGATATAGTTTTTCATTTGGAAGTGGTTGATAAATGTTTTGAACAGAATGCTTCAGATGTGTATGGCTACAGGCAGTGGTATCCATAGCTGGTAGTTGACTAGACGGCAAATTTTGATTGCGTGTTGCCGTCAAATTTATTTGTGCAATATTGGACGATATATTATGATACTTTAGTTGGTTTTGAAAGCCCGGTGACCGTGGTGTCCGATAATCACCTGGTGAGGGAGCAAAAGGCGGAAGTGCCCTTTTTTGCGGCATCACCTGCGGTGCAAGATGCAAATTGGCCTGTTGAAGTTGTTGTAGCTTTTTGCTTTCCATCGTTGCAGTAAACAACGGGGGAGAATCTACCCTGAAAAAATCATTTCCAAATTAGTATTATTAATAACCAACCATAACATTTAAAAGCAACCAATGAAATGTTCCACATGTTTCCACTAATAAAATTATTGAAAGTAATAATGAACACAATAATGGTTTTTATGCTTAAAAATAGTATTATTGCGTCTCTGTCAAAAAAGTTCTTCGTAAAGTCTATTACTAATTAAGAAGAAGCGAAACGAAAAAAATATGTCAAGTCCCATTATAAAAAATGCTGTAAAAGTTTGTTTTAATTCGCACCAACGAAAAAGGCAGCACTAACTAGAAACGCAATCACCATTATTTTGGGGAGAAAATATTTAATTTTAAGAACATTCATAATACTAGGCAGCCACCAAAAAAGTTCTGAAATGAGATCAACTTTTTCAAAGCAAGAGAATGTACTGATTAGACCATTATTATGAGAATTTTGTCACGAAATTAAATACCGAGAATTTAACTTTTAATGTTGCATCAACTCACGTCGATTAATCGTTTTCAAAGTCATTATTTAACACGCGTAAAGTTGTGAAGTTATTCAAAAATTTCACAAAATTTTGGCAATTCGGTTTGCCCTCGATCAGTACATGTTCTCGGTTAAACGCGTTGTAGCTACGTGTTTTCGTAAACGCGTTCGGGAAGTGTTATCAACGCGTTTAACTCAATTTAAACGCGTTAAACTCGTAGTCTAAACATAGTATTAGGAAGCAACGGAACTCTAACTTGAAATACCCCAACTCTTTTTTCCTCCCTGACTCAATTTTCTAGGTACTGCTCGTGACCTATTTTTCTCAGAAAACCGATTGATTTCTGGATAGTCACTCACGAGTTCAACAGCATTCTTCTTTAAAGCATTATAAATGAGTGCACTAAATTCAATTTACTCGCTTATCGACACCACCGTCAATTATTATATTTTAATTTGCAATACTTCGAATTTAATGTAAATAAGTCAATATAGGTTGCAGTTTTGGCTTCTGTAGTCATGAAAGAACTTAAGTTTACAAACGGCCAACGAGACGAATATGAAACTGTTGGAATACTGAATACATCCCTGTTCGTATTGTAATTGTAAACTAACATTTAGTTAGTACATAGTACATAGCAACCGGTTTTGTATACCTACTGAATTTAACTGAATTTACTTCTATTATACTTTACTTAGTTTTTGAGTCTTGGCTGTTGCGCTTGACAAATAGTTTTCAATAAACACGCTTATAAAATCGCTCCGCATTTTAATTATTAGATTTCCTTCAGGTTATGGGCCCAGGAAAAAAAAAGTATGTTAATATAAAACTTTAACCAAAATAAGAAATAGTGCAGTGAAGTAAAATGACAAATTTTCAAATCGAAAAATTGGAAGACAGCAATTTCGATGCATGGAAATTGCAGATGAAGAGCTTGCTGGTTTTCCAAGATTTGTGGGCGCGTGTCGCCGGCGGTGATAATGCGGAAGGCTCGGAGGCTTCAAAGGACATTGCTGCGACAAGTAAGTTTGTGAGTGATGACGGCAAAGCCCTGGCATTGATAATTCTGCACGTGAAATCATCAAGTTTGATCCACATAAAAAATTGCACATCATCAAAAAGCGCATGGAGAAAACTAGAAGAGATTTTCCAACCAACGGGACCGGCCAGAAAGGTTAGTCTTTTCAAAGACCTAATCCGTTCCAAACCAGGAGCTGATCGATCCATCCAGGATCACGTGGCAAACTTCTCGAGCATAGCTGACAAATTAGCGGACATGAGCATTAAGATTCCAGAGGAAGTGCTTACTCTGATGTTGCTCTGTAGCTTGCCGGAAAATTTTGTTGTGGCGATTGAGTCTAGAGACGTGTTGCCTAGCCTTAGTGGCATTATAAGTAAAATCCTGGAAGAGGAAGTGCGGCGCGGCGACAGGGACATGAGCACGTCAAACCAAGTACTGATGATTAAGTCCAGTAAAAAGATGATTAAATCCAGTAAAAAGAAAATGAAATGCTATTCATGTGGAAAGCGCGGCCATTTTGCTTCGGAATGCAGATCAGATGCCAGAGCGAAAAAAAGAAGAAAAGTGACAATAAAACAAAAGGTTCGTCCTTACTGTTTTCGGCTTCGACATATTTCTTGTTGAATAGAAGAGATTGGTGCTGGGATAGTGGAGCTACAACTCACATGTGTTGCGAAAAAAGCCTGTTTGAAAATTTATAATCAGTTTCTTCACATCAAATTCAACTTGCAACCGATACGAATATTGCAGCTAATGGCATAGGGCAAGTAAAATTCCTTTTCAACGGTCGAGAAATCATTCTCAGTGAAGTGCTCTATGTACCAGAATTACGTGGCAATTTCATCTCTGTAAGTAAAGCCACTGCACAGAATAATAAAGTAGTTTTTTCCGGTAAGAGAGGCAGCATAGTTAATTCCAAAGGAGAGGAAATTTAAACTGCTATAAAAACTAAGGGACTATTTATAACGAAACCCGAAAATATGGTAATTGAATTCAACGCAAAATTGGAAACCAATGACGTCAGCAAACTTCTAAAATGGCATCAGAAGTATGGCCACCTAAATTTTGAAGCACTACGACAATTAAAACATAAAAATATGGTTCTCGGTTTTGATTTAGATCAGTACAAAAACAGTGCACAGTGTATCACATGTATGAAAGCGAAAATTCATGTGAAGCCATTTCCAACATCGTCGTCTAGGTCGAAAAGTGTTTTGGAGTTAATCCATACTGATGTCTGCGGACCAATGAGAGACACATCGGTTGGAGGAGCTCGTTACTTTGTGACGTTCATCGACGATTTTTCGCGACTGATTAAAATGTATTGCATTAAGTCTCGAGATGAAGTGTTCACAGTTTTCAAAGACTTTAAGATATTCGCTGAACATGAAACGTCACAGAAAATTAAAACACTGAGAAGTGATAACTGTACGGAATACATAAATAATGCATTTTCAAACTACCTAAAAGAAAACGGTATTCGGCGAGAACTTTCAGTGGAATACACACCACAGCAAAACGGCGTGGCCGAGCGAGCAAATCGTACGATTGTTGAAATGGCCCGGTGCATGCTAGTTGAATCCAGCGTTCCAGAATCATTGTGGGCAGAGGCAGTGAATACAGCGGTTTATTTGCGTAACCGTTCACCGACGAAAATTTTGGGTAATGTTACACCGTACGAAGTCTGGACAAAAAAGAAACCAAATGTATCTCGTCTACAAGCTTTTGGCAGAACATGAGCAGGTAGACACAAAAGAACCAGAGCAGAATCATACGATACAAAAACATGACGAGCAGGAAATTGCAGAAAAAGAATTTCCTACAGCAGAACATGCAGATTATGATCGCGATGAAAACATCGACTATGAAAGTGCCGTCGAAACGTCACCTCCTAATAGGGTACTTAGAAGTGAATTTTTCAGTTGGATCGCATCAACGCAGCTCAAAACACAGTAAGTGATCCAATTAATGTAAGTGAGGCTATGTCGAGGCCTGATTCTGAAAAGTGGATAGAGTCAATGAAAATTGAATACGATGCTTTGAATCGCAACCGCACATGGGATTTGGTAGACCTACCTCAAGGTCGAAAAACCATTGGATGTCGATGGGTCTTCAACATTAAGAAAAACGCTGATGGAACTATAGAGCGGTATAAATCTCGGTTAGTCGCGAGAGGATGTAATCAACGTTTTGGAATTGATTATACGGAAACATTTTCCCCTGTAGTACGCTACGCCACAATTCGTTTTATATTGGCATCAGCCGCTGAACAACAGCTACTTGTGCATCAAATGGACGTAACCTCAGCTTACCTTCATGGTGAATTAGAAGACGAAATTTATATAACGCAGCCCGAAGGTTTCATAGACAAAAATAACAGCGAAAAAGTGTGCAAACTTAGAAAATCTCTATACGGGTTGAAACAGTCTGGTCGACTGTGGAATAAAAGACTCAACAATGTTTTGGAAGATTTTGGTTTTACCCGTTGTAATGGTGATAGCTGTGTGTACGTCATGCGGAAAGAAAACAACGAGGTATGCATTATTGCAGTTTACGTGTATCCTGGTATGAAGTTTCAAAAATGTGACACTACAAAATGTGTACATCCTGACGAAAAAGAGTATCAATCAATAATTGGTACATTAATGTATCTGGCTATATCCACAAGACCGGACATTGTGCATAGCGTTTGCAAACTAGCGCAGTTTAATAAATGTCCTCATTCAGAACATTTTGCAGCAGTAAAACACATATTGCGTTACTTGAAAACTACGAAGGAGTTCAAATTGACGTATCGAAAGACTGGAAAACCTGTCTACGCATTTGTCGACGCTGACTGGGGCGGAGACACTACTGATCGAAAGTCATCCACTGGATATGCATTCTACTTGGCTGGTGCTGCTTTTTCTTGGGAATCGAAGAAGCAACATTCCGTTGCAGCACTGAGGCTGAATATATGGCACTCTCCAATTCATGTAAAGAAGCCGCCTACCTGAACAGCATGGTGAAAGAAATTGGCTACTCAACATTGTTAACAGGAAGAATTACATTATTTAATGACAATTTGGGAGCACAACACTTGGTGAAAAAGCCTGTTTACCATCAACGGAGTAAACACATTGATATTAAGTATCATCACATTCGAGACATTTACGAAAAGGGAATAATTAATCTTGCCTACATTACCCAGTTGGTCGCTTGTCTATTTCGAGACATAATCTCGATGGTTTCAGCCTTAGGAATCATATTGCATACCTTTCTTCAATACTAGATAGAAAGAAATAGCAATACAAACATGTGCTCCCACCACGACGTATTTTAAGTGCAGAAAACGACCGCAGAGAAGCGAAGAGATCGAAGACTTGAGATGACGTCTGCCACTTAGAAAAGTCATGGCAAACTAAATTCGCAATGAATTTAGTCGTACGTATTTATTCAGTTCGCACAGAATACGTCTGAATAATGGTATGTGACAATTTTATTCTGATAAGTTTGCTTCAACCGGGCTTAATTTGATTTTCTTCTTTTCAGATGATGTTAATCTTCTTGCATTTCACCACCTCTTGGTCGAATGTTAATGGCTGAAAGTGTTCTTGCATGTATTATAAAGTGAATTATTGTTGTTATCAGTGATGTTTTTTTAATTACTAAATAAAGAGCTCTTTTCATTAAATATTATGTTTGTTTACTTTATTTTAAGAAGTATGAGCACAAGTAAATATAGTAAAATCTATTAATATATAGATGGCGCTGATTGTGAAGACATTTTGATATCCCGAGATTCGCAGACATGTCTTCGAGATTTCGGGGTGCATTTGTCTCGATACCGTGTATTCTTGCCATAAGGCGTTTCGAAGAAATCTCGCAGACAGGCCGACATGTCTTCGAGAAATCTGCGAGATTCTCGCAGACGAGACCAAGTGGGTAGTACTGAAGACATGGCAGCCGATATTTTAACGAAAAACTTGTCAAGAATTAAACATACTAAATTTGATGAATTACTTGGAATAAATTAATCAATTTAAATTTGTCTAGAAAGATTTCGTTAAGAGTTAAGTTGGAATACTGAATACATCCCTGTTCGTATTGTAATTGTAAACTAACATTTAGTTAGTACATAGCAACCGGTTTTGTATACCTACTGAATTTAACTGAATTTACTTCTATTATACTTTACGTAGTTTTTGAGTCTTGGTTGTTGCGCTTGACAAATAGTTTTCAATAAACTCGCTTATAAAATCGCTCCGCATTTTAATTATTAGATTTCCTTCAGAAAAGCACCCACTGCGTTTCAGGAGAAGGGATAAATTGCTAGAAACAGAGGAAGCAGAAGACAGCAAGCGAGAAAACGTCAAATCGGTGCGCAAGAAAAGAAACCCAATGTGCAATTCGGGATGTTGATATCGGAAAAAAATATCGATATATCGATATTTAAAAAAATATCAATATCGGCTGATGATATATCAAAAAAAATATCGATATAACGAATATTTTTTCGCAATGAAAAATAAATTCTTATCTCCCTTCCCGCATCAAATTTAACGTTAAGTAGAGCATATCGCAAAGGCTTTTCAGTGTAAATTTCATAACCCATTTTCTCAGAAACCAATCGAATGAGATTTTGGACAATTATTCCTTTGCAAATCAAGCAAATAGAGTGGAGTAAAATTTTATTATTATTGCGAAGGTTGTATACAGTGTGTTTGGCACTCCGTGTGCCACCTTGTAAGGGGTTATCCCTTGATATATTTGGAGAAAAAAATTGTTCCACAGGGTGGGTCAATTTTCAATATTAGTGGAGATACAGGCTGGTTAAGAAAAGTGTTTTTGACCGGTACCCCCACTCACTTAAAACGTTAAATCTTAAAAACGAATAATCACAAAGCAAAGTGTTATAACTCGTTTTTTAGGCAATCGAATTACATTTGATGTAACAGTCTAAATTGTAACTGCACCCAATCTTGAGATATTTACTCGAAAACACAGATTTTTGCTACGTCAACCCTAAAAATTCAGTGATCACTGTAGTTTTTCTCAGAAAACCCCATTATAAAAATGTCATTTTAATTTTATTTTTTTATGAGCCGTATTATTACCTACAAAAGCTGCATACATATGTATGAGTTACGATTAACATTTTGGAAGTAACAGGTAACAATACATATCGCATAAAAATTAAATATTTAAAAGTCAGTGCCATAAAGTGGACCTCGTCCAAGAATCTGTTTAATTTGTCGGTATTACTGAAGTATTTTTATTGCACATTTATTACTATTTAAAGTATAAAGGTAAATAATGAAATGTAAGTGAGTTTCAACATAATTGATGCTGTTACATGGACGTGGTAGGTACTACTGGATGCGGTACTATGCCTTTTTAATAGGGTGTCTTACAAAATTAAAAGCCTATAAAAGCAAAACTACCTTCATATTTTTATCAGTTTTAGTTACGTTGCTAAGAGAAGAAGGTGTCAGTAGAATTTAAAAAATTATTTCAAAATGCCTGAGTACTCCAATGAAGAATATGCTGACATGATGTTAATTTATGGAGAGTGTGACCAAAATGTACGAGCCGCGCGAAAGCTTTACCACCAGAGACATCCTCATCGACGGACACCTAGCAGGAGAGTATTTCAAGACGTTTACGGGAGAATTAGGGAAACTGGCAGCGTTAGAGCAAGGAGAGTAAATGCAAATCCTGCGCCTATAATCGCTGTTCAGATTGATGAAAGAATACTGCAAGCAGTGCAAAATGATCCATCGATCAGTATCCGACGCTTGACATTGCAGTTTAACATATCTACTTGGAAGGTTTGGAGTATTTTAAAAGTAGAACGCTACGCCTACCATCACACACCAGACCAGTACAGGAGCTGCTACCCATT
This sequence comes from Beris morrisii, assembly GCA_951812415.1. NCBI lineage: Eukaryota > Metazoa > Arthropoda > Insecta > Diptera > Stratiomyidae > Beris > Beris morrisii. Next base: position 81,618,768 of record OX638311.1, on the reverse strand, counting down.
GATTTCCCCAAACGGATGGAGTTTTGCAATTGGCTCCTTGAACGACAAATAGATGACGACAATTTTTTCAACAATATTCTGTGGACGGATGAGTCCCAATTTACCAGAGACGGTATCACAAACTTCCACAACCTACATACGTGGGCTGAGAGCAATCCACACACAAGAAGAGCGGCATCATTTCAGCACAGATTCAGCGTCAATTTATGGGTAGTGTGATTGGTGACGATTTACTTGGACCTACTAGGCTTCCGCCTACTCTAAATAGCTCCAGTTACTTACAGTTTTTATCAAATGATCTACAGGACTCGTGGAATCACTGGTTCGATTAGCTTCCATGTTTTAACAACACGACGGTGCTCCTGCTCATTATGGCCAACAGATCACAGATTGGTTAAATTCCAATTATAGCAATCGCTGGATCGGTAGAAATGGACCGATACACTGGCCTGCAAGATCTCTTGATCTTACTATTATGGATTTCTTTGTATGGGGACGGATGAAGGACCTTGTCTACGCAACGCCAGTAGAAATATTGGAAGATCTAAATATCAGGATCGGTGCGGCAGCAATAGAAGTAAGGCAGCAGTTGAGGAATATGAATACCAAGAGAACACTCGCCAAACAAGCTTTAGCGTGCATTCAAAATAAACATTTATTGAACATTTATTATAATAAAAATATTTGAAATAAAAACCATTATTAAATTCTTTCAATTCAAGCGAGTAGCGTAGATCAACATGCACATGCACTGATTTTTTAAATACTTAATTTTTATGCGATATGTATTTTTACCTATTACTTCCAAAATGTTAATCGTAACTCATACATATGTATGCAGCTTTTGTAGGTAATAATACAGCTCATAAAAAAATAAAATTAAAATGGCATTTTTATAATGGGGTTTTCTGAGAAAAACTACATCAATTTTTAGGTTTGACGTAGCAAAAATCTGTGTTTTCGAGTAAATATCTCAAGATTGGGTGCAGTTACAATTTAGACTGTTACATCAAATGAAAGGTAATTCGATTCCCTAAGAAACGAGTTATAACACTTTGCCTTGTGATTATTCGTTTTCAAGATATAACGTTTTAAGTGAGTGAGGGTACCGGTCAAAAACACTTTTCTTAACCACCCTGTATCTCCACTAATATTGAAAATTGACCCACCCTGTAGAACAATTTTTTTCTCCAAATATATCAAGGAATAACCCCTTACAAGGTGGCACACGGAGTGCTAAACACCCTGTATATTGCACATCTAACTTTGACGAACAAAAAGCTTCAAGTCAGTCTCATATTACATTATTAAATAATTAAAAATTTTAAATTTCTTTCTACTCTATCTGACAGCAGAGGTGGCATAAGTGGTTTTTGAGAAAATGGATCAAACGACTTTTCAGGAGTCTTGCGGTTTAAACAGTTTTACCCAGAATTACGTCTTACCCCAAAAACGACATGCTTTCCTTAATAAAGATTACGGCGTTGCGCGGCTTTTAAAACCAACCCAAAGCCAATAAATAAATGATATTTCGAAATTTAAAATTGTTCTTCACTTCACTGAATTTTCACAACAAAAAACAATGCTAAATACACTTTCGAAGTGATAATAAAAATACTGTATTATTGAAATAATAAAGTAATATACGAAAAAAGGATGTGACGCAGCAACGGATAGTTATGGTAAGGTGTGACTCTTTAATACAAACACATATTACTTTCCTCCCAGTTTTTTAAATTCCTTTTACTTGAAAGAGCAAGATTAAAAACCCATAACTGAGCGGATAGATCCCTGTACACAGGATAGTTGCCTGGTTGCCCCCACCTACAGAAACCACGCGTCTTGCATCTTTTTATTTCGACAGAAATAGACTTTGCGTGATGGAAAACCAGTTTTCTAGTTTCAACCTTTCTGACATCCCTCATTTACATTATTATATTAGATTTTTGTTTAGCTTGGTCACCTCTGTCATTGAAGCCTCAATTGGTTCTATAGCGACATCCCTCTGGAAAATCTATGATTCCTCTTCGATCCCTGCACTTTTGTTAGAAGTATTTCCAATTAAACCGAAACCGAAACGGAAAGAAAAACATTTGGTACTTCTGAGAGTTTATTTCAACGACTGAACAAATGAATTCATAGCTTATAATATACGAGTATATGGGGTTTAAAATACCAAGATAATTCAAATTATACTCTAGTGTGGAGTTGCAAGATATTGTTGCGAGCTGGGGGTTCGCCGGGATTTGAAGTAAAACACAATTCGTTTAAAATCAAAATAAGTGTTTATTAATTATTCGCACAATAATTTGCACTGTATGGCAACATTGCCCGCTTATATATTTCGCTTGACTCGATCACTTTCGCTTTCTACCAACACGGTCGCGTATGCACGCTGGCTGTCACAGTCGACGTAATAAAAATTACTATATCCCTCGCTGAAAGCTTCACCTGCTTTTATACTACTTGTCTGTAGTCGAGACTGTTCTTGAATCTTCGTTCGGTGGTGTGTGTAGAGGGTTCTAGTGACCTTGAGATCTTTCGATTTTGATCTTTACGCTGTTCTAGTACATTCGATTAGAACTGAGGTACAATCGTATTGTTCCGCTCCCTTATACAGGGTGTTTGGCACTCCGTGTGCCACCTTGTAAGGGGTTATTCCTTGATATATTTGGAGAAAAAAATTGTTCCACAGCGTGGGTCAATTTTCAATACTAGTGGAGATACAGGGTGGTTAAGAAAAGTGTTTTTGACCGGTACCCTCACTCACTTAAAACGTTAAATCTTGAAAACGAATAATCACAAGGCAATGTCTTATAACTTGTTTTTTAGGCAATCGAATTACCTTTCATTTGATGTAACAGTCTAAATTGTAACTGCACCCAATCTTGATATATTTACTCGAAAACACAAATTTTTGCTACGTCAACCCTTAAAATTCAGTGATCAATGTACTTTTTCTCAGAAAACCCCATTATAAAAATGCCATTTTAATTTTATTTTTTTATGAGCCGTATTATTACCAACAAATGCTGCATACATATGTATGAGTTACGAATAACATTTTGGAAGTAATAGGTAAAAATACATATCGCATAAAAATTCAATATTTAAAAAATCAGTGCATGTGCATGTTGATCTACGCTACTTGCTTGAATTGAAAGAATTTAATAATGGTTTCTATATCAAATATTTTTATTTCAAATATTTTTATTATAATAAATGTTCAAAATGGCCACCTTCATTTTGAATGCACACTAAAGCTCGTTTGGCGAGTGTTCTCTTGGTATTCATATTCCTCAACTGCTGCCTTACTTCTATTGCTGCCGCATCGATCCTGATATTTAGATCTTCCAATGTTTCTACTGGCGTTGCGTAGACAAGGTCCTTCATCCGTCCCCATACAAAGAAATCCATAATAGTAAGATCAGGAGATCTTGCAGGCCAGTGTATCCAGCGATCCAGCGATTGCTATAATTGGAATTTAACCAATCTGTGATCTGTCCGCCGTAATGAACAGGAGCACCATCGTGTTGGTAAAACATGAAAGCCAATCGAACCAGTGGAATATCATCCAACAAGTCCTGTAGATCATTTGATAAAAACTGTAAGTAATTGGAGCTATTTAGAGTACGCGGAAGCCTAATAGGTCCAAGTAAATCGTCACCAATCACACCTGCCCATAAATTGACGCTGAATCTGTGCTGAAATGATGCCGCTCTTCTTGTGTGTGGATTGCTCTCAGCCCACGTATGTAGGTTGTGGAAGTTTGTTATACCGTCTCTGGTAAATTGGGACTCATCCGTCCACAGAATATTGTTGAAAAAATTGTCATCTATTTGTCGTTCAAGGAGCCAATTGCAAAACTCCATCCGTTTGGGGATATCAATGGGTAGCAGCTCCTGTACAGGTGTGTGATGGTAGGCATGGAAGCGTTCTACTTTTAAAATACTCCAAACCTTCCAAGTAGATATGTTAAACTGCAATGTCAAGCGTCGGATACTGATCGATGGATCATTTTGCACTGCTTGCAGTATTCTTTCATCAATCTGAACAGCGATTATAGGCGCAGGATTTGCATTTACTCTCCTTGTTCTAATGCTGCCAGTTTCCCTAATTCTCCTGTAAACGTCTTGAAAACCATAAATTAACATCATGTCAGCATATTCTTCATTGGAGTACTCAGGCATTTTGAAATTATTTTTTAAATTCTACTTACACCTTTCTCTTAGCAACGTAACTAAAACTGAGAAAAATATGAAGGTAGTTTTGCTTTTATAGGCTTTTTATTTTGTAAGACACCCTATTAAAAAGGCATAGTACCGCATCCAGTAGTACCTACTACGTCCAGGTAAAAGCATCAATTATGTTGAAACTCACTTACATTTCATTGTTTTCCTTCATATTTAAATAGTAATAAATGTGCAATAAAAATACTTCAGTATTACCGACAAATTAAACAGATTCTTGGACGAGGTCCACTTTATGGCACTGACTTTTAAATATTTAATTTTTATGCGATATGTATTGTTATATGTTACTTCCAAAATGTTAATCGTAACTCATACATATGTATGCAGCTTTTGTAGGTAATAATACGGCTCATAAAAAAATAAAATTAAAATTACATTTTTATAATGGGGTTTTCTGAGAAAAACTACATTGATCACTGAATTTTTAAGGTTGACGTAGCAAAAATCTGTGTTTTCGAGTAAATATATCAAGATTGGGTGCAGTTACAATTTAGACTGTTACATCAAATGAAAGGTAATTCGATTGCCTAAAAAACAAGTTATAACACTTTGCCTTGTGATTATTCGTTTTCAAGATTTAACGTTTTAAGTGAGTGAGGGTACCGGTCAACAACACTTTTCTTAACCACCCTGTATCTCCACTAATTTTGAAAATTGACCCACCCTGTAGAACAATTTTTTTCTCCAAATATATCAAGGAAAACCCCTTACAAGGTGGCACACGGAGTGCCAAACACCCTGTATACTTCAACTAGGCTTTTGATTGGATAACTTTGCAACTAGGTATTCGGTGGTTGCTGTTTCCCTTATTCGTAATCGATCGAGTTGTGCGGTGGCCAGGCTTACACGTAACATTACTCCCTCCTTAGTTTCTGTTCGTCCCGAACAGAGTGGCTCCCTCGTCAGTGGCGTCATTTTTCATTTTGGTCCGTGGTACTCCCTCCTTTAGTTGCGTGCTGATTCGATGCCATCCTTTACAGTTGCACTGATGTTTTGACGATGTTTCGAAGTGTGTCCATCGACTGGCTCAGATCTTTAATTTTATTATTTAGATCTTCTTTTAGCTCTTTCGTTTGTTCGCTTTGCTGTTCCAATTTTTGGTTGAGGTCCTTCGAAGTCTGGTCTAACTTTTGATTAATGTCCGTTGAAGTTTGGTCCATTTTCTGACTGAGATATGCTGAAAGCTGTCTTTGTTGGTCTAATTTGTTCATCATTTGCTGCATTAACTGTGTCAGAGAGTCCGATGTACCAAAACCCTCCTCACCACTTCCTGCACGAGCTTCTTCGATTGGAAACTCGAAACTGTTTGCGTCCTTACCCTCAGCCTCTAGTATATCGATCATACGGCTGACAAGTTCAGACTTGTTCCCTGTTGTAGATAATTCGCGTCTACCGAGCTCTTCCTTCGGCTCCATTAGTTTTAATTTTTTTTTAATAACGCGGCATCTTCACTATCGATTATTTGTCCGTTAAAGATTTTCCGCGATTCAAATTCTCTTTTTGTCCGTATGAGAACTTTCCGCTTCACTAATTAAAGTTACCGCTCACTAGATCACTCGAGAATATTCGATTTCACAAAATTCTCACTTTGTCCGTTCGAGAATTTTAATTTCACTTTTTCCACTCGCGATATCAATCCGAATTAATCCTTGAAATCCCACTTCTGACACCAATTGTTGCGAGCTAGGGGTTCGCCGGGATTTCAAGTAAAACACAATTCGTTTAAAATCAAAATAAGTGTTTATTAATTATTCGCACTTTAATTTTATTCGCATAATAATTCGCACTGTATGGCAACATTGCCCGCTTATATATTTCGCTTGACTCGATCACTTTCGCTTTCTACCAACACGGTCGCGTATGCACGCTGGCTGTCACAGTCGACGTAATAAAAATTACTATATCCCTCGCTGAAAGCTTCACCTGCTTTTATACTACTTGTCTGTAGTCGAGACTGTTCTTGAATCTTCGTTCGGTGGTGTGTGTAGAGGGTTCTAGTGAGCTTGAGATCTTTCGATTTTGATCTTCTACGCTGTTCTAGTACATTCGATTAGAACTGAGGTACAATCGTGTTGTTCCGCTCCCTTATATACTTCAACTAGGCTTTAGATTGGATAACTTTGCAACTAGGTATTCGGTTGTTGCTGTTTCCCTTATTCATAATCGATCGAGTTGCGCGGTGGCCAGGCTTACACGTAACAATATGATACTTCAATAGCTTTCAATGAAGCTTAGTATTTTTCGAAGAAGAATAGTCTGGAATTCCGGTGCTCCCTCACATTCACAGAGAATGTGCTCTGGTGTTTCGTCTTCATCATCGCAAATTCTGCACATTTTGCTCTCAGAGACAATCCTATGGAAATGCTTCCTCATGTAACAATATGATCAGTCAGAGGTATCACTAGGGTTCGGGTGAGATGTTTGCTTAATTTTAGATATTAGACGTACTATTTCCGAATGCTTCGGCATAAGTAACTTATTAGATTGCCACGTGAAATATCAACTAGAAATAACTAAGCTTGCGGCCAAAGTATGAGTAGGTACATACGAGTATACACAAAAATAAGGAGAAATGAAAAATTTCATTTGAGTTCCAAAATATAATATATTTAACAAAAAACATCGGGTCCGATACTCGGATTTGAATATCGATATATCGCTCTAAAAAATATCGGCCGATATTACCGATATATCGTTTAAAAAATATCGCTATTTCGATATATCGATATTTTTTCAACATTCCTATGTGCAATGCGAAATAATATCGACATAAACGAATAAGTTTTCAAGAGAATTTGGTAGAGCTGGAAAACTATCGATAGTTGAAGCCATCGATAAAGTCCGATATTTTCGGCAAACCATCGATTAAATATCGATAGCTTCCGATAGTTTTATTAAAGGAGAAGAACGCCTGAAGCTACGACTTTGAAATTTTGTATACGTTGGTTTTCCAATTGTTGCAGTTAAAGTCAAGAATATGAAAAAGTTCACATGAGTCCTTCGAGTATCTCCCATACAATAATCCTGTTAAAATATACTCATCCCACTTAAGTAATGGAACTCTCTAACTCAGGAAATCGTTTAGCTTCAGAAGGGTTTAAACTACGACTTTGAAATTTTGTATGAGATGATTTTTCAATAGCTGGACCTATGTATGATTATGAACAAAATCCCATTAGTCCTTCGTGTAGCTGCCATACAAATATCCTGTCAAAATGTCTTCACTTAATTTACTCTTTACTCACTCACTACTCTACTCTCTATAACTCAAGTAATCGTTTAACTAAGAATTCGGAATTTTTTACAAATTAGTTTTGAGTGAAAACGAAGTTCGAGTTTACTAGTCAGCGAAATCGTTTTACTCCTTCTGGTACCTTCCATACAAAAAATCCTTAAGACACGTGTTCAACAATATTTTTCGATAACTTTTGAACGCTTCAAGCCAGGAATTTGACATTTTGTACACATTAATTGTTAAATGGTTCCAAGGAAAAGAATAAATATGTAAGAAATCGAGTGAGTCCTTCCTGCACCTCCATGCGAAAGTCCTTTAAAAACAAAAAAAAAATTTTTTCGGTAACTCACCCAGTTCAAGATATGAAATTAAACACTGACGATATTCTTTTTTTAGTTTCCAGAAGCAACCAAATGGGAGGCTTTAAAAAAGGACATACTACATGTAAATATAAATATAAATTGGAGTTCAGTGTTTTATCTACAGTATCATACGATTGGCTTGCAGCCGATCGTGACTGCAGTATGTTTAAAAATTAATGTCTCATTCTCGGACATTTAAATTAATTTGATTTTACGTGCGGTCATTCCCGCATCAAATTTAACGTTAAGTAGAGCATATCGCAAAGGCTTTTCAGTGTAAATTTCATAACCCATTTTCTCAGAAACCAATCGAATGAGATTTTGGACAATTATTCCTTTGCAAATCAAGCAAATAGAGTGGAGTAAAATTTTATTATTATTGCGAAGGTTGTATACAGTGTGTTTGGCAATCCGTGTGCCACCTTGTAAGGGGTTATCCCTTGATATATTTGGAGAAAAAAATTGTTCCACAGGGTGGGTCAATTTTCAATATTAGTGGAGATACAGGGTGGTTAAGAAAAGTATTTTTGACCGGTACCCTCACTCACTTAAAACGTTAAATCTTAAAAACCAATAATCGCAAAGCAAAGTGTTATAACTCGTTTTTTAGGCAATCGAATTACCTTTCATTTGATGTAACAGTCTAAATTGTAACTGCACCCAATCTTGACATATTTACTCGAAAACACAGATTTTTGCTACGTCAACCCTAAAAATTCAGTGATCAATGTAGTTTTTCTCAGAAAACCCCATTATAAAAATGTCATTTTAATTTTATTTTTTTATGGGCCGTATTATTACCTACAAAAGCTGCATACATATGTACGAGTTACGATTAACATTTTGGAAGTAATAGGTAAAAATACATATCGCATAAAAATTAAATATTTAAAAGTCAGTGCCATAAAGTGGACCATGTTTAAAAAGCTGTTTAATTTGTCGGTAGTACTACAGTATTTTTATTGCACATTTATTACTATTTAAAGTATGAAGGAAATAAATGAAATGTAAGTGAGTTGAAACTAATTGATGCTTTTACCTGGACGTGGTAGGTACTACTGGATGCGGTACTATGCCTTTTTTAATAGGGTGTCTTACAAAATAAAAAGCCTATAAAAGCAAAACTACCTTCATATTTTTCTCAGTTTTAGTTACGTTGCTAAGAGAAGAAGGTGTCAGTAGAATTTAAATAATTATTTCAAAATGCCTGAGTACTCCAATGAAGAATATGCTGACTTGATTTATGGATTGTGTGACCAAAATGCACGAGCAGCGCGAAGGCTTTACCTACCTATATATGGTATTATACTGTCTTATACTGTTTTTCAAAACCAAAAAATTTACTTGGGAACGGGGTCAAAAAAATCGGAGAACATCAGTGATGCGTTCGGAAATTAACTCGAGTAGAGTTAGAGTTACCTTCAGAGTTTACTAACGCATTCAAACGAGAGTAAGCTCTACTCTGATATTTCGGAACAGATAGTTACCCGATAGTCATATTCTGAGTTGACATGAGATTGAAGCTTGACAATTTCATTTGATGTATCATTTTTATAAAAATAGAGAAAAAGGAAGTGGTATTCCGAAGTATTATAGCTGCAACTAAAGATTTTCGACAAAACTTTACACTGACACGCAAAGTATTCAAAAAACTGACCACTTGACATTTGACGTTTCAAACTCATTGTAACCCTGCTCATGACTGGAGTTAGTAGAGTTACCCCTTTTTACTCTACTCTGCTATTTTCGAACGCAACTCTATTACGTCATTAGAGTAAAATTATCTCTGCTCTACATTTTCGAACGATTTTCTTACTCTACTCTTACCAGAGTTAATTTCCGAACGCGTTCCTGTGGTTCTCAATTATTTTAAAGAAAAATTACAATTATTTTAATAACTTACTCTTACGTAACGAGGATTTTATTTTATGGTGTTAGTATAGTATAGGCAGCTTTCAAAATCATAAATTTAAGCTAGTTAAGTTCTCTAATAATTTAATTGAGCAACTAATTGGTTAAAAGCATCATATACAGGGTGTGCGGTACTCCGTGCACAACCTTGTAAGGGGTTATTCCTTGATATATTTTGAGACAAAAATTGTTCTACAGGGAGGGTCAATTTTCAATATACGTGGAGATACAGGGTGATCAAGAAAAGTGTTTCGGACCTGTACCCTCACTCACTTAAAACGCTATATCTTGAAAACCAATAATCAGAATTTAAAGTGTGAGGTTAGGTTAGGTTACAGTGGAGGCCAAAGCCTCACATAGACCCACGAGGTCCCATAGTGATACCACTAATTTAAAGTGTTATAGCTTGTTTTTTAGGGAATCGAATTACCTTTCATTTGATGTAACAGTTCAATTTGTAACTGCACCCGATCTTGAGATATTTACTTCAAAACACAAATTTTTCTACTTCTATTCTAAAAATTCCGTCATCAATGTAGTTTTTCTCAGAAAATCCCATTACGAAAATGCCAATTTAATTTAATTTTTTTATGTACCATATTATTACCTACAAAAGCTTCATACATATGAATGAGTTACGTTTTACTATTTTGGAAGTAATAGGCGAAAATACATATCGCTTAAAAATTAAATATGACATAAAGTGGCCCTATTTTAAGCCCTATTTTAAGTATCGAGGAAATCAATTATATGTAAATGAGTTTCAACATAAATAATGCACTTACCTAGTGTGGAAAGCAAAATTGGGTACAGGACTTTGCCTTTTTTAATGGGGTACCTAACAAAAAAATAAAGCCTATAAAAGCGAAACTACCTTCATATTTCTATCAGTTTCAGTCACATTGCTAAAAGTAGATGGAATCAGTAGAATTTAGAAAATAATTTCAAAATGCCTCAGTACTCCAATGAAGAATATGAAGACAGGAAATGCACTAGCGGCTCGATCGCTGTATCATCAGAGATATCCTCATCGACGGACACCTGACAGGAGAGTATTTCAAGACGTTTACAGAAGGATTCGGGAAACTGGCAGCATTAGGACAAGCAGAGTAAATGCAAATCCTCCGCCGATAATCGCTGTTCAGATCGTTGAAAGAATACTGCATGCAGTTCAAAATGATCCATCAATCAGTATCGCATGCTTGGATTGCAGTTGAACATCTCTAAGTGGAAAGTTTGGAGTGTTTCAAAACCAGAACGCTTGCATCCCTACCATCACACAACAGTGCAGGAGCTGCTACCCATTGATTTGCCCAAAAGTATGGAGTTTTGCAATTGGCTCCTTCAACGACAAATAACGAGAATTTTATGAACAACATTCTTTGGACGGATGAGTCCCAATTTACCAGAGACAGTATCACAAACTTCCACAACCTACATACGTGGGCTGAGAGCAATTCACACGCAAGGAGAGCGGCATCATTTCAGCACAGATTCAGTATCAATTTATGGGCAGGTGTGATTGATGAATATTTCATTGGACCTATTAGGCTTCCGCCTACTCTAAATAGTTCCAACTACTTACATTTTTTAACAAATGATCTACAAGACTTATTGAACGATATTCCACTGGTACGATTGGCTTCCATGTTTTTCCAATACAATTGTGCTCCAGCTCATTACAGCCGACAAATCACAGATTGGTTAAATTCCAAATATTGCAACCGCTGGATTGGTAGAAATGGACCGATGCACTGGCCTGCGAGATCTCCTGATCTAACTATTATTATGGATTCCTTGCATGGGGACGGATGAAGAACCTTGTCTACGCAACGGCAGTAGTAACGTTCGAAGATCTAAATAACAGGATCGACGCGGCAGCATTAGAAGTAAGGCAGTAGTTGCGGAGAATGAATACCAAGAGAACACTTACAAAACGAGCTTTAACATGCATTCAAAATGAAGGTGGACATTTTAAACATTTATTGTAATTAAAAAATTTTGAAATAAAACATAATAACTTTTGTTAAGTTTTTTCAGTTCAAGCGAAAAGTGTAGATCAACATGTTCTTCTTTTTTGCATAAAAGTGCAATATTTTTGGAATCATTATTTTTTTCTTAATTATGAAACTTATGCAATGCAAGTGTATGCAACTTTTGTAGGCAATAATATGACAAATAAAAAAATAAAATTAAACTGACATTTTTATAATGGGGTTTTCTGAGAAGAACTACATTGATCACTGAATTTTTAGGGTTGAAGTAGCAAAAATTTGTGTTTTGAAGTAAATATCTCAAGATCGGGTGCAGTTACAATTTGAACTGTTACATCAAACGTAATTTGATTTCCTAAAAAACAAGCTATACCACTTTGAATTCTGATTATTAGTTTTCAAGATATAACGTTTTAAGTGAGTGAGAGTACCGGTCAAAAAACACTTTTCTTAACCACCCTGTATCTCCACTGATATTGAAAATTGACCCACCCTGTAGAACAATTTTTTTCTCCAAATATATCAAGGAATAACCCCTTAGAAGGTGGCACACCCTGTACATATAAGCACCTAGAAATTTTTTTTTTTAATTTGTCGATATGCAACCCTAAGGGGTGAAAAGTGGTTGTGAACATTTTCACGAATTCCGATATATTTCTTAAGTCTCATTAGACGATGTATCGAATATCGAGTTCAGTTTCACTTAGAAAGGCTTTAAATATAAACGGGAAAAACCGATTTAAGCATTTTTCGATATTAAACGCCCTAGGATGTAAGGTATTGATCAAGTTTTCACGAATTCCGAAAATCTTTTAGGTTTAATGGGATTGAATTCGCTTTTACTTCTATTGAAACTTCTATAGAGAGCAAATACGTAAATAAATAAAAAAATATTCCAGCAGTCTGTGCGAAACTTTATTATTTTTGGGTAGAAGCGAGTTTAGTGCTTAGATGCGGTGTAGGTATCAATGCGACTGAAAACCTAAAAAATAACGTTCAAATAGCCTCCTGGTTATTCTTTAGGTTATCAGTCTCATAGTAACCTACACCGCATATCAGCATTAAACACATTTCGGGATTCTACCCAAAAAATAATAAAGTTGCGCCCAGAATGTTGGCAGATTTTAAAATCAAACTAAGTTGTGTTAAGTCGAAAAAAGTTTCTAAACTTCTCTTCATCGCAAGTGACCGCTTTCAAAAAATCCTTTACTAGTTCGAGTTTGGAATATAGATACTAACACGCTCATGTCATTTTAGCTGCATCGTAATTTCCTCCTCCTATTATTCCTCTTCAAACAAAAAACCAAAAATGGTGTCGTTAACCATTCTTCGACCTCGCAACGTGTGAATTTAAGGCTAAAACTGATCGGGGCAGTTGGCCGTTGCGGTTGCCAGTTATAGCGAGAATTCAAAGCAGTCGCGGTTGGCAGTTGCGGTTGGCAGTTACTGCTGACCGCGACGGTCGGCAGTTCCAGCCAGACAGTACCTTTAAGGTACAATCTGGCTGGTAGTGCCGACCGTCGCGGTCAGTAATAACTACCGGCAGTAGACTACTGCTTCAGGCAAAAACAAGCTGTCATATCTGTTTGCGACTGCTCGGCAGTTGACGGTTGTGAGTGCAAAGCAGCCGCGGTGAGCAGTTGAGGTTGGCAGTTACTGCTGACCGCGACGGTCGATCGTTCGTTACTGCCAGATTACGCTTCAGAATCCGAAGCGATGCTGACAACCATTTTTGCGAAATCATTAACATACTATAACTAACAAAAAAATGAGATAGAAACAAAAAATTTAAATCATATTTTTTTTTCACTAATTCTTCGAGTACAAAAATTTTCAAAAGAATCGGCGATGGTAAGGTCACAAATTTCGGTATTTTTGGCGATTCTTGATGAAATATTCAGAAAATATGATCTTCATGATTGTTAATAGGTTTGTTCTTTTTGCCTACACTATCTACACTAGTGCAAAAAGTGTACACTTTTGCTGTTCTTTTTGACGAGTGACGTTAGAGTCCGTTGTTCTTTTTGTCAAGTGTAGATAGAAAGTGTACTCTTTCTACACTCGCTCGAGAGCAGATGTAAGTTCTTACACTTTACTGTAGCTTATCAGCTGTCAAACTTGATGGCTGCATGCAGATAAAATTGACTTTTAGTATTTAGGGAAATATTGTTTTCAATGAATACACGCAAGAATATTGTATAGCAATAAATTTGCATTGACAGAAAAGAGAGAATCAAGTAAATAAAAAAGATCGAAATTCTATCTGTCGTGTTTCTGCACTAACGCGTTCTTTTTGGCTGTTCAAAATTTGTGTAATCCTACACTAAGTGTAATACACTTAGAGCGTAGTGTACACTGAGTGTAAGCAAAAAGAACAAACCTATTGTTATGTGTATTCTACCCATAAATATCACATCATGGGCTCAATTCACGAATTCGCTCGAGATTCGTTTCACTCAAAATTTCCCATGATTTCCCAGATTGTCGAATGAAACGGCTCGGCGGGTATTGCCCGAAATCGAAATTGTACACATTTTCTACAGCGATTGAGCTCCGTGTGTAAGAAAGAGACAGCGAACGAATCCGACTCCGTACATATGTAAGTAAGATTCCCCACCAGCTAACTATGACCATTGAATAGTCGTGAAATTTCTACACATTTTCAACGGACATACATGTATGTACAAGTCCATATGTACGATAGAGATGGCATATACTCAGCTATTACAAAATCAATAGATTTTCTAAACACATCTGTTACAATACGCAAGAAAGGGATATCATCTACGTAGTCACACACATGCAAGAACAAGAAAACTTTCAAGCGTCAAATCAAATAAAATTTTGATTGCGACGCATTCCGTGTTTGAGTTTTGAGTGAAGTTTAACCATTCGACTCTCCATGGCGATACGAATTTCGTCGCCAATCGTATTTGTACGGATTTTTTTATATGTATTTTTTTCTTAAATGTTTCAGGATATTCCAAGGCTTGACGAGCTGCATTCATGTTTTTTTTATTTTCAGCTTCAGAGCACGAGCGACAAATGTTTCGAGTTGCCATCGTATTTTTGAAGTCATATTTCAGGTACATTTTGAATACTCATTTTTATTACTTCTGTCTTACATTTAGAATAGAAGGATTCGAAATTTAGCAGCTGGTTCAGCGTCAGGACTTCATAAGTCAAATTTCAAATCCTTCATTTCCCTATGTAAAAGCGGGAAATAAAAAAATTAGCTTGCAAATACGTTGTACCACTCGTAGAAATGGAGTGAATTTTGTAAGTACATAAAACGTACGTATGTTAAGTATAAACACCGAAAATATTATACGCAGAGTCGCCGTATCTTTCAAACTATACGTATAGTGCTTTTCAAAACTATACGTATAGACTTACAGAGCGGCCGCGGACATCGTACCCTAGAATTCTACGGTCTTTATCCAGCCTTTCTACGGTCTTTTATTTCGTATAGTATACGAAACTTTGCCTGCTGGGCGGCGTCTCACGATCGAGAATTGACGAATGGTAAAGTTGGACATCTCCACCTGGTGGCAAAAAAAACAACCCTTTAAGATAGACAAATTTTTGTCAGCTGACTGTTAAATGGCGGTTCGTGTGTAATTTTCTGATTTGGAGCTCGGGAAGTTTTCGATTCTTTCTTAATTTCATTATGAAAGACATAATAAAAATTAATGACGATCGGTACGGTTGATAGTAAGGTATTCATTTCTGGTTCTAGATTCCGAAAATGTTAGACTCAAACCCGCACAACGAAGTCAGAAAATGAACAATTTTTCCTTATGAACGGGCGGTATAAACTTCGAAATAACTACACAAATGTTTAATATTTCGGAAAAAAGAAATATGGAATAATTTTTAAATTATTTAAAAGGAACATAAACCATTTTTTCGTTACATTTTTCTTTCATTTTGGTGCTTGAATTCGGTTGCTGATTGGTCTATGCTTGAAAACAGCGACAGGGCAATGCTGCCTTCCAGTAGTATACGAGATTGACGAATATACTATGTGCTCTGGCGGCAAATTTCGGAACATTCTAAGATAGACAGAAACTGGCAGTTGCATGTGATTTTCGTACAAAATTGAGATTGAGCTCGAATAAAAGTGTTTTAAAGTGAATTTAAATGAACCTCATAATTAAATAAGAAGGACAAACGTATCATATTATATCAAAAACAAAATTTATTTATTTATCAGAAACCAATTTCTAGCACCAAAATGAAAGAAAAATGTAACGAAAAAACGGTTTACGTTCCTTTTAAATAATTTAAAAATTATTCCATATTTCTTTTTTCCGGAATATTAAACATTTGTGAAGTTATTTCGAAGTTTATACCGCCCGTTCGTAAAGAAAAATGGTTCATTTTCTGACTTCGTTGTGCGGGTTTGAGTCTAACATTTTCGGAATGTAGAACCGGAAATGAATACCTTACTATCAACCGTACCGATCGTCATCTATTATTATTATGTCTTTCATAATGAAATTAAGAAAAAATCGAAAACTTCCCGAGCTCTAAATCACAAAATTACACACGAACCGCCATATTAGAGTCAGCTAACAAAAATTTGTCTATCTTAAAGGGTTGTTTTTTTTTGCTACCAGGTGGAGATTTCCAACTTTACCATTCGTCAATACTAGGTCTGTTCTTTTTGGCTACACCTTCTACACTTTTTTACACTGACTTTTGAGTGAGTGCAGAGAGGTGAAGAGGGTGAATAAAAAAAGAACAAACCTAATAGGTTTGTTCTTTTTTCATTCATCCTCTTCACCTCTCTGCACCAGCTCAAGAGTTAGTGCAGAAAAGTGTATTCTAGTGTATGCAAAAAGAACAGACCTATTATTCGAGACAATCACGAACGATTTCGAGAATAGCGCATTTCTTTTTCGTTCGATTCGATCATACGAATGTCTCGAACGATCAATCGAATCTCGAGCGAACTCGAGAATTAAACCCCAGAGGTAACACAGAATTTGATTGAAGAGTTGAAAGGAGTTGCTATAAAATGTCGAATGTTGTAAGGAGTTATATCGTTTTTTTGAACAAGGTGGTGAGGCTATCTAATTTTGGAAGTATGGGATTAAAAGAGTTTAGCTTTCACCACACCTCAAACTCACTGCTGTGTCTTTAGTTTAAAATACAAGTGCCGAAAAGGAGAAAATAGTGAAAACAATGACAAAAACGCAAAATGTCGGAAAGAATTTCGCTTTCAATGTAAAATTGTTACATTCGAATAAGTTACGCTCGAGGAGTTTTTACGCCTATAATTTTCGCTTTCGCATCGTTTCTAGTTAATACTTGTCTTTAGACAAAAAATTACGTACAAAATTGTTGCATACTATAGAAATTCTATGTTCTCGTACTTGTCGTAAAAGTAAAAAAAAAGTCATGTATTTTTTAATGGGAGTTACTTACCAATCCCATAATTGCCAAAGGCATGTGAACATGTCTCGTAATGCTAATTGCAGTGTTGTGCGTCGTTAGTACGTTAAAATCGATTTTTATACCACTTATTATAATGGATCCCTGCAATTTAATATGTTAAGTCATCGTAATGTAGCTAAACAAATTTACAATTTTACGTCGATACATACATAATTTTATTCCGGTCATTCATCTTTGGTTTATAACTGAATAATAATGCCAGATGGGGCAGTTTCCTGAGATTTGGGCTAACTTTTTAGAATATCGCGGGATACTTCGATTGGTGAATTTATGCTATAATACATTAAAAAATATTTGGGATATTTTTTACTCGTCTACGTTCAAAAACGTACTATTAAATTGACTACTTAAAATTATAATCAAATTAATATTTTTCACTTGCCAAAATAGTTTTTCAGAATTCATTTACTAGACGTCATACTAGAATTCCTCTTATAATATTGATGGCGTTATGTTATGAACTACCGCGAATAGTGCAATCCACAAACAGCATGTCACTATATACAAAACAACAGCGAACAATTAACTGTTTGTAGCTTATAATATTGTCTGCTGTTTTGCTAGAAGTACTCGTAAAGTGTAATTAGTAATTTGTGTACCATTGGCAAATGGGGAAATACGTTAAAAAATATAATAAGTCTTGGGAATCTGAGCCGCGATTCTGGCGGCATGCGAATTGCGAAAATTCCACATATTTCCCTTCATTTTCGAAACAGGGAAATTTGTCGGTTTCATGAGGCAAGGCTGTTGGCGAATATTTTCGTGACCTTCCTAGGTATTCAAATTGAAATTCGCATATGTGAATTGAGGAAACTGTTTGTTTTTCGTTTCGTGTTTGTTGTAAATATTAGGTCTGTTCTTTTTGACTGATTGATTGGTTGCAGGGTGTTGGAATGGGGGGAGGGACAATGCGTCCGAATTGCTTGAAAGCTGAGATTGAAACATTCTAAAATTCATATCTCCTGAACGTTTGATGTCAGACGGTTGAAACTTTGAAACTAGGAGCCTAGACAAGAACTAAAATTTTGAAGGAAGGGAATGTGTGGGTGGAGTAAAAAACGTTGAATTAAATAACTTCCGAACCAATTATACCAGGAAGATAAAATTTGATTTTTGGAGATAGGATTACAAGTTCAGTCTATTGAAAGTAATATTTGGGGGGGGGGGGGGGGGGGGGGGGGTTGGAGGTGGAGCGCAAAACAGCCATTTTAAAACAAATTTATTTTTATATCTCCAGAACCGTGCCACATATGGCCTTATAAATTTTACAGGAGCAAAGGCCGTGACACATTAAAAGCAGAAAGCAGCGGCAGAAGCAGAATTGGCTTAGAAGGCACAGGATCATATGGCGCATGTTTAAATGAAAGCAGAGACGAAAAGAGTGCTGCTTTTTCGTTCTAAATTCTAAAATTCTGCCTCTGCTTCAGTACTGCCAACGTAAATCCCTTAAGAATTGCGAATGTTGTCAGCAATGGAAATGTTAAATGTGTCAAAATTGTTTCCATATACTAGTAACGTAAAGTGGCCTATTGCCGACCACCTTCCTAATTCCGACCATTTTGGTTTTTTATTAATATATTTTTATTATCGCGAGTAATAAGGTAAATTCTAGGATCAATATATTTCCACATGTGTTCTCTATCCATTTGCTGTGCACAAAGGGATCTGCATGTCCTTTCTTTACATTGTGGTTTAAATTAATCGGCGGTGGACCAAAAAACATGAATTTTAAGCCTAAAATCGAAATTTTTGGTTCATTATTTTTCGTAAATTTAAAAGACTAGCTTTCATCAGAGTGAGTAATTAAGGTCTTATTGGCTTTATAAACATTTAATTTGTATTGAAATATAAAAAAAAAATTTAAATTCATAGAATTTGTGAAACAAACAAATAAAATGAAGTGGTCGGAAATAGGCTTCTCTGATTTCATGTAATGCCCTTATTCCGACCAGTGGTCGGTATTAGGGAATATCAAGGGAATATTTAAAAAAATTAAAATATTATGTTTATATACTATAAATAGTAAAAATCGATATTTTATGATTATACTATTGTCTTTACTGTCTTTGATCCCAATTCCGACCTACTCAATATATATATTTTAGATCTCGAAAGTTCACATGAAACGGACCTAGCACCTTCTTGAACTGATATATATTGCAGAATCCATACCTTTTTCGTTTAAGAGTTTTGGCTTTATTTGACGGTTTAAGTAATAAATTGGTTTCTATTTAAATATTAATGCCGGCAGTATGTTCTTTGATGCGAAATTTATGTTTCTATATTAGTTTTGCCTTAGATTAAATCTACTAATATCACTGGTCGGTAATTAGGACATCCAATTTGATCGGTTTACTCATTTCCGACCTAGTAGCCGTACAGCAGGATAACAAGTTTACTCAGTGGAAATTACATTTTAATTTTGCGATTTATCTAATAAAATTAAACATACATATATATCTACATATAAAAAAATTGAGGTTTGTTTGTTTGTCCCGTATGAGTTACTGTACCACCCATCTGATTGTGATAAAATTTTGGTGATTTGTTGTGCGCACGCCCGCGAAGGTTTCTGAATTAGTAAAATAATTTTACAATTATTGGTGGTACGCGAGTCGTTTCAATAATTGACTGTTTTTATATATTGTAGTTTCGAGGCAGTTCGTGTGTTTTCGGTGTATTATTTATGCCATTGACAAATGGTAAAGTTGGAAATTTCCACCTGGTTGAAATTAAAACAATCTTCCAAGATAGACAAATTTTTGGTAGCTGACTATTGCATTACGATTCGTGTGTAATTTTATGATCTGGACCACAGAAAATGAATAATTTTTTTTCAATGAATGTTTTCATTGTTTGTTTGTGGAAATACCGCTCGTACTGCAATGCGTGTCAGGATATTATTTCGATGTGCTCGCAAACAAAAAAACATAATGATGTATGGGGAAAGCAGTACAATAATGCAGATCGTAGTAGAATGTTCTTTAATACAGTTTTCGAAGTTCACCGTACACACGAGAACTTAGCCACGGGACGCGGCTAATACCTGTAGTATATTTGGAATTGCAGTTTGCCTCACAATACCACAGAATGTTCAGGTTTTTACCTCCGTTTGGACGAACCTGCACAGACTATCAGTTACTATTGCTAACATGGGATTGCAAATTCGCATACTTGATGTAACTGTTAAATTTTCCATTTTTGATAATTTAACGAAACAGCTGAATATAATTTGAACCTGTGTCAAATTAACTGTTTGTGTGTGCCTGTTATTTTGTCTTTTGTCGACAAAGTGGGGCTATTGACCACAGAACCTGAAAAAATAGATGATCCAAACAACACGATAGATTTCACAAATATTTTTAAAATAATAGTCACACTACTCCTTAAAAATTTTTTTAGGTTATGTACTCTGTTAAGAAGATATGCGACCACAAAATTGGTATCGCAAAATCCCAAGTGATTCGGTATTGGCCTCTCGGAGACTGGACAGTGTAGCCTAGTATAGACCCTTTTTCTTCCCTGATCCTTATGCCTCCATCTTGTTGGATCAGGTTGAAATTCCACAGAAATGTCCACTTGGGCGAACAGCGGATCCGTCTCTTATCTACTATTTTATTGGTCTCTATACCCTTATGACCGGTATCCAGTATTACGAACGTATCCCATATTTAGTCCGCTTCCCCTAGTGGCTTTTTCAGAATCTTGTACAATTTTTATTT
This sequence comes from Beris morrisii, assembly GCA_951812415.1. Taxonomy (NCBI): domain Eukaryota; kingdom Metazoa; phylum Arthropoda; class Insecta; order Diptera; family Stratiomyidae; genus Beris; species Beris morrisii. The sequence goes on along the minus strand of OX638311.1, from coordinate 81,597,828 downwards.
TTTAAAAGGCCTTGAACCACATGTTCTCCTTATCAGATAAAGATAAAATTTAAAACATATTTTACTTTATTATTTTTTAATAATAAAGTATTTTTTCATTACTTGGAATCATTAATTGAAATAATTTCAAATATATTATATATTCCTATCTATACAGGGTGTTTGGCACTCCGTGTGCCACCTTGTAAGGGGTTATTTCTTGATATATTTGGAGAAAAAAATTGTTCTACAGGGTGGGTCAATTTTCAATATTAGGTGGTTAGGTGGTTAAGAAAAGTGTTTTTGACCGGTACCCTCATTCACTTAAAACGTTAAATCTTGAAAACGAATAATCACAAGGCAAAGTGTTATAACTCGTTTTTTAGGGAATCGAATTACCTTTCATTTGATGTAACAGTCTAAATTGTAACTGCACCCAATCTTGAGGTATTTACTCGAAAACACAGATTTTTGCTATGTCAACCCTTAAAATTCAGTGATCAATGTAGTTTTTCTCAGAAAACCCCATCATAAAAATGTCATTTTAATTTTATTTTTTTATGAGCCGTATTATTACCTACAAAAGCTGCATACATATGTATGAGTTACGATTAACATTTTGGAAGTAATAGGTAAAAATACATATCGCATAAAAATAAAATATTTAAAAAATCAGTGCATGTGCACGTTGATCTACGCTACTTGCTTGAATTGAAAGAATTTAATAATGGTTTTTATTTCAAATATTTTTATTATAATAAATGTTCAAAATGGCCACCTTTATTTTGAATGCACACTAAAGCTCGTTTGGCGAGTGTTCTCTTGGTATTCATATTCCTTAACTGCTGCCTTACTTCTATTGCTGCCGCATCGATCCTGATATTTAGATCTTCCAATGTTTCTACTGGCGTTGCGTAGACAAGGTCCTTCATCCGTCCCCATACAAAGAAATCCATAATAGTAAGATCAGGAGATCTTGCAGGCCAGTGTATCGGTCCATTTCTAACGATCCAGCGATTGCTATAATTGGAATTTAACCAATCTGTGATCTGTCGGCCGTAATGAGCAGGAGCACCATCGTGTTGGTAAAACATGGAAGCCAATCGAACCAGTGGAATATCATCCAACAAGTCCTGTAGATCATTTGATAAAAACTGTAAGTAATTGGAGCTATTTAGAGTACGCGGAAGCCTAATAGGTCCAAGTAAATCGTCACTAATCACACCTGCCTATAAATTGACGCTGAATCTGTGCTGAAATGATGCCACTCTTCTTGTGTGTGGATTGCTCTGAGCCCACGTATGTAGGTTGTGGAAGTTTGTGATACCGTCTCTGGTAAATTGGGACTCATCCGTCCACAGAATATTGTTGAAAAAATTCTCGTCATCTATTTGTCGTTCAAGGAGCCAATTGCAAAACTCCATCCGTTTGGGGAAATTAATGGGTAGCAGCTCCTGTACTGGTGTGTGATGGTAGGGATTGAAGCGTTCTACTTTTAAAATACTCCAAACCTTCCAAATAGATATGTTAAACTGCAATGCCAAGCGTCGGATACTGATCGATGGATCCTTTTGCACTCCTTGCAGTATTCTTTCATCAATCTGAACAGCGATTATATGCGCAGGATTTGCATTTACTCTCCTTGCTCTAACGCTGCCAGTTTCCCTAATTCTCCTGTAAACGTCTTGAAATACTCTCCTGCTAGGTGTCCGTCGATGAGGATGTCTCTGGTGGTAAAGCCTTCGCGCGGCTCGTACATTTTGGTCACACTCTCCATAAATTAACATCATGTCAGCATATTCTTCATTGGAGTACTCAGGCATTTTGAAATAATTTTTTAAATTCTACTGACACCTTCTTCTCTTAGCAACGTAACTAAAACTGATAAAAATATGAAGATAGTTTTGCTTTTATAGGCCTTTTATTTTGTAAGACACCCTATTAAAAAAGGCATAGTACCGCATCCAGTAGTTCCTACCACGTCCAGGTGAAAGCATGAATTATGTTGAAACTAACTTACATTTCATTGTTTTCCTTCATACTTTAAATAGTAATAAATGTGCAATAAAAATACTTCAGTACTACCGACAAATTAAACAGGTTTTTAAACGTGGTCCACTTTATGGCACTGACTTTTAAATATTTAATTTTTATGCGATATGTATTTTTACCTATTACTTCCAAAATGTTAATCGTAACTCATACATATGTATGCAGCTTTTGTAGGTAATAATACGGCTCAAAAAAAAAAAATTAAAATGACATTTTTATAATGGGGTTTTCTGAGAAAAACTACATTGATCACTGAATTTTTAGGGTTGACGTAGCAAAAATCTGTGTTTTCGAGTAAATATCTCAAGATTGGGTGCAGTTACAATTTAGGCTGTTACATCAAATGAAAGGGAATTCGATTCCCTAAAAAACGAGTTATAACACTTTGCCTTGTGATAATGCGATTTCAAGATTTAACGTTTTAAGTGAGTGAGGGTACCGGTCAAAAACACTTTTCTTAACCACCCCACCTAATATTGAAAATTGACCCACTCTGTAGAACAATTTTTTTCTCCAAATATATCAAGGAATTACCCCTTACAAGATGGCACACGAAGTGCCAAACACCCTGTATAAAGCTTATATACATTTTATGTTAGTATAATCTTATACACTTAATAAAAAAATTAATGGAATCTGCATTAATTATTTTATTATCCTATTTTCTTCATCAAATTTAATAAAAAAAAAAATAATATCGTTAATAATATGCAACAACAATGTTGTTTTATATTGTTACTTGTAAACCTGGCAAGCGCGCAACTCGATCGATTACGAATAAGGGAAACAGTAGCAACCGAATACCTAGTTGCAAAATAACCCAATCAGAAACGTAGTATATAAGGAGAAACAACACGACTATATTTCCCCTCTAATCGAATGCGATCGAATGTATTGGAACAGCCTAGAAGATCACATGGAATGCTCTCAAGCTTTCCAGCATATTCTACACACACCACCGAACGAAGATTCAAGAACAGTCTCGACCACAGACAAATGGTATAAAAACAGATAAAGCTTTCAGCGAAGGACATAGTAATTTTTATTACGTCGACTGTGACAGCCAGCGTGTATACACGACCGTGTTGGTAGAGAGCGAAAGTGATCGAGTCAAGCGATATATGGAATAAGTGGGCAGTGCTGCCATACAGTGCGAATTATTGTGCGAATATAATTCTGTGAATTAAAGTGCGGATAAATAAATTATCACTTATTTTTATTTTAACCGAATTGTGTTTTACTTGAAATCCCGGCGAACCCCTAGCTCGCAACAATTGGTGTCAGAAGTGGGATTTCAAGGATTAATTCGGGTTAGAATCGCGAGTGGAAAAAGTGAAATTAAAATTCTCGAACGGACAAAGTGAGAATTTTGTGCGCGAATAAAGTTTTCAAACTGTGAAGTTAAGTGAAAATTCTCGAACGGACAGGGAGAATTTTGCGAAATCGAATATTCTCGAGTGCTCTAGTGAGCGGTAACTTTAATTAGTGAAGTGGAAAGTTCTCATACGGACAAAAAGAGAATCTGAATCGCGGAAAATCTTTAACGGGCAAATAATCGATAGTGAAAATGCCGCGTTATTTAAAAGATTTAAAACTAATGGAGCTGAAGGAGGAGCTCGGTAGACGCGAATTATCAACAACCGGGAACAAGTCCGAACTTGTCAGCCGAATGATCGACGTGCTTGAAGCTGAAGGTAAGGACGCAAATAGTTTCGAGTTTCCAATCGAAGAAGCTCGTGGAGGAAGTGGTGAGGAGTGTTTTGGTACATCGGATGCTCTAACGCAGTTGATGCAGCAAATGATGAACAAATTAGATCAACAATCATCGGATCTCAGCCAGAAATTAGAGCAACAAAGGCAGCTTTCAGCAGACCTCTCAGCAGACCTTAGCCAGAAAATGAACCAACAAAGTCAGAAAATAGACCAAACTTCAACGGACATTAACCAAAAATTAGAACAGCAGTCAAAGGACCTCAACCAGAAATTAGACCAACAAAGTCAACTGTCAGCGGATCTTAACAAGAAGTTAGATCAAACATCAACAGATCTTAACGACCTCAACCAAAAGTTGGAGCAGCAGAACAACAAAATCGAAGATCTAAATCAGACGATGGACACCATGGGTAAAGCAATAGAAGAAAATGTAGAAAAGAAACTTCGAACATTTGAAGAGCAAATAACGGAGAAGACATCAGCGATTGTAGAAGAAGTCGAACGTCTAAAAAGGGACTTTGATAACGTGAAAGCGACTGGAGTCATCAAGACAGAACACGTTACACACAAAGATCTCAAAGCTCCGATCTTCGATGGACTAACACCGTGGGCTATCTATAAGACCCAATTTGAGGCGGCCGCGAGAAATAATCATTGGAATGATTTGGAACGAGGAACAGCTTTGATATTGGCGCTAAGAGGTCCACCAGCAGAAGTTCTCCAAACAATTCCTCAAGAGCAGCAACAAGATTTTTCGACGTTGGTACAGACTTTGAATCTTCATTACGGCAGTGACCACATGCGAGAGATCTACAAAACACAGCTTTACAACCGAAGCCAAAAGACTGGTGAAACACTTCAAGAGCTGGCACGCGATATCGAACGACTTGCATTATTGTCACTTCCCAATGCGCAAACAGAGCAACGCAACAATACAGCTGTTTTCGCATTTAACAATGCTGTACAGGACAGAGAGCTGCAGCAGGCGTTAAAATTGGCAGGAAAGAAAACGATTGGCGAAGCCTTAGTTATATGGGCTTACGTTCGAAGCTGCCAAGCAAAGCTCGCGAAATAACTACCGAGTTCGAGAAATAACGGAAGAGTGTGTATGTCAGAGGGCCGAATACACCAAACGGAGCGAAGGATCTGGTGCCCCTCGATGTTGGAATTGCGGACAGGCAGGACACTTAAGACGCGACTGCCGAAAACCAAGAAAAGCTACCAACTATTGTTCCGGCTGCGCTGCTAAACAAAAAGGAGAACGAGGCGAACCGTCACGAGAGCACGGTTCGCCTAATCATAGTCCGGGAAACGAGTAAAAGCCAACTTCATGGGGTAGAAGTTGGCTGGTGGAATCGACGCCCCCGGAACCATCATCGCAGTTTCTCGACTACATCGTGGTGAAAACGACTTATGCATGAGTGGTCGAGTCGACAAATTAAACTGCATAATAACAATTGATACAGGCGCAACACGATCAGTGCTAAGATCTGACCTCGTAGACCGTACTTGGCTTCACAACACCAAAAAGTACGCACTTCGCACAGCAACAGGAGAAACTACTACAGTCCATGGGGAAATATCACGTGACATCCAGCTTGGAGATTTGACATTCTCGCATGTATTCGTGGTAGCTGATATTACTGACGAGTGTATTCTTGGAATGGATTTTCTGAAACCACACGGTATCCAGCTGGACCTAGGACAACGAATAATGAAGTGGCGGAACATCGAAATCCCAATGGAAATAACATCCTCCAACACAACCAAGCTGCGAGTTATATTGTGCGAAGATGCGGATATACCAAAGTCATCAGAGAACGTTATTTGGGCAGAGCTCGATGGTGATCCCGGGGACCACCGATTCTACCTCATCGAACCAGAAACGACACCTGCATTACGAAGTCTAATATTGGGAAAAACGCTAGTAAAAAGAAATGAGAGGATGATTGTACCAATAAGAGTGCTCAACGTTTCGGACAGCATTACCAGCGTAAAGAAAGGAGATGTAATTGGCAGCTGCGAACCAATCTCGGCGGTGACGAGTATAGACACTGAAGAGCATCATGACATAGGCTCTAAAAATAATTCAAGGAGGAAGAATAGTGTAGCATCAGCAGTTCTTCAGTCAAGCAACCTTAGAGGAACACAACACAAGCAAGCAGTGGATTTGATCGAAAGATTCAGCGACGTCTTCTCCACCGGTGATGACGACTATGGCAGAACAAACCTAGTGAAGCATCGTATAGACACCGGAAGTGCTACACCGATACGTCAACCCCCAAGAAAAGTACCACTAGCGAAACAAGGAGAAGTGAATTCAATGGTCAAAACCATGGAGCATCAGGGAATAATCGAAGAATCAAAGAGTCCGTGGATATCGCCAGTCGTGCTGGTTAAGAAAAAGGATGGCAGTACCCGATTTTGTGTGGACTACAGACAATTAAATGATGTCACGAAAAAGGATAGATATCCACTACCTAGAATCGACGATATCATGGACACCCTGACAGATGCTAAATGGTTCTCAACGTTGGACCTGAAAAGTGGATACTGGCAAGTGGAAATAGACGAAAATGATAGAGAGAAAACAGCATTCTCTGTCGGCAGCGGACTGTGGCAATTCATCGTGATGCTGTTTGGCCTGTGCAATGCTCCAGCTACATTCGAAAGACTAATGGAATTTGTTTTGCGTGGCCTTAGTTGGAAAACTTGTCTCGTCTACCTGGATGATGTGATCGTTATCGGCGAGACCTTCGAGGAACATCTGAAAAATCTACAGGAAGTCTTCCAGCGACTGCGAGCGGCCAAATTAAAGCTGAGTCCAAAAAAGTGCACTTTGTTTAGTGCAGAAGTAAAGTACTTGGATCACATCGTTTCAGCTGATGGTGTAAAGACGGATCCGGAGAAAATACTGGTGGTGAAAAATTGGCCTACTCCGAGTGATAAACACCAGCTGCGTAGCTTCCTAGGATTAGCGACATATTACCGTCGATTCGTAAAAGACTTTGCCAACACGGCAAAATGTCTTCATCAGCTAACAGAAAAGGGAAAGACATTTACTTCGAATCAACAGTGCCAGGAAGCATTCGAGAAAATAAAAGATCAACTTTGCGACTCTCCAGTTCTGGCGTATCCAAAACCAGGTCATAGTTTCATCATAGACACTGATGCCAGCAATGTCGGTATCGGAGCAGTATTATCACAGGAGATCGACGGGCAAGAGAGAGTGCTATCATACTACAGCCGAGTACTCGCGTAGAAGATAAAGAAGTCGGAGAAACCATTCAGCGAATAACGACCGAACCAAAGGATGGATGGAATCAGCAAGAACTGGAAGATGCCCAACGAAAAGATCCAGATATTTCACCGATCATGGCATGGAAGGACAAAATGGAGCGGCCTGAGTGGAAAGACATCTCACAATTCAGCGAAACCTTAAAGAGTTATTGGGCACAATGGAACTCCCTCCACCTAGACGGCGGGTTATTAAAACGGAAATGGGAAACCGCTGACGGAACATCGCATTTCATGCAAATCATCGTCCCGCATTCTAAAGTCGAGGAAATTCTGAAGGAGTATCACGAAGGTACTTCCGGTGGACATTTAGGTGTAAATAGAACCTTGGCAAAGATACGAGAGAGGTTCTATTGGATCCATCTCCGAGATGACGTCGAAAATTGGTGTCGTAAGTGTACTACCTGTGCATCGAGTAAAGGCCCGCAACGCAGATCAAAGGGAGAAATGCAGCAATACAACGTGGGAGCTCCATTCGAGAGAATTGCTGTGGATATTGCTGGACCATTTCCGGAATCGGAAAATGGTAATCGCTACATTCTTGTGGTCATCGATTATTTCAGCAAGTGGCCAGAAGCTTACGCAATTCCAAATCAAGAAGCAGTTACCGTCGCAGAACAAATTGTTACCAAATGGGTGAGCAGATTTGGAGTTCCACGTGAACTACACTCCGATCAAGGGCGCAACTTTGAATCTCAAACATTCAAACACGTGTGTCAAATGCTGGGAATAAACAAAACGAGAACAACTCCACTACATCCACAGTCCGATGGAATGGTGGAACGTTTCAATAGAACACTGAATTCGAACCTATCGAAACTCGTTAGTGAAAGGCAACAGGACTGGGATCAACACATTCCTCTATTTTTAATGGCATACAGAACATCGGTACACGCAACAACAGGAGAAACTCCCTCCCGAGTCATCTTCGGAAAGAATATTCGAGTCCCCGCGGAATTAATGTTTGGAGTACCACCAGACCAACCAACCCATCCAAAAGATTACGTATCGGATCTTCGACATCGACAACACACAATTTACAACTTGGTCAGAGATAAAATAAATTTGGCGACCGATCGCATGAAGACGAGGTATGATCAACGGGCAAATTCATCAGGATTCCAAGAAGGCGATTTAGTTTGGCTATACAACCCCAAACGACAGAAGGGCAGGTCACCGAAACTACAGCGCAATTGGGAAGGACCTTATCAAATCATCACCCGGTTAAATGATGTTGTATACCGCATTCAACTGCATCAAAAACCTCGTACTAAAATGAAAGTGGTACACCTCGATAGACTAACGAAGTACCATGGCGCCCATGACGAGGGGATCGACTCTGTTCGGGACGAACAGGAACTAAGGAGGGAGTAATGTTACATGTAAACCTGGCAACCGCGCAACTCGATCGATTACGAATAAGGGAAACAGTAGCAACCGAATACCTAGTTGCAAAATAACCCAATCAGAAACGTAGTATATAAGGAGAAACAACACGACTATATTTCCCCTCTAATCGAATGCGATCGAATGTATTGGAACAGCCTAGAAGATCACATGGAATGCTCTCAAGCTTTCTAGCATATTCTACACACACCACCGAACGAAGATTCAAGAACAGTCTCGACCACAGATAAATGGTATAAAAACAGATAAAGCTTTCAGCGAGGGACATAGTAATTTTTATTACGTCGACTGTGACAGCCAGCGTGTATACGCGACCGTGTTGGTAGAGAGCGAAAGTGATCGAGTCATGGTGCGTTTACACTCACCCCTCGAGGCGAGCCTCTACCCCCATCAGGCCATTGCAAACCGGTTTTCGTCGGCTGTGTTCTTTGCTGTGTTGAAAGCAATTTACACTCAACATGCCTCTGCGTCACAACTTGCCTATAAGTGCGAAACGACAGAAATACGATGAGCTGCGAAGTGCATGCTGCCACAGTTCATTGTATGTGTGTACACATATGGAAGCGTGCGTCGGAGAAAAAGTTGAAGAATGTTAGACTCTTGCGACTCCACGAACCATCTGATTGGTTGATTTTTTGGTGGGGATAGAGGCTCGCCTCAAACGCTGAGTGTAAATGCACCATCAAGCGATATATGGAATAAGCGGGCAGTGCTGCCATACAGTGCGAATTATTGTGCGAATATAATTATGTGAATTAAAGTGCGGATAAATAAATTATCACTTATTTTTATTTTAACCGAATTGTGTTTTACTTGAAATCCCGTCGAACCCCTAGCTCGCAACAATATGATAGAACACCTAGGTCGGAAATAGGCTAATGTGCGGTCGGTATAAGGAAATAGTTGTTTATGTGGTCGGAATTAGGAAGATTGCCATCATTATGAAATTAATTATTTCCAACCATGTTTTATATCAATATATAAATATATCATACCAAAATTGAATTTATTGAGTATCGGTAGCATGTTATGAATCCGTAAAAAAAATTTTTAAGAAGAAACATATAATTGTTTGCTTTATATGAATAAAAAATATTTGCAGGGTCTTAGGTGGTCGGAAATAGGTCATTTTACGTTATTTAATGATCATTTTAAGCGAAAAGCTCAGAAAAATCAACGGAAACAAAATATTTTCGTCAAACAAGAGACTAAAATTGACGAATGGTAAAGTTGGAAATCTCCACCTGGTGGCAAAAACAACAACCCTATAAGATAGACAAATTTTTGTCTGCTGACTCTTACATGGCGTTTCGTGTGTAATTTTGTGATTTGGAGCTCGGGAAGTTTTCGATTCTTTCTTAATTTCATTATGAAAGACATAATACAAATTGATGACGATCGGTGCGGTTGATAGTAAGGTATTCATTTCCGGTTCTACATTCCGAAAATGTTAGACTAAAACCCGCACAACGAAGTCAGAAAATGAACAATTTTTTTTATGAACGGGCGTATAAACTTCGAAATAACTTCACAAATGTTTAATATTCCGGAAAAAAGAAATATGGAATAATTTTTAAATTATTTAAAAGGAACATAAACCGTTTTTTCGTTACATTTTCCATTCATTTTGGTGCTTGAAATTGGTTTCTGAAAAAAATAAATTTTGTTCTTGATATGTTATGATACGTTTGTACTTCTTATTTAATTATGAGGTTCATTTAAATTCACTTTAAGCGATATTTTGGAGTAAAACACTTTTATTCGAGCTTAATCTCAATTTTGTACGAAAATCACATGCAACTGCCAGTTTCTGCCTATCTTAACGGGTTCCGAAATTTGTCACCAGAGCACATGGTATATTCGTCAATACTTGTGACTGTTGACAGTTAGCATAGACACATTATTCCGTGCTTCTACCTTCGGTGATAGTTAGCATGGACACATTCTTCTCTGCTTTTGCTTTTATTTAAATTCATAAAGCAGAGCAAAAAGCAGCACTGGCGACCCTGCTGTTTCTGCCGCTGCTTTCTGCTTTTAATGTGTTACGGCCTTTAGGCCCAGTAGACCTATGGCGGAGAAACAGTCGTTTTTACTGACTGTTTCTGTCAACGACAAATGTCAAAACTTTAGTACGGTACGTTCAAAATACAAACGAAGCCATTTTCGAAATGGGGTATGTTCGAATTTCAATTTTGACACATTCGAAATTAGCGAAAAATTCGCAAGGGAAATTTGCGAATTTTCGTCAGAATCGCGGCCCTGATCCTCAATTAAAGGTACCTATTTTATTTATTACTTGTACATTTATGTGTGTTATGTTTTAGAATATATGTGACGTGAAGTTAACAATAGGTCTGTTCTTTTTGGCTACACCTTCTACACTTTTTTACACTGACTTTTGAGCGAGTGCAGAGAGGTGAAGAGGGTGAATGAAAAAAGAACAAACCTAATAGGTTTGTTCTTTTTTCATTCATCCTCTTCACCTCTCTGCACCCGCTCAAGAGTTATTGCAGAAAAGTGTATTCTAGTGTAGAAAGTGTATGCAAAAAGAACAGACCTAATAGGTCTGTTCTTTTTGCATACACTTTCTACACTAGAACAAAAGAACAGACCTAATAGGTCTGTTCTTTTTGCATACACTTTCTACACTAGCCAAAAAGAACAGACCTATTATAAACTGCTTGACGGTTAGTTCAAATGTTGACAATAATGCTTTCTGTAAAGCGTGTAAATGTTCTATTAGAGCACATAAGTTCGACCGAAAAAGTCATGCAGAAAACAAAAAACATAAACTTCAGAACAGTTGTACTTGATAGCAGAAAACTGAGCCTATTGAATTTCGGTAAATTATATAAATTCTATTTTATTAGTTGTAGAGATTTCATTTAATTCGTATAGGTTTTGATTGGTGCGAGTAAGTCCGTGAGAGTAAATGAAATTAAACTTTCAGCGTACAGTGCTCAGCTCTGTGCAATTAGGCTGGCCGCATACTGAAAGAGCAAAAACAGTTTTAGTGAAAAACCTTTTTGACTAAATATGACTAACTATTTCGCGGATTCAATATCAATTCAATGATCAGAGCACACTGATTAGTCACATGCCTCGGAGCTCGTTTAGGTGCGTTTAGACGCAATTAGACGTCAATAGCTCAATCGTCGTTTCGTGTCGAAACATTTATGGGTTCATGCTACTTTGGACGTTAAATACGAATAAATATTGATGTACCTAAATCTTTTTGGGCTTAATAAATATAATCTAAAAGTAGGGTAAACTACCTGGTTTCGGGCCCCCAGCCTATTTCGGGCCACCCTGTTGCTTTTCGCTTTATACTAAGCTTCATCTAAATGAAAAACAATTCAATTGCTAATTTGAGGTGCTTAAGATGTTCTGAATGAATTCTTTGTCGCTTTGTATACTTTAAGTAACCCGTGCAATCATTATGAAATATATGAAGATGACACATCAAATTTTCGCATTTCATTAGGTATTTTGCTAAGCGCGAGTTAGTTTTAACGCATAATTTTATAGTTTTGTTAACGGTTTTAAAAAATTAATTAATTAAATACTATCCTTAATTGTTTCTTTAATAAAAAAATAGCATTATAGTACCCTACGCTTAATTTCAACAACATTGCAATTATTTGCTATTATACAGGAGCCCGAAACTGGGCACGGTGTCTTTTTTCATTAAAATTTATTTTTCTTAATTTTTTTTTTACTATTAGTTAAATTTAAGATATCAAAATAGAAAAAGTACATTACGACGATTATAAAACAATAATTTTTGTACATAATGGGTACACAGTAAGATAAAAGTAAGTCTTGGAACTAAAAAAATCTCTTCAGGGGGCCCGAAACCGGGTAGTTTACCCTAGCTGACATTTTTTTTAATTACTTTTTACAGTTTTGTTTTTAAAAAGTAAAAAGTAGTGTTAAAGGTAACTGTCCGAAAATAGGAAATATTCAATATTCATGCATAAATAACAAAAAATAATGAAGTATAATAATAATTTTTCTATAACATAATTGAGAAGCACTGATCTTCTTCGATTTTTTTGACCCCGATCCCATTGAGATCCCAAGTTAATTTTTTGGAATGCTTTGTAAAACAGTAGGCTAAAGACCCCAGTTGCGAGCCCTACGCCAGTTCCGAGCCACCATCTTTAATTCCACAAATAGCTAAGAATTCACAACAGTTTTTCCTCCACTACCATTTTTAGCAATCACTTTCAACTGTTTTCAGTGATTTAGCTATAGGCTTCGCGTGAAATATTTTCAATTGTTGTCAGAATTCGTAAAGAACAGACGTGTTTCACGAAACTGCAAGTTCCTTAAAGTTTTCGTTTAGAAAATTCAGTGACACCATAGTGCTTACAACATTAGTTTTATATAATAGATGTAAGTATTGTGCCAATATGGAAAGTGCATTATACAAATATTATTATGTAATTAATTAAACATTGAAAATATTATATTTAATTAGAATAACAAGAAGGGAGGCTCGGGACTGGTACATACTGTATTTCTGATAATTTCCATTTAAGGGCCGGGTGGCTCGCAACTGGCATTTCTGAATCTTTTTCACCGACCTAGTTGCGAGCCCCAAATTCTGAGCCTCCTTCGAATTTTAAGATAATTTCCTTAAAAATACAATTTTAATTAAAAATATAATTATACTTTAATCAAACGAATTAAAACAAATGATTTTCAGTTTCAGATGGTTTTTATTTTCGTAGCTTTTATTTTCTTTGTCTCCAATTATTCAACTTCTTCAACTGTGTCAACCGGAAAGAACAGCGGTGCCAATTCCCTCAAATCTCCTGCTATACCTTCGTTATAAATTATCGTATATAAATATCGTTCATGCAATTCACAATATAAAATAGTATCTACAAATGTTTTATAGTTTACAATACAGAAAATATTATGATATATTATAATATAATATAATAATGTTATAATGAATTTTTATATAGGGTGCGCCATCTTTTATATTGGTATGTAAACATTGAATAACTTTGACATTTTTCAACAGATTGACTTGATTGGACAAATTTTAGAAACGTCAATTCAGTAAAATCTTAACCATGGGTCGCTTCACACCGAAACAACGCGCCGAAATAGTGACGCTGTACATTTAGAATAGTCGTTCCGTTGTGTTAACTCAACGTGCATGGTATATCGTCGAAAATATCGTGGCCAACTGGATCGAATTTTTTTCAACACGGATCGTCCATCGACGACCCAGGCGCTTCAATGAACTGGTTGAAGCGGTCAGAGAGAGCATTGCCGAGAACCCAGAAATCTCGTATCGTCACCGCGCTCAGCATTTTGGCGTCAGTGGAACCACTTTGCGGCGAATTTTGAAGGATGATTTGCATTTGTTTCCGTATAAAGTGCAATTAACACAATGAATATTGCCGACAGCCCGCCCACGTCGCTTGAAATACGGCCAAACAGTCGCTCAAATGGTTGACACTGAACCTGATTTTTGGAAGCAAATTTTGATGACCGACGAGGCCCATTTCACACTCTTTGGCGGCGTTAATAAGCAAAATTGCCGCATTTGGAGAGCGGAGAATCTACACGAGATCCATGAAACGCCATTGCATGATCAAAAAGTGACTGTTTGGGCCGGCGTTTGTGCCAAAACCATCAATGCGCCATTTTTTCCGACAAAACGAAACAGTCGATGGAAAACGATATCGGTGGATGTTAGCTCATTATGTCTGCCCGCAAATGCGTGAAAAAGGTCTGGATGGTTACTAGTTTCAACAAGACGGTGCGCCATGCCACACTGCAAATGAAACTATTCAGTTTCTGCAACGAAAATTCCCTGGACGTCTAATGTCGAAAAGAGGATCTCCAGATTTGACTCCTCCGGACTTCTTTTTATGGGGTTATTTGAAAAGCAAAGCCAGCAGTACGCCAGCAAGCCTCAGACCATTGAGGAGCTCAAAGCAAACATTAGTGCCGAAATCATCGCTATAGCGCCCGAGATGCTCGAAAAATTAATGGAAAACGCAGCAAAAAGGGTACATTTTGCTGTGGCCAATAGATGCAGCTACTTGATTGATGTTGTATTCAAAAACTAATCCAAATAAATTCTTAAGGATCAAATTGAATAAAAATACCTGACATATAAAAATCAGTTGTTTTTTTTTAAAGTTATTCAATGTTTACATACCGACATAAAAGATGGCGCACCCTGTAGATATTGTTGGTTATGAAGTGTGTTTACTATGCTAAAGTGAAAAAAATACTCACTATTTTTAGATAAAAGGTAATTGAATATGCCAAAACCTGAATATTCACAGGAGTAATTACAGAATGCTTTAGAACAAATCAGGAAAGGGTCAACAATTCGTTCTGTAGCTCAGAAATATGGGATTCCATTTAGAAATTTATGTACACGAAATTTCAAATTCCTAGCTAAAGTTATTGGAAAATATTTTTGACCACGTGATTTTTGGATGGAAGCTACCCGAAGGAGTAAAAGGATTTAGCTGACTAGTAAAATCGAACTTCGCTTTCATTCAAAACTAATTTGTACAAAATTCCGAATTCGTGGCTAAACGATTCCTTGAGTTATAGTGAGTTCCGTAAATTCAGTGAAGTCATTTTGACAGGATATTTGTATGGCACCTACACGAAGGACTAATAGGATTTTCTTCATAATCATATATTTATATCCAACTATTGGAAAATCAATACATACAAAATTTCAAAGTCGTAGCTTAAACCCTTCTGAAGTTATCGGTCAATATTCTTGTACACCCTGTTTCAAGGACATATTGTATGACAACTACCCGAAGGGGTAGAACGATTTTTCCCGTTAACAAACTTAGCCTTACAAATTCGACCAAACATCCAGATTCAAAATTTCAAGATCCTAGGTGAAGGCGTTCTTGAGTTATCGTGCTAACGAACAGACAGACGGACGGACGTCAAGCGGATTTGGAGTTTTTGGTCATAAATAAACAAAAAATAATATATGACTTTTTTTCGTCCGAGGCTCCGTTCTATACGTTACAAACTTTTGGGCTGGATTAAACTTGTAATACTCGCAGATTTCATCTAGAGTATAAATAGTTGAAGGTTACAGAAAAATTTGGTACTGAGAGACAACAAGCATTGCTGTAGTGCAAAATAGTTCTGTAACGCTTTCCAGAAAGGATCGAGTGGATCTCATATAAGGAAGCTATTTGTAGATTGACAGTTTCATGTCGACAAGTGCAAAGCTTTGCTTGAAAACGCAGTTCATAAAGGTGGTATGTGTTATGATCGTGCGGGGCTTGTTTCTACGAAGGACATAGTAGATGATGTGCTTTTAAACTATGCACAAATGAGGCTGATTTTCGATAGCGATATTTAATATTAATTTCAATCTTGCCGTTACCGTTACATACATATTTTTTATATTCATCCTGAAGGATTTTTTTCGTTAAAATGAAAAACATATTTATTTTTATTTAAAATCTTGGCTTTTTTTGTGGGTTTGTGCGGAAAAAAAAGAGGAGTCGAGTTTGGGAACAGAGTTGAGGCGAACGTCTCGGAAGTTTTTTTTTGTATTTGAATATTAACAAAAAAATGAAATTGAAATATTAACAATTGGAGAAAGACATTAAAGAGTGATGTGAGTGACGACTATTACAATCTATTGTGAAATTAACAGAAATTAAAAGAAAAGCTAACAACAAAAAAAAACCCTCGCAGTAAAACGCCGACGAAAAAAAAAATTTTTAAACGAAAACTAAAAAAAACTCCGTGAGAAAAATCATCCTGAATCACCAAGACATCAAGGGCCCCAACGCAGCGGTCAACAGGTACCATAGGTTAAGCAATTGAAAAATATAATTACAGAACACTTGAATTTTTTTTTAATAATAATACTATTAATTAAACTACACGGTTTCGAGTATTTTTTTGTTTCTTTCAATTTTAAATATAATATTTAAATATTTGTGAAGATGTATGTGAGTATTTCAGGATTTTAGTTGTGCAAGAAGTCCCAAGGCATTATTAGTTTTTCTGATTGCTAAAAAAAAAAATAAGAAGAAGAAGAAGAAGATGAAGACCGCTTAAGTAAAAAAATGTGGGAACCCTGGAGAATCGTTCGCGTCGGGTATAGGCAAGTCTCATTACTTCCGTCGGGGCGTTTACAGGTGCATCGCATAGTCTCGCACATTAGTCATAGGTATGACCAAGCGGAAGAATTATGCAGTGCTGTTGGGTCATTCCCTTTCCCTATACCCTACAATATTTTTTTTCTTTGTCCCGCATGTGTGCATAAAGAAGGTATTAAGACAGCAATTACAAGGACGGTGCCTCCCTCTGGGTCGTATTTTGTAATCACCCACTCCCACGTTCCTGACAAGCCGGCAAAAATGTGCTGTAAGGACCCAGAGGGACCCGTTAATTCTGAAGACGTGACGATATCCGTCTAGCACGGAAAGCGTTTCGTTACACAATTTTTTGTTGAATGAATATTGTAACAAACAAGAATTAAATATTAAATCAGAATAGTAAAATATCGGATTGGTAACTGTATATTCTTATTTTTAACGATGACTCAAAGTCAACATTTGTCTTAAGGGGCTCGGAACTGTAGTCTTTACCCTATAACCTACAACATATAAAAAAATGAAAAAAATGGTTTTTAGATATTCAAGGATAAAGGACAAAATCGTTATCCTTGAAAAAAAATTTCAAGGATAATTTTTATTCGTATTTTTTTTATATTGCGACAATTTTTAAACAACAATCTTTAAAATAAGTCCTACTTCATTATTCTAAAAAGTACCAGAGATATGAATTTTCAAAGAGGACTCGGACACCTTTTTTGCGAAATCTTTAACATACTGTTACATGTAAGCCTGGCAACCGCGCAACTCGATCGTTTCGCATAATGGAAACATCAACAACCGAATACCTAGCTACAAAGTAACCCAATCAGAAACCTAGTTGAAGTATATAAGCGGAGCGGAGGAACACGACTATATATCGTGTGGTAGAAAGCGAAAGTAATCGAGTCAAGCGATATAAATAAGCAGGTAGTGTTGCCATACAGTGCGAATTATTGTGCGAATAGAATTAAAGTGTGAATAATAAATAAACACTTATTTTGATTTTAAACGAATTGTGTTTTACTTGAAATCCCGGCGAACCCCTAGCTCGCAACAATTGGTGTCAGAAGTAGGATTTCAAGGATTAATTCGGGTTAAAATCGCAAGTGGAAAAAGTGAATTTAAAATTCTCGAACGGACAAAGTGAGAATTTTGTACGCGAATAAAGGTTTCAAACTGTGAAGTGAAGTGAAAAATTCTCGAACGGACAGTGAGAATTATGTGAAATCGAATATTTTCGAGTGCTCTAGTGAGCGGTAACTTGAATTGGTGAAGTGGAAAATTCTCGAACGGACAAAGTGAGAATTTTGTACGCGAATAAAGGTTTCAAACTGTGAAGTGAAGTGAAAAATTCTCGAACGGACAGTGAGAATTATGTGAAATCGAATATTTTTGAGTGCTCTAGTGAGCGGTAACTTGAATTGGTGAAGTGAAAAATTCTCGAACGGACAAAAAGAGAATTTGAGTGAATTTGTATCGGGAAAATTTGTAACGGATAGTGAAAATGCCGCGTTATTTAAAAGACTTAAAACTAACGGAGCTAAAGGAAGAGCTCGGTAGACGCGAATTACCTACAACAGGGAACAAGTCTGAACTTGTCAGCCGTACGATCGAGATACTTGAGGCTGAGGGAAAGGACGAAAACAATTTCGAGTTCCCAATCGAAGAAGCTCGTGCAAGAAGTGGTGAGGAGTGTTTTGGTACATCGGGTGCTCTGTCGCAGTTAATGCAGCAAATGATGAACAAATTAGACCAACAAAGACAGCCCTCAGCAGATCTTTCAGCAGATCTCAGCCAGAAAATGGACCAACAAAGCCAGAAAATGGACCAACAAAGCCAGAAAATGGACCAACAAAGCCAGAAAATGGACCAACAAAGCCAGAAAATGGACCACCAAAGTCAACTATCAATAGACCTCAATCAGAAACTGGACCACCAAACTCAACAACACAATGAACTATCAATAGACCTCAACCAAAAATTGGAACTGTCGTGGTCCGGTTGGGCCCCGACTCTCCCTACGCGCACCTCGTATCGGTGATTGGGTTCAATATTCGAACTTTGTCACAATTTACGATACGAGGCGATAAACTTAAATTAGTCCAAAGGCCGGATACCTTTGCTCGGCGGTCAGCGGGAAATTTGCAACATCGACTATCGATCAATTCTGTCCAACTCGGGTCAACCGTCGAGAATTGATCGATGGTCGATGCAGATCAGCAATTATCGGGCTGATGGACAATAATTGCTGATCGATTCTCCCAAGTCCGGGAAACAGTCAGTCTTGTGACGATCATTGAAAGATTGAACGGTTTTTCCGCGGTCGAGCCGGTAGTGATAAGTCGAAAGTGGTTGTTCAGAAATAATAATTAAGAGTGAATAAATAATGATTGCTAAGTGTAAGCCATTGGTGTATTCTATGTGTTGTTGAAAACTTGGGTGTTCGCGTTAAATGCCCTAGGAGCCCTAGGAAGGTGTCTACACAGAGGATCTTTGGACCACGACAATTTGGCGCAGCCGGAAAACAAAACAATGTAAGTAAATATCCGTATATCGTTTAAATTATTTTTTGTATTTCTTGTTGATATATACAGGATGTTTGGCACTCCGTGTGCCACCTTGTAAGGGGTTATTCCTTGATATATTTGGAGAAAAAAATTGTTCTACAGGGTGGGTCAATTTTCAATATTAGTGGAGATACAGGGTGGTTAAGAAAAGTGTTTTTGACCGGTACCCTCACTCACTTAAGGGGGCAGTCTACTTTGGACGCCCCAAAAAAGGGCTATTTTTAGGATTTTTTTTAGAGTTTTCAAGAATAACTATCGATGCCACTCTTTTTGGGTTTAATGAATATACTCTAAAACTAGCTAAAAACATTTTTTTTTATTTACTTTTTACATTTTTTGTTGTTGAAAATACTCGTTAAACGTAACTGTATCAAAAATACATAGGTGGCTGACGGGATTGATTTTGTTCAGCAGATTCATCTGACACAAAAAAATGAAAAAGTTATAGATTCAGTATAACTGTGATTCTGTCTGGAACTAGAAGATTTAATATTCATGCATAAATAACAAAATGGCGGACTTTTTCGGAAAAAAACCAAAAAATTTTACTTTTTCCACTAGT
This sequence comes from Beris morrisii, assembly GCA_951812415.1. Taxonomy (NCBI): domain Eukaryota; kingdom Metazoa; phylum Arthropoda; class Insecta; order Diptera; family Stratiomyidae; genus Beris; species Beris morrisii. Next base: position 81,578,125 of record OX638311.1, on the reverse strand, counting down.
TTTTGCATCAAAATAAATAGTAAAAATAAAAATTTTCACTTGGTTCTAGTTCCAGACGAAATTATATATCTTATCAAGATCGGTTGAATGGTTTCGAAAATTTCAGTCCCGTGAGCCGAGAAAACGTTGTTTCGAGAAAAACGAGGTTAAAGTTTTTTTCTACGAAATCGTGAAAAAATCATACGTACGCCTAATCAGCGATGCCCGGACCATAAGGATCCCTTCTGCCTTTCCAGAATCTCTTACTCTTACAGTTTCAAATGTGGACATATAACTGTCGGTGAAAGCAGTAGAGAAACCTCAAATGTCGAAATATAACTGCCGGTGAAAGCAGTAGAGCAACCTTAATAATAAGTTTGTGTTAATACAAGCTGCTGCTCGACTTGGCACTTAGACTGCTCGGATCTTTATGAATTTTTCTCACAATATTTTTGAATGTACATACTTTCGAAAAATGCAAAAAAAAAACGATTTTTTCAAACGGTCACAACTAGACTGCCCCCTTAAAACGTTATATCTTGAAAACGAATAATCACAAGGCAAAGTGTTATAACTCGTTTTTTAGGCAATCGAATTACCTTTCATTTGATGTAACAGTCTAAATTCTAACTGCACCCAATCTTGATATTATTTACTCGAAAACACAGATTTTTGCTACGTCAACCCTTAAAATTCAGTGATCAATGTAGTTTTTCACAGAAAACCCCACTATAAAAATGTCATTTTAATTTTATTTTTTTAAAAGCTGCATACATATGTATGAGTTACGATTAACATTTTGGAAGTAATAGGTAAAAATACATATCGCATAAAAATTCAATATTTAAAAAATCAGTGCATGTGCATGTTGATCTACGCTACTTGCTTGAATTGGAAGAATTTAATAATGGTTTTTATTTCAAATATTTTTATTATAATAAATGTTCAAAATGGCCACCTTCATTTTGAATGCACGCTAAAGCTCGTTTCGCGAGTGTTCTCTTGGTATTCATATTCCTCAACTGCTGCCTTACTTCTATTGCTGCCGCATCGATCCTGATATTTAGATCTTCCAATGTTTCTACTGGCGTTGCGTAGACAAGGTCCTTCATCTGTCCCCATACAAAGAAATCCATAATAGTAAGATCAGGAGATCTTGCAGGCCAGTGTATCAGTCCATTTCTACCGATCTAGCGATTGCTATAATTGGAATTTAACCAATCTGTGATCTGTCGGCCGTAATGAGCAGGAGCACCATCGTGTTGGTAAAACATGGAAGCCAATCAAACCAGTGGAATATCATCCAACAAGTCCTGTAGATCATTTGATAAAAACTGTAAGTAATTGGAGCTATTTAGAGTACGCGAAAGCCTAAAAGGTCCAAGTAAATCGTCACCAATCAGACCTGCCCATAAATTGACGCTGAATCTGTGCTGAAATGATGCCGCTCTTCTTGTGTGTGGATTGCTCTCAGCCCACGTATGTAGGTTGTGGAAGTTTGTGATACCGTCTCTGGTAAATTGGGACTTATCCGTCCACAGAATATTGTTGAAAAAATTGTCGTCATCTATTTGTCGTTCAAGGAGCCAATTGCAAAACTCCATCCGTTTGGGGAAATCAATGGGTAGCAGCTCCTGTACTGGTGTGTGATGGTAGGCATGGAAGCGTTCTACTTTTAAAATACTCCAAACCTTCCAAGTAGATATGTTAAACTGCAATGCCAAGCGTCGGATACTGATCGATGGATCATTTTGCACTGCTTGCAGTATTCTTTCATCAATCTGAACAGCGAATTTACTCTCCTTGTTCTAACGCTGCCAGTTTCCCTAATTCTCCTGCAAACGTCCTAAAATACTCTCCTGCTAGGTGTCCGTCGATGAGGATGTCTCTGGTGGTAAAGCTTTCGCGCGGCTCGTGCATTTTGGTCACACTCTCCATAAATTAACATCATGTCAGCATATTCTTCATTGGAGTACTCAGGCATTTTGAAATAATTTTTTAAATTCTACTGACACCTTTTTCTCTTAGCAACGTAACTAAAACTGAGAAAAATATGAAGGTAGTTTTGCTTTTATAGGCTTTTTATTTTGTAAGACACCCTATTAAAAAGGCATAGTACCGCATCCAGAAGTACCTACCACGTCCAGGTAAAAGCATCAATTATGTTGAAACTCACTTACATTTCATTGTTTTCCTTCATACTTTAAATAGTAATAAATGTGCAATAAAAATACTTCAGTACTACCGACAAATTAAACAGATTCTTGGACGATGTCCACTTTATGGCACTGACTTTTAAATATTTAATTTTTATGCGATATGTATTGTTACCTGTTACTTCCAAAATGTTAATCGTAACTCATACATATGTATGCAGCGTTTGTAGGTAATAATACGGCTCATAAAAAAATAAAATTAAAATTATATTTTTATAATGGGGTTTTCTGAGAAAAACTACATTGATCACTGAATTTTTAGGGTTGACGTAGCAAAATCTGTGTTTTCGAGTAAATATCTCAAGATTGGGTGCAGTTAGAATTTAGACTGTTACATCAAATGAAAGGTAATTCGATTGCCTAAAAAACGAGTTATAACACTTTGCCTTGTGATTATTCGTTTTCAAGATTTAACGTTTTAAGTGAGTGAGGGTACCGGTCAAAAACACTTTTCTTAACCACCTTGTATCTCCACTAATATTGAAAATTGACCCACCCTATAGAACCATTTTTTTCTCCAAATATATCAAGGAATAACCCCTTACAAGTTGGCACACGGAGTGCCAAACACCCTGTATAAATAAAAAATATTATGTGTGTTATTATGGACGTCGGTACGGATATTTCGCGAGTTTCAGTTGTCAATGTAAGAGCAGATTAACGAGTGAAGGTTGAAATGAGAGTTAGAGTTGTTGTTGAGAAAGGATAAAGTGAAAGTTACGGATAAAATAAGTTAAATTCCCGATTCGATATAGTTCGGAATTTCTGGTATTACTAAAATTATATAATAATATACGTGAAGTGGTATGTTCGCAATTGCTCGCAATTTTTTTTTTTTTTTTCGTTAAATAATACCAAGTGGTTGTTAAAGCGATTTTGTTGTGATTACAACACTGATCTACCTTAACGGTACTTACAAGTGCATTCAGCTTGTTAAGTGGTGTCCAATTGCAGAGTTGAATACGCCCGACGGTACGATGTTTACTGTAGCGCTAATGCAGTCAGAATAGATTGCCGGCGTATGTGGAGACAGAAACACTGGTATCACGTTGCATGCAAGGTCGTGTGGAATTTCCATATGGAAGTTAGTTTTATAACACTGTGCGTTACATAACACAGTGGATGTAGCCGAATAGAAAAAAATATATGTACCACACGATAAGACTTGCGCAAAGAATGAAGATATGATAGACAAACGATAATGGACTTGTCGGTTAGGTTTTGAGTACACTTTGGTGATTCATTGTTGTAGACCGTAATTGATGTCCACTCCAAAATCAAATATTCTGACTAGAGAGGAGCTGGAAAATGTTCGAGCACTATTTGCAGAACGTGAAGAACTCAAAGAAACAGTGAACAGGTGCGAGCGGGAAATTGAGCAGCACGAGAAGGATTGGCAATACTTGGCGGAACATATACAAACGGAAATCACCGCTGGGCAATTCCCCGACATCGAGACGGTATTAAGCAAGACCACGCAATCCACGCAAAGGTGTGGGGAAGTGGTAGATGTTTTGCTCAGCGAATTCTTAACATCCATACGAAATAAACACCGGAGATTGGAGGAAGAGGTAGAAGAGGTCGGGAAGGAAAGAAATTACTACCGCCACACAGCGAGCAGTCTAAGGACGCAATTGGAGGAAACGGAGGAGAGAGAGAACAAAGGGGTAACCAGACGACTATCAGGAAGAGAATCGGCAAGGCACTCCCATACGAAAATAGAAAAGAACGCAACAACCACAAAATATACCACAATTCAAAATATTGGCACAAACACGGCAACCACAATGACGACAAACGAGTGCTGGAACAAGGTGATGGACGTGGTATCGAAATACATCCCCCTGTTTTCGGGGGCAAGAACTCCAAAGTTGGGGAAAGATCTAAGTCGATTCCTGGATTGTTGTAGCGAAACATATGCACGACTCGAAGAGAACGAGAAGTCTGTCTACATGAAGTGCGTGAAGTACAGACTTGTAGATGACGCGTATTATCTGGTCGCGTCCGAGAATCTCAACAATTTCACTACCCTGGAGAAGTTGCTGACTGTGGACTATTTACCAAAAAAATTTTTAAGTGAATTGCGGGTTGAGTTGTGTGCGTGCAAACAACGTCCGGGGAAGAGATGGGTGAATACGCGTTCCGCCTGGAAGGGATTTGGCGGCAGATGAAGGAGGCGGTATCGGCCCGGTATCCAGGGGGAGATAAGGGACTGTTACTGGAACTAGAGAAAGACGCGATTGCTACCTTCAAGGCCGGAGTGCTTGAAAACGGAACGCAAATCTACTTAATTGGACGGAGTACGGCGTCTTTGAGTGAGGTGAAAGAGGCGGCAGTCTTTTATGAAGGAGAGATAAAGAGATTGCGGGTGTTAAGTGAACCTCAGAGGAAGCAAGGGAATTCCAGCTCTGGTATAACCACTTCAGGAGGTGGCGGATCAGCACAAAACAATGGATCTAACGGCAGTCCCCACAAGTTTAATTGTCACAACTGTGGACGAGCCGGACATTTTGCACGCGAATGTCGGCAAGGACGAGTCGATCCCTATTGTTCAAAATGTAGTCTGTACGGACATACCACGCAGAGTTGCCGAGGAAATCAGCAAGCTTCCCAGCAAAGACCGGTGGGGCAAAATTCTGGAGGCGCAAGACCACAGCGAGAAAATGTTCGATATGCGGATAACGGTACCGGGAGTAATGAAGGGGTGTTAGAAACCGCATATTGTGATTTCTGTAAGAAGAATGACCACTATGCGTCAAACTGCTTGCAGAGGCATCTAGCAGAGATCGAACGTCAAAAGAAGGCTGAGGAGGCGAAAGAAGGAATATATTGCAACTTCTGCCAAAAGGATGACCACTGCTCATCCAACTGTTTACGAAAATACCGGGCAGAAGTAGAACAACAGCAGGGAAACGAGTAGAGACAGTCCACGGGCACGATGAGGTCTGTCTGAAGAAGCAGTGCCAAAATTTATCGAGTTATATTACACTTAGTAGTGATTTGTCGGTCAGAGTTCAATCCAACATAGGAAGGAGGGGGTGGTTGACGCTACTGGTGGATACAGGAGCTTCGTGCAGCCTTATAAAATCAGCGAGCCTAACCGAACATGTAGTAAGGAACAAAACGAGAACAACAACGATTGCGGGCCTGTTTGGTGAAGAGAGAGAATCGATAGGTACATGTACGGCGGAATTACAGGTAGGAGGAGGTAATTATAAGTGCGATTTTATAATTGTAGAAGAGATGGGAGCATTGCCGGGGGATGGGATACTCGGTAAAGACTTCTTGGAGGGACAGACCATCGTCGATTGCGTATATAGTCAGATGAGGATAGTAGCAAAGAAGGCTAGGCCGGATAAGCAGAAGACACCGCGGAATATAATGGAAAGTTTGATGGAAGGGGGAAAATTAGATAAAATAGATTCGGGCATTAGTCCGAAGCAAACCAGAAATGATGAAGACACATATATTGCCAGTTACGAGAACGCACACCAACAACAAGAGGCCCCGAGGGAACGAGTTGGGTTTGTGAGCTCCAATACCAACGATATAGTGGCTTTTGACGACCCATTGGAAAAAAAAGGTGAGGTTGAAGAGAATAGAAACCAGACAACAGAGAGTGGACAGAAACGGCAACGGGATATAGAAAGAGAGGAAATAAGAAGGAACGTGGAAGCCTGGGATAAGGAATTGATGAAAAGAAGTGTAGAAGGTACGGATATGGTGGGGGAACTAAAAATGAGAATAAGCAAAGACAGGCAAATAGGAAATGGAAAGACCAGTAGCGAGTGTGGTGAAAATGATGGAAATAAATCTAGAGCAGCTCACGTATTTTATATAAGAGCGCGACAAGAACAAATCGTGGAATACCCCATCGACGCACAGGAGGACATGGTGTGTCTACAGGAAGAAATTCAACCCGGAGTATATAATAGTAACACAGTGGTTAGACCAAGAAACGGTAAAGTTTTCATAGGAGTTATAAACGCCACCACGGAGGACGTGACGTTAGAAGGATTCACGCCCCGGTTTAAACGACTGAGGGATTATCGGATACAAACACTAGAGAACCCTAGAGATTGTAGATTGGAATTAGGGGTTGGTATGGTTAACCTCTGTCACTGCAGTCACAGTTGGGCTTATTGTGACGTCCCCCCGGTTTGACTATGATTCCTCTTCGATCCCTGCGCTTTCAATGAAGCCTAGTATTTTGCGAAGAGGAATATTCAGAAGTTCCGATGGGTCCATGAAACCCTGACCGAAGTGACGAAGCCTTTTGCGAATTAAACCCTCACATTCACAGAGGATATGCTCTGGTGTTTCGTCTTCGTCATTGCATATTCTGCAAATTTTAGTCTCAGAGAGACCAATCCTATTGAGATGCTTCCTCATGTAGAGAACCCTAAACCAGAACCACCATCAACTCAACGCATGCAGCTGATGAAAAGCAACCTCAATTTAACGGACACACTAAATGATCTGGAAAAGGATTCACTGATGCAAACTGCTACGAGTTCAGCGACATTTTTCACCTACCCGGTGACAAGCTCAGTTACACGAACAGACGGACCTTCCGATTACCATTACAGGATGGAACACAAGCTATATATAAAAAACAATATCGTATGCCTGAGGCTCACAGGCTGGAATGTAAACAGCAAATTGAAAATATGCTGGAAGAAGACATTATCGAAGACAGTGATAGTCCATTCAACTTCCCAGGCATTTTGGTACCAAAGAAAACTACGAAGGAAGGTGAAAGAAAAAAGTTCAGACTTTGTGTTGACTTTCGCGAGCTCAATAAACGATGCGTTGCATTTGCATACCCTCTACCCTGGATAGAGGACATACTAGATCGATTAGGTCATTCTCGATACTTTTCGACACTCGATTTAGCGAGTGGGTATCACCAGGTACTCATAGAACCCAAGAATAGAGAGAAAACCGCTTTTAGCGCCAATTACCATCACTACCAGTACAAAAGGTTACCGTTTGGGCTTAAAACCGCCCCAGCATTCTTCCAGTCGCTGTTGAATCAGATATTGACGGGTCTACAAGGGTTGAAATGTTTTGTTTTTGCTAAAAATTTGGACGAACACAATCACAAATTAAGGGAAGTGTTTAACCGGTTTCGGGCAAGTAACCTGAAGCTACAACCTGCCAAATGCCAATTTCTTGAGAAAGAGGTGACATATTTAGGACATGTCTGCTCCGAGGAAGGAATTAAGCCCGATCCCAGATTAACGGATGTGGTCCGCACCTTTTCGAAGCCGAGGAAGGTACGGGAGGTGCAGTCATTCCTAAGGTTGGCAAACTACTACCGCAAATTCGTACCACAATTTTCAAAACTAATGCTTCCAGTAACTAAATTATTTCGCAAGGATGTAAAGTTCGAATGGAATGAGCAGTGTGATGACGCCTTCGCGCACATAAAGGATATACTGACCTCGAGACCGCTGCTCAAGTACCCGGACTTCGACGTGGAATTCACCCTGATCACAGACGCCAGCGGCGAGTCCCTTGGAGCAGTCCTGGAACAAGAGGATAAACCCGTAGTCTATGCTAGCCGCACGTTGAATGCTGCGGAAAGGAACTACTCCACCTCCGAAAGAGAATTGCTGGCCATAGTATGGGCCACTAAGGATTATAGGTGTTATTTACTGGGTAGACACTTTAAAGTGATTACCGACCACAAACCTTTAGGAGGAATGCTGAAGGTTAAAGATAACACGTCCAGGATGCTACGGTTTCACCAGATGCTGTCAGATTTTGAAGTACTATATAGACCAGGAAGGAACATCGGCCATGCAGATGCTCTCAGTAGGATACCCGTTGAATCTAACCAGGTAAGCAATAGTTGCTGCTTGGTCACTACTCGAGGTCAAACACGCAAATCTGAGGAGCATAGACACAAGAAAACAATAGATTCCCTGAACCCTGTCGAACAAGGACATCAGGGAGGCGAAATTAACTCACCAGCACGAAACGGGAATAAGAGGAAACCGATGTCAAAAACCCTGTACAAACCATATCAACATCGGGGACAGAATTTGACCAGAATACTACTCTACCATAAGTGGCACAGGAAGAAAGGTAGGAAATCACTGACAATACCCGGACCTGGCCTAGAACCGCCTCAACCCGCGAAGATCGTTGACAGGGAAAAAATCAAAGAAATACTAAAGGATTACCACGACTCTCTCTTTGGGGGGCACCTCGGGAGGCAGAAAACACAGCAATGCCTAACTAAGAAGCTGGCACAGTAGCTCGAATTCTGTACGAACAAATCCTTAGCCGTTATACAATACCAAAGCAACTAGTAACCGATCAGGGTCCAAACTTTATGACCGATATTTTTAAGTCTCTGTGTAAGCTGCTAAAGATTAAAAAACTTCAGACAGCATATCATCCTCAGTCTAACGCCGTGGAAAGACAGCATTCATGGCTCGGGAACTATTTGAGAAGTTTTGTGGATGACGACCCCGCAACATGGGATGCATTCCTTCGTCCTGCGGCACACGCTTATAACAACACCCATCATGCTGGAACGAAGCTGACTCCGATGGAAACTCTTTTCGGATTCGTGTCAGAAATTCCTAGCAACCTTCAACGAACGCCTGAATGCAGAGAAATATCACCTTGCCCTACGCTATCAATTGCAGAAAGCGTTCAAATTGGCAAAGAAACATTTAGGTGAAGCCAAGGTGAAGGCAAAAAAGTATTATGATAAAACCGCGAAGGTCACAGAATTTCATGTAGCAGATGACGTTTTAATAAAGGATATGGCTAGACAAGGGAAACTTAGTAAAATATATAGGGGTCCGTACCGGGTGATATACGTGAATTCGCCAGAGAACGTATCCGTACTAATAAATCTGAAACTGAAGCGAATACTTGTTAACCGGATAAAACTATTGCATCAATAAATGATAAACTCAGTTTTTTGTTTTATTAACTTATTCCGCCTAATACTTAAATAGATTTAGAACACCACGACAGGCGAGACAAATACGGAGTGGTCATCAAATAAGACGTCTAGTATCCAATACCCGCTTGGGGTGGACAGAAGAGGAGGAAAGCAGACACTGCGGGGATTAGGTAAAGTAAAAAAAAACCCTTAAGCTTAAGACAATATAAGATAGCATTAGAAATTAATAGGATTTGAGAAATTAGAAACAAGAAAAAAAAGTAAAGTAAATAAAGTAAAAAAAAAAACCTTAAGCTTAAGACAATATAGGATTCAATAGCATTAGGAATTAATAGGATTTGAGAAATTAGAAAAAAAAAAATAATAAGTAAGTACAGTAAAGTAAACCTTAAACTTAAAACAAGATAGGACTTAATTTCGATAGGATGAGTTTTAGAACTAACTCTATTCTGGTCGTGGTGATGACGATAATTTGGACTACAGGGCAGACAGCAGACGATTATACCATCCGAGAATTGGAACCAACGGGAGTAATATTTGGGGAGGTGGGGAAGATCTTGTGGTACAACCGACACTGGACAATTCTATCTAGTGTAGATATACCAAACTTTGTGGAAGAGGTGAACTTCATTGAAAATTGCACGGAAGCTGCGAGCGGGTTGTGTAAGAAACTACACATTTTCGACACGCGTTGCCAAAATATTGTCAGCGGGCTATAAAGTGGGGTCAATTATTTAAAAAAAAAGCAGTCGGACTTGAACCATTACATCTTTGGGATGAGACCTAATAGAGTCAAACGATCCTTCTTCGACGGAATCGGGGCTCTCAGTAAAACGCTTTTTGGAACGATGGATAGCCAGGATAGCCAGCGTATAACGAATGCTTCAGCTGATTTGGACGGGAAAGAGACGACATCAATGCATCTAATACAAGAAAGTGATGAAGTCTAATTTCAAGCTGTTCAACGAATCTCGCATCCAGGCTGCTCAGAAGAGGAAGAAACTGGTGGAATTGTACTCAACGATGGCACCGATACTGTACAGCCAAGCTGACAAACTTATTTTAGACCTACTGGAATTCGTACTTCTAGCCGAAATGGAAGTGAGACGTATTGCGGAAACCATGGATACGTTAGTGGGAGTAACGTTAACTTCAAACCTCGGTAAGCTACACCCAACGGTGGTGCATGCAGAAGAGTTAATGCAGATAGTAAATGGCATCTTAAACCAGAGCGGAATCAGCCCGGTAGTGCTTAATTACCAAGTCTTGATGCAAATTACCAAGTCAAAACTGTGGTTGATAATGGAAAGCTACTAGTACGAATCGACGTGCCGCAACCAGAGAAAGAACAGTTCGTTGTTTCGAAAATGTACACAGTGCCAGCATTTGTAGATGAAAACGCCTACTATGCCTACGACTTGAAGGGAGACTATATAACAGCCCAGGTGGATACCAATCAGTACTCTTTGCTTAGCGACAGACAGTTTAAGACATGTCGCAAATTGACAACCAAAGAAACCAATACTTACCTTATTTGTGAGCGGAATATGCCCATAATGACTACTGTAGGGAAAAACTACGTGCTTAACTTATATCGAGGCCACAGTATGGATACCAGCGAATACCCGAGAAGAAGAACAAGAAAATGGAGTACTTTTGTTGCCATGGAAACCCGAAACCACTGGCTCCACATCTTAGCCGACCGGACTAAAATCGAACTACATTGCGTCAACACATCAATAAGAATAATAGAACTCGGAGTCCTTGGCATAATTTCGCTTCGAGAACACTGCAGTTTCCGAAGTGGAGACCTGGCGGTATACACGACCGATGACCAACATGAACAGATCAAACTATGGCATCCAATTGAACGACCGAACTACACACTAAGTCAATTCATACCCCATTCCGTTAACCTCGAGTTGCACGAAGCAGAGAGACATCTACATACGAAGCCAACCATCCTCACCGCAAATAATTTGGATGAAACGTGGCAAGCCGAAGGAGAAAAAATTACGGACCTAGACGAGAAGACTCAGCGCGAGATCCAGCAACGGGAGAATAAGCAAATGACTCAGTTACATTCGACGTTGATAACGATGACAGCTGGTCTTGTTTTTGGCCTACGGCGATACCTCAAACATAGGACAAATCAAAAGCGCAAAGATGCCACGGAAATGAGCCCGCGAACTAAGGTGCCGACAACACAACATAACATCCAGAAAGAACACAGTATGCGCACTCGCCCACCACCACTCTCCTCGAAGGTTAAGATACGGGATCCTCCTCCACTTCCCCAGAAATCACCACCCTCAGTAAACCAGCCGGCTACCATCTCCCAGACCCTCGAGACCCAGATACCAGCAACTACGGTTCCACGTCAGAACAGGAGTAATATAGCTTTAGTATAGGAATAGTAGAAAAAGGAAAAATAAAATAGAAAAAAAAAGAAACGAAACAAACAAAAAAAAAAATCTCAAAAAAAAAAACGTTATACAGGGTGTTTGGCACTCCGTGTGCCACCTTGGGGTTATTTCTTGATATATTTGGAGAAAAAAATTGTTCTACAGGGTGGGTCAATTTTCAATATTAGTGGAGATACAGGGTGGTTAAGAAAAGTGTTTTTGACCGGTACCCTCACTCACTTAAAACGTTATATCTTGAAAACGAATAATCACAAGGCAAAGTGTTATAACTCGTTTTTTAGGCAATCGAATTACCTTTCATTTGATGTAACAGTCTAAATTGTAACTGCACCCAATCTTGAGATATTTACTCGAAAACACAAATTTTTGCTACGTCAACCCTTAAAATTCAGTGATCAATGTAGTTTTTCTCAGAAAACCCCATTATAAAAATGTCATTTTAATTTTATTTTTTTATGAGCCGTATTATTACCTACAAAAGCTGCATACATATGTATGAGTTACGATTATCATTTTGGAAGTAATAGGTAAAAATACATATCGCATAAAAATTCAATATTTAAAAAATCAGTGCATGTGCATGTTGATCTACGCTACTTGCTTGAATTGAAAGAATTTAATAATGGTTTTTATTTAAAATATTTTTATTATAATAAATGTTCAAAATGGCCACCTTCATTTTGAATGCACGCTAAAGCTCGTTTGGCGAGTGTTTTCTTGGTATTCATATTCCTCAACTGCTGCCTTACTTCTATTGCTGCCGCATCGATCCTGATATTTAGATCTTCCAATGTTTCTACTGGCGTTGCGTAGACAAGGTCCTTCATCCGTCCCCATACAAAGAAATCCATAATAGTAAGATCAGGAGATCTTGCAGGCCAGTGTATCGGTCCATTTCTAACGATCCAGCGATTGCTATAATTGGAATTTAACCAATCTGTGATCTGTCGGCCGTAATGAGCAGGAGCACCATCGTGTTGGTAAAACATGGAAGCCAATCGAACCAGTGGAATATCATCCAACAAGTCCTGTAGATCATTTGATAAAAACTGTAAGTAATTGGAGCTATTTAGAGTACGCGGAAGCCTAATAGGTCCAAGTAAATCGTCACCAATCACACCTGCCCATAAATTGACGCTGAATCTGTGCTGAAATGATGCCACTCTTCTTGTGTGTGGATTGCTCTCAGCAAACGTATGTAGGTTGTGGAAGTTTGTGATACTGTCTCTGGTAAATTGGGACTCATCCGTCCACAGAATATTGTTGAAAAAATTGTCGTCATCTATTTGTCGTTCAAGGAGCCAATTGCAAAACTCCATCCGTTTGGGGAAATCAATGGGTAGCAGCTCCTGTACTGGTGTGTGATGGTAGGCATGGAAGCGTTCTACTTTTAAAATACTCCAAACCTTCCAAATAGATATGTTAAACTGCAATGCCAAGCGTCGGATACTGATCGATGGATCATTTTGCACTGCTTGCAGTATTCTTTCATCAATCTGAACAGCGATTATAGGCGCAGGATTTGCATTTACTCTCCTTGTTCTAACGCTGCCAGTTTCCCTAATTCTCCTGTAAACGTCTTGAAATACTCTCCTGCTAGGTGTCCGTCGATGAGGATGTCTCTGGTGGTAAAGCCTTCGCGCGGCTCATACATTTTGGTCACACTCTCCATAAATTAACATCATGTCAGCATATTCTTCATTGGAGTACTCAGGCATTTTGAAATAATTTTTTAAATTCTACTGACACCTTCTTCTCTTAGCAACGTAACTAAAACTGATAAAAATATGAAGGTAGTTTTGCTTTTATAGGCTTTTTATTTTGTAAGACACCCTATTAAAAAAGGCATAGTACCGCATCCAGTAGTACCTACCACGTCCAGGTAAAAGCATCAGTTATGTTGAAACTCACTTACATTTCATTGTTTTCCTAAATTCTTTAAAAAGTAATAAATGTGCAATAAAAATACTACCGACAAATTAAACAGGTTTTTAAACGTGGTCCACTTTATGGCACTGACTTTTAAATATTTAATTTTTATGCGATATGTATTTTTACCTATTACTTCCAAAATGTTAATCGTAACTCAAACATATGTATGCAGCTTTTGTAGGTAATAATATGGTTCATAAAAAAATAAAATTAAATAATGGGGTTTTCTGAGAAAAACTACAATGATCACTGAATTTTTAGTGTTGACGTTGCAAAAATCTGTGTTTTCGAGTAAATATCTCAAGATTGGGTGCAGTTACAATTTATACTGTTACATCAAATGAAAGGTAATTCGATTGCCTGAAAAACGAGTTATAACACTTTGCCTTGTGATTATTCGTTTAACGTTTTAAGTGAGTGAGGGTACCGGTCAAAAACACTTTTCTTAACCACCCTGTATCTCCACTAATATTGAAAATTGACCCACCCTGTAGAACAATTTTTTTCTCCAAATATATCAAGGAATAACCCCTTACAAGGTGGCACACGGAGTACCAAACACCCTGTATAAAACGTCACGCTCGGAGTTCTAATTAATTTAACGAATTTTTTAAACTAACAATTTTATTTTATCTAGATGGATTCTGACCTAGATTATTTAGAACTAATCAATGACGATGAACTTGAGAACTTATCGAACATAAAGCAATATACAGAAGACGAGTTGTTAGAAGAACCGTCACAACGACCGTGCACTCCTTCTCCAACAAACACTACGGCTTTGAAACTACCACGCACCCCAGGCCGCAGTCTAGAACGGCCTCCGCTCTCTCCAGATGGAAATAAACAGCAATGCCGCTCACACCAGATCGAAATCTAGAACGGCCACCTCTCTCCAGCCGGAAACAAGCAGCAACTGAAACTCACGCCAGGCCGCTGCTTAGAAGAACGTACACGCCCAATAAAACCGCGGCTATCGCTGCAGCCATACGACACCGCTAACCGGAAAAGGGGACGAAGCTACAGCCTCGTGACGAATAAAGGAGAAATTTTCGACGTCACCTACGACGCGATGCAATCCGATCCATGGAAGGATTTTCGATCTCTCAACAGAAATTCCTATACCTTGTGTTTTTAATAACGGAGACAAAGTACGAGTTCGGTTCGCCAAGGGAAAGACGACGTGGTACGGGCTGAAGAGGAGCAGCCAGTAACCATTATTCTTTATTCTTTTTTCTTACGTTTTTGTTTTCCTTTGTTAATGTAATATTAGCAAGTAGTTAGATTATTATTGAATTTGAATTATTATTGAATTTAGAATCCATTACATAACGAAATGTATTATGATTATCAGTATTATTATGTAATAAGTTATTTGAATATTTACGAGTTCAAATAGATAATGCTGACGACGTTGAGTGTAGAGCTTAAACAAGCAACAGTAGTTAAAGCTAGACGGCCCTATAAAAGGCGCGTCCGACGTCAACACGTCCTTTTTTGGTGAGTGTACTTTATCATTGACAATATCTAGTTGCGATTCGCATCCACGCTGTTTCAGCGATAGGCGAAAGGTAAGTATTCCAAATCAATAACGAACGGAAACCATTGAGATCTGTCTTCACGCTGTTTCAGCTGGGGATCTCTTTCAAAGGTAATACGTTTTCAACGAAACCAATTCTCATTCGCGAAATAAGCGGAAACCATTGAGATCTGTCTTCACGCTGCTTCAGCTGGGGACCTTTTTCAAAGGTAATACGTTTTCACCGAACCCATCATTCATTCGCAAAATTAATTATCATATATTCATTTCATTTCATCCTGTTCACCTAGTAAAATACCTCTGAACAAACTCACCGAGCAAGATCAAATAAAAAGGTCAAATACCAAACAAGCTGCAATTCTACACTTGTGAACTCGTCAACAAAATTCCACACCAGCAAGTATCAACTTACACCGATCACCTGATCGTATTCACACCGACTTTGACCACTCCCGAGCTTTGACCCGAAAAATAATAAAGTTTCGACCAGTCCATTGGTAGATTTTTTTTCTAAAGATAACAATAATAACTGAGCGAATGAATCAAGATGAATTCGCACTTCAACTAATTTACCAGAAATAGTCAGTTTCTTCTTAGGTACAGCATTTGCAAAAGCCAAGACTTTTATTCTGTTAATTATTTTTTAAAATTTTTGAAGATCTGAACAAATTGGTTTAGTTTTCGAAGACATTTTGAGGACTACACTTTTTACCATGATGCTCAGCTCGACATCGGTACTTCGTCCGAGGACGAACTTCTTGCCTCCAGTCAGGAGAAAACTATCAGACCAGGCAACGCAGCGCGTGCGAGTACAAGTCAGAGTACACCCGTGCAGCCTCAACCATCAACATCCGGTCTACAACATCAGAAGGAGAATGCCAGCCATGGCATTCGGAAGCAGGCCACAAAACGGAAGTCCGTCGGGGTCGCGAGGAAATGTCGGTACTTGAAGGCTCTTTTCATTTTAAGCAAGATTGCTAAAAATGAGGAAGCGGGTACTGTAAACGAGCGCGATGCGGCGGACAAAGCTTTCTACCAGGCGATTGTAGAGGAGCACAACAAACGCCTAAGAGAGGAACCGCCGAAAGAACGGGAATCTGGAAAGCGTAAAAGATCCCAGGATGAGGTGGATTATGCTACAAGGAGAAGCAAGATTCCCAAGCCCAGCACACTTCATAACGTACGTGGAAACGCACTTCCAACATCAGCCAGCGGGGTTCAAGCGAAGAAAACCTTCAGCGAAACTGCAAGAAGCCACCTTGAGGTTGGATTGGTAGATGAGTTATCTGCCGGTAAACTTACCGCTGAGGCGTGGCGCAACGTGGAAGCAGAGCTGTCGGAGTCGATACTGGCCCACCAGAAAAAGCACGGAGGACCTGTGCTTGGCTTTGACTCCAGTGAACTCGTGAGAGGATATCGCGTAATCAGATGTGCGGACAGCTACTCGAAGGACTTTCTCGGTGAATGTGTCGCTAAGTTTAGAGACGCTTGGGACGGCATAAGACTCAAGCTTATCCCAGCTGAGGAGATTCCTAAAAGACCGAGAGCCCGCATTTGGATACCAGTCATGAAAATGGACAGCGAGAAACTCCTATGCGGTCTTCGCCTACAGAATCTGTCGATTCCCATGGATGACTGGGCTGTCATCAAGGCAGAGGAACCGCAACGAAACAGCCTCACCTACCTCCTCCTGATTAACGAGGAGTGCCGATTTTAAACTGCAGTTCAGGCATGCTAAAGTGAAAGTCTTTCACTCCTCAGGTCCAGACGACGACATAGACTTTGTCGACAAAGCTAACAAGTTGTTAGAGGAAATGAGTATCGCAGGGAAGGAGACAGCCACTGACAGCAAGGAAGTCGGGAAGGAAACAGCTAATCAAAATCAAAATGTACAGGTTAACCTGAGGCACTCGAAGTGCGCCTCGGATAACTTATTGGTCCTCCTTGGGGAAGAGGACATCGACATCGGCCTAATACAGGAGCCATGGGTAAACGAATTTACCGTAAAGGGGCTCCAAAACACTCATTACAACCTTTTCTACAATCACAAGCAAGGTAAGCCCAGAACATGCATCTTAGTTAATAAACAGATAAACGCCTTTATGTGTCCAAACTATAGATCTGACGATTTAACAGTTGTTAAACTGGAGGTTGCAAATGGGGGAGACCTATACATCTCCTCGGTTTATATGGCTCACGACCAACCAGCGCCACCCGAGGAACTGCATCATCTTACCACCAGTATTTCATCCAAGAGGGGCAATCTTCTAGTGGGATGCGACGCCAACGCACGACATACGCTTTGGGGCAGTTCGAAGACCAACGAACGAGGTGAGTCCTTATTTGATTTCATTATAAACAGTAACCCCTCTATATATAACAGGGAGGACACCCCAACCTTCATTTTTCCGAGTACGGAAAATTTTCAAGGATGGGAGGAAGTTCTGGATATTACTTTACTAACAGAAAATAACATTTATAGGGTTGAGAATTGGAGAGTATCCAACTTGCAAACCTTCTCCGATTACAGGTGGATCTTCTTCAACGTGAATCTCATGCCGGAGACTCAAAAGCCTTTTAGGAACCCTAAAAAAATTGACTGGGAGAAATTCGGTCAGGTCGCTAAATTGAAACTATCCAAAACAACCAATCCTATCATCAAAACTATAGAAGATCTGGACGACAAGGTGGGGAAATTCGAACGTGCCATGAAGGTCGCGTTTAATGCCTCATGTCCTTTGAAATATAGTAAGAAAACGCTCCCCCCATGGTGGAGTGAAGACCTGTCAAGATTAAGGAAAATAACTAGAGAGGTTTTTAACATCTGTTACAGGCGCAAGTCTTGGCAACCTTACAAGGAATGCCTCAAGATCTACAAGAAATCCATTAGAACGGCCAAAAGGCAGGCTTGGACTGATCACTGTCAATCCATTGAGAGTGTCCGGGATTCGGCGAGGCTCAGCAAGATTCTATCCAAGCAACACACGAACCCGTCGTTCGTGAAAAAGTCGGACGGGACCTGGACTGATTCCTCCGCCGAGACTCTGGAACTCTTGATGAACACTCACTTTCCTGGGTGTCAAAACAGCGGGATGGAGATGTCAAGCATTCAGGATGTACAGTGTATACCGGAGGAAGACATCAATTCCGTTATCAATGAAGAAAGAATTTCCTGGTCTATTAACAGTTTCTCTCCTTAGAAATCCCCTGGCATGGACGGCATACTCCCAATTATGCTGGAGAAGTGTCCGGGTAGTGTTTATTCCGAAGGTTGGCAAGAGAGGTCACGAACTCGCGAAGGATTTCAGACCCATTAGCCTAACATCATTCGTGCTGAAAACACTGGAGCGCATTATAGATATACATGTGAGGCAGACCCTGGAAAGGTCACCGCTATCCAAATCTCAGCATGCTTACCTCAGGGGGAGATCCACGGAGACGGCTTTCCACGAAGTGGTGCGCACGATTGAGCACACGATAAACTACAAGCAATACACATTAGCACCTTTCTAGATATAGAAGGGGCTTTTAACAACGTCCACACCGAAGCTATCCAGGAATCTCTCACCGAACTGGGTGTGACCGAAAGCTTCAGCAATTGGATAATATCCATGCTACGGACCAGAATTATCCATTCAAACCTAGGAAAGAGCAATTTGACCAAGCACGTGCGTAGGGGAACACCACAGGGCGGTGTTATCTCACCTCTACTCTGGCTATTGGTCATGAATAAAATCCTAGTAAGACTAGACAGGGAGGGAATCAAAGTGATTGTACGCGGATGATCTGGTGATTTTGGTCTCAGGATTATTTCCTTCCGTAATCAGTGAAATTATGGACGGCGCTCTGGGTAAAGTAAGCACCTGGGCTACCGGCTGTGGCCTCGGTGTAAATCCGGATAAAACTGAGTTGGTACTATTCACCAGAAAAACCAAGATACCAGACGTTAACCTTCCCCGCCTGAACGGCCAACCGCTCCAGCTCTCCTCCAGCGCAATGTATCTTGGTGTTATCCTTGATTCAAAGCTGAGCTGGAAACTCAATATAGAAAACCGGGTGGGGAAAGCCCATCTGGCCTACTACGCATGCAAAAGAACCTTCGGAAAGAAGTGGGGACTCAAACCAAGGATGGTTTTGTGGCTGTACACTGCTGTAATACGTCCAATTCTCAACTACGGGTCACTAGTCTGGTGGCCCGCTCTGAGTAAGGACTATAACATAACTAAACTCAGTCGAGTTCAACGAAGTGCGGCAATAGGCATTACAGGTGCTATGCGGTCATGCCCGACCGATGCTCTAAACGTGCTATTCTACCTCCTACCAATCGACCTTTCTATAAAAAACACCGCATCAAACAATGCCGTCAGGCTCAAAGAATCTGGGTGCTGGACTGCGAAGCCATACGGGCATAGTAATATCCTGGGACAGTTACCAAAGGAATTGGTTACGTCACCG
Organism: Beris morrisii; assembly: GCA_951812415.1. Lineage (NCBI taxonomy): Eukaryota > Metazoa > Arthropoda > Insecta > Diptera > Stratiomyidae > Beris > Beris morrisii. The sequence goes on along the minus strand of OX638311.1, from coordinate 81,558,649 downwards.
ACTGACTACATCACCCCCAAACTGAGCTTCACGAAACGATTCTCTGTTGGTTCCCAACTAGAGAGGAGTGGAAGAACGGTGCGGTGGAAGCAGACTTCGACACGATAATATTTACCGACGGTTCGAAAATGGACTGCGGGGTCGGGGCAGGAATATTCTCAGATACACATAATATCGCTAAGTCCTACCACCTCCCGGACCACGCTAGCGTCTTCCAGGCAGAGATACTGGGGATCCGGGAGGCTTATCGTACATTAAAACACGATTCATCGCCAAAACACAACATCGTCATTTTCACCGACAGCCAAGCCGCAATCAAGGCACTAGATTCGGCTACTACCTACTCTAAACTAGTTCAGCGGAACGGCTCAAAGTCACTGTGCTCTGGGTCCCGGGGCATAGAGACATAATGGGAAATGAGCGGGCTGATGAACTGGCCAGGGAGGGCTCCGCTCTTTCCGGCTCTCTTGCGGAACTAGTCCACGTTCCTTTAGGAGCCGTAAAGAGGGTCATACTCTCACACTTCCAGACAGCGGCTAACTCCAGATGGAAAAGCCTAACTACCTGCGCCATATCTAGGACGATGTGGCCATCTTACAACCGAGCCAAGTCAGAAGAACTTCTATACAAGACCCGGGCAGACGTCTCCAGAATCACGGCGATCAGTACAGGTCACTGGCCGATTGGGGATCATGCGGCCAAACTGGGCATGCCAGGACACTAATGAGCGAGAGTCGTTCGTTCATTTCCTTTGCGAGTGTCCGGCTCTAGCTAGAGCCCGAGAGCGAGCGCTAGGCAAGCCCTTCTACGGGGACCTAATGGCGATTTCGGGGAAAAAGATTGGAGAGCTATTACTTTTCCTGAATAGCACAGGGTGGCTATAGCGATTCAACTCAATCAACCTTTCTCACATTCATCTTCCGTATTCCCCAGTATCAACAACCCTTAACATCCGAGTTTAACACGAGTTTGTGGTTCCAAAACGGCCTCTGAGCTAATTGAGCTCTGTCTGGGTGACAGGGCTGCCACTTAAACCAACCAACCAACAGTAAAGCACCACAGAAACTAAATTAACTAATCGGAACATATGCAGCATGGGCATAAGTTTCTCGTTTTTTAATGAATATACAGGGTGTTTGGCACTCCGTCGTCCGTCACCCACCTTTAAAGGGGTTATTCCTTGATATATTTAGAGAAAAAAATTGTTCTACAGGGTGGGTCAATTTTCAATAACAGTGAAGATATAGGGTGGTTAAGAAAAGTGTTTTTGACCGGTACTCATTCACTTTTGACTTTTGGACTTTTGAAATATTTAATTTTTATGCGATATGTATTTTTACCTATTATTTCCAAAATGTTAATCGTAACTCATACATATGTGTCCAGCTTTTGTAGGTACAGTATAATCTCGATAATGTGAGCTTAATTGAAACCGACTGATTTCACATATTGGAGGTGTTCACTTTATTGGAGATTAAAAATACATGCTGTAGATGACTTCTTCAATGCACGAACAAGATAACACGCACGAGAACTCTACACTTAAGCACTTGATTGATCAATGCAACAAGATTCAAAACAAAACAAAATCTAAAATAATTAAAAATTTTTGGTTTTTTAGATTTTTTATTCGTTTTATGGTATTTTATGGATTAAAAATTTGAATTGGTGTTAATATTTTGTAGGCCACCCTTAGCACTAATTACAGCTTTAATTCTTTCTGGCATGCTTTCAATGCTTCTCTGTATAATTTTTTGATTCCTTCGCTGTTATTATTATATGTTATATTTTTAACATTTTGTTTTAGGATATCTAGGGTAGGATTAGGAGAGAAATAAACTTCAGATTTTAACAGACTCCAGACATTCTTGATAGGGTTAAGGTCGGGAGAATTTCCTGGCCAAGGAAGAATTGGAATATCGCAGGTAGAGAACAGGTTTTTATAATTTGGGCACGATGGCAGGGTGCACTATCCTGCATAAATATATTTCCTATTTCACAGCACCTCAAGTAGGTGAAATATGGAACTAAAATGTTGTCCATCACGTCGTGGTACTGAATGCTGTCCATAGTTCCTTCGACGAAAAAGATCGATCCAGGTCCATCGCCAGAGATGCAGGACCATATCATTGTGGCTGGTGGATGTTTGATAGTTTTCATGACGCGGGCTTCGTCATATTTCTCTGGTGTGAAAACCTAACGCGAAATCCCCAACTGTTGATTAATCGCTGTCCTTGAGGACATGACAGTTGGAAAACACTTCACTTGAATACGCCAGTCTTTATAAGATTGTGTTGGACTGGAGAAACCCCACTGACGCCGGAAAACAACCAACATTTAATCAAATTTGCTTCTATGGTAGCTTACCATGAAAAAATTCCATTCTTAAATTTAGCGGAAAAATAAAATTGCTGTTGGCGGGTCTCGAAGTCGCGCTCTTAGCGTTTAGCTCTATATATCCTGGCTTACAACCAAAAATTCCACCAAATTGGTTGAAATATTAGGTGATCTTCAGCGCGACCTTCCTTTAGTATAGGGTTGCGATGGCAGGAATTTAGCTAAGTTTAAACGTCGCGGATTGTAAATTTGATTTCGAGTTCGCTATATAGAAAATTTGCTCAGCAATTCCACCAGCTGTAAGGGTGTTTCGGATAGTAGGCATGATACACCCTCTGACGAGTCTATGCCCTCCGATGACGAAACAGCTCCTTCGGACCTAGTCCAACACAATCTTATAAAGACTGGCGTACTCTAGTGAAGTGTTTTCCAACTGTCATGTCCTCAAGGACAGCGATTAATCAACAGTCGGGGATTTCGTGTTGGGGTTTCACACCAGAAACCCCACTGACGCCGGAAAACAACCAACATTTAATCATTAATTACATTTTTCCAATCTGCTACGGTATAATGTTGATGAGCTCTAGCAAGCTCCAGCCTGGCTTTTCGCATTTTAGCTGTTAGCTTAGGCTTTTTTGCTGGTCGCCTCGACTTAAGGTTGGCTTCATATAAACGCCTTCTTAAGGTCATACCGAATATCTCTATCCCTTCGCCCAGCAGGCCTTTTGAATAATCCTACGATCCGTTCGAGGCGTTGTGTTCCTTTTCCCGCGACAATTCTGCCGTTTGTTGCTGACTTGGCCTTGATTTTCATGGACTGCTTTATTGATTCTCACCACAGTTTGATGAGAAACGTTCTCTTTTCTCGCTATTTCTCGAAAGGAAAACTTTTTGGTGTTCAGTAAAGCAATTATTGCTGACTTTTTGTCCGCGCTAATATATTTTCACTTTCCCATTTTTATTGTTTTGACCAAAATGTCTCAAAAAAACACACGTACTTTTAAATGTCTGAAACTATGTAAACTGAAACCACAGGTATTTCTAAAAACTGCTTCAACACAATATTTAAATATTTGAAAAAGAATGAGAAGTTCGGGATAATTTCATTATTTTATATACGTACCTGTCTATCGCCTTGAACACGTAAGGAGAGGGGCAGGCAAAACACACTCTCCTGAAAAAAAAGGTAGAAGGGTGGGATTTGCCATTTAGCGTATATTCAATACACAATTCTTACAGCCGCAAGATAAAATGAATCTTCTTGGGAAAAACCCCATTTTTTGTGAAGCTACAGTTATTTTCCTTTAAAAAATGAGAAAGAATGTGAGTGGTCCTAATTCAATGAGCAGGGACTGTAATATATATCAACGCCCATAACTGTATAAACGGAGTGTTACTTTATAAATAACCATGTTCACATTATAGAGGCGCTAAAATTACAACCGTGCACATTACAAGAGATATTTAAAAAAAATTCTTGTTCACTTTACTGGAAAAACCACATTATCGAAGGTTCACATTATCGAGATTATACTGTAATAATACGGTTCATAAAAAAATAAAATTAAAATGACATTTTTATAATGGGGTTTTCTGAGAAAAACTACATTGATCACTGAATTTTTAGGGTTGACGTAGCAAAAATCTGTGTTTTCGAGTAAATATCTCAGTTACAATTTAGACTGTTACATCAAATGAAAGGTAATTCGTTTTCAAGATATAACGTTTTAAGTGAGTGAGGGTACCGGTCAAAAACACTTTTCTTAACCACCCTGTATCTCCACGGATATTGAAAATTAACCCACCCTGTAGAAAAAATTTTTTCTCCAAATATATCAAGGAATAACCCCTTACAACGTGGCGGACGGAGTGCCAAACACCCTGTATATTTTTTAATATAATTCAAAACCGATACGAACTTGATGATCGCGGCGAAGAATGTAAGTCGACTAAAACATTTTGGGATAAGTATCTCGCAAGAAACATACAAAACGGATGGTGTGAAAAGATATTTGAACGGTGTAAGAAAAAAAGGATGTGAACATGCATAATTACGAAAGGTATGGCGACCAATATAGAGATAGTCTGTGAAAACCCGAATTCACACTTTGTGGAATAAACTTTTTTGAAATGGCGTGGCGCGTCGGCGACATACGGATCAACATACTACTTATTGAAAATGAAATATAGAGTACTTTTATTGTTAACAAAAATAACAATCGCCGACGGCTGAATGTTTGTGGGTGTAAAGATCGTCAGTTCATTTGTCAAAGAGATTACGCAATGCTCATATGCACTGAGCCCGTATCATGTTTATGACCCTGACTGACGGTCTTACCCCCGGTTATAAACACAGCTGACTATTTTCTTTATTATTTGAAAAGTATAAAAAATTTAGCTGCATAAAGTTCATAAAGTATAAAATGAGTTTATACTCCAACATTTTTAATATGGTTCATATACGTGACTGACGTATATTTCCTTGTCTTCAATACAGCTGAGTATTATTTTTTGATTGAAATAGATCTCAAAAATCATCAAATAAATTTTGGCATGGTATGAAAATACTCGTAGCACAATTTTTTGTAACTACTTTCACATGCTTTCACCTTTAGCTCCACCACTACTGGAGTGGCTGATGATCAGATCTCTTATGGCTTAGGAAAAAACTATTGTTATGATTTTCAGTCGGTATGAAATGACGCACTTAAATGTAGCGGATGCTGTTCCACCATTGTTTCTGTGAAGCTGTCATCAGTTTTTGGTCCAACCCATTATGATTCTTTAAAATCCATAGTTAAAGTCTAGCATTTTTCTGGTCTTAAGGAAGACTTTACGGATTATTCTAATTCATATGTCAAGCGATGAAAACAATATCCATTATTACAGGCCCCTATCTATTCAGTCCTCCCTACCCCACGTTTTTGATGTAATTGTCACGAAGAAATTAACTCCAATGCTCAGTAACTACATCACTCATCAACACTCATGGTTTTCAAAACCGGGAATTGCAATACACGATTTCCAATTATTTCTTAACAATTTTTGTTTTGATATAGCCCACGTGACGTTACTGACTTCACAAATGTATTTGTTAACTTGGTGTGCGATTAATTTCGTATATACCTTTATCCTGTATATTGACTATTGAACAATTTTTGTTTTGATATAGCCCACGTTACGTTACTGATTTAACAAAAGTATTTTTTAACTTGGTGTACGAATAATTTCGTGTATACGTGTATCCTGTATATTGACTTCAAATGCACACAAATTAAAACTCATTTGGACCTAGGCAATTGCGGAATAACAGGAAATACACTGACTAATGAGAGAACCCTTGAAACAATAGACCTACTATCATTAAAAACCCAATCCGACTATAACCGCCAAATCTTTTAATTCTACCGGAACAAGCACATGTCAGTGTGGTTGAATAGACGAAACAACTCCTCTTAATTAATAAATCCTGAATCACTAGACTCGAATATAAAGTCATCACGAACACCAGCTCAACGAGAAATCCCATCCCATTTGCACAACCCTAAACATTATCCACGTACTAGATGAATGCACCCAATACAAACATTCGAAAACTAGAACGATAACAAACCGACACCTTTCACAATATTGAAAAAACTCAACAAACACCGTCAATCTTAAAATTATCCTGTCCTTCTTAAATACAAATAAACTAATACAATCCATATAATAGGGTCATTATTACGATCTTCAGTTAAACTCTAACTGGAACTTTAAGCGCAAGTTTTGTATGAAAATCTGTTATTTAAAATTCCGGTTAGAACGTAATTAAACATCGTAGGAACGACCCTTAGTGATATATTGTGCCCATACACGCATATAAAGAAAAAAAAATAAAAAACACAAAAACAAAAGACGAAGACCTTAGCAGCCAGCGCTAACTTATTAACTCTATATGGGCCGTTCTTACAAATTTCAGTTACGTTCTAACTGGAACATAGTGACAAATCTTCACACAAATCTTCGAGTTAAAGTTCCAGTTAGAGTTTAACTGAAGAGTATGGCCATAAATCCACTTACAAAGTTAGCTTCCAAATAATAATAATAATAGTTAAGAAGATATGACAGTTTATGTGAGTAAGGGACATGTCCGAAAGGCTTTTCTTTACCACCCTGTATCTCAACGGATATTGAAAACTGACCTATCCAATTAAACATTTTTTACCTCAAAATTTAAGAAGGAATCACTCCTGAAAAAAGTTACGACCAAGTACCGGACACACTGCATACACAAACGAGATACTAAGTTCAGCGCATTTTGAATGCATTGTTTTCCCAAGTCAATAATTTTTTTTGCAAATGACTGCACTATCATAGATTTACATGGGATATTTAAACTAAAAGTTTTCGTCTAAAACGCACCCCCACTTTCGTCTAAAACGCTCCCTTGAGTCCTTCATGTAGCTGCCATATGTATAAGCATCCTCAAAAAATCTCATCAATCAATTCACGAAACTCACTATTTTGTACAAATTTGTTTTGAATGAAAGCTCTAGTTTATTAGTCACCGAAATTCCATTACTCCTTCCGGTAGCTCCCATACCAAAAGTTCTTAAAACATGTTTTCACGAATATTGGCCGATAGCTTCAGAAAGCTAGAAAATTTAAATACGTTGATTTTCCAATAATTTCACGTCGCTAACCTGCTTAGCACTGGCTAAGGGCACAAAGAACACAACAATTTAGGGCTCTGTACTTTTTGAAGAAAATTGCATGCAGTTGAATCACATTGTTAACCTAGAGGGCGGGCATTGTCTCAACTATCAACGCCCGCTTTTTGACCCACTTTACACTTTCTTATTTCACAAACTTTCGAACAATTAACAAATTATTTATTGAACCAAGCACGACCCACTTACACTATACATTACTGATACTTTACAATACTTTTACTGATACTCTAGAATACTGAAGTAATTAATAATTTAATTTTTTTTTTTTGTAAACATTAGTTTTACAAAATATCTTTCCAAAAATTACAGCATCAAACACGGTGATTAAATATTTTCATTTCATTATGTAATTACTATTAATTATATAGCTGAAAAATAATCGAAACCCTTCTACTTTTGAAGAATATCCCGACGTTTATGGACGAACTTCTCAAGATTTCAGTTCTACATTAACCTTTTAATTAGTTGTTAACGAAAGAAAAATTCATTGCATTATCCTGTTCTTGTGAACAGGATCACTTGTGTATACGCGATTCGTTGACAAAATATCTAACAATCGTGTTTATTTAGTTGAACTAGCTAACTTCCATTCAAGCGATAACAAAAACATCTAGCAAAGAAATAGAATACGGGGCGCATTTCAAACATTAGGCATGTTCAGGGCGTGATCTTTATCCGGTTTTAAGGTAAAACTTGTCACAACACGAGCTAGGAACAACATACCAAGTTTTTAGTAAAACGGAAATCATTTACAATTAGCTTTAAAAAAAATACATAAGTTGAAAACAAAGTATTCCACCGTCACGAAATGAGAACACTGAACGTGAATTTTTATTTGCCCACCCTTATGTAAATGAAAACGACTGTATAATAGTCTGTATCTCAGCCAGAATGAAATACATCATACATGGGCTGGCGACCCAGCGAATGCGCATAGTCAAAAATGTACGAATTTTCTTTCCTTTCTTTTACTTCCTACATGAGAAGCCTATACACACACATGTATAGTAGGGAAAGTTTAGTCGAGTATACAAAGGGATGCCAGGTTTTCTGGGGAAAAGTTTACCATTTGAGGCTAAAGCTTAGTACTGTGTTCCGAGCGAAACGAAATGAACAGTCAAATTCCATATAAAAAAAAAATATTTCGCTCATTTTTCGCGACGAAATATTTCGTTCGTTTTTCAGTACTGTGTTCATGGGCGGAATAAACATTTGCAGTAGTCACTAATAGATGGCGCTTGGGTTAGTTAAAGTTTTGTTTCCAAGGGTACGGTACCCTTGTATGAGAAGCGAAATATTTGACAATCCAAAATTTTCAACCGTTCGCTGTCAATTCAGTTCGTTTGTGCTCGGAAAATTTTGTGTGAGTTATATTTTGTTGTGTTGTGTGTCAGAATTGTAATTTCTTCCTAATATTTTAATTTTTTTCAAATTGCGCGCGCCTTAATTTCAGTGACATCTAGTAGCGAACTGTATAGTTTATTTCACTCTACTTCGAATGTACCTTTTTCTTTCGTTTTCATTTCGCCGAACACAATACTATACTTAAAGCCTAGTACTGTGTTGTGAGAGAAATGAAATGTACTGTCAAATTCCATATAAAAAAATATAAATATAAAAAGATATTTCGCTCACTTTTCGCGACGAAATATTTCGTTCGTTTTTCAGTAGGTACTGCGTTTATGGGTGGAATGGACATTTGCAGTAGTCACTAATAGATGGTGCTTGGTTTCGTTCCAAAGGGTACCCTTTTATGACAAGAGAAATATTTGACAATTCAAAATTTTCAACCGTTCCCTGTCAGTTCAGTTCGTTTGTGCTCGGGAAATTTTGTGAGTTATATTTTGTTGTGTGTCGGAATTGTAATTTCTTGCCAATATTTTAATTTTTTTCCAATTGCTATTTAAAATATTTGGTTTTACTTACGATTTCTTTGAGTCGATGCCATCTCGACTTTGCGCAGCACCGCGGGTCCAAAGAGGTTTTAACTCCCTTTTCGCGTTCATGTTCGGCTGACGTGCGCTACTCTCCAACTAGGTGGAAAACAGTAAAAAAAACGTCGACCGACAACTGAAACATGTCACAGTTTGTTTTAGACATCAAATAACGCCGATTAAAAGATACTTTCATCATTCTTCAGTTAAGTATAGTACTGTGTTCAGCGAAACGAAAATGAACGAAAAAGGTACCTTCGAAGTAGAGTGAAATAAACTACACATGCTAGGAAAAGTCTGCGTTCACCTGCTGTCACTCAGTTTGTAACTTTAAAAAATCAAAAACAAACAAATATTTTACAGATTTGGTTTCATATATTTATTAAGTATTTCTTAAGTAGTCGACACATGTAAGGTCATTTATTTCGCTTTTACTGTTTTTGAGATAACGGCGCTTTTCAAAAAAAACATACAAAAGCGAGGCAGAAAAAGTCTGCGTTCACTTGATGAATTATGGGATTCCCCGGAATAAGTCGTTTCAAATACACTCTTCTAGTGTTTTATTGCATTTATTATTCATTACTAGTTATTCTGGCAAGTGATTAAATAGTTTCCTGCAGAGTTTGTGTTGTGAATAATTTTTTTTTCGCAATGGAAGATAAAAGGAAAGAAATTAGTCTGAGTGAAAGAAAAATCATCATAAAATTATGGAAAGAAGGGAACAGCTACAGAGAAACAGCAAAAATAGTGGGAAGACAATATTCATCAGTCCAAAGGGTTATAAATAATTTCAAATCGATAGGAGAACTCACATCCAAACCTCGTTCCAGTCGTCCATCAAAGTTGTCCTGCAGGGAAAAACGACATATCGTGTCACTAGTAAAAAAAAATCCACGGCTGACTGCATTCCAAATAGCAACTGAAATCAAAGAAAAATTCAAGAAAAATATTTGTCCGGATACTACAAGAAAAATCCTCAAAAAGGCTGGATACCACGGACGGGTTGCTCGGAAGAAAGCGTACATTTCACCGGTCAACCGACAAAAGCGCATTGCATTTGCCAAGCAGCACATAAATGAGCCAATAGAGTTTTGGAAGATTGTAATATTTTCTGATGAAAGTAAATTTTGCATTTTTGCCATAAAAGGACGCAAGTTAGTATGGAGGAAGTCTGGAACAGCACTCCAAAAAGAAAGCCTCCTACCCACTGTAAAACATGGTGGTGGTGGAGTAATGGTGTGGGGGTGTATGGCGAGTACTGGCGTTGGGAAGTTGGAGTTTATCGAATCGACGATGGATAGATTTGGATATCTCAACATTTTGAAAAATAATTTGAGGCAGAGTGCCATTAAACTCGGCTTAGGTTCAGATTTTTGCTACCAACATGATCGTGATCCGAAGCATACAGCCGAGATAGTGGGGCTCTGGTTACTCTATCATGCCCCAAAACAGCTACATACACCCCCACAATCACCAGACCTAAACCCCATCGAACACTTATGGGATTCGCTAGAGAAGAAAATTCGACAACACTCAATAACTAGTAAGGAAATGTTGAAAACTGTTTTCACAGAGGAGTGGGAGAAAACAAGTGCTGAAGAGATAGCGAAGCTCGTCAATTCGATGCCGGAAAGGCTCCGAGAGGTAATAAAGAACCGGGGATACCCCACCAGTTACTAACTAATTTAAATATGTTTCTATTTTTATTACATGTGACCGCAGACTTTTTCTGCCTCGCTTTTGTATGTTTTTTCTGAAAAGAGCCGTTATCTCAAAAATTGTAAAAGCGAAATAAATGAATTTAAATGTGTCGAGTACGTAAGAAATACTTAATAAATATGTGAAACAAAATCTGTAAAATATTTGTTTGTTTTTGATTTTTCAAAGTTACAAACTGAGTGACAGGAGGTGAACGCAGACTTTTTCTGTGTTCACTTTTCTGTTCTTCCTGTCGGAGTGACGTCAGAAGCGGCTGTTATTTTTGTTGAGTGTAGGTAGAAAAGTTTATAGTTTTTTACAGTCGATCGATAGCAAGTGTAAAGCTCGATATACTTGGCAGACGATGAAATCATTTTTAATTTCACTCTATTCGTTTGGGAATCGTTTGGGAATATTTGGGAAAAGATTTTTTAGATTTAGGAAAGCTTTATTTATTTAATATAAAAATATAAATTTTTTGAGTGTATAGATAGCAGACACTCATATGAACAAAATCAAATTATGTATAATTTGATTTGAAATCGTTTGGGAAACTTGTTAAATTTATCAATTTTATTTGGGAAAGAATTCTATTCATTCTGTGTTAATTAATCACAAAGTTCCATGTCGATTAAAGCAGAAGCAGAGAAGAATGTGTCCAAGCTAACTGCCACCGAAGGAAGAAGCACGGAATAATGTCTCCATGCTAGCTGTCAACAGTCACAAGTACCCAGCAGGCAAAGTTGCGTATACTATACAAAAAAAAAGATACAGGCGTCATATGATACTGTGCTTTCTAAAAAAAATCTGCTTATCTACGATTGAATGGTTAAAATATTAATCTTAATTATAGAAGTTTAGCTTTAAACTAGCTGAAAATTATTGATAATAGTGTTGTAACAAAAGACCAGATAAATAATTTCAAAAATGTTGAACTCTAATAATTGTTACCTTGTTGCTCATCTCTTGTGAATTGCAGTTTTTATATTAAAATATTAGTTTTGTTTATAGAAATGTAACTCTTAATTAACTAAAAATAAAGAGGTCTGGTATTATGAAAACAGGCGGCCTTAGGTTTCGACATTGTTGAAATTTCTGAATTTGCTACCTAAATTGTTAAGGAAACTTAGCTTTTATAAAGTTTCTTCCAAACCATCATATTAAGAAATCACCTATAAAATGGATTTGCTAAAAATTAGCTGTAAATAATGTATATTTTATACACTTTTGAAACATTATATAAAATTAGTTGTAAATGGTTTTGATGGACGAGTAATGAATGGTTGAACTATTAGTTTCAATAATGCTGTTATGACACTGGCTATTTCCTCGCTAAAAAAGTGCAATAATAGCCAATCGTGCGACAAGGCGACCAATATAGAGAGAAAGAGATTACCGATAAAAAATACCCTTGCTCATGCTACCGGCATCTAGTAGACGAAATTAAGAACTGATTTGTTGTAAAAAATACTGATCTTAGCGCGTTTCATAGCATAACATGACACTTTCTATAATTTATACATAACGAACTGTCAAAAGCAAGTTTGTAGCGGCTGGAAAATCTAGCCGCCAGCGGTTTTTCTTGGATTAACTGCTAGAATGTTGCGAAACACTGCTCGAATGCGCTTTGTTGCAGCTTTTTTTTGACAGTTATGGATTGTTTTTTGACAGTTACTCATAGTTTTGCTGTTCGGACTGTCTCTCTCACACCAATGTATAAATTGTATGTTGTAGTCTCTATCCCTCTCCATTTGGATTGTCTAGCTGCTTTAAAGCCGCAAAAATAGCCAGTGTCATAACAGCATAATGCTGTTATGACACTGGCTATTTCTTCGCTAGTTTCAAGTGCAATAAAAGTCAATCGTGCAACAAGGCGACCAATATAGAGACAAAGAGATTACCGCTAAAAAATACCCTTGCTAATGCTACCGGCATCTAGTAGGCGAAATTAACAACTGATTTGTTATAAAAAATACTAATCTCAGCGCGTTTCATAACATAACATGACACTTTCCATAATTTATACGTACCGAACTGTCAAAAACTAGTCGGTAGCGGCTGGAAAATCTAGCCGCCAGCGGATTTTTCTTGGATTAACTGCTAGAATGTTGCGAAACACTGCTCGAATGCGCTTTGTTGCCGCTTTTTTTTGACAGTTATGGATTGTTTTTTGACAGTTACCCATAGTTTGCTGTTCGGACTGTCTCTCTCACACCAATGTCTAAATTGTATGTTAAAGTCTCTATCCCTCTCCATTTGGATTGTCTAGCCGCTTTAAAGCCGCAAAAATAGCCAGTGGCGTTTTTCATGCTGTTATGACACTGGCTATTTTTGCGGCTTTAAAGCGGCTAGAAAATCCAAATGGAGAGGGATAGAGACTTTTACATACAATTTAGACATTGGTGTGAGAGAGACAGTCAGAACAGCAAAACTATGAGTAACTGTCAAAAAACAATCCATAACTGTCAAAAAAAAGCTGCAACAAAGCGCATTCGATCAGTGTTTCGCAACATTCTAGCAGTTAATCCAAGAAAGTTCGGTACGTATAAATTATGGAAAGTGCCATGTGATGCTATGAAATGCGCCAGAACCGGTATTTTTCTTAACAAACCAGTTGTTAATTTCGTTTACTAGATGCCGCTAACGTCGGAAAGAGCGGTATCTCTTTCTTTTAATGTTGTTCGCCTTGTCGCACGATTGGCTATTATTGTAATTTTTTCTAGCGAGGAAAATAGCCAGTGTCATAACAGCATGATGGTGAGAAGCTACCATAGAAGCAAATTTGTTTAAGTTTTTTGTTGTTTTCCGGCGTTAGTGGAGTTTCTGGTATTAGTTTCAAGTTAGCTTCCAGTTACATGTTTTTTTTATAAATTACAATTAATTTAGTTCATATTTTTTTTTCTTGTCTGAATAAAATAAAATTCTTTTATATTACATTTTTTTATATTAAATTTTTTTGTATTACATACTTTTATATTACATTAAGATTTTTAGCTTTTGGAGTCTACTCCTCTATATAAACTACTCCGTGTGGTATGACTGTCGTTGACGCCGAGGAATGGTAAATTTTATCCATTATATCATTACATTCCTGCCACTTACCATTATTCCTCAAACAGTAGGCACTAAAATGTCCGGGAGTATAACCAATTACGCCTGCCAAACTATAAAAATATCGCATCTAATTTTTTACTAAAATTAGTTATTATGAGATTATTCATTGTAAATGAACGAAACTTACCGAAAGTTACGATCCATCTTGAGAGTAGTGGGAAAGTTTTCTAATTTAGTTGCCAAGCCGTATCTTTCGTGAATACTTGTCTTCACGTCTAACTCAATAAAGACATGCATATTGCATGATGTAGTCTCTGTTCGTGTTTCATTCCAATGCTGTTGACGACATGTAATATTGTGAATGGTAGGATGAAAATCGACACATTGTCTGAGCGCTTCAGATCCTTTTCTTTTCAGATTTCTGTGATTTACCGTAAAAAATGGAACATGGCTTTTGTGTGGGGGCAACTGTTTCAAGCTTTGTTTCTGTATTTCGATATTTCGTTTTCCGCCACAGAGCTGATTTTTTGAGTCAAATATTATTATTTGTCCTAGAAAGGTTTTTGATCTTTATGATCAAGAACCTTGATCTTCAAAATGTGATCAAAAATTCTCTTTTTGTTTATATATATACTATTTATCCTGGAAAGATTCCATGTATTCTTTTATTTACGAGTAACGTATGAGATTTTGCATATAAAAATACTTACTGCTGTAAAAGATGATTCATGTTTATTTACTTTTACAATCAATTTTCGGTATTTCGATAACTTATTCCAATTAGGTTACTTCAATTTAATACTATGAGCGAATTAGGCTATTTTACATATTGAGTGGACTTGCCTGTAACTCAGTTAAACATATTTTGACTGCACTTTGTTCATTATTGAAATTTCAGTTTTCCCTATTCAAATTTCCCAACTTAGTGTTCAAAACACTCGTGAGTCTGAACTGAACTATGGCATGACTTAGAACTATGGCATGACTAAAAGCCAAAGTGTTTTTCAGCGCTAGAGTTCTTTGAATAATAGTTTATTTAAAAATATTTCTTTGGTAAATTGTTTTATAGTTTTTCAATGAATCTGGCTGTACCATTCCTTTTATACTGAACGAGATCTCACAGTCCATAGATGGCAAGTATTTCATATATATCCATATGGTAAAAAAAAATACAATTATACGCAATCAAACAAATATAATAAATTAGTTTATAGGCTAATAACGTTCGAATTATTGTTGCATTTTAATTCTTTTGCTTTTAGCAAAAAAGTATCATTGATGCTGAAAAGTGATGGATTTAAACCTTGAAAAAGTACAAAATTTCGTAATTCATAAATTTTTTTGACAGATAATGAAGGGATTAAAATCATGAGATTTAGTTGTTTTATTTAATTAATCATGAATTTTGTACATTTTTATTCTTTTATTCTTATCTAAGTGAGGACAGTATTACAAAGTATTACAAAGAAGGGCTAAAGAGTTCAAAAATGTATGGGACACTAAATCATTATTCTGTTCCCTTGTTCGCCCTCTTTTGGAATATGCATGTCCCATTTGGGATCCCTTTTTCCAAATATACAGCAACAGAATAGAGTCAATCCAAAAGCAATTACTTGTATGACCCTAGAGATTTTGATGACCTTCCACACTACACAGTTAGGCTACGATTGTTAAATCTTCTACCGCTCAGCTCTAGAAGAACTATGCTCACATCCTGCTTTACCTTAGATGTCATGAATGGTGATATTAAGGTTGACCACCTTACAAATAAAATCAGACTTAACGACACTGTCAGGCTGACGAGACATTCGAAACCTCTTAAGGAATATCCCCATCGTACTGATTACGGTCAAAATGAACCCATTAACAGATGCTGTAGAACATTTAACAATTTCAGCGAACATTTCACACCTCCAATAAGCAAGCCAACATACAAACTAAAACTGCGTTCGATCTTATCAGCTCCTTCACATCCCGTTTAGCCAACCTTTTACCTTTTGCCTATAATTTTATAGTAATTAAAGTAAATTAAATTAAATTAAGTCAAATTGTATTATATTAAATTAGAATAAACTGAATTTGTAAATATCTTGTTTGGTAGTAAATAAATAAAATAGGAAGGAAAATGCCACGTGGCAGATAATGAAGCGATTGCCATGATCGAAAAATACATTAACTATTTTAAAACGAACGATTTCCCAACATTTTCTGATTCTATCTGGACACAAATCAGCAACGAATTGGACAAAAGATGGATACCACGGTCCGCATACAATCATGTCAGAGAAGACAGAAAGGGACATTTAACCCAAGCTCGCCATAATGTAGGTATTATATTAGAATCACAAGTTACAGGTGAAATATCTACAATAATATCTGATGAGTACACAGACGAGGATGATGAAAGGGAGTGTGAGTTAGGATGGACGGCAGACGTTATCCAGAATGGCAAAGAATTCCGTCTTTCCTTGACACAAGTAGAATGGGATAAAATTATACCAGACGAGGCAGTGTCGAAAAAAAGATTGAAGAAGAAGGCCTGGGCTACAGTAATTTCACACGCATTTTATAAAAAATTTAAGACGGAATGTGTATTTCTGGGAAAGTGGTCACATCTTTCACCAAATTTTGATACAGAAATTGATCAATATTATTTAAAATCTTATGCATATTGTAAAGACAAAATGTGTGGCAATAAGTTAATTGGTATTGCACATAATCCTCCTTCGGAAGATGGATTGGAGCTCACTATTACGACTCGTGATATGCATGGTCAGTATCATCGAGAAGTGAAGCGACCATTGAATGGTTCAGAAAGAAAGAAGATTGGATAACGCTTGAAAAAAGGAAGTGCAGCTATTTACCGTGAAGAAATGATAGGTAAGGATATGGAATTTGGTGAAAGAGAGCCTCCGCACATTCGAAACTCTTACGTATATCGACAAGCTAAAATGGAATGGAAAAAACAAGAACTTTGCATCGGTCCAAAAGAAAAGCTGACAGTTCTAGATTCACTTTTAAGGATGTCGGGAGATGCCCGGTATAGCCGATATTTTCATCAGATTGGTGCTCTTCGATTTTATGTATGGTACAGTGTTCCAGAACAAATGCCTGTTATAAAAGAATACTGCAGGCGCCTGGGGGTTAAATCAGCCATCGCAATCGATGCAACTGGAAAATTTGTCAGAAGATTTTTCGTTAATGGGGTAAGAAAAGTTGGCCATATTTTTTTGTATGCAGTGACAATTAATTTTGAGAAAACAACGATTTGCGTTTGGCAAATGATCTCTGAGATACATACGCAGGAGTTTATTACAGATTGGTTAATGTTGTGGAAGCGACTGGGTGCTCCAACACCTGGAGAATGTCGATCCAATTGGGCTAGAGCGCTTCTTCTCTCTCTTTGTATGACTTTCATTAACAACGTATAAAACCTACATTGATGATTGTTTTCTGTGGGCTAAATTATCGCCAGAAGAAAAACACAAAAAACCCAGACCAGCGCCTACTCTTATTTTACTAGATGTGTCTCATGTGATGGCCATGATCGCTCGCTGGAAATTTATGAAGGATTATCCTCACCCTTTTGTCCGACCATTTCTATTTCGATGCTCAGCTCTAATGATTGACTGTAGAAGCCTTGAAGAATTTGAATTGATTTTTTCACTAACTTGCATTGTTACGTTATATCCTTCTGAAGACGATTACATCGACACTGCAAAAATTAAACTAACAGTATTACAGTCCAAAGGGCAACTAGAAAATATTATTGCATCTCGTGAAAACGTCAATGAAGATTTGGAGCAATCAATCCACATACACAAGACCAGCAAAGACGAGGACAGCTCAGCTTCATTTGAGGAAGAAGACAATGGCACGTTGACTCATCAATGGATTAAAAAGCTCATTAAAACTATCAAAACCTCAAAATCGGATTTGAAGACACTGAAAGAAAATTCCGGAAATTTGTTTTATTGTCTTGACTTTGTTATCCAGTTGGAAAGAATTGCGAAGGAATTTCCTGCGTGGACTCAAGCTGCGATTCCACCCAGAGAAAACCATGCTTCGACCGCGTATCAAGAGGGATACTTTGCTCATTTACGAGAGAGAGTTTTCGCAGGAGAACATTTGCCTTGCCAAGCAAATCAGTCTTTGCACACACATCTGTTGCATTTAAGCAGTGGAACTAAAGCGTTGAGTTCCAAATTAAACCACTTTGGTCACCGAAATAATGGCCTAAACTTACCACCACAGTGTTCAAGTTTGAACACTGCTATCAGTAATGAGTTGGATAACAAAGTTCCATCAGTACTCGCACCTCTACAGAAAAAGAGTTATGCTATTGATGATTCAGATATGAATGCATATGAGAATTGGGGCGGTCTTGTTAATGAAAGTCTACTTATACACAACTTGTTAATGAAAGTCTACTTATACACAACTGGACTGAAAATGAAGAAGATCTCAATGAGACCGTGACGTTACCAAAAGGGAATGTTAACAGTGACGATACAATGGATAACCGAAAAACACCGTTAATGCTGAATATTGACCGCAATCGTGAAGGCGCTAATCAAGTCACTTTCTCACCAAAGTTGCATTATCATCCTAGAAGGAAAAATGAGAAAGGAAGGTGCGAGGTTTCCATGGCTGACTTAGGAGTAAACGATGACACAGTTTCTCCACTCATCACAATCAACTTGAAAAATCAAAATAAGAAAGGAAAACAAAATGCAGTATGTCCCCATATTATCTCTGATCTTCCTGCCGGGAGCAATGTAGCGTCGAAAAACACTAAAAAGATGTTTAATCGCTGTAACGTGGCGGATAATCCATCATTGTATGAAAGTGATTCAGATAATTGCAAGATAAGTACTTCAATCGCTGATTTTGGTATTTCAAATCTTCATGCTCAGAAACCTTTGTTTAACAGCACCTCACTTACAGATCATTCCTATTGCAGATCAGAAGATCAAAATGAGTACTCAGAGCAGAATGCCGGAAAAATCATTGCTGGAACAACGTCATTTAAGGTAAACATAGCCAAAGTATGCTCTGAAGATATCACGGAAAAGTTTAAAAGTCAAAAACGTGTAACAACAACAGGGTATTACTTTCAACCCTATCCAGAGCAAAAAATGATAAATAAAAGAAAAGCTCCACAAAAAAATGCTTTCTTGTTGAAAAATGGCTCGAACGAAGTATTCAATGGTACAACAGTCACCATTTATAATACATGTGCTGTGGATGCCATATTGCAAATCTTACAATCTGGTGCACTAGATAACCCTGCATACTTGGCGTACGTCGAAAAGTCAGACAATGCATCACTTAAATTTCTAACGAATTTCATATTTAAGGGTTTATCTAATAAAAAAAGGATCAACACCATTGTCACCGGATTACCTAAATGCAGAAAGTGGAGTGGCTACTATGTGGTCTCAGTTTTTTCTTTTAGAACCATCTGCAACCAGAAGTTCTCAATGTAGTAACCTCAGTTACCCCACACAAAAGCCATGTTCCATATTTTACGGTAAATCACAGAAATCTGAAAAGAAAAGGATTTGAAGCGCTCAGAAAATGTGTCGATTTTCATCCTACCATTCGTAATATTACATGTCGTCAACAGCATTGTAATGGAACACGGACAGAGACTACATCATGCAATATGCATGTCTTTATTGAGTTAGACGTGAAGACAAGTATTCACGAAAGATACGGCTTGGCAACTAAATTAGAAAACTTTCCCACTACTCTCAAGATGGATCGTAACTTTCGGTAAGTTTCGTTCATTTACAATGAATAATCTCATAATAACTAATTTTAGTAAAAAATTAGATGCGATTTTTTTATAGTTTGGCAGGCGTAATTGGTTATACTCCCGGACATTTTAGTGCCTACTGTTTGAGGAATAATGGTAAGTGGCAGGAATGTAATGATATAATGGATAAAATTTACCATTCCTCGGCGTCAACGACAGTCATACCACACGGAGTAGTTTATATAGAGGAGTAGACTCCAAAAGCTAAAAATCTTAATGTAATATAAAAGTATGTAGTACAAAAAAATTTAATATAAAAAAATGTTTTATTTTATTCATACAAGAAAAAAAAAATATGAACTAAATTAATTGTAATTTATAAAAAAACATGTAAAACTGGAAGCTAATGCTAACTTGAAACTAATACCAGAAACTCCACTGACGCCGGAAAACAACAAAAAACTTAAACAAATTTGCTTCTGTGGTAGCTTCTCACCATGAAAAATTCCATTCTTATTGAAACTAATAGTTCAACCATTCATTACGCGTCCATCAAAACCATTTACAACTAATTTTATGTAATTTTTCAAAAGTGTATAAAGGATACATTATTTACAGCTAATTTTTAGCAAATCCATTTTATAGGTGATCTCTTAATATGATGGTTTGGAAAAAACTTTACAAAAGCTAAGTTTCCAAATTCAGAAATTTCAACAATGTCGAAACCTGTTTTCTCATAGTTTTGCTGTTCGGACTGTCTCTCTCACACCAATGTCTAAATTGTATGTAAAAGTCTCTATCCCTCCCCATTTGGATTTTCTAGCCGCTTTAAAGCCGCACATAGAACTTTGTGATTAATGCCGTTATGACACTGGCTATTTTTGCGGCTTTAAAGCGGCTAGAAAATCCAAATGGAGAGGGATAGAAACTTTTAAATATAATTTAGACATTGGTGTGAGAGAGACAGTCCGAACAGCAAAACTATGAGTAACTGTCAAAAAACAATCCATAACTGTCAAAAAAAGCTGCAACAAAGCGCATTCGATCAGTGTTTCGCAACATTCTAGCAGTTCATCCAAGAAAAATCCACTGGCGGCTAGATTTTCCTGCCGGTACAGACTTGTTTTTGACAGTTCGGTACGTATAAATTATGGATAGTGCCATGTTATGTTATGAAACGCGCTAGAACCGGTATTTTTCTTAACAAACCAGTTAGTAATTTCGTTTAGTAGATGACGCTAGCATCGGAAAGAGCGGTATCTCTTTCTTTTAATGTTGCTCGCCTTGTTGCACGATTGGCTATTATTGTACTTTTTTCTAGCGAGAAAAATAGCCAGTGTCATAACAGCATAATTAACACAGAATGAATAGAATTCTTTCCCAAATAAAATTGATAAATATAACAAGTTACCCAAACGATTTCAAATCAAATTATCCATAATTTGATTTTTTTCATATGAGTGTCTGCTATCTATACACTCAAAAAATTTACATTTTTATATTAAATAAATAACGCTTTCCTAAATCTATAAAACCTTTTCCCAAATATTCCCAAACGATTCCCAAACGAATAGAGTGAAAATTAATTAAAAATGATTTCATCGTCTGCCAAGTACATACATATCGCCCAAGTGTAAGAAAGTATTGTTTACCATCAAACTGTCAAACTTCCCAGCAGGCAAAGTTCAGTCTACTATACGTAAGAAAAGAACGGATAAAAGCCGGATAAACACCATAAAATTTTAAGGTACTATGTCCCGCGGTCGCCATGTATGTCTATACGTATAGTTTGGAAAAGCACTATGGGTCATTCCACCAAGAATCGCCACAGGTGTGACCTTACCATCGCCGATTGTTTTGAAAATTTTTGAACTTGAAGAACTAGTGAAAAAAATAATTGAAATTCAATTTTTTGTTTCTATCTCATTTTAATAATAAAGTATTGTTATCGATTTTTAAAAAAAAAAAATTTGCTGCCCTGATAATTATTTTTCTTTATGTTTCACTACGTCTGTACGCCGCCGCCATACGCCGTACGCCGTACGCAAAATCGTTTCAGGGCTTATAGCTCCCAAACCCTATGAGCTAATAAATAGAAATTTTTTTTCTGAATAGACTGGGTAGGTCCCTTTAAGTGAAGGATGGTGGAGGGTTGAGGGTGTGAGGGGGGAGGTGGGGGAAGCGTTTAAGACGGAAAATTTTGGTTTCTAGATCTTAGTAACTGCTTATGCTAGGAAGCTGAAACTTGGAATTTATATAGAGCTTTGATAGTGGACCCATTTGCAAAATTGCTGATATGGGTGAAGGGGTGTGCGAAACGCTCGAAAGCCGAGATTGAAACGTTCTAAAATCCATATCTCCTAAACGGTTAATGTCACGAAATTAAAACTTAATGAACATCTGTAGGTATACTAGGAGAACAGATCGAAAACCAATTTTTCAGAGGAGGCAGTGGCGTACGGAGGTGGGGGTAAAAAACTTTAGATTACGATATCTCACGAACCAATTGCATTAGAAAAAAAATTTTGGTTTCTGTATTAAGGTTAACAAATAAAGTTTGCTGAAAGTAAAATTTTTTAAGGGGGCGGTGGAGCATGGAAGTGGAGGGGATAACAACTTTTCTTGAAAATCACTTCTCATATATCAAGAACAGTGTAAGATAGATGCTTAGAAGTTTTACCAAAAGTAGGCCTAATAGACATCTAACAAAAAAAAGGTGTGGTGTGGGTGTAGAGGGTTGGGGTGGGGGAGGGTGAAAAGGAAAAAGTTTTGATTTTTATATCTCGAGAACCTATCATCATTAATTGCTGAAACTTGGTATTTAGATAGAACTATATAATAGTAGTAGCATGTTGGACAAATATAATTTTTTACATGAGTACGGGAGTGGGGGGTGTTTTTCCTAACTATAGAACGGCTTATGCTAGAAAGTTGAAACTCGGTATGTATGTATGTATATGTAAGTAAACTAGAAAAGTAATTTAGATTAAAAAAAATTTCAAATATCCATTGGCGTACGGAAGGGGGGCAAAAAAAATTATCAGTAAAAATGGAAGGCATATATTTTCACGATTTTCGTCATATCTATTAGGTGTTTCCAAATAATGAATTCATCCTTTTTAATTGTACGGATTCTTCATATACAGTATACAGATTCTTCATATACATTATAGTAATCGCGGATAATGTTATAAGCCGCATTTTGTTATCAAAACAAGTTATTTCCTTTTTCCACAACCGACATTCATCGCTTATTGGAATAAAAATTCGCTTTATGTTATCATTCGGGCCAGATTTCCATACAACATTACAAGTTTTGTGACTGCATTCTTAATCGCTCCTCTGTTTCCTTCATGTGAATGTGATCAAAAAGGCAAAATAAAAACAATCTCAAAATAAAAGATGATTGCTCTTAGTTTTACATTTATGTAAACACAAGACGATACATATCATAGATTACTATGAGAAATTTCAGTCTTTTCGTAGCTTCTGAAAACTATTGATGTTGATCTCGTTCAACAGAATGAGCTCAACTTCGAGTAAGTTTTCGAGACAGTTTAATAGAAGTGGCGCGCTGAGCTGACAGATATGACCGAAGCTGGATCTAAAACCAAAGACTATCTATAACAAGACTGGACGCAGTATTTTTAATATAAAAATCTGCCAGCAGTCTGGGCGCAACTTTATTATTTTATGGGTAGAAGTCCGAAACGTGTGTAATGATGAGATGCGGTGTTGGGTACTATGCGACTGACAACCTAAAAAATAACGTTCCAAATAGCCTCCTGGTTATTTCTTAGGTTGTCAGTCGCATAGTACCCAACACCGCATCTCATCATTACTCACGTTTCGGACTTCTACCCATAAAATAATAAAGTTGCGCCCAGACTGTTGGCAGATTTTTTTTATTCATTTACGTATTTTTTTTATCAATAGAATATTCTTTAGAAGTAAAAGCGAATTCGATCATATTAAACCTAAGAGATTTTTGAAATCATTGAAAATTTGAACAATACCCCCAGGGGGTTTAATAGGGAAAAATACTTAAATCGGTTTTTCCCCGACTATGTTTAAAGCTTACAGAAGTAAAACTTCCAAATCTCAATATACCTTAGGAATATATCAGAATTCGTGAATATGTACACAACCACTTTACACCCCCTTAGGGGTTAGATATCGAAAAATTTTGAAGAGCATTACTAGGCGCTTATTTAAATAGCCCGCAGAAGTAAAATTGCTTTGATAGCTCGACATGTCTAAAAGTTTTAACAAAATTCGTGAAAATGTGGATTCACGGAAATTTTTTTTACTCAACCTCTGAACGCCAATAAAAATCTGAACTTTTTTTTTGCTTTAGTTACTCTAATAGCACATTTACATATACGTATCAAGTTTCAACTTTCTAGCATAAGCCGTTTCTGAGATATAAAAACCACCAATCACCCCTGTACCTTGCCACCCCCATGAAAAATTTTATTTTTCTAGAATATCTCTATAGTGGCTCTATATAATCCTAAATTTTTAGCTTTCAATTCATTACAGTTTTCGAGAAATAAAAATCAGAATTTTTTTCTTATCTACCCCTTTTCACCATCACCCCCTACACCCCCCCCCCCCCACTAAATTTTTTTTCCCTACTAGAGGTCTACCGCTCCCAACTCCTGTAAGATTTTCAAGATCATATCTGATACGGTTTCTGAGATATAAAAATGTCATTTTTTGAGACTGAGACACTTTCGTGCCCCACCTCCCCCCTCAAAAAATTTACTTTCAGTAGACTCCTCTTGTGATCCCATATACAGAAACAAAATTTTATCTTCCTGGTGTAATTGGTTCAGAAGATATTGTAATCCAAAGTTTTTTGCCCCCCAACCCCACACCCCACCACCCCCCTTAAAAATGTTAGCCCTTGTCTAATCTTCAAGTATCCCTAAGGGCAACTACAAAGTTTCAATCTTCTAACATCAATCGTTCAGGAGATATAGATTTTAGAATGTTTCAATCCCGGCTTTCAAGCGTTTTGGACTCATTGTTTTCCCCCCCACTTCCACACCCCTCAACCCTTATCGATAATTTTTTTGCAAATGAGTCCACTATCATAGTACTACATAAGTTCCAAGTTTCAGCCTCCTAGCATAAATGGTTCCTGAGATATAAAAACCAAAATTTTTCGTCTAAAACGCTTCCCCCTCATCCCCCCTTACACCCCCACCCCCTTAAAAGATACCACCCGTAGGGGTTCACCCAATCTACCCACCATAAAAATTTCAACTTAATACCTCAACGGGTTTGGGAGCTACGCGCCTTCAAACGATTTTGCGTACGGCGTACGGCGTATACGGCGGACAGACGGACATTTTTTTTTTTTTTGCTTTTTTGGTGTTTACTAGTCCTAAAACGTGTAAATACAAAATTTCAGGGTAGCAAATTTTTTTTAAATTTCAGGTCGATAACAATACTTTATTATTAAAAAATAATAAAGTAAAATTTGACCTTGGTTTCTTTATTTAATTAGGTGAGGGAAGTAGAAAAAAATAGCATGATGCATGATTAGAAAAGAGACAAAAACTAATAACGAGTCGCATTCACCAATTCAATGACATCCTTACACAACGCATAAAAAAAAATTACATCAAATCATGTGCAGACACAGCTCAGCTGTGCTTGTGTGATTTCATTTCTCATATTGTTCCTATAAATTTGTATGCTGAAACACTTGAGAATAGAACAGCTGCAAAAAATGCGTTCTGTTACGTGCATTGTGAAAACGATGCACACATATGCGAATGTGTAATCATTCATTTTTGCATATTAGCGTACTCTTTTCTTCATATGTGAATTTGCATAAGAATATGGAATTGGAATTGTTCAATCGGGTTTCTTTGTTCCGCTTATACAGTGGTTTTTTGGTTTTCTTTACACAAAAAATGCATGTGTATTAAGTGTCCAGTCTTCTTATGGATAGTCTTTGCTAAAACGCTGTATTTGGCTGAATTTGCTAAAAAGGGAGAGAATCAGCACCACAGTAAGTGTCCTGACCAGACACTGTCTTATAATCCGGCAGGCGCGAACGTAGGGGGGTTCTAAGGGT
Organism: Beris morrisii; assembly: GCA_951812415.1. Classification (NCBI taxonomy): domain Eukaryota; kingdom Metazoa; phylum Arthropoda; class Insecta; order Diptera; family Stratiomyidae; genus Beris; species Beris morrisii. Next base: position 81,533,059 of record OX638311.1, on the reverse strand, counting down.
TCAAACACCCCCCCCCCCCCCCCCCCCCCCGAAATTATGTAATTAAGAACTCACAACAAAATGTAACTAATACGAGACGTGTAAATTTGTCTGTAAATGACAGTTAATGTTATTGTTTATGGCCGGTCCCAAAGTGATTACAATAAGCGGCATCCACTGTAAATACCTAAAAAGTGTTTGGATTTTTTGAAATTCGACCCCCTCGGTTGTGTAATGGGGTTGTATACATTTTCACGAATTCATCCATATCCCTCCGGTCTGATTAGATATCGAATAACTTTTTACTTCCACGGGCTTGTTTAATAATCACCTAAAACTTGTTTCAAATTTTTTCCCTTTTCAACCCCTAAGAGGGTATAAACGGGTTGAACACGTTTTCACGATTTCCGTCATATCTCTGTGATAAAGACATCGGATTGGTTTTCACTTCCTCGGGCTTTCTTTACATATATCTAAAAACTCATTTCAGGATTTTTGATAGTCAACCCCAAAGTGGGTGCAAGGGGGTTGCATATGTTTTCACAAATTCCTACATATTTCTTAGTTCTAATGAGATATCAGCCCTAAGGCTTCCTACAAAATCGTCAAAAGTTGATTTCAGTATTTTTAGATATTCAACTCCAATAGGACGTAAGGCTTTCGACATATTTCTTAGGATTGATGAGATATCAGATTGGTTTTCACTTCCACAGACTTTTTATATAATCGCCTACAAATACATTTCCGATTTCATGTAATGGCCAAAAACCTAACCCCGTAAAACCTCCTAATCGCGTATTAACTGATATTATTCTATGACTTAGACCTTTTCCCGGAGTATGGCCCAATTATGTAATTCATATGTTATATGTTACAGCGGCGTTTAAGTATTCTAGCGCGACCCCATTCTAACCGCTTCCCGAACCTTTTTTAGGTTTTCAGTCACATAGTAACCTACACCGCGTTTTAGAATTAAACGCGTTCCGGACTTCTGCCCGAAAATAATGAAGATGCGCCCAGACTGTTGGCAGATTTTTTCTCTCGTTGCCGCTTTTCAATACAGTATGCTTTTCGTTTTAACGTTTTTTGATCTGCTTTCTGCTTTTTGATATTTCATTTTGTCGATTGGCTATCCTGCTGGCGCTGAGCATTACAAAAACAACCAAAAACAAAGTGCCGTGTTATGTTCGATTTCCCGAGCAAGTAGTTGATGGTGGGTATAATGTATACAAAAATGGAGGTGCGTTTCCAAATACGATGTTTGGCGTCGCCGATGCAGGTATCATTTATTGGCATAGTTGTTAGCATCTGCAACGAAACGCTCAACGCTACTCTCGAAAGTACATAATAAGAAAATCAGCAACGAGAAAAAAAAGCGGAAAGCGCTTCATTTTCATTGCGAAAGAAAAGCAGCTATTTCCCGCTTTTTCACTCGCCTTTAATTAGAATTTAGAAACCTGTACCGGAATTCTGTACAGGGCGAGTCGCCCAAAATATAGTCCAAAAACCGAAATTGACAGCTTAGCGATTTTGTGCACTGGTGTCTCGCCTATTAATTTGCCGCCTACTGCCATTCTGCCCCAAAATTGAGCAACTGGCGAGAAAAAAGCAATTTCGTGAAATCACTTCTCGCCTGTCACGCATATTCTTTTCCCCTATTTTTCTCGCCTAATCCTAGTGGAGCCTAGTTGTCTGTTTACAATATTTCTCAATGTTATGCAATAAATTGTAATTAAAAAACATAATGCAGTCACGATCGGCTGCAAGCAAATCGTATGGTAGGTACTCTAGATGAAATACTGAGCTCTGACTTTAATTGCCGTTGGGGATAAAAGTATAAGAGGCATGTGGTTTGTCCTTCAATAAAGACTCTCAATTGGGTGCTACTCGCAAGTAAAAGACAATACCTTCATTATTCAATTTGAAATCTGAAACTTGGAAAATCACCGAAAGTGAATTTTTCCTTTTTCAAGAACTCTTAAATGGCAGGTGCATGAAGGACTTGATTTCTAGCATATTTATCCTTTTACCTAGAACCATTTAAAAATGAATGAGTACGCAATTTAAATAACCTACACTGAAACGTTCAAAAGACATCGGAAAATATTCTTGAATACTTGTTTTAAGGAGTTTTGTATGCGAGCAACCCGAAGGAGTAGAATGATTTCGCCGACAAGTACGCTAAAACTTTATTTTCACTCAAAACTAATTTGTACAAAATGCTGACTGCCTGGCTATACGATTACTTGAGTTATGGTGAGATCTGTAAATTAAGTTAGGTAATTTTAACAGAATTTTTGTATGACAGCTACACGAAGGACTCATGAGATTTTTTTCCTATTCACACATTTAGCTGCAATTATTATTAAATCGCCGTATTCAAAATTTCAAAATTGTAAAGTGTTCTGAAGTTACCGTTTAATATTGGTAGTGGATTCTGTAACTTGCATACATATTTGAAAAACGTTTGTCGGCTGCTACGCGATTTGTATTATATTCGGCATTTTCGATTAAATCAATGGACTGTTAATGTGTGCAAAATTGTAACTTCCTAACTTGAAGATTTCGACCAATAATCGTTTTAATGGCTCTTGTACGGTTCCAATAGTTGGAGCTAGCAGATTTGCGGTATCCCAAATAACTCAAATAAGCGAAAAATAATAAAAAAGGAAGAAAAAAAAAGTCTTCCCGGAGATTCGAACCAGCGACACACTGATATAAACCCACCGCTCACTCCACACGACCACCGCTTCTCGTTTTTTTGACATTCTTACAGCCTACTCCACTTGTGCCAATCGCCCTCAGTCGAAGATGGGGAAGTTAACAGTAGCTCAATTTGACTCGTCACTTACTTTTATCCCATTGCACAAAACCGCTAAAACCGACCAGGGCCAAAACGATATGGGCGAATCGTAAAAGGCGAGTCGAGTCGCCTTTGCACAGAATTCCACTACTGTTTTCATTTCACATGTGAAAAAGATCTAACACTTCTGAGAAATTACATTCGAAAGCAGCAAAGGACAGAAAGCTAAAAATTTAAAACTGTATAGAGCAACTATAGAGACATCCCGGAAAAATTTTTGATGTAGCAAGGTACGGGGGTGGTTTTTCATATCTCAGAAACGGGTTATGGTAGAAAGTTGAAACTTAGTACCTATATGTAGATATGCTACTAAGGTAATTAAGACTAAAAAAAAGGTCGGCCAACAGTCTGTGGGCGCAACATTATTATTTTATGGTTAGAAGTCCGAAACGTGTTTCTTGCTGAGATGCGTGCTATTTGGAACGCTATTTTGTAGGTTGTCAGACATAGTACTGGCGTTTCGGACTTCTACCCATAAAACACTGATGGACGTCACTCCTTTTGGTAAACTGTAGTTCCGTTCGACACGTGAGGAAGAACGACGACCTTTTTTTTTTTGGTCATCAGAATCTCGGAACGAACAGTTCACTGGAACTAGTTCACTGAACTCGTTCCTTCAAGTGAGTGACTCGGAGTGAACTCCTTCACTAAAAGGAACTGCTTTGCCCATCTCTACTTAAAACGTTATATCTTGAAAACGAATAATCACAAGGCAAAGTGTTATAACTCGTTTTTTAGGCAATCGAATTACCTTTCATTTGATGTATTAGTCTAAATTGTAACTCCACCCAATCTTGAGATATTTACTCGAAAACACAGATTTTTGCTACGTCAACCCTAAAAATTCAGTGATCAATGTAGTTTTTCTCAGAAAACCCCATTATAAAAATGTCATTTTAATTTAATTTTTTTGTGAGATGTATTATTACCTACAAAAGCTGCATACATATGTATGAGTTACGATTAACATTTTGGAAGTAACAGGTAAAAATACATATCGCATAAAAATTAAATATTTAAAAGTCAGTGCCATAAAGTGGACCTGGTCCAAGAATCTGTTTAATTTGTCGGTAGTACTGAAGTATTTTTATTGCACATTTACTACTATTTAAAGTATGAAGGAAAACAATGAAATGTAAGTGAGTTTCAACATAATTGATGCTCTTACCTGGACGTGGTAGGTACTACTGGATGCGGTACCATGCCTTTTTTAATAGGGTGTCTTACAAAATAAAAAGCCTATAATAGCAAAACTACCTTCATATTTTTATCAGTTTTAGTTACGTTGCTAGGAGAAAAAGGTGTCAGTAGAATTTAAAAAATAATTTCAAAATGCCTGAGTGCTCCAATGAAGAATATGCTGACATGATGTTAATTTATGGAGAGTGTGACCAAAATGCACGAGCCGCGCGAAGGCTTTACCACCAGAGACATCCTCATCGACGGACACCTAGCAGGAGAGTATTTCAAGACGTTTACAGGAGAATTAGGGAAACTGGCAGCGTTAGAACAAGGAGAGTAAATGCAAATCCTGCGCCTATAATCGCTGTTCAGATTGATGAAAGAATACTGCAAGCAGTTCAAAATGATCCATCGATCAGTATCCGACGCTTGGCATTGCAGTTTAACGTATCTATTTGGAAGGTTTGGAGTATTTTAAAAGTAGAACGCTTCCATGCCTACCATCACACACCAGTACAGGAGCTGCTACCCATTGATTTCCCCAAACGGATGGAGTTTTACAATTGGCTCCTTGAACGACAAATAGATGACGACAATTTTTTCAACAATATTCTGTGGACGGATGAGTCCCAATTTACCAGAGACGGTATCACAAACTTCCACAACCTACATACGTGGGCTGAGAGCAATCCACACACAAGAAGAGCGGCATCATTTCAGCACAGATTCAGCGTCAATTTATGGGCAGGTGTGATTGGTGACGATTTAATTGAACCTATTAGGCTTCCGCGTACTCTAAATAGCTCCAATTACTTACAGTTTCTATCAAATGATCTACAGGACTTGTTGGATGATATTCCACTAGTTCGATTGGCTTCCATGTTTTACCAACACTATGGTGCTCCTGCTCACTACGGCCGACAAATCACAGATTGGTTAAATTCCAATTATAGCAATCGCTGGATCGGTAGAAATGGACCGATACACTGGCCTGCAAGATCTCCTGATCTTATTATTATGGATTTCTTTGTATGGGGACGGATGAAGGACCTTGTCTACGCAACGCCAGTAGAAACATTGGAAGATCTAAATATCAGGATCGATGCGGCAGCAATAGAAGTAAGGCAGTAGTTGAGGAATATGAATACCAAGAGAACACTCGCCAAACGAGCTTTAGCGTGCATTCAAAATGAAGGTGGCCATTTTGAACATTTATTATAATAAAAACATTTGAAATAAAAACCATTATTAAATTCTTTCAATTCAAGCAAGTAGCGTAGATCAACATGCACATTCACTGATTTTTGAAATATTTAATTTTTATGCGATATGTATTTTTACCTATTACTTCCAAAATGTTAATCGTAACTCATACATATGTATGCAGCTTTTGTAGGTAATAATACGGCTCATAAAAAAATTAAATTAAAATGACATTTTTATAATGGGGTTTTCTGAGAAAAACTACATTGATCACTGAATTTTAAGGGTTCACGTAGCAAAAATTTGTGTTTTTAAGTAAATATCTCAAGATTGGGTGCAGTTACAATTTAGACTGTTACATCAAATGAAAGGTAATTCGATTGCCTAAAAAACGAGTTATAACACTTTGCCTTGTGATTATTCGTTTTCAAGATATAACGTTTTAAGTGAGTGAGGGTACCGATCAAAAACACTTTTCTTAACCACCCTGTATCTCCACTAATATTGAAAATTGACCCACCCTGTGGAACAATTTTTTTCTCCAAATATATCAAGGAATAACCCCTTACAAGGTGGCACACGGAGTGCCAAACACCCTGTATATTGGAGATGACATGCAGCGACTGAGTTGAAGGCGGGTCATGCCATCAAGAATCGCCAAAAATTACAAAATTTGTGACCCATCGACCATTCATTTGAAAATTTGTGTACTCGAAGAATTAGTGAAAAAAATTTTTTAAGGATAACGATTTTGTCCATTATCCTCGGGGTCAAAAATATCCAAAAACATCGATGGTTTTCAATTATTTTATAGAAAAATTACAATTATTTTAATTACTTACTCGTAAGTAACGAGGATTTAATTTTATGATGCTAGACATATAGGCAGTTTTATAATATATTAAAAAAAATTAAATTCGTTTTAGAGAATATAAATTTTAACGGAGTATGTTATTAATGCATTTCATTCCAGATAACAGCAACGAAATTAAAAATAATTTCATACTAAGTAATAACATTTGAACTAGTAAAAATATAAAATATCAATGATAGATGCAATAAAATATATGTATATTATATTATGGACAATGAACATAGTACAGTTAGTATAAAGACACAAATTTAAATAATAAATTAAAATATCTTTGAAATTACATGACGTAGGTTTTTTTTTATTTTTACATGCTAGATACTAGGCTTGCGCATTTCAGTTCACTATAGTGAGCGATCATTTCCGATTCCCGATCCCTCGCGAACTAGTTCGTTCTTTTAGTTCACTAGTTCGCGGCTGAAGTACCGCGAACTGGTGAACTAAAAGAACGAACTTGAAGTTCAGTGATGAGAAATGCAGTGAAATTTGGAACGACTCGTAGTCGTCATTGTGGTAGAATGTAATGAGCAAAAAAAAGGTCGTCTGGTACAATGCAAAAAAAGGCCGTCTGTTGAATGTGATGAGCAAAAAACTAGTTCGTTCGCGAACTACACAAGCCTACTAGATACATAATCTATTTATACAAAATTTGTTCATCTTCAGAAGATAGAGAAAAGTTTTTAATTTTCACGCATCCTTTCCTCACGGGTATAACGCAATGAAGTGTTTGAGTTGAAGGAATTGGTCGTAAGGTTGTAAGTATTCTTCACTCAATAAATTTTCTTCATTTTTATATTGTTCGCAGACGATGAATTGGAAATTAATATTTACTATGTTATCCTTAGCCCATTCGAAAAGTTTTAATGGCGTGGGTATTTGGTCTTTATATGGCCGCTGTAAGAGCAAGTGCAAGTGCTCTTGCTGCAAGTCGCTTTATTGTACCACCGAGCCCATCGCAGATATTTTTACCATGGGCGGTAACAACAAATTCCATTCTGCATCAATTTCAAATTCCTCACTGTACTTGCTGAAATTAAATAAATTTTTACGGTTTTTATATTGAGCGGCTGAGCCATCCGAAAAATAATGTATTTTCTTAACATTAGAACACTTGTCAATTAAAAATTGTATTAAATAGCGTTGAAATAGATGAACGCAATAATAAATCCCAAACGGATGGATTGTAGCTTGACTATTATTCCAGTGGAATGTTTGGATCGCATCTTGTAGAACGAAGGAATAATTTTCCGAGAAATCCATAACTACAACGACCTCATTTACTGGTAAGTTATTCTTTTCCTCTTCAAAATATATAGCTTGTTGTTCTGTGATAAATGCGTGACGAAGTAAAGAAGGAAGTCGTTCAACATAGCTATCTATAAAATCATCTGCAGATTGTATTTTTGTCTCTAATGTTGCCCGGTCTGTTGATGTCCACTGGTTATATGTAATATTTTCTACATTATTATTACTAAAAGTATTCTGGAAAAGTTATTTTACTTTTTCATATCCTGGGCATTCGACGCATTTGTTTAAAAAGCAACCAGAATTAGGAGGATTGCATATTCCAACAGCATGACCGGTAGTTGTAAATTTGTGTATCTTTATTTGCAGTCAAATATTTGATTCCGCAACCGTCCAACATAAGCTTCACGTTTTGATGGATAACACACACACATACCGAATGTGTTCCAGACGATCCAGCCGAAACACAGTACTTGGGTCGTAGGGAAGCAAATTTTGAAAATCCTATCTTCAGTGGAGAATAAGTTGCCTTAAAGTGCTGGTACATTTCCTTTAAATCACCCAAAACCAAACGTTTTTGGACTTGATCTATTTTGATTGAAATAACATCTTTTTTAACAGGCATCATTCGACTTATATCATCCTTACTGTAGAAGTCCTTCAGAATCTGAAATCCGTTTAAACTTTCGAACTGTATACGAAGATATTCCGGGAAATTCTTCCATTGTTCTTTTTCTAGTCCATTTATCAGGACTTAAAGACAAAATAAATTCCTTAATATTCTTGTCATTGGTGATTGAATATTTAGTCCTCAGTCTGTGAATCATCTCGTCCTCACTTGGCGGTTGGTCCGTTTTATCTTTTAATCCACAAATTTCTTTTGATACGATTCTTTTCATCCCTTTAACCTTTTTCCGAATGTAGCTTTCTCTGGAAAATCGTCTTTTGTCGAAAGGTTCTTCTCCTAAACATTGAAGACATTAATTTAATGACTTCAATGCGGCTGCCTTGTTAATAAATTTTTCGTCTAGTGCTTGATCTTCGTCGGGCTCCTCGTCCGTATCCAGTTGTATAAATTCCTGGTTCTCTGCAGCGAAAGGTTCTTCTTCCTGGTCAAACATATCATCTTCAGTGGTTTCCGTTGACGTTCCTGCTAACATTTGAACCCTTTTTCTACAGGAATAACAAATTTTTTCTGCTAAAGTCATCACTGGTACTTTACAAATCATCCATGGTTGCACAGGTCGTAGATCCGATTTTTTTAGACCATGATTTAATTTTCTGAATGGATTAGAGCACTCCAATATTGAATACCAACTGTTGGTTTTTTCTTCAATCATATGTAAAATAATAAATTCGATTTTGTCTTCTAAATTGCGCAAGCACCCCTGAATAGCTTCTGAGGCAAACCCGTTTTTATATACATACCTACCAAAAAAGGGCATTTCATTATTATCCATTTTTTATTGCTTTACCTGCTAACCTATTATTCTCTTATTAGTAGGACATACCAAATGTGGTATTGTTATTTTCAATTTATTTTTTGCGATAAATTTATTACCAAATACTAATTTTTTTAACCAATTAGTAGCTCTTAATTAAATTACTAGAGAACTAAACTAGCTTAAATTTATGATTTTAAGAGCTGCTCATATATCTCGCATCATAAAATGAAATCCTCGTTGCTTACGAGTAAGTAATGAAAATAATTGTAATTTTTCTATAAAATAATTGAGAAGCACTGATGTTCTTAGATTTTTTTGACCCCGATCCCATTCAGATCCCAAGTTAGTTTTTTGGTATGTTTTGTAAAGCAGTATAACCTACAAAATATAAAAAAAAATCATTTTGAGATATTCAAGGATAAAGGACAAAATCGTTATCCTTGAAAAAAAAAATTCAAGGATAATTTTTATTCGTTTTTTTATATTGCGACAAACTTCCCCTTTAAAATAAGCTCTATTTCATTATTCTAGGATAAAAATTACCACAGATATGCATTTTCAAAGAGGACTCGGACACCTTTTTTGCGAAATCTTTAACATACTCATCATCATCATCAATGGCGCGACAGCCCAAATCGGGCCAGGGCCTACAGGATACATTGTCTGAAGTCATCTCGGTTCAGCGCCCGCGTCCTCCAATTTGTGCATCTAAGAAGCGATCTGCAATCTGCGTCAACTGAGTCTTCGTATCTTTTCCGCGGTTTTCCCACCGGTCTTTTGCCCTAGGCTCTACCTTTCAGTGTGCGTTTAGGAATTCTTCCGTCGTCCATTCGCTCCACATGGCCTGCCCATTGTAGCTTACGAAATTTTATAAGAGTCGATGCAGCTGAGTCGTCATAGATGTTATACAACTCGTTGTTGTACCGGATACTCTATTCAGTGCCTTACTGGTCCCAAAGTTCTTCGAAGAATTCGTCGTTAAAAAGCGTCTATTGATTTATTGATCAGACGCTTGGGTGAGAGTCCACGTTTCGCTTGCATATAGTAGCACAGGTCTTATTATGGTCTTGTATATGCGAAGTTTGCTCAGGCTGTGCTTTTTTTACGATTTTAAGATCGGGAGAACCGTGAAATAGGCCTTATTTGCTAGTTTGATCCGTTGTTTTACTTCGTCCCGTTCCTTGCCGTCTATTACAAGGTGTGATCCCAAGTATGAGAAATGATCCACATTCTCCAGGTTGTAGTCCCCCACGGTCATATTTTGTCTAGTTGATGCGTTTCTTGTTGTTTGGATCATGAACTTGGTATTATTCTCATTGACCCTTAACCCGACATCCTTTGCCACTGAGTCTAGAAAGTGGAAGACTTCCTTCGCGTCTGGAACAGATCTGGCCATGATGTTTATATCATCCGCTTACACCACTAGTTGAGTGGACTTGATTAGTAGGGTACTTCTGGTATCAACGGGTACCTTTCTCTATTTATTATTTATTTATTTAATAGAATAAACGGACAATATCCTTATCGTACAAAATAGTATAACAATATTTAGCGGAATGAGGAAAATGTAAAAAAAATATTATAATATGATAAAATTTAAAGTAAATTAAATTAAAAAAAAAATAGAGAAAAAAAAGTAGAAAAAATAGCATTAGAAGTGAGAAAAGAAAAAATTATATGAACAAAACATTAAACGCGTTGATCGAAGTTACACATAGAAAATTCGTTTAATGTCAGCAGTATTAAACAAGTCCGCTTCACTTGTGTAAGTATTGCCAGCTCGCATTATTCTTGAAACCGGGCTATATTTACCATAATCTGTCGAGTGGTAATCGACGGAAAAGCTGTCGATGGACCGAGATGAGTAACCAGGTACCCTGAAGTTGATGAGACCAAGAAGGCTAGGACAATCCAACTCATTATTAATGACCTTAAACAATGTGACAAGCTCTGCTAGTTCGCGCCGTTTAGATAAGGTGGCAAGGTGCAATTCCGACGACAACGAATCATAGTTCATTTCAGTGATGGGGATGTTTAATTTGAAGGCTATCAGACGAAGAAACTTATGTTGGATCGTTTCGATTCTATTCACATGCACATTAAAGGGAGGACTCCATATTGGAGAAAGGTACTCCAGGTGAGGTCGCACTAACGCACAATAAAGGTATTTCACCGTATGTATATTAGTGAAGGACCTCGTGTTTCGCGAGATAAAACCCAGCATTCTACGGGCACAACCGCAAATGCGGTCATAATAAGGAACAAAAGTAAATCCTTCATCGAATATAATTCCTAGATCCTTAACAGTTTGGACTTGAGGTAGGGAGATACTGTTAATTTGGTAGTCGAACCTAATAGCTTCTCGTGTCCTATTGAAAATAATAAAATGGCATTTATCAATGTTAAGATGGAGATAATTAGAGATACACCATGAATAAAGTGAGTTCAAATTTTTCTGAAGGACTAAACAATCGTCATGGGAATTTACAGTCTTAAAAATTTTTAAATCGTCAGCAAATAACAAAAAGTTAACGTCGGCAAACATAGCTTCAATATCATTAACAAAAAGTAAGAACAGGGGAGGACCCAAGTGGGATCCCTGGGGAACTCCCGAGTTAACAATGAACGGATCGGGTTTGGCAGACTTTATACGGGGTGTAACTAGTACTGAGGTTCAAACGAAAATGGAAGATAGAGGAACTTGTCCTGAGTAGAAAATCGTTCTACACATACTCCCGTTTTTGCACCGTTAAGGAGATAGCGCGATTTTAAGGACGAAGGATTTTCATCGTACCTGTGATCACTGTTTGATCTCTAACTTCTGCTGTACTTAGCGTAACGTAATAATTCTGGGCTCGTTGGAAAGGAGATAAATTCTTCTTTCTAATTGCTATCAACTGTGTCAATCAGTGTTATACTTTTTGAGAAAAATTCATTTAAATGACACAAAAATAATAAAAAATTAAAAAAAAATACAAAAAAGTCCTGTTTTCTCCAAGAAGGACCTGATTAACCACCAAATTTTATTAGATTTTCGGAAAGCCCATAAAATTTCACTATACGTTTGATAACAGAATTTCTTCATAGATTGAATTGTAAAGGAGCGGGGCTAACAGTTATCCAGCACGTTCCCTTCAAGTAAATCTGGTTTGACACCCGTCATTCGCCGAAGGAGTATGATTAATAATAGTGAGGACGAAATAAAAGAGTTGAAGTATAGTTTATTACGTTTATTTAGTTTATTTAGTTTATTACGTTTACAAATAATTTTCAACATGTCCGCCGTTGTGGAGCAAGCAGAAGTGGTATCGCCGACGAATGGCATTGGTGTGGTTCACACGCAGTAGTTGGGCTCGTAACTGATCGCATGCTTCGGTGATACGGGAAATGAGCTGTTCTCGTGTATGAATTGCCTCTGCGTAGACGATGCTTTTCAAATACCCCCAGACATAAAAGTCCATGGGAGTTAAGTCGGGAGATCGTGGAGGCCATGCAATGGGACCGCCACGACCAATCCATCGATCCCGAAAATTCGCGTCGAGCCACCGACGGACATTAGCACCATAATGCGCTGGCGCTCCATCGTGCTGGTACCAAAACCTGACCAGCACACGGAGTGGTATATCTTCTATGAGGTCTGGTAAAGTTTCCTCCAAAAATTCGGCATAATTGGTGGAATTGAGAATTGGGGGAAGAAATACCGAACCGATGAAAGTTCTGCCGATGATGCCAGCCCAAACATTCACACTGAAGCGATGTTGATGGGACGTATTTCGGCTGGTATGGGGATTTTCACGTGCCCACACATGCATATTGTGGAAATTTTGTATGCCATCGGGTGTCAAACCAGATTTACTTGAAGGGAACGTGCTTGATAACTGTTAGCCCCGCTCCTTTACAATTCAACCTATGAAGAAATTCTGTTATCAAACGTATAGTGAAATTTTATGGGCTTTCCGAAAATCTAATAAAATTTGGTGGTTAATCAGGTCCTTCTTGGAGAAAACAGGACTTTTTTGTATTTTTTTTTAATTTTTTATTATTTTTGTGTCATTTAAATGAATTTTTCTCAAAAAGTATAACACTGATTGACACAGTTGATAGCAATTAGAAAGAAGAATTTGTGTCCTTTCCAACGAGCCCAGAATTATTACGTTACGCTAAGTACAGCAGAAGTTAGAGATCAAACAGTGATCACAGGTACGATGAAAATCCTTCGTCCTTAAAATCGCGCTATCTCCTTAACGGTGCAAAAATGAGAGTATGTGTAGAACGATTTTCTACTCAGGACAAGTTCCTCTATCTTCCATTTTCGTTTGAACCTCAGTACTAGTTACACCCTGTATTCTCAGCATAGGGTAATAAATTAGTCAAAGTTGATTTCCTTTTTTGGAGCCCATGCTGGTTGAGTGAGATGAAATTCTTAAATAAAGGTATTAATGCGTCAGTAATTAATTTCTCAAACAGTTTGGGAATGACCGACAAAGAACAGATTGGCCTATAATTCTTGATATTGCTTTTATCACCAGCCTTATGAAGCCAATTTTCCAAACTGAAGCCAGGCGTCCCGTTTCCAGAGATTTATTAAACAATAGTGACAGTGGAAGCGCGAGATACTCACTGCACATTTTTAAAAATAAAGCTGGGACGTTGTCCGGACCAGCACTCTTACCCACATCAAGATCATTCAACATGTTAAGGACGTCATCGGAATTAATATTAATAGAAGACACAACAACATGAGAACTGGAAACGAAATTGAAGTTAACTTGTACTTTACTAACATAGACGCCAGAAAAGTAACGAGCAAACAGATCCGCAATACCGTTTAAGTCAGAAGCACTCTCCGACCCTAGAAGCATTTCAGGGGGTAAAGTGTTGTCGGACCTAAGGGAATTGATGTAGTGCCAAAACTGCTTTAGATTAGATTGGATAGCATTCTCGAACTGAGTAATATAAAGAGAATAACACTCCCTAGTCATCACTTTGCATGAAGACCTAAGCGTAGAGAAACACTCGCAATCGAGCGCAGTGCCAGATGACTTAAATTTAGCATGAGCAGCTTTCTTGTCGGGAATAAGTTTTTTCAGGTCAGCGCTATACCACCTTGGAAAAGACGAATTAAATACAAGTGAGATAGGCACAAAATTATCAATTCATGAAGAATTGTATCATAAAACTTGTTAACGGCATCATCCAAATCAAGCATCCCAAAAATACTAAACCAATCTAATAATACGAGCTGTTCACAAATTCTAGTATAGTCAGCTGATTTAAAATTATAATCCACATACGAAACAGGACGATTCACATTAGAAACGTAAGATAATAGGACATTCAGCGCTGAATGATACATTGTGTCCAGTGGCAGAAGCTCAAACGATGATTGCGACATAGTAGCAAATGACGATGTAAGGTTCGAGAACACCAGGTCAAGTAAACTGCCGTGCATATTGCGGATAGAGTTGATTTGAGAAAGGTCCACGTCGCAGCAATTAGTTGATACATTCCAGCAGTTCGTATCCCATCGCATGGCTAGTAAGTTATAGTCGCCAGTAATGAGAAAATCAGCCATCGGAAGGTTAATAATATTTTTGACCTCACTGCAATGATAAGCGAAGACCTCAGGCGGAGATGACGGAGGAATACAGGGTGTTTGGCACTCCGTAAGCCACCTTGTAAGGGCTTATTCCTTGATATATTTGGAGAAAAAAATTGTTCCACAGGGTGGGTTAATTTTCAATATCAGTGGAGATACAGGGTGGTTAAGATAAGTGGTTTTGACCGGTACCCTCACTCACTTAAAATGTTATATCTTGAAAACGAATAATCACAAGGGAAAGTGTTATAACTCGTTTTTTAGGGAATCGAATTACCTTTCATTTGATGTAATAGTCTAAATTGTAACTGCACCCAATCTTGAGATATTTACTCGAAAACACAAATTTTTGCTACGTCAACCCTAAAAATTCAGTGATCAATGTAGTTTTTCTCAGAAAACCATATTATAAGAATGTCATCTTAATTTTATTTTTTTATGAACCGTATTATTACCTACAAAAGCTGCATACATATGTATGAGTTACGATTAACATTTTGGAAGTAATAGGTAAAAATATATATCGCATAAAAATTAAATATTTCAAAAGTCAGTTTAATTTGTCGGTAGTACTACTGTATTTTTATTGCACATTTAATACTATTTAAAGTATGTAGGAAAACAATGAAATGTAAGTAAGTTTCAACATAACTGATGCTTTTACCTGGATGTGGTAGGTAATACTGGATGCAGTACTATGCCTTTTTTAATAGGGTGCGTTACAAAATAAAAAGCCTATAAAAGCAAAACTACCTTCATATTTTTATCAGTTTTAGTTACGTTGCTAAAAGGAAAAGGTGTCAGTAGAATTAAAAAAATAATTTCAAAATGCCTGAGTACTCCAATGAAGAATATGCTGACATTGTGTTAATTTATGGAGAGTGTCGCGGAAATGGACGAGCCGCGCGAAGGCTTTACCATCAGAGACATCCTCATCGACGGACACCTGACAGGGGAGTATTTCAAGACGTTTACAGGAGAATTAGGGAAACTGGCAGCGTTAGAACAAGGAGAGTAAATGCAAATCCTGCGCCTATAATCGCTGTTCAGATTGATGAAAGAATACTGCAAGCAGTTCAAAATGATCCATCGATCAGTATCCGACGCTTGGCATTGCAGTTTAACATCTCTACTTGGAAAGTTTGGAGTATTTTAAAAGTAGAACGCTTTCATGCCTACCATCACACACCAGTACAGGAGCTGCTACCCATTGATTTCCCCAAACGGATGGAGTTTTGCAATTGGCTCCTTGAACGACAAATAGATGACGACAATTTTTTCAACAACATGCTGTGGACGGATGAGTACCAATTTACCAGAGACGGTATCACAAACTTAAACAACCTACATACGTGGGCTGAGAGCAATCCACACACAAGAAGAGCGGCATCATTTCAGCACAGATTCAGCGTCAATTTATGGGCAGGTGTGATTGGTGACGATTTACTTGAACCTATTAGGCTTCCGCGTACTCTAAATAGCTCCAATTACTTACATTTTTTATCAAATGATCTACAGGACTTGTTGGATGATATTCCACTGGTACGATTGGCTTCCATATTTTACCAACACAATGGTGCTCCAGCTCATTACGGCCGACAGATCACAGATTGATTAAATTCCAATTATAGCAATCGCTGGATCGGGAGAAATGGACCGATACACTGGCCTGCAAGATCTCCTGATCTTACTATTATGGATTTCTTTGTATGGGGACGGATGAAGGACCTTGTCTACGCAACGGCAGTAGTAACATTGGAAGATCTAAATAACAGGATCGATGCGGCAGCAATAGAAGTAAAGCAGCAGTTGAAGAATTAAAATACCAAGAGAACACTCGCCAAACGAGCTTTAGTGTGCATTCAAAATGAAGGTGGCCATTTTGAACATTTATTATAATAAAGTAGTGTAGATCAACATGCACATGCACTGACTTTTTACATATTTAATTTTTATGTGATATGTATTTTTACCTATTACTTCCAAAATGTTAATCGTAGGTAATAATATAGTTCATAAGAAATAAAATTAAAGTGACTTTTTTATAATGGAGTTTTCTGAGAAAAACTACATGGATCACTGAATTTTTAGGGTTGACGTAGCAAAAATCTCTGTTTTCGAGTAAATATCTCAAGATTGGGTGCAGTTACAATTTAGACTGTTACATCAAATGAAAGGTAATTCGATTCCCTAAAAAACGAGTTATAACACTTTGCCTTGTGATTATTCGATTTCAAGATACAGTGGATGTCGCTTATTGTAATCACTTTGGGACCGGCCATAAACAATAAAATTAACCGGATGATAACAATAGACGAAGGGGAAAATTTTTCTCATTTGTTTTCCTACGCTTGAATATAAATAGATTGCTTATATTATTTTTTTTATTCATTAAGTGTTATTTACAACTCTAGCTTCAATGTTTCACAAAGTTACAGAGAATATGAAATACTGTTTCCTCTTCCTCCTCATCCAGGCAGCTTCTACAGAAAGTCGTTTGAAAAGAATCGCCGTCTTTTAGCATACCGGATTATAAGACAGTGTCTGGTCAGGACACTTACTTTGGTGCTGATTCTCTCCCTCTTTAGCAAATTCAGCCTTGTTCAGCGTTTTAGGTCCAGCTTCGGTCATATCTGTCAGCTCAGCGCGCCACTTCTATTAAACTGTCTCGAAAACTTACTCGAAGTTGAGCTCATTCTGTTGAACGAGATCAACATCAATAGCTTTCAGAAGCTACGAAAAGACTGAAATTTCTCATAGTAATCTATGATATGTATCGTCTTGTGTTTATATAAATGTAAAACCAAGAGGAATCATCTTTAATTTTGAGATTGTCTTTATTTTGCCTTTTTGATCACATTCACATGAAGAAAAAAGAGGAGCGATTAAGAATGCAGTCACAAAACTTGTAATGTTGTATGAAAAGCTCCCTAATACCGACCACTGGTCAGAATAAGGACATCACATGAAATCAGAGAAGCTTATTTTCGACCACTTCATTTTATTTGTTTGTTTCACAAATTCTATGAATTTAAATTATTTTTGTACATTTTAATACAGATTAAATGGTCATAAAGCCAAAAAAACCTTAATAAAGTTAGTCTTTTAAATTTACGAAAAATAAAGAGCCAAACATTTAGATTTTAGACTCAAAATTCAAGTTTCTTAGGTCCACCGCCGATTAATTTAAACCGCAATGTAAAGAAATGACATGCAGCTCCCGTTGTGCACAGCAAACGGATAGAGAACACATGTAGAAATATATTGATCCTAAACCAAAATGGTCGGAATTTAGAAGGTGGTCGGAAATAGGCCACTTTACGTTATATCCGATATTGATATTTTTTTAAATATCGTTATATTAATATATCGATATTTTTTCGATATCAACATCATATCGCGCAGGTGTAAGAAAGTAGGTCTGTTCTTTTTGGCTACACCTTCTACACTTTTCTGCACTAACTCTTGAGCGGGTGCGATATGTTTCAAACGATATATCGATAATATCGCCCGATATTTTTTTGAGCGATATATCGATATTGAAATCCGACTATCGGACCCGATATTTTTTGTTAGGTATAGCATATTTTAGAACTCGAACGGCATTTTTGTGTATATGTACGTACGTACATGCTTTGGCCGCAAATTTAGCTATTTCTAGTTGATATTTTTCATGGCAATCTAATAAGTTACTTATGCCGAAGCATTCCGAAAACAGAACGTCTGAATATCTAAAATTAAGCAAATATCTGACCCGTAACCTAGTGGGAGGTGGGAGCTCTGACTGGACACTGTAACATGAGGAAGCATCTCCATAGAATTAGTCTCTCTGAGAGTAAATATGGAGAATTCGCGACGATGAAGACGAAACACCAGAACACATCCTCTTTGAATGTGAGGGACTTGCTCATAAAAGACTTCATCACTTCGGTTAGGGTTTCATGAAACCATCGGAATTCCTGGCTATTCAAACAGTAAGTTTTCTTGAAAGCGCAGGGATCGAAGAGGAACCATAGATAATCCAGAGGGACGTCGCAATCGGCCCAATTGAGGCTTCAATGACAGAGGTGACCAAACCAAACCCTACACGAAAATTGAATGTAATAATGTATATGCGGGATGTCAGAAAGGTTGAAACTAGAAAACTGTTTTCCAATCACGCAAAGTCTATTTCTGTCAAAACAAAAAGATTCAAGACACGTGGTTTCTGTAGGTGGGGGCAACCAGGCAACTATCCTGTGCACAGGGATCTATCCGCTCAGTACATTGTTGTTATTGGTTTTCAATCTTGCTCTTTCAAGTAGAAGGGTTTTAAAAAAACCGGAGAAAAGTCATATTTTTGTATTAAAGAGTCACAGCTTACCATAACTATCCGTTGCTGCGTCACAACCTTTTTTCGTATATTTTTATTATCACTTCGAAAGTGCATTTAGCCTTGTTTTTTGTTGTGAAAATTTAGTGAAGTGAAGAACAATGTTAAATTTCGAAATATCATTTATTTATTGGCTTTGGGTTTGTATTAAAAGCCGCGCACCGCCGTAATCTTTATTAAGGAAAGCATATCGTTTTTGGGGTAAAAAAAACCTTTTTATCTAAAATTCTTATTTTAGACTCAATTCTGGGTAAAACTATTTAAACAGCAAGATTCCACGAGATCAAGAAGTGCCTCTCCTGAAAAGTTGTATTTATTTACGTTTGATCCATTTTCTTAAAAACCACTCGTGCCCAGTATTGCCAAGTATTTTTCTTGGTTGAGCACTAAAATATAAAATTTTGAGCGTTAATTTCAACTTAAAGGCACTAAAAATCTATTTTTTCATATCAATCGGAGGAATATTCAAATAACGCGCAGTAAAACTAATTTTTGTTCGCTGAGACGAAATTTTGGGCACCAAATTTAACGCTCAAAGCACTAAATTGGCATCACTGCTCGTGCCACCTCTGCTGTCAGATAGAGTAGAAGGAAGTTTAAAATGTTTAATTATTTAATAATTAACAATTTCTGTTCGTCAAAATTAGATGTGCAATATATACAACCTTCGCAAAAATAATGAAATTTTACTAATGAATAATGGTCCAAAATTTCATTCGAGTTGTTTCTGAGAAAGTGGGTCATGAATTTTACACTGAAAAGCCTTTGCGATGTGCTCCTTTTAACGTTAAATTTGATACGGGAAGAGAGATAAGAATTTATTTTCCATTGGAAAAAATATTCGATATATCGATATTTTTTTTCGATATATCATCAGCCGATATTGATATTTTTTTCAATATCGATATATCGATATTTTTCTTCGATATTAACATCCCTAGTGCAGAGAGGTGAAGAGGATGAATGAAAAAAGAACACCCTGTTAGGTTTGTTCTTTTTTTATTCACCCTCTTCACCTCTCTGCACTCACTCAAGAGTTAGTGTAGAAGGTCTAGCCAAAAAGAACAGACCTAATGTAGTTTACCATCTGTCAAACTTGATGGCTGTGTGCAGATAAAATTTAATTTTAGTATTAAGAGAGTAAAGGTGGGTTTCCATATGCGACAATATTCTGTGACAGAAATTTGTCACGACAAAAATGTGTCACACTCTTCAGTCTGGAGTTTACATTTGTAACATCACTTGTGTCACACCTTTGCGTAAATTGGTTATGTCAGTTGTAAAAAAAGTAAAATGGCTGGAAAGATAAGATAAGAACTGAAATGTTTGAGAAACCCTTGCACTGAAATTTTTGTCACACACGAAAATGAACTGAAATTTTCGAGAATCCTTTGAACTGAAATCTTTGTCACACATGAAAAGTCGGAGATTGTTCGACTAGCGACATGCGACAAAATTTGTCAGAGATTTGTAATCTGATTGGCTAGCTGATCTGTCACACATAATGTCACAGAAAATTGTCGCATATGGAAACCACTGATATATAATATATGGATACCTCATCGGCTCATTTCCCTATACGATTTGACATATTGAAATAGCCGACGAAATCGTACCCTCTCGCTCCTTCTTAAAAATTCGAACTTCGAAAAACATGGGCAACAACTTAAATAAAATTAAAAACTTTTCAATTTGAATTATCAGTTCTGACAATTCAAATTGTTCGATTTGATGATGAGAAGTTGTGTTTTGCGCTCGAAATTCATAACACAACTCACAGTTTACTTCAATTTTTTTATTAATAAATTTCTTGGGAAATAAAAGCTTCAGGAATATTTATAACGGTTGAGCATGTAATACGTTATTTTTGAATTTGGCGCCATACCGATAAGTACATGGTATTATATTCGTACTGCAGTAGCCAATATTACCTGTACAATTTACACAGCTTAGTTGCAATTTTATGAACTCATTTTCTTTCAATACCTTGCATTGTTTATCCAAAAAAGTATTTATCAAATTCAAATTATTTGGAAATTTTTCAATTCGAAATTACACCTAAAAATTCGGATTTCATTTTTCATGTTGGCTAATCTGATAGTTCTGTCATTGTTTTCCTTCTCGCCTTAATACATGCATACCGTGCTACTAACTCTTTCCTTCTTAAGATTCAGGTCATCCGTGGCTCAATCCTAATTTGTACCCCGGATAACTTTCGAAGTTTCTCTAAACTTAAAATGAATTAAATTTGTGAAAGAAACATAAAGAAATGTTTCAATCAAAAATTATTTTATTTGCATTACCAATTTTAAATCTAATGAATGTTTAAAATCATCAAAATTTTGTTCAATAATGCAGAACCTCGGGTTATCATGGACACCTTTTTCGGATATTGACATTTTAAAAACGTCGGCCATGTGAGATAGCAAATGAAGGCCTCCATTTGATATATCTCAGTGATGGAAACCCACCTTTACTGTTTTCAATAAATGCATGCAAAAATATTGTATACCAACAAATTTGGATTGACAGAAGTGAATGAATTCTGCAAATAAAAAAGTTTGAAATTTTATCTGTCATGTTTCTGCACTAACGCGTTCTTTTTAACTGGCCAAAATTGTCGTAATCCTACACTGAGTGTAAAAGAATAAACCTACTACTAGGCTTCAGTTAGAACTGAAACACTCGGTCTGTGGTTTTTTGATCACCAGAAAGCCCATATCGTTCTCCATCTTATTTTAATATTATGTATAATACATATATACAAATATATCCATATGTATATAATACACATAAAATTGACAGCTTTATGTGTTATAAAGTTAAAAAAAAAACAAGAAATATGTGATCTAATGTCAGCCCAATCATATCTTTTTAAATTACCCGAGTTAAAAAGGACATAAAGAAAAAATTTAAAATTTACCTCTTAATCCAGCCTTGAAATTAATATAGAGAAGCGTGCGCAACTAAAAAGCCAATTATTATATTTTTCGTTGGATGGGTAAAAAATTAGATACATATATAAAATGTTCTGATCAAATCATAACGTTTGTAAATAATACCAAAAATTAAATTGAACATTGATAATTATTCTTAACTTGACACTTGATGCAACACTCGGTTTGGAGGCATCCGGACATTGAATTCGCCAGCAACACAATATTAAATACGATATAGTTGGCACACCGTATTATACTTGACATTACATGATAAAATTAATATGAATATTCGATTCTGCGAACATGTAGAAATAAATTCTTCACAGTATACTTGGAGCGATACGCTTTTCAACACAAATTATATATTAACGATGCACATCAACTCACAGATTACTTGAGATAAGTGGTAAGATCACACCCTGGTAAGATGAGAGATGTATGATTCACTTCACTATGGGCATTAGGCAAATTTCACTTAAGGGTTGGGGTTATAAGTATCGCCTTTCTTATTGTAATATGAGGGCATGTATACATTTTATTTTATAAACGGTTTATCAGAAATAAATAATTCAATCACCGTTAATACACTTAAACCAACTTATAACACGTCTCAAAATCCCCGCTGCTGGAAAGAAACTACTTTAAAAACCTGTTTTAAAAATAAAGCCAGTGACTTAGGTGAGGTAACCAGAAGCAGGTAGATGTGCGACACATGGTATGGTGGTATGGACGTTCGCTTGTTGTCGTCCCTTCCATACCTGTTGGAAAGTTTTCGTTCTAAATACACTCGTTCACAAAAATAATAGTACAGAAGAAGTGATGGTGGATTTACTTTTAACCCATTGAGGCGAGCTCTACATCAGAGGCCGCTGTTCTTTTTGTCGAGTGATAGTTCTAGTGTAGAAAGTGTACTCTTGCTACACTCGCTCGAGAGCAGGTGTAATTTCTTACACTTTAGTATGTAGTTTACCATCTATCAAACTTGATGACTGCATGCAGATAAAATTTAATTTTAGTATTTACGGAAATACTGTTTTCAATGTATACATGTAAGAATATTGTATAGCAATAAATTTGTTTTGACAGAAGTGAAAGAATCAAGCAAATGAAAAAGTTCGAAATTTTATCTGTCCAAGTTTCTGCACTAACGCGTTCTATTTGGCTGTTCAAAATTGGTGTAATCCTACATAAAGTGTAATACACTTAAACTGTAGTGTACACTCGGTGTAAGCAAAAAGAACAAACCCAGGCGGCTGTAATTACCGTATATCTCCACAGAAACTTAGTGAAGTTATTTTACCACATAAACATCAATATTTCGAGAGAGAGCAAAACCGATAAGAACCCTCACCTATCGTTTTGCTCCCGCTTTGCCCTTGCAATTATTAAAAAAAAACGCACTAATAGAAATATTTCTGGTTTTCTCTCACTATCTCTAACCCTTTATGCCATAGACCATCTCAACACATGCTCAATTTTAACCGAATTTGTGTTTTTTATGTAAACAAACAGCAAACCCACTATGTCAAAAGAGCTTTGACGCAGTTTCGTTTTAGCTTCATTTCTCTCGGCCAGTTCATTTCCTTATATTCTTATTCGTATATCAAACCTTTTGAGGCGGAATTTTCCTATACGAGGGCGGATTGATAATGACGTGCAAAAATTGAGAAAACATAATTTTATCCGGAAAAATTTATTTTATTTTTCTACGTAGTCTCCTTTTAGCTCGATACACTTAGTCCAGCGTTTTTTCAATTTTTTGATCCCTTCCAAATAATATGATTTGTCCAACCCTTCAAAATAGGCGTTGGTTTCACTTATGACGTCAGTATTCGTGGTAAATCTCTTTCCAGCAAGCCATTTTTTCAAGTCTGGAAATAATATAAAGTCGCAGGGTGCCAAATCCGGAGAATACGGTGGATGAGGGAGCAATTCGTACCGTAATTCAAACAGTTTTGCCGTTGCAACAACGGACGTGTGAAACAAAACTTTTTTCTTCGCCAAATGAAGCCGTTTTGCCTTGATTTCAACATCCAATGGAACCAATAACTCAGAATAATATGCTCCCGTCATTGTTTTTCCTTTCTCCAAGTAGTTGGTGTATATCATTCCATTGGAATCCCAAAAAACTGTCGCCATAACCTTTCCAGCCGATAGAACGGTTTTGCCTTCTTCGGTGCGCTTGAACCGACATCCTTCTGTTCTTTGGTTTCTGGAGTGTAGTGGTGAATCCATGCTTCATCAACAGTTACGAATCAACGAAAAAATTCATTTGTATTACGTTAAAACAGTTTCAAACCGTGCTGCAAAGTTGTCACACGATTGCGTTTTTAGTCGATTGTGAGCAAACGCGGCAGCCATCTTGCGGATAGCTTTCTCATGTCCAAATGGTTTTTCAAAATATTCCAAACACGTTCAAATGAGATGTTTACTACGTTAACTATCTCACGCACTTTTACTCGACGATCTTCTATCACGATATCATGGATTTTATCGATCATTTCCGGCGTGGTGACCTCATTTGGACGACCTGGACTTGGTATGGTTTGTGTGCTCGTACGACCACACTTGAATTCAGAAAACCATTTGTAAATCATTTGGATCGATGGTGCAGAGTCCCCATAATGCTTATCTAATTTTTCTTTGGTTACTTTAGCTGTTTTCCCTTTTAAAAAATTGTGTTTAATCAACACACGAAATTCACTTTTATCCATTTTCAACAATTTTTGTAAGTCGACTTGCTTAGACGGCTGCTTCTCGAAAACTAAACGAGGTATCAGGCTTAAACTTTGCAGGTAATCTATTTAAGGATGGTCCAGGTAAAAAAAAATAACGAATTCCTTACCTGCCCACTCCTTCTTGATTTTTGCACGTCATTATCAATCCGCCCTCGTAAGTGCAAAACGACAGAAATACGATGTGCTGCGAATTGTGTGCTGCCATAGTTCATTGTATTTGTATATCTATGGAAGCGTGCGTCAGAGAAAAGTTGAGGACTGTTATGGTGGATTTACAGTCAACGTTTGAGGCGCGCCTTTATCCCCACCATAAAATCAACCAATTGTGGAGTCGGAAGAGTCTAACATTCTTCAACTTTTTCTCCAACGTACGCATATGTGTACCCTGCAAGAAAGCGTTATCCTGCAAGAAAATTACCGGATAAGTCCGCCGGACCTCAGCCGTAGCATTAACTGGTAATCTTTCAGTTAAAACGTATAGGCCTTGGGACAAAAATTAACTTATATAACTTCGCATCGGTGTACATACGTGTGATTCGCTACCTCTATCTCCATCTCTTTCACTTCTAGTTAATGATAACCGGTAGCTAGCTATTAAATTAACCCAATCCCACAGTGTAAATTATAAAGCGAAGCCAGTACGATTTAACGGGTAAATTACAGGGTAATGGTACCCTATAGTTGCATACTAAATTAACTATATGAATGTATAAAATTTTGAAGCGAAGTCAGTACGATTTAACGGGTAAATTACAGGGTAAAGGTACCCTATAGTTTAACTACATATCCGTTTTCATTCAAAATGCGTCTTAATTTTCCATCCCAAGTACCCTGGTACCTGTTCGGGTTGATTAAGGTGTAGAAGAAAAAAAATCATTTTTCAATAAGAAAAACCTGAAAAAAATCTGCCAATGGTCTGGGCGAAACTTTATTATTTACGGGTCAAAGTTTGGGAGCGGTCAAAGTCGGAGTGTATCATGCGTTGCTTCGAGATTATTAGATTTCTTGGAAAATTAATTTTGTTCTTAAAAGAAAAATATTTAAAATAGCGATTTTTAGCCGATTAAACATTGGAAAAGCCCGTGTAAACTATTCGAATTTCGGTATATTATGTACACTAAAAGCCCATAGAAGTAAAAGAGAATTTGTTGCCTTATCAGAATTAAGAGATATGACGAAACGAAACAGGTTTTTAGACGATTTCATAAGAAGCAACTTGATATCTCATGAGACACGAGGGATTTTGAAAAATTTGTGAAAACGTAAGCAAACCCTTCACACCCCCTTGGTATTTGAAATTCGAAAAATCGTGAATAGGTTGGCCGTAATAATCAATTTTATATCTCATCAGAACTAAGGTATGGCAAAAATTGTGAAAACATATACAAACCCTTGGGGGTTGAATATCGAAAAAATCTGCCAACAGTCTGGGCGCAACTTTATTATTTTATGGGTAGAAGTCCGAAACGTGTTCAATGATGAGATGCGGTGTAGGTTACTATGCGACTGATAACCTAAAAAATAACGTTCCAATTAGCCTCCTGGTTGCTTCTTAGGTTGTCAGTCACATAGTAACTTACACAGCATCTCATCATTAAACACGTTTCGGACTTCTACCCATAAAATAATAAAGTTGCGCCCAGACTGTTGGCAGATTTTTTTTATTTACTTACGTATTTTTTTATCAATAGAATAATTCGTAGTAGTAAAAGCGAATTCGATCACATTAAACCTAAGAGATTTTCGGAATCAGTGAAAACTCGAACAATACCCCCAGGGGGTTTAATTGAGAAAAATACTTAAATCGGTTTTTCCCCGACTACGTTTAAAGCTTATAGAAGTAAAAGTGAATTCCAAATCTCAATATACCTTAGAAATATATCAGAATTCCAAATCTTTAGTTAAAAAAATGTCGGCCATCGAATAAACGCAAAAGTAACTATAAAATTTAGTATTGCAAGGAGCTAGAAATATCGAATTTATGGCGAACTAGAGATACCAGAGTAGAAAATTACGAGCAGTAACCATAAAAATATCTCAGTTGGAGAACTTTTTATGGCAACAAAAAATATTTTCATACACACATTCACAGAAATATCGTCAGTATTTTTTACTGGAAATAATATCTGTTCGTTTCACTCCTGATCAGTTTCTCATTAGAGATTTTCCTTCTCCCTCACAATCTCGGTAAAAATTGTTTGCAACCAAAACCACAGATAACTACAAGCCTGCAATCAGGCTGTGTGCAAGTATGCGTAGGTGGCCATCAGTTGGCTGCACAACAAGTAAAGTGCTGTGGCAGTTACGGATCCACTAACATTTTAAACTTACGTAAACAATTAAAAATTGTATTTTTAATAAAATAAATGGAAATGTTTTTCAAAGAAATGTGCTAATTGTTCATGATCAATTTTATAAGTTTAGTGTAGAGAATCACTGCTATTTAATGAAAAATCGAGTACTCATTTTTCGCGCCAAAATATGTTGTAAACAAAAAAAACATTTCCACTATTTGTTATTTTGTTATTACTAAATTTATTTTTAATATCAAATATGATTGTAAATATTGTGGTGAAATAGCGCACAAGATGCCGAAGAAGTGCTGCGTTCCGGGATGCTCTTCGAACTACGGTGGACAACGTCAACAAGGTGAGAAGACAATTGTGACCTTTTCCTTCCCTAAGGATGAACAACAAATGAATGCGTGGATTCGTGGTATTCCTAGGGCAAATTGGGTCCCAAGAAAATATTCATACGTATGTATAAACCATTTTAATAGTAATTCCATTATTAAAACACAACAAGTCGACGGCCGAGATCTCGATGAAAGATGCCGTTCCGACAAAATTCGCAAATTTGCCTGTTTATCTTTCAAACTGAAAAGCTTCCTACCAGAAAAGACCCGGAACAGCGACGGGAGGAATATGCTCAACGAATAGAGCAGCAGCATCGTAATGCCATCGCTGCCGATCAAATAATTAATTTTCAAAATTTAATTCATCATTTTGAAAAAAAATTAGTTTTGTCGGAATGGCAGTATTTGAAATCCGAGACAAAATTGGTTTTTTATATTGTTGAAAACAGTAATGCCGATTGTGGTATTGAATTTGTAGTCCGCATTATAGTTTTCAACGTAAAAGTTTTCGTGTCGAATGATGAAGTAAATTTAAAACTTTTAAAAGACCACTTTCTTGTAAATTCTAAATTAACGAAATGGTCACAGCTTAATAGTATAATAACTAGATATCAATCGAAAAGAAATATTTTGAAATTCTCTAAAGATTTAATACAAAAATCTATCAATTTATTGGAAAGATCTACGCAAGAGAATGACGAATTTGTTCATGACGAAAAACTTAACATTATTTTAGATCAGTTGAAACTCTTAATTTCTAACCGTCATAGATTTCACGTGTCCACCATCATGTTTTCACTAATAGCAATGTCTCATTCTGCATCTACTTACGACCAGTTAAGCAATTATTTAATTTTGACAACCAAAACCTATCTTCGTCAAATTTCGTCTTCTCTCGACATTTCTCAACACGAAAAAAATACAACGAAAATTATTTGAAACACATCTCAAAAACGCTTTCTGAACGAGAGAAATATGTTGCAATATTAATTGATGAAATTTATATTCATAAATCCCTTGAATACAAATCGAAAATTTCTCCACACGAAAAAAAATACGACGAAAATTATTTGAAACACATCTCAAAAACGCTTTCTGAACGAGAGAAATATGTTGCAATATTAATTGATGACATTTACTCGTATATTCATAAATCCCTTGAATACAAATCGAAAAACAGTTGTAGGTTTTGCAGAAAACAGCTCCATTGAAACTGCTCGAACTGATTAATATTTTACGATCAAGTCATCTTTTGGATCTTTTAAAGAAATAGTCAGAATAGTTCCAGTAATTCAATCTACGGGAAACGAACTATTTGAAATGACTAAGGCGGTCATAGATATAGTTCAAAGTTTAGGTTTTATCTAGCTATTATCACAGATATTAATCGCGTGAACCAAAATGATTTCAAACTTTTTTCGCCCAATGTCGAATGCTTTATTCAAAATCCGTTACATCATAATATACAAATTTTCCTTTTTTATGATTTTGTTCATATTTTTAAAAATATTAGAAATAATTGGTTGTGCCTCAAGAATTTAAATCGGACTTTTGTTTACCCCCACTTTGAAACGAATGAAATTCGACACGCATCCTTTAATCATGTCATATCTCAATACCAATCGGAACAAAATTTACTTGTTAAAGAAGCTTTCAAATTAAATTATAAAAGTATAAATCCCAACAATCTAGAACGTCAAAGTGTAATTCTTGCTGATAATGTATTTCACTTTCGCTTTAAAAAACAATTCTGAAACTATTCAAACTGTGGAGTTTATGGAGGTTATAATGAAGTGGTGGAAAATAGTTAATACTAAATCTCCTTTTAAAGGCGAACATAAAATTGATGATCGATGTTATCCTTTTTCATCTTTATCAGATGAAAGACTGATTTTTTTCAATAAATTTCTCCAATGGTTAACAGTATGGAATACATTACCAAATAATAATGGCACTTTAACCAAAGATATCTACAATGCAGTGTACTTTAGCACACTATCTTTAGTGTGCTTTATTAAATATTCTATTGAAGAATTACACATTTCATATGTCCTTCCCGGAAAACTGCAAACCGACGACTTGGAACATAGATTTAGACTTTATTGCTCACTTTCAGGTTGTAACTACCGAATATCTTATTCGCAGCTTGTAGACTCTGAGAAATAGATTCGTATTCATAACATTTTTAAGCACCACTTTGAGGATTTCAAAGACCTCAAAAAATTAGATTCATCTCATATAAATGATTTTACTATTTTTTATTCAATTTTTAAGTCCGACTATTTAGCTTATGCTATTGTTGATCTGTCAGCCAATCTTTATGCTGCAGGTTATGCCTCTCACGTAGTATCAAAAAAGTTAAATTGTGTATTATCATTGTATTTATATCTTATAGTAGTATCACGAATAACTTCACCTTAGCTCAAAAGGTGGCGTTGCATGTTCCGATTGGCGAGCTTTGTGCTGTTGCTTTCCACACATCATTCTTTTCTCGTCTCGTCTGTTTTTTCAATGTTCTTTGCGGGGTATAGAGCGAAGAAACGAGTGAGCTATGAATGAATTTCTTCCATTTTTAATTTTCATTGCGGGGTGGAGAGCGGAGTGAGCCATGACTGATTTTCTTGCGTCTTCTATCTTCTTCAGCGAACCCGCATTGATAGATTGCAAAATGCTTGTTCGTTGACCTCATTACTTTGATTTGGTCGCAACTCGCACGAGAAAATACCGGCGGTGCAGACGCAGAGAGCAGAGCATAACAACGGTAGAGCGTTATGTTGCGATTATGTATATTGTATACACACAAAGCATATGTATACATTAATTTATAGTACACAATAATATTTATGTACTGTATATAGTGGTGACAAGGGGATGGCATAGTTTAACTTTCCGGAAGATCAAATATCATTTTCCTCAAAAGTTCTTGCTTGAGAGCCCGACTTCGTTGCAAAGTCGAAAAAAATGTGTTTCGTGGATCATTTTATTGCCATCTAAGGGGTCGGGTTAAAATCCGTGTTCTAAAATCCCGTTCTCCCAAAATCCCGTCTATCCAAAATCCCGTTTCGTAAAAACCCGTTTAATAAAATCTCGTTTTCTTATTAAAATTAAAAATCCCGCTTTTTTTGCCCAACTCAAGCTGCGCAGCACATCTTAAGGAATAGGTTGTGTATTTTGGTCGTAGATATGTGATCCAAATTTCATTCAATTATTCGGTCGAAATTTGTAAGCAATCATCCAGATTTTGACACTTGAGGTGTCATTCGAGTGATCGAGTTAAAATCAGGTGTTCCAAAATACTGCTCTTAAAAAAAAACCGTTTCCCAAGATTCTATTTCGAAAATATTGTTTTCTTTTTAAAATTATATCCCTGTTTTTTATTCGACTAAAAATGTGTTTATTATTTATTTATTATTGTTTCACCAAAAATTTGTATGTTCATTCGTAGTTTGTACGCGACCTGACCGATTTTAACAATTGGGGTGTCATTCTACTTGCCTCAACTGTGTGTGTGAATAAAAAACATATTTGTGAAAAATTCAAAACAGTGTTGAGAATGAAAATAGAAATACAATGTATAAAATTAATGTTTATTGCTCGGGCCCGGGCTCGGGCATTTATATTATCCATAAAAACGGGATTTTGGCAATAGTGATTTTGGGAAACGGGAAAAATGTTTAACCTAACCGTTAAGATGCGCTGCTCTGACTCAGTTTCGTAAGTCGGTATTTTATAAAATGAGATTTTGACCCGATCTTGTTACACTTCATTACATTATGACTTCACTCCGTCGAGAAATTGCGCGACCTTGCAAGTCGAACAAAATGGTAGTCGTATAAAAAAATCTGCTAACAGTCTAGGCGCATTATTTTTAGGTAGTTTTTTATGCGTAATTGAGAAAAAATTTCTAGCTTTTAGCATTCTGAATTTATCGGCCAATATTTTTGAACACGTGTTTTAAGGATTTTTTGTATGTTAATTATCGGAAGAAGTAAAGGGATTTCGCTAAGTAATAAACTTGAAATTAAATTTCACTTAAAACTTATTTGTACAAAATTTCGAATTCGTGGCTAAATGATATCATTTCCACAAATTGAGTGAAGTCGGTATTTCAAAAAACCGGATTTTGACCCGATCTTGCTCCACTTCACTACGATTTTACACAGAGTTAATATTTCTCATTGGACCAGTCGAACTATTATTTTCCATACAAAAAATAATATCAATGCAAAAAAAATTATTTTGCTGGATTGAAAAACCGAAATGTCGAAATTTCTAAAGTTAAAAAATTTCCGGAAAAATGATAGTCTGGCAAAAATATTCGTCCAAATGATGAAAAAAAATATAAAATCGAGACATGAGCCCCCACTTTCCTCTCACCAAAAGTCTGCACAGCAAGAAATTGAAATTCGACATCACCTAAGCTATATGAGACTGACTGTCATTCCCCGCGCGCCGCACCGGAACCAATCAACCTCTTGGATAGTAGAAAGAGCAAATGAATGAACTGATGAAACGAACGCGTAGGATAAGAGGGAATTGGAAAAGCACATGCAGCGCCTCTAGTGTAAGCCGGTTAAAACATCGAAGTGAGCTTCGTGATACTACTATAATATATGAATACAATGGTATTATGTATTTCCCTTATTAAAAACGAAAAAAAAAACAGAAACAGATAACGAATATTTTGAATACATGCAGAAAGGAGGCTTATCCGTTCCAACAGATAATGTGAAAATAATATTTTTTCATATGTCCGCTATATTTCAAGAAATTTTACGGGATAACAATTTCAAAATAATTTTTTCCAGCAAAAAATCAACATAAAATTATTTAACGGTGTGCTCACTTGTAATCGCGTATCGAGCATTTTGAAATGAAAGGCACTCTTGATACAAAAAAAATTGTATAGTGTCCACACTGCATTCGTTCAGTGAATGATACGCAAAGGTGGTACGATACGCGGATATGCAACAAATGGAACCGGGGCTTTAGATACCTAGCAACAGGAAGCAGTTACCAATGTCTACGATTTACAACGGCAATTTAAACTCCTACATTGAGTCACTTTAATCCTGAAACATGTGAAGGAATTATAAAAGTTTTAAAGGATCATATTAAAGTAAATAAATTATTTAAGCGGCAATATTCTTTTCATCATAAATAAAAAGCTTTTCACATTTGTTATTGAAATAATAGTTTTCTTTAAACAAATTTAATATTTAAGAAACATAAAATTCGATGTTCAGTTATAATAAATAAATAGAAAAAAGCAAACTTTTCAGTTAAGTCGTCCAAATATACTATGTACTTTTACAATAAGTGTTAACATTTGTAAGGAAACTGGAAATATCTTTCTGATCTTATTGTTCTTGTTGTGTTCTTGTACTTGTTTGAATAAACGATGATCTGTTCAGAGTTTTTCTTTAAGTATCACAAATAATACATAATTTACGAGTACATTAAAAAACAATTAAAATTATTTTGAATTACAACTGTTGTATTTTTTATTTCCGAGAAATAATACTAGTTCGAAACAAACGTTTTTTTTAATATGTAAAAATACTGTTACATGTAAACCTGGCAACCGCGCAACTCGATCGTTTTGCATCAATAACCGAATACCTAGCTACAAAGTAACCCAATCAGAAACCTAGTTGAAGTATATAAGGAGAGCGGAGCAACACGATTATACCCCCCTTCTTATCGATTGTGCTCGAATGTACTAGAACAGCGTAGAAGATTAAATGGAAAGATCTCAAGAACCCTCTACACACACCACCGAACGAAGATTCAAGAACAGTCTCAACTGCAGACAACTGGTATAAGAGCAGATAAAGCTTTCAGCGAGGGACATAGTAATTTCTATTACGTCGACTGTGACAGCCAGCGTGTATACGTATTGGTGGAAAGCGATCGATTGCGTGTGATCGAATCAAGCGATATAAAAGCGGGCGGTATTGCCATACAGTGCGAATAATTGTGCGAATATAATTAAAGTGCGAATTAATAAATTGTTACTTATTTTGATTTTTAAACGAATTGTGTTTTATTTAAAATCCCGGTGAACCCCTAGCTCGCAACAATTGGTGTCAGAAGTGGGATTTCAAGGATTAATTCGGGTTAAAATCGCGAGTGGGAATGTGAATTTAAAATTCTCGAACGGACAAAGTGAGCATTTTGTGCGCTGGGAAGTGAAGTTAAAATTCTCGAACGGACAGGGAGAATTTTGTGAAATCCAACAATCTAGAGTGCTCTAGTGAGCGGTATCTTAAATTAGTGAAGTGAAAAGTTCTCATACGGACAAAAAGAGAATTGGAGTGAAATTGTATCGCGGAAAAATCTTTAACGAACAATAAATCGATAGCGAAAATGCCGCGTTATTTAAAAGATTTAAAATCAACGGAGCTGCAGGAAGAGCTCGGTAGACGGGAATTATCAACAACTGGAAACAAGTCTGAACTTGTCAGCCGAATGATCGAAGCACTTGAGGCTGAGGGTAAAAACGCAGACAATTTCGAGTTTCCAATCGAAGAAGCTCGTGCAGGAAGTGGTGAGGAGGGTTTTGGTACACCAGATTCTCTGTCGCAGTTAATGCAGCAAATGATGAACAAATTAGATCAATAGTCAACGGACCTCAGCCAGTAAATGGACCACCAAAGTCAACTATCAGTAGATCTCAGTCAGAAAATGAACCAAACTTCAACGGACATTAACCAAAAATTAGAACAACAGTCGAAAGACCTCAACTAGAAGTTAGATCAGACATCAACGGACCTTAACAAGAAGTTGGATCAAACATCAACAGACCTTAACGACCTCAACCAAAAGTTGGAGCAGCAGAACAACAAAATCGAAGATCTAAATCAGACAATGGACACAATGGGTAAAGCAATAGAAGAAAATGTAGAAAAGAAACTTCGAACTTTTGAAGATCAAATAGCGGAGAAGACAACAGCGATTGTAGAAGAAGTTGAACGTCTAAAAAGGGACTTTGACAACGTAAAAACCACTGGGGTCATCAAGACAGAACACGTTACGCACAAAAATCTCAAAGCTCCAATCTTCGATGGACAAGCACCGTGGGCTTTCTACAAGACCCAATTTGAGGCGGCCGCGAGAAATAATCATTGGAATGATTTGGAATGAGGAACGGCTCTTATATTGGCGCTAAGAGGTCCACCAGCTGAAGTTCTCCAAACAATTTCGCAGGAGCAGCAACAAGATTTTTCGACGTTGGTACAGACATTGGATCTTCATTACGACAGTGACAACACGCGAGAGATCTACAAAACACAACTTTACAACCGAAGCCAAAAGACTGGTGAAACACTTTAAGAGCTGGCGCGCGATATTGAACGACTTACACTATTATCGCTTCCCAATGCACAAATAGAGCAACGCAACGATACAGCTGTTTTCGCATTTAACAATGCTGTACAGGACAGAGAGCTGCAGCAGGCGTTAAAATTGGCTGGAAAGAAAACGATTGGCGAAGCCTTAGTATATGGGCTTACGTTCGAAGCTGCCAAGCATAGCTCGCGAAATAACTACCGACTTCGAGTAATAACAGAAGAGTGTGTATGTCAGAGGGCCGAATACACCAAGCGGAGCGAGGGATCTGGTGCCCCCCGATGTTGGAATTGCGGACAGGCAGGACACTTAAGACGTGACTGCCGAAAACCAAGAAAAGCTACCAACTATTGTTCTGGCTGCGCTGCTAAACAAAAGGGAGAACGAGGCGAACAGTCACGAGAGCACGCTTCGCCTAATGATAGTCCGGGAAACGAGTAAAAGCCAACTTCATGGGGCAGAAGTTGGCTGGTGGAATCGAAATCCATCATCACCGTGTCCGAACGATTTTCGCCCCAGCCGTGGCCCCATTTTGGTGGGGTAATAAGGTGAACCACTTTCATTTTAGTACAGTAGTTTGATACAACTGAATGCGGTATACGACATCATTTAACAGGGTGATGATTTGGTAAGAGCCTTCCCAATTGCGCTGTAGTTTCGGTGACCTGCCCTTCTGTCGTTTGGGGATGTATAGTCAAACTAAATCGCCTTCTTGGAATCCTGATGAATTCGCCCGTTGATCATACCTCGTCTTCATGCGATCGGTCGACAAATTTATTTTATCTTCGACCAGGTTGTAAATTGTGTGTTGTCGATGTCGAAGATCCGAGACGTAATCTTTTGGACGGGTCGGTTGGTCTGGTGGTACTCCGAACATTAATTCCGTGGGGACTCGAATATTCTTTCCGAAGATGACTCGGGAGGGAGTTTCTCCTGTTATTGCGTGTACCGATGTTCTGTAGGCCATTAAAAATAGAGGAATGTGTTGATCCCAGTTTTGTTGCCTTTCGCTGACTAGTTTGGATAGGTTTGCATTCTGTGTTCTATTGAAACGATCCACCATTCCATCGGACTGTGGATGTAGTGGAGTTGTCTTCGTTTTGTTTATTCCCAGCATTTGACACACGTGTTTGAATGTTTGAGATTCAAAGTTGCGCCCTTGATCGGAGTGTAGTTCACGTGGAACTCCAAATCTGCTCACCCAGTTGGTAACAATTTGTTCTGCGACGGTAACTGCTTCTTGATTTGGAATTGCGTAAGCTTCGGGCAACTTGCTGAAATAATCGATGAACACAAGAATGTAGCGATTACCATTTTCTGATTCCGGAAATGATCCAGCAATATCCACAGCAATTCTCTCGAATGGAGCTCCCACGTTGTATTGCTGCATTTCTCCCTTTGATCTGCGTTGCGGGCCTTTGTTGTTGTGTTGTTGTTGTTGTTTGAAACGGGGGAAGATACGCATCAAGGCCGCGCATCTTGAGCACTCAGACAATTATTGCCCATTGCACTCGAGTCCCCCAGTCTCTACTCGAACTTTTTTGTCCTCCTCACGAATTTCAAGAGCTCAGGTAGGGGACGAGAACGGAGTTCCTTCATCCTCACAACATCGACGCCGTATACGTGCATTCTCGCAAAAGAGTAAGCTGGACACTCGAGAAGGAAATGTTCCGTTCTGTCGTCGCTCTCGTCGCAAGCAGTGCACATGGGGTCGTCAATGATTCTCAATCTGACCATGTGTAGGCCACACGAGTTATGCCCTGTGAGGATACCAACCATACTACTACATTCTTTCCTGCACAATTTGAGAAGAAAAGAAGCGGTTCGTCCACTTGGTCCGTCAACAAGGTTTCTGGTCTGCCGCATTCCCGGAAAAAGCCGCCATCTCTCAATGTGTGATTTACACACCCACTCAGCAATGGCAGCCCTAACAGAGGCTACCGGCACCCCGAAAACTGGTTCTGGTCCGACCATGGCTGACTCCGATCTTGCCTTTGCTAATGCATCAGCTATTTCATTGCCAGTTATACCCTGGTGGCCTGGAAGCCATATGAGCTTTAAGTTATTGAATCTGCCAACAGAATTCAACCGTTCTCTACACTCAAATACCATCTTCGAAAAGACGATTGGATTATCTAGGGCGGCCTGAATGTCGCTGCAAATGCAAATCATCCTTCCTCTCCATCTTCCCTCTATAATCCATTCTACTGCCTTAAGGATCGCATAAACTTCAGCTTGAAATACCGAAGAATGTTTTCCTAAGGCGAAAGAGTACCTGAGATCTTCAGTCTGCAGATACATTCCAGCTCCCGACCCGTCTTCAGTCATTGAGCCGTCCGTGTAGAATATATTAGTGAATCCGCTAAGCAATGCGGACTGGTTTTCCCACTCCTCCCTACTCGGGATCTCCACCTGATATTTTCTATTGAGCATACAGATCGAAGTCATAGCATCCGAAGGCGTATCGAAGATGGGGTTCGCAGACAACCTTCGAGCCATTTCTCCATGACCCGTGCAATGCTCTTTCCTCCACAGGCCTAATCTCATTAGTCTGTGTGTAGCTCTCATTGCTTCCGCCTGTACAACAATGTCAAGCGGGGGCAAATTGAGCAGTGCATCGAGTGCCGCACCCGGTGTGGTGCGAAAGGCACCTGTTACACCGATGCAGACTGTCCTCTGTAGTTTAGCAAGACGAGTGTGCATACATTATAGCTATGTATGCACACTCGGACTTAGTCCACCAAACCACTGATGCATAGATTAGGATGGGTCTTATAATGGCCGTAAATAGCCAATATACCATTGAAAGCCTAAGACCCATGTTCTTCCAAAAGCTCTCCGGCACTGCCAGAATGTTACTAGCGCACGGTTTGCCTTTGTATCTACATGTTCCCTCCAGAGAAGCTTGCTATCCAGGATAATTCCAAGATATTTAACTTTCTCCGAGAGGTGAATAGTTTCCCCTTCAGCATAGGCAACACTTAACCTTCTATTTTTCTTTTCCTAGTAAACAAAACTAGTGCGGTTTTTGCTAGGACTCACAGAAAGTCCGTGTCTTTTACACCAGCCATCTATAACCCATAGGACTCTCTGCATTTTGTCGCAGACATCCCTGAGCGATAGCCCGACAGCTAGTGCAGCCACGTCATCCGCGTAAGCTTGTACGTGAATATTCAGATCCTGCAGTTCGAGAAGCAGAGAGTCAATGAGCATACTCCACAACAATGGCGAAAGGACCCCGCCTTGACCGCCCCATGAAGTTGGCTGATGGAATCGACGCCCCGGAACCATCATCGCAGTTTCTCGACAACATCGTGGTGAAAACGATTTATGCATGAGTGGTCGAGTCGGAAAATTAAACTGCATAATGACAATTGACACCGGCGCAACAAGATCAGTGCTAAGATCCGATCTCGTAGACCGTACTTGGCTTCACAACACCGAAAAGTACGCACTTCGCACAGCAACAGGAGAAACTACTACAGTCCATGGAGAAATAGCTCGTGATATACAGCTTGGAGATTTGACATTCTCACATGTATTCGTGGTAGCTGATATTAGCGATGAGTGTATTCTTGGAATGGATTTTCTGAAACCACACGGCATCCAGCTTGACGAATAATGAAGTGGCGGAACATCGAAATCCCAATGGAAATAACATCCTCCAAACACAACCAAGCTGCGAGTTATATTGTGCGAAGATGCGGATATACCAAAGTCATCGGAAAATATTATTTGGGCAGAGCTCGATGGTGATCCCGGGAACCACCGATTCTACCTCATCGAACCAGAAACGACACCTGCATTACGAAGTCTAATACTAGGAAAAACACTCGTAAAAAGGAATGAGAAGATGATTGTACCAGTAAGAGTGCTCAACGTTTCGGACATCATTACCAGCGTAAAGAAAGGAGATGTAATTGGCAGCTGCGAACCAATCTCGGCGGTGACGAGCATCGACAATGAAGGACATGACGCAGGTTCTAAAAAGAATTCAAGAAAGAAGAATAGTGTAACATCAGCAGTTCTTCCGTCAAGCAACCTTAGAGGAGCACAACACAAGCAAGTAGTGGATCTGATTGAAAGATTCAGCGACGTCTTCTCCACTGGTAATGAGGACTATGGCAGAACAAACCTAGTGAAACATCGTATAGATACCGGACGTGCTACACCTATACGTCAACCTCCAAGAAAAGTACCATTAGCAAAACAAGAAGAAGTCAATTCAATGGTCAATTCAATGGAGCTTCAGGGAATCATCGAAGAATCAAAGAGTCCGTGGATATCGCCAGTGGTGCTGATTAAGAAAAAGGATGGCAGCACCCGTTTTTGTGTGGACTACAGACAACTAAATAATGTTACGAAAAAGGATAGCTATCCACTACCTAGAATCGACGATATCATGGACACCCTGACAGATGCTAAATGGACCTGAAAAGTGGGTACTGGCAAGTGGAAATAGACGAAAATAATAGAGAGAAAACAGCATTCTCTGTCGGCAGCGGACTGTGGCAATTCATCGTGATGCCGTTTGGCCTGTGCAATGCTCCAGCTACATTCGAAAGACTAATGGAATTTGTTTTGCGTGGCCTTAGTTGGAAAACTTGTGTCGTCTACCTGGATGATGTGATCGTTATCGGCGAGACCTTCGAGGAACATCTGAAAAATCTACAGGAAGTCTTCCAGCGACTGCGAGCGGCCAAATTAAAGCTGAGTCCAAAAAAGTGCACTTTGTTAAGTGCAGAAGTAAAGTACTTGGATCACATCGTTTCAGCTGATGGTGTAAAGACGGATCCGGAGAAAATATTGGTGGTGAAAAATTGGCCTACTCCGAGTGATAAACACCAGCTGCGTAGCTTCCTAGGATTAGCGACATATTACCGTCGATTCGTAAAAGACTTTGCCAACACGGCAAAATGTCTTCATCAGCTAACAGAAAAGGGAAAGACATTTACTTGGAATCAACAGTGCCAGGAAGCATTCGAGAAAATAAAAGATCAACTTTGCGACTCTCCAGTTCTGGCGTATCCAAAACCAGGTCATAGTTTCATCATAGACACTGATGCCAGCAATGTCGGTATCGGAGCAGTACTATCACAGGAGATCGACGGGCAAGAGAGAGTGCTATCATACTACAGACGAGTACTCGCGTAGAAGATAAAGAAGTCGGAGAAACCATTCAGCGAATAACGACCGAACCAAAGGATGGATGGAATCAGCAAGAACTGGAAGATGCCCAACGAAAAGATCCAGATATTTCACCGATCATGGCATGGAAGGACAAAATGGAACGGCCTGAGTGGAAAAACATCTCACAATTCAGCGAAACCTTAAAGAGTTATTGGGCACAATGGAACTCCCTCCACCTAGACGGTGGGTTATTAAAACGGAAATGGGAAACCGCTGACGGAACATCGCATCTCATGCAAACCATTGTCCCGTATTCTAAAGTCGAGGAAATTCTGTAGGAGTATCACGAAGGTACTTCCGGTGGACATTTAGGTGTAAATAGAAGCTTGGCAAAGGTATGAGGTAGGTTCTATTGGATCCATCTCCGAGATGAAGTCGAAAATTGGTGCCGTAAGTGTACTACCTGTGCATCGAGTTAAGGCCCGCAATGCAGATCAAAGGGAGAAATGCAGCAATACAACGTGGGAGCCAGTGGCGGATCCAGACTTTGCTGTTGGGAGGGGGCGGATTTTTTTTATTTGGCTATTTTGTTTGATCAAGTTCTGTTTTAATTTAGTTACATAGACTGCACTTAGCAAAAACGAGATCATATTGTTTTCATCTTTTTATGGGTCATTCCATCAAGAATCGTCAAAGTTGTGAACTTACCATCTCCGATTC
Organism: Beris morrisii; assembly: GCA_951812415.1. Lineage (NCBI taxonomy): Eukaryota > Metazoa > Arthropoda > Insecta > Diptera > Stratiomyidae > Beris > Beris morrisii. The sequence goes on along the minus strand of OX638311.1, from coordinate 81,492,788 downwards.
TTTTGAAAAGGTTTGTACTTGAAGAACTAGTGAAAAAAATAATTGAAATTCAAGTTTTTGTTTCTATCTCATTTTTTAACTAACAAAAACAACAACAATCTTTAAAATAAGCCCTACTTTATTATTCAAGGATAAAAATTACCAGAGATATGAATTTTCAAAGAGGACTCGGACATCTTTTTTGGGAAATCTTTAATATACTATACCTAACAAAAAAAATGAGATAGAAACAAAAACTTGAAATCAATTTTTTTTTCACTAATTCTTCGAGTACACAAATTTTCAAAAGAATCGGCGATGATAAGGTCACACTTTTGGCGATTCTGACCCTTTTTCTATAAAATAATTGAGAACGACGATAATGTTCTTCGATTTTTTTGACCCTGATCCCATTGAGATCCCAAGTTAATTTGTTGGTATGTTTTGAAAAAGATATTCAAGGATAAAGGACAAAATCATTATCCTTGAAAAAAATTTCAATTACTAGAGATATGAATTTTCAAAGAGGACTCGGACACCATTTTTGCGAAAACTTTAACATACTATTACTATTACTAACAAAAAAAATGAGATAGAAACAAAAAATTGAATTTCAATTATTTTTTTCACCAGTTCTAAAAGTATAAAGCATAAAGTATAAAGTATAAAAGTATAAATTTTCAAATTAATCAGAGATAGTACAAATTTCGTCATTCTTGGCGGTTCTTGATGGAATGATCCTATTACCTACGCAATATGCTGTCTTGTAGTATTTTTATCATGGTGCGTTTACACTCACCCTTGAGCCTCTACTCCCATCAGATCATTGTAAACCGGTTTTCGTCGGCCATGCTCTTTGCTGTGTTAAAAGCAATTTACACTCAACATGCATTTGCGGCGCAACTTGCCTATAAGTGCGAAACGAAAGAAATACGATGAGCTGCGAATTATGGGGTACAACAGTTCATTGCATATGTGTACACATATGGAAACGTGCGTCGGAGAAAAAGTTGAAGAATGTTAGACTCTTGCGACTGCACGAGTCATCTGATTGGTTGATTTAATGGTGGGGATAGAGGCGCGACTCAAACGTTGAGTGTATGGTAAATCCACCATCATGGTTCTGTGCTGTGCTTTGCATTGCACCATAGAACTACAGTACTAATTACAGTCCACATTGCAGTGGAGTAAAAAAAATCGGAGAACGGTTGAAGTATGTATGTTTAGAAAATTCGGAATTGGTCTTGGGGGGGGGGCGGCCGCCCCCTCCGCCCCCCCCCCCCTGTATCCGCCAATGGTGGGAGCTCCATTCGAGAGAATTGCTGGATCATTTCCGGAATCAGAAAATGGTAATCGCTACATTCTTGTGTTCATCGATTATTTCAGCAAGTGGCCCGAAGCTTACGCAATTCGAAATCAAGAAGCAGTTACCGTCTCAGAACAAATTGTTACCAACTGGGTGAGCAGATTTGGAGTTCCACGTGAACTACACTCCGATCAAGGGCGCAACTTTGAATCTCAAACATTCAAACACGTGTGTCAAATGCTGGGAATAAACAAAACGAAGACAACTCCACTACATCCACAGTCCGATGGAATGGTGGAACGTTTCAATAGAACACAGAATTCAAACCTATCCAAACTAGTCAGCGAAAGGCAACAGGACTGGGATCAACACATTCCTCTATTTTTAATAGCCTACAGAACATCGGTACACGCAACAACAGGAGAAACTCCCTCCCGAGTCATCTTCGGAAAGAATATTCGAGTCCCCACGGAATTAATGTTCGGAGTGCCACCAGACCAACCAACCCATCCAAAAGATTACGTCTCGGATCTTCGACATCGACAACACACAATTTACAACCTGGTCAGAGATAAAATAAATTTGGCGACCGTTCGCATGAAGACGAGGTATGATCAACGGGCGAATTCATCAGGATTCCAAGAAGGCGATTTAGTTTGACTATACAACCCCAAACGACAGAAGGGCAGGTCACCGAAACTACAGCGCAATTGGGAAGGCCCTTACCAAATCATCACCCTGTTAAATGATGTCGTATACCGCATTCAGTTGTATCAAAAACCTCGTACTAAAATGAAAGTGGTTCACCTTATTACCCCACCAAAATGGGGCCACGGCTGGGGCGAAAATCGTTCGGACGCGGTGATGATGGATTAACACGGCCTTCCGACGCCAATACAACCGTTCGGCCAGGCTTAGCTCACTCGAAGACGGCGGGTAACGGGGACAACTTCTCAACGAAAATCTCCTTTAGGGCGCCACCCAATCGTTTGATACGAGGACGATTGGGAAACCTCACACACAGGTAGAAACAACAATGTCCGTTATAAACTAAATATATGTTTAAAATGTGGCGACGACGCTGGATCGCACCGGAATCAAATCAGTTTGATTAATTACTTTCATACGATAAAAGACGAAAAAAAAGGAAAACAAATAATAAAAGTGACCTTGAGCCGAAGGGGCGCCACCGCGAGACACCCTATGACGAGGGAGATATTCGGAGAGCAAATAAAAGGCCACCTAAAAGGGAGGAGGATCCCACAGGGATACTTAACCTTTCCTAAATCCGCGCGCTCGACTCCGCCGTATTTCCTATTACGCAGGGCCCTGTCGTAGACCTCAGACGCTCCTTCTTCCGGCAGCTGAGTTGCTTTTCCGTTGAACGATTCATCTTTTTTCCGTTTCTTTGCGTTCTTCTCTCTTCAACTTTTTCCTCACTTTTCAACTGCCGCTCCCTCAGCTGACGAACCGTTTCAATCCGACGTAACTCTTCAACCGCCGACCAAAAAAAGCCCCTGCCGAGATGGCGTTCGGTCCTTATATAACCCCAGCAAGTACAGATTCGGCAGACTTGGTGTTCCGTTGCCATTAGTTCCTATTTCTAGCATGGAAAACTGAACTGTCAGACCTCGGACGATGACAATTCGCAAACGCTGGTGTTGTAGGTTGTTCGAGTCTGTCCAGGAAGTTTTAACACGTTTTTTCCCAGTACGTCCGTTTCAGTGCGCTTCGTAATTTAATTAGAAGAAAGCGCGCGAGAATTAGCCTTCCGATACTTTTGAAGTTGATTGAACCGGATTCCAATCCGGTTGCACCGATCCTCCCCGTTCGGACGCGCTTCTTGTCCCACCCCAGGCTCCGGAATTCACCTACGGAGCCTGATCGGTAGGGACGAACGGTTGCTCCTTCTGCGGGGATGCTATTGTCTTTTACTGCTACACGTCTTTTGGCCCACGTCGTTAGGAATAAACAGCGGAGTTGGAAGTACCATGGCGCCAATGACGAGTGGATCGACTCTGTTCGGGACGAACAGGAACTAAGGAGGGAGTAATGTTACATGTAAACCTGGCAACCGCGCAACTCGATCGTTTCGCATCAACAACCGAATACCCAGCTACAAAGTAACCCAATCAGAAACCTAGTTGAAGTATATAAGGAGAGCGAAGCAACACGAATATACTCCACTTCTTATCGAATGTGCTCGAATGTACTAGAACAGCGTAGAGGATTAAATGGAAAGATCTCAAGCTCACTAGAACGCTCTACACACACCACCGAACGAAGATTCAAGAACAGTCTCGACTGCAGACAACTGGTATAAGAGCAGATAAAGCTTTCAGCGAGGGACATAGTAATTTTTATTACGTCGACTGTGACAGCCAGCGTGTATACGCGACCGTATTGGTGGAAAGCGATCGATTGCGTGTGATCGAATCAAGCGATATAAAAGCGGGCGGTATTGCCATATAGTGCGAATAATTGTGCGAATATAATTAAAGTGCGAATTAATAAATTGTTAATTATTTTGATTTTTAAACGAATTGTGTTTTACTTGAAATCCTGGCGAACCCCTAGCCCGCGACAATACTATACATATACCTCTTCGTCTTGCTCATTTCCATTTAAGAAACCCAATAGGTCGAAATACCAAAGAGATGGTGAATAAATTTCATCAGCTCCTGCGCCACTACGCTCTGACTTTTTTAATTTCTTACACTCTCCTATATGCGGATCGTAAACTATTTATTTTTATAAGCACATGTTTTTTGGTTACATTTTGCTCATTAGTCCTTATATTTGGCTAGTAAAGCTGGTACGAAGCCGCACGCGAATTACCATTGCACGCAGTCGGTTTGATTTTCTTGCAAGAAACAGATCTTTGCGGTAAATAAATCTTGCTGGATTGCAAAATTGCATTAATGTTATTGCAAACCTCATCCTCCGATGTACTTGGATCAAGGCATGATACGAAAAGTACTATCGACTTTTCAACGGTTTTAAGTAATAAGGAATATTTCTTTCGGGACCTAGCGAGGCACTCCTAGGCTGCTCATAATATTCTCATTCTCGCAACTAACATGTGCAATAACAAGGTCGTGGCCAGAAGATGCTCTGGAATTTACTCATTGTTGCAAAGAGTCTCTGTATATTTCTTATTCATAACATTTTTCGTAATATACGTTCTATTTTAAATTTTTTTCTTCCCCTTTTGCAGAAGATTTTGCAGTCCTTCTAGAAGGCAGGTCCAAACAGTTAATCTGGCATTAAACACTTGTAGCCTGTGCAACTGGACAATCAGTTCCGCAGCTAATCAAGTGGGCAAACATGCTCAGAAGGGAGTAATCAGTGCTTTGTGCAATTAATTTTATAGACTTTATGTCCCCATGGATTATGTCCAATTTACGGCATATTGCCTGTCGAATGTGAAGGGATATCCGCATTCGGCGATACGCTCGAAGCTGAGTCGGAATCAGATATGTTGCTAAGAAGAGTGTTTAGTTTTATGTCGGATTGAACACATTTCTTCGTCAATTTGGCGATGTCGTGCTGAGTCATACTGCAGCAAGCATGCAGTTTATCGAAATAAGTCTCATATCTTATTTACCTTATCGACAATAAACGCGTAGTAGTTCTTGACATCCTCAAATGCCATGTTAGATTGGTTAATGCGAGTTGCCGTAATTCTTAAAAGGCGTAGAATGTGACACGGCTTAACGGCAGTGCAATCAGAGCAAGTAAAATTACTCATTGAAGTCACATTATGCGATGCTTTGGAACAATAAATGTGATAGCTACTTTCGGAAATTCCATCGCAATCAATGCGATTATTTTCAATAAAAGTTTGCGAGCAAATAAAACAGTTGGCGGATGACAATAACGAAGACATTATGCCGATTTGATCACGAAAACTGGGTTGACCAGTCGGAGTCTTGCAATGAAATAAAATACTTTTTTATATATAATATCATCACGCACTTTATAATACTAGGTTTGTTCTTTTTGCCAGGTTAATTTAACTCTTTAGTGTAGCTTACACTTTCAGTGTAATACACCTTACAATGAAAGTGTAGGGTGTAGATCGTGCAAAAAGAACTGGTTAGTGTAGAAAAGTGACAGCTAAAATTCCGAAATTTTTTAATTGCTTTATTATTTCACTTCTATCAATGTTTTATTCTTTTACTCCTATCAATGCAACTTTATTGAAATTCAATATTCTTGCATGTATTCATTCAAGACAGTAGTTTCACAAATTCAAAAAGTCAATTTTATCTGCATACAGCCATCAATTTTGACAGATGATAAAGAAGAAGAACTTACACCTGCTCCCGACCCAGTGTAGGAAAGTGTACACTAGTACACTACACTCGACAAAAAGAACAGCCACCTCTGACGTCACACCGACAAAAAGAACAGCATTGGGGTAGAAAGTGTAACCTAGTATAGAAAGTGTATGCAAAAAGAACAGACCTAGTGAGTTAACTTTAGGTCTGTTCTTTTTGTCGAGTGTAGTGTACTCAGTGTACACTTTCTGCCCTAATGCTGATCTTTTTGTCGGTGTGACGTCAGAGGTGGCTGTTCTTTTTGCTAGTGTAGAGTACTCATTGTACACTTTCTTACACTGGGTCGGGAGCAGGTGTAAGTTCTTCTTCTTTACCGTCTGTCAAAATTGATGGCTGTATGCAGATAAAATTGACTTTTTGAATTTGTGAAACTACTGTTTTGAATGAATACATGCAAGAATATTGAATTTCAATAAAGTTGCATTGATAGAAGTAAAAGAATAAAACAAATAAAAAAGTTCGGAATTTTAGCTGTCAAGTTTCTACACTAACCCGTTCTTTTTGCGCGATCTACACCCTACACTTTCTGTGTAAGTTGTATCACATTTTCAGTGTAAGTTACACTAAAATGTGAACTTAACCTGGCAAAAAGAACAAACCTTTTATCACGTACTGTACCTGAGATTCCGTGCAATGATGGTTATAGTCTGTGCTTAAAGTTTAGGTTGCACTTTGTTAGAATATTGGTATAATATTAAGGTTTTGGTCTGCACTTAAAACCAAATGTTGGCCGTTCTAACTTTACTGACATCATTGTTTTTTAACTGGATCAAGATCTAAATCATTCGTTTTACATTGGAAACAACAATAAAGAGATGATCCAAAATCATAATGGGATCAAAGTTGGATTAATTTTTCGCTATTAAAGATCATCTAAATTTTCACTATTTTAGCATTTTCATTGATGGCGCCCTGCGACTCAGCTGATAATTGACGAATGGTAAAGTTGGAAATCTCCACCTGGTGGCAAAAAAAACAACCCTTTAAGATAGACAAATTTTTGTCAGCTGGATGTTATATGGCGGTTCGTGTGTAAATTTGTGATTTGGAGCGCGGGAAGTTTTCGATTCTCTCTTAATTTCATTATGAAAGACATAATGAAAATTGATGACGATCGGTGCGGTTGATAGTAAGGTATTCATTTCCGGTTCTACATTCCGAAAATGTTAGACTCAAACCCGCACAACGAAGTCAGAAAATGAACAATTTTTCCTTATGAGCGCGCGGTATAAACTTCGAAATAACTTCACAAATGTTGAATATTCCGAGAAAAGGAAATACGGAATAATTTTTAAGTTATTTAAAAGGAACATAAACCGTTTTTTCGTTACATTTTTCTTTCATTTCGGTGCTTGAAATTGGTTTTTGAAAAAAATAAATTTTGTTCTGAATATGTTATGATACGTTTGTCTTTCTTACTTAATTATGAGGTTCATTTAAATTCACTTTAAGCGATATTTTGGAGTAAAACACTTTTATTCGAGCTCAATCTCAATTTTGTATGAAAATCATATGCAACTGTCAGTTTCTGTCTATCTTAAAGGGTTCCGAAATTTGCCACCAGAGCACATGATATATTCGTCAATTGACGAATTGTTTCATTAGCAAATTTATGCTTTCTAATTTGTTTCAAACAAATTAGTTTGTATAACAGTAATGAAAAGGGAATTTATTAGCTAATGCAGTCGTTACACAAGCAAACAATTGAGTTTCTGCAGCATTAAATAGTTTCTTCCAAGGCTTACTTCAATTTCCGCGAGGGTCGCAGTACATGTTTTCGGTTAAACGCGTAGTAGCTACGTGTTTTCGTAAACGCGTCCGGGAAGTGTTTTCAGCGCATTTAACTCGATTTACACGCGTTAATCTCGTAGTCTGAACATAGTATAATGCTGTTCTTTTTGTCGGTGTGACGTCAGAGGTGGCTGTTCTTTTTGTCGAGTGTAGTGTACTCAGTGCACACTTTCCTACACTGGGTCGGGAGCAGGTGTAAGTTCTTCTTCTTTACCATCTGTCAAAATTAAAGGCTGTATGCAGATAAAATTGACTTTTTGAATTTGTGAAACTACTGTTTTGAATGAATACATGCAAGAATATTGAATGGCAATAAATTTGCATTGATAGAAGTGAAAGAATAAAGCAAATAAAAAAGTTCGGAATTTTAGCTGTCACGTTTCTACACTAACCCGTTCTTTTTGCGTGATCTACACCCTACACTTTCAGTGTAAGGTGTATTACACTGCAAAGTGTAAGCTACACTAAAGTGTTAACTTAAGGCCTAAACAGAACACGGACCTCGACGGCGACTGCGCAGTCCCTGTCTTTAGAATACACAGGATTACATGGCGATGCCCACAACACCAACTTCGCCTGCGACTGCGCAGTCGTGCTACACTCTAATTCTAAGACTGCGGTTGTAGTCTCGGATTTCCACTACTTCCCAGTAGGAAAAGTTTCGTATACAGTACGTCGAAACGAAATCGTATGCGAGTCGTATAACTGATTAGACTTTTTGGGAACGATGTCGCCGGTTGATGTTATATATTTACTATTAAAGTTTGTACGAGCACTATCCAGGGTGTAACTAGTACTGAGGTTCAAACGAAAATAGGAGATAGAGGAACTTGTCCTGAGTAGAAAATCGTTCTACACATACTCCCGTTTTTGCACCGTTAAGGAGATAGCGCGATTTTAAGGACGAAGGATTTTCATCGTACCTGTGATCACTGTTTGATCTCTAACTTCTGCTGTACTTAGCGTAACGTAATAATTCTGGGCTCGTTGGAAAGGACACAAATTCTTCTTTCTAATTGCTATCAACTGTGTCAATCAATGTTATACTTTTTGAGAAAAATTCATTTAAATAAAAAAAGGTCCTGTTTTCTCCAAGAAGGACCTGATTAACCACCAAATTTTATTACATTTTCGGAAAGCCTATAAAATTTCACTATACGTTTGATAACAGAATTTCTTCATAGGTTGAATTGTAAAGGAGCGGGGCTAACAGTTATCAAGCACGTTCCCTTCAAGTAAATCTGGTTTGACACCCGTCATTCGCCGAAGGAGTATGATTAATAATAGTGAGGACGAAATAAAAGAGTTGAAGTATAGTTTATTACGTTTATTTAGTTTATTTAGTTTATTACGTTTACAAATAATTTTCAACATGTCCGCCGTTGTGGAGCAAGCAGAAGTGGTATCGCCAACGAATGGCATTGGTGGGGTTCACACGCAGTAGTTGGGCTCGTAACTGATCGCTAGCTTCGGTGATACGGGAAATGAGCTGTTCTCGTGTATGAATTTCCTCTGCGTAGACGATGCTTTTCAAATACCCCCAGACATAAAAGTCCATGGGAGTTAAGTCGGGAGATCGTGGAGGCCATGCAATGGGACCGCCACGACCAACCCATCGATCCCGAAAATTCGCGTCGAGCCACCGACGGACATTAGCACCATAATGCGCTGGCGCTCCATCGTGCTGGTACCAAAACCTGACCAGTACACGGAGTGGTATATCCTCTATGAGGTCTGGTAAAGTTTCCTCCAAAAATTCAGCGTAATTGGTGGAATTGAGAATTGGGAGAAGAAATACCGGACCGATGAAAGTTCTGGCGATGATGCCAGCCCAAACATTCACACTGAAGCGATGTTGATGGGACGTATTTCGGCTGGTATGGGGATTTTCACGTGCCCACACATGCATATTGTGGAAATTTTATTTATTTATTTATTTGAAAACGAAAATGTACAGAATAGAAATACTCCAATAACACATTTAGCCGAGAACAAACAAAATGAGAATGAAAATGAATGTAACTAATGAAAGATGAAATGAATATACGAATACAAAGTAATAGTGGTTCATTTTTGCTACGGTCCCAGATGGTAGACAACCCGCTTATTAGTATATAGTAAGTAACTACTGAAATTCCCTATTATTTTCATTTTATTTCATATTAGATTGTAAGTTAGGTAGGATTTAACGAGCAAGGTTTTTATATAATTTTTCCTTGAACATGAATTAAAATAATAAACAAAGAACTAATCTTAGCAAAAAACCAAATTGTAACTACAGATGCAAAGATGTAATATCTGATCACTGAAATTGTTAATTGTACGTACTATTTTTTTAAAAACTGAAATAAATTTATGTTATGTTATGTTAAAGTAATAGTGGATAGCAAAATTTAATAAATTAAGAATATAGATTTTAAGTAAATTTTAAAGGAGCGCAAAGAATGAGTATGAAAACTAAGACGCTGGATGTTCGTCTGCTCGCAGTAACATGGTACGACAAAAGTCCCGCCGATGTTCACGATCACCGGGCAACAATTGTTGCACCGGTGTATTGTGATAGGGATATAGTCCTTCTCCTTGTAGAATTCGGAACACTTGCATGTGGTTGATGCCTAATCGATGGCCGATGCGCCGGGTGCTTACCGTGGGGTCCCTAGCCGCGATGCGCAGTATGCGCTCCTCCGTGGCCACAGGTACCGAGTGTCGCCGTCCTGGATGTTGTGTCTCCCGCCACGGCTGCAGTATACCTCGTTCACGAAGGTTCCGATGAATGGTGATGAACATCCGATAATGGGGGTACCGAGATCTGTCCGGATACCGTTCCCGGTAAACTCTTTCGGCTCGCCTAGCATTCCCGTCGCACAACCCACACACGAAGTGCATGTCTGCCATTTCTTCCGTTGTTAAAGACCTCCTATTGCTTGCCATGTTGCTCGTAATGATGTCTATGACATTCTGTTTGCTGCTGCTTCCTCCCGATGCTTTTATCGCAGAAAAATCTAGGTAGGACGAAGTCATTCCTGTTCCTTAAGGGAGCAGGTAAACTCCACGCCCTACTTAAATGGATATTACTTAATTAACTTAAATGGATGTTAGTTAATTTACTTAAATGGACGCTATCTAATTAGTTGTTATACTTTTACTTACCTGTAACATAATTTCCACACATAAGAGCAATACGTGTGTTGTTAACATGGTTGCTCATTACTGCATCTGTTTTGCGGTAAATTCTATGTTTAGCAGTATTTCCAACATGTGCAGGGAACTCACTTGTTGTTGCAAATATGAAGAAATTCTGTTATCAAACGTATAGTGAAATTTTATGGGCTTTCCGAAAATGTAATAAAATTTGGTGGTTAATCAGGTCCTTCTTGGAGAAAACAGGACTTTTTAATATTTTTTTTTAATTTTTTATTATTTTTGTGTCATTTAAATGAATTTTTCTCAAAAAGTATAACACTGATTGACACAGATGATAGCAATTAGAAAGAAGAATTTGTGTCCTTTCCAACGAACTCAGAATTATTACGTTACGCTAAGTACAGCAGAAGTTAGAGATCAAACAGTGATCACAGGTACGATGAAAATCCTTCGTCCTTAAAATCGCGCTATCTCCTTAACGGTGCAAAAACGGGAGTATGTGTAGAACGATTTTCTACTCAGGACAAGTTCCTCTATCTCCCATTTTCGTTTGAACCTCAGTACTAGTTACACCCTGTATGTAGAATATTCACATGACCTCTTCAAAATGAATTGAATTATGTTTACATTTAAGAGGAGACCGCGATATCTTAGTACATGCTGTCTTCATCTTACATATAGACATGTAGAATTCTGATGCCATTTTGCGTGAATACGCTTTGCCTACTGGGTTTCTATTCTTCAAATTTGTCTTGATTCCTATTCACTTTCTCGTCCTTAATAAACGAAAACACTCCAAATTGATTAAAAATACTATATAAAATATACGCGCTACCAGAAGCACGTCCATTTTCAAAAATATTAAATAAAACAGAAGTGACACTTGATACTCGTTCTTCTTCTTGCTTGCATAGAATCGAAGTCGTAGTTGGTGTTCTGTTCAACACCAACTGCGCAGTCGAACCTCACGGCGCAAGGTAGGCAAATCGCAGTTGCAGTCGCAGTCGAGGTCCGTGTTCTGTTTAGTACTTTAACCTGGCAAATACTACGTTTACATGGAGGATTGAATCCGGATTCAATTCTCCAAAATCTCATGTAAACGCAGATCGGATTGGAATGAGATCGACTCGATCCGAACGAACTTCTCGACCTGGATCGAGTCGAAACCGGTTATGTCGTTCGTCATTTCTTCGATTTGCCCATGTTTCGATCTTTCGTTCCGGTGTTGTCATAAACGCGATTCAAATTTCGATCTTTCGATCTTCGATCCCATGGAGAATCCAAAGGGAAAAATTTACTTTCAGTAATCAGCACTGAAAATGAAAAAACAAATTTTTTATCGGCGAAGAATTTAATTTGAAGCAAGTTACCATAAAAAAAAATTGTCGCTCGACCTTAAATAAAAAAATATTGCTATTTAAAAATTTACAATTCACTTACCTTTTTCGTGTCAGTCTTACTTCAATTTGACATTTCGCATGGAAGCAGCATTGCTACGCTCCAACTACTTTTCGTGCAGCCCTGCGGGGCTCAGGGATTAAAACTCCCTTTTCGCGTTCATGTTTGGCTGACGCGCGCTACGCTCCAACTACTGTAAATATTCTACGGCTAGTGGTCTTCCAAACAAATCCCACTAAAGTTTGAATATTGCAATGCTGGTTCCATGCGAAATGTCAAATTGAAGTAAAACTGACACGAAAAAGGTAAGTGAATTGTAAATTTTTAAATAGCAATATTTTTTTATTTAAGGTCGAGCGACAATTTTTTTTGATGGCAAATTGCTTCAAATTAAATTCTTCGCCGATAAAAAATTTGTTTTTTCATTTTCAGTGCTGATTACTAAAGGTAAAATTTACCATAAATGAACGGAACTTACCGAAAGTTACGATCCATCTTGAGAGTAGTGGGAAAGTTTTCTAATTTAGCCGTATCTTTCGAGAATACTTGTCTTCACGTCTAACTCAATAAAGACATGCATATTGCATGATGTAGTCTCTGTCCGTGTTCCATTACAATGCTGTTGACGACATGTAATATTGTGAATGGTAGGATGAAAATCGACACATTGTCTGAGCGCTTCAAATCCTTTTCTTTTCAGATTTCTGTGATTTACCGTAAAATATGGAACATGGCTTTTGTGTGGGGCAACTGAGATTACTACATTGAGAACTTCTGGTTGCAGATGGTTCTGAAAGAAAAAACTGAGACCACATAGTAGCCACTTCACTTTCTGCATTTAGGTAATCCGGTGACAATGGTGCGATCCCTTTTTTATTAGATAAAATTCCTTTAATATGTGAAATCGTTGGGTATATACAGATTTGACTGGACCCTTAAATATGAAATTCGTTAGAAATTTAAGTGATGCATTGTCTGACTTTTCGACGTACGCCAAGTATGCAGGGTTATCTAGTGCACCAGATTGTATGATTTGCAAAATGGCATCCACAGCATATGTATTATAAATGGTGACTGTTTTACCATTGAACACTTCGTTCGAGCCATTTTTCAACAATAAAGCATTTTTTTGTGGAGCTTTTCTTTTATTTATCATTTTTTGCTCTGGATAGGGTTGAAAGTTGTTACCCGTTGATTTTCGCTCCGCGTCCTGTAAGAAGAGAAGAGAATTGTTAATTAAGAAAATATATCGCGTGTAACAACTAGACAACTTATCTATTGCTTCACCACAGGCTCCTTATGAAGTCACAACTCCGCGGTAGATGCGTCACCTCACCTAAAACGACATCAGCACAAAAGAGGGAATTAGTCAAACAATGATAACGTTGATCGGAAGTCGAGCTGCAATATGGTTAGTTATTAGTTATTTGTAGGATATGAATTGTATTAGTAGGTTTAGTTAGTGAGATAAAATTGGATTACTTAGATTATTAGGAGAGTTTTAATATAGGGAGAAAGAGGTAGGATAGATAGGACGCGTCGACAATCACCATCGAGATGGCGATAAATCCCGGGCGGTTAGCTGAGCCGTCGCAATCGGATCCTTGGCCGCTTAACTTCGAGCTCAAGAAAGGGGACCAACCATGAAAAACACAGTATGCGCCAATTGACGAGAAGTTTAACTTACCTACGTTGTGGCATATTTACCAACCAAGCGCGATATCCAGGCGGCGCTCGAAACACAACACGAAACACTACACGAAACACAACGCGAAACACAACACGAAACCGCACAAATATAAACATTGCCCTGACAAGTCAGAAGTCACGTCATTTGAGCAAGTAAAAAGTAAGAAGCGAAAACTGCGCCATCGTGTGAATTTGGAGCCGTGTAAAAAAAAAATAAATAAATTTCGAAGGTCGAAGAAAGCTACAAACCTGAGCGGGAAAGCGGGAGGAATGACCTGGAGGAATCGACCATTGACCTACGAAACGGGGATTAATCGTGGAAGAAAGCTGACCCGAGACTTCGAGGAAAGTACGGCACCCGAAAACGGCCTCTTTTATCGAGTGTGTTCAGTGCGAACGGACGGCGAAAGTATTTTCAAGTGTGTGATTTTGAGTATTGACGAGAAGAACGTGCATCGAGCGTCGCAAGTCGGCGACGGCACGAGTAAAGTAGCATAAAAGTGTTTACCGGAAGGATTTTCTTGGAGCATCGGAACGAGGAGGATCGACACAGCGAACAACATATCGACCAGGAAAGGCTCCAGTTTGAAGAATAGACTCGAGCGTCTTCGAGGGACTTCGCACCAGAGGCGCCCTAATTTTAAGTTAAGAGAGAGAACAGGTAGAGTCGTATAAGTAGGAAGAGCAACAGGTATATTTAATTAAAGAAAATTATATGAGCAAAATTACTGGTGTTTTCCATTTCTTGAATGTATTGAATATTGTGACGTGTTTCAGTTCGCCTTCCGTGGTGTTTTTTTTGAGTATACGCGCGCGTGAACCTTTTCCCCGGACTTGTGATCCGGACGGGGAAAAGTGCAGAACGGGACCCTTAAAAAAGGGATCACTGGCGCCCACGACACGTCTCTGGGTTGGCCGGACAAGGCCCGTTCGCCCCACTTTTGTGCAGGGGTTACTAACGGTTTTTTCCACGGGGAAAAACCGTAACATTTGGCGCCCAACGTATTTTGGTGGCATTTAATTGTCCAATTTTTTTTATTATTCGGAAACTTACGTTAACTGGTAAAGTGATAGTGTGATTTTACAAGGAAAGTGGAGATTTCTGTGTGAAAAGTGATTGGTAATGTCTAAATTTTGAATTTCATAACATATTTCGTTTTTCATTTGTAACGTTTTTTTTTTCTTCTCTATACCGTTAGTAATCGGCAATTTGACCGTGGTGACCGCCTTTCTTTTCTTTTCTTGGAGGACGAGAACATATAATTATACTTTAAATCAATAAAGAGAATTTCCAAATACTTTCTTTGCCCCGACTGGTGTAGCATTCCCGAAAAGGGGTTCGGGACAGTTCTTGTGGGTTATTTATTTTTGTTTAAATACATAGGCATTGGTTGAGGGTAGAATTTTCGGGCAAGAGAATTGATTTCTTTTTACTATAATTCGTTCATATTTTTATTTTTATTTTTTTTTGTTGTTTCCTTCACCGAAATTTTTCTACCAAGAATTTCTCGGTATTTTCTCTTACGTGCAGGGAACGGCTTTAAGTAAAATGGCGAATATGGCCAAAATTAGTGTGGATCGGTTAAGCTAAGACGAATTGGCTTATGAATTAGCGATTCGCGGTATTAAATCAGACAAAGTTGATGAGATGCGGAAGTCTTTAAGAGCAGCCTTGCGTGTGGAAAAAGATTCCAACGCATAGTTTTTAGTACAAGAATATCCTTTCGAGTTTGCAGACGATTTGATAGCAATAGAGGCCAAGCTTACAGAAATTGAAGGTTTGTTAAGCGAGTTCAGGGGAGTACAATCATCCGGTGAATACAAAAAGATCTGGACAAAAATTCAATTTTGTTTGAGAAGGCTAGAAGGGGCCGAACCATCAAAGGAGGAAGTAGTGCGAAAAATGCAGGCGAAAGCGAGTATTTTGTTGCACCTGGGGACATTGTATGAGAAAACGGGGCAATGTTCTTCAGAGAAGGAGGATGAAGAAGCTGGCAACACCTCAACTTTATCGCGGCAAGCCTCGTTTACAGCAAAGGTAAATGTGGCTAAATGGGACCTAAAATGCTGTGGCGATAAAGGATCTATTTCATCATTTTTGAAAAGGGTGGAAGAATTAAGAGCAGCTCGGGGAATTTCGAAGTCAGTTTTATTTCGCTCGGCGATCGACCTGTTCGAAGGGAAAGGTCTCGTGTGGTTGAGAGCCAACAAGGCGAAGTGTAAAAATTGGGATGACTTGGTTACCGAACTGCGTGCCGAATTTCTCCCTCCCGACTACGACGAACGGCTGATGAACGAAATTAGAAAACGGACATAAGGAAGGGATGAGTCCATTGGGGTTTATGTGGCCGTGGTAGAAAGTCTTTATAATCGTCTTTCGACGACCTGTTCGGAGGCAGACAAATTGAAGGTTCTCCGAAGAAATATAAGCCCATTCTACCAACATCAACTTGGGTTGACGAAGATAGAATCGATCGGGGAATAGATTAAGTTGGGAAGATCTTTGGAGGTCATAAGGCTTTCGGTGGAAGCATTTCAGCCTCCCCCTGGTCGCCGTACAAGTACCTTATTGGAACCAGATTTAGCGTACGTCGACTCGGAAGAACGTAATGTACCGAAGGTACATAGTTCCGAAACTATTGGAAATTTTGCGAGGGTCTGTGCCGAGGCAGATCAAACGCTTTAACTGCAAGAGGGAAGGTCATATGTCGCGGGAGTGTAAGGAGGCCAGGAAATGGTTTGGATGTGGGAAAGTGGGTGTGTTGCGAGTTAACTGCCCTGTTTGCAACCCGAACCCGAATCAAGGGAATGGAAAGCAGGAACTGAAAACCGCGGCAACCGATTCGGGAAACGCGACGCCTTGACTCCAAAAGAGGGTGATATACGGCCACATTTGAAGGTGACCGTCTTTGGTGCAGAATTCGTTGGGCTATAGGATTCGGGGGCATCACGCACCATTTGGGGAAAAGAGGGATGGAATGTTCTTAAGGAACAGTGGGTAATATTGAGCTCGGCCAAATCTTCCTGTGTTAAGTTGGCTAACGGGGATGAGTGTGCGGTGGATGGAGTGCTTTGGCTGCCAATACAGGTGGACGACCGTACACGATGGATGGAATGTTTAGTCGTCCAGAGACTTCCCCATTCACTCATTCTTGGCGCAGATTTTTGGGTGCAATTTGGGTTAGTTGTCGATCTTAGTCGAGAACATTGGGATTTTGCCGAACAACCGAGTCTAGCAACGATCGAATGTCTGCATCCAAAGACGAAATTGAATGGGGATGAGGGAGATCGGCTGTAGGAGCTACTGGAGGAGGAATTCGCGGAAATGGGTGATGGTCTGGGTCGTACCTCAGAGGTGGAACATATCCTAAAAACAACATCACCTCCGATAAAGCAGCGATATTATCCGGTATCACCTGCTGTCCAGAAGCATATCGACCTAGAACTAAAGGATATGTTGAGGGATGAAGTGATTCAGCCATCAAAAAGTGCTTGGGCCTCTCCTATATTGTTGATTAAGAAGAAGGATGGAACGTATCGGTTTTGCGTAGACTTTCGAAAAGTCAACAAGGTGTCCGAACGAGATGCATATAAGATTCCGTACGTTTCAGCTACACTCGACAAACTCCGCGACGCAAAGTATTTGTCCTCAATGGATATCAAATCCGCATATTGGCAGGTTCCGATGGCGGAATCGTCACGTCAGTATACTGCGTTCACAGTGCCTGGCAGGGGGTTGTACGAATTTTTGCGCATGCCGTTTGGGTTACAAAACGCACCAGCAACGTGGCAGCGTTTAATTGATAGGGTACTGGGAAGCGACCTGGAACCCTTCGTGTTCGTCTATCTCGACGACATAATCATAGTAACGCAGAGTTTCGAAAAGCACTTAGAGATATTGCGTGAAGTGTTTTGTCGTCTGACTGCAGCAGGGTTACGTGTTTCACGCGCGAAATGCGAATTGTGTAGGTCGGAATTGCGTTACTTGGGTTATGTCGTGGATGAAAGCGGTCTTCATGTCGATCCCGAGAAGGTGGAGAGTTTGAGGAAGTTCCCAGCACCACGAAATGTCAAGGAGGTTCGCCAATTCTTGGGTATGGTGTCGTGGTATCGCCGATTTATATCGGATTTTGCAACTTTTATTGCACCACTAACTGCGCTTCTAAAGAAAAATCGCAAATTGGAGTGGAGTGAAGAGTCCGATCGGGCGTTTTCGCAAGCAAAAGTTAGGCTTTCCACGGCACCTATACTGACCTGCCCCGACTACGATTTGCCATTTGTAATCCAAACGGATGCATCAAACTTTGGCCTTGGGGCAGTATTATCTCAAGGCCGAGCAGATGAGGAACGAGTCGTTTGCTACCTGAGTCGTTCTTTGACGAGTGCGGAACGAAAGTATTCGACGATTGAAAGTATTCGACGATTGAAAAATTGAGACGTATGTGGAAGGCACCAAGTTTAGTGTAGTAACTGACCACCACTCCTTGCTATGGTTGCACAATTTGAAAGAGCCAAACGGACGACTGGCACGTTTGGCTGTACGGCTGCAACAATATAACTATGACGCCATCCATCGGAAAGGGAAGGATCATCTGGTCCCGGAGGCGTTATCCCGATCGGTACCTGTGTTGGATACGATTGAGGCAGTTGCCCAAGCTGATAAGTGGTATACCAGGATGATGAAGATGGTGCATAATCACCCAGGGAAATATTCTGCGTGGCGAATTGAGGAAAATAGGTTATGGAAGCACGTTAACTTCCGAAAACTCCTGGAAGAGGGTGGTATCGGAAGAAGAGCGAGCTAAAGTTCTAGCGGAATGCCATGACAACCCAAAGGCGGGTCATACGGGAATTACCAAGACGTGTGAGCGAGTTGCGCTCAGATATTATTGGCCGAAGATGAGGATAGACGTAAAAAAATATGTTCAAACGTGTCAGGTTTGTCAAGCCATAAAACCGGAACGCCGATTACCGGCTGGGCTTATGGTTTCACGAAACGGGGAAGCTAAGCAGCCCTGGGAAATGGTCTGCGTGGATTTGTTGGGACCATTTCAGCGCTCCTCGTATTTCCATTGCTATATCTTAACGGTAGTTGACTACTTCTCAAAATTCCCGCTTCTATTCCCCCTAAGATCTGCCACGAGCGCGGCAGTGACCAGAGCCTTGGAAGAACATGTTTTCTTACTGTTTGGAGTACCAAAATGGATGGTCTGTGACAATGGTGTCCAATTTAAGGCAAAAGACTTGCAGGCGATGGCAGAATCTTACGCAACCACTATCAGGTATACGGCATTTTACCACCCCCAAGCAAATCCGGCGGAGCGCATAAACCAATCCATCAAAACCATGTTGAGGGCGTACGTTTCGGAGAACCACCGGAAATGGGACGAGAATTTGGCAAAAATAGCGTGTGCTCTTCACACTTCATCACACGAAGTTATGAAGTGTACCCCTTACTTTATTAGTTTTGGAAGGGAAATGTCGACTACAGGATGTCCGAATGAGGGGCCGAATGCAAGTAGTTCAGCTTCTTTCCAGATTACAGATCCACATGTAAGGGCAATCGCGTTAGAGAAGGTTAGAGAAGAAATCAGGGCGCGTTTCAGGAAGGCCACCGATAAAAGCAAGAGCCGCTACGACCTCCCGCGACGGGATGTAGGCTTTTTTCCAAACGACCTCGTCCTGCGAAGTTTTACTCGGCCAACTTGGCTCCGAAATTCATCGGACCATTCAAGGTAGTTTTAAGGGTATCACTTTGGACGTACGAACTTGAGGATCAGAACGGTAAGCGGGGCGGAATATGGAATGTGAAGGTAAGACATATGTAAGCGCCCGACATTAGATCAAACGCGAAGTTTTGCTTTTAGGATAATATAACTCCCGGGGGTGGAATGGGGGTACAGGATAGGGAAAAGCAGGAAATCATAGGTAGGTTACATAAAAGTCGAAGGGGAATATAAGATGCGAAATGGAACTATAGAAAAAAATAATAATACACCTATTTAATGGATTCCCTTAGAGAATTTGAGAAATTCTCTTTAAGAAAGGGGGGAGTGTTACCCGTTGATTTTCGCTCTGCGTCCTGTAAGAAGAGAAGAGAATTGTTAATTAAGAAAATATATCGCGTGTAACAACTAGACAACTTATCTATTGCTTCACCACAGGCTCCTTGTGAAGTCACAACTCCGCGGTAGATGCGTCAGCCTCACCTAAAACGACATCAGCACAAAAGAGGGAATTAGTCAAACAATGATAACGTTGATCGGAAGTCGAGCTGCAATATAGTTAGTTATTAGTTATTTGTAGGAAATGAATTGTATTAGTAGGTTTAGTTAGTGCGATAAAATTGGATTACTCAGATTATTTGGAGAGTTTTAATATAGGGAGAAAGAGGTAGGATAGATAGGACGCGTCGACAATCACCATCGAGATGGCGATAAATCCCAGGCGGTTAACTGAGCCGTCGCAATCGGATCCTTGGCCGCTTAACTTCGAGCTCAAGAAAGGGGACCAACCATGAAAAACACCGTATGCGCCAATTGACGAGAAGTTTAACTTACCTACGTTGTGGCATATTTACCAACCAAGCGCGATATCCAGGCGGCGCTCGAAACACAACACGAAACACTACACGAAACACAACGCGAAACACAACACGAAACCGCACAAATATAAACATTGCCCTGACAAGTCAGAAGTCACGTCATTTGAGCAAGTAAAAAGTAAGAAGTAAACAAACCACTAAACCACCTGAGCGAATACTGCGCCATCGTGTGAATTTGGAGCCGTGTAGATGATCGGTTTGGATCTCGGCTAGGCCGTCGTTTTGTGAATAACAATAAATTTCGAAGGTCGAAGAAAGCTACGCACCTGAGCGGGAAAGCGGGAGGAATGACCTGGAGGAATCGACCATTGACCTATGAAACGGGGATTAACCATGGAAGAAAGCTGACCCGAGACTTCGAGGAAAGTACGGCACCCGAAAACGGCCTCTTTTATCGAGTGTGTTCAGTGCGAACGGACGGCGAAAGTATTTTCAAGTGTGTGATTTTGAGTATTGACGAGAAGAACGTGCATCGAGCGTCGCAAGTCGGCGACGGCACGAGTAAAGTAGCATAAAAGTGTTTACCGGAAGGATTTTCTTGGAGCATCGGAACGAGGAGGATCGACACAGCGAACAACATATCGACCAGGAAAGGCTCCAGTTTTGAAGAATAGACTCGAGCGTCTTCGCGGGACTTCGCACCAGGGGCGCCCTAATTTTAAGTTAAGAGAGAGAACAGGTAGAGTCGTATAAGTAGGAGGAACAACAGGTATATTTAATTAAAGAAAATTATATGAGCAAAATTACTGGTGTTTTCCATTTCTTGAATGTATTGAATATTGTGACGTGTTTCAGTTCGCCTTCCGTGGTGTTTTTTTGAGTATACGCGCGCGCGAACCTTTTCCCCGGACTTGTAATCCGGACGGGGAAAAGTGCAGAACGGGACCCTTAAAAAAGGGATCACTGGCGCCCACGACACGTCTCTGGGTTGGCCGGACAAGGCCCGTTCGCCCCACTTTTGTACAGGGGTTACTAACGGTTTTTTCTACGGGGAAAAATCGTAACAAAGTAATACCCTAGTAGTATGGATATGTACGTTCCAGCTCAGTGGTACGGATGGTACGGTGATAAGAGATTGTTCTAGAATGTTCTAGAAGGTTCTAGAAGGTTGATAAGAGATTGTTCTAGAAGGTTGATAATAAATTGTTCTAGAATGTTCTAGAAGGTTGATAAGAAATTGTTCTAGAAGGTTGATAAGAGATTGTTCTAGAATGTTCTAGAAGGTTGAAGATGACGTCATCATGTTCCAAACCAATGATGGGATCGGTCAACTGTGTATGGATAGTAAGGATCAAGGGAGGTGAGGGTCTTAAGAATGAGGGTCTCAAGGATGTAGGTCTTAAGGATCAAGGTCAAAGACCTAGGATCAAGGACGAGGATGTAGGTATTAAGGATTAAGGTCAAGGATCAAGGATGGGGGTCTTAAGGATCAAGGTCAAGGATGGGGGTCTTAAGGATGGAGGTCTCAAGGATTAAGGATAGGTCTTAAGGATCAAGGTCAAAGACAAAGGATGGAGGTCTTAAGGATCAAGGTCGAGGATGGAGGTATTAAGGATCAAGGTCAAGGATCAAGGTTGGAGGTCTCAAGGATCAAGGTTAAGGATTAAGGATGGGGTCTTAAGGATTAAGGATGGAGGTCTTAAGGATCAAGGATGGGGGTCTTAAGGATCAAGGTGGAGGTCTCAAGGATCAAGGTTAAGGATTAAGTTGGAGGTGTTAAGGATCAAGGTGAGGGTCTTAAGGATCAAGGTTAAGGATGAAGATAGAGGTCTCAAGGAGTTGATAAGGAATTTACTCATCCTACTCGAGATTGTTCTAGAAGGTTGAGGATGACGTCAAGGTATTAATCGTAATGAATAATTGAAGAAAGTATTAGAGGAAAGATTAAGATGATTGTTCTAGAAGGTTCTAACAGCTGAAATTTATATAAATTTTAATACTATTGAATAGTTAGATAGTTCAGGGTTACATTGTTGTGAAAGGTCAACTGCAAATAAAATAATTGTTTGAAAATAAAAAAATTTTATAATTGTTTTCTTTATTTTTTTATATTATATCCTTAAAATTAATCCAAGAATTATGTTCAGATGAAAAGCCTAACCATTTAACAAATACTCTGCTACCACTCCTTTTTAAAATTTTTTCAACAAGATATACTTTCGGATTTTTTACTTTTGTTAACTCTAGTTCATAAAATCCTCCTTTCACAGGATGTCCTTGATAGTCCTCTAAAAGATATGTTACAGGATAGGTATTTTGTACTTCTCGAATTTTAAAAATTTCTGTTGTCCAATTAGGTGTATACCCCTTCTCAAATATATGTTTGTATTTGCTTATACGCACATAATCATTAATTTGATATTTAGATCGAACAGCTATTTTTATATGATTATACACATTTGAAAGCAGATGCTTTTCATTAAAACTATTAACATCACAAGGTTTCATTTTTATTGTTCGATGATAATTACTGTTATAGGTTTTCATTAAATTTTGTATATTATCATACCAGCGATATAATCCATTAAAGCTAAATTCTTTCCACATAATACTTTTTAAAGTTCTGTTGAATCGTTCAACTATTGATGCCTTCATTGTACTATAAGTAGAATAGTGGTTGATTTTATACACTCTCATCAAAGCTTCAAAGTATTTATTATAAAACTCTTTTTCCATCATCGGTTTGCAGACTTTTTGGAGTTCTACCTTCATTAAATACAGATTGTATCGCATTGGTAACTTCTAAACCTGTCTTATTTTTAAGGGGAACAGCCCAAGCATATTTCGAAAAGGTGTCAATTATTGTAAGTAGAAATCGATAACCTTTATTAACAGATTTATATGAACCCATTTCTACTAAATCAGCCTGCCACAAATCATCGATACCTTTCATAATTACACGTCGTCGAATAAAATTTTTACGAGTAGATTTATGTAGTTCATTAACAACCTGTCTTTTACTCATTTTTTAATGAAATGAGATGTATTATATTATTTTTATATTATATGTATTTAGACAATAAATCAAAAGTAAATCAACTATAGTATATATATTTGTTTTTATTTATAGCAGTTATACAAAAACTTTAAACATAGATGTCCACAATTTATAGTATTAAAGTCTTGATAAGAGTTATAGTTATATTTTAGTTTATTACCTAAATATTTTATAATCTCTCGTGGTGGACTAAGATTTCCAAAACTATCGAAATATTCACTATATTCATCATTTTTTGATACGCTACCCAATGTGTACCTGATCCCGTTGAATCATCCAAATTAACAATAGCACACTCTTCTTTAAACGGTTTATTTGGTAAATTATCTCGCATAAAAACTCCTCGGAAATGTGGTAAATTGTGAGTATATTTATGTATATCTAACTCATTTAAAGCTTTATTGGGTAGCGTATCTAATAGTTTTTTGATTGATGATTTAGAAAAAGGCCTAGTCCTTTTCTATATGGTTTTAAGTATAATCCTTTACCACTACTTAACATAATTGTCTCCATAGTTTTATTATGTCGCTCATTTTCATCTAATCGCTTTTTTGCATCATTAGCTTCGTTAACTGCTTTAGCTATTCCAGCTACACCACCTGATAGAGCCCCTATAGCAGAGAGTCCCGCAAATAGTGGTATTAAAAACGGTAAAACACCACCGACCTTCGGTATGGGAATAATGCGAGGAGTGTTAATCTTTCTTCTTCTTTTAATTATATTCTTGGCTGCTTTAAGAGCGAGTTTAATACTATCCGTTAGATTTACTGGTTTTTGTACTATTAGAGTTTTCCTTGCATTTCGAACTGCTGTAGAAAAGATTGCTTTGGAGTTCTTAGTTTTCTTAATTTTTAAACCCATTCCGAATTTAACTTTAGCATTCATTAAATTGGTTACGAGTAATGAGTTGACACGTTCACTGAAAGTAGAATCTTTCACTTTAACTCGTTCCCACGCTCTTGACGCTAGTATACGATCCGCTATATGTCTGTTCTCAGTATTTTTATGATTCGAATATGCTATGTCATGTTCTTTACAAGCTTTATCTAATAAATTTATCCCGGGATCGCCTCTTTTCAATCTCTCTTGCAATTTTGTACCAGGACCACAATATTGATATCCGGGCAAGTGTAATTCGATAGGTAATTTGTTAATTAGCGAATTTACTAAACCTCTTCCTTGAACTGTCTTACTACAACTAATCCCTTTATCATCATATATAATCATTTTTATAACTTCCGTTTCGAGTGTATATACCTATTTAACTAAAATCAAAATCAATAAAACAATAGTACTTATAATGATCGAAAATAGTTTCTATTATTATGCGGTTCCTAAAACAACATCACACATTAGCTGTCAAAAATAACGATCTATC
This sequence comes from Beris morrisii, assembly GCA_951812415.1. Taxonomy (NCBI): domain Eukaryota; kingdom Metazoa; phylum Arthropoda; class Insecta; order Diptera; family Stratiomyidae; genus Beris; species Beris morrisii. The sequence continues at coordinate 81,468,158 of OX638311.1, read as the reverse complement.
AACTAATAATACTAGAAAACCTAGACATAGTAATCTACTACCAAATAATATAAGAAGCATAATTGTAGGTCCTTCTAACTGTGGCAAAACAAATGTTATAATTAGTTTATTAGAGCATCCGAATGGTCTTAAATTTAAAAACATTAAATATATTCAAAGTCCTTATATCAACCAAAATATGAATATTTAAAACAAATAATGACGGGAATTCCAGAGATTGATTATCGTACATTTTCCGAAAATGATTCTGTGATTGCTCCCAATGAAGCGAAACGAAATTCAGTGATTATTTTCGATGATATTGCCTGCGAAAAACAAGATAATATTCGCGCTTATTTCTGTATGGGTCGTCATAATGATATTGATAGCTTTCATCTATCTCAAACATATACACGAATACCAAAACATTTGATACGTGATAATACCAACTTCCTCATAATATTCAAACAAGATTCTTTAAATTTAAAACACATTTATGATGATCATGTGAATATGGATATGTCGTTCGATAGCTTTAAGGAAGTATGTGTTAAGTGCTGGGAGGATAAATATGGGTTTCTGGTAATAGATAAAGACAGTGAGCTGGATCAGGGTCGCTATCGCAAAGGTTTTGATAACTATATAAAACTTTAAAAATACACAAAATTGTTTAGTTATATTTAAAAGTTATTTAATATCTGTTTGATGTTGTTTAATACCTGTTTTGAACCTGATAAAAGCTATTTAATACCTCTTTAGACCTGTTTATAAACAGTATAAAACCTGTTATAATACAGCACGGATGCAATATAAAAGTAGTTCCTATCAGTTTAGAAATCATACAAATCAGTTTCAGTCCAAGACGAAAAAATTCAAAATCACCACGAAGAGTTTCAAAAGCTATACAGCACATATCAAAATCACCTCAAAAGTAGTTCAAAGATGTTTAAAAACCATTCAAGGTTGTTTTAAAGTGATTTCACAACTATTTAGAAACTGTATGAAACCTAACAATGAATAAACAACTGATGCAAGATATTATAAATACTAGAAAAGTAATACAACAAAAATATAAAGCTCTAAAAACTAGAAAAGTTCAGGTTGATAGACAACTAGAAAACACTTTCAGACCATTAACGTTACCTCTTAAGGAACTAGTGAAAAAAGCTAAATTTGAAGAAGATGAAAAACTTAAAGCTAATGATGAAGAATTTAAAACTCCTTTGAAACGAATTAAATCTAAAGATATAAGCGAAAGTGAATACGAGACACCAACATCAACTAGAGCTCAATATCATGAAAAGTTAAATCATTTAGATGAAGTTCCTTCAGTAGATTCTATACGTAAATATGTAACAACACCCCCAGGTCGTCAAGAACTCACTCAATATTTTAATCAACATCAATTTGATAAACTTTCAACCTTATATTTAAATCGATATGTAAATCATTCCCCCTCTATTGATAACATATATGGAGTATATAAGGAGAATGAACAGAAAATTGGAAACTCAAATTTTCAAATCGATGGTAATAATATAATAATTAAAGAGAAAACGTATGAGGGTACTCCAGGCTTATATGAGTTGTTATTCATGAAAGTACCTAGCAACAAAATATATACTACAGAAGATTTACAAAACTATAAAACTATTTTACAAGATACTAATGCCTATAAACGTTCCTATGATGATAAAGGACAAATACGAGGAAATCGAGGTTTTAAATATAGAAAGATCATCAGTAAATTTTTAGCTCATAAAGGAAGCGCTCTTATGGAGGTATCAGACAATAAACCAGAGTATGTCTATTGGGATGATCCAAATGAGTTAGTAAATCGATTGCGGATACTTATAGCATCACAACAAGCTGGAAATAATAGTCACAATAATGAAATTATGTCTATTATTGAAGAACTTCGTGAGGCTAATATTATATAGAACTTGTTTAAAAGCTGTTTATAACTGTTTATCTGTTTAAAAGCTATTTATACCTGTTTAGATCTGTTTAGAAGCTGTTTAATACCTGTTTAGAAGCTGTTTAATACCTGTTTTAACCTGTTTAAAAGCTATTTATACCTGTTGAGAAGCTATTTAGATCTGTTTAGATCTGTTTAGAAGCTGTTTAATACCTGTTTAGAAGCTGTTTAATACCTGTTTAGAAGCTGTTTAATACCTGTTTTAACCTGTTTAGAAGCTGTTTAGATCTGTTTAGAAGCTGTTTAATACCTGTCTAGAAGCTGTTTAATACCTGTTTTAACCTGTTTGAAAGCTGTTTAGTAAGGTTGTTTAATACCTGTTTAAAAGTATGGATGCAATGTAAAAGTAGTTCATATCAGTTTCGAAACCGCACAGATCAGTTCCAGTCTAAGACGATAAAATTTAAAAGCTATACAACACATTTCAAAAGCAAGACTAAAGTATTTTAAAATTAAAAGGTGTTTAAAAACCCTTTTAAGGTTGTTTGAAAGTCATTTCATACACAATTATTCTTAAAAATGAGTGTTGATAAGTTTGGACGATATTCAAGACATAGTCTCCTCAAAACTGGTGAACGTGGCCCTCAAGGATCTCAAGGACTTGTAGGATCTCAAGGACCTCCTGGAATAGGATTTAAATTAACATTTACAGGAGACTATGATTTAAATATGAAATGTATTAAAAATCTGGGTAACCCTTTAAATAAAGAAGATGCAGCAACAAAAGCTTATGTAGATGGAGAAATAGATAAAATGGAGAAATTAATAAATATCGAAGTTGATATAGAATAAAAAATGAATTAACTGTAATACAAAAAAATTTTGATAGTGAAACCGTTAAAATGCAGCATAAAATAACAACACTTGAAAGAGATATTATAATGCTTTTAAGTAAGCGAATAGATGATAAGATTGATGTAAAAAAAACAATTAGTAAATAAAATATATGTTTTTAATTTTTAAATAAAATTTATTAACAATAATCTTTTCTACATTTTGTGATTTTATTATAAAGGTTTATAAGTTTTTTTAATTCAGCTTTTTATCTATCTACATAACAACAGTTACAAGTATCCGGACCTGATGTAGCGTTCTCATTAATCCAACAGCAATTTACGTAATGTTCTCCAAATTTTGATATTCTTTTTTCCATGTTGATATATTGCTTTAAAAACTGATGAAGCTCCTTAATTCTTTCTTTATGCTCATCTAACAGTATGTGTTTGTTCTCTTCTAAAAATTTTATTATATATTCCATTATAATACGTTCACGAGAAACTGTTTCTGACTACTAATAATACTCGTTAAATTTGTTCTGAATAGTAAAACGGTAACTTTTAGAGTTCTTCGAGAATTAATTACGCTCTTCTTCTTCTTTATCGACTGTGTTACGAAACAATGGATGTCTAATACTACCAATCATTCGTAGACTTTCTTTCTTTTTCTGTTCTTGTTCTCTCACTTTCTCATTTCTCTTTTCCCGATTCCAATCATCTGGATTAGCAAATGGACATCCAATAGGAAAACGATCGCTTGCTTTATATGATGTGAATCCGTCTAACACCTTTCCTAATATGGTAATGTCGCCACCTAAATAAAAGTCTTAATACCATTTATTTTTTTTTTTAATATATATATATCATTATACCAAATACTTCAATCTTAACATGTTGCCAAGACTTAAATATAAAGTCGAAATTAAAATTTGATGGAATCGATTCACCGTTTCTTAACACAAATACTAAAGATCTGACTCCATCTTCAGGAGTCATATGTACTTCTAAAAAGTTTTCATATATACTGCAATTGATAATTCTAAAATTTCGCCACATACTCTGGCAAATGCAATATTCACAATCATTCTTCAACACATCAATCCAAAACATTTTTTCTCTTCCTTATACTTCGAAATCAAATAATGAAATGATTAATATAGTATCCTGTTTGTCTTTTTATTGAAATTAAAGATTTACTTTTATTTGAATTATTTCTTTATTACATTTAATTTTTTATAAACGTCAGCTTAAAACTTGCACCTATTCATTATAGAATAATTCTCTGAATTCAGCTTTTTAAATGATTCTACTGTTAAATCGTTGAATCTTCCAGGTAGAAAGACTTGATATTTCTCGAGCTCCAATACTATTTTCTCTCCGTATGGGGTTTTACATCTTTTAGCCAGCACGATGTGATATGGTGTGTGTTGAATCATCTCTTTCACCTTCAAAGTTGGTTTGAAGTACCGCCGATCTTTGTTGAGGTCCAAGAGATCTGAAGATGAAGTATCAAAAAAAAAGCTTGATGACTCATCATAACTATAGAATTGTTGTGACATTGTACTGCTTTCAAAACTGCTTCAATACTGTTTTTAGGAAACATAAAACGTTTCGGCTTTATATAACTCGAAAACTTCCCCCTCTTAATCAACATCCTGTTTACTTAATAAAAAAAGTTGGTATAGAAACAAGTCGCAACTTGTTAATATTTTATTACGTTATATGATCTCATTAATGCTTTATATTTAAAATTAGTTCAGTTAAAAGTTGACCTTAGATTAGTTTAATGTCTGTCTTTATCCTATAAAGTTTAAAAAAAAATGTATCTTGCACACTTAAAAAAAGTTATTATAGAAATATTGAAACAAGTCGCAACTTGATGATATATTATTAGGTTATATGATCTCATTCATACTTTTTATTTAAAATTAGTTCAGTTAAAAGTTAACCTTAGATTAGTTTAATATCTGTCTTTGACCTGTAAAGTTTAAAAAATGTCTCTATTCATTGATTTACAAGGATTCAAGGGAACGAATAATAGTTTCATCGTTAAAGAAATTGCTATTCTAAACATGAAAAATGAATTGAAACATTACATCATACGACCTCCATATAAGTTTAATGATCTTACACCAGAACTTAGAATGCAAGCTGATTGGTTATATCATCATCATCACGGATTACGGTGGAACGGTGGATTTATATCAATGATTGACGTTCATAAATTGGTTAATAACTTACTACAAAATCATACTATATATGTTAAAGGTTTTGAGAAAATAAAGTGGTTGAATGAGTTATTTGGTTATAACATAACCGTTTACGATTTTGATAGTTTTGGATGTCCTAACCTACAGATTTTAAAAAACCAATATAATGATTCTCCAAGATGTATAACTCATAGAGGAACCTGTGCTATACAAAATGTATTCTTATTAAAAAAAATATGCTGAAAATAAAGGTTACCGGGCCTATTACGAAACTCGAGTCGAGTGAGTAACTCGACTCACATTTGGACTCGACTCGAGCTAAAGTTGGTATTATGAAACTCGACAATTGGAAAGTCACTTCATTTCCAGCAGTCGAGTGAGTTTGACATTTCTTATAAGAAAATACTCACTCGATCGGCTCTCATAATACGCAGTTCTCTTAACTCACGCTTTTTTTTCGACTAAAAGTCGAGTGAAACTCGACAAGTAGGCACTCGTCGAGTTTCATAGTCGCAGAATGTGAGTTTTTTGATCGAGTCGAGTTTCGTAATAGGCCCGAAAGTTGGTATTATGAAACTCGACAATTGGAAAGTCACTTTATTTCCAGCAGTCGAGTGAGTTTGACTTTTCTTATAAGAAAATACTCACTCGATCGGCTCTCATAATACGCAGTTCTCTTAACTCACGCTTTTTTTTCGACTAAAAGTCGAGTGAAACTCGACAAGTAGGCACTCGTCGAGTTTCATAGTCGCAGAATGTGAGTTTTTTGATCGAGTCGAGTTTCGTAATAGGCCCGTACATTTAATAAATAAAACATTAGTATTTTTTTATAAAAATTGCTTTTATTATATAAAGATTATCTACAAAAGTTTTTGAACTATGCTAGTTAATGGATTATATTCGATAATACGATCATGAAGTAATAAACAATATGCTGATGTATCTGTAGGAATATTCTCTGATGTTTTAAATTCTAACTTTATGTCTACTGATCCTGATTTTATCAATTCACTTTGTCGAGAACAAACTATGACAACAATTGGCGCATTGTCTTTATACTGTATTGGAGAGAGAATAGACTGAGTTGAACGGTTATAATAAGACTCTTGAAACTTTATGTACATATCATACAATAAAGCATACCGATCTCTGCTAAAGTTGATATTCAGGTCTTCATATGAAAATGATTCAGAATTGAGATGCACCTTAACATCATTAATATTACAATGATCAAACCTGCTGGGATCTTTAGATAACTGATTTTTCCTATTCGTTTGTAAAGCTAAAACAATGTAGCGAGGTTTCTCAAGTTGATTTGATATTTTTACTGTCCAGTTATGGTGGTTGGTTTCGGGTAATATTGGATACTCATACATATCCCAACTGCGAAAACTTAATTGTAGTGGAATACTTTTCTCAACTATTTTGAAAAGTGTTAATTTTTCTTCATCAGCTACAGATATATGAGGAACTTTCCATTGTAATTTAAAAATTTGTAATTTAGTCTTATCCACGTTAGAGATAATAGCATTTTCATCTGATTTACTTCGAATTAGAATTAGATCATGTTTTGCGTTTATTACGATTTTTTTATAATCCTCTGCAAATCCTAACAATACTTTCAACGGAATACAGAAATTAAAGTATCCCTTGGTAGACGGGGTAATTGAAGCATCTGGAGACCATCCTGCGTTATAAAGTATTCTGCTCTCATTCTCATTCAACGAAATTAAATTCTTAAGAGTTGTTGTGATTCCTAAATTTTTAGTACGATCGATTTCTACCCCATTAAGTTCATATCGAATTTCATCAAAAAGAAATGTTATAGCATTGTTAACTAACTTTGCAGTCGAAGAAATAGTTCCATCTGATTTTGTTAAAGATCCTTCTATATATATATAACTCTCACTAGGTAGTATATATAAATCCTGATGTTGTACTGATATTCGAATTTCATCGCTATTATTAAAAGAGTTTATGAAAGGAGAGTAGCTATGATATTCTTTTTTTCTAATGCTATTATCGTAGTTCACACCGTTTATAATACTCAATATTTCATTCATTTTTGTATTTGACTTATTATATGAGCTATAGACTTTAGATATGCTTTATTATAAACAGTTAACTTTTTCGTTTTTAATGTTGTTGGTATCGAAGGTATTGATGGACTGATAGGTGAGATAGATTGCTCAACTATTTTATCCTTGTTGTATACAATCATACTATAGGCTTCAAATGTAATCTTAGAGTTATATTTTCTCCTCGAAAATTTATTAAATTCCCGTCTTGATCAATCAACTTAAGTGTAAGAGAACTCAACTGTTTAACGTTTACAGGTAAATAGACAACATTATTGGGTACTTCGATGATTTTATAGCCCGGACTAACTTTAGATGAAAACTGATGTAGCGTGTGTACTGCTTCGTTATTAATAAAAGAGCCGGATATGATATTACACTCAACGCGTATAACATTCACTTTAATTATATTTACAGGTAAATCAGATGAATGTGTGATATTAGGTGGAAGTTGACGTTTGCTAAATCCTAGCAAAGACCCAATGCTACCTTTCTTATCGAAATAAATGGTTTCATTCGATTTAATTTCACAGCTTAGAGTGTTATTGTTAGCTTTTATTATTACAATTAACTTGTTATCCGTTAGTTTTTTTACCTCCTGTTGAATATAATTATTTATATCATCGATTTCATATGAACCTATTGGTATTTCAATGATTTTATTCCCAATATGAAGCAAATTGTTTTCAATATCTATATTTGGTATAGAATTAAATGTTTGAAAGTCTATAAGACCACATACATAATCAGAATTCAGATCTAGATATGGAAAATAGTCTGAAGTAAGTATAGATGAATTTCCGGACAGTGTTAGAGTGTAAGCCATGATCAATTGAAGTAGAATAACATACTTCTCACACATAAGGTGTTATTTATATACTGTTTTCAATGAATCTCATTTTATAAACACTTTGACGATGTGTATTTTCTAGTATAGGACTTATAATAATATTCAAAACTTCAATACGGTTCTTGAAACGAAATCGATCTCGTGAGAAAATCTCCCAATAGCATTTTCTTGCTTCTCGGTATGCGAAATCCCATGTGTATATCATATAGATTTGTGGAATGAGATTGAAACGTACTTTCCTATCGTTTTTTATATCATCATCGTATACAACCTTTAGTACGCCTTCAGGTGCTTCATCTGAGAAGCAAATATCATGTTCTTCCATTATTCCTCACGATTAATACCTTTTAATTAGCTAATCATAATATTTTATAGCTATATATAATATATAATTTACTACACACATTCCTTATCAGAATTTCACATATAAATTTCATCTAGTCTATTTTCGTTAATCAATAAAACTTAACATTCAACCTTGAAGCATTTTTCCACTTATCAGTTTATAAGAGTAAGAAAACAATTATAAAATTTTTTTATTTTCAAACAATTATTTTATTTGCAGTTGACCTTTCACAACAATGTAACCCTGAACTATCTAACTATTCAATAGTATTAAAATTTATATAAATTTCAGCTGTTAGAACCTTCTAGAACAATCATCTTAATCTTTCCTCTAATACTTTCTTCAATTATTCATTACGATTAATACCTTGACGTCATCCTCAACCTTCTAGAACAATCTCGAGTAGGATGAGTAAATTCCTTATCAACTCCTTGAGACCTCTATCTTCATCCTTAACCTTGATCCTTAAGACCCTCACCTTGATCCTTAACACCTCCAACTTAATCCTTAACCTTGATCCTTGAGACCTCCACCTTGATCCTTAAGACCCCCATCCTTGATCCTTAAGACCTCCATCCTTAATCCTTAGGACCCCATCCTTAATCCTTGACCTTGATCCTTGAGACCTCCAACCTTGATCCTTGACCTTGATCCTTAATACCTCCATCCTCGACCTTGATCCTTAAGACCTCCATCCTTGGTCTTTGACCTTGATCCTTAAGACCTATCCTTAATCCTTGAGACCTCCATCCTTAAGACCCCCATCCTTGACCTTGATCCTTAAGACCCCCATCCTTGATCCTTAAGACCTCCATCCTTAATCCTTAGGACCCCATCCTTAATCCTTGACCTTGATCCTTGAGACCTCCAACCTTGATCCTTGACCTTGATCCTTAATATCTACATCCTCGACCTTGATCCTTAAAACCTCCATCCTTGGACTTTGACCTTGATCCTTAAGACCTACATCCTTGAGACCCTCATCCTTAAGACCCTCACCTCCCTTGATCCTTACTATCCATACACAGTTGACCGATCCCATCATTGGTTTGGAACATGCTGACGTCATCTTCAACCTTCTAGAACATTCTAGAACAATCTCTTATCAACCTTCTAGAACAATTTCTTATCAACCTTCTAGAACATTCTAGAACAATTTCTTATCAACCTTCTAGAACAATTTCTTATCAACCTTCTAGAACCTTCTAGAACATTCTAGAACAATCTCTTATCACCGTACCATCCGTACCACTGAGCTGGAACGTACATATCCATACTACTTACCCTGTTGCTGTTACACGTTTTTGGCTTTTAAATTTTTCCGTGATATCTTCAGAGCATACTTTGGCTATGTTTACCGTAAATGACGTTGTTTCAGCAATGATTTTTCCGGTATTCTGCTCTGAGTACTCATTTTGATCTTCTGATCTGCAATAGGAATGATCTGTAAGTGAGGTGCTGTTAAACAAAGGTTTCTGAGCATGAAGATTTGAAATACCAAAATCAGTGATTGAAGTACTTATCTTGCAATTATCTGAATCACTTTCATACAATGATGGATTATCCGCCACGTTACAGCGATTAAACATCTTTTTAGTGTTTTTGACGCTACATTGCTCCCGGCAGGAAGATCAGAGATAATATGGGGACATAGTGCATTTTGTTTTCCTTTCTTATTTTGATTTTTCAAGTTGAATGTGAGGAGTGGAGAAACTGTGTCATCGTTTACTCCTAAGTCAGCCATGGAAACTTCGCACCTTCCTGGATGATAATGCAACTTTGGTGAGAAAGTGACTTGATTAGCGCCTTCATGATTGCGGTCAATATTCAGCATTGACGGTGTTTTTCGGTTATCCATTGTATCGTCACTGTTAACATTCCCTTTTGGAAACGTCACGGTCTCATTGAGATCTTCTTCATTTTCGGTCCAGTTGTGTATAAGTAGACTTTCATTAACAGACCGCCCCAATTCTCATATGCATTCATATCTGAATCATCAATAGCATAACTCTTTTTCTGTAGAGGTGCGAGTACTGATGGAACTTTGTTATCCAACTCATTACTGATAGCAGTGTTCAAACTTGAACACTGTGGTGGTAAGTTTAGCCCATTATTTCGGTGACCAAAGTGGTTTAATTTGGAACTCAACGCTTTAGTTCCACTGCTTAAATGCAACAGATGTGTGTGTAAAAACTGATTTGCTTGGCAAGGCAAATGTTCTCCTGCGAAAACTCTCTCTCGTAAATGAGCAAAGTATCCCTCTTGATACGCGGTCGAAGCATGGTTTTCTCTGGGTGGAATCGCAGCTTGAGTCCACGCAGGAAATTCCTTCGCAATTCTTTCCAACTGGATAACAAAGTCAGGACAATAAAACATATTTAGGGAATTTTCTTTCAGTGTCTTCAAATCCGATTTTGAGGTTTTGATAGTTTTAATGAGCTTTTTAATCCACTGATGAGTCAACGTGCCATTGTCTTCTTCTTCAAATGAAGTTGAACTGTCTTCGTCTTTGCTGGTCTCGTGTATGTGAATCGATTGCTCCAAATCTTCAATGACGTTTTCACGAGATGCAATAATATTTTCTAGTTGCCCTTTGGCTTGTAATACTGTTAGTTTAATTTTTGCAGTGTCGATGTAATCGTCGTCTGTTATTGAAATGCAAGTTAGTGAAAAAACCAATTCAAATTCTTTAAGGCTTCTACAGTCAATCATTAGAGCTGAGCATCGAAGTAGAAATGGTCGGACAAAATGGTGAGGATAGTCCTTCAGACATTTCCAGCGAGCGATCATGGCCATCACATGACACACATCTAGTAAAATAAGAGTAGGCGCTGGTCTGGGTTTTTTCTGTTTTTCTTCTGGCGATAATTTAGCCCACAGAAAACAATCATCAATGTAGGTTTTATACGTTGTTAATGAAAGCCATACAAAGAGAGAGAAGAAGCGCTCTAGCCCAATTGGATCGACATTCTCCAGGTGTTGGAGCACCCAGTCGCTTCCACAACATTAACCAATCTGTAATAAACTCCTGCGTATGTATCTCAGAGATCATTTGCCAAACGCAAATCGTTGTTTTCTCAAAATTAACTGTCACTGCATACAAAAAAATATGGCCAACTTTTCTTACCCCATTAACGAAAAATCTTCTGACGAATTTTCCAGTTGCATCGATTGCGATGGCTGATTTAACCCCCAGGCACCTGCAGTATTCTTTTATAACATGCGTTTGTTCTGGAACACTGTACCATACATAAAATCGAAGGGCACCAATCTGATGAAAATATCGGCTATACCGGGTATCTCCCGACATCCTTAAAAGTGAATCTAGAACTGTCAGATTTTCTTTTGGATCCTCCATCCTCCATCCTCCATCCTCCATCCTCCATCCTCCATCCTCCATCCTCCATCCTCCATCCTCCATCCTCCATCCTCCATCCTCCATCCTCTTCTGCATCAAAATTTGGTGAAAGATGTGACCACTTTCCCAAAAATGCACATTCCGTCTTATATTTTTTATAAAATGCGTGTGAAATTACTGTAGCCCAGGCACTGCCTCGTCTAATTTAATTTTATCCCATACTACTTGTGCCATTCTGGATAACGTCTGCTGTCCATCCTAACTCACACTCCCTTTCATCATCCTCGTCTGTGTACTCATCAGATATTATTGTAGATATTTCATCTGTAAATTCTTTTTTTTTTGTGATCCTAATGTAATACCTACACTATGGCGTGCTTGGGTTAAATGTCCCTTTCTGTCTTCTCTGACATGATTGTATACGGACCGTGGTATCCATCTTTTGTCCAATTTTACAACTGTCCTCACCTAGATAAGAATAAAATATTTAAAAAAATGTACGAAATTCATGATTAATTAAATAAAACAAGTAAATCTAATGATTTTAATCCCTTCATTATCTCTCAAAAAAATTTATGAAGTTTTTGCTTTCGGAATCAACTATTTTTTTTTCTTTATAATTACGAAATTTTGTAGTTTTTCAAATCCATCACTTTTCAGCATTAATGATACTTTTTTGCTAAAAGCAAAAGAATTAAAATGCAACAATAATTCGAACGTTATTAGCCTATAAACTAATTTATTATATTTGTTTGATTGCGTATAATTGTAATATTTTTTACCATATGGATATACATATATAAAATACTTGCCATCTATGGATTGTGAGATCTCGTTCAGGATAAAAGGAATGGTACAGCCAGATTCATTGAAAAACTATTAAACAATTTACCAAAGAAATATTTTTAAATAAACTATTATTCAAAGAACTCTAGCGCTGACAACACTTTGACTTTTAGTCATGCCATAGTTCTAAGTCATGCCATAGTTCAGTTCAGACTCGCGAGTGTTTTGAACACTAAGGCGGGAAATTTGAATAGGGAGAACTGAAATTTCAATAATGAACAGAGTGCAGTCAAAATACCTTTAATTGAGTTACAGGCAAGTCCACTCAATATGTAAAATAGCCTAATTCGCTCATAGTATTAATTTGAAATAACCCAATTGGAATAAGTTATCGAAATACCGAAAATTGATTGTAAAATTAAATAAACATTAATCATCTTTTACAGCAGTAAGTATTTTTATATGCAAAATCTCATACGTTACTCGTAAATAAAAGAATACATGAACTCTTTCCAGGATAAATAGTATATACTCGTATATAAACACAAAGGGAATTTTTGATCACATTTTGAAGATCAAGGTTCTTGATCATAAAGATCAAAAACCTTTCTAGGACAAATAATAACATTTGACGCAAAAAATCAGCTTTGTGGCGGAAAACGAAATATCGAAATACAGAAACAAAGCATGAAACAGTTGCCCCCCACACAAAAGCCATGTTCCATTTTTTACGGTAAATCGCAGAAATCTGAAAAGAAAAGGATCTGAAGCGCTCAGACAATGTGTCGATTTTCATCCTACCATTCACAATATTATATGTCGTGAACAGCATTGTAATGGAACACGGACAGAGACTACATCATGCAATATGCATGTCTTTATTGAATTTGACGTGAAGACAAGCATTCACGAAAGATACGGCTTGGCAACTAAATTAGAAAACTTTCCCACTACTCTCAAGATGGATCGTAACTTTCGGTAAGTTTCGTTCATTTACAAGGAATAATCTCATAATAACTAATTTTAGTAAAAAATTAAATGCGATTTTTTTATAGTTTGGCAGGCGTAATTGGTTATACTCCCGGACATTTTATTGCCTACTGTTTGAGGAATAATGGAAAGTGGATAAAATTTACCCTTCCTCGGCGTCAACTCCAAAAGCTAAAAATCTTAATGTAATATAAAAGTATGTAATATAAAAAAATTTAATTTAAAAAAATGTAATATAAAAGAATTTTATTTTATTCTGACAAGAAAAAAAAATATGAACTAAATTAATTGTAATTTATAAGAAAAACATGTAAAACTGGAAGCTAATGCTAACTTGAAACTAATACAGTGGATGCCGCTTATTGTAATCACTTTGGGACCGGTCATAAACAATAACATTAACCGGATGATAACAATAGACGAAGGGGAAAATTTTTCTCATTTATTTTCCTACGTTTGAATATAGATTGCTCGAAGCATCTAATATTATTTTTTTTAATTCATTAAGTGTTATTTACAACTCTAGCTTCAATGTTTCACAAAGTTACAGAGAATATAAAATACTGTTTCCTCTTCCTCCTTATCCAGGCAGCTTCTACAGAAAGTCGTTTGAAAAGAATTGCCGTCTTTTAGCATGACGGCTTATAAGACAGTGTCTGGTCAGGACACTTACTGTGGTGCTGATTCTCTCCCTTTTTAGCGAATTCAGCCTTGTACAGCCTTTTAGATCCAGCCTCGGTCATATCTGTCAGCTCAGCGCGCCACTTCTATTAAACTGTCTCGAAAACTTACTCGAAGTTGAGCTCATTCTGTTGAACGAGATCAGCATCAATAGTTTTCAGAAGCTACGAAAAGACTGAAATTTCTCATAGTAATCTATGATATTGTTGCGAGGTAGGGGTTCGCCGGGATTTCAAGTAAAACACAATTCGGTTAAAATAAAAATAAGTGATAATTTATTTATCCGCACTTTTATTTCATTGAATTATATTCGCACAATAATTCGCACTGTATGGCAGCACTGCCCGCTTATTCCATATATCGCTTGACTCGATCACTTTCGCTCTCTACCAACACGGTCACGTATACACGCTCGCTGTCACAGTCGACGTAATAAAAATTACTATGTCCCTCGCTGAAAGCTTCATCTGCTTTTATACTACTTGATTGTAGTCGAGACTGTTCTTGAATCTTCGCTCGTTGGTGTGTGTGGACGCAACTGGAACGCTTGAGAGCATTCCATTTGATCTTCTAGGCTTCCAGTACATTCGAGCGCATTCGATTAGAGGGGAAATATAGTCGTGTTGTTTCTCCTTATATACTACGTTTCTGATTGGGTTATTTTGCAACTTAGGTATTCGGTTGTTGCTATTTCCTATTCGTAATCGATCGAGTTGCGCGGTGGCCAGGCTTACACGTAACATTACTCCCTCCTTAGTTTCTGTTCGTCTCGAACAGAGTAGCTCCCTTGTTAGTGACGTCATTTTTCATTTTGGTCCGTGGTACTCCCTCCTTTAGTTGCGTGCTGATTCGATGCCATCCTTTACAGTTGCACTGATGTTTTGACGATGTTTCCCTCTGTCTTCGAGTGCTGTGTAACAATAACTAGATCGCTATCTCTGTAGCTGGAAGATTTCGCTCGTTGACAACGCCGCTGATCTGCAATCCCGACTTAAGTGTCCCGCCTTTCCGCAATTCCAGCATCGGGGGCCACCAGATCCTACGCTCCGCTTGGTGTACTCTGCTCTCTCGCATACACACTTTTCTGTTATTTTTCGGACTCGGTAGTTACTCCACGAGCTTTGCTTGGCAGCTTCGAACGTAAGCCCATATACTAAGGCTTCGCCAATCGTTTTCTTTCCTGCCAATTTTAATGACAACTGTAGTTCTTCATCCTGTACGGCATTATTAAATGTGAAGACAGCCAAATCACTGCGTTGTTCGCCTTGCACATTAGGGAATGAAAGCAACGTAAGTCGTTCTATATCGAGCGCTAGCTCTTGCAATGTCTCGCCATCCTTTTGACTTCGGTTGTGGAGTTGCATCTTGTAGATCTCTCGCATGCGGTCACTACCGTAATAAAGATCCAAGGTCTGTACTAACGTCGAAAAATCTTGTTGTTGCTCCTGCGGAATTGTTTGCAGAACCTCTGCTGGTGGACCTCTTAGCGCCAATATCAAAGCCGTTCCTCGTTCCAAATCATTCCAATAGTTATTTCTCGCGGCCGCCTCAAATTGGGTCTTGTAGATAGCCCACGGTGTTTGACCATCGAAGATTGGAGCTTTGAGATCTTTGTGTGTAACGTGTTCTGTTTTGATGACTCCAGTTGCTTTTACGTTATCAAAGTCCCTTTTTAGGCGTTCAACTTCTTCTACAATTGCTGATGTCTTCTCCGTCATTTGATCTTCAAAAGTTCGAAGTTTCTTTTCTACGTTTTCTTCTATTGCTTTACCCATGGTGTCCATCGTCTGATTTAGATCTTCGATTTTGTTGTTCTGCTGCTCCAACTTTTGGTTGAGGTCGTTAAGATCTGTTGATGTTTGATCTAACTTCTTGTTAAGATCCGCTGACAGTTCACTTTGTTGGTCTAATTTCTGGTTGAGGTCCTTCGAAGTCTGGTCTAGCTTCTCGTTGAGATCTGTTGATGTCTGATCTAATTTCTGATTAATGTCCGTTGAACTTTGGTCTATTTTCTGACTTTGCTGGTTCATCATTTGCATTAATTGCCTTAGAGAGTCTAATGTCTCAGAGCACTCATCACTATTTGCTGTACGAGCTTCTTCGATTGGGAACTCGAAATTGTTTGCGTCCTTACCCTCAGCCTCAAGTATCTCGATCATACGGCTGACAAGTTCAGACTTGTTCCCTGTTGTAGATAACTCGCGTCTACCGAGCTCTTCCTTTAGCTCCGTTAGTTTTAAGTCTTTCAAATAACGCGGCATTTTCACTATCGATAATTTGTCCGTTACAAATTTTCCCGAAACAAATTCACTCAAATTCTCTTTTTGTCCGTACGAGAATTTTCCACTTCACTAATTCAAGTTACCGCTCACTAGAGCACTCGAAAATATTCGATTTCACAAAATTCTCACTGTCCGTTCGAGAATTTTCACTTCACAGTTTGAAAACTTTATTTGCGCACAAAATTCTCACTTCGTCCGTTCGAGAATTTTAATTTCACTTTTTCCACTCGCGATTTTAACCCGAATTAATCCTTGAAATCCCACTTCTGACACCAATTGTTGCGAGCTAGGGGTTCGCCGGGATTTCAAGTAAAACACAATTCGGTTAAAATAAAAATAAGTGATAATTTATTTATCCGCACTTTTATTTCATTGAATTATATTCGCACAATAATTCGCACTGTATGGCAGCACTGCCCGCTTATTCCATATATCGCTTGACTCGATCACTTTCGCTCTCTACCAACACGGTCACGTATACACGCTCGCTGTCACAGTCGACGTAATAAAAATTACTATGTCCCTCGCTGAAAGCTTCATCTGCTTTTATACTACTTGATTGTAGTCGAGACTGTTCTTGAATCTTCGCTCGTTGGTGTGTGTGGACGCAACTGGAACGCTTGAGAGCATTCCATTTGATCTTCTAGGCTTCCAGTACATTCGAGCGCATTCGATTAGAGGGGAAATATAGTCGTGTTGTTTCTCCTTATATACTACGTTTCTGATTGGGTTATTTTGCAACTTAGGTATTTGGTTGTTGCTATTTCCTATTCGTAATCGATCGAGTTGCGCGGTGGCCAGGCTTACACGTAACAATATGTATCGTCTTGTGTTTACATAAATGTAAAACGATTGCTTTTGGTTTTACATTTATGTAAACACAAGGCGATACATATCACAGATTACTACGCGCAAGAGGTAGTTGGAGCGAAGCGCGCGTCAGCCAAACATGGTGGCTCAAACGGTCAACCATTTCCAAAATATTAATCTTAATTATGGAAGTTTAGCTTTAAACTAGCTGAAAATTATGGATAATAGTGTTGTAACAAAAGACTAGATAAATAATTTCAATAATGTTGAACTCTAATATTTGCTACCTTGTTGCTCATTTCTTGTGAATTTCAGTTTTTATATTAAAATATTAGTTTTGTTTATAGAAATGTAACTATTAATTAACTAAAAATAAAGTGGTCTGGTATTATGAAAACAGGCGGCCTTAGGTTTCGACATTGTTGAAATTTCAGAATTTGCTACCTAAATTGTTGAGGAAACTTAGCTTTTATAAAGTTTCTTCCAAACCATCATATTAAGAAATCACCTATAAAATGGATTTGCTGAAAATTAGCTGTAAATAATGTACTTTTGAAAAATTACATAAAATTAGTTGTAAATGGTTTTGATGGACAAGTAATGAATGGTTGAACTATTAGTTTCAATAAGAATAGAATTTTTCATGGTGAGAAGCTGCCATAGAAGCAAATTTGTTTAAGTTTATTTGTTGTTTTCCGGCGTCAGTGGAGTTTTTGGTACAGTAGATACCGCTTATAGTAATCGCGGATAATGTTATAAGCCGCATTTTGTTATCGAAACAAGTGAGTTCCATTTTCCACAAACGAAATTCATCGCTTATTGGAATAAAAATTCGCTTTATGTTATCATTCGGGCCAGATTTCCATAAAAGATTACAAGTTTTGTGACTGTATTCTTAATCGCTCCTCTTTTTTCTTCATGCGAATGTGATCAAAAAGGCAAAATAAAAACAATATCAAAATTAAAGATGATTGCTTTTGGTTTTACATTTATGTAAACACAAGGCGATACATATCATAGATTACTATGAGAAATTTCAATCTTTTCGTAGCTTCTGAAAACTATTGATGCTGATCTCGTTCAACAGAATGAGCTCAACTTCGAGTAAGTTTTCGAGACAGTTTAATAGAAGTGGCGCGCTGAGCTGACAGATATGACCGAGGCTGGATCTAAAAGGCTGTACAAGGCTGAATTCGCTAAAAAGGGAGAGAATCAGCACCACAGTAAGTGTCCTGACCAGACACTGTCTTCTAAGCCGTCATGCTAAAAGACGGCGATTCTTCTCAAACGACTTTCTGTAGAAGCTGCCTGGATGAGGAGGAAGAGAAAACAGTATTTCATATTCTCTGTAACTTTGTGAAACATTGAAGCTAGAGTTGTAAATAACACTTAATGAATAAAAAAATAATATTAGATTCTTCGAGCAATCTATATTCAAACGTAGGAAAATAAATGAGAAAAATTTTCCCCTTCGTCTATTGTTATCATCCGGTTAATGTTATTGTTTATGGCCGGTCCCAAAGTGATTACAATAAGCGGCATCCACTGTATTAGTTTCAAGTTAGCATTAGCTTCCAGTTTTACATGTTCTTCTTATAAATTACAATTAATTTAGTTCATATTTTTTTTTCTTGTCTGAATAAAATAAAATTCTTTTATATTACATTTTTTTAAATTAAATTTTTTTATATTACATACTTTTATATTACATTAAGATTTTTAGCTTTTGGAGTTGACGCCGAGGAAGGGTAAATTTTATCCACTTTCCATTATTCCTCAAACAGTAGGCAATAAAATGTCCGGGAGTATAACCAATTACGCCTGCCAAACTATAAAAAAATCGCAATTAGTTATTATGAGATTATTCCTTGTAAATGAACGAAACTTACCGAAAGTTACGATCTATCTTGACAGTAGTGGGAAAGTTTTCTAATTTAGTTGCCAAGCCGTATCTATCGTGAATGCTTGTCTTCACGTCAAATTCAATAAAGACATGCATATTGCATGATGTAGTCTCTGTCCGTGTTCCATTACAATGCTGTTCACGACATATAATATTGTGAATGGTAGGATGAAAATCGACACATTGTCTGAGCGCTTCAGATCCTTTTCTTTTCAGATTTCTGCGATTTACCGTAAAAAATGGAACATGGCTTTTGTGTGGGGGGCAACTGTTTCATGCTTTGTTTCTGTATTTCGATATTTCGTTTTCCGCCACAAAGCTGATTTTTTGCGTCAAATGTTATTATTTGTCCTAGAAAGGTTTTTGATCTTTATGATCAAGAACCTTGATCTTCAAATTGTGATCAAAAATTCTCTTTGTGTTTATATATATACTCACAAGAAATGAGCAACAAGGTAACAAATATTGGAGTTCAACATTATTGAAATTATTTATCTAGTCTTTTGTTACAACACTATTATCCATAATTTTCAACTAGTTTAAAGCTAAACTTCCATAATTAAGATTAATATTTTGGAAATGGTTGACCGTTTGAGCCACCACCTGAAAATGAAAAAAAATATTTTTCATTAAATCTATCGATATTTTGAAACATGATTCACTTGTCTCTCGTCCTGAAATTAATAGTTATATCCATTTGAAATTTTGATTGTTACTTACCTTTTACACTACAAATTTACTTCACAATGACATTTCCGTAACACCAGCAATGCCATATTGAAACTTTTGTGGTATTTGTTACACATCAGAATTGGAACATGGCTGGAAACGGCGAAAAGTTTGGAAAAATTAACAAAAATTATTGTTTTTGGGTGATTAAAACTCTTTTTTCGCGTCCATGTTTGGCTGACGCGCGCTTCGCTCCAACTACTTTTTGCGCGCGCAAAAGGTAGTTGGAGCGAAGCGCGCGAGTTAACTTTCCGGTACGGGAAGATTATAAAAAAAAATTAATTTAAACGATTTAGTATTGGATTTGTATATCTTTATTTTCTGGATGCCGGAATAATACTAACTAAAATCTATTTGACAACTTTACTTTTCAGCTTTGTGGTTTACTTGCAAATTTTACTGCAAAGGTAGCGTCTACAATTTCACATTGCTACCTTTGCATTTTATGTGGGAAAAGTTAAAAGAATATAATTCAAAATTGGGTTACTGAATTTTCTAGGAATTTAAAATGTGCATTGTGGGAAATTGTGGGAACTTGCTGATGTGGGATTTGCCGGTGTTGTCGGGTTCGGCGGGGTCATGTGTCAATTCGTAACTCCTCCCCCTTTTGAAGAAAGCGACGGAAACAGGAATTGAGTCCTTGAAGTTCCTGTTGAAGGAGCTGGAATTCCTATGTCGATGGTGTGTTTACGAAATTTCTGGTAGTGACGGATGGCTAAGATGGTAGATGCGACCAAAAGGATGACAAGCAGTCCATATGTAAGTATGTCCCTTTGTTGATTATCGAACTGAAGAATTTCGATTGACTTCCTGTTCTCGAAGTTAAAGTTTTTAAGCTTCTGGAATGTAAGATTTTGATTGTTTATGGTGAAATTAATTTTATTAAATAGAACTGGATGAATATGAATTTCATCCCAGAATCTTTTTGGTTGTCCTTGGTATGTAATTCCGTTAATTTGGACCTCGCAATTTTCGTAGTGGATGAGAGCGGTCCCGCTGACAGTTTTAGGGCCGAATCCGCATGTAGAGTTGACTTTGGTTTCAGGAGCGTTCATAAGTAGTATGTGGTTTGGTTCAGGTTCAAATATGTCTGCGGATTCATCTTCTTCGAAAAGCTCACAATGTGCTGGTGTGTTGTTGATCAACTTGTGGATGCATTCGGCGTTCTTCATTAATTTGCCGTGATTTGGTTTTTTGCAAAAATAAATATCTTCGATTTTGGGACACTTTTCGTCAAAATAATGAATATCGGTAGGGTTAAGGATCACATAAGGTGTGGTAATTATTCTCTTTGTTTTTTTTATAGGAATTGGTATTACATGAAAAAGGGAGTATGTTTTGTTAAGTAATATAGGAATCTGGATGTTGAAGATGATGTTTGTATTATTGTAGTAAGCTTGGAGACTGAGTAATTCGTAGACGTGCTCGTCTGATTTTATTTTAATTGATTGGTTCTCGAATATCTTGTGAATGTGTACTAATTCGTCTGAATTCAAGATTTGTTTGGAAATAACGTTAAGTTTGGCCAGCATGACTGCCTCCGCGATATTTGTTAAGTGATTATTCAAAATGTCAATGTTATAATTAATTTCGTTAAGATATTGAAGGTGTTGCAGGAGGTAGTCTCCTTGTCTAATTTGGTTTCTAATGGAATCTTGAGTGTGTTTCAAATAATTTCCTATAATCTCTTGTTGTAAATTTATATGGTCTGTTATGTTTTCGAATCTTTGAATCATCTTATTGTTGATTCCTGTTTGTTTATTAATTTCGGTTTCTATGCCGGACTGGTTTAACATTATTATTTTTATTTTTTGATTTAATCGTTCAGCATCGTTCGCATCCATATTTCCGGTGATTTGTTTGATTAATGTGCCTAAACCATTTACTAGTCCTCTTCTATATCTAGTTTGTCCTGGTAGTAGTGTTTGTAACTTTTTCTGTGTTTCGTCTAGTCTAATGTTTGTCGTTCTTAGTGTACTATTAAGTTCTTTGAAATGGTTAAAGTTAAGTAATGAATTTCGTATTTTGTCCAAAGTCTGTGTGTAGGTTTCCAGCTTTATAATATGTAGTAGGTCGTAGTAAGTCTCAATAGTCCTAGCTGTTCCTAGTCTCATCGGTAGAAGTCCCTGGTTGTTTCGTAAGTCGTGTATTTCCAGTCGTTGTCCGGTCGTCGCTGTTAGCCTGAAATTTGCGTTTTCTTTTAAGTTTTGATTTATGAATTTTTTGGTTTTTAGTGGTAATGACGGTAATCTTATTATTTTTTTTGATCCTATGCTTGCTGAAGCGGGGAGTAATTTTGTTTCGCCTGCACTCTTTCCTGAAAACTAACTCATTCTCTTTTAATTCTACAGGGTCTTCCATATTTTCGTTAAGCTTATCTATTTTTTTATTCGTTATTTGTTCTAGTTGGGCTTTTATTGAAGGATATAGTTCTGTTTGGTATTGGTTAAGTTTCCTTAAGTAGTCGTGTTCGTCATTAAATTTTATGTTATTGTTAAATTTGAAAGTTCGTCCATAAAATAGTTCGTGAGGTGTAAGTTTGGTTGCTGAATGGATTGAATTGTTATAGGTAATTATTGTTTCAGTTAGGATATCGTCATGGTCTAATTCGTAATTACTACTTTTGCATTTTTGAAGGATTATTCTGTATATTTCTGTGAGTGTGGAATGTAGTCGTTCTATTGGGGAATTGCTACTCGTCTGTTGGAAGGAGGTCATGTGTAATTTAATATCGTATTGTTTGCAGAAATCTTTGAAGATGCTAGCGTTGAATTCTGATCCTTGATCGGATACGAGTTTTGACGGGATGCCGTGGAGACTTATGAAGTGCTTAATTGCTCTCATAATATTTAGGCTGTTTCGAGCTACCAATGTATAGCCTGCAGCGAATTTTGAAAATTTATCGATAATTGTAAGGATTTGTTTATTGTTGATACAATATATGTCTGTGTGTATAATATCTAAGGGTTTAGAAGGTGTTTCAGTTTTTTCGTACGCTGGTTTCGACGGGTGTCTATCATATTTTAAGGTTTGGCATTCTTCACAGTTGTTAATAATTTGCGATATTTTGCTAACCATATAAGGGAAATAATATTTTCGTTTGAGATGTATCAATGTTTCGTTGATTCCCCTGTGATTGTTTTTTTTATGATAGTCTGTAATAATTTTGTCTTGTTCGTCATTTTCTATGACATCTTGGAGGATTTCTATGCATCTTATTAATTTGAAGGTTTTGGATTGTGAGAAGAATTTTGAATAAGTTTCTTGAATTATTTTGAAGGTATCGTCATCTGTATGTACCGCAGTAAGTCTATTTGGTGGTGCATATTCTTTCAGCGTTTTTAGAACATTATCTTCAAAGAAGTGTGGAAGTCTGATGACTCTACGTTGTTTATTTTTGAAGGGTGTATGTAGTGATATTGGGGGACGTTTATCAGATTTTTCGAGAATTAATTGAATAGGAAAATCGTTCAGAGGTCTTTCGGAAATTGGAATTCCATCTCCGATGTTTTCATCCGCTGAGTGTATTGTTGAGCTTGAACTGGGTTCAACTAGCTGGGAAGATATTTCGTTGGTATTTGCATCAACTTTGTTGGTGCTGAGTTTGATACGACTTAAAGCATCCGCGTTTGTATTATTGTTACCTTTCTTATATGTTATTTCGTAGTCAAACTCTTCGAGTTTAAGTCGCCAACGAACAAGCTTAGAGTTTGGGTCTTTTAGACTCATTAACCACAATAATGGTTTATGATCTGTTACTATTTTAAATTTACGCCCAAATAGGTACGGTCGGAAGTACTTTGTGGCCCATACGATGGCCAGAAGTTCTTTCTCGATTGTCGAATAATTAATTTCGGAGTCGGTCAATGTGCGACTCGCGAAGCATACAGGTTTATCACTACCAATGGGTCCTTGAGATAAGATTGCTCCTAAAGCGAAATTACTCGCGTCCGTTGTTAAGACAAACGGTCTTGAAAAGTCTGGGAATTGCAAAATGGGATCGTTCATTAGTAAGTCTTTGCATTCTTCAAATGCTCTAACAAATCGTTCTGTATGATCAACAGATTTTCCTTTCTTAAGGCATTCAGTAATAGGCTTAGTAATCTTGGCAAAGTCTTTTATAAACTTTCGATAATATCCTATTAATCCCAAGAAGGATTTGATTTCCTTCTGGTTCTTGGGAATCGGAAAGTTTTTTATAGCTATTCTTTTATCAGGATTAGGTTTCACTCCTTCGTTAGTAACCAGGTGTCCCAAGAATGAAACTTCTTTATGCATGAACTCTGACTTGTCGATTTGAATTTTCAGGTTCGCTTCCCGTAATCTGTTGAAGACTCTTTTCAGATTTTCTGCGTGTTCTTGTAAGGAAGTCGAGAAAATTATTATATCGTCCAAATATACAAGACATACTTTTCCCTGTAGGTCTCTCAGAACGTTGTCCATCACTCGCTGGAATGTTGATGGAGCATTTTTTAGACCGAAGGGCATACGCAAATATTCATAATGCCCTCCTTCAACCGTGAAAGCTGTTTTTTTTATATCATTAGGTTCCATTTCAATTTGGTGGAATCCACTTGCCAAGTCCAGTGTGGTAAAATACATGCATTTTCCCAACTTATCTAGTACTTCGGTTATATTTGGAAGTGGGTAACGATCGCTTATAGTTTTCTCATTGAGTTTCCTATAATCGATCACTAGTCGCCACTTTTGCTTGCCACTGGCATCCATTTTCTTGGATACGATCCAGACTGGCGAACTCCAAGGGGAATAACTAGGACGAATTATACCTTGGTGAAGCATGTCGTTTATTTGCCTATTTACTTCTTCTTTGTGGACATAGGGGTACCTATAGGATTTCGTATAGATTGGTATATCGTCCATAGTAGGGATTGACATTGTTTGACAGCATTAGCGAAGGTGAGTTTTTGGTTTTCTTTAAGGAAAACATCGTCATATTGTCTGCATATTTTTATAATGGTTTTCTTCTCTTCCGAGTTAGGGTGGTCTATACGAATTAATCTTGCAACGTCTGCTTCAGGTGACTGTTCATCTAGGGTTTGAGATTGGGGGTAAGGTTCTTCAAAATTGCAGTAATTTAGTTCCTGTATTTCAGTGGAAGGTATTTTATTGACTTTTAGGGGTTGGTCTATAAAGAGAGGTTGTTCTTGGTCAGATTGATTAGTTACTTCTACAATACTATACCAATCGATTGCAAGATATACTCCTTCCGAGATGTGTAGGTTTTCTTTGACTTTTAGAGGTCCGATAAAAATGTCACCGTTTTTTACGTCAACTGGGAGTTTGACTATGAATTTCGAATTCGGTGGTATCAAATATTTTTGTGAGGTGAAGTTGGGTTTAAACAATAGGGGAATGGTTGCATTTTTGGTAATTAGTGTTTTGGTACTTAGGTCGACTTTTGCTTCTAGTTTAGTTAATACGTCTAAGCCAATTAGGCCGTCGAAATAACCATGGAATTTGAATACTAGAAATGTTAAATCGCCTGGTTTGTTGAATTCGAAAAAGGTTGGGTATGATACTTTTTGGTTAATTGTATGTTTGTTCAATACAGTGTTGATGACAGTGGGGAGGGTTTTAACAAGATCTTCGGGTTGTGTAAACTCAGGATTTATGAAGGATGATGAGGAGCCTGTGTCTATCAGAAATTTTGGGGGTCTACCAAAAGGGGATGATATGTCAATATATGGTAAGATCGATCCATGTTTATTTATATCTATGTACCCAATTGGTCTATCGAGGCATCTGGTTGAAAATTTTCATCATTAATTTCGAAATTAGGTTCGAACTGTTCTTCAAGATGGTCTTGGGCTAAATCGTAATACTGGTCTAATTGTTGCTGATAGTTGGTGTGGGGTTCAGGAGTTTCAGTGGTTACATTAAATAATTCTTTACTATTGAATTTTGAAGCAGCAGTTTGTCGAAAAGAATTGTTTTGTGGAGGTTGACTTTGTTGGGGTGGTTGCGATCTCTGTTGTTGCCTGACATGTGTATACCCTGGGCTGGTATCCATTGGTTCTGGCTGAGTTGGTCTCGAATAATTCTGTCGCCCAAAGGTTTGATTTTGATTTTGCTGCATATATTGGTTCGGTCTAAAAGGATTGTTATAATTGGGTGTTACATGCGTTTGTTTTGGTAGATAGTGTATAGTATTCTGCGAGGGGTTGTAAGACATTGGGTAAATTGGTCTTTGGTTTGTTTGGAAGTGCAGCGCTTTGTTGGCGGAATGGTTCTGAATTGAGAAGTTTGGTTGTCTTTGTTGAGGATATACGTTTCTACCTTGTCGCATGGGGTTGGGTGACGGATTCGGGTAATTATTTGCTTGTTTAAATAAGGAATTTTTTGAATAGAAGATATTCTGCTCTTGTATGCAGTTAGCAAATGCAGTAGCGAGTGTGTTTGGTTTCATTGCCCGAATCGTAGAGCCCAAAGGTTCTTTAAGGCCAGTCAAAAAGGCGTTAAGACACATTTCCGTGTAGAGGCTTCGTTTTGCTTCTATCACATTTTTGTTATCCTCATGTATTAGGACGTGGTTGTTCATTGTGGCTAGGGTTTCGATAATTTCACTATAAAATTTTTCGATTGGTCTATTATTTTGTTTAATGTCGTGTAGGTCACGGATAAGCGACGTTTCATTGCGTTTATCTGCGTAATGTAATATTAAATTTTGTTTAATGTCGTCCCATTCTAAAGGGGTACCATACATGTTAAGAACTTCGTTTGCTTCGCCATCAATTTTGTTTCTTATAGCGCGAAGTAAGAGTTGCCCGTAAGGTGTGTCCTTAGTGCAAGAAATAAGTGATAGGATTTCCTCTACATTTTTAAGAAAATCGAATAGTAGTCGAGGATTTCCATCGAAACGAGGTAAATCTTTTATTGCGTCCGGTACACGCAAGGAATTAAAAATATCGGTGGGTGTGATTTGAACGATATTATTGTCGGCATTAGCCATTTCGGAATAATTAATTTGATGGCAAGAACGAGAATCGAAATTATTTGAAACACTGGATTCACGATTTTCACTGTTTTCACTTGTTGAATTTTTAAAAAGAGTAAAATAAATTTCCGTACTACTACTTGAATTAAGACTTTCAGGGACACTTTCACTGCTCTGAAGTTCACTGCCACTTTCACTACTTTCGCTTTCGTTTATCGTCGATAGTGAAAGAAATCTTCTTAAACTAGGAATTTTAAAATACGGTCTCTGTCTCGAGCTTTTATTTTTAAATGTTGGCATCAAATGTTTTAATATTATATGGAATATGCAGGGATAGGAAAAATGGAGATATTCAAATTTGACTTACAGTAGTGTTATAATTATTGTTGAAATCATCCTCCTCGTAGCGGATTGTAGGTTCTACGGATTTATTCACAACGATATCCTCTCGTTGTAGTTGCCCTTGTGTCGTCTTCAGCGATTTCCTCTCGTTGGACCACAACACTTTCACTTAAAAGTTTTCTCAATTTTCCCGATAAACCGTCGGTATAAACAAATCAAACTAATAATTTTTTATGGAATAAAAAGGGACAAGAAAAATCCGAACGACTGCGCCAGTTAACTTTCCGGTACGGGAAGATTATAAAAATTAATTTAAACGATTTAGTATTGGATTTGTATATCTTTATTTTCTGGATGCCGGAATAATACTAACTAAAATCTATTTGACAACTTTACTTTTCAGCTTTGTGGTTTACTTGCAAATTTTACTGCAAAGGTAGCGTCTACAATTTCACATTGCTACCTTTGCATTTTATGTGGGAAAAGTTAAAAGAATATAATTCAAAATTGGGTTACTGAATTTTCTAGGAATTTAAAATGTGCATTGTGGGAAATTGTGGGGATTTGCCGGTGTTGTCGGGTTCGGCGGGGTCATGTGTCAATTCGTAACTCGCGCGAACCTTACCGTTCCGAGAGCAGCGGAACCGGCAAACTCGTAACTCAATTCACGTTTCACTGTTATTTCCTTAACCGGCCGTAGCCACTGGCTCGTTTAAAAAAAAAAACTGACTTTTTTTTTTTTTTTGATTTTCTTCACTTATTTTTCCTTCAAATTAATTTTTTTTTAGATTTCACGGCACACGCACGCACGTAAGAGAAATATCGGAAATTCGCAACGTCGGACGGGGGGGGGGGGGGGGGGGGGGAGTAGTCGAACCAAAAGCAAGAAAACCGAGGACAAAGACAAAAAGAAATTTCAGGCGACCGATTACGGCCGACTTTTCACAGGTTTTCTGCTCGATCACTTCACCCACTTTTCGGCATTTTTACACGGTCGCGCTACGTTTCGCTGTTTTGTCGGGAACGCGAATCTCTTCTCGTTTGTACGAGCGCTAAACTTTTTGACCGATTTTCAGCAATTTTCACAGACAGAGCCGACTGCGCTGTCCGAAACGCACGCCACTTTTTCACGGAACCCCAAACGATTTTCGGTTCATTAAGATCGTGTTTCGATGAAATGCTGGCTCGAGTGTCGGTCGTTTTACGGCGATCTCCTTCAAAAAAAAACCTTCGCACGCCGGCTTGTCGTTTACCTCGCCGTTCTTTTCTAACTATCTCGCTTCCGGCATCTACCGAATAACGGTCGATTTTTCTCGCTGCTAAGTTGGTGGCAGTTGCGGGTGCGATCAAAATTCATCGTAATGCTGAATTCTGAACGCACTCGCAATCGCCCAGCAGGAAATTTAACGGTTGTCCAGCGACAACTCAACAAAATGCTGCCGTTTCTTCGTCTACACTGTCGTCTGTGTCGGAATCATCATTTTCAATGACGAGTTCGGCTTCAGCATCAGACTCGTCTTCCAAAGTTTAATATATTCCTCATTCTCTGATGGAAGAAAAGGTTCTTCTTCTGAATCGGAATCATTTATCATAGTTCTTATTTCAGTCGATGAAAATCTAACAAAAACAGGTGTACCGGAACATAGAAAAAGCTATTGAAAATACTAAAATTATATAAACAAATACCTAAATCTCCGTAACGGTCGAGTAGGTGCACTTGGACCAGTTTCAACAATATCACCACTCATAATGTGTTGCTTTATCGATAGAATATATAATGAAAATACAAGAACAGTATTGAACCCGGAAAACTTGTATTTTCATTTCAACATGTACTGTGAAAACATTCACCAAAGAATATATAATTTTCACAAAATCAAATTTTATTCTATTTATTTTAATTTATTTTCGGCAACTGTTGAATCCAGTTTCGGCTTCCAACAGATAATGTTTGATTTTGCTGCAAACTAAGATGGCCGCTCCCCCTGGCTTTGTTTCACGGATGTTTGGCATCATAAAAATTATATACGTTAGTTTAGAAGCAATTTTACTTTATTATTTTAATAATAAAGTAGGGTAGACTGGGTAGAAATGCACCATTTTTCATTAATTACTCCATATCTCCGTATAAAAAAGAGGAACTTAATGAATTTTTCTTTCTTTGTTTGATCAAATACCTTGCGCAAATATTGTATTCATAATAAAGAGCAAAACATAAACAGATCTTGAGCATAATGTAGAAGAACACTATAGTCCAAATGGTGCATTTCTCCCATCATACGGGATAAATGCACCACATTTTAAATATATAGCCAACCCAAACCCATAATTAAATGGTTTTGTATAAGTTTTGATAAGTCAACGGATATTTAAATTTGAAAATTTGGTTGCGGCAAAATGATTTTAATATCATAAACATTTGTGACCATGAATTCAGCCAAAGGAGGCATACCAATCTGGTGCATATCTTCTCGTGGTGCAATTCTACCGATCCCGACTAGGTGGATATTTTTTTAAATTTTCTTTTAAATAAAAACAAATAATAAACTAGCACATTACTAAAACACACCTTATATATATGCCTACCTAAAAAGGTTCACGACTGATAACTTCTTCTTAAACAAAAATATAGGATATATAATAAAATTTAGTTTCCCTTGCCTTTTTCTTTTTCTCCGATTAACTGTTCGGATTTACTCGGTATTTTAACGATTACTGAACGTGATTGTATGGATAGGAAAGAGAAAGAGAATACCTTCTCTGCTCTGTAGATTTTACTTACGGGCGAGCGCCAATGGCGAGTGGTGCATTTCTACCTCTGGTGCAGGGCTATCCATTCTACCCTATTGGTATCGATTTTTAAAAAAAAAATTTGCTGCCCTGGACAATTTTTTTCCACGTTTCATGACTAATAAAAAGCATTAAAAATTTTCAGTCCGTCTGTGCGCCGTTCGCCGTAATTGTTTGTGGGCTTATAGCTCCCAAACCCTATGAGCTATTTAATTAAAATATTTTTTTTAATAGACTGAGTAGGACCCTTGAAGTTACCACTTTTTTAAGGGTGGTGGTGTGAGGGGAAAGGTGGGGGAAGCGTTTTAGACGAAAAATTTTGGTTTCTAGATCTCAGCAACCGCTTATGTTAGGAGGCTGAAACTCAGAATTTATGTAGAGCTTTGATAGTGGACCCATTTGCAAAAAAATTGCTGATATGGGTGTTGGGGTGTGGGAGTGGGGGGAATAATAATGCGTCCAAAACGCTCGAAAGCCGAGACATTGTAAATGTTGTGCCCAGCCAAAGGGCAGCATCCGGCGTTTACATTTCCTCCCGTCGAATATTATTTTAATTCAGACCAGTCGTTCTTCTTTGTTTTTTAAAATTAATCAAAACAAAAACAACAACCTAGCAACTCGACCGTAAACAGTTCGAATTGCAATTCTTGGCCTGAGGTACGGTAATGTGACGTCACAGCCAGGGGAATCCACTGGATTCTCCTTTACTGCTGAGTCAGAACATGTCGCGTGCCATAGGTACTGGAAATGGTCGAGCTGCTACTTTGTTCGCTTTGTTTTGTTTTGCTTATTTTTTATTTTTCATTTTATTATATTTTTCCCTCGCGATCAAATTACGAAATAGTCGCGACCCACAAATGGGCGCATTGCACTTTCAGTTGGTTGCACCATTTGTGGGTCACTAAAAATTGCCGATTGTCTTGATCGGCAAATTCCAACTGCATGGACTTTTGCAATGGGTTGAACGACTGGCCCATTTTCCCAAATACTTATTTAGCGATAATTTAGTATTTAAGTTGTTCGATGTTATGATTAAGCTCTCAGTTACTTTTTACCAGCAACCATTAAACGTTTTAAATTCAAAAGAGAATCTCGTTTCGTTTTTTTTTAGGTAATTACAAATTTACTAATTTTATTTTTACAGGAATACAAAACACAAAACCTGACTAGTCGATACACTTTGGCATCCATAGGTGCCATAGTTCTAGTCAGGTAAAGCTCCACACATCGGCATCCTCGGGTGCCATGAGTGAAATCAAACTTTTTATTTCAGGAAACAGGCGCTGCTCGTAGTACAAGACCACGAGCATGCGTTGACCACTACATTTTGGCGCAGCCGGTAGGATCCCTCCTGGTACAACTTGTACTTGGTTGGAATTCTCAACATAAATTTTAACTCTAAAAATTTTTTCAGTTTCCAAAAAAAATTTTTTTTTTTGTTTTTTTTTTGGGGTGACATCACTTTTGTTAGGATCCCTCCTGGTACAACTTGTACTTGGTTGGAATTCTCAACATAAATTTTTACTCTACAAATTTTTTCAGTTTCCAAAAAAAAAATCTTTTTTTTTGTTTTTTTTGGGGTGACATCACTTTAGAAAAAAATTATTTTTTTTTTTTTCTCAACCCTTTGTTTTTTTTTGTTGTTTTCTAAAACTTATTTTATCCATTCAACTTACAATGGAAATTAATTTGAGTTGTTGCCTTCCCAGCAATGAACAACTACGCGTTGACTGAGGAACTTAGACGAAATCCGGGTTACGGTCCTAAGCCACTCTCAATCGAAGAGTACAGGAGTCGACAAAAGACAGCACCAACAGCCAAGCCAATTTCACGGAAAAAATCGAGAGGAGGTTGGAAGGTTAAGCTCAGGAAGGAAAAAGCCGAGCTTTATCGAATAATTGCCATCACCACGGATTTGGATTTAAAAAGGAAGCTGATTTCCAAACTGGACCAGCTGCCCTGCGGACGAAAACCTGCGAACGCGAAACCCGCCAAGGAATCTCGAGTTTCAAACACGCAAAAACCAATAAAGGAAAAAATTTCAACTTTGTAAATAAAAAATTAAACTACAATCCAAACACGAGCTCTTTTCATTTTTTTTTGGAATTAAACACAAATTGAAATTCTATGGATAGCGTGCAATCATTAAAGGAAAAAATAACCCAGTTTAAAAAGGAAAAAAAGGAACAGGAAGAAGAAATAAAACGTTTCAACAACTCACTTCTTGCTGAACTAAAAAAAAACGCTGGCAGGGAGTTATTTGAACTACTCTACACCCAAATTTCCTCAGATTGGGGACAATTAACTCGACTCGAAACTACTGACGCGATCATTAACAAACTTGTAGTGTCATCTGTGAGAATTGGTGTGGACCAATTAATGCAGTGGCATTACTTTGATCCACACCAATTCCACAAAAAAACAATCAGTTCAGTGGTTGGGGTTTTTGTTTTGGAGAGTTTCTGACAGCTGGCATGGAAAAGAAAAGTGAGGTTAAGATTTTGGCGCGCACGGGCGAAAAAAAAAATATTAGTTAGAATAAGAAATGGAAAGTTATGTGTCGCGTAATGTTACTTTTTACTCGCGTCCGTAAGTTTACTAATCGCGGATTCCAGTGAACCAATATGACGAACCTTCGCGCACGGATTATGTGTTAATAGCTCCCTACTGTTGTGATTGCACACAGTAGAGTTTGCAAATACAGTGACCCAAATAAGTTTTCGGCCACCGTGTCCAATTAAAAGTAAATATTCAAAACAAAGCAAATAAATAAAAAAATCATGAATTAAAAAAATAAGATGGAATAAATAAAATATCATCAAGATGAATTAAGCAAAAAAAAAAAAAAAGTAAAAGCAAAATAAAAATAAATTATAATTAAATTAAAAATTTAAATAAAAATAAAATAAATTAAAATTAAAAATATAACATGACAACGAATGGACAGAAACTGACCGGACTGACATAAATAAAAAAAAAAAAATCATAATAAAATTTAAACAAGAAAACAAAATATGCGGTATAACAGGTAATTTTTTTTATTAGTTTGTTTTTTTTTTTTTTCTCTCTCTCGTTTTGTTTTTTTTTGGTACATATATAGTTATTTAGTATAAATGGCTAATTAAGACGGCCATTAGGATGGATCTTCTCGTTTGAAGACCTTCCGCCCCCTCATTCCTCTCTTTAGGGGCCATATTTAAAAATTTTCTTTGTGGACAAGTATGGCTACGGCAGGGTGGGCTAGACGGCGCATAACAACAGCGCCAGTCGAGTTGAAGGGAGTTTTCTCGGTCTCTCATGACCGATTGGGAATCTTATCCCAATTTTATCACCCGGGTAAGTCGGCGTGAAATTTTTGTTGTACAGGCCATGGGTTTTATGGTCTGGAATACGAACAACGTACCCCCCCACAGCCGCAGCTAGCCCGGAAGCCAGCAAGCACGTCGCTCCAGTTCGTATTTCAGCCACCAATTCGGACGTAGGTGGAATTGGACCCCTGTTTCCCGATCCCAACCTTCCCTTCGGTTATTTTGACTTTTTTAAGTCGAAATAACCACTCCAAGGCCTCCGTTCACAACAAAATGGCGCCCAACGTGGGGCTAGCCAAACCAGCGCGTAGTTCACAACGCGTGATGGGACAATATGCGAGAGTCGGAAAAATGCCGCATAAAAGTTGTCTCATCAAAATGACTTAAAATTTGACTGGTAGCGACTCAAAATAACGCTTAAACAGCACCTACAAGTCCAGTGAACAAGCTCTTTTGTTACTTCACTTACTTCTAGTGTGGTTCGAATTTACAGCTGGACATTGTGAAACCTTCATATTGACAGTTTTCTGTTGGCAACCTTTAGGCGCCATCAGAATTCCATGTGAAGGGGCAGCCTTTTCTATCTGTGGGTTCGAACTGGACTTGTTGTGGGTTAAGTAGGGTCGTCAAGACCCGTCTAACTGATGTATTGTAGGTACCCTTTTGAAAGCTGGGCTTGCCTTGACTTAGCGGGCAAGTCGTCAGACGATTGGGCAGACTACCTGCAATATATGTTTTGGATTGGTGAGGAGAAGACAATACTGAAGTCTTCAAAAGAGTTCCTTATTTCCTTATTCCATCCTTTTAGAGTTCCTATAACGTAAAATTGAATTAAATTATGTAGTATATTTTTTTTTTAAATTTTAAGTCTTAGGACAATTTTTTTCAATTTATTTTTCTTATTAGTATTTTTTTTTCTTTTGTTTTATCCCATTTTTTTTTATATTTTCTCGATTCCAATTTTCCCAGGAAGTTGAAGGGGCTGAGATTTGCCTTTTAACTCGACCTAGCAGGAGAGAGGATGAGGTTTGGGAGGTGGATAGCGAGAAGATCCATCACGTTTTGATTTTTATTTTGTTGCTTTAATGGAGCTTTCTTTTGCTTTGATTTTTTTTTTATTTTGATTTTTGCATTTGCTGGTTGCTTTGCTTTACGTTTTTTTGCGATTTTCTTTAATTTCGAAGAGACGAATTTTGAGCCTTATATATTTAAAAATTTGCATGATTTTTTTTTTTTTTGCTTTCGTTTATTTGTTATAATTTTTTTGATTGCGATATTTATATATATTTATTTTTCTGTTGCTATCAAATTTTGATTTGATAGTCGCGGTTATTTAATTTGCTTAGTATTCGAATTCGATTGCTTCGCTACATTTGACGCAAAATAATCTTCTTTTCTTTTGGTTTATTTTTTTTTAATCCTTAGTTTGAGGAATGTTCATGTAGTTAAAATATTTCCCTATGTAACTATTTATTTATTATAGGCGTTTTTTTTTATTTTTGCACGTTAGGCTATATATTATTTTTGTACTTTAGTTATTTATTCTTTTCGCATGGTTTTGTATGATTAGTTATTTATTTCCTTGTTTATTATATATATATATATTCATCATTATTGGAATTTAGGAAATTATTATATTTTTGCATAGTTTTTTTTATTAAGTTTATCGTAGTTTTCGTAGTTTAAATTTTTAGATTTAGTTGCGGAATTTATTTTTTTTGTTTGCTTAGGCTAATTTTTCTTAGATTTAGTTGTTATTTTGTTAAGTTAGTTAGTTTAGTTAGTTTATTTCTTTGGTTATGGTAGTTTAATTTATTATGTAGGTAGTTATTAGATTTTTTTTGTATTATTATTTTTGTAGTTTATAATTTATTTTTAGAACATTTATTTTAGTGTTGTTAGTTTTAGTAATCTACACATATTTTGAAGTTGAGTTTATTTTTTCTTGTTTCACTTTTTTACTTATATTTATGTGGGATATTTAGTTTAGTAGTGTAGATTATTTATTAGATTTATTTTTTTTTGTTTAAACTTCTTTCTTTTGTCCTTTTTTTTTTCCTTCTACCATGCCGTCACGCACGCCAGAAAACAGGGGCGAAGATGTTCTATGCACTGTCTGCCAGGAGTGGTTGGAATCGGAGGATGAGGCAGTCACTAAATGTGGGCACCGGTTCCATGAGAGGTGCATAGAGCAGTGGGTAGGAGTTAAGCAAAGCTGTCCCACTTGCCGGAATCATCTGGGCAAGTCGGACTACTGGTCTTTCCGGGGAGTAGAGGGAGCGATAGCCGCCCCTGGACCGTTGACAAGAAGCAGGGCTCAGTTAACGGTCCCACAGCTTCAAAAAGATGGAGTTTCTCTCCTTAGGGAGTCAAATTTGGATCCTCCTCACGAGCTGGGCGGCGGTCAAGCCTTCTACGCTCCGGACGGAACAGTGGTCACCGACCAAGGGAGGGGAGTAAGCCTACCACCTCTACCTTCGGAAAACCTGCCACAACCACCACAACTACAACCACCACAACTACAACTACCACTACAACCGAGGACGACACAAGAGGCACGTGTGAATCTTGGAGTTGATGAGATTACTCAACTGATTCGCACTGTGCTGAGGGAGGAGCGATCTCATCAATTCCAAGAGTCGCACAGTGATCGTTCTCGTACAACGAACCACACCTCCAGAGCTACAAGTGCTGCTCGAGCACCTGAGAGGGCTCAGCTACCACAGTATCCGGTCGCTCAGTTCGCTGATCGTAGGAGCACCGGACCGAACTATAGACGCCGCAACACCACAAGTCCCATACGGACGTGGCGCTTAAAATTCAATGGAGACGCTAAGGTGTTGCGAGCGGAAGAACTTATCTATCGCGCCGAGGCTCTTGCGACCAGCGAGCTGAACGCGGATATGGACTTGCTCGCACGCAGCTTCTACATGCTGCTTGACGGCCGTCCGAACAGTTGGTTCTGGACCTGGCACAGGTCCAATCCAATGCCAACTTGGCGGTACTTAAGCCTGCATTTTTGCAGACGTGGGGTGTGCGAGCGAGTGACTGGGACATTAGACGGCAAATGTTAGCCAGACGTCAGGTCCCAAGAGAGTCCTATCAGATGTTCGAGCAGGACTTGTGTGAGCTCCGAACCTTGCTGTCAAATCCGATGCACGACGGAGAGTTCGTGGAGCTGGTGCGGGGAAATTTGTTGCCAAGCACGCAGCAACAAATTTGCCTGCAACAAATATGGTCGCTTGACCATCTTCGACAAATGGTGTGCCGAGTCGAAGACATTAGACGGTCCACTCGATACGGCTACTCGAGTCATACCCGAGTTGCTGAGGTCATGGAGCCTCCTGCAGAGGTTTGTGATGAGCGCAATGGTTCCGAAACCATGGCAGCAATTACATCTGGGGCTCCACTAAAATGTTGGAACTGTGAGCGTACAGGTCACAGTTACCGACTATGTGCAGAAGCTCCCAGGGGTATTTTCTGCTATGGCTGCGGAACAAAAGACGTTTTGCGACCGCATTGTGCTCGTTGCAATCGGGAAAACTCCGGAACGGACAAAACCACTTCGGCAAATTCTCGTCCTTTTCGGAGCAACCCACATCAGCCACCCAAAACGTAGGAGACTCTTCGATCTCCGCAACTTGTGGTGATGACGACGCATCACCAGCGAAAACACCGGATTTGACAAATGCCACGACTGAGTCTCATTCAGTCGTAATTCTTCAAAATTCCTTACCTCCTGTTCGCAAAGCGCCTGTACCTCGGAAGCCTTACCATGTAAGACTGAAGAAGTACATGGAGGCACGCGACAGGATTTTTAACGACTCTAAAACCCCTTTTGTTAATATTTCTTCTTGTTCCACATTTCAACCTTCCCCTGATCCAACTCCTAAAAAGGCGATTTTACGTTTACGCGCATTTTGGCGTAAAGTACGTGAGAGAAAGAAGGCAGTAATGTCGACTATTATCTCCGAACCTTTTGATGTACGTCCCTATGCTATGGTCTCCCTTTTCAATGTAGACGTTAAAGGTCTTTTAGACAGTGGTGCGAGCATTAGTTGCCTAGGAGCCAATGCACTAGAACGCCTTGAGCGAGCGCAAGTGCATTGGAAGCCGATTTGCCACGAGGTGAAGACAGCTGATGGTGCTTCACAGAGGGTAGTGGGAAGTGTGACGACCGAAATTCAATTTCGTGGAGTTACACAACCTATTACCCTTTACATCGTGCCGAGTTTATCTCAGGATCTGTATCTTGGGGTGGACTTCTGGCGAGCCTTTCATCTTGCTCCATCCATCATCAGTTGTGTCAACACACAAACCACCTCTTCGCAACATGATGCTACTGCGATGCACTCTTTAGTGGACAAAGATGTTGAACGTTTAGAGAACGTTAAGTCCAAGTTCCCTTCTTTCGAACTTCACGGTTTGGGAAGGACTAACGTTCTCGAACATGAAATCGACGTAGGAGAAGCGCGCCCCATCAAACAGAGACATTACCCAGTATCGCCTGCGATTCAAAACCTCATGTATGGCGAGGTCGATCGTATGCTGGCAATGGGAGTGATAGAGGTTAGTTTGAGTGCGTGGAGTTCGCCGGTAGTGCTCGTGAGGAAACCAGGGAAAGTCCGGTTGTGTTTGGATTCTCGAAAGGTGAATAATGTGACGAAAAAGGATGCATATCCACTTCCACATATCGACGGAATCCTTAGTCGATTACCACGAGCCAACTACATAACCAGTCTTGACCTGAAGGACGCCTTTTGGCAGATTCCTCTCGAGGCTAAGTCCCGTGAAATGACGGCGTTTACCATTCCCGGACGACCCCTCTATCATTTCACCCGGATGCCGTTTGGGTTGTGCAATGCACCCCAACGTATGTGCCGTTTGATGGATCGTGTTATCCTACCCGAACTGAAGGACCAAGTATTTGTTTACTTGGACGATTTATTGTTGATCTCGGAGGATTTCAATTCCCACTTGGTTTTGTTGGCGGAAGTTGCCGAATGCCTAAGGAAGGCTGGACTTACAATCAATGTGAGAAAAAGTAAGTTCTGTCTGAGGGAAGTGAATTACCTCGGATACATTGTTGGAGATGGAGGCCTGAAGACAGATCCGAAAAAAGTCTCGGCCATGGTCGATTACCCTTCGCCGAAATCCGCACGTCAGGTTAGACGCTTTCTTGGTATGGCTGGATGGTATCGACGATTCATTTTCAACTTTGCAGCCGTGGTCTCACCAATCTCAGACACGTTGAAAAAGGCCGACAAATTTACTTGGACTTCAGAGGCGGAAACTGCGTTTCAGTCTGTGAAGGCCATGTTAACTGCGGCCCCTGTATTGGTAAATCCAGACTTCACTAGACCATTCGTGATTCAATGCGATGCTAGCAAATCTGGAGTGGGGAGTGTTCTTTTCCAAGAGAACAATGATGGATCGGAATCTCCTATTGCATTTATGTCCCAGAAGCTCAATTCCGCTCAACGCAATTACAGTGTTACAGAGCTTGAATGCTACGCCGCTGTGTTGAGCGTGAAAAAATTCAGAGCGTACGTAGAAGGGACATCGTTTAAGATTATAACGGACCATGCGAGTCTCAAATGGCTGATGTCTCAAAAGGATCTCAGTGGACGTTTGGCTCGCTGGAGTTTGAAGTTGCAAGGCTTCGACTTCGTGATCGAACATCGTCGTGGGAGCCTGAATGTTGTACCCGACGCTCTCTCTCGCGTATACGAAGACGGATTAAATGCGCTGATCGACGTTGCACCCATGGTTGACTTGAGCTCTTCAGAATTTCAGAATACGGAATATGAGGATCTGAAGGCAACTGTGGAGGCAAACGCCCCTCGGCTTCCTGATGTATGCGTTAGAGATGGCTACGTGTACAAGCGTACAGAGCCCTATAACGGTGACCCAATCACAGAAGATCGTGCCTGGAAACTTTGGATTCCATCGAGCTTGGCGCCTACTGCGATCGCTCAGGCCCATGAAGCGGATACCATGGTTCACGGTGGGTTCGCAAAAACGCTAGAGCGCATTAGGCGATACTTGTATTGGCCCGGTATGTCTACACAAGTCCGCGATTTCGTTCTTTCGTGTCAGACTTGTAAAGAAACGAAGTCCCCGAATCGTCCGCTTAGAGCTGCAATGGGAGAAGCCTTCAAAACGCAGAAGCCCTTTCAACATCTATACATTGATGTATTAGGACCATACCCTAGGACCAAAAGTGGGAAAATCGCTATCCTTGTTGTCCTTGACCATCTGTCAAAATTTCCCATCCTTCATCCCCTAAGAAGAATTACGGCGGGTGAGATCACGACGTTTTTGGAGAGGGATGTCTTCCATATGTTTGGTACCCCCGAGACAATTCTCTCCGACAATGGGTCTCAGTTCAAGTCGGCGACATTTAACTCCATGCTTTCTAAGTATGGGGTTAAACACCTATATACCCCAAAATACTTGCCTCAAGCGAATGCTTCAGAGCGAGTCAACCGTTCTGTTTTAGCTGGACTCCGAGCGTTCATCGTGGAGGACCAGACTCGATGGGACGAAAACTTAAGCAAAATAGGATTTTCTCTTAGGAGTTCAATTCACCAAGCCACTAAGTTTTCGCCCTATCAGGTTTTGTTTGGGACTCACATGATGTCGCATGGGGATGACTACGCTCTGTTGAATCGTTTGAAAGCGCTAGGTGATGTAGACTTGCAACTGGGTCGCAGAGAAGGTACTCCTATCGTGAGGCAACTGGCACAGGCGAATATTCAGGTCGCACACGAGAACAGCAGTAGGCGTTATAATATGCGTGCGGCTCAAACTCAATTTAGAGAAGGACAGGAAGTGTACAGAAGAAACTTTACCCTGTCCACAGCAGCACAAAATTATAACGCCAAACTGGCTAAAAAGTTCTTGAAGTGCAGGATTCGTCGTGTGCTAGGCAACTCGCGATATGAGCTAGAGGATCTCGGAGGCAAACGTGTGGGAGTGTACCACTCCAAAGACCTTCGTCAGTGACTGGAGCGAGCGACAACTCCGAGAGTGCCCGGTCACTGCAGTCGTGAGCATGAGACGCAAACGGAGCTCACAGCTGCCTTTTTCAGCCTGTTCGGCGTTGTAGACAACGGCGAGCAGTCTGTGTTGTAGTGTCATCTGTGAGAATTGGTGTGGACCAATTAATGCAGTGGCATTACTTTGATCCACACCAATTCCACAAAAAAACAATCAGTTCAGTGGTTGGGGTTTTTGTTTTGGAGAGTTTCTGACAGCTGGCATGGAAAAGAAAAGTGAGGTTAAGATTTTGGCGCGCACGGGCGAAAAAAAAAATATTAGTTAGAATAAGAAATGGAAAGTTATGTGTCGCGTAATGTTACTTTTTACTCGCGTCCGTAAGTTTACTAATCGCGGATTCCAGTGAACCAATATGACGAACCTTCGCGCACGGATTATGTGTTAATAGCTCCCTACTGTTGTGATTGCACACAGTAGAGTTTGCAAATACAGTGACCCAAATAAGTTTTCGGCCACCGTGTCCAATTAAAAGTAAATATTCAAAACAAAGCAAATAAATAAAAAAATCATGAATTAAAAAAATAAGATGGAATAAATAAAATATCATCAAGATGAATTAAGCAAAAAAAAAAAAAAAGTAAAAGCAAAATAAAAATAAATTATAATTAAATTAAAAATTTAAATAAAAATAAAATAAATTAAAATTAAAAATATAACATGACAACGAATGGACAGAAACTGACCGGACTGACATAAATAAAAAAAAAAAAAATCATAATAAAATTTAAACAAGAAAACAAAATATGCGGTATAACAGGTAATTTTTTTTATTAGTTTGTTTTTTTTTTTTTCTCTCTCTCGTTTTGTTTTTTTTGGTACATATATAGTTATTTAGTATAAATGGCTAATTAAGACGGCCATTAGGATGGATCTTCTCGTTTGAAGACCTTCCGCCCCCTCATTCCTCTCTTTAGGGGCCATATTTAAAAATTTTTTTTGTGGACAAGTATGGCTACGGTAGGGTGGGCTAGACGGCGCATAACAACAGCGCCAGTCGAGTTGAAGGGAGTTTTCTCGGTCTCTCATGACCGATTGGGAATCTTATCCCAATTTTATCACCCGGGTAAGTCGGCGTGAAATTTTTGTTGTACAGGCCATGGGTTTTATGGTCAGGAATACGAACAACGTACCCCCCCACAGCCGCAGCTAGCCCGGAAGCCAGCAAGCACGTCGCTCCAGTTCGTATTTCAGCCACCAATTCGGACGTAGGTGGAATTGGACCCCTGTTTCCCGATCCCAACCTTCCCTTCGGTTATTTTGACTTTTTTAAGTCGAAATAACCACTCCAAGGCCTCCGTTCACAACGAACTTCTAGCAGTGCTCGAGCAATCCCAACGGGCGCTGGATACACAGATTCAAGAACTAAGAAATAAGAATCAAACCAACGAAAAAACTATCCGTCAATATAAGTTACAACAGCAACAGGCAGAGGATTTAGACAGAGTGTCAGATCAGAAAATAGAGGACCTAACGAAACAACTAGAACAAGCACTGACCAGAAAACAGTCGTTACTGGAAGTCAACTTGGAGCAGAGAGATTCGCTTGAGTTTTACGAAGAGAGTTTGCAGGAACTAAGCAGCGAGGGAGAAACTACGCAAAAGCGTTTAATTACTAAAATTACCGGCCTCCGTGAACAGCTGACAGAGAGAGAGGTTTCATTAGACCTGTTAAAGGAAAAATTGGACAACCAGGAGGCTCAGTTCAGCGGCACCAACGCAAATACCCTCATTCCACACCCTGTTATTAAAGTTCTTAATAGTTCGGAAATGGCATTATATGAAGCAATAGCGAAAACAGTTTCGCGTCTAGTACCTGTTTTCAATGGTATTAGAACAGCGGAGCTTTCGGGAAAAGTTCATGAATTTCTAAACGCATGCGATCTAGCATTTAAGTGCTTGGAGGAAAAAAACGAAGAAATATTCGTTTCGCTTCTATCTACACGGTTAGTAGGTGACGCATTTGATTTGGTGCGGGGGAAAACCATAAAAACTCTAAATGAATTCAAAGTGCTCATAAAAGACACATATCTAGTCGCCAGAACTCTGGATAGTGTAGTTTACGAAATCAAAGCGGCACATCAAGTCCCCACTGAGGATGTTAAGGGATTCTCACGGCGACTTTGCCATCTGGTGACCGTAGCGCAAGAAATAATAGCTAGTCAATATAATACAGCAGATTCGGTAGCTTTAGTCAAAGAAGTGCAGAAAAGTGCTTTAAATGCATTTAAAATGGGCCTAATCGACCCAGCACTTAGACAATTCATGCTGACCGTAACCGAAGTCTCGCTAGACAAAGTGGTAGATGTTGCTCTGAGAACATCTCTAATGTTAACCACACAATACACCAACCCATTCTCTGGCCCAGGTTTCTATCAACCGAACGTTTGGCAGCCCCCAGCACACACACTTGACCATTTAGCTTATCAAACATCACCACCTCCAGCAAATCCACCATCTTTTCAGTCCCAACTATCCCCTAGTATCAACGAAGCAAGATACCACATGCCAACGCACTTGCAGCCCCAAAGACAAGCGCCCATACAGCCCGTAATGCATTTTTCCAATATCGGCGAATTTCAAGCAGGCGGTGTTGTTCAGCCGGGCCAAGCATACTCCAATCCTACTGCTACCATACCAGAGCAATCTCGTAATACAAATCATCAGCAGAAAGTAAGAGTATCATGCGGTTTCTGTGGTAAACAAAACCACACATACGCCGAATGTAGGCAACGAAAAAATACTCCTTTCTGTGATACCTGTGAGGTTTACGGGCACAATAAGAACACGTGTCCTCGAGCTCAAGTGTTCACGACTAGCACAGAAAAAGGTAAGACCAGGTGCGACTGGTGTCAAAGATTTGGACACACCGAGGATAATTGTTTTAGCAAGAAAAAATACCTGGAAAAACAATCGGGAAACGGTCAGGGGGCCAGTGCGAACATCCCAGCTGTGCCCCAGCAAAAATCGTAAAAGCCAAAAACACTTTCATAGAAGACTCTATCACTGAAGAAAAACCTGTCGCACTAAATATTGGTCGCACAGAACGTATAGAGTCATCATCTGATACTAACGGAAGTTCATTGCCAAATGAACCTGTGAGTATAAGCATCGGGCATACGATACCCAATTCCCATAAAAAACCCGTTGTTATTAGCTATAAGAAAAATTCCCGACCGCGGAAACAGGGAACACGTGCGATGCGGAAAATTAACGGGGGTTTGGAAACGAAACCCAGACGGGGAAGGAATACAAACAACCGCAACTATATTTCCCATTTAGCCGACGCCTTAATCGGAATCTCATATGTTCTTCACATTTTATTCATCCGAACGCAGTCTCTCGGGCTATTTTTAAACACTAAGATATTAGAAATAGGAAACCAACTATGCAAATTCACGCATAATTCATTAAAGCATACTGTCGAATCATTTACTAGGTTTAGATATAAGTGCACTGATAACCACGGAGGGTCTACCTTACACCTTCTCAAAAAGGTTACCGACGACGATGTCTTTATGGAATTCCCATGCTCCCTGGCGAAATCTGGTAGGATCATAGTCCTAGTGGACACCGGGGCAGATAGTCTTCTAAAAAAATCGTCAATGAAAAAGCTCAAGCACATTAAGAAACAGGAGATCAAGCAATTAGGCGGAGTATTTGGCGGGTTGAGTAAGACCTTGGGTACAGTCGAAATCAGGGTACACCCTGAATTAGATTTCAAGGCAAAGTGGCATTTGGTAGACGATTTAAACGATATTCCAGGTGATGGAATAATAGGTCGCGACCTATTATGGAACCGATCCATAATCGACACCACTGCCAAAACTCTAACACTTAGCGACGATACGCGCGAACATACTTCTCAGTTCCTTTTGAAAAGACTGACCTGCCAGAATAACCAGAACAAAACGCTGGTGGTTCAAGCTCGTTCCCAGAGGGTGATACGTTTAAGGGTTCCAGTCACAGAAGGCGAAGTTTTAGTCGAATCCCAGGAAATAGATGAGGGCGTTTACATAGGGAACACTTTAGTTAAAGTGAAACAAAACATGATTAATGTCCCAATTCTAAATTCCACCGCTAAAGAATACGTTTTAAAAGCCGACTTCGTCCCCGTCTGTTCCAATCTCAACAAATATAAAATAATCGAGCAAACGAAGGGTAAAATTAACCACATCGCTTCAGGCAAAGCTACTGAACGAGTGGACGCACTATTAAAAACGCTGAAAACAGGTAATAACCTAAACAGCGAAGAAAAAAACGCATTGGAAAACTTATGCGTACAATTCAATGACATTTTCTATTTAGAGGGCGATCCGTTGACACACACATCCGTGCTAACACACGCGATACCCACAAAGGTCGATCAGCCGGCAATTAA
Organism: Beris morrisii; assembly: GCA_951812415.1. NCBI lineage: Eukaryota > Metazoa > Arthropoda > Insecta > Diptera > Stratiomyidae > Beris > Beris morrisii. The sequence goes on along the minus strand of OX638311.1, from coordinate 81,423,567 downwards.
CCAAAGACAATACAGGTTACCTCAGATACACAGGGAAGAAATTAACAAACAGGTCTCAAAGATGCTAGCGGATGGGATAGTTACCACTAGCAAGTCATCATGGAACTCACCACTATTGGTAGTTCCGAAAAGGGCAGGCACCGATGGTCAGAAAAAATGGCGCGTAGTCGTCGATTTCCGCAAACTGAACGAAGTTACTATTAAAGATGCTTTCCCACTGCCTAGAATCGAAGACATTCTGGACCAGCTTGGACACTGTCGTTATTTTACTACCCTGGATTTGGCTAGTGGCTATCACAAAGTTCTAATAGAACCAACAGACAGGAAAAAAACCGCATTCAGTACAGGGTTGGGTCATTTCGAATTTAATCGCATGCCTTTCGGGCTAACGGGAGCACCAGCTACATTCCAAAGGATCATGAATCACATTTTGACCGGTCTGCATGGTTTAGATTGTTTTGTATACCTTGACGACATAGTCGTCTATGCAAAAAACCTCTCAGAACACAACGACAAATTGACTCGCGTGTTCTCTCAATTGAGGGCCCACAATCTTAAGCTTAATACCGAAAGTGCAATTTTCTATGCCGCGAAGTAATATATTTGGGTCACAAATGTTCTAGTGAGGGTGCTTTGCCGGATCCCAACAAAACGAGTTGCGTGGAGGAGTATCCCGTCCCTACTAATGTTAAGCAAATTCAATCGTTTTTGGGTTTTGTGAACTACTATCGTAAGTTCATACCCAACCTAGCATCCATAGCGGCGCCCATAAATAAATTACTAAAAAAGGGGGCGCCCTTTAACTGGACCACAGAGTGCCAGGAATCTTTTGAGTTTTTGAAGCGTGCTATTACAACCCCACCCATTTTGATATACCCGGACTTCGAACAGCCTTTTATACTCACTACTGACGCTAGCAATGAAGCTCTGGGAGCAGTGCTATCCCAAGGTAGAGTAGGCGAAGACCGCCCTATCGCTTACGCTAGCCGCACCCTAAATTCGGCGGAAAAGAATTACTCCACGATCGAGAAAGAGTTGTTGGCCATAGTATGGGCCACCAACAATTTTCGTTCATACCTCCTGGGTCGACCATTCACTGTATACTCTGATCACAGACCACTCAAGGGGGTATTTAACGTAAAGGACCCCACATCCCGATTAATGAGGTTCCACCATAAACTGTCAGAATACGATTATACTATAGAATACAAACCCGGAAAATATAATGTGAATGCGGACGCGCTAAGCCGTATTCCAAATCCACCGGAAAATATTTCTGCGGTACAGACAAGGAGTAAAACACTAGAACAAAATGTCCCTACTAAAACAGACTTATCTGACCATTTCCTGGCTAAAGATATAAACGATCAACCAATAAACGACATTGGACATGAAAAAACTAACCAGTTCGAAACCCTCACTACGCCGAAAGAGATCCAAACTGTTCTAAACGACTTCCATAATTCTGCTCTAGGTGGTCATCAAGGCATAAAAAAGACCTATTGGCGAATTAGAAGACAATTCCGGTGGAAGGGTATGCAGAAGGATATACAACGGTTCGTAGAAGCTTGCCCCAAGTGTCAAATGAACAAAAGTTCTCGTTTAACGAAAATGCCAATGGTCCTGACGGATACCCCAAGTTTTCCCTTCGACAAGGTCTATATGGACATGGTTGGACCCCTACCGGTAACATACTCCGGAAACCGATATATCCTGACTTTTCAAGATGATCTAACCAAATTCATGGCTTGCGTCCCCATGCCCGATGCCGAGGCAGTGACCGTCGCAAAATCTTTCTACGATGAGATAATCACTCGCCATCGGATTCCTAAAGTCCTTATAACCGACAACGGCACTAACTTCACATCAAAATTATTTACGGAAACCTGTAAGCTACTTGGTATCAAAAAGTTACACATAACGGCTTACCACCCTCAAGCAAATGGTTCTTTAGAAAGAAGTCACAGACCATTAGCTGAATACCTCAGAAGTTTTGTGGGGAACGACGAAAAAAATTGGGACCAATGGTTGCATCAAGCGATGCACGTGCACAATAACACTCCGCACATTTCGACCAAGTTATCTCCTTTATCTTGTCTGTATGGGTTCGAGTTCGAAATGCCGACTAACCTAAAAAGAACGCCACAAGCTGTGTATAATTCCGAAGAATACCCCAACCAATTGAAATTCCAAATCCAGAAGGCGCACGAATTAGCTAAGAAGAACCTAGATCATGCAAAAAAATATCGAAACGTTTTTATGATCAAAGAATCCATCCGTTAGAAATTCATGTAGGTCAAAAGGTTCTGCTTAAAAATGCAACTAGGAAAAACAAGTTTTCCCCTATATGGATTGGGCCTTACGAAGTTGTAGCAGTAAATGGTGATGTCACTACACCATTAGGATGGGACAAAAAACTCGAAAAATACACAACAACCGCATCAAGATATTTCGCGAATAGGGAACCAATCAATTTTTCTTTTTTCTCTTTTCAGTTTCCACGTTTATCAAACCGAAGGAGGACAACACAATGCCAATTGTCCATCATAATATTTTAATAAATACGCATTAAATATAATACTTAACATACACATTTAATTCCCGGTAGACTTTAATTATATAAGATTTTTATTATACTCTTATATAATTAATAAACGGGAAAACTCATAATAAATAAATAGGAATAGAAAATTAAAAAAAAAAAAAACCGAAAATTTAAATTAGCAAAAACCAATTATTTTTATTAATCAAATAGTTAGAATATTGTTAATCAAATAGTTAGAATATTGTTAATCAAATAGTTAGAATATTGTTAATCAAATAATTAGGATATTGTTAATCAAATAGTTAGAATATTGTTAATCAAATAGTTATTATTATATCAGAGTTAACTACCCGAAGAAGAATAGCTATAAAGATAAATACATAAATATTTCTAAAGTTTTATCATACAAAACATTTAGCCATTTGTTGTTACAAATATTTTAATTTCTAGAAATATGATTTCATACATGGCAAAAACAATTTATAAAGTTAGCATTATTTTATTAACGCACGTATTGTTATCCGCATTCTCGGAAGACACACTACCATATCAGGACATCCAGCTAAAAGACACGCCTGCAATTTTCGAAAAAGCTGGAGATGCAGTATTCTTCAAAGACGTGTGGACCATTTACACTAAGTTCACACCTATGGACTACTCGACCGTTTTGGACATCGCCGATCGATATGACCGCCAAATCGACCAGTTATGCAACTTAGTGAAAGAAAACGATACCAAGCGAAACTTCCAGAGGACGTGTCAACAAATGGTGAAGGAAACTACGACGATAATTCAAACCTTGCGTCGAAATAACGACCATATGCGCCACGCACTCAGCCCCAGAAGATCCAGAAGAGCAATAGAATTCATAGGTAAATTCGCCAAATGGGCCTTTGGAAGTATGGATAGCGAGGATGCACATAAAATCTATAACCAACTGAATATACTAGGAAAACAAGACTCGCAAACGTTCGAATTACTCAAACACCAGATAACTGTAATGAGTTCGAATTTTGATAGATTAAGCAAACCCGTATCAGCATTAACATCCGACATAAGTCTCATCTCGGAGAATCTTCGCATGCTAGGAGCAGAACACGACAATTTCACATCAAAAATAAACAGCGAATTGGCAGAACTTAAAGTCAAGACGAATATATACGAACTACTGACTATCATAAACTCCAATCTACTAGAAGTTCAAGGTAGACAATCCACAGAATTATCCATTCTAAATGATTTATACAACGGCAAATTACATCCGTTCATACTAGATGTCACCGATATTACGAAGACTCTAAGACTTCTCCTAGTAACAGCGAAAACGAAGCCGTTTTTCCAAGATCTATTCGCCTTACATCAAGCAGCAAAAACAACAGTTTTCCAGGACGAGCAAAATCTGGTGATTAAAATCGTAATTCCGCTACCAGAAGCAATTCTGTTCGCCGTTCAGAGAGTGCATTACCTACCATCAAAACTCAACGAAAAATGGGATCTATTGCTCCAAACACAGTACCCCTACATCGCAGAGGCAGAGTCCCAGAACGCATTCATCACGCTATCACAGCAGGACTATTCACGATGTACACAAGTGGCCTTCAATAAGACGTCTACGTTAGCCATATGCCCCAACAACGGACCAATCCTGACAAACGGAAGTCCCGAATGCCTGGTCGAACTACTACAACATTCACGCTTCGCAGAAGTCACTTGCAAACACGTGGCAGTGCCAGCAACTGAAGGAGTTTTCACCAAGATGATAGCCAGCAATCAATGGCTATACAAACTAAAAAGCCCCATCATACTGTCTACCTCTTACAATGGAGCCCATTATGCCGTAAATTTGACTGGATTGGGGATATTTAAGATCACGCAGCCCTGTGAATTTGGAAACAGGGAGATAAGATTGCCGTACGAAAGATCGTTTCACACCGCCACGGAGTACAAGCAACCGTGGATAGAATTTGTGAACCTCACCGACTCTTTGAGGTTCAAATTTGCTATGGTAGATTCCCATGAACCAACCGTTAGTTCCAGAAAACCATTACCAATTAAGGTTGGTAACCATGAGGACATAGCAGCCTCCTTGGCCGAAGGAAGAAAAACCTTAGACGCCCTGCAAGACGATCTAAATCGAGCAGACGACGCAAGAAAAATCGTTCAACAAGGCCAAGAGCTCATATTCCATCGCTACTCCATGGTATCACTAAGTCCATTTCTCGCACTATCAATAATAGTCGGTCTGATTTGTTTACGGTTCGTCAAAGCGCGAAACAAGTCAAAACGTCTAGCGTCACCATCGTTTTCGAACTCATCAAGAGGAGCCGTACATGAAGAGCCCACTCTGCCCGAATTGCACATGAGGTCATCACGAAGGACGCAGCATCCAAAGACCCAGCCCTACATCAAGAGACCAGCACCACAGTCCCCGGCAAGATATACGGATAACATTACGTTCGCATTAGTTTAAATTATAGATTGTTGTATATTTTTATTTTTTTTTTCTCTTCATTCAACGCATTTAAGCTCAATTTTCAATTAGTTGTACAGTATATCGAATAGAAATTTGTAACTCGGGAGTAAATGCAAACTCGTTAGGATGGGGAGGGATGTTGTGCCCAGCCAAAGGGCAGCATCCGGCGTTTACATTTCCTCCCGACGAATATTATTTTAATTCAGACCAGTCGTTCTTCTTTGTTTTTTAAAATGAATCAAAACAAAAACAACAACCTAGCAACTCGACCGTAAACAGTTCGAATTGCAATTCTTGGCCTGAGGTACGGTAATGTGACGTCACATCCAGGGGAATCCACTGGATTCTCCTTTACTGCTGAGTCAGAACATGTCGCGTGCCATAGGTACTGGAAATGGTCGAGCTGCTACTTTGTTCGCTTTGTTTTGTTTTGCTTATTTTTTATTTTTCATTTTATTATATTTTTCCCTCGCGATCAAATTACGAAATAGTCGCGACCCACAAATGGGCGCATTGCACTTTCAGTTGGTTGCACCATTTGTGGGTCACTAAAAATTGCCGATTGTCTTGATCGGCAAATTCCAACTGCATGGACTTTTGCAATGGGTTGAACGACTGGCCCATTTTCCCAAATACTTATTTAGCGATAATTTAGTATTTAAGTTGTTCGATGTTATGATTAAGCTCTCAGTTACTTTTTACCAGCAACCATTAAACGTTTTAAATTCAAAAGAGAATCTCGTTTCGTTTTTTTTAGGTAATTACAAATTTACTAATTTTATTTTTACAGGAATACAAAACACAAAACCTGACTAGTCGATACACTTTGGCATCCATAGGTGCCATAGTTCTAGTCAGGTAAAGCTCCACACATCGGCATCCTCGGGTGCCATGAGTGAAATCAAACTTTTTATTTCAGGAAACAGGCGCTGCTCGTAGTACAAGACCACGAGCATGCGTTGACCACTACATAAAATCCATATCTCCTAAACGGGTAATGTCACGAAATTAAAACGTAATGAACATTTGTAGGTATACTAGGAGAATAGATTGGAAATAAATTTTTGAGAGGGGGCAGTGGCGTACGGAGAGGGGGGGGGTGAAAAACTTTAGATTACGATATCTCACAAACCAATTGCACTAGAGAAATAAAATTCGGTTTTTGTATAAAGGTTGACAAATAAAGTTTGCTGAAAGTAAAATTTTTTAAGGGGGCGGTGGAGTATGGAAGTGGAGGGGAATAGAATTTTTCTAAAAAATCACGTCTCATATCTCAAGAACAGTGCTAGATAGATGCTTAAAATGTTTACCATAAGTAGGCCTAATAGACCCCTAGCCGTAAAACTTGTTTTGGGGGTGTGGGTATAGAGGGTGAGGGTGTGGGAGGGTGAAAAGGAAAGAGTTCCGATTTTTATATCTCGAGAACCTATAATGGTATAAAGCTGAAACTTGGTATTTGGATTGAGCTATAGTAGTAGCATGTTGAAAAAATATAATTTTTTATAGGAGTAGTATAGTACGGGGGTGGGGGCGGTTTTTCCTAATTATAGAACGGCTTATGCTGGAAAGTTGAAACTCGGTACGTATATGTAAATCAACTAGAAAAGTAATATTTAAAAAAAAATAAAATATCCATTGGCTTTCGAGAGGGGGACAAAAAAAATTATCAGTGAAAATGGAATGCATATATTTTCACGATTTTCTTCATATCTATTAGGTCTTTCCAAATATTGAATTCATTTTAATTCTACGGATTCTTCATATAAATACCAAGAAAGCATTTTCAGGATTTTTTGAAATTCGACCCCCAAGGATGTGTAATGGTGTTTCCACGAATTCAGCCGTATACCTCAGGTCTGATTAGATATCGAAATACTTTTCACTTCGACGGGCTTGTTTAATAATCACCTAAAACCTGTTTTCAAGTTTTTTCCTTTTTCAACCCCTAAGAGGGTATAAACGGGTTGAACACGTTTTCACGAATTCCGTCATATCTCTTAGGAGTGATAAGACATCGGATTGGTTTTCAATTCCTCGGGATTATTTTATAAATATCTAAAAACCAATTTCAGGATTTTTGGATATTCAACCCCAAAGTGGGTACAAGGGGGTTGCATATATTTTTACAAATTCCTACATATTTCTTAGTTCTGATGAGATATTGAATTAATTTTTACATAATAAGGCCTCCTACATAATCGTCAAAAAGTTAATTTCAGAATTTTTAGATATTCAACACGAATAGGACGTTAAGATTGGTTTTCACTTCCACAGACTTTTTATATAATCGCCTTCTAATCACGTAACAACTGATATTATACTACGACTTAGACTGCGTCCCAGAGTATTTTGTAATTCATATGTTATATGTGGCACCGGCGTAAGTATTCTAGCGCGTCCCCATTCTAACCGCTTCCCGAACTTTTTTTTAGGTTTTCAGTCACATAGTAACCTACACCGCATATCCGAATTAAACGTGTTCCGAACTTCTACCCAAAAAATAATAAAGTTGCGCCCAGACTGTTGGCAGATTTTTCTCCTTATAAATGAGCGGTTTAAGCTTCGAATTAATTTGAAATATGTTTAATATTCTGGAAAAAAAAAGAAATATGGCATTGTATTCGTTTGCGGTAAACAATGTAGACGTCCAAGATGAGTTGGGTCACGTGGTCAAAACAGGATCCGAAAATTTTCCACGCAAACAGTGAATGAATAACCTCAGAATAAATTTTCATAGCCCAAAAAAATCATTTTAAAGCAATAATAAAAATTACAACTAAATTTCATCAGCAGCAGAAGTGATAGTTTATAAAACTATAAAAAAACGATATGAACATTGTATAACTGCTGTAACGTGAGGCCTCCATTTTCCATTCCTATAGGTTAAGTTCATTGCTGTAGAATTTACCTTCCATTCTAAACAAATTAATAAAGTTATTCCAATCTTCGAATGGACACTCTTCTATTTTCTTAGGGGCAATTCTATTGGTAGGTTTTATCTGTAATTATGAAATATATTTCAATAATGGAACTGTAAGCTTCTAACGAGTTGAACATATTGAACTATAATAGTGTAATAGAGATTGAATGGTTAAAATATTAATCTTAATTATAGAAGTTTAGCTTTAAACTAGCTGAAAATGATGGATAATGGCGTTGCAACAAAAGAGTAGATAAATAATTTCGAAAATTTTGAACTCTAATATTTGTTACCTTGCGCTCATCTCTTGTGAATTATTTCCCTGCAGTTTTTATATTAAAATACTAGTTGACCCGGCAAACGTTGTCTTGCCTTAAACAAATCTTTTTTCATACTCTAGATCCAGCCCAAAAGATTGTAACGCATAGCACCGAGCCTACGAAGAAAAAAAGTTATACATTATTTTGTGTTTATTTGTGGCCAAAACCTCCAAATCCACTTGACGTTCGTCCGTCCGCCTGTCTCTTTGTCTGTCTGTCCGTCCGTCCGTTTGTCTGTCGGTTAGCACGATAACTCAAGATCGCCTTGACCTAGGATCTTGAAATTTTGAATTCATTAATCATCATCAATGGCGCGACAGCCCATGTCGGGCTCTGGCCTCCTGAAGTCGTCGCCTCCAATCGTCTCGATCCAAAGACCGCGTCCTCCAGCTGCTAATATTTAAGATGGCTTTGCTGTCTTCATCCACCGAGTCTTCCCATCGCTTGCGTAGTTTCCCTACTGGCCTGTAACCACTCGCTTTGCCTTTAAGAGCACGCTTGGGGATTCTTCTGTCTTCCATCCGCTCTACATGGCCAGCCGACAGCAGTTTACGTAGTTTGATGAACGTTGAGGCTTCTGGCTCCTTGAAGAGTTTATACAGGTCATGGTTGTATCTTATTTGCCAGTCCGTTCCTTCCTTTACGAGTCTAAACATTTTTCGGAGGACCTTTCTTTTGAATGTGTTAACTGCTTTTTCGGAAGTTCGCGTTAATGTCCACGTTTCGCTGCCATAACAGAGCACAGGTCGTATAATAGTTTTATATATTCGCAGCTTATTGTTCCTGTGCACTTTCTTGGATTTCATTATTGGAAGTACCGAATAATACGATCCGTCGTTTGATTTCGTCCGTTTCGTAGCCGTCTTTTGCTAGATTAGCCCCAAGATACATGAAGTTGTCCACACTCTCCAAATTATACTCCGCAATTGTTACATTCTATCTGATTGGCGTTCTCTTTCTTGTTTGCGTCATTATTTTTGTTTTACTTTCGTTTATGCGTAATCCGACTTCTTTTGCGGCGGAGTCAAGAATGACAAATACCGCCTTAGCACTAGGGAAGGATCTTGCGTCAGCGTATGCTAGTTGGGTGGACTTGAATAGTAGTGTCTTGAGTTTAAGTCGGCGATGCTGTGGCCACCACCGACTTAAACTCAGACCGCGCACATATGACAGTTCGTCGTGAGAAATGCCTCGTTTTTTATGTGATGTGTGACGTCACGGATCAAAACGAGAAAATATACCAGTACATTGGAGAATCTTTTTTGGAACGAATTCGTAACAATATTTTATTATCCCAAAGCGCGGTGTTTTAATACAAAACTTTGGAATTGACGAACTCTCTAGAGTCGATACTGCATAACAAATGTTCAGAATCATAGCAATATGCAGTATGTTTCATATAACAAAAATTATCTTTAAAAAAATAAGCAATTTAACTGCACATTTTTTAAATGGCGGAATGCCGACATTGCTGAAAATTGCGATAATTTTATCGTCCCATTTTTTTCTATGAAAATTCAATTCCAGATGAGAAAACTAGTCTAATTCTCATTTCTAAATATGTTTATAAACTTAACACATAAACTTTACTTTGCCTAACAAAAGCTTGCACTTTAATAGAAAACTTGGTTTTTATCATCCAAGTCAAGCACCCGCCATACAAAATTGTTGCGATTTGTATGGAGCTGTCATGTTTGTTATGACTCTGGTTTTTTATGCTCAATTGAGCTGCGCGGCTATAGTTCAGAGGGCTCTGGCTGCGGCTGATTTTGACAGTTGAAATTCTGATCCCAGTTGGTCGCGTCTGCGAGATTTCTCGCAGATTTCTCGAAGACATGTCGGCCTGTCTGCGAGATTTCTTCGAGACGCCTTATAGGAAAAATACACGGTATCGAGACAAATGCACCCCGAAATCTCGGAGACATGTCGGCTGAATGTCGGGATAGTAACATGTTTTCCAATCAGCGCCATCTATATATTAATAGATTTTTCTATATTTACTTGTGCTCATACTTCTTATAATAAAGTAAAAAACCAAAATATTTAATGGAAAGTACTCTTTATTTAGTAATTTAAAAAAACATCACTGAGAACAACAATAATTCACTTTATAATGCATGCAAAAACACTTTCACCCACAACATTTGACCAAGAGGTGGTGAAATGTTAGAAGATTAACATCATCTGAAAAGAGGAAACTCAAATTAAACCCGGTTGAAACAAACTTATCAGAATAAAATTATCACGCACCACTATTCAGACGTACTCTGTGCGAATTGAATAAATACGTACGACAAAATTTATTCCGAATTTAGTTTGTCATGACTTTTCTAAGCGGCAGACGTCATCTCAAGTCTTCGATCTCTTCGCTTCTCTGCGGTCGTTTTCTGCACTTCAAATACATCGTGGTGGGAGCACATGTTTGTATTGCTATTTCTTTCTATCTAGTATTGAAGAAAGGTATGCAATATGATTCCTAAGGCTCAAACCATCGAGATTATGTCTCGAAAGAGACAAGCGACCAACTGGGATGCTTTGCTACATATCTGTATTAGTAAACTATATTGCTAGCGGCACTTGTCAGAGTTAGGGTCACTAGATACACAACACTCTCTACCTAGGGTTTGGCAGATACGTCTAATTCGGTCGTTTATGTACTAGAAATTGTGATTTAACCTCACAAAAATCGCCTGTTTATGTACTAGTTCGCCTGTTTTTGTACTACTGAACATTGCTAGCAAATTGCGTTTTTGAAGTGTGTTAGTGCGAATATGTGAAGAGTCGGAAAAAGAGCTGTCGGTTAACTTCCACAATTCTAGTACGTGTTTTTCTTTGATATGGAAGTGTGTGTGCGCGAAATTGTGGTTTTCAATGGTAAATTTCCCTATTTCTTTCATTTCTTCTATGGAAATTTACAATTTTGCAGCGAAAAGTCAATCATTTCGAATGTTTATAAAGTGAAATCCCATAAACATGGAAAAAATTTAAATTTACTGGTTTTTCACCTTGGTACGCATCTGCCAAACCCCTCTTAGAGGCTGTTTTGGTGTGAGTGTGTATACAGTAACCCTAGTCAGAGTCAGTATCGTTGTTAACAGCTGATTCTGAATTTGCCAATTCAATATAGTGGTAGTTTAAACGTTAATGGATTTTAATTTAATATTATAATATTTTTTTATATTTTTTATAATTCAAATAGTTGAAACATTTAAAAAATATAACACTATTTTTCACATTGCTACAGTGCTACTAATTTGAAATTATGAACAGTACAATTTCTCATATAACATATTTTTCGCAATTAAATATTTTTATTTATAATGTTCAAATTTCATAAAAACTTGATTTGTATTAAAATTTTGTACTCCCCTTCCTTGAATCTTTACATTTTTGAGACAAAATCAGCAGCTGATTCTGAATTTTCCAATTCAACTCGTGCTTATTGATTTTGTATGGAAAAATATGACATCTAGCAATATAGTACCCCAGTTGGTCGCGTCTGCGAGATTTCTCGAAGACATGTCGGCTTGTCTGCGAGATTTCTTCGAGACGCCTTATAGGAAAAATACACGGTATCGAGACAAATGCACCCCGAAATCTCGGAGACATGTCTGCTGAATGTCGGGATAGCAAAATGTTTTCACAATCAGCGCCATCTATATATTAATAGATTTTTCTATATTTACTTGTGCTCATACTTCTTATAATAAAGTAAAAAAACAAAATATTTAATGAAAAGTACTGTTTATTTAGTAATTAAAAAAAAACATCACTGAGAACAACAATAATTCACTTTATAATGCATGCGAAAACACTTTCGCCCACAACATTCGACCAAGAGGTGGTGAAATGCAAGAAGATTAACATCATCTGAAAAGAGGAAACTCAAATTAAACCCGGTTGAAACAAACTTATCAGAATAAAATCATCACATACCACTATTCAGACGTACTCTGTGCGAATCGAATAAATACGTACGACTAAATTCATTCCGAATTTAGTTTGCCATGACTTTTCTAAGTGGCAGACGTCATCTCAAGTCTTCGATCTCTTCGCTTCTCTGCGGTCGTTTTCTGCACTTCAAATACATCGTGGTGGGATCACATGTTTGTATTGCTATTTCTTTCTATCTAGTATTGAAGAAAGGTATGCAATATGATTCCTAAGGCTCAAACCATCGAGATTTTGTCTCGAAAGAGACAAGCGACCAACTGGGGTTCTAATACATATATGCTTTGCTATGCTATTGAAGCAGCTATAGCTTGCACATTGGACAGACCCCAGGTGCGGCAAAAGCTTGTCAAAATTTGGTTTGCTTCATGGAAAGAAACACAGCGTCGGTGATGAAAACAAAAAATAATTACACAGAAAATAAATGAATTATGGTTTAAAAACGATTTCGGCGGTGAAATTCGTCAAAGAAATTCGCCTTCGCACTGCTGAAAACAAAACTGGACCGAAAAAATTATATAAAATATCGTATTTCCGCACGACCTCAATTAATTTTTTAACATTTTGAATTTCATTTTTTGTTCAGACATAGACATCTCTAAAAAAAACAAGCCGCCAAAGTTCACAACATAAAGTTTTGTTGGCTCACTGCGGCGGCAGTGGCAAAATTAGAAATTAGTCTAAGCTACCGGCGACGAAAAATTTACGATGCCGCGGTTCGCCGCAATTGTGGACATACACACATGCTTTCCCAGTTGGTCGCTTGTCTCTTTCGAGACATAATCTCGATGGTTTGAGCCTTAGGAATCATATTGCATACCTTTCTTCAATACTAGATAGAAAGAAATAGCAATACAAACATATGCTCCCACCACTATAGTCACTGGATGAAGAAGAAGGCACTTAGGGATAGTCTGGCCATAACATGTCCGGCAAATGTCGGTACATTTAAAAAACCGTCGGACTTTTTTATAAGGTACTGAAATAGCTAAAGAGTTTGTATAATAGGTGCATAGTGTTTTAAAATTGGGGAAAAAAAATGATGTTCTCCAAATACTATTCACAATTTTTCATAATCAGAATAATAAATTCGAGAAAAACCGCACACATACATCTAAAGATTGATTTTCGAACATTTTCGATGATCTAATTCCGAAAATTCGAAATGTCAAGTGACAGTTCTCGAATTGGCAAGTACGCGTCAAATTGAGTTTTTTGTGTTATTACAATGGGAGCCGCCTATCAAAATTCTTCCATTAATGAATGATGCAGTTGCAACAGAAACAACAAACACAACAGAAACGACAACGACACCAACTGTAATTGAACCGAAGCCGGGAACAAGTAAACAAACAGCAACTGCGAGTGGTGCAAGCCTGTCGAGTGGAGATTCGAATGGAACGGATAGTGATTCGGATATTAGTTGTAGTGAAATATTTCGTGCGTAACTTTCAATAAAAACCGACCAATTTCAGTTCCGGCGGATCACCTGTGGAAAGGCGTCACGTCCGTAAGTAATGCCGGCAAGAAACGAGGTCGTGGCAAAGGTGTGGGCCGGAAAATCGCCAAAGATTTGAATCGCGGCCAAGTCATTGGAGTCGGCAAAGAAAACATGCTCTGGCCGGGTCTCAACGCTCCCATAATCCGGGGCAAGGAACTCGTTCGGCAACAAAAACTTCCCGAGGACACCGAACGCGAACAGAAACTCATAAAATTGCGCGACTCAATGGGCAACTTTCGCGTTTTACGAATCAATCCGATCGATCGGGGCTGGTCGGGCAGTCGAATGCCCGGCCGCAGTATCGGACAACCGGATCCCGTGGGCGATGAAATCTTCGATGGATTCGATAAAAGAGTACTCGAATTGAAGACCGTTTTCATTATGAAAGGAAATTTGGGTCGACGGCGACGATTTTCCTGTCTATCCGTAACCGGAAACGGAAAAGGTTTGGCCGGCTTCGCCCTAACCAAGAGTTCGGAAGCAGTTTAGTAGTTTTCGATTTTCGAAGCGCTTCCTTCGCTTCGAAAATCAAAAAACCGTGCCGGCCAAAAAGTCATGCACATCGAATTGTACTAGCATAGGAAAACCTCAACAATATCAGAAACTGCCACGTTCACCGGTTCTATCGCCACTACCGCCTGATAGTTTATCGCTGCCAATTCAAGACTATCTAATTTCATCGGACGAAGATGATCTAAGTAAATCCGATTATGATATTTCCTTAATTGAAAAAATCGTCCATGGTGATAAAATAGTCGATGAATTTGACGCCATAAGTAAGGAAAAACTATTAAAACGAGCACTACCTATTAAGGATCGAACAGACTACAAGAAACGTATAAAACTTGATGACAAGAAACGCGTAGAAAGCAATAAGGGGTAAGTTTATTCCAGAGCAATAAGTAGCAATTTGATCACACTATTATTCTTGTCACTCCAGAAACAACAGTGATAAACCTACTAAACCTCGAAAATCGACTGGCGAGACCGGAAACACTAAATACCAAGCACGCAAATCATGTTATATGTAATCATGATGCGACGAATATCATGTTATCCGGCATGTAATGAATTTAGAAGCGGTCAATACGTACGAGGGAACGCATGATATTCATGCATTAATATTGGGACGTGCTATAACTGGAATTGCAGCATTTTCTTGAGATTGAGGGACTTTAGTTCAATTTTGTATTGTTATTGCTATTGCATTTAAAAGTTTTAAAGTGTATTTTTTTATTCTTGTAAATATACAAGATTTATTATCAATTTTAGAACCTGTTAGCAATTTTTAATCCAAGCAATTAATCCACAGGTAAAGTCGGTCGAATCTGCTGTAGTCAGACCCTGAGGCAAATGAAACACACGGGACACACTTTAATGTCTGACAGTCCTTTCAGGAAAACGTTATCACAGTCCAGTATGAGGTGGCTCTTGATGCTTCGACGTCGCAGTCTATTTTTCAACCCTCAATATGTATAACTGTCTCGAAATCCACAATTACCAAACCGTTCTTCTATGCAAAACTTGTAGTTTAGTCTTGAGCTGATCTTATCATTTGGTTTCTTTCAGTCTAACGGCCTTACTCGGATCCTGTTTTACGTGTGCCAATATGATGCTTCAATCGGATCACATTTAGTGCCTAGCGCAGCAGCTCAATTTAATTTTGTCGTAGTTCTTAGTCAATCCATGAAACAAGACTAGAGATAGGATAGCTTCCACTGTTCCGGTATAATCTAGGCTACGAAATAAATCGCAGAAGTCCTAGTGAATGTTGTCAGGGGCGTCATTTTTTCACGTGTATTTTGTTATGGGTATGGGCATGGGTTCCATTATTTAAGCAATATGTTAAACAATATTTTGGTTCTACTTTTCTCTTGTGTTTTGTTCAACTGCCGCATGACCTGGTGCTACGATTATTGTAATCTCGAAAAGGATTGTGAAGGACTGAAGAGACATATTGTCTGTCATCCTGAACAATTGGTAAGTTTAAAGCGAAACAACTACCGGAACTGTAGAGTTCATATCTGAAAATTGCAGCCTAGACGAACGGAAAATTTCACTAGAATACGTCATCCGATGTTAGCTTACTTTTTAATAAGAAATCTGTTATCAGATTCCTTTTTTTGGTTTTTCAAGTTGCTTATACAGTTCTTGGTACCCAGCGGTACAAACCTGCAGATTACGTTGAAACTTTAATGCTCGTTCTACGTCGGTATCATGAGTGAGAAAATGAAGTGCGATACTTGTAGCAAATTTCAAACCGAATGAAAAGAGGTAAAACCCCCTTCGGATTATCGAACGATAAGTGCAATGACAAAAGGTTACAAGCCAGAAATAACAACGAATACCACGTATAAGAAGGGATGGTTGCAAGCCCCCCTCTTCCTTTTGCAATCGGGCTTGGGACCGACTAGGGCGGAATTAGGGCTAGCACCACTCCTCTTGAACTTTGTTATAGTTCCACTTCTCTGAAAAGAAAGTTGAGCTATTATTGCATCTGATATTTTTCTAAACAACGAAAGGAAGCATTCACATCAACGGTTCAATACACAGAACTGCAACACAATCCAAGTTTTGGACACTTTAATTCACTTTTAACACAGAATTTATGTTTCAATAGATCTTGTTTAAGTTCACCATAAGTAAACAACAGAATTGACATTTGACGTTTTGAATTGTCATCAGCACTGTGTTCACTCATTCTCACGCACACAACTGAGAGCGGCTAAAGTTCGAAATTTTACTTCGAATGCAAAAACCGTCGGATGTCTTTGATGGCCAGACTATCCCTAAGTGCCTTCTTCTTCATCCAGTGACTATACCCACCACGATGTATTTGAAGTGCAGAAAACGACCGCAGAGAAGCGAAGAGATCGAAGACTTGAGATGACGTCTGCCGCTTAGAAAAGTCATGACAAACTAAATTTGGAATAAATTTTGTCGTACGTATTTATTCAATTCGCACAGAGTACGTCTGAATAGTGGTATGTGATAATTTTATTCTGATAAGTTTGTTTCAACCGGGTTTAATTTGAGTTTCCTCTTTTCAGATGATGTTAATCTTCTTGCATTTCACCACCTCTTGGTCGAATGTTGTGGGCGAAAGTGTTTTTGCATGCATTATAAAGTGAATTATTGTTGCTCTCAGTGATGTTTTTTTAATTACTAAATAAAGAGTACTTTTCATTAAATATTTTGTTTTTTTACTTTATTATAAAAAGTATGAGCACAAGTAAATATAGAAAAATCTATTAATATATAGATGGCGCTGATTGTGAAAACATTTTGCTATCCCGACATTCAGCAGACATGTCTCCGAGATTTCGGGGTGCATTTGTCTCGATACCGTGTATTTTTCCTATAAGGCGTCTCCACTGAGATATAACAAATGGAGACCTCGATTTGCTATCTCACATGGCCGACGTTTTAAAATGTCAATATATCGAAAAAAGTGTCCATGATAACCCGAGGTTCTGCATTGTTGAACAAAATTCTGATGATTTTAAACATTCATTAGATTTAAAATTGGTAATGCAAATAAAATAATTTTTGATTGAAACATTTCTTTATGTTTCTTTCAAGAATTCAATTCATTTTAAGTTTAGAGAAACTTCGAAAGTTATCCGGGGTACAAATTAGGATTGAGCCACGGATGACCTGAATCTTAAGAAGGAAAGAGTTAGTAGCACGGTATGCATGTATTAAGGCGAGAAGGAAGACAATGAGAGAAAAATCAGATTAGGCAACATGAAAAATGAAATCCGAATTTTTAGGTGTAATTTCGAATTGAAAAATTACCAAATAATTTGAATTTGATAAATTCTTTTTTGGATAAACAATGCAAGGTATTGAAAGAAAATGAATTCATAACATTGCAACTAAGCTGAGTAAATTTTACAGGTAATATTGGCTACTGCACTACGAATATAATACCATGTACTTTTCGGTATGGCGCCAAATTCAAAAATAACGTATTACATGCTCAACCGTTATAAATATTCCTGAGACTGTTATTTCCCAAGAAATTTATTAATAAAAAAATTGAAGTAGACTGTGAGTTGTGTTATGAATTTCGAACGCAAAACGCAACTTCTCACCATCAAACCGAACAATTTTAATTGTCAGAACTGATAATTCAAATTGAAAAGTTTTTAATTTTATTTAAGTTGTTGCCATGTTGTTCGAAATTCGAAATTTTAAGAAGGAGCGAGAGGGTACGATTTCATCGGCTATTTCTATCTGTCATATCGTATAGGGAAATGAGCCGATGAGGTATCCATATATTATATATCAGTGGGCGTCTCGAAGAAATCTCGCAGACAGGCCGACATGTCTTCGAGAAATCTGCGAGAAATCTCGCAGACGCGACCAACTGGGTTGCACTGTATTTTAAAATTCTGACAGCGAACTTCGTCCGCCACTGGCGAGCAAGGGTTCACTTATACGAGATGCCATGAATTTACGCCATGTATATGTATAAACTTGATACAAACATAAAAACCTTTTTAATTTTGTTATTATTATTGATTAGTATTGAAGACTAACTTTGTACATACAATATTTATTTTACAATAGTAAATAAATGAACTATCTTTTGCACAATAAGAAATATTTTTATCAATTATTTTACTACTTAATATAATAACTGTTACTATAGCTCCTTTTGCACGATAATTTAAAAATTTATTTTAATTTTTAAACTGGTCCCGCTTTTATTTACATTTTCTCCTCCACACTTTGCGTTCCACATGTTTCGAAAATTTCGATATGGTAGTACTGACGTGAAGAGAAAAGTTAGTCCTTCTAAATCTGTTCCTGCATGATGGTTTAATTGAATTGGAATTGCATTGTACTGGGTAAGTAAAGTAAAAAAATTTAAATCGGGTTCTTTTTATAGTTTTAAGTGGGATATGCCAAATATTTTGGTTGACCACAAAGTTAAGTTTGTCAAAGCTTAGTTTAAAATGTAGTTTAAAAGTGGGAAAAAATTTCTTTCATATTTTTTCGCGTCTTTGAGAAAATATCGATATTTTGAGATATCGATATGTTTTTAACATCCTTAGGTTTAATTTGACATTTGATTTGACATGTTATTTGACTACTAAGAGATTAAAATGACTGTTTATAATTTGTATATTTTTGATAAATGTGGTGTATTACTATATTACGGAGAATGGAATCGACTGAAAAAATCTGGAATAACGAAGGAAGAAGTTTGTGATTTCATGTCATTAGATATCTGTTTAATAAGTTGTTTACACTAGGAAGCGAAGCTGATGTATGGGATGCTATATTCCATCAAGTCATTTGTTAACAAAATATCTCCGACGGACGCACGAGAAGGTTTCCTCTGCTACAAAACAAGCAAATATACCTTGAGTTGTCTTGAAACGCCATCTGGTTTAAAGTGAGTGTTTTAGTTGGATTGCACGGTACACACGATGCGATTTGCTTACAATTTTCGGTAAAGTTTTAGTATCACGCACAAGCAAAAAAGTAATCTAAGAGATGGTAAAGATTCTCTATAATGCACAAGCGAAAAAGTAATGTAAGAGATTTTTCATATTTTACATTAACGTTCCAAATGAAACTTTGGTATGTTTTAGGATGTGGTCAATAAAAATTTTTGACATCCGGGACGTAAAACTATATAAAAAACCGATTTCAAATTTTTAATTTTGCTCACCCGGTACATTTTATTCGAACCACGATGACGTTTCTCGTCACACATGGGCGCGAAAAAGGGAGTTTAAATCGCGCTTAATCGCGACAGCCAAACATGAACGCGAAAAGGGAGTTTTAATTCCTGAGCCCCGCAGGGCTGCACGGAAGGTAGTTGGAGCGTAGCGCGCGTCAGCCAAACATGCCATAATGGCGTCTCGAACTCTACTGGCTTGATGAAATCAAAAATTTTAAAACTTTTTTATTCATTGTTTTACGTCCCAAATGTCAAAAACTTTTATTGACCACATTCTAAAACATACCAAAGTTTCGTTTAGAAAGTAAATGTGAAAGATGAAAAATCTCTTACATTACTTTTTCGCTTGTGCGTGATACTAAACCTTTTCCCAATTTTCTTCCAACAACATTTCATAGTTATTCCCAATACAGTTTTTGATAACACAGAAGCACAAAAAGTTTACGAATGGAATCACTACAACAGTTATATTCATGATAAAACACTATACAATATACCCCAGCAAACAAAAAAGTCCGAAATCGTTACGAATTCGCTACGATTTGTCGGTAAAACACATCGATATCAGACACGACTTCGTACCGATGTCGTGTCGAAAAATTAATTGAGTGGTTGACACGATTTGGGAAAGAAAAATCGTAACGACTACCAAGATATATTTCGCATCGAATTACGATAGAAAAATCGTAACGATTTCTAAAATATATTTCGAATCGAATTATGAGGCAAAAATCTATATGAAATTGTAACGAATATTCGTAGTGATTTCGTTTGAATTTTTCGATTAAATTTCAAAACAGATTTCGTACCAATATGGAAAAAAAAAATCTGAAAAAAAATTCCCCAGGTACTATAGCCAGAAAGCCAGTCGTATGACACTCTTGATGAAATAGTGAACTCCGATTTATATTATAGTTGGGAATAAATGAGAATAAGGATTGCACAAGTACTTAAATCTATTTTGAGGAATACGGATTGGTTGCTATTCGAAAGAGGACAATATCTCTCGCTTTCAATTCCGTATCTGAAACTTTTTCCAAATCACCTATTGCCACTTTTTCTTGTGACAATAAGTGGAAAAATTTCATGAGCAAATGAAATGAATAATGAAAAATGAATATGAACTTAACGTGCCCGCAAGGGTCGCGATTCGACTCGAACGATTAACACAAAAGACAAAGCACATATATGCGCAACGCGAGTCCTGCTTCTCATGCATTGCAACCTGAAACCATAATAAAGAAGACGTTTCTTTTCTAATTCTTTCCAAAATCTTCTCGAAATTTCTGGCATAATACTTTCCCACCGTCATCTAAACGATTTTGGTAAGACAAATCTTTCGGAATTTTCCGATCTTCCGATATTTCGTGGCTTCTTGTTTGCTGGGACATACAATCTGTCGCATGCGACCGCCGGTTTTCGGTTGAGAGCATACAACCGTGCGATATCGTCCCAACCGTTGTTTATAAGCGCATACAACGACAAATTGGGCCAACAGTTGGTTCAACTGTTGTATCGTGTATTCCCTGCTTTACATCACTTTTTCGCATGTGCGTTATAAAGCATTTTTACCGAGACTTTAATATACAATAAACAATATAGACATTGGTGTGAGAAAAACAGTCCGAACAGCAAAACTATGAGAAACTGTAAAAAAAAATCCACTTCATAGCGCATTCGAGCAGTGTTTCGTAACATTCTAGCAGTTAATCCAAGAAAAATCCATTGGCGGCTAGATTTTCCAGCATCGGAAAATGATTTTTTATCGATAATCTCTTTCTCTCAATATTGGTCGCCTTGGCGCACAATTGACTTGTATTGCACTTGAAAAGTAGCTAGTGTTTTTTGTGGTGGGGGTAGACACCTTTTGTGAATACAAATTTGGTTGTTGTCGTATTAACCACCAGGTTCGTCATGCTTTTGAAATTTTCTGTCAGATCAACCGGTTTCACCGCCCACTGGAACTGTAGCCGCGACAGTGTTACCAAGTATTTTTCTTAGTCGAGCACTAAAATTTTGAGCGTTAATTTCAACTTAAGGCATTTTATTTTTTAATATCAATTGGAAGAATATTTAAATAACGCGCAAGCGGTAAACCTATTTTTTTCCGCTGAGACGAAATTTTGAGCACCAAATTTAACGCTGAAAGCACTAAATTGGCATCACTGAGCCTCGCATATATAACATTTCGTCGTGAAAAATGCCCTCAGTTTTCAGCCGATCTGTGACATCACGAAACGAAACGAGAAAATATACCAGTTCATTGGAGAACATTTTTTGGAACTGACTCGTAACAATATTTTATAATCTCAAACAAAACAAAATCGTCA
The DNA here is from genome assembly GCA_951812415.1 of Beris morrisii. NCBI lineage: Eukaryota > Metazoa > Arthropoda > Insecta > Diptera > Stratiomyidae > Beris > Beris morrisii. Next base: position 81,401,829 of record OX638311.1, on the reverse strand, counting down.
CACATGATTACTTTATCACGTCTGCTTTAAAGAAAAATTATATGAGACTCTTAGATAAATACATACACTTAATAAAGTATAATGCACTTAATAAAGTATAATTAGAGATGGCAACGATTAATCAAATGATTGAAATAATCGGTTATTATTATTCAATTGTTCGTTTAATCATTTGATACTCTTGGTTTCGATTAATCATTTAATTTATCGATTAATTTGTTGTGATTTTGGCCAGCTGTTAAGTTTAAGTTTTAAAGTCCACACGACCGAACTCTAAAGTGCGTTATAAGAAATAATTTTGCGATTTTCTACACCCTCATAGGCAACAGAAATAGCGCCTTTCTACACCTCATCTACAACAGTATCCAGCAGGCAAAGTTACATACACTATATCAAGACCGAATAAAAGTCGGATAAACACCGTAGAATTCTAGGGAACGATGTCCGCGGTCGTCGTGTATGTCAATACGTATAGTTTAAAAGAGCACTATACGTAGAATATTTACTGCGATTCTACGTGCTTATTATGTAACATACGTTCTTTCTTTGTATGTACAAAATTCACTTCAATTCTCCGAGTGTGCAACGTATTTACTCGCACATTATTTTTATTTCCGTCTTATAAGTATAGTACTGTGTTCGGCGAAACGAAAACGAACGAAAAAGGTACCTTCGAAAGCGCGCGAAATTTGAAAGAATTTAAAATATTGGCAAGAAATTACTATTCCGACACAACAAAATATAACTCACACAAAATTTCCCGAGCACAAACGAACTGAACTGACAGCGAACGATTGGAAATTTTGAATTGTCAATTGTACCCTACCCTTGGAAACCAAACCTTAACCGAACCAAGCGCCATCTATTAGTGATTACTGCAAATGTCCATTCCACCCATGAACACAGTACTGAGAAACGAACGAAATATTTCGTCGCGAAAAATTATCGGAATATTCATTTTTTTTATATGGGATTTGACAGTTCATTTCGTTTCGCACGGAACACAGTACTAGACTTTACATAGACCAATGAAGAATTCGAAATTTGACTTGTAAAGTCCTGACGCTGAACCAGCTCCTAAATTTTGAATCATTCTATTCTAAATGTAAGACAGAAGTAAAAAAAAGTGAATGAATAATTTTCCTGAAGTTACATCAAAAATACGTTTCTAACTCGAAAACTTTGTCCCATTTATTATTATCTTATTATTGTTTTTGAAGTAATGGTTGTTTACAGTTAATATTATTATACAAAATATACAGGGTGTTTGGCACTCCGTGTGCCACCTTGTAAGGGGTTATTCCTTGATATATTTGGAGAAAAAAATTGTTCTACAGGGTGGGTCAATTTTCAATATTAGTGGAGATACAGGGTGGTGTAGAGTGCTGCAATATCACTAAGATATTACAGCTGGTATTTGTTTTAAAAACCTGAAATTTGGTTTCGGCCTTCGTGAGAAGTCCACAGTTGAAACCGAAAAGAAGGTAATCGCCACCAAAAGAGGAGGCAGATTTACCCAGAGTTTTTTGAAATAGCTGAAAAGGAAATATTGATTAAATTGGTAAATGTATTTTACCTAAAAAAACAACTAAATTTCTGCTGCTTGAAAATAAACTTTTTAATTGTATGTTCTTCCTCGAACAGAGTTCCCTCGTAGGACTGATAAAAATACTGGGCAACTAATACTAACAGTCAAAACCTTAAATACTAAATTATCGCTAACTAATAATTATTCGAATTGGGCCAGTCGTTCAACCCATTGCAAAGTGCATTTAGTTGGAATTTGCCGATCAAGAGAATCGGCAATTTTGGCGACCCACAAATGGTGCAACCTCGTAAAAGTGCAAGCGCCCATTTGTGGGTCGCGAAAATTTTAAAATCATTGTACTTTGATCGCGAGAAAATATAAACACAAACAAAGTAACAACTCGGCCATTTCCAGTACCTGTGGCACGCGACATGTTACGACACCGCAGTAAAGGTGAAGCCGGTGGAATCCCCTTGCTGTGACGTCACAATATCGTGGTTCAGGCCGATAATTGAAATTCGATCTGTTTACGGTTGAGTTGTTAAGTTGTTGTTATTGCATGGTTGTTATTGTAGTAATTTGGACGCGTCAGGGGAAGAACGACTGGTCAGACTTACATTAATAATTTCGAGAGGAAATGCAATACGTCGGATTGGCTGGGCACAACATTCCTCCCCATCCTCTGCGTTTGCATTTACTCCCGAGTAGTGTACAATATGGTCTTATTCTAGCTTAATGTAAAAGAAAACGTTCAATAAGAAATGAATATCGAGACGAAACAAACAAAAAAAATGATTTCTAGGTATTTACTTAAATGAAGTTGGGATCTTGCAAATATGGTGCGTTAAACGCAGGCAAACGCAGGGCCTCTGGTTGTATGCTTCGAGGTTCGGGATACCGGTGACTTGGCCGCAGTCGTTTCATGCAAGGGCGTCTCGTAATTTGACTGCAGAACCGTGGACATTATACCCACTCCGGTGCTGCTGTTTGTGGTAGGGTCGGTACGCTTCTACGTAACGGAATGAAGAAGTTCTCGGGATCTCTGGTGATGTTAATGTTAATGGTTGAACATGTGGAGCTGGCGAGGATTGCATTCTTTTTCCGTAAAATGTATACTATGAGGATAACGCCCGCTGTAAGTAGTACGTACATGAACCTATTGATATCATGGAGTACCGGTGGACTAAGATCTCGTGGCCCAGGTCGGTGGTTACTCGTGCTGAAACAGTTCGATTGACATCTTCTTGTAAGGATTCTAAAGACTTTGGTCCCTCGTATAGCGATGCGGCTATGGCTTGGTGATGTCCTATCTGCAGTGGCAGCGTTTTTCGATACTCCAATGGTCGGTTGTCTGTTCTCAGTGTGCGTTCGTAAGGCAGCTGAATGTCCTTGTTTCCTGTGCTATTCAAATGATGTATAGACTTGGGTTGAATATTTGAAGTCGTTAGATCACCGAAAATTTGTGCAATACGTTCTAGAAATTCACGTTGTTTGTGAATTATTGAAAATATCGTAATGGTAATCTTATAGTTGATTAATTTGTGGTTAAACCTTCGTGATTTTCAGCAACCAGCAGATGTTCCTCGGATCTGTGACTCAATGAGCTTCTTTTGATATAAGCACTGCACAATTTCGTAGATTTTTTATTCGGGACTTTTATCTCTGGATAATGTTTCGTTACTGTAAATAAATTAAGCCGTATGCGGATCCAATTGATTTTGAAGGATCTCCCGGACAATAACATTTGAATTAATTCCTTTTGCCAGTCGATATTGTTTCAAGATCTCTTGTTGAGTTTCATCTGAATGTTGATCCCGTGATTTACTCTACAATGTATGACGAAACTAAGGCGTTTCTCCCTTCGTAAAGTTTTCTTCATTTTCATTTCGAAGAAATAAATTTCGTGTGTATTGTATCAGATGTGGAAATCGTCTCATTGGTTATGTTGCTGTTGCCACCCCTTTTGTTTTTTTTTAAGCAAGTTTACTAATAGCTATGACATTTTTACGTTAATTTTATTATTTTATAATTTTTTCTGTGCTGTTGCCACCCGAAACCTTTTTTTTTTTGAAAAATTTTTTTTTTCTATACTATTAATTACTATACATATATTTTTTTTTTAAATTTTCAATATCAATATTTATTTATTTGATACTTTAACATTAATTTAATTTTAAATTTGTCTTATTATTAAATTTCTATATCTAATTAATTTCTTTCTTTCTTTATGTATTTCTGATTTTCTTTATATTATTAATTTTCATTGAAAGTTTTGACAACTCGTTTTTATATTTTGTTATACTCGTAATTTTTTCTTTTTAAAAAAAAATGCTTTTTTTTTTAATTCGAATCTCATTCGGCATTTTATTTACCACAATTTTTACAATTATTTTTTTTTTATATATTCTTAACATCATCTATTTTTTTATCATACTTTGTAGCTTTTTCGGAATTTCTATTTATCGTTACATTATCGTTATTTATACATATGTTTTCAAGCAAAAGTTTTCCGTTCGAGCTATTGAAAATAGTGGTAGCCGCGTTATTAAAAATTTGCGACTAATTTAGCTCAAATCAAATTTAACGGTTGTTTATTATTTAATAAACAGAAAATAATTTATTAAATTTTTTTTTTTTTTATGTGTGTGTGTGTCAGTGTTAATATGTTGGGGTTAGTGTGTGGGGTTAGTGTGGTTAGTACACGACGTCCTCATGCGTTCTTTAAAGCTGCTAATGTTCCCTTCAGGCCTGTTTGAAAAAGTAGTTACCTAAATGAAAACAAATAAACAGAAATGTTGGTAAAACTGCTGGGTCAACCATGAAAAATTTTAATACGGTTATTATGAGTCTTTCGTATCTTATTCCCCATTTTTATTGTCGTAGTGACGGGCCCGTCTACTGCTATTACTTCGTAGGGGCCCACCCAAATGGGCGAAAATTTATTTTTCCTCGGGGGTTTTTGAGAAGGACCTTTTGGCTCACTCGGACTTGTAACGGGTTGACGTTGTGATCGTAAGAATGTTTAGACGCGCGTTTGGCGTAGTACAAATTCTTCCTAGCTAGTTCATGCGCTCTCTGAATTCGGATAGTCAACGCAGTTAGTGAGCGGTTTGGGTTTTCTTTTTAAGTTCGTCGGCATATCGAAATTAAAACCGTACAGGCAATTCATAGGAGACATTTTTGAGGATACATGTGGTGTGCTATTATGAACATGCATAGCCGGTTTGAGCCACTGATCCCAATTTCGCTCATCGTCTCCAACGAAACTTCTCAAGTATTCCGCTAACGGTCGGTGGCTGCGTTCCAAAGATCCGTTTGCCTGCGGATGATACGGTGTTATGTGTAACTTTCGTATTCCAAGCATCTTGCAGGTTTCCGCAAACAATTTGAATGTAAAGTTTGTTCCGTTGTCCGTGACTAGTATTTTAGGAATGCGGAACCTGGTAATAATCTCGTCGTAAAAGGTTTTGGCGACGGTAACGGCCTCTGCGTCTGGCATTGGAGCACAGGCCATGTACTTGGTTAAGTCGTCCTGAAAAGTAAGTATGTAACGATTTCCTGCGTGTGTTACGGGTAATGGTCCCACCATGTCCATGTACACTTTATCGAATGGTAACTCTGGTGTATCCGTTATAACCATGGGCATCTTAGTCAGCTTGGAGCTTTTGTTGGCTTGACATTTGGGACAGGCTTTTATAAAATTTTCAATGTCCTTTCGCATGCCTTTCCAACGGAACTGCCGTCTGATGCGTAGATATGTCCTCTTCATTCCCTGATGGCCCCCCAGTGCTGAGTTGTGGAAATCGTTCAACACTACTTGGACCTCCTTAGGGTCAGTAAGGGTTTCAAACTGCCTTGTCGCATTCTCTGCTCGAATAGGTGGGGCCGAAACAGTTGTGACTGGTTCCGTGTCGGTATTCTGAGCGCGAGCTGCGCTTCTTGTTTGTACTACCGCAATAGCCCCGCTGGATAACATGTTACTACCGTTTTCAACTTCTTCGAGCCCCCCACACTCGTTGGGAATTCTGCTCAGGGCGTCCGCGTTTGCATTGTATTTTCCCGGTTCGTACTCTATTTTGTAGCCAAATTCGGACAGTTTATGATGGAAACGCACCAAACGAGAGGTTGGGTTCTTTACACTAAATACGCCTTTTAAGGGACGATGGTCGGAGTACACCGTAAATGGGCGACCTAGGAGGTACGAGCGAAAGTTGTTCGCGGCCCAAACGCAATTAGCCATAGCAACTCCTTCTCTATCGTCGAGTAATTTTTTTCGGCCGCATTCAGTGTACGGCTCGCGAAGGCTATGGGTTTGTCTTCACCTACCTTACCCTGCGATAAAACGGCCCCTAACGCAACGTTACTTGCATCCGTGGTTAATATGAATGGTTCTGTGAAGTCGAGAGAAGTTACTGCTTTTTTTAAAAGCTCGAAAGCTTCTTGGCAATCCTCCGTCCATACAAAAGGGGTATCCTTCTTCAGTAGTTTGACAATGGGGGACGCCTTGGTAATAATTAACAAACCCTAAAATTGCTTGTACTTGTTTAACATTAGTCGGAACGGCGTAGTCGTCCACGCAACTTGTTTTTACCGGGTCGGGTAATGCACCCTCTTCCGAGCATTTGTGTCGCAAATAAATCACCTCACGACAAAGGAAATTGCATTTCTCTGTATTAAACTTTAAATTGTGCTCCCTTAACTGGGAGAAAACCCGTGACAATTTATCGTTGTGCTGTTGCAGATTTCGGGCATAGATCACGATGTCGTCGAGGTAGACGAAACAGTCTAGCCCTTGCAATCCTGTCATGATGTGGTTCATTATTCGTTGGAACGTGGCGGGTGCTCCTGTAAGTCCAAATGGCATCCGATTGAACTCGTAGTGGCCCAAACCCGTGCTGAACGCTGTTTTCGGCTTATCCTCCGGGTCTATTAAGACCTGGTGATAGCCGCTGGCCAAGTCGAGAGTGGAGAAGTAGCGACAATGCCCCAATTGGTCCAGAATATCTTCTATTCTAGGCAATGGGAACGCGTCTTTGATCGTTACTTCGTTTAACTTCCGAAAATCTACTACTACTCGCCATTTCTTCTTACCATCTGCCCCCGCCTTTTTGGGAACCACTAGGAGTGGAGAATTCCAAGGGGATTTGCTTGGAGAAGCTATTTCGTCCGCGACCATCTTCGCCACCTGTTTGTTTATCTCATCCCTGAAATTTTTTAAGTTCATTCTTCCTGATGTTGGTGCTAAAACTTGATATTGGTTCAATCTAGAATAGTTAGGCACGAAATCGCTTCCTAGCAAATAGTCCTGTGTGCTGGCGTTCAGAATGGGTACGCTGACTTTGTGTTGGCTTACAGAGTTAATGTATTGGCAATGTAGATGCCGGGATCGATCTCCTGTGCTTCTACAAGAATTTCACCTTTCCGAATGGGAACCCATAGTTCTTGTAAGGTCCTCATTCGTGCTGGCAGTGTCGACAGTCCCTCAGGCTTAATCGACATATCCCAGCTTATCAAAGGGAAATTCTTGGATTTGCCATTACCGTCAGAAATGGTAAGCATTTTAGTCTCGGCGTTAATTATCGATCGATTCCACAGTATGTCTCGACCGATAATCCCATCCGCCGGAATTGCATGTCCCTCGTTGATTACTTGCCATTTCGTTTTGAATGGCAATTGTGGGTGTATCCTGAATTTCACCGAACCTAATGTGGCGCTTACGCCCCCAAACACCCCACCTAAATTCCTAGCATCCTTCGTGTCTATGGATAGGTGTTTTAAACGTACTAATGATATTCGTTTAATTATACTGGTGTCTGCCCCCGTGTCTACTAGCACAGTGATCTTTCCCGTTTTCGCCAGGGAGCATGGAAATTCGATGAATACGTCGTCAGGATTTCTGGATCCATGATCGACCGTACTACTTATTTTATTGATGGGTAGGCTCGGCGAGGCTAATCCTCCTTCTTTATTTTCACTTAATACTAATGCAGGTTGTGTACTGCTTAATGCGTCGATGGGTTTACTCGGCTTTTCTCTGAGCGAGGCTATTTCCACATCTTTGTTTTCACTTAATACTAATGCAGGTTGTGTACTGCTTAATGCGTTGATGGGTTTACTCGGCTTTTCTCGGCTATTTCCACATCTTTATTTTCACTTAATACTAATGCAGGTTGTGTACTGCTTAATGCGTTGATGGGTTTACTCGGCTTTTCTCTGAGCGAGGCTATTTCCACATCTTTATTTTCACTTAATACTAAATTTGTGTTCCTCCTCTCGGATGAGGAAGAATCAATTATTGGACATAATTTAACTGTAGTTGAAGTTTATAGTTGGATTTGCTTGCCTCCTGCCCGTTTCCCTGTTTCTTTTTTTGGTACCGTTTTTTGCTGTAGCATGTCTCCTCGACATGTCCCAAACGGGAGCACCAATCGCATTTGAGCTTTGGTCCTCTTGGAGACGTATTGGTTAGAAAGACCTGGCCCCGAGGGCAGCTACTTATATTATGTCCATAAACCTGACACGTATCGCAGTAGGGCGTATTCTTTCTTTGCCTGCAGTCAGCATAAGTATGGTTAGCCTTTCCGCAGAAACCGCAGATTAATTTAATTGTATCGTGTTGCTTAGGCACCGGTGTGTGATTTGGAAAAGAGGAGTTAACCTGTTGTTGTGCAGGTAGAGAGTAACCGTTATAGGCTTGTAAGGGGAAAAACTGTGCTGCCTGGGCTGAGGGGGTTGTATTATAACCATTATAGGCTTGAGAAAACGAAAACTGAGTAGGTTGGGTTGACTGTGGATATGTTTGAAAATACCTCAACCCAATGATCCAACTTTCCTGTATCCTAGTAGCAGTTCTTCTATACTTAATATTAAACGCGCTATTGACAAACACGGATTATGGAACCGCATTTGATCTCCAAATCTTACACTAATGTCCATCTACATTAAATACAGTGTCACATGGCCTCCGCAGCCCCGACGCCTTTTTTCCTTTTTAATATGCAAATTCATTTGTACATTAATCTTTTATAAATAAATAAATAATGTTTGAAAATAGTTGGTAGGACGAGGTACATCGTTCGATATGAAAGGCATGTTTGATATATTACTATTTAGGAAAGGGTTAGTTGCGAAAATAGGATCATTTTGGTTTGTGGTGATTCCTAACATTAGTGAGGTTTTAAGTGTCATGTCCAAAAGCTTGTCCAAAGAGTCATCAACACTTGTGAGCATAAGTTGCCGAAGTACTGGAACAATAAGGCCCATCTTAAAGGAATTAACTACGGTTTTCTGCACCTCTGCTAATAGGGCTACGGAATCGGCTGTTTTGTATTGAGCTGCAATGATTTCTTGGGCGGTTGCCATGAGTTGATTCAGTTGTCTAAAAAATGTTTTCACGTCCTCTGATGGTGCTTGACGTTTAGATTTGATCTCAGCCATCACACTATCCAATGTCCTAGCCGCAAGGTATGTGGTTTTAATTAACGACTTGAACTCGTCCAGAGTTTTTATCTGTCTTTGGGGCACTGTATGCTGAGGAAACACGCTATGCGGCTAGGGATTGCGGAATCGGGCATGTGTAGGTTCTGCCATGATCTGTATGCTGTGGAGGACATCACTCACATTCTGTGTGAATGCCCGGGGATCGCTAGGAGGCGTCTGAAATGGTTGGGTAGCCTTTTCTTCGAGAGCATAGAGGATTTGAGGTCGTTAGGGTATGACAAATTAGTCAGGTTCTGCAGGGAATTGGAGTGTTTCTGAGGTGATGGAATAGCCCACGAGGACCTGAAGGGATCGCAATGGGCCCGTTTGGCGCCTGGTGAGCGTGGTGGTTTTAGCGGCGCGCCTTCTTAAACCTAAACCTAAACCTAATTCGTACGAGCTCAAACGCGTCTCCAGATAGTCTAGTGGATAACAAGGACACGAAGATGTCCTCGTTGGCCTCGCCCAAACACTTAAAAGCCAACTCACAGGCGTTGATGAACTCGTGTACCCTGCCTGCGAGTTCTGGTGAACGAGTGCCGTTGAACATAGGGACTAGACGAGACACAGTTTTCCCTACAACTTCATACGACGTCATTTCTGTGTTGTTTGTTATATTAGGGTTAGGAATATCGACCAACAACAAACTCCTGCTAAAGGAGAAACCAAAAGTAACCGAGAAGAAAAGAAAGAGAGAGAAAAAAAAAATATAAATAAAATATACCAGCACCAAGATCGGGGATTACGCAGAAAAAGAAAGTTTTAAAACCTCCTTGACTTTAAACGTCTCGGCATCCATTACTGAAAAATAAAATATACCAGCACCAAGATCGAGGATTACGCAGAAAAAGAAAGTTTTAAAACCTCCTAGACTTTAAACGTCTCGGCATCCATTACTGAAAAAGTAGTGCATTGAGTCCATGTTTGGCTGTTATTGATTATGGATATTATAGATAAAGAAAAAGGAAATTAAAAATTGACTCGATGACCGATACGCTGACCCAGTAGTTTTAATCGTAAGAAAATTATTTTTGATATTTAGATCAAATTTACCAGTATTAATTGCTTGTCTACTCAATCTTCCCTGCAAATAAGTTTAGAAAAATTTTCTAAATCTTCTTGTGAAAAGGTATGTCCATAGGTTCGACTATTAGCAATACTTGCTAACAGCTAAAACCTGGCTGAGCTTATTACGAGAAAACAATTAAGTTGAAATTGCGCGTCTTCCAAATCTTCTTTTGCGCAATTGCAAACTAAAATGTTGAACCCGTAACTAAACATACTGCAGTCAAGATCGGCTGCAAGCCAATCGTATAATACTCTAGATGAATACTGAACTCCGATTTATATTGCAGTTGGTGCATGTTGTATGTCCTTTATTAAGAACTGCCATTAGATTGCTACTCAAAACTAAAAGACAATATTCAGTGTTTAATTTCATATCTTGAACTGGGTAATTCATCGAAAAAAAATTTCCTTTTTGAAAGACTTTCACATGGGAGGTGCAGGAAGGACTCACTCAATTTCTTACATATTTATCCTTTTCCTTGGAACCATTCAAATTCGTAGCTTGAAGCGTTCAAAAGTTATAGAAAAATATTGTTGAACACATGTCTTAAGGACATTTTGTATGGCAGCTACCAGAAGGAGTAAAAGGATTTCGCTGATTAGTAAAGTCGAACTTCGTTTTTACTCAAAACTGATTTGTATAAAATTTCCAAATCATAGCTAAAAGATTACTTGAGTTATAGTACGTTCCGTAAACTAAATGAAGACGTTTTGACTTGATATTTGTATGGCAGCTACACGAAGGACTAATAGGACTTTCTTCATAATCATACGTTTAGCTCCAACTATTGGAAAAATAACACATACAAAATTTCAAAGACGTAGCTTAAACCCATCTGAAGCTATCTACCAATATTCTAGAACACGTGTTTTAAGGACATTTTGTATGGCAGCTACCAGAAGGAGTAAAAGGATTTCGCTGACTAGTAAAGTTGAACTTCCTTTTCACTCAAAACTAATTTGTACAAAATTCCGAATTCGTAGCTAAAAGATTACTTGAGTTATAGTGAGTTTCGTAAATTAAGTGAATGCATTTTGTCAGGATATTTGTATGGCAGCTACACGAAGGACTAATAGGATTTTCTTCATAATCATACATTTAACTCCAACTATAGAAAAAGTAACACATACAAAATTTCAAAGTAGTAGCTTTAGGCGTTCCGAAGTTATTGGTCAATATTCTTGAACACGTGTTTTAAGAACATTTTGTATAGCAGCTACCCAGGAGGAGCAGGAGTAGGACGATTTTGCCCGTTAACGAACTTAGCCTTAGAAATTCAACCAAACATCCAGTTTCAAAATTTCAAGATCCTAGGTGAAGGCGTTCTTGAGTTATCGTGTTCACGGACAGACGGACGGACGGACGGACGAACGGACGGACGGACGGACGGACGGACGGACGGACGTCAAGCGGATTTGAGGTTTTTGGCCACAAATAAACAAAAAATAATATATAACTTTTTTTCGTCCGAGGCTTGGTTCTATGCGTTACAAACTTTTGGGCTGGATTAAACTTATAATACTCTATATGATTTCATCTAGAGTATAAAAATGGTAGATTCTACTTGTTAGTATAAATACTAACAAGTCACAATCCGGCTGCGCCAATGTTGAGTGCTGCAATATCACTAAGATATTACAGCTGGTATTTGTTTTAAAAACCTGAAATTTGGTTTCGGCCTTCGTGAGAAGTCCACAGTTGAAACCGAAAAGAAGGTAATCGCCACCAAAAGAGGAGGCAGATTTACCCAGAGTTTTTTGAAATAGCTGAAAAGAAAATATTGATTAAATTGGTAAATGAATGTTACCTAAAAAAACAACTAAAATTCTGCTGCTTGAAAATAAACAAAGTGTTATAACTCGTTTTTTTAGGCAATCGAATTACCTTTCATTTGATGTAACAGTCTAAATTGTAACTGCACCCAATCATGAGATATTTACTCGAAAACAAAAATTTTTGCTATGTGAACCCTTAAAATTCAGTGATCAATGTAGTTTTTCTCAGAAAACCCCATTATAAAAATGTCATTTTAATTTTATTTTTTATGAGCCGTATTATTACCTACAAAAGCTGCATACATATGTATGAGTTACGATTAACATTTTGGAAGTAATAGGTAAAAGAACATATCGCATAAAAATTAAATATTTAAAAAATCAGTGCATGTGCATGTTGATCTACGCTATTGAAAGAATTTAATAATGGTTTTTATTTCAAATATTTTTATTATAATAAATGTTCAAAATGGCCACCTTCATTTCGAATGCACGCTAAAGCTCGTTTGGCGAGTGTTCTCTTGGTATTCATATTCCTCAACTGCTGCCTTACTTCTTTTTCTGCCGCATCGATCCTGATATTTAGATCTTCCAATGTTTCTACTGGCGTTGCGTTGCGAGGTAGTTAGGTTGTGGAAGTTTGTGATACCGTCTCTGGTAAATTGGGACTCATCCGTCCGCAGAATATTGTTGAAAAAATTATCGTCATCTAATTGTCGTTTGGGGAAATCAATGCGTAGCAGCTCCTGTACTGGTGTGTGATGGTAGGCATCATGGAAGCGTTCCACTTTTAAAATACTTCAAACTTTCCAAGTAGAGATGTTAAACTGCAATGCCAAGCGTCGGATACTGATCGATGGATCATTTTGAACTGCTTGCAGTATTCTTTCATCAATCTGAACAGCGATTATAGGCGCAGGATTTGCATTTACTCTGCTTGTTCTAACGCTGCCAGTTTCCCTAATTCTCCTGTAAACGTCTTGAAATACTCCCCTGTCAGATGTCCGTCGATGAGGATGTCTCTGATGGTAAAGCCTTCGCGCGGCTCGTCCATATCCGCGACACTCTCCATAAATTAACACAATGTCAGCATATTCTTCATTGGAGTACTCAGGCATTTTGAAATTATTTTTTTAATTCTACTGACACCTTCTTCTTTTAGCAACGTAACTAAAACTGATAAAAATATGAAGGTAGTTTTGCTTTTATAGGCTTTTTATTTTGTAAGGCACCCTATTAAAAAAGGCATGGTACCGCACCCAGTATTACCTACCACATCCAGGTAAAAGCATCAATTATGTTGAAACTCACTTAAATTTCATTGTTTTCCTACATACTTTAAATAGTTATAAATGTACAATAAAAATACTTCAGTACTACCGACAAATTAAACAGGTTCTTAGACGAGGTCCACTTTATGGCACTGACTTTTGAAATATTTAATTTTTATGCGATATGTATTTTTACCTATTACTTCCAAAATGTTAATCGTAACTCATACATATGTATGCAGCTTTTGTAGGTAATAATATGGTTCATAAAAAAATAAAATTAAAATGACACTTTTATAATGGGGTTTTCTGAGAAATACTACATTGATCACTGAATTTTTAGGGTTGACGTAGCAAGAATTTGTGTTTTCGAGTAAATATCTCAAGATTGGGTGGAGTTACAATTTAGACTGTTACATCAAATGAAAGGTAATTCGATTGCCTAAAAAACGAGTTATAACACTTTGCCTTGTGATTATTCGTTTTCAAGATATAACGTTTTAAGTGAGTGAGGGTTCCGGTCAAAAACACTTTTCTTAACCACCCTGTATCTCCACTGATATTGAAAATTAACCCACCCTGTAGAACAATTTTGTTCTCCAAATATATCAAGGAATAACCCCTTACAAGGTGGCGGACGGAGTGCCAAACACCCTGTATAGAGACATCATAGAAAAATAAAATTTGTTATTGGGTTGGAAAGGTACGGGGGTGAGTGGTGGTTTTTTATATCTCAGAAACGGCTTATGCTAGAAAGTTGAAACTTAGTACGTATATGTAGATGTGCTATTAGAGTAACTAAAGCAAAAAGAGATTTTTATTGGCGTTCAGAGGTTGAGTAAAACAATGTCCGTGAATCCACATTTTCACGAATTTCGTTAAAACTTTTAGACATGTCGAGCTATCAAAGCAATTTTACTTCTGCGGGCTATTTATATAAGCGTCTAGAAACGTTCTTCAAAATTTTTCAATATCCAACCCCTAAGGGGGTGTAAAGTGGTTGTGTACATATTCACGACTTCTGATATATTTCTTAGGTATATTGAGATTTGGAGTTCACTTTAACTTCTATAAGCTTTAAACATAGTCGGGGAAAAAACCGATTGAACTATTTTTCCCTATTAAAACCCCTGGGGGTATTGTTCAAGTTTTCACTGATTCCGAAAATTTCTTAGGTTTAATGTGATCGAATTCGCTTTTACTTTTATGGAATATTCTGTTGATAAAAAAGATACGTAAATAAATAAAAAAAAATCTACCAACAGTCTGGGCGCAACTTCATTATTTTATAAGTCGGAAACGTGTTTAATGCTGAGATGCGGTGTAGGTTACTATGTGACTGACAACCTAAGGAATAACCAGAAGGCTATTTGGAACTTTATTTTTATTTTGAAATAAGGTCCATTCTAAAAACATTAAAAAAATAGTAAGTCTTCGGTCATGGATAGCATCCCAAATTGCCTACTTAAAAACTTACCTAAAAGCCTTAGTACTGTTAAATGGCATAATCTATAGCTGCTTGCAACCTGAAAAAAAAATAACTGATCCGACCAGCTATAGTCGCCTATAAGTCTTTTACCCAGCCTTGGCAAAATACTGGAAAAAGTTATACTGAGGCGGCTTCAAGTGTTCGCACAGAGTTACTCTGGTAACAAAAAATCAGTGGGTATGATTGTACTTAATTTTAAAAGAACTTTCGATTCTGTGTGGCATAATGGCATCATTTTCAAACTCAGAAAACTAAACTGTTCCGTTTACCTTACAACTAATTCAATCCTTTCTCTCTAGTCGTACCTTTCATGTAAAAATAAAAGGCTGTCTATCTTCCACCTTCCAGTAAGTCATTATCAGCAGGCGTCCACAAGGCTTTTGTCTAATGCTACGATTAGACGCTCACTCAAAACCGTCAATGCATTGACATTCTGGCGTCACGTAAAAATGCGTCGTTTCAGTGTCAATTGAATGTCAATCGGTGTTGTGTCAATTCTTGAAGAATTGACGATCAGTAACCATTTTGGTCATATCTGTCCCAAAACTAAATTGACAACCAGACTGACGACGCTGGTAGTTAATTCGGTTTGTCGCCTACGTTGTCAACGAATGGCACGAAATAACTATGCGATCACACGGGATTAACACATCTCTAGGAATTGACTATGGATAGGACATTCACATCAGTAGAAATTTGTATATTTACATTTTTCAAATCATACGGGATTGACAGAACGCTGTGAATTGTGATTTTTTTGTGTGAAAAATTTATTTATTTATTTATTTATTTAAAGAAGTGAAGCCTCTTATACAATAAGAGGCCCACCGAATTTCGGCCAGGCCATCTAGGGCATATGGCACTTAACATAATAATAATAGTATAATTAATAATATTAGATAAGTTGATTAAAATAGGATGGTAATTCATCTTAATACTAATTCAATAATTTTAATGAGAAACAAGAGTTAGATAAAAAAGGATAAAAAATATTGATATAAAATATAAGGATAAAATGAAAGTAAAAGTGAAAATAAGGTTGTAGAAATAATTCATCTTGTTGAAATGTTAAAACTTATGTCTAATTTATCTTAATACTAATTATATCTAGTGAGTAGTAAGTGAAAAAGGAGAAGTTAAAAAACAAAATAATAAAATTTAAATTTAGAGTGATAATTCGTGTAGTGAAAATAAGGTTGTAGAAATAATTCATCTTGTTGAATAGTTAAACTTATATCTAATTTATCTTAATACTAATTATATCTAGTGAGTAGTAAGTGGAAGGAGAAATTAAAAACAAAATAATAAAATTTAAAATTAGAGTGATAATTCATGTTGGCGGAGAAAGGTGTATGGGTTTTAGGGAGAGGTATGGAGGTTGGTTAGAGTAGGTGGAGTATCCGGAGGTGGTTAAGGAGTTGAAGGAGTGGTTCTGGATTGGTCGTGGATAGTAGGGAGCTTATGGGGGGTAAGGAATGGTTGAAAAAGGCCTTTGATTTGCTACATTCTGTTAAGATGTGGTTGACCGTCATCGCTTTTTGACATTGTAGGCAGCCTGGCTGTGGCGTTTTGATCAGGTAATGTTGGTGGGTGAGCCTAGTGTGACCCAGTCTGACCCTAGTTAGTGCGACCGTCTCTCGTCTTTCTAGTAGCGGGTCGTATATTGGCGGCTGTGTGGAGTGCCAGTGCTTGGCCAGGAAAGTCGTGTTGTTTGTCCAGGCGGAGATCCGCCGCTGGTTGAGCGCTTTTTTTGCATTGCGCTGTGCAAAACTGATGCACGGGGGCACAATCTCCTCTTCGTGTGTTGATATGGTTTGTCCCGCCAGATGGTCTACCTTCTCATTACCTGGGATGCCTACGTGGCCGGGAACCTGACAGCCCAGTTGGAGTCCGTGAAGATCGCCGCTGTTATGGCAGATTCGTGTGCAGCCTCTGCCGCCTTGAAAATGCCGTATAGTTCTGCTTCAAATACGCTGGTCGTTTTATGTAGTTAATAGGTGCGTTGACTTACTGGGTCCATGGTGTTGGGCGGAAAGATTATATAGGCTACCGAAGTTTGGTCATCGGTTTTCGAAGCGTCTGTATATATTTTGAAACGTCCTGGTAAGCTCTGTAGGTGTTTTATGTGCAGTATCTTAAAGACCGAGGCAGGGGTGTGTTGTTTATTTGGGTAGTTTGGGATGATGGGGGTGGGGTGGGAGGGTCTGTGGGAGGGTCCGGGTGGAAAGGTGCGGATGGGAGATGGGAGGTTAGGGCAAAGTTGTATTAGGGTCGATCGAGCAATTTGGAGAGCTGAACCCTGAGAATTGGTGAAGGTCTGGTCCGTGGTTGTCAACTCGGTGTTAGTGATGGCCTGATGGTGGACGTTTTTGATGTTAATGCAGCTTCTGGCTGCCAAGTTAATTTGAGTCTTGATGATCATGTTGAAGATGCTGTCACAGCCTGCTTCGGTAAGTAGGGCGTAAATCGGTGTGGTGCGGAATGCACCTAAGGCAGCACGCATAATTTTGTTTGTAGCGACCTGTAATTTGCTCAAGTTGGTCTGGGTCGTGTTGCCATATATTGCGAGACCATATAGCAGGTGGCCTCTTACAAGAGTATTGGCGATGTGCAGGATGGCTGCGGTGCTGGCTCCTAATCCCTTGCACGCTAACACACGGACTAGGTTTAGGATTTTGGCTAGTTTGGTGACGACGTGGTTCACCTGCTCGTTCCATTTAAGCTTATGGGTGAAGGTGAGGCCGAGAATTCTGCACGAAGCCGACGGTAATAGCTGCGGTTCTTCCGTTAGGGGAGCTCTCGCGGGAGGTGTGCGCTTACGTGTGAAAGTTATAAATTCCGCTTTATTGAATGGCAGTTTGGCTCCAGTCCTGTTGCACCATGCGTCAATTTTTGTTTTCGTCTGTCGGTAGATGTCGTTAAAGAGGGGGTGGGAGGAGGAGATAAGGATGTTGTCGGCGTAGATGTGGTGGGTTGTGTTGGGAATGTCGGATAGGAGTTGAGAGAGGGAGTGTATATATACGTTGAAGAGATTTGGCGAGAGGGGTGATCCCTGGGGCAGTGAATTTTGTATCGTGTAGTGTGTCGATGTGAAACCGTTGACTTGCACCATAATGGAGCGATCAGAAAGGAAACTGTCAATCGTCTGGATGAATCGTTTGTCAATACCCCAGACAGATAGTTGTTTTGTGACTACGGTTTTGATCACCCGGTCGAAAGCCTTCTCGAGGTCGAGAGATAGGACCCGGTACTCCTGTTTTTTGGAGAGAGTTGTTCTGATTTTGTGTTCGAGGTCGAGCAAGAGAGAGGTTGTGCCTCTTTCCGGCCTAAAGCCGTGTTGCTCGTCCGACAGTATAGTCTCCAGTAGGAGTCCAAGCCTTCTACTCAAGATCTTTTCGAAAACCCTCGACAAGCAAGGGAGCAGCGATATTGGACGTAAATCCTTAGGTGTGGGGGCCGAGGCTGAAGGGGTGGATCTCTTGCGGATTGGCACTTGGATAGCCCTCTTCCACATATGTGGAAAGGAGCCCCGCGCCAGGATCAGGTTGTAGAGTTCCACTAGCCTGAGTTTCAGGCTATCTGTGGACTCCCTGATCATCACGCAAGTGATCCTATCGTGTCCAGGTGCTGATCCCTTGCAGGAACTAAGCACCGAACTTAGTTCCTTAAGGGAGATGGGATGACCAAGTACTCTGTCTGGGTCTGGTGAGAGGACTGTGATGTTGTTGGGGGCTGACGATTTGTCAGCAAGTTGTTCGGGAGAAAAGTTCGAGTCCGAAGAATAATTAGTCCAGGATAGAGCTAGATGTTCGGCGATTTGCAAGGAGTTAGTTAGGGTTCCTAGTGTTGTGGTTAAGTTGGGAAGCAGGCTACTGGGCCTGCCGCCGAAGATCGATTTAACCTTTCTCCAAGCATCGGCTAGATTTAAGCTGGGATCGATTGAGCGCGCAAAGGAGTTCCCGTTTTCTCTTTTTGCAGCTTTAATCTTTCTCTTGGTGATTGCCGCCTCGCGACGGTACGAGACTAGGTTGGTATCCGTCGGGTGCCTATAGAAGTTTTTCCAAGCTCTATTTTTTTCTTTAACAGTATTTAAGATGTCTCGATTCATCCATCGTGGTTGAGTTCTGGGGGATGGGTTAGATAGGGGGATGGAGGTAGCTGCTGCAGAGTTGAAAATCCTGACAAGGCGAGCAGTCTCCTGGTTCACGTTACCGGATACCGGGTAGCTCTCCGCCGTATCATTCATGGTTGCTCTTTACTTCTCCCAGTCAGCACGTGAAGTGACGTACCTGATGGTTGGTCTAGAGTTAGCCAATCCTTTAGAATATCTGACGATTATTGGCAGGTGGTCACTGCCTTCTGGGTTGGAATGGAGTTCCCATGTTAGATATGGAGCGAGCCTGGAGGGGGCGAGTGTCAAGTCGATGGCTGTCAGAGAGGATCTAGCCGAGATAAGCGTGGGCGAGCCATCGTTGAGCAGGACGAGGGATGTGTCCTCAATCCAGTCCGCCACCAGCCTCCCCCTGCTATCCCAACGCTCACCTCCCCATAGGGGACTGTGGGCGTTGAAGTCGCCACCGTAAACGGTGTTATCGGGAAGCTGTTCTGACAGACTGGAGAGGTCAACATTGGCAATCCCCGATCCACACTCGAGATATGCCGACACCACAGTCATCGGAGGGTCAGATCCAATCGTGACAGCGCAGGCCAGAATGTCGACACTCAGCTCTACCTGTTCATAGGCTATAGAGTTATGCACCAGGATAGCTACGCCGCCATGCCTGGTTTCTCTGGGGGTGTTGTAACCAATATAGGAATAGGGTCCGAACCTTAGAGGTTCTTCGCCTGGAAGAATATTGGTTTCTTGCAACAGTAGGATGTGGGGTTGATATTGGGCGATAAGGATGTCTAGGTGTGGACGGTTGGCGTAGAGTCCTCTGATATTCCACTGGAGAATACAGAGGTTACGGGAGGGGCGGAAAGGAGGTGGAGGCAACGGTAAAGTGTCTGGGAACATTAAATGGAGTCCTCAGACGAACTATCGGTGTATAACCGATCACCTATATGACTCAAGGAAGGTATCTCTATGGAGCTATCTGAAAGTGATTGTGTGTCCATTTCGTCAATGGGCTCAGGATGGGTTGTTTGTGGTTTAGTAAGTTTGTTGTTACTGGCGATCTTTTCAAAGGTAGATCGCGATTGGGGGGTTAGAGCAGTGCTAATGGCATTGATGGTAGTTTGTTTTTCGGGGGTGATTATTGCGGTTGTGAGGGGGGTTGTAGAGTCTTTGTGATTTGAGGGGGTTGTGGCGGGGTATATGGTCTGTGTTTCTGAAGGGGAGGGGGTGGTGGTGGTTGGTTGTATTGTTGAGGTGGTAGTAGTGGTTGAGTTAGCTTTAGTAGTTGATGGGGGTTGGTTGTTGGCAGTGGTGGATGTAGAAGGGGCGGGAGTGGTTACGTTGTTAGTTGTGGGGGGGGGGGGGGGGTGGTGGGTGGGGGGGTCGGGAGAGGGGAGGGGGTGGGGCGGTTGTTGGTGGAGGGAGTTGTTGAGGATTTGGTTGCTTGAGCGAAGGAGGTAGCGGCGGAGTTTGGCTTATTTTTAAAATATGTTTTTTTCGCCTCGAATTGGGAGCATTTTAACTGGGTCCTGATCTTTAATATTTCCTTTTGTTCTGTGAACGCAGGACAGGACTTGCTGGAAGGACTGTGGCCGGCGGCTTGGCAGTTTATACAAAATGGTTTGCATGTGGGGTCGTGAGGGAGAGCTTCTGAGCACGAGGCACACATATCTTCCAAGGTGTTACAGTTGTTGATTGTGTGACCAAGTTTTTGACACTTCCTACAACGCAGGGGGTTGGGGAAGTATTCCCTAACTTCTACCCTCTCGAAACCTATGTTTAGGTGGGTCGGCAGGTTGTATAAATTAAAGGTTAATATTAGTAAGCCTGATGGTTTGTTGTTAAGTGGCTTTTTAAGTTGAACGACATCTACAACGTGCTGGTCTTTTAGTCCCTCTTTTATGTCTTCTGGGGTGAGGAATATTAAAGATGAGGAGTAGACCATGCCTTTGACTGAGTTGAGTCTGGCGTGTAGGGAGCATTTAATGGGGATGTTGTTGATATTTTTGGTGCTGATGAATCTGTTGGCTACGGTTTCATTGTAACATAACAACAATAAGCTGCCGTCTCTCAAGAATGATGATTTAGTATAGAGGGTTGACACTTGGTCTATACCTTTCTTGACAATGAAAACATTGTGTTGTTGTAATGTTTTACTTTCATTTAATGACTGGATGACAACGTATTTAGGGGAGGGAGGGGCGGGTTTGATGGGGGTTTGGAGGGTATCTGGGAACGAAGTGGCGTAATCGCCGGAGGAGGCAGTCGCGTTTCTGACGGTCCGCGGTCTTTTTGTTTTAGGGGATATAGTGGGGGAGGTGATGGAGTTTGGAGCGTTTGCCAGGGCGGCAAACTTGTTGGAACTGGCCATGCCAGGTGCTGGTAGGGTCGTCTGTATGGTTTAGTTTAATTTGTCGTGGTCTGGTGCAAAGGAACTGAATTACTTGTGGCAGCGGTATTCGCGAGTTTAATATGTAGTCTGTTTGGCGTCTAAGCGAAGACGCCGGTTATAACACACTTATGGCGAGCCTTACGCTCGGCTTGTTCTTGGGGAGCACTTGTTACACTGTTTGTTATGGTAGGAGCACCACTTGAAAAAAGTGGGCCGTCGGCCCTAACCTAAAAAGGTTTTCACTTGGTTTTTGTTAGTTTCTTATCACTTAGCAAGTAAAAAGAGGGGCCACGAGGGGGGCGAATTATACACCTAGGGGTGAGACCACTTGTTGGGTGGTAGAGACACTATCCGGGGTGTGTTGAGCTACCTATCGCACGGCAGAGATCGGGCACGTCAGGTTCGCCTGACGTTTAATACGCGAATGTTGTGTGAAAAAATAAAGTATAGTTTCGCGTTCAGTGAATTTTAGACAATAACAAATCGAAATCATTTGGAGATGGCGGTTTTGGCGGCTTATATACTGAAGAGCATCGAGGACGACTTTGCCGACATGTCACGGAAGCGCCGCGTTTGAAGGATTGATTGGTTAAGGCTTCGTGAAAATGTACACAATCACATAACACCCCCTTAGAGGTTGGATATTGAAAAATTTAGAAAATCCTGTCTATGTACTTATATAAATAGCCAGCAGAACTAAGAATGTGCCTTATTATTACCTACGAAAGTTGCATGCCCAGTGTTATTATTTTAATAATTGAGAAAAGTAATTAAATTTAATGACAGATTTGTTACACTTTCTTGGTGTGGTAGGTAAAACTGGGTACATTTAATTGTCTATTTAAAGGGGTACCTAACTAAACAACAAGCTTATAAAAGCAAAAATACTTTGAAATTTTTATCAGATTGAGCTAAAAAACTAAAAGTAGAAGATATCAATATAGTTCAGGATATAATTTCAAAATGTCTACGTTCTCCAAAGAGAAACGCACGAGCTTCACAATTGGAATATCATCGTAGATTCCTAATCGACGAATATCTACTTGTGTAATATTTAAGGACGTTTACAGAAGGGCTCGGGAAACAGGTAGAGTTTGGACAAGAAGAGCGAAAGCAAATCCTGTACCCACAATCGCTGTTCAATTCAACAAAAAAATACTGCAAGCAGTTCGAAATGATTCATCAATCAGTATCAGACGATTGGCATTGCAGTTTAATGTCTCTAAGTGAAAAGTTTGGAGTGTTTTAAAAGCAGCATGCTTGTTTCTATCCAACGATTAACTCAAATGGATAGGTTGTTTGAGCGATAATTAGAAGACGAAAATTTTATGAACAACATTCTTTGGACGTATGAGTCTAAATTCACCGGAAACGATATCACAAACTTTCTCAACATACGTAGGGGGTCTAAGAGCAATGAAGAGTATCATCATATCAGCACGTATTCAGTGTAAATTTATGGGCCTGTGTGCTTTATGACATTGGACCTATTAAGCTTCCATTTCTCAACAAATGATCTATAGCACTTATTGGGCAATATTCCACTGCTGCGTGCATTCAAAATTTGAAGGCATTTCAAACATTTACTATAATTAATTTTTTAATATATTAAAATATAATATTCTTTCAATTCAGGCAAAGAGTGTTGATCAACTTGTGTTTCTCTTTTGCATAACATTTTAATATGTATTTACATTTTTTTAACATTATGATACTTATGCAATGACAATTTATCCAACTTTTGTCGCTAATAATATGGCATATAAAAAAATAAATTAAAATAAAATTTTAATAATTGGATTTTCTGAGAAAAATTACATTGATAAAAAAATTGTAGGTCTCAAGATCGAGTATAGCTACAATATCGACGCCTTCGTTATACAAATGGTAATTCAATTCCCTAAAAAACAAGCTACAACATGTTGAATTGTGATTATTAGTTTTGAAAATATAAAAGTAATGTGAGTGCGAGAACATGTCTGAAAGATTTTTCTTTATCATCCTGTATCTCCGCCGATATTGGAAATTTATCCATCCTGTAGAACATTTATTTCCTTACTACCAAGGAATTACCCCTTAAAGTTGCCAGCCGAGTAACGGACACCCCGTATATGCTTTAGAAAATAAAAAAAAAAGTTCTCGCTAATCGTCTTCGTTCTTCTGCTTGAGCTATTATATCTGTGGTCACAGGGAATAACTAGGTAAGTCTAAAAACGAAACTTTTCAGGGCAGCACTTTTTCACCATTGAACTATTCCTGTAAAGCCAGTTTTTTGAAAAAATTAATTTTGTTGACATCAATGTGATCAAATGACGTTCTAAATTTAGTGGTTTGAAAATTATTAATTTGCTGAAATTATTTTTAGGATTTACGTTTAGTTACCTGATTGTTCCCCAGATCATGCCAACTTATTCACCATACTTCCTGATTATTCCCCATTCTTTACTAATAATAATAAGTTTCTTTGTTGCAATTTTCCATTTATTTTGTCAATAAGGTACTTCATTTAGTAAGAAAAAATACCACTAAAACAAAAAGTTGCAGTTAAGAGAACTTTTATTACAAAATCATAGTAAAAAACAACGTAAGCATTAATATCCACTACAATTGATACAACAATATGAGCTACAAATAGAAAAATGAATGGAAAAATTCATAAACAATGAATACAAGTGAATCCCTAAAATGAAGTTCCAAAAGGAACTTAGGTAATTATTATTTCCTAAGATTAATATTACCCCTTGAGATTAATTGTCAATCTCATCCTGTTCGATTTGAACCAAATCTGGATCGATTGACGGTTGATCATTGGTTGCCAAGTTTGGATAGAAATCGTGGAAAGCAGGATCTATCAAAGGCAATTGAGAGAGAATGTCCTTTTTCTTTTCTATACTGATGAGGTCCCTTGGTCCAAGGGAAACCAGGGGAAGGCGATCAAAAATATTATACAATGTTTTCCCTTTTTTGTAAAATTTATCATTTTGAATGGTTAATTTTTTGCAAGGGTATGTTTAAAAAATACATTTCCCGGTCCTTGACGATATACAAAGACAGTAGAAACTATAAGATGTCACAAGCATGTCAATATCAATTTGAAAAGCTTTACGATTGGCGACCCAACTCCGGTGGCTATTGCAAAGTTTTAGAATTTATGTTGTAACCCACTGTATGTTGGAGTGGAAGCTCGCCAACTAACAACAAATAATCAATCAAAGGCAGGTTTTTTTGTCAATGGAACATCATTTTTAACTACATGTAATATATACATATGTGAATATGAGGCGTATGGCGGTAATATTCATATACCGTGTTTCCACTATCGCCTTCATGTGCATTGGATGATGTGAACTAGCGCGTCAATGGCGATGTTTGGACGCACATCAAAGGGATGTGCGTAGAGCACGAATGTAGCGTTTCCACTATCGCCAAGACATTCGCTTTCATCGCACTTGTCCAATGCGACAGTAGTGCTAGTTCAACATGATAATCGTTAAGTTTCGCGATATTTTTTGTTCATTTCCTGGAATGTTCTAAAAATTCTACGTCCGAATGAAAACAGCGTGATTATTTAATTCATTAGACAAATTTCAAGAATGAATTGTTCTGCTCGGAAATGAATCGGAATGCTATGAAAATTTGGTGTTTTCGTGTATTTTCGTTCAATTGTGGCCAAAAACCCCAAATCTTTTTTAACGAACGCACGAATTTAGAATCTGAATATTTACTAGAATTTGCATGGCCAGTATTAATAAGTTTGCCATTCTGCACGGATATTCTGCGTGGAGCCCCTCTTCCCCATCTATCACCCCCAAAACAAAAAGATCTCGCTTTCGAAGCGGAATTATACGGAATCCTAAAAGCAGCAGAGGCCGCTCATAAGGCCGTGGTACAGTGCTACCGCGAGGCGGTTTTTTGAAGTAGCAAGATCTGCTACCGTTTTCAAAAGAGAGGTAGTAGAAACTGCATTTTAAATAAGCTTAACATTAAACATATAGTAATGTAAAATAATAATGGATTACATTCTTGTGCTTTTTTCAATTTGACTTTCGAGAATTATCGCAAAAACGTAGAGTTTCAGGACGTAGTGCAGTAAATTTTAAAATTAAAAAATGGTAGTAACTTTGCTACATATGTTGTAAAACGGTAACGCTGCCACCATACCAGCAGCTATTTTCACCGAATCGAAGTTAGCAGTCAGCACGGTGCAACATAACAGCGACCGTGAGCCTTGGGTTACTCTTACACGCTTGACCATGGCCGCTAACCCTGCTAGTACGGATCTATTCTAATTTGTTTATATATATTTTTTTTGTTATTTACTTTTCCTTTTTACTGTGAATTTAATACATTAGAAATAAGAATTACACTTTTCATTTTACTTTATTATTTTAATAATACAGTATTGTTTTCGATTTTTAAAAAAAAAAAATTTGCTACCCTGAAAATTTTTTTTTTCACGTTTCATGACTAGTAGACACGAAAAAAGCAAAAAAAAATTTCAGTCCGTCTGTCCGCCGTACGCCGTACGCCGTACGTCGACCGCTGTACGCAAAATCGTTTGAAGGCTCGTAGCTCCCAAACCCTTTAAGCTATAAAATTGAAATTTTTTTTATGAATAGACTGGGTAGGCCCCTTGAAGTGGCCAAGTTTGTAGGGGTGGGGGTGTGAGGGGAGAGGAGGGGGAAGTGTTTTAGACGGAAAATTTTGGTTTCTAGATCTCAGCAACCGCTTATGCTAGGAGGCTGAAATTTGGAATTAATATAGATCTTCAGTAGTGGACCCATTTGCAAAAAAATTGCCGATATAGGTGAAGGGGTTTGGGAGTGGGGGGAAAAATAATGCGTCCGAAACGCAAAAAAGGTGAGATTGACACTTTCTAAAATCCATATCTCCTAAACGGTTAATGTCACAAAATTGAAACTTAATGAATATCTGTAGGTATACTAGGAGAATGGATCGGAAACAAAAATTAGAGTGGGGGCAGTGGCGTACGGGAGTGGGGGGTAAAAAACTTTAGATTACGATATCTCACGAACCAATTGCACTAGACAAATAAAATTCGGTTTGTGTATAAAGGTTGACAAATGAAGTTTGCTGAAAGCAAAATTTTTCAAGGGGGCGGTGGAGCATGAAAGTGGAGGGGATAAGAATTTTTCTAAAAAATCACGTCTCATATCTCAAGAACAGTGTAAGATAAAAGCTTAAAATTTTTACCAGAAGTAGGCCTAATAGACCTCTAGCAGAAAACAAAATTTTGGAAGTGTGGGTGTAGTGGGTGAGGGTGGGGGAGGGTGAAAAGGAAAAAGTTCCGATTTTAATATCTCGACAACCTATTATGATATGGAGCTGAAACTTGTTATTTAGATAGAACTATATTAGTAGCATTTTGGAAAAATATAATTTTTTATAGGGGTAGTATGGTACGGGAGTGGGGGGTGTTTTTCCTATCTATAGAACGGCTTATGCTACAAAGTTGAAACTCGGTACGTTTATGTAAATCAACTAGAAAACTAATTTACATAAAAAAAAATTTTAAATATCCATTGGCGTTCGGAGGGGGGGGCAAAAAAAATGATCAGTGAAAATGAAATGCATATATTTTCACGGTTTTCGTCATATCTATTAGGTCTTTCCAAATATTCAGTTCATATTTATTCTACGGCTTCTTCATGTAAATACCTAGAAAGTGTTTTCAGGATTTTTTAAAATTCGACCCCTAAGGGGGTGCAAAGGGGGTTGTAAACTTTTTCACGAATTCTACTATATCCCCACGTCTTATCAGATATCGAATATCTTTTCACTTTCACGTGCTTGCGTAATAATCGACTAAAACTTGTTTTTAAGTTTTTTCCTTGTTCAGCCCCTAAGAGGGTATAAACGGTTTGAACACGTTTTCACAAGTTACGTCATTTCTTTTAGAAGTAATAAGAAATTGAATTGGTTCCTACTTTCTCGTACTGTCTTCATATTTATTTATTAACTCCTTTCATGATTTTTGGATATTCAACCCCCAAGTGGGTGTAAGGAGGTTGCATATCTGGTGATATATCGAATATCGAATGCATTTTTACTTCCTAAGGTTTCCTATATAAAAAAGCCAAAAAGTCAATTTCAGTATTTTAGATATTCAATCCTAATGGGTGTAAGGGGGTTGTATGCTTTTCAAAATTTCGACATATTTCTTAGGTTCAATGAGATATTAGATCGCTTTTCATTTCCACAGACTTTTTATGTAATCGCCTACAAACCCATTTCTCAATTTTTCGATATTCAACCCCCAAGGGTTTGTATATGTTTTCACAATTTTTGCCATCCCTTAGTTCTGATGAGATATAAAATTGATTATTACGGCCAACCAATTCACGATTTTTCGAATTTCCAGAACCAAGGAGATGTGAAGGGTTTGCTTAAATTTTCACAAATTTTTCAAAATCCGTCTTGTCTCATGAGATATCAAGTTACTTCTTATGAAATCGTCTAAAAACCTGATTCACAATTTTTTCGAAATTCAAACCCCAAGTGGAAGTAATGGGTTTGTATACGTTTTAACAATTCGTCATATCTCTTAATTCTGATAAGGCAGCAAATTCGTTTTTACTTCTATGGGCTTTTAGTGTTCATAATATACTGAAATTCGAATAGTATACGCGGACTTTTTCAATGTTTAATCGGCTAAAAATCTCTATTTTAAATATTTTTATATTAAGAACAAAAATAATTTTCCAAGAAATCTAATAATCTCGAAGCAACTCATGATACACTCCGACTTTGACCGCTCCCGAACTTTGACCCGAAAAATAATAAAGTTTCGCCCAGACCATTGGCAGATTTTTTAATTAGAAGCATGAATATATTTACGTTTTATATATTCTCATTTTTCAGTTTACACTATACATTTATCGATATTTTATTAGATGTAAGCATGAATCAATTTGTATTAAGCATGAATTTTAGTTGTTTTGCTTTTGACATATCTTTTTACACGTTATACAGGGTGTTTGGCACTCCGTGTGCCACCTTGTAAGGGGTTATTCCTTGATATATTTGGAGAAAAAAATTGTTCTATAGGGTGGGTGAATTTTCAATATTAGTGGAGATACAGGGTGGTTAAGAAAAAAGTTTTTGACCGGTACCCTCAATCACTTAAAACGTTATATCTTGAAAACGAATAATCACAAGGCAAAGTATTATAACTCGTTTTTTAGGCAATCAAATTACCTTTCATTTGATGTAACAGTCTACATTGTAATTGCACCCAATCTTGAGATATTTACTCGAAAACACATATTTTCGCTACGTCAACCCTAAAAATTCAGTGATCCATGTAGTTTTTCTCAGAAAACCCCATTATAAAAATGTCATCTTAATTTTATTTTCTTATGAACCGTATTATTACCTGCATAAGCTGCATACATATTGTAGTATTTGAACTTATTGCAAATAAGTTTCGTTGTGGTATAAATTTAGTGTTTCAATACCAATGTGGAATTCGAACTTATTGCAAATAAGTTTCGTTGTGGTATAAATTTAGTGTTTCATTACACTACGATGCATATTCCATTTGTTGTTAAAAATATCTTCTCACAAGAAACAACTCGCTCACCAATGGAAATCAACAATGAAATATTTATTTTAAAATAGTTTAAATTAACTTTTACAAAAATAATATTTATGTTATTTAACAATGTTGTAGGAATTATTTTAAGGACCTTTCTAATCGAAAGCAATATTAAAAACTAACAAAAATTTTATTTTATTTTATGATTTTCATACGCGGGTTACTTGATCACTTAAATTCCCCCCCCCCCCCCCCCCCCGACTTCTTTGATTCGAAATAGTGCCGCGACGTGCACTACATACCCCCTTCCTAGATCAGTCTTAAACCTTCCTTGTACTGTGTTATTCACCAATTTATAAATAAATCTTTAATCAACCTCCACAAAGTAAGGTTTAAGTCTGTCGATAGATTTGACCCGGATGGAAGTTTTAAATTTTGCCCGTATAGTAATTCTGCTGGCGAAGCTTCCATGTTTTCACGAACAATTGACCGCAACCCAAGCAAGACAAAAGGCAGCTCATAAGACCAATTTACAATAGATTTACATAGCAACGCGTCTTTCAAAACTCTATGCTTTCGGATTATAAGCAGTTGTTCTATTCCTTGTAAAACCCATTATTTTACTCAATTCAGCGAAAAGATGCACTCAAATTGTTTCCCTTGATCCGTTATGATCGAAAGAGGTATACCAAAACGTGGAAAGAATTGTGTGATAAGAGTTGATGCTACTGTTTTAGCGGTACTATCAGTAATAGGATGGCCTTAAGACAAAATCGATAACCCTGTGATGTAGGAAGTGGACCGATAATATCTAGATGAATTGTTTCGAATTTGTCTGTGACGGGTTCGAGCATTCCAAACGGACTTTTAACTGTTCTCGTAATTTTTGCCTTCTGGCAAAATTCACATTCTTTGGTCCAATTTCGTACATCCTTGTTCATTGCCGGCCACACTACCTTCTTATTTAATAGTTTGGTAGAAGCTTTAATTCCGGGATGTGACAAATTATGTAATGTTTGAAAGACTTGCTTCCTAAACATCTCTGGAATGTATGGACGATAAATTGACAAAGAGTCATCGCACCAAAGCTTCAGATTAGAATTAGGTAGAGAAACCGGTACCAAATGTAAACTTGGCATAGCTCTTACTTCTAAAAGTTGTTTATCATTGAGTTGCCCAGAGGCTATCTCCTCATAATTAATTGAAGACGTTAGATTAACTTCATAAATTCGTGACAATGAATCTGCAACTACATTGTCCTTTCCGGAAATATGTCTGATATCGGTTGTGAATTGACCTATCAAATCTAAATGACGCAATTGTAGTGTAGCTTTGTTAGCATTTTGTTGAAATGCAAAAATTAACGGCTTATGATCTGTGAACAATGTGATGTTGCGTCCTTCCAGCATAAAACTAAAATACTTAATTGCGGAATAAGCTGCTAACAGTTCTCTATCGTAAGCACTGTATTTAGTTTGTGCTGTTGAAAATTTGCGACTAAAAAATGCAAGTGGCTGCCACTCATTATTGTTGAATTGATTTAAGGCTGCACCCATTGCAAAATCTGACGCATCTACCGTTAATGAAAGCTGTGCAGAAACAACTGGATAAGACAACACTGTTGCTTCTACAAGTAATTGTTTACAACGTTCAAAAGTGCTTTTAGAATTATTATCCCAAAAAATAGGAGTTTTGTCACGTTTTTTCTTACTTCCTGATGTCAAATTATCTAACAACGATTGCGCGGAAGCGGCATGCGGAATAAAACGTCTATAAAAATTGATCATTCCTAAAAATCTTCTGAATTCTAAAATATTTGATGGACGAGGAAATGATTTTATTGCCTCTACCTTAGTTGGTATAGGACGTAAACCATGCGCATCTAGGGAATGCCCTAAAAAGTTTACACTTCTTTGAAGAAAATTACATATTTTTTTTACCAACTTTAGAATTATAATTTGTGAAAGGATCAATTAGTCGTCTATGACTAAAATCAACTACCAAATTGAAATTTTTTAAGAAATCGGCACCTAAAATTGGTCTGTCGACATCTGCTATGATAAATTCCCATATAAATTTTCTTTTGAAATGTAGAAAAATACTTAATTTTCGTCTACCAAAAGTTGAAATTTTTGTTGAATTGGCTGCTGCCAGAAAAGTTTTCGAGTCTTTTTTAGATTTCAATGACTTATAATTTGGTAATACCGAAACTTCCGCCCCCGTGTCAATGAGAAAGTTAAATCCCGTTAAGGGATCGGAAATTATTAAGCGACTAGACTGATTGACAGCGTTAGGTGTCGCTACCTCCCGTACTGCATCTAGTTTTTTGAAATTTGAAAATTACAGGGTTCCACACACTTATGTGCTTTCTCCCCATATCTTTCATGATAAAAACAATATTGCTTTTCCGATTGAGACAATGGATGAATCTTCTTTTCGAATGATTTATATTCTTTTGGTTTAATCTTTGTTTTATTTTTTTCACAAATACATCTGCAAGAACACTTGTCAAATTTTTTTTCAATTGCTAAAATTTGTTCTTGTAAAGATTCTAACATCAAAACATTCGAAGAATCGGTTTGAGGATCAGAACACTAAGTTGCTAGCTATTTGCAAGGGATTTGCAACAATTGTTTCAGAAATCTTATCGGCCAAAGAACCCAGTTCATCTACAGAAGCAGTGTTGGCTGCAAGAATCATCTGAATCTGCAGAGGTAATTTCTGCAACCACAACTTTTTAAGAAAACTAATATTTAAATCCAATCCAGCTAACGATTTAATTTCGCTAAGTAATTGCGTAGGTTTTTTATCACCTAAATCCAACCCGGATATTAACTTGTGAAGTTTAGAGTCTTCTGACTCTTCAAAACGCGCAATCATTGCTTGTTTAAAATAAACATACTGACCTTCATTAGGAATACTTTCAATGATGTCCATACATTGATTACATTCTCCCGCGGTCAGCATGCTTAGAGCATGATTAAGTTTAGTAGATTCACTAGTAATATACGCATTCGCAAACTGGCCATCCAAAACCCGAAACCACGCTGCAGGGTTTTGAATCCAAAACTGGACCTTCTGGATGGCTACTGCTGCCATACCAGAAGTTCTAATTATATTATTATCACCTTCTCCTGGAAGGGGTTCTCCTGACGAAAGTTCGTTAGAATCGCGGATCATTGCTACACTTAATAGTACTTTCGATTAGATTATATTGAGTTATTAATTTAGATAAATGATATAAAGTTAATACTAAATTTTTGTAATAAATTTTAAATGAATTGAAATATTTTTTTTTTGAGATTATTAAAAAAATTGTTACTAAGTCTTCCTTGAAAATTCTGCTGAACCTTTCTTCCGTGCAACAAATTTTCTTCCTTATAATATAATTCTTGCAAAAATTTCCTTCTTTATCGGGGTCACCAATGTAGTATTTGAACTTATTGCAAATAAGTTTCGTTGTGGTATAAATTTATGTTTCAATACCAATGTTGAATTCGAACTTATTGCAAATAAGTTTCGTTGTGCTATAAATTTAGTGTCTCATTACACTACGATGTATATTCCATTTGTTGTTAAAAATATCTTCTCACAAGAAACAACTCGATCACCAAAAGAAATCAACAATGAAATATTTATTTTAAAATAATTTAAATTAACTTTTACAAAAATAATATTTATGTTATTTAACAATGTTGTAGGAATTATTTTAAGGACCTTTCTAATCGAAAGCAATATTAAAAACTAACAAAAATTTTATTTTATTTTACGATTTTCATACGCGGGTTACTTGATCACTTAAATTCACAATTTATAACAAGTTCAAAGTCCCCGACTTCTTTGATTCGAAATAGTGCCGCGACGTGCACTACAATATGTATGAGTTACGATTAACATTTTGGAAGTAATAGATAAAAATACATATCGCATAAAAATTAAATATTTCAAAAGTCAGTGCCATAAAGTGGACCTCGTCTAAGAACCTGTTAAATTTGTCGGTAGTACTGAAGTATTTTTATTGCACATTTATTACTATTTAAAGTATGTAGGAAAACAATGAAATGTGAGTGAGTTTCAACATAATTGATGCTTTTACCTGGATGTGGTAGGTAATACTGGGTGCGGTACTATGCCTTTTTATACTCTAGATGAAATCATATAGAGTATTATAAGTTTAATCCAGCCCAAAAGTTTGTAACGCATAGAACCAAGCCTCGGACGAAAAAAAGTTGAATGTTATTTTTTGTTTATTTGTGGCCAAAAACCTCAAATCCGCTTGACGTCCGTCCGTTCGTCCGTCTGTTCGTGAACACGATAACTCAAGAACGCCTTCACCTAGGATCTTGAAATTTTTAATCTAGATGTTTGGTTGAATTTGTAAGGCTAAGTTCGTTAACGGTCAAAATCGTCCTACTCCTCCGGATAGCTGCCATACAAAATGTCCTTAAAACACGTGTTATAAGACACTTAACGCCGATAATAAAACGCGCAATTATGATTATAAAACAAAACGCCTTTAATTAGTGATTATTGAAAAATACAAAATGCTGCTTATTATGCAAAACATTCGCCATTTCGATTCAGACTCGACTTTAGGATCACGCCACCCTCTCCGCCCGGATAGTGCCCGTATTAACGCCGCTTACTGGCACCTGCGACATCTTTTGCAGAGGATCGTAACATTCGGCCATCCTGAAAAGAGATTAATGTCCTCTTTAATGTTTCGCCCTACGACTCCAAGAGATCGATTAAATCTAGTCGATCGACCTCTTCGCCACTTTCATCGCCAACATCTAAATCCATTTCATTCACGCCATGATATCTCCTAAGAGAGTCAACCGCCACAACCGCCTCGTATCTCTTGTATCCCCTTACGCCCTTAATCGCTTCAATGACGTACCTATCATTACCCAACGCCTTTCTTACTCGAAAAGGTCCATCATATTTGTTCGCCAATTTCCTACGCATGCCAACACCTGATTTACTCGCAACTGCATGTCGCGATAATACAAGTTCGCCTACTAAATACTTGTTCGCCCTTTTCCGCCTTTGATCGTATCGATCTTTCATTCGCCTTGCCGCGTTAGTGATATTTTCACTCGCCTGTGCGCGGTCCAGTAATAGCCTCTTTCGTGTCACAGAATTGAAAGAGTCGTCACCCGACCTTTTCTGAGCTACATTTCCAGAGGACGCCCCCGCCTTACCACTATCAAGATCCATACCTGTGGTATGTACGCCATCTTGAGTACTATCGCCAGTCACGCCTTGTGAGTTTTCATTACGAGTCAGAATTTCTCCCAAAATCTCCTCGTCGCCTTGAACTCTCGCCTCGCTAGCTAGCTCGCCACTCGCCAATTCTGCTATTATACCATGACTTCCGTGAGAGAACAACTGTGCCGGAGAGAATCGCGTACTAGCACTGATAGTGTTATTCAAACCCCACATGATATCAGGCAGCGCTTCATCCCAACGAACCTCAGTTTCCGCCCTATTTGCCAATGCCTCTACTATAGTGCGATTTGACCTTTCCACCTGACCGTTCGCCCTCGCCCTATTGCATTTAGGACATGTCTAACGCCTTTTTCCGCCACAAAGTCCCTAAATACTCTACTGGTAAACG
Organism: Beris morrisii; assembly: GCA_951812415.1. Classification (NCBI taxonomy): domain Eukaryota; kingdom Metazoa; phylum Arthropoda; class Insecta; order Diptera; family Stratiomyidae; genus Beris; species Beris morrisii. The sequence continues at coordinate 81,367,531 of OX638311.1, read as the reverse complement.
CCAAACCCTGGTCACTTATTATACGCCTTGGGTAACCATATCTCTCTCAGTTTCGGCACTGTCTCAGTTGATCTCAAGGTCTTTGTCGCCCTCGCCAATACAAACTTAGTGAAACCGTCAATCATCACCAACAAGTATGAATTTCCCTTCACACTCTTCACAACCGGACCCAAATGATCCACATGCACTGTATCAAACGGTATCGCCCGCCGTTCCAATGGATATAGAAACCCTTCTTCTCGCCCATAATCGCCCTTTGCAAATGAACACTTCAGACACGATTTCACATATTTCAAGATGAAACGCCTCATCTTTGGAAACCAGTAAGTTTCTTGAACCAACTTTAAACACCTTTCGTAACCCGGATGCCCTATTTCATCGGCATGTTTGCGCAACAAATTAAATCGCACTAACGCCGGGACATGTAAGCGATCGCCATGCAATGTCTTGCGATATAATCTTCCGCTTTTTATTCTATAATTCGCCACGATCTCTGGTAATTGCAAACCATCCGTTAGTGCTTTTACAATTTCTTGCACCTTAGAATCCTGTAACTGCACAGTCAGAAACCAATCGTGGGTTCTATGGTTACTACATTTACATGTATCGCATTCTCTTCGCCCTTCTGCGCCAAAGGATTTCTACTGAGAGCGTCAACATGTTGCATCCTGACGCCTGGACGATATTCTACCTCCATGTCGAATTCCTGGATAGTTAACCACCATCGAGCTATACGAGGAACCAAATCCCTCTTAGTTAATGCCGCCCGAATCGCCACACAGTCTGTTACTACCCGGAAATTAATTCCCACCACATATACGAGGGCGGATTGATAATGACGTGCAAAAATCAAGAAGGAGTGGGCAGGTAAGGAATTCGTTATTTTTTTTTACCTGGACCATCCTTAAATAGATTACCTGCAAAGTTTAAGCCTGATACCTCGTTTAGTTTTCGAGAAGCAGCCGTCTAAGCAAGTCGACTTATAAAAATTTTTAAAAATGGATAAAAAAGAATTTCGTGTGTTGATTAAACACAATTTTTTAAAAGGGAAAACAGCTAAAGTAACCAAAGAAAAATTAGGTAAGCATTATGGGGACTCTGCACCATCGATCCAAATGATTTACAAATGGTTTTCTGAATTCAAGTGTGGTCGTACGAGTACACAAACCATACCAAGTCCAGGTCGTCCAAATGAGGTCACCACGCCAGAAATGATCGATAAAATCCATGATATCGTGATAGAAGATCGTCGAGTAAAAGTGCGTGAGATAGTTAACGTAGTAAGCATCTCATTTGAACGTGTTTGGAATATTTTGAAAAACCATTTGGACATGAGAAAGCTATCCGCAAGATGGCTGCCGCGTTTGCTCACAATCGACTAAAAACGCAATCGTGTGACAACTTCGCAGCACGGTTTGCAACTGTTTTAACGTAATACAAATGAATTTTTTCGTTGATTCGTAACTGTTGATGAAGCATGCATTCACCACTACACTCCAGAAACCAAACAACAGTCAAAACAATGGAAGGATGTCGGTTCAAGGAGGCAAAACCGTTCTATCGGCTGGAAAGGTTATGCCGACTTTTTTTTGGGATTCCAATGGAATGATATTCACCGACTACTTGGAGAAAGGAAAAACAATGACGGGAGCATATTATTCTGAGGTATTGGTTTCATTGGATGTTGAAATCAAGGCAAAACGGCTTCATTTCGCGAAGAAAAAAGTGTTGTTTCACACGTCCGTTGTTGCAACGGCAAAACTGTTTGAATTACGGTACGAATTGCTCCCTCATCCACCGTATTCTCCGGATTTGGCACCCTGCGACTTTATATTATTTCCAGACTTGAAAAAATGGCTTGCTGGAAAGAGATTTACCACGAATACTGACGTCATAAGTGAAACCAACGCCTATTTTGAAGGGTTTGACAAATCATATTATTTGGAAGGGATCAAAAAATTGAAAAAACGCTGGACTAAGTGTATCGAGCTAAAAGGAGACTACGTTGAAAAATAAAATAAATTTTTCCGGATAAAATTATGTTTTCTCAATTTTTGCACGTTATTATCAATCCGCCCTCGTACACGGAACCGCCTAATTGACTCCACTACCGCCAAAGTCTCCAGCTCATAGCTGTGGTACACCTGTTCCTGTATTGTTGTAGTTCGACTGAAGTATTCCACCAGTTTCCAGTCTTCCGAGTCGCCCGATTTTTGCACTAATATACCACCTAGACCCCACTTACTTGTATCGGTATGCAACTCCGTGTCCGCATTGCTATCATAAATCGCCAGTAAAAGTCTTTCCACCAATTTACTCTTCAGTAAATCAAATGCTATTTTTTGTTCCTCGCCCCAATGCCAGACAACTCCTTTCTTTGTAAGATTCGTTATCGGCCTTGACACAGTGAAAAGTTTTTCACAAATTTTCGAAAATATGATACCAGCCCTATAAACTGTCGCACGCCATGTACGTTCTTCGGAGCATCATACTTCTCAACCGCCTTTGTTTTTCGAGTTCCCGATCGTACGCCATCCGCCGAAACTTCATGCCCAAGGTACTCTACAGTTTCCATTAAAAATGAACACTTTTCTAATTTTAATTTCAATCCCGCCTTTTCAATCAAATTCAAAACTGTTTCCAGCAATTCCTATCCCTGCTGAACGTTTATTGATGGAAGCATCAAGTCGTCCATGTACGCCAGTAATTGCTTGTTTTTAAACCCACCCAACAGTTTATCCATTACCCTTTGAAAAACCGCCGGAGCATTCGCCAACCCAAATGGAACTCGCAGATATTCATACTACCCATCAGGAGTAATAAATGCCGTCTTATTCACCGAGTCAACATGCATTGGAACCTGATGGTATCCCTGCGCCAAATCAAGCGTAGTGAAATACCGTTTCTTCGCCAATTTATCCAACTGATCTGAAATCAGCGGCAACGGATATCGGTCCTTCACCGTAATTGCATTCAGAGCCCTATAATCTACACAAAGTCTAACTTCACTGATCTTTTTCGGGATCAGTACGATCGGGCTGGCATACGCCGAACTTGAATCCTGAACAACACCCGTCTCCAGGAGCGTTTTCACCTTTCCCCGTACTGTCCTTTTTTTTTATTGATAACCGGTAAGGACGCCTAAAGATCGGCACATCTGTAGACAATTGAATTTTCATTTCTCCCAAGTGTGTAAGTCCCAACTCCTCTTCACTTTGTGCAAAACAATGCCTCTTTTCTTCCAACAAACACAATAGTCGCGCTTTATCAGTGTCTGACACCCCTCCAATATGAACTTCCTCATTAAATTTGGTTGTAAAAATCTTTCGGACAATTACCTTTTCTTTCGCCGACGGTGTTTCCGGTTCCCGCCATTCTTCCGCCCTGGCAATTGGTCGTCCTTTTTCCCATCGTAGCTCAGTATCGCCCAGATTGCTGATTAGAATTTCATTCTGATGGCCAACTTTGAGAACCCCTCCTGGAATCGCCGTCCAAAAGTTGTTCTCCTTAAATATTTTTTCCTTGCAGCTCTACCACTGCTCGCCCAGTGGAAGAAGGTGGACACACAAAGTCTTCTCGGAGGATTACTTTTCGCCGTGTAGATTTCCCTTCCAACGTTATTCTTTTTAGAACATCCGCCGCGTCTTCATCTTTCGTCAACATCGCCTTATTTTGACTGACCACCATTGTCACGCCTGGAGTCTGAAGCGCCGGTTGTCCTAGCAACAACTCTACCCTTCCCATATCGCAGTCAGTCACCAACGCCTTGACTCTCAACTCGATATCATCGATACTAAGCATCCAGAAAATCCACACAATTTCACGCCGCGATTTTCCGGTGTCATTTGTATCTTTAAACGCTCTACCGTCTCCTTGGTCAACAAGCTCGGTTCGCTTCCCGTATCCAGGTATATGCGTACCCTTTCGTCGTTTATTGTTCCCCATTTTCTGAAAGTAGAGTATTCAAATTTCGACAATAGTCTTACCTGGGCTCCTTCAGATCGCTGCTTCGGGCAGAACTTGGACATATGTCCGCCTTGTCCGCCTTGGGACAATAACGGTTGATGTGAGTCCCTTCTTCTTGACAGTTATAACAACGCCTGCTAATTCCCGCCGCCGAAGTAAGCTCTCGCCGTGTCTTACTGTCCGATCTTCGATCACTATCACCTTGTGTCGCGAATCTTGCTCTCTTATCCTCACGCCGATAGGATTCAAGCCCTGCCAAAAACCGGGAATATAGCTGTTCAGGAGTCTTGCAACCAACCGCCTGGGCATTTGCACGCAACTCCTCCGGCAATCCTCGGATAATGCACGAGACCGCATCTTCGCCACGCACCTTCACATGTTCACACATTTCCAATTTTGCATGGTAATATGCAGTCATGCCTTCTCCAGATTGCTTCCGCCTTGCAATCATTTCTTCCATGGCAGTAGCGAAGTCATATCGCCTTGGGAACGCCGCATGCAATGTCGACTTCCACTGCCCCCACGAATAATCGTACCTTACAAGCCGGTGGTACCATTTTCTCGCCGATCCATCCAGCTTGGCCTGCATGATGGTAGCATGCTCGTAATCGGACCACCCGTGCACATCGCCGTGCTGGTCGAGTTTTGCAAGCCAACGCTCTACATTTTGGTCCGAATTTACCGGGTCGAAACGCTCAACAATTTCGTTGCCTATTCGCAACGCCTGACTCGCTCCGCCTTTGTCCGACTCCATCACATCTGATCGTGACGGGCGCACTTCTGCCGAATCCTTCTGGACTTCCAAAATTTCGCCGAAAACCAACGCCGCCTGCTGGATTTTTGTGGCCAACCCCGCCTTCATCAATTCGTTTACGGCCTTTCGAATTTCTTCGCCATCCGTCAAACTCCGAGAACTTTCGCCCCGCGACAAAGTCCGCCGCCTTGGACTTTCCGTCCTATCTCGTGCACCTAAACCTCGCGCCACACTACGCCCTCTTGACATCTCCGCCTCGATGTCCGAGTTGCTCGTGTTTAACACGACACCTTCCATGTCTTCCACATTCGCCATGGAAAAGAACAGTTTTTTTTTAAAAAACGCCACGCAAAAAAAAAACCACAGCAACAAGAAAGCACAACACTTCGGCTACAAGCCCTTTCTTTTGTTTTGCACCTCATACAGACAAACACACGCCGATTTCTGTGTATCGAAACGATCGCCTAAACGCCCGATGCCGACAATTATATATATATAGACATTGTACGCCACAAAATTTTCACCAAATTTTCGATTTTTGTCGCCCGGCACGCGATTTCCGCTATCCCACTTCTGAATTGTCATAAGACACTTAACGCCGATAATAAAACGCACAATTATGATTATAAAACAAAACGCCTTTAATTAGTGATTATTGAAAAATACAAAATGCTGCTTATTATGCAAAACATTCGCCATTACGATTCCGACTCGGCTTGAGGATCACGCCACCCTCTCCGCCCGGATAGTGCCCGTATTAACACCGCTTACTGGCACCTGCGACATCTTTTGCAGAGGATCGTAACACACGTGTTCAAGAATATTGGTCGATAACTTTAGAAGGGTTTAAGCTACGTCTTTGAAATTTTGTATGTGTTATTTTTCCAATAGTTGGAGCGAATTGTATGATTATGGAAAAAATCCTATTAGTCCTTCGTGTAGCTGCCATACAAATATCCTGTCAAAACGTCTTCATTTAATTTACGGAACTTACTATAACTCAAGTAATCTTTTAGCTATGAATTGGAAATTTTGTACAAATTAGTTTTGAGTAAAAACGAAGTTCGAGTTTACTAATCAGCGAAATACTTTTACTCCTTCTGGTAGCTGCCATACAAAATGTCCTTAAGACACACGTGTTCAACAATATTTTCCGATAACTTTTGAACGCTTCAAGCTACGAATTTCAAATTTTGTGCACGTTCATTTTTAAATGGTTCCAAGGAAAAGGATAAATATGTAAGAAATCGAGTGAGTCCTTTCTGCACCTCCCATGTGAAAGTCCTTCAAAAAGGAAATTTTTTATGAAGGACTTTCAAAAAATAACGTTCCAAATAGCCTCCTGGTTATTTCTTAGGTTGTCAGTCGCATAGTAACCTACACCGCATCTCCTCATTAAACACGTTTCGGACTTCTACCCATAAAATAATAAAGTTGCGCCCAGACTGTTGGCAGATTATTTTATTTACTTACGTATTTTTTGCTAGGCCCATTATAACTTACGCGGCATCCGTCTGGTGGAAGAAAACAAAGCAGAAAACTGCTCAGCTCAAGCTGACTAAATTACAAAGACTGGCATGCCTGGGTATTACTGGGGCGATGCGCACCACTCCTACAGCTGCCTTAGAGGTGCTTCTCAACCTAGCACCCCTACACTTAGAAATACAGAAAGAAGCTAGATTCACCACATACAAACTTTTGAGCTCGGAGGACGAGTCAGAGCGCAAAATAGCTTGCCCAACTCTCTCCGCGGAACTCAACAAGGACCCAATGCTAGCAATACCTCTTTCTGATGCAATGGTACCGAAATTTATTTTCACAAAGCCATTCAAAGTTGTCCTACCTGAAAGGGAGGATTGGGCCACAAACAAACCCACTCCAAAACCAGGATCCATAATCTGGTACACAGACGGTTCTAAAACGGATCAAGGTGTAGGAGCAGGAGTTTATGGAGTGCGCCCAAATGTGAAATTCTACTGTAGCATGCACATAACATCCACTGTTTTTTAGGCGGAGACTCATGCTATTGAACTATGCATTAGAGAAAATATCAGACGGGGCTACAAAAACCAACAAATATATATTCTCTCGGACAGCAAGGCAGCAATAATGGCACTTCAGTCCGTTCAAATCTACTCCAAACTTGTTTGGAATTGCCTCCAATGCCTGATTGAACTCGGAAATAAGAACAGAGTTAGTCTCATTTGGATTCCGGGACACAGCGGCTATGTAGGTAATGAAATGGCCGACTTAATGGCCAGGAAAGGTTCAGAAGCTGACTTCATGGGACCATATCCATTCTGTGGGATACCATTAAGCACAGCCAGAATGAACATCCGAATGTGGCAAAAATCGCAAAGTGCCATTCACTGGGACTTGGTACCGGGCAACAGGCACTCAAAGCTTTTTATGACAAAACACTCGGAAAAAAGAACATCTGATTATCTAAAATTAAGCAGATATCAGACCCGAACCTTAGTGGGAGCTCTGACTGGACATTGTCACATGAGGAAGCATCTCAATAGGATTGGTCTCTCTGAGACTAAAATTTGCAGAATATGCAATGACGAAGACGAAACACCAGAGCATATCCTCTGTGAATGTGGGGGTTTAACTCGCATAAGACTTCGTCACGTCGGTCAGGGTTTCATGGACCCATCGGAATTCCTGACCATTCCTCTTCGCAAAATACTAGGCTTCATTGAAAGCGCAGGGATCGAAGAGGAATCATAATCAAACCGGGGGGACGTCACAATAAGCCCAACTGAGGCTGCGGTGACAGAGGGTAACCATACCAACCCCTATTTCCAAATCTAAATCTAAATCTACGTATTTTTTTATCAATAGAATAATTCAAGTAGCGAATTCGATCACATTAAACCTAAGAGATTTTCGGAATCAGTGAAAACTTGAACAATACCTCCAGGGGGTTTAATTGAGAAAAATACTTAAATCGGTTTTTCCCCGACTACGTTTAAAGCTTATAGAAGTAAAAGTGAATTCCAAATCTCAATATACCTTAGAAATATATCAGAATTCGTGAATATGTACACAACCACTTTACACCCCCTTAGGGGTTGGATATCGAAAAATTTTGAAGATCGTTACTAGGCGCTTATATAAATAGCCCGCAGAAGTAAAATTGCTTTGATAGCTCGACATGTCTAAAAGTTTTAACGAAGTTTGTGAAAATGTGGATTCACGGACATTTTTTTTACTCAACCTCTGAACGCCAATAAAAATCTGATTTTTTTTGCTTTAATTACTCTAATAGTACATCTACATATACGTACTAAGTTTCAACTTTCTAGCATAAGCCGTTTCTGAGATATAAAAAAAACCACCACTCTCCCCCGTACCTTGATACCCCTATCAAAAATTTTATTTTTCTAGGATGTCTCCATAGTGGCTCTATATAATCCTAAATTGTTAGCTTTCTATTCATTATAGTTTTCGAGAAATAAAAATCAGAATGTTTTCCTTTCTACCCCTTTTCACCATCACCCCCAACACTCACACCACCAAAATTTTTTTCCCTACTAGAAGGTTATCGACCCCAACTCCTGTAAAATTTTCAAGATCATATCTGATCCGGTTTTTGAGATATAAAAATTACATTTTTTGAAAAATTGCTGTCCCCCCACTTTCGTGCTCCACCTCCCCCCTCAAAAAATTTAGTTTCGGTGATCCCATATACAGAAACAAAATTTTATCTTCCTGGTGTAATTGGTTCGGAAGATATTGTAATCCAAAGTTTTTCACCCCCCAACCCCACACCCCACCACCCTTCTTAAAAATTTTAGCCCTTGTCTAATCTTGAAGTATCCGTAAGGACAACAACAAAGTTTCAATCTTCTGACATCAATTGTTCAGGAGATATCGATTTTAGAATGTTTCAATCCCTTCTTTCATGCGTTAAAGACTCATTGTTTTCCCCCCACTTCCACACCCCTTAACCAATATCGACAATTTTTTTGCAATTGAGTCCATTATCATAGTACTACATAAGTTCCAAGTTTCAGCCTCCTAGCATCTCAGGTTCCTGAGATCTAGAAACCAAAATTTTTCGTCTAAAACGCTCCCCTCTCCTCTCCCCTTGTACCCCCACTCCTCGAAAATATACCAGTCGTAGGGGTTCACCCAATCTACCCACCATAAAAATTTCAATTTAATATCAACGAGTTTGGGAGCTACGCGCCTTCAAACGATTTTGCGGACGGCGTACGGCGTCTACGGCGCACAGACGGAAATTTTTTTTTTTTTTGCTTTTTTGGTGTTTACTAGTCCTAAAACATGTAAATACAAAATTTCAGGGTAGCAAAATTTTTTGAAATTTCAGGTCGATCACAATACTTTATTATTAAAAAATAATAAAGTAAAACTAACAAAAATTTTATTTTATTTTATGATTTTCATACGCGGGTTACTTGATCACTTAAATTCACAATTTATAACAAGTTCAAAGTCCCCGACTTCTTTGATTCGAAATAGTGCCGCGACGTGCACTACATACCCCCTTCCTAGATCAGTCTTAAACCTTCCTTGTACTGTGTTATTCGCCAATTTATAAATAAATCTTTAATCAGCCTCCACAAAGCAAGGTTTAAGTCTGTCGATAGATATATTTAGTTCTTTATTTTTTATTTTTACTTTAAAAAATTTTTCATTACGAGAAATAACCGAATATGGACCTTCAAAAGGTGTTTGCAGCGATAAATTTAAAGGATCACGCCTAATGAAAACATGACTGCAAGAACTCAGTTCTTTGAACACGAACGATTTCTGACGTGAAAAGCTGTTAGATGAACTAGGTTTGACGCTTCTAATTACATTTTGTATGTGATTCACACATTCGTGCTGAGAAAACTTGATTCTCGATTCCTTATGTATAAAGAAATCGGATGGAAGTTTTAAATTTTGCCCGTATATCAATTTTGCTGGCGAAGCTTCCACGTTTTCACGAACAATTGACCGCAACCCAAGCAAGACAAAAGGCAGCTCATAAGACCAATTTACAATACATTTACATAGCAACGCGTCTTTCAAAACTCTATGCTTTCGGATTATAAGCAGTTGTTCTATTCCTTGTAAAACCCATTATTTTACTCAATTCAGCGAAAAGATGCGACTCAAATTGTTTCCCTTGATCAGTTATGATCGAAAGAGGTATACCAAAACGTGGAAAGAATTGTGTGATAAGAGTTGATGCTACTGTTTTAGCGGTACTATCAGTAATAGGATACGCCTCCGGCCATTTTGTGAATCTATCAATGGCCTTAAGACAAAATCGATAACCCTGTGATGTAGGAAGTGGACCGATAATATCTAGATGAATTGTTTCGAATTTGTCTGTGACGGGTTCGAGCATTCCAAACGGACTTTTAACTGTTCTCGTAATTTTTGCCTTCTGGCAAAATTCACATTCTTTGGTCCAATTTCGTACATCCTTGTTCATTGCCGGCCACACTACCTTCTTATTTAATAGTTTGGTAGAAGCTTTAATTCCGGGATGTGACAAATTATGTAATGTTTGAAAGACTTGCTTCCTAAACATCTCTGGAATGTATGGACGATAAATTGACAAAGAGTCATCGCACCAAAGCTTCAGATTAGAATTAGGTATAGAAACCGGTACCAAATGTAAACTTGGCGTAGCTCTTACTTCTAAAAGTTGTTTATCATTGAGTTGCCCAGAGGCTATATCCTCATAATTAATTGAAGACGTTAGATTAACTTCATAAATCCGTGACAATGAATCTGCAACTACATTGTCCTTTCCGGAAATATGTCTGATATCGGTTGTGAATTGACCTATCAAATCTAAATGACGCAATTGTAGTGTAGCTTTGTTAGCATTTTGTTGAAATGCAAAAATTAACGGCTTATAATCTGTGAACAATGTGAAGTTGCGTCCTTCCAGCATGAAACTAAAATACTTAATTGCGGAATAAGCTGCTAACAGTTCTCTATCGTAAGCACTGTATTTAGTTTGTGCTGTTGAAAATTTACGACTAAAAAATGCAAGTGGCTGCCACTCATTATTGTTGAATTGATTTAAGGCTGCACCCATTGCAAAATCTGACGCATCTACCGTTAATGAAAGCTGTGCAGAAACAACTGGATAAGACAACACTGTTGCTTCTACAAGTAATTGTTTACAACGTTCAAAAGTGCTTTTAGAATTATTATCCCAAAAAATAGGAGTTTTGTCACGTTTTTTCTTACTTCCTGATGTCAAATTATCTAACAACGATTGCGCGGAAGCGGCATGCGGAATAAAACGTCTATAAAAATTGATCATTCCTAAAAATCTTCTGAATTCTAAAATATTTGATGGACGAGGAAATGATTTTATTGCCTCTACCTTAGTTGGTATAGGACGTAAACCATGCGCATCTAATGAATGCCCTAAAAAGTTTACACTTCTTTGAAGAAAATTACATATTTTTTTTACCAACTTTAGAATTATAATTTGTGGAAGGATCAATTAGTCGTCTATGACTAAAATCAACTACCAAATTGAAATTTTTTAAGAAATCGGCACCTAAAATTGGTCTGTCGACATCTGCTATGATAAATTCCCATATAAATTTTCTTTTGAAATGTAGAAAAATTCTTAATTTTCGTCTACCAAAAGTTGAAATTTTTGTTGAATTGGCTGCTGCCAGAAAAGTTTTCGAGTCTTTTTTAGATTTCAATGACTTATAATTTGGTAATACCGAAACTTCCGCCCCCGTGTCAATGAGAAAGTTAAATCCCGTTAAATGATCGGAAATTATTAAGCGACTAGACTGATTGACAGCGTTAGGTGTCGCTACCTCCCGTACTGCATCTAGTTTTTTGAAATTTGAAAATTACAGGGTTCCACACACTTATGTGCTTTCTCCCCATATCTTTCATGATAAAAACAATATTGCTTTTCCGATTGAGACAATGGATGAATCTTCTTTTCGAATGATTTATATTCTTTTGGTTTAATCTTTGTTTTATTTTTTTCACAATTACATCTGCAAGAACACTTGTCAAATTTTTTTTCAATTGCTAAAATTTCTTCTTGTAAAGATTCTAACATCAAAACATTCGAAGAATCGGTTTGAGGATCAGAACACTAAGTTGCTAGCTATTCGCAAGGGATTTGCAACAATTGTTTCAGAAATCTTATCGCCCAAAGAACCCAGTTCATCTACAGAAGCAGTGTTGGCTGCAAGAATCATCTGAATCTGCAGAGGTAATTTCTGCAACCACAACTTTTTAAGAAAACTAATATTTAAATCCAATCCAGCTAACGATTTAATTTCGCTAAGTAATTGCGTTTTTTATCACCTAAATCCAACCCGGATATTAACTTGTGAAGTTTAGAGTCTTCTGACTCTTCAAAACGCGCAATCATTGCTTGTTTAAAATAAACATACTGACCTTCATTAGGAATACTTTCAATGATGTCCATACATTGATTACATTCTCCCGCGGTCAGCATGCTTAGAGCATGATTAAGTTTAGTAGATTCACTAGTAATATACGCATTGGCAAACTGGCCATCCAAAACCCGAAACCACGCTGCAGGGTTTTGAATCCAAAACTGGACCTTCTGGATGGCTACTGCTGCCATACCAGAAGTTCTAATTATATTATTATCACCTTCTCCTGGAAGGGGTTCTCCTGACGAAAGTTCGTTAGAATCGCGGATCATTGCTACACTTAATAGTACTTTCGATTAGATTATATTGAGTTATTAATTTAGATAAATGATATAAAGTTAATACTAAATTTTTGTAATAAATTTTAAATGAATTGAAATATTTTTTTTTGAGATTATTAAAAAAATTGTTACTAAGTCTTCCTTGAAAATTCTGCTGAACCTTTCTTCCGTGCAACAAATTTTCTTCCTTTAAAATATAGTTCTTGCAACACTCCTCTGCGTAACAATTTCTTTCTTTAATCTGATATTTTCCGTGTACACATCTTCATTTTTTGCAAAAAGATATTTGTCCTTTGCGCAAAATTTCCTTCTTTATCGGGGTCACCAATGTAGTATTTGAACTTAGTGTTTCAATACCAATGTTGAATTCGAAGTTATTGCAAATAAGTTTCGTTGAGGTATAAATTTAGTGTTTCACTACACTACGATGTATATTCCATATGTTGTTAAAAATATCTTCTCACGAGAAACAACTCGATCACCAATGGAAATCAAAAATGAAATATTTATTTTAAAATGGTTTAAATTAACTTTTACAAAAATAATATTTATGTTATATAACAATGTTGTAGGAATTATTTTAAGGACCTTTCTAATCGAAAGCAATATTAAAAACTAACAAAAATTTTATTTTATTTTACGACTTTGATCACTTAAATTCACAATTTATAACAAGTTCAAAGTCCCCGACTTCTTTGATTCGAAATAGTGTCGCGACGTGCACTACAATATGTATATATAACCTAGTCTATAACGGTTCTTCTTCAGCAGCAGCTGGTAACTTAACATACATATTCATATAATAATTATAACAATTTGTAGACGTAACAGTTCGAACAGAGTTATTAATTACATCTACCAACGATTTAAAGGATCAGCTGATTTTGGAAAGGAGTTCTTCGATGGGGTTCAGCATTGCAAAATATGGTAGAGCGTGCCTTGTTTGACCAAAAAGATCACACACTCCCTGTTTCTTGTAGTCAAACATTGCACACGTTACTTTTTTATCACCATATTCTCCTATGCTGATTTCTTACTGTGTAAATTAACATTATTAGATGTTTCTTTAATATTAATATACATATATGTAAAAATAATTGATTTGCAAAAGGGTGAATTTGATTTGCAAAAGAGTGAATTTCATTTGTAACAGATTGAATTTCATTTGCAAAAGGGTAAATTTGATATGCAATATATCCTTTTCCAACTTTCGTCAAATTCCTGCTGGTGTACCCCAGGGTTCTTGCCTGAGTCCAACATTGTTCAACATATACACTGCAGATATACCAATAAATGAGAATTGTCAAGTGACAATTTTCGCTGATGACACAAACATCTATTGCAGCTCCGACAATCCGTCCAATATAACTAAAAGTCTGGAAGACCAACTAAATGTGTTCGGTGAATACTACAACAATTGGAGAATTAAAATAAACCCTTCCAAAACGAAATCGATTTTCTTTACAAAGAAACGTACCTTCAGGAACTTGCCATGCCGACCTTTACGCTTCGGTGGAGAGCCCATTGAATGGTCTGACACTATCACCTACCTTGGTCTCATGTTAGACAAAAAACTAACCTATCACGCTCACATCGAAAATACAATCTCGAAAATTTCTCGCTGTATACATGCCCTATATCCAGTGGCGGTGCTAATAGTTTTGGCGCCCGGCGCACTTTCAACGTTTTGGTGCCCCAAATTTTATATTTTGTTTTTGAAAAATCAAAGGTGATATTCAAGATTTTGCATGATATAAATAGAGGAGAAGGGGGTAAAGTGACTCCTGCTGTTAATTTGGCCCCATAATTATTTCTGATGATTCATAATACAATTTATAGTTTGTGTTACAATCGTAACAGATAGACACCATTGAACAAAACGGAAGTGCATTGCTTATTAATACGAAGGATCGCCTTGCTTCCGCAAGATATGTAAAATTTATTCCATCAACATCTTGTGATCGACTTGTAGAGGAGTAGCTTACTGCGCGGAGAAAGCTTGCTGCGATGATTGTTAACCGGATAAAGTCGTTTGGATGATATGTTAGACTTCTCCAGAGCTGATTGGATGTGCTGGTCAAAAGTCAGCTTCTTGTCAAGTTTGACCCCGAGGTACTTGACGACTGGCTTCCAAAGGATAATATCCCCAAAAATGGATACGTGTGAATGCGGAGGTTTAATCCGTTTCGCAAAGAGTATGGCCTCACTCTTGGAAGGATTGACGTTAATCCTCCACAACTTAAACCAGTCTTCAAGTTTCGTGGCAGCCGCTTGTAATTCCTTAGTATTACCATTGGGCTCCAAGACTGACTTGTACCCATTAAACAAGTGCATTTGTTTCATTTCGTCATCCTACACACGGCAGAAACGTTTTGTTTTTTGTGCTTGTAATTTTACATAATTTCTCGTTGAGATTTGTATTCATTGTTTGCGTAGTGTGTCTAAAATGTCCAAAAAATTGACAAGAATATCAAGATTTGGCAGACATAGCTAGAAAATGTCTATCAGCTGCACCTACTTCAGTTGCAAGCGAAAAATATTTTAGTAATGCCGGACTTATCTACGATCCCTCACGAACAAGACTGCAGGTCGAAGCAATAAAATTGCTATTTATTAAATTTAAATTTATTAAATTTTGATTATGAGTATATAATTTCTTTTTAAAATGATTATCTCGTGATTTGATTTCATCAAAGAAAATTTTAAATTCACCAAAGGAAATGTTGTAATTATAAGAAAAAAAAAAAGAAAAAGTTTATTTTATTAATTTCAGATAAGAAACGATAATAAAGCAACCCATGTGCGAAATGCCGGAGTCCAACCAGAGTTCCGTACACTGCCCAGAATTGGCATTGCATTGTCCGCCAAAACTTATCGATCGGTATTGTTTTGGTACTGACAAACCACCAAACCAGTGTCGGTCCAAGAATTGGCTTATTATTGGTCTGTAAGCTCTTTCGGCATTGGCTCGACGGTCGGCTCTGTATTGGGCACACTTGGTAGAAATATTTTTTGTTTCTCAACATATCAATTGATTCGGCTTCAACCCTGTTACGAGAATGTTTCAGATTGGTCTAGTGGGTAGCGTAGCGGACTATTGTGTGACGGGACCATGGTTCGAATCCGAGACTGTGCAAGGTGTGTAAGTAAGATCAATTCGCATTTTTCAAAAAAATAATAATAAGAAAATAAAATCGTAGTTAAAAAAAAATTAAGATTAATAAAAAAAAGGGATTTTTGTTTCTTTTTTTTACTGACGCCCCAAAACTGGCAGTCAGTGTCAGTATCGGACCAGAGTTTCACCAAGAGTAGGACCGGTGTGATCAAATCGACATTGGCTCGGCAATGATTTGATCTAGGCCACATACTGGACCCGAAACATTAGCCAGTACTGGCAACTCTGGCACCAGTACTAAGCCTGTGCTGTGCCGTTCTGCTTTTTGTACATGGGAAAGAGTGCATTTAAATTTTTTATCATCAACAATCAGTTTTTTATTTATTTTTTTACCTTGTTTAGTATTCGAGTACGAATACATAAAATTTGACAAATATTCGCTTAAACGAATACGAATACGGTTATTCGGAACATCCCTAGAATAGTCGCGCATAAGAACGTTAAACGTTCACTGTAATGTGCGTGCTGTATGTCAAACCATGGTGCGGGTTAAATTTTTGAGCCAATGAATAAGTCAATAGATTCGCACATGTATGATCGAACAATACGATGTAGACGTGTCGGATCAGAGTAGGAAAAGATGTTGGTCATACAAAATTGTGTAAACTAGTTGGAAGAGGGTGAAATGAACATGTATTTATATGACAAGATCAAACCGCAACCGTATATTTAGGGGAATGAAACAAATGTTTGGGTGTACGACGTGTTGTTAAATTATATTTGGATGGATAGGTATATGTAGGTAGGATGCCGTGTATTAGAATTGCAAAATGTGAATTTAGTGATAATTGCAGGATTGTACATGACCGAACAATTGTGTAAGTAGGTGGAACAGTAGGTGTGGCGCCCTAAAAATTTGACGCCCGGCACAGTTGCTCCACTTGCTCCTATGGAAGCTCCGCCCCTGCCTATATCCACTCATCAATAAGAAATCTAAGCTATCACTTGACAATAAAATTCTAGTATATAAAATGGTAATGCAGCCTATCATCTTGTATGGTTCTCCAGTATGGAACGACTGTGCAAACGTGCACAAGAAAAAGTTGCAGATAATACAAAACAAATGCCTTAAATTATAACGGACAAACCATTCTTTTACTCGACTAAACGTCTTCACCAGGAGGCTGAAGTTTCAATGATCAATGTTATGGCTCTTAAAGCCCAATCTTTATTTTTGAGCAGGTGTCGATATGTCACAAATCCTCTGGTTACATCTATCCTATAAGTTCCTTCTGCGAATGTATTTTATTTGTTTTTATTTAGTTCTAAGGTACTATAAGTTAGGTTAATTAGGTTAATTTGTATGTAAGGTTTTTTTTAGTTGATTCAATTTTTCCTTAAGCAAACAATATTTTCGTAACTTTAAAAAGTTTCACATTATTTTCTTGTCTTGTACTAAACTCAATATTGTAGTTGCAAAGGCACCAGCCTACTCTCTAAAAAAATTACAAACTGTGTCTATATATTTAAGTATTATTGAAATAAATGAACTATGAACTATGATATGCAAAAGGGTAAATTTTATTTGCAAAAGGGTGAATTTAATGTGAAAACCTGTATCAATGAAAATCAATTTACAAATCCGCTTACCATATAAACGCGAAAGAGAGATTTCCAGCAATATCGATGGTGTGTGTGGAACATGCAGAGGTCTAGTATGGCTTTGTATTTTTTTGTTGAAACTTCGATGTCATTGATAAGTGAGTGGTTGAAAGGATGCTCATGTAACAATATAAATAGTATAAAAATAATTAAGTTAAGTCCGAACTGTTGGGCTATTTTTCATCTATCGTACAATCGCAGGTCGATAGCAAAACACTGTTATTGTGAAGGTCTTTGCTTGCTTGATAATAAATTAATTTTTTTACTATTTAAAGGTTTGTGATTAACACCGACAATGCTTCAATAAATGTAAAGGAACTACTACAGCAGCTGTTTGCAAAAATTTGGGTGGAATACGTGGTTCGAGATCCGTTATGGCTACCTGGGATGTTAGTAACATCAGATTTGTTCAGAATAAAATTGGATGAATTCATTAAACAGTCTTCTTTAGGTGGTATAAAAAATATATAAACAATGTATTAATATTTTTTATGAACTTTTATTTCTAAAAAACTATTCTTAAATTAGCTTTTGTTGTTTTACGCAAGGTATTTATTCAATTGTTGCAGTTGAGGGAAGATACAGTTGTTTGAGCCGTTTATTTTGAAAGTGGGGAAAGTCCATTTTTTGTTATTGCGAGATATTTAAAGGTTTGCATTTCAATAAATTTAAAAATATTGGTAAGAAGTAATAGACATATTTTTTGCTTTTTGTGGTATTAGATAATGTAATGTGTATTGTGTATATAGTGCTAGCTAAAAAAAATAATGGTTTAATTATACCTTAATGGACTTGCCCCACTTTCAAAATTTATGAATTATTGTAATCGTTAATTTTAAAGAGTCATTCCATGAAGAATCGCCAAAGTTGTGACTTTATCGTCTCCGATTCTTTTGAAAATTTTTGTACTTGAAGAACTAGTGAAAAAAATAATTGAAATTCAATTTTTTTTTTCTATCTAATTTTTTTTGTCAGTTATAGTATGTGAAAATATGTTAAAGTTTGCTCAAAAAAGGTGTCCGAGTTCTCTTTGAAAATGCATATCTCCGGTAATTTTTATCCTAGAACAATAAAATAAGGCTTATTTTAAGAGGGAAATATAAATAGAATATAGATAAAATATAGATAAATATAGAATACAGAAAAAATACAAATAAAAATTAGACTTGAAATTTTTTTTTCACGGATATTTATTTTGTCCTTTATCCTTAAATATCTCAAAATGCGTTTCTTTTTTATTTTTTTATATTTTGTAGGTTATAATGTTTTCCAAAACATATCAAAAAATTAAAAAAGGGGATCGGGGTAAAAAAAATCAATTTAAATTATTAGAGAACTAAACTAGCTTTAAATTATTAAGAACCACTGATATTATTCAATTTTTTTTCTTTGAGATCCCAAGTTAATTTTTTGATATGTTTTGAAAAACATTATAACCTACCAAATACAAAAAAATAAAAAAATTTCAAGGATCATTTTTATTCGTAATGTTTTTTATTGCGACAATCTTCCCCTTCAAAATGAGCCCTATTTTATTGTTTTAGAATAAAAATTACCGGAGATATACATTTTCAAAGAGGACTCGGACACCTTTTTTGAGCTAACTTTAGCACACTTTTTCATACTATAACTAACAAAAAAAATTAAGATAGAAACAAAAAATTGGATTTCAATTATTTTTTTCACTAGTTCTTCAAGTACAAAAATTTTCAAAAGAATCGGAGATGGTAAGATCACAAATTTCGTAATTTTTGGCGATTCTTGATAGAATGACCCTAAACGGATAATATTTTAGTTGCATCATCCTTTTTTAATAATAAAAACAAAATACTGTTTAATTTTATATAAATATTTATTAGTTTGAGAAAAAGTAAAATAAAACACAGAAAACAGTTTTTAAATATTCAGTAGAGAATATAACATAACAAAAAACAATTCATTTTTATAAACAATTTCGATGGATTTATTCATTTTCGTAAATCATTTACTTTATACGTATTGAATTTTACTTAGGATTTAACATCTTAAAATATTCATGATGAACGGGAGATATATATGTCAATAAGTCCATCATGTCCTTATATTTTTCAGATGTAATAGTTTTGCTTTTTTCATACAAAGAAGGTAATTTTATATTTGCGAAATTAGTTGGTCTTCCTCGTCGTGGTGATAAATCGATAATTTTAAATAGAACTTGCTTGCAGGCTGATAATAGAAGTTGAATACTGTACAATTTACAGTATTTTGCAGTCTTGCCAATATTACTAAAATTTGCTGGTGTTGGAAGTAAACATATTTTTATCGAAACACTGAAATTTGTACTTGTTAATATTTTTGAAGTATTGTACAATTATCAATTACCAATGTCAGGAATAGATAGATAGAAACATATTTTTTAGACATGATGTAAAACCAACACATTGGTTTCACAACAACAACCGGAGCTAAATTATGCCATAACATATTCGGTTAAAAATAATTTCAGCCAAAGATGGACTTGCATCACTTTCAAAATAAACATATTTACAATACCGTTAATAGCTAAAACTTCCATCTCCCAAATATTACGGAATTTGAACTTTTTGACTAAAAATTGTTTACAGATAAAAAGATCATATTAAGTTTTATCTATAGTTATCATTATCTTAATATTTTGAATAATGGACTTGCCCCACTTTCAAAATAAACGGCTCATTTATTCAATGTATAATGCGCTCTCTGTATTTATTCCTCGCAAGCCAATACTTTCGAAAGAGGGGGGCACTCGCTCCCATTTGTATTTTTCCAATACGAAAAATTTTTCCAAATGTTACTCACATAAATATGTTTTTTTCCCTTCATATTCGTTGTAAAATTTTTACTCAGTTCTTCTACTGTAGTTAGATATTCACGCTTATTCTGGAAAATGGCAGATTTTTTATTTCCGCCGACTATGCGGTTCACATTCGATTCCCATTCACGGCACATGCGATTATTAAAAACGTTCGGAAACTGCTTTATCGATACACTTTAAAAACGTCTTTTCCGGGTATTTTAAGGCAGAAAAATTTCCAAAAATTATAATACTGTTAATGTGAGAGATGGACCATCTCAAATTTTTCTTTCTTAAATGCCAATTACTTTCTGAAAAAAGTTTAAAAACGCGCCTACTTCATTGCGGATTTCAACTGTAAAATTTTCGAGAAAGTGAATCGTTCACGCGTTTTCAATAATTTAAAATAGTGTCAATCGCCGTTCACTGTCTCGCCGGCGGGTTGCAGAATAAGGGTGAATATTAGCGCAAGTGTCACTCCAATTGCAATACCTGTAAGTTTATAGTTTGAGGATATGCTCTAATAGCGAGCTTTGTCTACGTCTAAGTATAGTGTGCGCCATGTTTTATATCGGTATGTAAATATTGAATAAATTTGAAAAAAAAACAGCTGATTTTTATATGTGAGGTATTTTTATTCAATTTGGTCCTTTAAAAATTATTTGGATTAGTTTTGAATACAACATCAATCAAGTGGCCACAGCAAAATGTGCCCTTTTTGCTGCGTTTTCCATTACTTTTTCGAGCATCTCGGGCGGTATAGCGATGATTTCGGCATGAATCTGGAGATCTCGGTGGCCAGTCAAGTGTTGCGATCCTCTGCAAAAGATATCGCAGGTGCCAGTAAGCGGCGTTAATACGGGCACTATCTGGGCGAAGAGGGTGGCGTGATCCTCAAGTCGGGTCGGAATCGTAATGGCGAATGTTTTGCATGCAATAAACAGCATTTTGTATTTTTCAATAATCAATAATTAAAGGCGTTTTGTTTTATAATCATAATTGCGCGTTTTATTATCGGCGTTAAGTGTCCTATAACAATTCAGAAGTGGGATAGCGGAAATCGCGTGTCATGCGACAAAAATCGAAAATTTGGTGAAAATTTTGTGGCGTACAATTTTTCCGGCGACGTGAAAATTCTTGTCGGCATCGGGCGTTTGGTGACGATCGTTTTCGCTACACAGAAATCGGCGTGTGTGGCTGTGTGTGGTGAAAAACAAAAGAAAGGGGCTAGTGGCCGTCGTGTTGTTGTTTTGTGTGGCGTTTTCTTTTAAAAAACAAAAATTATCGAATCTACATGGCGAACGTAGAAGATATGGATGGCGTAGTACTGAACGAAAGTAATTCGGACATCGAGGCGGAGAAGTCAAGAGGGCGTAGTGTGGCGCGAGGTTTAGGTGCACGAGATAGGACGGAAAGTCCAGGGCGGCGGACTTTGTCGCGCTGCAAAAGTTCTCGGAGATTGACGGATGGAGAAGAAATTCGAAAGGCCGTAAACGAATTGATGAAGGCGGGGTTGCCCACAAAATTCCAGCAGGCGGTTTAACAGCAGGCGGCGTTGGTTTTCGGCGAAATTTTGCAGAAGGATTCGGCAGAAGTGCGCTCGTCACGATCGGATGTGATGGAGTCGGACAAAGGCGGAGCGAGTCAGGCGTTGCGAATAGGCAACGAAGTTGTCAAGCGTTTCGACCCGGGAAATGCGAACCAAAATGTAGAGTGTTGGCTTGCAAAACTCGACCAGCACGGCGATGTGCACGGGTGGTCCGATTACGAGCGTGTTACCATCACGCAGGCCAAGCTGGATGGATCGGCGAGAAAATGGTACCACCGGCTTGTAAGGTACGATTATTCGTGGGGGCAGTGGAAGTCGACATTGCATGCGGCGTTCCCAAGGCGATATGACTTCGCTACTGCCATGGAAGAAATGATTGCAAGGCGGAAGCAATCTGGAGAAGGCATGACTGCATATTACCATGCAAAATTGGAAATGTGTGAACATGTGAAGGTGCGTGGCGAAGATGCGGTCTCGTGCATTATCCGAGGATTGCCGGAGGAGTTGCGTGCAAATGCCCAGGCGGTTGGTTGCAAGACTCCTGAACAGCTAAATTCCCGGTTTTTGGCCGGGGTTGAATCCTATCGGCGTAAGGATAGGTTTAGGTTTAGGTTTAAGAAGGGGCGCAGCGCTAAAACCACCACGCTCACTAGGCGCCAAACGGGCCCATTGCGATCCCTTCAGGTCCTCGTGGGCTATTCCATCACCTCAGAAACACTCCAATTCCCTGCAGAACCTGACTAATTTGTCATACCCTAACGACCTCAAATCCTCTATGTTCTCGAAGAAAAGGCTACCCAACCATTTCAGACGCCTCCTAGCGATCCCCGGGCATTCACACAGAATGTGAGTGATGTCCTCCACAGCATACAGATCGTGGCAGAACCTACACATGTCCGATTCCGCAATCCCTAGCCGCATAGCGTGTTTCCTCAGCATACAGGCCGTGAGGATAAGAGAGCAAGATTCGCAACACAAGGTGATAGTGCTCGAAGATCGGACAGTAAGACACGGCGAGAGCTTACTTCAGCGGCGGGAATTAGCAGGCGTTGTTATAACCAAGGCGAGGATGGAACGGTGCTGGCGTAGCGGACAAGGCGGACAAGTTCCAAGTTCTGCCCGAAGAGGCGATCTGAAGGAGCCCAGGTAAGACTATTGTCGAAATTTGAATACTCTACTTTCAGAAAATGGGGATCAATAAACGGCGAAAGGCTACGCATATACCTGTATACGGGAAGCGAACAGAGCTTGTTGACCAAGGAGACGGTAGAGCGTTTGAAGCTACAAACGACACCGGAAAATCGCGGCGTGAAATTGTGTGGATTTTCTGGAGATGTAGCATACGCATTAGGCGAAGTGTCTGTGATGCTTAGTATCGATGATATCGAGTTGAGAGTCAAGGCGTTGGTGACTGACTGCGATATGGGAAGGGTAGAGTTGTTGCTAGGACAACCGGCGCTTCAGATTCTAGGCGTGACAATGGTGGTCAGTCAAAATAAGGCGATGTTGACGAAGGATGGAGACGCAGCGGATGTTCTAAAAAGAATAACGTTGGAATGGGAACCTACACGGCGAAAAGTAATCCTCCGAGAAGACTTTGTGTGTCCACCTTCTTCCACTGGGCGAGCAGTGGTAGAGCTGCAAGGAGGACAGTACGGAGAAAATGTCGTCATGGCGGCAAAAATATTTAAGGCGAACAACTTTTGGGCGGCGATTCTAGGAGGGGTTCTCAAAGTTGGCCATCAGAATGAAATTCTAATCAGCAATCTGGGCGATACTGAGCTACGATGGGAAAAAGGACGACTAATTGCCAGGGCGGAAGAATGGCGGGAACCGGAAGCACCGTCGGCGAAAGAAAAGGTAATTGTCCGAAAGATTTGTATAACCAAATTGAATTAGGAAGTTCATATTGGAGGGGTGTCAGACACTGATAAAGCGCGACTATTGTGTTTGTTGGAAGAAAAGAGGCATTGTTTTGCACAAAGTGAAGAGGAGTTGGGACTTACACACTTGGGAGAAATGAAAATTCAATTGTCTACAGATGTGCCGGTCTTTAGGCGTCCTTACCGGTTATCGATAAAAGAAAAGGAGACAGTACGGGGAAAGGTGAAAACGCTCCTGGAGACGGGTGTTCAGGATTCAAGTTCAGCGTATGCCAGCCCGATCGTACTGATCCCGAAAAAGATCAGTGAAGTTAGACTTTGTGTAGATTATAGGGCTCTGAATGCAATTACGGTGAAGGACCGATATCCGTTGCCGCTGATTTCGGATCAGTTGGATAAATTGGCGAAGAAACGGTATTTCACTACGCTTGATTTGGCGCAGTGATACCATCAGGTTCCAATGCATGTTGACTCGGTGAATAAGACGGCATTTATTACTCCTGATGGGTAGTATGAATATCTGCGAGTTCCATTTGGGTTGGCGAATGCTCCGGCGGTTTTTCAAAGGGTAATGGATAAACTGTTGGGTGGGTTTAAAAACAAGCAATTACTGGCGTACATGGACGACTTGATGCTTCCATCAATAAACGTTCAGCAGGGATAGGAATTGCTGGAAACAGTTTTGAATTTGATTGAAAAGGCGGGATTGAAATTAAAATTAGAAAAGTGTTCATTTTTAATGGAAACTGTAGAGTACCTTGGGCATGAAGTTTCGGCGGGAACTCGAAAAACAAAGGCGGTTGAGAAGTATGATGCTCCGAAGAACGTGCATGGCGTGCGACAGTTCATAGGGCTGGTATCATATTTCCGAAAATTTGTGAAAAACTTTTCACTGTTGTCAAGGCCGATAACGAATCTTACAAAGAAAGGAGTTGTCTGGCATTGGGGCGATGAACAAAAAATAGCATTTGATTTACTGAAGAGTAAATTGGTGGTAAGACTTTTGCTGGCGATTTATGATAGCAATGCGGACACGGAGTTGCATACCGATGCAAGTAAGTGGGGTCTAGGTGGTATATTAATGCAAAAATCGGGCGACTCGGAAGACTGGAAACCGGTGGAATACTTCAGTCGAACTACAACAATACAGGAACAGGTGTACCACAGCTATGAGCTGGATACTTTGGCGGTACTGGAGTCAATTAGGCGGTTCCGTGTATATGTGGTGGGAATTAATTTCCGGGTAGTAACAGACTGTGTGGCGATTCGGGCGGCATTAACTAAGAGGGATTTGGTTCCTCGTATAGCTCGATGGTGGTTAACTATCCAAGAATTCGACATGGAGGTAGAATATCGCCCAGGCGTCAGGATGCAACATGTTGACGCTCTCAGTAGAAATCCTTTGGCGCAGAAGGGCGAAGAGAATGCGATACATGTAAATGTAGTAACCATGGAACCCACGATTGGTTTCTGAATGTGCAGTTACAGGATTCTAAGGTGCAAGAAATTGTAAAAGCACTAACGGATGGTTTGCAATTACCAGAGATCGTGGCGAATTATAGAATAAAAGGCGGAAGATTATATCGCAAGACATTGCATGACGATCGCTTATATGTCCCGGCGTTAGTGCGATTTAATCTGTTGCGCAAACATCACGATGAAATAGAGCATCCGGGTTACGAAAGGTTTTTAAAGTTGGTTCAAGAAACTTACTGGTTTCCAAAGATGAGGCGTTTCATCTGAGTCTGAAGTGTTCATTTGCAAAGGGCGATTATGGGCGAGGAGAAGGGTTTCTATATCCATTGGAACGGCGGGCGATACCGTTTGATACAGTGCATGTGGATCATTTCGGTCTGTTTGTGAAGAGTGTGAAGGGAAATTCATACTTGTTGGTGATGATTGACGGTTTCACTAAGTTTGTTTTGGCGAGGGCGACAAAGACCTTGAGATCAACTGAGACAGTGGCGAAACTGAGAGAGATATGGTTACCCAAGGCGTATAATAAGTGACCAGGGTTTGGCGTTTACCAGTAGAGTATTTAGGGACTTTGTGTGTTGGTGACTGGGGCGGAAACTGAGGTTCGTTGGGATGAAGCGCTGCCTGATATCATGTGGGGTTTGAATAACACTATCAGTGCTAGTACGCGATTCTCTCCGGCACAGTTGTTCTCTCACGGAAGTCATGGTATAATAGCAGAATTGGCGAGTGGCGAGCTAGCTAGCGAGGCGAGAGTTCAAGGCGACGAGGAGATTTAGAGAGAAATTCAGACTCGTAGTGAAAACTCACAAGGCGTGACTGGCGATAGTACTCAAGATGGCGTACATACCACAGATATGGATCTTGATAGAGCTAAGGCGGGGGCGTCCTCTGGAAATGTAGCTCAGAAAAGGTCGGGTGACGACTCTTCCAATTCTGTGACACGAAAGTGGCTATTACTGGACCGTGCACAGGCGAGTGAAAATATCACTAAGGCGGCAAGGCGAATGAAAGATCGATACGATCAAAGGCGGAAAAGGGCGAACAAGTATTTAGTAGGCGAACTTGTATTATGGCGACATGCAGTTGCGAGTAAATCAGGTGTTGGCATGCGTAGGAAATTGGCGAACAAATATGATGGACCTTTTCGAGTAAGAAAGGCGTTGGGTAATGATAGGTACGTCATTGAAGCGATTAAGGGCGTAAGGGGATACAAGAGATACGAGGCGGTTGTGGCGGTTGACTCTCTTAGGAGATATCATGGCGTGAATGAAATGGATTTAGATGTTGCCGATGAAAGTGGCGAAGAAGTCGATCGACTAGATTTAATCGATCTCTTGGAGTCGTAGGGCGAAACATTAATGAGGACATTAATCTCTTTTCAGGATGGCCGAATGTTACGATCCTCTGCAAAAGATGTCGCAGGTGCCAGTAAGCGGCGTTAATACGGACATTATCCGGGCGGAGGGATGCCCTCAGGGAGGTGTACTCTCCCCACTACTCCTTAAGGATCTGAGCATCAAGGGTTTTGAGACTCAAGCATACGCTGATGACCTGGTGATCACTGTAAGAGGTAAACATGACTGTGTCATCTCGGACCGCATGCAAGAGGCCCTAGAGATAGTAGATCACTGGTGCATCCAACAGGGATTAAGTATAAATCCAAGTAAAACAATTATAGTGCCATTCACTAGAAGACGGAAGGTAAACTTAAGGCCCCCGATTGTGAGAGGAACTACAATTGAATTCTCGTCCGATGTCAAATACTTGGGAATTACCTTGGACAAGTGTCTGACTTGGAATTTACATCTTAAAAACATCTCCACACGAGTAACATTGTCTTTTATGGCGTGTCGAAGGCTCTGTGGTACCACTTGGGGTCTCAGACCAAATATGGTATACTGGACCTACAAGTCTATTATAATACCAATGATCACATATGCCGCTATGGTGTGGTGGCCAAAGGTTGAACAAATCACAGCACAGAAGGCCCTGCAAAAAAATTCAGAGGCGTGCCGTTCTTAGCATTACAGGGGGACTTAAATCATGTCCCACTGCTGCAATAGAAGCCATGATAGACTTGGCCCCATTACACTTAGAGATAAAGAAGGAGGCTCTGAGAGAGGCCATAAGGCTACAGCAGTACAATAAATTCAAGGCAGGAGACCTTGTCGGTCACCTTAAAATTCTACAGGCATTTAATCAGAAGGACCTAACCGACTCAGTAAACGATAACATGCCAAAGGTATATGATTTTGAGAAAACATATATGGTGACTCTGGAGATCGTGTATCATGGCAATCTGGTCTACCAGATTTTGGGGAAGGTGCTTCAGTCTGGTACACGGACGGCTCTAAGACCTATAGTGGAACTGGAGCGGGCGTATTTGGACCCAATTGTAAAATATGGAGAGCAATGGGACAAACCGCCACTGTGTTTCAGGCTGAGGTACATGCCATAGAGCTGTGCGCAGGTAAACTTCAACTGAATAAACCAAAAGGCGCTACAGTTATTATCCTATCTGACAGCCAAGCGGCACTGCTAGCGCTGAAATCTTATTGTTTCCGTTCTAGGCTTGTGTGGGACTGTCATACTCTTCTTAAAGAGCTGGCAAATCATAATAGTCTGACCCTGATGTGGGTGCCAGGACATGAGGGTATTCCGGGTAATTAATCGGCTGACCAGCTAGCTAAGCGGGGAGCCAACTCACCAATGATTGGCCCGGAACCATTCTGTGGAGTAGGTAAAGGCTTCATTAAGGATGGTATTTTTAAGTGGGTAAATCTTCAGGTGGAAGATTATTGGAACTCACTTTCAGGACTTAGACAGTCAAAGAAATTCCTGACCTTCTCAAGTAGGAGAGCGTCGGAATTCCTTTCCTTAAGCAGGTATAACGCACGGGTCATAATGGGATATTTTTCCGGACATTATTTCTTTAATTATCACCTTAAGATCATCGGTAAAGTATCACTAGATACATGTCGATTCTGTGATATCACATCTGAAACCACGGCACACATTCTGTGTGATTGTGATGCAGTGGCCAGATCAAGAATGCAGATTCTCGGTGGATTTACTCTCACCTATGAAGACCTGTCGAAGACTCCCCTGAGTAAAATCATCTCCTTTCTCAAAGGAATCGATATGGCATAGGGAGTGGTTAAGAGCCAGGAACAAAAGACCTCTTAGGTCGCAGTTCGAGAAGTAGTGAGGCTTCTTTAGGCTCTACCAGTTTAAATAATAAATAAATAAATCCTATCTGACAGCCAAGCGGCACTGCTAGCGCTGAAATCTTATTGTTTCCGTTCTAGGCTTGTGTGGCACTGTCATACTCTTCTTAAAGAGCTGGCACATCATAATAGTCTAACCCTGATGTGGGTGCCAGGACATGAGGGTATTCCGGGTAATTAATCGGCTGGCCAGCTAGCTAAGCGGGGAGCCAACTCACCAATGATTGGCCCGGAACCATTCTGTGGAGTAGGTAAAGGCTTCATTAAGGATGGTATTTTTAAGTGGGTAAATCTTCAGGTGGAAGATTATTGGAACTCACTTTCAGGACTTAGACAGTCAAAGAAATTCCTAACCTTCTCAAGTAGGAGAGCGTCGGAATTCCTTTCCTTAAGCAGGTATAACGCACGGGTCATAATGGGATATATTTTTCCGGACATTATTTCTTTAATTATCACCTTAAGATCATCGGTAAAGTATCACTAGATACATGTCGATTCTGTGATATCACATCTGAAACCACGGCACACATTCTGTGTGATTGTGATGCAGTGGCCAGATCAAGAATGCAGATTCTCGGTGGATTTACTCTCACCTATAAAGACTTGTCGAAGACTCCCCTGAGTAAAATCATCTCCTTTCTCAAAGGAATCGATATGGCCTAGGGAGTGGTTGAGAGCCGGGAACAAAAGACCTCTTAGGTCGTAGTTCGAGAAGTAGTGAGGCTTCTTTAGGCTCTACCAGTCTAAATAAATAATACAATAAATAATCCGGGCGGAGAGGGTGGCGTGATCCTCAAGTCGGGTCGGAATCGTAATGGCGAATGTTTTGCATGTGTTAAAAGTACGAGTCTTGTTTTGAACCTGAGTTCCGTATAATTTATTGATATTATTTATAGGTACTTATTGCTAACATGACAAATTATTGGCCTAATTCTGTAAGGTAAAAATTATTGAACAAAGTGAACTTGATTGAACTCTTATGTAGTAAGCAAATTATGATGAACTTAATGAACTTGATTGAACTCTTATTTAGTAAGCAAATTATGATAAAAATATAATGCTGCAATGTTTACAAAATTAAATGGATCATAAGGTAGTGGACTTTGAAGAATTTAATGACTTGGATTATATGTAGATACTTAATGCTAGTTATAAAGAATGATGATCATGCATCATACTGCCGGGGCCTCAAAGTCTAGGGTTGTTCTCTTTGCTGGTGTCGGTGTTATTGGTCTCACGTTGAAGTCGGACTCTGTTGTTGTGACGGTGTATTTTCGGTGGTGTCTATACCAGATAACGCTGGCTATTATGAGAGCTATGGTGAGTATGAGGTACGTGCTGACATAGTGGTGAATATGGTGACCAAATTCCGGTGTTGTTGGGATAGGATCTGGTTCCGGTAATCGAATGGTTTCCAGTTCTTCTGTGTTGAATCGCAGTAGATTGAGATTTGTTATGTTGGTTGCTGGTAAATGGTTTCCTGCTAGTAGCGTAGAGAGGTTGGTTGCTGGTGAAAAGGAAGTTTTTAAAACATCGATTTGACTGCTTTGGGATCTTAACATCATTGATGAATGCCGCACTTCACAATTTGGGGCCAAGCTGATGAGTCCGCTGCTGCGTAGTGTTTTGGTTAAGACTGATGTACCGCATACAATGTTGAGAGTTGTGTTACGGTGAACAGAATAGATCCAATGGTTGGGATGCTGTAATGGTAACTAATATTGTGATCGTTCAGTCTTCTTAATGTTACAAAAGGATAGCGGATTGGGATGATGGTTAAGTAATTCCAATTCGCAGCGATTAGGAATAGCTTTTGCCGTATACGTTGGTTGCGTTTGGTGACACGCGTAACTGTGGTTGTTCATAGTGATACATAACTGTAAGTCATGTGTGGACATGGGGAACTACCAGTCCCGATGTAAAGTAACTGCCAGAAGCTCTGATGATGGTTGAATGAACATAAAGTTGTCCTGATAGGTAGTTGGCACTGCATGTAATTTGAATAGTTGAAATTGGGAGTTGTCGAGAAGGGGTATAAGCACTCGAAAGATTATGGTGTTGGATGTTACTCGAGTTTTAACGGTTATGAGCCGGTAAAGTTGTTGTATCTCAGAGGGACGTCCGTTCTCGAAGATCGTTAATGACGGTGAAATGTTGTCCCTGATGTGCTGAATCTGCTCTCGAAGTTGATGGGGTGGTAATAAGAATGGACTAACCTTACCGTGATTAGTATCTATTACCAATTTGACGAGTTCTTGTTGTAGTTTCTCGAAGTTATGCATTATAAGTATAATGTAACTCGTTAATGATGCAAATTCCTGAGTTAACCTTCCATTGTTGGATACTATTTGCAACGTGGTGCGTATGTGTTCATTAAACACTTGAAATTGTTTTTCAATTTGGCTAGTTGTTTTATGCAGAATATTTCTAGTTATTTCTGTGACGGATACTTGTTTTTTGGCCAGTGTCAGGAGATATTTTTCGTTAGTATTTAGTTTTTCTATTTCCTCGTTGATATGGTCAGCATATTTTTCATCCAAGATTCCGAAGAGACTATTTTGAATAGATCCTATTATACTGAGAGGTGCACTGCGTCGCTGTTTGTGGACATCTTTGGTGTTGCCGCCCTTCTCGTTAAGTATGGAGTTAGTGTCTATCATGCTGTCTAATTTATGTTTGAGTTCTTCGTGGACCGCTTTGCAGTAATAATTGTGCGCGATGGTTTGATCACACAGGTCTGACAGCTGTTTTAGGCAGTTGGTAAATCCGTGCAGTTGTTGGAAGTATGTATCCATGTCGTAATATATTATAGTTGTCCAGTAACTACTGATGAGATGAACAGAACCCAAATTTTCAAAATAAATACCTGGATTATGCTCAAACGGTGTTATCTCTATCAGGTTGCTGGAGTGTTGAACGATATCTGATGACTTCCCTGGTATGGCCATACTTAGCACTAGTAAAGCCGATAAGAGTAAAGCCAGCGGGCTTTTAGTTTTAGTCTGATTAGATCGTGCCTTTTTTAACTCTTCAATATCTGGTCTTAAGGGTATAGTTGTTGGATGAATTGTTATTTTTCGCTTTCGAGTTGTAGAAATGTATGAACAGTTTGGTGCAGAACTGGTTCGATGTTGATCGGTATTGATATTTGCGTGTTCTTTGTTGAGCGGTAGTTTACAGATTTTAACAATTGGTCTCTTTACGATACTGTCTTCGGTCTTAAGAGTAACAACTCTGATAAGGCCGTCACTACCAGGATGTAATTCTATAACTCGAGCGAGTGGCCATCTGGTAGGTGAAGTATTTTCATTTTTGATGAGGACGATGTCACCAATCTTAATGTTGTCCTGTTTCTCGCGCCATTTTGGTCGCTGCTGTAGTTTGGAAAGATATTCAGTCGACCAGATTTTCCAAAAATCTTGTTGCAGTTTACTTATGAGTTTCCAGCGCGTAAGGTGTTGTATATTCTGTTGTAATTGGCTGCTTTCTGGTGGAGCCAATAGTGCTTTACCGATAAGGAAGTGTCCTGGGGTAAGAACTGTAAGATCGGTTGGATCGTTGTTGAGTGGACAGAGAGGTCGCGAATTTAGACACGCCTCAATTTGGTATAGTACAGTTGTAAATTCTTCGAACGTCAAGATGATATCGCCTAAGATTCTCTTCAAATGATGTTTCACTGATTTGACTCCAGCTTCCCAGAGTCCTCCAAAGTGTGGTGCAGATGGCGGGTTAAAATGCCATTGCTCCATGATTGGCCAATTCGTAAGAGGCATCTCGGTGATTTTGCTGTACTGACATCATAAATTGTTTTAGTAGTTCGTTGTTTGCTCCAACAAATGTGGTGCCGCAATCGCTATAGACGTCTGAGCATAAGCCGCGCCTTGCCGTAAATCTTTTGAATGCAGCCAGAAATGCGTCTGTCGTTAGGTCGCTGACTGCTTCTAGATGTATCGCTTTTGTAGAGAAGCATACAAAAACGGCTATGTAGCCCTTGTAGGCTTTAGTTCCTCTCCCTTTTGAAAGTCGTATTTGGACAGGTCCCGCATAGTCCACTCCAGTGTGCGTGAATGGCTTGGATGGAATTATTCTGGGTGCAGGAAGATTAGCCATTGCTTGTTGATAGCTTTGATTTGAAAATCGACTACATCGAACACAATGATGAATAATGGCCTTTACTGTTTTTTTGCTGTTGATTATCCAATACTTTCGTTTAATGTACGCTAAGGTAGATTGAAGCCCACCGTGTAAGGTGTTGTGATGAGCGTCTCGTATTAGAAGCGTAGTGAAATGGTGAGTGTGTGGTATGATTACGGGATGCTTCTCTTGAAATGACAAGAATGAGTTTTCGAGCCTTCCTCCTACCAGTGTGACCGTTTTGATATCTCTCAGAGTAGCAAATTTGGGTAGCAATTCTTAGCTTGGGTAGCAAAAATATTTTCTTATACTTCTTTTAATTAAATGGAACTAGTTACGTCATTACATGCTTATCTGTTAATCATAACACTGTATATCCATTACAAATTTAAAATGTTTAAAGAAAAAATAATATTGTTGCGAGCTAGGGGTTCGCCGGGATTTCAAGTGAAACACAATTCGGTTAAAATAAAAATAAGTGATAATTTATTAATCCGCACTTTAATTAATTCTACAATAATTCGCACTGTATGGCAGCACTGCCCGCTTATTTATATCGCTTGACTCGATCACTTTCGCTCTCTACCAACACGGTCGCGTATACACGCTGGCTGTCACAGCCGACGTAATAAAAATTACTATCTCCCTCGCTGAAAGCTTTATCTGCTTTTATATTACTTGGCTGTAGTCGAGACTGTTCTTGAATCTTCGTTCGGTGGTGTGTGTAGATGGTACTGGAAGGCTTGAGAGCATTCCATTTGATCTTCAACGCTGTTTCAGTACGTTTGAGCGCATTCGATAAGAAGTGGGGTATAATCGTGTTGCTCCGCTCTTCTTATTTACTCTCAACTAGGCTTTTGATTGGGTTACTTTGCAGCTTAGGTATTCGGTTGTTGCTGTTTTCTATTCGTAATCGATCGAGTTGCGCGGTGGCCAGGCTTACACGTAACAATATTTTAAAGTGTGAACATTTATTTAGGAAATTCAAAATTCACACAAAATGCACATTGTGCCCTTCGGTCGAACGAGTGATAGATTCGAAAAAGATGCTTAATTCAATTACGATTATGTATGCGGTATGCGCTACCACTATACTATATTTCTCAGTACAATAATATTAGACAGCTATCGATAGTACGCGATTTCGAATGCAAGACCAGAGGCGTGCATGAATCTTACATTTGAGTCGTCCAGTTGCAAAACCAGCTATTCGACTATTTTTTTGATTTTAAGGTTTCGGTATCCCTGGATTCGTCTCGTCTCAGGCTACAATTTTAAAACTGAGCATAAAAACCAGTCCTAAACCTTTAAAAATAAGGTTGGAAAAACCCAGTTAGGTGCAAAACCAGCCATATTTCTTTGATTTTGGTTTCAAAAGCTGACCTATTTTATCAGTTGCGAAACCAGCCTTATTTTTACTTAACCAATGTGCAAAACCAGACATATATTTTCTTATTTTTCTTGATACAACACTGTTTTAGACTAAGTATTATAAACTATTTTAAAAGACTTTTTTGTTATAGTTTGGTAATGGTAGTTGATATTATATGTTTTTTCCGTGTTTCGTTTGTGTTTTAAGGTTGTGAAAATGGAGGAAAATATTGAATTTATTATTTTAGAGACAGATTTACAGTTTTTAGTGATAATCAGGTCAAGGAACAACAAGAAATAGAACATCAGCTCGAGGAAAACAAGGGATAGATAATCAGGTGGAGGAACAACAAGGAATTCAATAAACTACAAAGTCCAGGAAATGAAAACGTCAACCGAAAGAATGGAAGAGAAACATTGCAAAGCAACACCGTTGCAAAACCAGTCATATTTGCATTTCTGGTGCAGAACCAGCTAGATTCAAAACTATAATATCTTATTCATTTAATAAGCTTTGGCAGGCCAACAAAGAATATTTTTGCGATTTTTTTTAAAAAAAAAGCATAAGGATATCTTGCCTAGAAGCTGCATAATCGGTTTTTGCCATTTTGCCACAAATTTGTCGAAACAAATATGGCTGGTTTTGCAACTGGACGACTCATTAGATAGTCAAATCATATTTTTGGCGTACACAAGTTTTATAACGGCTAATTTTACCAGGGTAGCAAATTTAGACATGTAGTAACATAGTAGCAAAAAATTGTCAGTAGTAGCATTTTGCTACCTTCGTAGCACTTGTGGTCACACTGCCTCCTACACGCAGGATTCCATTGTCGTCTAGAAAAAAAAGGCGAAAGTGATAAAAGTGAACTCTTGGTTGATATATGTGTTTTGGTAGAAATATCTTGGATTTCTGATTGGAAACTCTCACGTTGCACCGTGCGAATGATTCCTGTTAACGCTTGTTGTATTTCGACAGTTGTTAAATGATGGTTTTTTGGTCGATTGGCCGGAAGTCTGCAGTTCGTTATGAAACGGTTGACATATGCATACACGCGAAGTAAGTTGCTTAAAGATGAGTACTTGCTTATGTCGATATACGTAGAAGAAATTGTTGTACTGAATGTTTTTTTCTGAGTTTTTGCTTCTAAGTCGGTATGAAACGTTGCGTTTGATGTTGGCCAGGTTTCTTTATGTGTATTCAGCCATTTTGGTCCGGTCCACCATAATGAGTGATATTTTAGTTGAGAAGGATACAGTCCGCGTGAGGCGCAATCTGCTGGATTGTTTTCCGATGTGACATGGTACCAATCTTCTGGGTTGATCATCTGTGTTGTCTGGCGTACGCGATGTGACACGAAGCTTTTCCATCTGCTGGGATCACCTTTAATCCATGCTAATGTGATTGTTGAGTCTGACCAGGCGTAGCATCTTACATCTGGAATTTCAAGTGAAGTTATAGTTTTCGTAAGTAGTTGTGATAATAAAACTGCTGCACAGAGCTCTAATCGTGGTAAGGTCGGTTTCAGTTTAATTGGGGAGACCTTGGTTTTTGCGGTGATTAAAGTGACGATGATTTCACCGTTGTCTGTAATAATTCTGCTGTAGACTACTGCTGCATATGCCTTCTCTGAAGCATCAGCAAATCCGTGAATTTCCAGTTCTCTTATCGTTTTTTTAAATTTGATCCACCTCGGTATAGTAATTGCGTTTATTTGGGGAAGTTCTGTTTTGAACTTCGTCCATCTTTCTGACAGTATGTTGGGTAGTGGTTCATCCCAAGTGAGATTTGCTGGCCACAGTTCCTGCATTAGTAACTTAGCTTGTATAATAAGAGGTGCAAGCAGACCTAGTGGATCAAAAAGTTTAGCTATTTCAGATAGTACCGTTCGTTTCGTTGGATGTTGACTTGTTGAGTCACTTTTGACTCGAAATTGAAAAGTGTCGCTGGACGGATTCCAATGGATGCCCAGTGTTTTTATAACGTGTTCATTTTCCAAAAACCTCACTCCTGATTGCTTCATGTTGTCTGGGATGTCCTCGAGTAACCGCTGGTGGTTGCTAGCTCATTTCCGTAGGTTGAATCCTCCTGCTGAAAGAAGACTCATTACCTCTTTTCGAATATTTTTTGCTTCTTGTAGTGTGTCTGCGCCAGTCAATAAGTCGTCAACGTAGAAATCCGTGCGCAGGATTTTTGAGGCGATGGGATCGTGTTTTTCTCGTCTTCTGCTAGTTGTTGTAATGTTCGTAAAGCCAAGAATGGTGCGGCGGCTGTACCATAAGTGACGGTAGTCAGATGATATTCCTGGATTGGTTCAGTTGGTGAAGAGCGCCATAATATCTTTTGATATTTATAATCCTCGTTGCCAATTTTAATTTGGCGATACATTTTTTCGATATCTGCCGAAAGAATATATCGATGTTTACGCCATCTCAGTAGTATATCCGTGAGGTCGGTCTGTAGCTTAGCCCCCGTGTGCATTGTGTCGTTTAGGCTAATAGATTTGTCCGTTTTTGATGATGCATCGAAGACAACGCGTAATTTTGTTGTGCTGCTATCTTCTCTGATGACTGCCTGGTGTGGTAGATAGAACCCTTCATCTGACTTAGTGGTTGCTGGAATCATATGTTTTAGAGTTAGATATTCTTTCATAAAGTTTTTGTATTCTTTCTCCAACGTCTTGTTAGTTACAAAACGACGTTCGTTTTGAAGGAGTCTGGCAATCGCCCTTTTTTTTGAGTTGCCCAGATCTGGTTGCATTTCTTTAAAAGGAATTCTAACTGTATATGTCCCATCTTTGTTACGAATGTGAGTTTCAGTATAATGATTTTCACATTCGGTGTCGGCTTCTGACATGATCGTAGATTGCTCCATTTCTTCGACTTCCCAAAACCGTTTAAGTTGCTCGTCCAACTCAATGTTTGTAATCATGCTGGTAATCGTAACACGTGCGCATGTTTGTTTTGGTTGTAATTGACCTGAAAGTATCCAACCAAATTCAGTCTTCTGTGCAATTATGCCGACATTAGTTTTTTGTAATCCATCTAGAATTATTGTTCCGTAAACATCAGCACCTATAAGTATATCTATAGGTCCGGGTGTATCATATGTTGGATCAGCAAGTATGTCACTCAACGCCAGGCTATGGTCATTGATCGTCAACCTATGGTCAGGTAACAATTTAGTTAGTTTAGGCAAAATACATACTCGGAAATTTATGCTGAATGTTGATGGGAATCTAGGTCGTAATTCTATACGAATTTGATGACGCGATGTTCCAGCTTTCGAAGCGCCGACACCAGATATTTCAGCACATATGTTTTCACGTGGAATAGCCAAAGCTTGTGCAGCATGTTCCGTAATGAATGAAGCTTGCGAGCCAGGGTCAATTAATGCTCTTAAGTATTCATAAGTGCCATTTAGAGTTCTTGCTTTTACTAGAGCTGTTGCTAGTATGACCGAATTGCCGCTTGCTTGAGTCTCTGTTGTTATCTCACCTAGAGCCTGGAGTTTTTCGGCGGTGGTTGAAATGTGAAGACTTGTTTTTTCGGGCGATGGATTTGGGTTGGTTGTGTTCTGACTCTGATGCAATAGACTGTGATGCGACTGCTTACAGGTATTACATCGATATCGGCTGTAGCATTTTTGTTTGTTGTCATGACTTAAACAGTTTGAGCAGAGTGAATGACACTTTATTTTTGAGGTAGCGGAATGATACAGTTTATAATTTGAATGGTTATTGTTACCTCGATTAGATTGTTGCGTAGGTTTCGTATTGGGTATTTCCTTTTTTTTGGGCTGTTCTTTCAATGATTCGAGAGATCGAAAAGTTCATCGACTTCAATGGGTTTCTTAGGATCGTTCAATCCTTGCTCTAATAGCTTGTGACTTTCAAAGTCAAGTTTCTGCAATATTAAATGTTCGACTATTGGAGCCCATGTTGTTGTATCGATTCCGAGATTTTTCAAGGCATGCAGGCACTCCTTTGTTTTATCGTGAAGATTTCGTACTCCTGATGCTGACTCGGTTTCCAGTTTAGGTTGTGAAAACAAGACCTGTAGATGAGTTGAGACTAATTTGCGCTTGTTGTTGTATCTGTCGTTCAGCAACGTCCATGCTGTAGTGTAATTAGCATCTGAAATATCTAAATGTTTTAATAAACTAGAAGCTTCCTTTTTTAGATGCGTTTTAAGGTATTGCATTTTTTCAGCATTTCCTAGTCGGTGGTTATTGTGAATGAGTTTCACAAAAATATCATGGAAGGCTGTCCAAGATTGGTAGTCCCCCTCGAAGGTTGAAATAACGAGCCGTGGTAGTCGGATTTCACCATCTGGTCGTTGTGTTGAAGGTATCTTTCCCTGTAAAGATATGTAAACCTTCTGGTAATGATCTTCCAGTTTTGCGAAAGAATCATCACGTTTGTACTCATGAGAGTCGTCCAATGATGCCACTAAGTCTGAATGGTTCATTGAGATTTTTTCCCAGTACGTTTGGATAAGGTTGAGGTGTTGTTGGTAGTAGAATGCTGGCTGTTGTACGTTCTCCTGATCAAGTTTAGAAAGCATCCTCTCCAGTAGTCGCATATTCTCCTTCTGCATTCTCAGGAGCCTCGTGGTAATCTCATCGACTTCAGGGATTGTGGCCTGATCTTGTTGCTGGCCTTTTATGCCTTGCCTGAGTTTCTCCTGCAGCACATCTCTGAAGCTTTCATATAAGGCTTCAACCTCCTGAAAATAATTTTTTAAAAAGTAGTTATGGTCAGGTTTGGCTTCCTGCTTCGGCAAATTATTAATTTGAAGATCCTGATCAGAGAAGTCCATCCACAAAGATTCCAGTTTTTGGAGCCGTGTCTCCAAATATATCTCGGTCTTCCTTGAGTCGGAGTCCTTCCTATAGTTTGTTTTAAGCCGCTGGACGGCTTCACAGCAAGCGATTTGGCGGTTTACCAACTCCTCCATGTTGTAGATGTTGTTGTCGTTACGTCAAAATTACTGAGGTGTAGATGCAGCTTTGTAGAATACTGTTTTCTCCGTAGTCGGGTTCGGTTACTTGAAAATGTTTGAATAGTTATAATAGACGCCTAGGCAGCCTCACCTAGGATATTATGGCTTAGTCCCGTCTATTTATTCAAAAAATCTTCCGTAGTGCTCGACGGACCATGTTAAAAGTACGAGTCTTGTTTTGAACCTGAGTTCCGTATAATTTATTGATATTATTTATAGGTACTTATTGCTAACATGACAAATTATTGGCCTAATTCTATAAGGTAAAAATTATTGAACAAAGTGAACTTGATTGAACTCTTAAGTAGTAAGCAAATTATGATGAACTTAATGAACTTGATTGAACTCTTATTTAGTAAGCAAATTATGATAAAAATATAATGCTGCAATGTTTACAAAATTAAATGGATCATAAGGTAGTGGACTTTGAAGAATTTAATGACTTGGATTATATGTAGATACTTAATGCTAGTTATAAAGAATGATGATCATGCATCAGCATGCAATAAGCAGCATTTTGTATTTTTCAATAATCAATAATTAAAGGCGTTTTGTTTTATAATCATAATTACGCGTTTTATTATCGGCGTTAAGTATCCTATAACACAATGTCGCCTCTATTCGACATCAGACGTCCAGGGAATTTTCGTTGCAGAAACTGAATTGTTTCATTTGCAGTGTGGCATGGCGCACCGTCTTGTTGAAACCAGTAACCATCCAAATCTTTTTCATGTATTTGCGGGAAGACATAATGAGCTAACATCCACCGATATCGTTTTCCATCGACTGTTTCGTTTTGTCGAAAAAAAAATTGCCTAATGATGGTTTTGGCACAAACGCCGGCCCAAACAGTCACTTTTTGATCATGAAATGGCATTTCCTGGATCTCGTGTGGATTTTCCGTTCCCCAAATGCGGCAATTTCTCGTCGGTTATCAAAATTTGCTTCCAAAAATCAGGTTCAGTGTCAACCATTCGAGCGACTGTTTGGCCGTATTCCAAGCGACGTGGACGGTCTGTCGGCAATATTCTTCAGATTCAGATTCAGAAAATTTATTGAGACTATAGAGGAGTTACAAGAAAAAGCTTGACAGCGATCCAAATGTCAAGCAGCACTGACAATATAAAAATTCAGACCTTAGCCAAAACATGAAAGAGGAGTACGCTAGTGTAATGAAATCACCAATTGCTCATTTGGTATTTGACGTTAACAAGACTTAAACCTAATATGCACAAAAAATTATTTTTTACTTAATCTATTACTGAAGGTAATTTTACAGGATTATTAAGTGAGGGGCTGGGAAGATACTCGCACCCCGCATCGTATACCTGGTGAGCCAGGACGACAAAGAGAAGTGCGTGTTCCATGCCAGCCTTACAAACGAGTTGTAGCCTAATTTAATGGATTCAATGCGAATCTAGAAGTCGAAGTTACGGCGGACCCTGGAAGTCCAGTGTGAGCGAATGTAGAGGCAAGCTGCGTGCTAGCCATATACTGTGGCAGGTGCTGTAATCTGAGGTAAGCCCAGGGCGTCCAGCAGGACGCTAGGCAAAATCCGAACGAGTAGTGGCCAATGGCGACAGCGCATACGTAAACAGATTCAACCCCGATTACCAAAAAGGGGAGTGTTATGTGTGGGTTCAGGACCTCATCCTCTGTAAGTGTTCGGGGAGGGATCAGAGTAGTAAGTCGGGTTGGGGGGCAGTGTTCTGAGGTAGTGTGTATTCGGACAAGACATTAATGGGCGAAATGTAGTAGGAATTTCCTGGCCAGGGGGGTTCAGGAAAGAGAGAACGTACAATGAGAAGAGGGTGTGAGCGCCACTTACTCACTCTAGCCTTGCTAGTCTGTAACATATAGTGTAGTATCGGAGTTATTTTAGTTTCTTCATAGAGAACTCTGTTTTTTTGTAGAATGTCCTGTTCGGTCTTCTATATTTAGACAGGCATTTACGGAGAATTTTCCTCTCAAAGATGTTAGTTTCCTCTGCGGCAGTGTGGGAGATGCCAACCCAGATGGGGAAACAGTAAGAAATGACCGGGCGGATGAGAGTTTTGTATATAAGGAGCTTGGTATTTGAGTAGACCGATTTAGACGCGAGGAGGGATCCCACTATGGCCGCCGCTGCCTTAGCTTTCAGGAGAATCGCCCTAACATGCGGGTTAAATTTGAGTCTGTGATGAAGGTTGACACCTAAGTATTTAATGCTCTCTTGTAAGGGGATTTGCACACCGTTCACGGCGATGGCCACGTTTCTACTTTCCGGAACAGCACCCCTGTGGCCTTTGGCGCTGGCGTTCCTAAAGCAGATGGTCTCAGATTTGGCGGGGTTGATTTTAAGTGCCCAATCTTCCAGGAACGTGGCGATTCTGTTGACAGATTCTTGAAGTAAGGATTGCGCCTAAGAGGGAAGGGGGTCGGAAGCAAAAACAAGGATATCGTCTGCGTACATTAAACTGCCCGAGTTTACGGGTGGGAGTGGGGAGGGTGAATTTTCGATGTTAATAGAAGAGGGGAGCGGAATGTCCCAAAGGAAAAAATTGAAGAGCAACGGGCCTAAGATGGAGCCCTGGGGAACGCCAGAACGGGACGCGATAGCCCGAGACGATTGTCCCGCGATGGAAATAAAGAAGGATCTGTCAGACAGGAAGTCCATTAGTATTCTAGAGAGAGGGAGAGGGTATTCGGCCTCGATAAGCTTGAGGATAAGGCCTTCGGTCATGGCAATATTCTTCTGAATTGACGTTTCCAAAACGTGTCCAATCAAGTCAATCTGTTGAAAAATGTCAAATTTATTCAATGTTTACATACCGACATAAAAGATGGCGCACCCTGTATTGTTATAAAAGTATATGGCGACTAGCATGGAAAATTCCTGACCCAATACAATCTTTGTTGGTAACCAGTCTTAGCTTCACTAGTTTTACGACAGCTGGCGAACGAAGTCAAGAGAGTATACTTAAACATTTTGCACTGGATAAAAAACACTGTCCAATTCCAATTGGAACTGCAGCATTGATATCCGCCGCTAGTGCATTTCTTAACTCAAAAAATTGCCCGCAGAGATTATAGGTTTGTGGGAAATTAAAGCTGACGAAACGGTTAAGCTTTCCAATTTTGAGACATTACAGAAGCGGTTCTTTCCTGTCTTTTAGGCAGCATGCCGGAGGTAAGTTAATATTTGAGCAGCGGAAATTGTTCGATGATCATAAGCTTCCACAAAGCTTTGTTTTATGTGCAAAGAAAGGGTAATATTAGTGCTTAGTAAAAATTCGCGAAAACATATTATTTTGAATTCTTTGAGTTTTTGGGGAATTAAGGTAAATAAAAAAATATTTATGATAATTCAAAAACAATAAATTTATTCAATATCTAGACAAAATAAAATCAATACTCAAAAAATATACAAAATTAAATGTTAAAATAGTGGACAATTTGTTGAACTTCGAGCCTTAATCGATCAAGGCAGTCAAGCCTCTTTAATTTCCACTCGTGCTGCGAAACTATTATATTTGCTAAAAACTTCAGTTCGGTTTGGATGATATACCAGCTGAATTGTAAAATAACATTGTGCATTTCGATGTTTAATCGAATATAAATCTGTGTTCCATCGCTACCGTCGCCTGGCAAAATCTACAATTAGATCTGCAATACGTACTTACATATCCAAAGTTGAATCATCAGTCAACCGTAGAGAGACAAAACTTTTTTGGGATTATGTTCGCACTTTGCGATCTTCTTCTTCTTTCCCTATTGAAGTTAGTTATAATGGCTCCACTGCTATTAACTCTCAAGAATCTTGTGAGCTCTTTGCACAACACTTCTCGTCTGTGTATTCTTCCCTTTCATCTTCATTCGTTCCTCATAGCTTCGAAATTTCCCCACCCATATTCCTCTTCTCTCTATAGCTCCCTCAGTTATTGAGCATCAACTTGGAGCACTAGACCG
The DNA here is from genome assembly GCA_951812415.1 of Beris morrisii. Taxonomy (NCBI): domain Eukaryota; kingdom Metazoa; phylum Arthropoda; class Insecta; order Diptera; family Stratiomyidae; genus Beris; species Beris morrisii. Next base: position 81,324,928 of record OX638311.1, on the reverse strand, counting down.
TAGTGTGAAGTGTAGTCCCGATGGACTCCCAAACTTAATCTTAAAGCCACTTTCGTCTTCCCTCTGTATTCCTTTCTCCATTCTATTCAACAAAAAGCCTTTCTGAAGGACTGTTCCCATCATTATGGAAGCAAGCCTCTATCATTCCCATCCATAAGAAAGGCAATGCCGCTGTAGTCACAAATTATCGTCCTGTTTCAATGTTGTCTTGTTTCTCAAAAATATTCGAATTCGTCATACATGATCATTTATATGAAAATATACGTCACCTCATTCTCCGTGAACAGCATGCTTTCTTCAAAGGCCGGCCTACTGCTGCAAATCTTTTAGAATTCACAAATACAGTGGCAAAAACGCTTAATTGTAAAAGGCAGTTGGATGTTGTCTACACTGATTTCTCCAAAGCCTTTGATTCAGTTGACCATAGCTTGCTTTTGTCAAAATTGCAAGCCTGTGGCGTCGGTGATACTCCTTTGTAGTGGTTTGCGGCCTATCTTGCTGAATGCATTTCTCGTGTAGTTCTTAATGGATGTTCGTCTACTGTATTCTTCCCGCTCTCTGGAGTTCCTCAAAGCTCAACACTTGGCCCACTCCTTTTCATAATCTTCGTTAATGACCTACCCCTAAACTTTCACTCTTCATTCCTCTTCTACGCTGTTTTACGACTTAAATTACTCTACTTACCCCTATCCGCTTAGGGGCGAATAACAACGAGTCCGACTAGCCCGTCGAGACGGGGTGGGCGCCACACAACTAAAGCTTTCGTCGTCGTTCTAACTACCTAGCCAGCTGTGAAGCGAGGTAAGTTAAAGTTACCACCGGAACTCTCTCTCGCGGATCTGTAATCGGAGGACGTTACACTAAATTTACACGGAAGCTTTTGAAAAGAATTGTACTGTGGTTAAAGAATTATTTTAATTAAGTTCAAGAAGTAACATGAATATGTGAATGCAATTGTTAAAAGAGAAAAAAAAATAGCTAAATTAAGATCTTAACTTAATCCTTAACCTAATCACTGGTGTCTGCTCCGTCCTCAGGACAAATTCGTCTCGCCGCGAACCGCCACAATTTTTATCTTCAATTATAAAGGATGCCCCAGAAGGCGCCGCGTCGATTCGAAAGTTAGCGTGATATAAATTTCCGCCGAGCTTATTTTCGATACCGTCCCGCGAATTTTTCCGTTTATATCCGCACCGCGTTTCGTACCTTAGACGGTTAGATTCTATTTTTGTCTACCTTTTGTGCGCACGCCGAAACTTCCGCGCACCCAAATGTTCGTTATGTCGCGTAAGAATTCGTTATATTCGATCACCCAAAACTGTTCGTTACTACGCTGACTTAAAAGTCCTAACGCTTCGTTCCACCATTCGGCCCCGTACAATAAATAAAATACCTTTTGTTCGTTATTAGTTTTCACTTCTTCGTCTAAGCAACCGTATTAATCTTAAGCATTTATTTAAGGTTTCGCACTAGGTTTTCGGTATTACCATCTACGTTAGTTAGTTCGTTATTTTTCTTATTTTCCACTACAACTTCTTAAACAAACGTTTTCTGATTCCGCACTTAGTCACTCTACCTTCACCAAACTTTCGCCTTGCGTGTTTTATTCCGTATCAATGTTCGTTAATTTAGTTCAATTTCTCCGTTTGACTCTACACTTCCGAAAATCTTCTTCACCGTCCACCTCTCGTTTTTCTCGATCAAACTCAAAAAGCCCCGAATTTTCTTTCTTTCCTTCCGCGTAAACTCGTAACGGCCACCTCCATTCGGTTAGGGCCTTTGAACCCCCAATTTGCGGTCCGATACCCCTTTCGAACTTTTAAATTTCCCCATTTGCGAATTGGGACACATCTTTAAGCTTGTCTTCATTCCAGTGTAAGCGAGCTATTCGGGCCACAATGGCGGCGCCCTTTGTTATTGTTTTGGAAACCGAACTGTCATAATCGCGGTTGAAGTGAAGTGTCGCGAGCAGATCTTGTCCGGCGCATTTGAGGTAAGTTTAATTCCATAGCTTGATTTATTCCGCGAGATTAACAGATCGGACGGCACTCGCGTGTGTCGGATAATTCCGGTCATCGATTTGACCGAGTAAATAAATATTTGCGATGACTCGCGCACTTAAAATTATCGTACCGTGTTTATGTTCGCGTTTATTTTCAGTGTTACAATTTCAATGTTTTGTTATGTTTTGCTCTCCTTGACATCTAAATCCTAAAACTAAACCTATCCTATCTCTAACCAAATCCATTTTACTTAATTCCTATTACAAGCCAAACATTACTTTAATTTTGAATCCGCTTCCTCCTTTCAGCCTTATTACTAAGATTTTGTTTTCCGAGTTCTTATACATAATTCTGTGCGTTATTTTAGGTTTCCTGTGCCTGGGTAGTGATACGAGTCTCCCCAGGGGAGCTGACTCCAGCTAATTTTGCAGTAAGTCTCAACATTATGTTATTTCTTTTTAATTCAAAATTCTAATTTTCCATTTCTGCATACTTTTCGCAGGTTTTGAGTGGAAGAGCTCCGTCGATGGTCTTCATCAGGACAGCTTTAAGGTATACCCTGAGTATCCTCTATTATACCAATAATAAGTTCTCCTTTTTTTTCCAGACGTAATATTTCCCCCCTTTCCTCAAGAGGATTTCCCTGAAATGCTCTTCCCGCGACCTACATACATGTTTCCTCCCCCGTTTTACGCGTTATAGGGCTTTAGATCTTTTACATGCCAGATCCCCGCGTCTTTGCCATCCCTGTCCACCAAATGATAGGTCCAAGGTGACACTTCCGTCTGTACCGTGTACGGTCCCAAGAAGGTAGGGGCTAACTTAGCCGAAAAGTAGCGCGCAGCGTCGGATTGGGCAAAGTTTCTCCTCCACACAAGATCATGTGGTAAAAAGGACACATCGCGTCTACGTAGATTATACCGCGTTTTACTTTTCTCCGCCGCCTGCCTCATTTTGTTAACAATTTCCTCACGCAAGCCCGCGAACGCTTCCGAACGTTCTCGCAGTCTGTCCGCATCGACTGTATTTACCTCGGTAGGGTAATCGTTTGGCCCTACATTGCCCACGTTCATCTCCCTACCAAAATTCGCATAATAAGGTGTGACCCCCAATACTTCGTGCGTGGAAGTCCGCAGTGCGCACCCTATCGCCGAGAGGTTCGTGTCCCATAATCGATGATTATCAGATGCATAAGCGCGAAGCATTGTCTTAATGTTCTGGTTTGTGCGCTCTGCCAGGTTGGCTTGTGGGTGGTAAAATGCAGTGTATTTTATATTCGTACCATATCCCTCACACGTGCGTTTGAATTCCCGACTAGTGAACTGCACCCCGTTATCGCACACAATCCACCGTGGAACACCGAACAACAAAAACACCTGCTCCTCAACGATTCGACTCACCGCGGCACCAGTCGCCGTTCTCAACGGAAAGACGAGCGGGCACTTAGTGAAATAGTCCACCACAGTAAGGATGTAACAGTTTCCTCTGAGGGATCGTGGAAGAGGGCCCACCAGGTCAACGCATACCATCTCCCAAGGCCTGCTCACTTTGGTCCTTGAAGTCATAAACCCGGCTGGCCGTTTCCTTTCCGGCTTGATCGCCTGACAGACCTTGCACCTAGCCACATATCGCTGAATGTCGGCTCGCATTTTGGGCCAATAATAGGATCGCGCCACTCGCGTATATGTGCGAAACCCCCCCGGATGTCCAGCAGTCGGCTCGTCATGACATTGTTCTATTACCTTCGTTCGATTTTCTTTTGGAGGGACCATTTTCCAAACTTCCTCCTCCGATAAACCCGGGTGTTGTGCCGGTACGTGCTTGAAAAGCTGGTTACCCTCAACTCGCCAGGCCGAAAATTCGTCCGGGTCATTTTCCACACGTTCTACCATCGTACGATACCATTTATCCGAGATTACTTTCCGATTCGCCAATACGCACACTGGAACTGACCGAGATAATGCATCAGGGACCACGTTTTCTTTTCCCTTACGATGAATGATGTCAAAGTCAAATTGCTGCAGCCTCACAGCCCACCGTGCCAGCCTTCCGCACGGGTCCTTCAACTGGTTTAGCCATACCAATGAGTAGTGGTCCGTTACGACCACGAATTTGGTCCCCTCCACATATGGTCTCAGTTTCTCCACTGCCCACACTACTGCCAGACATTCGCGCTCCGTCGTAGAAAATTTCCGCTCTGCTGCGGTAAGCGATCTGCTCAAGTAGCAGATAACTTTTTCTCCTCACTCGTGTCTTTGAGTGAGTACAGCCCCCAGTCCGTAACCTGAAGCATCAGTCTGTATACTGAACGGCAGACTATAATCCGGACATGTCAGGATCGGAGCAGTCGAAAGCTTGACTTTAGCTGTAGCAAAGGCTTTGTCGCATTCCTCATCCCATGCGAATTTGCGGTTTTTCTTAAGCAACGTCGTGAGAGGTGCCATCAGAGTTGCAAAATCCGGTATAAAACGCCGATACCATGATGCCATCCCCAGAAATTGTCGGTCTTCTTTCACGTTTGATGGCTTAGGAATTTTTATCAGACATTCCACTTTTTCTGGATCCACGTGCAATCCCTGTTCATCCACCACGTATCCCAGATATTGCAACTCCGATCTGCATCTCCGCGAAACCTTTAACCCCGCAACTCTCAGTCGCCGAAATATTTCTTTCAACACTTCCAGGTGCTTCTCGAACGTCTGCGTCACGATTATAATGTCGTCCAAGTAGACAAACACGTGCTGCTCTAAGTCCCCTCCCAGGACACGGTCGATTAGTCGTTGCCACGTAGCCGGAGCGTTGTGCAGACCAAAAGGCATTCGCCGAAACTGGAACAGACCCCGATTCGGCACTGTAAAGGCGGTAAATGGTCGAGATTCCTCAGCCACTGGAACCTGCCAATATGCCGACTTGATATCTAGTGAAGACAGAAATTTCGCGTCCCTCAATTTATCAAGTGTAGCAGAGACATAAGGCAAAGGGTACGCATCACGCTCTGACACCTGATTCAACCTTCGGTAGTTCACACAAAATCGGTACGACCCATCCTTCTTCTGAACCCTTAAAATCGGGGATGCCCAAGGACTACATGATGGTTCAACTATTCCGGCCTCCAGCATCTCGTCTAGCTCCTTGTCAATATCCTTCTGGACAGCGGGTGATACTGGATAGTATCTCTGTTTGATGGGATCGGATTTGGTTTTTATTATGTGCTCCACCATATTGGTGCAACCAATTCCGTCACCCATCAAACTCAATTCCGCGTCAATCACTTCCGCTAGCCGCTCACTCTGCTGCTCAGACAACTTTGATTTGGGCTGAAGGAATTCTACTACCGCTACTTCCGGGTTCTCGCGAAATTCCCAACAACTTCCCCGCAGATCTGCTACAATGCCCGCTGCAGCCCAAAAATCAGCTCCTAGTATCAGCTTGAGTGGAATTTCCGGGACAACAAATACTTCTAGCCACTTAATTTTGCCTACCAATTCGATCGGAACCCATATGTATCCCAGAATTGAGCACTTCACCCCATTCGCTGTGACAACCGATTGAGATCCTTGAGTGTTTATCGTAACTCCAATTCCCCGAAGGAGGTCCCAGCCTGCTCCACCCAGAATCGTCTTCGAAGCACCCGAATCCAGCAAACCCAACATTTCACAATCAAACATTTTCACATTCAGGTAAGGACGTGTATCGCCTACTACTTTAGTGAAAATATACCCTATTTCCATACTACTCTCCACACCCTGAACGCCTTCCTTACTAGCGGCTATCACATCAACTACCCCCACTACGCCGCGCTCTAGTGGGTACTGGGGAAGTTTTCCGGCTGTTTGTTCGTAGATGTTACATTTGGTGTGCCACCTATGCTATTTACTTGAGCCCTATTCCCTCCGCTCATATCAGCTGATTGGTTGCACTTGTTGCAGAATTTCCGAATCACGCCAGTCTTCCCGCATCCGTAACAAGCACGAGGCCTCTGACATTCGCGAGAATTGTGCCCCATTTCCCGACAATTCCAACACACAATAGAGCGCCTTTCTTCCACCACCGGACAAACACCTGGAGCCTCAACATATGCCAGATCTGGTTCGAGCATGTTTCGCGATCGTCGAGAAATTGGAGGATTAAATGCTTCCACCGACACACGGGTAGCTTCCAATTCTCGTCCAAGGCGTACTAACTCGGTAATTGACTTCACCTTCCGCAAACCGAGGTGCATTTGATAGAACGGTGTGATATTACGGCGCAGCAGTTTTAATTGCGCTGCTTCCGTCCACGATGTCGTTAAACGCCGGAAGAGACCTTGCATCAAAGCTACGTACATCCCTATGGACTCATCCGCGCCCTGCGTTCTCCGCCGAATCTCCTCCTCTAAACGTTCGTCGTAGTCCGGCGGTAAAAACTCCTGCCTGAGCTCCACTACCAACTCGTCCCACGACTTCAGAGCTGGCCTCACCGCTCGTAGCCAAATCAGCGCTTTACCTTCGAACAAGTCCACCGCCGAACGAAAAAGTTGCGATTTTGTTACGCCCCGTGCTTCCCTCAATTCCTCAACTCTTTCTAGGAACGCACTTATCGACTGATTCCCGTCACCCACAAATTTCAAATTCCACTTCGCTACCGCTAAAGATGGCCTGGAAATGGAAATTCCTGTCGTCATGGGGGTTGTACGATCGGCTAAATCCTCCTCATCGCTCGTATGATCCAGCCCGGCTGTGGCGATGTCTACCCTCTCGCTAAACCTTCTTATCTCCGGCGCGACTGCAGGTGGTGTCGCCTCTTCTCCCCGTTTCTCGACATTCCTAGCCCTAGCTTCTTTCAACCCGTCTGGTTTCGTCCCGGTCGATTCATGAATCGGGCCGGTTTCGTCGTCCGAACTGGAATCAGCCTCCTCGTCAGCCTTTCCCAATAAGTCGCTCATCAGAAAAACAAATTGACCCCGTGTTTCCGATACGGATGACTTCTCCTCGACCGTGGTTGCCGGAACCCGCTCTGTTCGACGCATACCCCAGTCTATCTTCGCCAGTACTTTATGGTACTCCGAACACCGATCATTTCCAGAGAACTGCGACACTAGCATTTCGATTTCAACTAGTTTGGCCTTCAATGCCGCCATATCTTCCTCAGTGGTAAACGGATACTCTTCGATCACTATACTATGACCAGAACCTTCCCGTTTCAACGCTACCCTCAACGCTTTCCTCATCGCATCCACCTTATCTACCGGAAGACCCCGAATTGCCATTTCGTAGCTTAATTCCTCCTGATTTAACCGGTCCACGGCAAAGGGAGGAGTAATACGGCTAGCCATTTTCCACTCAATATTTCACAGAACCCACAAGTGTGCAGAAAGTTATACTCAATAAAAAAAATAATAAAGAAAAAATTCTATCGTAAGGAACACCGTCACAATTCGAATTTCCCCCAAATAGCCAATTTTTAAATTTCCGTAAGGAAGCTCGTTTCACTATCACTAAGCACTTTTATTCCAAAAATAACGGCCACTAACGGCAATATTCTGCCCCACGTTGGGCGCCAATTTTACGACTTAAATTACTCTACTTACCCCTATCCGCTTAGGGGCGAACGACGACGAGTCCGACTAGCCCGTCGAGACTGGGTGGGCGCCACACAACTAACTACCTAGCCAGCTGTGAAGCGAGGTAGGTTAAAGTTACCACCGGAACTCTCTCTCGCGGATCTGTAATCGGAGGACGTTACACTAAATTTACACGGAAGCGTTTGAAAAGAATTGTACTGTGGTTAAAGAATTATTTTAATTAAGTTCAAGAAGTAACATGAATATGTGAATGCAATTGTTAAAAGAGAAAAAAAAAATAGCTAAATTAAGATCTTAAGCTAGGGTACCACTGGTGTCTGCTCCGTCCTCAGGACAAATTCGTCTCGCCGCGAACCGCCACAATTTTTATCTTCAATTATAAAGGATGCCCCAGAAGGCGCCGCGTCGATTCGAAAGTTAGCGTGATATAAATTTCCGCCGAGCTTATTTTCGATACCGTCCCGCGAATTTTTCCGTTTATATCCGCACCGCGTTTCGTACCTTAGACGGTTAGATTCTATTTTTGTCTACCTTTTGTGCGCACGCCGAAACTTCCGCGCACCCAAATGTTCGTTATGTCGCGTAAGAATCCGTGATATTCGATCACCCAAAACTGTTCGTTACTACGCTGACTTAAAAGTCCTAACGCTTCGTTCCACAATTCGGCCCCGTACAATAAATAAAATACCTTTTGTTCGTTATTAATTTTCACTTCTTCGTCTAAGCAACCGTATTAATCTTAAGCATTTATTTAAGGTTTCGCACTAGGTTTTCGGTATTACCATCTACGTTAGTTAGTTCGTTATTTTTCTTATTTTCCACTACAACTTCTTAAACAAACGTTTTCTGATTCCGCACTTAGTCACTCTACCTTCACCAAACTTTCGCCTTGCGTGTTTTATTCCGTATCAATGTTCGTTAATTTAGTTCAATTTCTCCGTTTGACTCTACACTTCCGAAAATCTTCTTCACCGTCCACCTCTCGTTTTTCTCGATCAAACTCAAAAAGCCCCGAATTTTCTTTCTTTCCTTCCGCGTAAACTCGTAACGGCCACCCCCATTCGGTTAGGGCCTTTGACCCCCCAATTTGCGGTCCGATACCCCTTTCGAACTTTTAAATTTCCCCATTTGCGAATTGGGACACATCTTTAAGCTTGTCTTCATTCCAGTGTAAGCGAGCTATTCGGGCCACAATGGCGGCGCCCATTGTTATTGTTTTGGAAACCGAACTGTCATAATCGCGGTTGAAGTGAAGTGTCGCGAGCAGATCTTGTCCGGCGCATTTGAGGTAAGTTTAATTCCATAGCTTGATTTATTCCGCGAGATTAACAGATCGGACGGCACTCGCGTGTGTCGGATAATTCCGGTCATCGATTTGACCGAGTAAATAAATATTTGCGATGACTCGCGCACTTAAAATTATCGTACCGTGTTTATGTTCGCGTTTATTTTCAGTGTTACAATTTCAATGTTTTGTTATGTTTTGCTCTCCTTGACATCTAAATCCTAAAACTAAACCTATCCTATCTCTAACCAAATCCATTTTACTTAATTCCTATTACAAGCCAAACATTACTTTAATTTTGAATCCGCTTCCTCCTTTCAGCCTTATTACTAAGATTTTGTTTTCCGAGTTCTTATACATAATTCTGTGCGTTATTTTAGGTTTCCTGTGCCTGGGTAGTGATACGAGTCTCCCCAGGGGAGCTGACTCCAGCTAATTTTGCAGTAAGTCTCAACATTATGTAATTTCTTTTTAATTCAAAATTCTAATTTTCCATTTCTGCATACTTTTCGCAGGTTTTGAGTGGAAGAGCTCCGTCGATGGTCTTCATCAGGACAGCTTTAAGGTATACCCTGAGTATCCTCTATTATACCAATAATAAGTTCTCCTTTTTTTTTCCAGACGTAATAGCTGACAACCTCAAAATCTAGAGGGAGATATCTTCAAGAAGTGACTGTATCCTATTACAGTCTGTTCTTAATGAGCTAATCCTATGGTGCTCATATAATCGCCTTCCACTTAATGGTAGCAAATGCCATAAAATTACGTTTACACTGAAACATGCAGTTTACCCTTCGATTACATTCTGAACTCCACCCTATCCCAGATTCGCGATCTAGGTGTAACTTTCGACCGAAGACTTAAATTTGATATTCACTTACAAAACATTATTTGCACTGCATCTAGATTGTCTGGTTTCATTTTGAGATCCGCTTAAATGTTTCCCAATATTCAAACGTACATTCAGCGCTATCTGACACTTGTTCGCAGCGGATTGGAATACTGTTCTTCTATTTGGTCCCCTCACTATAGGTGTCACATTGAATCTCTTGAGTCTGTTCATCGTCGATTCACCCGGCACTCCTCTTCAAATATAACCTACCCTACTGCTCCTACAGTTAACGTCAGGGACGTCATTTGTGGAGGGGCGGGTGGGGGTCATTTGCCCCCCCCCCTGAATTATGTATTTTTATGGAAAATATATATTATACGTATATTTATATATAAAAATATATACAAACATAACATCTTGCCACCCCCCCCCCCCCCCCCCCCCCCTAGAAGCGAGCGCTATTGAGTCCGTACTGGAGCGCTCGACTCTCGCTACCTGCTTCTCGGATGTATGACCTTGGGGCCTTTTGTATTGAAGACCCGGGTAAGCATGTCAAGAAGAGCTGAGAAAAAAAACGAGTACTATGAACGTACTGAAGAACTTCTGTATGGGCATCATAGAGTTTCTGTGTGTCAAAACTTTAAACGCGTTTTTCTCGAGACGACTTTTTTTTAAATTGGCGGGCAAGATAACTCAAAAAGTTCTCAACCGATTCTTATGAAACTTGGCACACGTTTTCTCTATAGTATAAGCTTCTAGTTGAACCTCAAAAATACCAAAAAAAATTTCAAAATTTAGCGTTTTTGACCCAAAAACTGTCGAAAAAAGGGTCAAAAATCGTACTTTTTTTATGAGGCGTGCTAATTCACGATTTTTTGTTTTTTTTTTTTTTCTTGGTTCAACTAGAAGATACATGTTTAATAAACACACTCCAACCCATTTTTTTGATTTCAGATTGCTGTAACTGATGCTAAAAATCACGCCGATTGATGCCTTTCACCGCGAGGGTCTCAGGAGATTGGTTGCTACGCCGGCCATTTTGAAAAAAAAAATTAAATAAAATCAGATTATTGTATTTTAATATGTAATGAATAAACATGATCACTTTCAAAACGATTCATTTATTCCTTCTATTTTAAATAAGCCTCTGAAAAACTGTCTAAATTCAGGCGTTTACATGTATCGCCCCCCTTAATTTCTTTTAACTTTAGCTATTCATAAAATAATTTTCTACTTGTGTTTTTACTATTACTTTCTCTTTTCTTTTTTATACATTTTTTTTCGCTCCCGTTTCTTTTTTTTTTATTTAATATATTGTGTAATTGGGTTTCTTAAATATGAAAAGTGTGTCCGAATGAATAAATAAATAATTCAATACGGGGTCGAAGTTACCGCGTTCATCATGAAGAAATTGACCATCATATTGTCGAACAAATCTCTTGTGGATTCAAAGTTTAATCATATACACTCATATATCGCTTTACGGCCTAGATACGTTCCGGGAAAGTTGGCCATATAACGAATCAATTATTTTATTACCTATACAAATTCAATAGGATCCGTTTCAGTTTTTTATAAAATAACGTAGTTTTCAGTTTTCATACATTTTACTTTATTTTTTCAATAATACAGTATTGTTATCGATTTTTAAAAAAAAAAAATTTACTACCCTCAAAATTTTTTTTTTCACGTTTCATGACTAGTAGACACGAAAAAAGCAAAAAACGCCGTACGCCGTACGTCGACCGCTGTACGCAAAATCGTTTGAAGGCTCGTAGCTCCCAAATCCTTTGAGCTATTAAATTGAAATTTTTTATGAATAGACTGGGTAGGCCCCTTGAAGTGGCCAAATTTGGAGGGGTGGAGGTGTGAGGGGGGAGGAGGGGGAAGTGTTTTAGACGGAAAATTTTGGTTTCTAGATCTCAGCAACCGCTTATGCTAGGAGGCTGAAATTTGGAATTTGCATAGAGCTTCAGTAGTGGACCCATTTGCAAAAAAATTGCCGGTATAGGTGAAGGAGTTTGGGAGTGGGGGGAAAAATAATGCGTCCGAAACGCAAAAAAGGTGAGATCGACACTTTCTAAAATCCATACCTCCTAAACGGTCAACATCACAAAATTGAAACTTTATGAATATCTGTAGGTATACTAGGAGAATAGATCGGAAACAAAAATTTGAGTGTTGGCAGTGGCGTACGGGGGTGGGGGATGAAAAACTTTTGATTACGATATCTCACGAACCAATTGCATTAGACAAATAAAATTCGGTTTGTGTATAAAGGTTGACAAATAAAGTTTGCTGAAATCAAAATTTTTTAAGGGGGCGGTGGAGCATGGAAGTAGAGGGGATAAGAATTTTCCTAAAAAATCACGTCTCATATCTCAAGAACAGTGTAAGATAGATGCTTAAAATTTTTACCAGAAGTAGTCCTAATAGACTCTAAGCAGAAAACGAAATTATGGAAGTGTGGGTGTAGAGGGTGAGGGTGGGCTAGGGTGAAAAGGAAAAAGTTCCGATTTTAATATCTCAATAACCTATAATGATATAAAGCTGAAACTTGGTATTTAGATAGAGCTATATTAGTAGCATCTTGGAAAAAATATAATTTTTTATAAGGGTAGTATGGTACGGGGGTGGGGGGTGTTTTTCCTATCTATAGAACGGCTTATGCTAAAAAGTTGAAACTCGGTACGTTTATGTAAATCAACTAGAAAACTAATTTAGATAAAAAAAACTTTCAAATATCCATTGGCGTTCGGAGGGGGGGCAAAAAAAATTATCAGTGAAAATGGAATGCATATATTTTCACGGTTTTCGTCATATCTATTAGGTCTTCCCAAATATTGAATTTATTTTTATTTTACGGCTTCTTCACATAAATACCTAGAAAGCTTTTTCAGGATTTTTTAAAATTCGACCCGTAAGCGGGTGCAAAGGGGGTTGTAAACTTTTTCACGAATTCTACTATATCCCCACGTCTTATCAGATATCGAATATTTTCACTTTCACGTGCTTGCGTAATAATCGCCTAAAACATGTTTTTAAGTTTTTTCCTTTTTCAACACCTAAGAGGGTATAAACGGGTTGAACACGTTTTCACGAGTTCCGTCATTTCTTTTAGAAGTGATAAGAAATTGAATTGGTTCCTACTTTCTCGTGCTGTCTTGATATTTATTTATTATCTCCTTCCAGGATTTTTGGATATTGAACCCCCAAGTGGGTGTAAGGAGGTTGCATATCTGGTGATATATCGAATTCATTTTTACTTCCTAAGGTTTCCTATATAAAAAAGCCAAAAAGTCAATTTCAGTATTTTAGATATTCAATCCTAAGGGCGTAAGGGGGTTGTATGCTTTTCAAAGTTTCGACATATTTCTTAGGTTTGGTGAGATATTAGATCGCTTTTCATTTCCACAGACTTTTTATATAATCGCCTACAAACCCATTTCTCAGTTTTTCGATATTCAACCCCAAGGGTTTGTATATGTTTTCACAATTTTTGCCATTCCTTAGTTACGATGAGATATAAAATTGATTATTACGGCCAACCAATTCACGATTTTTCGAATTTCCAGAACCAAGGAGGTGTGAAGGGTTTGCTTACGTTTTCACAAATTTTTCAAAATCCGTCTTGTCTCATGAGATATCAAGTTGCTTCTTATGAAATCGTCTAAAAACCTGTTTCAACATTTTTTCGAAATTCAAACCCCAAGTGGAAGTAATGGGTTTGTATACGTTTTAACAATTCGTCATATCTCAAGTCCGATAAGGCAACAAATTCGTTTTTACTTCTGGGCTTTTAGTGTACATAATATACTGAAATTCGAATAGTCTACACGGACTTTTTCAATGCTTAATCGGCTAAAAATCTCTATTTTAAATATTTTTATATTAAGAACAAAAATAATTTTCCAAGAAATCTAATAATGTCGAAGCAACTCATGATACACTCCGACTTTGACCGCTCCCGAACTTTGACCCGAAAAATAATAAAGTTTCGCCCAGACCATTGGCAGATTTTTTTTAATTTCATTTAAAAATGCTTACATATAAAATAAAAATACATCACAAGTACCTATACAGGGTGTAACTAGTACTGAGGTTCAAACGAAAATGGGAGATAGAGGAACTTGTCCTGAGTAGAAAATCGTTCTACACATACTCCCGTTTTTGCACCGTTAAGGAGATAGCGTGATTTTAAGAACGAAGGATTTTCATCGTACCTGTGATCACTGTTTGATCTCTAACTTCTGCTGTACTTAGCGTAACGTAATAATTCTGGACTCGTTGGAAAGGACACAAATTCTTCTTTCTAATTGCTATCAACTGTGTCAATCAGTGTTATACTTTTTGAGGAAAATTCATTTAAATGACACAAAAATAATAAAAAATTAAAAAAAATACAAAAAAGTCCTGTTTTCTCCAAGAAGGACCTGATTAACCACCAAATTTTATTGCATTTTCGGAAAGCCCATAAAATTTCACTATACGTTTGATAACAGAATTTCTTCATAGGTTGAATTGTAAAGGAGCGGGGCTAACAGTTATCAAACACGTTCCCTTCAAATAAAAGAGTTGAAGTATAGTTTATTACGTTTATTTAGTTTATTTAGTTTATTACGTTTACAAATAATTTTCAACATGTCCGCCGTTGTGGAGCAAGCATAAGTGGTATCGCCGACGAATGGCATTGGTGCGGTTCACACGCAGTAGTTGGGCTCGTAACTGATCGCATGCTTTGGTGATACGGGAAATGAGCTGTTCCCGTGTATGAATTTACTCTGCGTAGACGATGCTTTTCAAATACCCCCAGACATAAAAGTCCATGGGAGTTAAGTCGGGAGATCGTGGAGGCCATGCAATGGGACCGCCACGACCAATCCATCGATCCCGAAAATTCACGTCGAGCCCCCGGCGGACATTAGCACCATAATGCGCTGGCGCTCCATCGTGCTGGTACCAAAACCTGACCAGTACACGGAGTGGTATATCCTCTATGAGGTCTGGTAAAGTTTCCTCCAAAAATTCGGCATAATTGGTGGAATTGAGAATTGGGGGAAGAAATACCGGACCGATGATGCCAGCATCGTTGTTGAGTTGTCATTAGACAGCTCGACCCTTTTCTGATTACGCTGGATTGTAGCCGCACCCGCAACTGCCACCAACCTAACAGCGAGACGGTTCTTTTGGGAAAAGAACCGCTCATCGGCAAAGGCCGGAAGCGGGATAGCGGTGAAGAGAAAAAAAGAGAGGAGCGAGCGACTGGACGTGGTGCGATTTTCCTCCCCGGTGTAGTAAAACGCGATTAGACAGATAAATTACGTTTTTATCAGCCCGATCAGCGCGATTTCTCACGCAAGTCGGTTTTATCCGCGAGAAATACCGGTCCGATAACGCGTACGTGAGTGCAATTACGCGACAAACAACACTCGCCCCGAAAGGTCAAAAACTTTGGAGCACGCGTCTAACGTCTTATCAAGCGATTTTTTTTTGACCCGAGTGCGCCGAAAACTCGTCCGCCCCGACGACAAAACGTTTTACGAAAAAGTTTTCTTTCGCGTCGGCCCGGCATTGTGTCGTGTGTTATTTTATAAAGAAAAAAAAAAAAAAAAGTTTTGTGTCCGTGACTCGGTCAGGAGTGAGCCACCGTCCACCGGACGAAATTGAACGCGTAGTACCGTACGCCCTGTTAATTCCGCAATATTTTCCGTACTCGAGGAGATTCCGTCGCCGGACCGTAAAAAGTCAAGAAGCAGAACACAAAAACAGAATCCAATTGGAATTTGAATAAAAAACCAAAGAAAAAAAAAGAATTCGCGGTGCCGTCTTTCATCGAGTTAATTTCTGTTGTGTTCTTGTTAATCGCATCGACAAATTTCCTTTTCCGTTTGTATTTTTGTCGAAATCGGGCCGAAGTAAAGCGAAAAGTGCGTGCTCTGCTACGTTTTTACTCAAATGAAATAAAAATGAATGAAATTTAGATGAGTTTTCAAAAATAAAAACAAAAATTAAAAGAATTAAATTTAAAATGAAATAAAATAGAAATAAATAATAATAATTAATAATATAATAACAAGACAAACGGACAGGACTGACAGGACGGAAATTAATAAATGAAATAATAAGTTAACAAAAAAAAAAAGGTGAAACAAACCAATGGGGTGAGTTTGTTGTTTTTTGTGTATTTAAATTTTTTTTGGTTATGTTTTTTTTTAATTTTTAGATTTTTTTTATGATTTATAATTTTTTTATGCTCGTTTTGAACTAACATTTTGTTTCTTTTATTTTTTCATCGTTGAAATGCCGCGAGGCTAATTTTTTTTTGATTAAAATGAACCCAATCGTCTGAGCTCTCATCCCTAAACCTCAATAAGGGGCCATGATAAAGTTGTTTTTAGGACAGTCATGGCTGAGGTAGGGTGGGCAGGCAGGGCGCTATAACACCTAAGCGCCCTGACAAATCGCGAAGTCGCGCACTCCACCGCTTCTTGGTCTTTCACGACCTATTGGGAAAATAGTCCCAATTTCAAATCACCCTGGAGTAAGCCGACACGAAATTTTTTGTTGTACAGGCCAAGGGTTTATGGACTGAAATCTGGGCAAGAACCCCCCCACAACTGCCGTAGCTAGTCCCGGCCGCCAGCAAGCGTGTCGCTTCCGCTCGGATTTCAGCCACCAATTCAGACGTAGGAATTGGCCCACTCTTTCCTAAACCTTCCTTTCCTTCGAATATTTTGACTTTTTCAAGTCGAAATATTCACTCCAAGGCCTCCGTTCACAACAACATTCACACTGAAGCGATGTTGATGGGACGTATTTCGGCTGGTATGGGGATTTTCACGTGCCCACACATGCATATTGTGGAAATTTTGTATGCCATCGCGGGTGAATTGCGATTCGTCGGTCCAGAGAATTCTTCCGAAAAACGCTGGATGTTCGTCTGATCGCAGAAACATGGTACGACAAAAGTCTCGCCGATGTTCACGATCACCGGGCAACAGTTGTTGCACCGGTGTATTGTGATAGGGATATAGTCCTTCTCCTTGCAGAATTCGGAACACTTGCAGGTGGTTGATGCCTAATCGATGGCCGATGCGCCGGGTGCTTACCGTGGGGTCCCTAGCCGCGATGCGCAGTATGCGCTCCTCCATGGCCACATGTACCGAGTGTCGCCGTCCTGGATGTTGAGTCTCCCGCTACGACTGCAGTGTACCTCGTTCACGAAGGTTCCGATGAATGGTGATGAACATCCGATAATGGGGGTACCGAGATCTGTCCGGATACCGTTCCCGGTAAACTCTTTCGGCTCGCCTAGTATTCCCGTCGCACAACTCATACACGAAGTGCATGTCTGCCATTTCTTCCGTTGTAAAAGACCTCCTATTGCTTGCCATGTTGCTCGTAATGATGTCTATGACATTCTGTTTGCTGCTGCTTCCTCCCGATTCTTTTATCGCAGAAAAATCTAGGTAGGACGAAGTCATTCCTGTTCCTTAAGGGAGCAGGTAAACTCCACGCCCTACATAAATGGATATTACTTAATTAACTTAAATGGATGTTAGTTAATTTACTTAAATGGACGCTATCTAATTAGTTGTCATATTTTTACTTACCTGTAACATAATTTCCACACATAAGAACAATACGTGTGTTGTTAACATGGTTGTTCATTACTGCATCTGTTTTGCGGTAAATTCTATGTTTAGCAGTATTTCCAACATGTGCAGGGAACTCACTCGTTGTTGCAAATATGAAGAAATTCCGTTATCAAAGATATAGTGAAATTTTATGGGCTTTCTTTTTGCAGTTCTTTATAACAGGTAATGGTTGAGTTAATTTCTCGAGGCAGTTTAGCACTGCGTTCTACGTCGGGATCATTTTCAAGAAGGATGTTTATTCCTTGTTCGAAATGAAAAAGCGCATTCGACAAATTTTTTGATGTTGGATGCTAGCATACAGCAGACTCTGACGCTGGCTCCTCATCTAGTGCTCGTTCCACTTCTATTTGGATGAGTTCCTCGTTTGAAAGGGGTTCCTATTAGCATTTAGTAAATCTAGCACATCAACTTCTTCCAAATCCGCAAAACCAAGATCATTTGCTAGGTTCAATATGGTTTGTCGAATTTCGGAAAGAGAATCAACTTCAGCGTCATTAGTTTTTATGCATTCTGGCCATATTTTTTTCCAAACATAATTTATTTATTTATTTGAAAAAGAAAATGTACAGAATAGAAATGCTCCAATAACACATTTAGCCGAGAACAAACAAAATGAGAATGAAAATGATATATAACTAATGAAAGATGAAATGAATATACGAATACAAAGTAATAGTGGATAGCAAAATTTAATAAATTAAAAATATAGATTTCAAGTAAATTTTAAAGGAGCGCAAAGAATGAGTATGAAAACTAAGACAATCATGGTTATACGCGCGAGGCAAACGAAGAAACGGGGAATTAAAATATGAATTTAGTGACGCGTATGGTACAATGAAGGTATTTTGAGATCTGGAACGGAGATTATTATCGCTAAATCTAAGCTCAGCATAGAGATTGGAGTTGAAAACAAATATGACTTTATACAAAAACAACATGTCTAAATATGATCTTCTGTCCTTAAGAGGTGAAAGACCAAGCAGGTGCAACCTCATGTCATACGGGGCCTCTACAAAATTGAGTCTACGATAGAGAGATCTAGCGAAACGTCTCTGCACCGATTCCAATGCGGTTATGAGATACATATAGTATGGGTTCCATACAACTGAACAGTATTCAAGGTGACATTTGACAAGACTATTGTACGAGTTAACATAAAGAGCCAAGTTACAGAACGGATATGCAGCTCTCAAAATAAAACCACATAACCTGTAAGCACGCTTACCGATTTCCATAATATTGTTACCGTTTTTCCCGGTGGAAAACCGAATTAAAAACCCCTCGCACTAAAGGGGGTGAACGGGCCTTGTCCGGCCAACCCAGAGAAGGGTCGTGGGCGCCAGTGATCCTTTCTTTTAAAGCCCCGTTCGTAATCTCGCCCCGATCGAATCACTAATTCGGGGAAGATTTAATTACGCGTAAAATTATACGAAGCAAACGGAAGGGAAGCTGTAATACATCACGAACACCGATAAATAACAACATTGAAATGTACGGAAAAGCAACGAAATTTAATAATCTTAAAGAAAATACCTATCCTCTGGCTCTACTTGTTATATTTACCAACTGTACTAACTACTCTTATCTAGGGCGCCTCTGGTGCGGTGTCCCACGACGAAAACTCGGATATCTCTCGAACGTTGCGCAAATTCTCCACTTCAATTTAAAAGACAAACGAACGCTGCACACTTTCTCCTCCGCCCTGCTCTCGGGAGACTTCGACCGTATACGACTCCGTACTCCTTCTTATGATCTCGTAACGATGCTCTCGTGATTTCCTATTTATCACCGACTTGTGATCTTCCGTTTGAACTTATCTTCAATTCCGTTTTAATTTTAATCTCGAATTCACTCCTATGTTATCTTTCTCATCCGCACTCTCGCTAGTATATCACCAAAAAGAGACCGTTTTCGGGTGTCGTACTTCCCGCGAAACCTCGGGTCAGCTTCCTACATCGGTAAATCCCCGTTTCGCAGGTCAACGTCTGCTTTCTCCCGGTCATTCACTCAAAACTACTAGCTTTCTCCTATTTCGATAACTTTTATCTTGGTTTATTCGGTGTCCACTTAATATTTACCATCCGACTTTTTATCATGGACCCAAACCTTGCTGAACTGTCTTATCGACTTGCACTTCTCGCCGTGTAAGTCCGCCATGTTCGCATCGCAAAGTCAGATTTGACATTTCTCCGTCTTCGATGAAGTGTAGGTGTCAATGTTTACATTTATGGAGTTTTGTTGACATTTTCCGTGTTATGATTTCGTATTGAGTGATGTGATGTGTTTGTTTACGTCGCGTGTAGTGTTTCTTTTCGTGTGGAATGTTCGATGTTCGTCCCTGGCTCGGCTGTAGTACGTTGCGTGTTGTGTTGTGTTGTTTTGTTTTGTTTTGTATTCGTGACTTCTCCCATTCTTCTATCCTACTCCTATCCTAAATTAAACTATCCTAACTAAACCTAATAATTCCTAAATATCATATCAATTCACTTAATCCTAAATCCTAAATAATCCTACTGCTAATAATCCCTAATCCTACGTTTTTATAACCATCTTCCAGCTCCTCTTCCGTTTTACCGAAGTTATGGTTTACCAAATAATGCTTTACTAATTCCTTTTTGGTGTTGTTTCTTTTTAGATGTCGAAAAGATGAAGCTGCTTCATAAGGAATGCCCTGGATCAGCAGGTAAGTTATCAGTGATTTCTCTCTGCATTTCTACATTACTTGATTTATATTTAATTTTTATTCTTCTCTTCCTTTCAGCTTGAACGGGAACGAATGCGACCGTAACAATATGTACATCAAATTTTAATCGAGTGTCAAATATAACACCTAAATCCTTGAAGTTGAAGACTTCAAGGAGAAGGGAGTCATCAATGTGGTAATCAAACTGAAGATAAGAGGATTTATTTGTATAACACATCTTGAAACATTTTAGCTTATTAAGGGATAGCTTATTTGCGGAGCACCAGGAGGATAATTTATTGAGGTCATTTTGAAGAATGAGACAGTCAGCCAAAGGTTTTACTGGTCTAAATAACTTCAGATCGTCAGCATACATTAAATAATCAGAATGAAATTCTGAGAGAAGATCATTCACGAATAAAATGAAAAGCAGTGGACCCAAGGTTGAACCTTGAGCAACACCAGATGTCTCAAGATAAGGAACCGATAGGCATCCTTGGAAGATAACCATTTGCTTACGATTATTAAGATAGGATGAGATCCAGCCAACTAGAGAACTACTTAGACGAAAAGAGTACAATTTCTGAACAAGTGTATAGTGGTCAACTCTGTCAAAAGCTTTCGAAAAGTCAGTGTACACCGTGTGAAGATCAAGTCGGTTTTCAAGGGTCCTTGATACTGAATTTGTAAATGAAACTAAATTCGTCTCAGTGGAACGACCCTTGAAAAATCCGTGCTGGTTAGGAGAAACAGAGCTGCAGACTTGTAGAAAGATGACTTCATGCAGTAGTTTTCCAAATATTTTAGAGAAACACGACAGAATAGAAATCGGGCGAAAGTTTTCAACGTTGTGCTTATCACCCTTCTTAAATATAGGTAAAACATGGGAGATCTTCCATACAGCAGGAAATATTCTTTGATTCAGTGACATATTAAATAATGTTGCAAGTGGTTCCGCCAGAATATGGCCCAACCTCTTAACAAATACATTGGGAATGTTATCGGGACCTGCGCCACCATGACAATCTAGGGAATTAATAACAGCGAGAACCTCCGTAGGAGTGAAAAAAGGTATTGAGTCACAGTCCTTATCATCGATATCCTGCATTGACTGAGAAGCAGAAGAAGAATACACGGAGCTAAAATATAAGGAAAATAGATTTGCTATAGATCGGGGAGTAGAAGCAGTATCGCTATGGTAAGTTATGAATGATGGAATGGTAGTAGTCTTCCGTGAGGAATTGACATAATTCCAGAAAGGTTTGTCATTGCCCAAAGCGAGTGATGCATTCAGGCTACATACGTACAGTCTAAAGGCTTTCTTAGTTTCTCTCTTAACAACTTTACGGAGATTAGTGTACTGAGCTTCATTAAACAGAGTAGGGAATTTCTTATAAAGACGTCTTGCTTGATCTTTATCTTTCAAAAGTTTAATGATAGAAGTGTTAAACCATTGAGGATGGGACCGGCGCTGGGTGATTGAGAATGGGACATGTTCGACTATTACCGAATTAACAGTGGAATAGAATTCATCGAGGGCAATGTTCACCGAAGAAGCATGAAGTGACTGCCAGTTTACACCAGCCAGAACAGAAGAAATTAAATCATAATTACAGTTGAAGAAGTTGCGCTTACTGAAGTGATTTAATGCGGGATTTTTTAGAGGCTTGAGATTTAATTCAATCTCTATCGGAGGATGGTGGGTATCAGGTAAAACTAGCCCAGGAAGAGATAATGTAAGAACAACATCATCAGAACTGGAATTGGAAAATATTAGGTCAAGAATTCTATTGTTTTGGTTTAAGACAACATTATGTTGCTTTAGAGCACAAAATTCCATAAAGGATTGAATACAGAAGAGTTGCTGAGAGTAACATTTCAAAGAAGTAGGAATAGAATTATCCCAAATTAAGTAAGGCATATTGAAGTCTCCACAGATAAGGAATTTAGCAGAAGGATCACATTGATTAATAAATAGGGATAATTCTTCTAAAAGAGTAGAGAGAAGAGCAAGAGTGGTATTACAAGGAACATAATAAGAGAATATGTATAATGTAGATTTAGAACATTTCACCTTGACAGCAATGCATTCAATGGAGCAATTGAAGTCAATGCAAAGATCCGACAACATGCTATTGCGAACAGCTATAAGAACACCTCCTCCATCAAGCTTGTTAGTGGACAGAAGATCACGATCACGTCTAAAGACATTAAAAGAACTCGGAAAAAGTTCAGAGTTTAATATTGACTCATTCAGCCAAGTCTCAGAAATACAGATTATGTCAAAGGAGTTCGATAAAACAGAATTTTTAAATGAAATTGTCTTAGTTTTCAGTCCTCTCACATTCTGATAAAAGAGGTTTAAGAAGTAGGAAACGCTATATTCGATGCTGGAGGTCTGCAAGGCGAGGAAGACGAAATGCCAATTACGTCTGAAGGTTCATGGCTCCCATAGAACGAAAATTCCTTCTCGGTCTGGGAAGAAATTCCTTCACTATCAGACCCTTAGGCCATAGAGAAGACTTACTAGCAGCAAATATGTTATGAGGCACACGAATTTTGAAGGAAACAAAAGAAAACTTCGAAAACTCATCACCAGACTTTGTAAGCTGATAGCATGGTAGATCCGTTGCCGAGACATCATTGAAGTTACTTATAATGTGGTTGAGAATCATATCAGGCGTAGTATTCACTTCACATCGAGATACATAAATCCAGCGAGGAAGCCTGGCCGCTGTTAGACGAGTTGAAGAACCATTGGGAACTTGCGATGTAGTTAGTTCAACAGTAAGTCGATCAGCTGTGACGACATCAGAGACAGGCTGAATCATCGGAGAACTGCAAGGTACGAGCGACACTCCAACGGGAGAACTATTGGCAACTTCCGATGTAGTTAGTTCAACAGTATAACGATCAGCTGTGACGACATCAGCTGATGTACCTGCGGAAGAGGCGCCGTTTTCGGAGTTCATAGCAGTTCCAGCTGAGCGTTTGTTAATCGATGCGGCGCTAGCACCAGATTTAGTCTGTCTCGGTCGTAACTGCCTAGCTGATTTTGGGGTAACCCCAGGTGCAGTTAATGACGTTATTCATGTTGCCGGCAAACTAGTCGAAGGCAATACAGTTGCATGCGCCACCGACAGGCTGGTAAGAGGGAGTGTCGTTTTGTGCAGATCACTTAAGGCCGCATGAAGCTTCAGTTGAAGTGATGTAAATTCGTTATGAAGCGTCTGAACAGTCGACTTCGCCTTCAACACTTTAGCAACATATGTTGAGGATGATGATGACCTACAGGCAGTACAGTACCAGTAGAGGCCGCTATCGGCCATCAAAACGGCATCACCAACATGACCCGAGAGACCGGCACACTTGCAGTGAAAAACTTTTCCGCAGAAACCGGAACAAATAATCCAAGGAGTATTGTTAGTTTTATCAACACATGCCGACACACTGCACTCCATGACCACAGATAGGTTAATACTATAATTTAAGATAATTAAGTGAAGTAGAAATAAAAGAGAAATTGACTAGTATTCCGCGAATTAAAAACAGGTCACGTTCATTCGAATGATCAACACTGGATGTTTTTGTAGTTGATTTCAATTCCTTCCACGATTCGCTAATGTTGTTTACAGCATCTTTTATGTCGATATGTAAACATTGAATAACTTTGACATTTTTCAACAGATTGACTTGATTGGACAAGTTTTGAAAACGTCAATTCAGAAGAATATTGCCGACAGACCGTCCACGTCGCTTGGAATACAGCCAAACAGTCGCTCGAATGGTTTTTTTGAAGCAAATTTTGTTGGCCGACGAGGCCCATTTCACACTCTTTGGCGGCATTAATAAGCAAAATTGCCGCATTGGGGGAACGGAGAATCCACACGAAATCCATAAAACGCCATTGCATGATCAAAAAGTGACTTTTTGGGCCGGCGTTTGCTCCAAAACTATCATTGGGCCATTTTTTTTTGACAAAACGAAACAGTCGATGAAAAACGATATCGGTGGATGTTAGCTCATTATGTCTTCCCGCAAATGCGTGAAAAAGGTTTGGATGGTTACTGGTTTCAACAAGACGGTGCGCCATGCCGCACTTGTTGTAATTAAGACTTGAAATTTAACTCATTGGCAACACTCTTTATATTCGATATTGAGCTATGATTGTAAACAACTTCATGTACTTGTTTTTCGAATAAACTTTCTTCTTGCGTTAACACTCAATCGATACAGACGTTTCCGTTCCTCTTCATATAAGTACCGCGTGATTCCATACAATTTATAACAAGCAAATGAAACAATTCAGTTTCTGCAACTAAAATTCCCTGGACGTCTGATGTCGAAAAGAGGCGACATTGACTGGCTACCTAGATCTCCAGATTTGACTCCTCCGGACTTCTTTTTGTGGGGTTATTTGAAAAGCAAAGAGTATGCCAGCAAGCCTCAGACCATTGACGAGCTCAAAGCAAACATTCGTGCCGAAATCATCGCTATACTGCCCGAGATGCTCGAAAAAGTAATGGAAAAAGCAGCAAAAAGGGCACATTTTGCTGTGGCCAATAGAGGCAGCCACTTGATTGATGTTGTATTTAAAAACTAATCCAAATAAATTCTAAAGGACCAAATTCAATAAAAATACCTCACATATAAAAATCAGTTGTTTTTTTTCAAAATTATTCAATGTTTACATACCGATGTAAAATGTGGCGCACCCTGTAGTTTTTCGAAAAGTGTTTACCATAATTGAAGATCCACCAACGATTTCCGTTATAAGTTTACGAAAAGTTCTCCGTAAATAATATGCATTAAAAGTGGCTATTGCACCCTGATCCATTGGTTGGATCAGAGCTGTTATATTTTTGGGAAGATACTGATTCTCTACATCTTCAGATAATTCGGATAAATTAACCGGATGTCCTGGAGCATTATCTAAAATCAGCAAAACCTTGATGCTAAAGTTCTTAACTTGTAAATATTTTTTTACTTCTGGACAAAATTAATTCTTGAACCAGTCTTCGAAGAGAATCTTAGTCATCCAAGCTCTCTTACTGGATTTCTAAATGACGGGCAATCGTTTTTTGTTCAGCCTTTTAAAAGACCTTGGATTCTCGTAAAGATATATCAAAAGTGGTTTTACCTTAAAATTACTCGCAGCATTAGCACGAAGGAGCAAAGTTAATCGCTCTTTAGATACCTTATAACCAGATGAAGACTTTCCATTTTTCGAAATGTAAGTTCTTTCAGGCATTCGCTTCCAATAGAGTCCACATTGAAAACTTGTTCAGGTCGGTATCCACCTCTTTCGATAATTCTTTTCAAAATGTTGGGATATTCTTTAGCTGCGTCATCATCGGCACTAGCTGCTTCACCTTTCATTTTTACGTTTTGTAAATTGTGCAGATTTTTAAATTTTTCAAACCAACCACGGCTTCCTTGGAATGTTACATCTTGCATAAATTCATCGGTATCGACTCTCTTCAAATTTTCGAAAATACTTTTAGCTTTTTCTTGAGTAATCATTTGGCTCGTTGGCATCCTCCTTTGGTTATTGTCTTCAATCCAGATACCTAATAATTTTTCCATTCTTTCAATGATGCTGTTTCTTTAGCTAGTTAATTTTGGGGCAAGGTGCAGCAGATTTCAAATGTGCTCTAATTTTTTCTTTATTATCGCGAATAGCTTGAATGGTAGACTTCGCCAATCCGACCTCCGACTGACTTACAAATTTGGTTGATTTCTCACCTGCTTACGACGTAAAGCTTTTAGTTTAGTCTCTAACGTGACAATTTTCGGCTGCACTTTTTGTTTTTATCAGTTTCCAAATTCGATGAACGTTTCGGTGGCATTTTGTCTTAAAAAAGGATTATATGTATTTAAAATAAATATGTAATAAATTAAGAAAATACATGTTTACTTTTTAATACGTACCAAGAATATTTAAAATTTTTGTAGTTCATACGAACAAAATCAAAACGCAAACAGAAAACAAGAATAAACACATGCACTTACTCGTGGACTTCTAGACTACACTGCAGTAGAGTTGTGTCGCAGGATGGAAAATTACGAGACGATTAATACTATATACGTTTTAAATAATTTTTTTTTTTGGCCGTATAACGATACATTTTGGGCCGTAAATCGAATTTAAGAAGGCCGTTTTAGCGAAAAACCGGCTAAAGAGCGGCCGTATAGCGAGGTATGAGTGTACTTGATTTACCACTAGCGGATCGCCTGGCACAAATCGGAGCAGTAGTAGGAAAGCCCGACTCGATGAATGTGTCTCTTGATGCCATTGTACTAGGGGACCAATTAGATTGGGCGTGATCAGGTATCTCCAGATAAATCTATACGAGGCCAGGGCAGCAACGGCTACCTACAACCACAGATTTAGGAGGCGAGGATGGCCCATTGTACTCGAATCTCTCTACCCGAACTTTTCGTCCTCCTTATTCTCAATCTGACCAAAGTAGGCCACAATAGTTATTGCTCTGTGAGGACACCACATTCTTTCCTGATCAGTTTGAGAAGAAAAGCAGCGGTTCGTCCATTTGGTCCCTCAACCAGGATTCTAGACTGCCGCATTCCCGGAAGAAGCCGCCATCTCTCAATGTGTAATTTACTCACTCATTTAGCAATAGGAGCCCTAACAGAGGGAACAGGCAGACCGAAAACTGGTTCTGGCCCGACCAAAGTTGACTCCAATCCAGCCTTTGCTAATCCATAAGCTAAGTAATTGCCGTGTATACCCTGGTGGCGAGCTTTAGGTTAGGTTAGGTAATGTCGGTGGCCGCTGAAGCGACCAGACACGTAGACCGCTAATGGGTCCGTCGTGATCCCACTTGTACGGGCAGAAGTATTCGTGTGCCCAAGACCACATTTTAGGTAAGCCATCCCGCCAGCCTGACAAACTGCAACATCTTGTCTAGCTTAATGTTTGCGAATTCATCCAAATCCACGGTGAAGCACGTACCTAAAGTACGTTCCCGCCTCGAAACAAGACCAGGGCATTCGCAAAGCATGTGGAAAATATTTTCCTCGGCATCGGGTTCACTACAGCTGCGGCTCAGATCTGCAACATCCGCGACTAGTCTTCTGGCGTGGTGGCCGATGAGGATGGCATGGTATGGTATGGTGTGTGGGGTGGTGATGTTGTCATCCTCCTTCACATAGACGTTAGTGTTCGTCCGTTGTGCTCCCCATTAGAGTATGATTACTCGTGAAAACCTAAAACCATTTTATTGTCCTAATGAAATTTGCTATGTAACATAGCTCTCCCGTATCGATATCACCGAGGACATCAAGGAAATATCCGGCGAGGTTCCGTCTTCTCGTTCTCGACAGAGCCGGACACTCGCATAGGACGTGGAAGATTGACTCTTCCCATAGGCGTGCCGTGGCCTGAAATCTGGTAGGGGCCAGGGGCCGAATGGCTCACAACATACAACTTCTTCCAAAAGGAACACATGCTTTTCATAAATGTTCGTCCTTTTTGTGTTTATAGATTGGGTGTTCGTATAAACAATGAATAATTAGTCTTAGGCTACGACTTTGATTTGTTTTATAAGTTGTTTGAAGGAAAGAATTCTAAAAGGTTCCTATGAGTCCTCCTTCGAGTAGCTGCCATACAAAAATCCTGTAAAAATGTCTTCACTCAATTTGGGGAGCTCACTGTCTTTTAGTTTCGAGTAGCAACCAAAAGAGAGTCCATAAAATTGGATTCAGTGTTCGTGATTGAGAGATTCGAGAATCTATCTTGAGTAGTAGCAGCGATGCTAGATTTGAAGATATTTTTTCAATTTGAAAATTTTTAGCATTATCGAAGATTTTAACACTTTTTTTGTATTCTTAAGATATTTTCTTCAATTTCGAAAACAAAAAAAAATTAATTTATAAATTCCTAGCTTATTTTCTATTATTTTCGCAATTCTCACTTAACAGCTTCGTGTTCATTTATATTTTCTCATCCACATTCATGTTCAAAGTCAGTCAGTAGCGGCAACACTGGTCTAATTACGTTTTCTTCGATCGCGTTATTTGTCATAAATAAAGAAAATAAATTAAAAATAAACAGAGTTTTATTCGGAAAGCTAGTTTTGCTAAAATAAGTGAATCTTTTAATTTGAAAAGATTTTTACGAGGTAAAACGAAACAGTGTTTTCAATTTAAGAAGCTTTTTTAAATTTACAAGACAATTAAAATTCGTCTTGTAATTTTAAAAATACTTCTGAAATTGAAAAGCTTTTTAAATCTTTATTGTAATAATTCGCGTCGCTATTCGTTGCATTTTCTTCAGTGCCAATGCAAAAGAAACGATCGGAAGTTTTGAACACCCCCCGAACTATTAAAGTTGTGTAAATTGTGAAAAAAGTATTGCGTATCCCATTTTTTTCTATATTTTCCATTTAAATATTTAATTAAATTTCCGTTCTAACATAGCGAATCGCCATAGTGGAAAAAAATTAACAAAATAAACATTCTTTTACTGACATTAAAAAATATAGAATTAAAGTGCGACGAATAAATACTCACTTATTTTTATTTTAACCGAATTGTGTTTTACTTGAAATCCCGGCGAACCCCTAGCTCGCAACAATATTTTTATAAATACTTGACGATTTTGCAACAATGTATCCAACCGTGATTTGTTAATCCTGGCATATATTTATATATATATTTATTTTAAAGCGCAATAAAAGACGTTTACTCTTGACCCACAGTTCAGGGGGGGGGGGGGGGTTTAAAGATTTTACGAAACAAGAACTTAATTATCAAATTTTATTGTTTCTACAATTTAAATAGGTATCTAACTGTTTTCTGGAAAATCTCCCAGAAGATGTGAGAGCTGGACGGAACCCATTTTTGAATTATTTTAAAGAAGCGAAAGATATAAATTATTCAAGTATCTACTGCTCGTATTATCACAATAGGGCAATAAAAATATGAATTTGATCAAATTGTGGTTAACGTTTCTGATCATAACTTTATATGCAGAAGCGTTTTACAAGCTTTAGATTTCGCTGACAAAATATTTTAGATTTTCGATGTTGATTACCCACACGCAGTATCAAATGTGCTGATTTTTATCCAGCAGATGTTCTATAACACAATTGTGGAAGATCAATCTTGCAGTCCAAATTTAAACAAATTATTAAAAATAATGTATTTTTGTAATAATTATAATATAATAATTATTTTAAATTTATTTTGATTTGCTTATACAGCTTGACTTTGGCGAAGTCGAACATATATACGTTACTTGAAGTTACTTGATTTTCCAATTTTAATTTGCTCTTTTTAACTGCAATAAGTACTAGAATATTAATGTACAATAATAACAATAATATATTCATTCTTGGATCTCATAAAATCAAAAAATATCTGATGCAAATTTCGTTATGTTTAAAAAAAATTTCTACTTTAATTTGTGAAATAGAAAACATCTTCTAAAGTTCTCGTAAAATTCAAAAATATTCTCAAAAAAAGCTGTTTACATTCAAAAACAAATCTTCTTTAGTTTATAAACTTGAAGAACATCTTGTTACAATTTCGTAAAACTCCAAAATATTTCATGAGAATCTCGTTGTTTCAAAAACAATTTCCAATTCAAAAATCTTGTAAAGCTCTCGTCAGATCGAAAGAACAATGATTGTAAAATTTAAAAGTGTCTTGTTATTTTTAAAAGTCAGTTGAGATTTGGTTCGCTAATTTTAAGAGATTCTTTTATGTTGTTAAAAAGCATTTGACAAGAGACAATTGACAAGTAAAGTGCTTGCGATAGGATTGGAAGGAATTATTTTTCTGGAAGGGGCCAGAATTATTTGTCTGGGAGGGTTCAAGCCGGGAGCTGGGGAGGTCCCGGCCCCTCCTGGCCTCCCCTACGGCGCGCCTATGACTCTTCCACTTCTGGGTCACCGCAGCTACGACAAAGATCATTTGCCTCGATACCCAGTCGTCTAGCGTGTCTACCGATCAGGCCATGCCCTGTGAGCCCGCCGATTAGTGTGCTAGCATCTTTCCTGCTCAGGCTCAGGATGTACTTACTTTTCCCGTGATCATATTCAGGCCAAAGAGTTTTTGATATTGAGCATGTATTTAGGTTTGACCATATATTGCCTGCCGACTTCAGGCATAGTGAGTCGATAGACTGTTTTAAGGATCCGATGGGAACGGCAACGTGCTGTTCTTACACTAGAGAGCTTAGGCTGGAGCCTGCTCAAGCGAGTTCATCAGCTAACTCGTTCCCCTGGATTCCACAGTGGCCTGGCACCCAGCAGAGGGTGATATTGTGCCGTGTGCCAATGGAGTTAAGAACTCCGCGACATCGTCTAACTAGTCTGGATCGTGTTGTGAACGAACTAAGGGCTTTGATAGCCGCTTGGCTGTCAATGCAAATAGTGATATCTTCCGTTTCATTCACCTTTGCTTCGATAATTTTGCAAGCCTGAAGTACTGCAAAGATTTCTGCTTGAAATGCACTGGCATGATCGACCGATGAGGATACGAAGAGTATTCCTATCTCCGAGTGGTACAAATTTTGTCGTCCTCGCACTCAGGGTCGGCCTGATTTGCCTGGTCACGAGATACGATGTGAGGCCCGACACCTCATATAACCTCCAATATGGCCATCACGTCGATAGCTGGTTTATTGTCCTCAATTGGCCTCCTCACTGGAAGAGCTAGCGCTTGATACAGCGCCGAACCTCTCGTTGCGCTTTCATATGCCACCTCGTTGCCCGGAATCGCGCTGTGAACCGGAACCCAACAAATTGTTATGTTAAAATACGAGCATAACGCACTATTCCTATCCCTGCGTAGCCTCACGAGGCGGGATATGATCTTTAAGTCATTGAGTCTACACTCACGTACCATACTCGAAAATACTATTGGATTATATAGCGACTGTAAAGTGGCTTGACTGTTTGCTGCAAATGCAAACTCGCTCGCCTCTCCATCTGCCCTCTATAATCCATTCGCCTGCTTAAAGATGGCATATACTTCAGCTTAAAAGACGTTTTGGATGCAATGGTCCCACGATGTCAATGTGGACATATTCGAAACGCTCGCATGTCATTGTTAACTGTTGTGTTTTTTATATGCCGTTGGATCTGCGAATGTTGGCACATAATACAATTCTTCGCCCACTCGGTGATATGCTGCTTGCTAGTCGACCGTCCACTGGGATGCGATGGTTGATTCACCAGATTGAAAACTCGCATTCGTACCGATTTTGGAAGATACGGTCGAAATTCAGTCGTAGATGTATCGCAAAAATTTACTTTATTCGTATCTCCTTGCGTAAATTTTCGGAATTGAAGTGTTGAATTCGCAGTGCGTAACTTTTGAAGTTCTCCAAGTTCGTCAGCGTCGAAAGTAACAGGCATGGTGATGGTGTTGATGTCTTCAATTCTCAACATTGCGTCAGCGATGATTTTATCACTTCCGGAGACATGTACAATTCTAGTCGTGAATTGTGAAATAAATTCTAATTGACGATACTGTCTCGGCGATGCTTTGTTAGGGTTTTGTTGAAACGCAAACATCAGCAGCTTGTGGTCGGTTTGAATGGCAAATGTGCTACCTTAAAGCATATGTCAGAAGAATTTGATCGCTTCGATCACAAGTACCAGTACATGCACGTGAATATCCTCAGAAACCTTTCGGAAAAGTCCATGTGGATTATGCTGGACCCTTTCGGGGAACATACTTCTTTATTCTTGTAGACGCCTTTCCTATATGGCCAGAAATTTACATTACAAAAGATATTATGACGGAAACCACCATTGAGAAATGTCGTTTAATATTACCGATTTCGTTAGTTAGTGATAATGGCACGCAGTTTACTTCGGCGAAGTATAAGGAATTTTTAGAAAATAATGGAATTCGTCATAAGCTAACTGCATCTTACCACCCTGCAACTAACGGACAGGCGGAACGTTATGTCCAGATATTGAAATCTGCTCTGAGAGCCATGGATAGCACTCAGGACGACTTACAAAAATATGTTTGTGAATTGCTCATGAGATACCGACGTTTAACACATTCTTTTACTAAACTGTCTCCTTCTAATGCTTAACCGAGAAATTAGAACAACATTAGATCTCATGATACCTGAAATCATAAAAGAAAATAAGCCTTGCGTAAGTCTTAATACAAAGAAATCTTATGAATTTGAGGTGAATGACAGAGTAGCTGCTCGCGATTATACAAATGTAGGAAAATGGCAATTCAGATCATTCTCCGGAAGCAACCGTTTCAGGCGCTCCTCCAAATATCAGCACAACAGCACCTGATGCGACAGAAGTGAAACATAATTCCAACGAAGTTAACAAAGATCCTAAAGTTGTCAGTAAAACTACTTCAAACTGAAATATTAAAAGTCCTACTAATCTGACTGCGGGTAAACCTGACGTAAATAAAAACTTCACTTTGCGTAGATCTAAAAGAACTGTGAGACAACCTGAAAGGTTAACTTATATATAAAATTGTTTTAATTTTGTTTTTTGTATTAACTTTGAAATTAATTCTTTAATTATCGGGGCATAGAAGTAAGTTTAAATTTATTTCCCCAAAAGCACATATGAAATATCTTAAAAATATGTTAATTTTTAATTTTGTAAAATTATTCTAATTTACTCAATGTTAAAATATAAAAAAAAAAATTTGTCTTATAAACATAGATAACTGAATTGAAATTTGATATAACACATATAAAGAATTGTAATTTGTATCCTGTTAAGGAAAGAAGAGATGTGGTAAATATCGATATTGCAATAAATAGAATGCGCCCCGGCTTATTACATAGAACGCACCCGGTTACGATTGCCATCAGTGGCGGATCCAGACTTTGCTGTTGGGGGGGGCGGAAATTTTTTTGATTTGGCCATTTTGTTTGATTAAGTTCTGTGTGAATTTAGCTACATAGACTGCACTTAGCAAAAACGGGATCACATTGTTTTCATCTTATTATGGGTCATTACATCATGAATCGCCAAAGTTGTGACCTTGGCGATTCCGATTCTTTTGAAAATGTTTGTACTTGAAGAACTAGTGAAAAAATTAATTGATATTCAAGTTTTTGTTTCTATCTCATTTTTTAACTAACAAAAACAACAACAATCTTTAAAATAAGCCCTACTTTATTATTCAAGGAAAAAAATTACCAGAGATATAAATTTTCAAAGAGGACTCGGACATCTTTTTTGGGAAATCTTTAACATACTATAACTAACAAAAAAAATTAGATAGGAACAAAAACTTGAAATCATATTTTGTTTTCACTAATTCTTCGAGTACACAAATTTTCAAAAGAATCGGCGAGGATAAGGTCACACACACTTTTGGCGATTCTTGATTAAATGACTCTTTTTCTATAAAATAATTGAGAACCACTATAAGGTTCATCCATTTTTTTGACCCCGATCCCATTGAGATCCCAAGTAAATTTTTTGGTATGTTTTGAAAAACAGTATAGCCTAAAAAATTAAAAAAATAAAAAAAAACCGTTTTGAGATATTCAGGGATAAAGGACAAAATCATTATCCTTGAAAAAAATTTCAAGGATAATTTTTATTGCGACAACCTTCCCCTTTAAAATAAGCCATATTTTATTATTACAGGATAAAAATTACCAGAGATATTCATTTTCAAAGAGGACTCGGACACCATTTTTGCGAAAACTTTAACATACTATAACTAACAAAAAAAATGATATAGAAACAGAAAATTGAATTTCAATTATTTTTTTTACTAGTTCTTAAAGTACAAAAATTTTCAAAAGAATCGAAAATGGTAAGGTCACAAATTTCGTCATTCTTGGCGGTTCTTGATGGAATGACCCTATTACCTACGCAATATGTTGTCTTGTAGTCTTTTTATCATGGTGCGTTTACACTCACCTTCGAGGCCATTGCAAACCGGTTTTCGTCGGCTGTGTTCTTTGCTGTGTTGAAAGCAATTTACACTCAACATGCCTTTGCGGCGCAACTTGCCTATAAGTGCGAAACGACAGAGATACGATGAGCTGCGAATTGTGTGGTACCACAGTTCATTGTATGTGTGTACACATATGGAAGCGTGCGTCGGAGAAAAATTTGAAGAATATTAGACTCTTGCGACTGCACGAGCCATCTGATTGGTTGATTTTATGGTGGAGATAGAGGCGCGCCTGAAAGTTGAGTGTATGGTAAATCCACCATCATGGTTCTGTTCTGTGCTTTGTATTGCACCGCAGAACTACAGTAAATGCTAATTACAGTCCACATTGCAGTGGAGTAAAAAAAATCGGAAAACGGTTGAAGTAGGTATTTATGTTTAGAAAATTCGGAATTGCTCTTGGGGGGGGGGGGGGGGCGGCCGCCCCCTCCGCCCCCACTGTATCCGCCAATGATTGCCACATGCAGAACACGGAATCTACGATCTCTCTTTTCTTCATCCAGCCATCGACCAGCGAAGGTGCTTACTCTTATATTCAATTAGCAAGAATAAAATATTTAAACCTTCCAACAATACGTTTTATTATTACGGATACAACAAATGTCATACATTTTGTGCCGTTTTTCCAGCATTTCCTCCATAGTGTCGCGAATTTTTAAGAGACCTTTCTAGACCCGTGATCCGGTCTAGGGAGGAAGAACAGGCCTTGACGAAAAGGATCGCTGGCGCCCACGACCCGTCTCTGGGTTTAGTCGGACAAAGGTCTGTTCTGTTAAAAATGATATCGAATCAATAATTTAAATCTCTGTTTCATTGACTTTTGTGTCGTGTATATTATTCCGTTTTGTTTTCTCTCCTTCCTTAATTTTCATTAAAACGTTATTAATCTAAACTATCGTTCTTAATTACATCAGGTTATGGGCCGATGAAAACATATTTTTTTTTAATATTGTGTGAAGTAATTTCGTGAAGAAATTCTGGCAACGAAAGTTAATTTTACGTGAGGATAAAATATTTTTTAGTGCAAACGTGCATCCTATATGGAGCGGCTAAAGGGCCGTGAAAACTTCGATGTATGGAAAATTACGGCCAGGGCGACGCTAGAATTAGCTGATTTGTGGCAATATGTTGAAAATGATATAAAGGAAACGGATGTTACAAAAAAAAGTGACGGTGAACGTATAGCTAAGGCGGAATTAATTCTGATGATCGATCCGATTAGTTATAGCCATATACAGTCAGCGAAGACAGCCGCTGATATTTGGAAAAATATATGTGCTGCGTTTGATGACGGTAGCCTCATGCGAAGAGTGGGTTTATTGCGCACAATTATCAACACGCGCTTCAACAACTGTAGTCCAATGGAGCAATTCGTTCACACGGTAATCACTACGGCACATAAATTGTCAGGCACAGGCCTCAAAGTGGACGAACAATGGATCGCGACAATTTTCCTGGCTGGACTTAGTGAAGAATATAAGCCGATGGTTATGGCCATTGAAAGTAGTGGCACTACCATTTCTTCTGATTTTGTGAAGACAAAATTGCTGTAGCATGTGTCTGCCGAAGGAGCTTCAAATATGTCAAACGTTAATTCAAACGTACTTTTTACGAATCAAAGTAGGACCAAAAATGGCAATTTTCGTAGCCATAAAGGTAACAGTGACCACGGTGATCAAAAAGAATCATATGTTTCATCAAACAAGACGTTTAAAAAGAAGGTTAAATGTTTTGAATGCAATAATTACGATGATGTGCTTATTTTCTCGAATGACACGGCACTCAAGGATAATTTGGAAATTCATCTTGGAAGTAAATTTATGATGAAAGATATCGGGGAGGCACAATACGTTCTGGACATGAAAATTAATAGGAAGAGTTCTTCGATCTCCATCAACCAGAGTAAATATGTACAAGATTAGAGATGGGTTTATACCGATATACAGTGATATCACCTAATGCGAATATATTCATTATGCAGTATTATAATATCTAAACTAATACGTGAATATTACCAATATCTACTGTATCATGGCAAGCTGGTGCTTATTGGAAAAGAATCTTCATGAAATGATCATCGAATGGAGATTTATAACTATATTTGGTGAAGTTAAGCTAAAGAAAACATTGCGGTATTTGAATTTTGAATGTCAATATGATTGCAAAAATGCACTATTATTAGGTTATTGCAGAATATCTGATTGCTGAAAAAAATTGTAGCACGGTGTAGACACTATGAATACAAAACCGAATATACATGAAAATCAAAACCAAAACACCAACAAAGATGCTAAACGTTACGGAACTACCCCATCTACCCTTGCCCAAACTTACGAGGTGCGAAATCACACAGATTTACTCTACTATCCTTTTCATTGGCCGATATACTCGTATGTAAGTTCTATTCTATTAACAACACCCACCCTTTTCTCCTTACATAATGCATAGATTTAGCGATCTATTTAATCTTTACTTTACTTACTAATATCCAAATTCCTCTAATTTACCAATCTACTCTTCTTTTCCTCTTACAATAATTGCATACATTGTCATTCATATCTTCAAAGCAGACATTTACCGATCGTCCTTTTCCTATAGATTCATGGGAGGTATGTGTGGCTTTTCTGCCGACTCTACAAAGTACCCCTTTCCTTACCTACTAAAAGGTACAACAATTGCTATATATTCTTTGGTTACTTAGTATGAGCTAAAATAAATAAACAGATTTACCCTTCGGTCCTTTCCCTTTCAATAAATATTGAATTCGTTGTTTAAATCTAACATAATCTTCCCTTACTCATTCACACTTTTCTTATTTAATGTGTAGGTGGTAGGTGCGAAATTGTACTTTCCCAGACCCGATCCTTCTTAAAGTGCCTGCCTTCTTTCTCTAGAATGCCCTCAATATGGTCGAACATTTTTAGTTTCCTACCCTTTGCGGTTTTCGAAAAATAAGAATCAGATTTTTTTCCTTTTCACCTTCTTCCGACATCACCCCCTACAATCACACCTTCAAAATTGTTTTCTCTGCTAGAAGTCTACTGGGCCTAACTCCTGTAAAATTTCTAAGATCATATCTGATACTGTTCTTGAGATATACAAATTTAATTTTTTGAAGGGAATAGCCTCTAACATTTGAGCTTCACCTCCGTCCTCAAAAAGTTCACATTCAGAAGACTCCACTTGTAATCCTATATACAGAAACCAAATTT
The DNA here is from genome assembly GCA_951812415.1 of Beris morrisii. Lineage (NCBI taxonomy): Eukaryota > Metazoa > Arthropoda > Insecta > Diptera > Stratiomyidae > Beris > Beris morrisii. The sequence goes on along the minus strand of OX638311.1, from coordinate 81,287,757 downwards.
TATTTACCGGCTGTAATTGGTTCGGAAGATATTGAAATCTAAAGTTTTTCACCCCTCACCGCCACACCCCACAATCCCCTATAAAATTTTTAGACCCTATCTAATCTTCCATTATCCCTTAAGATAACCACAAAGTTTCAACCTTCTGCCATCAACCGGTCAGGAGATATGGAGTTTAGAATGTTTAAATCACAGCTTTCAAGCGGCACATTGCTTTTCACTCCACCCTCGCACCCTTCAGCCTATATCGACAATTTTTTAGCAATTGGGTCCACGATCACAGTTCTACATAAGTTCTAAATTTCAGCCTCCTAGCATAAGCGGGTCCTGAGATCTAGGAACCAACATTTTTCGTCTAAAACGCTACCTCCCTCCACCCCCTTACACATCCCCCCCCCCCCCCCAAAAATAGACATGCCATCACCATCCATCGGTCCCATGATATGATATTGGAATATTTTCCTACCATATATTAGGTCAGATATTCATATTCGTATGGATTCGCTAATATCAAATATTAATGAAATCAAATATTAGTGAATATAAAATATTAGTGAATAGAAAATATTAGTGAATATAAAATATTAGTGAATAGAAAATATTCGTGAATATTTGATATCAGCGAATCCATACGAATATGTGATATCAGTGAATACATACGAATATGAACCTAATATATGGTAGGGAATATTCCAATATCATATCATGGGACCGATGAGTGGTGATGGCGTGTCTTTTTGGAGTGGAGGGGCGGGGAGCGTTTTATATGAAAAATTTTGGTTCCTAGATCTCAGGACCCGCTTATGCTAGGAGGCTGAAATTTAGAACTTATGTAGAACTATGATCGTGGACCCAAGGGTAGTTTGTAGAGCCTGCAAAAAAGCCGCACATACCTCCCATGAATCCATAGCAAAGGAGACGATCGGTAAAATATCTGCTTTGAAGATGTGAATGACAATGTATGCTATTTATTGTAAGAGGAAAAGAAGCGTAGATTGGTAAATTAGAGCAATTTGGATCCAAGTAAATAAAGAATAAATAGATCGGCAAATCCATGGTATGGGAAAGGGTCGATGGGAAATGAATATCATGATATTCGAATATCTGATATCAGCATATTCCTAATATCTAATATATCGAAATATTAGTAATATCATAGCGAATACTAATATATTCGTCTCATCTCTATACAAGACATATTGAATCGTTTTGGAATGTCCGATTGCAATCCATTATCATCACCTACGGATATAAATCAGAAATTGTCTACAGAAATGTGCCCTAAAAATCAAACTGATCGAGACGAAATGGCAAAGGTGCCATATCAGGAAGCTGTTGGATCGCTGCTATTTTTATCACAAGTGTCAAGACCAGACATTCAGTTTGCCGTGAGCAGCGTCAGCCGTTTCAACAGCAACCCGGGGAAGCCACATTGGCTTGCGGTCAAACGGATACTTAGGTATCTCAAAGGAACTATCGATAAAGAATTATCGTTTCAGCGTAACGGACATGATGATGAATTAATTCTGCATGGATACTGTGATGCGGATTACGGCAGCGATCCATATGATCGTCGTTCTGTGACTGGCTACGTATTTCTTTTTCAAGGAGGTGCTATTTCTTGGAACTCTCAAGAAGCAGCCTACTGTTGTACTGTCAACAAGCTGAGTACATGGCTATGTCGTCAGCTACGCAGGAAGCCCTTTGGCTTCGAGGTCTTCACAACAAGTTGTTTGGAGAACAATTTGAGTGTAAGTTTTTTTGCGACAACAAAGGTGCGCTTCATCGTGCCAACACTACTGCTCATCATCCGCGCAGCAAGCATATTAACATCAGGCATCATTTCGTTCGAGAGCAAGTAACGGCTGGACACATAAAATTCGAGTATATTAGGACAGCGGATATGCTTGCAGATTTTTTGACGAAACCAATCAATGCAATTATACATACAAATGGATGCAAAGGAGTAAACTTAAAGTAATGATTCAGTGGAGGTGTTAAAAATGATATCGAATCAATAATTTAAATCTCTGTTTCATTGACTTTTGTGTCCTGTATGTTATTCCGTTTTGTTTTCTCTCCTTCTTTAATTTTCATTAAAACGTTATTAAACTAAACTATCGTTTTTAATCACATCATGTTCGCTCCCTTTTGTAGTAAGTGGGTTTCATTGCAGTTTTCCACCGGGAAAACGAGCTAGCTGCGGTATTAGGACCGCTACCGCGTATGCGATGTAATAAGGAGTAAGCTCGCTAGTAAGAATAGACAATAAAAACAAATTAATTCATAACAATAGGCATAGGTTAGGTTAGGTTAAGAAGGGTAGACTGAGGCATTGTGATACATCCTATCACGAAAGATCACTGTGGATCCATTGTGTTCCCACGGTATAAACCGGGCTCTAGACCAGCGTTGCCACTCTACTTCAATCGAAGTAGATCTACTTCGATTTTTCGGAAAATAATTTCTAGTGCGAAGTAAACGATTTCTACTTATATTTTCTACTTCATCTTTATTATTATTCAATATTCCAACGTCCAACCACTTACATCAATGGTAGAACTGATATCGGTACAGAACTTCACTACGCCCTGCTATTAAGCTAATTATTTATAGAATGGACTTTGAAGGAACAAGGCACATTACAACCAGCCGTCACGGCATGCACCGGTAACCAGCATCCGGCAACACCGAATAATTACTTGACTGTGATGTTGAGATGTTATCCAATCATCTTTCTTATGATTTAATGTTCTTTGGAATAAAATTTGAAGAGTTTGTTAACTTACAAAGCCAGCTCAACGATACTGATATTATTGACTTAAAAAAAATATTGGTGCAATTTTATACATATAAGGCTTTGTAAAGAAATCAAGAAACGTTTTAAGTTTGATGGCAACAAAATTAGTTTATTGAAGTATTTATATATTAAAGAGATAATATCAGGAAATATGCCTTCGATCTTACCGTTGCATAAAGAATTTCCGTTTAGTGCCGTTGATCCAGAAATTTTAAACATGCAATGGCGACTTTTGATCGGTGAAAAAAAAATATTAGAGTACTACGATGTTGATGTTGTTACAGATTGGGTAAATCTTTGAAAAGTAAAAAATGCAGTTGAAGAACTAACTTTTAAAGACTTATCAGAATTTATGTTACATTTGTGTGTATTGCCACACAGTAGTGCCACAGCTGAACGCAAGTTCAAAGTTCAAAGGAATTGCTGCAATTTAGCAGTAAATTTAAATTTATTGAGGGCAAATACATTTCATCTGTATAAATACCAAACTTTTTTTTTTGTAAATTCAAACCGTATTCGGTTTTGAAAAGGAACAGCCGAGTGTTTAAGCCCCGGTTACAATGACTCCGATCCGGCAAATGGAAAAGCTTAAGTTTGGGAGCGTTCCGGCAAATGGTGTAATAAGGTGTAGTAAGGAAATTTAATAGAAAAATAATGCTACAAAGTCTGTCTATGCCATACACAGATTTTATAGCATTATTTTTCTATGAAATTTCCATATAAAAACATACTGCAGTCACGATCGGCTGCAAGCCAATCGTATAATACTCTAGATGAATACTGAACTCCGATTTATATTGTAGTTGGGGATAAAGTAGAATTACGTGTGCGCATGTTGTATGTCCTTTATTAAGGACTGCCATTAGATTGCTACTCAAAACTAAAAGACAATATTCAGTGTTTAATTTCCTATCTTGAACTGGGTAAGTCATCGAAAAAAATGTCCTTTTTGAAGGACTTTCACATGGGAGGTACAGGAAGGACTCACTCGATTTCTTACATATTTATCCTTTATCTTGGAACCATTTAAAAATAAACGTGTACAAAATTACATATTCGTAGCTTGAAGCTTTCAAAAGTTATCGAAAAATATTGTACAACACGTGTCTTAAGGACATTTTGTATGGCAGCTACCAGAAGGAGTAAAAGGATTTCGCTGATTAGTAAACGCGAACTTCGTTTTTACTCAAAACTAATTGGTACAAAATTGCCAATTCATAGCTAAAAGATTACTTGAGTTATAGTAAGTTCCGTAAATTAAGTGAAGACGTTTTGACAGGATATTTGTATGGCAGCTACTCGCATTTCGGTGGTACTGAAGTATTTTTATTGCACATTTATTGCTATTTAAAATATGAAGCAAAACAATGAAATGTAAGTGAGTTTCAACATAATTGATGCTTTTACCTGGACGTGGTAGGTACTACTGGATGCGGTACTATGCCTTTTTTAATATGGTGTCTTACAAAATAAAAAGCCTATAAAAGCAAAACTACCTTCATATTTTTCTCAGTTTTACTAGTTGCACGAGCCGCGCGAAGGCTTTACCACCAGAGATATCCTCATCGACGGACACCTAGCAGGAGAGTATTTCAAGACGTTTACAGGAGAATTAGGGAAACTGGCAGCGTTAGAACAAGGAGAGGGTACAAATCCTGAGCTGCTACCCATTGATTTCCCCAAACGGATGGAGTTTTGCAATTGGCTCTTTGAACGACAAATAGATGACGACAATTCTTTCAACAATATTCTGTGGACGGATGAGTCTCAATTTACCAGAGACGGTACAACAAACTTCTACAACCTACATACGTGGGCTGAGAGCAATCCATACACAAGAAGAGCGGCATCATTTCAGCACAGATTCAGCGTCAATTTATGGGCAGGTGTGATTGGTGATGATTTACTTGGACCTATTAGGCTTTCGCCTATTCTAAATAGCTCCAATTACTTACAGTTTTTATCAAATGATCTACAGGACTTGTTGGATGATATTCCACTGGTTCGATTGGCTTCCATGTTTTACCAACACGATGGTGCTCCTGCTCATTACGGCCGACAGATCACAGATTGGTTAAATTCCAATTATAGCAATCGCTGGATCGGTAGAAATGGCCCGATACACTGGCCTGCAAGATCTCCTGATTTTACTATTATGGATTTCTTTGTATGGGGACGGATGAAGGACCATGTCTACGCAACGTCAGTAGAAACATTGGAAGATCTAAATATCAGGATCGATGCGGCAGCAATAGAAGTAAGGCAGCAGTTGACGAATATGAATACCAAGAGAACACTCGCCAAACGAGCTTTAACGTGCATTCAAAATGAAGGTGGCCATTTTGAACATTTATTATAATAAAAATATTTGAAATAAAAATATTTGAAATAAAAACCATTATTAAATTCTTTCAATTCAAGCAAGTAGCGTAGATCAACATGCACATGCACTGATTTTTTAAATATTTAATTTTTATGCGATATGTATTTTTACCTATTACTTCCAAAATGTTAATTGTTACTCATACATATGTATGCAGCTTTTGTAGGTAATAATACGGCTCATAAAAAAATAAAATTAAAATGACATTTTTATAATGGGGTTTTCTGAGAAAAACTACATTGATCACTGAATTTTTAGGGTTGACGTAGCAAAAATCTGTGTTTTCGAGTAAATATCTCAAGATTGGGTGCAGCTACAATTTAGACTGTTACATCAAATGAAAGGTAATTCGATTGCCTAAAAACGAGTTATAACACTTTGCCTTGTGATTATTGGTTTTTAAGATATAACGTTTTAAGTGAGTGAGGGTACCGGTCAAAAACACTTTTCTTAACCACCCTGTATCTCCACTAATATTGAAAATTGACCCACCCTGTAGAATAATTTTTTTCTCCAAATATATCAAGGAATAACCCCTTACAAGGTGGCACACGGAGTGCCAAACACAATGTATTCATTCATTTTTAAAACATTTTGTTAATAAACTATTTTATTACAACATTTAGTTAATAAACTATTTTTATATATTTTTTAATGTTAACGGATGAAATATTTTAGTTCAACTGATTTTTTCAATTCTATCAATTATTATTATTTTTTACATAACTAATCAGCTACTTTGATTACCCATTTAATATAATCAAAATAACTGAAACATAAATAAAAAACGACAGTGGCGACACAGTCTCATTTCAAGTTCTGATAGATCGGTCAAGTACCGATATCTGGTACGTGCCAGACTTTCGCACTCATACACTAGATGCTCTAGTGTCGGTTCAACATTCTCGTCACCACAGCGACACAGATCAGCCATGGGTATTCCCAATCTTTCCCTATGTCTCCCAAAAGGACAGTTTCCCGTTGAGATTCCTATAAGTTGTCTACATATGTTCCTGCCCAAAGACAAAATGAAGCCCGAGTTCCTCCTGTCAAGTTTCGGCCAGCATATTCTTGCTTGCCGGCAACCCGAGAGATTCACCCAGACCCCTCCATCTGTCTGAGCGGTTCTATATCAATCATTCCCTTTACACATTCAATGGAACACAGAACCGATTTATCGGCCAATTCTATGCTCATCTCCGACCCCCTTCTGGCGAGCTCGTCTGCCTTTTCATTTCCAGGAAAGTCACTGTGACCAGGAATCCAACTGATCTTCAGGTTGTTATTCAGACCTACCATCTGCAATAATCTTTTACATTCGTCCACAAGTCTGGATTTAGTAATGTGCGCATCAACAGCCTTGATAGCAGCTTGGCTGTCGACATAAATAGTTATTGTACCATTCACGCACTGTTTCCGCGTAATTATTTCCGCTGATTTTGTCAATGCAAATATCTCAGCCTGAAACACACTCGAGCTATCCGATAGCCTAAACGATTCCATAATATCAAGGTCCCAAGAGTACACTCCTGCGCCCGTTCCACTTTCCATCTTAGAGCCATCAGTGTAGATAGCAAACGTGTCTGGAGCGATGATCCCAGATCCCCACTCCAGTCTGGTGGGAATACTCACAGCATAGGAATGTCCAAAACTGCAAGACGGTGTCCTGAAGTCGGTGTCGGGAACACAGGGTTGACAAGATCCTAGTGGGACCCACACTACCTCCCAGACGCAAAGCACTCCTTGCCGTTATTGATTTTACCGCTAATTCCAATGGGATTATACGGAGCATTACCTCCAGAGCCTGGGAGGCGGTGGTACGTAAGGCTCCAGTAATCCCAATGAATTCTGATCTTGGCAACCGTGTTAATCCCGATCTCCAGCGTATGCTACCACACCAGTGACCCGTACGTAAGAACAGGTCTAACTACCGTTATGTACAGCCAGTGGATGAAGGTTAAGTTGTAGTACCTTCATCATTGGCTTCTTGGGTCTCCGTTTCTATCTGCGGGAACCTAACAGACGTCTTGGTACATCGGTAGTGCAGTTCCCACTTCTTCTTTTCCAAGGCCGGGATCGCTTCTTTGTCCCATACCAGTAGAAGACGTTGCCCCCGTTCGCCGGTGGATCCTTCTTCGCGATACTTAGTCCCGCCATTGGAACGTCCGGGTTTTGAATCCTCAGCAAGCCAAGAATTTTCGCGTCTTCATGGGCGGGTCCCGGAACCCATACCCACGTTTGTGGCCTAACGAGCGATGACTTCGGCACCACATCGAACTTCGCTCCCTCCCACAGATTGCCGAATAGCCCTTACACGACCGGATCTCTTCTTCCGCGCTTGGTCCTCACCAGCTTTAACCGATGAGGGGTCCAGTTTACCCGCATCAGAAGACTTTTCCGATGGGGGATGCAGCTTCAAGTATTCTCTTGCCCAATTCAGTCTGTTGGACTGGATAAGTGTCAAATCAATCGGTTCGACGCCCTCGAACGCTTTGATCGCCCTCCTAGCTAGCTTTCTGTTGTTACGAATGCGAGCCGCTAGACTACGTCCCTTACCAACAGATAATGATCGAGTAGCAGAAGATGCTTCCGCTATTTCTTTCGTCGTCGTGTGGGGTGCAGAAGGTTCGTCCACACCACTCTGAAGATCGAACGGTATTACGGTGATATCCAGGTCCACGTTTTCATCTTCAGAATCTTGCTCCAGATTAAACCTAGCCAAATCGTAGCAACTGGTTCCGACCGAGGTCGAAGGTGAGGGAGGGTTATCAGGCAGGGGAGAGGGAGGGAGGAGGGAGGGGGAGATGAATCAACTGATGACTGATCCCCAGATGATGCATGAATGGTTCCGAAGGAAGAAGAAGCAGTATTTATGCACGTTGCAACGGCCTGCTCCTGCACCGTCGGACCACCCACAGCCTCAGCGCCTGTCGAGCTAGATGACTGATTGTCACCAACGCCGGACAGGGACCTAGGCTTGCAGGTGTTGTCCTTCATCTTTCTTTTCGTCTTTTCTGTTTTTGTTTTGTTTGACTTGTTCATTTGGATCCCACGAGTAGGCTCGGAAGGGAAGGCCCATTCTGGCAGAGCCGGCTTACTAGAATAAGGCAAAGTACACTGTGGTTATTGCCCGATCAACCACAGGAGCTCGTTTGCGACTGATTTAATTCTCAGCCTTTCATCCTTCGGCACGGTTTACTCTTTGGCGGCGTTAATAAGCAAAATTGCCGCATTTGGGGAACGGAAAATCCGCACGAGATCCATGAAACGCCATTGCATGATCAAAAAGTGACTGTTTGGGCCGGCGATTGCGCCAAAACCATCTTTGGGCCATTTTTTTTCGACAAAACGAAACAGTCGATGGAAAACGATATCGGTGAATGTTAGCTCATTATGTCTTCCCGCAAATGCGTGAAAAAGGTCTGGATGGTTACTGGTTTCAACAAGACGGTGCGCCATGCTACACTGCAAAAGAAACAATTCAGTTTCTGCAACGAAAATTCCTTGGACGTCTGATGTCGAAAAGAGGCGACATGCTCGAAAAAGTAAAAGGGTGCGCCATCTTTTATATCGGTATGTAAACATTGAATAACTTTGAAAAAAACAACTGATTTTTATGTGTGAGGTATTTTTATTCAATTTGGTCCTTTAGAATTTATTTGGATTAGTTTTTGAATACAACATCAATCAAGTCGCTGCCTCTAGTGGCTACAGCAAAATGTGCCCTATTTGCTGCTTTTTCCATTACTTTTTCGAGCATCTCGGGCGGTATAGCGATGATTTCGGCACGAATGTTTGCTTTGAGCTCGTCAATGGTCTGAGGCTTGTTGACATACACTTTGCTTTTCAAATAACCCCATAAAAAGAAGTCCGGAGGAGTGAAATCTGGAGATCTTGGTGGCCTGTCAATGTCGCCTCTTTTCGACATCAGACGTCCAGGGAATTTTTGTTGCAGAAACTGAATTGTTTCATTTGCAGTGTGGCATGGCGCACTGTCTTGTTGAACCAGTAACCATCCAGACCTTTTTCAAGCATTTGCGGGCAGACATAATAAGCTAACATCCACTGATATCGTTTTGCATCGACTGTTTCGTTTTGTCGGAAAAAAACGGTTCAATGATGGTTTTGGCGCAAACGCCGGCCCAAACAGTCACTTTTTGATCATGTAATGGCGTTTTAACTCTGATTTTGACAAACGTTCCTGGGTAAAAATTTTTTTTAGTCAGTTTCGGACAAATTTTAAGCACTGCAGACGAATCAACTTCAAATAACTTAGTAATGACATCCCAACTAACTGTACCGTCTGGAATTTTAATATCACATTCCAATAGTTATTTCAAAAATAAAAATACGTCTCAACTTGTGAGCAGCTCCAATTCAACTGTTGTATATTTTCTCCTAAAATGCTCTTAAATGTAATTCAAAAGTATCATAAAATTCATAAAATTTTGGGTTCCGACACTAACGGGATGCGCTATTGTATTGGATATTTTAGAAATACAATAGTCGGTAATGCCCTTTCTAATTGCATGTGCAATAAATGACGTTATTACAGGGTGAATCCAAAAATGTACTATATTTTAATAATGTTTATTTTGTTGTCTTTCTTCTTTTCCTTATGATTAGTTTGTGAGATTTGGCATGTGATCGCCACAGTTCCTCAAGGATTTCGTGAGATGTGGAACATTAAAAATACCATAAATTCGTTTATTCTCAAACTTTAGAAAAGGTGTTTTCATTACTTTAAAACACTTTCCATTATTAGAGCCCTGATCGCAAATAAGAGCATGAATATTTAGCCCGATGTTAAATATTAAACTTAAAATGTTTTCAATTATTTCTTGCAGTTAAAAGGCGAAATACCTTCTTCAGGAACATAGTAACTTACCACTTACTTCCAATTTGACAATACGCGTACCATAAAGACGAAAACAATTTTACCAATTTGATCGCCTCGCTCACCTTCTCCAAAATCAACTACCCCTCCCACTTGATCTGTAAATGCATCGTATACCATTTCCTGTCTATTTTTGATTTCGTCAAATATTTAAACACACTCTTTTGTAAATGAATCCATATCAGAAGCAATGTTAAATTACTTAAAAGATCTGCATTAAAACCGGAATGTGATTTTTTTTAAGGACTCTATTGATGAAGGGATGATTTTGATGGTAACGTTAAACCTAAGTTCTCACGCGGAAGAAATACGTTGAGCTTGACTTAAAGTAAATGTTTTGAGCAATTAACCTCTGTTTTTCATTCCATTCTTTAGATTTGAATCTCTTAATCAGAAGCATTTTTGAAAATTCTTTCGAATTCTCATTTATATTTTTTAAACTATCTATTCGTACTTCAAGACTAGATCTAATTTGCTCTTTTTTATATGTTTTTATTTGTTTTTGTAAAATGTGGTTTTGTTGTTCTAATTCTTTATTTCTATTAAAAAATTGTATGTACTCGTATGTGTTTCTGTAACACGTTAAATTTTTTTTTGATTTTTAACACATCGATTACATACGAAACCCTCTTCGATCACACTATCTACTTTCTTGTGTTCATCGACAGAATGCTCTAGTTCAGAATTTGGTCTATTATTACTTTCAATGTGGTTCCTTTCATTAAAGTCAAGTGCACTATTATTTTTCGGCAAAAGCAAAGTTGGAACTTAAGATATTTTAAAAAATCTTTATTTTTTCATCAAATATTAATAATCTGAATTAGCTAGTCCTTCACCCTCAGAGTTACAAAATTCGAGACGCCTCATCTTTAATCCAATTCGATGATCTATTGAATAATTATAATTTTCTAACTTGTTATATGCCTCGAGTTTGGGGTAGTCTAAGGCAGGGAGGAAAAGGATCTGCTCACCGTTTGCTTGCGATGGATGGGCGTTAGGGCCGCCGTCTCGCCATTCGGATCCAGCCGGGAGGAAGGACGACGCGGAATTCGGCTCGAATAATTTTTTTCCTCCTGTAGCGTAAAACGGCGAGGATGTCTCCCCGGTGCATTCAACTGGAATCGGGAGGAGCATTTCCAAAAGTTTTCTTTCAAAACAAAACCCGTCGGGTCCCATTTAATCGTCAACAAAATGTTTTTCGAGTCGTGACGCAATAAGCCGGTCGGTGGAACCAGCAGCGGAGCAAAAGACGTCGTTGCTGATTTTAAGATATCCAGATATCACCCGTGGTACCGATACCTTCCACACACACATCTCTTCGATGCGAAGATTAATGAAGAAGACAACTGCCGAAATTGTCCACTGAATCGGCCGATAGCGCGGTTCTATATTCGCCGCAAGTCGCGACGCGATAAGCCGGTCCGTGGAACCAGCAGCGAAGCAAAATACGTCGTTATCGACTTTAAGATATCCAGATATCAGCCGTAATACCGACACCTTCCACACACACATCTCTTCGATGCGAAGTGGTCTAATGAAGAAGACAACTGCCGAAATCGTCCACTGAATCGGCCAATGGCGCAGTTCTATATTCGCCGCAGTCAGCTGTTAGGGCTCTTGCCTACACTTCTACGCCGACTTTAAGACCTAGGAATGGCTCCCCTCCCAGGCGGAGAAACGACGAAGGGAGAGGCGGACAAACTTTGCTCGCGAAAAAGGTCTCTTAGGCTGGGACCACCGACGCGTGAGGATCGAGACGAGACGACAGGAAGGAACATTGTAAAAGTTGATGCTGAATTCGTTGAATAAAGAGGAATTGATTTATTTATACAAGACTCCTTCCTTCGACAGCTGGCCGGCAACGCCAAGAAAAAGGGCGTAACAGTTTTGGCGCCCAACGTGGGGCCCGAGATTAAAAGACGCGAAGAATTCCGGACACCGTGTTTTGAACCCAAGGGGAAATCTGCAGGTAAGCGGTGAACAGATCTTTTCATCACAACGAACGAGCGATTTCCTAGCAATCATTTAGAAACTTCTTTTTCCGATTTTTTTTATTTTTTTTTCCGCGTGTGTAAAATGAGGTTAGGTAGATATCATTATAGATAGTTACGCATCGGTATACGTTGATAGGGCTAAACTTGGAGAACCGCTGCGTAGGGCGATAGAAAGAGACAGCAAGTATATAAGAAACGTTACATAAACGTTACATAAGAAATTTCTTTTCTGAGTCAGGGGATGTGACCCGTATAGTAGCCGACGAGTTATCTAAGTTGGTAGGTAGTGCCGCCGGGACGAACCGATATTTAGTGTGAGAGAGAGAGACAACCAGACAAATCGGTAAACAAAAACAAGTTCCGCCGTTGATTAAGTTGGTTGAAATGATCCGTGGTACCACGCATTGGTTTTTACGCGACATTGCGCCTGGATCGCGCAGCACAGTGCCCACCGTCCGATTAACACTGGACCGCCGGTATCTCAAGTTCCATAGCAATTTCCGAGAGGGGCCTGGTAAATTTCACCGTACGAGTCCAGCTCAATTGCTCGGATTGTTGGTACACGTCCAGTGACATTTCGGAGTTCGGTTCAGGTGAAGTTTGACATTTTTCTTGTTTATGTACAGGGAAAACCCAAGAATTCAGAGCAACTGTGTAACAACCTGGCGAAGCGCCCGGATTGTTGGTACACGACCAGTGACATTTCGGAGTTCGGTTCAGTGAAGGGAAAACCCAAGAATTCAGAGCCACCGACAATTTCTCGGGATAGTCTAGTTGCCATTAAAGTTTCCGTAGAGAATCGCAAATCGCGAGCGCATAAGTTTGGGAAGGTAATTTCCAATATTCCGTTCGGCTCTTACGAGACTTTCGTATCGAAGTGCTATCTGCTGATATTGGCGCTTCAAGTGGGTTGGGGGCTCGTGGCGAATTGACGCGAATTTGCGAAACCTACGAACCATCGGCGTGTGGTCCTTAGACGTCTCCTGCAATTTTTGTTTTGCATTTAAGTTAGGGTATCATTCGTAAATCCCATAATGGAGATAAACCGGCTCAACCGCGATGAGTTGGTATATGAGATGGCAAGTCGTGCGTTGCCGTCCGGTATTGTAGAGTCGATGAGAGCTGCTCTTCGCAGCGCCTTAAAACAAGAGCAAGACTGGACGAGCCTGATAATACCGGATTATCCTTTCACCGTGGCGGATGATTTGCGTGAGGTGGCGGATAAATTAGTCGAGATAGATGATGTTACAACGGCTATGGTAGGTGGGGTAGGATCAGCTGACTATCGGAAGATTAGGACTAAAATTCAATGGTCATTCAATAGGCTAGAGCGTTGTGAGGCCAAGGACGACGAACGAAAACCTGTCCTCGAGTTACGGGCCAAAATGCTAGCAGCACTAACGAAACTTGGCGAGCTTAGTGTGAACAAGGCCGCTGGGGAAGAGCTTGCCTTACCACTCGCGGGGCCGTGCGGGGACGGAATAGATTGCTCGACACTAATTGTAGGGAGGAAAGCAGAAACTCTCGTGGTTCGCGATACCATTCCCGTTTATAAATGGGGTATTCAGTTTTCTGGCGAAGCGAAAGGTCCGTCAGTGACTTCTTTCCTCGAACGGCTGGAAGAGCTGCTAGTGGCGCGAGGAGTCTCTAAGTTCGATCTATTTAAGTCCGCTCTAGATCTTTTCTCAGGTAACGCATTGACCTGGTTCCGTTCCATTAGGCAAGACGTGGAAGATTGGGATGAATTGGTACAAGAGATGCGGAACCAATTCCTGCCTGCCGATTATGACGACCGCTTGATCGAAGAGATCAAGCGCCGAACACAAGGCGAGCATGAACCCTTTGGGCTATACATATATTGCGGCCATGAGAGGTTTGTTCAGCCGGTTGTCGGAACCTTGCACGGAAGGCCAAAAATTTAAAATCCTGAAAAGAAATATCCACCCTGGAGTTGGCTAAAATCACTAGCATCGCAGATTTACTGCGTTTGGGGCGTACTTTAGAGGTGGTACGGACATCCGTCAAGGCGAACAACTAATTTATTGGAGCCAGATCTGCCCTATATAGAAACGAGTAAGAGCCAGCCACCAACGATCGCAGCGACTGATCCGGTCAAACGTGTGCAAGTTTGCTTTAATTGCAATCAGTCGGGCCATTTAATGACGACATGCTCTCGCCCCAAAAGCTGCCACTCCTGTGGAAAGGAGGGGGTGATTCGGAGGAATTGCCCCAAATGCTCGGAGCCACCGGGAAACGCCAACGGGGATTACTAACGCGCGGCCGAGCAAACCCCGAACAAGAAGCCGGGGGTAGTGAGTCTTTCGAAAATCTGTTGCAATGGGTCAACTCGACGCTAGATTAGATTAGATTAGATTTCATCGGAGGCGGAGGAATTCCTCCAAGCACCGCGACCAGTGGTCTATTGTGCTATACCTCATAAATCTTTCTCCAGTTTCAACCTAGAGGTCCTCTCTCAGCTTTATTTCTCTTAGGAATTTATGTAGTTGGTGTAGGTCTATTTTTGCAATGGTACTATGGTCCACAAAGTGTTCTCCAAAACATTTGTAGCGCGGAGTTGCGACTGTCTCACAGCAGCACATAGTATGTTCAGAGGTTTCTGCCTGCAGTTGGCAGAACCTGCAAAGGTTATCGGTTATGATTCCTATTCTTTTAAGATGATCTTTCAAGCACGAGTGACCCGTGAGTATTCCGGTTATTACCCGTACTTTGTTTCTATCAAACTGTAGAAGCTGTTTGCTTCTTTAAGTTGAGTGGTTCGGTATGAATCTTTTCGCCTGTCTAAGTCTGGGCAGTGTAGCCCAGTGTTGGTATTTCTTGTGTTCCTCCCATACCCTCTTAATGGAGCAGGTTGAGATTCCACAGAACGGCTCTGGTCCAGTAGGGCGGACCGCTGCTCCGTTTCTTGCAAGTTGGTCTGCTATTTCGTTGCCCTCTATGCCCTCATGACCGGGCACCCAGTGCAAGAGGACTCTGTTGTTGGTACTAAGGATACATAATTTTTCTTGGCATTCCCACACCAGTTTTGAGTTTACTGTTTGTGCAGTCAAGGCTTTTATCGCTGCCTGACTATCTGTGAGAATGACTATGTTCTTATTTGAGTAACCCCTTTCTAGGTTTATTTCTATGGACTTGGATATAGCATGGACCTCCGTCTGGAAAACGGTGGGATATTCACCGAAGGATTCCGTTATCCTGGCGCGGGGTCCGCTTATGCCAGCTCCGGTGCCTTCAGTCGTCTTAGATCCATCGGTATACCATACAATGCTATCCGGTCCGAATTGCGGTGGGTCATTGCCCAGTTCTCTCTGTCGCAGACTATGGAATTGAAAGGGATTTCGAAACGGTATCTTTTTGTCATATGGTCCACAGGCGACGCTACATTGCGCCATTAAGAAAATCGGAATTCTCTGCCAGGGTACAGCCTTCTGTCAACTTATGAATTTGCTATTTCCGGATTCGATTCAGCTAAAGGAAATAAAAGTCAACGCAAGGTCGGATCAAGACTATATTTTCAACTGGAAGTTACTTCAGGATGGTTTCCGTAAGGCAGGGGTTGATAATGTGATACCGATTAGGCGGCTAGTTAAAGGAAAATTTTGCAACACTGTTAAGTTTCTGCAGTGGTTCAAGACCTCTTTCAGTAAGCAGAACACAGTACACACATTAGAGAAAGAATCAGTAGTGGTTCAGGGGATCGCGGGGGTCTGGAAGGGAAGGTGTAAAAACAGTAATCGGAAAGAGCTTACTAGGGCCAACAAGTTCGCCGCAAGGGAACCGACTGTTAGGACCGTTAAAGCTACTCCGCCGGTGAAAGAAGCCAAAAAACCTGAGAGCCGCGCCACCCGGACTGGTGAGCGAATTCTAACAATTAACCCCCTCGCTAGGGTTTATTACTTACTATAACGTATGGGAGACGATGACCGGCCCTACATGCGTGTGTCAATTCTAGGTGCCCAACTAATAGGTTTATTGGATTCGGGGCTACGCGGACAATCTTGGGGTCCAAGGGATGGGAACTAGTCCAACGACTAGGTTTTTCAACAATGAGTTCAAGTTCCACGCAAGTCGCTTTAGCCGACGGCAAGAGGGTGGGCGTGAATGGAACTGTGGAAGTGCCAATCGAACTGCAAGGTCGAGTGAAGGTCCTGGAAGTGTTGGTAGTTCCGACCGTAACGGTCGATCTTATACTGGGGGTAGATTTTTTTAGAGGCCTCGAGGTAGTCCCAAATCTCGGAACTGGTGAATGGCACTTTGGCACTGCCGGCTGGAGTGACGTGGCTAGCCACGATCCAGACCAGATCCAGCCTGGATCCTCAACAACAAGCGCGGCTCGATGCAATGGTGAGGGATGCCTTCGCTCTTATGGGGAAGGATTTGGGGTGCACCAGCCTGGTGGAGCACGTCATTCGGGCTAAGGGGGGAACCCATCAAACAGCGGTATTACCCAGTATCACCAGTAGTACAACGCGACATTGATGCAGAATTAAACGATATGCTGGAGAAAGGGGTAGTAGAAAGATCGGCTAGCCCCTGGTAGTCTCTAATCTTGCTTATTCCAAAAAAGGATAAAGGCTTTTGTATAGACTTCCGCCGGGTGAATAAAGTAACGGAAAGAGACGCCTATCCGCTGCCCTATGTGTCAGCCACCTTGGATAAGCTGCGAGACGCCCGATATCTGTCGTCACTAGATATAAAATCTGCTTATTGGCAAGTTCCGGTGGAAGAGGCTTCCCGAAAGTTCACCGCCTTCACGGTACCTAATCGTGGTCTCTTTCAATTTAAGTGGATGCCATTCGGCCTGCATAATGCCTCCGTGACCTGGCAAAGACTGATCGACCGAGTCCTGAGACCAGATCTAGAGCCCCACGTATTCGTTTATTTGGATGACATCATCATAGTACGTTCGAGAAACACGTAGAGCGGTTAGGGGAAATTTTTCGACGACTACAGTCGGCGGTTTGGTGCTCAGACAAGAGAAGTGCCAATTTTGTCGGGAGGAACTACGGTACTTGGGTTACGTGGTGGACCAGTTAGGGCTTCATGTAGACCCCGAAAAAGTTGAAGCCATCTTGAAGATAGCAGCCTCAACTAATATCTCCGAATTGCGACGATTCATTGGCATGGTATCATGGTAAAGGCGGTTCATTCCTGACTTCTCTACCCTTATAGCCCCAATGACTGACCTTCTGAGGAAGAACCGGAAATTTGAGTGGAACCAAGAATGCTCAGACGCGTTAGCCGAAACGAAAGGAAGATTAGTATCGGCACCCATTCTAACTTGTCCAGACTTCGACCTACCTTTTGTTATTCAGACCGATGCCTCCGGGTATGGGATTGGGGCCGTGCTTTCTCAGCCACATCTTGAAGGTGAAAAAGTGGTGGCGTACCTGAGCCGCTCTTTAACCCGGACGGAGCGGAATTATTCCACCACAGAGAGGGAGTGTTTGACCGTCATATGAGCCGTTGAAAAGCTGCGGCCATACGTGCAAGGAGGGAAGTTCCAAGTCGTCACTGATCACTACTCATTAGTTTGGCTAGCCAACTTGAAAGAACCGTCCGGGCGCTTAGCTCGTTGGGCCGTCAGACTACAGCGGTACAACTTCGAGATCGGTCATAGAAAGGGGAAAGACCACTTGGTACCCGACGCCCTATCCAGGGCAGTTGCCATTGCGACGATTGACGCCGATACTCCTCCCGATAAATGGTACGAGGCCATGTTGGCGAGGGTCCATAATGTTCCACACACGTTTCCATCTTGGCGAGTGGAAAGCGGCTCCCTGTATAAACATCGCGATTTGAAATATGCGGAGTTGGCTAGCGAGGAGGACTCCTGGGTAAGGGTCATCCCAAAATCAGGAAGAAGGCCCGTACTGATATAACTCCACGATCTGCCTACAGCCGGATACTTTGGGGTGTCGAAAACCCTTGATCGGGTTCAAAGAAAATTTTACTGGCCGAAAATACGGGTCGACGTTACCCGTTTTGTCCAAAACTGTCGGGTGTGTCAAGCTACGAAACCGCTACAACAACTTCCTGCCGGGTTGATGGTAGCGCGGCCTCAAGTTAAAAATCCCTGGGAGGTGTTAAGCGCCGATCTCATTAGCCCACTTCCGCGGTCCACCCAAGGGTTCTGCTACATACTCTCGGTTCTGGATGTTTTTAACAAATTCCCCATGTTTTTCCCTTTACGTACAGCAAGTGGCAAAAAGGTTAGAGAGTTTTTAGAACGGGAAGTATTTCTGGTATTCGGAGTGCCCCGAACACTTATTGTAGACAACGGGCCGCAATTTCGTAGCAAGGAGCTGCAAACCATGGCCAAGGAATACGGGGTAACTATCTCATATACCACGTATTACCACCCGCAGGCAAACCCAACGGAACGGCTCAATCGTACCGTCAGCCTACATTTTCGAGAATCATCGTCAGTGGAACGTAAATCTGGCAAAGGTAGTCTGTGCAATACGGACCGCCAAACACGAAACGACGGGTCTATCCCCGTACTTCGTCAATTTTGGCCGAGAGATGGTGATCCAGAGGGATCCAGAGAACCCCACAACTCCGCCGCGGGATCTCTCTGTGGATGACCCCCAGCCGAACCCATCCCGGGCAGAGGGATTGGCGAGGATGCTTAAGGACATAAGGTCTAAAATGAAAGAGGCCTCTGAAAAAGCCACCCGAAGGTACAACCTCCGACATCGGGACGTGGAATATTTACCTGATGAATTAGTATGGCGAAGGAATTTCGCTCTGTCAAACGCGGCCAGCTATTTCTCCGCGAAATTGGCTCCGAAATTCATCGGGCCCTGTAGGATACTGAAGAAAGTATCAGCCTGGACGTACGAGTTTGGAGACCAGGATCGGAGACCTGTGGGTACCTGGCACGCAAAGGATCTAAAGCCGTTCCGCGAAGGTCCCTGAAGGTCCTCCAAAATTAGCGTATACAGAGATGTACGAGAATGGAATAACGATAAGGAGGAAGCACTATTCTGTAATAGATTGAATTAAGCATACCGAATTGTGAGATTTCACTCTTTCATTCTTATTAGCTTGTTTTAGTTTTTTTTAAATAAGTCTCTTTAGATCTTTAAGTACTTTTCTGTATCAGATTGAATCAAGCATACCGAATTGTGAGATTTTACTCCTTCATTCTTAGTAGCTATTAGTTTTTTTTTATAAAATAAGTCTCTTTAGAAAATAATATGGACGGATTAGGCGTACAAATTAGGGAAACTTTATTCCTTTATTAGTAGCTTCTTTTAACCTTCTCACATAAGTTTCTTTGGGGAATTAGTCACCCGTCATAACGAAACCATTTCCTGAAATATATTAAATATATTGTTTTAGTTTGGTTTTTTTTTAAAATACATCTCTCAGGAATTAACATGGACGGATTAAGCATATAAGTTAGTGAAAATATTAGCTCGTTTTAACTTTTTTTATCTACCGATTTAGGAACTTTAAGGTATAATTGGTAGGGTGGTCCGCGAGCCAGTACCCATAGACAAACAACTAACCGGATGGTTCCCACGCATTATCAGACGACAGGCTCAAGGAGTTTGCGGGCAAACTCCTGGAAGAAAGGGTGGGATTGTTATATGCCTCGATTTTGGGCTAGTCCTAGGCAGAGAGGGAAAGGATCTGCTCACCGTTTGCTTGCGATGGATGGGCGTTAGGGCCGCCGTCTCGCCATTTGGAGCCAGCCGGGAGGAAGGACGACACGGAATTCGGCTCGAATAATTTATTTTCTCCTCTAGCGTAAAACGGCTAGGATGTCTCCCCGGTGCACTTAACTGGAATCGGGAGGAGCATTTCCAAAGGTTTTCTTTAAAAGCAAAACCCGTCGGGTCCCATTTAATCGTCAACAAAATATTTTTCGAGTCGTGACGCGATAAGCCGGTCGGTGGAACCAGCAGCGGAGCAAAAGACGTCGTTGCCGACTTTAAGATATCCAGATATCACCCGTGGTACCGATAACTTCCACACACACATCTCTTCGATGCGAAGTGGTCTAATGAAGAAGACAACTGCCGAAATCGTCCACTGAATCGGCCAATGGCGCAGTTCTATATTCGCCGCAGTCAGCTGTTAGGGCTCTTGCCTACACTTCTACGCCGACTTTAAGACCTAGGAATGGCTTCCCCTCCAGGCGGAGAAACGACGAAGGGAGAGGCGGACAAACTTCGCGTGCGAAAAAGGTCTCTTGGGCGTGAGAATCGAGACGAGACAGGAAGGAACATTGTAAAAGTTGATGCTGAATTCGTTGTATAAAGAGGAATTGATTTATTTATACAAGCGGACATTGAAATCTGTATTTTCTTTTTTTCTTTCTTTGTTCGAACAGAAATCTCCGTATCTTGATTGCATCTGGGTGCACCGGGGAGAATTTCGGTATTTTCTTCTCCTCGCGGCGAACGTGACCCAAAAATACCTGGCGCCCAACTTTGAGCTCAAGGAGCCTATCATCCGGAATTCCGGAGACGTCTCGAAGAACCACGTCCTTCCTTCGACAGCTGGCCGACAACGCCAAGAAAAAGGGCGTAGCAAATTCTAAGGCGCTGTACACATTGCACACGACCGATACGACTTTTCGTTTTTCGGCTTATTGCGAAGTCTTCAGTTATAGAAAACTTAGTTATAATCGCTACTCGTAAAATTATCAAGAATATCATAAAAGAAAATCTTTAGAGATGTGTAGTTTTAATTGATAATAATAGAAAAAATAACCATCCGCTGTACGAAAATTTTTAGACGTACGACGGATTCATTTTACTTATTATTATCAATTAAAACTACACATCTCTAAAGATTTTCTGTTATGATATTGTTCAAAATGTTATAATTAACGATTATAACTACTTTTTCAATTACTAAAGATTACAGAATATTCAGAAAAACGAAAATTCGTAGCAGAAAATTCGTCCGATCGTGTGCAATATGTATAGGTGCTGTACACATTGCACACGACCGAACAAATTTTCTGCTACGAATTTTCGTTTTTCTGAAAATACTGTAATCTTTAGTAATTGAAAAAGTAGCTATAATCGTTAATTATAACATTTTCAACAATATCATAAAAGAAAATCTTTAGAGATGTGTAGTTTTAATTGATAATAAAAAGAAAAATGAATCCGTCGTACGACTAAAATATTCGTACGACGTATTCGTACCGACAGACGGACTTTGTTTAATATTATCAATCAAAATCTAAATTCCTAGAAACTTTCTTTTATGATATTCTTGAAAATATTATAATTAACGATTTCAACCAATTTTCTTACAACTGAAGATTTGACAATAAGCAAGCAGAAAAACGAAAATTCGTATCGGAAAATTCGTTCGGTCGTGTGCAATGTGTACAGCGCCTAAATCCCAACGAGCGATTCGTGGATTAATGTTTCTTTTGCTCAGAGTCATCGTAAGTGAGCTACAATCGGTTATATGGAATGAGATTCCTTCCAAATAAATACGGAAACAATTCAAGGAATTAATAACGGCTAATATTTCGAGTTCAAAACTATAATATCTTGATTCTTCGGAAGTGGTTCGCTTGGAGAAGTAGGCAATGGTGTGCAATCTACCATCTTTCTCTAGAGCAAAACGCTACCATAGCCATGTGAGCTGGCATCACAATGAAGTTCGGTTATGCGATTTGGGTTGTAAATAGCTACAACTGGCGCTGACGATAATTGCTCGCGTAACGAAATAAAGGCAGCCACGCACTCATCAGTGAATCGGAATTCAGAATCTTTCTTGGAAAGGCTTAGCAACTTTAGCAAAAGACGGAATAAATCACCTCTGTTAAGCTAGCAGTGACAAACCCTCAAAATTAAAAAAAACATTTACCTTAATTTGTTGCTATTTTGTTGCTATTTTGTTCCAAAAAAATTAATTTTGTTGCTCAACCCCTTTTCCTAGAAACGGAACACTGCTAGCTTAACAGTTAAGCTAGCAGTGACATCTGTTAATAATAGCTTCGCGGAAAAACTTTTGATGGCATATTTTGTTGCTATTTTGTTGCTCGACATTTCTCAAAAAAAATATTTTGTTGTTCAACTCCTTTTCCTGGAAACCGGTACACTGCTATCTTAACAGTGGAGCTAGCAGTGACACTGTTAATAATAGCTTCGCGGAAAAACTTTTGATGGCATATTTTGCTGCTATTTTGTTGCTCGACATTTCTCAAAAAAAATATTTTGTTGCTCAACTCCTTTTCCTGGAAACCGGTACACTGCTATCTTAACAGTGGAGCTAGCAGTGACATCTGGTAATAATAGCTTCGCGGAAAAACTTTTGATGGCATATTTTGCTGCTATTTTGTTGCTCGACATTTCTCAAAAAAAATATTTTGTTGCTCAACTCCTTTTCCTGGAAACCGGTAGACTGCTATCTGAACAGTGGAGCTAGCAGTGACATCTGGTAATAATAGCTTCGCGGAAAAACTTTTGATGGCATATTTTGTTGCTATTTTGTTGCTCGACATTTCTCAAAAAAAATATTTTGTTGCTCAACTCCTTTTCCTGGAAACCGGTACACTGCTATCTTAACAGTGGAGCTAGCAGTGACATCTGTTAATAATAGCTTCGCGGAAAAACTTTTGATGGCATATTTTGCTGCTATTTTGTTGCTCAACATTTCTCAAAAAAAATATTTTGTTGCTCAACTCCTTTTCCTGGAAACCGGTACACTGCTATCTTAACAGTGGAGCTAGCAGTGACATCTGTAAATAAGAGCTTCGCGGGAAAACTTTTGATGGCATATTTTGTTGATATTTTGTTGCTCTACGTTTCTCAAAAAAAATATTTTGTTGCTCAACTCCTTCTCCTAGAAACCGGTACACTGCTATCTTAACAGTGGAGCTAGCAGTGACATCTGTTAATAATAGCTTCGCGGAAAAACTTTTGATGGCATATTTTGCTGCTATTTTGTTGCTCGACATTTCTCAAAAAAAATATTTTGTTGCTCAACTCCTTTTCCTGGAAACCGGTACACTGCTATCTTAACAGTGGAGCTAGCAGTGACATCTGTAAATAATAGCTTCGCGGAAAAACTTTTGATGGCATATTTTGTTGCTATTTTGTTGCACGACATTTCTCAAAAAAAATATTTTGTTGCTCAACTCCTTTTCCTGGAAACCGGTACACTGCTATCTTAACAGTGGAGCTAGCAGTGACATCTGTAAATAATAGCTTCGCGGAAAAACTTTTGATGGCATATTTTGTTGCTATTTTGTTGCACGACATTTCTCAAAAAAAATATTTTGTTGCTCAACTCCTTTTCCTGGAAACCGGTAGACTGCTATCTTAACAGTGGAGCTAGCAGTGACATCTGGTAATAATAGCTTCGCGGAAAAACTTTTGATGGCATATTTTGTTGCTATTTTGTTGCTCGACATTTCTCAAAAAAAATATTTTGTTGCTCAACTCCTTTTCCTGGAAACCGGTACACTGCTATCTTAACAGTGGAGCTAGCAGTGACATCTGTTAATAATAGCTTCGCGGAAAAACTTTTGATGGCATATTTTGCTGCTATTTTGTTGCTCAACATTTCTCAAAAAAAATATTTTGTTGCTCAACTCCTTTTCCTGGAAACCGGTACACTGCTATCTTAACAGTGGAGCTAGCAGTGACATCTGTAAATAAGAGCTTCGCGGGAAAACTTTTGATGGCATATTTTGTTGATATTTTGTTGCTCTACGTTTCTCAAAAAAAATATTTTGTTGCTCAACTCCTTCTCCTAGAAACCGGTACACTGCTATCTTAACAGTGGAGCTAGCAGTGACATCTGTTAATAATAGCTTCGCGGAAAAACTTTTGATGGCATATTTTGCTGCTATTTTGTTGCTCGACATTTCTCAAAAAAAATATTTTGTTGCTCAACTCCTTTTCCTGGAAACCGGTACACTGCTATCTTAACAGTGGAGCTAGCAGTGACATCTGTAAATAATAGCTTCGCGGAAAAACTTTTGATGGCATATTTTGTTGCTATTTTGTTGCACGACATTTCTCAAAAAAAATATTTTGTTGCTCAACTCCTTTTCCTGGAAACCGGTACACTGCTATCTTAACAGTGGAGCTAGCAGTGAGATCTGTTAATAATAGCTTCGCGGAAAAACTTTTGATGGCATATTTTGCTGCTATTTTGTTGCTCGACATTTCTCAAAAAAAAAAAATATGTTGCTCAACTCCTTTTCCTGGAAACCGGTACACTTCTATCTAACAGTGGAGCTAGCAGTGACATCTGTATTGTTGCTCTACATTTCGCAATAAATATTTTCCCCTTTGCAATAACATTTTAAATATTATTATTTAATAAAACTCCAAAGCAAATTTTTCTGGTTGAGTAGTTAATGTATTTAGATGTAAATAGAAAAATTGATTATGATTCCGCTTTTGGTAGTTAGGGACGTATTGCATGCAAATATCGTTCAATGTGTTGCCAGGTTCCAGGCTATCATAAAACGAAAACAATCAGGTATTTCAATCGAGTACAAAAATTGTTAAACCCAGATCGGTTTTTTGTGTACAACCTTTTACTTTATTATTTCAATAATACAAAGTTATGATCGATTTAAAAAAAAAAAAAAATTTTGCTGCCCTAAAAATTTTTTTTTACGTTACATGACTAGTAGACACGAAAAAAGCAAAAAAAAATTTCAGTACGCCGTACGTCTACTGGTGTACGCAAAATTGTATGAAGGCTCGTAGCACCCAAACTCTTCGAGCTATTTAGTTTAATTTTTTTTCGTGGGTAGAGTAGGTACGCACCCTGAAGTGATCTAATTATGTGGGGAGGGGGTGTGACGGGGGGAGGAAGAGGAAAATTTTCGTTTCTAGATCTCAGCAACCGCTTATGCTACGAAGCTTAAACTTGGAATTTATATAGAGCTTCAATAGTGGACCTATTTGCAAAATGGGTGAATGGGAAAATGGCCGATATGGGTGAAAGGGTGAAGAAGGGGGGGCGGGGGGGGGGGGGGGGGGAATAATGAGTCCGAGACGCTAGAAAGCCGAGATTGAGACATTCTAAAATCCATATCTCCTAAACTGTAAGGTCACGAAATTAGAACTTAATGAACATCTGTAGGTATACTAGGAGAATAGATTGAAAACAAATTTTTGAGTGAGTGCAGTGGCGTGCGGATGTGGGCGGTGAAAAACTTTAGATTACTATATCCCACGAACCAATTTTACTAGAAAAATAAAATTCGGTTTCTGTATTAAAGTTAACAAATAAAATTTGATGAAAGCAAAATTTTTTAAGAGGGAGGTGGATCATGGAAGTGGAGGGGATAAGCATTTTTCTAAAAAATCACGTCTCTTATCTCAAGAGCAGTGTAAGATAGATACTTAAAACTTTTACCAGAAGTAGACCTAATAGATCCCTATCGGGAAAAAAAAGTTTGGGGTGGAGGTGTAAAGAGTGGGGGTGGGGGAGGGTGAAAAAGAAAAAGTTCCGATTTTATAATTCGAGAACCTATAATGATATAAAACTGAAACTTGGTATTTGGTTAGACATGTTGTGGAAAAATATAATTTTTTATAGGGTTAGTATGGTACGGAGGTGGAGGGATTTTTCGCTATCTATAAAACGGCTTATGCTAGAAAGTTAAAACTCGGCATGTGTATGTAAGTCAAGTAGAAAAGTAATTTAGATAACAAACAAATTTCAAATATCCATTGGCGTTCGGAAGGGGGCGAAAAAAATGATTAGTGAAAATGGAATGCATATATTTTCACGATTTTTGTCATATCTAGTAGGTCTTTCCAAATATTGAATTCATTTTTATTCTACGTCTTCTTCATATAAATACCTAAAAAGCGTTTTCAGGATTTTTTAAAAATCGACCCCTAAGAGGGCTTGTATATTTCTTCACGAATTCTGCCTTATCCCACAGGTCTGATAGATATCGAATATCTTTTCACTTTCATGAGCTTGCGTAATAATCGCCTAAAACTTGTTTTTAAGTTTTGTCCTTTTTCAGCCCCGAAGAGGGTATAAAAGGGTTGAACACGTTTTCATGAATTTCGTCATATCTTTTAGAAGTGTTAAGAAATTGAATTGGTTTTTGCTTTCTCGTGCTGTCTTCATATTTATTTATTAACTCCTTTCAGAATTTTTGGATATTCAACCCTCAAGTGGGTGTAATGAGGTTGCATACATTTTCACAGATTCTTACACATTTCTTAGATCTGATGATATATCGAATTCATTTTTACTTCCTAAGGTTTCCTCAATTTCAGTCAATTTCAGCATTTTTAGATATTCAATCCTAAGTGGTGTAAGAGGGTTGTATGCTTTTCAAATCTTCGACATATTTCTTAGGTTTGATGAGATATTAGATCGCTTTTCATTTCCGCAGACTTTTTATATAATCGCCTAGAAACACATTTCTCATTTTTTCGTTATTCAACCCCCAAGGGTCCCTTAGTTCCGATGAGATATAAAATTGGTTATTACGGCATTTGATGCAATGACCTTAAAACCAATTTCACAATTTTTCGAATTTTAAGAACCAAGGGGGTGTGAAGAGTTTGCTTACGTTTTCACAAATTTTTCAAAATCCCTCGTGTCTCATGATATATCAAGTTGCTTCTTATGAAATCGTCTAAGAACCTGTTTCACAATTTTTTCGAAATTCAAACCCCAAGTGAAAGTAATGGGTTTGCATACGTTTTAACAATTCGTCATATCTCTTTAGTCTGATAAGGCAACAAATTCGTTTTTACTTCTATGGGCTTTTAGTGTACATAATATACCGAAATTCGAATGTCTACACGGGCTTTTTCAATGTTTAATCGGGTTAAAATCTCTAATTTAAACATTTTTATTTTAAAAACAAAATAAATTTTCCAAGAAATATAATAATTTCGAAACAACTCATGATATACTCCGACTTTGACCGCTCCCGAACTTTGAGCCGAAAAAAAATAAAGTTTCGCCCAGACCATTGGCAGATTTTTCTACCTTGCGCTCCACATAATCGGAAAACAGCTATTATAAAATACAAGATTTTTTTTCCGATTATGACCAAAAATGTGCATAATTTATGGACCACTCTGTATAGATAGTAGACATAATGGCGATAAATGGCAGAGCTCGTTTCATAGAAATATTAAAAAATTCTGTTTCTTTTATTTTTTAATGTTGGATCCAAATAACATGTAAGGGTTAGTTTTATTTCCGATTTATGCGTTTTCGGTGCATATGTAGTTGTACGTTATACCGGGAAATCTCAGTACGTAATTCGAATACATAAAGAAAATACTGTATTATTGAAATAATAAAGTAAAATGATAAATTAACACACATTCACTGCAATATTTTTTCATAGATTTATTATTTTTCCACTGAACTCTGTTCTCGGTTGCTACTTGCCCAGCAAGCAGAACGTGTACGTTTAAAATCCATGAACATAATGAAATATATTTCAACAGTCTTCCGAACGATAGGCATATCATGTATAATTCAGCGAAAACATTACCTAAATTAGACTGAATTTCCTGATGGAGGATCCAGATCCAGGCCCGAAGATAGAACTGAATGTATAGAAATATTAACACATAATAAACTGGGTGCAACTTTATTATTTTATGGGTAGAAGTCCGAAACGTGTTTAATGTTTAGATGCGGAGTAGGTTACCATGCGACTGACAACCTAAATAATAACGTTCCAAATAGCCTTCTGGTTATCCCTTAGGTTGTCAGTCGCATGGTAACCTACACCGCATCTAACCATTAAACACGTTTCGGACTTCTACCCATAAAATAATAAAGTTGCGCCCAGACGGTTGGCAGATTTTCTTTATTTATTAACGTATTTCTTTTATCAATAGAATATTCCATAGAAGTAAAAGTGAATTTGATCTCATTTAACCTAAAAAAAATACGGAATTCATCAAAACTTGAACAATGTCTTACTCCCCAGGGGGTTTAATATCAAAAAATACTTAAATCAGTTTATTCCCCGACTATATTCAAAGCATTTCGAAGTGAAAGTGAATTCTATATGCAATTAGACCTAAGAAATATATTGGATTTCGTGAAAAAGAATGATACATAACCGCCTTACACCCCCTTAGGGGTTAGATATCGAAAAATTTGGAAAAATGTTTCTAGGCCCTTATATTAAGAGGCTGCAGTAGTAAAATTGCTTTGATAGCTCGTGAAGTCTAAAAGATTTACCGAAATTCGTGAAAATGTGAGAAAAAAACCTTTTTACGGACATTTTTTTTACTCCATCTTTGTACACAAATGAAAATCTATTTTTTTTAGATTTATTTACTCTACTACCACATCTACATATACGTATTAAGTTTCAACTTTCTAGCATAAACCGTTTCTGAGATATTTAAAAACCATCCCTCACCCCTGTACCGTGCTACACTTATCAACAATTTTATTTTTCTAGGGTGTCTCTATAGTAGTTCTATATAGTCGTAAATTTTTATTGTTCTATTCATTACAGTTTTCGAGAAATAAAAATCAAAATGTTTTCCTTTCAACATCCTTTAACCATCATCCCCAACAACCACATCCTCAACATTTTTTCCCTATTAGAAGTCTACTGACTGCAACTCCTGTAAGATTTTCAAGTTCTGGTACGGTTCTCGAGATATAAAAATTGAATTTTTTGTACTCCACCTCCCCACTCAAAAAATTTACATTCAGTAGACTCAACTTGTGATCCCATATACAGAAACCAAATGTTATCCTCCTGGTGTAATTGGTTCGGAAGATATTGTAATCCAAAGTTTTTCACCACCACCCCCACACCCCACCACCCCCCTTAAAAATTTTATGTTTTTTTATTTTAGTCTAATCTTGAAGTATCCCACAACCACAAAGTTTCAACCTTCTGACATCAATTGTTCAGGAGATATGGATTTTACAATGTTCCAATACCGGCTTCCAAGCATTTTGGACTCATTGAGTACTGCGGACGGCGGACGGCGGTACGGCGGTACGGCGGTACGGCATACGGTGTACGGTCGGCGTACGGCGTCTACGGCGAACAGACAAACTTTTTTTTTTTGCTTTTTCGGTGTTTACTAGTTCTAAAACGTGTAGATACAAAATTTCAGGGTACAATTTTTTTTTAAATTTCAGGTCGATCACAAAAGTGCTGGCTAACATTCATGTTGGAGCGACGGACCTGCACACTTCTTAAGTTTATAGGGAAGCACTTTCCTCAAGCTCGTGTCCTAGCAACGGATTCGCACAAAGGATGAATTATTCCATTATTTGGAAATTTTGGGGAAGGGTGAAGAAGAAAAAGTTCCGATTTTTATATCTCGAGAACCTATAGTGATATAAAACTGAAACTTGGTATTTGGATAGAACTTTAGTAGTAGCATGTTGAAAAAATATAATTTTTTATAGGGGTAGTATGGTACGGGGGTGGGGGGTGTTTTTCCTAACTATAGAACGGCTTATGCCAGAAAGTTGAAACTCGGTATGTATATGTAAGTCATCTAGAAAGGTAATTTAGATAAAAAAAATTTTCAAATATCCATTGGCGTGCGGAAGGGGGGCAAAAAAAAATGATCAGTGAAAATGGAATGCAGATATTTTCACGGCTTTTGTCATATCTATTAGGTCTTTCCAAATATTGAACTCATTTTTATTGTACGGATTCTTCATATAAATATCTAGAAAGTGTTTTCAAGATTTTTTGAAATTCGACTCCCACGGTTGTGTAAAGGGGCTGTATACATTTTCACGAATTCAGCCATATCCCTCCGGACTGATTAGATATCGAATAACTGTTTACTTCCACGGGCTTGTTTAATAATCACCTAAAACTCGTTTTCAAATTTTTTCCTTTTTCAACCCCTAAGAGTATATAAACGGGTTGAACACGTGTTCATGAATTTCGTCACATCTCTTAGGAGTGAGAAGACATCGGATTGGTTTTCACTTCCTCGGGCTTTCTTTACATATATCTAAAAACTAATTTCAGAATTTTTTAATATTCAACCCCTAAGTGGGTGCAAGGAGGTTGCATATGTTTTCACAAATTCCTAAATATTTCTTAGTTCTAATGAGGTATCGAATTAATTTTTACTTCCTAAGGCTTCCTACATAATCGACAAAAAGTTGATTTCAGTATTTTTAGATATTCAACTCCAAGCGACATATTTCTTAGGATTGATGAGATATCAGATTGGTTTTCACTTCCACAGACATTTTATATAATCGCCTACAAATGCATTTCCGATTTCATGTAATGGCCAAAAACTTAATCACGAAAAACCTCCTAATCGCGTATTAACTGATATTATACTATGACTTAGAGCTCTTCCCGGAGTATGACCCAATTATGTAATTCATATGTTATATGTGAAAGCGGCGTTTAAGTATTCTAGCGCGACACCAATCTAACCGCTTCCGGAACCTTTTTTAGGTTTTCAGTCACATAGTAACCTACACCGCGTCCCAGAATTAAACGCATTCCGAACTTCTGCCCGAAAATAATAAAGTTGCACCCAGACTGTTGGCAGATTTTAGTATTGTCTATGAATCAAAATGTAGCAGTGGCCGCTCGCCGCATGAGGCTGATCCTCACTCTTTTACAGAGCAAAAAGTTATCAAGTTACTAGTTACAATGACTTTCCGCTGTAAACCGACGTCTTTACTCATATAGTTTTAGTCGGACAAATTCGTGTTTTAATATTCCAATTCAGCCTCACCTGCTAAGAAAGGTACGAGCAGCCACTGAAATGTAGGCATGTTCACGTCCTTCGTCATCGAAAATTTTTCTTCGAGCTGTCAACTGCCTGGGCGGAACTTAATTATTTGTTTTGCGTTGAAGTCTGAAACTCGTTTAATGCTGTATTGCGGTGCAGGTTACTATGCAAATGACAACCTAAAAACTAGCAACCTACACTGCATCTCATCATTAAACGCGTTCCAGACTTCTACCCAAAATATAAGCATTTTTTTTAATTGCTTATTTTTTTTCAATTTCAATAAAAACATAGGGGATAAAATATCGACATAACCCTTTAGGGGTGGACTATCAAAACCTTCTGAAACCGATTTTTAGGCGATTATATAGAAAGCCCGTTAAAGAGAGAAACAATTCGATATCTCATCAGAACTAAGTTATATGTCAGAATTCCTAGAAACGTACATAATCGTTTTACACCTTCTCAGGGGTTGAATATCGCAAAATCCAGAAACTAGTTTTTATATCATTAAATATAAAGTCCATTGAAAATTCGATCACATTAAGCCTAAAAATTTGTCGGAATTTCTGAAAACTTGAACACCTTCACGTGGCTTAATATCGAAAAATGCTTAAATCGGTTTCTTCTCCGATTATATGTATAATACGAGTATATTAAGAAATATATCGAAAATGCGAAAAAAACCTTTTGTCAGATATTTTTTGTACTCCACCTTTGAACGCCAATAAAAATCTGAACCTTTTTTATATTTTAATTACTCCTGTAATACATCTACATATACGCACTAAGTTTCAATTATCTATCATAAGCAGTTTCTGAGATAACAAAAACCAAAAATCACCTCCGAATCTTGCTACCCCTATCACATTTTTATACTCTAGATGAAATCTGTTCAGTAACAAAATTATTTTTGTTTAAAATGTAGAGCAACCAAATATGCCATCAAAAGTTCTCCCGCGAAGCTATTATTTACAGATGTCACTGCTAGATCCACTGTTAAGATAGCAGTGTACCGGTTTCCAGGAAAAGGAGTTGAGCAACAAAATATTTTTTTTGAGAAATGTCGAGCAACAAAATAGCAGCAAAATATGCCATCAAAAGTTTTTCCGCGGAGCTATTATTAACAGATGTCACTGCTAGCTCCACTGTTAAGATAGCAGTGTACCGGTTTCCAGGAAAAGGAGTTGAGCAACAAAATATTTTTTTTGAGAAATGTCGAGCAACAAAATAGCAGCAAAATATGCCATCAAAAGTTTTTCCGCGAAGCTATTATTAACAGATGTCACTGCTAGCTCCACTGTTAAGATAGCAGTGTACCGGTTTCCAGGAAAAGGAGTTGAGCAACAAAATATTTTTTTTGAGAAATGTCGAGCAACAAAATAGCAGCAAAATATGCCATCAAAAGTTTTTCCGCGGAGCTATTATTAACAGATGTCACTGCTAGCTCCACTGTTAAGATAGCAGTGTATCGGTTTCCAGGAAAAGGAGTTGAGCAACAAAATATTTTTTTTGAGAAATGTCGAGCAACAAAATAGCAGCAAAATATGCCATCAAAAGTTTTTCCGCGGAGCTATTATTAACAGATGTCACTGCTAGCTCCACTGTTAAGATAGCAGTGTACCGGTTTCCAGGAAAAGGAGTTGAGCAACAAAATATTTTTTTTGAGAAATGTCGAGCAACAAAATAGCAGCAAAATATGCCATCAAAAGTTTTTCCGCGAAGCTATTATTAACAGATGTCACTGCTAGCTCCACTGTTAAGGTAGCAGTGTACCGGTTTCCAGGAAAAGGAGTTGAGCAACAAAATATTTTTTTTGAGAAATGTCGAGCAACAAAATAGCAGCAAAATATGCCATCAAAAGTTTTTCCGCGAAGCTATTATTAACAGATGTCACTGCTAGCTCCACTGTTAAGATAGCAGTGTACCGGTTTCTAGGAAAAGGAGTTGAGCAACAAAATATTTTTTTTGAGAAATGTCGAGCAACAAAATAGCAACAAAATATGCCATCAAAAGTTTTTCCGCGAAGCTATTATTACCAGATGTCACTGCTAGCTCCACTGTTAAGATAGCAGTGTACCGGTTTCCAGAAGAAGGAGTTGAGCAACAAAATATTTTTTTTGAGAAACGTAGAGCAACAAAATAGCAACAAAATATGCCATCAAAAGTTTTCCCGCGAAGCTCTTATTTACAGATGACACTGCTAGCTCCACTGTTAAGATAGCAGTGTACCGGTTTCCAGGAAAAGGAGTTGAGCAACAAAATATTTTTTTTGAGAAATGTCGAGCAACAAAATAGCAGCAAAATATGCCATCAAAAGTTTTTCCGCGAAGCTATTATTTACAGATGTCACTGCTAGCTCCACTGTTAAGATAGCAGTGTACCGGTTTCCAGGAAAAGGAGTTGAGCAACAAAATATTTTTTTTGAGAAATGTCGAGCAACAAAATAGCAGCAAAATATGCCATCAAAAGTTTTTCCGCGGAGCTATTATTAACAGATGTCACTGCTAGCTCCACTGTTAAGATAGCAGTGTACCGGTTTCCAGGAAAAGGAGTTGAGCAACAAAATATTTTTTTTGAGAAATGTCGAGCAACAAAATAGCAGCAAAATATGCCATCAAAAGTTTTTCCGCGAAGCTATTATTAACAGATTTTTTTTTTTTTTTTTTAAACCTTAAATTAAGAGGCTCAGAGGCTGTAGCCATATTGGAGCCGTGGAAAAGTTTATTTAAAATAATATTAAAAACGTATATTGTTTGTTTTAGCGAAGTTAAACAGCACTAAAAGAGGTTTGTCGTTATTTTGCATGATAGAGACTGCGATGATGTCCCGTATAAACAGAGGAGGAGTAAAGCCTAAAGTCGCCAGAGATGCAAGAAGTGTAGTTCTAAAGGGGTATTTGGAACATGACCAAAAGACATGATCGGCAGTCTCATATTGGTTGCAATCGGCGCACAGTGGGCTTGCATTAATTCCTAGTCGGTTCAAGTTGGTGTTGAGGCCATTGTGATTAGCCATGAGTCGAGAAAAAAGAGTTACCATTGAGCGGCTAGGTTCTACCAGCAGCCTTTGGAACCATGCATGTATTGAGATCATTGGAATTATGGAGTGACAGTATCTACCCATGTCGTCTTCTTGCCAGTGTTTTTGCCACCTATCTAAAAGTCTTTGTTTCGGAGTCGTCATGAAGTCTTCTTGAAGCGGATTCGAGAAGAGCGTTTGTGTGAGAGGTAAGGACGCCCCTTCGCGCGCTAGCTTGTCTACTAGTTCGTTTCCTCGGATACCGCAATGTGCTGGAACCCAGCCCAGTGTTACTTTGTATCCAACACTATCGAGTTGTAAGAGGACCTTCTTGCATTTGAACACGTATGTATGGGAAGGCTTGCCAATGTTGCTTATAGCGAGTATTGTTGACAGACTGTCGGATAAAATTAAGTAGTTTCCCGGGGAGTGATACAGTTGAATATTGCGGCATGCCATATATACAGCGATTGCTTCTGCCGAGAATACTGATGCCGGTTCTGGCAGTTTGAAGCTCATTTGGCAGGACTCATTAAGATAGAAAGCTCCACCTGTCCCCTCTACTGATTTCGAGCCGTCTGTGTAGTATTATTAACAGATGTCACTGCTAGCTCCACTGTTAAGATAGCAGTGTACCGGTTTCTAGGAGAAGGAGTTGAGCAACAAAATATTTTTTTTGAGAAACGTAGAGCAACAAAATAGCAACAAAATATGCCATCAAAAGTTTTCCCGCGAAGATCTTGTTTACAGATGTCACTGCTAGCTCCACTGTTAAGATAGCAGTGTACCGGTTTCCAGGAAAAGGAGTTGAGCAACAAAATATTTTTTTTGAGAAATGTTGAGCAACAAAATAGCAGCAAAATATGCCATCAAAAGTTTTTCCGCGAAGCTATTATTAACAGATGTCACTGCTAGCTCCACTGTTAAGATAGCAGTGTACCGGTTTCCAGGAAAAGGAGTTGAGCAACAAAATATTTTTTTTGAGAAATGTCGAGCAACAAAATAGCAGCAAAATATGCCATCAAAAGTTTTTCCGCGAAGCTATTATTTACAGATGTCACTGCTAGCTCCACTGTTAAGATAGCAGTGTACCGGTTTCCAGGAAAAGGAGTTGAGCAACAAAATATTTTTTTTGAGAAATGGCGAGCAACAAAATAGCAACAAAATATGCCATCAAAAGTTTTTCCGCGAAGCTATTATTAACAGATGTCACTGCTAGCTTAACTGTTAAGCTAGCAGTGTTCCGTTTCTAGGAAAAGGGGTTGAGCAACAAAATTAATTTTTTTGGAACAAAATAGCAACAAATTAAGGTAAATTTTTTTTTGAATTTTGAGGGTTTGTGACTGCTAGCTTAACAGAGGTGAATAAATCGACGGAAATAAGAGAACAAACCTAAACATGACTGCAATTTTCGTTTATTCTGTGGTACCGGGTAATGTTTTATGGCCTCAATATGATCGGAGTAAAGTTTTATGCCATGTTTGTTAACGGAATATCCGAGATAATAAATCTCTGTATAACAAAATTTACGCTTTGTTAACCTTAACTCAAGTCTGTATTTAGTAAATTGCCGGAATACTTTTTGTAGTAAACAACAACAACAACAACAAATCAAAATGTTCCGGAATCGTCTTCGTGGCAATCAGGATATCATCCATATAAACATCTATTAATCCATCAATGAAATCCTTTATCACGACATTGATAAAGCGTTGAAAGACGCTATGGGCGTTTTTTAGATTAACTGGCACGCGTAGGTATTCATATTGACCAAATGGAGTCACGAAAGAAGTGTATGTACTTCACGGAATCAATTGCCATCCGAACTTGATGGAAACCACTTTCCAAATCAAGAATAGTGAAATAAATTTTCCCTTCTAAATACTCTAGACAATTTTCGATTAATGGAAGCGGAAAATTATCACGAACAGTGAATTTTTTTAATGCTCTATAATCAACACACATACGCGATTCACCACATTTCTTTTTAACTAAAACAATAGGTGAAGCATACGGTGAGTCGCTATGTCTAATTATTTGTTTCGCTAACAGGTCATTAATAATACTATGCACTGTATTCTTCTCAAAGAAGGACAGTCTACGTGGGTGGCAAAAAATCGGAATTTCAGATGACAAATGAATTTTCATCTCATAATTATGATCAATAGGAGGACTACAATCAACTTGTAACATTCTTCAATTATTTTGACTACCGATTCCTAATCAAATTTAGTGAGTTTATCATTAATGTGAAAGAGCGGTGGTAATTCTTCATCAATAGCGAATATATGTGGCAATTCCAAAATTTAATTTTTCGTCATTTCCGACCCAGTACTTTTAGTTTAACTGTTGTCAACTAACTCTGTTGTACTTTTGATGTAATCTTTTTTAGGACCCAGCTTGTCTAATTCAATTCCAAGAAGACTCTGTTCATCAGTAACAGTTGCATCATAAGCACTGAAATAGTTATTAAAACCAAGAAATTTCTTATCAGATTTTTTTTAATCCAACGGTTGATTTTACACATAGTTTTATATAAAACAAAATCAAAAATCTCTTCCCAGCAATAACGGTATCGGAAGTATGTTATCCGCAACTATGAATAGTGATAAAGTTTTAAATTTTTTTTTTAAATTCGACAGTAACATTCACTTTTCCATAAGAATACAACTGCATATTACCCAAGCCGAAAAGTTCGAGTAGTTCTGGTCACCGTTGTAAAACTCCTTCGGAACAACAGATCGATGCACGAAACTAACAGGGCTGCCTATTACGGTTTAAAGTTCGCGATAGCGGTCTTAATACCGCAATCAAAACCCCTTGCACCAAAAGGGGACGAACGGGTCCTATCCGGCCAACCCAGAGATGGGTCGTGGGCGCCAGTGGTCCTTAATTTAGGAACCCGTCCTCCAAGATCTTCCCCGACCGAACCACGAGTTCGGGGAAAATTAATAACTAACTAATTTAACGGAAAGCAAAAGACACTATTCACCCGGAGAAAAGGCTGAAACACGTCACAACACGGAATAATAATACATTTGGCATATAATAAAAAGAAAGAAAATGAAATTTAATACTCTTCCGATGCAAGCTTTCTTTTTACACTTTTTCTTCGACGCAATCCTCCGATGCAATCCTTTCTTATACTTTCTTATACTTATACTTTCTTATGCTTTTACTCCGACCGTACTTTCTCATTCCCTGATCTTCACGTACCAAAATCACCTTACTGAAGAGACCCCAAAAATTGTCCGCACTTGCCGCGAAAACTTCCAACGGCCCCCCAACAGTCAGTTATTCTCACCGACCACCAAATTCCGCTTTTCTAGGTCAACGTCCGTTTTCTCCAAAACTTCCCATTTCTCTCAGGTGCCGAGTTATTTTCTCCTGTCCACTTTATATTCACCAT
Organism: Beris morrisii; assembly: GCA_951812415.1. NCBI lineage: Eukaryota > Metazoa > Arthropoda > Insecta > Diptera > Stratiomyidae > Beris > Beris morrisii. Next base: position 81,250,546 of record OX638311.1, on the reverse strand, counting down.
CCGACTTCTTAGCATGGGCCCAAACCTCATGATCTGTCTTATCGACTTCACTTTCTCGCGGCTCGTGCAGTGCTCGTCGATATTGGCGTCGGATGACGTTTCTCGTTGTTGTGACATTTGTGCGGTGTTGTGCTGTATTTCCGTGATCGTTCTGTGTTTTCCGTGTTGATTGTTTTCTGTGTTGTGTTCTCGTTAAATGTCTTCTGGGTGTCGTTCGTGTTAATTTATTGTTGTTACCGTGCTCCTCGGTGTTAATTTGCTTTGTTAACACCGGTTTGTTATCAATAACTGAAGTGATTCCTTGCTTCTTCGTTTCAGGTTTGACGGAATCAACGACTACGCAGGACGGAGTAACCATCGGTGAGTGTAAGTATTACGATTATGCTACATACTCGTTTTTGGTGTTGTGTGCTTCGGGTTTGGTTACGGATACGGTTCCGTAGGAATAAAAATATTTATGTTGGTTGTGTCGACGAAGTCGCGTCTCTCGTAAGTATCCCCTTATTTTTGATACGATTAGTTACTGACTACTAATACTAACCCTAAATCTAATTTACCCTAATATTACACTAATAAACCTGATTGCTTCATTTTTCCGCCTCTTCTCCGTGTTTACTGAAAAATAACTAATAATTCTTAATTGGCGTTAATCGCCTTAGGAAGAGTGGGAGACATCAAAAAAAAACAAGCAATTCGGAGGTAAGTAAACTCCAATATGATTCTGAATTCAACAATAATGATTTGCTTTATTGCTTTGCTGGTCGACATATAGTTACGGATGGATCCGTAACATGCCTGTATCCAAAAGAGAGTTTATTTTTTTGAAATCTATGCTTATGCTACCACCTCTACCGAATGCAACACTTACCAATTGAGCAACATCAATAGCGCTACTTAATACAGCTTTATTTGCAGTTAAGATTGCATCTTCCTCATTCGATTTAATCAAGGTAACACGTTGACTTGGTGGAACAGGACAATTACGAATAGTATGTTCCAAAGATGTACAGCAAAAACAGGAACCAGCTGGGCGTCACTTCTTACCGCAGTTACGCGATAAATGATCAACTTCTAAACAATTATAGCACCGAATTTTAGACATCGTTTTGGTACTAGTTAGAGATGGTTTTATACTCATAGTTGACTGATGAAGTTGATGGGCGATGCAAAACCGAACCAGATCTTGTAAAAGACAATTGTTGTGTATGGCTTTCGTAGCATGGTACCAAATCCTTAAATTGTTGAATTTAGCTGCTCCACCACATTATCCTCAATATGATCACCATTGGCTCCGCTCGGGAATTCAATTCCCTTTTCTTGGAGGAGCTCTATCAATTTCCTTGTGTTAAGCCGATCACACATTTTTATTTTTTCAATTTCTTTTTAATTACAATTAACTTATTCCCGTAATGGGTTTTTGTACCCCACACCTGAATTATTATACGAATTTAATATCATAAAAACAATCTTTTCTCTTCCGCAGTCATCGTACAATTGAAGCCCCTGGTTGAATAAGGGGTCAACTCCCAATTTTTGAAAAGCGTGGATATTACGTCATTGTGATGGCATATGAGTGTATTTTGGTGTTGTTTGACCAAATTTATCAACAGAATGCGCCAATTACCTAAAACTACAAATCATAAGGGGTTAACTGCATCAGCTGAATTTCATCCGAATGCAATAAGGGGTTATCTCAATTAAAAAAGTCGAAAAGGGGCTTACTCAAGAGTTAGACCCTTTTTGAATTTCATGTATTTGATGATTTGTGAGTTAAGTTATCCCTAATGATTACATGAGTTTGTAGTGTGGCCCCCTTCTACTTCCCAATAGAGATGGGAAAAACGGGTCAATGATGTGACCCGGGTTAGCTGACCCGGTTCACCAATTTGACCCGTTCAATAAGACCCGTTCAAATTGAACGAATACACTTTTTTACTAAAATCCTTGGATGTTGATTAAACTTAGTAATGAAAATATTTAATTTGTTGATATCTTAAAAAATAAAGAAGAAATAAATCTTTTCTTGTTTCTTGCCCCCGCAATTGTCAAAATGCTTCAAGCCAGAGCCCTCTGAACTATAGCCGCGCAGTTGAATTGAGCATAAAAAAACAGAGTCATAACAAACATGACAGCTTCATACAAATCGCAACAATTTTGTATGGCGGGTGCATGACTTGGATGATAAAAACTAAGTTTTCTATTAAAGTGCAAGCTTTTGTTAGGCAAAGCAAAGTTAAATAGTTTATAAACATATTTAAAAATTAGAATTAGACAAGTTTTTTCATCTGGAACTGAGTTTTCATAGAAAAAATTAGGTCGAAAAAAATATCGCAATTTTCAATTCAATTTTTCATTGTCGGCATTCTGCCATTTAAAAAATGTGCAGTTAAATTGCTTATTTTTTGAAAGATAATTTTTGTTATATGAAACACATTGCATATTGCTATGATTCTGAACATTTGTTATTCAGTATCGACTCTAGAGGGTTCGTCAATTCCAAAGTTTTGTATTAAAACACCGCGCTTTGGGATAATAAAATATTGTTACGAATTCGTTCCAAAAAAGATCCTCCAATGAACTGGTATATTTTCTCATTTTGATCCGTGACGTCACACATCACATAAAAAACGAGGCATTTCTCACGACGAACTGTCATATGTGCGCGGCCTGAGTTTAAGTCGGCCATGTTCAAGCCATAGAAAATACCCTTTCACACGGTACGGCTGATGCAGGGATACAGAGAAGACGTTTTACTAGTTCGTAAAGACGTGGAAATCTATATTTATTTTCCAACCAGTAAGCCAGTGGATTTTATTTAGGAAATAAATATCGGTCGTTAATGTAGGAATCCAATTCTACAATAGCCGCTGCCATCGGGTTCACCACTGGTTGAACAGATTCTTTAAATCCAGTCCAGAGATCGATAACATAGGCCGAAGTTACTGGTATGATTGTGAGAGGTTCCCTTTCGGGTTGCACCCCTAAGTTTTGGACCCTAGGTAGTCTAATTTTCACCATTTTATCCCTTAAAGACGAATAATCGGATTGGTATATATCATCAGGGAAACCTTTCTTTTTAAATCTGGGATCTAGAAGCCTACACAATTCAGTTTTTAAGGTTTCACCCATTTCTTTTACCTGTTGTGGTTGGTATATCTTTTTCTAGTAAAACTTCATTTGTGTTTCACCATAAGTCGAGCTAGAATCGGGGCTTTGGAAACCGATATTGTTTTTTCAGCGCTGACATCTATAGTCACTGTCTTAAAAACAATCAATATTTTAATCGCAATTCGAAACACAAGAATTTATAGTATACTACTAGAATACCACCGACCACAAAAATGGTATCGAGCTCAATACTCGAAATTTTCAAACGCACCTCCCAGTAAGCCCTAAATTGATTTCGCTCGAGATATTTTCATATGTTCCCACGAGCATTGTTTATAAAGATACCAAATCCGTTAAAAATGGACAAACATAACGGCGACGTAATGTGACGTTTGCAAGCGCAAAATCATCCAACTAAAGTTATTTCTTACGACGCATCGAATCTATAAAATTATAGTCCGGGTTGAATCCTTTACAATCCCATACAAAGCAAAACCAATCCATATCCATACAACTCATTCTTCAGAATTTCGATCGGTCTGGATTACAATATCCGGGTTGATTCCATCTTTCGCATGTTTCCATCTTTCGCAGGTTTCCACGAACGATCGAACGATGCACGATCGTTCGGTCTCCACGAACGATCGAACGATGCACGATCGTTCGGTCTCCATGAACGATCGAACGATGCACGATCGTTCGGTCTGCATGAACGTATGTAGTACTATAATAGTGGACCAATTTGCAAAAAATTGGCGAAAGGGTTTGAGAGCGTGGGAGTGGGGGAAAACAATGTGTCCGAATCGTTTGAAACATTATAAAATCCATATCTCCTGAATGGTTGATATCAGGAGGTTGAAATTTGTAGTTGTCTTAAGGGATACTATGACATTAGACAAGGGCTAAACATTTTAAGACGGGATGTGGATGTAAGGGTGGGGGGTAAAAAACTTTGGATTACAATATCTTCCGAACCAATTGTACCATAGGAAGATAAAATTTGGTTTTGGTGTATAGGATTACAAGTGGGGTTCATTAAATGTACAATTTTTGAGGAGGAGGATAGACATTTTTTAAAAAAAAAATTCTTAAAATTCAAGAACCGTACCAGATATGAGCTAAGAATTCTTTAGTCGGCTACAGACTTATAGCGTTTCGCCTATTTCGCGTCTTTCTCGTGAATAGTGGGTAGAGGTTTTTCGTGGGTTTCTCGCGTTTCATTATTCGCGTTTGGCGATTCGCGGGTTTTCTCTACTGGAGACAGTTTTTTGACGAAATCAAAGGGTTTTGCATGACGAGACAGTGACGAAAAATGTGCGAGACGATTTTTTCGTGACTTTCTCATGAGTTTCATGTTTTTCGTGAAATAAGCCGAAAACCTCGCGAAATGTTAAAAACATGAAAAGCAGGAGAAGTCTGTAGTCGGCTTCACAGTTAGGCCTAGTGGACTTGTAGCAGGGAGAAAATTTGGAGGGTGCTAGTGATGGGGTGACGGTGGGAGGGGTTGTAACATAAGGGTTCTGATTTTTATTTCTTGAAAACCGCAAAGTATAGAAAGCTAAAATCGACAATATAGAACTATAGAGAATAATAGAAAAATGAAATTGCGACTGATAACCTAAAGAATAACTAGGAGGCTATTTAGAACGTTATTTCTTAGGTTGTCAGTCTCATTGTAACCTACACTACACCGCATCTGAGCATTAAACATGTTTCGGACTTCTACCCAAAAATAGTAAAGTTGCGCCCAGACTGTTGGCAGGTTTTATCTTCCACTGCCTACTCAGCAAACCTGCGTCTCATTCAAGCTTGGACTGTGGTATTTACTCAGATGTTTTGCGTTTTGTTGAATTGGAATTTAACAAATCTGTGATCTGTCGGCCGTAATGAGCACCATCGTGTTGGTAAAACATGGAAGCCAATCGTACCAGTGGAATATCACCCAACAAGTCCTGTAGATCATTTGACAAAAAATGTAAGTAATTGGAGCTATTTAGAGTAGGCGGAAGCCTAATAGGTCCAAGAAAATCGTCACCAATCACACCTGCTCATAAATTGACGCTGAATCTGTGCCGAAATGATGCCGCTCTTCTTGTGTGTGGATTGCTCTGAGCCCACGTATGTAGGTTGTGGAAGTTTGTGATACCGTCTCTGGTAAATTGGGACTCATCCGTCCACAGAATATTGTTGAAAGAATTGTCGTCATCTATTTGTCGTTCAAAGAGCCAATTGCAAAACTCCATCCGTTTGGGGAAATCAATGGGTAGCAGCTCCTGTACTGGTATGTGATGGTAGGCATGGAAGCGTTCTACTTTTAAAATACTCCAAACTTTCCAAGTAGAGATGTTAAACTGCAATGCCAAGCGTCGGATACTGATCGACGGATCATTTTGAACTGCTTGCAGTATTCTTTCATCAGTCTGAACAGCGATTATCGGCGAGGATTTGCATTTACTCTGCTTGTTCTAACGCTGCCAGTTTCCCTAATTCTCCTGTAAGCGTCTTGAAATACTCCCCTGTCAGGTGTCCGTCGATGAGGATCTCTCTGATGGTAAAGCCTTCACGCGGCTCGTCCATTTCCGCGACACTCTCCATAAATTAACATCATGTCAGCATATTCTTCATTGGAGTACTCAGGCATTTTGAAATTATTTTTTTAATTCTACTGACATCTTCTTCTTTTAGCAACGTAACTAAAACTGATAAAAATATGAAGGTAGTTTTGCTTTTATAGGCTTTTTATTTTGTAAGGCACCCTATTAAAAAAGGCATAGTACCGAACCCAGCATTACCTACCACATCCAGGTAAAAGCATCAATTATGTTGAACCTCACTTACATTTCATTGTTTTCTACATACTTTAAATAATAATAAATGTGCAATAAAAATACTTCAGTACTACCGACAAATTAAACAGATTCTTAGACGAGGTCCACTTTATGGCTCTGACTTTTGAAATATTTCATTTTTATGCGATATGTATTTTTATCTATTACTTCCAAAATGTTAATCGTAACTCATACATATGTATGCAGCTTTTGTAGGTAATAATACGGTTCATAAAAAACTAAAATTAAAATGACATTTTTATAATGGAGTTTTCTGAGAAAAACTACATTGATCTCTGAATTTTTAGGGTTGACGTAGCAAAAATATGTGTTTTCGAGTAAATATCTCAAGATTGGGTGCAGCTACAATTTAGACTCTTACATCGAATGAAAGGTAATTCGATTCCCTAAAAACGAGGTATAACACTTTGCCTTGTGATTATTCGTTTTCAAGATATAACGTTTTAAGTGGGTGAGGGTACCGGTCAAAAACACTTTTCTTAACCACCCTGTATCTCCACTGATATTAAAAATTAACATAATTAACCCCTATAGAACATTTTTTTTCTCCAAATATATCAAGGACAGAGTGCCAAACACCCTGTATACATATACTGTTGCAAGCTAGGGGTTCGCCGGGATTTCAAGTAAAAACACAATTCGTTTAAAATCAAAAATAAGTGATAATTTATTATTTCGCACTTTAATTCTATTCGCACAATTATTCACATTATATGGCAATACCGACTGCTTTTATATATCGCTTGATTCGATCACACGCAATCGATCGCTTTCCACCAATACGGTCGCGTAATACACGCTGGCTGTGGTTCCCGGGATTACCTTCGAGCTCTGCTCTGATGACTTTGGTATATCCGCATCTTCGCACAATATAACTCGCAGCTTGGTTGTGCTGGAGGATGCTATTTCTATGGGGATTTCGATATTCCGCCACTTCATTATTCGTTGTCCTAAGTCCAGCTGGATACCGTGTGGTTTCAGAAAATCCATTCCAAGAATACACTCGTCGGTAATATCGGCTACCACGAATACATGCGAGAATGTCAAATCTCTAAGCTGGATGTCACGTGATATTTCTCCATGGACTGTAGTAGTTTCTCCTGTTGCTGTGCGAAGTGCGTACTTTTTAGTGTTGTGAAGCCAAGTACGGTCTACGAGGTCAGATCTTAGCACTGATCGTGTTGCGCCAGTGTCAATTGTTATTATACAGTTTAATTTGTCGACTCGGCCACTCATGCATAAGCCGTTTTCACCACGATGTAGTCGAGAAACTGCGATGATGGTTCTAGGGACGTCGATTCCACCGGTTTCCCGGACTGTCATTAGGCGATCTCGTGATGGTTCGCCTCGTTTTCCCTTTTGTTTAGCAGCGCAGCCCGAACAATAGTAAGTGTCCTGCCTGTCCGCAATTCCAACATCGGGGGGCACCAGATCCTTCGCTCCGCTTGGTGTACGCTGCTCTCTGACATACACACTCTTCTGTTATTTCTCGGACTCGGTAGTTACTCCGTGACAAAAAACCAACAAATATATATTCTCTCGGACAGCAAGGCAGCAATAATGGCACTTCAGTCCGTTCAAATCTACTCCAAACTTGTTTGGAATTGCCTCCAATGCCTGTTTGAACTCGGAAATAAGAACAGAGTTAGTCTCATTTGGATTCCGGGACACAGCAGCTATGTAGGTAATGAAATGACCAATCCTGTGACTTAATGGCCAGGAAAGGTTCAGAAGCTGACTTCATGGGACCATATCCATTCTGTGGGATACCATTAAGCACAGCCAGAATGAACATCCGAATGTGGCAAAAATCGCAAAGTGCCATTCACTGGGACTTGGTACCGGGCAACAGGCACTCAAAGCTTTTTATGCCAAAACACTCGGAAAAAAAGAACATCTGATTATCTAAAATTAAGCAGATATCAGACCCGAAGCTTAGTGGAGCTCTGACTGGACATTGTCACATGAGGAAGCATCTCAATAGGATTGGTCTCTCTGAGACTAAAATTTGCAGAATATGCAATGACGAAGACGAAACACCAGAGCATATCCTCTGTGAATGTGAGGGTTTAACTCGCAAAAGACTTCGTCACTTCGGTCAGGGTTTCATGGACCCATCGGAATTCCTGACCATTCCTCTTCGCAAAATACTAGGCTTCATTGAAAGCGCAGGGATCGAAGAGGAATCATAATCAAACCGGGGGACGTCACAATAAGCCCAATTGAGGCTGCGGTGACAGAGGGTAACCATACCAACCCCTATTTCCAAATCTAATCTAATCTAATCTACTCCGTGAGCTTTGCTTGGCAGATTCGAACGTAAGCCCATATACTAAGGCTTTGCCAATCGTTTTTCTTCCTGCCAATTTTAACGCCTGCTGGAGCCCTCTGTCCTGTACAGCACTTTTAAATGCGAAAACAGCTGTATCGTTGCGTTGCTCTGTTTGCGCATTCGGAAGCGATAATAGTGTAAGTCGTTCAATGTCGCGCGAGTTACGAATATCCCACCGATCCACGCGACTTGCTGAGCTCAGCATGTTCCCACAACATAAATAACTTGAGAACCTAATTAACTTAAGAATCAAATTTAATTGAAATTTTCCACAGAAAATGCAAAGGTAGCTAATGTAAAATTGTAGGCGCTACCTTTGCAGTTTAAATTATTAAAAGTGCATTTGGCCTGAATTTAATTACAGTTGTCAGATAGTTCTCATCAAATAAAGTCGATTCGGAAATTAAAAGTGTCTTTCATAATTTTTTTTTGTTACTAAATGGATAACGATCCATAACTGGCGCAGTCTGTCGGTTTTTTTTTCTTTCACAACAATTAGACTTAAAACGGTTATCGACGGATTATCGATTTCAAGTGAAAAGTTTGACTGTTCCGTTGGTCAGTATCGTGCGTAAATAAAAAGCAACATCAAAAGAATATCGGTTCTAATTGGTACGCAGCGCGAGTGAAAAACAAATCGAAACCTACATCCCAAAGACTATCGACGATCAACTGTCGGGTGGACCATATAAACGTTATCAACGACGGATCATCGTGAAATAATGTTTATCCAGGGAGCTGTAATATTGCTAATGTAAGTCAATTTGGATTATCTTTTTGGAATCCTTGCTCTCCTTCCATGTCCTTCCTTAAACCTAGCCATAAGCCATATTATAGGAATAATTTAAGCCCAATTAAAGAAAGTGAAAGTGAGTGTACTGAATTTAAATTACGTGCAACCCAGAGTGATTCGAATTTAGCGAGGTTATCAAATCTTCCTTCGCGGATAAACAGAGTTTTTAGAACATTTTCGCGGTCGCGTAAAAATTTAACAAGTCCAGTGATATCTATGGCCGAGCCCCAGTACCACATAAACATGCAGAACGACCCATTACAACCTGAAATACCGGCTCCTGTCCCTCAGATAGAGCCTGTTCAAATTAACACAATGGATATTTTCAATTCACTTCGTGTACCGGATGCAATGAAAGACCTACCTAAATTTTACGGTAACCCCAGGCTACTGTTTGATTTCCTTGATAATGTGGAGGAAATTCTCGCATTGATAACCATAACCAATGTACATCTTATGGGCAACTCCTCTTGAGAGCCATAAGGAACAAAATAATTGGACCAGCAAACGAGGTTCTTAATATTTATGGAACCCCGTTGGTATGGAAAAACATCAAAGAGAATCTAATCTTGCAATATTCCGATAAACGAAATGAAAAATCTCTCATAAGGGATCTGCACAGTGTTCGACAAGGAAATAATACGATAGAACAGTTTTATAGTGAAGTTGTGCAAATTCTTTCAAACATCAACAATCATGTACAAATACATGAGAAAGAATCAAACGTAATAAGTGCAAAAGGGGGACTTTATTCAGACATGTGTCTGAACGCATTTTTAAGCGGACTTCGCGAACCACTGGGTTCTGTAATACGCGCAATGAAACCGGAATCATTAGCGGTAGCATTTTCGTATTGCATCAAAGAACAGAATATATATTATACTAAAGTTTATCGTGGTAACCCAGGGATTCAAAGAAATTCTAGTCCAGTATTTCTTGATCCATTTAAATCAGATTATCCAACCTAACGTCAAAGACCTCAACAGCTCCCATTACACAGAAATCAATTTGGACAATTTACGAGCACATATCGACCAAATCAATATTTATCACCAATTCAAACTCCATTTCAAACAAACACCTATCGACCATCCCAATATGCAAATCAGACTCAGCTAAGACAAGCTTTTAATCCTTTCTCTAATAATAACTATCAAAATCGAACACCTCAACCAAACCAATTTATCCAGCCAAGACAACAGCAATCTGTACCCCAACAACAGCGATCGCAACAAACCAGACAAATCCTCCCTAATCTACCGAAACCGGAACCAATGGAAATAGGCTCAACAATTTTTAGATCCAACAGACCATCAAATTTTGTAGGGAATGTAAATTTGGCTGAAGAAAATGCGCAACCCGACGTTCTTCCCTACATGCAAGAATTAGATGAATATTACTACGAAAATCCTGATAATTATCAGTACGATATCTCTCCTTCAGAAACAGATACAGGATACTCTGAAAATAAAGTAGACGATCAAAATTTTCCACTAGATGCCTCAACCAATCAATCGGGTTCTTAGACATTAATAAACACGGATCCGTACTCCCGTACATAAATATCTCATCTCCTTTTGGACGCCCACTTAAATTTCTAATAGACACTGGAGCATCCCATTCTTTTATTAACCCCCAGTTTGTTAAACTCGAAGATCTTATCGACATGAAACCCATTACCATTCCAACTATTCTCAATAAACATACCATTAACAAAGAAGTACACCTCTCAAATTTTCAAGAGTTTAATCAACCAGGTGATACCAAATTTCTCGTCTTTAAATTCCATGCATACTTCGATGGACTCCTAGGACTAGATGCACTTACAGCACTAGAAGCTAAAGTGGATTTGGGTCAAGAAGTTCTCATTACAAAAAATGCCATCTAAAAACTTCTCTTAAAACCGAACTTCATGTCAAATAATATAGTCCCACCTCAAACAAAAATAATCACCTAATTACCAGTTGATATTCAAAACGGAGATATATATATTGGGGAAACTGAAATCAAACCTAATATCTACATATCAGAAGGCGTATATGGTGCAAAAGAATGGTACAGTCTCATGGAAGTCTCAAACACTTCAAATAAATCCGAAGTCCTGTTTCTAGAACAACCCCTTAAGGTTACAGAATTTTCTCACTCCGATTTCGCTGAAATCAATAATTTCAATATCCATTATGATAATACATGTGAATCAAATTTTAATTTAACATCAGAAGATATCACACAAATTTTACGAACCTCCCATCTCAATACAGAGGAAAGAGAAATGCTCTTTAAAACCTGCAAGGAATATGATGACATATTCTTTCATGAAGGTCAGCAGCTAACTTTCACGAGCAAAATTAAGCATCGTATCTCAACTACAGATGATATACCCCTTTATACCAAATCGTACAGATATCCATATGTCCACAAAACCGAAGTTAAGAACAAGATCCAAAAAATGTTAAAGCAGAGAATAATTCGACCAAGTTATTCTCCTTGGAGTTCACCTGTGTGGATCGTTCCTAAAAAGAAGGATGCCAGCGGTAAACAGAAATGGAGGCTGGTAATAGATTACCGAAAAGTTAATGAAAAGGCTATTAGTGATAGATATCCGATACCAAATATCACCGATATCTTAGACAAACTCCGGAAATCAATGTATTTCTCAACTCTTGACCTTGCCAGCGGTTTTCATCAGATTGAGATGGATTCAAAGGACATAGAAAAAACGGCTTTTACGTAGAAGGTGGCCACTATGAATATATTTGAATGCCCTTTGGGTTGAAAAATGCCCCGTCCACATTCCAACATGTCATGGACAACGTTCTTCAGGAACTTCAAGGTAGAATATGTTTAGTATATCTCGAAGATATCATCGTCTTCTCAACTTCATTGCAGGAACATATGGAAAACCTGAAAAAAGTTTTCCAGAAATTAAGAGAAGCTAACTTCAAACTCCAGCTTGATAAATCGGAGTTTCTTCATAAAGAGATTAAGTTCTTAGGGCATATTATAACAACTGATGGCGTTAAGCCCAACCCAGATAAAATCCGAGCAATTAAAGAATATCCTATTCCTAAAACTCAAACCGAAATCAAGGCATTCATCGGACTCCTTGGATATTATCGGAAGTTCATTAAAGACTTCGCTCATTTAACAAAGCCACTAACTCAATGCCTCAAAAAAGGGAAAAAAATTGAACATACGAATGAATACATTAAAGCATTTGAAGCATGCAAAGACCTCCTAACCAACGACCCCATTTTACAATACCCAAATTTCGACAAACCATTTATCTTAACCACAGATGCCAGCAACTATGCAATAGGCGCAGTACTGTCTCAAGGTACTATTGGTAGTGACCTCCCGGTTTGTTACGCTAGTAGGACATTAACAACTTCAGAAATAAACTACTCAACAGTAGAAAAAGAACTATTGGCAATAGTATGGGCGACTAAATACTTCCAACCGTATTTATTTGGTAGGAAATTCAAGATAGTTACAGACCATCAACCCCTTCGATATCTCATGAATTTTAAAGAAGCCAATTCCAAACTCATCCGATGGCGACTTAAACTCGAAGAATTCGACTATGAGATTAGTTATAAAAAAGGAAGTCATAATTCCAACGCGGACGCCCTTAGCAGAATAAAACTGGAAGACCCCTCGAAAATAAAACAAGCAGATCTTAACACTTCTGAAGACAATTCTCAACCCGAAAATTATACCGAAAGAAGTAGTAATCTTACTACCGTGCACTCTGCCACTGAAAATTTAGATGATGGAATTTACATCTCAGAGAGGCCCCTAAATGAATTCAACCTACAGCTAATTCTTGAATAATCTAATAGGAGAGACCTAAGCTTATGCTAGTGATACCTTTTCGAAATAAACAAAGACGCACAATAAGAGCGGTTGAATTCTCAGAAGATAAAATCGTGGATATTTTCAAAAAACATTTACCCCCGAAAAAATTAACAGCAATTTTTGCAAACGATGAAACCTTTAAGGTAGTACAAAATGTGTACTCCAAATATTTTTCTCAATCCCAAACATTTAAAGTCATTCGATGCGTGGAAATCCTCAAAGACGTTACGAATTCGGACGAACAAGTTGAAATAATTAGATTATATCACACAAACAACAACCATAGAGGAATAAACGAAACGCTACTTCATCTCAAAAGAGAATATTATGTCCCTTTTATGAAAAATAAAATAACAGACGTAATCAACAACTGTGACATTTGTCAAACCTCAAACTACGATAGAAACCCACAAGCTACCCAATTTCAAATACCTGAAACACCCGATAACCATAAACTTCATAAATCCAGAATTAAGAAAAAACCTCACTTTCAGAATCATACTCCCGACGAAAGCACAACGAATAGAAATGCAGGACTTGACGAACACTGAAGGACTCTTACCATTGCGACTTGGACAAGCACGGACTATACGAACTTACCAAAATTTACTACACATAACTAGACTTGACAAATACCAGGACAGCATCGACAGAATAGACGAATCCCTTAAAATTTTTGACGAAATAGGAAGAATGACCGACTCACTTAACATAACGAAAACGAAACTGGAAGAGGTTAAACATAAACTTCAGACGTTATTACCAAGGTTTAGAAGCAAATGAGGACTAATTAATGGTTTGGGAACTCTGATCAAGACTATCACAGGAAATATGGACGTAAACGACGCAATCCGTTTAAATGAGCAAATCGCAAAAATAATTAGCAATGAATCCAATCTCAAGGACTCTGTCAATCAGCAAACGAAATTAAACCACCAGATGATAGAAAGGTTTGATAACATCACGAATCATATTAATCAACAACAAAACTCTATAGAAAATTACCTAAAACACACCCACGATCAAATTAGAAATAAAATTAGATTAGAAGACGTAGATTTGAAACAATTAGAATTCTTAAACCGCATTAATTATAATATTGACTTGTTAAATAATCATTTGACGGATATAGCAGAGGCCGCTATCCTCGCTCGTTTGAATATAACCGCGAAACAAATTTTAAATCCCTCCGAAATTTCAGAATTATGCACTATTTTTGAAAATCAATCAATTAAAATTACATCAGAGAACACATTTATGAACTCTTAAAGTTACAAGCCTACTACAATCAAACAAATATTATCTTTAACATCCAAATACCAATTATTCAGAAAGAAGCTTAATTCTTCCACCATATTATTCCAATTCCATTAAACAAAACTAAATCCCTAAAAACCAAGCCGTACATCCTCCTAAACTCCAAAAGTATCCAATATTTTGACGAAAAGTGTCCAAGGATCGAAGGAATCTACTACTGCACAGAAACACGGAATCAAATAGCAATAGAAAAATCACTATGCATTGGCAACCTAATGAGAAATCTACCTGCGAGCTGTGAATTTCATCAAGGATCCCATACCACAGAAATCTTACAACCGGAACCTAACTTTCTCCTCCTCATCGACATCCCTGAAAGAACTATGTACACAACCTGCGTATTAAACAACACTCGCATCAAAGGAACCATCTTAATTCACTTCGAGAACTGCGAGATCGACATTAATGGCGAAATTTCCGAAGCTAGAGATCGTATCTACTACGATGAAATAACAATTTATCCTTCCATCTTCAATCAAATAAACATTTCATACTCTCCTCCTAGCATCCATCTAAGGAACCTAGAAAACTTCAATTTCTCACAGAACGAAGAGTTCGAACTTCAACAACTTTTTGCGTCATCAAAGGACTCCTTTTGGGCAATTGCCGTAATTGTGGCCATCATCATCACAGCTGTTGGTACTTACCTCTTGACGAAACGAAAAACCGTTATAAGCTACCAGATATCTGACAATCCGCTGCCAACCAACATCGCTCCAGCCCAGGAAACAACAAGGATGCAGTTTCTTTGGCCGTCGCTTCCTTCTAAGGGGGGAGGAGTTACGAATATCCCACCGATCCACGCGACTTGCTGAGCTCAGCAAGTTCCCACAACATAAATAGCTTGAGAGCCTAATTAACTTAAGAATCAAATTTAATTGTAATTTTCCACAGAAAATGCAAAGGTAGCTAATGTAAAATTGTAGACGCTACCTTTGCAGTTTAAATTATTAAAAGTGCATTAGGCCTGAATTTAATTACAGTTGTCAGATAGTTCTCATCAAATAAAGTCGATTCGGAAATTAAAAGTGTCTTTCATTATTTTTTTTTGTTACTAAATGGATAACGATCTATAACTCGCGCCAGCTCTTGAAGTGTTTCACCAGTCTTTTGGAGTTAGAGGTATCGAATGAGGAAACATCCACCTCGGACAGTGTCTGTTTTAAAAAGAAAATTTTTATTCTAAGTACCTTACGACTAACCTAATTCTACCGTTAAAACTAGTTTGTTAATATAATTCATTATGTACATTAAATGATGCTGTAAGCGAAGTGAGATGACTTGTACATTATGTACTCTGTACCTACTCCATCACCCCCCCCCCCCCTTCAGCTGGAAGCGAGTAATTCAAAACCAAACGAGTGAAGGAGAGGATCAGTACTTCGTGAAAAAAAAATAATAAAAAAAATAAAAATAATATAAAAATCTATCGAATTTATCAAATATGTTACTAGTGTTATCCATTTTAATATAGGCAAACCTCAACCAATTAATTCTTCTCGTTTCGGATAATTCAATCGCAGCAGCAACGTAATGACTGCGTTAAGTAGAAAGAAAACAAAAAAATAAAAATGAACGCTTTCGGTAGAACTCCAAATTGAAGTAATAAGTTATTTTTCAATAAATGCTGGTTAAGCCTGTCTAAAGAGACAGACGTGTTTTTGTTATTCATTTCTATCGTGTAATATTTTCGGCACCTTCGTATTACCTTGAATGGACCAGCGTATGGTGGTAATAGACCTGGTTTGATGCCTTCGATTCTGACGAATACGTGTTCACAATCGGACAGGCCTTTTGGCACATATGAGACAGACTTCGACTTTCGAGTTTCTGTTGGAATTAATTCGCTCATTCGGCTCCGTAGTTTAGTAATAAAGGAAGACGGTTCCGTATTCTTGACCATATTTTGAGTAGTTAAGAACTCGGAAGGTAATGTCAGTGTTTGGCCGTAAACTAATTCTGCTGGAGAGCACTTTAAGTCCTCCTTGTAAGAGGCGCGGATTCCTAATAGAACCAATGGCAGGTCCTCGCTCCAGTTACCATTACTTTCGCGACTTTTTAGTGACTCCTTGAGTTGCCTGTGAAATCGCTCCACTAATCCATTGGAGGCGGGGTGGTATGGTGTTGTGTGAATCCTGTGGCTGCCTAGTAAGGCTGTCAATTCACTAAATAATTTGAACTCGAATTGCGTGCCCTGGTCGGTTGTGATTCTTAGAGGTACGCCAAATCTGGAGATATATTCTCTGAAAAATATTCTGGCCACCGTGTTGGCTGTTATGTTCCGCAGAGGGTAAGCTTCCGGCCACCTAGTAAAACGGTCTACAATTGTCAAGACGTATGAGTATCCGTTTGAAATAGGTAGCGGCCCGACTAGGTCCATGTGTATGTGCTTGAATCTAACCTTCGGTAGCTCAAAATTTCCCACGGGGTTTTCTTGTGTCGGATTATCTTGGACTTTTGGCACGGCTGACATGTCTTGGTCCACTCCTTTATATCACTATGCATTTTGGGCCAAAAGTACCTTTCGGTTATCATCTTTCTTGTGCTGCGGATTCCGGGGTGTGACATTGTATGTAGTTAAACACTGAGCGTCGCAGCGTTTCGGGCACGTAGGGTCTCACCTTATCGTTGGCAACGTCGCACCATAAGGGTTGATCCAGTGTTGGAAAATGCTTTCTTTCCAATTTGAAAAAGGATTTTTCGGTTTTCTCTGATGGTGACAATAGCTTCTGGATATTCTCATCGGCTTTTTGAGCATTGTACAGGTTCTCCAAATTTAATTTGGGGATGTCAGACGCACAAACTTCGTCATCGGTGGTACGCGATAAGCAATCTGCGACCAGGTTATTGTTACCTTTTACAAATTGGATATCGTGTGTGAACTGGCCAATGAAGTCTAAATGTCGAATTTGTCTCGGACTCCTCTCCGTTTTAGTATGTAGAGCATGAGTCAATGGTTTATGATCTGTAAAAACTTTGAATGAACGGCCTTCCAAATGGTAACGAAAATGCTTGATAGAGAGATATATCGCTAAAAGCTCCCTGTCGAACGCCGAGTACTTTTGCTCGGCGGGGCTTAATTTTTTTGAGTGAAAAGCGAGTGGTTCCCAGGTTGTTCCATTGAATTGTTCTAATACACTACCAATTGCGAGGTTCGATGCGTCTGTAGTAAGTTTTAATTCCGGATTCTCTAGAGGGTGCATTAGTAAGGTCGACGTGGCAAGCGCTGTTTTGATTTTCTGAAATGCTTCCTTGCAGTCCTGTGACCACAAAACTTCCTTGCTTTTTCCTTTTTTGTTACCCATTGTTTTAATATGACTATGTATAGGTGCCAGAAGGAATGCCATTCTCGGGATAAAGCGGTGGTAGTAGTTCACCATACCGAGGAACCTTTGTACCTGTTTCATAGTAGTGGGCTTTGGAAAGTCCTTTATACATCTAACACGGTCGTCTGATGGTTGAATACCGTGACCGTTGATTTTATGCCCTAAAAAATCTAGTTCACTAACTCCGAATACGCATTTTGTGGGTTTTATGTTTAGACCGAATTCAGTGAGTTTTCAAACAGCTGTGTTAAGTGTTGCAAATGCTCTGAGTCGTTCTTGCTCATTACCAAAATGTCGTCAATATAAACGAAGACGAAGTCTAGGTTATTGACAACTTCGTTCATAAAGCGTTGGAATGTTTGAGCAAAGTTTCGCAACCCGAAAGGCAACCCGAAAGGCAACCCGAACGGCGTTGTTATGGCTGTCTTTTCTACGTCGTCTTCCGCAACTGGAATGTGGTGGTATGCTCTGACCAAGTCGATTTTGGAAAATACCGAGCAACCACTTAGCCGTAGCGAAAAACTCTGTATGTGTGGGATTGGGTACCGATCGGGTATGGTTACGGCATTCAAACGCCGGTAATCGCCGCAAGGACGCCAATCATCTGGATCTCTTTTAGGTACCAAGTGTAATGGCGAGGAATTCGGGGAAGACGAAGGGCGACATATTCCCAGGTGTTGCATTATGCGAAATTCTTCATGGGCAATCTTGTATCTTGGTAGATCCAATCGGCTTGGCCTCGAAACTGGTAAGTGTCCATTAGTCAAAATATGGTGAACGACTTTGTGTTTCGTTGGTAGCGAATAGTCCGGAGCCTGCAATAAGCTTGGAAAATCCTTAAGTAGATTTCCATAAACATTTTCTAATACATTTATGCGCGGGGATTGTTCAGCAGAGCTCTTTGATAAGACATTAACAGTAAGCGTAGTAGAGGAGTCAAGCAATCTTTTTTGTCTGACGTCTACTAGTAAACCATATTTATTTAAGAAATCGGCCCCTAAAATCGCTTTGTTAACCTCTGCTAAAATAAATGGGTAAGTAAATGAACGACGTAGACCCAAGTTTAGGTCCAAAAATTTAATTCCATACGTTTTGATTTGAGTCCCGTTCGCAGCCCATAGATTTAACTCTGGATTGATACGACATTCCTTAGGGAAGTAAGTATGAGGTATCACCGAAACCTCCGCCCCGGTATCTATTAGAAATTCAATTTTATTTTTTTTGCAAGTTGTGAAAAGGCGGCGAGTGGAGTGTAAAGCTATCCGGGTGTTTGCCGCGTTAACGTCCGGATTTTTTAGTTTTTTTTAGAGAAGGAACTATGAAATTTGCATGGGCTTACACACTTTGTTGATTGCTGTTTAAACTTTTGGTGGCACCAACAAATTTTTTCTGCCTCCGGACTTTTGTATCGAGGGCTTGTCTTCCGTCTATTTTCGATAGAAGTCGATTTAGTGCACCCTCTTGATAGCAAGCTCCTCATAGACTCGTTGAGTCGTTCGATCTCCAGCTTAATGCTAGCTAATTCAGAATTCTGAGATTCTATGGGTGGAGCAATTGTGGCGTTAATGGGTGATACAATCGGAGAGGTGCTCTGTGTAACTTCCCAAACCTTGTCTGCTAATTCGAGTCGGTTTTCAAAATTTTGATTAGCAGCTACTGCTAGTGGTATCGCAACCACTGAAGGAAGCTTACGCAACCATAACGAGTCAATTAATTGTTCACTAACTGTCATGGAGGATGAAAGTAAAATCATATGCCGATACAACTGGGATGGTTTTCGATCTCTTAGCTCCTCAGACGACAAGAGCCCGTCCAAGCGTTTCTGTTCCGAAATGGAAAGACGTTTTATTAATTGATTTTTTAAAGTTTCGTACTTTCCCTCGGGAGGTGGTTTATGAATTATGTCGATAATCGAATTTATAGTGTCTGCGGGCAGTGTAGATAGTACATGGCAATATTTCGAATCGTCTTTCGTAATTTTTCTAATTCGAAACTGAGCTTCAGCGGTAATAAACCACGCTTCAGGAGCATTTTCCCAGAACGGTGGGAGTTTAATTGAAGCCAATTGTTCTTCGCCTTTGGTCGGCGGTTTTTGTTCAAGGTTTTTTTCCGCGTCCTGTTGTTCTTCTTCTTCAACAACTATTACGTGGTAATTTTCCATTGTGTCAAAAATATTATCGAAACGAAATTCACTTGAAGGAAATTAAGAATCTAGTGGATCGTGGGTTTCTATTATTGTCTACTATATTTATTAGATTATTATTCGACTATGTACTTTTAATTTAGTGTATACCGAAATGTACTGGGCTTTTAACTGTTTTAATATTTCAAATTTGTATTATTCGAATCGTGTACCTTCTACCGGGAAGAATCTTGGTTTGCACTTTTATGTATGTATATGTATATATATAAAAAATATTTTATTTTAGCAAATTAGCGCTCGATATTTAAAACATTCAGTTAGTTAACACTATTACCGTTTTTATGGAATAAATGCAAAAATTTTACTACCCGAATCCATAGCCTCCTAATACACGACAAACTTGGGTATTTCGCACGATAAACTATTTAGAAATTTTTTGAAAAACACAATAAACACCTCGACTTTCTCACTTTGCTTGGCATTTACACTTGAGAGTTAAAAAAAAATATGTATTTGATATTATATAATAAAAATGTAATCTAATAAAATTCTGGTATGTCGATGTGATAAATAGGCAAAGTATACCAAATATATTCATTTAATGTAAATTTAAAATACTTATTTTGTTGATGTGTTAACGGTGATGCGTCTTTTTCGATTTGGCTGCTTTCGGGCGGCTTTCTTTTGATGAATCGTTGTAGTGTCCCGCGAAGAAATTGTTGTGGCTAACTCAATGTATGATTGAATGGTCCCAAAAACCAATTATAACGTGTATGATGGCTCTATCCGTATTAAGACTTGAGGACTTTAAGACTTAAATTACTTTACTTACCCCTATCCGCTTAGGGGCGAACGACGACGAGTCCGACTAGCCCGTCGAGACGGGGTGGGCGCCACACAACTAAAGCTTTCGTCGTCGTTCTAACTACCTAGCCAGCTGTGAAGCGAGGTAGGTTAAAGTTACCACCGGAACTCTCTCTCGCGGAGCTGTAATCGGAGGACGTTACACTAAATTTACACGGAAGCTTTTGAAAAGAATTGTACTGTGGTTAAAGAATTATTTTAATTAAGTTCAAGAAGTAACATGAATATGTGAATGCAATTGTTAAAAGAAAAAAAAAATAGCTAAATTAAGATCTTAAGCTAGGGTACCACTGGTGTCTGCTCCGTCCTCAGGACAAATTCGTCTCGCCGCGAACCGCCACAATTTTTATCTTCAATTATAAAGGATGCCCCAGAAGGCGCCGCGTCGATTCGAAAGTTAGCGTGATATAAATTTCCGCCGAGCTTATTTTCGATACCGTCCCGCGAATTTTTCCGTTTATATCCGCACCGCGTTTCGTACCTTAGACGGTTAGATTCTATTTTTGTCTACCTTTTGTGCGCACGCCGAAACTTCCGCGCACCCAAATGTTCGTTATGTCGCGTAAGAATCCGTGATATTCGATCACCCAAAACTGTTCGTTACTACGCAGACTTAAAAGTCCTAACGCTTCGTTCCACAATTCGGCCCCGTACAATAAATAAAATACCTTTTGTTCGTTATTAATTTTCACTTCTTCGTCTAAGCAACCGTATTAATCTTAAGTATTTATTTAAGGTTTCGCACTAGGTTTTCGGTATTACCATCTACGTTAGTTAGTTCGTTATTTTTCTTATTTTCCACTACAACTTCTTAAACAACGTTTTCTGATTCCGCACTTAGTCACTCTACCTTCACCAAACTTTCGCCTTGCGTGTTTTATTCCGTATCAATGTTCGTTAATTTAGTTCAATTTCTCCGTTTGACTCTACACTTCCGAAAATCTTCTTCACCGTCCACCTCTCGTTTTTCTCGATCAAACTCAAAAAGCCCCGAATTTTCTTTCTTTCCTTCCGCGTAAACTCGTAACGGCCACCCCCATTCGGTTAGGGCCTTTGACCCCCCAATTTGCGGTCCGATACCCCTTTCGAACTTTTAAATTTCCCCATTTGCGAATTGGGACACATCTTTAGTCTTGTCTTTATTCCAGTGTAAGCGAGCTATTCGGGCCACAATGGCGGCGCCCATTGTTATTGTTTTGGAAACCGAACTGTCAAAATCGCGGTTGAAGTGAAGTGTCGCGAGCAGATCTTGTCCGGCGCATTTAAGGTAAGTTTAATTCCATAGCTTGATTTATTCCGCGAGATTAACAGATCGGACGGCACTCGCGTGTGTCGGATAATTCCGGTCATCGATTTGACCGAGTAAATAAATATTTGCGATGACTCGCGCACTTAAAATTATCGTATCGTGTTTATGTTCGCGTTTATTTTCAGTGTTACAATTTCAATGTTTCGTTATGTTTTGCTCTCCTTGACATCTAAATCCTAAAACTAAACCTATCCTATCTCTAACCAAATCCATTTTACTTAATTCCTATTACAAGCCAAACATTACTTTAATTTTGAACCCGCTTCCTCCTTTCAGCCTTATTACTAAGATTTTGTTTTCCGAGTTCTTATACATAATTCTGTGCGTTATTTTAGGTTTCCTGTGCCTGGGTAGTGATACGAGTCTCCCCAGGGGAGCTGACTCCAGCTAATTTTGCAGTAAGTCTCAACATTATGTTATTTCTTTTTAATTCAAAATTCGAATTTTCCATTTCTGCATACTTTTCGCAGGTTTTGAGTGGAAGAGCTCCGTCGATGGTCTTCATCAGGACAGCTTTAAGGTATACCCTGAGTATCCTCTATTATACCAGACGTAATACTAGGCTCATGTACTTGTATGTACTCCTCGTAGATCCCGATCTGAGTGTTTTTGATAAACGATCCGTTGTCTTCGATGATTTTAAACGTTTTAAACTCTCGTGGTTTTGTGGTTTACAATTACATGTATTGTAAAATTGTTCGAAGAGGTCACCAATTGTGGAGATGTGGAGAGATAGGAATTGGGAGTTAGAGGTATCGAATGAGAAAACGTCCACCTCGGACAGTGTCTGTTTTAAAAAGAAAGTTTTTATTCTAAGTACCTTACGACTAACCTAATTCTACCGTTAAAACTAGTTTGTTAATATAATTCATTATGTAAATTAAATGATGCTGTAAGCGAAGTGAGATGACTTGTGCATTATGTACTCTGTACCTACTGCGATAGCTGGTATGGATTTACATTCGCTACAGAACCGTTCCTCGTTTCAAATCATTCCAATGATAATTTCTCGCGGCAGCTTCAAATTGGGTCTTGTAGAGATCTTTGTGTGACGTGTTCTGTCTTGATGACCCCAGTTGCTTTCACGTTATCAAAGTCCCTTTTTAGGCGTTCAACTTCATCCACAATCTCTGATGTCTTTTCCGTAATTTGTTTTTCGAAAGTTTCAAGTTTCTTCTCTACATTTTCTTCGATTGTCTTACCTATGGTGTCCATCGACTGGCTCAGATCTCTAATTTTATTATTTAAATCTTCTTTTAGCTCTTTCGTCTGTTCGCTTTGCTGTTCCAATTTTTGGTTGAGGTCTATTGATAGTTGATTGTGTTGTTGAGTTTGGGGGTCCAGTTTCTGATTAAGGTCTGTTATAGTTGACTTCGGTGGTCCATTTTCTGATTCAGGTCCTTCGAAGTCTGGTCTAGTTTCTGGCTGAGATCTGCTGAGAGATCTGCTGAGAGGTCTGCTGAGAGCTGTCATTGTTGGTTCATCATTTGCTGCATTAACTGCCTCAGAGAGTCTGATGTATCAAAACACTCATCACTACTTGCTGCACGAGCTTCTTCGATTGGGAACTCGAAACTGTTTACGTCCTTACCTTCAGCCTCAAGTATCTCGATCATACGGCTGACAAGTTCGGACTTGTTCCCATTTGTTGATAGCTCCGTTAATTTTAAATCTTTAAGATAACGCGGCATTTTCACTATCGATTATTCCGTTAAAGATTTTCCGCGATACAAATTCACTCATATTCTCTTTTTGTCCGTATGAGATCTTTCCACTTCACTAATTCAAGTCACCGCTCACTAGAGCACTCGAAAATATTCGATTTCACAAAATTCTCACTGTCCGTTCGAGAATTTTCACTTCACTTCACAGTTTGAAAACTTATTCGCGCACAAAATTTTCACTTTGTCCGTTCGAGAATTTTAAATTCACTTTTTCCACTCGCGATTTCAACACGAATTAATCATTGAAATCCTACTTCTGACACCAATTGTTGCGAGCTAGGGGTTCGCAGGGATTTCAAGTAAAAACACAAATCGTTTAAAATCAAAAATAAGTGATAATTTATTATTCGCACTTTAATTCCATTCGCACAATTATGCAATCGATCGCTTTCCACCAATACGATCGCGTAATACACGCTGGCTGTCACAGTCACAATCCACGTAATAAAAACTACTATGTCCCTCGCCGTAGGGCAGTCTCGCAATACAAAGCCGCGCTGAGGTGTCATGCGAGACTTGGTGACAGGAAAGACCTCACTCCTAGTGAGATGGAGGATCTACGCTGGGCCAGGGAAACCATTCGCAAAGGCAGAGCTTTCATTGAAGGACGCAAGGGCTTTGTTAGCAGTGACCCTAAGTTCTGCAAAAAAGTGGAGGAGCAAGTGAACGCGAAGCTGACTAGTAAGAGCTCTCGACACAGGCATCTACGTCAGGCCCAAAAAGTCAGTCCTTAGCGGATGTCCTCAAACGTCATCTTATAGTGGCACTCGTCGACCATAGTGACCAACTAGGAAGGATTAGTCTTGAAAAGTAGAAATCCGTGGAGATGAGGCTGCTGGTCGAACTAGTGGCGTACGTGGAGGCCAATTTGGTCAAGCCTATGCCTACATTCGAGGGGGCAGGGTGGTTCAATGAGCTCAAAATAATAAAATGCAACGACGAGTTTACACTTGAATGGTGTAAAAAGGCCGTCCTCTCTTTGGAATCTCTCTGGGAAGGTGCGAAGTGAACAGAGCACTCATATCGTCTGTGCCGAAGGCAACGGTATTTCTGCCGAGGGTTTTACCCGCGGAGACTGCTCTCAAGCTGCTCTCTGGAGCAGAATCCTGACATACCCACTGAGGACTGGAGGGTCATCAAGGCTAATGAGCCGGCCGCTGGAGATGGAGGTCAGGAGGTCATTCTCCAGATAAACGAGAGGGCTGAGGATCTTCCATACCTCCGTTTCGGGAAAATGGCTTTGGGGAATCGGGAGTGTTTATCTACGTCTTAAGAAGCGCCACTTCAAAGATGGAAATGTGAACACTCTCGAGGCTAACGAAGTGGAGAGGGACCTGGGGATGGAAAGCCTGACCGCGGCCGCCACAAATATATGAACAGTATTGTAACTTGTATTTTCATGCTAAGTCTCACAGTAGTCATCACAGTAGTTCAGCTTCAGCTGAACTACTTCTCACCCTTGAAGAAGGGAACTACGATGTGGCGCTTATTCAAGAACCTTGGATCTCTGGCAACGGGGATATTAAGGGACTGGCGTCACGAAACTACCATACGTTTTTCTCTCAGAAGGAAGGGAAGAAACGGACGGCCATTATGGCCAAAAAGAACCTTAATGCTTTTCTAACAACTAATTACAGCACGAACGATTTGACGGTGGCGCTGATAGAGGGAACGTGTGATTATCGCTTCAGCATACATGGCACATGATAAGCCATCTCCTCCAGTGGAGCTGCAGACGCTAGTGAAAGAAGCAGCAAGAAGGAAGTTCAACTTAGTGGTCGGTAGTGACGCGAACGCTCATCACACGATATGGGGTAGTAAGGATATCAACGAAAGGGGTGAGTCTTCATTACACTTTATTCTCAATACTTACCTACTAATCGGTAACCGCGGGGACACACCGACATATAAGGGTCCAACCAACGAAAACGTACTCGATTTGATGCTGTATACGGATACGGACAGCTGTCGTGTGGAGAGCTGGATGATCTTGGGTAGACCATCTTTCTCGGATCACAGGTACATCGGGTTCCTAGTGGCGTCGGGTCTTAACACCAGTATCTCAATGTATAGAAATCCAGCAAAAACAAATTGGGCGATGTTTTCAGATAGAGTAAGGAACAGACTCGAAGGAAGAGTACCTGAATATATTTGGAATGCACGCACTCTGGAATATACTACAAACTTGTTAACTAACACTCTGAGGAAAGCATTCGAAAAGGTTTGCCCTTGTAGGAAACCGTCGAGAAAATCCCAAGTAAGGAATTTAACTCGGCGAAGCGCACCAATCAAACGGAAGCGTGGGCCGAATAGAGGAACTCGCTAAAAATCTTTAAGAGGGTACTGAAAAAATCGAAGCGAGACAGCTGGATCCAGGTCGAGAGAACGTCAGAAGCCTCAAGACTCAGGAAACTTATATCTAAGAATCCCACTCCGCCCGCTCTGCTGAGTAGGATGGATGGTAGGTGGACGAAGGACAGCAAGGAAACACTTGAAGCCCTTTTAAGCTCTCACTTTCCGGGCTGCCGGGATCCTGACTATACCCGCAATGCAGCAGGGGGCAACTCGCTTATGACGAGCATCCCAGGGCTCTTCACAGCCAGCAGGGTGAGGTGGGCTATCAGCTCCTTCGACCCGGACAAATCGCCTGCACCGGATGGAATTATACCGGCCATGCTACAAAACGTAGAGAGTTTGGTGGTTCCATGGCTACAGGCGATTTTTAAGGGATGCCTGAAACTCAATTACGTGCCCAGGTATGGAGGAACGCTCGAGTGGTATTTATACCGAAAGCGGGTAAAAGTAGCCATGTTAATCCGAAGGACTACAGACCCATCAGCCTGACATCTTTTACTCTCAAGACATTGGAAAGGATAATAGATGGGTATATAAGAGAAACCATAGATTCTAACCACCTTTTAAAGGTCCAACACGCATACATCAAAGGGAAATCGGTGGACACGGCTTTGCATAAGGTTGTGGGTACAATCGAGAGATCGCTAGAGTACAAGGAGTTCACATTGGAAACTTTTTTGGATATAGAAGGGGCTTTCAACAATGTTACAACGGAGGCAATTGTTGAGGCTCTGGGCTCTGCAAACGTCCACAGCACCATAAGTAAATGGATCGAAACACTGCTAAGAAGCAGGTATATATCGTCGGAATGGGGTAGCGCTCATTCCTAAAAAATTACTAATAAAGGCACTCCACAGGGAGGGGTATTATCAGCACTTTTGTGCATACTCACTCTGAATGGGGTACTGAAAGATCTTAACGACTCGGGGGTGGAAGTTGTAGCCTATGCCGATGACGTGGTGATAACAGCATCAGGAAAGTACACAAGCGCGCTGTCGGAGCTTACGACACGGGCTCTTAACAAGCTACTAAACTGGTCAAGAACCAGAGGGCGCAACGTTAACCCTTTAAAAACGGAACTGGTTTTTTTCACTAGGAGAACAAAGATTCAACAGTTTAAGCTGCCTAATATGGGTAACACTGAGCTAACCCTGAATGGCTATGCCCGATGTCTAGGAGTAATCCTAGACAGCAAGCTGTCATGGACACTCAATACAGAAGGACGAGTATCTAAGGCAACCATCGCTTTCTACGCGTGCAAAAGAATGTTCGGTAGGAGGTGAATTTAGAGCCAAAAATCACTCACTGGATCTACACAGCTGTAGTTAGGCCAATCCTATTATACGGTCTGCTAATATGGTGGCCAGTACTAGACAAAGAAACCTACAGGAAAAAGTTGGAAAAGGTGCGGAGACAGGCGTATCTGGGGATAACAGGCGCCATTTGTATCACCTCTTCAGACTCGCTCAACGCCCTTCTCTTTCTGCCACCAATTGACTTGTTCGCAAAATACGTAGCATGCAAATGCGCCCTAAGACTGAGAGAGTACAACCAGTTCAAAGCATGTACATACGGGCACAGTAACATCAGCCTACCTACAACAGGGACTATGGACTATGCAGATTCTAAGCTCTGGTTTGACAGGAAGTTCGCCATAAACGTACCAAGCAGAGAGTACTGGGAGGTAAGAACCGGTGGCACTGCGGGGTCGATTAACATCTGACGGTTCTAAGATGGAGGACGGAGTGGGCGCAGCCGTGCACTCACTTGATCTTCCAGCAAACTCTTGCTACAGACTGCCGAATAATTGCAGTATTTTCCAAGCGGAGGTACTGGCAATTCAGTAGGCGGCGGAGATAGCTCACAAATCGCGAGAAAGGGATAAGGCAGTTTTTATCTATACGGATAGCCAAGTAGCCTTAATGGCTTTGAAATCCTGCATTATCTAATCCAAGGCAGTACTCAACTGTCGATGCGCTTTACAGAAACTGTCAAATAGGAAAGAGGAACTCTGCTGGGCTCCAGGGCACAGTGGTATTTTAGGAAACGAACTCGCGGATGATCTTGCTAAAAAAGGTGCAAACATTGGGCAAGAAACCGCGGTTTCGGCACCACTAAATTCCTGTTAGCACTATCAAGGACGCAATGCGCAACTTTAGTCGGAATTATTACCGGCCATTGTTTGATTGGGGCGCATGCCTACAGAAGTGAGCTAATTACTAATGATCTCTGCAGGCACTGTAAACTAACCGGGGAACGGGAAACGCTAGAAAATCTCCTGTGCAACTGCCCAGCTCTTGCTAGGAGACGGGTGAAGGCTCTTGGTGCACCGACCTTCACAAATCTTAAAGAAGTCTCGTTTAACAGCATGCAGAGTCTGCTAAACTTTGCTACGGTAACAGGGACCTTTGAATTAAACGAGGAGGTCTCAGTACAGATCGAAACGCAAGCGCAACTATCATAGGTACATTGGATCTCCTGTTTTTTAGTGGTATCACTATGGACCCTCGTTGTTCTATGTGAGGCTTTGGCCGCCACTGTAACCTAACCTAACCATGTCCCTCGAAAGCTTGAGAGCATTCAATTTGATCTTCTATGCTGTTCTGGTACATATGAGAACATTCGATTAGAAGGAAGGTACAATCGTGTTGCTCCGCCCCTTTATATACATCAACTAGGTTTCTGATTGGGCTACTTTGCAACCAGGTATTCGGTTGTTGCTGTTTCCATTATACGAAACGAACGCGGTTGCCAGGTTTACATGTAACAATACCTTTATTAGAAGAGAAAAAAAATCACAAAACGATACCAAATATTTCGAATACATGCAGAGAGGAAACTTTTCCGTTCCAACAGACAATGTAAATTATATGTATTTCAAGGAATTTTGCGCGATAACAGTTTCAAAGTTTTTTTTTTCAGCAAAAAATTAACACAAAATTATTTGTCATCATTGAAAGCCTTAAGTCTGATACGTTTCAGGTAGTAGATTTCTATGATGACTGTTTCTGTGGAATACCTAGCTTTTCTATATATGAACAAATTTGTAATCCTTTTGCCAATACATTATTAAATAATTACATGAAATCTGTTAGCAACATTCGTACTGAAATACCTCATTCGACACAAACATATTTAAATTATAAATAACTTGATGAAATCTTTTTATTTTATTTTATAATTTATTATTATTTTACAATTTGAATTAAGTGATATTTTTCTATATTTTATTTATAGTATTATTTATGTTCTTACGGAGTGAATTTTACTTCATTTATTTATTGATGTTATATGTTATGAATTATTTTATGTTATTGTTTTTTATTACTATTGTTTTCGTTTCTTGTTTCGATGAATAATTTTAACAAAACTGAGATCTGTGAGTCCGAGAAGCTACATACATAGTATGTATATAAAAATATTTATTATTATATCCGCTTATTTCAAATCAGTGACTATTTTTTAAATATTAAATATTTATTATTAAATATTAATATAATATATATTACTGTTTGAAATTGCCAGCAATCACAGCGAAATACACATTTCACATCTCGACCGTCGGCCCCTTTGCTTTCAAAGTGTGCGTGCGAGATTCGATGGTAGCAGGCTTGTAGTTATCTGTGATTTTGGTCGTGCCCATCATTTATACCTTAGATAAGGTAACTAAGGATAGGACACCCCGGTGTAAAATCACGTAAAAAATAGAGACCAAAATTATTTTAACAGTACCATGGGATCCAAGGATGCCAAGGGATCTTGCTTGTCAAAAACACACGTGAAATAATTATGAAGGAATATTTTGTTGATTGTTTTTATTGGTTTCCATGGTAACCTGAACGGCTAGGATCTTGAATCCAATGGTGTAGCAAAATAACGTTATATTGGGGCCATCTAAAAGCGTTACGAAGGTGAACATTTCGAACATGTAACTGTACTTAGACAAGAAATATTTATTAAAATATTAATTTCTGTATACAAATGCTTTGTATCGAAAGAAATCTTTTCGATGACTAGTCTCCCTTGAGTTCACAACAATATAGCCTTCTCATTAAATTAGTAAAAAAAAAATGGTTGCATTATTGTTTAAAATAAGTCTGACGAAATATCGAAATTTGGTGTTTATCAAAAACACATTTGAAAAAGCTACTTGTTTCCGGTATATCATCGAGATTTCAGTTACAGAATCGTACCAGATCATAAGTATATATGTACATATTGATCAAATAACATGCATCTGTAAAGCATACATACATAGATTACAAAGAGATAGATAGTTTTATACTCTAGATAAAATCAGAGAGTATTATAACGTCCGTCCGCCCGTCCGTCCGCCCGTCCGTCTGTCCGTTAGCATGATAACTCAAGAACGCCTTGACCTAGGATCTTGAAATTTTGATTTGGGCGAATATGTGAGGCTAAGTTCGTTAACGGGCAAAATCGTCCTCATCTAGAGTATCATACGATTGGCTTGCAGCTGATCGTTACTGCAGTATGTTTATGCAATATATTTAATATATGCAAAAAACTTTTAAAATGCGAGCTAAAATTTTTGCCCCTAAAATAAATAAAATCAGTTCTGTACGCCCATGCAGCTTTTACTTCGACATGCGCATAAAACAGCTTGGCTCTTTTTTATGGATGGCATGTCCAATCCATTTAGGTATATAATCTAAGATTTATACAGTATGAATATGAATCTTGAGTTCCAAGCGATCAGTTGGTGGATTGCATAAATTGCTTAATTGTGATTTTGGAAGACACTTTTCTAAAAAAAACTTTTGGGTATGGGTTACTGATTAGCTTTGTTGTTTTTAGGAGTAATTTTATTTCAAAATTATATTTCAGTCCTAAACTATGTCTGAAAGTAAGAAAACATCTTTTAAAAGAAAATTTATTTCTTTGGAGGCAAAAATACAAATTTTGAACCGTTTCTTAAAAGGAGAAAAGGCATCTGACATTGCAAAAAGTCTAAATTTAAATGAGACAACAGTTCGAACTATTAAGAAAAATTAAAAAATTAAATTAGAAGTGCAGTTACCGCAGGATCTTCGACATCCACAAAATATGCAGCTCATTCCCGTGTGCTAATTATAAAGAAAATGAAAAAAAGAAGAAGTCGCCGTGAGTTGCAGTGGCGCGGACGGATGCCACACGGCGGCCGAATGGCGACCGGGTCGGGTCATGCGGCAAAAAACCGTACGTGAAGAATTTTTTAGTTGCGCGAAGAGAGAATTACTACGTTTACATGGAGGATTGAATCCGGATTCAATCCTCTAAAATCGCATGTAGACGCAGATCGGATTGAAATGAGATCGACTCGATGCCTCGAATCGAAACCGGTTATGTCGTTCGTCATTTCTTCGATTTGCCCATGTTTCGATCTTTCGATCCGGTGTTGTCATAAACGCGATCCAAATTTCGATCTTTCGATCTTTAGATTCTCCATGTAAACGTAGTAAATGGTCGCGTTTACGTGCAGACCAGACCAGTCCACATAGACCAGTTTGGTATTTTTCGATCTTGCATTTATGTGCGCATTTTCACAGTACGAGACTGGTTTGGTTTCATTTGGTCCGTATCAAAATCAAGACCAAAATCAGTCCAAATGGACTGGCTTGGTTTGCGTTTATGCGTACGACCAGACTGTTTTTTTTTTGTCTATTCAGACTGGTCTCATCATCATCAATGGCGCGACAGCCCAAATCGGGCCAGGGCCTGCAGGATACATTGTCTGAAGTCATCTCGGTTCAGCGCCGCCGTCCTCCAATTTGTGCACCTGAGGAGCGATCTGCAATCTGCGTCAACTGAGTCCTCGTATCTTTTCCGCGGTTTTCTCATCGGTCGTTTGCCATGAGCTCTACCTTTCAGTGTGCGTTTGGAAATTCTTCCGTCGTCCATTCGCTCCACATGGCCTGCCCATTGTAGCTTACGAAATTTTATAAGAGTCGATGCGGGTCGTCATAGATGTTATACAACTCGTTGTTGTACCGGATACGCCATTCAGTGCCTTCTCTTACTGGTCCCAAAATTCTTCGAAGAATTCGTGTCAGTGTTAGTCATGGTCATTTTTGTTAATTGGACCAGTTTTGATGGGATTCCGAAGTCAAGCATTAGTTTATATAATACTGTTGCGAGCTAGGGGTTCGCCGGAATTTCAAGTAAAACACAATTCGGTTAAAATAAAAATAAGTGATTATTTATTAATCGCACTTTAAATTCTATTCGCACAATAATTCGCACACCATATATCGCTTGACTCGTTCACTTTCGTTCTCTCTCATCACGGTCGCGTATACACGCTGGCTGTCACAGTCGACGTAATAAAAATTACTGTGTCTTCGCTGAAAGCTTCACCTGCTTATATACTAGCCGGTTGCAGTCTAGGATGTACTTGAATGTTCGATGCGTGTGGATTGTTCAAGAAAGCTTTAGAGCTTTCAAGTGAGCTTGAGATCTTTCGACTTTGATTCTAATTGGATTCTTGTACATTGGAGAGCATTCGATAAGAACAGAGATACAATCGTGTTGTTTCGCCTTATCTTCAGCTAGGTTTCTGATTGGGTTGTTTTGCAACTAGGTATTCGGTTGTTGTTGTTTTCATTATGTGAAATGATCGAGTTGCACGGTTGCGCGGTTGCCAGGTTGTCATGTAACAATACATTACGATCTATACTATCGTATGCCCGTTGGAAGTCCACGAAGATCTGGTGCACGTCGATGTTATACTCCCAGCATTTTTCTAGCACTTGTTTGACTGAGAATATCTGGTCAATAGTAGATCGTCCGGTTCTGAAACCACCTTAGTATTCGCCAATAATACTTTCTGTATAAGGCTTTAATCGTTTCTGAATTACTTTCGTCAGTATTTTGTAGGACGTAGACAACAATGATAAGCCTCTGTAATCAGACTGGTCTAGTCTGCACGTAAACGCGACCAATGCTACACGGTATCGGTCAACAAATTATATACTCGTAGTAGCACTAATGCAGCAGTCGGTCAACGAAAATAAAAACCTTGCAGCGCAATCTGGCTCTTCTGTTCCGGTGCCGTAGCCGTGGTAATCGCTATCATGATTTCCAGCCATTGTGGGTGCCCTTTCGCCATTAGTTGTACCCGACGTTCAGTGAGATCCGATCACAAATCTTTTGTCGTGATAAAATATCGCCAGATTAATTAAAATTCTCAGTTCCACCTTTTTTATTATTTATCTTATTATACCTCTTGGGTGGTGTGGAAATTAATAACGTTAAATCTTTAATGTTTTTTTATATTTAGACTCATTAAACATAAAATGCTTTATCATTACAGAAGGATTTACAACACTGCAGCGTTTTTGATATTACAACAGACCAAATTATTGAAATGTACATGTATCTATTTTCAGTATTAATACTTTCTAAATCTAAGCATGTATTATTTTTTTTATATTAAAAATATTTACGAAATATTCTGCTTGATTTTCATTAATAGATTTAAGACTCATTTGTTAAAACATATGTATAAAATGATTTAAAAAGAAAAAAAAATATACAACTTAAAAAAAGGTTTTTGTGTTTCGGGTTCGTAAGCGGACTCGTGAGTTATGACATGTACACGAGCCCGATTGCGAAACCATCGTCCACGAACATAACACCACGTTGTTCTTCGGGATCTTATCCTTTGCGCTCATAATGTACTCCACGAAATTGATTGTGAGAGGCGACATGATCCATTAGAAAATTCGCAAAAGGTTTTTTTTCGGATCCCGAAAGAATAGTGCGAATGCCTCGACGAGAAGCTGAAATGAAAAGTGCTGTTAAAGTGCGACGACAAATGCGACTGACATACCTGAAAGTATTCGGTACCACAGTTAAAATTACGCGATAAATTCCGAATAGTATTATCGAAATTTTCAGCAGTTCGTACTTCATAAAGTCTGTTGCGAACTGCGTATTCTCGTTCAACTTGGGCAGATATATGCCTATAGTAAAGCTAGAGTGTATTGCGCCCCAACATATGAGTCGAATATAACTCATGGCGTTCTCGATGTGACTGATCAATTGTCGAAACAGGTGCAAGTAGCTCTGACCGGTCAAGCCGAACCTTCGTATGCCCTTGCTCTTGAAGCTGTCGTCACACTCGTAGGTGTACATCTGACCCACCAACTCTTTGTTGTCAATTTAACAATTCCTCGATCTATTTTCCTGATTGTAATATCCAGGGGATATTGCAGTCTCAACAATACCTACGCTATGACTTTCTGGTTCATGTACAAGCCCTCGCTCCATCTTGACTTCTAGTAGCAAGTTCCAACAGAGAAACAACAGACCAACTGTCTCCTTTACATTTTTCTTTCTCTTGTATTATTTGGCACACAGCGCCTATTTGTTTGTCTTAAAAATTATAAATCGACTTCCGGCCTACCGAACGTGCAAAAATAAGATACTTTAAATAGGAAATAAAAATTATGTAAAACTCATGGAACCCCGTTTACACTTTCGGCTTCGTGAAATCGTCTTTTTATGTGGTGTACATAGCAGCCAGCTGTACTGCCTTCATTCCCCAGGTACCCCTATCAGGGACTAGGCAAACAACAGCGCTAGTCCACAAGAGCCCGTTTGGATATGTTTTTATCGAGCTTCTTCAAGGAATAATAATCCCAGGCACTGGTTTAAGGTGCTTTAGCTCGGTAACAGTGGATTGTCGACCTTCTCCATCTGGCATCGTTCGTAAAACCGCCGTAGACTTTACTATTGAAAAATATAGAAAAATTTTGCATAAATAATGTTTTGTCCTCTCTAAGACATAAACTCAAAGCTTCGCTTAGAACAGGCCGCCTTGGCATTCTGTAATTGCATCTTACCCGCTAAACAAGCTAACAAATTAAATTTTACAATAACATACTTGATTATTTGGAATAATTCAAAGTGAACGCGTAAAACCGCCGTAGACTTTACTATTGAAAAATATAGAAAAATTTAGCATAAATAATGTTTTGTCCTCTCTAAGACATAAACTCAAAGCTTTGTTTAGAACAGGCCGCCTTGGCATTTTGTAATTGCATCTTACCCGCTAAACAAGCTAACAAATTAAATTTTACAATAATATACTTGATTATTTGGAATAATTCAAAGTGAACGTGACAATAGACCTCTTTTACTCACATAACTGAAAATTTATAACAGGTGTTCAACTAACACTTCTCAACTATTTCTTATACAGCAAATTGTTAATTGTCTTAATTTCGGATGGGGTAAATTGCAAAACTGCTCCAATTGCATTTATCATGTGTTTCCTTCCGTCAGAATCCGTAGACGACAAAAAGCTAAGATGACATTTTTCAAGTACTCCAAATTTGCACCTTCTCGAGTCTTGCATCGCTCCAAACTGAAAAACACAATTCCAAAAAAAAAAAAATTAATACCGCCGAAATCCCTTTCGAATCGATTTTTCCTACCGGTCGACTTCCTCTTCGAGTTTCATAATCCGATCGTTGAGATCTTCCTGTGCGGTAACTTTGTCCTGCAATGCTTGCCGCAATGCCGACTCGGCCGAATGTTTTGTCTTTCGCAAGCCGCTAATTTCGACATCTTTTCGGGCCAGTTCGTGAACCAGTGGCGTCTTCTCAGGGTGTGCAAGGTGTGCACTGCACACCCAGTCATCGCAGCAAAAATTCCTGCACCAAAAGTTGTATGCGAAAAACATAATACCATTCTCATGTCGACATCATATTGACAATAGCTTGCATAATGACAATAAAACTAAACAGCGTCGACGAAAAAGATTGCGCCAAGCTCAACTAACCTTGGTGCTGGCGTTAGTTGTTGTATCGGTGCTGACGGTAGTTGTGTCGACCGCGTAAACCCACCAAACTTTCATGTACCATGTTCTGTGGTATTCAGAGCACATCACCCAAAACCCAACATTGGACGTCGAAACAAGCAGCACTTGATCAAACATTGCTTTCGTATCCAAATAACACACACATGCAAATATCCAAGCTTTGATCGCTTCTTGTGTTTTAATACTGGGCTCGGTGCTGTCGGCTGCACAGCCCAATCCAAACCTGGGGAAGCTTGCAAGTTCTGTATGTTTTTTTCTATAAGCAGTTCAATTCATGCAGCGGGGGCATTTTTCCCCACGTATTAGACTGCAAAAAGTCGACGCAAGCGCATAGCGCAGTGTCCGAAAAATAATTGTTTTACTGCACTTTGCAGCGGGAGTTGACATTTGATTTGCCGGTAAAAAAACGTTAAAATTTCTTCAGTTTTGATCGTGGACGAGGAACAAGTAATTATTTTATTCCTTCAAAACCAAGTGTGAAAAGTAAAGTTGTATCTTTTGGCAGTTTCCAGATACGTACAAAGGTGATACGAGATCGTTAGTAGACGATTAGTAAACGATAAGTACATTATTTACATTAGTTTTCGACTGATTTGTTTTTGATTTGGGATTAATCATTAATGGAGTGTAATTGTGTTATTGAAGCCCTTTTGTCCACTCCCTTCAACCGGCTCCATTTTACAAAAAAAAAAGAAATAGTATTAAGCGGCCGCCCGATGCCAGTTCTTTTGGAGCTAACATCAAAATCTTCGTCTGCGGGGAAATCATATGCTCGCCATTTTGATTGTCGTTATTATGACAATTCTCCCTGGCTAGCAGGTTGTAGGAAAATGAACAAATTGTATTGCTGGCCATGTATACTTTTTTCAGGTAGTGTTAAAACTATTTGGACCAACGAAGGATATTCTGATTTGCATCATTTTTCGCAAGCTAAAACTGAACACGAAAAGTCCGAAAGTCATATAAGAAACTGTCTTTCCTTGAAATTGTTTGGTGAGATCCGAATTGAGTTACAGTTAGATCGTCTTACTGCTCAATCGATCACGAAGCACAACGAAGAGGTTTCTAGAAACAGAGCCATATTAACTCGCTTAATAGACTGTATATGTTTCCTCGCGGTGCAAAATTTAGCTTTCAGGGGCCATGAAGAGGGTGTATTGTTTCAAATCGCGGTAATTTTAAAGAACTCTTAACATTACTTTCTGGATATGATGAATTGCTAGCGACACATATGAGAACGTCTACTATTTTCCAGGGTACTTCGGCAACAATTCAAAATGAATTGATTGAATGTATTAGTAATGTTCTCACTAGGCACATTCATTCTAAAATATTGGACACACCATTTTTATCCATGTTAATGGACGAGACATCCGATATTTCTTCGAAATCTCAGTTATCTGTTATGTTTCGGTATACAACAATCAGTGGAATTGCAGTAGAAAGGTTTTATTGTTTCCTTGATGTAAGTAGTGATCGCTCAGCAAAAGCAATTTCTGATCACATCCTCGAAATAATAAAAGTCCTTCGCTCAGAAACCAAGCTTGTAGCCCAAGCTTATGACGGAGCAGCGGTGATGGCTGGAACAGAAGGAGGGACTCAAGCATTAGTTCGCTCTGTTTGTCCTCATGCCAAATTTATACACTGTACAGCACATGTGCTAAATCTAGTTAATACTAATTAATATTTGCGATAATTCGCAGTCCGTAAGCTTTATTAAGGAGGCGAAAATGTTTTTCAACACACTTTCAGGACTTTCTTCATTTTTTAAACATTCAACGAAAAGGATCAATTTATTGGATAATATTGTCAAAAAAAGGTTACCATCAGTAGCTCCAACTCGTTGGAATTTTACGTCAAGGCTGGTAAATACATGTTTCAACTTTCGAGAAGCATTAATCGAAGTTTTCAGTAGCATTGTTGAAAATCCTCATCACTGGGATAGTAATACTACCATAATTGCCCGAGGTTTTTTACATTTTTTGCGATGTTTCGAAACAACCTTTCTACTGGAAATCTTTTCTCAAATTTTTTCTTTTACTGATATTCTTTTTGATATTCTCCGAAAGAAGTCGATAAATATAGAATATTGCATCAACTCTGTAAAAATGGCAGAAGATAGCATTTCATTGATCAGGAATAAATTTGACACAATTTATGAAATTGCTAAAGTAAAATCTGGTCCCCCTGAAAATAAGAGAAATGTTGATGCTAATATTTATTATAAGCAAATCTTTAATGAGATAATAGATACGATTCTTACTCAAATGAGTTCAAGATACAAGTCGCTGGAAAAATTAAAATTTGTTCAACTGTTAGATTCTTCAAAATTCAATTTATGCTGTCAGTCTTTTCCAAATGAAGCCTTCAACAATCTTAAAACGAAGTACAGTCATGTATTTGACCCAATAAAATTAAAAAACGAGTTGTGTGTTATTTATGGTACCGACGTGTATAAAAATAAAACAATAGGTCAAATTTTACATCACATAATAGAACTACAATTGGAAGATATTTTTTCCGAAATAAAATTATTGGCTTCCTTAATTCTAACAATACCATCAACAACAGCTTCCGTTGATTAAGTAGCTTATCACTGTTAGGCATTGAAAGTGATTTACTAAAAAAACTTAAATCGAACCCTATTTTCATTGAAAACGTTATCGAAAATTTCGCCGAAAAACAGAGAAGGATTCCGTTAAAATATGAATAATGAAAATAAACGAAATAAAACAATAATTCGAATAAAAATATTTAACATGGAATAGTAAATATTTATTGCCGTTATGACCTTCTCATGAAACTATCAACAAAGTCTATTTCGTTGGTACATACTGTATATCAATTTTTCCAAATATATGAATTATGCATTGAACACCCACCCAACTCAACCACAAGACGCCACTGTCGTGAACATAATGAAGCATATGACAATTTTCACCGGATGTAGTCATGGAAGTGGAATTGCTTGTAGCAGTCGAATTCGAATTCAGAACGGTGTTGCGGATATTTTTCGCGTACTCGCCGCTTCCGACTGATCAGTGGTTTGGGTTTGTTGTGGCAAGAAAATTTCAAAGGATGTCTTCAAAGCACGAATTTCGTTTTCTTTCTCGTCGAGCAACTGTAACGATCGGACTCGTTGTTTCTGTAGCTGATGCTCGAGAGTGTTAAGCTTGCTGTGATAATCGTTTTCGAGACCGTTGATGGCATCCTTCCATTTGGATCGCTCGGCTTTGACCGCCTGAACAATACGATCGGCATGGGCTTTCAGTTCGATTTCCTGCTCATCGATGTTCCGATTGAGAACTTTGATTTTTTCCTGTAGGGTTTTGATGTGATTCCTCTGGATGTCGGCCGATTGTGTTAGGTCCAGATTTTCGTTCTTCACCGTCTCGAATTCGATGCGAATTTTATTATAGTCGTCCAGACATTCTGTGTGATCGGCACCGGCATTGAAAACCTTATTAATATCGATCGGGTTTGTACTACGTGCATTTTCGATCAGGAGCGTTTTTTTCAATTGCATAATTTCGTCAACGATTGCAGAGACGTCCAGTTTTGGCGACGGATTCGGGGAGTTTCATCTTCGGATGTGTTGGCCAGTTGAACTATTTTTTTTTTTAGTTTCTGAATGCTTTCCTGATCCTGTTGACGAAGGCGATCGTAAGTGCCGACCGTGCTCGATAGATCGGCGAGTTTGGCTTCCAAATTGGCCACTCGGTCCTCATGTAATGCGGCCAATTTCTTATTCCGCTTCTCGGCTGTAAATGCTCGCTTCTGTTCGGGTTTGATGGCAATTGCGTGCTGCTGTTTCAGATGTTGCATTTCGCTTTGCAATTGCTGCAAAATGTTCGTGTTGTCGGTTTTGAAAGTGACTCGTTTGGTTTCGTACTTCTTTAGTTTTTCCCGGGCATCTTGCAACTCTCGTGTCAAGTCTCTCATCTTATCGTCGGCGTAGCCGGTCGATGAAAACTGGCTTTTCAAGTCGTTCAATTGCATCTCGAGATTTTCTTTCAAGTGTCGCTCGTCTGCGTATAATTTTTGCAACTCGCGAATCATGACAATGTGATCGTTTCCTTCCTTTTCACGTTCGTGACGCTCCACAATGATACGCGATTTCATGCTTTCCAAATCGACGACATTCTGTTTTCGCAGCTCTTTAATTTTTTCCTGAAGGTCCTTGGCCACGGCGTCCTTTTGTACGATTTCGGAACGAAGCTGTTTCTTGTCGGCCTGAAAGAATGCCTCCATGCGAGACTTTTTGGCTGAGAATGTAGCCAGCGAGTTCATTAGAGTGGCTATTTGTAGCTGAAGGTTTCCTTCCGCTCGAAGACGAGTCCAGGATGGACGGCTCATCGCCCTTTTCCGAAACATCGTTCGAAGACTTCACATCAGTTTTATCTTTACTGGGCTTCGAGTGCCTCTTTTTCCTTTAGCAGTCCTTTGTAAGCGGTAACAACATCTGGAAAAAAAGCAATTAACTTGAAGCCCGCAAATGACAACAAAATTTGTTTTTACCTTTAAGCCGGGTTTCGTATCGAGTGAGCTGCTCCTTCTGGGTGATAACAAGCGACTCAAAGTCCCGCTTATTTCGATCCATTTCGAATTTCTTAATTTACACGAAACTGCGGTATTGTGCCGGAAAATTTAACTTTTAAAATCGCGGCCGGAAAACAACACTCAAATCGCGAAATCACAACTTCAATGATGTACTAAAATGTAAATGTGTGCGTGATAAAATTTCGATGTTTAATCACAATTACGACCGTGATCACAATGTTCTATAACTTTCCGATTTTTATTTCGAAATTTAATAATTTTCCAGTAAATAAAGAGCTTACCTACTTCCGTGAGGATGTTTAAAATTAAAAACCGAGACAACTGCAAAAAAAATTTTAATTTACTGGTTTCAAATGAAACACGCAATGTCCGTACTCATGATAATGGATGTTTGTGTTAGTTCGTGTACAGTGACTCTACATATACCTTGTTGTCGCTACAAAAAATCAAAGTTTTGATTTATCTAACTTGGGATATTTTTGATTTGAATCGGCGAATTATGGGCTACCTTGAATTCGACAAATTTTGGCTTATCTACTATACCCATTTAATTCTATTGTGAATGGTTTGTACATCATTTCCCAGCACACTTAGTTCCGTATACTATACGAAAAAGAATAAAGGATAAACACTGTAGAATTCTGGGATACAATGTCCGCGGTCGCCGTATATGTCTACAGGGTGTAACTAGTACTGAGGTTCAAACGAAAATGGGAGATAGAGGAACTTGTCCTGAGTAGAAAATCGTTCTACACGTACTCCCGTTTTTGCACCGTTAAGGAGATAGCGCGATTTTAAGGACGAAGGATTTTCATCGTACCTGTGATCACTGTTTGATCTCTAACTTCTGCTGTACTTAGCGTAAAGTAATAATTCTGGGCTCGTTGGAAAGGACACAAATTTTTCTTTCTAATTGCTATCAACTGTGTCAATCAGTGTTATACTTTTTGAGAAAAATTCATTGAAATGACACAAAAATAATAAAAAATTAAAAAAAAAATACAAAAAAGTCCTGTTTTCTCCAAGAAGGACCTGATTAACCACAAAATTTTATTACATTTTCGGAAAGCCCATAAAATTTCACTTTACGTTTAATAACAGAATTTCTTCATAGGTTGAATTGTAAAGGAGCGGGGCTAACAGTTATCAAGCACGTTCCCTTCAAGTAAATCTGGTTTGGCACCCGTCATTCGCCGAAGGAGTATGATTAATAATAGTGAGAACGAAATAAAAGAGTTGAAGTATAGTTTATTACGTTTATTTAGTTTATTACGTTTACAAATAATTTTCAACATGTCCGCCGTTGTGAAGCAAGCAGAAGTGGTATCGCCGACGAATGGCATCGGTGGGGTTCACACGCAGTAGTTGGTCTCGTAACTGATCGCATGCTTCGGTGATACGGGAAATGAGCTGTTCTCGTGTATGAATTTCCTCTGCGTAGACGATGCTTTTCAAATACCCCCAGACATAAAAGTCCATGGGAGTTAAGTCGGGAGATCGTGGAGGCCATGCAATCTGACCGCCACGACCAATCCATCGATCCCGAAAATTCGCGTCGAGCCACCGACGGACATTAGCACCATAATGCGCTGGCACTCCATCGTGCTGGTACCAAAACCTGACCAGTACACGGAGTGG
The DNA here is from genome assembly GCA_951812415.1 of Beris morrisii. Taxonomy (NCBI): domain Eukaryota; kingdom Metazoa; phylum Arthropoda; class Insecta; order Diptera; family Stratiomyidae; genus Beris; species Beris morrisii. Next base: position 81,208,544 of record OX638311.1, on the reverse strand, counting down.
TATATCCTCTGACGTCTGGTAAAGTTTCCTCCAAAAATTCGGCATAATTGGTGGAATTGAGAATTGGGGGAAAAAATACCGGACCGATGAAAGTCCTGCCGATGATGCCAGCCCAAACATTCACACTGAAGCGATGTTGAAGGGACGTATTTCGGCTGGTATGGGGATTTTCACGTGCCCACACATGCATATTGTGGAAATTTTGTATCAAATTTTGTGTCAAACCAGATTTACTTGAAGGGAACGTGCTTGATAACTGTTAACCCCGCTCCTTTACAATTCAACCTATGAAGAAATTCTGTAATCAAACGTATAGTGAAGTTTTATGGGCTTTCCGAAAATGTAATAAAATTTGGTGGTTAATCAGGTCCTTCTTGGAGAAAACAGGACTTTTTTGTATTTTTTTTTAATTTTTTATTATTTTTGTGTCATTTCAATGAATTTTTCTCAAAAAGTATAACACTGATTGACACAGTTGATAGCAATTAAAAAGAAAAATTTGTGTCCTTTTCAACGAGCCCAGAATTATTACGTTACGCTAAGTACAGCAGAAGTTAGAGATCAAACAGTGATCACAGGTACGATGAAAATCCTTCGTCCTTAAAATCGCGCTATCTCCTTAACGGTACAAAAACGGGAGTATGTGTAGAACGATTTTCAGTAAATTTTGACTTCAGTACTGAGCACTGAAAATGAAAAAAAAATTTTTTACCGACAAAGAATTTAATTTTAAGCAATTTCCCATCAATAAAAATTGTCGCTCGACCTTAAATAAAAAAATATTGATATTTAAAAATTTAGAATTCACTTACCTTTTTCGTGTCAGTTTTACTTCAATTTGACATTTCGCAAAAGAATTATTTTAATTTCAAGCAATTTGCCATCAAAAAAAATTTTTGCTCGACCTTAAATAAAAAAATATTGCTATTAAAAAATTCAGAATTCACTTACCTTTTTCGTGTCAGTTTTACTTCAATTTGACATTTCGTATGGAACCAGCATTGCCATATTCAAAGTTTTGTGGTATTTGTTCCACATCAAATTTACTCAAGCAAAAAATTAAATGGCGGGAAAAGTTTGAAAAAATTTACAACAATTATTGTTCTTGCACGACTATAAAAAACCGATTTCAAATTTTTAATTTCATCGAACCAGTACAATTCGAGACGCCATTATGGCATGTTTGGTTGACGCGCGCTATGCTCCAACTATGCCCCGCAGGGCTGCACGAAAGGTAGTTGGAGCGTAGCGCGCGTCAGCCAAACATGAACGCGAAAAGGGAGTTTTAATCCCTGAGCCCCGCAGGGCTGCACGAAAACTAGTTGGAGCGTAGCGCGCGTCAGCCAAACATGAACGCGAAAAGGGAGTCTTAATCCATGAGCCCCGCAGGGCAGCACGAAAGGTAGTTGGAGCATAGCGCGCGTCAACCAAACATGCCATAATAGCGTCTCGAATTGTACTGGTTCGATGAAATTAAAAATTTGAAATCGGTTTTTTATAGTCGTGCAAGAACAATAATTGTTGTAAATTTTTTCAAACTTTTCCCGCCATTTAATTTTTTGCTTGAGTAAATTTGATGTGGAACAAATACCACAAAAGTTTGAATATGGCAATGCTGGTTCCATACGAAATGTCAAATTGAAGTAAAACTGACACGAAAAAGGTAAGTGAATTCTGAATTTTTTAATAGCAATATTTTTTTATTTAAGGTCGAGCGACAATTTTTTTTGATGGCAAATTGCTTGAAATTAAATTCTTTGTCGATAAAAAATTTGTTTTTTCATTTTCAGTGCTCAGTACCGAAAAAATATTTTTCCATAAACAATTAAACTTTCACTAACAAAATTATAAACCATGATCATATATTGTACATGCAAGCACACCTAATATTCAATGATAGTAGGACAGAGATTCACTTGGAAGATCTGAAATTAATAAATGTGAGCAACAAAAGGAGCTAGAACTAATTAAAATTCAACATAATCGACATAAGGTTGCAATATCAATACTTAATCCAGTATGTATTATACTTACAATTATAATAATCATTTATTTGTACTTTTACATAAAATGTAGGGGACGGAACAATTTAAAGATTATAAACCAAATGCAGTCACCCGAAAAAAAAAACCTTAGAAATAAAACAAAAACTTAACCTTTGAGTCGGGAGCATCAACTTAAGGAGGGAGGAGTTACATATAAGTCCATTTGGCCACCAAGTCACAGTCACATGACTAAAGAAGCCCATATGGCTACAGGACTAGTAGTATGAGATCATATGGCAAACTAATTATTTTGCTGCATCAGCCAACTGCCCGAATGCATTCTTAGATAAACAAAGATAAAAGGATCGAATGCATTCGTGGATAATTAAGTAAATCATCTTAAAATAACGGTTTCCCGTTCGCAACGGAAACCGAGGTATCTTTAGAACGATAAGCATATTCTTAAGTCAGTCTACTTTTATACTCGAACTTTTACACTTGAAATAAACACTTAAAAATTAAACACGATTGCAAAACATTTATTCGACCACCCTTCACTCTCGGCTGGGTCTAACAGTTCTTTAAATTACATAACTCATCAATCCTAAGGAATATGAAGAAAGTGAGACGTTTCGGACTCGACTGACTCCTTTATCAAACTGACAAAAAGTTTGATAAAGGACTCTGTCAAGTTCGAAATGAAACACGTAATAAAAATAAACAGTGTTTTAGCCGGAAAACAAGAATTTTCAGTTGTAATAAACAGTGTTTTAGCCGGAAAACAAGAATTTTCAGTTATTACAATATGTTAGCTATATTATATAATACGTTGTTCGGTTGTTTAACGGTACCGGTACGATGTACGAAACGAACGAAAGTAAATAATTTCATTCAATTAAACGAGTAAATTCACTTTTTATTAACAAAATGTATTTTGTATTTTTTTGTAATTTCCAATAAAAAAATGAAATGATATTGAAAATGGTCGCCTTTCGTTTCTTGGCGTTAGACCCATGCACGCATATGCACATCGGGACATGCACGACAACTAGAGATCGCAACGATTAATCAAATGATTGAAATAACCGATTATTATCCTTCGATTGTTCGATTGATCATTTGATACCCTTGGTTTCGTGATTGTGGCCAGTTTTTAAGTTAAAGTTTAAAAGTCCACACGTCCGAACTCTAAAGTGCGTTATAATGAATAATTTGCGACTCTGTACACCCTCATAGGCAACAGAAATCCCTACTCTCTACACCTCATCGGCAACAGTGATAGCGACTCTCTATACCTCATTTGCAACAGTGCCCAGCAGGCAAAGTTACATATAGGCCGCGTTCCGATTACGCTCACGCTTACATTACCAACAATGCTTAAGAGCCGTACAGAATGAACGCAATCGCAGTAGGGATGTTAAAAAAATTTCAATATATCGAAATCGCGATATTTTTTGAACTATATATCGATAATATCGGCCGATAGTGTAAAAAGCGATATATCGATATAGAAATCCGACTATCGGACTCGATATTTTTTTTAAGTATAGCATATTTTAGAAATCGAACGGGTTTTTTGCATTTAATCTGCATTTCTGATTATTTATGAGGGATGCCAGAAACGTTGAAAGTAGAAAAAAAAATTTCGATCATGGAAACCATATCTGTTGAAACTAGGTTCAAGGCACGTGATATATACGGGCACATGCACGCAAATCTTCACTTTAGGCGCCAATACAAATATATGTACGACGAGGCAACCAGACAACTATCAGAAATACCAGATTGTCCCTGCCTCATCGTTGTCTTCCGAAAGAGTTGCGTCGACAATAAATATTGTGGTGCCAAATAATCGCAGTCGGCTTACTGGAGAGCATATTAACGAGCGAGTATTCTTAACAACTGTAACAGAAAGGTACTGGTTCTCATAAGTTTTTTTAAAAATATGTCAATATATAATATTTCATTAATAAATAATTAAAATCAAGTTTGCTCTTAATACTTTTTTCGATTTTGCCCCTTTTATCCTTATTTCTTAAAAATAATATATTTAAAAAATAACAGTATTTCTATCCGGAAACTTTATTTCGATCAAAAAAGGCATTATTTTGATTCCATAAGTCAACAGAGATGAATTTTCCGCTTTTCACCAACATTTCCAATAGTTCAATCAAAAAACTCTCAGATATTGAAATTGCAATGATAAAATTGAAATTGAATTTCAGACTCTAAAAATAGCTAAATTTGGCAACTGTGACCGAAGGCAACGAAATCAAATGTCATTTATTTGTTAGCTTTCGGTTTGCCAAAAGCCGCGTGCGCCGTATTTTTTTATTAATGTTAATTTTGATGCAGCATTGGAGTTTATTTTTCATTGGAAAAAATATTCGATATATCGATATTTTTCTCCGATATATGGTCAGCCGATATTGATATTCTTTTCAATATCGATATATCGATATTTTTTTCCGATATTAACATCCCTAAATCGCGGTCGGATTGGAATGTCAAAATGCCGCAACGAGATGCAATGAAACGCTGTAAACCGCAAGTAAACGCTGCATGAACACAATGACCGGATTGAGTTCACAGTTCTATCAGTGTCAATAATCAAAGCGAAATTGATATGGACGCAAAAATCAGTGAATTATTTTTAATGCTCATCGAAATCTCTTTCATTTTTCATTTTATTATTTTCTTCTTTAAATAATATAGTGCGTTTTAGGTTATGACATTGTCATATTTGACATTTCGATGCGTTCACTTGTGATCATTTTAAATATTACAAACTTAAGCCTCTTACTGTGTTCCGAGCGAAACGAAATGAACTGTCAAAGTCCATATAAAAAAAAGGAAATTTTCGCTGATATTTCACGACGAAATATTTCGCTCGTTTTGTGTTCCCGGACGGAATGGACATTCGCCGTAGTCACCAAGAGATGGCGCTCGGTTTCGTGAGAGTTTCGATTTATTCGGTGCGGTAGGCTTTTTTGACAAGCGAAATATTTGACAAATTGAAATTTTCAACAGTTCGCTGTCAGCTGATTTTGTTTGTGCTCTCGATTTTTTTTCAGTTCGTGTTTTTTTAAATTTTCTGTGTGAATTCATTCGAAATTATGAATTATAATAAAAGTGAAAAGGTACGTGTGTGCGGGATACCACAGAAAATTTAATTTCCGGTTCTCACGACGAACTTAAGTTGAAGTCGGCGTTGACAGTAGTCAGAAAAGATAATTACGAAACCGGGTATTTGTTTATTTTAAATAGTGTTAATTAGTACACTTTACTCCGGATGCCAAAGCATTTGCCAGTTCGTTTCCGTTTTTAGTTTTATGTAGCATTACTTGAAAATTGACATAAATAAATCGAACATTCAAAAATCGCGCGCTTTTCTTTCACTGACGTCTAGTAGTCAACAGTAGGATTTATTTCACTTTATTTCCAAGAAGCCTTTTGCGTTCGATTTCGTTTAGCGGAACACAGTACTAGGCTTTACTTGCGACTATCTGCGACCCATAGCGTTCATTCTGTTTAGCTGCATACAATCACATGCATTTGAAACTCGTTTTTTCCCCTCCGTTATTTTGACACTCCAATCCGACTGCGATTGCGTTCTTACAGTCGGTCCGAATTGTATGCACGCTTACGACGCATATAATTCGGACCGATCGTGTGCACACAGTGTACTCATAGTGCCTATCCTCGAAACCGTGAGCAGTGTAAGCGCCAGAAAATTACCCCTCCATGCAAATGGTTTGTATCGTGAGCGCAATTCGCACCGGTTGTATGCGTGCTAATAGCGCAATTCGGACCGCTGCCATACTATACGAAAATAAAGACCGTATAAAAGCTGGATAAACACCGTAGACAGGGACGTCATTTGTGGGGGGGGCATTTGCCCCCCCCCCCTGAATTATGTATTTTTATAGATTACATATAACATGTGTATATTTATATATAAAAATATATACAAACATAACATCTTGCCCCCCCCTAGAAAAAACTGAAATGACGTCCCTGACCGTAGAATTTAAGGTACGATCTCCGCGGTCGCCGTGTGTGCATAGTTTGAAAGAGCACTATACGTAGAATATTTACTGCGATTCTACGTATAATATTCTACGTGCTTATACTTTGTACGTACAAAATTCACTTCAATTCTTCGAGTGTGCAACGTATTTACTCGCACATATTTTTTCATTTCCGCCTTTTACATAGAGAATTGAAGAATTCGACTTATAAAGTTCTGACGCTGAACCAGCTGCTACATTTCCAATCCTTCTATTCTAAATGTAAGACATAAGTAAAAAAAATGTGACTGAATAATTTTCCTGAAGTTACATTAAAAATACGATCCTAACTCGAAACCTTTGTCGCATTATTGGCTCGTGTCCTGAAGCTGAAATGGGTAGAATTTCGATTAGTTTTCTACAGGTATGATCTGCCTGCTGGGTAATAGCGACTCTCTAATTCGCGAACGAACTAGTTCGGATTAGGGTCACTAGATACACACACAACACTCTCTACCTAGGGTTTGGCAGATACGTCTAATTCGGTCGTTTCTGTACTAGAAATTGTAATTTAACCTCACAAAAATCGCCTGTTTATGTACTAGTTCGCATGTTTTTGTACTAATGAACATTGCTATCAAATTGCGTTTTTGAAGTGTGTTAGTGCGAATATGTGAAGAGTCGGAAAAAGAGCTGTCGGTTCCCTTCCACAATTCTAGTACTTCTTTTTCTTTGGTATGGAAGTGTGTGTGCGCGAAATTGTGATTTTCAATTGAAAATTTCCGTATTTCTTTCATTTCTTTTATGGAAATTTACAATTTTGCAGCGAAAAGTCAATCATTTCGAATGTTTAGAAAGCAAAATCCCATAAACATGAAAAAAAATTAAATTTACTGGTTTTTCACCTTGGTACGCATCTGCCAAACCCCTCTTAGAGGCTGTTTTGGTGTGAGTGCGTATACAGTAACCCTAGTTCGGATGAGCGTTCCCATAGCTGAAATGAACGAACTAGTTCACAGTCAGTCCCGCTCCAAGTTCGTTTGTATTTATTCATTGTCCGTTTGTAAGTCAGTGGTGCAATAAATTTTTAGCTCATCACATTGTACCAGACGACCGCAGTGTACTCACGTCACGGATCAAAACGAGAAAATATACCAGTTCATTGGAGAATCTTTTTTGGAACGAATTCGTAACAATATTTTATTATCCCAAAGTGCGGTGTTTTAATAGAAACTTTGGAATTGACGAACCCTCAAGAGTCGATACTGAATAACAAATGTTCAGAATCATGCAATATACAATGTGTTTCATATAACAAAAATTATCTTTCAAAAAATAAGCAATTTAACTGCACATTTTTTAAATGGCGGAATGCCGACTTTGCTGAAAATTGCGATATTTTTTTCAACCTAATTTTTTCTATGAAAACTTTTTTGTTGCGATTTGTATGGAGCTGTCATGTTTGTTATGACTCTGGTTTTTTATGTTCAATTCAGCTGCGCGGCTATAGTTCAGAGGGCTCTGCTACGAGTCGTTCCCAAACTTGAACTCACGCGAACTAAAAGAACGAACTAGTTCGCGACAGATCGGGAACCAGAAATGATCGCTCACTATGGTGAACTAAATTGCGCAAGCCTACTCTCTACACCTCATCGGCAACAGTAATGGCGACTCCTGTTTACTCACGCGTAGACCGACGCCAAAAACAGAAGTTTTCGTTCTTAATAATTAATCCCAATTATTATTATCTTTATTATTGTTTTTGAAGTAATGCTTATTTACAGTTAAGATTATCACACAAAATATATACATATTTATGGATCAAGATTTTGTTTTCTTCGATTTCTTCCTATATTACATGGTACCTTCTTAATGAAATAGAATACTACTTGTTAGTTATAAAGGGAAAATTAATCGATTATTTTCTACATATTTAGGCCGCGGTCCGAATTACGCTCACGGTGCTTACATTACCAACAATGCTTACCTGCTAGTCGGTCCGAATTGTATGCACGCTTACGACGCATATAATTCGGACCGATCGTGTGCACACAGTGTACTCATAGTGCCTATCCTCGAAACCGTGAGCAGTGTAAGCGCCAGAAAATTATCCCTCCATGCAAATTATATGCATCGTGAGCGCAATTTGGACCGGTTGTATGCATACTAAAAGCGCAGAAAGCGGACCGCGGCCTTAATCGTAAATCGACTATTACATGTCCATTAATCAAATGATCGATTAATCGATTAGTTAATTTTAATTGCCATCTCTAACGGCAACCGCAAAATCTGATTCTATAGCAAGTATTTACTTGAAGAAAGTATCGATTACATAAAGTACTTGGATCGAAACAAAAGTATCGAGTATTTACTCGTATCGAATCGTCCCTAGTCTCTTGCTTGAGCGGACGAAAATATTTTGTTTCCGTTGATTTTTTGATCTTTTAGTTTAAAATGATTATTGAATACGAGTATATGGAAACAATTTTGACACCTTTAACATTTCCATTGCTGACAACATGCCCAATTCCTAAGGGATTTACGTTGGGCGTTGGCAGTATTGAAGCGGAATTTAGAACGAAAAAGCAGCACTGTTTTCGTTTCTGTTTCTGCAGCTGCTTTCATTTAAACAGGCGCCATATGCTCCTGTGCTTTCTAAAAAAATCCTGCTTCTGTCGCTGCTTTTATTGTTTCACCGAACGGCCTTAAGAAGAAAAGCGGCATCAAGAGAAAATGAGACAACGAAACAAAAAGCGCTTACGAAAAAAAAGGAAAGCACTTCGTTTTCGTTATGTAAGAAAAGCAGCTATTTTAAAGGTCTTTCCGCTTTTTCACTCACCTAACTATTTTCACCGGAAAATGCAGTCAGATAAACGGGCCTATTATGAAACTCGACTCAACCAAAAAGCTCACATTTTGCAATTATGAAACTCGACGAATCACTCGACTTTGAGTCGAAAGAAAGCGTGAGTAAAAAGAACTGCGTATTATGACAGTCGATCGAGTGAGTATGTACTTGAAAGAAATGTCAAATTCACTCGACTGCTGGAAATGAAAGGGCCTATTATGAAACTCGACTCGACCAAAAAACTCACATTCTGCAATTATGAAACTCGACGAGTGCCTACTTGTCGAGTTTTACTCGACTTTGAGTCGAAAAAAACCGTGAGTAGAAAGAACTGCGTATTATGACAGCCGATCGAGTGAGTATTTACTTGAAAGACATGTCAAATTCACTCGACTACTGGAAATGAATTAACTTTCCAATTGTCGAGTTTCATACGGGCCTATTACGAAACTCGAGTCTAGTGATTAACTCGATTCACATTTGAACTCGACTCGAGCTAAAGTTGGTATTGGGACACTCGACAATTGGAAAGTCACTTCATTTCCAGCAATCGAGTGAATTTAATATTTCTTTCAAGTAAATACTCGATCGGCCGTCATAATACGCAGTTCTTATTACTCACGCTTTTTTTTCGACTCAAAGTCGAGTGAAACTCAACAAGTAGGCACTCGTCGAGTTTCATAATTGCAGAATGTGAGTTTTTTGGTCGAGTTTCATAATAGGCCCGTAAATACCAACTTTAGCTCGAGTCGAGTTCAAATGCGAGTCGAGTTACTCACTCGGCTCGAGTTTCATAATAGGTCCGTACTTGTCGAGTTTCACTAGACTTTCGGGCCTATTACGAAACTCGAGTCGAGTGAGTAACTCGACTCACATTTGGACTCGACTCGAGCTAAAGTTGGTATTATGAAACTCGACAATTGGAAAGTCACTTCATTTCCAGCAGTCGAGTGAGTTTGACATTTCTTATAAGAAAATACTCACTCGATCGGCTCTCATAATACGCAGTTCTCTTAACTCACGCTTTTTTTCGACTAAAAGTCGAGTGAAACTCGACAAGTAGGCACTCGTCGAGTTTCATAGTCGCAGAATGTGAGTTTTTTTATCGAGTCGAGTTTCGTAATAGGCCCGTTTGAGTCGAAAAAAAAGCGTGAGTAGAAAGAACTGCGTATTATGACAGTCGATCGAGTTAGTATTTACTTGAAAGAAATGTCAAATTCACTCGACTACTGGAAATAAATTGACTTTCCAATTTTCGAGTTTCATAATACCAACTTTAGCTCGAGTCGAGTTCAAATGTGAGTCGAGTTTCGTAATAGACCCGGAAGTGACTTTCCAATTGTCGAGTTTCATAATACCAACTTTAGCTCGAGTCGAGTTCAAATGTGAGTCGAGTTACTCACTCGACTGGAGTTTCCCGAAAGCCCGAAAGTCTTCCAATCTTTATCACATTTTTTATTTGCACAACATTAGGTCAATTTTACCTGAATTCTTTGCCATATTTTTTGGTCAAAAAAGGAAGTACGAAAGTACTATGTATGCTTCGTTTAAATTTGTTTCTGGAAAAAAATCAGCTAAAGATATGTCTGCCCTATGCAAACCGATAAATGCAACTATTAATTCCCGTCATATTTTTAAAACTCAGAACATGAATATGTAATATCAAAAAATATTTAACACAAGGTAACTCAAATAAGCAAAAATATAGTTTACTTCCAAATAATAGTTAAAAGCTTATTTTATTCAATGCTTCATATTTATTTATATCTTAAAAACTCTGTTTTTCGTTATTTACTAATATATATATATATATTTTTATTACTTTTAGCAGAACATAAAAAAATTTATATATATATTATATTATAATATATATATATATATATATATTACTGAATTTAATTTTTCGACATACATTTCACTTTACATTAAATTTTTTAATTTTCAGCTGATTAAGATAAATTGAAATCATTTCTTCGTAAATCTCCATTGTAGATTCTTGCAGATATATTTGCATTTAACTCCATTTTGTGTAACAGGAATATAGTATTTTTCTAATATTCTTCCAATTGAAAAAAAAGGCTAAATGCAAATATTTTGTATAATGTAATGAAATTTTTATATATCCTGAATTTTGAATATATATATATTTTTTAATACGTTAGAATTGTTTTAGTAGTATAATTATAATTTTGTTTGTCATAGTTTTGTATATTATACTATATTATTTTGGATTTCTGCCGTCGCTAACTACGCCTTGTGCACGCATACGTATAGACGGACGTCTTTCAGGTGTATCGTACTGCCGAGAAGAGTTTGTTGGAACGGCTATTGGCTCTTCAATTCCTCCAGCTACGACACCAACTGCCGATGTACCCGAATTAGTTACGCCTGCAGCATGGGCCCCTACAATAAGGCTTTGTTTATTACCCGTATTACTAACGTCAGTTTCATCCTGTTGTGATGAAGAATTACGTGTGCCACCGAATTTGAGTAAATTCCAATCAAAAACGTAGTCATAGGTAAAACCCAATCTATGAAATAAGTTTCGGAATAACTTACGTAGATAATTATAGTCTGGACGCTGTTCAAAATGCATTTGACGACAATAACTCAAATAGTTTGCAAACTCGCTTGGAAACCCCTTGCATAATGTTAAAATCGGAGTGGATAACTTTTTTTCTGATATTCTTTCATATTTTTGTCGTTTATTAGCAGCTTTCAATCCCTGCCAGGGTAACGTTCCCAAATTAAAATACATTAAAACGTAGCCTAATGATTCTAGGTCATCACGACGTGACTGTTCAATTCCTAAATGAGTGTTAATGGAAGCGTAGCGGGCTGTACCGGTTAAGTTTTTATTTTCCCGGTAAGGAATATGCCTGTGAGTTCGTCCATCGCGATACTTTTTGGCCAAACCAAAATCTATTATATATACTAAATTACCCTTCTTTCCCAACCCCATTAAAAAATTGTCGGGTTTTATATCCCGATGTATAAAGTCTCTTGAATGTATGAAATCTATGCGCGTAATCATTTGATCTGCAAGCAACAAAACGGTTTTTAAAGAGAAACGCCGAGAGCAGAAATTGAAGAGGTCTTCCAATGATGGTCCGAGTAACTCCATAACCATTACATTATAATCGCCTTCAGAGCCGCACCAAATTATGCGCGGGATACCAATTCCTCCTTGCATCATTTTATAAAATTTGCTCTCGATATGCAATTGTGGGTGTTTTGTCCGGATACACTCAAGTTTTATAGCGACTTCTTCGCCAGTATTGATCGTTGTTCCCAAATAAATATCACCAAAGGACCCGGAGCCGATTTTCCGGCCTAACCTATATTTGTTACCAACTCTAAGCTCCATTTTTGTTCGTATGCTGTCAAAATGTTGTCTTTGTCCAACGGCAGCCACGGAAATACAATATTATCTCAAATTTGCGTTCTTTAAAATCAAAGTTTCAAAATTCCTTTTTAAATGCTAATTTTGTGTTAAATCCTATTATTCTCAGTCCGATACCTGGGCTTTCATTGATTGCGGTCATGCCTCAAAGTGTGCATCTATTAAAGGATGTGAATGTTTTTCTCTATTTTAAACATAAATATAACTTGTTTACCAGAGTTAAATCCGGAAAATCAGCCGTCGGCGTACATTAACGCCAGTTTTGCTCCTTTCCAAACGATTAGCGATTTGGTGACGATTCGTATTCAACTAAAATATAAGATTCTTGCTATAATTTCGTCACAGAAAACGCACAATATTTTAGAGAGTACTGAAATTAATAAAATTGAAAGTTACGTTTTGAAGATTTCAAAGATATTTGTGGAGTCTACCTAATTTTCTGTTAGAATATTTCTGACGAGCTCATAGACTAGAATACACAGCTAATGGCAAATTTAATTAATTTTATGTTCGCCATTTTGACAAAAAAAACTATTTGACATTCTGTTTCTGCGTTTACGAAAGCCTATCGCACCACACATACATCCCGAGAACAAACGAGCGGATTTCTTTCATTCACTCACACGTATTGAGGTTTCGTGAAGTTTGGAATAAATTGAAGTTGACTACAGTTACAGAGCTTTGTACTATACATTTTGATATTCACAGATAGATGTCACTAAATACCTCTTCGGTTAGGTCTAGCCACTGATATATAATATATGGATACCTCATCGGCTCATTTCCCTATACGATATGACATATTAAAATAGCCGACGAAATCGTACCCTCTCGCTCCTTCTTAAAAATTCGAACTTCGAAAAACATGGGCAACAACTTAAAGAAAATTAAAAACTTTTCAATTTGAATTATCAGTTCTGACAATTCAAATTGTTCGATTTGATGGTAAGAAGTTGTATTTTGCGCTCGAAATTCATAACACAACTCACAGTTTACTTCAATTTTTTTATTAACAAATTTCTTGGGAAATAAAAGCTTCAGGAATATTTATAACGGTTGAGCATGTAATACGTTATTTTTGAATTTGGCGCCATACCGATAAGTACATGGTATTATATTCGTACTGCAGTAGCCAATATTACCTGTACAATTTACACAGCTTAGTTGCAATTTTATGAACTCATTTTCTTTCAATACCTTGCATTGTTTATCCAAAAAAGTATTTATCAAATTCAAATTATTTGGTAATTTTTCAATTCGAAATTACACCTAAAAATTCGGATTTCATTTTTCATGTTGGCTAATCTGATAGTTCTGCCATTGTTTTCCTTCTCGCCTTAATACATGCATACCGTGCTACTAACTCTTTCCTTCTTAAGATTCAGGTCATCCGTGGCTCAATCCTAATTTGTACCTCGGATAACTTTCGAAGTTTCTCTAAACTTAAAATGAATTGAATTTGTGAAAGAAACATAAAGAAATGTTTCAATCAAAAATTATTTTATTTGCATTACCAATTTTAAATCTAATGAATGTTTAAAATCATCAAAATTTTGTTCAATAATGCAGAACCTCGGGTTATCATGGACACCTTTTTCGGATATTGACATTTTAAAAACGTCGGCCATGTGAGATAGCAAATCAAGGCCTCCATTTGATATATCTCAGTGGGTCTAGCCACTGAGATATATCAAATGGGTCTAGCCACTGAGATATATCAAATGGAGGCCTTGATTTGCTATCTCACATGGCCGACGTTTTTAAAATGTCAATATCCGAAAAAGGTGTCCATGATAACCCGAGGTTCTGCATTATTGAACAAAATTTTGATGATTTTAAACATTCATTAGATTTAAAATTGGTAATGCAAATAAAATAATTTTTGATTGAAACATTTCTTTATGTTTCTTTCACAAATTCAATTCATTTTAAGTTTAGAGAAACTTCGAAAGTTATCCGAGGTACAAATTAGGATTGAGCCACGGATGACCTGAATCTTAAGAAGGAAAGAGTTAGTAGCACGGTATGCATGTATTAAGGCGAGAAGGAAAACAATGACAGAACTATCAGATTAGCCAACATGAAAAATGAAATCCGAATTTTTAGGTGTAATTTCGAATTGAAAAATTATCAAATAATTTGAATTTGATAAATACTTTTTTGGATAAACAATGCAAGGTATTGAAAGAAAATGAGTTCATAAAATTGCAACTAAGCTGTGTAAATTGTACAGGTAATATTGGCTACTGCAGTACGAATATAATACCATGTACTTATCGGTATGGCGCCAAATTCAAAAATAACGTATTACATGCTCAACCGTTATAAATATTCCTGAAGCTTTTATTTCCCAAGAAATTTGTTAATAAAAAAATTGAAGTAAACTGTGAGTTGTGTTATGAATTTCAAGCGCAAAACACAACTTCTTACCATCAAATCGAACAATTTGAATTGTCAGAACTGATAATTCAAATTGAAAAGTTTTTAATTTTCTTTAAGTTGTTGCCCATGTTTTTCGAAGTTCGAATTTTTAAGAAGGAGCGAGAGGGTACGATTTCGTCGGCTATTTTAATATGTCATATCGTATAGGGAAATGAGCCGATGAGGTATCCATATATTATATATCAGTGGGTCTAGCGCATACTTGAGACTAAACCCAGTTGGGCGCGTCTGCGAGAATCTCACAGATTTCTCGGAGACTTGTCGGTCTGTCTGCGAGGTTATTCGAGACGCCTTATGGTGGATTTGCAAGTAACATAATAGGCGCGCCTCTCTCCCCACAATAAAATCAACCATCAGATGGTTCGTACAGTCGCAAGAGTCTAACGTTCTTCAACTTTTTCTCCGTCGCACGCTTCCATATGTGTACACACAAACAATGAACTGTGGCCACACAATTCGCAGCTCATAGTATTTCTGCCGTTTCGCACTTATAGGCAAGTTACGCCGCAGAAACATGTTGAGTGTAAATTGCTTTCAACACAGCCGACGAAAACCGGTTTGCAATGGCCTGATGGGGGTAGAGGCTCGCCTCGAGGCGAGCTTCAAGGGTGAGTGTAAACGCACTATTATAGGAAAAATGCACGGTATCGAGGCAAATGCTTCCCGAAATCTCGAAGACATGTCTGCGAATGTCGGGATAGCAATATGTCTTCATAATCAGCGCCATCTATATATTAATAGATTTTACTACATTTACTTGTGCTCATACTTCTTAAAATAAAGTAAACAAACATAATATTTAATGTAAAGTACAATTTATTTGGTAATATAAAAGCAAACATCACTGAGAACATCTAGATACATGCAAGAACACTTTCAGCCACTTAACATGCGACCAAGAGGTGGTGTAATTCAAGAAGATTCACATAATCTGAAAAGAGGAAACTCAAATAAAACTCGGTTGAAGCAAACTATCAGAATAAAATTGTCACTTACCAGACGTATTCTGTGCGAATTAAATTGATAAGTACGACTCGAAATTACAAAAAGAAATTTTTACGCGATCAAAACTAAGATCATTTTTTGTCACTTCAAATAAACTGAAACTGAAACTCAAACCGACTGTCAGAAAATGCGGTGATTTATGACAAGTACAACTCTGCACGTCAGTTTCACATACGGAGATGCGTGCAGTGCTGCACAACCTAATGATTTCCGAGTTATAAGGGTGGGCATTTCTTGGTAAGTGGTAAAATTGTGTTTGTTATCTGTTAAATCGACTTACTATAATTTTTTCCGAGTCATCATTCACGGGAACAACAAGATAAGTCGAATTACCTAGTTTTTCGCTGGGTACCTGTTTATTTATTTATCCATTTATTCCTCGTGCCAGATTATTCCAAGTGAAGTGTATTGTTTCTATGCATGCTATGCTAAAAAAGGCGAACATTTCATTATAAAAAACAGGATACAGAAAATCAAACCTCATCAGTATAGGAAAGAAAAAAGACATTCTCTCTCTATTGCCTGATCCTGCTTTCCACGGTTTCTATCGAAACTTGCCAACCAATGATCAACAGCCAATTGCTCGTCGTGTAGCAAAAAGATTATGTGCAAAGTTTACTTTTTGGTTGCTTCTAATCTGGAAAATTTAGGCGGTGATATTTCTACGAGCGATTGTCGGGTTTCTTGGGAAAATGAATATCACAAATTTGTATACAAGCGTAAGTGGAAATATCACAAATTTGTATACAAGCGTAAGTGGAAATATTAATAGAAAGAAAACCGACTCTGTGAATATCATCCCTTCATCCCGGACACCTTTTTTCACATTTTTTAAAATGTTTATTTTTATATATCACGACTTTTTGTTGTATCGAAAAGTCTATATTTACAGGAGGGCGTCCTCGTAACCGATACTACCAGCAGCGGAAAAGATTCATGGCTGCCATGGGGCAATTTTCTGCGAAGGACCCGAGACCATTCAGAGGACACCAATACCAACCGAGGAAACGCCGAGACGAGCCAAGGGAACGCCGAGACGAGCCAAGGGAACGCCGAGACGAGCCAAGGGAACGCCGAGACGAGCCAAGGGAACGCCGAGACGAGCCAAGGGAACGCCAAGCCTGATCTCGCGAGTAAAATTTGTCTCCAATGACATTTTTATTTTTAACAAGTTTCCGTTTATTACAA
Organism: Beris morrisii; assembly: GCA_951812415.1. Taxonomy (NCBI): domain Eukaryota; kingdom Metazoa; phylum Arthropoda; class Insecta; order Diptera; family Stratiomyidae; genus Beris; species Beris morrisii. The sequence continues at coordinate 81,191,663 of OX638311.1, read as the reverse complement.
TGTCACGCGTAACCTTTATTATTCAATAAAGTTATAATTGAAAACATATACAATGTGTTGTTTGACGTCGTTCCTGAAACTCGCAAGTCCCTGTATCGAGCCACCGACGGTATTAATCTCCAACAGAATTAAGGAACCAAAAAATATTACTTGATGAAAATTTTATTTCGTTATGATTTGCGATAATTAATTCATGTCACTATGATAGCGATCGCTACACAAGAACATAGTGCAGTTTTTATGTTGATTTTGGATTTTCGAAAAGTTTCGAAATTTCAAAGTGACAAAAGCAAATTCATAGTTGAGAACTGTCACAACAAAACAAGTAAGTAAATGTTTTTACTTTTTAATTAATATTTATATGATAAACTTTATATTAAAGTAAAATTGTATATAGTAAATGATGTGGCGTTACGAAATGAAGTGTACGCTCCGTTGCCATCGAGTTTTAACGATTTGCGGGGCGGCGGGCAGTGAAGAATGATCAACAAGAACGATCGCTGAAGTTACTGCAAGACTAAAAGTAAGTAATTATTTTATTATGAAAAAAAGTGGCAGTGTATTAGTTAGATACTACGAGTGTATGTGGATTCGCAGCTAAAGTAGATTTAGTGCACTAATTTAATTTTTAATCAAGAAACGTAAACGTGTAAACGTATGATACACTAAATTTGTTCATTTCCAATTTAGTTATGGAAAATTTTATTTATGTGTAAGATTTAGTTTGCCGAAGGTAAATTAGTGCACTAAATTAAATTTTATCAGGAATCAACACACTCCTAAAATTTACTAACACAATTAAATTACATTTTTCTCAATTGATACATATGTATTAAGCCTCGCGACCACGTCAAGGTCGCACTGTTTGGGAGGAGAAATAAATATTATATACAGGGTGTTTTGCACTCCTTCCGTCATCTTGTAAGGGGTTATTCCTTGATATATTTGGAGAAAAAAATTGTTCAACAGGATGGGTAAATTTTCAATAATTTTTAATATATTAAATATTTAATTTTTATGCGATATGTATTTTTACCTGGTACTTCCAAAATGTTAATCGTAACTCATACATATGTATGCGGCTTTTGTAGGTAATAATACGGTTCATAAAAAAATAAAATTAAAATGACATTTTTATAATGGGGTTTTCTGAGAAAAACTACATTGATCACTGAATTTTTAGGGTTGACGTAGCAAAAATCTGTGTTTTCGAGTAAATATCTCAAGATTGGGTGCAGTTACAATTTAGACTGTTACATCAAATGAAAGGTAATTCGATTCCCTAAAAAACGAGCTATAACACTTTGCCTTGTGATTATTGGTTTTTAAGATATAACGTTTTAAGTGAGTGAGGGTACCGGTCAAAAACACTTTTCTTAACCACCCTGTATCTCAACTGATATTGAAAATTAGCCCACCCTGTGGAACAATTTTTTTTTCCAAATATATCAAGGAATAACCCCTTACAAGGTGGCGGACGGAGTGCCAAACACCCTGTATACAGGGTGTTTGGCACTCCGTTAATCGTAACTCATACATATGTATGCAGCTTTTGTAGGTAATAATACGGCTCATAAAAAAATAAAATTAAAATGACATTTTTATAATGGGGTTTTCTGAGAAAAACTACATTGATCACTGAATTTTAAGGGTTCACGTAGCAAAAATTTGTGTTTTCGAGTAAATATCTCAAGATTGGGTGCAGTTACAATTTAGACTGTTACATCAAATGAAAGGTAATTCAATTGCCTAAAAAATGAGTTATAACAGTTTGCATTGTGATTATTCGTTTTCAAGATTTAACGTTTTAAGTGAGTGAGGGTACCGATCAAAAACACTTTTCTTAACCACCCTGTATCTCCACTAATATTGAAAATTGACCCACCCAGTAGAACAATTTTTTTCTCCAAATATATCAAGGAATAACCCCTTACAAGGTGGCACACGGAGTGCCAAACACCCTGTAAAAAAAAAAAAATTTTTTTAAATTATCGCCTTTGATTAATTCCAGATTCCTTTCGAATTTCAACTGACGTAAATCGTCTACCGACTTCTTAACGTGGTTTTGTTCACGCATTGAGCGAATGTGATATGGACAAAATAATACGACAACGGGTAAAACCTTTTCTCTATTAAAGAATATATTGTCTACTAATATTATTTCTTTATTTAGGTAAATGGATAAATAGACTTTTGGTTGGGTCCACTTGAGAAGATGCAGTGAATTCATCCATACTCTTTCCATTCTATTCTATTCTATTATTAAATATACTTCTAGTATTCCAACGTCATTTTGGAATTTGATTAAAAGTTTAATGCCGCGAAATAAAACTTGTACAGTTAAAAATGTGTTGTTTTACAAGATCTAAACGCAGTAAATTTAGAGTATACTTTTTGAAAAAAGGGAATATTGATGTTTTATTTTATTTTTAATCGCACGATAGTTTAGTTGGCTAGTGGCTATAAAGATACATGGAGAGCTGGCGTAGAGCTGTATCAAAACTTTCACCGAATATATAATTTTATCTTACACCATGTCTGAAAATTCGGATATGTATATTTATTTTTCAGTATCTTTGGATATTTTTCTCAGGTTTCCATTACATAGCCACATATTTTGTTGCTTCTGAAAATTGTATTTACAGTTTACAGTTTCCGAACATCCCCTTATTTGAGGAGAGCTCGTTGATGAAATATGGTTTTAGAATCGATCGATTTTCGATTCTTAATTATTGTAACATCTAGTTTTAATATTGTATTTCAGCCTAGGATACCCTCTTCTGATTTTTTCATAAATAGCGCGACTGTCCAATTCGGGCCCTGACATCCTGAATTTGTCACCTCCAATCGTCTCGATCCAAAGGCAGCGTCATCCAGCTCCTAATTTTTAAGATGGCTTTGCTATATTTATCAACCGAGTATACCTATCGCCTGCGTGGTTTGCCTATTGGCCTGGTACCATTCGCTTTGCCTTTAAAAGCACGTTTGGGGATTCTTTTACCATCCATTCACTCTACATGGCCAGCGCACTGCAGTTTACGTAGTTTGATGAACGGTTAACCTTCTGACTCATCGTAGAATTGAAACAAATCATGGTTGTATCTTATTCGCCATTCTGTTTCTTCCTTCACAATTCCCAAAATTCTTCGGAGTACCTTTCTTTAGAATCCGTTAATAAATAATAACAAGACATAATTCTACCATCTGCCAATTTCAATTATAAAATAGAAAATTGAACATTATGAATGTTTATAATGGTTTTGATTTGCGAATTCAACGGTCAAAACAGAGTTGACATAAAAATTTCCCTTTCCGAGTTCGAAGACAATATACTCCATCTTCTTCTAATACTCTCGATCTGAGCCGCGATTCTGGCGACATTCATTTTCCAAACAGGGAAATTTGTCGGTTTCATGAGGCAAGGCTGTTGGCGAATATTTTCGTGACCTTCGTAGGTATTCAAATTGAAATTCGCATATGTGAATTGAGGAAACTGTTTGTTTTTCGTTTCGTGTTTGTTGTAAATGTTAGGTATGTTTAAGAAAGGAATTTTTTCATGGTAAGCTACCATAGAAGCAAATTTGATTAAATGTTGGTTGTTTTCCGGCGTCAGTGCGGTTTCTGGTGTGAAACCCCAACACGAAATCCCCGACTGTTGATTAATCGCTGTCCTTGAGGACATGACAGTTGGAAAACACTTCACTGGAATACGCCAGTCCTTATAAGATTGTGTTGGACTAGGTCCGAAGGAGCTGTTTCGTCATCGGAGGGCATAGACTCGTCAGAGGGTGTATCATGCCTACTATCCGAAACACCCTTACAGCTGGTGGAATTGCTGAGCAAATTTTCTATATAGCGAACTCGAAATCAAATTTACAACTTAGCTAAATTCCTGCCATCGCAACGAAAACGAAAACAACCAACATTTAATCAAATTTGCTTCTATGCTAGCTTGCCATGAAAAAATTACATTCTTAAATTTAGCGGAAAAATAAAATTGCTGTTGGCGGGTCTCGAAGTCGCGCTCTTAGTGTTTAGCTCCATATATCCTGGCTTACAACCAAAAATTCCACCAAATTGGTTGAAATATTAGGTGATCTTCAGCGCCACCTTCCTTTAGTATAGGGTTGCGATGGCAGGAATTTAGCTAAGTTTAAACGTCGCGGATTGTACACCCTCTGACGAGTCTATGCCCTCCGATGACGGAGGGCATAGACTTCGGACCTACTCCAACACAATCTTATAAAGACTGGCGTATTCCAGTGAAGTGTTTTCCAACTGTCATGTCCTCAAGGACAGCGATTAATCAACAGTCGGGGATTTCGTGTTGGGGTTTCACACCAGAATGAGGGGAATGTGGGGGTTTAGCAAAAAACTTTGGATTACAATATCTTTCGAACCAATTATACCTGGAAGATAAAATTTGATTTTTGAAGATAGGGTGGGGAGGTAGAGCGTAAAAGTGAGGGGACAGCCATTTCTCAAACAATTTTATTTTTATATCTCCAGAACCGTGCCAGAGACTAAAATACTTGTGACTGTTGACAGCTAGCGTGTACACATTATTCCGTGCTTCTACCTTCGGTGGTACTTAGCATAGACACATACTAGAAACATTCGATTTTCCCAGTTGGTCGCGTCTGCGAGATTTCTCGCAGATTTCTCGAAGACATGTCGGCCTGTCTGCGAGATTTCTTCGAGACGCCTTATAGGAAAATACACGGTATCGAGACAAATGCACCCCGAAATCTCGGAGACATGTCTGCTGAATGTCGGGATAGCAAAATGTTTTCACAATCAGCGCCATCTATATATTAATAGATTTTTCTATATTTACTTGTGCTCATACTTCTTATAATAAAGTAAAAAAACAAAATATTTAATGAAAAGTACTGTTTATTTAGTAACTAAAAAAAAACATCACTGAGAACAACAATAATTCACTTTATAATGCATGCAAAAACACTTTCACCCACAACATTCGACCAAGAGGTGGTGAAATGCAAGAAGATTAACATCATCTGAAAAGAGGAAACTCAAATTAAACCCGGTTGAAACAAACTTATCAGAATAAAATCATCACATACCACTATGCAGACGCACTCTGTGCGAATTGAATAAATACGTACGACAAAATTTATTCCGAATTTAGTTTGTCATGACTTTTCTAAGCGGCAGACGTCATCTCAAGTCTTCGATCTCTTCGCTTCTCTGCGGTCGTTTTCTACGCTTCAAATACATCGTGGTGGGAGCACATGTTTGTATTGCTATTTCTTTCTATCTAGTATTGAAGAAAGGTATGCAATATGATTCCTAAGGCTCAAACCATTGAGATTATGTCTCGAAAGAGACAAGCGACCAACTGGGTTACTGACTGTTTCTGTCAACGACAAATGTCAAAACTTTAGTGGGACACGTTCAAAATACAAATGAAGCCATTTTCGAAATGGGGTATGTTCGAATATCAATTTTGACACTTTCGAAATAAGCGAAAAATTGGCAAGGGAAATTAGCGAATTGTCGTCAGAATCGCGGCCCTGATTGCATTTAACTTTGTCCGGCGCAAGAAGGAAATTAAATTACCCAAACATGTCCCTTAACTTTCGAAGTTCCAAAATACAGCTAAAATCTAGTAAAAAATTGTATTTTTGAATGAAACTAGAATAAAAGTTATTATCAAAAATTATCTTATATTGATTGACAATTTAAGAACGATATCTTACTTAAATTTATATAAAAAATGTTGGAGAACTGCAAATCTCGGCTAATCATGTACAATCTTTTCGAAACTTCAAATCAGAAAACTTGTCCCACATGAGATAGAGAAATAGGTAATCCATATACTATATTGACAGGTCCCTGGTTTCACATAACAAAAATTGAATTTCAAAAACTAAGCAATTTCACTGTACATTTTTTAAATGGCGGAATGCCGACATTGCTTAAAACTGCGATATTTTTTTCATCCTAATTTTTTCTATGAAAAAATAATTCCAGATAAGAAAACTTGCCTGATTCTCATTTTTAAATATGTTTACAAGCTACTTCACTTTGCTTTGCCTAACAAAATCTTTCACTTTAAAAGAAAACTTGGTTTTTATCATCCAAGTCATGCATCCCCATACAAAATTGTTGCAATTTGTATGGAGCCGTCATGTTTGTTATTAATCCGGTTTTAGAAGCTCAATTCAGTTGCGCGGCTATAGTTCAGAGGGCTCTGGCCGCGCACATATGACAGTTCGTCGGGAGAAATGGCTCAGTTTCCAGGTGATGTGTGTCGTCACGGAACGAAACGAGAAAATATATCAGTTCATTGAAGAACCTTTTTTTGGAACTGACTTGTAAAAATATTTTATAATCCCGAAGGCCGCTGTTTTAATACAAAACTTTGCAATTAACGATCTTTCTACAGTCGATACTGAATAACAAATATTCATAGTATTATGGCAATGTGTTTCATAAAACAAAAATTATCTTGTAACAAATAAGCAATTTACCTGCCCATTTTTTAAATGGCAGAATACCGACATTGCTGAAAACTGCGATATTTTTTTCATCCTAATTTTTTTATATGTAAACTCAATTCCAGATGAGAAAACTAGTCTAATTCTCATTTTTAAATATGTTTATAAACTATTTCATTTTGCTTTGCCTTCGACGACTGTCCACCTTGCCGTGGTGTTGGGGCTGAGTAGGGCCTTGCCCAAAACCAAGAGATGGTCAACCTCCCCCTCTCCATCCACCTCCTGATATCCCTTCACTCCACCTATCCGGGCCGGATCAAGGTGTCATACGACCCGTGCCGAGGTTCGACCAGGCTGGGGGCCCAATACAAATAGCCCAGTCGCGAACGGAGTATCCGGATACCTGGCGACCCCGGATTAAATAGCCTTATTTGCACAATGCGGATCTCTGTGCAGATGGACCTCTCGTTCTCCGCTACTCGTGAGAACACTATGCATCCAAAAAATAAAAATAAAAAACCAGAGTCCGGATCTCTTAAAAAACCGGTCGGAGAAATGGATGTAAGCTCATCCCTCTCCTCTACCCCAATGGAGTTATCTGCGAAGACTGCGGTCACAGAACCTGGTCCTAGCAACTCACCCACAAGGACTCCGGCAATCAAACCTGGTCCAAGCGACCCCACATCCACGAGGACTTCGGCTCCTAAACCCGGTCCAAGTGGACATTCCAAGTCCGGATCTACAAGCAATCCGGCAAGGGGTAACGAGCCGACAGGCACGGCCCCTCAAATGAGGACTTCGGTCACCAAACCCGGTCCAAATACCATGGCTAAGACTTCGGATACCAGACCTGGTCTTGGCTCACTCAAGAAGGAACGCAAACCTCACCCCTCTACGAAGGGGGTGAAGGGGTAAGATGCTAATACCTTGGCCACCAAACCGGGTAATAGCAGAGGAATGGAAGCTGCTAAAACCCCAAAAAGTACCGGCATAATCGGACTTCTAGGGACTGGTAGTAACCAATCTCCACGCCACATCGCTCCTTCAAAACTGCTCTATAGAGAGAACAAAACGGCCTTGGGAGTCCTGAAACGCCTCGGTAGCATACCAGAGGAACAGCGGACGGACAAACAACGGGCCTCTATTGATTGGGCTTTAAAGCTGACCACCGAGGGGTGGGAGCCATCCGGCAAGGGTCAGGTTAGGTTAGGTTGACAAGGGTGGACTAAAGCAATGTGCTCCAGTCCATCACGAGAGATCACTGTGGATCCATTGTGGTCCCCTCGTATAAAAACCGGGCTCTAGACTACTGATTCCAAATATTGCTCTTCCTTATGAAGAGAGTAGTTCTCCATAAAGGAATCATCGCAAGTTCTGATAGATCGGTTAAGGAGAATTTCCCCAAGTACCGATGCCTAGTGCGCGCCAGACTATCACATTCACACACTAGATGCTCCAGTGTTGGCTCAACATTCTCGTCACCACAGCGACACAGGTCAGTGATGGGTATTCCCAGCCTTTCTCCATGCCTCCCAAAGGGACAGTGTCCCGTTAGGACCCCTATAAGTTGTCCGCAAATGTCCCTGCCCAGAGACAAAATGAAGCTAGAGTTCCTCCTATCAAGTTTCGGCCAGCAGATTCTTGCTTGCCGGCATCCCGAGAGATTCACCCAGGCCCCCTCCATCTGTCTGAGCGCTTCAATATCAATCATTCCCTTTACACATTCAATGGGACATAGAACCGACTCGTCGGCCAGCTCCATGCTCATCTCCGACCCCCTTCTGGCGAGCTCGTCTGCCTTTTCATTTCCAGGGAAGTCACTGTGACCAGGAATCCAGCTAATCTTCAGGTTATTATTCATACCCACCATCTGCAATATTCTTTTACATTCTCCCACAAGCCTGGATTTAGTAATGTGCGCCTCAACAGCCTTGATGGCAGCTTGGCTGTCAACATAAATAGTTATTGTACCATTCACGCACTGTTTTCGCACAATCAACTCCGCTGCTTTTGTCAGCGCAAAAATCTCGGCCTGAAACACGCTCGAGCTATCCGGTAGCCTGAACGATTCCATAATGTCAAGGTCACAAGAGTACACTCCCGCGCCCGTTCCGCTTTCCGTTTTGGAGCCATCAGTGTAGATAGCAACCGTGTCTGGGGCGATGACTCCAGATCGCCACTCCAGTCTGGTGGGAATATTCACAGCATAGGAATGTCCAAAACTGCAAGACGGTGTCCTGTAGTCGGTGCGCTCCGGCATGGCGGAACACAGGGAAATTGACAAGATCCTAGTGTGGCCCACACTGCCTCCCAACCAATAGCCTGCCTCACGCAGGCGCAAAGCACCCTTTGCTGCTATCGCTTTTACTGCTAGTTCCAATGGGATTATGTGGAGCATTACTTCCAGAGCCTGCGAGGCCGTGGTGCGTAAGGCCCCAGTGATCCCAATGAGTACCATTCTTTGGATTCTGCTCATGGCGACCCTGTTAGTCCCGATCTCCAACGCATGCCACCACACCAGTGACCCGTAAGTAAGAACAGGTCTAACTACCGTGATGTACAGCCAGTGCACTATTCTCGGGTTAAGGCCCCAGGTTTTCCCTACCATTTTCTGACAAGCGTAGTAAGCATTCGATGCCTTCTTGATCCTGTCGTCAATCGTGAGTTTCCAGTTCAACCTAGGATGGAGATAGATTCCCAAGTACTTCACACTAGGGGAGAGCGGGATGGTAACGCCATTCAAGCGTGGGAGCCTGAATTCTCGGTCTTTTTTCCTCGTAGAGAGGATAAGGTCGGTTTTCTCCGGATTGATGTTGAGACCGCAGTCAAAGATTTGAGCCCAACTTCTAATAAATCGCTCAAGGTGTCCAGGAACTTACCTCTCACCATCAGAACGATATCATCCGCGTAGGCAACAACGTTGACTCCAGTCAAAGATAGAGCCTGTAAAATTTCGTCAACCACTATGACCCACAGTAGTGGAGATAGCACCCCACCCTGTGGGGTTCCCCGGGTTGCTTTCATTCTGCTACATCCATCCCCCAGAGAGGAGTTGATAATTCTACCCCCTAGCATCGACACAATCCAGCACGAAATAAATGAGTCCACACCCAGTCTATTCAATGCCTTCTCGAACGCACTCGTCTCCACATTATTGAAGGCACCCTCAATGTCTAAAAACGCTGCTAGAGTATACTCTTTCACATTCAAAGATTCTTCAACCGTGTAGACGACCTCATGTAAGGCCGTTTCGACAGATTTTCCCTTCATATAGGCGTGCTGAGAAGCTGAGAAGCCTCTTGCGTCCAGAACACATCTGAGATAATAGTCCATCAGTCTCTCCATTGTTTTCAGTAAAAACGATGAGAGACTAATGGGTCTAAAGTCCTTGGCCAGGGTGTGGCTTGGCTTACCAGCCTTAGGGATGAAAATCACCCTGACTTCACACCACATCTTCGGGACATACCCGAGAGTTAGACAACTTCTAAAGATCCTCACCAAGGAAGGACCAATAAGTGGCATGGTCTTTTGCAGCATAATGGGCACCAGACCGTCCACTCCCGGAGACTTAAAGGGAGAGAAGGACATAATCGCACACCTTACCCTTTCAAGAGAGATTGTCCGATTTACAATGTCTACGTCCGCCACAGGGAGATCTACTACCTGAGATGAGTTCCCAAGCTCCGAGATGCACCCCGGGAAGTGCGTCTCCATCAGTAGATCCAGACTTTCCTGACTTGATTCCGTCCAGTTTCCGTCATTCCTCCTCAAGTACCCCAGAACACTGGGGTCCTTGGCGAGGATCCTACGCATTCTAGATGCTTCATTAATACATTCTATTTCCTCGCAGAGCTTTCTCCATGAACTTCGCTTGGCGAAGTTCAGCGACGATTTTAATTCTTTTTGGCTGAGTCTGTATGCGTCCCAGTCCAAATCATTCTGAGTTCTTTTAGCTTTCTTGAAAAGCCTCCTCGCCTTTCCTCTCAGAGTTTCAGGATCCTTCGACCACCACTTCGGACCACCCCCATTTGAGAGCGGGCAGGCCGATCTAAAGGCAGTCATAAAGGTTTCCGAAATCATTCCCACCTCCCTATCAAGTAGTTCCGCACTGCTTAAGCTGATGTTTTCCTGCCTAAGGTTCCTACCGACCACCCTTACGAAATCCTCCTGGTTCAGAAGGAAGAAGAAGCAGTATTTGCGCACGTTGCAACGGCCTGCTCCTGCACCGTCTGACCAACCGCAGCCTCAGCGCCCGTCGAGCTAGATGACTGATTGTCACCAACGCCGGACAGAGAGCTAGGCTTGCAGGTATTGTCCTTCGTCTTTCTTTTCGTCTTGTTTATGTTTTGTTTTAAATAATTTTTTTCCATTTGATTCCCACGAGTGTCCAAGAGACACAGATCGCTGGACGAGTCTCTCGAGGAAGGAAAAAGGGCCAAGACGGGCAACCCAAGCACCGCGGCACCCTTAATGCCACTCAACGAAATCCTGAAGGATCACCTAGTGATGGCCGTCATCGACAGAAGCGACGACGACGGTAGAATCACTCCAGACAACTGGAAAGTTGTGCAGAGCGAGCTGGCGGATGGGTTCCTCAAACTTATGAGGGAGCATCCTGGTCCTGTCCCCTCCTGTCGTGACGGTGGGTGGCATCATTGCCATGTCAAGCTGGTGATCTGCTCCGATCAGAGATCGGCAGATCTCTATAAGGAAGCAATTGCCGGTCTAGGTGAGGTTTGGCCTATGGCAAAGTTAGAGATTGTGGCAAGGGAGGACATCCCAAGCCGGCCATGAACTAGAGCCAGGATACCGACGCGGCAGCTGTCCTGGAGATACTGAAGATCAGTAACCCCGATCTTCCGACGCAAAATTGGAAGATCGCTAGCCAAAAGGGGCCTTGAGGGTCGCGACAATCGTGATCAACAAGGAATCCCCGGCTCCCCTAGCAATCCAGAAGGGTGTGGTTAACTTCGGCCTAGGCCAAATAACACTTAGGGTCTACAAGGCAGATACGGAAAGTCCCTTACCGTGCGCGTCGGACATCGAAGCTACGGAAATGGAGACCGATCCTGCCTCCCATGTCGTCCACAGTGACGACTCAAAACTCGCCGAGACAGAATTGGCGATGGAACTGGACCCTGCGCGACCCGACTCCGATTCAGAACCGGCAAGTCGGGATCACTGCTCCTTAACGGACGAAAGTGATCTTGGCTCGGATGCTGGAATGGATGAGGGCTCGACAGGTCCTCCCGATGGCAGTGAGGAAGACCTGCTGCCATCTGACATGGAAGATGCGAACCAAACTGTGATCGAGGTTAATGTTGCGAATACTGCAAATTAATCTCCATCATTCAAAAGCGGCGTCAGCCTTCCTACTTCTCCGTCTAGCCAGAGATGGAGAAGACCTTGTTTTGATTCAGGAACCATGGATCGTGCATGACGTGGTAAACGGTTTCATGACTCCTAACTATACTCTGTTCTATGTAAGGAATAATGGTAAGAGCATGCATTCTTGCAAAGAACAGTTTAAATATATTTCTGCTTCACAATTTCAGTGATCCCGTTATCGTCGCAAACAGCCTTGAACTGAACAACAGGAGTATTGGCTAATCTCGGCTTACCTGGCCCATGACCATGAGGGTCCATTGCCACCGAGTACCATGAACGATCTAATCGCTGAAGCTAGTAAGCTCAAGACTGGTGTTATTCTAGGCTGTGATGCAAATGCGCATTATGCAGTCCGGGGTAATACTGACACAAACGAAAGAGGTGAATCGCTTTTCGACTACTTTTTAAGCACTAACCTTCTTCTCTGTAATACAGGGCAAGAGGCCACCTTCATAACCAGGAACAGACAAGAAAGGAACTACAGGAGGACCGACTGGGTCAAATATAGGGAAACTCTTAGCGGCTTACTCCTACCCACACCGTCACTCCAACCGACTCCAACCAACTGAACTGACCTTAATGGTCTGGTCACCACCCTCACGCGCACCCTAAACGAGGCATTGTCGAACTCCAGTCGTCAGAGCAGGCCAAGAGGTAAACAAAAGCCGCCATGGTGGAACGCAGAACTCGGGGCTTTTAGAAAGTGCTGTAGGCAACTATTTAACAAAGCCAAAAGCACTAAAGATGTTTGCGACTGGAACTCCTATAAAGGATCACTTCGTAAGTATAAATATGAACTGAGAAAAGCGCAGCGCAAATCCTGGGAACTTTTCTGCTGTGAAATAGAAGAAACCTCCGAGGCATCTAGGCTCCGCAAAGTTCTCTCTAGAAACCCAATCGCACCATGCTACCTGAGGAGACCGGACGGATCTTGGACTACCTCAAGTAGGGAAACCACTGATCTTCTCCTGGACACCCACTTCCCTACCTACATTCCTGAAACATGGATGGAAGTTAAGGTGGTTTTCACACCCAAAGCAGGAAAAAGCTCTCATGTCTGCCCTAAGGACCTCAGACCTATCAGTCTATCATCCTTTCTTCTGAAAACACTGGAAAGACTAATGGATGTGTACATCCGCGACAATATTGACAAGCGATTGCTGTCAACATCCCAACACGCGTACTGGAAGTGGAGGTCGGTCGAAACGGCCTCACATTCGCTCGTGCGCACCATTGAAAAATCTCTTAGTATTAAAGAATACACCATGGTTGCCTGTTTTCGGGTGATCTTTGATATTCGATCGTTTCTTCGTAAAAATATAAAACTGGATTTTGATTTTACTACCATTTATTAAATTTCGTTTAACATAGAAAACTTTCGCGACGGTTTTTGTTCGCACACACGAGAAAGACCCCGGATGCCTTTTCCAAGACCTGTCAGTTCGACCTTTTTTCCTTCGAAGTTGGTGCCATTGGATAGCCTCAATTCAGCGGTTGATCGCCAGTGTTACGAAAGTGGAATAGATCGGCAGTGTTCCGAAATTATAGTTGACCGGCAGTGTTACGATCTTCAACATTGCCTTTCTCGATATCGAGGGAGCTTTCAAAAACGTCAGACCAGAGGCAATAACTGACGCACTTTCTAGCCTGAAGGTGGAGTTCTTGCTTGCCGCATGGATCAATTTGATGTTAACATCCAGGATTGTCAACACAAAGCTGGGCGAGTCTTCCTCTCGAAGGTTTGTCAACAGAGGTACACCACAAGGTGGTGTGCTCTCCCCTCTTCTTCGGAATTTAGTTGTCAACAAACTACGATTGAGACCGGAAGGGGCGGGCTGCAGAGTGATTGCTTATGCAGATGATGTTGCAATTGCTGTCTCGGGAAAGCACCTCAACACTCTGAGTGAGATATGAAGAATGATCTCTCTATTCTCTCCAAATGGGCAGCTGAATGCGGGTTGAGCGTGAACCCACTCAAAACAGAATTAGTCCTCTTCACTAGGAAATATAAAATTCCTCATGTAGACCCTCCTTCTCTGAATGGTACTAGTCTAGTTTTCACCGATAGTGCAAAATATTTGGGTCTTATTTTGAACAGGAAACTTCACTGGAAACCTAACATTCAGGAACGGGTACGGAAAGCAACAGTTGCGCTTTACTCGTGCAAAAAGGCTGTGAAAATATTGTATATTTTGATATACTATTGAATTTGTATGATTTCATTTAGTCATTGTATTTGTATTGTAAATTCAAACATGTATTGAACAAATTGAGAGAATTTGCATATTTTTATAAAATTAATAGAGTCAGTCACAATTTGAATTCCGACCATTACGCACTGTACCAAACCAATAATAATTATAACGTTATATTTTAACCGGGTCTTTAATAAAACCTAAATCTATTATATCGAAGGTTTTTTTTCACATGGTGCCGAAACCCGGGAAACGCGAAATAACGTCACGAATTATAATTTTAATTATTATCTAACGAAATTGGTGTATCGCGAAATGGATTTGAACTTGAGAGCAACTTATCGTGGTCAAGTCACGCGGTTAGCGAACGCTGCTAGTGATTTTTTAACCAGCCCGGAATCACAATTAACAGCAGATAATTTGGATTCTGCTGAAGAAGAGTTAATTGTATTTAAGCAAAGACTCAGTGCCGCTAGCGAAAGTCTTAACAAGATTAATGAAGAAAACCGCGCTAATCCGACTATAACCGTTAAAGCTGAAGATGTCGATAAAATTGGAGAATACGAAGATCTCGCTATCAGTGTTCTGGCTCGTCTGGAAGCACGGTTATCCAAATTAAAGGGTAAATCTGGGTGCAATCTAAGAGTGGAAAGTTCTGTGGTAAATCAGCGGCACACGAGTACCACGCATCTTCCAAAGTTGCATCTCAAATCCTTTAATGGTGACTTTCAGAATTGGCTGCCATTTTGGGAACAATTTCGTTCAACGGTGCACGAAAACCCATCTCTTTCAAGAGCGGAAAAATTTCAGTACCTCCAATCTGTGTTAACGGAGAGAGCATCGAAGGTAATTGCGGGATCTACTCAATCAGAGGAATGTTTACGATGGAGCAATTGCTTTATTAACTGAAGAGTTTGGGAATACTGAGAAACTGGTCGACAAACACATGCAGCAGTTAATGGCTTTACCAGTTATCCGTACCAAATCCGACATAAAAGGACTACGTGATTTATACACTAACGTAATCGCGTGTAGTCGTTCTCTCACTTCTCTTGGTGTGCCTTCCACACACTACTATATAATGCTGAAGTCGATCTTACTGCGATGTTTACCAGTCGAATTGAGAATTGAATATCATCGATTACCGGAACCTACTGAAAGGAAAGAGGAAGACGTAGCTGATGGTCAAGAATCATCAAGTACGATTTCATTTGATGGTGACATACATGTTGGGAACATTCTGCGATTTATAAGACGAGAAGTTGAATCATTAGAGAAGGCGTCTATCGAAACCAATACGAACACCCTTTCACCCAACACGAACACCCTTTCTACTACTCAAAAGGCACAACGAACACGTACTACTACTACTGCTGCAGGATTGATCGCAACAAATAACGAGAATACTTGTTTTTTTTGTAAATCGACTGCGCATACAACTACAGAATGCAAGTCATTTACATTACATGAAAGGAAGCAGAAACTTTACAAAGATGGTCGATGTTATCGTTGTACGAAAAAGGGCCATCTGTCACAAAAATGCAAGGTACCTGGAATTATTTGCAAAACCTGTAGTGGTCGTCATCCAACAACATTATGTGATTCCAATTACATTCACAAGAAATTAAGTTCAGCAAATACTCCTAATTCAACTGTCAGCGAGCCTGTTTTGAATTTGTGCACATCTTTCGCGAAAAGCAAACTCTCAACAGTTTTCCTACAAACGGCTTATTCTATAATTTCTAAAGTGGACTGTGACAATGGATTGTTTGTGCGGTTAATAATCGATAGTGGAAGCCATTATTCATATGTCACGGAAACTATTGCCGAACAACTTAATTTAGAAGTGGAAAAAACAGAAAAACTTAATGTTGTTGGTTTTGGTAATAAACAATCGGTATTCAAAAATGTTAACGTGGTGAAGCTTAGACTGCGAAGTCAATATACAAAAACATTTATTATCATTCGTGCTCTTGTTGTTCCTGAGATTTGCGCAGATGTATTGGTCGCACCAAATAAGGATCATCCAAAGTTGAAGAATTTCACATTAGCCGATACAAATGCTTTCCATCTACAATCCATCGATGGTATTGGCCTCCTAGTAGGATCCGATGCTTACTGGCAAGTCGTCACTGGCGAATATGAACGTTTGTCACCAAACTTAACAATTGTAGGAACAATTCTCGGATGGGTCCTCCAAGGTCCCTCAATCGATAATCAAATGCACAACACTTCCGTCGAAAATATTAGTGCCTCATTAACTGCACTTTGTTGTGCCAAGAAGTTGGAATTCTGGAGACTCGAACTCTTGGGAATAGAAAATGAAGACAAACATTGCGAAGCATTTAACAGCGATTTGTGGAAAGATCTAATCAGAAAACCAGGAGATCGATACGAAGTTTCACTGCCATGGAAGAACAAAAACGATCCTCAACTTGACAGTTATAGAGACGGAGCAATTAAACGACTTAAATCGTTAACGAAGAAGTTGCTGCGTGGCCCTGACACATTTTGGCAGTATGATAAAGCGATGAGAGATTTAATTTCGGCTGGGTTTGCTGAACGAGTATTTGAAGAAATACCATGTCGAAATGCATATTATTTGGCCCATAGACCCGTTTACCGCGACGATAAGGCAACGACAAAACTACGCATTGTTTTTGACGCGTCAGCTCACAAGGATTCACAGTTGTCGCTCAACGAGTGTTTATATACAGGCGATAACCTACTTCCAGATTTGTTTGTTGTCTTGCTGAATTTTCGTTTTGGTGGTATAGGCCTCGTGGCGGACATTGAGAAGGCTTTCCTGCAAATCAACCTTGCTGAAGAAGATAGGGACTCTCATCGGTTCTTTTGGTATGCAGAACTGAATCACCAAGACAACATTCCTTCATCGTATGAGTGCTATAGGATGAATCGTGTTACATTCGGTATAACCAGTAGCCCATTTCATTTATGTGCAACGCTGCGAATACATTTTAATGCAAAGGCTGAAGAGTACCCATTTACATGCTCTGTTCTACAACAATTTTTGTACATGGACGATCTTGTATGTAGTGTATACGAAGTTAGCGAAGCTGAAAGAATATTTCAAGAATCTACTAGCATACTAAAGGAAGCATCAATGAATCTACGACAATGGAACTCCAATAATGAAACGATTAGATCCAGTTTTGAAACGGAAACTCCTCATTTGCAGAAAATCTTGGGTATCAAGTGGTATGTGCGGACCGATGAAATTGGCATTTCCTTAGATAGAATCGAGGAATTATTGAATACTACATTTGAGGCAACGAAAAGAACTGTTTTATACCTAATGTCGAGAATTTTCGACCCTATGGGTATTTATGGACCTGTTACGATTAAACTCAAAATTCTATTTCAAAAACTTTGCTGTGATGAAGTATTGCTGTTGAAGAAAATATACTTTCCAAGATGCGTTCACTCCGATGTACATCATCAAATTTTGGAGCTTCATGTTTTTGCTGATGCAAGTCCTTGCGCATATGGTACTGCAGCCTACGTCAAAATAATTCATATCGATGGACGTGTTTCAGTAAATCTTTTATGTGCCAAGAATCGCGTTGCTCCTATAAAGGAAAATGGTGAAAATGAACTCACGCTACCACGCCTCGAGTTAACTGCTGCGTTAATTGCAACTAGATTATGCAGATATCTAATAAAAAACTTGAAAGTCAATTTTACACAATATTATTTGTGGAGTGATTCCCTCATTACTCTCTACTGGATCAAAAATGATAAGAAGAAATGAAAACCATACGTGGATAATAGAGTAAAGGAAATAAGGCGACTCACAAGTGTCGAAAATTGGAAGCATTGTTCCGGTAAATCAAACCCTGCAGATCTTCTTACGAGAGGAATTTCAGTTAAACATTTGCTACAATCTAATCTTTGGATAAATGGACCTGAATGGCTTCAAAGTCAACTAAAATACGAAAACAAAAGCGATTACATGTCAAACGAGATTGATTTGGGATCTACGGTTGCATTATTGGCTAAAAGGGAAGATCGAGTTGAAAATACGATGTGTCCGATTCCATATACTAAGTTTAGCAAGTGGCAGCGATTGGTACGCGTCACGGCTTGGGTCTTCAAGTTCATTAGTTCGCGTAAGAAGAATTTTGTGAAAGGTTCTCTAGTTGCAGAGGACATCAACTATGCAGAAGATTTCTGGCTAAAATTTGTACAAAACGAAAGTTATCGAACAGAAATAGAATGTCTTAAACGACAAAGCCATATCGATAAATCGTCGGATATTTTACTACTTGCACCGTTCCTTGACGATAATGGATATTTGAGACTTGGAGGAAGATTACAGTTCTCCGAGGAAGATGCAGAAGTAATCCATCCCATCATCCTTCCGAAAAATTCGCACATAACAAAACTAATTGTTTTGGACATCCACGAGAGGAATTTTCACAGTGGAGTTTCTCATGTTCTAAATCAACTCAGGGAAAGATTTTGGGTTCCTAAGGGCCGTCAACTTGTCAAAAGTTTAGTAAAGGCTTGTATCGTATGCAAAAGGCTTTTCGGAGATCCAGCTACTCAGCCGTTTGCCCCTATTTGTCAAAGACAAATCTTCGAATGAGACCAAAAAATGCTATATTATGATATTCACTTGCGCTGTTATTCGAGCTGTTCACTTGGAGTTGGTTTCAAGTATGTCAACAAATGACTGTCTTTTAGCACTGCGCCGATTCATAGCCCGAAGAGGTAGGCCCGCAATTATTTATTCCGACAACGCAAAGACGTTCAAAAAATCGAAGGATGAATTGCTGCAGTTCAAGAAAATTTTACGGTCTGACGAATTTTCTGGATTTCTTGGATTACACAAAATTAAATGGCGATTCATAGTGGAACGTGCCCCATGGTGGGGAGGTTTTTGGGAACGTCTCATAAGATCCGTGAAAAATTTACTTAAAGCAGTAATTGGTAAAACAACGATGGACTTCAATGAAATGCAGACTATCCTTTCTGAGGCTGAATGTATCGTAAATTCACGGCCATTAACTTATGTCAGCAGTGATCCTTTGGAGTTATCACCTCTCACACCGTCCCATTTTTTGCTAAATTACAAAAATTTTGAATTTTCATCATTAGATTCTGACCAGCCTAAGGAAGTGAACGCGACTGATCTACAGACCAATTGGAAATCTCGTTTGGAGATAATAAGCAAACTCTGGAGACGTTGGAAATGCGAGTATTTGCACCTTTTAAGGTCCCTACATCATGTTAAGCGAGAACATGCAAGGGAGGTTACTGCAGGAGAAGTAGTACTTGTCCATAACCATATTAAACCTCGCTTATTGTGGAAATTGGCGCTAGTCGACGAGATCTACAAGGGAAGAGATGGACGAGTACGAGCAGCCCAAGTACGCTTAGCGGATGGCAGTTTTTTAAGACGTCCTATTCAATTACTATACCCGCTTGAAATTTCTTGAATTAAACATTCCCGGGGGAGGATGTGAAAATATTGTATATTTTGATATACTATTGAATTTGTATGATTTCATTTAGTCATTGTATTTGTATTGTAAATTCAAACATGTATTGAACAAATTGAGAGAATTTGCATATTTTTATAAAATTAATGGAGTCAGTCACAATTTGAATTCCGACCATTACGCTCTGTACCAAACCAATAATAATTATAACGTTATATTTTAACCGGGTCTTTAATAAAACCTAAATCTATTATATCGAAGGTTTTTTTTCACAAAGGCTATTGGCAAAAAATGGGGTATGCAACCCCGAATAGTTCATTGGCTCTACGTGTCCGTCATCAGACCGATACTTATGTATGGTGTTATTGTCTGGCGGATGGCCTTAGACAAAGCGGTTAACCGCTCCACCCTAGGGAAGGTACAGAGATCAGCATGCATATGCATCAGTGGAGCTCTGAGAACAACTCCCTCTGCAGCACTAGACCTGCTATTCAGTCTTCCACGACTAGAGATTTTTGGCAAGTAAATGGCAGCCATTCGACTTAGAGCCTCTACACAGTGGACTGGTATGCAGGTCACACAACAACCTTGAATCACTTCAATAATATTCCTGAAAACACCGACTACACCCCTCCGAGTTGTGATCTTGACAAAATTTTCCTAACAGCCATCCCAACCCGTCTAGAATGGGAAAGGGATTCGGTACGGACGGAAGAGTCCGCCCACATATACATATATGGACGGCTCCAAAACTGAAGGCGGAATGGGTGGAGGTGTTTTCTCTGACATGCTTAACATTAGCAGCTCATTCCGCCTTCCGGACCAATGTAGTGTCTATCAGGCGGAGCTTATGGCGATCAAGGAGGCCTTGTCCTGGCTGAGGCGTAATGTAATATCTACTAGGATATTAGCATTTTCACAGACAGCCAAGCGGCAATAAAATTTTTGGAATCGGCCTCGACAACATCAAAGGTCGCCGCAGAATGTCGATCATCTCTTAAGGAGATGACTAAACAGTTCAATATTCTTCTGTGCTGGGTGCCAGGACACAGGGATATTCCAGGGAACTGCATGGCTGACGAACTCGCTCGTCGCGGTACCACCCTTCAGATTATGCCGGAACATCGAAATCTGGGTGTGCCTCTCTCTACATGTAAACTGCTTCTGGGATTGGACTCAATTGAGAAAACCAACTCAAGATGGGCAGACGATATTACATGTCACACTGCGAGACAGATCTGGCCAGAACTGAATCTAAAACGCTCTAAAAGGCTGACTTTGCTCAAAAGGGCAAATATCAGCACCACAGTCGGTGTCCTGACCGGACACTGTTTTATAGGTCGACATGCTAAAAGACTCGGCCTCTTCTCAAACGACTTCTGTAGAAGCTGCCAAGATGAGGAGGAGGAGGAGACAGTCCTTCACCTTCACTGTACCTGTCCAGCTCTATCCGCTAGAAGGAAAGCTCATCTTGGAGCTTACTTCTTCAACCCTCTTGGTGATCTTGCCGCAATGGAGGTCACGAGAATCCAACGCTTCATTACAAGCTCTAAATGGTTCGACGAGTAGGACCGGATTCGATGATCCTGTGGTAACACAACGGACCTTTTAGGTCTAAAGAGCCGTACAGAATGAACGCAGTCGGATTGGAATGTCAAAATGTCGCAACGAGATGCAATGAAACGCTGTAAACCGCAAGTAAACGCTGCATGAACACAATGACCGGATTGAGTTCGCAGTTGTATCAGTGTCAATAATCAAAGCGAAATTAATATGGACGCGAAAATCAGTGAATTATTTTTAATGCTCATCGAAATCTCTTTCATTTTCCATTTTATTATTTTCTTCTTTAAATAATATAGTGCGTTTTAGGATATGATATTGTCATATTTGACATTTCAATGCGTTTACTTGCGATCATTTTAAATATTACGAACTTACTTGCGACTATCTGCAACCCATAGCGTTCATTCTGTTTAGCTACAGTGGGTAAAAAAAGTCTGCGTACAAGGGCGAAAGGAGTGAAAAAACCAAAGAAAATTGTACTAAAACCAACAAATCCAGCTTAAATTTATTTTTATTTTTATTAGCTAATGATACTCTCTCAAAATACAAATACTCAAAAAAATATAATATGTTCTTCATAGTTATAAAAAATAACAAGTAATTATAATCCGACCTTTATATCAAAAAAGTCTGCGTACAGATTGAAAATATGTGTAACAAAATCAATGAGATCTCTTAATTTCAACTTTTTATATTGAAATGTAACTCACTGTAATTATACCGTTATTACGGATGAGTTGTGAAATCAGCCAGTGCGTTTAGTTCAAGTTACGCGCCGAATTAGTCAACTGGGTTTCATTTAATAAAACATGTCGCGGCAAAGTTGTGAAATTGCGTTAGAGATGCGGCAAATAATAATAAAACTTCATAATGAGAATAAAACTTTACGGGAATTCGGTAATATAATTGGAAGGTCCTATTCCACCATACAAAGAGTGGTTAATAATTTTAAATCCACTGGCACTTTGAAGACGAAGCCGTCCGAAAAAGTGAAGTGATCGTGCAGAGTGCCGAATAGAGGCCAAAGTGAAGGCTGCTCCAACAACTAGTGCTCCTACGATTGCCGATGATTTATGGAAGAAATGTGACTCCGCAAACTGTTCGCAGTATTTCAAGGAGAACGGGCTTACATGGGCTCGTCGCAAGGCGGAAACCATAGATTTCACCAATTAACAGGAAAAAAAAGTTTCCTTTGCTAGAGAGCATTTGGGAATACCGGCTGAGTTTTGGAATGATATGCTTTTCAGTGATGAAAGCAAGTTCAATCTATTTGGCTTGGATGGCCGCACCATGGTCTGGAGAAAAAACAATCAAGAGATGAACATAAAAAATTTGTGTCCAACTATCCAACATGGAGGTGGACATGTGATGGTTTGGGGTTGCATGGCGTTATCTGGCGTTGCAAACCTGCATTTTATAGATGGTATCATGGATAAATGGAAGTATCTCAACATTTTAAAAGACAATTTATCGAGCTCTACGAATAAATTAGGGCTCAGCAGCAGATACTATTTTCAACAAGACAACGATCCCCAGGCATTGTGCATTGTGTTGTAAGGGAGTGGTTACTGTATAATATACCCAAACAACTACACCCACCTCCACAATCGCCAGATTTAAATCCCATAGAGCATTTATGAGAATTATTAGATAGGCGCTTGCGAAAACATACCATAACTTCTCTGAGTAACTTAAGGCTCCATGAGTCCGGTGTGAAAATTCTGTATTCGCTTTTGATTTTTCTTTCTTCAAAGGGGAAAAGTCAATTTCAATCGTTTTTCATTCGTGCATTTTCGTGGTTCGCCGTTTCAGTCATGAATCGAATAGCTCTTGTGTCCATCGCCTTTACATGCGGGAATATGATCATAACAGAATAAACGTGAACAATACTACAGCATGAGTGGGGGAAGTATTATCGGTTTGACTTTATGGTTTGTTGTTTCGTCTTTGCCGTCGTGCAATTTCAGGTGTCGAGTGTCGTGTCTGTTTTGTAATCAGTCATCACTCATCATAAAGCTATAGCTATAGTCACTTAGCCAAAAGTGTATCGGTGTTCTGCGCATGACATCGCTCAGAGTTCAGAATTCATATACAGCAGCACCTTGATAGGCAAGGTAATTGACGGTGATTTTTAAATATTTTCCTTAGTTGATGGAATAATATTTGTACAAATGAAAGTTTGAGTTTA
This sequence comes from Beris morrisii, assembly GCA_951812415.1. NCBI lineage: Eukaryota > Metazoa > Arthropoda > Insecta > Diptera > Stratiomyidae > Beris > Beris morrisii. The sequence continues at coordinate 81,168,397 of OX638311.1, read as the reverse complement.
AAATAAAATAGTAGATACTCCTATATTTTTATGTGACAATTTTCTTCATCTTATTATTTCTCTTGTCTTTATGAAACATATTTCATTCTCTTTTTTAAGTATGTATTCGTAATTCGAATAAAATCCCTAATTCAATAATAATTCCATTTTAATTTTTTGGACAATCGATATCTTTCGCGTTTTCTAATACCGATTTCAAAAAGTTTCTGCTAATAGACAAGGAACTGTTTGCATTTTGAAATACAGTTGAAGATAATATTTCAAAATGCTGCTGTATTTTTCTATGAAATCCTTTTATGGTTTTGAAAGATATCCTCTGATAGATGGTTTACTCAATTTGCGGTTGGTTGAATTGCAATCTGTGGAGAACTACAGGATGCGCCATCTTTTATGTCGGTATGTAAACATTGAATAACTTTGACATTTTTCCACAGACTGACTTGATTGGCCAAACAGTCGCTCGAATGGTTGACATTGAACCTGATTTTTGGAAGCAAATTTTGATGACCGACGAGGCCCATTTCACATTTTTTGGCGGCGTTAATAAGCAAAATTGCCGCATTTGGGGAACGGGGAATCCACACGAGATCCATGAAACGCCATTGCATGATCAAAAAGTGACTGTTTGGGCCGGCGTTTGCGCCAAAAACATCATTGGGCCATTTTTTTTTTGACAAAACGAAACAGTCGATGGAAAACGATATCGGTGGATGTTAGATCATTATGTCTGCCCACAAAAAAAAAGGTCTGGATGGTTACTGGTTTCAACAAAACGGTGCGCCATACCATGCAAATGAAACAATTCAGTTTCTGCAACGAAAATTCCCTGGACGTCGAATAGTGGCGACATTGACTGGCCACCGAGATCACCAGATTTGACTCCTCCGGACTTCTTTTTATGGGGTTTTTGAAAAGCAAAGTGTACGCCAGCAAGCCTCAGACCATTGACGAGCTCAAAGCAAACATTCGTGCCGAAATCATTGCTATACCGCCCGAGATGCTCGAAAAACTAATGGAAAACGCAGCAAAAAGAGCACATTTTGTTGTGGCCAATAGAGCCACTTGATTGATGTTGTATTCAAAAACTAATCCAAATAAATTCTAAAAGACCAAATTGAATAAAAATACCTCACACATAAAAATCAGTTGTTTTTATTCAAAATTATTCAATGTTTACATACCGATATAAGATGGCGCACCCTGTATTTTTTAATTTCGGCGAATAAGACCAACTAAATTTTCTAGTCCATCCATTAATAGGAAGAGTTATTAACAGTTTTGAATAAATTGCATAAATTGGTACAAACCCGAGAAAATTGGCTCTATATCAGGTGTATTATCTATAATTGCGTTCGATCTATTTATAGAACTACCATCATTGTGTCCAACTATGTAGCTTCGGAGCCTGAACTGGAACTCACGTTGGTCATGATGATCATGTAGGCTACCTTTACTACGAATTGCAAAAAAAAAAAAATTTTAATTACCCAAAGAATCATTTCGAAAATTTCGAACAGAATCATTTGTGAAAAATGTCTTGCAAATCCTTGCGGCGGCTTGTTATAACTTCTTCAACATTTAACTTTCGACAATTCACAATACTTTATTTTTTGGGAAAGCGAAGAACCGAGTTAACTTGTTCCGATAGATGTTTCTTTTTATTGTCACTATTACACCCATAAATAACACCACGCACTGTCAACAAATTTTCATTTGCACCACTAATAATAATAATAACTCAAAAACGCTAAATATACAAAATCGCCTAGCTAGCACTCAAATTGTTACAAATCTGTTACAATACAGGTCATATATTCTTTCGCTGTTAAACGACTCCACAATATTGCTTTGAACGTCATAAATCAAGCTTCTTAAAAAAAATACAGCCTTCAAAATATGAAATTTTGTGTAATTTGTGTTTTGCACGAAACGATTTTAATTTTCCTGCAGTAGTTTCATATCAAATGATTTTTGCACTAAATTTTCTCGACAGTAATATTTTGATAAGGCCTTGCTTGTAATATTTTGTTATAAGTGCTGGAATCACCATCAGCAATCATTTGTGAGTATATCAAACTACGTTTTATTATAGAAGTCTTGAAACCTTCTAAAATTATATCAGATTCCATGCTTGTAGAGCTACCATCGTGTTTTCAATAATAATAATAATTTTCAGCTTTCTTGCATACAAGGCAATACTTCTTTTTCACTTACATGTAGAGTACTTTTTTTGAATATAAAATGACTATTGCCGCTACTTTCGAAAGGGCTGAATAGTTTGTACCACAGGACCTTTTTGACCAACAGCCATCGGCCACCACAGTAATTACGGGGATTCCATGTTCATATACTTCCTATATCTTTTGCATGATCTGCTTCTAACTGTGCAGCATCTATCATAGACGTTTTTTTTGGTCATGAAAAGAATTTCTAATGGTGAAAATAGTTCGTCCAGATATTTCAGATATTATTTTGATATATGACAAATCACATCCAAATCGAATAGAATCATTTATCAAACAAATATTTAAAATTTACAAAAAAATTTTAATATGTGTTTTTTTTTAATATTTTCTAAACTAGTAAATGGTGGTCCTTTCATCAAGAATCGCAAAAAAATGATTAAAAGCATCACCATCGCCGATTCTTTTAAAACCTTGTGTACTAGAAGAATTACTAAAAAAAACAAAATTAAATTTTTTTTTTCTATATCAACATTTCTTTGTTTAGAAAATAGAATGTTAAAGGATTCGTAAAAATGGTGTCCGAGTTCTATTTGTAAATTCATATATCCGTTTATTTTCCCGTAGAATAATTAATTGGGTCTCATTATAAAGAAAAAGATTGCTGCAATATAAATAACATATTATGGAAAAAAATATCATTGAAATTTGTTTGTCAAGGATAACGATTTTGTGATTTTGATTACTAATTCTTCGAAAACACACAATTTGAAAAAAATCGGAACTGATAAGGTGTGAGGCCGGACCTCTTTTCATAAATTAAAACAACTTTCAGCAGGCATTATTTCTTCCAAAACAGTATGTATTTCAGTTTCACACCCCGGTCTATTCCTAATTGGAAAAATTATGCATATGTAGAAAATAAATACAAAAAATTTTTTTTTATTACTTGCTTTCTCACAATAGACTTTTCGACTTATTTTCTGATTCCTCTCGAAATAGCGGGTATGATTCTTTGTATTTGCATATTTTTTCGGTTCTATTAATTTCACTTACAACTTTCACTTTGAATTCTCAATAGAAACTGTCGCGATATCATACTCCAGTTCTATTATAATACAAACATAAGTCCCACGAAGCAAAATGGTGGGTTTACGTGTACGACGTTTGACATTGTCGACGAAAACAGTTCCACTTCCACCGAGCTTATTGTCTTATATTCTGTTGTTAAAAACTGTCGCAATATATTATAAAAAAATACTAATAAAAATTGTCCTTGAAAGTTTTGATGTTTTTCTAAATGAAAGTTTTCTCATTTATCCTTGAATATCTCAAAATGTATATCTATGGTATACATTTTTTTAAATATTTTATATATTGTTTATTATACTGTTTTTCAAAACATCAAAAAATTAACTTAGGATCTCAATGGGATCGTGGTCAAAAAACTCGAAGAACATCAGTGGTTCTCAATTCAGGCTAGTGTAGTTCTCTAATAATTTAATTATTGAGATCCCAAGTTCATTTTTTGGTATGTTTTGAAAAACGGTATAACCTACAAAATATAAAAAAATAAAAAAAATTAGATATACCCATTTTGAGATATTCAAGGAAAAAGGACAAAATCGTTATCCTTGAAAATAAAATTTCAAGGATAATTTTTATTTATTTTTTTATATTGCGAAAACCTTCCCCTTTAAAATAAGCCCTATTTTATTATTCTAGGATAAAAATTACCAGAGATATGAATTTTCAAAGAGAACTCGGACACCATCATTGCGATAACTTTAACATACTATAACTAACAAATAAAATGAGATAGAAAAAAAAAATTTCATTCCAATTATTTTTTTCACTAGTTCTTCAAGTACAAAAATTTTCAAAAGAATCGGAGATGGTAAGGTCACACCTTAGGCGATTCTTGGTGGAATGACCCATGTCTAAATCTCCAGTACTCAAAATTTTCTTATACAATATATCTATGTATAATACCAACTCACGTGGTCATGTAGATACGGTGTCATCGACCACGTAAACCCGCCATTCAGTCCCATCATTGCCTAAGCCTAGTCTGGTTCTTCTTCCTAGTTAGTTAGGGGAAGTACGAATATGACGAAAGAAAAACAGCGAAGAAAAATTTGGCGTGAACAACACGTCTGCATCGTTCGCTGGCTAGCAGCGAACTAACTTTGAATTTACAGAATAAATAGTGTTATAGGTTTTCTCATTATTTGAAACGCATAACTATTCAAAATCAATAATTTTTTCATTGATTTATCTTCTAGATATACCAATTAGTTATACTAGCTATGAAACTTTTCAATGAAATGCGGTTTTCTTATGTAATTTCTGCCATGAAAATCGTGAAAAATTGCTTCAGTTTGACTTCATATATTATTAACAAAATTGAAAATTTTTTAAAATTTTATCTATTTAGGATATTCTTTAACATTTTTTCTAACATTATATTAATGAAAATGACGTGTTAATTATTCAAGAAATAGGTAATAAATGCATTTGAAAAACTCGGATTTACGCATTTTAAAAAATGTTCAAGGGTTGTTGCGCTAATAGCAATTTTTCCAAATACAGTTTTGAATTTTTTTTCTATTCGCGTCCTAGTTTACATACCAGCTAATAAAGTGGTATAATTTTTTTTTGGTTTTTTTTTTGCTATTGAAGTGAAAAATGCTTTTGAAAACAGCCATAAATCAACAAAATCGCATTTAACGTGCACATGGGGCCTTAAGAGCTATTTTGCAAGAAGAATGAGATAAAATAACTGTTAACGAAACTTCGAACTTAGTAAAAAGTATGTATAATAGGCTAAAGGAAGTTATCAAATGTAAAGGATTTCCAACTAGATATTAAATAATAGAATTCATTGCTTTTTCAAACATTTTGTCAATCTGTACGCAGACTTTTTTGAGAGACTGCGATTGCGTTCATTCTGTACGGCTATTAAGTGTGTCCGTGACCTCACGGGCAGCCACGCGTACCTACCTACCTACCTTTGCCTAACAAAATCTTGCACTTTAATAGAAAACTTGGTTTTTATCATCCAAGTCATGCATCCCCCATATAAAATTGTTGCGATTTGTATGGAGCTGTCATGTTTGTTATGACTCTGGTTTTTGATGTTCAATTCAGTTGCGCGGCTATAGCTCAGAGTGCTCTGTACCTACCTGTTCATGAAGATAACATAGCTCGATATACTTGGCAGACGGTGAAATCATTTTTAACTAATTTTCACACTATTCATTTGGGAATCGTTTGGGAAGATTTGGGAAAATGTATTTTAAATTTGGGAAAGCGTTATTTATTTAATATAAAAACGTAAATTTTTTGAGTGTATAGATAGCAACCACTCATATGAAAAAAATTAAATTATGCATAATTCCATTTGAAATCGTTTGGGAAACTTGTTAAATTTATCAATTTTATTTGGGAAATAGCGATACATGTAATTTTTACTAATTATGTTCAGCTCCCCAGCAGGCAGACTACATCCGTAGAAAACTAATCAAAATTCTACACATTTTCTACGTATAGACCTTAGTGTATAATAGAGAGGACATTCCCATATCAAAAATATTTAATTTTTGAAGCTGACGACTACATCAACAAAACTCTCGTAACACACGTACATTTTTGACGTCAAAAAAAATCTTACCAATTAATAATTTGCATGTACGAGTATTTAGGCAAAAAGAAATTCAACTTTTGGTATAAAAATTTGTGTCACCCTTTCATGTATGCGGCCAAATAAACTAGTCGGTACTGCCAACTCTAAGCATATAAGTAGAGTTTATTCCCTTTAAAATTTCCTTCCTTTTACTTCAAATCATTAACGCTTCAGCAATTCATTTCTTCAAGCAAGTCTGTTCAGCGTCGATTCACCCGGTCACTCCTCTTCAAATATAACCTACCTAACCTCAATATTCCCTCACTAAATCAGCGCAGATTGTATCTTGATGAGTGTATTCTCTTTAAGGTTTTTAACGGTATTATGAACTCTACCTTACATTTTAACCTTTAGTTTCGCTCTACCTCGCGGCCGAGTAGGTCTGTCTCTATATTCGCGCCAGCTGCGGCTTCAACTAACGTCTACTTTTATTCGCCACTGGTTCGACTACAAAGGAATCATGATAGGCTCCAGGTTAGTTCTCTGTCCACATCTTTTTTAGCATTCAAAATCTTAGTCAAGTCATTAATTTTCACAGACGTTCAACTTAACTTAATTTCTTTTAACTTTAACTATTAATACAATAATTTTCTACTTGTGTTTTTGCTATTACTTTCTTTCTTCTTTTTTCTCTAGGGTGTAACTAGTACTGAGGTTCAAACAAAAATGGGAGATAGAGGAACTTGTCCTGAGTAGAAAATCATTCCACACATACTCCCGTTTTTGCACCGTTAAAGAGATAGCGCGATTTTAAGGATGAAGGATTTTCATCGTACCTGTGATCACTGTTTGATCTCTAACTTCTGCTGTACTTAGCGTAACGTAATAATTCTGGGCTCGTTGGAAAGGACACAAATTCTTCTTTCTAATTGCTATCAACTGTGTCAATCATCTCCCATTTTCGTTTGAACCTCAGTACTAGTTACACCCTGTATATAAAATTTTTTTTTTCTCGCTCCCGTTTGTTTTTTTGTTTTATTTAACAGATTATGTAATTGGGTTTCTTAAATCTGCACAGTGTGTCCGAATGAATAAATAAATAAAAATAAAGTTTTCACTAAACATAGTTTTATTAAGTTTGATTGTTCCTCAGTTATTTGAAACTATGAAATTTTTAAACAACATTTGAAAAGAAAAAATTTATAAGAATTTCCCTAAAATTTCCTCTTGAAAAGAAAAAACTATTCTAAGGAATATGGCATCACTGATTTTCGAAAATCCTATTTAGGCGCGGAAAATGAAAGTTTTTACCAGTATATTGTAAACATTTTCTTTTAGTTTCCATTTTTTCTATGAAAATTTACAGTTCACGTCAAATCTGTATGAGGATATGGATATGATATGAAATTATAACACAGTATAGTGAAAGTGAAGTGAAAAAGTTTTAAGTGATATTTCTTTCAAAATTGCAAACCGTTTGTCACTGAATTTATCAATACTGTTTGTATATGATTATATTATTCACTACACAAAAGGATCTAGCAATTAGTGATAATTTTCATAGAAAAATGTGCAAAAGTGAGCATCGAGTCAAAGTTCAATGCATTACAAAGATTAATTTGTTTTTGATAGACTATCTCCTTAAAAGTGATTTCATGAAGAAACTAAAGAATTTCTTAAACGGTGTTATGTCTTAGTATAGTCCTGAGTTACGTGTCAAGATTAACGTAACTTTTCATTTAAAAAATTCGTGCTTCGTTGATTGAAGTCGGATCTTATAGGTAAACATGTTCGAATTTGCCAGAGACGTGCGCGAGCGATTTTGGGGTTATCGGAAGTTATATGCGAAATGTATTTCGGAAAAAAAAATATAGCGCGCTTGAACTACGCGTTGATAAATATTTGAATATAAATTCGAATGAATTGATTACAAGTGAATTTATTTTACCTTTTACATTATAGACTTATTTAGTTTTGACATAATATGTAAAATGTTGATGTATCTATGGAATTTAAAGCTTTCCAAAAACTGTAATGACTGCAACAAAGTGGGCGATTCTGTTGAAGTCGTATACAGATAACCGATTAAATTGCAAGCGAGATTGTGTGTGCAGCAGGCATTTTGAAAACTCTTGCTTCATTGCTTGGCAAGGGAGTCGGACTCTGAAAATGCATTGCCATCAATATTCTTCAGTGAGGTAAAACATAAAATTATTTATTTTTTTAAAAAGAATATTTTACATTCACTTCTTTGCAGGTAGAAGAAAGATTACTTTTGAAGGGTGGTTATGACGAAACTGCAACAACACTCACCATGGTACGTAGCAATAAACTGTTTCGTATCCCTAATTTAATTACTTGCACTGATTAGAAATTTTTTTAGCAGCCTTCCCGCTTCCAATCACCTTGTGGAAAATTCTGGTGAACTCAACCTTACGTCAGCGTCGGAGTTAGGGTATACCAATTTTCTGTCGCATTTTTTTTGTAGCTTAACCAATTTTGCTTTACAGGAGAGAATTAACTGGAGAAGGCACAACTAAATCCTTCATACAACCAGTAGCCCTTAAAAGTACTCCAAGAAAAATACAAAATGAGGTACCGATTTAGTGGGTGATAATAAATGCTGTTTTAAGGCTGGTTTTCATTACTGAGACATAGTTTTCATTACTCTGTAGCAGAAAACTAAAAGAAGACAGGAAATCGTTTTAAAAAGGAAGAAGAGGACAAACTGTTCGACTTTATAGCAAAATTATAGCAATAGTTTTTGACAGATAGAAATTTCTAACCTAAAATTTCCTGTGTTTTTTGCTGTTTCTACGCGTTTAGTTGAGAAAAAGCACTTTATGTGAATTTACTCGACAACTATTGTAAGGTAAGACCGATTCGCGGCTTATCAATTGCACCGTATCTTTCATGTCGAGCGAATAGACAGCAGAATGATCTATGCAAGCACCTCTAATGAAATTCGAAGCATATATACCTCATTTTTTGATATTCATCTCACAACTTCAAACACACAAGAACTAAAAAAAATAAAATAACACTTACAAAATTGTTATTGCCGGCTCGACAAATGTCAATGTCATAATTGTTATAATTTGGCACAATAGTGTGCGTACGGATGTCTATTGTGTAGGTTTGTCGGAAGCAAATTATAGGAAAAAGATGTGCATGCAAATCTTTTTGCTATAATGTACATCCTTACTTTATGGCTATAGATCACAGATCTGAAGTTGCAGACGAGACACCTTTTTTTACAGATCTGTTGCAGATGATATTTCCTCTTTCGCATGCATGTACAGTTAAATTTTCATCTTATTCTGACAGACATCTGCAGAATATCGGCGTAATGAAAACCATCCTTAAGACGTATTTATAATGTTGACGGATAGGTTAAGCTACTTTTAGAAGTTAGTCCATATTGGGAGAAAAGATTTCTTTAGATGCAAAGCATTTGTACAGAAATATTTAAATAAATATCTCTTTTCTAAGTACAGTTGCATGTTCGAAGTGTTCACCTTTGTAACTATATCGAATGGCCCAAATATAACCTCATTTTGCTACGCCACTGGAGCCAAGATTCAAGCCTTTCAAAGTTACCATGACAACCAATAAAAACAAACAAAAATATTCCTTTATAATTATTTCACGTGTATTTTGACAAGCAAGATCAAGCGGTGGTCATACGCGTGAAGTCCGTGTACATGAGCGTGGTTTTTCATGAGAAGGAGATAGATTGAAAATTGGATTGGAGTGGAAGTGAGATACAAATGGGTACTCTGGGGTGTTCAGTTTCAAAAGAAAGAGACTGACGAACAACAGTTTGTAGTGGAAGTGCGATGCAAGCATGATGCAAACTACATGTTGGGAACAGAATGTTACATTTCATGTTGCTGATTGGCTAAAGTTTTACCAATATCTATACTTCCCAGGGACCTGTCAATAGAAATGGACTACCTATGTCTCTATCTCATGTGGGCAGGGACCTGGTAATATAAATGGACTACCCATATCAGATTTTCCCATACAATATCCGAGACAACGATGGGACAAAAAACATTGCCCTCTCTTTCCCGCTCAATTACACGGTGTTGTTGTTGTGCGGATTTTGAATTTTCGAAAAGTTTCGAAACTTCAAAGTGACAAAAGCAAATTCATAGTTGAGAACTGTCACAACAAATCAGGTAAGTAAATGTTTTTAGTTTTTAATTTAATATTTATGTGATAAACTTTATATTAAAGTAAAATTTTTCTATAGCAAATGGTGCGGCGTTACGAAAGGAAGTACACGCGCAGTAGCCATCGAGTTTTAACGATTTGCGGGCCGCCGGGCAGCGAAGAATTATGAACAAGAACGATCGCTGAAGCAAAAATCGCTTTTGGAAAAAAGGGTATATTGATAAATTTTTAATTTTAGTCGTATATTAGTTTTTTATATTCGCAGCTTATTGTCCCTGTGCGCTTTCTTGGATTCCGTTATTGGAAGTACCGGATAATATGTTTTATTTGATAGCATGACGCACTGTCCAAAGGTCTTAACTCAGCTGTAGTACAAAAATTGCCACCAGAAAACTTATTGGAAGTTTTGACCTTGTTCTATCTCTGTGAGGTGAGTGTAGAAGTAGAAATGGCAAACTTACAATAAATTAATCGATTTAAACAAAATTTAATTTTTGTAGCTAAAACAATTAACAGTAAAAGAAGCCGATTGTATCCTATTGTCCTGCAGAACCGTTAACGACTATCTATATAATTTTGTATTGGATAATAGTGGTGACGAGAGCCTAAATGAATCAGAATCGAATAATAGTGTCGACGACTCTCCACAAATATTAGTATCGGATTATATTGTTACCAGAATCTCTGGACGAGATGCTCGAATCGCCTTTTTAATTCCAACAGTCTGGACTTATGTTACGCGAGTATTTCGAGCCGTGGGAATAGGTAATCACGTTGTTAGTGGGGAACTCTCCTTCGACGGATTGCGTTTCCACCACTTGCGTAAAACATGGGATACTAAAAGCGTTGATAGCCGGAAAAATCTTCTAAAAGACTGCGAGAAGTTAAGAAGGTTGTACGCAGATCAATTTGAATAATTATCAAATCTAATTGTGTTCTTATTTTTATTATAATATTGAAATATTTTTTGTTAATCACCTTTTTTTTATTTTAATAAAGAAAGTTTATGGATAAGCTACCGTTGTACCGAAATTTTAATTGAGTTTTCTGCAGCTGTATTCTACATGTGTATTTGATTCGGTTTTAAAATCTAAATTTTATACAGTTTCGAACTGTAGGTATGAATCCTGGAGCCGTATGATATAAAGAACGTCGCAACGTTCGCATCAACATCGTCGATGAACGTCCAACGTCCGGTTTGGCAAGCCGTAACTGCGTCGTTAAAATACGAAAAACGAAGACACTTTGGTTTATATCACATCAAAATTGCGGCAACGTCAATGTCATTGGCAGCGGACGACGAGCGACGGAATACATCATATAGCCCCTGATTTGAAGTGGAATCCGTCAACTTAGCGGATTTGTAGAGATTTACGAATTGCTAAACGGATATTCCTTACAATTGCGCGCTTCTTTTGGAAAGGAGCCCCTTAACTGAGTGAAATGGACAAGATTTGCTGCATTGGGGGTACACTTTCTCAGCTCCTGGAGACAATACTCAATTCCATGAGCTGGAAAATTTTCATCATATCAATATACACATGCATATATGTATAATGACATTGGCTCAATGTAAATTATCTACCTGAACCCCTAGTACCCCTCAGTCAGTGAATTCTTGCAGTTCTTTGTGTGTAAACAAATTTGCCGCGAAAACTATGTAGCACGGTTGAACCGTTTTCAATTCTTAATAGATTTCAATAATTTTGTTTTCAACCCATGATGCAACATTACGATAACATAATAATAATACGACACTTAATAAAAATGCATTGTTCTTTATTATTTTTTAAAATTTGATCGAACTAAAATTTCCCAAAGGAAACTTAAATCCATTGCGGTTCGTGTTCAATTTATTAATATCATTAAGAGACTTTACCTACAAAAATACACGCTTTTTGGGAATTCGTATATTTTACAGGAACTATCTTACAAAAAAAAACAGTTCTTGTACAAAATTTTTTTTATTTAACTGTATCAATAACAATTTATTTATTTGATATAGCAAAACACAATTCTACCATCTGCCAATTTCAATTAGAAAATAGAAAATTTAATATTATAAATATTTATAACGGTTTTGATTTGCGAATGCAACGGATAAATCACAGCTGACAGCAAAATTTCACTTCCCAAGTTCGAAAACAGCACACTCTATCTTCTTCTAATTCCCACGATCTGAATGCATTTATCTCTGTCCCGCTCAATAAGGAAATTAAATTACCCAAATTATGTCCCTTAGCATTCGAAGTTCCATAAACGACCTAAAATCAAGTAAAAAATGGTATTTCTGAATGAAACTACAATAAAAGTTATTATCAGAAATTATTTTATGTTCATTTACAATTTTAGAACGATATCTTGCTTATATATATAAAAAAAAAGTTCAAGAAGTGCAAAACACGACTAATCACGTACAACTTTTTCGAAACTTCAAAACAGAAAACTTGTCCCACATGAGATAGCGAAATAGGTAGTCTATCTATATTACCAGGTCCCTGCATGTGGGACAAGTTTTCTGATTTGAAGTTTCGGAAAAATTGTACATGATTAGTCGAGTTTTGCACTACTTGAACATTTTTTTTATATACCATATATAAGCTGTATATCGTTCTAAAATTGTAAATCAACATAAAATAATTTCTGATAATGACTTTTATTGTAGTTTCATTCAGAAATACCATTTTTTACTAGATTTTAGCTCGTTTATGGAACTTCGAAAGCTGAGGGACATAATTTGGGTAATTTAATTTCCTTCTTGTCCCAGACAGAGTTAAGTGCATTCAGTTCGTGGGAATTAGAAGAAGATGGAGTGTGCTGTTTTCGAACTTGGAAAGTGAAATTTTGGTATCAGATGTGTTTTGAAGATTGCATTCGCAAATCAAAACCGTTATAAATATTCATGATATTCAATTTTCTATTTTATAATTGAAATTGGCAGATGGTAGAATTATGTCTTGCTATATCAAATAAATAAATTGTTATTGATACAGTTAAATACAAAAATGTTGTACAAGTATTGTTTTTTTAAAGACAGTTTGTTACATGTAAATGCACGGGCAAGTCCTGGTTGTTCTAGATACTTTCCTTTCCTTTTCAGGTCAGCACTTAGCGGAAGGCATGAAGAGCGACCGAATCAGGTCCGAAGTAGGCCCAACCGAGGATGCTGCGGCGGCTAAATTAGGATTAGGTTTAAAATTTAATTAAAAAATAGTATACCGACCAGTTGGATCTCAGCCCCAATGTTGCGATGGGAACTGGGTCCCTCTACGTTTCCCCGCGAACAAATTTAGACTTCCAAGCCGGAAGGAAGCCTGGTGGGGAGACGGAAATGCGAATTCGCGAACTCCGCTCAATGTTTTCCCAACCTCCGACACCGCCGTGCACTGCACCAAAGCCAGCCACAAGACACCAAATCGTCACGTTGCTGATTCCGCCGTACGGTCAGAAATCCCCACAGACTCAGCTGCCGTACGTGAATTCCGGCAGCTGGTAGGATAAAAGGATCACGACTGATGTAGGAGGCCGGCCAGAATTCGGACGCCAAATTGAACCCTCGAGGAAAAGTCTTTCCTGTCAACACCTGACAGATGGGAAAAATAACACGACCCATGGCTTACCCCTAAGCCACAACGGCAACGCAGTCCGAGGCAGACTAGCTGTCAAAAAGTTGAGCGCGGTGTATTTCCATTGTGGTAGTCACAACGAACGTAGACGAAGGCAGCCTTACGCAGCCATCAAAAAAAGTTCGCCAACTCTGAACTTTTCCGTGGCCTGTAGTTAACCTCGAAATCGACAAGTGACTTTTTTATCTTTAAAACATCGAATCATTACTTGATATGACCGGACTGAATTAAAATTAGCTTTAAAATCGTTTTTAATTGTTCACTGCTTCGTATGCACGAATACGAACGCTTTTCGGAAAATTTGAAATTAATTCAAAACTCAAACTGACGCAGACAGTGAATAGTTATCTGCCTTGCTTATTTATTGGTGGCGTCAAGCTGCGTCGCGCTGCCTCATTCTACTTTGTATGTGACTCAAGCATTAATGCCATGTCAAACGTCAGAAAATAATGGGAACGCCAGAAACGAGACAGGCAAATACCCGAGGCGCAGCCTACTTAAGGCGAAAACTTGTGCTGCCCGGGGCCTTTCGTGGATTTACCTGTGTACAGTGAAGAACGTTTTTTTTTTAATTTTGGTTTCCCGTTCGGAGTTTGTTTTAACGGTGGAGTCTTTTTTTTGGAAGTGACCGTTGTAACTTGATTTGGTGTTTGAAAACGGAGTTTGTTCAGGAAGTCGGTGGCTCCTTGGTGGGAGTTTTGGAACGGTGGAGCGTTACAGCAACAAAGGAAACAAAAGAGAAAAGAGACCGACGTGCAGGAGTTAGTGGCTGGATAAAAACGGAGTTGGCGAAGTTCGACGGGAGTGGAATTGGCAAGGCGGAAGGTCATAACGAACGTGCAGTAACGGCGGGGTCGGAGTGCGCGTCGTTGACTTAGTAAGGAAGGAACCAGGTATTTTCCCTCCTTTCACTAGGCTTTTCTCGCGTAGATTTTGTGGACCGAACGGGACGTAGAGGATCCCACTGGAGAAGATCCAGCGGATTGGCTGTTTGTTTTACGCACATACTTTGGTTTAATTTCTTTCTACATTTATCTCTACATTTATTTCTTTAATTATAATTTATTTCTTATTATTTTGCTTATTATGAAACGTGGATTATTTTTGTTCAATATATATATTTTTTTTGTGATATCTTACCTTTATCAATGCGTTCGTGTTTTGTTTAGCGGAGAGGTTTCCCAATTTTCCTCGAAGTATAAATTGGGTGGCGCCCGGTAAGAAAGTAGTTTTCGGATAGGCCCTTCTTCGACTGAGCGAAGCTCGGCGCGTGATTGGAGTAGGCTCGTGGAGTCAGGAGAAAATACTCGTACGGTGGTTGAGGTAACAGAGCAGACGCCTTGAAGGCAGCGGAACTTTGGTTCGATTCCGTGATTCTGCTTAGTTTTTTTTTGTTGCTCCTCGGCCAATTCCAAGAATTTCCCCTTGAAGAAAAGGGGTAATAAGTTCTTGTAAAATATACGAATTCCCACAAAGAGTTTTGAGAGAAATTGCGTGTATTCTTGTAGGTAAAATTCTCTTAATGATATTAATAAATTGAACACGAACCATCTCACAATGAATTTAAATTTCCTTTTGGAAATTTTAGTTCGATCAAATTTTAAAAAATAACAACGGAAATTACATTTTTATTAGGTGTCGTATACCATAATTCCAGATTTTATTTATACTAACAACCTAAATATTCTTAATAGAGGTAACAAACCCACTTTCATAATCAGAGTCGGGCAGGAGGTCTTAGATCTTAGCATTTGCACTCTATTTCTGAGCACAAATATTTGCAACTGGCACGTCTTTAACGAGACCTCTATGTCAGATCATAGGCATATCCTATTCAACATAGAATCTAATATCATTTTGTCCGAAACGTACAGGAAGCCACAAACGACGAACTAGGAACTCTACGACCAGAGATTGTCGGAATCCATGGCCGGCACCATCTGCTTGGCGACAAGTAATTTTCGAGAATAGGATTGGGTGCCAGACTACCAGTTCACTCAACTGTAAATGAGTACATAAGTTAAAATCGGGGTAGTAATCACGGACAAGCGTGTGGCTGACCACTTCACCGCCTAGTGTTCCGTTGGTCTAGTAATGAAGTAACTCTAGCATTACTTCAAGGCCTAGGCCCAATTTGGGCTGTTGTGCCATATTATTATGGCCGGCACCATACGTAATATCAAGGACATTGACAGCATGGAAATAGCATCAGAACAAATTCGCAATGCTACTGCAACTACTTTCAACTCATCCTGCCCGGAAAGGTTCAGAGCAAGTAACAGGAAAGTAGCTTGGTGAAACCCAGCGCTAACTAAGCTCAGATCTCAAACAAGAAAGCTCCTCTATAGGGCCAAAATAAATGGTGAATTTCAATCGTACAAAAAGGGCTCTAACAGAGTACAACCACGAAATTAGACGTGCGAAGAGAAATTCGTGAAAATTGTTCTGCCAGGGTATAAACGATTTACCCAGTAGCGCAAGAGTACACAAAATACTTTCTAAAGCACACACTAACAAAATGGACTTATTAGAGAACCTCGATTACCGAAAATGGAACAGACGTTAGAACTTTTAGATCAAACTCATTTCCCAGGCTCCTCAACCATAGAACCAAGCAATGAAGAACGGTACACCGTCCCAAAGCGGAGTAGACCAACCATATTGGATTGGAAAAATCTGCTAAGATCTTAACTGCTAACAAGGTTAAATGGTCTATAACCATTTAAATCTCCTGGAGAAGACAGGATATTTCCCGCTTTACTGCAAAGAGGAATGGACCATCTTCTACCAACACTGTTATCCATATTTAGAGCACGCTACGCATGGGGCTACATACCCATATCCTGGCGTAACGTTAAGGTGATATACACACCAAAAACAGGGCGCCGTTCGAGCAATAATCCTAATTCGTATCGTCCTATCACGCGGTATTGATCCAAAAACCTGCAGTTGGATCAAGGCCATGCGAGATCGCAGAAAAATAACTTCGACACTAGCCGACTCAACAGTTACAGTGACAGCTGCGAAAGGCTGTCCACAGGGTGGGGTACTATCACCCATCTTCTGGTGCTTAGTAGTGAACGACCTTCTTCAAGACCTAACAAAGTCACGGTACAGGGTTACGCTGACGACCTTGCCATCCTTGTTAGAGGTAAATTTGAAGACACGGTGACAGATCTAGTTCAGAACACCCTAAACCAGATAGCAACCTGGTGTACTAAAGCAGGATTGGGTATCAACCAAAAGAAAAGCACAATTGTTGCATTCACCAAAAGGAGGTGTAAGGACAAGTTATCTAGGCCTACTCTTTTTGGAGAATCCATAGAATATGCTAGTGAGGTAAAACTCCTGGGTATTATCCTGGATGAAAAGCTCACTTGGCATGCTCATTCGGACAAAGTTTTTGAAAGAGCCAGAATTTCTCTCTGGACCTGCAGGAGCCTTCTCGGCAAAAACTGGGGACTGAGTTCAAAACCAACCTACTGGATGTATACCGTCGTTGCTAGGCCCATTATAACTTACGCGGCATCCGTCTGGTGAAAGAAAACAAAGCAGAAAACTGCTCAGCTTAAGCTGACTAAATTACAAAGACTGGCATGCCTGGGCATTACTGGGGCGATGCGCACCACTCCCACAGCTGCCTTAGAGGTGCTTCTCAACCTAGCACCTCCACTTAGAAATACAGAAAGAAACTATGTTCACTACATACAAACTTTTGAGCTCGGAGGACGAGTCTTAGCGCAAAACAGCTTGCCTAACTCTCTCCGCGGAACTCAACAAACACCACTCCAAAACCAAGATCCATAATCTGGTACACAGACGGATCTAAAACGGATCAAGGTGTAGGAGCAGGAGCTTATGCAGTGCGCCCAAATGTCAAATTCTACTGTAGTGTGCACATAACATCCACTGTTTTTCAGGTGGAGACTCATGCTATTGAAATATGCATTAGAGAAAATATCAGACGGAGCTACAAAAACCAACAAATATATATTCTCTCGGACAGCAAGGCTGCAATAATTGCACTTCAGTCCGTTCAAATCTATTCCAAACTTGTTTGGAATTGCCTCCAATGCCTGATTGAACACGGAAATAAGAACAGAGTTAACCTCATTTGGATTCCGGGACACAGCGGCTATGAAGGTGATGAAATGGCCGACTTAATGGCTAGAAAAGGTTCAGAAGCTGACTTCATAGGACCATTCATTCATTCTGTGGGATACCATTAAACACAGCCAGAATGAACATCCGAATGTGGCAAAAATCGCAAAGTGCCATTCACTGGGACTAGGCAAGGGGCAACAGGCACTCAAAGCTTTTTATGCCAAAACATTCGGAAAAAAGAACATCCGATTATCTAAAATTAAGCAGATATCAGACCCAAACCCTAGTGCGAGCTCTGACTGGACATTGTCACATGAGGAAGCATCTCAATAGGATTGGTCTCTCTGAGACTAAAATCCTCTGTGAATGTGAGGGCTTAGCTCACAAAAGACTTCGTCGCTTCGGTCAGGGTTTCATGAACCCATCGGAATTCCTGACCATTCCTCTTCGCAAAATACTAAGCTTCATTGAAAGCGCAGGGAGAGGAATCATAGTCAAACCGGGGGGACGTCACAATAGGCCATTCCAACCCCTATTTCCAATCTATCTATCTATTTAGGTGTCGTATTATTATTAGGTTATCATAATGTTGCACTAAAATCATGGGTTGAAAAAAAAAATTTATTGAAATGTTTTAAGAATTGAAAACGGCTTAACCGTGGTACATAGTTTTCGCGGCAAATTTGTCTACACACAAAGTACTACAAGAATAAATTCTGAGAAACTTTTTGTTTCTGAGAATTTTTATTCTGACTTATTGTAGAATATAGAAAGTGCGTGGAAATTTAAGAACGATTTAGAAAAATCAACAAATTATATTCGTACGTGCTTTTAAGGAAGGTGGAATAATGTCTGTGGGAAAGTGGAAGTGTAGTGTGGAGAACTGCTTTAGCAATACAGCTGGCGCTTCAAGATCTATTCTGTTTTTCAGGTAAGTTACCCACATAGCGGTAAGTTCCGGGTTAAGTGAAACCGCCGGATTTCAATTTTTATAATATTGGAGCTTGAAAATCTAAGTGAGAAAATCGAATTTGAAAGTTCAATATCATTATTCACTAACAAAGACAGTAAAAAAAGTGCGTTTTCACTCTGTGAAACTTTTCGAAGGCGGTAATTTAATTTTTTTTTTGTATGTATAATATTAATTTGATTTTCAGATCCTCCCAAACAGTGCGACCTTGACGTGGTTGGGAGGCTTAATGATACTAACGATCAAATCGTGTCAATTCAATTGAGAAAAATGTGAATTTTTATAATTGATGCAGATGTAGGAATAAGTTTTGTTCGTGAAGTTTTTCAGTGTATGTTGATTCCTGATTATTATTATTATTATTATTTATTAATAAAAATATATAAATATACATAATTATTGTACAGCATTAGTTACAGAGACCATCAGCTATATGATACTTAGTGTATGAATTTCAGGAATGACTAATAAGTAAATAGTATGTAACATACTTAAATCTAGATTTAAATTAAGATATGCGTATTCAAAAGTTATATGTGTAGATTATAATATTCAAATTAGTTTAAATAAATTGTTACTTTTTATAAGGTTTAGTAAATTTTTACAATTATCTTCGATATTTCTATTTTGCCAGTCAGGGAACTGATTCAAAGAATAGATTGGGCATGTTAATAGGTGGTTAAAGTCTAAGTTGCATTTACATTGATCGCATGTGGGCGATGTTGTTTTGGCGAGTAGCTGCCTATGTGTAAGGTTCGTGTGCCCAACCTTAGGCGAGTGATAACGATAGCTTCTCTACGTGTTAGCAGTTTCGGTAGAATGAATGGTTCTTTTCTCGGGTTTATGACCGTGGAGTAGTAGTTGGTTCTTTCTGGCCATAATTCCAAGCTCTTGTTTAAAACCAGTGTTTTGATATGTTTTTGTAAGTCCACTAGTGATAATGAGTTGGAAGTAAGAAGAGGAGCTTCGGTTGCGTGTGATGCCATTTTGTCTGCATGTTCATTGCCGACGATTCCAACATGTCCTGGTATCCAGAGTATCTTGATTTTGTTTTTAGGTATGGTAAGCTTATGTCGTATTTCCGTAGCTAGTTGGTTTTTGCTGTTTGTATTAGTAACTGCGTTAACGACTGGCAAACTGTCAATGCAAATACAAAATTTTCCTTTAATTTTAGTGGAAAAGTCGATTGCGTCTAAAATTGTATTAGCTTCGGCGGTGAAGATTGACGAAAAGTGGTAAAGCCTGCTTATTTTGATGAGATCTCCATTTTGTTTAACGGCTGCTGATCCAACTCCATCGTTTATTTTTGAACCGTCAGTGAATATAAGTTGCCATACATCGTTCCGGAGGGTAGTTTGCAGTTCATAGAACATGGAATTATATACTGTTCAGTTCTTACCAAGTACCCGGAGTGATCGGATGCGAAGTACCTATAGTGAGTTTTTTTTCTCCCTGATCTAGTGTTCAAACGTGTTAGAATGTTTGATAAACCTACCAATTAAAAGTTAAAGAACAAAACAATATTGACAATAGCTAATGAATTAAGTGCTTCCGGGCTTAAAAGGCTCCACGAGGAGACCTCAGACGTTTATAATAGGGATAAGTTAAAATACCCAAAAACCAGTCAATCATTTGCGATGGCGAATATAAAGCCTACACTAACGCAATCCAATCGTTTAGCACCTTTGGCGTGCACGAGCAGTATAACGGCACCAACAACACCCGATGCAGCAACAACAACGACGGTGGATTCCGCAAAAGCTAATAAAAAAAAACCTCCAATCGTATTTTCATCGTTAGACGAAAATGCCATCAAAATCATGATGCACCAGCTAAAAGTAAGTGATTACACAATTAAACTTATGACAATCGGGCGTTTGTATAGAAACAAAGGAAAGCTATGAAAAGACCCTAAGCTACCTTAAGGAGAAAAAGGTACACTTTTATACACACCAGGCCAGTGATAGTCGGCCCATAAAAGTAGTACTAACGGGGCTTCCGGAAATGCAGGTTACTGACCTTACCCAAGAATTACATCAGTTGGAGGTCAACTGCATTGACATCAAAAAAATTTAATATTAAAAATACCCGCTACGACAAACAAGCAATATACCTGCTATATTTTAACTGTGGCACAGTCAGAGTTTCGGACCTGAGGAAAATCAAGGCTGTCACCGGCATAATTGTTCACTGGAAATACTACAGTAAAAGGCAAAACCAGCTGACTCAATGCCGCAATTGCCAACTCTATGGACACGGGTCAACACACTGTTACCTGCCAACGAAATGTTTACTGTGTGGAAAGCAATACAAACACGATAATTGTCCTACCAAAACGGACGCAGAAATCAAATGCACGAATTGCGGAGGAAATCACATCGCCAGCCACCCAACTTGCCAGAAACGCAGCGAATATATAAACATCAAAAATCGATACACAAAACAGAATAGAACAAAAGGAGTAGCTGCATTTTTTTATAGAAAGGAGGAGTTCCCATCAATTACGCGTGGACCGAACAGCAGACCTCTTCAGAACCAAAACAACTACAACAACAGCAGTAGCATTAAGCCCAGTAATGTAAGTTATAGTAATATTTTAATTAATAATGGTAACAAAGATCTGTTTAATACAAATGAATTAATAACTCTTTCCCACGAACTAATTTCCAAGTTATCCAACTATAAAAGCAAGCAAGATCAGTTCAACGTTGTTGTAGAATTGGCAGCCAAGTTTCTTTATGGATAAGAAAGCAAACATCAAAACAATACGTAACAAAGCAGTAGAAACCATTGACTTTCTAAAAACTAATGAAATTGATATTTTAGTCGTAAAAGAAACTTGGCTCGAAGAAAGTGACAAGATTTCTGATCCTTGCTACAAAATATACCGCAAAGATAGGGGTGATAAAATAGGTGGCGGGGTTGCTATCTTTATTCGAAGTGGAATAAGACATTCGCTATCTCAAGCAATAAACACCAGCGTGATTGAATCATTAGCTATTGAAGTTACGGACGCTAATATAAAAATAATAGCAGCTTATTTTCCTGGAACAAAATTAAACAACGCAAAGCTATCTGCGTTCAAAACTGATATAAGATTATTGTTTAGGGGTAGTTCAAGTACTTTGATCTGTGGAGATCTAAATGCCAAACATAGGCACTGCAACTGTTTCAGTGCTAACCAAGCCGGTAAGATACTGTTTGATGAAAGTGCTAAATCTCATATGGTAATACATCCACCCACTAAAGCGACATACTACCCTCCTAAAGGTAGATGCACCACACTTGACTTAATAATAAGCAATGGGCTCTCAGTGATTTCACCACCAATAACACTAGATGAATTATCATCTACTCATCTTCCAGTATTCTTCTCAATACAGCTGGCTAATGCAATTCCCAGGTTTATCGCTAGTAAACCGTGTTTCTCGAAAACCAATTGGTTAAAATACTAGCACCTACTAAATAAGGGCTTTTCAAACTCATGTCTGAATCTATCGAAACCCATTACTACCGCGGAAATAGATGCCATGGTCTCTCATTTATCGAATTTGATTACTGATGCCGCCAACATATCAACACCACGCATCACATCAAACGATTTTAACTTGCCGCTCGAAAGCCATATCATAAATTTAATACGGCAAAGAAATATTGTGAGATGACAGTGGCAACGAACTAGAAATCCTGATTTGAAAACGTCTGTTAACAAACTTAACAAGGAAATCGAGCAGCAAATAAATGATACTAAGAATAGGAGATGGAGTGATATGCTGTCCAGCTTACCAAAAGGTTCAAGAAAACTTTGGCAGCTCAAACAACTTTTTAAACGTGGGCGTAATATCCTGCCGCCACTCG
Source organism: Beris morrisii (assembly GCA_951812415.1). Taxonomy (NCBI): domain Eukaryota; kingdom Metazoa; phylum Arthropoda; class Insecta; order Diptera; family Stratiomyidae; genus Beris; species Beris morrisii. The sequence continues at coordinate 81,145,852 of OX638311.1, read as the reverse complement.
ACATGAACAACACGACGATATCTGGCGATTCATTAAAAGCTGAACTGCTTGCTGATAATTTTCGCTCCTATCACAATACACCTCAAACTCCTGGAAACAGTGAATTTGAGACGGAGGTACAAGATAATCGTCTACGAATTTCCTCAATGAATATATCCAATCTGCCACCATCAGTACTCTGTAAGCCTAAAGAGATCAAGAGAATTATCCGCACGCTTAAGCCAAAAAAGCGTCTGGCCACGATGGGATAATCGTGCCCATGATGAAAAACCTGACAAACTCAGCAATAATTTACCTGATTTTTATTTATAACTCCTGCCTAAAACTAGGCTACTTTCCGCAGGTATGGAAAGTAGCAATCGTCACACCAGTACCCAAACCAGGTGAAGACCTTACTAATCCAACAAGCTTCCTCCCAATCAGCCTCCTACCTATATTAGGAAAAATATTCGAAAGAATAATCCTGAAGCGAACATTAGACAAAATAGAAGAATACAAAATCATTCCGAACTTCCAATTTGGCTTCCGTGCCAAACACTCTACAGTTCACCAACTACTGAGAGTCAAATCAAAAGTTAAAGATGCTATATCCTGAAAAAAATCTGTTGGCATGGTAACTCTCGATATAGAGAAGGCGTTTGACAGAGTGTGGCATGATGGTCTTATATATAAACTGAGAAAGTTCAATCTGCCACCATACATATGCAAAGTCATAAGCTCATTCCTCGCCGACAGATTAAAAGCAAATGTTCAGAAAGCAGAGACATACCCGCAGGAGTACCACAAGGCTCTTGCCTAAGCCCAACACTCTTTAATTTATACACTGCTGATATGCCTAAGGCTGTCAACTGCGACTTAGCAACATTCGCTGATGACACCGCAATTTTAACTACAGCATTGGAACCACAAATTATCATCAATAACCTCCAAGAGCAGCTTGAAACCTTAAATATATTTTACCAAAAATGGAAGATTAATCTTAACACCTCTAAAACTCAAGCAATATATTTCTCGAAACGTAGAGCAACTCGTTTCTTACCACCCCCAAATTTAAACATATTAGGTGCTTCAATACGTTGGGCAAAAGCGATCAAGTACTTGGGACTACACCTTGACACTAAGTTAACATTTCAGTACCATATAGAACAAACCACCTCAAACACCTCGAAAAGCATAAGAATTCTATACCCACTTATAAACAAGAAATCTAAGTTGTCCCAGGAAAATAAGCTTCTATTATACAACTCTGTAATGCAACCCGGTCTAACATATGGAGCGCCAGTTTGGATAAACTGTGCAAAGGTCCACAGACAGAAGCTTCAAATCATACAAAACAAATGCCTCAAAATTTTATTAAACAAACCATGGTATTTCTCGACTCGTCTATTGCATGAGATATCTGGATTACAACAGATCAATGAACGCATCGCGAAACTTACTAGCCAATTTCGGAGTAATTGCGCTAGCAGCGAGATTCCACATATTTTATCACTAACAAATAATCTGTAAGTTATGTCCACATAATTAAATAACGTTACACTAAATTCAATAGAATTTGTATTTAGATTTAAGTATTAGTTTTAGTTAGGATTACATTAGGTTTAATTGTAAAATTAAAGTTCAAAGGGTTTTTGAAAAAAAATTTTCTCTGAAAATGTCAAAAACAATAACTAAAAATTAAACTATTTTGCAAACATACTAGCATAAAGAATTAGAACTAAGCTGTAAAGATAATTTAATCTAAACCCTTCACTGTTATGAAAATGTAAAAGCAAACTTGTATATAATCATGAAATATAATTATCTATCTATCTATATACTGGTGCTGGGGTAGAAGATTTTGGTTAATGCGCTAAGGATTTGTTGATGGAGTAATCTGGGAGTGACCATGGAGGTTGTGTTTGTAGTTTGCTTGGTTTCGCTTTTTGTGGAATATCTAGATGTTTTGCCGTATCCAGTGATATTTGAATTGTCGATGGTATTCTAAGCGCTCTTTTTTGTTTACTTAGACGTGTTAGGTCGAGTTGCAGAAGTCGGTTGCATTTTAATGTAATTTTTGGAATAATAAGGGCAGTTAGCATCTCTCTTCTTGCCTCGATTGTTGGTAAGTTGGCTTCCGCTAGTAAGCTACAAATTGGTGTCGTTCGGAAGGCTTCTAATACCCTAGGCAGACGACGCAATCGAATGATCATTCCTAGTCGAATGATCATTCCGCACCACGTCTGTCACAATGAAATTATCGAATTGGTCATTCATTCGATCATTCGAATTACAATTGCGAAATGGTCATTCCGAGATAAATTCGTAATTCGTTCAAGCGCTGGCAATGCCATGTAGCGTCAAGCCCTATGAAACTAGTGGAACAAGTGGAAAATCAGGTGTTCCATCGTCCAAATTTTTCTATTTATTTCATGTGTGCATTAATTACGATCAATCTTTTTAACGTTTCGTTTACAATTGCTGACATATTAGCACTTTTCTATCACTTTATTTCAACATATAAAATGTAGCCGCATGCAATGGAAAAATGGCAACTTTTATTGAGCATTCCAACAACAATAATATTTTGACAGATTCCCCGAATGATCATTCGACTGTGTCGTCTGCCTAGGGTATAATGCTGCTCGTATTGCTGCGTGATATGGTGCTTTTAGCTGTTTGAGGGCGCTTGGTGAAGCTTTACCGTAGATAGGAAAACCGAAATCTATTTTCGCGTATTTCGAGTATTAACGATTTTATGATGTTAACTAGAGTACTAGGGTGTGCTGCGGAGTTTTTGTTGCCAATGAATTTTATGATATTTAGGCGCCTAATGAGGTCAGTCCGAGTCGCTGCTATGTGATCGTTCCAGTTGAAGCTTTTATTGAATAGAATGCCTAAAATATTTAAACATCTGACGTTTTCTATCGTGTCTTGTCCCAATGCGATCGTAAATGAATTGCAGCTAGTTTTGCGGCACACATGCAAGTGCTTACATTTATTTAAAGAAATTAAAGCTCCAGATTTATTAGTCCAAGTTAATATAATATTAAATAATGAATTTATTTTAGTAGTGGCTTCTGTAGGCGAAGCGTTTTTTATTAAAATGAAAAGGTCGTCTGCGTAACAATCATGTCTACAGATTCTTGAATTGTTTATGGCCTTGGAAAGCGCATTAAAGCCAATAAGAAAGAGGGTGACTGAAATCGGTGACCCTTGTGGGATACCATTATAGAGTGGCCATGTTTTCGAGTACGTGTTGTTGACTCTGACTCTAAATTTTCTGTTGGTAAGAAAGTTTTGCACCCAGCTGAAGATTTTTGGGCCAACTCTTAGTTCTTTTAATTCTGTTAGAATTACGTGAGCGCCCATACGGTCGAACGCTTTTTCGAAGTCTATTGCTAAGATAGAAACATGATTGGTGCTTGATAATTGTTGGCTTATAAAGTGGTCAATATGGAGGTGGGCGTCTAGGCAACCGCGGTTTGGCCGAAAGCCTACTAGTTCGTCGCATATGGCATTAGTATTTTCCAGGAACCAGGAGAGTCGTATTGCTATAATTTTCTCTAACACCTTGCTTAAGCAGGATAGTAGGGATATAAGACGATATGAGTCTACTAGATGTTTTGGTTTATGCGGTTTCGCGATGGGAACAATTGTGGCTGTTTTCCAAATTTGCGGTATAGTTCCGGAGGTAAAAATATTGTTATAAAGCAAACAGAGACGATTTTTGCTGTTGGTCGATAGATTGGATAGCATATTATATGTTATTTTATCGAAACCGGGAGTGGAGCCTTTCAGTAATTTGAGAGTAGTATGGAGTTCAAAAGAAGATATCTCCGAATCAATGTGTAATGCTTTACTATTGGGTGAAAGAGAGTGACTTGTGTTGTAGAACCTTTCTCTGCAGTCATTAAATTCAGTGGAAAAGTTAGGTTTGGAGTAATGTGACCATGTTTCGCCGAACCTATTACCGATCTTTTCATTGTCTGTAAGGGGGGAATCATTGGAGAGGATATGATTAATTTTGTGTTGCTTTTGGTTTTCGGAGAGTATTTTTATCTTATTCCAGATCAATTGTAGGCTGCTGTTTGGATTTATTGACTCCGTAAATTTTTTAAAAGATTCATTCTTCGAAATCTTTGATTCGCGCTTAAATTTAGCGTTGCTTTTCTTGTATTTAATAATGTTGACTGTAGAGGGAGATTTTTTAAGTTCGCGCCATGCTGCTTTTCTTTCTGCGTTTAATTGGCAAGTTCTAAATTCTACCAAGGAACTTGTTTTTTATTTTTTTTTTAAATTTGAAGTTCCCTTGGTATGAGGGATTGACATGTTCGCACTGCAATTTATTGCCTTTTTGATGATTGCAGCTTCTTTGTTAATGTTGCTTGTTATTGGCGCATTCATTAAGAGCTCATCCACTTTAGACTTGTATTTCTCCCAGTTCGCCTGGTGGGTCTTAAATCTTGCGATGAGTTTTGTTGTGTTCTTCAGTTTCTAGTGTGGTGATTGCCGGAAAGTGATCGCTTCCATACAGGTCTTGTAAGGCTCGCCAATTACATTTTGGAGCTAATTGTGATGAACAAATTGCTAAGTCTATGTGGGTAAAGGAATTATGAGTACTGAAATGTGTCGGTGACCCATCATTAAGTACTACCAGATTAGAAGCAAGTAGCCAGTTTTCAATTTCTGTTCCTCTAGCATTGGTCTTTGTGGAACCCCACAGTGTACTCCAGCTGTTGAAGTCACCCACGATGATGAGTGGTAGGGTCGCGTGTCTGGTAATTTTGTCTAAGTCTTCTAGAGTTATGTTGTCATTCGGATGAATGTATGGTATATACAGATTAATAAAAATTTAAGAGGTGACGTTACTTCAACTGCTAGCGAAATAAATTTACACTGCAGGTCTTTGAAAGTGTATGAAAGATTCTTCGTGATTAAAATGTCAACTCCGTTCTTAGCTGTAGTGTTAGTCGGATTGTTTAGGAAGAATGAATCGTAAGTGTTTAAAAATTTTGGTTTGAAGTTGTATGGGCAGTGCGTTTTTTGCAGTGCAATAATGTCCAGGTCGTGATTTTGGCAAAGAATTTCTAGAAAATTGTAGTAATTGTAAAAGCCTTTGATATTCCATTGCAGGATGTTTATTCTGGTCATAGTATTAAGTTTTTTCTGTATAGAATTTGGTGTGGGTATCAATAGGTGCTTTGCTTGCTGTTGTTAGTTGTGGTGGTATTTGTTTATTATTGGTTTGAGTTGATTGTTGTTGTTCGATATTGTTAAATTTTTGATATAGTTGGCTAAGTGTAGGAGTTTCTGTTATGTTTGGTGTAGTTTTTAGTAAGTTTGTTAAATTAGTGGGTATTATTTCATTTTCGGTTTTGTTTGTATTTGATTGCGAGTTGGTTTCGTTTTGAGTAGTGGTAGTTATTTTTTGTAGTAGCGGTTTGCGTTTATTTTGAAATTCTAGAGCTTCTTTGAGGGTTTTTGTGCAAGAGTTATTGTTATATAACTTATTTATTCTTTTGTTTTATGTATTTAGGGCAAGATTTGTTTGTGGATCTGTGCTGATCATTGCAATTGATACATTTTACTGAGGTGCATTCTGTAGGATTATTTGTTGGATGCGCGCATACCTCACAAGCTGTTGGTTGTGTACATCTTTTTTTGGTGTGTCCCAGACGGTAACAATTTTTACACTGCATTGGTTGGGGAATGTAAATTTTAACGTACACCTTAAGAAAATCAATTTTCAGTTCTTTTGGCACCTCATATGTGTTAAAAGTTAAGATGTGAACTGGTGTATTTCTTACGGTGTTGCTTTCAGGAATAAATTTAGTTATTTTGAAACAATCAGTGACGTTTTGTTCCTGCAATCCTTTGACTATTTCGTTGGCTGTTAAGTCAGTAAACTGTGGGCATTTTATGACACCTTTGCAGTAGTTCAAGGTTGGGTGTAGCGTAATTGTAACAGCGCATAGGTTAGATAGTTGTTTGAATTCAACTGCTAATTCGGCACGTGCGGAGTTTTTAGCTAATGCAATGATATTTCCAGCTCGACCGATTTCAACGTTTTTGAATTCTGTGGAGATTGATTCTAAAGCCTTATGCAATAGGAAAATGTTGAAGTTCCTTAACGGCTTCGTGGGATCCGAGTTTTTGATTAGAAGGAATTTTGGGTCATTGCGTGAGGATGAAGGAGACAGACGAAGTGTACGGTTTTTGGCATGTTTCAGCGTTGGATATTGTTTTGAGCTGTCTAAGTCGTTGCTTAGTGGCCTAGCTTTCTTTTTATGTGGTGAGTTATCGGGACTGAGAAGATCGTAATAATTTCGGCGGGTCCCCCCGCCCGAATCTACTTCCATGCAGAGGAAGGATTCTTACCCCGTATTTTACGATGTAGAACTAACCGGTAGTGAAAAAGGAAATGAAAAAATTAATCACACACTGTATAAAAGCTCTTCAACACAAGACTCTCTAACAAGTAAACTCGCGCGAAAGGTCCGAACTGTTTGAAGGTTGCAATACGACTGATTCCTGATTAAATTTAATTTAGTGCACTAAATTCCCTTCGGCAAACTAAATCTTTTCTGTAAATGAAATTCTTCATAACTAAATTAGAAATTAACGAATTTAGTATATATAAAGGTATGAAGGTTTCTTAATTTAAAAACTTTTTAAATTAGTGCACTAAATCGAATTTAGCCGCGAATCCACGAACAACAACAATTGCTTTTAGTCCTGCATTAATTTCAGCGATCGTTCTTGCTGATCATTCTTCGCTGCCCGGCGCCCCGCAAATCGTTAAAACTCGATGGCAATTGTGCTTGCAATTCATTTGGTAACGCCGCACAACTTACAAAATTTCACTTTAATATAAAACATTTACTTACCTGTTTTGTTGTGACAGTTCTCAACTATGAGTTTGCTTTTGCTACTTTGAAGTTTCGAAATTTTTCGAAAATCCGAAATCAGTACAACACAACACCGTGTTCTTGTGTCGGACAGAGAGGGCAATGTTTTTTGGCCCATTGATGTCTCGGATATTAGGTCTGTTCTTTTTGAATACACTTTCTACACTAGAATACACTTTTCTGCACTAACTCTTGAGCAGGTGCAGAGAGGTGAAGAGGATGAATGAAAAAAGAACAAACCTATTAGGTTTGTTCTTTTTTCATTCACCCTCTTCACCTCTCTGCACTCACTCAAAAGTCAGTGTAAAGAAGTGTAGAAGGTGTAGCCAAAAAGAACAGACCTGGGAAAATCTGAAATGAGTAGTCCATTTTAGAGATGGGAAATTCGGATCTTTTCAATGAACCGGTTCACCGGATCTGGCTCTTCTCAGAAGATCCAGGTGGAACTTTTTCACTGCCGTACAAGGGGACTGCAGATTAATATTGAAAAACCGAAAACTAATTTAAAAAAAAAATTATGAGCGTTAATGAAAATACTCAAGGTTGATTATTTTAAGACAATGCTGGGGGTATTGCGGGAAATAATATGAAACTAGTTTTAAAAAATATTGGCTCTAGACCTGGATTTGACGGCATAGCAATTGAATGTTTAAAAATATTAAAAGATTTTATCTCAAAGCCTCTTACACACTTAATTATTTTTAACCTTTTGAAGAGTGTATTCCCTAAAATTTAGTAAACACTCAACAATTATTGACTTATTTCCTTAATATTGTTACATGTAAACCTGGCAACCGCGCAACCGTGCAACTCGATCGTTTCACATAATGAAAAACAACAACAACCGAATACCTAGTTGCAAAATAACCCAATCAGAAACCTAGCTGAAGATAAGGCGAGACAACACGATTCTATCTCCCTTCTTTACCGAATGCTCTCCAATGTACTAGAACCCTGTACATGAACCACCAAAGTCGAAAGATCTCAAGCTCACTTGAATCTTCTGCACACACCACTGAACGATGATCGAAATCGAAGGCTCTGAAGCTTTCGAGAAGATTCCAGAACTGAACGTTCAAGCACATCCTAGACTGCAACCGGGTAGTATATAAGCAGGTGAAGCATTCAGCTAAGTGACAGTAATTTTGATTACGCGACTGCGATAGCCAGCGAGTATACGCGACCGTGTGGAAAGAGAACGAAAGTGAACGAGTTAAGCGATATATGGTATAAGCGGGCGGTACTGCCATACAGTGCGAATTATTGTGCGAATATAGTTCTGTGAATTTAAAGTGCGATTAATAAAAATAATTACTTATTTTTATTTTAACCGAATTGTGTTTCACTTGAAATCCCGGCGAACCCCTAGCTCGCAACAATTGGTGTCAGAAGTGGGATTTCAAGGATTAATTCGGGTTGAAATCGCGAGTGATAAAAAGTGAAGTTAAAATTCTCGAACGGACAAAGTGAGAATTTTGTGCGCGAATAACGTTTTCAAACTGCGAAGTGAAGTTAAAATTCTCGAACGGACAAGGAGAATTTTGTTAAATCGAATTTGAGTGAAATTATATCGCGGAAAAATCTTTAACGGACAATAAATCGATAGTGAAAATGCCGCGTTATTTAAAAGATTTAAAATTAACGGAGCTGAAGGAAGAGCTCGGTAGACGGGAATTATCTACAACAGGGAACAAGTCTGAGCTTGTCAGCCGTATGATCGAGATACTTGAGGCTGAGGGTAAAGACGCAAACAGTTTCGAGTTCCCAATCGAAGAAGCTCGGGCAGGAAGTGGTGAGGAGTGTTTTGGTACATCGGATTCCCTGACGCAGTTAATGCAGCAAATGATGAACCAACAAAAACAGCTCTCAGCAGATCTCAGCCAGAAAATGGACCAACAATCAACGGACCTCAACCAGACGTCGAAGGACCTCAATCAGAAACTGGACCACCAAAGTCAACAACAAAATCAACTATCAATAGACCTCAATCAGAAGCTAGACCAGACTTCGAAGGACCTCAACCAAAAATTGGAACAGCAAAGCGAACAGACGAAAGAGCTAAAAGAAGATCTAAACAATAAAATTAAAGATCTGAGCCAGTCAATGGACACCATAGGTAAGACAATCGAAGAAAATGTCGAGAAGAAACTTCGAACTTTCGAAGAACAAATTTCGGAAAAGACATCTGTGATTGTGGAGGAAGTTGAACGGTTAAAAAGGGACTTTGATATCGTGAAAGCGACTGGAGTCATCAAGACAGAACACGTTACGCACAAAGATCTCAAAGCTCCGATCTTCGATGGACAAACACCGTGGGCTATCTACAAGACCCAATTTGAGGCTGCCGCGAGAAATAATCATTGGAATGATTTGGAACGAGGAACGGCTTTGATATTGGCGCTAAGAGGTCCACCAGCAGAAGTTCTTCAAACAATTCCTCAAGAGCAACAGCAGGATTTTTCGACGTTGGTACAGACATTGGATCTTCATTACGGCAGTGACCACATGCGAGAGATATACAAAACACAACTCTACAACCGAACTCAAAAGAATGGTGAAACACTTCAAGAGCTGGCACGCGATATAGAACGACTTACGTTATTGTCGCTTCCCAATGCGCAAACAGAGCAACGCAACGATACAGCTGTTTTCGCATTTAACAATGCTGTACAGGACAGAGAGCTGCAGCAGGCGTTAAAATTGGCAGGAAAGAAAACGATTGGCGAAGCCTTAGTATATGGGCTTACGTTTGAAGCTGCCAAGCAAAGCTCGCGAAATAACTACCGAGTTCGAGAAATAACGGAAGAGTGTGTATGTCAGAGGGCCGAATACACCAAACGGAGCGAAGGATCTGGTGCACCCCGGTGTTGGAATTGCGGACAGGCAGGACACTTAAGACGCGACTGCCGAAAACCAAGAAAAGCTACCAACTATTGTACCGGCTGCGCTGCTAAACAAAAGGGAGAACGAGGCGAACCGTCACGAGAGCACGCTTCGCCTAATCATAGTCCGGGAAACGAGTAAAAGCCAACTTCATGGGGCAGAAGTTGGCTGGTGGAATCGACGCCCCCGGAACCATCATCGCAGTTTCTCGACTACATCGTGGTGAAAACGACTTATGTATGAGCGGTCGAGTCGACAAATTAAACTGCATAATAACTATTGATACAGGCGCAACACGATCAGTGCTAAGATCTGACCTCGTAGACCGTACTTGGCTTCACAACACCAAAAAGTACGCACTTCGCACAGCAACAGGAGAAACTACTACAGTCCATGGAGAAATATCACGTGACATCCAGCTTGGAGATTTGACATTCTCGCATGTATTCGTGGTAGCTGATATTACCGACGAGTGTATTCTTGGAATGGATTTTCTGAAACCACACGGTATCCAGCTGGACCTAGGACAACGAATAATGAAGTGGCGGAACATCGAAATCCCAATGGAAATAACATCCTCCAACACAACCAAGCTGCGAGTTATATTGTGCGAAGATGCGGATATACCAAAGTCATCAGAGAACGTTATTTGGGCAGAGCTCGATGGTGATCCCGGGGACCACCGATTCTACCTCATCGAACCAGAAACGACACCTGCATTACGAAGTCTAATATTGGGAAAAACGCTAGTAAAAAGAAATGAGAGGATGATTGTACCAATAAGAGTACTCAACGTTTCGGACAGCATTACCAGCGTAAAGAAAGGAGATGTAATTGGCAGCTGTGAACCAATATCGGCGGTGACGAGTATAGACACGGAAGAACATCATGACGTAGCCTCTAAAAATAATTCAAGAAGGAAGAATAGTGTAACATCAGCAGTTCTTCAGTCAAGCAACCTTAGAGGAAAACAACACAAGCAAGCAGTGGATTTGATCGAAAGATTCAGCGACGTCTTCTCCACCGGTGATGAGGACTATGGCAGAACAAACCTAGTGAAACATCGTATAGACACCGGAAGTGCTACACCGATACGTCAACCTCCAAGAAGAGTACCATTGGCGAAACAAGGAGAAGTCAATTCAATGGTCAAAACAATGGAGCATCAGGGAATCATCGAAGAATCAAAGAGTCCGTGGATATCGCCAGTGGTGCTGGTTAAGAAAAAGGATGGCAGCACCCGTTTTTGTGTGGACTACAGACAACTAAATGATGTTACGAAAAAGGATAGCTATCCACTACCTAGAATCGACGATATCATCGACACCCTGACAGATGCTAAATGGTTCTCAACGTTGGACCTGAAAAGTGGCTACTGGCAAGTGGAAATAGACGAAAATGATAGAGAGAAAACAGCATTCTCTGTCGGCAGCGGACTGTGGCAATTCATCGTGATGCCGTTTGGCCTGTGCAATGCTCCAGCTACATTCGAAAGACTAATGGAATTTGTTTTGCGTGGGCTTAGTTGGAAAACTTGTCTCGTTTACCTGGATGATGTGATCGTTATCGGCAGGACCTTCGGGGAACATCTGAAAAATCTACAGGAAGTCTTCCAGCGACTGCGAGCGGCAAAATTAAAGCTGAGTCCGAAAAAGTGCACTTTGTTTAGTGCAGAAGTAAAGTACTTGGGTCACATCGTTTCAGCTGATGGTGTAAAGACGGATCCGGAGAAAATACTGGCGGTGAAAAATTGGCCTACTCCGAGTGATAAACACCAGCTGCGCAGCTTCCTAGGATTAGCGACATATTACCGTCGATTCGTAAAAGACTTTGCTAACACTGCAAAATGTCTTCATCAGCTAACAGAAAAGGGAAAGACATTTACTTGGAATCAACAGTGCCAGGAAGCATTCGAGAAAATAAAAGATCAACTTTGCGACTCTCCAGTTCTGGCGTATCCAAAATCAGGTCACGGTTTCATCATAGACACCGATGCCAGTAATGTCGGTATCGGAGCAGTACTATCACAAGAGATTGACGGACAAGAAAGAGTGCTATCATACTACAGCCGAGTACTCTCAAAATCAGAAAGGAACTATTGCGTAACTCGCCGAGAGCTATTAGCCATTGTAGAAGCAACAAAACATTTTCACAAATATCTCTATGGTCAAAAGTTCCTTCTTCGAACGGATCACGCATCGCTTAAATGGCTACTTCAGTTCAAGAATCCCGAGGGCCAAGTAGCAAGATGGATAGAAAGGCTTGAATCTTACGATTTTGAAATTGTTCACCGAAGAGGCAGAATTCACGGTAATGCCGACGCGCTCTCACGTCGTCCTTGTCCACCAAACTGCAAGCATTGTCACCGCGTGGAAGAAAAAGAAGTCGGAGAAACCATTCAGCGAATAATGACCGAACCAAAGGATGGATGGAATCAGCAAGAACTGGAAGATGCTCAACGAAAAGATCCAGATATTTCACCGATCATGGCATGGAAGGACAAAATGGAGCGGCCTGAGTGGAAAGACATCTCACAATTCAGCGAAACCTTAAAGAGCTATTGGGCACAATGGAACTCCCTCCACCTAGACGGCGGGCTATTACAACGGAAATGGGAAACCGCTGACGGAACATCGCATCTTATGCAAACCATTGTCCCGCATTCTAAAGTCGAGGAAATTCTGAAGGAGTATCACGAAGGTACTTCCGGTGGACATTTAGGTGTAAATAGAACCTTGGCAAAGATACGAGAGAGGTTCTATTGGATCCATCTCCGAGATGACGTCGAAAATTGGTGCCGTAAGTGTACTACCTGTGCATCGAGTAAAGGCCCGCAACGCAGATCTAAGGGAGAAATGCAGCAATACAACGTGGGAGCTCCATTCGAGAGAATTGCTGTGGATATTGCTGGACCATTTCCGGAATCAGAAAATGGTAATCGCTACATTCTTGTGGTCATCGATTATTTCAGCAAGTGGCCCGAAGCTTACGCAATTCCAAATCAAGAAGCAGTTACCGTCGCAGAACAAATTGTTACCAACTGGGTGAGCAGATTTGGAGTTCCCCGTGAACTACACTCCGATCAAGGGCGCAACTTTGAATCTCAAACATTCAAACACGTGTGTCAAATGCTGGGAATAAACAAAACGAGGACAACTCCACTACATCCACAGTCCGATGGAATGGTGGAACGTTTCAATAGAACACTGAATTCGAACCTATCGAAACTCGTCAGTGAAAGGCAACAGGACTGGGATCAACACATTCCTCTATTTTTAATGGCATACAGAACATCGGTACACGCAACAACAGGAGAAACTCCCTCCCGAGTCATCTTCGGAAAGAATATTCGAGTCCCCGCGGAATTAATGTTTGGAGTACCACCAGATCCACCAACCCATCCAAAAGATTACGTCTCGGATCTTCGACATCGACAACACACAATTTACAACCTGGTCAGAGATAAAATAAATTTGGCGACCGATCGCATGAAGACGAGGTATGATCAACGGGCAAATTCATCAGGATTCCAAGAAGGCGATTTAGTTTGGCTATACAACCCCAAACGACAGAAGGGCAGGTCACCGAAACTACAGCGCAATTGGGAGGGACCTTACCAAATCATCAGCCGGTTAAATGATGTTGTGTACCGTATTCAGTTGCACCAAAAACCTCGTACTAAAATGAAAGTGGTACACCTCGATAGACTAACGAAGTATCATGGCGCCCATGACGAGGAGATCGACTCTGTTCGGGACGAACAGGAACTAAGGAGGGAGTAATGTTACATGTAAACCTGGCAACCGCGCAACCGTGCAACTCGATCGTTTCACATAATGAAAAACAACAACAACCGAATACCTAGTTGCAAAATAACCCAATCAGAAACCTAGCTGAAGATAAGGCGAGACAACACGATTCTATCTCCCTTCTTTACCGAATGCTCTCCAATGTACTAGAACCCTGTACATGAACCACCAAAGTCGAAAGATCTCAAGCTCACTTGAATCTTCTGCACACACCACTGAACGATGATCGAAATCGAAGGCTCTGAAGCTTTCGAGAAGATTCCAGAACTGAACGTTCAAGCACATCCTAGACTGCAACCGGGTAGTATATAAGCAGGTGAAGCATTCAGCTAAGTGACAGTAATTTTGATTACGCGACTGCGATAGCCAGCGAGTATACGCGACCGTGTGGAAAGAGAACGAAAGTGAACGAGTTAAGCGATATATGGTATAAGCGGGCGGTACTGCCATACAGTGCGAATTATTGTGCGAATATAGTTCTGTGAATTTAAAGTGCGATTAATAAAAATAATTACTTATTTTTATTTTAACCGAATTGTGTTTCACTTGAAATCCCGGCGAACCCCTAGCTCGCAACAATATATATCGTTGGAAAAATAATTGAAAAGGTTGCAAAGTAGAAATTAATGAGTTTCTTTAAAAGACATAGAATATTAAACTAAAGTGAAAATATTTCTATGGCAAGAGCGAAGCGCACGTCAGTCAAACATGAACGCGAAAAGAGAGTTTTAATCCTTTTAGCCACGCAGGGCTGCGCAAAAGGTAGTTGGAGTGTAGCGCGCGTCAGCCTAACATGAACGCGAAAAGAGAGTTTTAATCCCTTTAGCCCTGCGAATTTTGAGATAGCGATATCTTTTAATTTCAAGTCGAGCGGAGAGTGAAACAAATTGAAATTGACTTAAAAGTGGAAATACCATAAATGAAAAATGTCTCCTATTTTCAATTTATAATCTTTAATCTTTAATATTCCATCTTTAATCTTCAATTTTCAATCTTCAATCTTCAATCTTCAATATTCAATCTTCAATCTTCAATTTTCAATTTTCAATTTTCAATTTTCAATTTTCAATCTTCAATCTTCAATTTTCAATCTTCAATCTTCAATCTTCAATCTTCAATTTTCAATCTTCAATCTTCAATCTTCAATCTTCAATCTTCAATCTTCAATCTTCAATCTTCAATCTTCAATCTTCAATCTTTAATCTTCAATTTTCAATCATCAAACTTCAATCATCAATCATCAATCATCAATCATCAATCATCAATCATCAATCATCAATCATCAATCATCAATCATCAATCATCAATCATCAATCATCAATCATCAATCATCAATCATCAATCATCAATCATCAATCATCAATCATCAATCATCAATCATCAATCATCAATCATCAATCATCAATCATCAATCATCAATCATCAATCATCAATCATCAATCATCAATCATCAATCATCAATCATCAATCATCAATCATCAATCATCAATCATCAATCATCAATAATCAATCATCAATCATCAATCATCAATCATCAATCATCAATCATCAATCATCAATCATCAATCATCAATCATCAATCATCAATCATCAATCATCAACCATCAATCATCAATCATCAATCATCAATCATCAATCATCAATCATCAATCATCAATCATCAATCATCAATCATCAATCATCAATCATCAATCATCAATCATCAATCATCAATCATCAATCATCAATCATCAATCATCAATCATCAATCATCAATCATCAATCATCAATCATCAATCATCAATCATCAATCATCAATCATCAATCATCAATCATCAATCATCAATCATCAATCATCAATCATCAATCATCAATCATCAATCATCAATCATCAATCATCAATCATCAATCATCAATCATCAATCATCAATCATCAATCATCAATCATCAATCATCAATCATCAATCATCAATCATCAATCATCAATCATCAATCTTCAATCTTTAATCTTTAATATTTGATCTTTGATCTTTGATATTTAATCTTTAATCTTTGATCTTTGATCTTTGATCTTTGATCTTTGATCTTTAATATTTAATCTAAACCCACCATCCTCCATCATCCATCCTCCATCCACCATCATCCATCCTCCATCCTCCATCCTCCATCCACCATCATCCATCCTCCATCCTGCATCCTGCATCCTCCATCCTCCATCGTCCATCGTCCATCGTCCATCGTCCATCGTCCATCGTCCATCGTCCATCGTCCATCGTCCATCGTCCATCGTCCATCGTCCATCGTCCATCGTCCATCGTCCATCGTCCATCGTCCATCGTCCATCGTCCATCGTCCATCGTCCATCGTCCATCGTCCATCGTCCATCGTCCATCGTCCATCGTCCATCGTCCATTGTCCATCATCCATCATCCATCTTCCATCCTCCATCATCCATCATCCATCCTCCATCCTCCATCCTCCATCCTCCATCCTCCATCCTCCATCCTCCATCCTCCATCCTCCATCCTCCATCCTCCATCCTCCATCCTCCATCCTCCATCCTCCATCCTCCATCCTCCATCCTCCATCCTCCATCCTCCATCCTCCATCCTCCATCCTCCATCCTCCATCCTCCATCCTCCATCCTCCATCCTCCATCCTCCATCCTCCATCCTCCATCCTCCATCCTCCATCCTCCATCCTCCATCCTCCATCCTCCATCCTCCATCCTCCATCCTCCATCCTCCATCCTCCATCCTCCATCCTCCATCCTCCATCCTCCATCCTCCATCCTCCATCCTCCATCCTCCATCCTCCATCCTCTATCCTCCATCCTCCATCATCCATCCTCCATCTTCCATTTTCCATCATCATCATCTCAAAGATCCGCGAACCTTAAAGATCCAGGAGCCGTGATGATCCGCGATCCGCAAAGATCCGTCAAGATCTGTGTGCTGTGAAGATCTGCGAACCGCAAAGATTTGCAAAACACAAAGATCCGTAAAGATCTGTTGAGCCGTCGAGATCCGCGAACCGCAAAGATCCGTAAAGATATGCTGAGCCGTCGAGATCCGCGAACCGCAAAGATCCGTAAAGATCTGTTGAGCCGTCGAGATCCGCGAACCGCAAAGATCCGTAAAGATCTGCTGAGCCGTCGAGATCCGCGAACCGCAAAGATCCGTAAAGATCTGCTGAGCCGTGCAGATCTGTTGAACCGTCGAGACCTGTTGAAACGTCGAGATCTGTTGAACCGTCGAGATCTGTTGAACCGTTGAACCGTAAAGATCCGTGGAGAAGATCTGGCTCAGTTGGATCTTCTGCTTGAGCCGGTTCATTGAGCCGGCTCAGATCTGAGTTACCCATCTCTGGTCCATTTCTATTGACAGGTCCCTGATACAATCAGATCTCATTAGGAAAAGTCTAGTTCTCAACCATTCCATATACTTCCATGGGCTAGATCTTTTGAAAAACACATTTTTGAGACCTGTTAAATCAATTTTGTTCTCCAAAAAAATTGTGCTTTTACATTGGGCGGCCTATCCGTATTAGATTCCTTATCTAAGCTGTTATGCCGATAATTTTGGGAGTTGATTAATACCATAAAAACAACCGGCAAGTGTAGCAAAGATTTAATTTAATTTTTTAATTTAATTTAAGCAATTGAACAAAATATAAAATTCACTTATACAATAGCTTAGTGCTAGAAGGAATAGAAATTTACATATATGAAGATTTACAAAACAATAGAAAAAATCAGAGCTAAAGAAGTTGTTGTTTAAGTTTTAGGATAAAAGATGAAAAGGAAGTGGAAAGAGATCCGAGCTGGAGTGTGTAGTGCAACCTTTGGAGCCTAACCAATGGAGGGTAATACTAGATATCAAGTAATGCTCGTGGAGGGCAAAAAATGTTACGATTTCGGGTACCAACTGAGTCCGTTCTGAAAGAGAGCTCGTCAAGTAAGAAACTACAACAAATGTATTACTAGAAATTTTAAATAAAGAGGTCGCGTCATGGTACGTATTACGTTGGCTTAGTAGAGGAAGTTGAAACTTTGTGAGTCTCGTATTATAGTCCGCGTAAGATATGTTGAATTTGTAGAAGAGGGAGCGTGTAAACTTGCGCTGCACAGACTCGATCGCAGCGATGTTACATTTTTGATGCGGGATCCACACAACAGAACAATACTCCAAGACACTGTGCATGAGTAACAAAAAGTACCAACACAGTTAAAGGATGACGAAACACGAAAGACAAAACCGGAGAGCCGATAGGCTTTATTAGCGATTTCCGCGATGTGATCATCAAATTTCAGCTTCGGGTCAAAAATAACACCGAGATCCTTTATATTAGTGACAGCGGATAGGCTGGTACCATTAATAGAATAATGGAACACAGCAGGAATCATCTTGTAGGTGAAGTTCATAAAGAAACATTTCGCTATGTTAAGTGGCATGTCGTTCAATTCACACCATCGAGACAAGTAGTCTAGATCAGATTGAAGGCAGATGCAATCTTCATTGGTCTAAATTATTCTGAAGAGTTTGAGATCATTGGCATATAGAAGAGAAGTGGAGGAAATACCAAGAGGAAGATCATTTATAAAAAGGTTGAACAAGAGTGGCCCCAGTATGGAACCTTGTGGGACCTCTGAGGGAGCCGATAAATTTTTCGATAGCTTACCTTTGAGCGCGACACGCTTTTTTCGACCAGAGAGGTACGATTTTAAAATGTTCAATAACGAGCCCGATAAGCCATATTTCTCCAGTTTTGAAATGAGAATTTTGTGGCTTACAGTGTCAAACGCTTTTGAGAAGTCCATATATATAGTGTGTACTGATAGATGTTTTTCGAAGGCCTTGGCATCCGTAAATACACACATGAAAGTTAGTAACAGTGGAGCGCCTCCGAACAAAACCGTGTTGGTGAGGTGAGATCAGTACTCCAAGTTTGTCAGATATTGAGTTTAAAAATTTTGCTGAAACAATTTAATGTACATATGGGACAATAATTATTGACGTCAGTGGGTTCACCTTTCTTAAGTATAGGAATAACATTCGACAGTTTCCATATTTCAGGGAAAGAGCCTTCGTTAAGTAGCTTGTTATATATAAGTGACAGAGGACGAGCAAATTCAGAAGCGAGCGGCTTCACGAAGTGATTTGGTAAACCATTCGGCCCACCATTGACGTTTGGATCTAAAGAATTAATGCAGACTAAGACATTGTGGTTGGAAAAGTAAGCTGTACTCAATGAGTCGTGCGTAGGAACGCCAAAATCATAAGTCAGTTCCCGGTCCGATGTAGAAAACACAGAGGAGAAGAACTTGGCAAAGAGGTCGCATATAGATTGATGGTCCGTGATGTGGTTATCCTGGTGTTTTAAGACATTGGTTGTTTGAGAACCTTTTCTGGTGATTTTTACATGAGACCAAAATGGCTTGGTTTCATTTTGAGCCAAGCTATCATTGATTGTTTCGACATATACGGAAAAGGCAGACTTTATTTTATATCTGACCAATGTGTGCTGAGCCACAAACTGTAGGTAAGCAGAGTCAGATTTGTTTCGCTTGTATTTCTTGTGGAGATTTTTTTTATGCGCAACTCCCTAAGAACGGTCCCGTTGAACCATACTGGATGACGGCGTTTTGTGGAGATACTGAGCGGTACATGCCGTTCTATTTGCTAGTGCAAGATATTGTAAAATACAGTTAAGAATTCTTCTGATGATTTTCCGTCAAAGAGACTACCCCAGTCGAGTATGCTGAGTTCCGAACTTGTTGCTGCAAAGTTACATTTATGAAAATTAAAATTTCTATTGTTATTATGGAGTAGTGTAGATTTTTTAGGTAATTTTAATGATAAAAGTATTCGGGGGTGATATTTATCAATCGGTACAAGTCCGCAGGTAGAGTCAATTTGAAGGTGGGAAGAAGCGTCAGTGTTTGAGAAAATCAAATCAAAAAGTTTCCCTTTATGGTTTACAACTCGGTTGATTTGGGAGAAGGAACAGACGTTGAAAAAAGATGGCAGGCACATGGAAAGGGAGTCACTGGAGAGCATAGGGTGAGAGTAGCATTGGCTCCAAGTAATTGTAGGTAAATTGAAATCTCCAAGGATCATGAAGCTAGAGTTTTGACAAAGCGAGTTAAAATAGCGAGAGAGACGGTCAAACAATTTATCTAATGATATAATATCACACCCACATGGAACATACACGAAACAGATATATAAATAGTGAACATTTGATATTTTAACCTTAATTTCAATCGGATACGAATCCAGGTCATCACAACATTTCGACATAACATCGTCCCTGACCGCGATTAGAACACCACCACCATATTTTTTACTAGAACGCGTTAAGTCACGATCGCGTCGGTAAACGGAATAGGAGTTTAATATAATGGTTAGCCTCCAAAACAGATAAACGAAAATCAGCCAGCTTGGATCTGAGTCCACGAACATTTTGATAAAATAACGATATGTCGGGAAAGTGTTAGTTATGGATAGTACTATGGGAAATGTTCACGGGCTAGAAAAGAACAGAGATAGAAAAACATCGGCCGACGTGTCAAATTTAGTTGTGTTCATGTGTTCCCATTACCATAAATCTCGGCTGAACATGACCTTCTTTATAGCAAATATACTCGAAGATGGTATTTTTATGGCTGATTCACCCACTTTTTTACTCACAGATTTGCAAACGGAGAATAAATATAGGTATAAGTATAAAATTGTTTGTTGTTATTTGGCAGTTATATGGTGCGTGCTCCAGTGTAAGGAAATGATTGCGGAAAAGCATATATTAAATTTGAAATGAATAAGAATTGTACAATTTTTATTTATTTATTTCAAAAAAGAAACTGCCGAAGTCGGTTGTTTAATTTCCCCTTGTTGACTATAGTAAAATTAAAGCAATTGTGCTATCATGCCTACTCGTTCTACATCATTCTGCATATTATGTGCAAACCCCATATGCCTCTCGCTCATATTGGGTGATTTTTCAAAAAGTCGCCGCAGTGTAAATGCGGCATAAGTCTGATAGCGAGCTTGTCAGGTTGTGCCGTGTTAAAATTACGGGGCTAGAGCTAGAGTACGGACCGTCGGAGAATTTGGTTTTTGTTCAAAGGTAAATTCCTTAGCGGTTATGCCAGTTGGCTAAAAGCCAGCTGATGAGATTTTTTCAGACTACAGGACGGGCACAAGAACTTTGAACGAGACATAGTTTAGCCTGTCAATATCTGCTTGTTTCTTTGTGAGCCGAAAACATAGAAATTCCTTCATGTCTTCGACGTCCAGTTTATTCCGAATAAACAAGAGAATCTCGTCTACCGATGTATATTTGTGGCACTTCGATATAAGCAGCCAATTGACTTTGGGTGAGGCAGGAGCAGCCGTGAGTTTATTAGGTCCATTGCGAGCAGAGCTGCCACCATACTACAATTGTAGTATATCTACTACAATTTTGAACTCAAAATTGTCTACTCCGCACTTAAAGAATTCTACTACATTTCTTGGAGCACTCTAATCAACAACACTGACAATATTGTCACGTTTTCATATCACACTTTGGGTTAGGGATGTTCAATTTCGATTCGATTAATCAATTATTTTTTTTTAAAAAAAATCTATTTTATGAAATAATATGAGTTATGTTGATTAATCGACATAATCGATTAGTTAACGTTAATTAATCGAACAAATTTTTAACAGTAAAACGATTCAATGTTCGACTGTTTTGGCAACATTTTACTACGAATTTTCTGCAACAGAAAAAAGTTATGCATTCATGAAGAGATAGGTAGATCCAGTAACACACGTTTGGTACTAACAAACCAGCAATCAAAATTTTGTTGAGAAAACTGGTTCTTATGTCAAATTATTGGAATTATTTTACTCCTGCTGTTGTTTCGGTCTCAAATTCGGAACTGAATCGCCATAGAGATATATATACTTGAGATGACGAGCAGCGACTGTTTTGAAGCCGGACGATTCCTCGCAAAGGACCGGCAATAAACACTGTGCTTCTATTAGCATCTTACTCACATTTATGTTATACTCCTGCCTTGAACATAAAAAATGCCAAACATGTGAATACTAGGCTACTATTTGCATTTCACTGACACCTGGCACCAAACGCTCCATACAAAAAAGCTAAATTTTGCTTCAAAATGCTTCAAAGTGCTTATGCAAAAACGGCGATTTGTCGTCTCCGTTATTTATATCTCTGTGTGAATCGCCAACTCTACATACATCTACTACTTCTATGATTATCTCCTTACCTACATACTTATTAGACACCTATTTCTACTTGCTTTATAAAAAAATTCTAAATTGTGTCAATTACAGATACTAAAATTAAAAAGAAAAACATTTTAGTGAGAACTATACATTGAAAGGACATTATTGTTGAAGACCATAAATTACAAAAATTCGATGATGAATTTAGACTGTTATTTAATTATTAATTATGTATTTGCAAACAACAATTCTAATGTAGAAGAAGATATAGAAGTGTTTTAGCAAGATCTTTTCTATGTCCAGATAGGAAGTCTGATGGCTATTGTAACCTTATGTAATTTTGTATTAATATCTTTACCTTTCCACATTCATCTGCAAATGTCGAAAATGGTTGTTCATAACCTTATAAAAAGATGGATAGATGGATAAGGAGGATATTGGAGTTATTATTTCAAGTTTTTATGATCTACTCCATTATCTTTCAATCTACTCCACTTTTTTTTTCATTTTCTACTCCGCTAAAAACGATCTTGGTGGCAGCCCTGATTGCGAGCAGCAGCAACTTGCGATGATTAGGGTTACTGTATACGCACTCACACCAAAACAGCCTCTAAGAGGGGTTTGGCAGATGCGTACCAAGGTGAAAAACCAGTAAATTTAATTTTTTTTCATGTTTATGGGATTTTGCTTTCTAAACATTCGAAATGATTGACTTTTCGCTGCAAAATTGTAAATTTCCATAAAAGAAATGAAAGAAATACGGAAATTTTCAATTGAAAACCACAATTTCGCACACACACACTTCCATACCAAAGAAAAAGAAGTACTAGAATTGTGGAAGGGAACCGACAGCTTTTTTTCCGACTCTTCACATATTCGCACTAACACACTTCAAAAACGCAATTTGATAGCAATGTTCATTAGTACAAAAACAGGCGAACTAGTACATAAACAGGCGATTTTTCTGAGGTTAAATTACAATTTCTAGTACAGAAACGACCGAATTAGACGTATCTGCCAAACCCTAGGTAGAGAGTGTTGTGTGTGTATCTAGTGACCCTAGCGATGATGAAGTAGTCTCATCAATTTAACAATCAGCTGTCACGACCACTGGGACAGGCTGAGTCACACTAGCACCACTGCGAACATCATGCGGAACAATCACAGTCTCCGAACGTCCGAACGCAAATCATTAAGTGAAGCAGACTTGCTTCGCTCGATCATTTTAGTACCGCGCAAGATTCTCGTCGAAAGCTCACCAGGCATACATGAAACTGCCGATTGATTGTCAACATTACGACTAAGTTGACTTAGGTCATGGTCAGTAGCCGTCAAGCGGTGGTGATACGCGTAAAATCCGTGTATATGAGAGTAATTTTTCATGAGAAAGAGAAAGATTGAAATTGGATTGGAGTGGAAGTGAGATGTACTCTGGGGTGTCCAGTGTCAAAAGAAAGAGACTGAAGAACAACAGTTTGTTGTGGAAGTGAGATGCAAGCATGATGCAACTTCCATGTTGGGGTTAGAATGTCAAAATTCATGTTGCTGATTGGCTAAAGCTTACATTCAGATTTCATTACGAAAATTCTCGTTCTCAGCCATTCCATACACTTCTATGGTAGCCGTAGAGTGCGAAACGATTAGCTCAGGAGCAGTTGAAGTCATGTTGGATGTAGCACCGGGATCAGAGTTATTCGTTACAGTAGCGGAAGGAATACATAACTGGTTGATATTGCTTAATGCTGCAAATTTTAGCTGAAGTGTCAGGAGATCAGAGTGTAGCATGACGACGTTCGGCATATAGTGCAAGTCCAGTGTATACCACTACCAGAATTGTTAATGGCATCACCAACAACACCCGAAAGGCCGACACATTTGCTGTGAAACATTTTTCCGCAAATGTCGAAATTTTTTTTTTATTGGCTTAAATGGTGTAAAAACATGTCAAGAGTGATGTCTGACATCATTTTGTATTGAAAACAAATTTTAAGTGGACGTAAAAGACGAATTTTCGAAGCAAGGCGGAGCGCTTGAAAATGACAAATTGCGTTTCGAAGTGAGTTTCGCCCCTTTTACTCGTTACCGGCGATGCAAATGTACACTATATAGTTTCTAAATGAGGTATAGATGGCGTTAATATGTAGTTTTAAGCAAATATTGAACATACTGTTACATGTAAACCTGGCAACCGCGCAACCGTGCAACTCGATCGTTTCACATAATGAAAACAACAACAACCGAATACCTAGTTGAAAAATAACCCAACCAGAAATAAGGCGAAACAGCACGGTTGTATCTCTCTTCTTATCGAATGCTCTCCAATGTACTAGAATCCAATTAGAATCAAAGTCGAAAGATCTCAAGCTCACTTGAATCTTCTACACACACCTCTGAACGAAGATCGAAATCGAAAGCTCTAAAGCTTTCGAGAAGGTTCTACACTGAACGAAGATCGAAATCGAAAGCTCTAAAGCTTTCGAGAAGATTCCACAAGCATCGAAGATTCAAGAACATCCTAGACTGCAACCGGCTTGTATATAAACTGGTGAAGCTCTCAGCGAAGACACAGTAATCTCGATTACGTCGACTGTGAGTATACGCGACCGTGTTGAGAGAGAACGAAAGTGAACGAGTTAAGCGATATATGGTATAAGCGGGCGGTACTGCCATACAGTGCGAATTATTGTGCGATTATAATTCTGTGAATTAAAGTGCGGATAAATAAATTATCACTTATTTTTATTTTAACCGAATTGTGTTTTACTTGAAATCCCGGCGAACCCCTAGCTCGCAACAATACGTTGTCTGTGTAGCTAAGCCTGTATCTTTAAAATTTCATGTAGTAAGCACATTGTGAAACTTTAAACGCGTTTTTCTCGAAACCATGTTTTCAAAAACGGCTAGCAGTAGAACTCGAGTAATTTTTATCCGATCGATATGAAATTTTGGCTGTACCTTCTTAGATAGATTATCTAGTAAAGTACATACGATTTTTGAGTTTCATAAACAATTACGATTTTTATAAACAAATTGAGGCCGATTTTTTAGTTGAAAAATCGATTTTTTTTCGAAGTGCTCGCAAATTTTCAAAAATTCAAATTTCTGAATATCCATGTGTACTTTAACAGTAAAACTCGTGCATATCATGAAAAATTTTTTTTCATTGTTCCACATACGTTCGTTAAAGACTTGTGCTGCTAGCCGCGGGACGCCTACAAAAAATCGACCTTCGTTCCGTGCACTGCTCAGCCGCCATTTTTTCATAAAAATTAAAATAAAAATTTTTTTTTTTAGTTCAAGATAAGTGTAATGATCGCTCAATATTTCGCGTTAATCGATTTTTTAACAAAGACACAAAAAATTAACAAAAAACCGTCTTATTTTTTGCTTCCGACTAGGTATTACTCCTTAAGGGTGTTTTGCCAGATTTATCGGCACAGGGCACCACACAGCACTCAGCCATAGTGCAGAAAGATAAAACTGCGCTCGAATCAAGGACAAGCGACACAAATTGATATTAGTTATTAATTTTTAATTTACGCGGAGTGCGACGAGAAAATAGGGCCACTCTTCACGAAAGTTGCACGAGTTCAAAAAAGCCATGATATCCGGTTCTACATTTCGAAAATTTTAGGCTCAAACCCGCGCAACTAAGTCAGAAAATAAACAATTTTTCTCTATGAACGCCCGGTATAAACTTCGAAATAACTTCACAAATGTTTAATATTCTGGGAAAAAGTAAATATGGAATAGTTATTAAATTATTTAAAAGGAACATAAACCGTTTTTTCGTTACATTTTTCTTTCATTTTGGTGCTTGAATTTGGTTTCTTAAAAAAATTAATTTTGTTTTTGATATGTTATGATACGTTTGTCCTTCTTATATAATTATAACAATAATTTAAGTTCACTTTAAGCGATATTTTGTATTAAAACTCTTTTATTCAATCGCAATCTCAATTTTATATGAAAATAACCATCAACTGCCAATTTTTGTCTATCTTGGAAGGTTCCGAAACTTAACACCAGAGCACACGGTATATTTGTCAATAGTACTGTGTTCGGCGAAACAAAAAAGAACGGAAAAGGTACCTTCGAAGTAGAGTGAAATAAACTATACAGCTCGCTACTACATAGATGTCAGTGAAAAAAAAGCGCGCGAAATTTGAAAAAAATTATAATATTGGGAGGAAATTACAATTCCGACACACAACACAACAAAATATAACTTACACAAAATTTCCCTAGCACAAACGAACTGAATTGACAGCGAACGGTTGAAAATTTTGGATTGTCAAATATTTCGCTTCTTATACAAGGGTACCCTTGGAAACAACACTTTAACTAACCCAAGCCCCATCTATAAGTGACTACTGCAAATGTCCATTCCGCCCATGAACACAGTACTGGAAAACGAACGGAATATATCGTCGCAAAAATGAGCGAAATATTCATTTTTTTTTTTTAATTTATAATTTTAAATTTCCGGGTTCCAAACCATGCGTCACGCTCTACCGATATTTTCTATATCGCACATCATGAAACAAGCTATGCTAACAATAGTTCGGCTACTCCCTTAATGAGAACTGCTAACATGCATTCAGCTATGTTGGACATATTTTGTACAAATATTGAATGCATAAAGGCAATAGAATTATGATCTTATGTTTTCCTTTCTTATGTAGTTTTTAGTTCTTAACATTATTTCCATTTGCTTTCAGTCTTATTTTTTTTCTTCTCTTTTACACATTTATGCTCTTTACTTTGTTTCATTCTCTTTTACATTTATATAAATATTTAAGTTGTATTTTTTCTTCAAGGGTCTTGAACCCGTAAATAAATAAATAAGTAAATAAAAAATACTAATTTAACGTAAATGATTCATTTAAGCGCATCTCAGTGGCACACCTTGGCCTCGTACGGTATCCAACAAGTCCTTAAATATATTTAAGGAGTTATTAGTAATTGGAGTTCGTGTACGGACCTGGGGCAAAATTCTGCAACCATTTAAATGTGCTGCTATTTCATTTTGCATTGCAGTACGATAATTTAGACATATCCTGTCAGCCATCTGAATTTTTTTAAACCAAAACGGATTTTAAGACTTTTTAAGTGGATATAAAATTAACCGTTATTATTATCCATGACATATAATTCCAATAAGTAGAATAAAATGCACTTTTACCGGATCAGGTATGATCTGGTATTTGTGTAGGTAACAAATATGATCAATCCTGATCGTTGTTTGTATTTTTGGGTTGACGAGTTTGCCGAAGGAGTGATGGAGCTTGCTTGCCGTTGATGTGTGTATGGTAAGAATCAGGAGGAATGGTTTGTGTGTGCGAGATTATGCCGCGATTACGTATCACCTTTGAGAAGAGCCCCCAGCTGATGCAGCGTACAGGCGAAACTCAAAGATTTCCGTATTTTCTTGATTGTGGTTATACTCTTTTATGTATGTTTTAAGGAACCGGGAGAGATTGGTTGTGTGTGCGTAATGTTGCCGCGATTTGCAGCGTACAGGCAAAACTCAAAGGTTTCCGTTTTTTGGTGTTGATACTTTACCTTTGCCTTTAGGTCCTACCCGCTGAATTCAGCTTGATGCGTTTCGCAGTCGGAAGTGGGGTGGGACCGATTGATAGGCAGACGGACCTTTTATAGGGCCAAGTAGCTTTAGCTACCGTTGCTTATTCCAGCAACACAGTCAACGCTGTCTAAATTGTTTCACAGTGCGGCCCATAAAAGTAGACTGTGGTGAATTTGTGTTTGAAGTTCAAACATTCTCCCGGGCGCGAAGAGAGAAGAAATGAAAGAAGATATGACCCCGGAAAAAATATGGAAAGGAAAGGAGAAACGAAGATTGAGAAATTCAACTCGTGATAGAAGTGCAAGCAGGCGAAAGTTCAGGCAAGTTCCTTGCATAGTTCGTATTTTCCGACGAATCGTCGAAACTCTTCCTCGATCCTCCGTGTAACATTCGTTGCCGTACCACGTTGTTTTGCCATTGGTGAACCTTGTCTCCGTCGTTGAAGAACAAGGTATACGAATTTCTCTTGAGGAATTTAAAATCTTTCCACGGGATGGACCTCATTTCTTTGTAGGTAACGTCGAATGTTTCTCCCTTGTTTGTTTCAAGGCGGTAGTTGCATCCCTGTTTGCGGCTGGTAATGTTGAACGGTGGTTGTAGCGATTGTCGCGTTTTTATTGAGTATGCCCGTTCATCTAAACAGCGGCCTGGCGTGAGTGACAGTTGCTGCTTGTTACCGCCTGGAGAGAGAGGTGGCCTTTCTAGGCTGCGGTCTGGCGTGACTCGCAAATAATAGTGGCTTTTCTCTTCCTTATTCGTGGTAGAATCTACCTGCATGGGTGCCATGTCTTCAAGCTTGCTGAAGAGTGTGTTTGAATTTGTGTTTATAGCGAGACCGGTGAACTTTGTTTTGTGGTTTGTTGAATTTTGTGGCATTTTTCCAAATAAGATCCAGCCCAGCGACGTTTCTTGCGCTATTGGGTGATCCTTTGGTCCATACCGAAGTCCCGATCGCAAGATTTGCGCATAAGTTTGGACTCCAAGTAGTAAGTCAATTGACCCAGGTTCCATGAATTCTGGATCAGCGAGGATGATGTCATTGATGTAAGGCCATCGTTTGGCTGGGATGGTGAACGAAGAGCACACCTGAGTTATGTTTTTGATTACGTATGCTTGCGTATGTATCTCGCGTTCGTCTCCGATTTTCGGAATGATGTTGAAGCTGACTTCCTTCGTTGCGGTGCTGACATTTGTTGAGTTTAGGCCAGTGATAGTTAAGGATGTTGGTCGGGCTGTAGTTCTTAAGAGTTGATGAGCAGCTTGAGAAATGAAGGAGTTTTCTGAACCAGAATCTATCAACGCACGAAGCGATGTAGTGTTTCCTGCTGAAGTTATAATCGTCACTTTGGCGGTTGCTAACAGTGCTTGCTTATTTGCTTTATTGAATTTTGCGAATTTTGAGCAAAGTGCTTCAGAAACTAAAGCAGCTTCGGGTTGCGGAGTATTTGTGCTCGTTGTATTTGAATATAAAGATGATTTTTCATTGTTATGTAGGATTGTATGATGTCACTTGTTACACGTATAACAATTTTTCCTGCTCTTACATTCGTTGTCACACAGAGATCGAGTTTTAACAAATTCCCATCTTGCGGATGAGTCGAAATTTTGAAATTTTTGACATTTATAGAGAAAGTGATCTTTTTTGCAACATGGACAGGATGGTTGAAAAGTTTTTGGGAAATTGCACGAACCCTTGAGTTGGTTATTGTTGCTTTGTGCCGAAGACTGCGGTTGATTCCTGGCTTCAGCTAACACTTCTAACGTTCTATGACGACATTCAATGAATTTCTCGAATTCTTTGTATGTTGGAAGAGATTCTTTTGCTGATACCTGTTGTTCCCATAGATATTACAGGATCCCAGTTGAGTGTATCGATGCCTAATTGATTTAGCTCATGCACGCACTCGTTTGTATTATAGATCATATATTTGAGGGCCTTTTCTGATTCGAATCGAATCTCGGATATGCTGACCAATGATCGTAAAAGCACGTTGCATATTATACGTTTGTTATCGAATCTCTTAACCAATAGGTCCCAAGCTAGTTCGTAGTTTGAATCCACGGTTTCGAATTGGTTGAGAATCTTGGACGCATCACCGATAAGACTACTTTTTAAGTAGTTCAGTTTGTGAACATTAGAAAGGTGGTTGTTGTCATGGATAAGTGATCGAAAGATATCTCGAAAAGCACGCCAGTTTTTAGAGCTGCCGTCAAACTTTGGTAGATTTATTTGTGGAAGCTTGAAGGACAGTTGTGGTTCTTGTACCAGCTCATGAGGTGAGTTCGGTTTTGGAAGCTCTGATTCACTCGTTTTGTTTAAGCTCACCAATATACTCAAACACGGCTGCTTCTATTTGTCCGTAAGATGATATGTACTCAGTTTTTAGTGTTTCTTCTTTCTCGCCCTTCAACGTTAGTATGGTCTTATTCGCCCTTTCGCACTCGGACCATGTTTTTTTTATTTGATCATAGCGACCACTAATGTAGCCAGCTGTTCTTCGTGGCTCTCCGGTTTTTTTAAAGTTGCTGATCGCCTGTCGCACGATAGCAAATAAGGCGGTTTGTTCGTCTTTCGCCTGCTGCATTGCTTGTTTGTATTGCAATGCAGGCAAACGATAAGGAATTTAATTCGAACAAGTGTTTGAGCGCCGTCGGGGTACCCGTAGTAGGGATTTATGAATGAAGAAGTTGGTGCTCTAAGGCCCGGACTACATGGTCCGTTTTTTTCCACTCCGGAAAAAAACCGATTCCGGACAGCTTCGACTACAAGGCGTCCGGAATAAAAAGCCTTCAGTCTACTGCGAGCAAGCGTGGTGTGATGACCGCGTTCTGCTATGGAGAATTTGAGATACGAAGAACTGATATGTTTGGCGATCGTTGTAAAGAGCAATAAAAATGCCAACAGTCTGGGGGCAACTTTATTATTTTATACGTACAAGTCCGAAACGCCAAATTTTTTTTCTCCGCTAGAGGTCTAATGGTCCTAACTCGTGTAAAATTGAGATATACAAATTTAATTTTTTGAAAAATGGCTGTCTCCCGTTTCTGCGCTTCAAAAATTTTACTTTTACTAGACTCCACTTGTAATTCTATATACAGAAACCAAATTTTATCTTTCTGGTACAATTGGTTCGGAAGATATTGTTATGCAAAGTTGTTCACCCTCCACCCCTATACCCCACCACCTCTTTTAACAACTTTAACCCATTTCTAATCTCTTAGTATCTCTTAAGACAACCACAAAGTTTCAACCTTCTGACATGAATCATTCAGAAGATATGGATTTTAGAATGTTTCTATCTCAGCTTTCAAGCGTTATGGACGTATTGTTTTTCACCCCATTCCCACATCCCTCAATCACAATCGACCATTTTTTTACAAACGGGTCCATTATCATAGTTCTCCAAAAGTTCCAACTTTCAGCACCCTAGCATAAGTGGTTTCTCAGATCTAGAGTCCAAAATTGGTTGTCCAAAACGTTCGTCTCAATCGACCATGTCGATT
The DNA here is from genome assembly GCA_951812415.1 of Beris morrisii. Lineage (NCBI taxonomy): Eukaryota > Metazoa > Arthropoda > Insecta > Diptera > Stratiomyidae > Beris > Beris morrisii. Next base: position 81,114,960 of record OX638311.1, on the reverse strand, counting down.
GAGCACAGCTACTCGAGTGATAAAATCACACCGAAAAAAATTCCGGACACGCACTTGTAGTCGAGCCCATACAACTCTGTATGTTCTTGAAATTTAATTCCGGATAGGTCGAAAAATTCCTGATCAACCGTCCGGAGAAACCTGTGCATGCTCAGGTTTTTTTCCGGACGCGCGTTTTTCCGGAGTCATGTAGTCGACGAGCTAAAATCTCATACATTTCTATGGGACATGGTTTCCATTCTTTCCGGAAGGCGGAGCCTATTTTCTCCGGAGTCGAAAAAAAACGGACCATGTAGTCCCGGCCTCAGGATGACGCACCAGACAGCAACAGAAGACATTTTAAGTTTTTCAAGGCGTCTGGAGAGTCTTAGGACGACAGTTCACAAAATTATTGATGACCAATACACTACTGCAGACTCAGTGACCTTACTATCCGAAATAAACGAGTCGGTTATAAGAACTTTCAAAATGGGTCTTATCAATCCAGCAGTACGGCAATGCATGCTCACTAGCACGGAAAATTCATTCCACGAACTAGTAGAGAAAGCTGTCAACATTTCGATAAGGTTGTAGCTTAATCCTAGCAACATTTTTAAAGGCACAGGTAACACAGGAACATTGCCGCCAATGGGTTATACTCATTCCAGTCGTTTACTGCATTCATCTCAAAAAGAAATTTACCACAAGAAAAATTATTTTCCTCAGTCAAAGATACACAAAGTCCAAATCGCCAATGCAAACCACATTATCAAGTTAAAATGTGAATGGTGTTCAAGGCTAGGTCATAGAGAGGACAGTTGTTTTCACAAGAGTAACTTCTTTGTAAAACACCGGAAACGATTAGAGGACCAGCTCGACAAGCATCGCTGCGATCCGATGGATAAAACCCATACCGTACAGCCTAAAAACGTTAGTAACGACACTAACAGCACCCATAAACGTATAAGCATCAATACGGTTAATATAGTAAGTAAGAAAAACACATATCGTAGGAACCGAAAAGCAAAAAGGGTTGGCGAAAGGGAGCCAAACAATCCCCGGGAAAGCACGAACTCAAGCCTGGGTACCAGTTTCCTTCAGCTCTTGCACCTCACCTACATATTTATCCGAACGAATGTACTCGGATGTGAGGTAAAACCAACAGTTTGTCCAGCGCGCAGACGTTTAAAACCTGCGCACAAAAAACGGAAGGGTATGGATTGCATTAAAAAAACCATCCTGAACACGTTAACGAAGGACATCAACGACGACGTATTCATCGAGTTCCCCTGTTCCCTAGCAAAATCTGGTAAGATTGTAGTGCAAGTGAACACAGGGGCCGATACAAGTCTTTTACGACAATCGGCGTTGACGAACCTTCGGAAGGTGGACAAATGCGAAAGAAGACAGTTAGGTGGAGTATTCGGTGGCTTAAGTAGAACCTTAGGCACCGTTCTAATAGGACTTCACCCTAAACTGCGTTTCAGGAGAAAATGGCACGTGGTAGACGATCTGATGGCATTCCAGCCGATGAAATTTTAGGTCGGGATTTTTTATGGAATCGATCCATAATAGATATAACTACCAAAACCCTAATACTCCTCAACGACGAACGCGAGATAACAGAGAAATTTCCACTTAAGAGATTGACGCAATTGTATAAGCAAGGCAGAGTCCTGTGCATTCAAGCTCGTAAAAAGAAAGTTACGAAGCCGCGAGTACCAGTCTCAAAGGGAAATTTATTAGACGAATCTCGGGAAATCAGTTCGGGTATTCATAACTTAAACACTTTGGCAAAAGTGAAAGCAAATAAACTGTTGATACCTACTGTAAACACTCCTGACGATTATCCTATAAATACTGATCGTGTTCCAGTCTTCCATAATTTGAATCGCAAAAAAGATAAGTCCTCGGCGGGCAACATACGTAACAAAACGTATCTAAAGCCCGAAGCCGAATTAAATAAACATGCCAATACCCTGTCGGACGGTATTCAACAAAAGGTATGTCACCCTGGAATTCTCCACTCTTGGCAGTGCCCAGGAAAGCGGATTTCGATGGAAAAGGAAATGGTTAGCTCACGTAACTTAAATGAAGCCTTTCTGCCCGGAATTGTAGATATTTCGGACCAGTTAGGTCATTGTCGCAATTTTCCTATCCACAACCAAGCCAGCGGCTATCACCACGGTCTCATAGATCCGGTAGATAAGCTTTTAAAACTAAATTCAGCACTGGTTTAGTTTTTCCGATGTTTAATCGAATATCACGAGTACGCTCGGAAGGAAAGGTCCATTCTGGCAGAGCCGGCTTACCAGAGTAAGGCAAAGAATACTGTGGTTATTTGCCCGATCAATCACAGGAGCTCGTTCATGACTGATTTAACCCTCAGTCTTTCATCCTTCGGCACGGTTTACAATACGCTCTCACCACCTTAGAGTTAGGTATTACCTCAGTCTTAATGACCATCGCGCACGATTGAGTACATGCGGCTGATCAATTGTAGGGACACAATGTCATCCACGACTGATCATTACCAGCGGGCGCCCACGTGGAGGACTAAAGATGAAGATTTTGCGCCCGCCAAAACTAAATATTTAAAAAAGTAATGACTTGAAACAAGGTGATAAAAAAAAAAGTAATGACTTGAAACAAGGTGATAAAAAAGCATTTGAATGTTTTGTATAATAAAGATTTTTATTTATGTAGCTTCTCGGACTTTCAAAATTAAGATTTTCAACTGATCTAAAATAATGTTAAGTTTTTCGTCATGAACAAATTCATCATTCTCTTGCGTAGCTTTTTCCAATAAATTGATAGATTTTTGTATTAAATCTTCTCTAGAGAATTTCAATATATGTATTTCTTTCCGATTGATATCTAGTTATTATACTATTAAGCTGTGACCATTTCGTTAATTTTCGAGCGTGTGGTTGACCACTTCACCTCCTAGTGTTCCGTTGGTCTAGTAATGAAGTAACTCTAGCATTACTTCAAGGCCTAGGCCCGATTTGGGCTGTTGTGCCATTGATTATTATTATTTTGTTGTGAACGGAGGCCTTGGAGTGGTTATTTCGACTTAAAAAAAGTCAAAATAACCGAAGGGAAGGTTGGGGATCGAGAAACAATGGTCCAATTCCGCCTACGTCCGAATTGGTGGCTGAAATACAAACTGGAGCGACGTGCTTGCTGGCTTCCGGGCTAGCTGCGGCTGTGGGGGGTACGTTGTTCGTATTTCAGACCATAAAACCCATGGCCTGTATAACAAAAATTTCACGCCGACTTACCCGGGTGATAAAATTGGGATAAGATTCCCAATCGGTCATGAGAGACCGAGAAAACTAACTTCAACTCGACTGGCGCTGTTGTTATGCGCCGTCTAGCCCACCCTACCATAGCCATACTTGTCCTCAACAGAATATCAAACGTATGGCCCCTAAAGAGAGGAATGAGGGGGCGGAAGGTCTTCAAACGAGAAGAGCCATCCTAATGGCTTTCTTATTTAGCCATGTTTACAAAGAGATATAGCTTTCTCTAACAAAACCAAAAATAAAGAAAGAGAAAAAAAAAACATAGACTAATAAAAAAATTACCTTCTTATCCTTTTTTCATTGTTTGTTGCTTGGTTAAATTATATTCTAATTTTTATTTATTTTTTATCTGTCCGCGTCAATTTCTGTCCTTTTAGTTGTCTGTCATACTTTTTTAATTTTTAATTTAATCCATTTTTAATTTAATTTATTTTGTTTTTAATTTAATTTATTTTGTTTTTAATTTAATTTATTTTGTTTTTAATTTCTAATTTAATTTATTTTGATTTTTTTTCCATCTTTAATTTAACTTATTTTGTTTTAATTTTTCTTAATTTAATTTATTCCATTTTTAATTTAATTTATTTTAATTTATTTTCCATTTGTTTTGTCCGAATATTTGACTTTTCATTTTTTTTTTAAATTTAATGTGGGCCAAAACTTTTTGGAGCCATTGTATGGCGTATACAGTCGGCGTGACTTCGCAACTTGCAACGTCAATTTGCACACGATTCCGTCGTTACGTTGTGCATTTGATGGTCTCGGGGAACAGCGCTACGGTTTTTGAAATTGGTTAAATTATATTCTAATTTTTATTTATTTTTTATCTGTCCGCGTCAATTTCTGTCCTTTTAGTTGTCTGTCATACTTTTTTAATTTTTAATTTAATCCATTTTTAATTTAATTTATTTTGTTTTTAATTTAATTTATTTTGTTTTTAATTTAATTTATTTTGTTTTTAATTTCTAATTTAATTTATTTTGACCTCGTATCGGAAGTCACTACATACCATATATCGATATTCAATATACTTTCCGGTACGAGGTATGCCTGCATAGGAAAGTCGGGGTCAAACCGACCCACGACATTCCTCCCCTCTTGAAAAAACCGATGCCCGGCGGTCTAGAAAGTTATCATTCTGGACGTATCGTCTTTCGTTTGAATTTTATATAATATTTTCCGGTGGCAGAAGGCCGTACTAATACGCAAAAATTTAAGTTGTGGCTAATTTTAGTTTTTTTTATAAATTTCCATTATTTTCTTTTTTATGGGATCTACTTTTTTCTTTTGTCTATATTGTTTTATGTTATCACGTTTCGTTTTTTTTAAATGTTTCTTAAAACTAGTAATTATTTTTTTTTTAGTTATTAAATATCGTGTTTTACTTGCATGCTTTTTTTTTTATCTCATAGTTTTTTTTTTCAATTTGTCTTATTTTTGTATTCCTTCAATTAAAAGTTAAGTTTTTTTATATCCCATAGGTTGTTTTTCTTTTTATTTTGTTTCAAATTTTTTTTAAAAGTTTTTTTTTTTTAGATTTCATTTTCTGCTTATTTTACATTTTTACATTACATCTAAAAAATTTTTTTTTTTTTATTATCTTTTAATTGTTTTTTATTCTTAGTTTTAGATGCTCTGAACAAGTGTATTACTTTCAATTTCTTCTGTGATGATTCTTCTGGATTGTTGATTGTTCTGTCCTTTTTTTTCTGTTTCCGTTTTTTTTGTGAACCGCTACGTAGCTTAATGGTGTTGATGCTCAACTTTCGGACGGAGTCAGGTTATTGGATGCGATTGTACCGATCGAGTGGAGTTGGAGTTTGAGGGACGCAATTCCTTTTCATTGACTTCTTTCGGCATACAGTCTTTGATGTGTTGGCCGAGTCTATTTCGCCATCTTCTCTTGTTGTTAGATAGTTGATATGCATAGCGTCTGGCGGATGTAACTAATGTGGTTGTAATTATAACGGTCCCCGAAAAATCTAGCCGTTCTTATGACTATATGTGGTGCAGCTGACGATGTTACATAGCTGCATTTGAATATACCGTTTGAATACCGCGGTGGCTGCGATTTACCTTATAGCTGCGCGCCCAAGATAGTGACTCCCTTGTCAATTTTTCATTGAATGTTTATTAAGAAACTGTGTCCTCAATCATTACTAACATCACATGGTTGGTATTGTTTTTCATCTTCATTCTGATGTGCTCTGTTTGATTTCGCCATAATATTACAATAAATTTTTTTCGTTAACTGAGTTTTTATTTGCATTATAGGGGATTTTGTATCTTCCATCGGCTGCTTTCCTCTATTTTCGTTGATGTTGCCGTACCCAATCAAACACCCCCTCCGCTTCGAATATGATACCACGCATCGTTGCATCTCAAAAGTACTACCGCTGGTTTGGTGTATCGTGCCTCTTTAGCTTCCGTTTCTGTTCGCTGTTCTGTTCAGATCCCTATTTTGGCTAATGACAAACTCCTACTACCTTAAAATTTAGTCTTAATTCGAATCTTATATTATCAGTATTTCCGTTTTATCTTACTTCTAACTATTTATATATATATATATATAATATCTCTGATTTTTTCTCTAGTGGTTTCTTTCCATCATAGAATTTAAAAGTTTTTTTTTTCGTTATAGATTTTTTTTTAATTTGATTTATTATTTTTTTTTTTTCTTAAACATTGCTTCAATAAAACGTATTTTTTTTTTTTTTACTTTACTTCTCTCTTTCTTCTTCAAATATGCCATGACACTCATCTATTTTCGGCGGCTGAGTGAACGCTCGACTTGTTACAACTTACAACTGATATGCAGATCCTCCATGGTAGCGCTGATAGTGTAATTGTTTGCCTAGAATTGAACTAAATGAAAGTTTAGTAAATTGCTTAGAAATAAAACAAAATTTTCTACATTATTTTTCTTTTCAACTCGGTGGTTTTTCCTTCGCGGTATTTAGTTTATTTTAGTACTATTCCCTTTTCAGTTTCTTTCGAAACCACTTGTGACACTTCTTGGTTGTGTTGGTCCAGTTATTTCGTTCTTCCCAACCAATATCTTGTCCTTCCCTAATATTGTTGTTTCTAATATCACCCTTTTCCTCAACTTCAGCTGTTTTCCCTGCTAATTGATTAAAATCCGCTAGGTTGCCGTTATTCGATCTTACAAACCCAACTCGTTCCCTCGGAGCCTCTCGTTTTTGGTTTGTGTTCGCGTAACTGGCACTATGCGGATATTCCTTAATTTTAGCTTGCTCTATACTATCATCTGATTCTACCTTCACTAGTTTCTCGTCGTTCGGACTCTTTGTTATACCCTGCAGTATCTTTTTCTGATTCCACTTATTTCTTTCTTTTTCTATACCTGCGGTAATCGCTTCTCTCGGCCCTATCGTTCTGGTTTTCCTCTTTCCCTCTGATTCTTTAAGCGTCTTCAAAATAATTGGTTGGTTTATTTCTACATTCACCTTCTTACTTGTATTTACCTTATGATCCCAGTTTTTTTTCACTTCTGTATTTCCTCTTTTAGCAATATTTGCTGTATATACTTTTCTTTGCTTTTCTGAGCAACCAACACTCTTTTGAACCATGGCAAGATCTTCTCCCAGTATTTCATCTCCCGAGATATCCACAACTTTGCCAGTATTTCTTGGGCACTCTTTACGTAGACAGACATCATTGTGCCTATGGACTGCCTTTATTCGTTTCCCGAGCTGCCACCAGCGTCCTCCGCTAGATATTTTTTCAGGCAGTTGTTCGTACTGTGATCCTTCCTGTCGCAGAACTCACAATACAACATTCTCTCTACTTCATAACTCGTTTTTGAGTTTGGCTCCTCGAATTTAACCCGCTTGGGAGGTGAGCTTTGACTTTCCGACAGTTGACTTGACCGTTGATATCCTTTACAGTCCCGTGTTTTGTCTCGTTGAAGCTGCCAACAGTCTCTTGCAAAGTGGCCTATTTTCCCACAATTGTAACAAACGAGACTGCCTCGGGTTTTACTACCAGCTCCATTACATTGCCCGTTATCCTTTCCATTCGAGTTTATATTTTGAGAGCTATCCTGCCTCCTCCTCATACTCCTTATCTTTCTCATCTCTCCCTCATAGAAGATTGCCGTCGCTTTCACCTCACTTAAATCAGTCGTGTTCAGTCCAATCAAATACATTTGCGTGTCATTTTCACGCACCCCCGCCTTGAATGTAGCGATCGCATCTTTCTCCAGCTCTTGCAACAGTCCACTGTCTCCTCCTGGATAGCGGTCAGATACCGCTTCCTTCATCTGCCGCCAAATTCCTTCCAGGCGGAACGCGTACTCTTCCATCTCTTCTCCCGGGCGCTGATTGCAAGAGCACAATTGAACTCGCAGTTCCCTCAAGGAGATTTTTGGTAGATATGCCTCTGTCAGAAGTTTTTCCAGTGTAGTGAAGTTATCCAGAGTTTCGGATGCCACCAAATAGTATGCATCGTCTACTAGTCTATACTTTACGCACTTCATGAAGATAGGTTTCTCATTCTCTTCTAGCCGAGTATACGTCTCACCGCAACAATCCAAAAACCGTCTTAGTTCCTTCCCCAACTTCGGAGTTCTTGCTCCCGAGAACAGGGGAATAAACTTGGACACCACGTTCATCATCTTATTCCAGATTTCGTTTGTAGACATTATCGTTGCTGTATTTTCGACAATATCTGTAACAATTTCTGTTGTAGGTGTTCTCTTGGCATTTTGGACCTTTGGTATGTCACGGCCTGTTGGCTCTACCCTTGTTAACGGCTTCGAAATTTCGTTATCTCCTTTGTTGTCCATTCTCTCCGCTTCCTCTAGCAGCGCACTTAGCCTACTGGCGCTTTGACGGAAATAATCTCTCTCCTTCCTACTTTCTTCAGCTTCTTTTTCCAATTTCATGTGCTTTTCCTTGATCGTTTTCAGAAATTCACAGAGCAAAATGTCTACCACCTCACCGCACCTTTGCGTGGTCTGTGTGGTTTTGTTCAAGATTGTCTCAATTTCTGAGTGGCTGTCTGTAATTTCCGCCTGCAACTGTTCTGCCAGATACTGCCAATCTTTTTCATGCTGTTCAATTTCCCGTTCATAACTATTTATTTTCTCTCTGAGCTCTTCGCGTTCTGTAATTAGCGCTCGAACATTATCCATCTCCTCCCTTGTGAGAATGTTAGATTTAGGGGTTTCCATTCTTATACTCTTTTTTTTTTTTTTAAAAAAAAACAATTTTGTCTAAAAGAACCGCAGTGATTATCACTATTATGTACTGAACGTAGTTCCCATCTTCTCGCAAGATTTATTTTACAATAAGTATAGTATGGCCACCCGCAACCTCGTTGTAAAAAAAAAACCCAAAAACCCAAAACCGCACCGTGATTTTCATGGTAATTATATTCCGATCTACATTTTTGTGTGGCTTTGTTCCCCACACAAAAACAAATCTTGGTGCCAGTATTGTTATTCTTTTTTTTTTTTTTTACTAATCATACAAATGAGTATTCCCATTCCCGAACGGTACATTAAACACAGAAATCGGCACATATTCATTCATCCCTCGTACTATCACCCAATTAATGTATCATGCAGGGCAGTCCCATATGATATAAAAATTCTTTCTCTTCTTTCTAACGTATTTACAAAAAATTTAAAATTTGTAAAAAAAAGTAACATAAAGATCGCAGTGCAAATACACGAAGTCGTTGACTATATCCATCAATGTTCATTTACTTTGTCACATTTAAAACATTGACCTACCTCAACGGTAATTACGAGTGTGATCCGAGCAGAAGGTGCTATCCAATTACAATATAGAATATGTACAACATTCACCATTCTTACCGGTAGATCACACAGCGCATTATCGTGATATAAATAGCTATAGGCGGTTCATATTACCCATCACATATGTGGCCTCCATTCTTTATGAAGTATTGCGATGAACAAAATCGTCTTGAATGATATCGAGACGGGAAATTAACTTCTAACCGATTTTATCTGTATCTTTCACTTTATTCTTCCCCAACGAGAACTACAATTCTCATTGTGTTCTCTATTCTTTAATATGTTCCTACATTTATAAACGTGACCCGCGAAACAACCGTACCGAAGTCATTTCGGCCACAATATATATATATCAAAAATAAATTTTACAAAAACAAAAAAAAAAAATTTAAAAGATGTACGTATAGTTACTTACCTTGGATCGTTTTTTCCGGCAGCGCCAAATTGTCGTGGTCATTTTAAAATTTGATTTAAAAACACTGCCACTCTGTTCACACTTACTTTATTATATATTATATATTTATACAAACTATTAACTAACTTTTTAAACTGTTAACTGACTAACTATTAACATTTCTACACTTAGTTTATTCCACTTGATTACTAACTATTCAAATACTTCAATATATTTCAATACAAATACTTTATTTCACTTGATTCCTAACTATTCAAATACTTAACTTTTTAATGAAAAACCAACCGGTCGGTTTGAAACGCGATCGCAAAACTCTCTGTTTTTTGGACTTGCGAATCTCGATCAGCAATTATCGCTTAATCGGTTAATGTTCACCGTGCCGATAATTGCTGATCCGCATCGGTCATCGATCAACTCCCGGTAATCGACCCAAGTTGGGTTTTAGCTGATCGATAGCCGACGTCGCATTTTCCTTCCTGACCGTCGGGCACAGGTGTTCGAACTTTGTACTAAATAAAGTGCATCACCTCGTATCGGAAGTCACTACATACCATATATCGATATTCAATATACTTTCCGGTACGAGGTATGCCTGCATAGGAAAGTCGGGGTCAAACCGACCCACGACACATTAATTGATCCACACCAATTCTCACAGATGACACTACAACACAGACTGCTCGCCGTTGTCTACAACGCCGAACAGGCTGAAAAAGGCAGCTGTGAGCTCCGTCTGCGTCTCATGCTCACGACTGCAGTGACCGGGCACTCTCGGGGTTTGTCGCTCGCTCCAGTCACTGACGAAGGTCTTTGGAGTGGTACACTCCCACACGTTTGCCTCCGAGATCTTCTAGCTCATATCGTGAGTTGCCTAGCACACGACGAATCCTGCACTTCAAGAACTTCTTGGCAAGTTTGGCGTTATAATTTTGTGCTGCTGTGGAAAGGGTAAAGTTTCTTCTGTACACTTCCTGTCCTTCTCTAAATTGAGTTTGAGCCGCACGCATATTATAACGCCTACTGCTGTTCTCGTGTGCGACCTGAATATTCGCCTGTGCCAGTTGCCTCACGATAGGAGTACCTTCTCTGGGACCCAATTGCAAGTCTACATCACCTAGCGCTTTCAAACGATGCAACAGAGCGTAGTCATCCCCATGCGACATCATGTGAGTCCCAAACAAAACCTGATAGGGCGAAAACTTAGTGGTTTGGTGAATCGAACTCCTAAGAGAAAATCCTATTTTGCTTAAGTTTTCGTCCCATCGAGTCTGGTCCTCCACGATGAATGCACGGAGTCCAGCTAAAACAGAACGGTTGACTCGCTCTGAAGCATTCGCTTGAGGCGAGTATTTTGGGGTATATAGGTGTTTAACCCCATACTTGGAAAGCATGGAGTTAAATGTCGCCGACTTGAACTGAGACCCATTGTTGGAGAGAATTGTCTCGGGGGTACCAAACATATGGAAGACATCCCTCTCCAAAAACGTCGTGATCTCACCCGCCGTAATTCTTCTTAGGGGATGAAGGATGGGAAATTTTGACAGATGGTCAAGGACAACAAGGATCGCGATTTTTCCACTTTTGGTCCTAGGGTATGGTCCTAATACATCAATGTACATATGTTGAAAGGGCTTCTGCGTTTTGAAGGCCTCTCCCATTGCATAAGCGGACGATTCGGGGACTTAGTTTCTTTACAAGTCTGACACGAAAGAACGAAATCGCGGACTTGTGTAGTTATACCGAGCCAATACAAGTATCGCCTAATGCGCTCTAGCGTTTTGGCGAACCCACCGTGAACCATGGTATCCGCTTCATGGGCCTGAGCGATCGCAGTAGGCGCCAAGCTCGATGGAATCCAAAGTTTCCAGGCACGATCCTCTGTGATCGGGTCACCGTTATAGGGCTCTGTACGTTTGTACACGTAGCCATCTCTAACGCATACGTCAGGAAGCCGAGGGGCGTTTGCCTCCACAGTTGACTTCAGATCCTCATATTCGGATTCTTAAACTCTGAAGAGTTCAAGTCAACCATGGGTGCAACGTCGTTCAGCGCATTTAATCTGTCTTCGTATACGCGAGAGAGGGCGTCGGGTACAATATTCATGCTCCCACGACGATGTTCGATCACGAAGTCGAAGCCTTGCAACTTCAAACTCCAGCGAGCCAAACGTCCACTGAGATCCTTCTGAGACATCAGCCATTTGAGACTCGCATGGTCCGTTATAATCTTAAACGATGTCCCTTCCACGTACGCTCTGAATTTTTTCACGCTCAACACAGCGGCGTAGCATTCAAGCTCTGTAACACTGTAATTGCGTTGAGCGGAATTGAGCTTTTGGGACATAAATGCAATAGGAGATTCCGATCCATCATTGTTCTCCTGGAAAAGAACACTCCCCACTCCAGATTTGCTAGCATCGCATTGTATCACGAATGGTCTAGTGAAGTCTGGATTTACCAATACAGGGGCCGCAGTTAACATGGCCTTCACGGACTGAAACGCAGTTTCCGCCTCTGAAGTCCAAGTAAATTTGTCGGCCTTTTTCAGCGTGTCTGAGATCGGTGAGACCACGGCTGCAAAGTTGAAAATGAATCGTCGATACCATCCAGCCATACCAAGAAAGCGTAAGATGCCGCCAGTGATAAAGAAGAAGTCATTCTCCGTCCACAAAATGTTCCCGACGCTAATAGCAATAACTACTTCAAAGCACCGAATATTCTGGACAAAGCTGGAATGTTTAAAGTGTTCCGTATTTTTCATTTAGGCCGGCAAGCGAAAATGATATGTTCTCGAAATCATCGTGTTCGATCAGTAAGATCAGAACACCGGAAATTCCATCGATTTCGTATTCGATGCTACCGAAGAACTACGAAGATACGCCGACAATTGAAAAGTACAAGGAATCAACCAGTTTGTATTCAATACAAACAGCCAATAAGGCCAGAGCATTGGAAGTTGACTACTCGATGCCACGCTATTTTCGAAAATCTGGACTAATAGCACAAAGTACTGAAATTTTTCTGTCTAGTATGGACGAACAATTGCCTCAACCGAAACGTGTCGAAATCAATAAAAGACTAAAGCACCTTAGAGGCTCTTTGCCACCGTTACGGATTCATTCAGCACGACATAAATTACGTGATGATTCGAAAAATGTCGGTTAGCGTGTACGAATAAGCAAGAGATTGAGTTGATCTTGTTGCGGCGCTGTATTGTTTTAGAATGTACTTATTATTATTATTGCAACTGAAAAGTCTGCTATTATATACACAATTTACTTAACATTATTATTTTTCAATGGCTTTATTATTTTTATAATATTCTGGTGGCGTTTAATTTTAAGGTGGTGGTTACGAATTAACCGTGGAATTATATACATTATAGACTTAGTACACAAAGAATGTAAGTTTTAACTGTAAGTGATTATTTTTGCTTAGATTTCAGTATTTTTAAATGAAAGTAGTTGTACTGGTTGCGAACTTTTGGCTACACTATCTACACCAGTGCAGAAAGTGTACGAGTGGCGTCAGAGGTGGCTGTTCTTTTTTCCGAGTCATAGAAAAAGTGCAGAAAGGTTACACTTTATACACTACTCAAACTTGATGGCTGCATGCAGATAAAATAACATTTTAATATTTAGGGAATACCTGTTCAGTGAAAACTTCAAAGGATATTGTATAGCAATACATTTGCATTGACAGAATTGAAAGAATCAAACAAATACAATAGTTTGGAATTTATCTGTCATGTTTCTGCACCAAAGCGTTTTGCCTGGTCAAATAATATAAATAAAAAGCTGTACGAATTGTAGAATTTTGATTTCAATTCTCCCTGATTTCCGTGCTAACTATTAGTTGTCGATAGAGCTACTCGTCGGGATTGCTTCCTCTGGATTATTCATTTGCATCTGTAAAGCCCTGTACTTAAATAGCTCTATTCTAGAAATGCCGATTGCTATGTTTTTAGTTAAACCTTTAGTGGATTCAGATGATCAGCGGCCTCCATTTCTTCTCGAATGATTTGCCTTGGTTTTTAACTTTAATGACAGCACGAAACTCAATTTTTTCGACTTGCCCAAAAGGCAGAACGTTAACAGGATCAGTCCCAAAATTATTATTGTAACATTTTGTTACGAATTAAAACTCAATTCCGAAAATTTGTGGACCTAGAAATTTATGTGGTCATTTCGGTAGTACGTAGATCGGGCAGAAGACGACTAAAACACGTTGAATAAAAAAAATGCAGTGCGTGCATTGACAAAAAATACGACTGTTCCGAATTAAAAAAAAAACGAGTGAGAAAATTTCATTGTTTACATCAACGTAAAAAATTGATTCTCAAAGACTTGCAACAACTTTTGATTAAAAACCACAAATTTAAATACTTGACATGGATTTTTATTGCCAGAATGTTATAAATATAAAAGAAAAAGTCGAGGACGACAAAAAAATGTATCTTAACTTTAAAACGTCTACATTATAGCTCCGGGTCCTTGAGCTTCTAAATCGGTCACTTGACTTTGATAATGCAACGCATCCTGATAAGCTTTCTTAACGGCCTTTCGTTCGGTCGGCTTACGCGACTCGATCAACTTGGACTGATCGACTTGCTTGTCCAAACCGAGCAATTCCAATTTGATCGATGGCAACCATTGCCACGTTCGTTTAACATCGAAAAACAATATCAAGAAAGCCTCATCGGTGTCGTTTTTGCGTAAATTTAAAACATCTTGTGGCGGTGCTGGCAATGGTACACCGTTATGTACGAATCCTTTCGGTGTTTTCAGATCAATTATCAATGCCGGATACCACGGATATCCGCGACATTTTGCCCAAACCAAGCGGTTCCAATGCCGGTTTATCTTCTTTCGGTTGTGGCGTTGATGACCGCCGTGCCGTTGTGTATTGACTTTCTCATTTTCGTTCGATTCACTAGCTGACAACATTTCCGATTCATTACCACTGCCGGCTTCGTCAAAACTCGAATCGAAATCCGATCCTGATCCACTTCCACCAAATTCAGAACAGCTACTACACGGACTGCTTGTGTATTCGCTGCCGCTATCGTCCGTTTCGGAAATTTCGCGATTCGTATTGGCCCGATACAGACGAAAACTGTCCGGAATTGATTCGTAATTTTCGGTTTGCGGAGATTTTGTTGGGCTTGTCGATGGGCTACGATGTTTTTCGGGTTGAGATTCACCTTCGAGACTGCGTCGATTCGAAAGACATTTGCTTGCGCTTTTCGTGTGAAAAGAACGGCAGTTCTACGGTTCACGCCGGACGGTGATGCACTATTACATGTACTTTTCAAGGGACTGCATGGGGGCGTCTGTACAACTGCTTCGGCTTCCTTTGCTTCTATATCGGATTGTAAACTATCAGACAGAACTTTTTGCTGCAATGAAATTAAATAATTAGCCCTGCTACATTTCAATTTAGATCTACAACTTACTGCTACAGTCTTCGCTCGCGTAATGGATTTTCGCATTTTTTTTCATTTCTAAACGGATTTGTTTGACGCGCTTCGCTCTCTGAGACGGATGACGAAGAGCTTGAGCCTTATCGGACAGAATAAGCAATTTCTCGACGAGCGCATCACTCGGAGTTCCAGTCAATAGTTCCTTGAATTCATTGTCGATGGCCTGAGCAATGCAATCGTCCGATTTCGGTTGCTTGACGATTCCTTCTCTTTCAAGCTCCTTTCGAATTTCCTTAAACAACGGTCCGCCTTGATCGCGCATTCGAATGCACACGTAGCAAGTCAATCGCCAACGTGCTGGAGGGATCATTTTAATCGAATCTAAACGAAATGGAAATTTATCAATCGAGTTTCAAAACGATGCAAGACTAACGAACTTACCGATTGGTTCGAGGAAAACTGTGTTGGCAAATCGCACTTCCGGTATGGAAAGAGCACAAACCACATGAGCCCAGTGTCCGCGATCGGTTTGTTTGAAAGCACCACCAGTATTCGGGCAGAGAACACAACTAACCGGCATACTCGGCGATTGTAGACACCGTTGACAGAGCCATTGTCCTTCCGGAATGTAGGGAACACCGTAGCAGTCCTGATGTACCGCCAAGTTGCACATATCACAGAAGAGAATAACATTTGTAAAATTTCTACGGCATTGTGCCAGAAAATTAAGCTAAGTGCCGGTATACTGTACAAACACTGCACAAACACTGCAAGAACACTGCGCAAACACAGAACAAATGCAATGTCCGTACTCATGATAATGGATGTTTGTGTTAGTTCGTATACACCCAGTAGGAATATTGAGGAGTAATCCAAAAAGGAGGAATAAGCGAGCACAGAAATTTGTACTCTACTGCTCCATAACAATTCCAAAAGGAGTAACTCCGGAGCTCAAGACTATTCGCCGAAATTTTTACTCGTTTGCTCCATGACAGCTCCAAGAGGAGCAATCGCGGAGCTCAAGATTATGCGAAATTCACGAATTACTTTCTCAGAGTTGCGTGTTGTTCTATTTCTCGTTACTGCAACGATGTGGACGCATTGTGTTCAATTGTTTCCATTGTGAAGTCAAGGTATCAGTTCGTGTAGTGATATTTGGTTAAAAAATTAAAATTCCTAAAATGTAAGTAATTTTTTTTGCAGTACCTAGTAATTTAATGAAATCTATAATTTAAAATAATTCACTTTTTCAAAAAAAAATTTGTTGTGACATTGTAACAATGTTTTATACAACACGAAGCAACTTTCTGAGAATCTACTCATGCCATCAAAGACATTTTGTGCAAGCATTCTGTGCTTCTAGAGAAAATTGTATAAAAAATGTCTCCAACAAAAAACGATCTCAACATATTCCCAATTATAACATTGGACGAACTACACAGGGTTGATGAATTCATAGAATGTACACCCGAAGATGATGTCGTAAGTTTGTTAATCCTCACAGAGAATATTGAAATCCTCAAATTATTTTTTCTATGCTATACAGATATTATATATAAAACAAATTGTGGGTTAATCACCGACTTTTAAAGCATTCAAACTCTTTTTTGGTAACGAAATCATTTTAAAAATAAATTGGGACGTTAGCAAGGAAAAGATTGCTACTTATAACATGAACTTATTTAACACATACTTCTTCGGTAAGATATATTTGTAAGCATGAAAACTTCAATTTACTATTGTTTTGGCTTTGCAGAAGCAGTTAAGAGTGTAGATTTTGGCTACAACCAGTACGAAAACGAGATGAAAGGAGCTTTTAGGAAAGTGAAGCTGCAGTACTACAGGGAAACCTACAAACTTAATAAACAAACAAAATAAAGGAAATTCATTATATTACAGTTAATATATTACTTGAATGTAAATTATTATTTTATTTACTTATTATTTATATTTTATTTATTTACAATTATGTATTTACGAGAATAGAAATTAAAATGAGTTGATACATATAATGTAATTCATTTTTTATTACTTAAAGCTGATTAGTATATTAACGTTCTAAATTCCTCTAAAAATATTTTTGAACTATTGTATCGAGTAACTACAACACTGCAGTCCTTAAAAACTTGGCGCTTATATTCGCACAAGCTCGCGACTGCGTGATTTTGCGAAAGAGTTAACCAAAAACCTATTAAAATATTTTGACATTTATTGAAGGAGGCACCAAGTCTAGACAGTGTTTAGGGTATCAGTTGGCCTTAATCCGGCACTGCAGCACACCTCTATTTGTGCCCCTTTCCCACCTACAACGGAGCTAAAAGTGACCTTTCACTTTCGAGCTCCATTCCGAGCTACAAAAGACCTGAAGGATTGCTCCATTGATGCTCTTTTTTGAGCCATAAAGAAGCTAATATGAAACATCCATTAGTGTTCTTTTTGAACAACAAGGGAGTACTCCCTTGCAATGACATGCCTATGTTAAAAAGAGGACAAATGGAGCAGAATAGGAGCACTGCATTCATTCTAAAAGAGCGCTCCACGATTAATATTAGGATGATCGCTTTTCCTACTGGGCAGTGACTCTAGCGCTGTGGGGAATACGACTTTAATCAATACACTTGTTTCGAATACTACATACATTGTCAAAATCAAGTAGCCGGTTGTTTGATTTCAATTAAAATAGAAATCAAGCAACCGGTAAAAAAAAAAAGATTTTAAAAAGTCAGAGAGAGGAAAAAAGAAAAACAGTTGATAAATAGAATTTCAAAAAGTCGGTCTAAAAAATAATATGTTTAATTTTCATTTTTAAAAATAATGTATTACTTGAATAATGTATTACTTGATAATTAAGTAAAACCTACGAGTTTATTATAAATTTAAGTCGTGTTTAATATACTACGATAAATGGTGACCCCGACAACAACAACCACGCAAATACAAATATATATTCCTAAATAAAAATTCAGTTCAACGACGAAATAAAAGTGTTTAATCACGGCATAATTTTATTTGTCTCACTATTTCAACTATCGGTTATGCCGCAACGCTCAAGAAACAGCTGCTATTAATTATTAATAGAAGAAAATCAGAAGAATAGAAGAATAGAACAGAACAAAATCAGAAGAATAGAAGAATAGAATAGAAGAAAATCAGAAGAAATATAAATCTCAAGAATATAAATTTACATAATCAGAAGATCTATATCATCTAATTAAAATCTATTTCATCGGAAGATTCAGGATTATCAATCAACAGCATCTGAACATTTAGTAAATCGATATTTTTATTTTTCTTTTGAATAGTGCTCTGATATATTCTATTTTTCTCTCTTATATATTCTATATTATTTTTTTTTTTTTTTTTCTCTCTTGAGTTATATAATCACTAACAAACACATTAATTGCATAATATTGAATGAAAACGTTAACGATATTTTGACACAGGTCAATAATGAATCGCCAGCAATTCGACTCGATTCTGATGGGTCCTCGAGATCTTTTTCGCAAATAGCTGCAGTCTCTATTCAGAAACTACCTTTCTGGTCATCCAATCCGACTGCATGGTTTCGGATTATGGATGCACAGTTCGCGGCTGCATCCATAACAGTCGAAATAACCAAATTTAATCATGCGCTTAGTATGTTAACTGCGGCGGAATGTGAGAACGCTATTGATATCATTGAACACATTTCGCCAGCAACTCCATATACATACTTGAAAGAAGCGATGATCCGAAGATTCGGGGAGTCTGAGGATTCCAAATTGAAACGGTTAGTTAGCGGATTGGATCTCGGCGATTGTAAACCGTCGCAGTTACTCGGTAAAATGAGATCCTTAGCCGGTAATAATTTCACTGACGATATTTTAAAAAAATGTTGGCTTCAACGCCTACCATCTCAGACACAAGCAATTTTGGCTGCATCCTCAGGTTCCCTCGAAGAGTTGAGCGAGACCGCTGACAGAATTGAAGAAACTTCTAGATCTACAAAAGAAATTTTAGCTGTGTCAATGCCTACACAACTTGCTGGCATTTCTTCCGCGATACCGACTAATGCACAACAATTGACTTTGGAATCACTTCAGAATCAAATTGCTATGTTAACTAATTCTGTCAGCGACCTTATGCAAAATTATAGACAAGGCAGAGGCACTGTACCGAACTCCAACGGACATTCACTTGGTAGAAGTGGTAATTTTCGTGCTCGATCGAGAAGTTCGTCGCGATCGGGAAAGGGATATTGCTTTTATCACGAACGTTTTGGTGTTCCCAAAATCAAAAAACTAAGTCGAGTGTTGGAAATGGCGACTTCCGGCACAAGTCCGACCTCTAGTCGCCTAATTTTATCGGACAAAACATCCGGCTTACGTTTTCTAATTGACACAGGCGCGGATATTTCGGTGATTC
Source organism: Beris morrisii (assembly GCA_951812415.1). NCBI lineage: Eukaryota > Metazoa > Arthropoda > Insecta > Diptera > Stratiomyidae > Beris > Beris morrisii. The sequence continues at coordinate 81,095,648 of OX638311.1, read as the reverse complement.
CAAAACGTTCGAATGATCGTCGAAACGCGAATCCGAACTTGGTCCTGAGCGCAGCGAACTGCACCAAAATTATGACTTATGGCTTGCATACAATTAAAGTTTCACTCAAATTACGACGAGATTTTGAGTGGAACTTTATTGTTGCTGACGTGGAGCGGCCAATTTTAGGTGCTGATTTCCTAAAGCATTGTGGTCTGGTCGTTGATCTCAGACGACGTTGTCTGATCGACCCACTCACAAATGTCAGTTCAGCCATGGGTCAAGTTTTGAAGGGACCTTCAACAGCACTTTCTGTTCTTGCAGCCATGCACGAGAACCCTCGGGTTACAGCACTTTTACACAAGCACCAAGACATTTTACACTCAAGCACAAAAAATTCAGTAAAGATGCACACGGTCCGTCATTTCATTGTCACGGAAGGGCGACCGACATTTTCCAAACCACGACGCCTTTCACCCAATCGTTTATCGATTGCAAAGGTTGAGTTTGGCAAAATGATGGATCGCGGCATCTGCAGACCATCAGATAGTCCTTGGGCGTCACCACTTCATATGGCCCGCAAAAAGGACGGAAGTTGGCGACCTTGTGGGGATTATCGGGCGCTCAACGCGCAAACAGTCCCGGATAAATATCCGATCCCGCATATTCAGGATTTCGCCCAACAACTGGATGGCTGTTCTGTATTTTCAACGGTCGATTTGTAACGTGCATATCATCAGATACCTCTGAACGAGGATGACGTTCCAAAACGGCAATCACTACACCTTTCGCTCTTTATGAGTTCGTACAAATGACTTTCGGATTGCGCAATGCTGCACAAACCTTTCAAAGGTTCATCTTTTCAATTTTGAGGGATCTAGATTTTTGTTTCGTCTACATTGACGACATCTTGATCGCCTGAAAATCAGAAGAGGAGCATTTCGTTCACCTCGACACACTTTTTCAACGTCTTGAAAACCACGGTTTAGTGATCAATTTCGCGAAATGCCACTTCATTAAGAATCAGGTTGATTTTTTGGGACATTCCATTGACCCGAGTGGTATTCGTCCAATCGCTTCTAAAGTCGAAGCAATTATTTCCTATCCGCAACCGACTACCGTTCACGAGATGAGGCGTTTTCTCGGTATGATCAACTTCTACCGAAGATTTATACCTCATGCTGCCACATCTCAGTCTATTTTAGACAAGTTCACCGAGGGTAGTAAGAAAAAGAGGGATAAGACGGAACTTCAATGGAACCCTGATTCTTTGGAAGCCTTCGATTGCTGTAAAAAGCAGTTAGCAAAAGCTGCGATTCTAGCTTTTCCTTCTTCCAAGGCAGCACTTTCGCTTGTGGTTGACGCTTCAGACACAGCCATCGGGGCTGTGTTGCAGCAGAAAGTATCAGGTGCCTCGCAGCCTTTGGCATTTTTTTCAAGAAAACTTTCTGCAGCACAGCGAAAATATAGTGCATACGATCGCGAGCTGTTGGCAGCTTACATTGCCATAAAGTACTTCAAGTTCATGCTGGAAGGCAGAACTTTCACTCTTTTCACCGATCACAAACCCCTAATCTTCGCTTTCAGACAAAATTCTGAAAAAGCATCTCCACGTCAGCTTAGACATCTGGATCTCATTGGTCAGTTTACAACAGATATTCGACACATATCTGGCACGGACAATGTTGTCGCTGACGCATTATCACGTATCGATGAGCTTGTAATTCCACCAACTGTAGATCGCTCAGATAGCGAATGCACAACTGACCGATAAAGAATTAACTACCGTTAAAAAACTAACTAGCCTTAAAATGTTACCTATTGACATTGAGAACTCCTCCCAGCAACTTTGGTGTGACGCTTCGCAAAGTATTTTGCGACCCTACATACCTGCGACGTTGCGTAGGAAGATTTTCGATGTGGTTCATGGTACGGCTCATCCAGGTGCTAAAGCGACAACTGGGCTTTTAGCTCGGAAGTTCATCTGGCCATCCATCAACAAGCATTTACACAGATGGTGCAGAGAATGCACAGCCTGTGGTAAGCTCAAAATTTCACGTCATGTGAAAAGCCCTCTCGGTAAGTTCGAGCCAGTAACAGAAAAACTCACCACCATTCATATTGATTTGGTCGGTCCACTTCCTACTTCGGAAGGTTTTACTTACTGTCTTACCGTCATTGACCGCTTCACAAGATGGCCAGAAGCATATCCAATTGCGGACATTCGTGCAACAACCGTTGCTACCTCGCTGGTCAGAGAGTTTATTCCACGTTACGGAACTCCTCTCACAATTGTGACTGATCAAGGAGCGCAATTCGAAGCTCAACTGTTCGCAGAGTTGGGCAGGGTTTTGGGGTTTAAGCGTAGTAGAACGACTGCATACAACCCCAAAGCAAACGGTATGCTCGAACGATGGCATAGAGTACTCAAAGACTCTTTGATGTGCAAAGTTTCAGAAGGATGGACCCGCGAACTACCATTCATTCTTTTAGGACTTCGTTCCATCATCAGAGAAGATGCTGATGCCACACCGGCTGAACTAGTTTACGGTCAGAATCTGCGTTTGCCATACGAACTTATACATTCAGACACAACACAACAAATTTCACCTAGTGACTATGTGCAAAGGCTGCGGGAGGTCATGCGTTCGGTGAAACCTCAACCACCTTCTTCACACACAACCACAGGCACATTCGTCTTTAATTCACTTAAAGACTGTGATCATGTGTTTGTGCGCCAGGACTTGGTTCGAAAATCGCTTCAACCACCATATGGAGGTCCATACAGGGTCATTAAGCGTCATGAGAAGTTTTTCACCCTGAGTATTAAGGGCAGAGAGAAGAATATCTCAATTGACCGCCTTAAGCCCTCATTCGAAACTTCGGTTTATCTCCCTCCGAAACCGATCAAACGCCTTTCGTTCGCGCAAGATGCAGCTGCCCCATCCATAATTCAAACCAGGTCACGGACGGGTTCAGGACGAAAAACAATCGAGAAAGTCCGGTAGCCTTTCTCTAGGAAGGGGGTGTGTGGGGAATACGACTTTAATCAATACACTTGTTTCGAACACTACATACATTGTCAAAATCAAGTAGCCGGTTGTTTGATTTCAATTAAAATAGAAATCAAGCAACCGGTAAAAAAAAAAGATTTTAAAAAGTCAGAGAGAGGAAAAAAGAAAAACAGTTGATAAATAGAATTTCAAAAAGTCGGTCTAAAAAATAATATGTTTAATTTTCATTTTTAAAAATAATGTATTACTTGAATAATGTATTACGTGATAATTAAGTAAAACCTACGAGTTTATTATAAATTTAAATCGTGTTTAATATACCACGATAAAATCGTGTTTAATATACTACGATAGCGCCACCGACTGACACATTCTCCATCGGACCGCAAACGTCTGTGTGCACTAAGGTTCCTGTATACGCACTCACACTACTCACCCTACCTTATGCTGTTATGACACTGGCTATTTTTGCGGCTTTAAAGCGGCTAGACAATCCAAATGGAAAGGGATAGAGACTTTAACATACAATTAAGACATTGGTGTGAGAGAGACAGTCCGAACAGCAAACTATGGGTAACTGTCAAAAAACAATCCATAACTGTCAAAAAAAAAGCTGCAACAAAGCGCATTCGAGCAGTGTTTCGCAACATTCTAGCAGTTAATCCAAGAAAAATCCGCTGGCGGCTAGATTTTCCAGCCGCTACCGACTAGTTTTTGACAGTTCGGTAAGTATAAATTATGGAAAGTGCCATTTTCTGTTATGAAACGCGCCAGAACCGGTATTTTTCTTTACATACCAGTTGTTAATTTCGTTTACTAGATGCCGCTAGCGTCGGAAAGAGCGGTATCTCTGTCTTTTTATTGTTGTTCGCCTTGACGCATGATTGGCTGTTATTGTACTTTTTTCTAGCGAGGAAATAGCTAGTGTCATAACAGCATTAGGTTTGGCCGATGCATGCTCAGGTCGAAAACCAGTAATTTTAAATTTTTTTAATTTTATCGGGGACTTACCTTATAATAATTCTAAATAATTTACTTTTCGGTATAAAATTGAAAATTTCCATAAAAGAAATTGATAATATATTGAAATTTACAAAAGAAAACCTTAATTTCGCGCACACACACTTCCATACCGAAGTAGTACTAAACTTAAGGTTACCGTCAAATTTATGACATTTCTCAGTTGACATTTCAAAAATGTCATCTGGCGATTATATTGGTCTCGGTGTTGATTTCGATAGCATACTGTGCATGCGGCCCTTCGAAACGGCAAAATCACGGCGGACAGTTTCCAACGACTTCAGACTCATCCACCGTCAAATCCACCCTCGGTTTATATCTCACCGTCGGTTATACCAACGCATCATACGTTACCACGCCAGAAGGAGCATCAAGAACCCGAAGAACTACATCGTAGGATTGCCGAGCTAACAGTTCAACGGTGTCGAGTTCGACTGTCGAGCTTATTGCAGGATGGTACGTTTGGTCGCGTCTACAAGGGCATATAACGACAGTCAAGAAGTTCTTGTTAAGACCGTTGCACAACACGCCAGCCAAGTACAAGTGCCGCTTCTGCTTCAAGAAGAAATGAGCTTGTACGGCGCTTCGCAGACTGGAATTTTATCGGTCTTGAGAATTTGGCTGTTCTAAATTATCTGTGTATTAGTGCAAATGTGTGTAGCCGCCAGCCATATGACATATGACATTTCGATTGAGAAATGTCAACAACAGTAAATGGACTGAGGGCGCAAAGTGGAAGTACGAGATCTTAAGAGGTATTTATAAAGTTCAGACAAAAATTTAAATAAATAATTGTTTTTATGAATGGAATTTTTCATGGTAAGCTACCATAGAAGCAAATTTGATTAAATGTTGGTTGTTTTCCGTCGTCAGTAGGGTTTCTGGTGTGAAACCCCAACACGAAATCCCCGACTGTTGATTAATCGCTGTCCTTGAGGACATGACAGTTGGAAAACCTTCACTGGATACGCCAGTTTCATAAGATTGTGTTGGACTAGGTCCGAAGGAGCTGTTTCGTCATCGGAGGGCATAGACTCGTCAGAGGGTGTATCATGCCTACTATCCGAAACACCCTTACAGCTGGTGGACGCCGGAAAACAACCAACATTTAATCAAATTTGCTTCTATGGTAGCTTACCATGAAAAATTCCATTCTTAAAATTAGCGAAAAAATAAAATTGCTGTTGGCGGGTTTCGATGTCACGCTCTTAGCGTTCAGCTCTATATATCCTGGCTTACAACCAAAAATTCCACCAAATTGGTTGAAATATTAGATGATCTTCAGCGCCACCTCCTTTAGTATAGGGTTGCGATGGCGGGAAATTAGCTAAAATTTATAATTCGTGATCGTAAATTTGATTTCGAGTGCGCTATATAGAAATTATGCTCAGCAATTCCACCAGCTGTAAGGGTGTTTCGGATAGTAGGCATGATACACCCTCTGACGAGTCTATGCCCTCCGATGACGAAACAGCTCCTTCGGACCTAGTCCAACACAATCTTATGAAACTGGCGTATCCAGTGAAGGTTTTCCAACTGTCATGTCCTCAAGGACAGCGATTAATCAACAGTCGGGGATTTCGTGTTGGGGTTTCACACCAGAAACCCTACTGACGCCGGAAAACAACCAACATTTAATCAAATTTGCTTCTATGGTAGCTTACCATGAAAAATTCCATTCTTAAAATTAGCGAAAAAATAAAATTGCTGTTGGCGGGTTTCGATGTCACGCTCTTAGCGTTCAGCTCTATATATCCTGGCTTACAACCAAAAATTCCACCAAATTGGTTGAAATATTAGATGATATTCAGCGCCACCTCCTTTAGTATAGGGTTGCGATGGCGGGAAATTAGCTAAAATTTATAATTCGTGATTGTAAATTTGATTTCGAGTGCGCTATATAGAAATTATGCTCAGCAATTCCACCAGCTGTAAGGGTGTTTCGGATAGTAGGCATGATACACCCTCTGACGAGTCGATGCCCTCCGATGACGAAACATCTCCTTCGGACCTAGTCCAACACAATCTTATGAAACTGGCGTATCCAGTGAAGGTTTTCCAACTGTCATGTCCTCAAGGACAGCGATTAATCAACAGTCGGGGATTTCGTGTTGGGGTTTCACACCAGAAACCCTACTGACGCCGGAAAACAACCAACATTTAATCAAATTTGCTTCTATGGTAGCTTACCATGAAAAATTCCATTCTTAAAATTAGCGAAAAAATAAAATTGCTGTTGGCGGGTTTCGATGTCACGCTCTTAGCGTTCAGCTCTATATATCCTGGCTTACAACTAAAAATTCCACCAAATTGGTTGAAATATTAGATGATCTTCAGCGCCACCTCCTTTAGTATAGGGTTGCGATGGCGGGAAATTAGCTAAAATTTATAATTCGTGATCGTAAATTTGATTTCGAGTGCGCTATATAGAAATTATGCTCAGCAATTCCACCAGCTGTAAGGGTGTTTCGGATAGTAGGCATGATACACCCTCTGACGAGTCTATGCCCTCCGATGACGAAACAGCTCCTTCGGACCTAGTCCAACACAATCTTATGAAACTGGCGTATCCAGTGAAGGTTTTCCAACTGTCATGTCCTCAAGGACAGCGATTAATCAACAGTCGGGGATTTCGTGTTGGGGTTTCACACCAGAAACCCTACTGACGCCGGAAAACAACCAACATTTAATCAATTGTTTTTATATTTCAGATCCCAGTCACCACCAAATCTAGGTAGCATCGAGCTCGTCTTATTAATTTTCTTTTCGGTTTTAATGCGCAGGAGTTCACATCTACAGAATTGGAAGTATCGCAGACCTCGACATGGAATCGAAGAGCAAAACTGATCCGTATATTTGGAGAAGTTTCTTCAAGAAAGGCCACCTGAGCTACACACCGTCAAAGCGACTAGTATCGATTTCCTGGGATAGCGGCGACCCAATCGAATTACGGTCCAGCTAACTCAGTGAAGCAAAACACCGGCTTTCGATGGCTGAAAGATGCATTTTTCGAACGTTCGCAGGCTCCGACCCATGTGCACTCCGTTGCGTTGAACTTTCACGAGCGCTATGCATTTTGGTGTGCTGTGCAGCCGGAATTGATGCTCGCGTAGAAACTTTACGAGGATTCCAGTTAATGTATGAGCTGATCAATATTTTTACAGCAATCTTTTTTTTTCAATTCGTACAATTTACAGCGATCAAATGACAAAAAACCAACAATACTCGTTGTTTATGATCCTGGAGCGGTATTGTCTGGCAGTTGAATCAATCGCGTTTCCTCTCCCACAAGGATTTTCCTCGTTCTTCACATATCTCGGATATCGAACGCTGTCCTTCGACATGTTCATGCAGTACGTGGGCAATCACGTATTCGAGCTACAAATAGACGTTATGAAGACTATCATCGGCTGTAGGGATTCAAAAATTGGCATTGTTGCTCTTAATTAGATATTTGATGATCTGTTTGCAGACATTGACGACTCGAAAGAAGGCGTTCAACGCAAGCTCGAGCTTTTGTCAGTTCTACCGCAATCTCGAGCACATCGTCTTCTCAAGAACTGGAACCATCCCATCAGTTTAATGATTCGCGGACGTGATCATACAGCCAACATACTTTCGGGAAATCCTGTACAACCCAGAGGTAGCACGCAGGCGCGAAGTAAGACCATGGAATCAACAGGTAAGTGTGATATACTTAGGCTTTACGATGCTTTCGTTTAAAATTACGCGTTTCCTATTGCGTTCAAGCTAACGACGACGACTTAGACAGTGTGGAGACTGGGAATGCAAGCCCCCGCAGTTCCACAGTTCCTGTATGTCGAATTTTATTCTGTCGAAAAGATCATAATGCTTCGGAGCAATGTCCACATCCGACTACGAGTCAGATCTTGCCCAGATATTGTGAGGTTTTGAACAAACGAATCGTCTATTGGTTTATTATTTACATTTTCGTATCGTCGATTGTTGCAATCGTTCTGGGCGTTTTGTTGAAGATCCATCAGGAGGATATTTTCAAAATGATTGTCAGGTCGAATGATTGAAGAACTCATGAATGGTAAGAAAATAATTTACAGGCCATTTCATCTGTGTTTTTTGTGATGGGATCGGTTTGGTGGCTAAGGCTTGCACAATTAAATTTTGTTTTGTGTGACTATTTAGAAACCTTGTGTTTCGGCTTACACGAAATTTATAACTAAAATTTGCTCTCGGGACGGAATATCAAAGTGGCTGCTAAAAACATGCGTTGGAGTTTAACAGCTAGGTGTACCGCCAGTATTGATCGTAATGTACTATGTAAAATAATGCTCGATTTCAGAGTTACTATGAATGACCAGGTATCCCAAGTCAGAATACAGATATGGGATTGAAAGAAGGAAATTCATCTCATTCTCTCAATACCGATTTACACATCCAATTACGGTATTTTGTTGTCACTTCTGATAGTTTTTTTTTATATGTCGAGTTAAAAATCTTTCGCAAAACCGAAAACTTTCAAACAAGTCATAACTTGAACGATAAACTCTTATACGAGTTCAGCGGTTCTCGATTAATTTCACGCTCGATTTGCATAACGCAAAACGAAACACCCAGCCAAGCATTAAATCGACGACGGCATGCTCTTCTCTCTGGCACAATTTCAATATCACACTCTTTTTTATTACTTCGTTGCTCGTTTAGTAATTAATCGTTTGCAATCTGTGGTAACAACGTAATAGTCATCCCAGGCATGAAACTAATTCGTCACAGATACCATTCGGTGGCTTCGTCAATTAACCGTGTCCGCAATGCATTTTCCCATTAACGGTTAAATGAAAATCGGGAACTATTCAGTTTAATTATAACAGCGTTTGTTGATTAACTTATGTGTACAAATTGATTTGATCAAATATTTGTTTCTTTTTTATATGCAGCAATAAAATAAAATTAAATAAAAAATTTGAATGTCGTAAAATAATGTTGTTTTGAGGAAATTTTGAGTTTTCGAAGTGTCGAACGAGCTACGAAATCGGAGTCAATCGATGCAGCTCACCCCAACGAGTTCCGGTAGGTTTGCTGTTTCAAAATACAAAACACGTCGCAATTTCACATTAAATATTTTCTTTATTTCACTATAATTACGGGTATAGTTTGTTGGTTTCTTCTTCCATTAATTCTACAAGTTTGTTTTTCAAATTCTTACACAATTTGGTTTTTACTTATCTACTACTCTTAATTTTCTACTTGTTACAATTTATCGTTTTATACAAAAAAGAACACTACTATTTACAATCATAAGTCTTTGAGGTTTGCAACACTTCAGCAGAAGAGCCAACATTTTAAACAATCTGAATAAACATTTATCTCTACCGGAATCTTATAAATGTAAGCGGATTGGAGATACAAAAGAAAAAAAAATTGATAGCACGTATGAATTCATTTTCCGGACACAAAGCTTTCATGTTCCCTTAAACAAACTGCAAAGAAGTGGCATATTTTAGGGATTGCAACTAACACGACAAAATTGTTAACTACAAACAAAGCTACGTTTTCATATCGAGACACCGAGCAGAAGGTTGAAATGCATTTTTTTTTTAAATTATATTTTTAATTTTATTCCATTGGCACTTTAAGGCGTTTCCCACCTATCCACCACATTCTAGCTTTACACAAAACTAAACAAAATAAATAAAATAATCGTAAATTCAATGGATAACCAGCAATAAAACTTGTTGGACTCCACATTTTCTGTTATGGCTCTTAAAATTTAAACAAAAGGTAATCATGGCATATAAAAATTCTATAAACTGTAAATAAACTATTTTGAACTTGGCTATACACGGTTTCGTAGTTTACCCTTGCGATTTAATAGTCTATCCTAAACGTAACGGGTGATCTGAGTATAAAAGTCGGATAAGCAAACTTGTAATTGTGCAAATGTTGGCCGTTCCAACGGAGATAGTGCCCAACAGTATGCCATTATGGTAAATCTGAAACTGAAGAAACGCAACTATTAGATTTGGGGAAAAAATTTAGGCAATTGCGTAACTTACAATTCGTCTGGACAATTGTATGGTTGTGCGAACCTGTAGCCGTCGCGTAGATAATGTTCCATTTCAAATGGATCAACTTCAGCGTAGGGTTGTTTAGCAAACGTGCACAACTCCCACATCAGGACACCGAATGCCCATGTATCACTGGCTTCTGTGAATTGTTTCTTTTGCAAGGCTTCGAGGGCGAGCCATCGAATCGGTCGGTTTTCACTATCGCCTAGACAATTGTAATCTGCCGGGAATAAGTCGCGCGATAGCGAGCTATCCGCCAGTTTTACTCGAAGCGAATCGTCGATACTGAAATGGAATTACACACGAATTACAAAGGGATGCAAAAAGATTAATTGAAAAGTAGGAGCCATCAAAAGAAAGGGGTGGTAACAATTGTAAACATGAAATACTTACACGCAATTCCTAGCCGCAATGTCCTTATGAACGACGCCATGACTGTGAAGATGTCCAAGAGCCAGGGCTAGCTGGGACGACATCATAACGATTTGAATGGAAGTCATAGACCATGAGCAAGCCGGTTCAAGTAGGAAAAGCTTAAGATTTCGAGTGTTTGCTGGAGCTGGATACAATAGGAACGGTGTTGTATGATCTTCGATCGAAACTCTCAAGACCGATAAAATTCCAGTCTGCGAAGCGCCGTACAAGCTCATTCCTTCTTGAAGCAGAAGCGACACTTGTACTTGGCTGGCGTGCTGTGCAACGGTCTTAACAAGAACTTCTTGACTGTCGTTATAGGTGCCCTTGTAGACGCGACCAAACGTACCATCCTGCAATAAGCTCGACAGTCGGACTCGACACCGTTGAACTGTTAGCTCGGCAATCCTACGATGTAGTTCTTCGGGTTCTTGATGCTCCTTCTGGCGTGGTAACGTATGATGCGTTGGTATAACCGACGGTGAGATATAAACCGAGGGTGGATTTGACGGTGGATGAGTCTGAAGTCGTTGGAAACTGGACGTTCGCATCGGTTGTCCGCCGTGATTTTGCCGTTTCGAAGGGCCGCATGCACAGTATGCTATCGAAATCAACACCGAGACCAATATAATCGCCAGATGACATTTTTGAAATGTCAACTGAGAAATGTCATAAATTTGACGGTAACCTTGAGTTTAGTACTACTTCGGTATGGAAGTGTGTGTGCGCGAAATTAAGGTTTTCTTTTGTAAATTTCAATATATTATCAATTTCTTTTATGGAAATTTTCAATTTTATACCGAAAAGTAAATTATTTAGAATTATTATAAGGTAAGTCCCCGATAAAATTAAAAAAATTTAAAATTACTGGTTTTCGACCTGAGCATGCATCGGCCAAACCTAAGGTAGGGTGAGTAGTGCGAGTGCGTATGCAGGAACCTTAGATACACTGAACTCTCTACTAGGGGTTTGGCAGATGCGTACCAAGGTGGAAAACCAGTAAATTTAAATTTTTTCCATGTTTGTGGGATTCTGCACTGTATGCATTTGAAATGATCGCCTTTTCTCTTCAAAATAATAAATTGCCATAAAAGAAATTAAAGAAATGCTGAAATTTACCATTGAAAACCTAAATTTTGCGCACACACACTTGCATACAAAAGAAAAAGAAGTACTAGAGTAGTGGAAGGAAACCGTCATTAGGTCTGTTCTTTTTGTCGGTGTAGTGTACTCAGTGTACACTTTCTGCCCTAATGCTGTTCTTTTTGTCGGTGTGACGTCAGAGGTTGCTGTTCTTTTTGCTAGTGTAGTGTACTCAGTGTACACTATCTTACACTGGATCGGGAGCCGGTGTAAGATCTTCTTCTTTGCCATCTGTCAGAATTGATGGCTCTATGCAGATAAAATTGACTTTGTGCATTTATGAAAATACTGTTTTGAATGAATAAATGCAAGAATATTGAATGGCAATAAATTTGCATTGATAGAAGTGAAAGAATAAAACAAATAAAAAAGTTCGGAATTTTAGCTGTCATTTTTCTACACTAACCCGTTCTTTTTGCGCGATCTAAACCCTACACTTTCAGTATAAGTTGTATCCCATTTTCAGTGTAAGTTACACTAAAATGTGAACTTTACCTAGCAAAAAGAACAAACCTATTGTCATGAATGACATTTCTCGTTTGAGAAATGTCATAGCATTTCTGCAAGGCGAAGAAACGCCGAAAAAGTAAAATGTAAGTATAATCCGTGCGAACACCTGTAAAAATATAAAACTAAATACGATTTAAAACCTCGAATCTACTTTCAGCATAGATAAAGAAGATTTGCCGTCGGACAGTGACGAGGACTTCCTTCCGGACAGCACTGACTCGGACATTCCGAACGAAAAAGAATCCGACAAAAAGATGTCAAGCGGCTCAAAACCGGTTACAATCGAAGAGCCCGACGAAGCGGCCGAAAAGAAACGTGCCGATGCGGTCTGGGCGAACTGCCTAAGCGACACACATGACATTCCGTCTCCTCGACCGCCGTCTAAACGGATGGCAGTAACAACTTCCGCGAACAGTATCACCTCAACATCCTCGACGTATGTTCCGCCGTCGAAACCGGAACCTGAAAATCCGCATGCAAGTAAAATCCGTGCGAACTGTTGTAAAAAAGGTTATAAAAAAGGTACTTTTGTACCTTTGTGATTGGACACGGAAAATAATAAACCACATTTTTCATATTTTACATTTAAGTTCTAAATGAAACTTTGGTATGTTTTAGGATTCGGTCAATAAAAATGTTTGACATTCGGGACGTATGACTACAGGGTGTAACTAGTACTAAGGTTCAAACGAAAATGGGAGATAAAGGAACTTGTCCTGAGTAGAAAATCGTTCTACACATACTCCCGTTTTTGCACCGTTAAGGAGATAGCACGATTTTAAGGACGAAGGATTTTCATCGTACCTGTGATCACTGTTTGATCTCTAACTTCTGCTGTACTTAGCGTAACGTAATAATTCTGGGCTCGTTGGAAAGGACACAAATTCTTCTTTCTAATTGCTATCAACTGTGTCAATCAGTGTTATACTTTTTGAGAAAAATTCATTTAAATGACACAAAAATAATAAAAAATTAAAAAACAATACAAAAAAGTCCTGTTTTCTCCAAGAAGGACCTGATTAACCACCAAATTTTATTACATTTTCGGAAAGCCCATAAAATTTCACTATACGTTTGATAACAGAATTTCTTCATATTTGCAACAACAAGTGAGTTCCCTGCACATGTTGGAAATACTGCTAAACATAGAATTTACCGCAAAACAGATGCAGGAATGAGCAACCATGTTAACAACACACGTATTGCTCTTATGTGTGGAAATTATGTTACAGGAGCGCATACTGCGCATCGCGGCTAGGGACCCACGGTAAGCACCCGGCGCATCGGCCATCGATTAGGCATCAACCACATGCAAGTGTTCAGAATTCTGCAAGGAGAAGGACTGTATCCCTATCACAATACTCGTGAACATCAGCGAGACTTTTGTCGTACCATGATACTGCGAGCAGACCAACATCCAGCGTTTTTCGGAAGAATTCTCTGGACCGACGAATCGCAATTCACCCGCGATGGCATACAAAATTTCCACAATTTGCATGTGTGGGCACGTGAAAATCCCCATACCAGCCGAAATACGTCCCATCAACATCGCTTCAGTGTGAATGTTTGGGCTGGCATCATCGGCAGAACTTTCATTGGTCCGGTATTTCTTCCCTCAATTCTCAATTCCACCAATTATGCCGAATTTTTGGAGGAAACTTTACCAGACCTCATAGAGGATATACCACTCCGTGTACTGGTCAGGTTTTGGTATCAGCACGATGGAGCGCCAGCGCATTATAGTGCTAATGTCCGTCGGTGGCTCGACGCGAATTTTCGAGATCGATGGATTGGTCGTGGCGGTCCCATTGCATGGCCTCTACGATCTCCTGACTTAACTCCCATGGACTTTTATGTCTGGGGGTATTTGAAAAGCATCGTCTACGCAGAGGAAATTCATACACGAGAACAGCTCATTTTCCGTATCACCGAAGCATGCAATCAGTTACGAGCCCAACTACTGCGTGTGAACCCCACCAATGCCATTCGTCGGCGATACCACTTCTGCTTGCTCCACAACGGCGGACATGTTGAAAATTATTTGTAAACGTAATAAACAAAATAAACTAAATAAACGTAGTAAACTATACTTCAACTCTTTTATTTCGTCCTCACTATTATTAATCATACTCCTTCGGCGAATGACGGGTGTCAAACCAGATTTACTTGAAGGGAACGTGCTTGATAACTGTTAGGCCCGCTCCTTTACAATTCAACCTATGAAGAAATTCTGTTATTAAATGTAGTTACACCCTGTATATAAAAAAACGATTTCAAATTTTTAATTTTGCTCACCCAGTACATTTTATTCGAACCGCCATGACGGTTCCGTTTGACGTTTCTCGTCACACATGAACGCGAAAAAGGGAGTTTAAATCCCTTTAGCCCCGGTGGGCTGCACGAAAGATAGTTGGAGCGTAGCGCGCGTCAGCCAAACATGAACGCGAAAAGGGAGTCTTAATCCCTGAGCCCCGCAGGGCTGCATGAAAAGTAGTTGAAGCGTAGCGCGTGTCAACCCAAACATGAACGCGAAAAGGGAGTCTTAATCCCTGAGCCCCGTAGGGCTGCACGAAAAGTAGTTGGAGCGTAGCGCGCGTCAGCCAAACATGAACGCGAAAAGGGAGTCTTAATCCCTGAGCCCCGTAGGGCTGCACGAAAGGAAGTTGGAGCATAGTGCGCGTCTCGAATTGTACTGGTTGTATGAAATTAAAAATTTGAAATCGTTTTTTTTATATAGTCATACGTCCCGAATGTCAAAAATTTTTATTGACCGAATACTACAACATACCAAAGTTTCATTTAGAACTTAAAAGTAAAATATGAAAAATTTGGTTTATCATTTTCAGTGTCCAATCACAAAGGTAAATTTTTCCACTTCCGCGAACACTATCACCTCAACATAAACGAAATTTTTGAATTTGCCGGTGAAGAAGTTCGGCCGAACAACAATGACGGACCAGCTAATTTTAAACATTGCATTTATGTATTGTATTATAAGGTATTTATTATACAAATTATAATGTATAATACAATAATTACATTTTTTTTATTATTATTTTAATTCGATAGGTATAGTGTCGGACTTGCGACGAATTCGCACTCCAAGTCAATTTAGACGTCATTGGCATGTTGTAGTGTAACGTGTCGTCTGAAATAAGATATATATTAGTATATTATAATAATAATGTTTCATGTTGCTGGCTTGTGTTTGCGTGGTAAACATTCTTGGCAATCCCTAAAGACGTTATTTATTTCCTCACCACCCAAGAAGTAAAACAACAAGGCGCCCTTTTTTTAAAGATGTTTCTCCTAGGCATCATATACACTATTCGGCTCTAATAAAAAAAATTTAAAAAAATTAAAAAAAAAAAAAAGTTTGTATATAAAAAAATCATACGTATACTCCAGAAAATTCGTAAATGCATATAATCCCTATAGACATAGTCCTCATGAAGAAATAATATTCAATAGATATTATAAAATCATAACAAATTCAATAAAACACAAATAAAAATTTAAGAAATAGACTATCTTAATTCAAACTTTAATATTTAAGAAATAAAGTATCTTAATTCAGTCTTGGAAAAAAATATTAAAAAATGAATGTCAATAAAAAATATATTACAAATATTTTGTAAAATAAAAAATTTCTCCGAGAAATGATTAAAAAAATAATGTCTTAATAAATAAGTAAAGAAAAAATATCACAGTCATAATCACATAAATCGCTGAAAAATAATATACAAAATAATGAGCAGTGGAGTAAATATAATTTATAACTTATGGATCGTGAGGCCCTAAGGCGCTGTACACATCGCACACGACCGAACGAATTTTCCGATACGACTTTTCGTTTTTCGGCTTATTGTGAAATCTTTAGTTATTGAAAAATTAGTTATGATTGGTAATTATAACATTAGAGTATAATAAAAGAAAATCTCTACAGGACTTGTAATAGAAAAAAAATAATAATAGAAATCGTACGACTAAAAATATTCGTACGACGGACGGATATTTTTCTTATTATTATCAATTAAAAGTAAAAATCCCTTTATTTTTTTATGATATTCTTGTAAATGTTATAATTAACGATTTAACTAATTTTTCAATTAATAAAGATTTATCACAATAAGTCGGAAATTCGTATCAGAAAATTCGGTCGGTCGTGTGCGATATGTATAGCACCTTACTTTTCCACTTTTCTAAAACTATTTGGTCGATAGTTTAAGCTGAATATATATAAAACAGGTTGCGGCAAGCACAGGGGCTGTGGCCTCTTCAGACAAAGTTACATGGGTCTATTCTCGGTGAATTTCTAAGCGTAGAATACATGATCCCAAAAAAAGATTTTGTGATAGCTTTCGCGTCTAAGGCGCTGTACACATTGCATACGACCGAACGAATTTTCCGAAACGATTTTTAGGTTTTCGACCTATTGTGAAATCTTTAGTTATTGAAAAATTTGTTATGATCGTAAATTATAATATTTTCAAGAATACCATGAAAGAAAATCTCCAGTAATTTGTAGTTTTAATTGATAATAAAAAGAAAAATGAATCCGTCGTACGAATAAAAATATTAGTACTGACAGACGAACTTTTTTTAAACATTATCAATCAAAATCCAAATCCCTAGAAATTTTCTCTTCTGGTATTCTTAAAAATGTTATAATTAATGATTTCAACCAATTTTCTAATAACTGAAGATTGGACAATAAGCAGAAAAACGAGAATTCGTATCGGAAAATTCGTTCGGTCGTGTGCAATGTGTACAGCGCTTTGTATCTAAGTAGAATGGATTGGGGGAAAAAAACTAAGGGCTTGAAAGAAGGCGAATGAAATGGATGGGTAGTCATTTCTTTGACATCATGGAGGGCCTGAGGTCACCAGGGCGTGCCAAAATGGTCAGGTTCTGCAGGGCAATAGACTTTCTTGAAGGGGATTAGTTGCCCACGAGGTTCTAACGGATAGCTACGGGCCCGTAGAGCGTAGAGGTTTTTAGTGTTGTGGCTCTTCCTAAATTTAACTAAAGGTGATTAAAACTATAAGACTATTACATATTAAATGAGATATTGCTAACATGGTATCAACCTAACACTACCCCCAATCACATAAATTGTGTTACTGAAAAGTGTTGAGGATACCTCATTCAGAAATTGGTAACTCATATTTCACAATCTTCTTGCGATGTGTTTGCATCAAAGACTGCTGTGGATACTCTTCCAGTTCCCCAATTTTGCAATAATTGTGATTCCATTTCAGGTCCCCAAAAAGTAGGAAAATATCCGCTACAGAAATTTGAGCATTTCAAAAAACATTTTGTCACATAAATTTTAGATACCTACTTGAAACTCCTGACGATTGCAAACTGCTGATGTTATTCCAGTCGCAAGGTTCTTCGGATCTGAAATAATCAAAAATAATTACTAATATTTCAATTTCAATTAATTTATTAAATTTACCTCTAAATACAAATTTTCGCGCCTTGTGTCCAGCTCCATCGTTGTACATGACATTTCGATCGGAGTAATGTCAGAATGCCGACTATACACATATTCGCACTAGGGTCACTAGATACACACACAACACTCTCTACCTAGGGTTTGGCAGATACGTCTAATTCGGTCGTTTCTGTACTAGAAATTGTAATTTAACCTCACAAAAATCGCCTGTTTATGTACTAGTTCGCCTGTTTTTGTACTAATGAACATTGCTATCAACCCAGTAGGACTTCGAGGCAGTACTTCTGCATTTCGCTGATGTTTTCTTTGCAGACAAGTTCAAATGGAGTAAGGACTTACCAAAGTAAGGGGTAGTTATGCAACTGGTAAGCGCTCATATCAAATTTTTGCTGTTGGAAAAAAAAACATATATGGAATTCGTTTCGTAATTTGATAGACGCAGTGAAATTTTCCGAATTGCGTCAGTTCTAGAAACGTGGTCGACAAAACAAGTGATTTATTGTGAAATATTTGTTAAATTTGGAGTTTACTCGTACAAGTGAGATTTAATGGCAGTAAAAATAAAACATTTCAAAATATCGAAAACAGTTAAATATTATGTTAATAGGCATGTTGCTTACAACTAGATTAGATAAGGATTGAAAATAACGCACTGGATCATCTTGAATTGAACTTTGTCACCTAATACTGAGTTTATGAAAATTAAATTTGTTCGTTGCGCAGTAACATTTTTTTTTTTTATTTTTAGGAATAAACATACTGCAGTCACGATCGGCTGCAAGCCAATCGTATAATACTCTAGATGAATACTGAACTCCGATTTATATTGTAGTTGGGGATAAAGTAGAATTACGTGTGTGCATGTTGTAAGTCCTTTATTAAGGACTGCCATTAGATTGCTACTCAAAACTAAAAGACAATTTTCAGTGTTTAGTTGCATATCTTGAACTGGGTAAGTCGTAGAAAAAAATGGCCTTTTTGAAGGAGGTGCAGGAAGGACTCACTTGATTTCTTACATATTTATCCTTTTCCTTGGAACCATTTAAAAATGAACTTGTACAAAATTTGAAATTCGTAGCTTGAAGCGTTCAAAAGTTATCGAAAAATATTGTTGAACACGTGTCTTAAGGACATTTTGTATGGCAGCTAACAGAAGGAGTAAAAGGATTTCGCTGATTAGTAAACTCGAACTTCGTGTTTACTCAAAACTAATTTGTACAAAATTTCCAATTCATAGCTAAAAGATTACTTGAGTTATAGTAAATTCCGTAAATTAAGTGAAGACGTTTTGACAGGATATTTGTATGGTAGCTACACGAAGGACTAATAGGATTTTCTTCATAATTATACATTTAGCTTCAACTATTGGAAAAATACTACGTACAAAATTTCATAGACGTAGCTTAAACCCTTCTAAAGTTATCGGCCAATATTCTTAAACACGTATTTTAAGGACATTTTGTATGGCAGCTACCAGAAGGAGTAAAAGGATTCCGCTGACAAGTAAACTCAAGCTTCGTTTTTACTCAAAACTAACTTGTACAAAATTCCGAATTCGTAGCTAAAAGACTACTTGAGTTATAGTAAGTTTCGTAAATTAAGTGAATACATTTTGACAGGATATTTGTATGGCAGCTACACGAAGGACTAATAGGATTTTCTTCATAATCATATATTTAGCTCCAACTATTGGAAAAATAACATATGCAAAATTTCAATGCCGTAGCTTAAACCCTTCTGAAGTTATCGGCCAATATTCTTGAACACGTGTTTTAAGGACATTTTGTATGGCAGCTACCCGAAGGAACAGGACGATTTTGCCCGTTAACGAACTTAGCCTTACAAATTCAACCAAACATCCAGATTCAAAATTTCAAGATCCCAGGTGAAGGCGTTCTTGAGTTATCGTGCTAACGGACAGACGGACGGACGGACGGACGGACGGACGGACGGACGGACGTCAGGCGGATTTGAGGTTTTTGGGCACAAATAAACAAAAAATAATTTATAACTTTTTTTCGTCCGAGGCTTGGTTCTATGCGTTACAAACTTTTCGGCTGGATTAAACTTATAATACTCTATATGATTTCATTTAGAGTATAAAAAGACATCTTTTGAATTTGTTTGGATCATTAAAATATTGTTTTTAACTTCATTGTACTTTGCAAATGTTATTTCGATTTATCTTTTCCTTATAATTTTGAAGAACACAAAGATAGTTATAGTATTCAAGTGAATTAACCCAAACTAAATTCAAAAGATCTCTATTTTATTGTTGGAAATAGAAAAAGCAATTCTAGAACTGAATGAAGTTCAATTTCATAGACCATTAGGCGACAAAGTTTCATTCAAGATGATGCAGTGCGTTATTTTCAATCCTAGTCTAATCCAGCTGAAAATAACATATGTATGTACCTAATATAAAGTAACACTTTTAGGGATAATATTGCCATCATGAATGATAGACACCTACGACGTCTAATTCAGAATGAAAAATCTAAATTAATAGAAAGGCTGTCTGGCCCGAACAGTGAAGCAGAAAATTCAAGATTAATGCCTACTGCTTTTTTTTTTTTTACGGCCGTCGTTATAACTTAGGGGGTCACTCTTTAATGCGAACGCACAGCTAAAACGACATGGGTTGGGGATAAAATTGTGTGGCAGGGGATTTAGGTCGGTGGAACGGGAGGGAAGCGTCTGAAGTGTCGGTGGACGTTGTTTTTGAACTGCTGAAGGTTATACTTATCAGGAAACAGATCGGCCGGCAATGCGTTCCACATTACTGATGTTGGGGGGATAAAGGACTGCCTAAATTTCACTGTTCTCCACGAATGGGGCTGAACGGTATACTCGTGTGCGCGTGAAGCTTGGCGAGTGTTACGGGTGACCACTGAGAGTGGGGGAATAAGTTCTTTTAGTTCCTTACTACATTTACCATAAAAATATCGATAGTAAATACTGAGTACTCCGACATTTCGGCGATGCTCAAGGGAGTATATAGAAGCTGAAACGGCTTCGTCTCCAATTAGTCGGAACGCATGTTTTTGAACACGGTTGAGCAAGGCTAAGTGGGATTTCGGGGCCCCAGCCCAGATATGCGAATTGTACTCAAGACGTGGTCTGATATATGCCTTGTAGATTGTAGCTAAGTCAGGCGCTGAAAAGAATTTCTTACACTTCCGTAGAATTCCAAGGCGTTCGGAAGCATCAATTGCGACATCAAAGATGTGTTGGCTCCAGTTTAGGTGGTTGTTAAATTTTACGCCTAGTAATTTGAAGTCAGCAGAAGGGGGAATTTGTACGCCACCAAAGGATATATTTGAGACCGACGTCGGAACATCTCGTTTAAGGGATAGATGACAGGACTGTGTTTTTGAGGCATTGAACTCTACTCTATTTTTCTCGCCCCAGTCCAAGATAAGATTGAGGTGTGAGTTCAATGAATCGAATAACTCAGTGCGCTTCTTCAAGCTTAAACTCAGATTTATTACATCGTAATATAAATTTGCCATTACTTATTGGTGACAATCCAATGCATCCTGAAATATATGAAGTTACTGTTCACACTAAAGTAAATACATTAAACGAAAAATTAGCTGAGTGGTTCATCAAATATAAACCAACAAAATCTGAGGGATTGAATGTTCCTCTATCCGTCAAAGGACTTTTGAAGAAAAAACATGAAGCAAAAATCACCAGGACAGTAGAAGCTTGAACCTTCATTTGCCGATACGAAGGAAGAAATTGTAATTAACATTTTAAATTTTCATTAAGCATGATAATATTTTCTTTAACACTTTCCAGGTCACTTCTATAAGGACAATACTATTTCCAGCAGGGATATTAAAAAACTTCAGTTTCTTATTTGGGTCCAAAATAATTATGAATTATAATTTAGAAGGAGCTCAAGGAAAAAAACCCTTCATGGATTTTAAGAACATCAACGAAGCCATATTTAGTATGTACCTCAAATACGAGTATTACAGAGCGTTTACATGACGTCAAAATTACATAATCTTAATATGATGCTAATACCTTATGCGTATACTCTATCTTTAGTAGAACTTTTCATAATTAAAAGTGTTTTCGGCTACTCCTGTACTGCTTATTAGGAGATGATTAGTATATTTTAGATTCTTTGTATTAAACCGAAAACTCCTGAATGTTTAAACTAATATTATCCATTTAAAAAAACTAACGACAATTATGTGATTAATACTGTTACATTATAGTATAGCGTATTACAATCATTTTAATTAAATAATATTTAACACAAAAACATTTTGCAGAAGTACTTGACAAGGACGAGAAAGCTGTATGAAAACGATATTCGAAGATGTTTCAAAGCAGCCAAAGGGAGATACCATAAAAATAAATCCATAGCCAAGATTAGGGAAGAAAAAAAAATTACCTCATTTACAAATTAATTATTTTATATTTTCATATTTTTTTAAATAAATTATTATAACTGCCCAAGTAAATGAATTTATTATTTTTTACAGATTAATAACTATGTATGAGTTTATAATTAATAAATAAAATCAGTTACATTAATATTAAATGAATTATATTAAAAAAGATTTCATTTTATACTAGTATCTAATACACATGAATTATAAAAAAAATCAAAAAATGTTTAATTTATTTGAGTGATGCACGTTTTTATGAAAAAAGTTATTTTAGATTAGACATTTGCGTTGGTATAACATGTCTCATATGAAGAGTCTCTGATATTATGGAAGTGCGTCCACTAAACGAGACTCGGCGACGGAGCGAAGTACGTAGAAAAAAAAAGCTCGCCACACCGTTGTGATGCGGCCCGCTTCTAGTGATCCCTTACCTTAACAAAGCGATAAAAAATAATTATTGAACTGAGAACCTTGTAATGACTTTGGTAAGCGCTCCCACATAAGCCATGTCTTCTTCAATTACCTCTCAGAACCGAAGTATTGCATTACATGTTATGCAATTGGTAATGCCTTACTTTCGCGGACATTTGTATGAAAAGGTAATTAGCAGTGTAATCGAATTGGTAAGGCCTGGGTCATTACATTTCGTTGCTTACACCATCGATCCGGTAATCAATGCCAGTCCTACTGGGAAATTGCGTTTTTGAAGTGTGTTAGTGCGAATATGTGAAGAGTCGGAAAAAAAAGCTGTCGGTTCCCTTCCACAATTCTAGTACTTCTTTTTCTTTGGTATGGAAGTGTGTGTGCGCGAAATTGTGGTTTTCAATTGAAAATTTCCGTATTTCTTTCATTTCTTTTATGGAAATTTACAATTTTGCAGCGAAAAGTCAATCATTTCGAATGTTTAGAAAGCAAAATCCCATAAACATGAAAAAAAATTAAATTTACTGGTTTTTCACCTTGGTACGCATCTGCCAAACCCCTCTTAGAGGCTGTTTTGGTGTGAGTGCGTATACAGTAACCCTAATTCGCACTAACCACTTCAAAAACGAAATTTTAGCTAGTACAAAAACAGGCGAATTAGTACATAAACAGGCGATTTTATTGAGGTTAAATCACAATTTCTGGTACATAAACGATCTAGTGACCCTAGTGTGCACTAACTCCAACACACGCTTCGATTTGATTACTGTGTCCAAGCGGTGAAACGGTTCGCGACTCTGCTTTCCCTTCAAGCATGACACACATTTTGACAAATCACTTTGTTCTCCATTGATGTTGAATCCATCCACAATGTTCTTCAGCTTGATCAAGTCACCGTATGCCAATTGTCCTAGTCATCAAATTCACGCCGGTGTGTGTAGCCGCCTTCAACGCGACAGGATCGCTTTTGCAGCTTATATGTACCGTTACTTGGTTTCACACATACGACCAAACCGCCGTCACTTCGATCGCGCACAACACAACCGTTTTCATCGAACTCAACCCTTTTGCCGGATTTCACCATTCTATGCACTGACAGCAAATTCGTTGATAGGCCGGATACAAGCAGAACATTCTTTGCACTTATTGTTTGGTCTTCAACACGCAGATCAACTGATCCAGTACCGAGTACTTTCAAATGCGTGTTATCAGCCGTCGAAATGTCTGTGTATGCTGCATTTTTCGCAAAGTTCTTGAACAAATTTCGATTCCCAGTCATGTGTTGACTCGCACCACTGTCGACATACCATACGCCATCCGACTGATCCACATCACAGGCCGCCATTGCATGAAGTGCCACTGGCTCCAATTGTTCGGTTAAATCACAACACTTTGCGTTCGCTCTACTTTTCGATGTCACTGCCAGAAATGCCTTCGGTTTGTTATTTTATTCCGCGCACTTTGCATCTTGACTTTTCGGTCGCTCTGGACAATCTCGACGCATATGACCGGTGTTGTGACACTGAAAACACTTGAACTGGAATTCACCATTTTTCGCACCATTCCTCGGTCCATTCTTTCTTGATGGATTCCCTGAATTGGCTCCTTTGTGGTTCACCGATGCTCTGAACACATTACCAGTTCCACCTTCACTGTTGGTCGCCCGCTTGGCGCGTTCCGTATCAATCAGTCATCGCTTCAAGGTGTTTGAGGTTAAGCTGGTCATCATCTTCTCTTTGTTGATGAGCATCCCACCATCCAATCCGGTGACAAATGATTCGTATTCGGATGTGAGTCCGAACAGAATGATTCCACAGATCACCTCATTCTGCATCTTGAGGCCCAAGTCAGCCAACACACGCGATGCAGTCGTGATTTTCTTCAATTTGTCGTCCATCGATGACGACGTCTCCAATCATGTCGTTACCAATTCGCCAATTGTACGAGCCAGTTTGATCATCATATAATTCTCGACACTTGACCCAAACGTCGCGTACCGTTTCCAATTCGCCGATATCGTCGTAGAGTGTACGATCGATGTTGATGAGAATTTTAGCTCGCGCCTTCTTGAGCATTAGCGCATCCGTTATCCCAACGGGAATCGTGATGGCTCCATCAAAATCGTGCCATTCCAACAGCACTCTTATTTCTTGAGCCCAAGTCGAGTAATTCGACGCGCCGGTCAATTTCTGGATCTTGCCATCGCCCTTTTCGGCCATTCTGCATTCACACTTACAAAATTTTACCTTTAAAATTTGTACTTCCACGTGTATCGATGCACTTCTGGTCGGTGATTTTTCTTTTTACAAAATCCGCCTGCGAAATTTCCAAAAACCAAAAATACCTCTTTTTTCGTAAAGCCAAGACTATTTTCAATAATTCAGTACGATTCTGGGCCCATAACCTGTTGCGCCAGAGTTGATGATAATGAATTTGAAAAGAAACAATTGCTTTAGAAATGCAAACACGTCCGTTGTCTTCGACGGTTTCGACACGAGAGAAAACAAACGAGTCGTATTTATTTGATTGACGGTAACAATATTCAATAGTGTTGCCAGATGGGCATACACAATGTGGGTACAATTTATATCAACAAAACGGCACACCGAGATCTCGGCCGTCGACATGTTGCGCCTTAATAATTGAATTACTACTAAAATGGTTTATACATACGTATGAATATTTTTTTGGGACCCAATTTGCCCTAAGAATAGCACGAATCCACGCATTCCTTTGGTGTTTATCCTTAAGCCTAGTATCCAGATCGGGTGAAATCAAAAAACACATAAAAAAAACCGAGCGAAATGCTAGTGAACTATTTTTTCGCTTTCATTTCGCTGGCTAGTATCCAGTTCAGGAGAAATTGCCAATTGCAAGCAGATGGCGCTGAGCAAAGATTCCGCAGCGAAATGAGCGTGTTTCACGGTGAAATTGTGACGTTTTGTCTCGTTTTGAAGTGCAAATGACATTGGAAAATATTATTACATGGCTACTGCATTAGGAAATCCCTTATATATTTTTTTATTTTGATGGACGTTCAGGGTTGTTTTCTAATGACGAATTAATCATACTGTCGTTCGAAATCCTTTTTCTCCATTCACTCTCGATAACTTTACCTTCGTCATCCAATTCATCAGCATAATTCGGTGGGAAATACTCAATGTTATTTTCTGACATCAAAAAATTATGGAGAAAACAGCACGCAGTAACAATTTTTTGTGCCCTGTCTGGTCCACAAAATATTCTCCTTTTCACGTATTGTCATTTGGAACACATTATACCGAAAGCAAATATTGACTATTTCTTATTTAAAATAAATTGATTTTAAATTTAAAATAAATTGTTGTTTTTTATGTGTTTTATCAAACGACATCTTTCGGTAACGTTCACGAACTATTAACACAGCGGAATGCGTAGAATGAGGCAGCGCGACACAGCTTGATGGTGCGTTTACACTCACCCTTGAGGCAAACCGGTTTTCATCGGCTGTGTTCTTTGCTGTGTTGAAAGCAATTTACACTCAAAATGCCTCTGCGGCGCAACATGCTTATGAGTGCGAAACGACAGAAATACGATGAGCTGCGAATTGTGTGCTGCCACAGTTCATTGTATGTGTGTACACATATGGAAGCGTGCGTCGGAGAAAAGTTGAAGAATGTTAGACTCTTGCGACTCCACAAGCCATCTGATTGGGTGATTTTTTGGTGGGGATAGAGGCTCGCCTCAAACGCTGAGTGTAAATGCACCATGACGCCGCCAATAAATAAGCAAGTCAGATAACTATTCACTGTCTGCGTCAGTTTGAGTTCTGAATAAATTTCAAATTTTCCAAAAAGCGTTCGTATTCGTGCAAACGAAGCAGCGAACAGCGAACAGTCCAGTCATATCAAGTAACGATTCGATGTTTTAAAGATAAAAAAGTCACTTGTCGATTTCGAGGTTAACTACAACCTACGGAAAAGTTCAGAGTTGACGAACATTTTTGGATGGTTGCGTAAGGTTGCCTTCGTCTACGTTCGTTGTGACTACCACAATGGAAATACACCGCGCTCAACTTTTTGACAGCTAGTCTGCCTCGGACTGCGTTGCCGTTGTGACTTAGGGGTTAGTTTCGGCGCAATCAGCTGTACGATGACAGCCTGCGCACTTTGCGCAAACTTCATTCGTATTTTTACATGTTTTTAACGAGTGTCCATATTATTGACACTTGTAGCATCGTAGCACATTGTAATCTTCTCTTACAAAGTGGTAATTAAAACCAATATTTATATTCTTATCAACTAATCTCGCGAATATATTGCCAGATACTTCAATGTAGTGAGTCAAGGGTGTTATAATTTTTTAATTGCCTCGTATGCACAACGTTCCTAGTGAATTTGTCCGGTATAGAATGATTCAGGCTCACGATTTCCTGCTTAAGCTCGTCGGAATTATACAGTTTTTGTAAACCATACAGGGACGTCATTTCAGTTTTTTCTAGGTGGGGGCAAGATGTTATGTATGCATATATTTTTATATATAAATATACATATTGGTTGTTTTCCGGCGTCAGTAGGGTTTCTGGTGTGAATCCCCAACACGAAATCCTCGACTGCTGATTAATCGTTGTCCTAGAGGACATGACCGTTGGAAAACACTTCACTGGAATACGCCAGTCTTTATAAGATTGTGTTGGACTAGGTCCGAAGGAGCTGTTTCGTCATCGGAGGGCATAGACTCGTCAGAGGGTGTATCATGCCTACTATCCTGTTGTGTGTTAGGCTACCTTATGAGCCTAACACGTTTTATGATGCTGAAAAGGATGTGGGGACGTGCCTAGCATCTTTCGTTGCTGTCTAGCGGGATGACCTAGCGCCCTAAGGGACGCCGGTTAGTCAGGATAGGTAACACAAATAAATTGCATAGTTCACTTTTACCTCTTTTATTTTTTCACTGTCTCGATTTTCCATTTAACTTTTCACTTATCAGCATATCTTAAACCTAATTTTCACTTATACTAATTTAGTAATACTTTTTGAACTTTTTCACTATCGGTGTCAAATACCGAGTTTTGAAATTAAGACCGACTGACCTGAAAATAAGACAGACTTAGCTGTAAATAAGACCGACTGAACTCTTAATCTCGGTCGCGACACACTTTTATAATCCTAAAAATGCATTCGACCCATAACGCTGACCTTGTTACGTTAGGCCGGTAAACATTACTTCAAAACATTATGAGTCGATTGCATTTCTGGTCATTACGCAATCCGGTAGTACTAATTGTTTTGTGTACGAAATTCAAGCCGTCATTCCATAGGTACTGCGGACCGGCGGTATGCCGACTTGCAGTTCGTGCAAGAAGGTCGTTAGATTTTAAGAGGGCGATGCATTGTAAACAAACACTGACTCGAGTTCACTTGCTTGTTTACAACGCGGAAAGAAGAATTTTTTTACAAGGAAATAAATATGATCATTGTAAATAAACATAGACTCGTATTCGTATGTTTATTTACAATGCGGAAAATACTGTGTTTGGAAATGTGATGTGGTTAGAATGTTAGATGAATGTTAGGTGATTTGTAATGTACCGGGACGACGTAATGACTACTCAGGAAGGAGTCCAAGGTACAACATCCCTCCCCCTCCGGGGACTTGAACTCCCCCTCCTTTACTCGAAATATGAACTTGATTTTAAATACAGTTTTTTTTTTAGTGTGCGCCACGATTTGCATTTAAATTTATACATTTTATCTAACTTGTTAAAATAAAGTACATACACTAAAATACTTATTTACTATGATTTACTATAAGAGAATCAAGAATAACTTCATATTACTTATTTACTATGGCTTATTATGAATTCGAAAGAAAAAGAAAAATATTATACAATAAATATACTTAACAATACGCGAACGTTATGCTATCTAATCCCATCGAGGGAGACTCCGTTGGAACTTCATAATCCACCGGGATCCGTGGTGGTGGTTCTGTCGGCACCCTCGGAGGTGTTCGAGTTTGCGTTCGTGGTTTAACGTCTGCTGCTACGCAAGGGTTGACCTCCTTTAGTTCGATGTTCCGAACTGGATTGTTGCATGGTAGTGCAGCGTGAGAAATAACCTCCTTCAATTCGATGCTCCGAATTGGACTGTTGGCTGCTAGTACGGCGTGAGCATTTGCCCGACGTGTGCCGAGATATCTAAAACCAATAATACAGACCGCGACCAGTATGACCAAAAATGTTCCGACGGCCAGCATCGAGTAACGATGGATCACGATTTCCTTGCCTTGCTCGCTGACCCTCCTCGCATCCTGTGTTGCCATTAAATCGTCTTGTAGATCTTCTAACGATTTTCCTCCTTCGGCTAATGAATTGGCGACGTCGTTGTGATTGCCCACTTTGAGCGATAACGGCTTCCTAGGCTTCTGGACCGGACCCGGCATGTCGAAAGACGCCAAACTTTGCTTCAGGGCGTCCGACAACTCCGTAAAAGTTACCCTTGGTTGTTTATATTCCGTTGTGGTGAATAAAGTTTTTTCGTATGGCAGCCTCAACTCCCTGTTGCTGACTTCACAGGGTTGAATTAGTTTCAGATAACCCAATCCGGTTAAATTCGCGATAAAGTGCTTACCCTGGTATGTAACTGTTAGGATGAGCGAAGCTTTCATCTTGAAAAGCCACTGATTGCTGGCCTCTATCTTCATTATCACTCCGTCTGTAGCTGGAACTGCTGTGTGTGCGCAGTTGACTGATGCTGACGGGGAGTGCTGCAATAGTTCAACCAAACAATCAGGGTTGCCATTGGTAAGTATCGGTCCATTGTGGCGGCATACGAACATGGGCGTTGTGACATTGTATGCTACGCTCGTGCACCCCGAATAATCCCTCTGGGATATCGCAATAAAACTGCTGTGTGACTCCGCTTCTGCCATGTAGGGTGTTCGAGTTTGAAACATCAGGTCCCACTGATCGTTGAAATTTGATGGTAGGTAGTACACCTTTTGTATCGAGTAGACAGTCGGGTCTGGCAGGGGAATTTCTATCTTTATCAGCACAGTATCTCCGTCCAACATCGTTGTTACTTGAGCGGCCTGATGCAAAGTATACAGGTTGCGAAAAAACGGCTTTGTTTTTGCCGAAAGCAGGAGCGTTTCCAACATCGCGGTTATGTCGCTTATATCCAAAATGAACGGATGTAATTTGTTGTTATCCAGATCGTTCAAGATTGATAATTCGGTGGATTGTCTCACCTGAACCTCCATAAGGTTAGCGTTAATCAACGCGATCAACTCGTAAACTTCGGTTTTTAGTTTAAGCTTAGAAATCTCGTCGTTTGTCGTCATCGTGAAACTATCATGTGCGGTGCCTAATTCACGCAAATTTTCCGCTATCAGGTTCATGTCAGACGTGAGGTTCGTCACTGGTCCACTCAGCTTGTCGAAGTTAGATTTCATCACCGATGTTTTATGGTTTATCAGCTCGAAGGTCTTCTTATCATTCTGTCCCAAAATATCCAACTCGCTGTATACCTTGCGCGCGTCGTCGCTGTCCATAGTCCCGAAAGCCCATTTGGCAAACTTTCCGAGGAAGTCTATGGCGCGCTTCGATCTTCGGAGATTGAAGATGTGTCGGACGTGCTCACCGTTTTGCCGGAGTTGTTTGACAATAACAGCAGTCTCCTTCACCATCCGAAGGCACGTTTTCCGGAAACTACTTCCCCTGGGTGTTGTTGCAGCGTCGGAGCGCGGTTGTTGAAGGCTGGGTACTGAGATGTGAACGTTCTCTCGGTATTGATGGGTCGGTAACCAGTTAGTCTTGAGATTTTGTGGGTCGTGAGCAAGGTTTGAAAGTGCTCTTTCTTCGCGTTTGAGCTTACTTATTGCTGCTGATGTTGTTGTGGGCGAATGGCATAATTGGTCAATCTGTCGGTCGTATTGGTCTGCGATATCAAGTACAGCCGAGAAATCCATAGGCGTAACCTTCGTGAAAATAGTCCAGACATCTTTGTAGAAGACGGCGTCTCCTGTTTTCTCAAAAAAAACGGGGGTGTCTTCTAACTGCTTAATGATGAATGGCGGTGTTCCAATAGCAAGTTTGGATAGCATAACGCCGTAGCAACATAAAATTATCTTGAATATTACAAAACAACTTGATTTCTCTAATTTTAACAATATATCTTACTAGCTATTTATTAACTAAAATTAACTAACAATTGGAAATTGAAATCTATTAAAAATGTAACTAGGTTATTATATATTATATGTTGTTTTTCCCTACTATTGCAATTGAAAACTACTCTAAATTAAAATTTAACTATCGTTATTGTTTTGGGTTAAAATTAGTAATCCAAGCTACCTACAACTAGTGTTAGAGTGTTAGTCCGTATTAGTATCTAGTGTTTGGTGAGTTAGAAGAAAATTGAGTTTATTTTTTTTTGTATTTAAATGTTACCTTCCGGTGTCCAATATTCTTGTTGTTCCTCTTTACGGCTGGATTTTCTGTAAATAAAAGAAAAGAATGTTGTTGGATCATCCATGGAAGATCTTCAGCCGATTGTTATGGATTTTTTGAATCTTTGTGCCCATTTGGATAGTTGTAGTAACGTTTCCATTGACCGTTACCACTTCAAAAGGTCCAACCCATATGGGCGAAAATTTGTTTTTCCTTGCGGAATTCTTCAAAAGGACCTTTTGACCCACTTGAAGCTGTATGGGACGAATGTTCCGATCATACGACCGTTTGGATGTTAGCTTGGCTTGCTCTAAGTTTTTCCTGGCGATTTCGTGTGCTTTTTGAATTTGCGCTTTTAATTGGCTCGGGTACTCATTGCAATTGTCTACGGGTTTCGGTGCTCTTTTTAAATTTGTAGGCATCTCAAAATTAAAACCGTAAAGACAATTTAAAGGCGACAATTTCGTGGACAAGTGGGGTGTATTGTTATGCACGTGCATAGCTTGACCAAGCCACTGGTCCCAGTTCCGTTCATCATTCCCTACGAAACTCCTTAGGTAGCAGAGGCTAGAGGTCGGTGACTGCGCTCTAGAGATCCGTTCGCTTGTGGGTGATACGGTGTTATATGCATTTTTCGAATTCCGAGCAATTTGCACGTTTCCGAAAAGAGCTTTGCCGTGAAATTAGTCCCGTTGTCTGTAATTAACACTTTAGGTATACGAAACCTGGTTATAACCTCGTCGTAAAAAGATTTCGCGGCCGTAACTGCCTCCGCGTCTGGCATCGGAACACAGGTCATATATTTGGTCAGGTCGTCCTGAAAAGTCAGGATATAGCGATTTCCCGAATGGGTCACTGGTAACGGTCCCACCATGTCCATATACACTTTGTCGAATGGGAACTCTGGTGTGTCCGTTACCACCATGGGCATCTTGGTTATCCTGGAACTCTTATTTTTCTGGCATTTTGGGCATGCTTTTATGAATTTTTCAATGTCTTTCTGCATGCCCTTCCAACGAAATTGCTGCCGGATTCGTAAAAACGTCTTCTTCATCCCTTGGTGACGTCCTAATGCGGAATTATGGAAATCGTTCATCACTACTTGGATTTCCTTCGGATCAGTTATCGTTTCAAACCGTCGTCTTGCATTTTCTATGGGGTCGGGCGAAATCGGAGTGGGTGCTAAGGTTTCCATATCCGGATTTGGAGCGCGAGTTTTACTCCTCGTTTGAACTATCCCGATTGCCTGGCTAACCTTTTCCTCACTCATTTCTTCTTCGAGTTTCTCGCCTTCGTAAGGAATTCTACTCAAGGCGTCGGCATTTACGTTGTACTTGCCCGGTTTGTATTCTATCTTGTAATCGAACTCGGATAGCTTGTGGTGAAAACGCACCAGCCGAGATGTCGGATTCTTGACACTGAATACTCCCTTTAATGGGCGATGATCGGAGTACACCGTAAACGGACGTCCCAAAAGGTAGGAACGGAAATTGTTTGCTGCCCAAACAATGGCTAGTAGCTCCTTCTCTATGGTAGAGTAGTTTTTTTCTGCTGAGTTCAGGGTCCGCTAGCGAAGGCAATAGGTTTATCTTCCCCTACCTTACCCTGTGATAACACAGCTCCTACAGCGATATTACTAGCATCCGTCGTTAACACAAACGGCTGCGTAAAATCGGGATAAATTAGTATGGGTGGCGAGGTTATGGCTTTCTTTAAAAATTCGAATGCCTTTTGACAGTCCGCCGTCCATACGTATGGATTATCCTTTTTTAACAGTTTAGTAATGGGCGATGCTATGGCCGCTAGGTTAGGTATGAATTTCCTGTAGTAATTAATGAAACCCAGAAACGCCTGGACCTGCTTGATATTAGTGGGAATAGGATACTCGTCCACACAACTTGTTTTGGCTGGGTCAGGCAACGCACCTTTCTCTGAGCATTTATGACCCAAGTATACCACTTCTCGGCACAAGAAATTGCACTTCTCGGTGTTCAATTTTAAATTGTGCTCCCTTAGTTGGGAGAAAACCCGTGACAGCTTGTCGTTGTGTTCCCGAAGATTTTTAGCATAGATTACGATATCATCGAGATAAACGAAGCAATCTAATCCTTGCAAACCAGTTAAAATATGGTTCATAATCCGCTGGAATGTGGCTGGTGCTCCAGTGAGCCCAAATGGCATCCGGTTGAACTCGTAATGACCTAGGCCTGTGCTCGATTCTGGGCAAAGGGAATGCATCTTTAATAGTGACTTCGTTTAGCTTTCGGAAATCAATACTACGCGCCATTTCTTTCTACCGTCCGCCCCCGCCTTTTTGGGTACTACCAAAAGCGGTGAGTTCCATGGAGATTTGCTTGGAGATACTATATTGTCTGCAACCATTTTTGTGACTTGATCGTTAATTTCATCCCGATGAATCTGCGGTAATCTATACTGCTTCTGGTTTATCGCTGGTTGGTCAGCTTTCGTGGTGATTTTATGCGTGAGCACATTAGTGTGCGTAAGAACATCGATCAGGATTGATGTGGTATTTGTGTATGAAACAAATATGATCAAGCTTGATCGTTGAGTTGCATTTTGTGTTGACGAGTTTGCCGAAGGAGTGATGGAGATGCTTGCCGTTGATATTTTTATGGTTAGAGCCAGGAGGAATAGTTTACGTGTGCGAGATGTGCCGCGATGACGTGTTATCTTTCAGGAGAGCCCCCAGCTGATGCAGCGTACAGGCAAAACTCAAAGATTTCCGTGCTTTTGTATTAATACTTTACCTTTAGGTTCTACCCGCTGAATCCAGCCTGATGCGTATCGCAGTCGGAAGTATTGTCCTAATGGTTGGTAAAAATAAAATAGGCCGATTGATAGGCAGATGGACCTTTTATAGGGCCAAGTAGCTTTAGCTACCGTTGCTTATTCCAGTAATAGTCAACGCCCATAATAGTGTACTGTGGTGAATAAATGTGTTTGACATTCAAACATTCTCCCGGGCGCGAGAGATGAGAAGAGAAACATGACCTTTCATAATAATCATATTTATTGAATTTAAAATTTTAATGTTTAGTGAATAATGCATGCTTGTTTTGATAACAATTCGATGGAAACACAAATATTTTTTTCTTGCTAATAAAAAACAATTCAAAATAATTCAGACTATAATATAAGATTAGAAGAGATAAATAATTCAACTACTTGCTAGTAACTTGCTAGTAACTTGTTTTGATAACAATTCGATGGAAACACAAATAATTTTTTCTTGCTAATAAAGAACAATTCAAAATAATTCAGACTATAATATAAGATTAGAAGAGATAAATAATTCAACTACTTGCTAGTAAAGATAAGTATAAAAATAGTAGAAATATGAAGTATTAATTAATGGCGACCTCTTTTTAAGCCGAACCATGTCGTCTTTCCCTTGGCAAAGCGGACTCGTACTTTGTCCCCATTATTGAAAAACAAGGTGTACGCGTTCCTTCTGAGAGATTCGAACTCTTTCCATGGGATGGACCTCATCTCGTCGTATGTGACATCGAAAATCTCTCCCCTGTTTGTCACAAGGCTATAGCTGGGTCCCTTTTGGCGGTTGGCGATGTTGTACGGTGCTTGTAACGATGCTCGTGGTTTTGGTGTGCGTGGACGGTCTTCTAAACAGCGGCCTGGCGTAAGTGGCAGTTGCTGCTTCTTTCCTGCTGGAGAGAGATTTCGATCTGGCGTGAGTGGTAATTGCTGCCTGTTCCCAGCTGGAGAGAGAGGTGGCCGTTCTATACTACGGCCTGAGGTGGGTGGTAGGTCCAATGCCATGGATGTTGATGTAGAGGGGTGCACGGCCGTTGCGATGGTTCTTCCAACAACTCGTCTTCCGTGTACTGCTTCATGTATGACTGGTTTTCGAGTTCATCGTCGTTTATGAGTTCTAGGTAATCGAGGTCGGAATCCATCTAAATATAATGAAATTTGTTAGCTTAAAAATTAGTTAGAAAGCCGGGCGTTATGTTTTATGCAATGGGAAGTGGACAAACTTTGGAAATAGGACGTTGCATGGTTTTGGATTGGGTTTCTAGCGTTACCACCCTAACAAGTCCATCACTCCCCGGATGCGTATTTTTGATTTTACCCAGATGCCATTTTGATGGTGGGATATTGTCTTCTCGTACCAGGACGATATCGTTTGGTTTAAGGTTGCCGTTGCTCAGTCTCCACTTCTGTCTCTGCTGCAACTGTTGCAAATAGTCTTGCGACCATTTGATCCAAAAGGTCTGCACTAATTTTTGGCAGTATTTCCAACGTCTTGGTGTATGCTCGTTGGTGTTTTCTAGAGAAGGTTCGGGTGGCAGTATTAGGGAGGACCCAATGAGAAAGTGTCCTGGGGTTAGATATTCGCTGTCATCCGAATCGGAACTAAGCGTACAGAGTGGACGAGAGTTTAAGCAAGCTTCTATTTGTATAAGCACCGTGTTTAGTTCTTCAAAGGTTAGCGTAGTGTTCCCGATGATGCGTTTGAGATGGTGCTTCACAGATTTCACACCTGATTCCCAAAGGCCGCCAAAGTGAGGTGCGGCCGGAGGGTTAAAATGCCATTTTATTCCGTCTTTGACGGTTTGGTCCATGGCGTTAAGAGAGCCTTCCTTGATAGCTTTCTTTAGATTTTCCTTCATTATTCGATCGGCACCGACGAAGTTTGTACCACAGTCGGAATATATGTTGGTGCATAGTCCGCGTCTCCCCACGAACCGTCGGAAGGCGGCTAGAAAGGCTTCTGACGATAGATCGGACACCGCTTCGATGTGTATTGCTTTGGTCGCAAAGCAAATAAATAGACAGATGTAACCCTTGGTGCGCCGTGACTTCCTTAAATTGGATTCCTTAATCTCGAAGGGACCCGCAAAATCAATTCCACAGTGCTGAAAGGGTCTCGACATCTGTACGCGAGCGGAGGGCAGATCACCCATTTGTTGTTCGCTTGGCTTTGCCCGGAAGCGATGACATGTGCTGCATTTTGATATAATGTGCTGCACAACGCGTCGTATGTGGATAATCCAGTATTCATTTCGAATCGTACCGATGACCAAGTTGTGCCCTCCGTGAAGTGTTCGGCTGTGGCAGTCGCGTATGACGAGATCTGTGTAGTGATGCTTCTTTGGGAGAATCATGGGGTGGCGATTGTCGAAACGTAGAGTTGAATGTTTCAGTCTTCCGCCCACTCGCAGAATTCCCTCGTCGTCTACAAATGGATTCAAGCTGCTGAGCTGGTTTCCATGTGGTAGTCGTTGTTTCTTTTGCAACAGCTTGATTTCCTTGGCGTATTTTTCGGCTTGGACGGATCTCACTAACGCTTGTTTAGCAGAGTTGTATTCTGCTACTTGTATGTTTCCAGTTGTTCTCTTATTCTTGTCACGCTTTTGGCAGTTGCGATAGAACCTAAAACAATATGCCGTTACCCTAATCAGGGTGGTTAATGATGAAAATTTCTCCAGTAGTAAGAAAACGCTTGTGTCTTGATGCTGAGTGTGTAGCGAGTTGGTTTCTCTCATTTCCAGCACTGTTGTTGGGATATTCATAATTTTTTGGTTTGCTGGCCAGTCTGCTTCTTGCTTTGCTAGCCATTCGGGCCCGTTCCACCATATCGTATGGTGCCTGAGTTCGCTTGGCTTCATTCCTCTGGAAGCGATGTCGGCAGGATTATCTTTGGATGGTACGTACCTCCATTGATTGTTGTTCGCGTTGTCTTGGATCGTGACCACCCTGTTTGCCACAAAGGTGGTCCATTTGGTCGGGTGTCCTTGTATCCAGGCCAGCGTAATTTTTGAATCAGTCCATGAGAAACATTGTACTTCTTTTATGTTGAGATCTTCCCTTGTGGTTCTCATTAGCTTCGAAAGCAACTCGGCCGCGCATAATTCTAGGCGCGGTAAGGTGACGGGTTTGAGTGGTGTTACTTTCGTTTTGGAGGCGACCAAACTGACGTGGAGGACCGCTTCGTATGCTCGAATCGAGGCATCGCAAAAGCCATGAAGTTCAATGGTTTCAGTATCCTTGACTGTCGTGTGCATCCATCTTGGTATTTGGATTTCCGCTAAGTGATGAATGTCGTCCTTGTACTCAAGCCAATCGCGTTCTAATTCTGGCGATACCGGATCGTCCCAGTTGCAGCCTGATATCCATAATTTTTGCATTAAGATTTTTGCCGTGATTATTGACGGAGAAACCCATCCAAGCGGATCGAATAATTTTGATGTTTCGGATGGAATGCTTCTTTTTGTCGCTTGTGGTTTTCCTGATGCATCCGTTCTGTTCATGGACAGCGTAAAGTGGTCCTTTTCAGGATTCCAGATAATCCCCAGCGCCTTCACGCAATCCTTCTCGCCAAACTTTATTGGTAACTTAAGTTCGCGATCTTTAACGGGAATTTCATTTAGGAGACTGGATTCGTTGCTAGACCATTTCCGTAGGTGAAAACCCCCACCGATTAAGAGCTTATTTATTTCGGCTTGCAGGTTTCTTGCGCTGTCGATATCATGACTTCCAGTTAGTAGATCATCAACATAGAAGTCTTCTTGAGCTGCCTTTGAGCCCAACGGATATTTTGATTCATCGTCAGTAGCTAATTGTTGCAGTGTTTTTATTGCCAAATACGGAGTCGATGTCAGACCGAAAGTTACCGTGGTTATGCAGAATTCTTTAATCGGGTCAGTTGGGCGTTCTCGTCAGAGTATTCTTTGGTATTGTTGACCCTTCGGATCAACTTTTATCATTCTATACATTTTCTCGATGTCGGCAGAGAGCGCATATCGATGCATTCTCCACTTCGTTATGGTTGCAAAGAGCTTCTTTTGCAAGGTAGGGCCAGTCAGCATTTGCTCATTAAGGCTCTTGCCATTTGAGGCTTTAGCAGACGCGTCGAATACCACCCTTAGCTTTGTTGACGTACTGTCCTTAAGAACAGCGTGATGTGGCAGGTAATAATGTTGTTTCTCGTGGTCATTCGTGGTAGAACCTACCTGAATTGGTATCATATGCTTATGTATTCGTTGATGCAGCTGGAGTACAGATTTTTCAGTTCCGGGTTCTTCTCGAGTTGCCGTTCAGTGCTTAGGAATCGTTTCATGGCGATATGCTTTGATTCTCCTAGGACTGGAGAGTTTGGTTTAAATGGTATGGACACTTGGTAGGTACCGTCTGAAAGTCGTTCATGTGTGGATGAATAGATCACGTCACATAACTTTTCATCGGCGGTGAGCTGCCGTTCTGGCTGTAGTTCTTCGATTTCCCAAAATTTTCGCAATTGTTCGTTCAGAAGTGCGTTGGGATTTGTGGTTAATGTGAAGCCGGCAAATTTGTGTTGGTGAATTGTTGGATTTTGCGGCATCTTTCCGAATAAGATCCATCCCAGGGACGTTTCTTGTGCTATTGGATGATCCTTTGGTCCACACCGAAGTCCCGATCGCAAAATTTGTGCGTAAGTTTGGACTCCAAGCAGTAGATCAATTGACCCGGGTTCCATGAATTTTGGGTCAGCGAGAATAATGTCATTTAGATACGGCCATCGTTTGGCTGGAATGCTTACCGAAGAACGCATCTGTGTTATGTTTTTGATCACATACGCCTGAGTCTGTATTTCGTTTCCGTTTCCGATTTTCGGAATGATATTGAAGCTGACTTCCTGTGTCGAAGTGCTAACGTTTGTGGAGTTTAGACCGGTAATGGTTATGGATGTAGGCCGGGCTTTTGTTCGTAATAGTTGATGGGCAGCTTGAGACATAAATGAATTTTCTGAACCAGAATCTATCAGCGCGCGAAGTGATGTGATGTTTCCTTCCGAATTTCTAATTGTCACGATGGCGGTTGCTAATAAAGCTTGCTTATTTTCCTTCTTAATTTTTGAGGATTTTGAACAAAGTGCTTCAGAAACGGAAGCAGCTTCTGGTTGTTGAGTATTTGTATTCGTAGTAGTATTCGAATGTAGAGATGATTTTTCGTTATTGTGCAGAACAGTGTGATGTCGCTTGTTACACGTATAACAGGTTTTTTTGCTCCTACACTCATTTGATGGGTGTTTGGTTAGGCAGTTGACACACAAAGATTGGCTTTTAACAAATTCCCATCGTGCAGATGTGTTGAGATTTTGAAATTTTTGGCATTTATAAAGGAAGTGATCCTTCTTGCAATATGGACAGAGTGGTAGTGATGTTTTTGAGAAATTGTTTGAGCTTTTGCGTTGGTTGGTTGGATTGTCTTGTGCCGGAGACTGCGGTTGAGTTCTGGCTTCAGCTAGTACTTCTAGCGTTCTATAGCGACATTCGATAAATTTTTCGAATTCGTTATATGTTGGTAGAGATTCTTTTGTCGAGATCTGTTGCTCCCAAAGATTGCGAGTTAACGATGGCAATTTAGCAGTTAGCAAGTACAATATTATTGGATCCCAGTTGAGTGTATCGATGCCTAATTGGTTTAGCTCATGCACACACTCATTTGTGTTGTCGATCATATGTTTAAGGGCCTGTTCTGACTCGGATCGAATCTCGGGTATGCTGAACAGTGATCGTAAATGCACATTGCATATTATCCGTTTGTTATCGAATCTCTTTACCAATAGATTCCATGCTGGCTCGTAGTTTGAATCCAGGGTTTCGAATTGGTTGAGAATCTTGGACGCATCACCGATAAGACTACTTTTTAAGTAGTGCAGTTTGTGAACTTTGGAAAGGTTGTTGTTGTCATGGATAAGTGATCGAAAGATATCTCGAAAAGCACGCCAGTTTTTATAGCTGCCGTCAAACTTGGGTAGATTTATTTGCGGAAGCTTGAAGGACAGTTGTGGTTCTTGTACCAGCTCTTGAGGTGGGTTCGGTTTGGGAAGCTCTGCTTCACGCTTTTTGGCTACTTGATTAAGCTCACCAATATACTCAAACACTGCCTCTTCAATATCTCCGTAGGATGATATGTACTCATTTTTTTGTTTTTCATCTTTCTCGCCCTTCAACATTATTATATTCTTGTGCGCCCTTTCGCACTCGCACCATGTTTTTATTATTTGGTAGAACCACTGACATATAATATATGGATACCTCATCGGCTCATTTCCCTATACGATATGACATATTGAAATAGCCGACGAAATCGTACCCTCTCGCTCCTTCTTAAAATTTCGGACTTCGAAAAACATGGGCAACAACTTAAATAAAATTAAAAATTTTTCAATTTGAATTATCAGTTCTGACAATTCAAATTGTTCGATTTGATGGTGAGAAGTTGTGTTTTGCGCTCGAAATTCATAACACAACTCACAGTTTACTTCAATTTTTTTATTAATAAATTTCTTGGGAAATAAAAGCTTCAGGAATATTTATAACGGTTGAGCATGTAATACGTTATTTTTGAATTTGGTGCCATACCGATAAGTACATGGTATTATATTCGTACTGCAGTAGCCAATATTACCTATACAATTTACACAGCTTAGTTGCAATTTTATGAACTCATTTTCTTTCAATACCTTGCATTGTTTATCCAAAAAAGTATTTATCAGATTCAAATTATTTGTTAATTTTTCAATTCGAAATTACACCTAAAAATTCGGATTTCATTTTTCATGTTGCCTAACCTGATAGTTCTGTCATTGTTTTCCTTCTCGCCTTAATACATGCATACCGTGCTACTAACTCTTTCCTTCTTAAGATTCAGGTCATCCGTGGCTCAATCCTAATTTGTACCCCGGATAACTTTCGAAGTTTCTCTAAACTTAAAATGAATTGAATTTGTGAAAGAAACATAAAGAAATGTTTCAATCAAAAATTATTTTATTTGCATTACCAATTTTAAATCTAATGTTTAAAATCATCAAAATTTTGTTCAATAATGCAGAACCTCGGGTTATCATGGACACCTTTTTCGGATATTGACATTTTAAAAACGTCGGCCATGTGAGATAGCAAATCAAG
The DNA here is from genome assembly GCA_951812415.1 of Beris morrisii. Classification (NCBI taxonomy): domain Eukaryota; kingdom Metazoa; phylum Arthropoda; class Insecta; order Diptera; family Stratiomyidae; genus Beris; species Beris morrisii. The sequence goes on along the minus strand of OX638311.1, from coordinate 81,054,865 downwards.
GCCTCCATTTGATATATCTCAGTGGGTCGAACCGACCACTGACGTAGCCAGCTGTTCTCCTTTGCTCTCCAGTTTTTCTGAAGTTGCTGATCGCCTGTCGCACGATAGCAAACAAGGCGGTTTGCTCGTCTATCGCCTGCTGCATTGTAGGCAGACGATAAGGCAGACGATAAGGCAGACGATAAGGAATTTTAATTTGAACAAGTGGTTGAGCGTCGTCGGGGTACCCTCAAAGGGATTATGAATGAAAAAGTTGGTCGTATGGATTGCTTGTTTTGGTATTAGATTTATATGGCTTGATTTTAGCCGAAACTGGTTTTGAACAATTCTGTGGATTTGTTGCCGACAGAGTTATTCGATGCGAGATTTGAATCTCGGCTTGATTGTTCGGTATACCAGAACGGTGAAAAATAAATTTCGGAGGAAAGAAAAGCAACAAATTTGCCTTCGGTCTCGACAACTTTCCAGCTTCGATGGACCAATAAATACGATCAGGATTGATGTGGTATTTGTGTATGAAACAAATATGATCAAGCTTGATCGTTGAGTTGCATTTTGTTTTGACGAGTTTGCCGAAGGAGTGATGGAGATGCTTGCCGTTGATATTTGTATGGTTAGAGCCAGGAGGAATAGTTTACGTGTGCGAGATGTGCCGCGATGACGTGTTATCTTTGAGGAGAGCCCCCAGCTGATGCAGCGTACAGGCAAAACTCAAAGATTTCCGTGTTTCTTGATTTTTTGGTTATAGTTATGGGTTTATATTTTTATGTAGGTTTTGTAGGAACCGGGAGAGATTGGTTGTGGTGCGTAATGTTGTCGTGGTTACGTGCTATCTTTGAGGAGAGCCCCCAGCTGATGCAGCGTACAGGCAAAACTCAAAGATTTCCGTGCTTTTGTATTAATACTTTACCTTTAGGTTCTACCCGCTGAATCCAGCCTGATGCGTATCGCAGTCGGAAGTATTGTCCTAATGGTTGGTAAAAATAAAATAGGCCGATTGATAGGCAGACGGACCTTTTATAGGGCCAAGTAGCTTTAGCTACCGTTGCTTATTCCAGTAATAGTCAACGCTGTCTATGTTGTTTCACAGTCCGGCCCATAATAGTGTACTGTGGTGAATAAATGTGTTTGACATTCAAACACCTTCTAAATTAAAAATGTCAGCAAACTGAACGTATATATTTTCTAACGCGTTCTTTTCTTCGCTGTTTAGATGGTCTCCTGTCTTCAATGCTTTGAGTAACTTGTCTACCCGTTCGGAGGCTAGCTCAGAGGTTACCAGATTGACATTTCCAGTTTTTGGAGCCAGAACCTGATATTGGTGTAGTTTAGAATAATTAGGCATGAATTCTGCCTCTAGTGTATATTCATGGGTATTGGAATTCAGAATAGGCACCATTACCTTATTCTGACGCACTGTGACCAACGTATTTGCAATAAATACGCCAGGATCAATCTCCTGGGACTCCACTAAAATTTCGCCTTTAGCTATGGGAACCCATAATTCCTGTATGGTCCGCATTCGTGCTGGCAGCGTCGACATTCCTTCTGGTATGTTCGATCGTGTCCAACTTCTCAAAGGGAAATCCTTGGTGTTGCCGTTAGCATCAAAAAAGGTAAGGTTTTTCGTCATGGAATTGATTATAGAACGGTTCCATAATATGTCCCTACCTATAATTCCGTCCGCAAGAATCGCGTGTCCCTCGTTCATGACATGCCATTTCGTCTGAAACCCTAGCTCGGGTGAATTTTAACCTTCACCGAACCTAATGTCGAGCTTACACCACCGAATACTCCACCTAATTGCCTAACATCATCCGTGTCGATACGGATATGCTTCAGGCGTATCAACGATGAGCGTTTAAGTAAACTTGTGTCCGCTCCAGTGGCAATTATCTTGCCAGATCTTGCTAACGGACAACGGAACTCCATAAAGACGTCGTCATCGATTGATCTCTTCAGGAGGTAAAGGGTGCATCGCTTGTTGAGGGTTTCGACGTTTTTAGTGATCTGATGGAACTTGCTACGCATAGTAATCCATAGAAACTGTTGTTTCCCAGGATTAACATGTTTTTGAACGGGATGTGCACAGCACTACCCAGTTTCCTAACTTCTGCTTGTATCTCGAGAAAAATCGCTCGAAGTAAGGCACTTACTTCGCTAAACTTTTGAAATTCGCTGCTTAGGCGTACTCCAAAATCTTTTTCCCTCAACCGTGCCCTAAGTTCACTAATTTCCTGAACCAGTCCTTTCCGTTCGAGTTCAGTATTCCTTCGGGTTTCTATTTGTTCCTCTAAAGTTTTACCCTGCAGTTTTATCTGCTCTTCGAGTAAACGTTCTCTAATCAAATTTTTCTCCACTTGGGTCGTAGCTACCTGAATTTTATTTTCTAACTCTTCGCTATCGTCGATGGCTAGCTGTAATTGACTCCGAAGATCTTTGATGGTCCTATCCTTCGTTCTTAACTTCTGTTTCAGTTCCTTCTCCTGATCTACTGAACTGCTTGCAGAATCCTTTAAGACCTCCAAAAACTTAAACAGAATCGCATCTGTAGTTTCAAGTCTTTTCAACTATCCCCACCTAGACGATATCTGAGTGAAAATTAGCTCATATACTTTCTTAGAGGTATACTTCTTAATTTCTCCCAATAATGTCTGATTAAAACTTTCCACCTCTCTTTCTTGATTTTTTTTCTCTTTCTCAGCTTGAGAAATTAAATCTTTTAGGTGTGCTACCTCTTCGTCATTTTCCATTCCCTAAAAAAAATAAGTAATGCCTCCTTTCTCCCTATGGCTTTTACCTAATGTCGAAAAAAAATCAATTGTAGAAAATTTACAATACGAAAAAAAATTTTTATTTAAAATTCTTATCCTGATAGGACAAATTCTTCAATTTTATTTTTAGCATTTTTTAACAATTGAAGACAATTTACACTGTGAGAAGAGTGTAACAAAACAAATAAGCTTAAGTCGCCAATTGAATTAAATTAATAATGTTCGACTTTATTTATAGCCAACAAGAAAAATCCAAGCATTACAAAAAATGTTCAGTTCATTAATAGCCAGCGAGAAAAAAAAACAAAGAAGAAAATTCGCTGAGTTGAATATACGTATAATAAAATTTTCAACAGGAAAAATAATGCCATACCGCTAAAAAGAAAACATTACTATACAACATTATCCATTGTTTAAGGAATAATATCGCGATGCATAAAGATGAACTAATCTCGAAATTTTTTTTTGGATTGGAGAAAGACAAACTTATTACCAAAAGAAAAATTAAAAATGAATTTGAATTATTAATCGGCTATCAGCAATGAACACGAATATATATATATATAAAAAAAAAACGCTGATGCACTAAAGCACAAAAGCGATTGGAAAAAAAAATTAAACAATTGAAAACACGATCAGCAATTCGTTCTTATAGTGAAAAGAACGGCTGAGAAGTTTCAATAAAAACAGCTTCTTAAATGCTATTTCCATTGATGAATGATGTAGATTCGACTTGTTAGTATAAATACTAACAAGCTAAAAACCGGCCAAATTATGTTGTGTGTTAGGCTACCTTATGAGCCTAACACGTTTTATGATGCTGAAAAGGATGTGGGGACGTGCCTAGCATCTTTCGATGCTGTCTAGCGGGATGACCTAGCGCCCTAAGGGACGCCAGTTAGTCAGGATAGGTAACACAAATAAATTGCATAGTTCACTTTTACCTCTTTTATTTTTTCACTGTCTCGATTTTCCACTTAACTTTTCACTTATCAGCATATCTTAAACCTAATTTTCACTTATACTAATTTAGTAATACTTTCTGAACTTTTTCACTATCGGTGTCAAATACCGAGTTTTGAAATTAAGACCGACTGACCTGAAAATAAGACAGATTTAGCTGTAAATAAGACCGACTGAACTCTTAATCTCGGTCGCGACACACTTTTATAAACCTAAAAATGCATTCGACCCATAACGCTGACCTTGTTACGTTAGGCCGGTAAACATTACTTCAAAACATTATGAGTCGATTGCATTTCTGGTCATTACGCAATCCGGTAGTACTAATTGTTTTGTGTACGAAATTCAAGCCGGCATTCCATAGGTACTGCGGACCGGCGGTATGCCGACTTGCAGTTCGTGCAAGAAGGTCGTTAGATTTTTAGAGGGCGATGCATTGTAAACAAACACTGACTCGAGATCACTTGCATGTTTACAACGCGGAAAGAAGAATTTTTTTACAAGGAAATAAATATGATCATTGTAAATAAACATAGACTCGTATTCGTATGTTTATTTGCAATGCGGAAGATACTGTGTTTGGAAATGGATGTGGTTAGAATGTTAGATGAATGTTAGGTGATTTGTAATGTACCGGGACGACGTAATGACTACTCAGGAAGGAGTCCAAGGTACAACAATCCGAAACACCCTTACAGCTGGTGGAATTGCTGAGAATAATTTCTATATAGCGCAATCGAAATCAAATTTACGATAACGAATAATAAACTTAGCTAAATTTCCGCCATCGCAACCCTATACTAAAGGAAGGTGGCGCTGAAGATCACATAATATTTGATTATCAAATATTTCAACCAATTTTGGTGGAATTTTTGGTTGTAAGCTAGGATATATAGAGCTAAACGCTAAGAGCGCGGCTTCGAGAACCGCCAACAGCAATTTTATTTTTCCGCTAAATTTAAGAATGAAAAAATTCGAATGAAGTTTGCGCAAAGTGCGCAGGCTGTCATCGTATAGCTGATTGCGCCGAAACTAACCCCCAAGTCACAACGGCAACGCAGTCCGAGGCAGACTAGCTGTCAAAAAGTTGAGCGCGGTGTATTTCCATTGTGGTAGTCACAACGAACGTAGACGAAGGCAGCCTTACGCAACCATCCAAAAATGTTCGTCAACTCTGAACTTTTCCGTAGGTTGTAGTTAACCTCGAAATCGACAAGTGACTTTTTTATCTTTAAAACATCGAATCGTTACTTGATATGACCGGACTGAATTAAAATTAGTTTAAAAATCGTTTTTAATTATTCGCTGCTTCGTTTGCACGAATACGAACGCTTTTTGGAAAATTTGAAATTTATTCAGAACTCAAACTGACGCAGACAGTGAATAGTTATCTGACTTGCTTATTTATTGGCGGCGTCATGGTGCATTTACACTCAGCGTTTGAGGCGAGCCTCTATCCCCACCAAAAAATCACCCAATCAGATGGCTTGTGGAGTCGCAAGAGTCTAACATTCTTCAACTTTTCTCCGACGCACGCTTCCATATGTGTACACACATACAATGAACTGTGGCAGCACACAATTCGCAGCTCATCGTATTTCTGTCGTTTCGCACTCATAAGCATGTTGCGCCGCAGAGGCATTTTGAGTGTAAATTGCTTTCAACACAGCAAAGAACACAGCCGATGAAAACCGGTTTGCCTCAAGGGTGAGTGTAAACGCACCATCAAGCTGTGTCGCGCTGCCTCATTCTACGCATTCCGCTGTGTTAATAGTTCGTGAACGTTACCGAAAGATGTCGTTTGATAAAACACATAAAAAACAACAATTTATTTTAAATTTAAAATCAATTTATTTTATATAAGAAATAGTCAATATTTGTTTTCGGTATAATGTGTTCCAAATGGCAATACGTGAAAAGGAGAATGTTTTGTGGACCAGACAGGGCACAAAAAATTGTTGCTGCGTGCTGTTTTCTCCATAATTTTTTGATGTCAGAAAATAACATTGAATATTTCCCACCGAATTATGCTGATGAATTGGATGACGAAGGTAAAGTTATCGAGAGTGAATGGAGAAAAAGGATTTCGAACGACAGTATGATTAATTCGTCATTAGAAAACAACCCTGAACGTCCATCAAAATAAAAAAATATATAAGGGATTTCCTAATGCAGTAGCCATGTAATAATATTTTCCAATGTCATTTGCACTTCAAAACGAGACAAAACGTCACAATTTCACCGTGAAACACGCTCATTTCGCTGCGGAATCTTTGCTCAGCGCCATCTGCTTGTAATTGGCAATTTCTCCTGAACTGGATACTAGCTAGCGAAATGAAAGCGAAAAAATAGTTCACTAGCATTTCGCTCGGTTTTTTTTATGTGTTTTTTGATTTCACCCGATCTGGATACTAGGCTTAAGGATAAACACCAAAGGAATGCGTGGATTCGTGCTATTCTTAGGGCAAATTGGGTCCCAAAAAAATATTCATACGTATGTATAAACCATTTTAGTAGTAATTCAATTATTAAGGCGCAACATGTCGACGGCCGAGATCTCGGTGTGCCGTTTTGTTGATATAAATTGTACCCACATTGTGTATGCCCATCTGGCAACACTATTGAATATTGTTACCGTCAATCAAATAAATACGACTCGTTTGTTTTCTCTCGTGTCGAAACCGTCGAAGACAACGGACGTGTTTGCATTTCTAAAGCAATTGTTTCTTTTCAAATTCATTATCATCAACTCTGGCGCAACAGGTTATGGGCCCAGAATCGTACTGAATTATTGAAAATAGTCTTGGCTTTACGAAAAAAGAGGTATTTTTGGTTTTTGGAAATTTCGCAGGCGGATTTTGTAAAAAGAAAAATCACCGACCAGAAGTGCATCGATACACGTGAAAGTACAAATTTTAAAGGTAAAATTTTGTAAGTGTGAATGCAGAATGGCCGAAAAGGGCGATGGCAAGATCCAGAAATTGACCGGCGCGTCGAATTACTCGACTTGGGCTCAAGAAATAAGAGTGCTGTTGGAATGGCACGATTTTGATGGAGCCATCACGATTCCCGTTGGGATAACGGATGCGCTAATGCTCAAGAAGGCGCGAGCTAAAATTCTCATCAACATCGATCGTACACTCTACGACGATATCGGCGAATTGGAAACGGTACGCGACGTTTGGGTCAAGTGTCGAGAATTATATGATGATCAAACTGGCTCGTACAATTGGCGAATTGGTAACGACATGATTGGAGACGTCGTCATCGATGGACGACAAATTGAAGAAAATCACGACTGCATCGCGTGTGTTGGCTGACTTGGGCCTCAAGATGCAGAATGAGGTGATCTGTGGAATCATTCTGTTCGGACTCACATCCGAATACGAATCATTTGTCACCGGATTGGATGGTGGGATGCTCATCAACAAAGAGAAGATGATGACCAGCTTAACCTCAAACACCTTGAAGCGATGACTGATTGATACGGAACGCGCCAAGCGGGCGACCAACAGTGAACGTGGAACTGGTAATGTGTTCAGAGCATCGGTGAATCACAAAGGAGCCAAATCAGGGAATCCATCAAGAAAGAATGGACCGAGGAATGGTGCGAAAAATGGTGAATTCCAGTTCAAGTGTTTTCAGTGTCACAACACCGGTCATATGCGTCGAGATTGTCCAGAGCGACCGAAAAGTCAAGATGCAAAGTGCGCGGAATAAAATAACAAACCGAAGGCATTTCTGGCAGTGACATCGAAAAGTAGAGCGAACGCAAAGTGTTGTGATTTAACCGAAAAATTGGAGCCAGTGTCACTTCATGCAATGGCGGCCTGTGATGTGGATCAGTCGGATGGCGTATGGTATGTCGACAGTGGTGCGAGTCAACACATGACTGGGAATCGAAATTTGTTCAAGAACTTTGCGGAAAATGCAGCATACACAGACATTTCGACGGCTGATAACACGCATTTGAAAGTACTCGGTACTGGATCAGTTGATCTGCGTGTTGAAGACCAAACAATAAGTGCAAAGAATGTTCTGCTTGTATCCGGCCTATCAACGAATTTGCTGTCAGTGCATAGAATGGTGAAATCCGGCAAAAGGGTTGAGTTCGATGAAAACGGTTGTGTTGTGCGCGATCGAAGTGACGGCGGTTTGGTCGTATGTGTGAAACCAAGTAACGGTACATATAAGCTGCAAAAGCGATCCTGTCGCGTTGAAGGCGGCTACACACACCGGCGTGAATTTGATGACTAGGACAATTGGCATACGGTGACTTGATCAAGCTGAAGAACATTGTGGATGGATTCAACATCGATGGAGAACAAAGTGATTTGTCAAAATGTGTGTCATGCTTAAAGGGAAAGCAGAGTCGCGAACCGTTTCACCGCTTGGACACAGTAATCAAATCGAAGCGTGTGTTGGAGTTAGTGCACACTAGGGTCACTAGATACACTGAACTCTCTACCTTGGGTTTGGCAGATATGTCTAATTCGGTCGTTTATGTACCAGAAATTGTGATTTAACCTCAATAAAATCGCCTGTTTAGGTACTAATTCGCCTGTTTTTGTACTAGCTAAAATTTCGTTTTTGAAGTGGTTAGTGCGAATATGTGTAGAGTCGGCATTCTGACATTACTCCGATCGAAATGTCATGCACAACGATGGAGATGGACACAAGGCGCGAAAATTTGTATTTAGAGGTAAATTTAAAAAATTAATTGAAATTGAAATATTAGTAATTATTTTTGATTATTTTAGATCCGAAGAACCTTGCGACTGGAATAACATAAGCAGCTTGCAATCGTCAGGAGTTTCAAGTAGGTATCTATAATTTATGTGACAAAATGTTTTTTGAAATGCTCAAATTTCTGTAGCGGATATTTTCCTACTTTTTGGGGACCTGAAATGGAATCACAATTATTGCAAAATTGGGGAACTGGAAGAGTATCCACAGCAGTCTTTGATGCACACACATCGCAAGAAGATTGTGAAATATGAGTTACCAATTTCTGAATGAGGTATCCTCAACACTTTTCAGTAACACAATTTATGTGATTGGGGGTAGTGTTAGGTTGATACCATGTTAGCAATATCTCATTTAATATGTAATAGTCTTATAGTTTTAATCACCTTTAGTTAAATTTAGGAAGAGCCACAACACTAAAAACCTCTACGCTCTACGGGCCCGTAGCTATCCGTTCGAACCTCGTGGGCAACTAATCCCCTTCAAGAAAGTCTATTGCCCTGCAGAACCTGACCATTTTGGCACGCCCTGGTGACCTCAGGCCCTCCATGATGTCAAAGAAATGACTACCCATCCATTTCATTCGCCTTCTTTCAAGCCCTTAGTTTTTTCCCCCAATCCATTCTACTTAGATATAAAGCGCTGTACACATTGCACACGACCGAACGAATTTTCCGATACGAATTCTCGTTTTTCTGCTTATTGTCCAATCTTCAGTTATTAGAAAATTGGTTGAAATCATTAATTATAACATTTTTAAGAATACCAGAAGAGAAAATTTCTAGGGATTTGGATTTTGATTGATAATATTTAAAAAAAAGTTCGTCTGTCAGTACTAATATTTTTATTCGTACGACGGATTCATTTTTCTTTTTATTATCAATTAAAACTACAAATTACTGGCTATTTTCTTTCATGGTATTCTTGAAAATATTATAATTTACGATCATAACAAATTTTTCAATAACTAAAGATTTCACAATAGGTCGAAAAACTAAAAATCGTTTCGGAAAATTCGTTCGGTCGTATGCAATGTGTACAGCGCCTTAGACCCGAAAGCTATCACAAAATCTTTTTTTGGGATCATGTATTCTAAGCCCAGAAATTCACCGAGAATAGATCCATGTAATTTTGTCTGATGAGGCCACAGCCTCTGTACTTGCCGCAACCTGTTTTATATATATTCAGCTTAAACTATCGACCAAGTAGTTTTAGAAAAATTAATTTTAATTTAATTTAATTTTTGGTTGTAAGCTAGGATATATAGAGCTAAACGCTAAGAGCGCGGCTTCGAGAACCGCCAACAGCAATTTTATTTTTCCGCTAAATTTAAGAATGGAGTTTTTTCATTGGCGCCTGTTCGCAAAATCTTGTCACGTTGGACAACTCGGATCCGGACGAAGTTTTTTCGCCTTTCCAAATAATCGATTCGTACTATAAGGTCCTGAATAAGATCTTAATTACGTTCGTACAGCTGTGCGATGAGGCTCGCACACTTAAAGCCGAGTCGCACACATTTCAAACGAAGTTGCTCTACTTCGACGAGGATCTGTACGCTTGCAAAAAGGCGGGCGTGAGACGAGTATTTCGTCAAGATGCGTACGTAGCGTCGCATTATGCTGGCCAGTACGATCCTGCAGCAAATAGGAGCGCCGCTGTGAATGATTTGGATCTGCAAATGTAATTTCAAGTATTACTTTATATACTTTAGCTGTTTGTGTTTCAAGTTAATAGAGCGCCGTTTCTGGTTTTTCTAGGAAATGTTCAACAGTCTTGGCGATATCATCGTGCAGTTTATTATTTTCGGCGAGACCGTGATGACGATTTCACTGCACGACTGGAAAACGTAGTGCGAAATACCCCATCTCGGCAACTACAATTTCAACATTTTTACAATCGAGGATCATTTGCCGACACAAACGCTTGAAATTATGCGCATCATTCAGGTATTCCTTTTAAAATATCTATCTAATCAGATTTTCATCGAGACGGCGAGCAACAATCACCTGAACACGATCTGAATCAAACATATCGCGAATTCTTTGCGAACGCACGGCATGGATGTGATCAATACAACGGTAAGATGACACGGTTTAAATATCAGTAAAATTGAATGTATCGTAATCTCTTTTCCCAGGTCTGCGCAAGAAATTTTACACGTTCTCGCAGTTCATGTACAACGAGCGCTTTAAATTACGTGTGATGAAATATCTCAAGCATTTCCGCGACAATAAGGATCAGATGTACACCTACGAGCGTGCAGACAGCTTCAACAAGGGCATACAAAGGTTCTGTTTGACCATTCGTCTCATACGTTGGGCGGAAAACTTAACTAGCTTAATTATAGGCATCAATTTGCCCAAGTTCGACGACAATATGCAGGTCGCGACCGGTACAATGAGCGAAGGACTTTGTGAAACGTCCGTACGAACTGTCGAAAATTTCGACAATCGATACTACTATTAAGAATTTATTGCGTAATTTTAGCGGTGCTATCAAATTCTTTCAGGTTTGTTAGTCGTCACCTCGTATTTTTTCGTTACACTTTAACAGCTCTTTTTATTTGAGCTTCTCGTTGAGGCATTCGCAACGTTCTTTCGGGATTCAAAAAATATCCATTTGCGAAATTTCTACCTGATCGTGCCGCCGCTCACGATCAATTTCGTCGATTGTTCGTGGACGACGGTTTTGCAATCGAGCTCGAGTTAATTCTCAAGCTGTTTGATCAAATGTCCCAATTCATTTCGTTGCACTGGTTTAAGGCGGTCAAGCACAAGTACGCAATGGATTCGGGGGAGAAATATGTTCCGGCGAATTTCAAGATGCTATATTTGTTTTCTCCTAAGGAATATATATCCAGAAATGTGGCGTTTTACTAAAGGATGTGGTTGCTAAATCGAGGTCACCGCAGGTCTTGATAAAAATTTAAATGACGAAAACAGGGCTTTTGGTTGAGGTTCACTAATTTGACCAAAAGTAAGCACAAAAAGTATCGCATCAACACTAAAACACAAAATATATCAATGTTACGTTTTATTATCTATTTTTGTGTTCTTTTCTGTTAATTTTTATTCACTCTTCTTGAAAAATAAAAAATAAATAATTATATAATTTTTGAAAGCATATTTTCGCATTTTTCTCCTTTTTTCAGTTGCCGGCAAATCTTTAATCTATTTAAATATCTCTAATCTATAATTTTCCGAAACAAATATGTCTGTCGGACAGTCTGGGCTAATCGAGTAACTGAAATAATCGAGCGTCGTGGCTTGTATTTTGAGATCAAATGTACTGATCGTAATCAGTGTGGCCAATTTAGCCGATTCTCGGCTAAATTTACCGAATTCTGGTCTGTTTAGTCGAGAAAAATTTTTAAATTCGGCTAGCCGAATTTTTAGCTGAATTATTTAGCCGAACAAATTTTTAAAATCCCTGAAAACGAATTTGAATTTAAGTTGGTCACATTTTCCACATTAACGAAAAATGTCGGATCACAATGGAGAAAATTAGTGAGGTGAATTCCCCAAATCTCCATTTCACTCCACTGCACTGTGACTGTGACTTCGCTTCAAAACCATGTGACCAATGACCATTGACATCATGCCACTTGATCGTTGACATTTGAATTGTGTATTTGTGAAAGGCAAGGCATTAGGGGATAGTTATAAAATATTTCAGCAAGACTGAAAAAAAATGTGAAACCAAATTTTTAAAGTTGCAACAACTGCAAGCATGAGATACTGCTAGCATTGTCACTGAAATTTTGACAGTTTTAGATGAAGTAAGTTTAAAATTTGTATTAATACGGAATAACGAACATTCAATAATTTTTTTCAAATTGCAACAATTTGTTGGCCATGCAAAAGCCAGCTACACAAAAGGTACCTTATTTTTTTTATTAAGTTTAACTGAAATTGAAGTCCTTGTTGCAACAAGAGGTCAACTTAGTTTTTAAAAAACATGAGAAAACGACCGATAAAAGCTCCAACTTTTTGGTTTTTGTGATATTGAAACCTTGTATTCAGTATTAAATACTGAATACAAGGTTGCAACAACAAAAACCAAAAAGTTGCAGCTCTTATCGAAAAAATTTTAACATGTTTTTTAGAAACTGAGTCGACCCCTTGGTCGACATCAAGGGTTTGAAATGAGCTTTAATTTTTTTAAAATGAATTATCATGAACATATTTACTTTAAGACTGTATTATTTTATATCTTTATTTGCTTGAAATAAAATTTATTTTGTTAATTACGTTGCTTATTTAGCCGCCGAAAATAATTTTCCAAAGGTATTAGCCGAATTGAAAAATATTTTATTCGGATTTTCGGCTAAATTTAGCAGAACGTGGAAAAAAAATTGGCCACACTGATCGTAATGACAACAATAGCACCAGCCTGACTCTTGGCAGCAGCTTCGAAGGCTGCAATGGCAGTGTCATGTTGCACCCGATAACTCAACACAGTCGGCACCATCCAAAACTGCATTGGCTACATCGGAAATTTCAGCACGTGTCCTTTATCATGGACTCAAGCATTTGAATAACGCAAATTACTGGCTTACCAAGAACACCTTTTTCGGTGGAATTTCAATACCCAAATTGCCACAAGCCACCATAATACCATCGGAAGTGTAAGCCAGAATTAATAAACATTTTAATTTTTTTTTTTTTAAATTATTTATTCATTTCAAAACGATGGTAGCCTCCGGGTTCGTGCTCCTGTCGAGTTTCTGTAATAAAAAGAAAGCAATCTATGAGCGATCCGGTTAGCCAGCTTTACCGTATCAATAAAATACAACTTTTACAATTTCAACCGGAATCGTTAAACCTCACGGAAACGAGCGTACAATGGACGACAAGGGAAAATACGGCACGAGTCATCCCGCCCCGACCAACCGTCTTCACCAAGCCGAGCATACAATGATACAAGGGGAAATAGCGCACAATGTATCTGCCCAGTACTTGATGGTCATATTGAACTATCAGACTCAAATAACCTCAGCATAATTTGAGTACTTAGGTGAAGAAAATTTAAAATTAAAATAAAAGAAAACAATTAATGTTTAATGTTAATCTCTTTAATACGTGTAAAATTATGCGTACTTGTTAAATGGTTGTACAAAACGGAACTGAGACACAGTGACCAATGCAGCTTATTTATACATATCTAGTTTTGAGATAACATCATGGTTCATGATGATCATTGATTTTTGACCCTTGCAACTATTGATTTATGAGCTAGTTGTTCAGCTTGTTTATGTTATTATTTGCAAACAAGAATATGTCTTTGTTTTCAAATGCGTCAGCTTGACTAATTTTAGGGCATGCTGTATATATGACTCGCCCCTCCTTAGAAATCGGCTCCTGACGATTAATTAGAATTGACGATGAGAATCTTGAGTAGAGGTATATTGCTGTTATTATGATTAAAATAAGTACTATTCCGTCAGTGAGGTATGATATCCAGTCTCCTTTGTATTGATTGTACTTGAGCATTTTTATTTCTTTGTTATTGCTGATATGTAAATTGCGCAGATCTTTGATGCTGATGTTCTCTGTTTGTTCGTATTTTATTCTTTTGATAATATTTGGTAATATAAGGCTTTCTTGATATTGTTTATATTCATTAGAATATGTTTTGTTCTTAATTTCTATCGTACAGTTTTTATATTTGATTACATTATTTCCTTTAATAGTAAAATTATGGCTATTACAATTATGTCTTATAGTAGTCTCTTGTAAGTTTCTTGTTACAATAATATCCTTGTTAATAAGTTCTATTTCTTCTAGTATGTTACGTCTCATTTGACAAATTTGAACATGAGTTTGGATAAGATTTCTAATACAATGATTCTTAATTTTCTTTAGTTTCTGAATTTCAAAAATTCCAGAATCTTCGTATAATTCTTCGTTGTTACTTATAATTGATTTTATTACAGTTTCTAGTTCTAATTCATCTTTATTGGGTATGGGTATTATTTCTTTTTTATAATATTTTTTGCTTGAAAAATTAGGAATTTGGATAAATATGTAAATACTTTGTTTATATTGTATTTTGATATTTTTCATATGTTTTATATCTATTTTATTTGTGTGTATTTCTGTTGAGGTTAATATATTTTTCGTTAATAATCCTAATTTGCAGTTTAATATGATATCTTCAATTTTCTCTAATTTTTTAAGAATATAATACAAATTGTCTGTGAATGCTTCTTTTATTAGTATTTGTTCTAACATTCTTTTCATTTCGTTTTTTTCTAGTATATTTTCATTTAAATTATATGTAATTTTTTTATTCTGTTCGTTTACTTTATTTATAACTGCATTAATTTCTTTTTCGAATTGAGTATTGATTTTAGTTTGATTATTTGTTGCATCTGTTAGTATGTCAAAATTTGTACTTATAGTCTTGAATTTGTCTTGTATTTCCTGTCTGTCGTCATCGTCCATCGTTCCTCCTATCCATCTTAAAAGTTTGCCATGAAGGTTGATTAATCCTCGTCTTTTCCTATTATGTGGTGTTAGCTCATATATTTTGTCAATAATTTCTGTTACTATATTTTTAATGTTAGTGTCGTTCTTGAAAACTTTATATCCATCTGTATCTAGTGTTTTGCCTAATAATATTTGGTACTGTTTGATATCTATTTCATGCATTATCTGTGTGTAATTATCTATCATATCTAATTGTTTCGTTCTTATTAGAGTATAACCGTTACCTATTGGTAATTCCGTAATTTCGATTGATTGTCCTATAGCTGTTCCTAGTACGATGATCAGAATGAGTAGTCCTAGAAGAGAGGATTTTATGTATATTTCTTTCGTTTCTTTAAATTACTATGATGTATTTTATGATTTAATCTTGTATCGTAGTAAATATTATTTCTTTTTTGTAATCTTATTTTCTTAAATTTATTGCGTATTTTTTCTGTTCCTGTATTTATTCTTACATAGTTTGGATCTATATCATATGTTAGAATGTTCTTATTAAATTTATCTGTTCTTTCTTTTTGCGCTCTTATCATCCTATTTCTGATTTCTGTTAATTGTGCTTGTGATAAATTTTCGGTATGTAATGTTAAAGGAGTTTCTTTTGTAATTGAGTGTATACTCCTATTGTAGCAAAGTACTGCTTGGGGAATCAGCGATCTTTCTGGTTTATTTGGGAACCTTATTTTTAAAAGTCGGAGGTGTTCGTTTAAAGTTCTATGGAATCTTTCTATTTCACTGTTGCCTGTGTGTGCATTCGGTGATGTGAAATGAAGTTCTATACCGTTTTCTTGGGTTAGGGTCTCTAAACTTTTTATCAATTCTCCACCATTGTCTGAATTTATTTTTTTTGGTTTTGGGTTTGAGGACATATATAATTCTAATGCTCTTATGAATTCACTCGGATTTCTATGTTGTAAATCATATATTTGTGCGTGTTTACTGAATCTGTCGATTATTGTTAAGTGTGGTTTATTTTTTTTAATGTACCATATATCTATGCTAATTTCGTCATGGGGATTTTCTGGGATTGGTTTCTTTTTCATTACTGGTATAATGGGTCTTCTTTCATATTTTCCTAAGTTGCAAGTATGGCATTTGTTTATTAGTTTCTGAATTTGAATTTTTAAGTTAGGATAATACACGTTCTTTTTTAGTTGTTGAAATACTTCGTCTATTCCTCTATGATTATTTCTTTTGTGTTCTTTCCAAATTTCTCGATTGATTTCGTCTTCGTTGCAATCTGTCAATATTGTGTTACTACATATGATTTTGATACGGTTCGTAATATCTCGTTTTACAGCTGTTTGTTGAAATTGATTAAATAATGTTTCATCTGATATGTATACACATGTTGTTTGGTTGTTATTAAAATGGTTAGTTATTAAATATTTAAATGATTTTTCATCTGGTTGTTGGATTATGAATTCTTTGCGTGTCTTATTTTTTGATGGGTTAGTTTTTAGTGTCCTGTTATTTGGTCCAGTTTTAATAATTATTTGGTTTCTAAAGAAATTTATGGGATTCTGTGTTATGGGTATGTATAATGAGTCATCTTCGTCAGCGCTATGTATGGTAGCTCTATCAGATGTATCATCGAAGTTCATGTCCATACTTTCGTTTTCTTCATCATTTATTGTATTGGATTTTATATTCTCGATAGTTGGTCGACTTAATGCGTCAGCCACAGTATTTATTTTTCCTTGAACATAGTCTATTTCATAATCATATTCGTCTAACATAAGTTTCCATCTTATCAGTTTTTGATTAGGTTCTTTTAGGCTGCTTAACCATTTTAGAGGTCGGTGGTCAGTCAATATTTGGAATTGTACACCATACAGATAAGGTCTAAAATATTTGCAGGCCCATACAATAGTTAATAATTATTTTTCTATTGTTGCATAGTTCGCTTCATGGTCATTAAGTGTTCTACTGGCATAACAGATAGGGTGATTGTCTTGTGATAATACATCCCCTAATGCATATTGTGATGCATCAGTAGTTAGCGTAAATTTTTTTTCCAAATCTGGATAGATTGGAATTGGTTCGGTAATAATCATGTTTTTGAGAGTTTTAAATGATTCAACATAATCAATGTCTTCAGAATTTATTCTACTATTTTTTTTTAATCTTACGGTCATTGGTTTGGCTATATGTGCAAAATCCCTTATAAATTTTCTGTAATACCCCACTAAACCTAAAAATCCTTTGATTTGTTTTTGAGTTTTTGGAATTGCATAATCTTCAATCGCCTTAATTTTGTTTGGATTAGGTTTTATACCGTCTACTGATATAATATGTCCCAAGAATTCTGTTTCTCGTTTAAGGAATTCACTTTTGTCGAGTTGTATTTTTAAATTAGCTTTTCTTAATGTTTGAAAGATTTTGGTAAGAGATGTTAAATGTTCTTCTAGTGATGTGCTGTATATAATTACATCATCTAGGTATACAAAGCATATTTTTCCTATATGTTCGGCTAACACGTTGTTCATCATTCTTTGAAATGTTGCCGGTGCATTTTTCAAACCGAACGGCATTCTTCGGAATTCATAATGACCTAAATTTGTACTAAAAGCTGTTTTTTCTATATCTTTCTGCTCTATTTCTATTTGGTGAAATCCTTTAGCAAGATCTAGAGTCGTGAAATACATGCATCGTCCTAATTTGTCCAATATGTCATCAATTTTTGGTAGAGGAAATTTATCTGCCTTAGTTTTTTCATTTAATATTCTGTAGTCTACTACAATTCTCCATTTTTTCTTACCTGAAGCATCATCTTTTTTGCTTACTATCCAGATAGGGGATGAGTATGGTGATTCGGAATGTTGTATTATTCCTTGATCAAGCATCTCTCTCATTTGTCGATTGACTTCATCTCTATGAACATGAGGATATGTATAGGTTTTTGCATATACAGGTCGATCATCAGTTGTTTCGATCTTGTGTTTGATTTTATTTGTGAAAGAAAGGTCAGTTCCCTCCCGGAAGAATATATCCTTGTAAGTCTTTATAATATTTAGAAGTTTGGATTTTTCTTCACAATTTAAATGGTTTGTACGAATTTTAGATTCAATGTTAACAGTAGTTTCAAGTTGGTTGAAATTAATAATTTCGAATGATCTCTATTTCTTGGCTAGGGTCTTCAGGATACCAATGAAGTTTCAATATTTTATCTTTTAATTGGATTGTATTATCCCCATAATTGATAATTGGTTTCGTTGCTTGCAGAATATTGTTTCCTAACAAGACATCGAAAAATTGGTGAAATTGTATTTCAGCGAATTGTATCTTAGATTCCTGATTGGGATCAATTTCTTTAAATATTGGTACCGTGTGTAAATAATCTACTTTTACTTCTTCTTTATTGAACTTTATTTTTAATGTTTCTCGTAAAGAGGTTTTAAATTTAGAATGAAATATATTTTCATTAGCTAAACTAAAGGTTGCTCCTGTATCTATCATTGCTTTCATTGGTCGAGTTTTCGTTTCAATTAAGATGTAAGGAATCTTGAATTTTCGTCTAATTGTTCCGAGGCTGTTATGTGAAAATCCTGATTGGTAGGGTTAGTATTAATGTTTGTATCCATTGGTTCTAAATAGCTATTTCCACTTTGTATTGTTCCGTTATGTCTTGCTTGTTCTCGTGGAGTATTGTTATAATTTGGATTTCGCGGTGTGTTATTTTGCCTAATATCATCTCGATTATTGTTATTATATAGTCGATTCTGATTTTGATAATTCTGATTTTGATAGTTCCGATTTTGGAAATTCTGATTTTGAGTACGATAATGACTGTTAGGGTTAGTATTAATGTTTGTATCCATCGGTTCTGGATAACTATTTCTACTTTGTATTGTTCCATTATGTCTCACTTGTTCTCTGAGGGGATTATTATAATTTGGATTTCGTGGTATGTTATTTTGCCTAATATTGTCTCGACTATTGTTATTATATGATCGATTCTGATTTTGATAATTCTGATTTTGAGTACGATACTGTGCCTGTCTTAATTGTGGTCTAGAGTAATTTTTAGTAAAGTGTAACTTATTAGTTTCGCTTAAAATTTTTTCGGCTTCCTCGAGAGTTGCCGGGTTTCTACTCAATAGGATTATATTGCACAATTCTGGTAAACCGTTTATAAATGTTTTCAAAGCAATTTGTTTATAATGTTCTATGTTAATTTTCAATCTAGCTTCGTCACTAGTTTCAATTTTATCTTTTGAAATTAGGTTTTTTAAGTTTAATCTTATATCATTTAAATAATCAATAATATTGCCTTAAATTTTACAAGCTCTAAGATCTTCTAACAAACTGTATATATTCCGTTTTTCTCCGAAATTATCTAATAAAATCTCTTTTATTTGAGTCCAATTCAGAGTGTCAACATTTAGATCTATAACTATTCTTGCTTTACCTATAAGTTTCGATTTAATTTTTTGAACAAAATAAGGTGCTGCAACCGCTGGTAATGTCATAATGTACGGAGTGATAAAATCAATCGCCTCCGTGAAGCTGCCAAGTTTTGAACTATCCCCATTGAATTCGGGTAAGCTGTCCAAATATTTTTCAGGATTCGGTTCCCATGCCATTTTTGTGCTGTCTGAATTTTAACTAAGTTGATCTCGTTCCGTAGAATAATCGTTTTTATTTTGTGGATATTTTTTGTATCCTTTCACTGTTCTAACTTATGGTGTTAGGTACCTTTATTAAGTTCCTCAGCTGATAACAGGGAAACGAGCGAATTCTCTGAAAATTCAGCTCTCGACTTTGCAATATCGTTTGTTAAATTCACAGATTTTGTTTTAACTTTTCACTGTTCCAACTTATGGTGTTAGGTACCTTTATTAAGCTTCCTCAGTTGATAACAGGGAAACGAGCGAATTCTCTGAAAATTCAGCTCTCGACTTTGCAATATCGTTTGTTAAATTCACAGATTTTGTTTCACTTTGTTTAAAGGAATAATCAAAAAAAAAATTTTTTTCTTTTTTTGAGTATCCTACCGACTGCGCCACTCAAATAACCTCAGCATAATTTGAGTACTTATAGTAGTCAATTATGGAGGTGAAGAAAATTTCAAATTAAAATAAAAGAAAACAATTAATGTTTAATGTTAATCTCTTTAATACTTGTAAAATTATGCGTACTTGTTAAATGGTTGTACAAAAAGGAACTGAGACACAGTGACCAATGCAACTTATTTATACATATCTAGTTTTGAGATAACATCATGGTTCATGATGATCATTGATTTTTGACCCTTGCAACTATTGATTTATGAGCTAGTTGTTCAGCTTGTTTATGTTATCATTTGCAAACAAGAATATATCTTTATTTATTTCAAATGCGTCAGCTTGACTAATTTTAGGGCATGCTGTATATATGACTTCAGTACATCAAAAATATGGTGGCAACTACATGTGCTCCAAGAGCCCGCAAGCAGAAGTCATTCCGCCCCGACTACCGTGAGCCAATTAAGCCGAACGTACAATGACACAAGGGGAAATAGCGCGCAATGTGTCCGTCCCAATCTTAATGCCCTTCAGGTTGACAAGCGTGCAATGGTGTTAAGGGAAAACACACGGCGCACAAAACTCCCGCTTAGTACAACCAGCAAAACTTTGTACGAGTCAACACCCAATCACAGTATTGAGGGATATAACGAAACCTTAATACCGAAACAATCGTATAAGTGCAATCATGCCAACCACGTCAAGCAAAGAACTTAATAACCTCGGAATAAAATCCGATCGCAAAGACGCACTGAGTATATACCCGATGTATTCACGAACAACACGTAATTTTAATGTAATTACCGGTTATTAATATATAATTCAATATATAATATTTGAATCAAACAAAGATAAGCTAAAACAAGAACAAGCAAAGCTAACTACCCAAATAAAGCTCAGTGACACTCACCCTTCAGTACTCGTTTATTCACTTCACTTTTTACTGTATGTTGCACAGATAACGTTCAACCGAAGACTGAATGCTCATGCCCCACATCGCGATCAGTCAAGTTGATAAGCCTTACAAACACATTCAAGCACCATTCTTCATATAATGTTTTACATGCCTCTATCGCTCATGACTCATTTCTACCTAACAAATAAAAAAAACATACTGTCCTATTTAAACAAAGACTTACAGAAGCAAAAATAATTATATCCAAATTTTGCATACACTGTTGGTTTTCGATTTTTGAGATAATCTTGATGTTCTTGCCTTGTTCGCCGAGCACAGCTCAGATTTACGAATGAACGATGCAAAAACCATGTTGACACGGAATTTCAAATCGGCCTTGTTCTTAACAGATACGGCTGGCAAATCGATCGGAAATCCGGGTAAATTAACACCCTTACTTGATCCCAACGTACCACCGTTCCCAAAAACCTTCGGCGATGTTTACGTTACCTATGGTCGCGTTTACGTGCAGACCAAACCAGTCCACATAGACCGGTTTGGTATTTTTCGGTTTTGCATTTATGTGCGCATTTTCACAGTACGAGACTGGTTTGGTTTCATTTGCGTTTATGCGTACGACCAAACTGGTTTTTGTGGTCTATTCAGACTGGTCTAGTCCGCATGTAAACGCGAGCTATGACAACTCACGATTTTGGAAAATGTCAATTGACGAATATACCATGTGCTCTCGAGGCAAATTTCGGAACCTTCTATCCCCATGGATACACAGCTAGTTTACAAACCATGGTACTGAAATCATATACCTCGTTCACGTGGTCAACGACGTACCGCTACGTAGCACTTCGTAGTACCACGTGAACACACGAAATTTTGCTACGGAGCGGTTTTTCTACAACGTAGCAAAACCGCGTAGTGTAGTGTATCGGATTTGCTAATCCTTCCCACGAGAACACTTGCCGTTGCGCTCCGTATTACTTTTCGAGTGAATTGTCAAAAATCTGTGTTGACAGACAACTTTATTTGTTTGGATTTTCTCAACGATTCTAATACCAGTGCCTTTAATGACTCCATTTCGCTGAAAAATAAAAGAAGAAAGGTTATTTAAGAAATAAAACGACGAATGTAATTTTTTTTAATAAAATAAATACCAGTTGTGACAGCTGTCAATTAATAATCAAGAGTGCGAAACGTCAATTCACTTCACGTGAACACTCATATATCAACCGGATTTCATAATACGCTACCACGTGAACGAGGTAATAGTATTGAAACACATTGCACATGATACACTGCGCATATGGAATGATTTGACAGTATCTGATATGCGCAAACAAAGACATTTAGTTGCGATACTCGCCACACAATAGGGGAATGGCACAACTAGCAGTAATACCATGGAAACACTGCTGGTATTGATATCATAATATCGTCAATACCAGCAGTGTATCACCCAATACTTAGCATATACGAGATAAACGAACTGGTATATATCTAGTATTGAACCTGTTTCATGGCATACAACTACGACAATTTTACGTAGTATACCATGCATTTTACTGCTAGTTGTGCCATTCCCTTATTGTGTGGCGAGTATCGCAACTAAATGTCTTTGTTTGCTTATATCAGATACTGTCAAATCATTCCATATGTGCAGTGTATCATGTGCAGCTAGTTTCAATACTATGATTTCAATACCATGGTTTGTATACTAGCTGTGTATCCATGGTATAAGATGCATGGTATACTACGTAAAATTATCGCATTTGTATACCATGAAGCAGGTTCAATACTAGATATATATCAGTTCGTTTATCTCTTATATGCTTAGTATTGGGTGATACACTGCTGGTATTGACGATATTATGATTTCAATACTAGCAGTGTATCCAAGGTATAAGGTAGACAGAAACTGGCAGTTGCATACGATTTTCATACAAAATTGAGATTGAGCTTGAATAAAAGTGTTTTACTCCAAAATATCGCTTAAAGAGAATTGAATGAATAACATATCAAAAACAACATTTATTTTTTTCAGAAACCAATTTCAAGCACGAAAATAAAAGAAAAATGAAACGAAAAAACGGTTTATGATCCTTTTAAATAATTTAAAAATTATTCCTTATTTCTTTTTTTCGGAATATTAAACATTTGTGAAGTTATTTCGAAGTTTATACCGCCCGTTCATAAAGAAAAATTGTTCATTTTTTGACTTCGTTATGCGGGTTTGAGTCTAACATTTTCGGAATGTAGAACCGGAAATGAATACCTTACTATCAACCTCACCGATCGACATCAATTTTTATTATGTCTTTTATAATGAAATTAAGGAAGAATCGAAAACTTCCCGAGCTCCAAATCACAAAATTACACACGAACCGCTATATAACAATCAGCTGACAAAAATTTGTCTATCTTAAAGGGTTGTTTTTTTGCCACCAGGTGGAGATTTCCAACTTTACCATTCGTCAATATAATTTTGCTTTGCCGTATGAAAATTTTGACATCTCATGTCATTCATTTGAATTTGTCAGTGTTTTTTTCAAACTGACTTCGGTTTTTGTGATATCGAGAATTTTTTTTATAAACCAAAGCGGATTTTAAGATTTTTTATGCGCGTATAAAATTAACGGTAGCCGATATTATTATCCATGACACTTAATTACCATAAAAAACACACATATAATAAATTTTATTTTTGAAAATGTCAATATCAAACAATAAGCTGTTCTCAGCTGTTTACTTATCCACATTGTTTAAGATTAAACTTTTCTTAAATTCATTAACTTCTCTACCTCGGCAAAATCAGGCCGTAGGTACTTCACTTTCTTTCTAGTACATAGTTTTAGTCAGTTAGTTCAGTCTCTATTGCAATTGCATATGGATTACGGGACCTTCAGTCCCTGTTGCAATAGTTTTGAGTTTTTTCTTGCTCACTACCAGTTCAGCCGTTGAGGTGCAATCATCTACAGTGAAACAAGTTTCTTTTACTTAAGAGTGCGACTAGTAATCTCGTCATCAGCACAGTATTTGCGATCAAACATTTTGTCACCACGAGCCGGAATTTTGGAATTTTGCATTGCGCATAAGGCGCAATTATTCAGTTTTTCATCGAATATTTTTGCATTGTGCATAAGGCGCAATAGTGCAGTTTTTCATCGTGCATAAGGCACTTATCGAATATTTTGCGTTGCGCATAAGACGCAATAGTTCATCGTGCATAAGGCACTCAATAAATATTTTGCGTTGCGCATAAGGCGCAATAGTTCATCGTGCATAAGGCACTCAATAAACATTTTGGTCCGTCGAGCCGGATAGCGATCGACGGGATCGTTATCCTTTCTTTCTCCTGGAACTGCGTTGCTGCCGCTATAAGTTGCCGAAACATTACCAAAATATAAGGAAAAAACTGGAACTGCGCTGCTGCCGCTACAAGTTGCCGACACATGTAAGTCCCAATTTTTTTCCTTCTATATCCCACCTAAACGCATCACAAAACACAACCCCATAGTGCTTTTTTTTGTAAATTCGTAATTAAACGCGGGTGACTAAGTGTGTTCGGCTTTCGTTTTTTTTTTTTTTTGGGGTTTTTTCTTTAAATTGAAACGTTGCTGAAAAAACGTGGACCATACGGTGAATTTTTTTAATACGGCAATTCAAGGGTACAGTTAAGCCCTTTTTCTCTCTACGAAACATGTTCTGAAACTGTAGCCAGGTTACGGTACCTCTACAACGTTACGGCAATTGTCGATTTTGTTCGAATTCTTTTTTTTTCTTCGCAAAGTTCTGATAAACGTAATTTTCGAATTTATAAGGATTACCACAATATTGGAAATTTAAATCCTTTACGTTTTTCATTTGGTTTTTAAGTAGTATCCATAAGATGGCCGAAGATTTAAGGGCTTTGATACTGCGTCGCGGACAAATCAAGTCACAAATAACGCGCTTCGATAAATTTCTCATTGAATCGAAGGACAATGAAAAGATTATCGAATTGCAAACGCGCTTGGAAAAAATCGAAACGACGTGGAACGATTTTAACGACCTTCAGTCAAAAATTGAATTATTGGACGATTCATCCGATCAATTTGTTGAACGGGATAATTATGAAATGAAATACTTTGATGTGGTCGCACGGGCGAAGCAAAGAATAATTATTCAGGTCCCTTCCTGTCATAAAAAACGGGAGTCTTTGGTCGGTGAAAATGTGGCACCGATTCAGAATATCAAGCTGCCACAGATATCCTTGCCTGACTTTGGGGGGGAGTATGACAAGTGGTTGCATTTTCATGACCTGTTCAAATCGCTGATCCATGATAACATGAATATAGCGAATTCGCAAAAATTTCATTATTTACAATCCGCTTTGCGGGGTGAAGCTTCGCAGGTTGTACAGTCATTGGAGATTTCCGACAAGAATTATATCGTTGCCTAGCAGTTGCTTAAGGAACGTTATGAAAACAAGAAGATAATAGTTCGAACCCATTTGAAGGGAATATTTGAGTTATGTCCAGTGCATAAAGAATCGCACAGTGCTCTTAGGAATATTTTGAATGAGTTTTCAAAGCATTACCGTTGCTTGAAAACATTGGGGCAGCCTGTCGACACTTGGGATACTATTTTGTTATATGTCATAGTATCGAAATTGGATTCAACATCCAAAAGGGACTGGGAAAAATCAAGCAGGTCAAAGGCATTTCCAACCATAACTCAGTTTGTAGAGTTTTTGAAGGAGAAATGCGAACTATTAGAAACAATCTCGAACAAGTCCTCTACTAATAGTAGCAATTCGAATCAGAATTTTCATCAAGGAAAGCATTCAAATTCGAAAGTCTTTTCATGTCAAGCAAGTATAGCCTGCTACTTATGCAAGGGATCACACAGTCTTTTTCAGTGCAAGCAATTTATTGACATGACGCCATCCTCACGTTTTAAAGAAATAAAAAGGCTAAATCTACGTATTAATTGCCTACGACCAGGACACCAGGCGCAAGTTTGTAAATCGGGTAGTTGTCGCCAATGCAGTAAAAGCACAACTCCTTACTTCATCGCGAATTGCAATCGAAACCATTTGGCGAGTCGTCGCATTTAGAGGTTTCTGATCCTGTGATCGAAGGGATCACTAGTAACAGCGCATTGATTGAAACAAGCAATTCATCGAGTGCAATTGCCCATTGTGGTCACTCATCAAACAATACAACCATATTATTATCCACTGCAATTATAGAGGTTTATGACCATGTGGGTAATAAGGTATTATGTAGAGCTCTGTTGGACAGTGGCTCACAGTCCAATTTTATAACTCAAGACTTACTTCATAGACTGGGCCATAAGGGTACAGTAATTCATCAGTCAATAACTGGGATCAACATGGCACAAACCAATATAACTCAAAGAGCAAAGATAACCTTGAAATCAGTACATCAACCCTACCAAACAACATTATCATTCTTAGTGATAGATGCGATAACAGGTCGTATCCCACACAGATTAATTGATTTCGAACATCTAAAAATTCCATCAAATCTTAAGCTGGCAGATCCTCAATTTTTCAAACCCAGTGACATCGACATGTTAATAGGAGCCAGCACATATTATGATCTTTTATGCAGCAATCAAATAAGAATGGGACCCAAACAGCCTATTTTGCAAGAATCAAGGTTGGGATGGATCATTTCGGGTCCAATCACAAATCCTCAAAGGGGCCCATTGCATTGTCATCTAAGCCTCCATGAAGAAGTAAGAAAGTTTTGGGAAATAGAAGAGTGTTCTGATATGAAAGTATTGTCAAGGGAGGAGTTTAACTGTGAAACTCACTTCCTGCAAAATGTTAAGCGCGATCATTTGAATCGTTTTGTTGTCAAGTTACCATTGAAGGACAATTGCAACAATCTGGGAGATTGTTTCTACGCTTTGGAACAAAAACTTGAAAGGAACAGTTCTCTCAAGCTGCAATATTCGGAATTTCTGTCGGAATATGAAAACTTGAACCACATGACTAAGGTGAACTCGATCCCAAATGCAAACTTGCACTACTATTTGCAGCATCATTGCGTTACAAAAGAATCGAGCTTGACAACCAAGTTGCGTGTCGTCTTCGATGCGTCTGCAAAAACGTCATCAACATTATCGCTCAATGATGTTATGGCTGTGGGTCCAATTTTACAGGACGATCTATTCTCAATTGTGTTGAGATTTAGAAAACATAACGTAGTACTAACTGCTGATATCACGAAAATGCATCGACAGGTGCTGCTTGATGAGGAACATAGAGATCTTCAAAGAATTTTATGGCGTCAAAATCCACGAGAAGACCTGCAGGAGTATCGACTAAATACGGTTACTTACGGCACAGCCGCTGCCTCCTTTTTAGTCATACGTTGTCTCGTGCAGCTAGCAAATGAGAGCTCAAGTACTCTACCGCATGCTAGTCAAGCTATTCTTACAGACTTTTATGTCGATGATTTCCTCACTGGGGCTAAAGATATTCAATTTGCAATCAAACTCAAAGAAGACATTGAAAGCGTCTTGAGCAATGGTGGTTTTGAGCTAAGGAAGTGGATGTCCAATAGATCAGAAGTTTTGAACAAACACCCAGCTTCGCAGTCCGAACCCTGTGAAACATATGTACTAAATTATGATCAAGGTCACAAGACACTAGGCATTTTGTGGAGTCCTCACAACGATTCTTTTTGCTATTCAATCAATTTTAAAAATTCGTGTAGCGGCAAGACTACAAAAAGAGCTATCTTATCGATGGTAGCTCAGCTGTTTGATCCACTTGGGCTATTGTGCCCAATAATAACAAAGGCGAAGATTATTCTGCAAAGATTGTGGCAGCATGGCTTGTCATGGGATGAGCCTGTGCCCGAGAATTTGCTCGGTATTTGGCAACAATATTTAAACGAATTCGAAATAATAAAAGCAATCGAGATACCCAGACTTTTACTTATTCCCGATGCGATGCATATTCAAATGCATGGTTTTTGTGATGCATCTGAAAGCGCATATAGTGTGTGTTTGTACATCAGATCTGCGTCAGAAGTCAACGTCTTGACAAGGCTCGTTTGCGCAAAATCTCGCGTTGCACCAATAAAATCACTCTCCTTGCCAAGGCTGGAGCTTTGCGGTGCACTTCTTTTGGCTCAATTAGTCAAGAAAGCTCGCGAAGCACTCAAAATACAGGTAGATGATATATACTGTTGGTGTGACTCTACAGTAACATTGAACTGGATATCGGGTGAACCGAATCGATGGAAAACCTTTGTAGGTAACCGGGTTTCACAGATACAACAGCTCACGCATGGTGTAGTCTGGCGACATGTATGTTCTGAGCACCATCCGGCGGATATAATCTCTAGAGGTTCGAATCCAAGTGTTTTAAAGGAACATAGGCTCTGGTGGAATGGTCCGATCTGGCTCTTAATGGATCCATCTTGCTGGCCACAATCCGTTCTAGAAAGAGTCATCGAAACTGATGAAGAACGAAAACCTAGTATAATTCTTCTGACTAGTGTCTCATGCGACTTATTTGAAAGGTACTCATCATTTAACAAAATGATACGCATCACAGCTCATTCCCTTAGATTCAAGCAAAACGCCCTCTCTGCATGCAAGGACAGGACGATCGGAATCATTACAACCTCTGAACTAGAAAGGGTTATTACTGCTCTCGTCAAGATAGTTCAAATGGAAGATTTTCAATTAGACTTACAGTCATTACTTAAGTCAAGCGAGGTATCAAGAAATAGCACACTCAAATCATTGAACCCTTTTATAGACGACAAAGGGATCATCCGCGTCGGAGGTAGGCTTCGAAACGCGGAACTTCCGTTTAACCACAAGGATCCTATTGTGCTACCATCGAAGCACAAATTCACAAGATTGTTGATCGAGCATATCCATAGAAAAAACCTACACGCTGGGCCACAGACGGTGTTGGCTACAATTCGTCAGACTTACTGGCCACTTAGAGGGAGGCAGGTCGTTAGAAGCGTTTTAAGAAAATGCGTTGTCTGCTTTAGAGCGAGCCCAACGTTAATGTTTCCCCAAATGGGAAATTTACCAGAGAAAAGAATTTCTCCAAGTCGAGTTTTTTCTAATGTCGGCATCGACTATGCAGGGCCTTACCTTTGCAAGGACGGAAAATGCCGCAATCGTAAAATGATAAAATCATATGTATGCTTATTCGTGTGTCTCTCCACCAAAGCCGTGCACCTAGAATTTGTTAGCGATCCGACCACTGATGGTTTTCTTAATGCCTTGAAGCGTTTTATATCTCGTCGGGGACTATGCCAAAGTATTTACAGCGACAACGCAACTAATTTTGTTGGATCTAATAACGAGCTCAAACGTGTCACATCGCTTCAAATCGATCCAAGGGTACAGAACTTTGCGAAACAGAACAAAATCGAATGGCATTTTATACCTGCTCGATCCCCCCATATGGGCGGTCTTTGGGAAGCCGCTATTAAGTCCACGAAGTTTCATCTCAAACGTATAGTAAATAATATCTCATTAACGTATGAAGAATTCGCGACTTTGCTAGCACAAATTGAGGCTGTGTTAAACTCTCGTCCTATTTGTCCCCTTTCCGATGATCCCAATGACCTTGAATCCTAAACTCCCGGGCATTTCATCATTGGCGCTGCTCTCAACGCCGCACCGCAGCAAGACCTTCAGGATGTACCATCCAACCGCCTCACGCGGTATCAGCATCTACAACAGATGCTTCAGCATTTTTGGAAGCGCTGGTCCTCTGAGTATCTTCATACCTTACAACAACGCACCAAATGGCAATTCGGCATTAAGATTCGCGACGAATTAATTGGTTCTCTCGTCATCATCAAGGATGAGCAATTGGCTCCTCTATTTTGGCCGCTTGGCAGGATCGTCGACATTCATCCAGGAGATGACAACATTGTACGAGTTATTACCATCAAAACTAAAAATGGTACGATCAAACTTTCAATCACGAAGGTTGCCGTACTACCACTGGAGTAATGTATAGAACATCATCATCATTATAATCATATCGTATCAAACATCAACATCATGATCATCTGCATCACGATCGTCATTGGAATTTCACGAAATTTAATAAACATTGTATTTGCATTTTTTCATTGTTCTCTTGAAAAATTCTCTCGAAACATTGTACTTAATTTTTTTATCTTTTTTTCTCTTAAAAAAAAAAAAACTGAAACAAGAAGGTAGAGTTACAATAATAATAATAATTTTTTTTTCTTTAATTGAAAGTCGGTTCTTTCAAGGCCGGCGGTATGTTTAAGATTAAACTTTTCTTAAATTCATTAACTTCTCTACCTCGGCAAAATCAGGCCGTAGGTACTTCACTTTCTTTCTAGTACATAGTTTTAGTCAGTTAGTTCAGTCTCTATTGCAATTGCATATAGATTACGGGACCTTCAGTCCCTGTTGCAATAGTTTTGATTTTTTTCTTGCTCACTACCAGTTCAGCCGTTGAGGTGCAATCATCTAAAGTGAAGAATTAAATTAAACACCAGAATTAAAGTAATAGTCATAAAACAAGTTTTTTTTACTTAAGAGTGCGACTAGTAATCTCGTCATCAGCACAGTATTTGCGATCAAACATTTTGTCACCACGAGCCGGAATTTTGGAATTTTGCATTGCGCATAAGGCGCAATTATTCAGTTTTTCATCGAATATTTTTGCATTGTGCATAAGGCGCAATAGTGCAGTTTTTCATCGTGCATAAGGCACTTATCGAATATTTTGCGTTGCGCATAAGACGCAATAGTTCATCGTGCATAAGGCACTCAATAAATATTTTGCGTTGCGCATAAGGCGCAATAGTTCATCGTGCATAAGGCACTCAATAAACACACATTAGGTATGTTCTTTTTGCCAGGTTAAGTTAACACTTCAGTGTAGCTTACACTTTCAGCGTAATACACCTTACACTGAAAGTGTAGGGTGTAGATCGCGCAAAAAGAACGGGTTAAGAGCCGTACAGAATGAACGCAATCGCAGTCGGATTGCAATGTCAAAATGTCGCAACGAGATGTAATGAAACGCTGTAAACCGCAAGTAAACGCTGCACGAACACCGGATTGAGTTCGCAGTGCTATCAGTGTCAATAATCAAAGCGAAATTGATATGGACGCAAAATTCGGTGAATTATTTTTAATGCTCATTTTCTTCTTTAAATAATATATTGCGTTTTAGGTTATGATATTGTCATATTTGACATTTCGATGCGTTCACTTGCGATAATTTTAAATATTACGAACTTACTTGCGACTATCTGCGACCCATAGCGTTCATTCTGTTTAGTTACATACAATCACATGCATTTGAAACTCGTTTTTTTCCCTCCGTTATTTGGACACGCCAATCCGACTGCGATTGTGTTCATTCTGTACGGCTTCTTAGTGTAGAAAAGCAGGGACGTCATTTGTGGGGAGGCAGGGGGGGCATTTGCCCCACCTGAATTATATATTTTTATAGATTGTGTATAACATACGTATATTTATGTATAAAAATATATACAAATATAACATCTTGCCCCCCCCCCCCCCCCCCAAGAAAAAACTGAAATGACGTCCCTGTAGAAAAGTGACAGCTAAAATTCCGAACTTTTTTATTTGCTTTATTCTTTCACTTCTATCAATGCAAATTTATTGCCATTCAATATTCTTGCATGTATTCATTCAAAACAGTAGTTTCATAAATTCAAAAAGTCAATTTTATCTGCACACATCCATCAATTTTGACAGATGGTAAAGAAGAAGAACTTACACCTGCTCACGACCCAGTGTAGGAAAGTGTACACTGAGTACACTACACTCGACAAAAAGAACAGCCACCTCTGACGTCGCACCGACAAAAAGACCAGCATTAGGGTAGAAAGTGTAACCTAGTGTAGGAAGTGTATGCAAACAGAACAGACCTATTAGGTTTGTTCTTTTTGCTAGGTTAAGCTAACACTTTAGTGTGGCTTGCACTTGCAGTGTAATACACCTTACACTGAAAGTGTAGGGTGTAGATCGCGCAAAAGGAACGGGTTAGTGTAGAAAAGAGACAGCTAAAATTCCGAACTTTTTTATTTGCTTCATTCTTTCACTTCTATCAATGCAAATTTATTGCCATTCAATATTCTTGCATGTATTCATTCAAAACAGTAGTTTCACAAATTCAAAAAGTCAATTTTATCTGCTTACAGCCATCAATTGTGACAGATGGTAAAGAAGAAGAACTTACACCTGCTCCCGACCCAGTGTACAAAAGTGTACACTGAGTACACTACACTCGACAAAAAGAA
The DNA here is from genome assembly GCA_951812415.1 of Beris morrisii. NCBI lineage: Eukaryota > Metazoa > Arthropoda > Insecta > Diptera > Stratiomyidae > Beris > Beris morrisii. Next base: position 81,022,672 of record OX638311.1, on the reverse strand, counting down.
CAACAACCTCTGACGTCACACCGACAAAGAGAACAGCATTAGGGCAGAAAGTGTAACCTAGTGTAGAAAGTGTATGCAAAAAGAACAGACCTATTATTCTACACAACGAATTTTTCATAGTGGAGATGGGAGAAATATTTTGTAAATTAGCGAATGAAAATTTTCATCGAGGTCCGTACTAGGCTTATCTCAAACGGTGGTGATACGCGTAAAATACATCCATCACCGATCGTCATCAATTTGTATTATGACTTTCATAATGAAATTAAGAAAGAATCGAAAGCTTCCCGAGCTCCAAATCACAAAATTACACACGAACGGCCATATAACAATCAGCTGACAAAAATTTGTCGCACAGAATGACCGCAATCGCAGTCGGATTGCAATGTCAAAATGTCGCAACGAGATGTAATGAAACGCTGTAAACCGCAAGTAAACGCTGCATGAACACAATGACCGGATTGAGTTCGCAGTGCTATCAGTGTCAATAATCAAAGCGAAATTGATATGGACGCAAAATTCGGTGAATTATTCTTAATGCTCATTTTCTTCTTTAAATAATATATTGCGTTTTAGGTTATGATATTGTCATATTTGACATTTCGATGCGTTCACTTGCGATAATTTTAAATATTACGAACTTACTTGCGACTATCGGCGACCCATAGCGTTCATTCTGTTTAGTTACATACAATCACATGCATTTGAAACTCGATTTTTCCCCTCCGTTATTTGGACACTCCAATCCGACTGCGATTGTGTTCATTCTGTACGGCTTTTTAGTGTAGAAAAGCAGGGTCGTCATTTGTGGGGGGGGCAGAGGGGCATTTGCCCCCCCCCCCCCGTGAATTATTATATTTTTATAGATTATGTATAACATACGTATATTTATGTATAAAAATATATACAAATATAACATCTTGCCCCCCCCCCTAGAAAAACCTGAAATGACATCCCTACTTAAAGGGTTGTTTTTTTGCCACCAGGTGGATATTTCCAACTTTACCATTCGTCAATTGACGAATATACCGTGTGCTCTGGTGACGAATATACCGTGTGCTCTGGTGGCTATAAGATAGACAGAAACTGGCAGTTGCATGTGATTTTCATACACAATTGCGATTGAGCTCGAATAAAAGTGTTTTCTTCCAAAATATCGCTTGAAGTGAATTTAAATGAACCTCATAATTAAAAAAGAAGGACCAACGTATCATAACATATCAAAAACAAAATTTTTTTTTTAGAAACCAATTTCAAGCACCAAAATGAAAAAAAATGTAACGAAAAGACGGGTTATGTTCCTTTCAAATAATTTAAAAATTATTCCATATTTCTTTTTCTCGCAATATTCAACATTTGTGAAGTTATTTCGAAGTTTATACCGCCCGTTCATAAAGAAAAATTGTTAATTTTCTGCCTTCCTTGTACGGGTTTGAGTCTAATATTTTCGGAATGTAGAACCGGAAATGAATACCTTACTATCAACCTCACCGATCGTCATCAATTTGTATTATGACTTTCATAATGAAATTAAGAAAGAATCGAAAACTTCCCGAGCTCCAAATCACAAAATTACACACGAACGGCCATATAACAATCAGCTGACAAAAATTTGTCTATCTTAAAGGGTTGTTTTTTTTGTCACCAGGTGATTTCCAACTTTACCATTCGTCAATTTAATTTTGCTTTGCCGTATGAAAATGTTGACATCTCATGTCATTCATTTGAATTTGTCAGTGTTTTTTTTCAAACTGACTTCGGTTTTTGTGATATCGAGAATTTTTTTTATAAACCAAAGCGGATTTTAAGATTTTTTATGCGCGTATAAAATTAACGGTAGCCGATATTATTATCCATGACACTTAATTACCATAAAACACACACGTATAATACATTTTATTTTTGAAAATGTCAATATCCAACAATAAGCTGTTCTCAGCTGTTTACTTATCCACATTAGGTTTGTTCTTTTTGCCAGGTTAAGTTAAAACTTTAGTGTAGCTTACACTTTCAGTGTAATACACCTTACACTGAAAGTGTGGGGTGTAGATCGCGCAAAAAGAACGGGTTAAGAGCCGTACAGAATGAACGCAATCGCAGTCGGATTGCAATGTCAAAATGTCGCAACGAGATGTAATGAAACGCTGTAAACCGCAAGTAAACGCTGCGTGAACACAATGACCGGATTGAGTTCGCAGTGCTATCAGTGTCAATAATTAAAGCGAAATTGATATGGACGCAAAAATCGGTGAATTATTTTTAATGCTCATTTTCTTCTTTAAATAATATATTGCGTTTTAGGTTATGATATTGTCATATTTGACATTTCGATGCGTTCACTTGCGATAATTTTAAATATTACGAACTTACTTGCGACTATCTGCGACCCATAGCGTTCATTCTGTTTAGTTACATACAATCACATGCATTGGAAACTCGTTTTTTCCACTCCGTTATTTGGACACTCCAATCCGACTGCGATTGCGTTCATTCTGTACGGCTTTTTAGTGTAGAAAAGCAGGGACGTCATATGTGAGGGGCAGGGGGGGCATTTGCATTTTTATAGATTATGTATAACATACGTATATTTATGTATAAAAATATATACAAATATAACATCTTGCCCCCCCCTAGAAAAAACTGAAATGACGTCCCTGTAGAAAAGTGACAGCTAAAATTCCAAACTTTTTTATTTGCTTTATTCTTTCACTTCTATCAATGCAAATTTATTGCCATTCAATGTTCTTGCATGTATTCATTCAAAACAGTAGTTTCATAAATTCAAAAAGTCAATTTTATCTGCTTACAGCCATCAATTGTGACAGATGGTAAGGAAGAAGAACTTACACCTGCTCCCGACCCAGTGTACAAAAGTGTACACTGAGTACACTACACTCGACAAAAAGAACAACAACCTCTGACGTCACACCGACGAAGAGAACAGCATTAGGGCAGAAAGTGTAACCTAGTGTAGAAAGTGTATGCAAAAAGAGCAGACCTACACAACGAATTTTTCATAGTGGAGATGGGAGAAATATTTTGTAAATTAGCGAATGAAAATTTTCATCGAGGTCCGTACTAGGCTTATCTCAAAGGGTGGTGATATGCGTAAAATACATCCATCACCAATCGTCATCAATTTGTATTATGACTTTCATAATGAAATTAAGAAAGAAATCGAAAACTTCCCGAGCTCCAAATCACAAAATTACACACGAACCGCTATATAACAATCAGCTGACAAAAATTTGTCTATCTTAAAGGGTTGTTTTTTTGCCACCAGGTGGAGATTTCCAACTTTACCATTCGTCAATTTAATTTTGCTTTGCCGTATGAAAATGTTGACATCTCATGTCATTCATTTGAATTTGTCAGTGTTTTTTTTCAAACTGACTTCGGTTTTTGTGATATCGAGAATTTTTTTTATAAACCAAAGCGGATTTTAAGATTTTTTATGCGCGCATAAAATTAACGGTAGCCGATATTATTATCCATGACACTTAATTACCATAAAAAACACACGTATAATAAATTTTATTTTTGAAAATGTCAATATCAAACAATAAGCTGTTCTCAGCTGTTTACTTATCCACATTAGATTTGTTCTTTTTGCCAGGTTAAGTTAACACTTTAGTGTAGCTTACACTTTCAGTGTAATACACCTTACACTGAATGTGTAGGGTGTAGATCGCGCAAAAAGAACGGGTTAAGAGCCGTACAGAATGAACGCAATCGCAGTCGGATTGCAATGTCAAAATGTCGCAACGAGATGTAATAAAACGCTGTAAACCGCAAGTAAACGCTGCATGAACACAATGACCGGATTGAGTTCGCAGTGCTATCAGTGTCAATAATCAAAGCAAAATTGATATGGACGCAAATATCGGTGAATTATTTTTAATGTTCATTTTCTTCTTTAAATAATATATTGCGTTTTAGGTTATGATATTGTCATATTTGACATTTCGATGCGTTCACTTGCGATAATTTTAAATATTACGAACTTACTTGCGACTATCTGCGACCCATAGCGTTCATTCTGTTTAGTTACATACAATCACATGCATTTGAAACTCGTTTTTTCCCCTCCGTTATTTGGACACTCCAATCCGACTGCGATTGCGTTCATTCTGTACGGCTTTTTAGTGTAGAAAAGCAGGGACGTCATTTGTGGGGGGCATTTGCCTCCCCTGAATTATATATTTTTATAGATTATGTATAACATACGTATATTTATGTATAAAATTATATACAAATATAACATCTTGCCCCCCCTAGAAAAAACTGAAATGACATCCCTGTAGAAAAGTGACAGCTAAAATTCCGAACTCTTTTATTTGCTTTATTCTTTCACTTCTATCAATGCAAATTTATTGCCATTCAATATTCTTGCATGTATTCATTCAAAACAGTAGTTTCATAAATTCAAAAAGTCAAGTTTATCTGCATACATCCATCAATTTTGACAGATGGTAAAGAAGAAGAACTTACACCTGCTCCCGACCCAGTGCAGGAAAGTGTACACTGAGTACACTACACTCGACAAAAAGAACAGCCACCTCTGACGTCGCACCGACAAAAAGACCAGCATTAGGGTAGAAAGTGTAACTTAGTGTAGAAAGTGTATGCAAAAAGAACAGACCTATTATTCTTCACAACGAATTTTTCATAGTGGCGATGGGAGAAATATTTTGTAAATTAGCGAATGAAAATTTTCATCGAGGTCCGTACTAGGCTTATCTCAAACGGTGGTGATACGCGTAAAATCCATGTACATGAGCGTAATTTTTCATGAGAAGGAGAAAGATTGAAAATTGGATTGTAGTAGAAGTGAGATGCAAGTAGGTACTCTCGGGTGTCCAGTGTCAAAAGAAAGAGACTGAAGAACAGCAGTTTGTAGTGGAAGTGAGATGCAAATTCCATGTTGGGTATAGAATTTCAAATACCATGTTGCTGATTGGCAACATACTTCTATGAACTAACTCAATCAGATTTCATTAGGAAAATTCTCGTTCTTTGCCATTCCATACACTTCCATGGCTTATCTACACTCGACAAAAAGAACAGCGGCCTCTAACGTCAGTAGTAGGTCTGTTCTTTTTGGCTACACCTTCTATACTTTTTTACACTGAATTTTGAGTGTGTGCAGAGAGGTGAAGAGGGTGAATGAAAAAAGAACCAACCTAATAGGTTTGTTCTTTTTTCATTCATCCTCTCCACCTCTCTACACCTGCTCAAGAGTTAGTGCAGAAAAGTGTATTCTAGTGTAGAAAGTGTATGCAAAAAGAACAGACCTATTGACGATTCGATACCGCCGAAGTCCGTTACTTTTATTTGTTACTAGAATCGGAACTAGCTTCCGATACTACTCCTATATCGGAAGAGAAGTATCGAGTATTTACTCGTATCGGGTACCGAATAAATTCTTACTTTATTTCTTAGGAACTTCAAACATGCATATGTTCCTAAAAAGAAAAGATTCCTGCAATTAAAGAAATATTACCTTTACCTTAAATTCCTCCACAGTGCATCCAATTGTCTGTTTTTTAGAAATCTGCCAGCCGATGCGTTTTTTTTTCAAAACTCGCGGTTACGCGGTTTCAAAATGTTTAACGGTATGATGTACGAAACGAACGAAATACGAAAGTAAACAATTTGAATTAAGGGGAGTAAACCCTTTACATGTATATAACATATAACATATAAATAAACTACTTTTTGGGGTAAAAATTATCAAAAAAATAGTCGTTTTTGTTTTATACTTTTTTTATTATTTTACAGGTTTATCATTTCCCTACATCTGTCAGTATTTGGAACATTTTTTTGTTTTCTGTTTAAGATCAATAGAAAAGGTATGACAAATGGAGTACTTTTCGATGTCACGCAAAAGACGCCTAAAGGAATACCCTATAACTCCGCCATTTTGTTTTGTAAAAAAAAAATTAATGAAAAATGACTCATTTTCGGGCGTCTAAAGGGTTTGCTCCCCTTAGACGAGTAAATACATGCGCCATGCACCAACAAAGTTTATGCTTGCTTCTCGAACGTCGCACTGTGTACAGAACTACAGAAAACAGAACATTTTTCCAATGAAAGATATTTAAAAATTTAGTAGTTTTGTGTGCTTATACTATGAAAATGATAGAAAATCAATTTTTATTGATAATGAATTTACGACGATCGAACATTCGATCTTTCGATCCGCGTTTACATGAGAAGTTCGATCCGATTTCGACTCGATCCAGGTCGAGAAGTTCGTTCGGATCGAGTCGATCTCATTCCAATCCGATCTGCGTTTACATGAGATTTTAGAGGATTGAATCCGGATTCTTTCGTTTCTGGACGTTACACGTTAGCTCTCATAGCCTTTTGTTAGACCCACGCCACGCACATCGGGACATGCAAATGCATGAAACCGATCGGACTTCCGTATCTTCGCAACATTGAGGAAGGAGGAAATACGATTTACGAAACAGTCGCACCCATAGAGCTAATGGAGATGACAAGCCACCGGTTTTGTATAAAGCGCTTTGAAACCAGAGAAGTGAGACAAAACAGGTTCGTTATATCAAATTGTTGTTGTTTTGCGTGTTTCAAGAGCGGGACATAATATAAATGTGAGTGAGGAAACACAGGTTCGTTATATCAATTGTTGTTGTTTTGCGTGTAAGTGAATGCGACGATGTCTGCTTTCAACTCAATCGCTGCTTGTCATATCCAGTATATATATATCTATGGTCACACCAAACAGAGACGCACACAATATACAACATTTATGAATTTTGTTTGCCTTGTGTATTGAATTTCTATTGGACAAAACCAATGAAGAGATCATGCTCGATGCTCATGATTGTTTCGATTCGATACCTAGCTATTTTTTCGATACCAAGTATTTACTTGAATGAAAGTATCGAGTACAAAAAGTACTTGGATCGAAACAAAAGTATCGAGTATTTACTCGTATCGAATCGTCACTAAACGTCAGTCGTCAAAAAGAACAGCGAAAGTGTACACTTTCTGCCCTAGTGTAGACAAAAAAACAAACCTGATGTCTCTTTTCCCGACTCCCCCAATACGAAAAAGGGTTGAACCTCGACATGCGTTTTTTGATAATCCCGATCTAGACGAAATGGCCAAGCATTTTATTGGGGATTTTCAGCGGTAGCTCCCTTAAAATTTTACTGAAAAAATTGTAATTCTCTAGCATAACCTATCTTGCAATGTTTTTCCAGATATCGGGAGAACATAATCATACCGAGGAACTTGGGACCAGTGAAAGTTAAAACCAATGAGGAGAAAATGATCGAGTCCGCTGTGGACAGTTGCATTTTTAAATCCGTAATGGCTTGCGTAATGGGTAAGAAAATACAGCAGTGCCGCTTTCTCTCACTAGTTAAAGTTATTCGTCATTTCAGGTTACGGTTTGGGTGCAGCTATTGGACTGTTCAGTTCATCGGTAAACCCGAACATTGCCTCGTCCGGCGTTGAGAAACAGCAAACTGCCAAGGAAATTTTTAGGGAAATGCGCACCACAACACACTCTTATGCAAAGAATTTTGCACTTATCGGGGCCGTATTTTCGGCGGTAGAATGCACAATTGAATCGGTAAGCTCAGTTAGCTGTCATCGGTCCATTATGAAATTGCAATATTAAAATGTTGCAAATGTTATAATTAAAGAGTCGAGGAAAGTCAGATTGGAAGAATGGAACGTACGCAGGTGGTATAACAGGAGGTTTGATTGGTTTACGTGCCGGCGTTAAAGCCGGCATTATTGGAGCTGCAGGTTTTGCCGCTTTCTCCACCGCTATTGATTACTATATGAGGCATCGGTAAAAATTTCTGTATTTTTTTTGTTATAGCGTTAAGAAAGACAAAATAAATTTGATGTAGCATCAAGCGAGTTACAGTTTATGTAAGTTTACTTTTCTTTATATTTTATATTAATTATTTTTATCATAACGTCATGTGTTTACTTAAGTCCTTAACAAAAATATTGGAGTCGATGCAATGGAATATTTTGCGTCACGAGTATTTAAATAAAACAAACAATTCGGGCCACAAATATAAATTACACAACAAATTTAATGGAACTCATACAGCAATAATAGAATTGTACAAACTGCAATCACTCCGCCTAAAATCAACGAATCTCTGCGTTTCCTTATGTTGATACGCTGCATAAGACTAGAAAATTAGAGCAGAAAATACATTAAGTTTCAATAAAAAAAAAATTCTTTACAGCAAACAAACCTTGATATTATTGGGAAACGGTTCGATAGATCGTTAAAGCGTGTCTGCAAACGCTTGAAGGAATGACGCTGCGATAGCAAATGCTCTTTGGTCTCCATTGCAATTGTAATTTGATCGTTTACTAAGCTGTTGGAGCTGAAATAAGATAGTTAGTCTTGCGGTTAGATTGACAAACATAGATGAATAAAGGTAAAAGTTTTAGTATCACGCACAAGCGAAAAAGTAATGTAAGAGATTTTTCATATTTCACATTTACTTTCTAAACGAAACTTTGGCATGTTTTAGAATGTGGTCAATAAAAGTTTTTGACATTTGGGACGTAAAACAATGAATAAAAACGTTTTAAAATGTTTGATTTCATCCAGCCAGTACAGTTCGAGACGCCATTATGGCATGTTCGGCTGACGCGCGTTACGCTCGAACTACCTTCTGTGCGGCCCTGCGGGGCTTAGGGATTAAAACTCCCTTTTCGCGTTAATGTTTGGCTATCGCGCGCTACGCTCCAACTACCTTTCGTGCAGCCCTACGGGGCTAAAGGGATTTAAACTCCCTTTTCGCGTCCATAGGTTTGTTCTTTTTGCCAGGTTAAGTTCACATTTTAGTGTAACTTACACTGAAAATGCGATACAACTTACACTGAAAGTGAAGGGTGTAGACCGCGCAAAAAGAACGGGTTAGTGTAGAAAAATTTTCGATTGTGCGTGATACTAAAACTTTACCAAATAAAGTATCAACGAATGATATACGAAATGTAACGCAAAACTACTAAATAAACAAAAAATGTAAAATCAAGTAAATCAGTCCCGGGGGCTTATGATCCAGTTCAATCGTATCGTTCAAAACCCACCACTAGATAAAATTGTATTACTTGTGCAAATGCGAGCTCTCCTTGAGATACATATCACGCCGACTCAATCCCGACGTTGCCGTACTGGAAGTGGCAATTCCCGATCCCCTAAGCAGCTCCTCTCGCTCAATTCTTGTCGTATGATTCGCACAGATTTTGTTAAATTCCTGACGATATCCATGCAAAATTTGACGATGGCGCTGTAGAGTGTGAATCATCGCAGTACCGGTCGACGGAACCTCTGCCATATTTTCATTGATTTCGGAAAGCTGCAAGGCAAAAAAAATTTATCAGTACGAGCCATAGCTTGATAAATTTCGATCATACTCCGTCGAGCATTTGTGCTATTTCGGCCGAAAGCGAATCAAAAACATGTTCACCAAGAAGTGGCGATGTGTCGGCGACGTGAACAGCAGCGGACCCGGACCCCGCTCCTACTTTACTGAAAGCTACCAACTTCAGATCCACATCATTCTCCAAGTGTCGGGCTTGCTTTCGTAGTGCTATGAAAGGAATTGAATTTGAAGAGTTACGAACAAATATAATTGTGTGAACCAAGCGGACTTACCGTCGTAGCCCGTTATTATCATCCTAAATTTACCTGGTGAAAACCAAAAATCCGTGGTCTTTCTTTGCTTAATTTTGACGTTCTACGAAAAACTAAAGTGTCATCTGCCGCGGACCTACTTACAAGATGTGCATAATTTTAATATTCACAGAAACTGAAGTATTGTAACGTGAAATTCTTGGTGAAAACTACTCTGCGAAATTTTTATATTGTATAATAAATATAAATTCTCCGAAACGAAACATTAATTTTACAGTACTCTATGAATTTGCGGAATATTGTCAACAATTCAAGTTCAGTGGCTTGGACAATTTCAGTCGAGCGAAAATGTGCACACTACTACGGTCCGTTTCACATTCACACACTGTTGCACCATATGCTTCTGCTTCCTTCTATCGAACATGTTCCATGTATACATTTGCTCTTCCAACTCCAGTAATCCCAAACGTCGTAAAATGGCGCAGGAGTCCTCTCCGCGTTGATTTGGTGTTGAATTTCAAGTGTCCGAAGCGGCGTGTTATTCTGGCGTACGAAAATGTCCCGATAATTAGAGGTACGTGACACTTTGTTTTATTCGATTTAACCTAAATTGAGCATAACCTCAAACTATTAAGAGCAAACCGAATATCTTTCGGTTCAAGCTAATTTTGGAAGAAAATGGTGCCACTAAAATGAATTTCAATTGTTCACGGGTCTTGTGATTGTGATGTAATAGTGATTTAGTGACCGGTCCAGTTTCTTTTGTTTGCGCGGATTTGTTTTGAATAGCCACTCTTAACCTCATTTGATCATCATAACCTCATTTAACAGATGCAAGGCAGGATTATTATATTCTCTGTCTTTTGGGTTGCATTGGTAGAATTCAAAGGGAAAGATTCGCCGGCGGCCATTTTTGTAGTTTCGCTGCAGTTTGGTTTTGTTTGACTGCAAATGATATGTGTGTGTGTATTTAATTTCTTCGTACCCAAAGTCAGGCCTGCGAACTGATATGTATGCGGAAAAAATACCCACACCAGTGTTGTCACTTCTCTTTTACAAAGCGTGTTAGAATTGGAGAAAAAGTGTGGTAGATTGAGAAAAAAAGTGGTAGACCTTACATAATACAAAGCAGAAAATATGATGCGAAAAATTGGGATTTGTGCAATTGATAAATATTTATTGCAAACAAACAATACTTTTATTCAACAGTAACAAAACAAATTCGTACATATTCAATGTAAATAAAAAAAAACAATTTTCAATTTAAAGTAGTAAACTTAGACTAAGTGGAATTTTAATAATATAAGGTGTCTTTTCGGAGAAAACTAATTTCTTCTATTGCTTTTAATTTCTTTAAAAATAAATAATGATTTAAGAAATAAATGAAATACTTATTTACTCTCACACTAAGGCGCTGTACACATTGCACACGACCGAACGATTTTTCCAATAAGACTTCGTTTTTTTTGCTTATTGTAAAATCTTCAGTTATTGAAAAATTGGTCATAATCGTTAATTATAACATTTTCAAGAATATCATAAAAGAAAATCTTTAGAGATTTGTAGTTTTAATTGATAACAATAAGAAAAATGAATTCGTCGTACGTCATTTTTTTATTATTATGAATTAAAATTACAAATCACTAGTGTTTTGAATATGTTATAATTAAAGATTTAACCTAATTTTTCAATAAATGAAAATTTTACAATAAGCCAAAGAACGAAAAGTCGTATCGGAAAATACGTTCGGTCGCGAAAATTCGTACAGCGCCTAAAGCCTTGTCAAAGGCCTAGCAAAATAAAAAACTTTAAAAATCATCGAATTGCTTTCACTTACCTATCTATCGAAATCCTTTAGGCCGATAATTCCTGAGAGGAATCTAATTGTAATTTCGCGAAAACTTATTATTGACAAGAAACCTTTTTATTAATTAAATTAATATTTTCAAGTAATTCTGTGGTAAAAAGCTATAACAGCTTAAGTCGAGAAAATAATTAGGCAGTTACGTGTATCAAAATTGATAAATAAAGTAATAAAAAATTCCTTGATATATTTGGAGAAAAAAATTGTTCTACAGGGTGGGTCAATTTTCAATAACAGTGTATATACAGGGTGGTTAAGAAAAGTGTTTTTGACCTGTACTCTCACTCACTTAAAACGTTATATCTTGAATCGAATTACCTTTCATTTGATGTAACAGTCTAAATTGTAACTGCACCCAATCTTGAGATATTTACTCGAAAACACAGATTTTTCCTACGTCAACCCTAAAAATTCAGTGATCAATGTAGTTTTTCTCAGAAAACCCCATTATAAAAATGTCATTTTAATTTAATTTTTTTATGAACCATATTATTACCTACAAAAGCTGCATACATATGTATGAGTTACGATTAACATTTTGAAAGTAATAGGTAAAAATACATATCGCATAAAAATTAAATATTTAAAAAGTCAGTGCATGTGCATGTTAATCTACACTACTTGCTTGAACTGAAAGAATTTAATAATGGTTTTTATGTTTTATTAAATTTATTGCGAACTGATATGTATGCGGAAAAAAATACCCACACCAGTGTTGTCACTTCTCTTTTACAAAGCGTGTTAGAATTGGAGAAAAAGTGTGGTAGATTGAGAAAAAAAGTGGTAGACCTTACATAATACATAGCAGAAAATATGATGCGAAAAATTGGGATTTGTGCAATTGATAAATATTTATTGCAAACAAACAATACTTTTATTCAACAGTAACAAAACAAATTCGTACATATTCAATGTAAATAAAAAAAAACAATTTTTAATTTAAAGTAGTAAACTTAGACTAAGTGGAATTTCAATAATATAAGGTGTCTTTTCGGAGAAAACTAATTTCTTCCATTGCTTTTACTTTCTTTAAAAATAAATAATAATTTAAGAAATAAATGAAATACTTATTTACTCTCACACTAAGGCGCTGTACACATTGCACACGACCGAACGATTTTTCCAATAAGACTTCGTTTTTTTTGCTTATTGTAAAATCTTCAGTTATTGAAAAATTGGTCATAATCGTTAATTATAACATTTTCAAGAATATCATAAAAGAAAATCTTTAGAGATTTGTAGTTTTAATTGATAACAATAAGAAAAATGAATTCGTCGTACGTAATTTTTTTATTATTATGAATTAAAATTACAAATCACTAGTGTTTTGAATATGTTATAATTAAAGACTTAACCTAATTTTTCAATAAATGAAAATTTTACAATAAGCCAAAGAACGAAAAGTCGTATCGGAAAATTCGTTCGGTCGCGAAAATTCGTACAGCGCCTAAAGCCTTGTCTAAGGCCTAGCAAAATGAAAAAATTTAAAAATCATCGAATTGCTTTCACTTACCTATCTATCGAAATCCTTTAGGCCGATAATTCCTGAGAGGAATCTAATTGTAATTTCGCGAAAACTTATTATTGACAAGAAACCTTTTTTCATTTCGCTGGAAATTAATATTTTCAAGTAATTCTGTGGTAAAAAGCGATAACAGCTTAAGTCGAGAAAATAATTAGGCAGTTACGTGTATCATAATTGATAAATAAAGTAATAAAAAATATATTAAGAGATCAAACAATGACAATTTTTTTAAAAAAATGCAATTGAAAGCTTTAAAAATTATTTTTTCTTATCTCGACATAAGCTGTTATCGCTTTTTACCACAGAATTGTAATGAGGTTCATGTCAAGAATTATTTGGCTCAAACATTTTGATAGGTAAGTCAATGGAATTTGATTACCTCTCACTGCGTTCATTCCGCTGTAATTAGTTCGTGAACGTTACCGAAAGATGTCGTGTGATAATTGTTAAAAATCAAACTGACAAAACACAAAAAAGCAATTTATTTTATATTTAAAATCAATTTATTTTAAATAAGAAAAAATTTGCTTTCGGTATAATGTGTTCCAAATGGCAATACGTGAAAAGGACAATGTTTTGTGGACCAGACAGGGCACAAAAAATTGTTGCTGCGTGCTGTTTTCTCCATAATTTTTTGATGTAGAGAATGACATCGATTATTTACCACCAAATTGCGAAAACAATGCGTGAATGGTACAATAACTATTTATGTTGACAGCCAAGCTGCCATCAAGGCTGTTGAGGCGCACATTACTAAATCCAGGCTTGTGGGAGAATGTAAAAGAATATTGCAGATGGTGGGTATGAATAACAACCTCAAAATTAGCTGGATTCCTGGTCACAGTGACTTCCCTGGAAATGAAAAGACGAGCTCGCCAGAAGGGGGTCGGAGATGAGCATAGAGCTGGCCGACGAGTCGGTTCTATGTCCCATTGAATGTGTAAGGCCCGGACTACATGGTCCGTTTTTTTTCGACTCCGGAGAAAATAGGCTCCGCCTTCCGGAAAGAATGGAAACCATGTCCCATAGAAATGTATGAGATTTTTGCTCGTCGACTACATGACTCCGGAAAACCGCGCGTCCGGAAAAAAACCTGAGCATGCACAGGTTTCTCCGGACGCTTGATCAGGAATTTTTCGACCTATCCGGAATTAAATTTCAAGAACATACAGAGTTGTATGAGCTCGACTACAAACACGAGTCCGGAATTTTTTTCGGTGTAATTTTGCCACTCGAGCGGCTGTGCTTCATCGAAATGGTTGATTCGGAGCAATTAATTTTTATAATTGAAAAATTTCCATGCATATGGAATAGTGGTTTGGAAGAATACCATAATAAAAATATAAGGGATATCTCGTGGAATAGCGTCTGTGAGGATTTGTGCACAGATTGGGCGATTTTGTCAAACGAAGAAAAAAACGAGAAGCGTAAGCATTAATAATTTTATTTCATAATAAACAATTCAGTTTTCAGACATAGAAAAAGAGGATTTAAAGAGTTTAAACAAACCAAAAAAATAACTTGAGGTCTGAATGGGATCGGGGTCAAAAAAATCTGAGAACATCAGTGCTTCTCGATTACTTTATTATGAAGATATATTTACATTTGCGCCTTAGTATATTGCCATGAAATTTCGCCACTAGGCGACATGAAATAATCCGCAAATTGTTCACGTATTGCCATAGCATTGGCTGTATACGAACTTCGTTCAAAATTCAAATCGATATTGTCGGTACTGCCAAAAGAATACGAAAGAGTATCTTCGAATTGATAGCCGTCCCTAGATCTGACAAAATTGTGCAAAACGCAAGCGGCTTTTGTTACCTTGACGGCGAAGTCTGGTTGCAATAACATGCTTGTTTGGAAAACACCCCACTTGTTGGTCAATATTCCAAAAGCACACTCTACGTAGCGTCTGGCTCTGCTTAATCTGTAATTAAATATCCTTTTTTTCAACGTAAGATTTCTTCTGGGATAAGGTCGAAGGATATGTTCATGCAGTCCGAAAGCTTCATCTCCAAGAAAAACAAAGGGCATATCATTTTCTACAGTGTTTGGTAATTTCTCTCTCTCTGGTATGTTCAGCTGATTGCTGTACAGCATTTTCCCAAACGAGCTTGTCTTTAGTATACTGCTATCTCCTTCTTTGCCATAAGATCCCACGTCAATTGCTGTGAATTTATATTTACTATCGGCAACAGCTAGTAACACAATCGAATTGAAGTGCTTGAAGTTAAAATAATTCGATCCACTGTTAATTGGGCTTCTCAGTCGAATGTGCTTTCCATCAATCACTCCAACACAATTCGGAAAGTTTGTTTTATGTAGAAATTGTCTTGATATATCTCTCCATTCCTGCACTGTAGGAGGTGCCATTTCTCTAGGTTGAAGCATATCCCAAATTGCTTTGCAAGTTTCCTCAACAATTACCCTAATAGTTTGCTTAGCAATGCGAAAATTATAGGACATTGCTGTGAAGTTAAGTCCTGTTGCCAAATAACTGCAAAACAAATATAAAAAAATCATTACATTTTTCTTCAGAGAATGAACTAAAAAAACGTTGGCACAACATTCGGGACTACTACAAGAAAGACGTGGCATCAGAACGGAATGTTGGAACAGGACAACCTGCTAAAAAAAAAAAAAATACGTATTTTCAGATATTTTGAATTTTTTGAGACCTGTTTTTGAAAAGAGGTGGTAAGTAACTATAGCTTATGTTGTTATAACACTGGCTACTTCCAAGATTGAAACAAGTAAAAGAAAATCCAATTGTGCTACAAGGCGACCAATATTGCAAGAAAGAGATCACCGATAATCCCCCGCGTTTTATAACATATGCATGTTTTATAACATATAACATGACACTTTCCATAATTTATACATAGCGAACTGGGTTTTCTAAACGCTTTTCAGCGGCAGAAATAGCCAGTGTCATAACAGCATTAGTAGAGTACTATAAAGCTCAGTTAATAGTTAAGATAATTTAAAAAAAAAAAATTCTCAGCACTGAGGGTAATTTCGATGACGCGGAAGAAGGATGTGATGACGACAGAGTAAATTCTGATACAACGTCGCAAAGAACTCCTCCGCCTACAAAAAAAAGGGCCAAATTTAATACCTTTGAATCTGCAATACTGCAAAGTCTGGAGAAACGAAACACACTTCAAGAGGAGCAAGATCCTGACCTTTTTTTCCTGAAAAGTCTGTTACCAGACATGAAAAAATTATCACACAGCCAAAAATTTGATTTTAAATTAGGTATTATGCAATTGTATAAATCTATTATCGATTCCAACAGTGCCCCTCCTAATCCTATTGAAATCAATTTCGACACAACAGTTACATCCCCTATTTCCTATTCTTTAAACGCCAATAACAATCCCGAAGTAGTCAACGTCTCCAATTTTTCGATCCCATTCCTTTCAAATTCGAGTTCCGGTTTAACCTCCACCTCTTCTACTCCATATACCCTTAATGCTATTCCAAATTTTGATACTGCCACCACCTCGTCTGTTTCTCATTCCATTAATCCTGTTCCAAATCTTATTCTTGCCACTCCTACAAACTTGAATCCCTCCGAATTCCATGAATTTATAAAATTCAAAAATGAAAAATATTAATAAAAGACTTACCAAAGTGTCAGTGTGAGTCTTTCTTCTACACTGATTGGTTCACGTATCACCGTTTTCTTTTCAATACTTTCCTTTACAATACATTTCAGTTCATCGAAGGAATTAACCGACATTCGATAGTACTTAAAAAAATTTTCTGGATGTTCTCTGCTTTTTGCATATAAAGTATGAAAAATTCCTTCGTTCAATCTGTTTACATATATTGGGTGCACCCAATATCTTCGTTTCTTCTTTGCCTTCTTTTTATTGCTGTTCACAAGAACCGCCAAACATATTAGTTCTTCGTATCTTAAGTTCTCCATAGCAGAACTCACAGACTGCAGCGCACTCATCACGCCGCGCTTGCTCGCAGTAGACTGAAAGCATTTTATTCCGGACGCCGTGTAGTCGAAGCTGTCCGGAATCGGTTTTTTTCCGGAGTGGAAAAAAAACGGACCATGTAGTCCCGGCCTAAAGGGAATGATTGATATTGAAGCGCTCAGACAGATGGAGGGGGCCTGGGTGAATCTCTCGGGATGCCGGCAAGCAAGAATCTGCTGGCCGAAACTTGATAGGAGGAACTCTAGCTTCATTTTGTCTCTGGGCAGGGACATTTGTAGACAACTTATAGTGGTCCTAACGGGGCACTGTCCCTTTGGGAGGCATGGAGAAAGGCTGGGAATACCCATGGCTGACTTGTGTCGTTATGGTGATGAGAATGTTGAGCCAACACTGGAGCATCTAGTGTGTGAATGTGAAAGTCTGGCACGCACCAGGCATCGGTACTTCGGGAAATTCTCCTTAACCGATCTATCAGAACTTGCGATGATTCCTTTATGGAGAACTACTCTCTTCATAAGGAAGAGCAATATTTGGAATCAGTAGTATAGAGCCCGGTTTTTATACGAGGGGACCTCAATGCATCCACAGTGATCTCTCGTGATGGACTGGGGCACATCGCTTTAGTCCAGCAATTAACTCCGCTGCCTTTGTCAGCGCAAAAAATCTCGGCCTGAAACACGCTCGAGCTATCCGGTAGCCTGAACGATTCCATAATGTCAAGGTCACAAGAGTACACTCCCGCGCCCGTTCCGCTTTCCGTTTTGGAGCCATCAGTGTAGATAGCAAACGTGTCTGGGGCGATGATTCCAGATCGCCACTCCAGTCTGGTGGGAATATTCACAGCATGGGAATGTCCAAAACTGCAAGACGGTGTCCTGTAGTCGGTGCGCTCCGGCATGGCGGAACACAGGGAAATTGACAAGATCCTAGTGTGGCCCACACTGCCTCCTATCCAATAGTCTGCCTCACGCAGACGCAAAGCAGCCTTTGCTGCTATAGATTTTACCGCTAATTCCAATGGGATTATGTGGAGCATTACTTCCAGAGCCTGCGAGGCCGTGGTACGTAAGGCCCCAGTGATCCCAATGAGTGCCATTCTTTATATTCTGCTCATGGCGACCCTGTTAGTCCCGACCTCCAACGCATGCCACCACACCAGTGACCCGTAAGTAAGAACAGGTCTAACTACAGTGATGTACAGCCAGTGCACTATTCTCGGGTTAAGGCCTACCATTTTCTGACAAGCGTAGTAAGCATTCGATGCCTTCTTGATCCTGTCGTCAATCGTGAGTTTCCAGTTCAACCTAGGATGGAGATAGATTCCCAAGTACTTCACTTCAGGGGAGAGCGGGATGGTAACGCCATTCAAGCGTGGGAGCCTGAATTCTCGGTCTTTTTTCCCCGTAAAGAGGATAAGGTCGGTTTTCTCCGGATTGATGTTGAGACCGCAGCCCACCTGCTCAATGATTTGAGCCCAACTTCTAGTAAATCGCTCAAGGTGTCCAGGAACTTACCTCTCACCATCAGAACGATATCATCCGCGTAGGCAACAACCTTGACTCCGGTCAAAGATAGAGCATGTAAAATTTCGTCAACTACTATGACCCACAGATAGCACCCCACCCTGTGGGGTTCCTCGTGTTGCTTTCATTCTGCTACATCCATCCCCCAGAGAGGAGTTGATAATTCTTTCCCCTAGCATCGACACAATCCAGCACGAAATGAATGAGTCCACACCCAGTTTATTCAATGCCTTCTCGAACGCACTCGTCTCCACATTATTGAAGGCACCCTCAATATCTAGAAACGCTGCTAGAGTATACTCTTTCACATTCAAAGACCTCATGTAAGGCCGTTTCGACAGATTTTCCTTTCATATAGGCGTGCTGAGAAGCTGAGAAGCCTCTCGCGTCCAGAACACATCTGAGATAATAGTCCATCAGTCTCTCCATCGTTTGCAGTAAAAACGATGATAGACTAATGGGTCTAAAGTCCTTGGCCAGGGTGTGGCTTGGCTTGCCAGCCTTAGGAATGAAAATCACCCTGACTTCACGCCACATCTTCGGGAGCTAGACAACTTCTAAAGACCCTCACCAAGGAAGGACCAATAAGTGGCATGGTCTTTTGCGGCATAATAGGCACCAGACCGTCCACTCCCGGAGACTTAAAGGGAGAGAAGGACATAACCGCACACCTTATCCTTTCAAGAGAGATTGTCCGATTTACAATGTCTATGTCCGCCACAGGGAGATCTACTACCTGAGATGAGTTCCCAAGCTCCGAGATGCACCCCGGGAAGTGCGTCTCCATCAGTAGATCCAGACTTTCCTGACTCGATTCCGTCCAGTTTCCGTCATTCCTCCTCAAGTACCCCGGAGCACTATGGTTCTTGGCGAGGATCCTACGCATTCTAGATGCTTCATTAATACATTCTATATCCTCGCAGAGTTTTCTCCATGAACTTCGCTTGGCAAAGTTCAACGACGATTTAAATTCTTTTTGGCTGAGTCTGTATGCGTCCCAGTCCAAATCATTCTGAGTTCTTTTAGCTTTCTTGAAAAGCCTCCTCGCCTTTCCTCTCAGAGTTTCAGGATCCTTCGACCACCACTTCGGACCACCCCCATTTGAGAGCGGACAGGCCGATCTAAAGGCAGTCATCAAGGTTTCCGAAATCATTCCCACCTCCCTATCAAGTAGTTCCGCACTGCTTAAGCTGATGGTTTCCTGCCTAAGGTTCCTACCGACCACCCTTACGAAATCCTCCCAGTTGGTTCTTTTGATGTTACGGAAGGAGTTACCCCGCAAGATATCGTGAACATTATTATTCTATGATCAGAGAAGGATTCCATTCCTGAGACTGACCAGTTACCGACTTCAAACTTCGTGCCGTAGCTCGATCTTAGAGTTATGTCCAAGACTTCACTTCTATTTCTATTAACAAAAGTGGGGCCATCACCTCTGTTGCATAATAAAAGATTGGATGAGCAAATATATTCAAAAAGTGACTCACCCCTACTGTTGATATTTCTGCTGCCCCATTGAGTGTGGTGAGCGTTAGCGTCGCACCCCACCACAATGTTGATCTTCTTTCTTTCCACCATACTGATCAAGTGTCTGAACCCGTCAGGGGGTGGGTGTTCTTCGCTGTCATACGGAAGGTAGAGAGAGGTGACAATAATACTATTACCATCCGATCCCTCCACCTTTACTGCAGTCTGGTCACCGTTGCTGTAATTGTTCAAGATAAAAGAATTAATTCCTTTCCTAATCAGAATACAAGTTCTCTGCTTACCTGTGTCCATTGAGAAGAACAAATCAAATTCTGCTGATTTCAGACCCTGTATCGGATTGTTTAACAACCAGGGTTCTTGCAGGAGAGCCACATCTATTTTGCACAAATCAAACAGTCTCAAGAGATTGCCGGATGCGGCTTTGCTATGATGAAGGTTAAGTTGTAGTACCTTCATCATTGGCTTCCTTGGTTTCCGTTTCGCTCTGCGGGAATCTCACTAACGTTCTGCTACATCCGTAGTGTAGTTCCCACTTCTTCTTTTCCAGGGCCGGGATCGCTTCCTTGTCCCACACCAGTAGAAGACGTTGTCCCCCGTCAGCTGGTGGGTCCCTCTTGGCGATACTAAGTCCCGCCATAGGAACATCCGGATTCTGCTTTCTCAGCAGACCAAGAGTCTTCGCGTCCTCATAGGAGGGTCCCGGAACCCATACCCAAGTCTGCGGCTTAACGAGCGATGACTTCGGCACCACATCGAATTTCGCTCCGTCCCACAGATTACCGATCCGAGATACGTAGCGAGAGAGCCTTGTCCGTGTCTGTTCATCCCTGCAGATCATGGTCCGCACCCCCCGATACCATGCAATGTCATCAATGGCAAAGGGCCCAGCAAACACGAGCTTTGGGACTTACGACTGGTCTGAAAAATGTCGGAAAAAAAGGATGTAAAAAAAATCAGCATTCCGACTAGTCTTAAGTAATCAGTAAGAAAATCGGAAATCTTCGTTCTCTACGACACGATGGAGAAATATATGTCGAGTTCTTAACGAATTTGTTAAGAGTCTTCGGAAATATTACGTAATATTTCCAGTAAACGTGAGCTCGGTGACTTACCGAATGCTCTGAAATGAGTCGTTTCGACTAGTCGTAAGCAAATCGTAACGAAATAGTAATAGTATATTCTTTCCGACATGTTACAGTTATGTTCTCCGAGTTTTTAACGAAATCCTTAAGAGTCGTCGTAATCGAAAATATGATTTCATGTAACGCCGCGTGTTGAAACAATATTTTTTCCACTTTATACGCAGTTATCATCTGAACTTCTGAACTGGTGCGCGAGTTGAATTTTATCAAGTGTTAAGTAATTTTAAGATCCTTAATATTTGGTAAGTAACACAATATTATTCCATTATTATTATAAAATTGAAACTGTTTTTGTACATATTTCTTAAATATTGTTTAAAAACATACTGCAGTCACGACTGAACTGCGATTTATATTGTAGTTGGGGATAAATAAGAATTACTTGTGTACATGTTGTATGTCCTTTATTAAAGACCCCCATTCGGTTGCTACTTGAAACTAAAAGACAATATCGGCAGTGTTTAATTTCATATCTCGAACTGGGTGAGTCACCGAAAAAAAAAATTTCCTTTTTGAAGGACATGGGAGGTGCAGAAAGGACTCACTCGATTTCTTACATATTTATCCTCTTCCTTGGAACCATTTAAAAATGAATGTGTACAAAATTTCAAATTCGTAGCTTGAAGCGTTCAAAAGTTATCGAAAATTATTGTTGAACACGTGTCTTAAGGATTTTTTGTATGGAAGGTACTAGAAGGAGTAAATGGATTTCGCTGGCTAGTAAACTCGAACTTCGTTTTTACTCAAAACTAATTTGTACAAAATTCCGAATTCGTAGCTAAACGATTACTTGAGTTATAGTGAGTTCCGTAAATTAAGTGAAGACATTTTGACAGGATATTTGTATGACTGCTACACGAAGGACTAATGGGATTTTTTTTCATATTCATATATTTAGCTCCAACTATTAGAAAATTAGCACATACAAAATTTCAAGTCGTAGCTTAAACCCTTCTGAAGTTACAAATTCAACCAAACATCCAGATTCAAAATTAATTTCAAGATCCTAGGTGAATGCGTTCTTGAGTTATTGTGCTAACGGACAGACAGACAGACGGACGGACGTCAAGCGGATTTGAGGTTTTTGGCCACAAATAAACTGAAAATAATATAAAACTTTTTTTCGTCCTAGGTTTGGTTCTATGCGTTACAAACTTTTGGGCTGGATTAAACTTATAATACTCTATATGATTTTATCTAGAGTATAAAAAGTACATTCTTTTAATTTTAATGTTACTAATAAATTTTTTTAATCTACATATATTAATTCTTAATTACATAACTAAGAAGGGTTGTTTTAGAAGGAGTAAAGAGCCCCAGTCAGCAATCAATATCTTTCGAATATTGTTCGGTGTTCCGACACTTCGAATGGTTTTGCCGAATTCGCATGCGATAACGTTAAGCAATCGTTACGAAAAATGTATGGAGTGGTTGACACGAGTTCGTAAAGAATATACGTTTCGAAGTCGATACGAAATGACGGTACTAATTCTGTAGTGGTCCTAAAGCTGACCAAGAAAAAGCTTTTTAACCCCTACCGAATTTTTACCGTCATTTCGGTTCGAGTGCGAAACGATTTTCTTTACGAAGTCTTGTCAACCACTTCATATATTTTTCGTTACGATTTCTTAACGATATCGCTTGCGAATTCGGCAAAACCATTCGAAGTGTCGGAATCTTTTAGGACAATGTTCGGAAGATAATGCTTGCTGGGGGGGCTTCTTCACTATCATTCAGCACCTGGTCCGTGATAGCAGACTCAACCAGAGCCCATCTCTCTCGGGAGATCCTGTAGTCAGAGACGCTCACATCCCTTATCGCCACATGGAACTCCTCCGGTACGTTCGAGATTTGACGCATGTTCGGCCGTGACGTCGTAGGCTGCGACATTGCAAGTCTCGGCTTCTTCGCTTGGCTTTGCTCGCCCTCACACGACCGGATTCTCCTCTTCGATTGGTCCTCCCCAGTTTTAACCGACGAGGGGTCCAATTTAGGGCTGCGACATCGACCACAAAACATCGATGTTTTACGACATCGATGTTTCGAACAAAAGCCATCGATGTCGATAAAAAAATCGGTAAAAACCTTCGATGTTTCTGAAACATCGATGTTTTATCACGGTCGAATTTTGTACATAGATGCTGTATTAAAAGTATTAATCATCATGATAACTTAGAGATTGGTTACATTCAGGAGCAAAAAATATAGGTACAGGCTTGTTAAAACAAACAAATTTATTTATGCTATTAAAAATAAATTCTAGTTTTTCTAAATTTTTAATAATAAAGACCGTAGAATTCTAGGGTACGATGTCCGCGGCCGCTGTGTTAGTCTATACGTATAGTTTGGAAGATCACTAGACGTAGAATATTTACGGTGATTCTACGTATAATATTTTAGGTGCTTATACGTAACATTCGTACGTTCTTTGTACGTACACAATTCACTCCATTTCTACGAGTGCTGCAACGTATTTGCTCGCGCATTTTTTTTATTTTCGCCTTTTACATAGAGAAATGAAAGATTTGAAATCAGTTGAGCTGATGACTGATGTTGTCGTTGCACAGAAAGAACAAAATAATGATTGAGATATTATTTAAAAATTAAAATTTATTATAATAAGTAAATTATAATTTATTTTAGGTACTTAAGGGGGAAAAGAGCCTTCACACGGGATGACTCTTTTTTTTTACGTTTTTTTTGGGAATTCTTTTGACGAACTAAATAAAGATACAACTGAAATTTTTACCACATATTTATGCACATTTTGAGCACACTTTCCAATTTTTTCAGCCCAAAATGTTCGCTCATTGCTGCAGTATCAGCAACTTAGCCACACATTTTCAAAAAAACCTTTTTTTCGGTAGACACGATTGCGGGCGTTCTGCTTATCTCAAATAAAAATACTTTATTATTAAAATAATAAAGTAAAATCAAACGGTATTTTAATCTGTGAAGTTTAAACTAGTTTGAACTAGGATTATCAAAAATTTATTGAAAAGTGAATTTTTGGCAACTTGTTGAACTCTTTATCGACAATTTTGGTGTTTTTTTACGACTTCTTCTGCTCGACAAAACAAACGGATTCATCAAGCCGTTTGTTTTGTCGAGCAGAAGATTATTATTATACAATTATTCTAGTTTGTAAAGTGTCTACATGAGTACTGAATAAGTTCACCAAATTTCAAAGGAATTCGTTCGATACATTTCGAGATATCGTGTCTACCGATTTGAAAAATACTGTTTTGTGAAAAACGCGACTAAACTGGCCATTATATTCGAAACAGCAAAGGAGTTTAGAGAATATTACGGCCTGTAACTTCCGTTGGCTTCGAATATCGGAAAATCACTTCGGCCAGATATTCTACACTATATTTGGATGCAATTAATGCAAATTCGATTTTTTGAACCAGTCACACGGGATGACCCCCTTAATGATTATATTAAGTGTGTTTTTTTACGCATTTATCCAGATTAGAGTAGCGATTAAAATTTACATTGAAAACACCAACAATATTGCTGTTTTTGTTATTTTTTATTCCTTTTCCCTGTAGATAGTAGGCTAGAATATAGATTTTAACCGGAATAGTTAACCCAGTAAGCTCACTGGGTGAACTACTCGCAATAAATTCTCTAATCTAGCCTACTATCTATTGAAAAAGGTTATAAAGAATCGTAAAAACAGCAATGTTGTTGTTATTTTGTATATAAATTTTCCAACTTAATCTGTTCTGGATAAGTGCGCAAAAAAACATACCTATTGTGTTCGATGTTATTATGAAACATCGATGTTTAAAAACATCGGAACCAAAACATCGATGTATAAAAACATCGGAACCAAAACATCGATGTTTTAGAAACATCGCAGCCCTAGTCCAATTTACCCACATCAGAGGACTTCTCCGATGGAGGGTGCAACTTCAGATACTCTCTTGCCCAGTTCAGCCTGTTGGACTGGATAAGCGATAAATCGTTCGGTTCGATGCTCCCAAACGCTTTGATCGTTCTCCTAGCTAGCTTCCTGTTATTTCGGATGCATGCCGCTAGGCTTCGAACCTTACCAGCGGATGATGATTGAGTAGCGGAGGATGCTTCCGTTATCTCTTTCGTCGCGGTTGGTGGTGCAGAAGATTCGTCCACACCCCCAGAAGGTTGACCGGTACCACGGTGTTATTTATGTCGTCTTCATCCTCGGAATCCTGCTCCAGATTCAGCCTAGCCAAATAGGAGCAACTGGTTCCAACCGAAGTCGAAGGTGAGGGAGGGTTGTCAGGAAGGGGAGAGGGAGGGGAGGAGGATGGGCGAGATGAATCAACCGAGGACTGTGCCCCAGTGGATGCATGCCTGGTTCGGAAGGAAGAAGAAGCAGTATTTGCGCACGTTGCAACGGCCTGCTCCTGCACCGTCGGACCAACCGCAGCCTCAGCGCCCGTCGAGCTAGATGACTGATTGTCACCAACGCCGGACAGAGAGCTAGGCTTGCAGGTGTTGTCCTTCGTCTTTCTTTTCGTCTTGTCTATGTTTTTTAAATTATGTTTTTCCATTTGATTCCCACGAGTATGCTCGGAAGGAAAAGTCCATTCTGGCAGAGCCAGCTTACCAGAGTAAGGCAAAGAATACTGTGGTTATTTGCCCGATCAACCACAGGAGCTCGTTCGTGACTGATTTAACCCTCAGTCTTTCATCCTTCGGCACGGTTTACAATACGCTCTCACCACCTTAGAGTTAGGTATTACCTCAGTCTTAAAGACCACCGCGCACGATTGAGTACATGCGTGTAGTCTTGGCTGATCAATCGTAGGGACACAATGTCATCCACGACTGATCATTACCAGCGGGCGCCCACGTGGAGGACTAAAGATGAGGATTTGCCCCCACCACAGAAATCCGTTAGTTTCAAACTTAAAAAAAGGGTTCAAAACGGGTTCAAAACGGGTTGGTAATATTGTGGGGAGGGGAGGAGAAAACGATATTAATAGAATTTTTGGAAATTAATCCATAATTAATTAAAGGTAGATTCAATGCGGAATTTACCCATGAAAACGCGCAACAAGTTTGGAGTATCGTTTCGGATGTTTTAAATAGTATTCCTGGTGCAAAAAAGGATGGAAGCAATGGCGCAAGGTATGGTTATTCATTATAAACAAGCAATCAAGATAATTATTTATGTAATTCACAAACTTGGCAGGATATGAAAAACAAAACAAAAGGGTTGCAAGCGGGCATTCTTAAAGATATTCGAACCACGGGTGGAGGACGACAAAGTGTCGTGAGTTTGGATGCAACAAACAACAGTATAGCTAATATGCTCGACGCTACAGCAGTTATCGGTGTTGAAACGACTTTTGAGTCAATTGTTGAATTTGTAAGTCAATTTGAAGTACCATCATTCCACTTTTATCGTATGCTTTTGTGCTATTTAATCTAATGCAGAAAATTACAGAGTGATGATACTGATGACAATGACGGTGGTGACGTAATAATATGAGGATTTAGAATATTTGGAGGAAGGATATCAACGCGTTATTTTGTTTAATGTGTTATTTGGTTTGTTGGGTGTGTGTTGTGTTATAATAATATTAAAAAAAATGTTTGTTGAATAAATTATAATTTTGCTGTTCTTAAGAATTGTTTTTTTAACGAGTAACATTACATAAATATTAGGTACTTAATATAAATATTGGTAAAGTAATTATACACTTAAAAGAAATTTCGGATTATGCGTTGTTAAAGAATTCGAGCTTGAGCCAAGTCTGGATTTAATCGGTGTGCTTCATCCGCAATATAAATTTCGCTAATCTTCATGTTTACATTTTGACCAATGTCCAATTGGTAGCTTCCAGATGCCAAAAATCTCAATGTTGTTAGTACCTAAAATAAAGATTGCATATTTTTTATACTCTGTTTTACTTTATTAATTTTACTTTATTAATTTTACTTTATTAATTTTTATAAATAATAAAGTGTTTTAAATAAAGATTACCCTTATTGTCTTATCTTTATAGTAGGGTCCAAAGCAGAACTTCTTCTTTGCACATCACTTTTTTCTGCAACAAGATCAATTAATTCTTCAGCTATTTCTTTTCGTAATCGAAACATCTTTTCGGGATGTCGATTCGGTAAATCGAAGGCGTCATTTCTTTGAAGAAATTGTCTTCTGACTTCCGCATGATCTTCTGCATCTTCTAATGTAGACAAAGTGATCCGAGAATTTTGCGTTGCACCATACTTTTATATATTATTTGTATATAACAAAAAGATTGAAAATATTAAAATTTTCAAAATTTAAGCTTGTCACTTTTTATAAATTTAAATTTAATTTTTACACATTTAAAATATTTTTAAATTCAAACTTGACAGTTTCGTGCACGAAAGTTTAATTCGAATGATAGAAACCACTCGTTGCATATCATGCGAAAAGATTCGCATGCGACCGCCGTGTGACTACTCGAGAATAGCAATTTTTTCAAGTCATTCGAAAGTTGATGAAATTCGTGCACGAAACTTGGTCGAATGAACTCGAAAATATTCGGATGGCTAATAGGTACGATATCAAATGACAATATCGGTACGAATTCGAATGCACATTTTGCATCGAATGCGTTACGCCATAAAAGATCCGAAATGTCTGAATGATTTCCGCCAGGCTATTAAAAGCTCTGAGTTTCACCGCGAAAATGCAACCACAACCTCATCTGAAGAATACTTTCGCAGACCCGATGTTGTAGTTTCACATTTAAGAATGAGGTTTTCTTTCTTCCTCTTTCTTTCTTTTTTCTTCCTCTTTCTTTCTTCTTTCTTCCTCTTTCTTTCTTCTTTTTTCCACGCAAATCAGAATATCAGTATAACATAGTTCACGGTCGTATACACGTATTTACCTATTACTTCCAAAATGTTAATCGTAACTCATACATATGTATGCAGCTTTTGTAGGTAATAATACGGCTCATAAAAAAATAAAATTAAAATTACATTTTTATAATGGGGGTTTTCTGAGAAAAACTACATTGATCACTGAATTTTAAGGGTTCACGTAGCAAAAATTTGTGTTTTCGAGTAAATATCTCAAGATTGGGTGCAGTTACAATTTAAACTCTTACATCAAATGAAAGGTAATTCGATTGCCTTGTTATAACATTTTGCTTTGTGATTATTCGTTTTCAAGATTTAACGGTTTAAGTGAGTGGGGGTCAAAAACATTTTGTACATTTTGTCCTACGTTGAAGCTCGCATAAGTACTCCTTTGTCCATTGTTTCCAAAACTCCGTATTGACGTATTGAACCAATCTCCAGCGTGTCAGAAGATTTGGGCGATCCGTCGAGATGCTAACTTCAGGCGCGCTGGTCAGTGGCTCACCAATTAGAAAATGACCTGGAGTGAGCACAGCTAGGTCATTTGGGTCTGCTGACAAAGAAGTTAACGGTCTCGAATTGAGTATGGCTTCAATTTCTATTATAGCTGTCTCTAGCTCTTCGTACGTTAGAGATACTGGATGAATAGTATTATATAAAAGCTGCTTCGCCGATTTTACCGCAGCTTCCCACAGACCACCAAAGTGCAACGATCGTGGTGGAATGAGATGAAAGTCAGTGCCTCTTGAAAGACAAAGTGACGTTAACTCTCCTTGAAACTCCTTCGTCTGTAACATCTTCTTGACTTCTACTAGTTGGTTGTAAGCTCCCAGAAAATTAGTTGCATTGTCGCAATAGATGCTCCTTGAACTTCCTCGTCGAGCAAAAAAACGTTTTAAGGCTCCCAAAAAACTGCTTGAACTTAAGTCGGAAACGACTTCCAGATGCACTGCTTTGGTGGCGAAACAGATAAAGACCGCAATATAAGCCTTTTGTGGTCGCTTTCCAACCCAGATCGGTCCACAAAAATCGACTCCAGCGTGTAAAAATGGCCGACTTTGTTGAATCCTAGGTCCAGGTAGATTTCCCATGAGTTGGGAACTTAATATCGGCTTATCTTTGAAACACCGTACGCATTTCTGTACTACTGACCGGACCAAAAGCTTCCCTTATAGTGTCGAACAATTGCTAACAGATCCTGTGGCCCTGCATGTCAATTATATTTATGCATGTCAGCTACCAATAGTTGAACTAGTGGATGTTTGGCGTCGGAAGATATGCTCGCTGCTTGAAGCCTTCCGCACACTCTTATAACTTTGTTGTCGCCAATAAACGGTGTCAGGCTTATAATGCTGTAGTTCCTACCTAATTGATTTCCTTAGCTCCTTTAACTCCTCGGCAAAGCTCTGAGCTTGAATATGACGCACAATTATGAATAAAGCTTCATTGATTTCTTCGATTGCCAGGGGTCCGCTTAGAAGTCGACTATTTTGCAGGTTTCTCGTGAATCTGTAAATGTAGGCTACAACGCGAAGCAGTTTAAAAGAGTTTCGATGGTCAATAGGGTCAACGAAATGAGACCCATGGTGAACTGTAAGCAACGATATGCGTTGTCTCAATTCAGTCTGATCACATTCCATTATAGCTTCTTCTGAAGGCCACTCGAAAGGGGATTTCATTAAAAACTCAGGCCCGGAAAGCCATAAATCTGACTGCATCAACTTACTCGGTGTCATTCCTCTGGATACTAGGTCTGCAGGATTGAGGCTGGTGTTCACATACCTCCAATGACTTCTCACACTTGATCGTTGAATGAATGCTATTCTTTTTGCCACAAAGGTCTTGTATGATGACGACTCTGCACTTATCGAGCTGAGAACTATCTTGGAGTCACACCAATGAAATATTTGCTCATCAGCAAGCTCCAGTGTTTGTTTGACTCGATTGGTTATTTTAGCTAACATTTGCGCCGCGCAAAGCTCTAAGCTCGGCAAGGTGACTGATTTAGTTGGTGCAACCTTAGATGCTGTACATAGTAGCCTAACATCCGTTTTTCCATTGGTGTCGGTTGATCGTAGGTAAATAGCTACGCCATATGCCTTTTACGATGCATCGGAGAATCCGTAGATCTGCAGTAACGCCTTTGCTGTTGTCACGCAAGTTTGCCTGGGTATCCTCAACTTATTTAGCATTGGAAGCTCATCCCTGAATCTCATCCAGCGTGTGTGGAGTTCCTCTGGAAGTGCTGCATCCCAGTCGAGTTTCAGCTTGCATAAATGTTGAAGAAATGTCTTGGCGGGAACTATTACGGGAAGTGGATCGAAAATATGTGCAATGTCTGAAAGAATAGATCCTTACTTTTTTAGTAATCGACCAGTGCGTTTGGATCGAAAATTGGTCCGACTTAGGTATCCATGTTGCCTAGTGTTTTGATGCCTTTATCGTCTTTGTCATCTAAGTCTAACTTCAGTTCGATATTTTCATCAGGTATGGTGGCCAACAACAGAGGGCTGTTAGAGCACCATTTTTGAAGATTAGACCCTGCAGATCGTAGATGTCCCTTCAGTTGTGACTGCAGTTAAGAGCTTCAGTCAAATCGTTACTGCCGGTCATAACATCATCCATGTAAAAGTCTCGGGCAATTACCTTCGATGTTAACGGATGTGCGCTGTCTGCTGTCTCGGATAGGCTTAGTAGACATCTTGTTGCGAGAAAAGAAGCTGGTTCAGTGCCGTATGTTAATGTTTTGAGCCTATAAAACATCAACTTGCTGGTGCTGTCGGGTCGGTATACTGCTGGTAATTTTAAACCCTGAAGTCTACTAGTATTTGGCGGTACATTTTTTCGATATCCGCAGTAAACACGTATTTGTGTAAACGAAAACGTGTTAATATCGAAAACAAATCCCTCTTGTATTGCCGGTCCCTTATAGAGGATGTCATTGAGTGAAACGTTGCTCGCTGATTTGCAGGATGCGTCAAATACTGCTCGAAGCTTAGTAGTGGTACTTTTCGGCTTAAGCACGCAGTGATGAGGAATACAATAGTGAGCTTCCATTATCTCCGTTTCCTCCACCTTCTCCATGTGGTTTAACGCTAAATATTCAGCCATAAAATCCGTGTATTGGGACCTCAATGCTTCGTCCTTCATCATCCTTCTTTCTAAGGATAGGAACCTGCGAATCGCGATGTCTTAAGATTGACCCAACACTGCGGGGTTTTTACTAAAGGGTAGCTTGCCGATAAATCGACCAGATTGGTCACGCGAAGTTGATTCAGTAAAAAATTCTTCGCAGTACTGTTCTGATTGAGTTCGTGTTTGAATTGGATTACAGACCTGCACTAAATCCCATATTCGTTGAATATCTGCATAGGTGTCGCCTTCAATATTCATTCCATAAAATGCACTTGTGGATTTATGCTTTGAAATCTTACCCAGGACGACCCATCTAAATGTTGTATTTTGAAGGGTGGGTAGTGATTTGTCGATCTGAATTTGTCCCACGGACATGAGCTCTGAATAATGCTCTGCTCCAATCAGCAAATCAATTTTTCCGGGTTTGTTGAAACTCCGATCCGCAAGTTTGATGTTGGATGGCAGGCGCCAATGCTTAACGTCTATCATCTGAGCTGGTTGAGCACTCGTTATTTTTGGCAAAAAACCCGCCTCCAAGCCTACAGAGTTGAGTCTACACTGGATTGTTGTGTACAGACGCTGTTGCAGTGCGTGTACTGAAGATGAAGCTGCTTTGCTAATTCGGCTGAAATAGCGCTTTGCTAATTCGGCTGAAATAGCGCGCGACACTATAAGATTGTCATGATTGTCCTTTATATGTATAATTGCAGTAGCATTATCATCATCAATGACGCGACAGCCCAATTCGGGCCAGGGCCTGCAGGATACATTGTATGAAGTCATCTCGATTCAGCGCCCGCGTCCTCCAATTTGAGCATCTAAGAAGCGATCTGCAATCTGCGTCAACTAAGTCCTTGTATCTTTTCCGCGGTTTTCCCACCGGTCGTTTGCCATGAGCTCTACCTTTCAGTGTGTGTTTGGGAATTCTTCCGTCGTCCATTCGCTCCACATGGCCTGCCCATTGTAGCTTACGAAATTTTATAAGAGTCGATGCGGATAGGTCGTCATAGATGTTATACAACTCGTTGTTGTACCGGATACGCCATTCAGCACCTTCTCTTACTGGTCCCAAAATTCTTCGAAGAATTCGTCGTTCAAAATTGTCTATTGACGCTTGGGTGAGAGTCCACGTTTCGCTTGCATATAGTAGCACAGGTCTTATTATGGTCTTATATATGCGAAGTTTGCTCAGCCTGTGCACTTTTTTTCGATTTTAAGATCGGGAGGACCGTGAAATACACCTTATTTGCTAGTGTGATCCGTTGTTTAACTTCGTCCCGTTCGTTGCCGTCTTGGTCTTGGTCTTGGTCTTGGTCTTGGTCTTGGTCTTATTCTCATTGACCCTTAACCCGGCATCCTTTGCCGCTGAGCCTAGACAATGGAAGACTTCTTTCGCGTCTGGAACAGATCTGGCCATGATGTTAATGTCATCCGCGTACACCACTAGTTGAGTGGACTTCATTAGTAGGGTACTTCTGGTATCAACGGGTACCTTTCTGATGACATATTCTAGGGCGAGATTGAAGAGCATGGGAGCGAGTCCATCTCCCTGCTTCAGGCCGGATTTTGTTCGGAAGCTTTGGGTAAGCTCGTTTTGTATCCTTACTTTAGATTCCGTGTCAGTCATGGCCATTTTTGTTAATCGGACGAGTTTTGATGGGATTCCGAAGTCAAGCATTATTTTATATAGTACATTACGATCTATACTATCATATGCCTGTTAGAAGTCCACGAAGATCTGGTGCACGTCGATGTTATACTCCCAGCATTTTTCTAGCACTTGTTTGACTGAGAATATCTGGTCAATAGTCGATCGTCCGGTTCTGAAACCACCTCGGTATTCGCCGATAATACTTTCTGTATAAGGCTTTAATCGATTTTGAATTATTTTCGCCAGTATTTTGTAAGACGGAGACAACAATGTAACAATGCCTCTGTAATTTTCACATCGCAGTTTATCTCCTTTCTTATAGATTGGACATATAATGCTCTGGCGCCAGTCGTCGGGTATTTTTTCTTCAATCCAAATTTTTGTCATGATTTTGTGTAGGAGATTAACGAGGTGTGGACCACCTCCCTTTAGAAGCTCCACTGGTATTGCATCAACTCCAGGTAGCAAGGAATACATAATTTGAGCAATCTTCCTCCACTCCGGATGTAAGTGCGATTGATTTTTAAGTTTAGCGGCTCTTGAATACCTTGTACTTGCTTTGGATGCTCCAAAGCTTGCTCAGGCGTGCGTCGATCTATCCAATTTTTTTGTTGTCACATGAGTGAGGAATGCATCCCACGAATTGGTAGAAATACCAAGGTCTTCCAATCCTAAAATGCACTCCTTCGTGACATGTAATGCCTTGATACCGGAACAGAATCGAGCTGAACTATTGGTTGACCCAACAGTCGGTTGAGAATTGTAGTCACCGTCATACGCTGATTGTCATACCGCTCTACTAGAGTATCCCAAGCCGAATTGTAGCTGGCGTCTGTTATAGGAAAATGCTGGACTAACCGTTTGGCCTCTCCAGACAAGTTAGCCATCAAATAAAACATTTTTTCTGTTTTATTTATCTGCTGCTCATGAATAAGCTTTCGATATAAACCAGAAAATGATTTCCACTCCAGATAATTACCATCAAATGCTGGTAATGTGATACGTGGCAGCTTCACTGATGATGAACTTGAGTGTTGATTCATTTGTGATGGTATAACGCTCTGAAGTAATTCTCTTAACTTAATGATTAAGTCCTGAGCAACTTCCTCTACGTCACAAATGTCGTTGATGTTGTAGTCGTACTGGTCAGGAGTATTGCAGATGGACCATATCGCCTGATTTAACGACATGATCTCGTCCAAATATTTATTTACCGCATCGATCTTGACCTGATTAAAAATAGATGACTGTGGTGAGCCCAATCTACCTCCAATATCGGTCAGCAATCGCTTTAACACGTTCATCAGTGCGTGTTGTCGTCGGATGAGAGCAGTAACCTGGGACGCCTGTGGATCTGCATCGTCGCCGGCCGTCTTCTTGCCGTTGAGGCACTCAATCCAGATGAAGTTCCTTCTTCAACAGGAATAAGGGGTTTGTCGACTAACTTACCGAATTTTTCCGTTATTAAGCCTTTGATCTCTTCCCTGAGTCTGCTGCAGCCATCCCTGACCCTTTCAAAGTACTGACTTATAAAGTACTCTGAGTCGTCAGGCCCGATGATGTGTAGGCCTCCATGTCCCCGTTCGAAGGTGGTCCATAGCCCATCCAATCTTTCCAGTTTATAATGCAGGTAACTTTATCTTTAACTTCCTATCAGCAGAGTCCTTTCCGAAATTAATGATGAGCCTCTCGATCTCCTTCCCCAACTGTTCTTGTTCGCTGATTAGGTGCTCCATTGTATTAGTTATAGTTGTCCTGTCACGGTCGCCAAATGCCATACATGTTTATTAGCTTAAGATCGAAGTTGGCATATTTAGAATAAAATAAAATTTTTGGAAAAATATTTAGATTCTGATAAAATCCGTTGATGTAAAAGGTTATATAAATTGTTAAAATATTTAAACAATAATTTTAATAAAAAATGTTCAATCGTTTAAATCATTTAATTTAAATGAATTAATAAATACATAATTTGAAAACGTGCAAATATAAATAAATAAATAAATGATTTAAAAGTGAGCAAGTGTAAATAGTGATGTAAATAAATTAATAAATTAAAATAGTTCAAATATTATTACATCGGAAGTTTGCTACTTTACAATTCCTAAACCTATAGGATTAATTAACACTCTGTTAGAGACACCTCTACGTTCTTGCTGCCCCATGTCGTCGACCATGCGTTAAAGTCACCACCAATAAATGCCGGGAACTTTGGTCTGGCCTCCGTCACCAGCTCCGTTAGCATCCGCTCATATTGAATTATGTCCATACTGGGTGGAGCGTAGCATGAGAAGAAGTAAATTCAGTCACATTTCACCCAAGTGAAGCCAGTGTAGGTTACTGAAGCTCTACTTTGGTAAGCCCTACCACCAAGTGTCCATATCGCTGCTTTGCTGGATGCATCCGTCGTCCACTCGCATCCGTCCACGTTGTGGTGTTGCTCACACAGGATTGCGAGGTCGAGCTGTTGCTTGAAAATCGTCTACTGCAAGAGGTCCTGTGCTGCAATACAGCGGTTGAGGTTGAGTTGTACAATTTTCATCGTCCAAGCTTCTTGACCGCCTTTTGATGTGCCGGGCAGCACAATGCGCATTTTGTTTTGTTCTTACATGCAGTCGCAAAGTGCCCGTCTTCGTTGCATTTCCTGCATATATTACTCCGATCTATTGGCTCCTTACAGTTCTGTGCCAAGTGGTTATACCCCCAACACTTAAAACAACGTGTAGGTGAGACGCTTTCGCGTACTCGGCATGGCACCCAGCCAATGCGTATCCACTGCGTCTTTACTACTCTCACAGCATCTTCGGCCGGTAGGTTGACATAAGCCGTCTGTGTGCCTTGATGCCCTTTTCGCATGTTACGTATCGATGCTTCATCCGGGCGTCGTAATTCACACTGTGCGTGGAGCGCATCGCACACATCTGCTGGCGTTGTGACCTCGTCGAGATCTCTTAGCTGGATTGTTATGGTATGGGTTTTCGCCGACACCTTAGCCGACTCGCATAATATTTTTCACTGCTGTCTGGTACGCTCCGGTATTCCGCTCTGGTGCACGCTTAAGTTCAAGCAGCAACTCATTTTTAGCGGTTCGTCGAACTGCACGTATGTTTACGCCAAGTGACCTGAGGGTGTCATTTTTCTTAATCGTCCGCAGAATGTCCGCGTACGTAAGATCACCGGTAGCCGAAATAATGAGGGCGTCCGGTTTTGACCTGATACCCTTCTTCGTCTTCTGCTTCTTGGACTGCACTTTTGTCTATTTCTCCGTCTCCGTCTCCTTCGGCAGTGCTTGTGGTTGCACTGTATCTCCTTTTGCTGCCTCCATTGTGTTCCGCGCGTAGTTATTTTTTGTGAAGAGAAGGGATTGTCTCTTCGGTAACAAATCTTGCTCATCCTTCTTCTTCTTCTTAGCAGACGTATGCGCTACATTCATGCGCTTCGTGGGTGGCGTCTCAAGATCAGACTCCTGTCTTCTCTTCTGATTCGGTTTAAACCATGGTGATGTTTGCGAGGAGTTGTTTTTCCTAATTACTCTCGCAGTGTCATATTGCTGCTCGTTTACAAATACCTCATATAGCGCTCTGATGCTATCGATTGTGTCACGCATTGGATGATGGATCGAACGACTTCCATCCTTGAGCATGTCCACGAGTGAGTTAATCTGCTCACCGAGAAGGTGAGACGACAATTTCACCGATTCTGGCTCCTTGCCGCTGTCAGCTGCTGTTGGCGTTTTGATGCTGCTATTTTTAGAAACCTCACTTATCTGTTTTCCTCCTGTCATAGAAAGTTCTCGTGCGCCGGCTGGTGACCTTTGTAGCCTCGCGCATCTCTGAAAGGTTTTTTCATTGCCGCTGTTAACATTTATAGCGCCATCGTTGTCATTACTGTTTCGTCGTTCACTGTTTGGTTTGTAGTTGTTTTTGTGGTCCCAACTCAAAATCGTTATCACCGTTCAAGCAGTGCGGCCATAAAAGGGTTGACGCAAGCCCTTATGGGGTCCTGCGTTCAGAGCCCGATCAGTGCTAGTCAGGAATGTTACATCTGAGCCTACACCACTAACTTAATGGTGACAAACGCGGAGTGTTCTTTGAAACCTGTCGCTAAAGTTTCACAGGGTTCTTGGGACCTTTTAAGTCCCACCCTCCTCTTCGGCCGCTCTTGGTCGGAGATTATTCGCAGTTAACCTACATTTGCATGCAGGCTGTCCAGCTATTCGCCACCTTGCTGACCCCCACAGTAGAATGAAGCTCAGCCCTGTGCATAGGCGATAGTGGAAACGCTACATCGTGCTCAAAGCACATCCCTTTGATATGCGTCCAAACACCGCCATCGACGCAAATGTAAGCGATTCTTGATTTAAGTTGCAAACTAACGCGAATGTGCCGTTTCCACTTACGCATACGCGCTACCTCGCATCATCCAATGCACATGAAGGCGTAAGTGGAAACGCGGCTTTATAGTAGTATCACGAAGCTTACTTCGCTGTTTGAACCTGCTTACACTAGAGGCGCTGCATGTGCTTTGCCAATTCCCAGTTCATTCATTTGCTCTTTTTACTATCCAAGAGGTTGATTGGTTCCGGTGCGGTGCGCGGGGAAGTTGTCGTGGTCAGGTTCGATTTTAAGGAAAACACTAGTACTCTGCTAACAATTACTTTATTTTAGTCCTTTACATTTAAGCATCTTTACAATTTAAGACTCCGAAACCAACTCACTCGTCGCCGAGGGTGACAATCCGTCCCGGCCGATATCTGCCAATCGTGCAGATATCGTTGGATCACACGCGCCGTGATTATTGACCTGATCGTTGATCGATGACCGTTGAGCTAATTGCATTGTGTCGATGATGCATTTCACCTTAAATCGGCAGTATGCAGTCAACCTCGAGCGGAAATCGTATCAGATCATTCATATTGCTGTACGGGCATTATGCCGAGTTGATGACCCGTTGCACATGCTTTCGCGTAATAGAGGAATGATGGGCCAAATAGGGCCTCGACATCCTTCCCCCCTTGAAAAAATTGTACCGTAGGGATTGTCATACTCGACTTACACATAGTACACAAGGAATCTTAATTCAATAAAAAAAAATTTTTTTTTAGGAAAATCTAAAATGAATAATAAAAAAAAAAAAAATTTTTTTTTGGGAGTTACGACTAATTATTTGCTCATATAAAACTCTGGCTACCGTATTGGCTTCCTGATTTGGGAGCGCTGCAAAGTCTACAAATCGCGTTG
Organism: Beris morrisii; assembly: GCA_951812415.1. Classification (NCBI taxonomy): domain Eukaryota; kingdom Metazoa; phylum Arthropoda; class Insecta; order Diptera; family Stratiomyidae; genus Beris; species Beris morrisii. The sequence goes on along the minus strand of OX638311.1, from coordinate 80,984,650 downwards.
ATAAAATAAATTTATTTCCGGCTTCTGTTACTGGGAGGGGTCCGACTATATCAACGTATATTTTATCGAACGGTTTATCGGCCACCGGTGTAATGACCATAGGCATTTTCGTCCCGCGTGATGGTTTATTTCGCTGACACTTTGGACATTTTCGAATAAAGTTCTCCACATCTTTTTTCATCCCTTTCCACCTGAAGTAGCGTTGAATTCTGCCAAGAGTTTTGTATTTTCCAAAGTGTCCGGCCAGAGGAGTATCGTGGAAATGCTGAAGTATCTCCTTGATGTCCTTGGCTTGGGTTATGTTTTGAGTTTCTGGATTATATGACTTTTTCCGTTTGTATGTAGAGGATGAGTTTTTGTCACGTTGCCCACGGCGTTTATGGTCCTTCTTCCTATACCACTTGTGGTAACGTTCGAGCTTTGCTACCGCTTTCCTATTGGCGTGTCCGCGGTTATATAGATGAGCTATTGCCTTCACCTTTTGTTCTCGTCTCTTCGGGCTAGTAGGTATTTCCGTTTCGTTCACGTTCTTAGGTTCTAACACGACTGTTTCCTCAGATTGGGTATGGTCGACACTCCGTCCTTTGTCGTCTAGTGCTCCTTCTCCGCGCTGTTGCGAGCGGGTTACTACCATTCGAATTTCATCAACTACTTCGGTCGTTGGGATTCTACTTAAGGCATCGGCATTGGTGATACTTTTTCCCGGTCTATATAATACCTCGAAATCGAATTCAGACAGCTTTTGATGGAATCGCAACATACGCGATGTAGTATCTTTGACCCTTAACATTCCTCCCAGTGGTTTATGATCAGTTATTACCTTGAAATGCCTTCCGAGCAAGTAGCATTTATAATTTGTGGTGGCCCAAACAATTGCTAATAACTCTCGTTCTGAAGTAGAGTAATTTTGTTCGGCCTGATTTAGAGTTCGGCTCGCGTAGGCTACAGGTCTGCCCTCCTGCTCTAGTACGGCTCCCAATGATTCACCGCTTGCATCAGTGATCAAGGTGAATTCTTTGTCAAAGTCAGGATACCTTAAGAGTGGGCGAGAAATCAATTTCTCTTTTAGTTTATTAAAAGCGAGCTCACAGTGTTCATCCCATTCAAATTTAATGTCCTTTCTTAATAATCTGGTAATCGGTTTGGTTATATCTGAAAAACCGGGTACAAACTTGCGATAGTAATTGGCTAACCCCAGAAAAGATTGCACCTCTCGAATCTTCCTCGGCCGAGGAAAGTTTCGAACAGCATCGGTTAGCCTAGGGTCAGGTTTTATTCCTTCTTGTGAACAGACGTGGCCCAAATATGTAACTTCTTTGGCCAGAAATTTACATTTTGAGGGCTGTAATTTCAGATTACTTTCTCTAAATCTAAGTTTCTCTAAGTTTCTCGTTATGTTCGTCTAAATTTTTCGCGAATATAACTACATCATCTAGATATACAAAGCATTTCATACCCTGAAGACCTGTCAATATTTGATTGAGCAATGACTGAAAGAACGCTGGTGCAGTTTTGAGTCCAAAGGGCAGTCGTTTATACTGATAATGTTGGTAATTAGCACTGAAGGCTGTTTTTTCCCGATCGTTCTTGTCTATGAGGACTTGATGATATCCACTCGCCAAGTCTAGAGTAGAGAAATATCGCGAATGACCAAGTCGATCTAGAATATCTTCAAACAGCGGAAGTGGGTATGAGAATGAAATACATCGCTTATTTAGTTCTCTAAAATCGACGCAGAGACGAAACTTACGCACCTCACTAGTTGAAGAAGATTTCTTTGGTACTAGGATCACTGGGAAATTGAATGGACTGTCGCTCGGTTCGATAATATCGTCATCTAACATGTTTTCGATCTGCTGCTTACATTCTTGTCTATGCGCCTCTGGCATGCGATATTGTTTTTTGTTAATCGGATTCGTTCCGTCTTGTAGTGGTATTCGAAACGTTTTCCGATTGGTGAATGTCAGCTTGTCCCCGGGAAGATGAAAAATATCGTTGAACTCGTAGCATAGTTGCGTCACTGTCTCTCTTTCTTCATGGTTTAAATTTTCGGATAAGTTGAGGGCATCCTTCATTAATTGTAATCTTTGGGCGTTCGGTCGTGGTGGGTTTTGGATTCTCGGTTTCCGAATGTGGTAGTCTTGCAATTTTAGTAATGTAGGGTTGAAATCTTCTATTACTACCTCTTCTGCATTAGAATTTATGATCCCAATAAAAATATTACCTTCCACAGGTCTCACTAAAGCGTTACTACTATACACTCCTGGTTTGATTTCCTCTCGTAAACATACCATATCCTCTTTAATGCTAACAGGGATTTCTACTATCTGTTCCTGTCTGGGATTTATGCGGAATACACACTTTACATCGTGTATGGTTCCCATGCACTTTATCTCCTGTTTGATACTTGAGTTCATTTGGTTGCTAGTTTCGGTCCCGCTATCTTTCCTCACTGTAGGTTTATCTTCAGTCCTGCTTTGGACTATTTTCGTAACTTCTTGCGGGCATGCCCACATTCCCAACTTAAGGTTTCTACAATCAATAATTGCCTGTCCTTTTAAAAACGTCTTCCCAAGCAGCCCGTCCCCTTCGAAGGAGTTGGTATCATTGATAACTGTGAATTCGCATGGATATTCGTTACTTCCTATGCGAAGGATAGCATCGATATTTCCAAGTGATTTCTGTTCGGATCCGAAAAGTCCGCAAACGGTCTGTATTTTAGTTTTTCTAATCTCAATGTTTTTAATTAAACTCGCCAATTTAATTATATTACAACTAGCTCCCGTATCCACTAGTAATGATAGACGGTTACCTATTCCTACCTCCGAGGTCACAACTATATTAAAATTCCTATCAAGCTCTGTTCCGGCTGTAATTTCAGGGCACTGTCCATTATAGAGGCAGCCCACATCGTGCCCTCGGGCTGCCTTTATTCGTTTCCCTTATGGTTGTCTGCGTTCTCCGCTAAGTATTTTCTTAAGCAGATTTCCGTATAACGATCCGGGGTTCTGCAGAAATCACAATATAAGTTTCCTGAGACGGACTCATCTCCGTTGACATTATTGATTCCTGCACATAGTACCTTCTCTTTTTGCGATGTGGGTTGTTCTTTTTGATGCTGCGATGGTAGGCTCGTCCGGCAGTTTTGAGCCTCATGTCCGTATCTATTACATCGAGTGCAATATAGATTGGATTTTCGTTGTCTGCAGTCCTTCGCAATGTGTCCGGGTTTATTACAAGAGTAACACGTAAGTTTTGCCCTGAGTGGGTTCGAGCCCTCGGCTTTTTCTCGGGTTCCACTTCCGTTGCTATTGGAGGTCTCTTTTGTTCCCTGGCCATGGTTCCTAGAAGTCTCTTCGCGTGTCAGTCTGGAAAAAGATGTCAATTTTCTCAAATCACCCTCATAAAATACCGCAGCTTCTTTCACTGCACGTAGCGTTTCCACGTTTTTCCCAATTAGGTAGATCTGGGTATTTTTGTCTTTTATACCTGCCTTAAAGGTGGCTATGGCGTCCTTCTCTAATTCTTCCAACAACCCTCGGTCTCCCCCAGGATATTTAGCCGAGACAGCGTCTTTTATTTGCAGCAAGATATCATGCATCCTCGTCGAGTAGTCCTCGGTGTCTTCACCTGGTCGTTGTATGCAGTTTGCTAGTTCATTTCGTAACTCGTTCAGTGATGCTTTCGGGAGGTATGCCTTATTGAGGATCTTTTCTAAGGTCTTGAAATCTGCGATAACCTCGGATGTAACCAGGTAGTAAGCATCCTCCACCAGCCGATACTTAATACACGTCAAGAAAATCGTTTTCTCGGTTTCCGAAAGCCGGTCATAAAGTGATCCGCTGCAATCTAAAAACCGACCCAATTCCTTTCCCAACTTTGGGGTTCTAGCTCCAGAGAACTGTGGTACATACTTTACCAGTGCATCCATGACCTTATCATATGTATCGTTTGATGTCATGATTCTTGTTATAGATTCGTTTTTAGGTGTCCCCTTATTGACAGTATTTTTTGGACCAGGTGATAGAAATTTATGGGAATCCTGCTGCTTCCTTGCTTCGCTACGATCTTTTAACTGACTTTCTAGATCGTGGTTTGATAATTCCGCCTCAGAAAGCTGTTGTCTCAAAGCGGTCGCAGCCTTTTTGAAATGTTCTCTTTCCCGCGTGATTTCTTCCACTTGCTTTTCCCAGTTCCGTTTGTCGTTCGCAAAGGTAGCTAGAAACTCGGTGAGAAGAACATCAACAACTTCTCCACACCGCTCTGCATTCCACTTTGATTCGGTTAGTAAAATCTCCCCAGCCTGTCTATCTCCTAACTCAGACTCCAGGCGTTCCGCTAGAAACCTCCAGTCTTGGATATGGCCTTCTAATTTTCTCTCAAGAACATCAACCGTTTCTTTACACTCTTCGCTTTCCCGTACTAACGCTTGAACCTTTGCCAGTTCATCCCTTGTAAGAATGTTTGATCTTGGTGTTGACATAACCAGGGACGACGATCAAAAAACAATTTTACGGGAAAAACCACGCGTTGTACATAGCCCTACTATGACAATGAATTTAACCCCCTGCGATTGTAAACTACTCTCCGTCCACAGCCATCTACTCGTCAGGCACTATTTGCCCTGATATCTGTATCTCTGTCGATAATGCTCTAAAAGTGGAAATTAAATATCTACACCAATGAAAAATTTACTAGTTAATGCCTCTATAACGCAAGCAGTATACCTCACTAAACGTAGACTCATCACTACTAACCACATCACATAAACGTCACATAAACTAATGCCCTTAAAAAACCCTCTATCCGTTCATAACAGAAAATCACTATTAACATCAACGATAAAATACTTGTATATAAGTCGACTTTTTCGATCAAAACTTGCAGTTCTAAATCATGCCTTTCTGCTGTATAAATATGTAGTTTTAATAGTTTGGTAAAGTTTTTAGTTATATTGTAGTTAAAATTCATCAATTAGATTTTTGTTTTGCTTGCCATTTTCCTGTATATTTTTCTTCCCGTATGTTACGAAATTAAACAACTTGAAGCATTATATTCTTAAAAGTTGTATAGTTAGTAAGTTTGAACACTCATATATAATTTTCATAAAAAAGGAAAAACTTACCCCAAGTTCACACGGCATAATTCAACACACAAACTTCCCACTACACAGTTTTGCTTTTGTAATGTAATTTTAATTTATAGTTCACTACACAGTTTAAATTTTTTGTTAATGTTCACCTAAACAGTCACTTGTTTAATTTTTTAACCGGCTGCGCCATTTGTCGTGGTCAGGTTCGATTTTAAGGAAAACACTAGTACTCTGCTAACAATTACTTTATTTTAGTCCTTTACATTTAAGCATCTTTACAATTTAAGACTCCGAAACCAACTCACTCGTCGCCGAGGGTGACAATCCGTCCCGGCCGATATCTGCCAATCGTGCAGATATCGTTGGATCACACGCGCCGTGATTATTGACCTGATCGTTGATCGATGACCGTTGAGCTAATTGCATTGTGTCGATGATGCATTTCATCTTAAATCGGCAGTATGCAGTCAACCTCGAGCGGAAATCGTATCAGGTCATTCATATTGCTGTACGGGCATTATGCCGAGTTGATGACCCGTTGCACATGCTTTCGCGTAATAGAGGAATGATGGGCCAAATAGGGCCTCGACAAAGTTGTGTAGTCGAATCTTCTCTGTCAGTCAGTCTCATATGGCTTAGGCGATGTTGAATTCCAATTTCTTGCTGTGCAGCAGTGGTGCCATATTCCCAAAACTAAAAAATCGTACAATAAGATCAAAAAATCTGCCAACAGTCTGGGTTCAACTTTATTATTTTATGGGTAGAAGTCCGAAACGTGTTTAATGCTGAGATGCGATGTAGGTTACTATGCGACTGACAACCTAAAAAATAAAGTTCCAAATAGTCTCCTGGTTATTCTTTAGGTTGTCAGTCTCATAGCAACCTACACTGCATCTCAGCATTAAACACCTTTCGGACTTCTACCCATAAAATAATAAAGTTGCGCTCAGACTGTTGGCAGATTTTTTTTTATTTATTTACGTATTTTTTTATCAATATAATATTCTATAGACGAAACCTAAGAGATTTTCGGAATCAGGGAAAACTTAAAGGAGGTTTAATAGGAAAGAATACTTAAATCGATTTTTTCCCAGACTATGTTTAAAGCTTATAGAAGTGAAAGTGAATTCCAAATCTCAATATACCTAAGAAATATATCAGAATTCGTGATATGTACACAACCACTTTACACCCCCTAAGGGGTTGTATATCGAAAAATTTTGAAGAACGTTTCTAGGCGCTGATATAAATAGCCCGCAGAAGTAATATTGATAGAAAATGTGGATTGACGGATATTTTTTTTACTCAACCTCTGAACGCCAATAAAATTCGGAATTTTTTTTGCTTTAATTACTCTAATAGCACATCTACATATACGTACTAAGTTACAACTTTCTAGCATAAGCCATTCCTGAGATATAAAAAACCATCCTTCACCGTACCTTGCTAAAATTTTATTTTTCTAGGATGTCTCTATAGTGGCTCTGTGCAGGGTGTTTGGCACTCCGTCCGCCACCTTGTAAGGGGTTATTCCTTGATATATTTGGAGAAAAAAATTGTTCTACAGGGTGGGTCAATTTTCAATATTAATGGAGATACAGGGTGGTTAACAAAAGTGTTTTTGGCCTGTATCCTCACTCACTTAAAACGTTATATTTTGAAAATGAATAATCACAAGGTAAAGTGTTATAACTCGTTTTTTAGGCAATCGAATTACCTTTCATTTGATGTAACAGTCTAAATTCTAACTGCACCCAATCTTGAGATATTTACTCGAAAACACAAATTTTTGCTACGTCAACCCTAAAAATTCAGTGATCAATGTAGTTTTTCTCAGAAATCCCCATTTTAAAAATGTCATTACGATTAACATTTTGGAAGTAATAGGTAAAAATACATATCGCATAAAAATTAAATATTTAAAAAGTTAGTGCATGTGCATGTTGATCTACACTACTTGCTTGAACTGAAAGAATTTAATAATGGTTTTTATGTTGTTGTGTCCGCGATATCCCCAGGATATCACAGACAGTAAGTTGTGTCGTTGAGGGGAGAATCGAAGAGAATATTTCGAATACCTGAAAATTAGCTCGGGCATCCGTGAGAACGCCGCAGGAAGAACCGAAAACAAGGTATAAGCGCCTCAGTAAGAGACGCAAATTACTTTCTAGTATTTTTTCTGTAAAGAAAATAAAGCGTTGTAAATTTTCGGATACTTACCGATTCTTTTGCGTTCTTAAAAAAAAAACAAAGTTTTATAGGTACTTTTAATTTGATGATTTCGATCAGCGGTTCCTCGTCGGTTTCAAAAATAACTGAGGACGAGTAATTACAGTTAATACTTTAAATACTAAATTAATGCTAACTATAATAAACGTAAATAGGCCAGTCGTTCAACCCATTACAAAGTACGCGCAGTGGAAAGTTGCCGATCAAGAGAATCGGCAGTTTTTGGTGACCGACAAATGGTGCAATCCCGTACGAGTGCAATACGCCCATTTGTGGGTCGCGACAATTTGATATACAGTTGCAATTTAATCGCGAGGTGAAAAAAAACACATACAAAGCAAACAAGTTTAAGTTACTTTATTCAATCTTAATAAAAAAACTTAATTAATGTTACTTGTTTTACGTTTAAAATACAACTGAACTGATAATCTAAAGTTAACATTTTAGGAAAGGTAAAATATGTTGATTCAGCGTCTGGTTCGGGTTAATATTCTTTGGAAAAGGTGCATACGTTTAGAATTTAATAAAAAGTGCATTTATAAGAATTGTGAAATTTGGAATATGAACTTTGCTGATTACAGCGTATGTTATTCGTCGAGTCGTGGGAACTTGTTGTGTTGGTCGTCGAGGCGTGGGCCGTAACTCCTCCCCCCTTTGTGTTGAGCGATGGCCAAAGGAACTGTATTTTCGGTTCGTTGGCAGGAGCGATGGACGATGACGTCGGTTGTGGTAGGTTATATACGGTGTAAAATCTCCTGTTAGTGATGACGAGACTCGAGATAAAGATGAATGCAATGATGTCAACTGTTACAGCTATATCCTGTTGGTAAGGATGTTGTAGCTGGACAGGTTTTGTGTCTTGCCCTTTTGAGAACTGGTAGTTATTAAGTTTTTTTTAATTGGATGTTATCGTTGGTGAGAGTATCGTAAGTATAGATGATTTCATTTACGGTGATCTCGCAGTTTTGGAAGTGTAGTAAGAGGGTGCCTTTAATTTTAAGTTTTTCAGGTCCACAGGAGGTATTTATTGGTGTTTCAGCTATGTTGACGAAGAGTAAATAGTTGGGTTTTGGTTGATAGATTTCCATGTCCACATCTCTATTCAAGTTTGCAATATGCTGGTTTGTTGTTAATTAGGTTGGCTATACAAGTTGAATCATCTGTTTTCTCTTGTTGAGCTGACTCGTGGCAGTAATATGTCCCCTCGATGTTTGGGCATTTATTGTCGAAATATTGGATTTTTTTATGATTAAGGATAAGGTAGGGTTTGGTGTAGATTGTTTTTGTTCTGTTGATGGGTAATGGTATGATATGGAAGAGGTAATAAGTTTCTTTGGTGAAGACTGGGATTTGTATATTGAAAATTATATTAGTTTATTAAAGTAAGCCTGTAGATCCAATAATTCGTAAATGTTTTCAGTTGATGTTATATTGATGGATTGTTTTTCTAGGATAGAGTTAGTTTCAGATAATTCATTTAGACCAAGAATTTGTTTGGGTATGATATTTAATCTCGCGAGTACTATAGCTTCAGAAATGCTAGTTAAGTGGTTGTTGAGCAGGTCTATGTTGTAATTTATTTCATTTAAATATTGAATATATTTAAGTATACTTTCTTCAGTTCTAATTTTATTTCGGAATATATCTTGCGTGTGGCTGAGATAACTCGTAATAGTTTTTTGTTGTTCGTTAATATGGTTAGTTATGTTTTCGAATCGCCTGATCATTTGGTTATTTAATTTAGTTTGCCCGTTTATTACGTTTTTGAGGTTATTTTCGTTATCTAATAATTTATTAATCTGGTTGTTAATTTCAATAGCATCATTTGTGTCTAAGTTTCCTGTTATTCCTTTTATCAGCGTTCCTAAACCGTTTATTAGTCCTCGTTTGGTTCTGTGTTTGGGTGTTAACGTCAATAGTTTGTGTTTGATTTCGGTAAGTTTAAGTCTCGTTATGTTCAGGGAATTTTCAATTCCGTCTATATGTTCAAAAGTCTTGAGTGTCTCAGTTATTCGGTTAACGTTTTCGTCGTATCTGTCAAGTCGTATGATATGTAGTAGGTTGCTAAAAGTTGTAAGGTCCGTGCTGCTCCTAGTTTCATTGGTAGGATTCCGTTATTGCTAGTTAGGTCCTGGATGTCCATCTATTGTCCGGCTGCTAGGCGCCTGAAATTTACATCATTTTTAATTCTTCCCTTATGAAATTTGTTTTGTTTGGTTGTAATTAGAGTCACACTCTTGCCTTTCTTAACTTTATGTTTAGTAAATCTTTTTGTTAAGTTTGTTTCTTCGGCATTCTTTTCTGAAAATAACGGATCCTTCATTATATTTTTCAGGAGGTTCCCTATTTTCATTAAGTTTATTGATTGTTTTTAATTTTTGTTTTTTTATTTGGGATTTTATAACGGGGTATATTTTTATTTGAAATTCATTAAGTTTTTCTAGGTACTCATGTACGTTCTTGTGATCTAAATTATTATTGAATTTATATGTTCTGCCGTAGAATACTTCGTATGGTGTGAGTTTCGTAGATGAATGAATAGCGTTATTATACTGTTGCGAGCTAGGGGTTCGCCGGGATTTCAAGTAAAACACAATTCGGTTAAAATAAAAATAAGTGATTATTTATTAATCGCACTTTAAATTCTATTCGCACAATAATTCGCACTGTATGGCAGTACCGCCCGCTTATTTATATCGCTTTCGTTCTCTCTCAACACGGTCGCGTATACACGCTGGCTGTCACAGTCGACGTAATAGAAATTACTGTGTCCCTCGCTGAAAGCTTTATCTGCTTTTATACCACTTGTTTCGGTGGTGTGTGTAGAATATTCTGGAAAGCTTGAGAGCATTCCATGTGATCTTCTGGGCTGTTCTAATACATTCGATCGCATTCGATTAGAGGGGAAATATAGTCGTGTTGTTTCTCCTTATATATGTTTCTGATTGGGTTATTTTGCAACTAGGTATTCGGTTGCTACTGTTTCCCTTATTCGTAATCGATCGAGTTGCGCGGTTGCCAGGTTTACATGTAACAATACGTTACCATCGTCTCGTTTAATATATCTTCATGGTCCATTTCTTTAGTTTTATCTTGAATTATTCTATATATTTCTGTCAGTGTTGAGTGTAGCCTCTTGACAGGCGAATTACTTGAAGTTTGTTGGAAAGAGGTTATATGGTAAGAGATGTCATATTGTTTACAGAAATCTCTAAATATGTTTGCTGTAAACTTACTACCCTGGTCAGATATAATTTTTTTGGGGATTCCGTGTATGCTCATGAAGTTTTTTATTGATCTTATTACGGAAAGGCTATTTCTGGCTGTTAGAGTATAGGATGAAGCAAATTTTGAAAACTTGTCGATAATTGTTAAAATTTGGCGATTATTAATGCTATATATGAGTCGTTTATTTTGAAAGTGGGGCAAGTCCATTTTTTATAATTGCGAGATATTTAAAGGTTTGCATTTCAATAAATATAAAAATATTGGTAAGCACTAATAGACATATTTTTTGAATTTTGTGGTATTAGATAATGTAAGTTTATTATCCAGTAGTGTTTATAGTGCTGTCTAAAAAAGTAAAGGTTTTATTATACCTAAATGGACTTGCACCACTTTCAAAATTAATGAATTATTAGGTGTGTTTTTTGCGCATTTATCCAGATCAGATTAGTGATTAAAATTTATATTAAAAACACCATGAATATTGCTGTTTTTGTTATTTATTGCTTTTCCCTGTAGATAGTAGGCTGGAATATAGATTTTAACAGGAATAGCTGCCCAATAAGCTCACTAGGGCAGCTATTCGCGATAAATTCTCTACTCTAGCTTACTATCTACGGAAAAAGGTATAAAGAATCATAAAAACAATGTTGTTGTTATTTTGTATATAAATTTTCTAACCTACTCTGTTCTGGATAAGTGCATACACACCTATTGTAATCCTTAATTAAACGGATAATATTTCAGTTGTATCAGCCTTTTTATAATATAATAATAAAAACAAAATACTGTTTAATTTTATATAAATACTTATTAGTTTGATAAAAAGAAAAGAGTTTTTAAATATTACAGTAGAAAATATAACATAACAAAAAACAATTAATTTTTAATAACAATTTCAATGAAATTATACATTTTTGTTAATCAGTTACTTTATACGGACAGTATTGTATGGTTTCATATAAAGAAGGTAATTTTATTTTTCCGAAATTAGATGGTCTTCCTCGTCGTGGTGATAACATCAGAAACTGAACTAGAACTTACTTGCAAGCTGATAATATAAGTCGAAAACTATACAATTTATAGTTTTTTACAGTGTTGCCAATATTACTAAAAATTTGCCGGTATTTGAAGTTAACATATTATCGAAACAATGAAATTTATACTTGTTATTATTTATGAAATATTGTACAATTATCGATTACCAATATCAAGAAACATAATGCGTTTTAGACATGATGTAAAACCAATACATTGGTGTATTGGTGTATTCGGTTAAAAATAATTTCAACCAAAAATGGACTTGCACCACTTTCAAAATAAACATATTTACAATACCGTTAATAGCTAAAACTTCCATTTCCCAAATATTGGGGAATCAAATTTTTTTTACTACAAATTGTTTACAGATAAAAAGATCATATTAAGTTTTATCTATAATTATCATTATCTTCATTTTTTTTCAAAAATGGACTTGCCCCACTTTCAAAATAAACGGCTCATATATCTGTGTGAATTATGTCCAGAGGTTTTTCGGGTGTTTCGGTTACTTGAAAAATGGGTTTAAGTGTTGAGTTGTAAGTTGAATTCGTTTAACGCCTGTTCAGAAATAGGGATATCGTTATCCATGTTTTCTTTGGCGGAATGAACTGTTGTTCCACAGGTACCGTTGTTGGATGCGTTAGTTGTATCTTTTCATTCATTGACATTGGCTTCAACTTTGGCGGTCTCTTCCTTGAGTTAGGGCATCAGCGTTTGAATTTTGAGATCCCTTTTTATACACGATCTCATAATCGTACTCCTCTAGTTTTAAGCGCCATCTTACTAATTTTGAGTTTGCGTCTTTTAAGCTGTAAATTCGCTTTTCTTCCCCTTCTTTAAACACTCTGTTAGGGGTTTGGTAAGATTCGCGAAGTTCTTTATAAATTTGCGGTAATAACCCAGAAGACCTAGAAATGATTTGATCTCTTTTTGAGTGGTTGGAATAGGAAATTCCTTGATAGTCTTGATTTTGTCTGGATTTGGTTTAACTCCTTCTGTGGGTATAATGTGACCCAGGAATACAATCTCTTTATGGAGGAATTCCGACTTGTCGAGCTAAACTTTTAAGTTTGATTCGCGCAGTTTGGAAAATACTTTCTTCAGGTTTTCTGCGTGTTCTTGATGTGATGGATGTAGAAAAAATGATTATGTCGTCTAAGTAGACGAGACAGATCTTTCCTTGTAGATCTTTAAGGATATTATCCATCACACGTTGAAATGTGGACGGGGCATTTTTTAATCCGAAGGGCATGCGAATGTATTCGAAATGGCCGTTTTCAACTGTAAAAGCTGTTTTTTGAATGTCACGTGAATCCATTTCGATCTGATGGAACCCGCTAGCAAGGTCTAACGTTGTAAAATACATACTTTTTCCAAGCTTGTCCAGAATCTCAGTTATATTTGGAAGTGGATAACGGTCGCTTATCGTTTTATCATTGAGTTTACGGTAATCGATAAGAGAAGAGAACTCCAAGGTGAGTAGCTGGGTCTTATAATTGCTTGGTCTAACATTTCGCCAATCTGTCTTCGGACTTCTTCCTTGTGTACGTAAGGATATCTGTAGGATTTTGTAAAAATGGGTGTATCATCGGTTGTAGTAATCCGATGTTTAATCTCATTAGTGAAGGAAAGCTGTTGCCCTTCTCTGAAGAAGATATCCTCGAATTTTTTACAGACTTCAAAAAGAATTTTCTTTTCCTCCAATTTTGTGATATCATCAGATGGAAGGATGCCATGAACATAGTCCTCATATGAAATGTTAAAGTTATTAATTTCTATAAAAGTGGATGGGGAGAATTCAGTAACTTTCAGTGGTTGTTCTAGGAAAAGCAATTCTTCAATATCTGACTGATTAGTGACTTCAATCAAGCTATACCATTCTTTTGCGTGATAAATTCCTTCCTGAATTATTAATTCTGGTTTAATTTCTGTTTTACTTATGTAAATATCACCCTCCCGAATATCGACTGGTAGTTTAACAATAATTTTTGTTTTGGGTGGTATAGAATATTTTTGGGACATGAAATTTGGTTTAAATTGCAGTGGAATTGTGACGTTTTTGGTAATTAAAATGTGGTTTGCGAGGTCAACTTTTGCTCCCAAGGATGTCAGCGTGTCTAAGCCAAGAAGACCGTCAAAATAACCGTGGAAGCGGAAAACTAAAAATCTGGTTTGGTCATAGAAGTTTAGTAGTATCACCTCATGATTTAGGTAGTGTTTATTCAGAATGGTCGTGATAGTTGTGGTCTTTGTCGTTAATATGTTTTCAGGGCGAATATACTCTGGATTTATAAAGGATGACGAGGCGCCGATGTCGATTAGAAATTTTAATGATCATCCGAAATGTGAAGAGATATTTATATATGGAAGGATGAATCCGTGTTTGTTAATGTCTATGAAACCAATTGCTCCATCGAGGCGGGTAGCTCAAAATTTTCATCATCCAGCTCGATGGTTTTTTCTTGATCTACATATGGGTAGTATTCATCTATTGGTTCGATTACGTGGTATTGATTATCCAGGTAAAAGCATCAATTATGTTGAAACTCACTTACATTTCATTGTTTTCCTACATACTTTAAATAGTAATAAATGTGCAATAAAAATACTTCAGTACTACCGACAAATTAAACAGGTTCTTAGACGAGGTCCACTTTATGGCACTGACTTTTGAAATATTTAATTTTTATGCGATATGTATTTTTACTTATTACTTCCAAAATGTTAATCGTAACTCATACATATGTATGCAGTTTTTGTAGGTAATAATATGATTCATAAAAAATAAAATTAAGATAACATTTTTATAATGGAGTTTTCTGAGAAAAATTACATTGATCACTAAATTTTTAGGGTTGACGTAACAAAAATTTGTGTTTTCGAGTAAATATCTCAAGATTGGGTGCAGTTACAATTTAGACTATTACATCAATGAAAGGTAATTCGATTCCCTAAAAAACGACTTATAACACTTTGCCTCGTGATTATTCCTTTTCAAGATATAACGTTTTAAGTAAATGAGGGTACCGGTCAAAAATACTTTTCTTAACCACCCTGTATCTCCACTGATATTAAAAATTAATCCACCCTGTAGAACAATTTTTTTCTCCAAATATATTAATGAATAACCCCTTACAAGGTGGCGGACGGAGTGCCAAACACCCTGTACAGTACATACTCTACTTATGGAAATACGTAATTATTGTAAAACATGTAGCGACTTCGACAGATAGATGTCGACACAAAAAAGTACGACCAACTTCACAGCCATATCCGCGTAACGACGAGTACCAAAAATTGAGTTCGTTTCCTTCTTCGCTTACTGACCAGGAAGCCAACCACATCTCGTTCAAAACCGGTCTTAGTAAATTAAATCAAGTATACAGTGAATTATAGTACACTTTAAAATATTTTATAAAACCCTGAAAATTAAACCTAGTAAATAACGATACCTAAATTAAGCAAAAGTGAATTGTGTAAAAGTTAGAAAATAAATTATTTTATAATATAACCGAAGCAAACGAGTATTTATTACCAAACATACGGTTATAAGTGGTGACCCCAAAAAGTGAATATTACTAAAATACGCCCAAAAATCATACACAAGTTAACTAATAAAACCAAATTTAAGTTATTCCCTAATTAATAATTCATAAAATCACAAATATACAAAATTTAAAACGAAAAATTTTCGCGCAACGTACAACAGTAATAAGTGGTAACAGTTATTTTTCACAAGAAAAGAAAAATCCAGTTAACATAAAAAAACCGTATCAACACGCGTGATATAAATCATCACAACGCGTTCAATCGAAATATACCAATATAAAAACAATTAATTCAACTAACTAGTAAAATCTGCATAAAAAACATGTCTTAACAATTTGTTACATAAAGCAATTTAACACAATAAAATTACACGTTAACGTGCAGTGACCAGGTAAAATGAGTTTGGTTTTCGGTACGACGAATAAAATATCCAGCATCAACGCAGTAAGTGTATTACTCCAAAGCAAAACTTTGCCTAAAGCAAGATAACTCACAACACAACGACGGCATCCAACATCGAAATTCAAAGAAGGAAGTACCTGCTTGCAAACCGAACCACATTGAATTCGACCGGAGATTTTGCAACATTTTAAACTTCCATATACAATTCATCAAAAGGAAGGTTTTGCGATTTTTCAAAATTTAATCCGACACACATCCAATCCAACGAGAAGCTCTACAACGATTCCTACATCACTTTACATACATTATTTCGACATTTATATAATTTTGGATTTTTTATACTTATATACATTTTACATACTTATACAGGGTGTAACTAGTACTGAGGTTCAAACGAAAATGGGAGATAGAGGAACTTGTCCTGAGTAGAAAATCGTTCTACACATACTTCCGTTTTTGCGCCGTTAAGGAGATAGCGCGATTTTAAGGACGAAGGATTTTCATCGTACCTGTGATCACTGTTTGATCTCTAACTTCTGCTGTACTTAGCGTAACGTAATAATTCTGGGCTCGTTGGAAAGGACACAAATTCTTCTTTCTAATTGCTATCAACTGTGTCAATCAGTGTTATACTTTTTGAGAAAAATTTATTTAAATGACACAAAAATAATAAAAAATTAAAAAAAAAAAACAAAAAAGTCCTGTTTTCTCCAAGAAGGACCTGATTAACCACCAAATTTTATTACATTTTCGGAAAGCCCATAAAATTTCACTATACGTTTGATAACAGAAATTTTTAAAATCGCGCTATCTCCTTAACGGTGCAAAAACGGGAGTATGTGTAGAACGATTTTCTACTCAGGACAAGTTCCTCTATCTCCCATTTTCGTTTGAACCTCAGTACTAGTTACACCCTGTACACACACATTTTTACATACATTTTTACATACTTATGTACATTTTAAATACTTATATACACATTTTTACATACATTTTACATACTTATATACACATACATATACACATATTGAATATTGAATTTTTCCTCTATTGCTTATATTCTAATTGCCAATAATGCATTTACCAACAGTGATAAATAATTCTAAAAGATTTTATGAAAACTAACGTTATTACATACAAACATTAATATATTTTTTTTATGGTACATTACTTCACTGTCAAACCGCGGTTAGATATTTTATTTTTTTTGCGACATACATTCAGAAATGAAGAATAGCGACGAAGGATCGACTCAAAAAAAGCGAACAATCATTTCCGGGTACAATTAGGCCTAACGAATCTGAGACGATGTCGCTACGATTACCTCCCTTCTGGACCAATTCTCCAAATTCCTGGTTTGTTCAGACGGAAGCTCAATTCGCGGTGAGTCGAATCTCAAGCGACAGCAGCAAATACAACCACGTTATCGCGTCCTTACCGCAAGACGTTGTAGAGTCCATTTTAGACTTTATTTCAAACCCACCGACTTCTGATTTATACCCACAATTGAAGAAAACCCTAATAGAAAGACATTCAATAAGTGAGGAAAAACGTATAGAGCAACTCATTTCCAATGAAGAAATGGGCGATAGAAGACCCTCAGAATTTTACCGGTATTTAAAACAATTAGCCGGTACATCTGGTACTATAGGAGAGACTTTCATTAAAAAACTTTGGCTGAGGCGACTGCCTCACCTTATCAATTTATCACTGATACCTCAAAGCGAAAAGGATTTCACAGAACTTAGTTCACTTGCCGATAAGCTTTGGGAAGCATTACCAAGAGAAAGTACCATTTCGCCTGTAGAAAATAAAAATATAAAAACCCATCATAATAACAATAATAATTTCCAAAACGAAAACAACAACGCGGCCATTGACGAACTAAAGAGCGAAATCAAGTCCCTAAAAACAATGATATCCAAACTTCTATCAGACAAAAATAAATCCCCAAGATTTGCAAGAAAAAGTAGGTCCAAAAGTCGTCAAGCTAGTCCAAAGCCCGAAAAATGTTGGTACCATACAAAATTCGGAAATAAAGCAACAAAATGCGTACCTCCTTGCTCCGAGAAGCTACATCAACCACAACCTTCAACAAGCTAAAATTTTTAGAGCACTCTACAATACGTGCGGCAACAAGTAGGGGTAACAATATTATGTCACGCCGCCTTTTCGTAAGAGACTCCATAAATAAACTCGATTTTCTTATCGACACAGGTGCGGATTTATCCGTAGTCCCACATGACATTTTTAATAATCCAAAAAAATCTTCACACAATCCTTATCTGCTGCAAATGGTTCAGCAATAACAACTTATGGAACAAAACTTCTGCAGATCAATTTAGGAGTGTGTAGAAATTTCATACATGCATTTACCATTGCTGCAGTCAACAGGCCAATAATAGGCGCCGATTTCTTAACGAAATTCGAATTAATAATCGATTTAAAAAATAAAAAATTGATCGATTCTAAAACTAGGCTGTCAATAAACGCAATGGATGCATATGTTAATACACCTACGCTTCGTTTCAGTACCATCGACAGCACGTTCTGTAACATTTTACAACAATACCCTACCTTAACAGCCTCACCCGATTTCAATGCCCCAATAAGACACAGTATAGTTCATCATATAGTAACAACTGGACCACTGCCTTATGAAAGACCGCGTCGACTTAAACCCATTAAGCGCAAAACAGCCGTGGTCGAATTCAAACATATGGTCGAACTGGGAATCTGCCGACCGTCCTCATCTTCAGTGTCATCGCCCTTACATTTAGCAATGAAGAAAAACACTGAAGACTGGCGACCGTGTGGGGACTACCGACGTCTCAACGCCGCAACAATACCAGACAGGTATCCCATACCTCACATTCAAAACTTCTCATTGCAACTTCGAGACTGCAAAATTTTCTCGAAAATAGACCTAGTGCGTGCATATCACCACATACCAGTTGCTTCAGAAGATGTGCACAAAACAGCAATAACGACACCTTTCGGACTTTTCGAGTTGTGCGCGAATGGCATATTCGGACTTCGAAACGCAGCTCAAACCTTTCAACGGTTCATGCACGAAGTGATTAAAGGTCTGGACTTTGTATTCGTGTACATTGACGATATTCTTATCACCAGCAAAACTGAACAAGAACATTGTCAACACTTACACACGTTATTTAAACGACTTAGGGATTATGGTTTACGTGTAAAGACCAGTAAGTGTGTCCTAGGTGTGACTTCCTTAGACTTTCTAAGCCACAAAATAACAAAAGACGGGATCTCACCGTCAAAAGAACGGGTGGAAGCCATCATAAATTACCCGCCTCCAACTTCAATTAAGCAAATCCAGAAATTCATTGGTATGGTGAACTATTACCACCGTTTTTTACCAAAATTGGCACAACTATTAGCCCCCATTCATGAACAACTAGTTCACTTGCTTAAGTTGAAGAATAAAAAGAACTTCGAATGGCCAAATGCCTGCGTCGAAGCTTACACCAAGGTGAAAGACCCACTATTCGAAGCAACCTTATTGGCACACCCCATAGAAAATGCGGAACTGACTCTCACAACGGATGCCTCCAACATCGCGGTAGGAGCAGTCCTTCAACAGCGAAACAACAAAATATGGGAACCTTTAGCCTTCTTTTCAAGAAAACTAACAACGGCTGAACAAAAATATTCGGCTTTCGACCGAGAGTTACTCGCAATATTTTTGTCTATAAAACATTTTCGCTACTTCGTAGAAGGTAAAAGTTTCACGATATTTACCGACTATAAGCCACTAACTAAAGATATCGTATCAAAAACCGAGCGCAGTCCACGACAGTCCCGACATTTGGAGTTTATATCTCAATTCACCACAGATATAAAACACATACCTGGGAAAGACAATTTCGTGGCGGATGCCCTTTCACGATCCGGCGAGGACGTTGGTGCTTTATCTATCGTCTCAGAAACTGAGAAAATAATGAAAGCCCAAGAAAAAGATGAGGAACTAAAAGCACTCATAGCCTCCAAAAAAGAATCGAAAGCAAAATATCATTTAAAATTATGCGAATACCCCTTGTCTTCTCTCAAACTATGGTGCGAAACCAGCACACAAAAAATAGAGTATACATTCCAGAAGAACTGAGACGCAACATTTTCGAAACCGTGCACAACCTATCTCATACTGGCATTCGCGCTACTCGAAAATTAATCAATTCACAATACTTTTGGCCCAAACTAAATAAAGATACAAACCACTGGTCCAGGGCTTGTATGAATTGCCAAAAGGCAAAGGTGTAGAGACATACAAAATCCGAATTCGGACAAGTCAATACACCGTCCAAAAGGTTTGAACACATCCACATGGATTTAGTAGGACCCCTTCCTCAGTCAAACGGATACAATTACATCCTAACAATAATAGACAGGTTCACTCGCTGGCCGGAAGCATACCCTTTAAAAGACATGACCGCCCAGACGGTAGCAGAAGCCTTTGTTCATCAATATATATCCCGATTCGGAGTCCCAAGCATAATCAGCACTGATCGCGGAAGCCAATTTGAATCAAAACTATTCACAGAAGTTAACAAAATACTGGGAAGTAGTCGCATACGCACCACCGCGTATCATCCGCAGGCAAACGGTATGGTGGAGCGATTCCATCGTACCCTAAAAGCTTCATTAATGGCCCGCGACAATACAATAAATTGGAGCGAAGAACTATCTCTTGTACTTTTGGGTATCCGTACAACACCAAAAGACACTTTAAACTGCAGCCCGGCAGAATTAGTATATGGAGAAACTCTACGGGTACCCGAAGACTTTCTATGGCCCAGCTTAAACCCCGATGAAACGTGTTCTTCCAATTTTGCTGAACAACTGCGGAATAGCATGCAAAAATTACAAGACAATCTACCAAGACAATCTAAACAAAACAACGCACACGTACCCGACGCCCTCCGAACAGCAGATTTCGTCTTTATTCGTGAAGACAAGGTAAAATCAGCCCTTTCCACACCTTATAAGGGTCCATATAAAATTAAAAAAAAATTAAGAAAATTCTTCATTGTGGATATAAACGGAAAAAATACTTCGGTCTCAATTGACCGACTGAAACCAACTTATAGCATTCAGGATTCTGTTTCCGATCGTAACAAACCCGGAACGGTCACTTTCAAAATATACCACGCTACGCTGGAGGGGGAGTGATGTAGCGACTTCGACAGATAGATGTCGACACAAAAAAGTACGACCAACTTCACAGCCATATCCGCGTAACGACGAGTACCAAAAATTGAGTTCGTTTCCTTCTTCGCTTACTGACCAGGAAGCCAACCACATCTCGTTCAAAACCGGTCTTAGTAAATTAAATCAAGTATACAGTGAATTATAGTACACTTTAAAATATTTTATAAAACCCTGAAAATTAAACCTAGTAAATAACGATACCTAAATTAAGCAAAAGTGAATTGTGTAAAAGTTAGAAAATAAATTATTTTATAATATAACCGAAGCAAACGAGTATTTATTACCAAACATACGGTTATAAACATTCCGATTCTTTTAAGAACAAACTCTTTACATCCCACCATTGCTTCATTTCAGAATAAATTCGTGGATGAGACTTCTGGAGAATAAAAATAATGAACGTAGAGGGTTTTCAAATAGAGTGGGTAGAAGAAATTCCGACTGCTGAGATCGGAAGCGAAGAGATCATAACAATGGACTCGGAAAGTGAAGATATTGTCGAAGAAGCCGAAGAATATCTGGTTGGTGAAGAGATCATATCGGCCGATATGCACGCAATACCCAACAGTTTGGATCAGATTGCAGCCGAAAATTTAATATACATGGCACAAGATGGACAGGTCCAATCAATGGGTGATTTAATTGAAGAACAAGTCGAACAAACGGACAACGCTAACTACAACGAGGAACAGTATTTCGAATGTCAAGTAACCGAAGAGGTCATAACCGATGACTGGGTACAGCAACAGGGCGAAGAAAGGGTTGAAATTCCGGTCGATCAACTCTGCGGTTCGGCCGATTCGCAAATCATTGCCGAAATTGAAGTGCCGTTACCGACGGACCAGGACGAGTACACTTCACTTCGACCGTATCCGTGCGATTTCTGTAGTCGTCGTTTTCGAAAGAAAGTCAGCTTAATGAATCATATGATCGCGCATCAAAACGATCGGCCACACGTGTGTAATTTGTGTGGTGCACGTTATATACGGCGTAGCGATTTACTAAATCATTTAAAGGTTCACGCTCATGTACCCGAACATAGTTTCGATGATATTGACGAAAGTTGTAAGTATGTGGTGCACATTACTGAAATAAAATTAGACCGGTTGCTTGTTTTTTTTACAGTTCTAAATGATCATATTGAACCTAGGCCGACTAGACGCCGTGCTTATTACGAGGAGAAAGAAGAGGATGTAACTCAGAGGACAAGAGCTAAAGCTAGGGTTGGACGCGTCAAACGGAAAGTGAAAATTGAAGATCCGTTCTCTGAACTGGATCATACTATTGTGGAGCCGCAGATGCAGCAACAAGTAGAACAGTATCCGATTACCGATCCCAGAAAACCGTTTGTATGTCAACAATGCGGCATTGGGTTCGCCAGGGAAAAAGCACTATTCTCACATTCTCGGGTATTGTATTTTTCCGCTGTTTTACTTTCCTTATGTATAAATATTAATCTTATAGATTCATGGTGGTGATTCGCCATATGAATGCACAGCGTGCAACGAAATGTTTTGGGACGCTAATATGTTGCAAGATCATCAACGAACACATCACTTTGAAGCCAGTAATTCTGAATACGAGCCGGAAATTGATGAAGAAACTGAGTCCGATAATGATTCAAAGTATGGCGAGTTTTATTGTAATGTTTGCGGTATGTCGTTTCATCGTCAGGATTTGCTAAAGCGTCACTCTAAGACGCACGTCAAGAAGGAAGTCTATGAAAGCGATTCACGCCATTGTTGTAACGTATGTGGCGATACTTTCGAAGAAGCGTTAGATTTACTGGCGCATGCTGAAGCCCATGCTCGGTTTCAACCGTTCAAGTAATGATGCTCAAAATTATTATAGACTATACTACCACGGTCTATTATATTTTTGCTTGCAGATGCACCCTATGTGGCGAAACATTCCTGGAGGAGGCTACAATAAAAAAGCATTTAAGCAATGTCCACTCGGCCGAAATGAATGCAAATTCATGCAAGCTATGCGGAAAACTTTGCCGTGACGGACGATCATTAATGAAACATGCGTGGGACCATTCGCGCGAAAAGAATCACTCATGTTCAAAATGTGGCAAAACTTTTCATAATAAAGCAAGGTGAACATTAAGGCAGTACCAAATTTAAAAATGTTGTTGATTTCCATCTGTTTTCAGACTTAAGCGACATATGGTCTCCCATCGCAATAAATCCGTTCGATGTGACGTGTGCAACGAAGAATTCCCCGACGGTAGGTCACTGATGAACCACAGGCACTCGCATACCAATTCTTCCGGACGTCTGTTTCCGTGCAATGAATGCGGTAAAACATTCGGTTCGCGAAGTTCTCAGCAAATTCATGTTCGGATTCACACTGGCGAACGTCCATATGGTTGTCGGTACTGTTATAAAGCTTTTGCAGATGGGGGAACGCTTAGGAAACACGAACGGATCCATACAGGTAAAATTGTCAAGCAAAAATATGCAAGGATTTTTTAACCGAAATATTTTATTTGCAGGCGAAAAGCCTTATGCCTGTTCTGTTTGTCCACGCGCATTTAACCAAAGAGTTGTTCTCCGCGAACACATCCGATCGCATCATTCGGCACCCGATACAAAACGCGGCACTGCCTTGACGCCATACTATTGTAACGTTTGCTCTGATTTGTTTTCGCAATCGATAGATTTAATTCAACATTTGATTCAGCACAGCGATATGAATACAGCCATGCAACGGCAACCAATTGTAAGGATATCATATGCTATACTTTTGCATTTTGTTTCAATTAATTTTCTGTAATTCTTTAGACTGGACCTCGAAAATACAAACGGCGAAGAAAGCTTAAACCGCACGAGCTGGAGCGCTTGCATACTGATAAGGCGAACAATACTGATGTTGAAAATTCCGATTTGGATATGGGAAATGTGGACAATATGCTTGGTTTCGGAAAAAGTAAACGGTCGCGATTTGATACCACAGCCTCGTCTTCATCAAACGCTCTCTTAATACCGCAACAATCAAACCAAAATCGAAAATGTTCCGCCGGTTCAGAAAAAGTTGTAAGCTGGCAGCAGAAATTAATGACAACGGCAAATGAAGATGCGTATTCCGTTTTGCAAAATCTCGAAAATGAGCTTCAAAACATCGAACCACTAGTTGTGAATAATTCAAGTGTAGCAACAGTCGTCTCAACGGCATTATCAAAAAGTCGAAGTACGGCACGTCGTCGCATAACCAAACAGGAAGCCGAAAAACCCTCGCGACCGAAAATGATCCACACACAGAAAACTCGAGTCGCTATCGAAGACGGCAAACGTAAAACCAAGACAATGATAACTCGTACTAAACCAACCGAAATCGACGAACAAGATTTCCAGCATTTCGAACGCCCAAAAAGTGAACGCCATACTGACTACGACTTGCTAATCTCTGCACCAATCACGGTCAGACATTCTAGTCACCATGATATCAAACAAGAAGAACCCGCACGTAGTGATCTGTTTGACGCACAGCTACTTCTTGAGGCGGCATCTATGCGACGCGAACTGGAAAAATACAATCCAGATATTGTGAACGATCTGGAAGAGATTCTTCGTTCGCCGGTCAAACAGAAACCGATACCCTCGCCACAAGCCATTTTATCCAATCGCCATGATAGCCTGGACGATCAGTCATCCGAATTAATAGAAGGAAGCTGTCCGGATGACGATGTTCGTCGCTCGACTCGAGTCCGGCGTCCTGCACAAAATAAAAAATATCTCGAATTCGAAACTTCGCGGAAACCGTCATCATATCGCCATTCATCTTCGTCAAAAACTAAACTGAAGCAAGAGAAAGTTACCATCAAAGTGGAAAAGTTGGACACTCCCAGCGAAGATGAACAACCGGAAATAGTTACGCCCGAAGCAACGACCAGAAAAGAGCATTACTTTCAGTGCGAAATGTGTTGTGCCACATTTTCGGATCGTAGACAACTTCTTATGCACGTTAACATACATATTTAAGAGAGTTGAAAGTCACCAGACAAATTAATAAAGTTGAAGCTTACATTTTTTTTTTCTTTTTTTAAGTTCACGCATGATGTTCTTCATATGCTGTGACATGAAGAGAAATGTATAGTTTTAATTCGCGCATTCTGAAATTTGTTGTGTCATCTGTGCGGTGCGGAGAGATTGGAAAGAGAATGCATGTGGGATTGTTGGATCTAATCACTAATTCCCTTTAAAAGAGTTCTATGGGCGGTTTTCTGACAAAAAAGAGAGGAGGTGGAAATTTTTTTTTGGGCGCGGATGGGAATAAAAAAATCGAGCGGGGGAAAAAAAATTAAAAAACTTACAAATTATTAAAAATTTGTTCACATCAAAACTGCCTAACCGTTATTTAAATTGGGTAAAACTTTCACAGATAACCACCCGCGCAAAAGTAGTCGGAGCATAAAAAGTTTGAATATGGCAATCCTGGTGCCATGTGAAGTGTCATTCTGAAGTTCAGCGGGGAGTATAACCGATTGGAATTGGTTTAAATGGACATGACCTATTAATAAAAAATGTTAATTTTCATTTTCAAGCGGGTGGTTATCTGTGAAAGTTTTCACTTAAATTGTTTTCGGAAACTATTCACCCGCATTATGAGTGCTACGACAATCGACGATTGGCGATTGAAATTTTGCATTGGAGTGGCCTTGTTTATATCGCATTTGTTAATACGTATTAAACTGTTTTCGGTATTAATTCAATACGATTGCCATTTGTATTGACTGAGCCCAGCAGCGAAATGAGCAAGTAATTACCGATATACTAGGTGTACAGGGTGGCCCATCTAGTGGTTTCTTTTTCAATCATAGGTTATTTTGACTCTGAAAGCTGTTTTCCGCTCGAAATCTTGACAGAAAGTCAGTATCATACCTCCGCTTGAACAACGTTGGGAAATATTGAAAACTTATTTCCAAAGTGAGTGGGAGTGGGAACAACAACAACGTTTCGGTCAACGGTGAACGTTACAGAGCCATGTTATCCGACTTTTTTTTTACTGAAATTGAAGACATGGATTTGGACGACCTCTGGTTCATGCAGGATGGCGCGCCATGCCACACAGCCGATGCCACAATCGATGTTTTACGCACCAAATTCCCAAATCGTGTTATCAGCCGTCTTGGCGATGTCAATTGGCCGCCTCGGAGCTGCGATTTGAGCTGCGATTGTGAAGGACTGATGTTATGCCAACAATCCAGAAACGATTCAAGCACTTAAGGCCAATATCATCCAAGCAATCCGTGAGCTACAGCCCGAAACCATCAACAAGGTCTTGGAAAATTGGAGTGACAGAATGCGCTACTCCGCAGCCAGTCGAGGCAGCCACTTGAACGAAGTTGTGTTCCATCATTAATGGGAATGTTAACTCTTACTAATAAAGCCATAATACATGGAAAAAAAATTTAATTTTGTTCATTTTATTGCATTTTTAAAAAGAAACTTGTATTTGGCCCACCCTGTATAACCTTAAAACAAAGGTTGACACATAGATGGCGTTCATGAGCGTGTTAAGGAACCTAGGGACGTCATTTTTTTTTATTTAAGGGTTGGTTGTTGACATTAATCAGTGCACATCGTCATAAATTTTATTCAACAACATACGTTTTTTGCCAGAAAAAGAGCATATGCGGGAAGCTCTGCTTTTTTGCTTCCATTTGAAGAATCGCATCAAATGCTTGTGGAGGCCTATGGTAACAATGTTTTAGCGGAATCAATTTTGTCAATTTTGACCTGAGCGACAAGAAGCGCGAAAATCGGTCCAGGAAGGTTGAGGACGATCAATTGCAGGCTCTTTTGGACGGGGACGATACCCAATCGAGCAATTGGATGTTACTCAAGCAGCCATTTCCAAGCGTCTACGTGCCATGGGAAAAATTCGGAAAATGGGTGCCGCATGAATTGCACGATAGGCAGATGGAGCGAATTGTTGCTCGCCTGACACAAGAAAGTCGTTTCTGCATCGGATTGTGACTGGCGATGAAAAGTGGATTTATTTCGATAATCCAAAGCGCAGAAAATCGTGGATTGATTCCGGTGAACCATCAACATCTACCGCAAGACCAAATCGCTTCGGACGGAAGACAAGGTTAGGTTAGGTTGAGAAGGGTGGACTAAAGCAATGTGCCCCAGTCCATCACGGGAGATCACTGTGGATCCATTGTGGTCCCCTCGTATAAAAACCGGGCTCTATACTACTGATTCCAAATATTGCCCTTCCTTATGAAGAGAGTAGTTCTCCATAAAGGAATCATCGCAAGTTCTGATAGATCGGTTAAGGAGAATTTCCCCAAGTACCGATGCCTGGTGCGCGCCAGACTATCACATTCACACACTAGATGCTCCAGTGTTGGCTCAACATTCTCGTCACCACAGCGACACAGGTCAGCCATGGGTATTCCCAGCCTTTCTCCATGCCTTCCAAAGGGACAGTGTCCCGTTAGGACCCCTATAAGTTGTCTGCAAATGTCCATGCCCAGAGACAAAATGAAGCTAGAGTTCCTCCTATCAAGTTTCGGCCAGCAGATTCTTGCTTGCCGGCATCCCGAGAGATTCACCCAGGCCCCCTCCATCTGTCTGAGCGCTTCAATATCAATCATTCCCTTTACACATTCAATGG
Source organism: Beris morrisii (assembly GCA_951812415.1). Taxonomy (NCBI): domain Eukaryota; kingdom Metazoa; phylum Arthropoda; class Insecta; order Diptera; family Stratiomyidae; genus Beris; species Beris morrisii. The sequence goes on along the minus strand of OX638311.1, from coordinate 80,957,247 downwards.
GACATAGAACCGACTCGTCGGCCAGCTCCATGCTCATCTCCGACCCCCTTCTGGCGAGCTCGTCTGCCTTTTCATTACCAGGGAAGTCACTGTGACCAGGAATCCAGCTAATCTTCAGGTTATTATTCATACCCACCATCTGCAATATTCTTTTACGTTCTCCCACAAGCCTGGATTTAGTAATGTGCGCCTCAACAGCCTTGATGGCAGCTTGGCTGTCAACATAAATAGTTATTGTACCATTCACGCACTGTTTTCGCACAATCCACTCCGCTGCTTTTGTCAGCGCAAAAATCTCGGCCTGAAACACGCTCGAGCTATCCGGTAGCCTGAACGATTCCATAATGCCAAGGTCACAAGAGTACACTCCCGCGCCCGTTCCGCTTTCCGTTTTGGAGCCATCAGTGTAGATAGCAACCGTGTCTGGGGCGATGACTCCAGATCGCCACTCCAGTCTGGTGGGAATATTCACAGCATAGGAATGTCCAAAACTGCAAGACGGTGTCCTGTAGTCGGTGCGCTCCGGCATGGCGGAACACAGGGAAATTGACAAGATCCTAGTGTGGCCCACACTGCCTCCCAACCAATAGCCTGCCTCACGCAGGCGCAAGGCACCCTTTGCTGCTATCGATTTTACCGCTAGTTCCAATGGGATTATGTGGAGCATTAGTTCCAGAGCCTGCAAGGCCGTGGTGCGTAAGGCCCCCGAGATCCCAATGAGTGCCATTCTTTATATTCTGCTCATGGCTACCCTGTTAGTCCCGATCTCCAACGCATGCCACCATACCAGTGACCCATAAGTAAGAACAGGTCTAACTACCGTGATGTACAGCCAGTGCACTATTCTCGGGTTAAGGCCCCAGGTTTTCCCTACCATTTTCTGACAAGCGTAGTAAGCATTCGATGCCTTCTTGATCCTGTCGTCAATCGTGAGTTTCCAGTTCAACCTAGGATGGAGATAGATTCCCAAGTACTTCACACTAGGGGAGAGCGGGATGGTAACGCCATTCAAGCGTGGGAGCCTGAATTCTCGGTCTTTTTTCCTCGTAAAGAGGATAAGGTCGGTTTTCTCCGGATTGATGTTGAGACCGCAGTTACCAGCCCACCTGCTCAAAGATTTGAGCCCAACTTCTAGTAAATCGCTCAAGGTGTCCAGGAACTTACCTCTCACCATCAGAACGATATCATCCGCGTAGGCAACAACCTTGACTCCGGTCAAAGATAGAGCCTGTAAAATTTCGTCAACCACTATTATCTCCACAGCAGTGGAGATAGCACCCCACCCTGTGGGGTTCCCCGGGTTGCTTTCATTCTGCTACATCCATCCCCCAGAGAGGAGTTGATAAATCTGCCCCCTAGCATCGACACAATCCAGCATGAAATGAATGAGTCCACACCCAGTCTATTCAATGCCTTCTTGAACGCACTTGTCTCCACATTATTGAAGGCACCCTCAATATCTAGAAACGCTGCTAGAGTATACTCTTTCACATTCAAAGATTCTTCAACCGTGTAGACGACCTCATGTAAGGCCGTTTCGACAGATTTTCCCTTCATATAGGCGTGCTGAGAAGCTGAGAAGCCTCTCGCGTCCAGAACACATCTGAGATAATAGTCCATCAGTCTCTCCATTGTTTTCAGTAAAAACGATGAGAGACTAATGGGTCTAAAGTCCTTGGCCAGGGTGTGGCTTGGCTTACCAGCCTTAGGAATGAAAATCACCCTGACTTCACGCCACATCTTCGGGACATACCCGAGAGTTAGACAACTTCTAAAGATCCTCACCAAGGAAGGACCAATAAGTGACATGGTCTTTTGCAGCATAATGGGCACCAGACCGTCCACTCCCGGAGACTTAAAGGGAGAGAAGGACATAACCGCACACCTTACCCTTTCAAGAGAGATTGTCCGATTTACAATGTTTACGTCCGCCACAGGGAGATCTACTACCTGAGATGAGTTCCCAAGCTCCGAGATGCACCCCGGGAAGTGCGTCTCCATCAGTAGATCCAGACTTTCCTGACTTGATTCCGTCCAGTTTCCGTCATTCCTCCTCAAGTACCCCGGAACACTGGGGTCCTTGGCGAGGATCCTACGCATTCTAGATGCTTCATTAATACATTCTATTTCCTCGCAGAGTTTTCTCCATGAACTTCGCTTGGCGAAGTTCAACGACGATTTAAATTCTTTTTGGCTGAGTCTGTATGCGTCCCAGTCCAAATCATTCTGAGTTCTTTTAGCTTTCTTGAAAAGCCTCCTCGCCTTTCCTCTCAGAGTTTCAAGATCCTTCGACCACCACTTTAGACCACCTTTCCCACCCCCATTTGAGAGCGGGCAGGCCGATCTAAAGGCAGTCATCAAGGTTTCCGAAATCATTCCCACCTCCCTATCAAGTAGTTCCGCACTGCTTAAGCTGATGGTTTCCTGCCTAAGGTTCCTACCGACCACCCTTACGAAATCCTCCCAGTTAGTTCTTTTGATGTTACGGAAGGAGTTACCCCGCACTACATCGCAAGATATCGTGAACATTATTATTCTATGATCAGAGAAGGATTCCATTCCCGAGACTGACCAGTTACCGACTTCAAACTTCGTGCCGTAGCTCGATCTTAGAGTTATGTCCAAGACTTCACTTCTATTTCTAATAACAAAAGTGGGATCATCACCTCTGTTGCATAATACTAGTTTGGAAGAGCAAATATATTCAAAAAGTGACTCACCCCTACTGTTGATATCTCTGCTGCCCCATTGAGTGTGGTGAGCGTTAGCGTCGCACCCCACCACGATGTTGATCTTCTTCCTTTCCACCATGCTGATCAAGTGTCTGAACCCGTCAGGGGGTGGGTGTTCTTCGCTGTCATATGGAAGGTAGAGAGAAGTGACAATAATACTATTACCATCCGATCCCTCCACCTTTACTGCAGTCTGGTCACCATTGCTGTAATTGTTCAAGAGAAAAGAATTAATTCCTTTCCTAATCAGAATACAAGTTCTCTGCTTACCTGTGTCCTTCGAGAAGAACAAATCAAATTCTGCTGATTTCAGACCCTGTATCCGATTGTTTAACAACCAGGGTTCTTGCAGGAGAGCCACATCTATTTTGCACAAGTCAAGCAACCTCAAGAGATTGCCGGATGCGGCTTTGCTATGATGAAGGTTAAGTTGTAGTACCTTCAACATTGCCTTCCTTGGTTTCCGTTTCGCTCTGCGGGAATCTCACTACCGTTCTGCTACATCCGTAGTGAAGTTCCCACTTCTTCTTTTCCAGGGCCGGGATCGCCTCCTTGTCCCATACCAATAGAAGACGTTGTCCTCCGTTAGCTGGTGGGTCCCTCTTGGCGATACTAAGTCCCGCCATAGGAACATCCGGATTCTGCTTTCTCAGCAGACCGAGAGTCTTCGCGTCCTCATAGGGGGGTCCCGGAACCCATACCCAGGTCTGCGGCTTAACGAGCGATGACTTCGGCACCACATCGAATTTCGCTCCGTCCCACAGATTGCCGATCCGAGATACGTAGCAAGAGAGCCTTGTCCGCGTCTGTTCATCCCTGCAGATCATGGTCCGCACCCCCCGATACCATGCGATGTCATCAATGGCAAAGGGGGCTTCTTCACTATCATTCAGCACCTGGTCCGTGATAGCTGACTCAACCAGAGCCCATCTCTCTCGGGAGATCCTGTAGTCAGAGACACTCACATCCCTTATCGCCACATGGAACTCCTCCGGTACGTTCGAGATTGGACGCATGCTCGGCCGTGACGTCGTAGGCTGCGACATTGCAGGTCTCGGCTTCTTCGCTTGGCTTTGCTCGCCTTCACACGACCGGATCCTCTTCTTCGATTGGTCCTCCCCAGTTATAACCGACGAGGGCTCCAATTTACCCACACCAGAGGACTTCTCCGATGGAGGGTGCAACTTCAAATATTCTCTTGCCCAGTTCAGTCTGTTGGACTGGATAAGCGATAAATCGTTCGATTCGATGCTCCCAAACGCTTTGATCGCTCTCCTAGCTAGCTTCCTATTGTTTCGGATGCGTGCCGCTAGGCTACGAACCTTACTAGCGGATGATGATTGAGTAGCGGAGGATGCTTCCGTTATCTCTTTCGTCGTGGTTGGTGGTGCAGAAGATTCGTCCACACCCCCCAGAGGGTTGACCGATACCACGGTGTTGTTTAGGTCGACCTCATCATCAGAATCCTGCTCCAGATTCAGATTGGCCAAATAGGAGCAACTGGTTCCAACCGAAGTCGAAGGTGAGGGAGGATTTTCAGGAAGGGGAGAGGGAGGGGAGGAGGATGGGGGAGATGAATCAACCGAGGACTGGGCCCCAGTGGATACATGCCTGGTTCGGAAGGAAGAAGAAGCAGTATTTGCGCACGTTGCAACGGCCTGCTCCTGCACCGTCGGACCAACCGCAGCCTCAGCGCCCGTCGAGCTAGATGACTGATTGTCACCAACGCCGGACAGAGAGCTAGGCTTGCAGGTATTGTCCTTCGTCTTTCTTTTCGTCTTGTTTATGTTTTGTTTTATGTTAAGTTTTTTCATTTGATTCCCACGAGTATGCCCGGAAGGAAAGGTCCACTCTGGCAGAGCCGGCTTACCAGAGTAAGGCAAAGAATACTGTGGTTATTTGCCAGATCAACCACAGGAGCTCGTTCGTGACTGATTTAACCCTCAGTCTTTCATCCTTCGGCACGGTTTGCAATATGCTCACACCACCTTAGAATTAGGTATTACCTCAGTCTTAATGACCACCGCGCACGATTGAGTACATGCGTGTAGTCTTGGCTGATCAATCGTAGGGACACAATGTCATCCCCGACTGATCATTACCAGCGGGCGCCCACGTGGAGGACTAAAGATGAGGATTTGCGCCCGCCGACGGAAGACAATATTTTGCGTTTGGTGGGATCAGCAGGTTATTGTCCACTATGAGCTTTAAGAGTCGGTGCACACCGCTAACACCAACAATTGATCAAATTGCACCGTACTCTGCGTGCAAAAGGCCTGAATATAAACAAAGCCATTACAAGGTGATTTTTCCACGACAACGTACCATCGCACACGTCAAAACTGGTCCGCAATTACTTGGACACGCTTAACTGGGAGGTGCTACCCCTCCGCGCTTATTCACCGGACCTGACCCCTTCTGACTACCACTTGTTTTTGTCGATGGCCACGCGCTCGCTGAACAGCACTCCGGTTCTTACGAAGACGTCCGAAAATGGCTTGATTAGTGGCTTGCTTCGAAAGAGAAGCTTTTTTTGGCGTGGTATCCACAAATTGCACGAGAGATCGGAGAAATGTGTAGCTAGCGAATAAATTTGTTTTTTGTTTTCTTTGAAAAAAACATCTGTTTTTCTGACTAAAAAACTATCGTTTTAAGGTTATACACCTGGTAAGTCATTCTCTAACTAGTTGCGGGGCAATCATATACATAAGGTCTGTTCTTTTTGTCGGTGTAGTGTACTCAGTGTACACTTTCTGCCCTAATGCTGTTCTTTTTGTCGGTGTGACGTCAGAGGTTGCTGTTCTTTTTGCTAGTGTAGTGTACTCAGTGTACACTATCTTACACTGGATCGGGAGCCGGTGTAAGATCTTCTTCTTTGCCATCTGTCAGAATTGATGGCTCTATGCAGATAAAATTGACTTTGTGCATTTATGAAAATACTGTTTTGAATGAATAAATGCAAGAATATTGAATGGCAATAAATTTGCATTGATAGAAGTGAAAGAATAAAACAAATAAAAAAGTTCGGAATTTTAGCTGTCATTTTTCTACACTAACCCGTTCTTTTTGCGCGATCTAAACCCTACACTTTCAGTGTAAGTTGTATCCCATTTTCAGTGTAAGTTACACTAAAATGTGAACTTCACCTGGCAAAAAGAACAAACCTATAGATAACAACATGAAATATGTAACATATATTTTGGATTCCGCACCAGTTAATGAATCATATAAATCCCAAATGGGTATGCATTATCAATAAATTTCCAAATTGGAAAAATGTAATGCAATCGGTAATGTGGTAATCGTTCATTGGTGTCGATCAACAGAAACAGAAGTTGTATTTCACATTCAATTGTTTCTTTTCTGATTTTCAGTTATCTGTGGATTTAAAGCGTGTTGATTTGTTTAGCAAAGGGTGAGAAAAGTGAAGTTTTCATGAAACATATTAAAATTAAAAAATGTGTTTGAAAAAGCTTAATTTTTTATTTTATAAATAGAAATATGAATTTTTTTTTGTTACTTAGAAATTAAGAAATATAATTTGTTTATTACTTAAAATTTATATATTTTATTTTTGCTGTTGAGTCTTAGTAAGTAATCATTGCAATGTCGCTTATGACTAAAAACAAATTGACAGGAAGAATTTATGCCAGTAATCTGTTCCGGAACCATTAACTTACTTATAACTAGTGGTTCGAAAACAGATAAGTGGCATAAATTCCTACAGAAATAGGTGCATAGTAAATGGTGACACAACGAATTACATCTACGCGTTCCGTAATAACTTCATTGTGTAACTAGTTCTTTATCGTATTTCAGTAATTTAATCTGTAACATCTTCGAAGGATTGCGTTCCAGAATTATCTATATGTAATGCCTACTGCCTATGACATCGCTGTGTAAATGTAAGGCATTCTTAACATGGAGTCAGTGACTTCATTTGTGGGCAAATGCCCCCCCCCCCTTTGAATTATGTATTTTTATACAGGGTGTTTGGCACTCCGTGTACCACCTTGTAAGGGGTTATTCCTTGATATATTTGGAGAAAAAAATTGTTCTACAGGGTGGGTAAATTTTCAATATTAGTGGAGATACAGGGTGGTTAAGAAAAGTGTTTTTGACCGGTACACTCACTCACTTAAAACGTTAAATCTTGAAAACGAATAATCACAAGGCAAAGTGTTATAACTCGTTTTTTAGGCAATCGAATTACCTTTCATTTGATGTAACAGTCTAAATTGTAACTGCACCCATTCTTGAGATATTTACTCGAAAACACAGATTTTTGCTACGTCAACCCTAAAAATTCAGTGATCATTGTAGTTTTTCAGAGAAAATCCCATTATAAAAATTTTAATTTTATTTTTTTATGAGCCGTATTATTACCTACAAAAACTGCATACATATGTATGAGTTACGATTAACATTTTGGAAGTAACAGGTAAAAATACATATCGCATAAAAATTAAATATTGCAAAAGTCAGTGCCATAAAGTGGACCTCGTCCAAGAATCTGTTTAATTTGTCGGTAGTACTGAAGTATTTTTATTGCACATTTATTACTATTCCGGAAGTCGACGCAGAAACGAAACTTCCCATCTTTTTTCCGCACTAACACGATCGGTGATGCGCACGGACTCTGGGACGGCTCGGTGACACCTTCCCCCAACATAGACTTTAGCTCCGTATCGACCTGTCGTTGCACGGCTGGGGAGATACTATAGTGCCTCTGTTTAATGGGATCGGCATGAGTCTTTATCCTGTGCTCCACTAAGTGCGTACAACCTAGTCTACCTGGCATTGTACTAAATAATTTGGTCGTTAGTTCGTTTATAAGTAGAACTTGTTGAGGTGTTAAATCCGATGGGTGTACTATAGGTTCAAGAGCGGCTAAGTTTTGTGTGCAGGTTGAAAATTCCCAACTATTATGACTAAGATCGGGCACGATTCCGAACTTCGACCAGAAATCCGCTTTTAAAATAAGCGTTTGCGGCAGTGATGGAATTACTAGCACGTGCTTCAAACCCACCTTCTCTTTTACGCAAAAAGGAACTACTACTGTACCCAACACACCCACCCCAGAACCATCCGCTAACGCTACTGAGGACACAGCCGTGCTACCCACATTATACCCTAGTCCTTGCAGAGTATGCCAGGCTTCCCTTCCCACAATCGTCCGTGATGCACCTGAGTCCAACAGGCCCAGCATCGTAATCCCATACACTGTTACCCGCAGTCACGGCCGATTGTCACCAGAGCCGCACTCGAGGGCATAATCAACATGGACACGATCTACCTCTCCACAGACGTTGGGATCAGATTCCACTTCACTCACCGCCTCGGTTAGAGCACGCCCACTAGTGTCGACACCGCCTTCGACCGTTTTGTCATTCCGATCCTCAATATGGTGATTCCCCTCGACGATAGAAACATCTTCAGTACTAAACCCAATCTCTTCAATAACACTGTCCACATCCGAGCAATTGCTGCCAACGTTGAGTACACACTCCTCATTACTCTGCCCGCTAACTGCCAACTTACTTCTAGTATTGAGCCCAATTTCATCAATACCATCCCTCACCGCGGAAAAACTTGTAACGAGCCGCCTTGTAACGAGCCGCCTTGTAACGAGCCGCCTTGGCAGTACAGGGAATCAGCACCCTTTAGCGATGCACGCGCCTGAAGACCCCAGCGGGAAGAATATTAAGCTCAGCCGAAACAGCAAAACGATCACCGAGTCTCTTTCGTTAGCCAGCCACAGAGGAGAACAGACGTGTCTGCCGCCCCGACCACCGTTCGCACACCAAAAAAAAAAGAAAGGAAAAGGTTTTGTTTTTGAAGTGCGCGTCTAAAAGTTAAAGTGTTTGCTCGTGCAGAGAATCCTGAACCTGTTACCACAAAAAAAGGAGAGATCCCGCACTATCAAAAAAGGTTAGTCAATTATCCTTCCCTTTATTTTCGGCGACTGCATTACACGCGATCGAGTCCGGCTAGATAACAGGATACTGTTACCCAGTAACCTACCGCATGGCGAGCCAAATATAATAGTAAATAAATTTAAGAGAGTAAATAAATGTAAAAGAAAAAAAATTAAAAAGTGAATGAGTCGAAAGATTCTCTGCTCGCTATTCCGTTCGTCGTGTCGGTCGGTCGGTCCTGGCGTCGTCGTTATAGTTTTTACGAGAACCGGTCCGTAATCTAACCAAAAACCGTCGAACAAAAAAAAAAAAAAAACTGAAAGTGCGCGGTTTGGGGTGACGTCGGCCTTCTCCGTTGTCCCGTCCGGAAGTTTGTTGCCATCCGATGTGGGTGTTGTGTTCGTTTCCGGCGAAATCAGCGGACGTCAGGGAAATTCTGTCGAAACGGACGAATGACAACTGCCAAACGGCCACGATAATAAAAGTTAAAACGGCGCCCTCACGTTCGAATTTATGTTAATTTTTATCCAAAATCATATTTTGTAGTGCACAGTGTAAAGTAAAAGCAAATAAAAATGGAACTAACAACTTCCGAACCGACGCTAATTCGCCATTTCAAGGGGCACAAGGCCCGCATGACGGAGCTCTCGTTTCATCCTTCGTCGAATGAAATTGCATCGAGTTCCCTCGATGACACTGTAATGCTGTGGAATTTTAACCCGGCCGTGCGATGCAAGAAGATTAGCGCTCATGCCGGCCCGGTGTACTCGGTATCGTGGTCTCCGAAAACCGATTTAGTGGCTTCCGACTCCAAAGATCGTACCGTCCGCATTTGGGTCCCTCAAATCCGCGGAGCTACAGGCGAGTTTTTAGCTCACACAGCCGCCGTTCGGACGGTGGACTTTAATTCGGATGGAAAGCAGCTCGTAACCGGGTCGAACGACAAGACCTTGAAACTGTGGAAAGTATCGCACAGGCGGTTCCTGTCATCCTTCACGGGACATACGAATTGGGTGCGTTGTGCACGTTTTAGTCCGGACGGAAAGTTGATAGCATCGTGCGGCGACGACAAAACTCTCCGGATCTTCGATACAACGAGCGGCGAATGCATCCACTGCTTTACCGAAGTAAAAGGGTCCGGTCGCCACTTGGCATGGCATCCGGATGGAAGTCTTCTTGCGCTCGCAATGTCCGATAATCGCGTGAAAATTTACGATCTAGCAAGCAAAAGTCTGATTCAATTGTATCAAGTACATTCGGCTCCAGTTAATTCGGTCGCGTTTCATCCATCCGGTAATTTTTTGCTATCGGGCAGCGATGATGGTACGATGAAGGTTTTGGACTTGCTCGAGGGACGGCTGTTGTATACGCTCACGGGACACTTGAGTGGTGTTTCGGCAGTGGCGTTCTCGAAAGATGGCGATTATTTTGCATCGGGCGGTGATGATAAGCAGCTAATGAGTTGGAAAACGAACTTCTACGAAGCCGATTCTCGACAAAATTCAACCATTCCGCTGTCTTCAAATATTTAAAAAAAGAAAAACTTCCGATGACGAATGTGATGAACTGAAGCAGCACCATTAACGGGTTGACGAATAAATTTATTTTAATTTGTTGAAAATTTCGAATTTGTTGTAAACTAATGTTTGTATTCGAATGGCTTGTTGGAATTGCACGGTTTCAATGAAACCATGTTGAAATTGGTGAAAAAACAGCAGTTATTATATATTCATTTGAATGTCGTGTTAAACAGTAGTAAATTAAATTGCTTCATTGCTTAATTTTATTATATTACAATTTTGTGGCCGACGTGAAAATTTTTCAAAACCGGCACACAATTTCGACATTGAAAGTGTTGAGTCTAATTTATTACTAAAAGTTTTTGATAAAAATCATCTCATTTGTGTTTCTTCATAAGCCTACGAACTTTTATAATCATATTTGTTACTAATTTGCCATTTTCTACATCTTAAGTTATTATACTGATATTATTACGCTAATATAAACAAACTTAAATTTAAAAAAAAAAAAACGAAAATTAATCTACGAAAATTAAAACTTAAATAAAGAAAATTGATTGGCTTCTACCATAGACTATTTCTTAGTATTTTGTGATATATTTTTTTTAAAGAAGAAAAAAAAGGGGGAACAATTAGTCTTTTCAAGCCTGAGAGGTTGTTCCATCCGGATGACATTTCTGGATTAATTCACTTAGAAGCAGTTTGTCTACGTGTGATGTAAAGTAATCGGTCACCAACTTAATCCCTTTTAGAATTGATAACCTTGCCATTTGTTTCGTTCACTTACGCATTCGATATTTCTTCTGTTGGGGTTGACTTTAGATAGATTAGGGCGAACCGTGACAACAACTTGTAGGGTAAAATTTTCGGTATTATGGTCTAGAAATATTGCAAATGTTTGTCCACATTTCGTCAGTCGATCTTTACAATTTCTTTCGGTTGCGGTCAACTAGGTATTAAACGCAATTTTTCAATTATATAATGACGAGCGGCGACAAACACACATCAGCCTATAGGGCTCACATATTCCATTCGGACCACATCCAATGCGACTGCCAGACGATTTCCTTTCTGGAAAATCGTTGGCACTGACATGGCCTTGGTCCGGCCGCAATAGCCTTGCCTTAGCATCTTGGCACGACTGAGCCACAAACACCTCTGTCATCAGACAGATTGTTTCTAGGATGACAAAATGTCATCGCTACTTGGTGCCTTATCAGATTTGATCGCCCGTCGGGTGACCTCCTCTAGTTGTTCCTTCCATAACACCTATCATCCTTTACCCTCATGTCCTCCACCCAATAATTTGTATCTGGCCCCCGTACCCTACAATCCTTTCTCAGCCCGCTGACAATTAGAACGGGACTTCTCCAAGCCGTTCGTCAGCCCAAACGAGCATAAATATCGTGTTCACAGAACGAATCGACAACCTCACCCCATCCGACGAGCTAGCACGTGCTTTTATGCTAGATGCTCAGTCGTTTCAATGGCCGTCCGTGAGACATATGTCGTCCAATGACGACTAGTCAACGAAAACCTCAGGAAGCTATCCTCCATTTTGGTGATGAGATGACGATTTCTTCCGACAGATGGAGGATGACTTTCAGTCTGCCAGGATACGTTCAAAATTTCGGCAATGACGATTGCCAACTGAACGTTCTAGCGGATTATTCGTTACAAACTGTTATCCCTATTGACCTCACACTCATCAATACCACGCTTCTCGACCAAACCACTCGTACCCATATTGAGGCCACACTCATCAATACCACGCTTCTCGACCAGACCACTTGTACCCATATTGAGGCCACACTCATCAATATTGGCACCTCCACCTCTTTCTCCGTTTGAGGCAGTTGAAAATATCTGGGAATTCATTGCTCTGCTGTGCCCTGAATTCCCTGCTCGCCAGTGTATCGGTCCATTTCTACCAATCCAGCGATTGCTATAATTGGAATTTAACCAATCTGTGATCTGTCGGCCGTAATGAGCAGGAGCACCATCGTGTTGGTAAAACATGGAAGCCAATCGAACCAGTGGAACAAGTCCTGTAGATCATTTGATAAAAACTGTAAGTAATTGGAGCTATTTAGAGTACGCGGAAGCCTAATAGGTCCAAGTAAATCGTCACCAATCACACCTGTCCATAAATTGACGCAGAATCTGTGCTGAAATGATGCCGCTCTTCTTGTGTGTGGATTACTCTCAGCCCACGTATGTAGGTTGTGGAAGTTTGTAATACCGTCTCTAGTAAATTGGGACTCATCCGCCCACAGATTATTGTTGAAAAAATTGTCGTCATCTATTTGTCGTTCAAGGAGCCAATTGCAAAACTCCATCCGTTTGGGGAAATCAATGGGTAGCAGCTCCTGTACTGGTGTGTGATGGTAGGCATGGAAGCGTTCTACTTTTAAAATACTCCAAACTTTCCAAGTAGATATGTTAAACTGCAATGCCAAGCGTCGGATACTGATCGATGGATCATTTTCCACTGCTTGCAGTATTCTTTCATCAATCTGAACAGCGATTATAGGCGCAGGATTTGCATTTACTCTCCTTGTTCTAACGCTGCCAGTTTCCCGAATTCTAATGTAAACGTCTTGAAATACTCTCCTGCTAGGTGTCCGTCGATGAGGATGTCTCTGGTGGTAAAGCCTTCACGCGGTTCGTGCATTTTGGTCACACTCTCCATAAATTACATCATGTCAGCATATTCTTCATTGGAGTACTCAGGCATTTTAAAATAATTTTTTAAATTCTACTGACACCTTCTTCTCTTAGCAACGTAACTAAAACTGATAAAAATATCAAGGTAATTTTGCTTTTATGGGCTTTTTATTTTGTAAGACATCCTATTAAAAAAGGCATAGTACCGCATCCAGTAGTACCTACCACGTCAAGTTAAAAGCATCAATTATGTTGAAACTTACTTACATTTCTTTGTTTTCCTTCATACTTTAGGATGGAGGATGGAGGATGGAGGATGGAGGATGGAGGATGGAGGATGGAGGATGGAGGATGGAGGATGGAGGATGGAGGATGGAGGATGGAGGATGGAGGATGGAGGATGGAGGATGGAGGATGGAGGATGGAGGATGGAGGATGGAGGATGGAGGATGGAGGATGGAGGATGGAGGATGGAGGATGGAGGATGGAGGATGGAGGATGGAGGAGGATGGAGGATGGAGGATGGAGGATGGAGGATGGAGGATGGAGGATGGAGGATGGAGGATGGAGGATGGAGGATGGAGGATGGAGGATGGAGGATGGAGGATGGAGGATGGAGGATGGAGGATGGAGGATGGAGGATGGAGGATGGAGGATGGAGGATGGAGGATGGAGGATGGAGGATGGAGGATGGAGGATGGAGGATGGAGGATGGAGGATGGAGGATGGAGGATGGAGGATGGAGGATGGAGGATGGAGGATGGAGGATGGAGGATGGAGGATGGAGGATGGAGGATGGAGGATGGAGGATGGAGGATGGAGGATGGAGGATGGAGGATGGAGGATGGAGGATGGAGGATGGAGGATGGAGGATGGAGGATGGAGGATGGAGGGATGGAGGATGGAGGATGGAGGATGGAGGATGGAGATGGAGGATGGAGGATGGAGGATGGAGGATGGAAGATGGAAGATGGAGGATGGAGGATGGAGGATGGAGGATGGAGGATGGAGGATGGAGGATGGAGGATGGAGGATGGAGGATGGAGGATGGAGGATGGAGGATGGAGGATGGAGGATGGAGGATGGAGGATGGAGGATGGAGGATGGAGGATGGAGGATGGAGGATGGAGGATGGAGGATGGAGGATGGAGGATGGAGGATGGAGGATGGAGGATGGAGGATGGAGGATGGAGGATGGAGGATGGAGGATGGAGGATGGAGGATGGAGGATGGAGGATGGAGGATGGAGGATGGAGGATGGAGGATGGAGGATGGAGGATGGAGGATGGAGGATGGAGGATGGAGGATGAGGATGGAGGATGGAGGATGGAGGATGGAGGATGGAGGATGGAGGATGGAGGATGGAGGATGGAGGATGGATGGAGGATGGAGGATGGAGGATGGAGGATGGAGGATGGAGGATGGAGGATGGAGGATGGAGGATGGAGGATGGAGGATGGAGGATGGAGGATGGAGGATGGAGGATGGAGGATGGAGGATGGAGGATGGAGGATGGAGGATGGAGGATGGAGGATGGAGGATGGGATGGGATGGAGGATGGAGGATGAGATGGAGGATGGAGGATGGAGGATGGAGGATGGAGGATGGAGGATGGAGGATGGAGGATGGAGGATGGAGGATGGAGGATGGAGGATGGAGGATGGAGGATGGAGGATGGAGGATGGAGGATGGAGGATGGAGGATGGAGGATGGAGGATGGAGGATGGAGGATGGAGGATGGAGGATGGAGGATGGATGGAGGATGGAGGATGGAGGATGGATGAGATGGAGGATGGAGGAAGGA